>OX382218.1:2687553-5318386 GCA_947507515.1 Eulithis testata | reverse complement strand
TCGTAACGATTGAAAAATGTTGCTGAGGGTAAAATAGGACGACAAAAAAAGACATCTCCTAGATTTAAGCCGTTTGTCCGTTAGAGAGACGTCCTAGGTTTGTATTTACGGCTACAACCCAGCAATTCTGAAAAACCTGGCTCTCAATAGTGGAAAACGATGACGATGGACTCCTCTTTTGGCTGAAACATAACACTGAAATAAAATCAAAGTACATTTTAAACAAGTGTTAGTGGAGTTCGAATTCAGTCGTTGATCGTTTTCCATTGCTGGGAGTGAGGTCTCTTATCGATTATTTTATAGTGAGGTGTGTTTCATCTAAGACGGTATTTTATTTAACTTTTAGTATTTGTTACTGTGTGAGTGAGTGCCAATTATAGTGCCTTACCTACCAAAAGATGCGACATTAATGAACAAGTACAAGCGAAATCGTGTCTGATACTGTACTTATGGAAAAGCGCAAAAGAATTTTGAAAGATGTGTACCCTAACCTGAACCAGCAATGATTGGACGGACACAAACACTGAAAAAACGTATATAGCACCATTTCGCGCTGTTAAACCGACAATAGGCATCAGGTAACATCTCTCAAGTGATATGCTACCAAGCCTACTAAATGCACTCTATAATACATGCACGTAAAACTCAAACAAAACTAAACTGATTCTAAATCTAAAACATCGCGTAACCGCAATAGCAAACAAACAACAAAAATCACACAATGCTTACATTTGGGTCACCGACGATTTTTTTCTTTCATGCCCAGTTTACACCAAAATAGTGAAGCAGATAGTGTACAGTGCAAGATAAGATAAATAAATAAAGCACTATGCAATGAGATGAATGTAGCGTGCAGAAAAGAAGGAGATAGCAGTCACATGAGAGATGTCGACTGATTTTTTTTACTGGTTACGCAGAGTTTTGACTTTGATATTTTTACTCATGCTTAAAACATGCACTATAATGGCACGGTCCCAACAAACAAATAACATAGTCCAGTAGCCCAATAGTATGTAGAGAAATAGCCCCTGCCACCATACTGAGTACGCCCATGCCAATATTTAAAAAGATATCAAAGCCAAAACTCGCGCGGTCAGCTGTCGGTACCGAGACATGGCGGGTAGGTGCGTAGTAATGGCGCCAAAACTCGACGCGACCGTGTTAAACTCCACTTGTATTATCTTGTTGCTCTCCGGTTGCTGCATCAGGTAATCCGAACGGAAGAGTCCGAGGCTGAGCGACTGGAAATTATATTAGTTTATGTCAAAATAGACAATCAAACCCAGGGGTTTTAGGTAGTTACGAGACAAAATTGCAAGTTTATACGACGCAGCATGTAATGACACACGCACTAGATCTTGAAATATAGTTACAGAAATCAGAAAGTAACCACCTATGCTGTGGATTTTAAGCAGCTGTTGGAGATTATTAAAAGAAATAATTTCTGTTTAGTTTGAGTGTCGTCCATTCATTGAGGTTATGCACGTAAATTATATTACGTAATTACATAGGTATTTATTAGAAACATAAAATTTGTTTGAAAAAATGTATCTAAGTAAAGATAAGTACATTCTGCTAACATTATACTGAACAGCCAACAATAATATTACACAGAATTCGTTGGTACACAATAATTAACATTGACTTATCTTGATTATAAAAATGTGGCATCTACAGCAATGACAATGGGTCTTGTTTTATTAACTAACACATAGCTACAATTACTAAGCTAACACATCAAAGAACATTTGTGATGTGTCATTCATTTACTTTACATTTTAGTCCGAAAAGAAAGTGATATGAATGGAAATTGTTCTGATTTTATCATATCACCCTTACAAAAGAATTTGTAAATAGATTTAGTCGATTATGCTGTATGACAATTATTATGAAGGTTTAAACACGCGATAAAATATTGTCGTTAGGAGACCATTTAACAAATAGGTAAGTACGTTCACAATAGTCAGTTTGTACCTAAGTTGAAATTATTTGTTTAGTTTATCTTGTGTAAATGGCAATTAATAATTTACCTACTGAACTGTCACAGACATTTAACAAGTTATTTTATTGACTATATTTTCCTGCATCACATAATTCATTTTATTTATATACATATTTTCAACCAGCACAATCAACATAATCTAACAAACTATACTTAGGTAGATAAAGAACAAAAAACTGCTGTAAGAATTGTAAGTAGAATGCAATGTACGAATTAACCCCTTTAGTATTAAATGCAACTGATTTTTTTAGGTTATGCTTTTTCTACCTTAATATATTCGCTCGCGCTACATTTACGAGTAAAATGGTCAAGTATTTATTCAAACCGGTTGGTTCCGGTGATACCTCTGTATCTCCCTGGATACGGGTCCAAGATGGCCGAATCCCGACGCTATGCTGTTGATTTCCACTTGCTTCCAAGAGCAGTATGGCGTGTGCTTTGCGCATTGATTCTCCGTATGGGGGCAGCGGGACTCCAACATAATGTCTGAACGCAGCATGCCTAGCGAGACCGGCTACGCCAGACATATTCATGAATATACAACGAATATATCCAATATTCAATCTATATCGGGTTTTGCCTTACCCTATGTAGAGACCAGAGCAATATTTTTTGTGAAGTTTGTCAATAAATTTACGACTCTTTCTGGCGACATTGCTATGGTAATCTACCCATTGACCAACAGTTGAATATTGCAACCGGTCGTAAGGAATATATCAACTAAAAAGTTGCCCCCCTGTTTGTCCTGATTACAGCCCCTGTCCTCAGATATATTTTTATTTTTTATCACCCCCTACGACTAGTCCTCATTATACCCCTATCTTTATACCCGATTTCCCTGTACTTATTTTTCGACACTAAAAACGTTGCCCCCAACAAGCCTGTAAACGTTTTTGAGGCACTTTACAACTCTAGATAAAATCCTGAATATGTATGAAGGTAGGTACAGTATTATAGGTAGGTATTAAAGAATACATATCTATAGTCTTTTGTTTTGGCAGGTAGGTACCTACCTTTATTATGTAATGATAATGAGTCATTGATGGTTTGAAGAGGTAGTGACGTCATACAGTAATGACTAGACCATTTAGCTTTATCTTTAAGGGCATGAATGACTTATTGCCGTTTTAAATAAATTAAATATGCCTGTCATCATGTGCTCTACACAATGACATGACTAACATCTTGAAACTGACCAACCTCCCAATGGAATAAGTAATTCCTTTTATTACGTAGTTTACTTTGTAATCTAGGATCTCTTAGACATAGGCCAAACAGACCACTAAACTGTTTCAATTTTTTTTTTGTTTTTCATCAAATCCACTGCCAAGCTTATGGCGTATGTAAAAGGTAGACAACCCTCTCGCTCGCACATTTCAACATTATTGAAGATATAATGTAACTAAATGTAATTATGTGAAATTGCAGAGCTTCAGGTTCGAGAGAATAACAATGCAAAGGTTCAGTAAAAATATCACATTGATCCAAACAAGTTTTCTAACCAAAAAATGTGCACTTTAATTTATCGCATTGGTATATGTTTTTTTGGTCGGAAAACTTGTTTGGATCAATGTGATATTTTTACTGAACCTTTGCATTGTTATTCTCTCGACCCTGAAGCTCTGCAATTTCACATAATTACATTTAGTTATATTATATCTTCAATAATGTTGAAATGTGCGAGCGAGAGGGTTGTCTGCCTTTGACATACGCCTTAACAGCCTCTATTCATTTCATTTATTTATTCAAGAAATTTACTGATCACAAATGTGATAGGGTAGATATAAAAGGTTAAAATCTGCCCAGCTCAACACTGGCATCTGCTTCTTAGAGGAACCTGAATCGGAGAGTAGTTAAAACAAATTGAGGATTTAAGAGTATTACAAACCACCCTTACTAGAAGCGCTCATGGAGTAGCTTGCTTAGTCAATCTTCATCGATTATCTAAGTTAAGCGACGGTCTGCCCGGTCACTATTTGGATGGGTGAACATCTGAGTGCTTCTGTGCTTCAGAGAGGGGGCATGTTAAACTGTCGGTCTCGGCTCTAGCAGGTATTAAGCCATGACTGAGGACTTAAGGCGGCCTAAAAACTCCATCACCAGAGTTGGCCACTAACTCATATGAGCTTGCTTGTTTAATGTACCTGAGGGATTCCTTCTTTGCGGACCTTAACCCAGATGTTGTACAGGCTGGCTGTGAACTCGTCCACTTGGAGTGCATTCTGAAGGGTGCGTTCTAGGAATTCCTCATCATGGGCCACCTAGCAATATCCATAAGAATTTATTTATAAAAAAAAACTCGTAGTCATATTATACCTACTTTTATAATCGGCTCATTCCAGTTTTCCCCTGTGTGAGTCTTCTGAGTAGGGAACTTTTGTTCAATAATCCCCTTAGTGAGCCCTGCTACTGCTGGCAGGGGAAAATTGGAATGAAATTTCAGAAAGCAGGTCTGATGATAACCAGCAATAATGAAAAAAGAATAATAGTTTATGGCTAGACCTAAGGAACTAGTTTTGTTAAGCATGTTTGATCGAAAAGAAACCAATTTTTTTCTGTCCACCTAACATTGTTTTGGCGGCTTGCTATGAGTTTGAATACGAGTGGTAGGTATACATTTTTATAGGTACCTTGTGCATAAGCTCGTTTAGGACCGGCTGCAGTGCAATTGCCTTCTCAAATTCGGTCTTCGGGAATGGTGATGGCAGCAACACAAATGGAGCAATCTAAATAAATTAATATTTATACAATCAAAAAATAAGCGCAGTTTAGGTATAATTTAAAAAAAAAGCTAAGTTTTGGTCATTTTCAGAACTATTGATTGAAGGAAATTACCATGCTTTTCGACCTTGCTAGTAATGGTTATTTTATTTTATCTAATACTTTATTGCACAAAATTATAAATTTGTTACAACGGGTGAACTTAATGCTGAAAGCATTGTCCGCCAGTCAACACAAATGTGGTGGTGTAATGAGGTGACCATTTGAGCTACACATGGCCTGCCTATTGCCACTTTATTTTTGTTTAGTTTAGAATAAAAATGACTAACCTGAATGGCATCTTTGGTAAAGTTTTTACGATCCCTCATCCCGACTCCATGCATCAGAGCCCAGTCCTTCGCCTTTTCAATCACACTGACCAGCGCCTTCGGCTCCAGAGGCAAGGGAATGCAAGAGGCAAGTCGTGCTTGAGACATTGTCGAATAACGTAGCTTGTGTCAACAAAAATAATTTTTAACTGGACTGGAATGCACGAGAAATTGACGAAAAACAGCTGATTTTTATATTTGTTTTTATTTAATTTTTTTCAACGGGACCGAATGGCGCATTTTTCTAATGATAATGAACTAAAGGTTAGACCGCACTAGGGCGGAACTGCACTGCAGCGGAGCGACGCGACGTTTTCAATGTAGTTCGGTATAACGCACTAGAACTGCAGCAGCGCGGCATTTTATCTCTCAGTCGGTTGGCAACCACTGAACGCGATGGATGAAATTGGTGTGAACGGTATATATATATAAAAGAAGAGGGACCTGACTTACCTATCACATTCCAGGCCAGACCACTAAAGCTAGGGCTAAAATTTGAAATGTACTTTCTTTACATGGCATAGGCACCCGCTAAGACGGGATTTTAACAAATTTAACCCCTGACTAGGTCAAACTGGGCCTAACCGTTAGTATGCAAAATCGTATTCCTTGAAGTTATAAATACCAAAATTGGCATGTACCTATATTCATCAAACTAAATAAATAAGAACTGTATTTAAAAAAACTAGCTCAACACTAATTCGCTGTGCTATTAGTTGTTAAAGTTTGTATGGAAAAATTGGTTTGTTTCAAGCTTAGGTAGGTACCTAGCATGTCCTTACAAAAAAAAAAAACCTACGAAAGGTGTAGGTAGGAAGGGAGATAGCGTAAAAAATACCAGCCTCTGAAGCCACATTTAAAGAAGTAGCTAAGTGGGTAGGTAGGTAAGTAGGTAGTAGGTACCTACTTAAGATCTCGCTATAAAGTCAACGGGAAGCATAGTTTAATATGTGTTGCTTTATTACTGAGTACCTACCACGCGGGCAAAGCCGCGGGCGCTACAGCTAGTATAATATAGATGGATGCCTCGCAAGTGTCGCGGACGCACCGCTTACTACAACACACTAAGCGGCAGCGGAACGGCGCGACGCGAGCGCGTCAACTTTGCCTAGTTGCCCAATTCTGTCGCGACGCTCCGCTGCAGTGCAGTTCCGTTGCCGCGTAGTGCGGTATGGCTAGTACATTTACTTGGAAAGAATATTGAAGCTAACTGTCGCGTCGTCGCTCCGCTGTAGTGCAGTTCCGCCCTAGTGCGGTCTAACCTTAACAACGCTGTCAGGAATCGTCAGACGAGTACATCATTTTAGTCCGTTCGAAAAAATAATAATAATAGTGACGAAGACTTTACTTGACTTATCATTTACGCAAGACAAACACATAAACAAACTAACAAACACTTATCAAAGGGAAAAAACAACGTTATACTAGGCGGTATGGTTTTAAAACTATAGCCTGCTCCGAGGAGCGGAAAAAAAAAATATCTCTCACACAAACATACACAATCATACAACTAAACTGTGAACTAAACAAACTAACTTATGAGAAAAACACACAGACGAAGGATCATTCGTCTGTGGAAAAACATAACGTAAGACTAGGCGGTATGTTTCTAAACTATAGCCTGCTCCGAAGAGCGAAAAAAAAAAAAAAAAAAAAACAAACATACACAACAGAAAATAAAATACTCAATCAACTCACTCACCTCACTCACTCACTCCAACTCTCCAACTCACTCAATCAAGCCAAGTCAAGGCAGGCAGGACGGACTGATTTTTAGATAACTATTCAAATATTGTTCAGAGTTCCGACGGTTTCTAAAACTCTTCATTTGCGTTCTATTGTAATAATCAGCTCGCTACAATGGAAGTTACCGACGATAACTTACTTACGCTAGCCAATTACTTGCAAAAAACGCTGAACCCCGATACAAATGTAAGGCGGCCCGGTAAGTTCTATTTTACATATATTTTCTTTCTAAATGCGTTCATGGTCATCTGTTAATCGTTTATCGAAGTATCTTGAAGCTCCCTGTCCACAAAAAATGATAATAACGTGGTTCCTGGCTATAAAACGGCTGAAAAATTAACAAACACCATCATGTTGTTGCCAATAAGTATACATCTAGAAATCACGATTTCAAACTCTCTGTGCACTGCATTTGAGAGTTAGGACTTGAAATAAATAGGTTAATTAGAAAGCCAATCAACCACTTATACAGTCATTGATAGCCTGTCATGAACATACAAACATCTTCGGCATTATTTACAATAACATAACCTATAATTTAAGTTTTCATCTATGTAAGTTACCACTTACTTGGCCAAAAACAACATAACTCGAGAGCATAAAGTCCACTGCTGCACACAGACCTCTCCCCCCATAAATTTCCAGAACATTTTTTTTTTTTAAACCATCTTTGTCCACCGGATCTCATTATTTATTGCCACAAATCTCCAGAACATCTAATAATAAATAAACTAGTTTCGTTGAAAAGGCACTTTGATAATGACATTTCTACAGTAAAAATTCCAAATTCACTCCTGAATCAAATAATAATATTAGATCACAAAAAAACAAAAATCAAAATATCTTTATTTCTGTAACAAAATATACAAACAATGTTAACAAGGTTTTTTCACCTTTCAGCGGAGATGTAACATCTTCCTAAGGGCAGTAAATTCTCTGCCGAGCCTAGGTACCCAGGTACCAAAGAACAAAGTGCCAATTGTAATGTTTTATCTCAATTGATTTATTTACAGCGGAAAAGTTTCTCGAAGGTGTTGAGGTGAACCAGAACTATGCCATACTTCTACTCCACTTGATCGACAAAGATGGAGTTGATATGACTATTCGAGTGGCTGCTGCCATTGCGTTCAAGAACTTTATCAAAAGAAATTGGCCAGTGGTAAGTAAGCCGTGAAGGCAGGCGTTTGTGACTGCAAGAAATTTTTGCCTGATTGCATTTTTTGTTCTGCCATTATGGACCACAACCTCTACAGAGAAACTACTATAGTAGGTGTCCAATAACACGGCAACACAGGTCATTCACCCACCTTCACCACGATGTCGCAAAATTCAATTTATATATGGTAAACAAACAGTACTAACGAGATTCGAGCGATACCGTCTTAGCGACAGGTTTTGTATGGAAAGCGACAGAATTAGTTATACATAAATTGAATTTTGCGACATCGTAGTGAAGGTGGGTGAAGGACCTGTATGTGTTAAGGTGGCGGTTCGCGCCGGAGATCGAGACCGGAGACCGAGACACGAGAAACGACTTTACTTGTCGCGGTCTCTGTCTCCCGTCTCGGTCTCCGGCGCGAACCGCCACCTTTATTTGGCACCTACTATACATATAACCTAATTTTTTTGTGTGTATATTTATTGGTATTTTTGTTAACAATGAATGAACGAATGAAAACCCTTTATTGTACATAAATAACACCGAAACATATTCTTATGGTATTAAAACAAAACAGGTTGCATTAAATGTACAATGGGCGGTCTTATTCCACAATAGCGATCTCTTCCAGGCAACTAAAAATTCTATAAAACCAACAATTGTATAAAAAAGCACATCATCACTCACAACTTTTTTGTATTGTAAAATATTAAAATTGTTCAAGCTTGAAATAAACATTATAGGAAGATGAGAATGCAGATAGGATCCACAGTACAGATCGGCTTACCATCAAAACCCTCATAGTGTCACTGATGCTGAAGTCTCCCGAGGCTATCCAGAGGCAGTTCAGCGATGCTGTGTCCATCATCGGACGGGATGACTTCCCTGATAAGTGGCCGAACCTAATTCCGGAGATGGTTGAAAAGTTTGCTACGGGTATGTGTGCTTTTACTTCATCATTTACAGGCGTCATGGCTCAGTCGGTAGTAGCTCTGCCTTCCGTGCTGTGGGTCGTGGGTTCGATCCCCACCGAGAACAAACATTTGTGTGTTGTAAACATAGATGTTTGTTCTGTGTCTGGGTGTTTCTATGTATTATAAGTATGTATTTACAAAAAAAATATGTATGTATGTATTCTATCAGCCATCTAATTTCCATAGAACAAGCTTTGCTTAGTTTGGGACTAGAAGGCGTTGTGTTAAGTGTTCGTGAATATTTATTTATTCACCATCATCATCATCTGCTGGCCTCTTCACCCACCCATTCATATTACTGATTTATATTAATTGAGTACTGCTAAAGAATCTAGTGGTCCAGTGGTAGCAACCTCACCTTCAGATCCTAAGGTCAAAACTGATTATGCACCAATGGATTATATGTATATGCGAAAAACTTATATATGCAATGCTCTCAAGTGATGAAGGAAAACATCGTGAGGGAACTCGCGGCTTAGTCAGCTTTCCATACTTGTAGATAAAGTCGCTGATGGTAGGTGCTGGGCAAGCCCGCTCCATTTAAAACTAAGTATTGCTGGTGTAGATGTGTGCAGATTATTGGATACCTACTTAGCCTTTTACGAACAAACTATACTATAATGTAAACCTTGTTCTCAAGTAAGTGACTGTACCTAATGTCTTTTTGAGAATAAATTTCTTAATCCTAATCCTAGTTATTGCAGTGTCCCTTACATAGGGGCATGGGTAAAAAGTGGCCCCTGACGCTGTATAAATCTGAAATCATCTAGAATAAATGCAAAGGACTGATTATTATTCTAGTGTTATCGTACAGTGAGATAAAATCACTAAATTATTTTAATTTTCCAGGTGATTTCCACGTGATAAACGGTGTGCTCCGAACCGCTCATTCCCTCTTCAAACGATACCGCTTCGAGTTCAAATCACAAAAGCTGTGGGTGGAGATTAAACTTGTGCTTGATATGTTTGCAAAACCACTCACTGACTTGTTTGTGGTAAGTTATGGGGCCCCCAAGCAGTCCAGTAGTCTTTTCTCAAGTTTACCTAAATTGTAATTTTGAGTTTACTTAACTTGTAATCTGGAGATTACTTTACTTGTAATTTCGAGTTTACTTAACTTGTAATCTGGAGTTTACTTAACTTGTAATCTCGAATATACTTAACTTGTAATCTCGAATTTACTTAACTTGTAATCTCTAGTTTACTATTATATTTTGTTCCAGGCTACTATAGAACTAACGACAGTTCACGCGAACAATCCCCAAGCATTAAGCGTCATTTATGGCTCATTAGTACTCATCTGTAAAGTTTTCTACTCGTTGAATTATCAGGTATGTTAACACTAAAGTGCTACTAGAAAAAAAAAACTAATCCAATTGGTTGAGGTTGATGGATGGACAAATGCATTGTCTATACTATTGTAAAACTGTAAAAAAGCCAAAAACTAAAATTAAAGATATGGATAAACTAAATATGCAGATCTACTAAATAAACTATTCTGATTCCGAAAATCAAGTTTGTCTGTTTATCGGTTTGTTTGTTTGTTCGCGGATCACGCCTAAACTACTGGGCCAATTTCAATGAAACTTATACGATTCGGAAGCCCTTTTTCCGGATTGAAACATAGGCTATATTTTATTGAAATCAAAGACGTGGATTCTTAGATACAGCTTGACCTCTCTACACCAAAAGCCGCCTTTGGCACGAGGTTTACCGTATGGTGGTTGACAGATATTTTGGTGGGAAGTTTCGCACGCGTACGAAGTCGCAGGTATCAGCTAGTGTGTAATAAAGCGGCGAAGCCCTAGCTAGCCCTTTTTTTTTTCTTTTGTTTGGCCTCTCTGTAAGTCCCAGAGAAGATTTTTTTTTTTAACCTTTTTATTGAACTGCTCGTTGCTAGGCTTGCTTAGTCAACCTTCACCGATTATCTAAGTTAAGCGACATTCTGCGCGGTGACTAAATAGTCATCTAAAAAGATGGGTGACTGTTAGTAGCATTTACATCTGAGCGCTTCCGTGCTTCCGAAGGCACGTTAAACTGTCGGTCCCGGCTCTAGCAGTCGTTAAGCCATAACGGAGGCCTTAAGGCGGCCTAAAGACTCCATCACCAAAGTTGGCCACTAGCACATGCGAATGTACGTACGTACCTTTTTATTTTTCTTCTAATATGTTGCATTGCAAGAAAAAAATACCTATTTATGTCTCTCCCAGGATCTGCCAGAGTTCTTTGAAGACAACATGAACATTTGGATGCCAAATCTTCTCAATCTACTCCAGATCAAAGTGCCGTGCTTGGAGACTAATGTGAGTATACGATATCTATTCTAGAACAAAATACATAGGCATAGTCAGCCATATAAGTCACACACTATTGTACACAACTTTTACGGAAATGATAAAATAAACACATAGTTCACTATTCTTATGTGAAATACAATGGGTGGCTTTCAATTAATTACTGTGTATTAAAATTTTGCACGCCTTGACGAGGCAGAATGTAAGGAACGGCACTAATCCTAATATATTTATATTAACTATTGTACCTACATTTTTTGCAAATAAATAGTATGATTATGATTATGGCCTTATCGCTATGATCCAGGCAACCTTTTCACAAGATCAAGACTTAAGATTTTTAAGATCATCTTTTTAAATTCAAATCATTTATATCTAAAATGAAATTAAGATTTAAAAAATATATTTTTTATAGTTCATGACTTTGTGTCCTGTAGAGGGCGCCATATTCAATTCAATGTGACGTCACATAGCCTATAATCAGCGAACGACTCGTACAAGAATATGTCGTTTGTCAAATTCTGATAATAATAAGTAGTTTTGGCGTTATGAGGGAACAGTATCGGACAAAATCAAATACCCTGCTTTTTGCTTTACGAAGTCGGGTAAAAGAAGTTAGGCCGGAATACTGAAACGTCACTCAAACTTAAGCACCACTTAAAATTACTCTGCCTCTGTTTGACATTACTCATTTGTAAGAGAACTTAACTTAAGTGGCGTTGGAGTATTCGGCCATTGGTAAACTAATTTATAATCTGTGGTATTTTAGGATGATGAAGAAAAGCCAGGTGTGATGGAACAGTTGCGCACAGAAGTGTGTGAATGTGCGGCGTTGTACGCATTGAAATACGAAGAGGAGTTCTCTCAGTACGCGCAAGGGTTCGTCACCGCTGTGTGGACTGTACTACTCTCTACCTCCACACAGACTAAATATGATGCCGTAAGTATACGTTTACTATCACATTTTTCAGATTTTATCCCCACCGAGAACAAACATCTGTCTGCGGCAAACATAGATGTTTGTTCTATGTCTGTGTGTTACTATATATCATAAGTATGTATTTACAGAAAAAATACCAGCAATCTAGTTCCCATACTTTGCATAGTTTGGGACTAGAGGGCGTTGTGTAATGTCCAAGGATATTTTACTATTACAATTCTTAGCTCCGCACGCATTGAGCTTGTCTTTTCAAACTGTTTCAAACTGCAATTATGCCTGAGATTCCTCTGATTCAGAGCTGATAAATATCCTCATAACTTGGAAACAGTCCCACCAATTTTCACTAAATGTAACTAAGAACCATCCAAGAGAGAACCGAACCTGTCTTACGAAAACCGCATTAAAATCGAAGCCTTACTTTCAGAGCTACGAGCGCACAGACAAACAGACAGACACACAGCGCTGTTAATCTTGTAACACGCCTTTCATTCTTCGGTCGGGAGTTTGAAAATGTATGATAATTAATAGGAAACTTCGCTTCCAGTTGGTGTCAAACGCGCTGACGTTCCTCTCCAAAGTGGCCGAGAAAAATAGCTACAAGAGTCTTTTTGAGGACCCGAGCACGCTTAGCAACATTTGTGAAAAGGTGGTCATTCCTAACATGGAGTTTAGAGGTACTGATTATTTAATTATTTTATATAAAAATAAACATTTATTCCCAAAGAAAATTACAAATAATACAGTATATACAATATTCACAATATTTACAAAATACGCATGAAACAGTTGAGCTATCTACAAACCGTTGCAAACGATTTATAGATAGCTCAACAGGTCCAAATCAGTACCAGTCGGAAGCGTGCCCATTATATGATCTTTGGCTTGAGTAACGTTTTTTTTACCAACGGGCCTTAGATTTTCATAATCTCATATCTTACAGAGTCAGACATGGAGCTCTTCGAAGACAATCCTGAGGAGTATGTACGAAGGGATATCGAAGGTTCAGACGTGGATACCAGGCGGCGCGCCGCTTGTGACCTCGTGAAGACACTCGCACAACATTACGATGAGAAAATGATGCATATCTTCGGGCAATACGTACAGGTTAGTTATAATTATACTAGAGTACAGTACGGCCGGCGGATCTAGACCGGCGTTAAGTTCGTTCGGAACGCTGCGCAGTAGTCACTTTTAGGGTCGAATAGGTGGTTTGTCTCGCCTGTACCTGCGCACAATTTCCGAAAGCGCAACTTCAGACCGGTCTAGATCCGCCGGCCGTAGTGTATGTCAAATGAAAGTTGGAACTGAAAAATCGCGGCAAATTCAAAAAATATTAGCGTGGCAGCCCATTCATTAACACTTGGAATAACACAACTTGATACTTGGTTATTATTCTAAACATAGTGCTGGAAAATTTGTCTTTCAGAGATTCTAAATATACCAACATGCTAATATTTTTGAATATGCCGCGATTTTTCAGGGTCTACTTTTATTTGACAGACACTAGTAGTTCGTCCCGAACTGAGATATCGTGTCTTAAACGTCGCTCAAATTTAAGCACCACTTAAAATTGCTCTGCCTCTGCTTGACATTACTCATTTGTAAGAGATGGCAATAATTTAAGCGTGAACTTAATTTAAGTGGCGTTTGAGTATTCGGCCGTAAGTAAGGTTAGTATTAGATTTTACCCCAAGTCACACAATGTCACACTTCGACCCCCTTCCTCCCTCATAATGTGTGACGTAATTTATTGATCCCTTATCTACAGGCATTTACCTGCGCAAAGAGTTTCTCGCAGAATAATTTCAATATAAAATTTATAAGTTTAAAAAACTGGAAAAACCGACTTTGATACGTCTTCATCATCAAATGATGATGATGATGGCAGTTCATTGAGACTGTTCTATTGATCGTAAACACCACCGAAAAGCAAAATAAGCAATGTATCCGAGATACACTGCGCGGTGACACTACAACGGTTGGCAGTCGAGCTGGCATTGACGCGCAATGTAACTCGAATACGCTAACGCGGCGACTGTCAGATTTGTTCGTGGGTACTTACGTTCTATTGCTCGTAAACGTCACAGAAAAGCAAAATACGCAATATCGTGTACGCGTATGACGTGTTTTTTCCAGTTATTCTTATTTAACTGCCTAATTACTAAACCGATTTTGATAAAAAATTTATGGGACCAATCTGGAAGCATACCCTTTCAGATAAAAAAAGAATTTTTCAAATCGCTTCATAAATGACGGCGTTCTGAGGTAACAAACATAAAAAAAATAAAAAAATAAATCCGAATTGAGAACCTCCTCCTTTTTTGAAGTCGGTTAAAAATTACTAACATACCAAAAATTAATTCCTTTCTATAAAACTATTATAATAACTAAACTAACTAACTACCAAATCTTTTTCTATATATACTAACAAAACTAATCAACTCTGTAAACAGTATTTTGGTAAGAAATAAAAGGCTTTTTCATCACATCTATTCGGAAAGAACGACTTGGTTCGCCTTTATGTGCACCCAAAGGTGGTGTTTTCTATAAGAAACAATAAGTGCGCCGGAATTAACTTTGCCGCGCACTTTTT
This sequence comes from Eulithis testata, assembly GCA_947507515.1. NCBI lineage: Eukaryota > Metazoa > Arthropoda > Insecta > Lepidoptera > Geometridae > Eulithis > Eulithis testata. The sequence continues at coordinate 5,303,589 of OX382218.1, read as the reverse complement.
GAATTTGGAACATCTTCAGTGTTCAGCGCCAAAGAAATCGAACGCAAATATTGTTTGTAGTAGTCTATACAAATATTATAAAGAGGAAAGGTTTGATTTTTTGTTTGTTTGTTTGTTTGTATGAATTGAATAGGCTCCGAAACTACTGGACCGATTAAAAAAATTCTTTTACCATTAGAATCCTACATTATCCCTGATGAACATAGGCTATATTTTATCCCGGAATTCCCACGGGAACGGGAATTACGCGGGTGAAACCGCGAGGCGCTGCTAGTTTTAATAATAAATTATATAACAACTAAAATTAAAATAATACTATTTATTTTTCTTTTAGTTGTTAATCTATGTTTTTTTAAATAATAACATTACAATAAAATATGAGGCGCCTTTTATTTTCTCATAGTGGGTGATGAAAAGTAGAGTGTACCACTCGGGAGCAAAATATATTTTTGGCTCGGGCGACGTACTTTGAATCCCTCACTACGTTCAGGATTCTACTAAAGAATCCCTCGCTAAGCTCGGGATTCTACTCTAGAATCCTTCACTACCACTCGGGAGCAAAATATATTTTTGGCTCGGGCGACGTACTTTGAATCCCTCACTACGTTCAGGATTCTACTAAAGAATCCCTCGCTAAGCTCGGGATTCTACTCTAGAATCCTTCACTTCACTCTGGATTCAAAAAAGCACCCTCGCCGTAAAAATAAGATTTCGCTCCCTTATAATACAATCTACTATTTTATTTTATTTATTATTTTTATCTACAGATGATGTTAGCAAAATACGCAGAGTGTGGTCCAGCGGCGTGGCGTGGCAAAGACGCGGCGATGTATCTAGTGACGTCACTGGCGTCGCGCGGCGGCACGCAGGCTGCAGGCGTCACTAAGGCGTCACCACTTGTCGATCTGGCGCAGTTCGCTGCTAACCATGCATTGCCCGAACTACAGAGACAACCTCGTAAGTTTAGTCTATTATAGACCTTAATAGCACTAAAATCCTGCTTTATATGAAATGATGATTATGATTATTATTATTTTTAAATTGTACAAAAATTAAGATCAAAAGCAGGGCCGTAAGATCAAAAGCAGTTTAAACTATGGGTTTCGTAAACTACGATTACATTTGATCGATGGATTAATCTACTGTCATCTCTGTCAGTTTAAGCTACTGATGGTCTATTAACTACCATTGATCTCATGAAATAATCAGAGACTGGAGGTTAAACTCTATTCCGTGGTTTAAACCACTATTGATCTTACGGCCCTAAAGAAAGTCAAAGTTTAAACGTCAAGATTTGAACATAACGTCACGGTTTAAACCTTGACTTTCTTTAGTCCTTGTTCTGTAATAAGACCGTATAGCACTGCAATCCTGGGTAAGGCGATGCGTAACGTCAGACAACCTTCTCGCTCGCACATTTCGACATTTTTGAAGATGTATAACTAAATGTAATTATGTGAAATTGCAGAGCTTTTCTCGAGCTTCGGGTCGATACAATAACAATGCAAAGGTTCAGTAAAAATATCACATAGATCCAAACAAGTTTTCTAACCAAAAAATGTGCACTTTAATTTATCGCATTGGTACAAATCTTTTGGTCGGAAAAATTGTTTGGATCAATGTTATATTTTTACTGAACCTTTGACCTTCGCCTTAATATAAACGCGAAAGTATGTAAGCATGTATGATTGTTCCTCTATCACGCAAAAACTACAGAATAAAAAAAAACATTTATTCACAAAGAAAATTACAGCTAAGACCAGTTTTTACAAGATTCACAATATTTACAAAATACAGCTCAACTGGTCCAAATCAGTACCAATCGAAAGCTTGCCCAAGGCACTGGCTACTACTGATCCGATTTGGATGAAACTTGGAATATATATTGCCCTAGATTAACGCATAGGCTACTTTTTATCCCTGAAATCAATGGGACGCGACTCTTCAGAAACTCCTAGAAGATTTCGCATAGCAAATCGCACTTCTAATCCTGCGTCGATGAAGTCGCGTGCACCAGCTAGTAGGATTATAGTATTTGCCAAAAAGAGACAGGACAAGTTTTGCTCTATATAGCGCTTTGTTCTAAGCCTGTTGGTGAGTTCAAATTCAATTTAAACCAGTCAAAAGAGTTTATCATAGAATTGTTTTTTTGAAGTGAAAACATCTTTAGCACCGTTGTGATTTGAAAGTCGATGAAACGAAAAGATGAAACGGAAAGGATATAATGACATAGCATGACATAAATGAAGCATAATGACATAGCCGTAATTTCAACCATCGCAGCAGAGCTACTGTTGGCCGAATAGTGATAACGTTGGACTGCGGTCAGACCGACAACGGGAGCAAGTTCAAATCCAAGGCGACATTAAACTTTCTGCAACTTTTTACTTTTTATTTTGTAGTGAAAACTTCTAAAACTAAATAAGTACTGCATATTGGATAAGTACATAAAAATAAATACTACGCACTGGTTTTTTTTTGAAGGTTTCACTTCTACCACGTGTGAATTTCACACATGTTTTTTTTCCAGTGACAGAACTTCCAGTGCTGAAGGCAGATGCCATCAAATATCTGATGACGTTCCGAACTCTTCTGCCAAAGGAGCTCGTTCACCAAGCTGTACCTCTTATTGTAAGTCACATTATCACAGAATACATAGTTTATATTTGATCGAGTGAGCGAAGCGAACGAGATCTTAGTGACAACTTGGACATAAATGCTTTGTATGTTTGTTCTTCGAGATCTTTTGAACCGCTTATCCGATCTTCACAGAATTAGGTAGGTATACGGATAGTACTCTTAAGTTTTACTGGCTTGTTAAATGAAGTAAATCGGTCAAGGGGTCGTGAAGTTATGAGGGTCCAAAGGGAGTACAAAAAAGTCGTACAATAATATCAAGTGGGGTGTCATATGACAGGGTTTTGTTTAGACATTCCAGAACCGTTTTTATTTTGATTCTAGGTCTAATAGTTTTTAAGTTGTTGTAAAAATTATAAAATTGGCAAACCCAGTATAACGTGAGCTACCATTTCTTGGAGTTTCAATGATTTTGTAGTTCAAGTAAGACTGGTACTTAGCTAGACGGCGATTTCTATGCGATTTGCAAAGTTTATTGCAACCATTGGTCAATAAAAATGGTTTGGGTTTTATTAACCTCCGACCATCACGAGATCTCAGTTCGGTGCGAATTACTAGTTAGTTTAGGGTATGTTTGAATTGTTTGTTTAGTGTCCGTGAGTATAAAATGTGGTGTGGTACAAGTGAATGCAAGTTAGTGCGTTTGTGGGTGGGGTGGATTTAGTATGGGGAGCAAAGCTCTGCAAAAGTCCCAGTCACAGCAAAGAGATAAAAATAAGAATCTAATATACGACAACAAAATGGGTCGTCACTCAGCATTATATAATATTGTAGTAGCATGTGCACTGCTACAACTCAGGTGCAGACATTGTTAAATAAAAGAGTATATTATGCAACTAGTGAATAAAAGACGGATTTAAAGCGAGGGCCATAAATGAATCACGAGCAAATGAAGGATTCTTACGACAGATTCAAGTGTTAGAATCCTGAACGACGTGAGTGGTTCATGGCTCTCGGTATAAATCCGTTTTATTCAAGAGTTGCATACTATACTTTATACCATGACTACGAGAAAAAGAAAGATTAGAGGTTGTATAGCCAATGCTATACAACCTCCTTGCGCAAAAACAATAATTAGATGGAGGTCAAATATATTAGTGTATTCTATATTCAAACACCAAAACAGTGAGTAAAAGTGCTTTTATTCACTGTTTTCAATGAAAAATAACCGTTTTTAGAGGGGGAATGGTATAAAAAAAACTTAATCAATTCATTATTATTTTGATATAAACAATAAAACGTGTAACGTTCCCAGATTCAACATATCACAGGCCGTGGCGTAGTACTAACGTACGCGGCTTGCTGCATAGAAAAGTTCATCGTGGGCGGAATGGTGCCTAAAGCCGCCCTAGAACCACACGCGCCCGCCCTTCTTCAGGCCCTTTTCCAAGCGCTGGCGACACAGCATGACGCTGGCGAGCACAACGAATATGTTATGAAGGGTAAGTCGTCATAGCTTAAAATATTCCGTCATGGCTTAACGTCTGTTTCAGCTCGGAGAGATGGCTATGCATGCCCTTTAAAGTGTTTTACTGGAGAGTAACTTAACAGTGATATTTTCGTCAAGCTATGACCCAGGACTTTAAGCCATGATAACGAATAAATGTGACAATCGCATACGTATCGTAACGATAGCGTATCCGAGATACACTGCGCGGTGACACTACAACGGTTGGCAGTCGAGCTGGCATTGACGCGCAATATAACTCGAATACGTTAACGCAGCGACTGTCAGATTTGTTCGTGATAGAGGCACCGCAGTATGGTGTGCCTCTCGGCATAGGCCTCCTCTAACGCTTTCCACTGGGTTCTGTCCTATGCTACCATTCTCCAGTGTTGTCCAGCTGTAAGTGTTAGGTCGTCTTCTGGTATATTGGGTTAGTTTTAACATGATATTTCTTCCACAGCCATCCTCCGCACCCTAGCCTGTCTTCAAGAGTCATCGCTAACATACCTCGGGCAGGCGTTGCCCAACCTCGCCCACATTCTATCGGTGATAGCCAAAAATCCATCTAAACCACACTTCAATCACTATCTATTCGAGACTCTATCACTGGCTGTATCGTAAGTATTCCGCGTTTTTATAGGGAATATGTAATTTTTCATCATTTCAGAACCAGATAAAGTCTCGCAGTCAGATTTGGATCTCGCCTTTGTAAACTTTCGCTTCTAATTTTATTTTGTCTTCTATAAATAAATTTTATTTGGAGATACTCGAGATTTCTTATACTTAGTGGCCGCTTTGGATTAAGTACTTCAATATGAGAAATGCATTTTATATCACAAAATAATTACTCATCAATATAATATGTAATAGAAATCCTATTAATATTACAAACGCGAAAGTTTGTGAGGATGTATGTAAGTATGTTTGTTTCTCTTTCACGCAAAAACTACGGATCCATTTGGATCCAACGGGACGCGAACGAAATCGCGGTCGAAAGATAGTATGAAATAATATCCTGAAAAAAAAATGTGACCAATTTAAATTATATTTCAGATTGGTGACTAAGGCTAACCCCAACGCGATATCAGCATTTGAAGAAACTCTCTTCCCGATATTCCAAGATATTTTGCAGAATGATATCCAAGGTAAGATAAAGAACATAAACAACACAAGTTAGCCTTTATCAGAAGTGGGATGGTTTAGATGGCCCGAGCACACAAAATATAACGTCTGGTAGGTTGGCCACAATTCATAGTAGCTATATACAATCATCTTGGTTTGGATTCTCTTGGATTTGCATGATATTTAGCGATTCGTCGTAGATGTGGTGCGTTCACGGTTTCCTCGTGTTGCCGAAGGTCCAGAACCTCTTTTCCAAACCTTCACCAAATAAGCCCGTTTTCGCGACCATCCTCACGACTCAAACGCGAGTGACTTTGACAGCCGCTTGTCATGTCACTTTTACCATAGACTATATTACATGCCGACATTGTGCGGCCTGGTATGTAATCACTCGGTAATTGAGAACCAATGTAATCCGGCATTCCATTTTGTTTTAACGTGCTCGTGGCTAGGCTTGCTTAGTCAATCTTCACCCATTGTCTAAGTTAAGCGACGCTCTGCGCGGTCACTATTTGGATGGGTGACCGTTAGTGGCAATTACATCTGAGCGCTTCCGAGGGCACGTTAAACTGACAGTCCCGGGTCTAGCAGTCTTTAAGGGTGAACAAGTTGAACACCTTTCCATACAAACGTGGAAGGGTAACTACTCCAACTATTTGACGTTGACCAAAAAATACAAGCCTTCTAAACGTTCAATAGAAAAGTTTAGAAGCTTATATTTTTAAATGAATACTTTTTACAGTTTGGGGTGTATAAAGACATAGATTATGACGAGATAAATTGATATAATCCTTAGTTTTGGTTGGTCAACGTCACACAGTGGAGTAGTTACCCTTCCACGATTGTATGGAAAGGTGGGCGACTTGTTCAACCTTAAGTCTCGATGGCTTAAGGCGGCCTAAAAACTCCGTCACCAGAGTTGGCCCCTATCTCATACAGAGCTTGCTATTTTGTTTCAGAGTTCATGCCGTACGTGTTCCAAATGCTCTCCCTCCTGTTGGAGCTCCGTGGCACGAGCTCGGGCTCCGGTCCCGCTGGGGACGCGTACGGAGCCCTACTGCCGTGTCTGGTGGCGCCGCCGCTATGGGAGAGAGCCGCTAATGTACGCCCTCTAGTGCGCCTTCTGTGCGCTTTTGTCGCCGTCAGGGCACAGCTCGTACTCAACGGAGGGAAGTTTGTAAGTAAATTTTTTTTTGAAGTTATACTTCTAATGCGACTTCCAACAACGTTGCGTTATACGGAAGGACATAGTTTCTGTCTGTTTCTGTTCCCCCGAATAGAAAGAGACAGAGACTAATACGCTACACATGCTACAATCAAAATATAGATGGCAGTGTTCCGAATTTTTTGAAGTTATACTACTTCCAACTGACATCGTCAAAAGTGGTTTTGGTGGAAAGTTACGCACGCGTACGAAGTTGCGGGTATCAGCTAGTCATAAATAAATGTTACAATCGTAATGCAAGCGTGTCCGAAATACACTGCGGGCAATCTTACATTTTTTTCTTGTGTGTTACCTTAGAACTCGAAAATTCTGCTCTGCTTCTTTCATTATTAATTAAAATATTGTATCTATTATTTCAGAATGCTATTCTAGGCGTGTTCCAAAAGCTGATCGCATCAAAAACCAACGACCACGAAGGTTTTTATCTAATGCAGACGATATACTTCAAATTTGGCATGTAAGTATTCATTCATGCTTTGAAATGGTGAGGGAAAACATCGTTGTTTTTGGATTGTTTTTTGAAGTTATGCTTCTAATGCGACTTCAACAAGGTTGCGCAACACGTTTAACGCTAAATATAATGGAATAGAAAGAGAGAGAGAGTGATCACATGCGGAGACCCTCACAAAACGCAAAATACATCGATAGCGCGTTCTAGGATCCGACCAAACTTAGCAGCGCCATCTAGTTCTGATTTAGGCAACATGAGCATAAAACGTTTTCTAACTAAATAAGTACTGCATATTGGTTAAGTACATAAAAGTAAATACTAAATTAATTTCACATTAAACACAGAGCGAGAATGAATGCGTGGCACTCGAAGTATAACTTCTTCTGCGCGGAGGGTTTCCACGCACTTTTTTCACATGCGTGTAACAGCACCGGCACCCATACCCTTCAAACCAGAACACAGCAATGGGAGTATCACTGTGACAACACGCAATAGGTACAATGGTAATACTTACTCATGGATGGACAGGCGTCATGGCTCAGTCGGTAGTAGCTCTGCCTTCCGTGCTGTGGGTCGTGGGTTCGATCTCTACCGAGAACAAACATTTGTGTTATAAACATAGATTGTTCTGTGTCTGGGTGTTTCTATGTATTATAAGTATGTATTTACAAAAAAAAAATGTATGTAATGTATTCTATCAGCCATCTAGTTCCCATAGAACAAGCTTTGCTTAGTTTGGGACTAGAAGGCGTTGTGTTAAGTGTCCGTGAATATTTATTTATTTATTTATTTAGTAAATAAAACTCTGTGTCAACAGTTCCACTGAGTGGGTTATTCCCATAATCCCGAATGAGTCGTTGATTTTAAAATTTTAAAATTAAGTGGATTTTGAGACTCCGTAATAGCTATAGAGAGAGTTACTAAAAAGGGTTTGGGGCAAATTGGATGGAGCCTAGGTCCCACATTTTTTTTAAACTTGGAATTCATTTATTCTCTTTTCGACATTTTTTACAATGAATGATGGAACTTTATTGTAACTGGCGCGGAAAGAAAGAGAAGGAGTGGGTTAGGAATACCTGTGATTCTGCGCGGTCGGATGATGATGACGCGATGGGAGCTCCCACTCGGTTCTTCCACACCGATGATGAGCTGATGTTGGCGGAAGGCGCTGATGGATGGCCTTATGGGAAGGCGCTGATTTTCCTTGATACGAAATGCGATTATTCCGGGGTTTTGATGAGGAGAAGTAAGAACTCTCAACTCTTGCGACCGGCCGTGAAAACGTTGAGATTCGTAATGGTGGTTTTAATTCCTACCCACAGGTTTTAGGTAGGGAATGATAGGGAAAATGAGGGTAGAATAAATATATAAAAATGACAGGTAAAGTTTCGTTCCAAAGTTGCTATCTTTACGAAACAGTTACAACACACTTACAATGCGGGTTTTAAAAATGTAACAATGCCATTATAAAGCAGTTGGAATCATTAGTTATTAGACATTTTACTTTGGAAAATGCGTCTATTTCAATGTTGTTTATCACATTTATAGGTGTTTACGTCAAAATAATTACTTTATTTTGCGTTTCCGTGACCGCTACTTTAGATTATGATAAAACCAACAGAAGTTGTAAATAGCAAAATTAATCTAAAAATTAACTAAATAGATAGATAGATAGTTTATTTGACATACACACAGAAAAATACAGAACGGACGAAAATACAGACGAACGGAATAAATGTATGCAAATCGTGACCTGAAATGCGCCAACGCCTTTGACTTTTATTTTTAATTTTTCAGGACAGTTATGCAGCAGTACACGAAGCAAATAATGACTCTACTATTTCAACGGCTTTCCTCATCGAAAACTACTAAATACGTGCGTGGTTTGGTCGCATTTTTCGGATTCTTCGCGGCACATTACGGGGCTGACCCGCTCATTGACATCGTCAACTCGGTCCAAGAGAAGTATGTACATCAAATATTCATCACTAGGTGCTGCCCGCGACTTCGCGTCCCGTTGAATCCCGTTAACTTTTCGGGATAAAAAGTAGCGTATGTGTTAATCCAGGTCACGGACAATATATATTCCAAGTTTCATCCAAATCGGATCAGTAGTTTTTACGTGAAAGAGTAACAAACATCCATCCATCCATCCATCCATACTTACAAACTTTCGCGTTTATAATATTAGTAGGATAATCTGTAGATTAGATATTCACTGACCAAGTTGTCCACAATACATTTTTGTCTCTGTGTCCTCGCCGTGAACCCGTACACTTGATATGAGAGACGAATTAGTTGTGGAAGCCTTACTGTGATAATTTTAGTTAAATTTTTATCTTGTTTGTATTATTGTATGGACCTCAGTTGTATGAATTAAAGAACTAATTAAAAAAAAAACTTACTAATAATATAAAAGTTTGTAACGATGTATATTTGTTACTCTTTCACGCAATAACTACTGATCCGATTTGGATGAAACTTGGAATATATATTGCCCGTGACCTGGATTAACACATAGGATACTTTTTATGCCGGAAAATCCACGGAATCCAACAAGACGCGCAAGAAGTCGCGGGCGGAAGCTATTAATAAAATATAGGTCGCAAAAAAATGTACATTTCATTTGTTTCCAGTTTATTCGGCATGTACGTAGACCGCGTACTAATAACAGATCTTCAAAGAGTAACGGGCGTGTTAGAACGGAAAGCGGCGGCGATCGGATGCGTCAAACTACTCTGCCAGTCGGAACACTTCCGACAGGGAAACTTAGCGCCAAGGTGGCCCTTACTGATGCAGGTAAGTGCTAAAGATAACTTACTTAAGGCGTAAAAGGCAGACAACCCTCTTGCTCGCACATTTCAACATTTTTGAAGATATTATATAACTAAATGTAATTATGTGAAATTGAAGAGCTTCAGGGTCGAGAGAACAACAATGCAAAGGTTCAGTAAAAATATCACATTAATCCAAACAAGTTTTCCGACCAAAAAACTTATACCAATGCGATAAATTAAAGTGCACATTTTTTGGTTAGAAAACTTGTTTGGATCAATGTGATATTTTTACTGAACCTTTGCATTGTTATTCTCTCGACCCTGAAGCTCTGCATTTCTAGGTGTGCCCGCGACTTCGTCCGCGTGGAAGTGTCTTTTGGGTAGCATTTTTAATTACTTACATACAACTTTTCATAACCCCCTTTCAACCCCCTTACAACCCTTTTTTCGCATTAAAAAGTAGCCTATGTCCTTTCTCAGGCTCTAGACTATCTGTGTACCAAATTTCCTTCAAATCGGTTCAGTAGTTTTGGTGTGAAAGCGAGACAGACAGACACAGTTACTTTCGCATTTATAATATTAGTATGGATTATAACTAGTATTTGAACTTACATAACACCATCTCAATGTTTGTTTCTTACCCAGGCCCTAATATCCTTATTCGAGCTACCACCCGACGACACGACATTACCGGACGATCATTTCATAGAAGTGGACGACGCGCCCGGTTATCAAGCTCAATACTCTCAACTCACGTGCGCTAAGGGCGCTACGAACGATCCTTTAGCCAGTAAGTTTAGTCATAGATACATCATCGGACGATATTACCAGACGACAATATCAGACAATATTACCAGACGACAATATCGGACTATATTACCAGACGGCAGAACCGGACCATATTACCAGACGAAAATATCAGACAATATTACCAGACGACAATATCGGACGATATTACCAGACGGCAGTACTGGACGATATTACCAGGCGGCAGTAGCGGACGATATTACCAGACGTCAATATCAGACGATATTACTGGGCGACATTTTATACGTCACCCAGCTAAGTATTCTCAACTAACCGGCTCGCGTGACCCGAGGGCTGGTGATTATCTAGGCCAGCGTATCAGCATTGCTATTCAGCGCGGCAATGCAGCCAGTGTCTTGCGCACGCTTCCGATTGCTAATGATTGGGACCAGTTGAGCTATCTATAAATCGTTTGCAACGGTTTGTAGATAGCTCAACTGTTTCATGTGTATTTTGTAAATATTATGAACTAGCGACCCGCCCCGGCTTCGCACGGGTGCAATGCAGTACATATAAACCTTCCTCTTGAATCACTCTATCTATTAAAAAAAACTGCATCAAAATCCGTTGAAAGATCTAAGCATACATACATACAGACATTAAGACAGACGCGGGAAGCAACTTCGCTTTATACTATGTAGTGATATTGTTAATACTGTATTAGTTGCAATTTTCTTTGTGAATAAACCTGCTCTAAACATTGTGATTTCGAGGTCGGATCGGGGTGAGGATTATTCGAGGAATACAAGTATTAAAAACAATGTTCTTTCCCAAGAAATATTTTTTATTAATTGACCTTTGTCTAATATTAAGTATTTATTAACAGGTATAGAAGAACCGAAGCGCTACCTAGCGGAATCAATCGGCGCGTTATCACACGAGTGTCCAGGCCTGCTCCCGCCACGCGTGGCCGCGCTAGAGTCCAGATACAGAGAAACTCTGCAGGGTTACCTAGCTATGTATAGCGTACAGGTAACTATAAATATTCTCTCTCGGACAAATCACACAACACTCTCTAGTCCCAAACTAAGCAAAGCGTATACTATGAGAACTAGATTGCTGATAGACTACATAAATACATTTTTTCTAGTAAATACATACTTATGATACATAGTAACACCCATACACAGAATAAACATCTATGTTTGTTCTCGGTGGGGATCAAACCCACGACCCACAGCACGGTACCGCTGCACTAATGTACTATTATTGTTGTAATATATCATTTCTATTCTTTCAGATTTGCTGATTCGACTTCGTGGCCATTTTGATGAACTCCTTCGATATGGCTGTGTTCACGGGGCTCAACTGAAAACTGGCACTGTTTTCAGAAATATCTGCTGATATTCCGGACATTAATAGTTATCTATATGCTGAACAACAGTGTTTAATGTGAATCAGTGCGTTTAAAATATGATGGACATGCCGGTGACCTACTTGATGGTAACTACTGCCTATAACAATGTATTGCTTCACTGAGCACGTCGGCTGGTGACTATTACTGTTACTATAATATGGTTTTACACTTGGAGATGTCACTTAAACATAAGTATTCGTTAAAATAAACTTGTCTGTCATTAATTCATTGCATTCAAGAGATGTTAATGGACTCTAGTGTTATCTTCAAACGTATGTATAGTACAAGCTGGTTTTGTATATATACTATAATAAAACTTTTACCTTTAAAGTTATTGAATGTGCGTTTTTTTTTTTTTTTTTGTGGCGAATAATTAACTTTCTATTTATATTGAGTAAAGCTGCGAATATGCCAATGTCAGTTTTTGTTGGCGTTTACTTTTTTACTAATCTTATAACAAAAGCTGGAGATCTGCGTAGGTAAGTTATGAAAATGACTGGTGAAGAAAGGGACTCATTAGTCTTCTAAAGTTGAGCTAACTAAAATGATTGCTAAATCTGTTGTCATCTCCATTCGTTCGTAGTCAAGCAAGTGACAATGATAGAGCATTTTTTTAAGTCGCGCTAAAATGACAGTTGAATATGAATAAAGAAAGGGATGTGATTTAGGATGCTAGTAACAGAATAGTATGACTATTTTACGAGTCTTTACGTCGTTTTTAGGTAAATTTTAGGTTGTGGTGTCAAGGAAATCAACACCCATTGTCTATAAAACTATTCACACCATTATTTATTCAATAAAACTACGCTTTTTACGCTTCTTTCCTATAGTAGGTGCCAAATAACACCGCAATACAGGTCATTCACCCACCTTCACCACGATGTCGCAAAATTCAATTTATGAATGGCTAATTCTGTCGCTTTCCATACAAACCTGTCGCTAAGACGGTAATCGCTCGAATCTCGTAGTACTGTTAGTTTACCATACATAAATTTAATTTTGCGACATCAAGGTGAAGGTGGGTGAATGACCTGTATTGCGGTGTTATTTGGCACCTACTATACATACTATGGGTAGGTGCTTGTCTAGTATCGAGATTATTTTGTAGGTATATGAACTAAGTCTAACTATTAGATTTACGAATGTCTGCATTTGTAATTACTTAATTGGGAATAGCTAAAACGAAACTGATCTAATTTATCAAGAACTTACATTTTCATCCAAAAGATGAATTCTTTGATTCCAGTATTGTCAGCAATAAATTGTAACGTAATAATATAATCGCTTTTGAAATTCTACGTCACTATTTAGACAAAACGAAATATGGAACTAAACGGTGATTAACTTCAAGTTGAAGTGATTAAAAGTAAACCCCTAGCCTCATTATTCGAAGACATACAGACAAAGCCATGTATGTTTTAGTAAGTATTTCTGTTCTTTGTATGTATAAGATGAAAATAAGGTATGTGGTTGGCACTATTACGGAATGAGCTATGAATATTATTAAGCTAATAACTATTTGAAAACAACGGTTTTTTTTTTGGTTTTAAAATTGTGATTATCGAAGAAAAGGCAGTGATGCATGATTTTAAAGTTTTACTGTGGTTTTATTTTCAGATATGGTCCATCTAATGAAGTCTTGTATTTTGAACTAAAAATTGTTACGATGTTACCTTTAAGTGTAAAGTTATTATGTACTAGCAGCGCCTCGCGGTTTCACCCGCGTAATTCCCGTTCCCGTGGGAATTCCGGGATAAAATATAGCCTATGTTCATCAGGGATAATGTAGGATTCTAATGGTAAAAGAATTTTTTTAATCGGTCCAGTAGTTTCGGAGCCTATTCAATTCATACAAACAAACAAACAAACAAAAAATCAAACCTTTCCTCTTTATAATATTTGTATAGATGTATAGATGTATAGATAACCAAATGTAATCATCCCTAGTTCTTGGTATCTCAATAAATGTTAATTTTTATGGAATTTTCTTTTTATTTAAAATCGGTTTCTACCCTAAGTAGCCAGAAAGAAAACGCTCAGCGATATTTTGTTCCAATAAAACAATGTTTTCTAGAAAAATAATAAAACAGCTTTTTATTCAGCCTTATCGTTCCATCTCATGTTTTGGGTCTTCCACGCCGCCGCAGCGTTTTGTGGAATACCTACATATTGCACTAAAATATTGTTCAAGAGTTCAGAAGATCAGAAGTTGGACCACTATCAAGAGTCGTGTCTTGATGGTGATCCAACTTCTGGTTAAGGAGGGTTAGGTGAAGTGGTAGACTGTTCGAAGTCCGAGACATGGGAGGCCGTGAATGGCTGTTTTCTTCGGTAAAGACTGCTGAGGTTAGTGGTAGCATGTGCTTGAGAACGGCCCTGTAAAGGAAAAAAACACATAATTTTCCATCGAACTCGCTTTTGGCAGTTCATCCTGGCACGTAGGAAGCTCTTATGAAGTAGTCCCGACTACGGCGAAGCAAGAAGGAGTGTAGGTATATGATTTTGACCGATATGTACCTATGTATGTTCATCTAAACTATCTTCTAAACATTACTATGTACATAACAATTTAAGATGATAATATTTTCTTGTTTTTTACTTTTTAGAGCGTACCTACCTAGGTAGTCGGATTTTAGTTTTTGAACTTATTTTTTTACTAATTAGTTTAGACTCAAATTTTCTCAGTAGGTACATCCTACCTAACATAATTTGACGGTATAGTTTAAAAGATTTGCACAATAATCAGTAAAGTATCTCTAATATAACTATACCTATGTACAACTACTTGCCAGAGTATAGAGTCTACGACGTGACGCACAGTGGGTACAGGAAAGCCATTAAATGGTGACGCGACAGGCAGAGTGTAAGCTCCCATGTCGGGAAACACCAGCCATTCACCGATAGCCAGAGGTGACAGTCGAACTGATGGTAGCACGCAGTCTAACCCGTCGCAAGATGGACCCCATATAGAACATGGTTTTGTTCTCGCAGAGGATGGCTGGATCGGAAATTATTCATGAAGTTTTAGCAAATGTTACGGCGCAGGAGCCTTACCTACTCCTAGTAGTGGATTAGTTATAGTTAGGGCTATATGGGGGGTACCTATAGCTGGTTATCCATCAGTACAAGCTCAACTGTTTCATGTGTATTTTGTAAGTATTATAAATACTGTAAAAAAAAGTACTACGGGTAAAAATATATTACCAAACAAAAAAAAATATGTAAAGAAAATCTATTTTACAAAAAAAATATGTATGTAATGTACTCTATCAGCCATCTAGTTTCCATCGTACAAGCTTTGCTTAGTTTGGGACTAGAAGGCGTTGTGTTAAGTGTCTGTGAATATTTATTTATTTATTATTATTTATTATATTCCCAAGATTTGCTCTAATCCACACAATATAAAATATTTTCTGAATAGAAAAAAAATCCAAAGGTTACGTGTAGGTAGTTTGGTAGATTAAGCCTGGATTTCGAAGACAAGCTAATTAATGGTTTCGAACCTTTTATGACCTAGTTCAAAATTGCACGATTTAGGATGTAGGTAAACGAGTTTTACAAAGTCACACTCACCTTGAGCGGCATGGCGGTAACATGATTGTCGTACAAAATGCAGTCTTTGAAAGATCCGTACACGCCGTCGTTTATAAAATACATTGTGTGGCTCTCTCCATTCTCATCCGCAGACACTATCTGTAAATCACTGAAATTATTTATGAAAAATCGCAAACAACAATGTTAGTTGCAAGCAACACGTGCCACGCAATTTGCGTTATCATTTTAGTGCTCGTGCTAACCTCTCTAGTGGAATGTACGACGGCGGCCAGCGTGTAGGCGGCGGCCGCGAAGTACCGGCCCGGCTCTGTAATACCTACTAGCTGCGATATAGTATGAGTATAATGAATGCTGACCTCTCTAGTGCAATGTACGACGGCGGCCAGCGTGTAGGCGGCGGCCGCGAAGCACCGGCCCGGCTCTGTAATACCTACTAGCTGCCATATAGTACGAGTATAATGAATGCTGACCTCTCTAGTGGAATGTACGACGGCGGCCAGCGTGTAGGCGGCGGCCGCGAAGTACCGGCCCGGCTCCGCCAGCACGCGCACTCCGCCCTCCGGGAAGTGAACCGACAACGCATTATTTATCACCTGCGACACCTGGGGAAAAATTCTTATTTACAAGCTAGCTGATGCCCGCGACTTCGTACGCGTGGGAAACTTTCCACCAAAATATCTGTCAACCAGCTTTTATGATGAACCTCGTAGCAAATGGCTGCTTTTGGCTTAGAGAGTTCAAGCTGTATCTAAGAATACACGTCTTTAATTTCAATAAAATATAGGCTAAGTTTCAATCCGGAAAAAGGGATTCCGAACGGTATAAGTTTCGTTGAAAATGGTCCAGTAGTTAAGGCGTGATCCGCGAACAAACAAACAGACAAACTCGATTTTCCGAATCAGAATCGGTTATTTAGTAGATCTGCAATTTAGTTTATCCATATCTTTAATTTTAGTTTTTGGCTTTTTTACAGCTTTATAATATTAGGTACCTATAGATGTTAGATTCTAATTTAAGTTACTAGATATAATGTGGCATTTATCAAAGTAACGTGACCTCAAATATATCAGTATCCCTGCCCCCCGGGAAGCCTCCCCCGATGTCCAACAGGCGCATGTTGTGTCCGAGCTTAGCGCCCGCCGCGAACAGCAGCCGGGACGCGAGGATAGCGCGCTCGTATACTTCCGTCTCACGAGCGCCTGAACCCACGTGGAATGAAATACCGACCACCTATAATAAGTCCAAATAAAAATTCATATGACTTCGTAGGTATTAAATATGATGTCGTATTATACTACTTGTGAAAGTCGCATTTAGGAAAAAGAAAAATAAATTAAATAAATAAATGCAGGAGCTGATTGGTCCTTACTTATCTAATACCATCGGAGTTTTTTTTTTTTGAAATCTTACAGCTCTTAAAAACATAAATAAGAATGATGATGAGATGCTGTAACATTGCTGCCATCAACCCTAAGTCCTTCTCCGTTACTTTAAGGGGTGATAGGTGAAGGGGTGTCGGTCCTGGCTCTAGCAGTCGTTAAGCCACGACGGAGGCCTTAAGGCGGCCTAAAAACTCCGTCACCAGAGTTGGCCACTAGCTCATACGAGCTTGCTTTTAGGGGTGATAGCTGAGGTGAGGTCAGCAGGGGAAAAATGCACAATAGTTTATTTATACCTTGTATTTATAATAGGTTACCTAGAATAAAATGCTTACATTGAGTTGATGCACGGCAGCATATTTGAGCAGTCGCGGAGCTTCGGTAGCGGGGTCACATCCAAACTTCATGCCGAGAGGACATTGCGCAGACGCCGCGTCGTAACGGATACGTAGAACCAGTCTATATCAACGTATACCTAGATTATACATCACCATTTTGTAATTACCAAAAAAAGGACAGTTGCAGTAACGCTATTAGCACTGTCAAGATTTTTTTAATATTTAACTTTCACCATTTTTAATTAATCATATTCTGGACTGAAATTTTTTAGGCAACCCATTTGCAATATATTTATTGACATATTTAATTTAATATAAAATAGTTTTCATCCATTAATCAGCTCGGTCCAAATTTTTGTATGGAGGATCTTCGGCTATACGTATAAGAGCAATTTTTTGAGCAATAATTGCTCGGCAACACGAATGGATCAATCTGGAGTAATAATTAGCAGAATCAACTACCTAAACACTGTGCAAACGTTCTGAATACCCTTAGCACATGACGCGAAAAAACACGTTAGCTAACCACTTAGCACTTCGCACTTGTCTTACACTAAACAAAGTGTAAATCAGCTATTAATGTGATCAGTAACAGACACTGAGCATACGGTTTTTTTGTCGGTAATTACAAAATAGTGGTGTATATCGCAAGAGTCTCTAAATGATATTTATTTTATAAGTTATCAATAAGTACACTGTGGCAGTTACTCACTGCGCATCCGGGAACAGATGCCTGATTTTATGCAGTTCTGACTCAGAGTCAAAGGTCATAATTTTGACGCGGAGCAAGGCAGCCCTAAGGATGTGGGAGTTCATCTTTGCTGGGTTGGCTAAGATGATCCGCCTGTTGACAATAAAGAGATTATTTGAAACTAGCCGTCGCCCGCGGCTTTACAGGTAGCAGCATACAAACAGTTTTGAATTTTTTTAAAAATCCTGAATCACGTTTCGACTCAGTTTATTTGAGGAATCTATGTACCAATTTCCAAGGGTGCGACTTTTCAAAATTCCTTTCTTAATGCACCCCTACACTATGTAAGGATACTACCCCCCATACCTCTAGGACTAATAGTTTAAGCTATGCGCTGATTGTCAGTCAGCACAAAAGAGTTTTATATATTTAGAAAGAGAAAGATAACGAGGATATAAATTGACACAGCAGCACAGAATATTAGTAGGTACCTACACAGCGGTAAGACTTTTGAAAGAATGTACAGAAACTACTACAACTTTTTAGTCAAGCTTTGAAGACAAAAATATAGTATAAAATACTCACTCTGGAGGTACACCAAGGCTGGTAACCAATTCCATCTCTGCCTTAGACGCGCAGTCAAAACCAGCCCCCAGAGCAGCCAAGGTGCTCACCAGCAGGCGGTCATCGTTACATTTCACAGCTGGAACCACAATCATTTTTCAAACTTCCTAAGCTCAGGATTCTGGATCCACTAACCATAGACAGAGGACACTTTAGACCAAACTGAACTGAAGTACAAACTCACCATAGAAAGGCTCGACCCTCGGCATCAGCTCAGTCCAGCGCTGGTACCTAGCCACCACTTCCCCAAGGTCCATAACATAGAAGGGGTCTTCCTGCACCCCGCCGTCCACGATATCTTTGATCACGGAGGAAGGGGTCCAATCTCCGTGCATCACGTGCACTTGTGATTCTACCACCATTGCTGGAACCTTGACATTTTGACAATAAGGAATGCGAAATTAGAATCTTCTTCTTTTTTTTCGAAGAATGATGAACTTCGAGGTCTTACCTTCCTCTTTACCGTCTAATATCAGTTGAAGTTGTTCATGACTTGAAGCTCTATAAGTGATACTGTTTTGTCGGTGAAGGCCCGAAGCCCCGGCGATGCCGAGGCGAGTCGGGGGGTATGCTGCGAACGTGTCAACGATCCGGATAGAGGAGCCGGTGTTAAGTTGGAAGGCCCAGTGGAGAAGCAGCCAAGAAACCCCCTACTAGCGTTTAGCGCTAGTAGGGGGTTTACAAGTGTCGGCTGTAATATAACTAAGCTATACGTTTTTAATAAGAAGATATTACGCCTAGACGCCTTAGTCTAGTTTTAGTGCAGCACGATCCGTTTGCAGATCAAAGGACATTGGTCAAAAATATATGAATGTTAGGCCAACCTTGTGTCTGCGCTAAGCCGCTGCGGTTTTTAAAGTAATACTCAATAGAGATTCAATAACTATAATATAAGTATTATTTTATCGACTGATATATTTTATAACAATAGGTATAGAGCTTATGTGACATCATTCATTACCTACCACTTGTAAACAAAAATTTATCAACGGTCTTGAACCTGATGACCAAAAAAGCTGAAGTGTTTTTGTTACATAATCATCATCATCATCATCATCATCTCCTTGCCCTTTTCCCACTTTATGTGGGGTCGGCACAACATATGTTTTTCTTCCATGCTCTTCTATCAGCCGTCATCTCAGTTGTCACTCCTTTCTTACCCATGTCATTCTTCACGCAATCCATCCATCTTTTCTTTGGCCTACCTCTAATCTTATACCCAACACTCAGACCCATACAAAACGACAGGTCTTATGATCGTTTTGTAGATCTTCCCCTTTAACTTTAGTTTTGACTGTTTGTGACATAATGTTCTATTGATTTGTTATTTTATATATACACGGTGTAACATAAATACCCTATAAGTCCGAAGGTGGGGTATTCTACAGGTCATGGCAAACAGTGTTTGTTCTACGACTTTTGAGATTTCGAAGTTTTTCATTCATGGAATGAACTCGTAACTTTTACTTAAAATGTACCTACACACAGAATGCTTGTGCGTGCGACGCGGTAGGATGGTACCTACGTGTGCATGCGCGTGTGAGGGTTTACGCAAATAGTAAACAAACACTTAGGGTTGTCTCAAATTTCTAAAATAATAAAAGTTGTACTTTTGTATGAAAATTTCAATTACGATTTATTAACCGTTTGCACATGTCCAAGCACTCAGGTGGTCGGTCTGATTACGCCCCCTTTGGGCTTATAGGGTAATTATGTTACACCTCGTGTATATATATATATATTAAATTATCGGTAAGTATAGCTCTCTATTTTTATTTCAGATAAATATTATTCTCTGTAATGTCGAACGCCAACCACCTCATTAGGCATTACATCACCACGTTTGGGTTGGCTGGCAGACAATGCTTTCAGCACTAAGTCCACCCGTTGTAACAAATATATAACTTTGTGCAATAAAGTATTCAATAAAAATAAAATAAAGTGCCTACAACCACAACTTACCATTTAAGAATTTCAGATGTCCACAAGTGTTACAAAAAAAAATCGACATAGTAAGTTTATCTTTACGCAAGGATACCTACCTGCTTGTGTAGAGTAAAAGCACGTGAAACCGACAAATTAGAAACATAAACTGAGCAAGATACGCAATGTAAGTTCTTATATAACATGCTCAAAAAACGAGATAACGCGAGTAGGTATCTAGTACACTACTTTCAACCGTGTACCTACTTATTACATATAAATCAGAAATCAAAAATCAGATCTTATAGTAATGGTTAAAAATCACAATTTTTTTTACCGTTTATCCGTTCCGAACCGAACCTACTCGTACAATAAGAACGTTCGGTGACGAAAAAAGTTGCTACTTTCTGCGCGGTCACTATTTGGATGGGTGACCGTTAGTGGCATTTACTGAACGCTTCCGTGCTTCGGAGGACACGTTAAACTGTCGGTCCCGGCTGTAGTAGTCGTTAAGCCACGACAGAGGCATTAAGGCGGCCTAAAAAAAACTCCCGTCACAATTGGCCACTAATTCATACGAGCTTGCTTGCTTACAACAACGCCTATTTACGCTTATCTAGATACCGGATTAAATAACCACTGATTGTTTGTTTTATCGAAATCTCTTGCAACGGCAAACAGATTTGGAATGAATGTAAACACATGAGTACCTAAGCACTATAATCAACATTAGATGATTATTGAAATACAAGCCGTCGCCCGCGGCTTAGCACGCGTTCTAGACCCTTTAGAGTGACTTTTCAAAATACTTTTCTTAGTGCACCCCTACACTATATAAGGATACTACCCTCCAAATTTCATACCTCTAGGACTTATAGTTTAGGCTGTGCGTTGATTGTCAGTCAGCTTCAAGTTGAATATGTATTAACTCATGATTACCGTTGATTTGATTATGTCGAGTTGATGAAGCGCTCGTGGCGTAGCTTACTTAGCCAATCTTAACCGATAATCTAAGTTAAGCAGCGTTCTGTGCGGTCACTATTTGGGTGGGTGACCGTTAGTGGCATTTACATCTGAGCGCTTCCGTGCTTCAGAGGGCACGTTAAACTGTCGGTCCCGGCTCTAGCAGTCGCTAAGCCACGACGGAGGCCTTAAGGCGGCCTAAAAAAACTCCGTCACAGTTGGCCACTAGCTCATACGAGCCTGCTTGATTAACGTTGATTTAAAATAAAATTATTAGATAACTAAAACCTATATTGTGAATAGCATAGAGAATTCCATCAACCTATTTTTGTCGGTTGTCCTTTGTGATATTTTTTTTTCTTGTGTTCGCTGTGAAATCTTAAGCTAATTAACTAATTTACAGAACACAGGAGACTATTACGGGGTTCCTAAAAATATTCTATCCTACTCGTATCAAATTATTATGAAAATATTTAAACGTATGTTCCACCGCGTCCACGATTTGCATGAAACCTTGGAATATTCTGTGATAGATATACTGGGTGGGTATACGTATAAGCTACCCCTAATTTACTCCAAAAATCAACAAAATCTACAGGGCGGAAAGGACCTGCCAGCGGACCAAGTCGCGGGCCGAAGCTAATAAATAAAACCAAAGTAAACCATTGACCAATATAATGAAAAAGCATTAGATAAACATTTTTGCGAAATCCATCGAACACCCGGGAATAATCACAACGATTCACAACTACGAGGGCTCAGCACGAATAAATGTGACAATCATAAACGTAGAAATACACTGCGCGGTGTTGCTGCAACGTTCGGCAGTCAAACTGGCGTTGACGCGCAGTATTACTATACTTTAGCTTTACGTAACTTGGACTGTCAGATTTGTTCATGGTCGCCCCCAGGAATGTTATTGCATCTAAAATCATTTTACCTCGCGCACAGGGTGTGCCTTGATCACGAATAAATGTGACAATCGTAAACGTATCGTAAAGCTAGCGTATCCGAGATACACGCGGTGACGCCACAACGCTTGTCAGTCAAGCTAGCGTTGACGCGCAATGCGATTCGAATACTTAAGGTTTACGTAACACGACAACTGTCAGATTTGTTCGTGATTACCTCTCAATTCCGCGTTCGCAAACAACACAGCAAAAATAAATGAGAGGCGTCATGGCTCAGTCGGTAGTAGCTCTGCCTTCCGTGCTGTGGGTCGTGGGTTCGATCCCCACCGAGAACAAACTTTTGTGTGTTGATACATAGATGTTTGTTCTGTGTCTGAGTGTTTCTATGTAATATAAGTATGTATTTACAAAAAAAATGTATGTATGTATTCTATCAGCCATCTAGTTTCCATCGTACAAGCTTTGCTTAGTTTGGAACTAGAAAGCGTTGTGCTAAGTGTCCGTGAATATTAAAAAAAAAAAAATTGTCCTAAATGGACTTATTTTTGATAGCGACGAATATTTAGAAAATAATAGTCTCGTATGCTGATAGCTTGCTTAAGTCTAAGCGCTATGGGGTATACTCCATAATCTATATACTCCATATCCTGAGCAAACTAAAACTATTGTTAAATCTGGTGTCATTACTTTTCGTTCCCATGCAAGTGACAATAGCATTTTTTAAAGGCGCGCTAAAATGACAGTTGAGTATAAGTTAACGGGGGTAAGTTATTTGATAGTTTTCACTACCGAATATCTTTGTTTCAGTTAAGCTTTTTAAACTTTAGCGAGACCAGCATACGAGCCTATTTGTACCTATGTAATTGTTTGCAAACATAAATTGTAATTTTCTTGTTATTTTTATAAATATTTAGTCACTCGGCTATATCAACTAGCCTACTAGTAACACCCAGGTAGAAAAACATCTATGTTTGCCATCACAGAAATGTTTGTTCATGGTGGCGATCCAAACCCACGACCCACAGCGCGGAAAGCAGTGCTATACCGAGCCGGTCAAATTAAAAACATGTGCATATTTCAATAAAAATTCTACGCAAAACACTTTAAATAAACAAAAAATATTAGTCAAAATAGATAAATTAATTCAAATAAAAACTCTGCCCACCCGATAACATTCCACGACTTGAGATAAAAGAACACACGCCTGAGATAGCACTTGACCCATTTTAGTCGAATGCCTTACAGTATACACAAGGTCATCAAAATTGTGTGACAAACAGAATCTAATTGAAAAAAAACATTTGATAATAAAATTACATGTTAAATAAAAACTGGAAAAACCAATTGAACCATTGATAATCAATTGATGATAAAATCCACTGAGGTTAACTACGTTAACTTACGTTATGTTTACGTAAAAATATATCCACTACATTTACGTAAAAGTAACGTATTCGAGTCGTATTGCACGTAACGTAAGCTCGATAGCTGAACATATCACCTCGTAGTGTCTCTTACGAAACGTTTACAATTGTCACATATTCGTGCTTACGCTAATGTTACGATACGTTTACGATTGTCACTTTTATTCGTGCCGAGGTACCTGATATAAAAATACGCGATCAAGTAGCTAAAAGTATTTTTCTAAATCAATTTATACCAAGATGGACAGAGCGTATAAATAAATAAAATTTATAATTAATTGCATAAAATATATAAAATACACAATGTACACAATAAAAAACAAAAAAGCTATAGTTTGTAGCTACAAATCCAAAGTGAGTGCCGTTTGCGATTTGTCTAAGGAAGATTAGATAAACTAGTCATCTCCTATCCAATAATACAAGACGTTAGCATACATCTTAGGCTCGTACGCTGAAAAAATCAGAATCCCAATTTTTGACACTGTCAATGAAAATCGGTCGAAAAATCATTTCTTTAGTCTGACTTAGTACTGTTTCAGCGTACGAGCGTTAGGACATTGCTTACAGTCACACAATCCAGTTTTAAGTCTATTTCCTTACAAAGTGTTACCAACTTACTGTTCCCGAGCCAAGCTGTAATTCTACAGGTGATCACGAATAAATTTGAGAGTGACTGACATTGCGCGTCAATGTCAGCTCGACTGCCGAACGTTGTAGCGTCACCGCGCAGTGTATCTCAGATACGTTAGCGTTACGTTACGTTTCTCAAAATTATTCGTGATCAAGGCATAGAAAACGAAACTGTAAACAAAATGAAGGTTTTAGTCACGTGACTAAAACCATTCATATAATCAATATAGAACTGATATTTCTAAACGATAGGTTAGAAATATCAGTTCTATATTGATTAATTTTCTATTCCCTAGGGACTGTAAAATTACATGTTAGTTAGAAAGGAGTTTTAGTTCGCTTAGCTGTCAGTTGCTCACAATTTCCTTCTTGATTTCGCAGATAAGTTGGCAACACTATATTTAAGTCGTTCGATCACTAATTTAGCAGAAAATGCGAAAAATACAAACAATTATAACCCAATTTATACGAAATACAGAATTTTAATAATAGAATTTTCATTCAATTTTCCGATAGGTACAAAACATGATTTTCTGATATCATCATCATCTCATGGACGTCTACTTATAGTCAGCGTACTCTGTGATGTTAAATCAAACTTACAGCCATACTCAAAGTTCCTATAAGTATCTTTCAGAATACCTTGAGTTTAGATAACATACTATTTTTGTTGTCGGCGCGAACTACGCGAGTTTTCAGTGGGATTTCTTCTGAGTATTTTGAACTGCAACACGCTAGCTAAACAAAATGGTGTTGGTACACACTCATAGGATCTATGAAAAATAAAAATCAATGAACAAAATTGGTAATCTATGAAAAAGAAATTCATTTTTTGCTCCAATATCCTCAAAAAATATATGAACCAGTTTTATACTGATTTTATTTCATTGTGTGATGTTAATTCATACAGATTTTATAGAGTTTTGAACATTTTCCGTCAAAGAATATATAATACGTAGTTCCTATGTAAGAAGGACTCCCATTCTACCAAAATAACAGACTGGAAATCTCGTTTTGTATGAAACGTGATTCAAATTTTGAACCCCGTTTCATACATTGCTCGTTTTTCGAAAGCACGAGTCTAGTTCGAGAGTTTCGCCAGTCTGATCAATGTCAACACGCGTAAGTGTAGCTAGTCTATACAAATATTATAAAGAGGAAAGGTTTGATTTTTTGTTTGTTTGTTTGTTTGTATGAATTGAATAGGCTCCGAAACTACTGGACCGATTAAAAAAATTCTTTTACCATTAGAATCCTACATTATCCCTGATGAACATAGGCTATATTTTATCCCGGAATTCCCACGGGAACGGGAATTACGCGGGTGAAACCGCGAGGCGCTGCTAGTTACGTAATAAGAGGTAAGTTATGCGATTAGTCCGCGCCGATCTTCTGTTATCTACGACTGACAATATTCATAGTCCATAAGCCTGAAATATTTCGATATACCTTACAAATCAAATTCATAGTTTTCAAACAAATCAGAGATATGTAGTAACACTTTAGGGCTATTCTGAAATAAAGCACAAGTACGAATCGACGCTCAAAATTGTCATTTCTCATTAAAAAACTATTGTATCTATTTTCATTGATTGTTTTAGCATACGACCCCAAGTTTTCGAAATATAATAATAAACTTGTAAAATTAATCCTTTCACTAGTTTTATTTATCCAGTAAATTTGAATTATATCAATTAAAAACGATCGGGAAATATCGAGTGACCCCATGATATACCAAGCAAATATTTTCCAAACTATTTTATCAACCGAAGGTGACCCCAACATAATAAAACCGATGATAAGGCAGTAAAATTGCCAATTTGTTTTAAACAATTTTAGTAATTTAAACTTAAAAATGATATCAGAAAACCAGTGTACCTTTACAATGATAACGTTTCATTTGAGTGCGCATTCAATGAACACACCCTGGTGGTCCAGCAGCGGGGTCCCAGGAGGTGATGGAGTGGCCGGTGGAGTGGAGACGGGAGACTGCTCACACTCCGATGTTGGGGTAAACGGCTCCTCGGTGAACACAGCTGAGGTTGGCAGACTGTCTTTGAGGATCGCCCTGTAATTAAAATAAATAATGTAGTTCATGCTTTGTTACTAGCTGTTACCCGCATAAGTACTTTACTAAGATTTAATTAACTAATAATATAAATGCGAAAGTAACTCTGCCTGTCTGTCTGTCTCGCTTTCACGCCAAAACTACTGAACCGATTTGCATTAAATTTGGTACAAAGATAGTCTAAGAGCGAAAAAAGGGTTGTAAGGCGTTGAAAGAGGGGGGGGGGGGTTGGAAGTTCCTTAACCTTTTTATGAAAACTTTTTTAATGTCACATTTGAAATTATTTTATTTATTTATTTATTTATAACATAACACATATGAAAAACTAAATAGTGCCTTAAAGCCTAGGTAAGGTTTGTCTAGACACTAGGTTCTCGTAGGTATCTATATCGAACGAACGAGCGCATGCACACCGCCCTGACAAGATAACATAACTGTCAGTTGTTTGACAGAAAGAGTTTGAATGACAGGACAACGTCTGTCGGGTCAGCTAGTCTCATTATATGTGAAAATTATATTATATTATTCCTTTGAAAATAAAATGTTTGAAGCAGTCCCCTAGGCTACGACAACTCAGGGTAGTCCTGGCGCAGACTATTAGAAGAAGTACGGGACAGGGCCCTCTATGCTCCCTTCGGCAGAGATTTTAATCTAATAGGGATGACTTCAAAATGACGCCATAACGAGTTTTCGGCCTCTGTTAAAGTGATCATAAAGATAAATAAAGAGCAAAGAACAAAATAAATGGAAAAGGGCAAGAAGAGGAAACATAGTGTCCTTTATTTATTTATAGGAAAACCGACAGCACATAACATAGATTAGGTACAAAAATGGAAACAGTAGGCCAATAAAACTTTTATTATAATCAATGATCTACTTACCACAGTTTAGCGTCTACGACGGGACGCACAGTGGGTACGGGAAAGCCGTTGAATGGTGACGCGACAGGCAGAGTGTAGGCTCCCATGTCGGGAAACACCAGCCATTCGCCGATAGCCAGAGGAGACAGTCGGACTGATGGTAGCACGCAGTCTAACCCGTCGCAAGACGGACCCCACACCGAGCACGCCGTTTTCTTAGCGTTCGATGACTGGGGAAAATAAATTTATAAATATTCATGGACATTTTACACAGCTATATTTACACAGCTCTTCTTCTTCGTTTATTTATGACCTCTTGTCATTTTGACAGACAAATTTATCAATGTAAAGTGAATAATTTGAAAAATTAGTTTTATTTTGGCCGAATTTTAATCAATAATACTTGTAGTCGTATCTTAAAGGGTGAGCCATTGGAATATAGGTGTGAGTGACTTCCCTGAAATAATAGAATTCGTCTCGCGAGTTTTGAAGGGAAAATATCCACCATTTTGCCTTAAAAACAAACAACAGCCGACTTGACGAATGACTTGACTGATATTATTTCCAATATTCCACTTGACACTGGCAAAATTTATGTCGAAATGATGGACAGAAGCCATAAAGAAAAGAAGAAGAACCAACATTGAGTGTGGCAAACATGGATGTTTATATAATTTTATTTTCAACTAGCCGTCGCCCGCAGCGTTCCTTGCGTTCTAGATTCTTAAGGCCCAGTTTCACCAAAGTCTTGCTAACAGAGTGTTACGTAATCGGGCGTCAAAATGTCAAGCGACTAAATTTAAACGACGTTCAACGCTGTTTAAATAAAACGCAAGCAGATGTATTTTTGTTTAGCTGGTTTATATGGTGGCCGTCAGATCAGCGATTTGATTTAACAGTCTGTTAATTAACAAGCTGTTAGTTTAACTAACAGAGCATGGTGAAACCGGCCCTTACAGCCGGTTTCTCGAACGCTAATCAAATAGCAGATCAGTTGACAAAGCAATTAACTTAACACACTGGTCAAATCAAATCGGGTTGCACGAACGCTGATCAGACCATAATTAAGTAATCAATGATCATTTTACGATTGTCAAATCAGTGTATATTTTCATAGGGTCACACATAATTGAATCAATCCTTCAGTTCCATCATTCACTCCTAAACATCAAAAATGTCATATTTTTGTGTCATGTTTCACGTATCTTTGTTTACATTTGACTATTGTTGGTAAAATAATTTTAGAAATTAAAACTTAGACAGAAATTCAAGCTGAATACTAAGGCCATTCCTGGGCCAGGCAGGCCCGGGAACTTTTGTCATCTCGTGGTCATCTCGTGATACTATAAAGTTTTCAAAACCTTCTCCACTTCTCGTTGTACATACCGAAGACAACTCGCCGGAGGCCGCGGCCAGCATCGTGCCTCGCCTTACCTCCGTCGCGGCCAGCGCCGCGCCTTGATACCTCTGGACCAGCCGAGGCAACTCGCTAGCAACTCCAAACCCGTCTCACCTCTACAAAGTCTTCAAAGGGTGCCAGCCCACCTCACCTCTACAGTTCTCCAAACCGTGTTTCACATCTAACAGTGTTTTGTGACTAATACAATTTTAAACAATTAAATACTTGTACCTTTAAACTGTATTTCCTTGATTTATTTCAGAAGTATACCTAGATTGCTAGGTAGATAGATATAGACAGTATTAGAAATAAATAACTACCTACCTATGTTGATAAGGCTGCTTTATATATGAAAATAAAGTGCTTACATACTATGTGATCAGTACATTTTATATCCAAACAGTGTTAGTAAGTAGGTAGGTACCTAACTACTATCTACTACTAAAAGTAGATACTTTAGCAGCCGTGCAAGGTGTTACAGGATCTCCCTTGTTACATTACAACTTATTGATTTATTCCCCAACTTATGTGGTTTTATAGACTCCCCAATAAATACGGAATCTCATCTATTGAACTCCGCTTCTGAAAACTTATGAAATGTGGCTCTACTCTAGCTCTAAACATTCTTGAGGGTCCAGGTGTATTGTATACCTCGTCAGATTCACTGCTGCTGCTAATTGTTACATCCGAAAGCGACATCCTAAAATATTAGATGTTATTTTATTTTACAAGTAGGTATATTTTTTATTGGTAAAACGATCCATACGTATTGTAAAATATAATAAAACTACTTTTGGAGTACCAACCTGGTGGTTTTTAAGATTTATCTGGTTTAGAACCTAGCAAAACATAGTAAATTGTAGTATTTATTTCAGCTAATTAGAGCAAAATCACCGATTAGTTGATCGTTGATTTGACAAGAGCTTGACCAACGAAAAACGCCTAATTAGCGTTCGAGAAACCCATTTTGAAGTTTGACAAGAGATTTGCTATAGGGATTTGACAGGCTAGTCAACTAATCTCTGTTCAAAATTAAAGTACGTAATCAACGTTCGTGCAACTCAAATGACATTTGATTAGAGATTTGACCATTGATTAGTTAATTATGAAGATGATCTGCGTTCGAGAAACTGGCTGTTAGGGTGCGACTTTTCAAAATTATTTTCTTAGTGCACCCCTACACTATATTAGGATACTACTGAGGTGTAGAGTTACGATAGATACTAAGATTCATGATTCATCTTCATTTTGTAGTTATTAAAGGAGACTCGCTAAAGAATACTCGTCTCAATCCAATCCTCCAAATTTCATACCTCTAGGACTTATAGTTTAGGCTGTGCGTTGATTATCAGTCAACTTCAAAAGAGTTTTATATATCTAGAAGGTTTAAATAGCTTGTTTGTATATTTACCTTGAGCGGTACAGCGGTGACCTGCTGATGGTCGAACAGAATGCAGTTGAATGATCCGTAGACGCCGTCGTTTATAAAATACATCGTGTGATTCTCTCCGTTCTGTTCCGCTGACGCTATCTGAAAGTAAACTAAGGTATCTTCATCTGAAACGCTACTGGGCAGGGCTTTTTAAGTGGTATTGAATTTTGAGAGGCGTTTCAGTATTCAAAAAGCAAAAAAAACTAAATATCTTTATTTCTGTAACAAAATATACAATAAATTTTAAGAAGGTTGGGACCTTCCTATTCGGGCTTTAGAATCCGAACCACGGGATTACAAACTTAGGTGAGATTTCAAATCATATTATTAATATTATAAACGCGAAAGTTTGTATGGATGGATGTATGTATGTATGTTTCTTTTTCACGCAAAAACTACTGATCCAATTGAGATGAAACTTGGAATATATATTGTCCGTGACCTAGATTAACACATAAGCTACTTTTATTCTTTTTTTATTCTTTATTCTTTATTGTACACAAAAGTAATGAAATAATAAGGGAACTTAAAGAGAGGTCATTTAGAAAAGTGAGCTTAACCCTAATAAGAGTTCTCTACCAGCAAACTCGCTTTTAATCCCGGAAAATCAAAGGGATCCAACAGGACGTGAACGAAGTCAATTAATATATTGCTTACCTACTGCTGGTATTTTTAATCCGAGACACTGTTTACAACCTATGATACCTACTACCGGCTATATAGGGGTTGATCTCATAATCCCCTTTGAGCCGTCCCCTTCAAGGGGATAATAAGATTTTTTGGCTCATATTCCCCTCGATTTAAAAATTTTAAAATCAAGGGGATTTTGAGACTTCAGTCTCGAAATCCCTTTTGGGCAAAATTACACCTTAATAGCTCTAGACAAAGTCAAAGTGCTTTTAAACAATAAATAGTACGATTATAATGAATGCTGACCTCTCTAGTGGAATGTACGACGGCGGCCAGCGTGTAGGCGGCGGCCGCGAAGTACCGGCCCGGCTCGGCCAGCACGCGCACTCCTCCGTCCGGGAAGTGAACCGACAACGCATTGTTTATCACCTGCGACACCTGGGGGAACAAGCATTATGTATGTCAAACGCAAGGTTTGCTTTGTTTGGGACTAGATGGCGTTGTGTGAAACGTCTACGAGTATAATTATTTGCTATCATAAATAATCGTAGACTGAGGAACTAATAGACAAATGGTGGCCGTGCCGCATGTGAGACAGAACGATAGGTGGGTGGTGTTTCCACATCAAACCTTTTACCCTAGTTTTAGGGTTTTAGTAATCCCAGATTTTACGTACCGAAGATTTTTCGCCGAAGAACATAATAGTCATTTATAGGACAAACTAAACAGTGGGATGTGTTATATTATAATTATCAATAAAAGGCCACATCACATGAAAAAATAATGGTTTATTCATATTTTTTCCTATGTTTCTTCGTTTTACATAGAATTTTACATTTGCAATAATGTACTATTAAACCCAACATTACAGATTTAATAATTTTCTTCACTGGCCCCTAAATAGTATTAGTTTAGTACTAACATTTCTGATTTTATTCTCTGGTACAAATTTTTTTGTCGCATGGTGAATACGTATTTCAAAATAACGCGCCGTAATTGCTTTAATCAACAAGATTCGGTGATTACCAACTAGTGGCTGCCTGTTAAAATGATCTTGAATGAAAACAGATTGGCAACTTTTCAAAGTAGATGATATAAGTTTTTGCATGATATTTTTTTCTGCAAAGAAGGATGTTCCTCTAATAACATTTTTTTTAAATATCCTTTCTGCGAATGTTAAAATTCTGATTACATCCTGGGAGGGATAAATAAGACCACCTTTATCTTTCTTTAAAATTAAGCCTGAGTATTTCTCACAAAAGAGAGCAAGAAGGCAATCTTCGCATTTCAGTGATTTTCTTAATTTTCGGACCACAAACCCACCAATATAAGGAATAATTTCCTCAGTGTATATTGACAACCTAGAAGGGTCAGCTAAGTAATCATGATCACTGTCAATTATATGATCATAGCTATTATCTTCTAGGTCATGATTTTCGTTATCAGTTGTACATTTGGTATATGCGTTGAGTTTTTTTTCGTAGCGCACTTCAGTGTGAGTAAGAATTTTAATTTCTTCTAAGGGGATACAATTACCAGATGTAATACTTTTTATTTCGCCATGTACAACCAATTTTTTATATGCGCTTTGAAACTGTAAAGCTGTAGGGTTATTGTTAAAGCCACCCTTTGACCTTATGGAACTGAAAAAATATTCTAGGTGGTCCTGGCTAAGCTTGTAAAAAGATAGGAATTTCAGTTTTTCAGTTAATATGTAATTAGCATAAATCTTTTTTAAACTTTGAACACATATAAGTAAACCGAGAAAACCGACCTTTCTGTTCGACTTCAGTATACTTTTCTCCTCTAAGTTGAGCCCCTTGATATAAGTGTCTGTTTCAGCTAAGAAATCGAGAATTTGATTACCATTTCTTTCATTGATTGGCTTTTTAAATCCGTAAGCATTTATGTTTCGGCTATTTAGGACATCAAATAAATTATTTATTTTTGTTATAAATTCCACAGTAGCATTCGACCCCGAAAATTCTGGTAAATTCAAATTACCTATCATTTTATAAAAAAATATATGTACCTAATCTGGGGAATATAAATGTCGAACGCAGGCAACACCAAAACAAATTATTTTTTAGTTACGATCATTTGAATTACGTTAATTTAAGCTCTAGCGAGCAAAGTTCTGTTCGAAATGTTGTGGATATTATTTAAAAATCATTTTTGAAGCTTTTAATTACTCAAAAATAGATGTACTTACGAGTGAAAAGACAAATTTGGAAGTTTCAATTCACTGTCACTTTTACATCTTAGAACACTACATCGAACCATTTCTTTGGGTTCAACCTTGAAGAATTAGTTGAGGAATTAGTTTTTTTATATTCACAAAGAATTTGAACGTGTGTTTTTGAGTATTTAGTACATTTTTCACTAGTTTTTCACACAAAGCTTAGAAAACAACGGCGAACTGTCAAACTTTGTTTCGCAAACTAGTGTGATGACCTTGAAAAAACCGGCACGCGACTAGAGACAGAAAATCAAATAGTTCTGTCTCGTTTGTTCACACAAAGTGTGCATATGATGTTCTCTTTCTTGTATGAATGCGATAGATGCTATGTCGTCTTCTATTAGTTTCTCTTTCTACGTAAATAATGGTGTCGATTCTGTTGTTGTATTTCTAAACTAACCTAATTTGGCAGCATTAGGATTTTTGACGTTTCAGTTTAGGAGAAAAAGACGGAAATAGCTCCAACTAGTTAGATAATAAAATGTAATCATACCTACTCAAACCAAACCTATGACGGTTCAAATTGATCAGTAAGATTTTATTGAATAAATAAAGCTGAGATTGAGTTTGGACAGCAACATTTTTAAAGGTAGGTTTATACGGGGTCAGTAACATAGCAGTACAGTAACCCAGTCCAGCGCTGACTTGTTACTGGGTGCATGTAAACAATAGTTTTGTGCCGTTTTGGCAGTGACTGGGTTCGAAACCAAGATAACTGGGGCCAGTCACTGGTATTGTGTAAACATTGCATAATGCTGTCAAATTAGGTTAGTTTAAAAAATGCAACAACCGACAGTTTAACGTGCCCTCCGAAGCACGGAAGCGCTCAGATGTAAATGCCACTAACGGTCCCAGATCCAAATAGTGACCGCACAGAACGTCGCTTAACATAGACAATCGGTGAATATTGACTAAGCAAACTACGCCACGATTAATTCTTATTAATTATAGTGCTTTCTGGTAAGATCGGCGAAGTAGTAAGTCCGGATACTAAGCAATTCGGCGATATGTTTAAATGATGGCAACCTCGCCTTACGCGCCATTTTGCTATGCCCCTGGGGCATTATTCTGTATGACTTAGGAGATTCCTTGCCGTAATCGTATGACGTCACCGTAAGGAATGACATTTATGGCATAGGAAATACGGCATAGGCATAGGGCGATTTCACGCCGCTGTCTTGTCGTGCTGCGTAACGCGCTTGTATTGGTCATAGTGAATAAGGCCCCAGTATAGCAAAATGGCGCATAAGGCGATGTTGCCATCATTTAAACATATCGCCGAATTGCTTAGTTACGTGATTTATCCAGACTTACTATCAGTTTTAAAATATGTCCTCTAGGGTCGAATTTACCATACATCAATTGAATTTTGCGACATCGTGGTGAAGGTGGGTGAATGACCTGTATTGCGGTGTTATTTGGCACCTACTATAGTTATATCTATTTACTTTAAGTCTGTATTGTTCTCATAAAAGTGCCTGTATTTGTCTTTTTTGAGAATACAGTATCTTAAACCAGATATTTCTGGCAAATAAATGATTTCATTTAACTACTACACCGATCTTACCAGAAGGCACCTTACCTCAAATATATCAGTATCCCTGCCCCCCGGGAAGCCTCCCCCGATGTCCAACAGGCGCATGTTGTGTCCGAGCTTAGCGCCCGCCGCGAACAGCAGCCGGGACGCGAGGATAGCGCGCTCGTATACTTCTGTCTCACGAGCGCCTGAACCCACGTGGAATGAAATACCGACCACCTGATATAAGAAAAATTCTGTAACGTTAATTACTAGCCGTCGCCCGCGGCGTTGCTCGCGTACTAAATAAACCCTTTGGAGTGTGACTTTTCAATATTCCTTTCTTAGTGCACCCCTACACTATATAAGGATACTACGCTCCAAATTTCGTACCTATAGGACTTATTATTTTTTAAGGCTGTGCGTTGATTATCAGTCAGCTTCAAAAGAGTTTTATATAAATTGATTATTTTCAGCCCATATCTTCCTACTGCAGGGCAAAGGCCTCCCTACCCCCCTTCCAAGTTTTCCTATCCTGTGATATTGATGGCTGTATCACTACAACATAGCATAAAGCGAAGTCGCTTCCCGCGTCTGTCCTATGTCTGTATGTATGTATGCTTAAATCTTAAAATCTACACAACGGATTTTGATGCAGTTTTTTTTAATAGATAGAGTGATTCAAGAGGAAGGTTTATATGACTCTAATACATCATCATCATCACTGCATTGCACGCCTGCGAAGTCGGGGCGGGTCGCTAGTAAATGATGTAATAAATAAAAATTGTTGGACATATCACTCGCAACGCCTTAATCCCAAACTAAGCAGAGTTTGGGTATGGAAACTAGAGTGCTGATAGAACACTTACATTTTTTTTTACACCTAAACATGGAACATACATAGTCCCACACAAATGTTTGTTCTCGGTGGGGATTGAACCCACGACCACACGTAAGGCAGAGCTATACCGACTGAGCTGTGACGCTGGTCATCTAGATTAGTTGCAAAGGTCTGCTTATTTTAAGTACGTATGTATTTCCAAAAAAAATACACACTATGTATTCCATCAGAAACCTAGTTCCCATAGTACAAGCTTTGCTTAGTATGAGGATGTTGTGTGAAATATCCAAAAATATTAATTTATAATCCTACCACTATTATATTTAGATACTTGTGTTTCAATCACGCTGCAACTGTATGGTTTTGAAGCTAATTTGAAAAACTGAAAAAAAATGGCTTGCTTTGACTCACAGAGATGCTCCACCGTTCTTCTCGTGTCCCGGGACGTATTACCAACAGTTCTGGTCACCACTGGCACTTTTTGGATGAATTTCACGGTGTAGAAATAGGGGTTTTGATTTATTTAGAATTTTCTCGACAGAGTTGCGTGTACGTTCTCTGAGGTTCGCGACGACAGTGGCTCCCTCGCGCGCAGGGTGGCAGCGAGCGGAACTTTTGCTCGGCGGGAGTTATTATGTCAAAGCCAATTTTTGAATATAAACCCAACAGCAACTATTGGGCAGATTTGGATGAAACTTGGAATAACAGTTCGTAACCTAGTTTATCATATATTATGGCTACTTTTTATATCTGAAAATCAACAGGATGAAACGGTACGCGGACGAAGCCGCGGGCGGAAGCTAGTGTATGTATAATGCTTACGTTGAGTTGATGTAAAGCGGCCAGTTTGAGTAGTCTCGGCGCTTCGGTGACGGGATTACATCCGAACTTCATGCCGAGAGGACATTGCGCAGACGCCGCATCGCAACGAATACGCAACACCAAACTGTAACAATTATCAAGATATAGGATAGTGTGCATCCTTCCCGTTCTTACTTATGGCTCGCAGACTTGGTCTCTGACAAACATTCAGAAATCCAAACTCAAGGTTTGCCAAAGAGCAATGGAACGCAGCATTCTAGGTATAAAGCGAACAGATCGCGTCCGAAATACCATTCTGCGCTCCAAAACCAAAATTGCCGACGTAGGAGAAAAAGCCGCCAGACTAAAGTGGGATTGGGCCGGTCACGTCTGCCGCATGCTTGACCACCTGTGGGCCAAAATAACCACCGAGTGGTGCCCTGACACATCGAGGCGGCGTCGCGGTAGACCGCGTATGAGGTGGCGGGACGAGCTGGACGCCCATGAGAGGAACTGGCGAAATGGAGCTCAAGAACGTGGAGACTGGCGGAAGTGGGGGGGAGGCCTTTGCCCAACAATGGGACAGTATGGGGTAATAGTAATAGGATAGTACTGTCTGAAAACCAGCGCTGCTCCATGTCATGGTCCATGTATGTGGGGCAGCATATGCTGGGAACAACCTTTTCAACCGCACAAGGGTACCTACAGAGCAGGACAGGACTAACCAGCATTATTTTAATTTGTTTTTGTTTTCTGACAGTTATTTGCTATACTTTTGTACCTACTTTCCTACCACTTACTCTGTTTTGCTCCTACCTGTCTGACTTACTTTTTTCTTTCTGTTGTATCTGTGTGTTGGTACCCAATGGGTTGAATAAATGGATTTAATTTCATTTTATTATTTACTTCTGAGATTTAGGTAGTAAGGCAGTAGCTACCAGAGTGTCCTGCCTTAGTACTAAGAAAAAATTATGTCAAGGAGAAAATGGGCAATTTTCATAAATACCAATCGATCCTGTTTTTTATAGAGATGTAGATGAAATACTCTATAGTAATATCCTTAAGCAAACGTACATGGCATTATGAGACTTATATTGCAGTCAATATGTTATCCTACACGGAACACTTAAGACTTATCAGTGCATAGCAGAAGAATAAGATCAACAAACGTACGTACATAGCATTATGAGACTTATAGAACAAGGAATAAGGTAGTCTTCACGGGGCATTCTGAGCCTTGTTAAGGCAGAACAAGAGTATAAGATACACATGGCAATATCAGCCTTATAGTGGTACATTACTCACTGCGCGTCCGGGAACAGATGTTTTATCTTCTGCAGCTCCGTCTCAGAGTCGAACGTCATAGTGTTGACTCGAAGGGCGGCCGCACGACGAATATGCGAGTTCATCTTTGCTGGGTTTGCAAAGATTATACGCCTGTTGATATACAAAGAGTAATACTGTAAAGTGTTTTTAACTCACTTCAAAAAACCAAGAAGTATTCAATTCAACTGTTTTTTTTTTTCTTGTATGTTCCGCGATTATTCCGCCAATTATGAATCGATTTTGATGATTCTTTTTTTGTTTAACTATTAAATAATTAGCATTTAAATGTTCTCCATCCAAAGGTTGGCTGTAAGAGATCGCTATTGAGCGATAAGGCCGCCCATTGTACATTTAATGCAATCTGTTTTGTTTTATATCATAGAAATATGTTTCGGTGTTATTTATGTACAATAAAGCGTTTCCATTCATTCATTCATTTTATTTATTAAATGAAATAATAGCTTGTAAAAATACTCACTCTGGAGCCACTCCGAGTCCAGTGACCAGTTCGATCTCTGCCTTAGACGCGCAGTCGAACCCAGTCCCCAGAGCAGCCAGCGTGCTCACCAGCAGGCGGTCATCATTGCATTTCACGGCTGGAACAATAAGCACCTTCTATAACCTGGACAATCGTGCTGGCTGGGGTGAGATCAGCAGACTCAGCAGGGGGACAATGCACAATACACCCCAACGCGGGACGTCAGTGCAGAACTCATTCCTCCACGACTAATTAGAATTAGAACCTGGTGTCTGAACATTGCAAAGAATTTTACATTGTCCACACAACACATGCTGTGTTTCCTAATTTGGAAATTACACCGAAAATGATTATATTACAAAATATGTTTTAAGTTAAGTGTATACTTTAAGTTGTAAACCAAAAAAAAACGTATCTAAGGAATCATTTGTATTAGGAAGCGAATCACAGAATGTGTTTTTTTACTGAATATAAAATAGCTAAATTGCACTTTGAATATCATACACTTGAACCAAGCAATATATTTGAAATTATTATTTTTCAATAATGTTCGTAAAATTTAGTATAGTTCGTATGCTGATTTACTGCGCAAGCACTGATCGGGACTCAAGCATAGGTTTCTGTATGAACATCTCTACTCACATCTATTCTTCAATAACGATTTTAATAAGCTTACAAACTTAAAAATCGTGCAAGCACCCGAAACTCTTCGCCAGCGGGCCTAAGATGCGCACTGCGAGATATCTGTCATGTCGTTCTGTCAAAATGTACCAGTTTCTGAACTATTGCATTATCTGTGGTAATGTTGTCGAGAAACCGCGCCTTTGAATTTTCAACTTTTGACATTTCTGCATGACTATTATCTCGTCCTCAGAGAGGTAAGACGACTAAGAAGTGTCAAAAGTGTACAATAGGGCGCGTTTTGTCGACACCATTAGGTACCACAGATAATGCAATAGTTCCTCAATTGGTACAAAATGCTTACATTTTGACAGAACGACATGACAAATATCTCGCGGTGCGCATCTTAGGCCCGCTGGTTTCCTAAAATTCATAATGTCTGGCTGGACACCACTCGTTTTTAGATTTAACGTTCCAGACCAAACTCACCATAGAAAGGCTCAACCCTCGGCATCAGCTCAGTCCAGCGCTGGTACCTAGCCACCACTTCCCCAAGGTCCATAACATAGAAGGGGTCTTCCTGAACCCCGCCGTCCACGATATCTTTTATCACGGAGGTAGGCGTCCAATCTCCGTGCATTACGCGCACACGCGGTTCCAATTCTGTTGGGACCTGAAAGGAATGGTTGGATATGGTATAACACGGTTATACTTAAAATCGTTTGTGCTGGACACCTCAAGAAAGCCAAGCTTTTATCATTATCCCGGTATTACCAAGGCTACCTGTCCTAGGCATGTTTTTGTACTAATTTAGTGTTCTAGACGTTATTTGATTTGATTACTCTTGGGTATTTAATAGGCATCCTATATTTATTATTATATTATGCTAGTCGGCGCACCCTGGTTTATGCGACTGTCCAGGTGTTTCCTGCGACCTTTATAATAAAAATCTGTCGCCATCAGTGGATTTTGAAGAAATCCATCAGCTAGGTACCTCATTTACGACAGAAACAA
Source organism: Eulithis testata (assembly GCA_947507515.1). Taxonomy (NCBI): domain Eukaryota; kingdom Metazoa; phylum Arthropoda; class Insecta; order Lepidoptera; family Geometridae; genus Eulithis; species Eulithis testata. Next base: position 5,264,103 of record OX382218.1, on the reverse strand, counting down.
AGTATGTGGTTTGGTCTTACCTTCATCTTTATCGTCAATATATAGTCCAAGTTGTCCTAGACAGTTCTCAATCAAGTCTTACTCGAAGTCAAATCCTTCACTAAGTTTAATCCAAGTCTTCAAAATCCGTGTCACGATTATGCAAAGTTCACCCTGAACGTTGTTTCTAACGCGTTTTCCCAATGGGCCGAAGTACCCGAAGGTTTCCCGAAGGTTTCCGAAGGTTTCACCCGATGGATGGTCCCCAAAGTTGGGTTTTTGTCGGTGAAGGCCCGAAGCCCCGGCGATGCCGAGGCGAGTTGGGCGCTATGCTGCGAACGGGTCAACGATCCGGATAGAGGAGCCGGTGTCAAGTGGGAAGGCCCAGTGGAGGGGGCCCACTAGCGCTAGTCCACGGGTGTCAGCTGGAATTACATAACCACGTAAAAGCAAGCTCGTATGAGTTTAGTGGCTAACCCTGGTGACGGAGTGTTTAGGCCTTAAGGCCTCCGTCGTGGCTTAACGACTGCTAGAGCCGGGACCGACAGTTTAATGTGCCCTCCGAAGCACGGAAGCGCTCAGATGTAAATGCCACCAATCCAATCCAAATAGTGACCGCACAGAACGTTGCATAACTTAGATAATCAGTGAAGATTGGCTAAGCAAGCTACGCCACGAGCGCTTCAAGTTGTATAACCACGTTGTAGATGGTGATCAAAGTCGAGAACCTTCTCCACTGTGACCGTGATTTCTCTACTAAATAAGTTTCCCCTCTTCGTCCTTAACATGAAAGAAGCAGACCTCTTATTTGAGAGATGCCAGGTCCAGTAAACTGCAGGCTTGTAAGTAAAAAGTAATGTAGATTAAGGTCTGTTCAATAACGTTCTTTTGAAGCCACTGTTGGTTCGAACACTCTGCTTATCAGTCGTATTTCAATAATCCGCCATTTTGAATATTTAGGGGACTACTATTTACCAGATGACTAATGAGAAAAGTGATAAGAAATAAGGATTCCCTTTCTTCATCACTGTAAGGGGCTCCGTTATAATGTGGTTATAATTAGGATTTCTCCGTGACTTCTTGACCACGAAGGGCTAAGAATATCTAATACGTAGTTCCTACGTAAGAAGAGGCGGGACTCCCATTCTACCAAAATTACACACTGATAATCTCGCTTTGTATGAAACGTGATGCAAATTTTGATCCCCGTTTCATACATTGTTAGTTTTTCGAAAGCACGAGCCAAGTCGAGAGTTTCGCCAGTCTGATGAAGGGTTTTATTATCAACTTAATTTACCACTCGAAGTTACTTGGGCTCCGCCATTAGGCCTCGAACGCACTAGCGGTTAACCGCGGGGGCGGCTAACCGCGCGTTTACAGTTTAATATGCAACCGCTGCGTACAATCACAAGCGGTTGCCTATTAAACTGGAAACGCGCGGTTAACCGCTAGTGCGTTTGAGGCCTTAGTAGCAGTGATACACTGAACGATGTCCGAGGCGCGACTATCAAAGTTCAAGGGGAAGTATTTAAAACTTACGTGTCGGGCGTGGTGTGGCGTCAGCGGGCCCGCAGGCGGCGCCAGGGCGGGTCTACGTTGAGCAGTCGGCGCCAGCAGCGCGTGGCGGGACGGGGCTCGCACGACGGACGGGATCGCCCGTCACGCCCGGCACTGAATGTCGCGCCGGACTCGTCCGGTGCTCCCTGATACACAAACATTCTCATAAGCTAACAACGAGACAGTATCACGTACAAGAACTTCCTGCACTGGCGTAGCTAGGTAACCAAAGGCCCTGGGGCAAAAAATAAGCTAAGGCCCCAACTAAATTTGTTCCGAATTCGTCGTGTTCCGAATTACAGAGTTTTCTCTAGTTCAATTTATGGTTTGTAAGTCAGAGTCTGAGGGCCCCCCTGAGGTTGGGGGCCTCGGGGCACTGTCCCGTCTAGCCCTCCGGTAGCTACGTCACGCTCGAGTCTTGACTTATTTTGAGCATACTATACGAGGCAAAAACGCTAAGAGCTGATGAAGAAATCGTTACTCAAGCATAGATTTGAGTAGAGATTTTCATTAAAAAATCTATGCTTGAGTCCGGATCAGTGCTTGAGCAGTGAATCAACATGCGGGCCATAGTGAACGTTTTTGTGTAGGTTATGTTCACCAGTACGTAAATAAACGAAAAATACGTTTAGAGAAAAATTCTATCTCTGGCGAAATGAGCATAATGGCCCCGCCGGGAGTTGTACGAACTTTAATCAATTTGAATTGTCTTAATCAGTCCCAATAATAAATCTATAGCAATAACAGTAGTTGTATAGGTCAAGCCCATACCAATTGAAATATTTATTTATGCACATGCTACGTTAGCATTGTTTGTTTTACATTTATATCTCGAGAACATATTATTTTAGAACATTATACACTACGGCTCAAAATTGGCTCCGTGTGGTCAAAAATTGGAGCCGTGTTGTACATAGTCGTGGAATATGTTCCAAATGGATCAAAAATTGGAGCCCTTTTGTACATAGTCATGGCATATGCACAAAGTGGAACACAAACGGCTATGTGTAAATATTCGCACAACGAAAAACAGAGCAAAACCGCTTTCGTGAAATAACACGCCCCGTATCGTATATGACGAGTTTTACAATAAATGATTCTTATTCTTATTCTTTCGATATAATTCATTTGATTAGAATCTAATCGCGTACCCCAGTTTGCGAAACCCTGGATTAGATCAATGTAATACTCGCCGAATCCAGACAAGAGATAATTTTAGAGCATTTTCACTGAACACTGGACAAAATTATGAAAGTCCTTGAACTAGAGTGTTTCCTGATAACATTTCAGTTATGTATTGTAGCTGGGCTACTGTTATCAAAACCACGAATTCCGATATTGGATGATAAAACAATGCAAATATGAGGTAAAATAGGTTTAACATTTTTGACCGAGTGACAAGCAACAATCAACCTAAACCAGAATTTATATATCGGTAGATAGGTGCTATAACAAAATACCTACTAACAATAACTACAACTCGAAATATTTAACAACTTAGGGGGCGTCCATTTATTACGTGAGGTGTTCTAGGGGGGGAGGGGATCAAGCTAAATCTTTCCAAATCTCACTTAGGGGTGAGGGGGGGTTTTGGCAAATATCACGTAATTATTTTTCTCGCAGAAAACGGTGTAAAATTGCATGAAAAATTATTTCTAGAATAAAATATGGCCAAATCTGAGACAATAGTATTTGTTGTATTTTTTTTTCAATAATCCAACACGTTTACAGCGAAAATAGAAGTCTTGAACAATCTCGCGTGAGATTAGGGGGTTACGATATCTCATCAAGGGGGGTGGGGGGTCGAAAAATTCTCAAAAATGCCTCACGTAATTAATGGACGCCCCCTTACTGATGTGGTGCTGATTTTCTACACTTAAGGGAGATGGGATATTTCCAATAACACGGGACCAAATCACGAGCGTAAGTACCGAAAATTGTCCCAAGACTAAAACCATAGTCAAAGAGTGTCCAAAATAATGTTATCATTTACGTAACTTGGTAGGTAGGTACTCTTCAAACCTCGTCATTTCACAAATGATTGATACCATTGATAAAACATTTTAGATATTTTACTTTAAATATTCTGACCTGAGATATGAATCAGGGCAATTTTTCCAAGAAGCCAATTTTATTATTATCATAGTGTCAATCAATTTGCACATAGACGTAACATTGTGTCCTTCACACGCTGTTAGGATGCTGTTACTCTTAGTCATCATGAAGATGAGGAAGCGAGCTCCAACGCAGAAGCAGACATTTTGAAAATATGATTTAATTTCGTAGTTATTAAACTCAAAATCCAACGAAAGTCGTAATAAAATGCAGCAGCCAAAATAGTTTCTTTAGATATGATTAAAATTCGGGCTATTTAATAAGTTTGCGAAGTCGAAGCCCACAGAGGCTAAATATGTAGAAGAGGCCTACAAAATACAAGGATCATTTTAACATCTTCTGAATAACTGACGCTCAATCAGTTTAATCTAGTACTAGGGTAATAGTTACCGACTTACTTGTTTATGAATAACTGAAGCCGTACCGATAAATATACGTCCGCCTTTCTGGATACTACTGACCTACAGTTAGTTTGAAAAGCATAAACTTTTAGCTCTTCACAACATGAATAAAGCTCAATATTACAAAGATGTTTATTTTTATTACTAATACATACAGGTATCTGGTCTTCAGCTATACGTAATAGTTACCATAACAATACCTAAATATTACAAAATTGTATTCCTGCACTAAGATTATTTTTTACGAAAAGCTCTGTTAGAGGCAAATATGGAATTTTGAACAACCCAGTTTTTCAAAACCACGAAATTATTTCGAAGGTGTGAACGATGATTGGTTTAAAATGATGTAGGTATTTAAAACACTGTGACAAGTTTATAAAATGATTCGCTGATCAATCGCTGAGTGGGGCCAGCCGGGGAGCGGTTGAGCTGATAGTGATAATACCATACAATTTTGAACCAACACACATCGAGTCAAAGCTTATTTTACTCGAAACTCGATATGTAGATAAGTAAAGTATCTTGAACAAGCATTTACGAGAAAATAATTCATGATAGACTGATTAATCATTTGGCAGTGGCGTCATAGGCGCCATGTTGACTCAAACAAGTTCAAGGTTAATACGAAATTCCATAATTTCCATAGCCACTGCTAGTTTCCTCGATTAATAAATATTGGAAGTCTTTTGCTGAAAACGAACGGAATTAGAGTTCAGCCTTTTAGCATTCACGAAAGTGATTACTTGAGTGCTACGAAATAAATAAATAATAAACTAAATAATTTTCTAATAAGCTACTAAATGAAATATTTTATGGTATATAGGTAACGGATGGTCAAACTCCAACAGTAAACTCTTTATAATAAAATAATGAATAAAAAGTCAATAAAACCGTCATTGATCAGTTTTCATCTCAAGTCTAATTGCGAGCGAGCAAAAGTGCAAGAAACTATACAGAGAGAAAAAATATTCTTACCTTTAATAGCGTAATTCTCGAAGCTTTCAAAATCTGCTAAGCAACAACCTTAGGTTGTTGCTAAATAAAAACAAGAACTGAAACGCCAACGCGAAATAAAAGCACCGCGCGCCTTAGCATAGGTTTCCCAACGAGCAACGTTACACAGTAAAGCTGGAGCGAAACTGATAAAAACAATCCAAGCGCCACATATTTATGTACCGTCGTGTTATCAGTGGGATGGCCCAGTTATCAACAGCTAGATTGTAAGCCTGATGTAATCCGGCAACAGTGAGCGGCAAAAGTCGGCGAACTTTATTAGAAGCAAATTGTAGAAGAGGTAAAGATTTTGTTTCGCTGACGACTGTACGCTCTCGTCTTGACTCGTCTGTTCTGCTGTGAACCGCTTCTGTGACGTCAGGTGACACGAGCCTGTGCTTTGATCACGAATAAATGTGACAATCGCAAACGTATCGTAACGCTAGCGTATCCGTGATACACTGCGCGGTGGCACTACAACGGTTGACAGTCGAGATGGCATTGATATTTGGATGGGTGACCGTTAGTGGCATTAACATCTGAACGCTTCCGTGCTTCGAAGGGCACGTTGAACTGTCGGTCCCGGCTCTAGTAGTCGTTAAGTCACGACGGAGGCCTTTAGGCGCCCTAAAAACTCCGTCACCAGAGTTAGCTACTAAACTCATACGAGACACACACACATTGACGCGCAATATAACTCGAATACGTTAACGCGGCGACTGTCAGATTTTTTCGTAATAGAGGTACACCATCTGTGTCTAGTGTTCCGGTTCAAGTTTGGAAAAACGGATCACAACCAAATATATCCCAGAGCATATCTAAACCAGAAATGATAATATTCGGAAGGCTAAATCAAAGATCAGGATTCTAATAATATACTCGTAGCTCGCGATCATTAGCAAGCCAGCTCGTATGAGTTAGTGGCAAACTCTGGTGACGGAGTTTTTAGGCCGCTAGGCCTCCCTCGAGGCTTAACGACACTAGAGCCGGGACCGACGGTTTGCGACCATTTAAACAAACTGAAGCACCAAGCTTGGCCAAGATTGGCCTTACAACACGATGGTTATTTTAGTAAAAAAGTTATTAAGGCAGCTATAATTTGTACCTTGGCCAAATTCATTCAGTTTTATGGTGATGGTGCTTGTGGAAAATAGTTTTATTGACTGTTTACATTCGGCGTTTTGTAAGCTTAATGTTAACAGCAAAAGTTGTAGACATTTCTGAAGTTGACTTACGATTTTGTTAGATTAGGGAATAACAAACACTCAGGCTAAAGAGTTTTAAAGTTATCGTCTAAGGTCATTAAGATGTTTCAAGTTATTATTCACATCATGCATTTGGCGAAAATCGTCAGGATTTAGATCTATTGTAATTTAGTTGATTTGAGAAATAATTATCCTGTAAATTGAAGCATGCGATGTGTTTGCGATACCTGGAAAAGGTGAATAAGTTGAAAAGTGCCTCCTACATATAAGAACAAATTGTAACACTTATTTATGCAAATAAACATCTTGTATCTTGTATCTTGTTTCTTATCAATCTATTAACCTGATATTTAAATTGGGAATAGGTATAATATTCCGTACCTATCAATATTATATCCTCAGAACGCACATAACGAACTCATTTGTCAATATTATGATTCAAGAGGCACGTGCAATGTATTTGTACAAATTAAATACAATTTAGATAGATAACTTCTTAGGAATTGATAACAGTATTTAGACTAATTAAACTACAACATCCTCATCTCTAGCACGCGCTAAGTAAAACAAACCTTGGTCATTTAAGCGACTTTTAGATACAGACCGACTTTATTTCAAAAACATTTTCACTTCCTCTATAAAAAATCAAGGATATTTTTAAAACTTATCGGATACACTTTTGGGTATCATTAAAGATGTGTAAAACGAGGTTTTAACGCATGCGCCACATTCCTTGGCCTTGCAATGGGAGGGGTGTTTGAGAGTCCCAGATACCTGTTAGACTAGATCGACCTCCAGGGTTCATTGATATCAAATTGCAAATCAATGCAAAAGGCAACAGCTAAACTGATTGAAATCTTATCGGTAAGCATTTTAAGCTTAAATGTGGCATTGCAGGTTTAGACACATCTTAGCCAGCAAATTGTCTAATAGCATTAATGACCAATTTAATAGCAATACCGACAAACGCAAATAGTAATATGTAGGGACCGAACCTAACAGTTTCGCCAGTCTTATTTTTACTACATACTTAAATTAATAAAGGTGAAATAAAGTTTAGATCTAAATTAAAACTTCTACGTGTTTATATAATATTTGCTAAGCTAAAACATTCTCTAAGAAACTTCTAAAGTAGTCAGAACTATACGTAAAATACCTGACAAGACAACGGCTTCATTTTCAATATCCGTAACGCTGCTAGTTATTATCAAAAAACAATAATTATTATCGTAGTAAATACCAATCGAGCAACATGTGATAATCTGACTTACCCTTTGACCCCATAAGGGAGGTAGTTGTATTAGTAAAGCGCGTCCCAGTTATGACTGGGTAATTATTCGGGATGTGTAATAGTGGCCCCGGGAGATGCACCGCGCAGTCGCAGCAATCGAAAGTTCAATAAATTGCAAGCATCCTGTAACAGCCTAGCGATATCTATTGTTGCGTTCACACTATGCCGCAGTCGGCAAGGACTTGGGCACGAGCATAGTGTGCCTCTGTCCAGGCTCCTGGCCCAAGTTCATGCCCTAGCTCCCTAGTGAGAATAAAGGCGATGTTGCTGTCGCAATAAGTCCGCGGCAATAATACCGGCAACGGCATGGGCATAATGTGAACGCGGTTTATGGAGGAGATGCCGCTTTTATTTGTCTCCCGCCCCCCTAGTGGAGAATGGGAGACGCGGCGGTCAGGCGTATAGTTTAGCTGAAGCCGAGTTGTGATAAGAGAAGCCAACGTACGAATATGTACGCTTTTGATACTTCAATATCCTAATTCAGTTCAGTGAGCACAAAAGTACTTGTAGATACGATCAGAGATATAGCCATAGTCAGATGTAAAACATAGCGCTATCTTAGCTATATTTACTGACTTTGTTGATTCAGCAGATAGTTCTAAGAAAGGCTATCTTTGTCAATCCCGCACTGCTGTTGTCTGCGATAATCTTTTTATATTTTTATAAAACTTTCCCGTCGACTAAATCCTTTCGTGTACAAAAGATTTGCATAAGGTGGACTTATACTTCTCTAGCTCATACTTTCCGTTTCGCCATAGTTTTTTTTAAGCGGCTTTTCGGAACATATTATTTTATCTGTTGTCAACAATCCCTTTCAACTTGACAGCGGTAACGTAACTGATATCAAGAGAATCAAACAAGACAGAGCAACGTAAAAATCGTACGATTACGACACACAGTATCTTCAGACTTCAAGTCTGCCAGGCTGGGCGTCTGTCTACATCTTAGTACTCCTATTACGATAACCCAGCTTCTATCTAAAGTATAACGTATCTATTGCTAATGGAAACGCGAAACCTACCCAGCGGCTCGTATCAGTTTTATCACGTCGATGCTCTTATCAAATGATAATAACCCAACGTAAAACAGAGTCATAGGTCACGAGACCCGAAGTGTAATCATACTTTAATTAGGAAAGAGATGCCCTATCTCTCACATCAGACCTGTGACCTTATATCTAGTGTAAACTAAAACCACTTAAACAAGATCTGTTTATAACAGTCAATCAAATGAGAGTGTTTTCAAGAAGTAAACGATGGCAACTTGAAATAACCTATTGAAGAACCCCTTTAATACAGAATACAGTGCATCGGTTGCATAAGGCCGTGCTCACTTTGGATACGATTTCATCCGAATTTGATTCGCGCGTAAACGTACGACTACGCACGAATGATCCCGACCTTCCAAGGACTATGGGAGCGCTCACACTGCATGCGATCAGTCGTACTCGTACCGTACGTTAATTTACGACGTCCGAATACAATCCGAACTTGTTAGGATTTATCACGCAGTCGTACGTTCAGTTACGCGATATCACCGGTGCACTGCCTATTTGACGGAGAAAAACGTATTCAGTGTGAGCACTCAATTCGTACGAACAGTACTCGTACGTTTACGTACGAACCAATTCGTGTCCAAAGTGAGCACGGCCTTAAAACAAAGTTTTTCTTTCAAAATGTTCCAGCATATTTTATGCTACAATAATGCTGTACCTAGGTACCTACTCTTCTTTTCCATACTCTTCACATTCACGCCGTGACACAAATACAATATAGAATTCGTTCGAGGTACTTGCCTAAAGATTCTGCCTGCGTGATGTACCGTTTAAAATCTAGAGATCGCACCTGAGACATAGGTAGTGGTTGTGTGCGTAGACTAGTATGGATAAATTCAAACATGATTTAGAAACTTAAAGTCCCATTTAAGGACCAAATGTCCGCGGCTGAGCGCCATTTTGATTTGACGTGCACGTGTGTCGTAAAACTATATTTTTCTCTTTAAGTTTCTTCTTTAACCAACATCGTTTCTATCCTCCATATCATACCTCGCACCGTAACATTTGATGAAAAACGTTACATACCACGTATCGATACGAATTGATAATGCCCAAGTCGGGTATTGTCAAAGGGCGTTTGACCACAGACTTAATTAAATCTATTAAACAAATCATTATTGTCATTAGAAACATCTGCAAAGTAGTTAACTTCTTGGTGCCAATTTGTACATAAATTAGTTTGAGTACATGCCTACGTATCTATCTATTTTATAAATTACGCCGACGAACCAAAAAAAACTGACATCGATTTGTTGTTTTAAGTTCAGATAATTTTATATAGCAGTTTCTAAATATGTAATTAGCTAAGGATTGTTTTATAACATGCCTTACTGTAATGTATTTACTTACCTGATGTAATATTTGACTTTGTAGATAGTACACATTCCACTAATATGATAATTGTCGCATAGGATAGCAGCACTAAATTATTCTCAGAGCAAAGTCAAGTTTATCAAGTTCATTTACATTTTGATTCATAGGTAGTGTTTGAGCTGTCTTTAGTAAAATATCACCTTTTAGGTACAGAAATCTGTTAAAAACGATAGAAGAACTACTCTTCTACCTGTTGTAAGTTTATCTACACAGAATTTTTAGTAGTGTGTTTGAACTTCTGACCGTAGATGTATTGTTAAACTTTCTAATTTCAAGAATTGGCAATAAGCCAAGTTTAGCAAATGCAACTGCACTGCGCCACGGCATTGTTCCACCATGAATGTGAGAAATGGGAGATCATTTTAGAAAATCACAAGTTCAAGTTCTCCAGAACCAAAGTTTTGGATTAGGGTATGAAATTCATACTGAACATGGTTTTCTTAGCAAAGTCTAGCTAGTTAATTGTTTGGTTTGTCGTATTGTATAACCTCAACGTAGCGAATGATCGTAAGATAGGAAAAAGTCTTGCTATGAAATTTTCTTTCGTAAACGTGCAAAAAAGCTACATATTTTAATCGATGTTTGAATTGAGAACAAAACTATGGCCATGTCGCTGCCGGCATTATTGCCGCGGACTTTTTGCCACAGCAAGATCGCCTTTATTATTAATAGAGAGCAAGGGCATGAACTTGGGCCGGGAGCCGGGACAGAGGCATGATCGTGTTCACACTATGCTCGTGCCGATGCTCAAGTCCCTCCCTACCGACTGCGGCATAGTGTGAACGCAACATAAGCGGTTGTTGAAATATAACATTCGCTATTCGTGCACGCTGCTCGCCCCAACACCTGTCAACTGTAGCGAGCGATTTACGAGTTTCCGATAGTTCAAGGCTGTGTTCAATAACGCGCTAAGGGGCCATGTTAATGCACTAGTGAACACGTGGGAATATAATTAATGTTATTATCTTTTATTGTACTTGCTGAATAAATTCATTGCTGAACACATTGGCAAGTTATTTGTATGACTGTTATATTTTCAACATTAAGATATTCGTTTTAGCTCACGACGCGACGTCGAGATTCTGCAGTAGTTCCTACATTGTCCCTGCTTATGTAAAGCCTTGGTCTCGCGATCGACTCTGCTAAGAAACAGAATTACAGATACAGATAATATTTAGTTAGGCGGTATATCAACACTAGGTAGTCAGTATAATTTCTTTTGCAATTGAAGCATCACGTGTGCCCCTAGTGACTACCACCGACTCTTAATCACCTCTCTGCTTGTTTATCAAACACGGGTCACCGGCTTTGGTAGGTTATCCGCTCAGTTATCTGTTATCAGGGGGCGCCAATGAGCGCCAATTTTGAGAGGTCATGTAGTTATTCCGTACCTATGTTTTTGCCCGTGGTTTTGCATGCGATTTATCAAATTGTCTGAGGCGTTACAGCGTTCCAGAAATAAAGCCTTCTCTTATTTGGGTGAAAAGTTGCCTAATTGTCTTTAATAGTTGTAGAGACTTATTTATGTAGTCTCAAAATGTTCTTTTAGTTTTCCCCTTTATGGGGGTTTGAGATAAGCTGATTTTGAGACCGAGTCTCGAAATAATAAGGGGATTTTTAGACAAAAAATATCAAAATACCCTTTGGGCAAAATTACTCCGAAATAGCTGTCAAGTGAGACAATCAAAGGGATGTGACAACACACTTAATTCGCGGTTAATTTTTTATCATTATCTATAGTGTCTGTAATAATTTGGTACATAACACGTGATACGTATTATTATTAGCACATTTTGGTTTGTTGCTAACGAATACATTTTTGTTTGGGAGTACCTGGCAGTATTCCAAGCATAGACACATTGAAAATTCGTTCCTTCACTACATCTTTGTTCCGTCAAACCCGCGTCATAAAAGTATTTACATGATATCATGTATTTCCTGGAGATTAGGCCAAGTAGTTGAGATTGAGAGAATAATACCTACCTAATATGTATTGTGGGCAAACTTCTTACTCTATCTCTTCTCCTTTACCTAATAAAGATAATGTTTCAGAAAGATAATGATAATACCCGTACTAAAAAGATAGTAAAATGTAGAGATTACTACGAATGGGTATTTATAGAGCGTTCTCAGTGAGATAAGTCAGTTTATCTCGTTACTAGATTCTAGTAGATCTTATCCAACCAGAAGAATATTTATTTATCTGTAAAATATTTTATTTTTGTTTCATTTGAATTTTGAAATTAGAAATTGTTTATTTGCCAGAAACATGATCTTATTAGTACGTACACCAAATATTGGTATTCAAATTTTAGATACATTTAAATTTGCATCCTAATACTACGAAATGGTTAAGATTTTATTTTCTTTATTTATTTTGTTGATGAGAAGCACTATTTGCAACAATTCTGTTGTTTGTTGGTTTATCCATTTCCTCCAAAAACGCATATTGATATAATTTTAATAAAACAATTATAATTCTAAAAATAAACAATGTATGTACTTACAATAAAAAAATGCACAATATGTCAAACTAACAGATTACAATACACAATACAACTGAATGAACGGAAATCGTAGATTTGAGCATTAAAAGCGAAATTACAAGTTCATGGTTATTAGCTGGCGACACAGTAACACTTATTGCCAGCTGGACTTCGACCCTATATCTAAGCATGCTGTCTACATCTGTTGGTCTAATTATAAACATTCTTGTGTTTTGAACTCAAGCTGGAGTTTCTCGGAAATCAGAAACTACGACATGTAGAATGTGTTAGAATTTGTTTGACTCTTTATCTAAGCTTAATTTCTGCTCTTTTTAAATAATTTTTAGACATGTTGCGTTTTCAAACCCTCGACGCAAGTGTCAGCCTGTCACAGTATCTCGCTACAGAGATAATCATTCCTTTTGTAAGTTTTGTAAAGAAAATCCACAATTTTGCCTTCGGAACGACAACAGACTTGACGAATAATTCGACTTGACTGATATTATTTCAAATATCTCACTTGACACTGGCAAAATGTCTGTCGAAATGGCGGACATAAATATAAGAAGAAATCAAACAATAAGCATTAATAAGGAACTACACACGCCGCCATTTTGACTTTTCCGTGTGTCTCATAAAGTATGAAAAATACACTACATACAGATTAATCATGCTTACATAACAGGTCGAAGCCTTATCGTAATATCTATAAATTCTAATAACCATGGATTTTCTTAGTCTTTAAACTCAGACTATCAATGTCACTAATTAAAACCATGATGATCATCAAACACACAATCACCTAAAAACTATACCGCTAGTAATTAACTATGTATTAAGATATTCTGTGTCATCAGCTGAGCAAAGGCCTACCTCGGTTCATAACATTTACTAAAAATTACAGTATAATATAATGAATAACAATCTCGAAGAACTCCCTCCCAACCAATAAGACCGCCCATTGTACGTAATATTTAATCTTATCTATACTAGTAGTTCGCCCCGAACTGAGATCTCGTGATGGTCGGAGGTTAATAAAACCCAAACAGTTTTTATTGACCAATGGTTGTAACAAACTTTGCGAATCGCTTCGAAATCGCCGTCTAGCTATGTACCAGTCTTACTTGAACTACAAAATCATTGAATATCCAAGAAATGGTAGCTCACGTTATACTGGGTTTGTCAATTTTATAACTTTTACAACAACTCAAAAACTATTAGACCTAGAATCAAAATAAAAACGGTTTTGGAATGTCTAAACCAAACCCTATCATATGACCCCCCACTTGATATTATTGTACGACTTGTTTTTTTCTCTCTTTGGACCCTCATAACTTCACGACCCCTTGACCGATTTACTTCATTTAACAAACCAATATAACTTAAGGGTACTATCCGTATACCTACCAAATTTTGTCAAGAGCGGTTTAAAAGATCTCGATGAACAAACATACAAACATACAAAGCATTTTTGGCCAAAGTGTCACTAAGATCTCGTTCGCTTCGCTCACTCGATCAATAAGCTGTTTCACATATTAATAAAGGTGTACTATGAACAGTATAGTGTTTTCATTCATTCATTCATTCAGTCTTATTATTATGTACTTCAATAAATTGATTGGCACAAGCACTGCATAAGGCCATGTACCTACTTAGAATAAAACATTTGTTCACCACTGTACCACAACCTAACCTTTTCAGTAATTTTTTTTTTATTCTTTCTTTCATTGTTTCAGTCTTATTATTAAGCACTTAAATAAATTGATTTGCACAAGCACTGCAAACAGTTCTACAAAAGGCAGAATTTCGTAAGTTACACCATCGCCTCATTATCCTTTCTGGATTTTCTCTAAAAGCAGTTCGAGTCTCCCCGTCATCATCGGCTGCCCTTTTTTGTTCTTCTTACTTAACTTCCTGAACCGTTCTTGCTTATTTTTCTTGTACTCTTTCAGTTTCTTATTGCGTTCCTCTATAACCTTCTCCAGCTCCTCTCGTTTCTTCGTTTTATCTTCTTTAACCTTATAGTACTGATCTTTAGCTTTTTTGAACGGGTCTTTCTTAGGTTTAACTTCAACATTTTCTTTTTTTAACGGTTCTTTCTTACGTTGGCCTTGGATATTTTCTTTCTCAACAATGTCTGGATGTCGAACATACTTGCCTACATCTTGGGAGTCAGTGGTATCCTCATCAAAAGATTTGGGTTTGTATGAACCGACAACAGGATCATTTTTCACATCCTTCTGATACTCACGGATGAGTTTTTTCTTTCTCTGCTCTTCCCATTGCTCGAGTTTGTATTTCTTACTATATTTCTTCAAGCGATAGGTTTTCTTATCAAAAGGTTTTTTTTCAGCATTTTCTTTATCAGTTTTGATTTTTTTCACATCACGATTGTTGTCAAACTGTTCCTGGCGTTTGTTTGGTTTTGATGATTTCTCGGCCTTTTGCTTTTTGGCCAGGAAGAATGAGTCCCGTTTCTTTTCCATTTTATCGATTGTCAGACCTATAAAGAAATGAGAAAGCGTGTTTGAGTATAAGGATAGCCAATGTCCCGAGTTATGGGATTAGGCAGTATAAGTTTTGCATTTTGGAAATTGGTACTCTTCATAAGGATGAGTGTTAAATACATGCAAATATAAACAGAATGAAAGAAAAGGTATAACACGCTTTTTCATTTCGGTTTAGGTTTTATTCTCATTGCTTTACCAATTATAAGCACATACATAATCGGGCTGATTCAGTTGGTATATTTTTCTAAACATTTGGTAGCACTAAAATTACAGCTATCTTTGCTGTTTCTGTTCAAGGGACATTTATAGTGCTGTCAAATTAGGTTAGTTTATTAGGAAAATTAAACAACAGAATCGGAAGTATTACAAGAAAGATTACTATACATTTATGGAGTACATTTAAGTACAGTCTATAAAACTCTAGTAAAACCTTTGCATGTGTATAAACACCTACTAATATAAACCATGGATGTATAAGTCAATCCGAGCATATTTATGTAATACTACTTTTTTACTTAGCAAGTAGGTAGGTATACAAACAGCAAACAAGGGTTCCTGCGACTGAATTTGGGCAGGGTGCATGATGGTTTGTGCTGTAATGTACGTATATAACTTGCAAAGTATCAACCTACCAAGTCTCACTAAAAATATATTTTATCTTCGTGCGTCCGTGACGTAAATTTCGTCATAGACCTGAGTCAGACATTTTGTAATCATGATACGCTCATGGGCATTCGATACTTTACAAATAGGAGCCATGGTTTCGAGAAATGAGCACATTGTGATGGTTTTATCTTTAGTGATGATTTAGATGTTTGGGTATCGTCACTATCAGTAAATATAGGTGTGGATAGGTGTGGCGCTATTGTTAGAAATGCAGGTACAGCTGGATCATTGAAAATGTGGTGAGAATGTGAGAACTTACCAAGACTAGCCACCCACTGGGTAGGCTTCTATTTTTCGACGGAATCTTGATAGTTTACTTGCACTTGGCACTAAAAAAAATCGCGCAGGACGAATTTGTTTTGTGACTTGTGGAGCGAAATACTTTATCGACCATGCCCTTTCGTGTTTTTACGAATTTTTACAAAGAACCAGACGGACGGTTCACAAAAACGTCACCAAAAGGGCCGAAGAAACATGGCAAGTTAGTATTGCCAGCTCGGTTACCCATTTACAAAAAATACGCCAACAGTAACAACAACAAAAACGTCGTTGTTGCTGCCAAACTACAGCACTTTTTTAGATATAATGGATATAATTATGAAAATTCAAATTCAAAGATTGGTAACGTGGACTGAGATTGGTGACACTCGATTCGACACATGAAATAAGGAATGCATAATTTTTTGTAATGAATTTAAACCTACTTACTTATAAAAAACTAGTTCCTTAATCCGAATCTAAGACGACAATTTCTTTTTCGTAAATAGAAGCATTCATTTTGCTGATCATTTCTTTAGTGGGCATGAAATCAACACAGGTTTTTCCTCTTCTTTTTATCGACAGTTGGGCGAAAAGATTTCCTTTTAGGTTAGACCGCACTAGGGCGGAACTGCACTACAGCGGAGCGTCGCGTCAATTAGCTTCTATATTCTTTCCAAGTAAATGTACTAGCCATACCGCACTAAGCGGCAACGGAACTGCACTGCAGCGGAGCGTCGCGACAGAGTTGGGCAACTAGGCAAAGTTGACGCGCTCGCGACGCGCAGTTCCGCTGCCGCTAAGTGCGTTATAGTAAGCGGCGCGTCCGCGACAGTTGCGAGGCATCCATCTATATTATACTAGCTGTAGCGCCCGCGGCTTTGCCCGCGTGGTAGGTACTCAGTAATAAAGCAACACATAAACTATGCTTCCTGTTAACTTTATAGCGAGATCTTAAGTAGGTACCTACTACCTACTTACCTACCTACCCACTTAGCTACTTCTTTAAATGTGGCTTCAGAGGCTGGTATTTTTTACCTAGGTACGCTATCTCCCTTCCTACTTACACCTTTCGTAGGTATTTTATTTTTTTGTAAGGATATGCTAGGTACCTACCTAAGCTTGAAACAAACCAATTTTGTCCATACAAACTTTAACAACTAATAGCACAGCGAATTAGTGTTGAGCTAGCTTTTTTAAATACAGATCTTATTTATTTAGTTTGATGAATATAGGTACATGCCAATTTTGGTATTTATAACTTCAAGAATACGATTTTGCATACTAACGTTGAGGCCCAGTTTGACCCAGTCAGGGGTTAAATTTGTTAAAATCCCGTCTTAGCGGGTGCCTATGCCATGTAAAGAAAGTACATTCCAAATTTTAGCCCTAGCTTTAGCGGTCTGGCCTGGAATGTGATAGGTAAGTCAGGTCCCTCTTCTTTTATATATATATATACCGTTCACACCAATTTCATCCATCGCGTTCAGTGGTTGCCAACCGACTGAGAGATAAAATGCCGCGCTGCTGCAGTTCTAGTGCGTTATACCGAGCTACATTGAAAATGACGCGACGCTCCGCTGCAGTGCAGTTCCGCCCTAGTGCGGTCTAATCTTTGTCTTCGTCAACAGCTTATTTCTTTTTTTGTTTTGATGTCGTTGACATGACTAAAAATCCGCTCGCACTCTGCATTACAATGGGGCAGAGAGAGCACACCCAGCATAAACTTTGGCAGTATCTTAAATCTCTGCACGCCGTCTATGTCCTTTAACCCAGAAACCGAAAAAAAAAGCGAAAAGTTATTCATCACCTTATTACGGTAGAATTACGACACGGTAATGCACGTTTACCGTTGACCGTAGATTATGTCAGATTACGGTGCATCTACGGTAATTACCGTGTATATGGAGACACTGACTGACACACAGACGAAGGATGAATGGACGGAGCCATAAAGAGACGTTGCCAGCCCGCCCGTCATGTCAACGCATTGCCTTGTTTCCTTATCTATTATTATGATAATCACGTTGAGTAAAAGAGAAAGCTATAGGAAGTTTGGCAACTCCGCGCTGTCGGTGTACTTCGTGTCCATGTTGTGACCGACTAGTCGGTCACAACATTGCTACCGGTGTACGTAAAAAGGCTAAAATAATTCAAAAAGATTGTTATTACAAACGAATATTCATTAGTATAAAGAAATATGTCGTGTTGTGCTGTGTTCTGTCCATCAAGAACAACCAAAGGTGGACTAAAAGACCCAGAATTAATATAGAAGTTTTTTTGTCAAAAATATCTGAATTTATGAAGTTTTAAAGTGATACATGTATTTTACATGAAAGATATGGGTCAAAATCACCAAGGTGGCAAATTCCAAATTCTGTTTTATGATGAATTTATCTAGCAGCTATTACTTTGATGATCAGCCTAAATAATCACTAAACTTATGTTTTAACGATAGTTTCTTTGGCAGAGCACAGAATTAACTACTACTCTTATAATTTTATTTTTAAAGAGAGCTATCGCTGAAAAACATCATTCTGGGAACGTTTTTGTGAGGTTTATAATAATATTAAAATATAACATAAATACTTATGTCTTACCTTCTTCAACAGCGGATTTATGTTATTTATAAATATAAATTAATAAAATGTAGTGAAATTGCCAATAAAGACGTTAAAAAGAAAAATATAGTGCAAATTCAGGTATTATGACTATTTCTGTGTCTAAATTATCTAAATATGAGAAATATCGCTGTCTTATACATAAATTAACATGCTATAGGTATAAGAAGTTCGCCTTATTTTAATATTACCAGGGCCTTTTTAAAAAAAACTAAAATTATAGATGTGTTATCTGTATTTTTAGTGACGTTCCCGGAAATGATGAGGTGTTTCCGGAATGATGCATGTGTTTGCAATTGTTTTCTTTTGTTGTTTTATTTTACGGTATGCTTTGGCTCTATCTTTCCAAACAATTTTTCTTCCCTCTGGTCTTTTTACTAAAGGTACTGCAGCTAATTCATCGTCAGAATGGGCCGGAGTATTGTTTACTATACTTGATAGTGCCTTTTTCTTTCGTCTATATTTTATTGATGCATCTCTCCAAATTTTTCTCTGCTTTCGCTTTTCTCTCTTAGTCATCTCACTAATGTACTTTTTTTTTCTGATAGTACGCTCTATCCTTAGCCCTTTTTATTTCTTTCTCTTCCTCCTAAAAATTATCATCTTAGCTAAAAATTTCCTTTTCCTGGCATTGGCTTTCTGTCGTTGTCGCAAGGAAGCCGAACTATTTTTTTTAACTTGCTTTTTTGGACGTTTTTTATTATTTTCAGCCACATGAGACTCCATATTTCTAAAAAAATATTAAACATATATTAAAATATATGTTAGCACAACATACACTAAATCAAATAACCAATAGTTATAATAACAGGGCGCGTTTAGGTACAAAAGTCATTTCAAGAACGCTCCGTCACGTCCGGGAACGATCCCGGAATAACGGTTCCCGAAATGACTTTTTCAAATAAACGCGCCTTTTTTTATGCGACAGCCATCTTTGATGTCATGTTCAACTTTTTTATTTTAAAATGTTTGCGGATACTGTTTGGTATAAAACACTACAAAACGTATTTTTCAATATTCCAAGCAGAGAAACGTATTCCCGGAATGATGACGTATTGATGTACGCTCTATAAAATAATGAATTGAATGATACTTACCGCTTATTTTCAATTGTTTTGGCAAAAGCTCTCTCGACAACCGTTTGTTTACATCGTTTACATCACTGTACCATAGAAAACTAAAGGTTTCGTTCAAAGACGTATTTTTTACCGAGGATCAAAATTGCGTTCAATAAAATGACGCTTACATTGCCGGACATGATATTTTGACTTGATTTTCTTTAACTTTTTTTTTTTCTTTACTAATAGCAATAATTAATTGATATAAGATAAAATTGTAAGCCATTAAGTAAGAAAAACTCTTCACTTTATTTTATTTTATGAGTATTTCCAAAGTTAGTTTCTGAAGATTGCTACATAGGACGCGTTCTCGAAATGATTTTTGTACTTATTTCTTCAAATAATAAAAAATGTGCTTTATTTTTGTCGTATAAAATATTAAGTACAGTTAAAATGAACAGAGTTAAGTAACATTTACAATAAAGATTTGCCTAAATAAACTAAATTTAGTCATTTATTTGCTGGCAAAGCTAATTCTCCACCTTGGTGATTTTGACCCATATACGTCCCTGGCATCATATAATTACCAAATAGTCGTAGTTAACTGTGGATTTAAAGCTTTAATTCATGACAGCCTGTAAGTTTGTTAGAAAATACCCGCAATTTTTCGTAAAAAAAACAGACCTGCCACGACGCTACCCGTGCAGATTTAAGCACAAATTAGTTGTACCTCATTCTAAACTACAAATTCATAGTTCCGGCACAACAACAATGGCATCAAAAATTTACAATAAAATTCCCGAACAATTTAAAGAGATAGAAAAGGATAGAACGTTTGAAAGCAAATTGAAGGACTTATTAATTAAAAAATGCTATTATAATGACTTTTTCAATGATGAACTGCCTGCGTTGTAACTTAATTGAAATGAACACAAACAATTAGCTTTTAATTTTAACTTCACTCAAATTACGGCCCGCTTCCACTCCAAATATTGCTATGCCCTAAGCTTAAGGGCTATTATGCACTACTATTTTAATCTTAAGACCTCACCATGTAACATAATAATTGCAATAAATGATATGAATATGAATATGAATATATAAATAAATACATTGTTTTACGCCTCCCGGCTAGTGATGTGCCTGCAGCGTTCTTAAGATTTTATCGATATTTACAACCATGTTGTTCTATCCTTTGTTTATATTTAACCCTTGTTTGTGTTACCTATAATAAAATCCTATTTACCTACGCCGGTACCCTAAAATGGCAGTTTTTATCATTAATTGACATTTCGCGTCGCGTCAACCGTTTTATGCGTCCCACTGCAGGGTACGGGTTTCTCGCATAGAGAAATATCCTATTTATTAGTTACTAATAAAATATTTTGTTTTAGGTTTCCGAAATGTCCAGAAATAAGAAACCTGTGGATGAAACAGGATTTAAGTCATTGAATACAAAGAGTAAAGAGCTATTATTTAGGTTCTGTAACTTAAAACCCTGTTTCAGTCTTATTTTTAAATTACAGTAATAGCGAGCCATGTGTGGGTAAGTGTGTTTCGAGATTAGTACGAGTATGCGACCATTTTTTATCGATATATTTCGTAATAGTATCTCTTCCCTACTCACGCACACTAATGTAAATTTAGAAACTCACACCAACATAAAACTGACACGCTATCAAAGATTTCACTCCGTCCATTCATCCTTCGTCTGTGGACTGACACTAAGGCCAAGCCAAGCCAATAGATAGGTCTTATTTTTTTTAATTTGAGGAGAAATTTTCACTTTAGGAGGCAAAGGCTGGGAATGCATTCTACCAAGTTTTCTTGATCGAACCTCTACTTTCTACCTACTATTTTTACTATTCTTTCCTTTCGAGCCTAAATTAAACTAGATAATAATAATAATAATAATAAAAGTTTATTCAGGAAACAAGTCTAGTTCACAAAGTAGGTGGAACGATGATATCCGCTGAAGTGTTAAACTGTGTCGCAGATACCATCGCCTTCCTTCAATACAAAATAGTATGGGTATTTATCAGATAAGTTAGGGTTACAAAAATAATAGAATGTGTGTTTGTGTGTGAAAGAGAGAGTGAATTTGATTAGTGATTAAAGGTATATTTATGTAAGTATGTATGTATGTGTGTGTGGGTACTCTTGATAGTGTTAGTCTATTAAGAGTCTAGAGATCTCAGGAGTACCCACGGGTGTGATGTGAGATAGGTAGAGAGGGTGTGTGTGAGGGTGTGAGGGTGTATTTGTGAGTGGGCTTCCATGAATTCTCCCAGTCTCATAGGAGTCTGGTAATCACAGAGGGAAGCCGTCGGCAGGGTGAATGTCAGAAGAAAAAGGAACTTCATATAGGAGGTAGTTCATTACGCAGTGATTTTGAGAAGAGCTTCAGTGTCATCATAGGTTAGGGTAAGAAGCCAGTTAAGCGTCTTTTGTTTGCATTTGACAAGTGTGAGAGGGTAAATGTTTAATTCTTTATTTACTCTATTGTATAAGGATGGACTTATAAAGTGAAAGAAGCGGCTCGCTGTCGCAGTGCGACGTGGTTCTATCTGACAGACTTTATCCGATCTTCTTTTTGCGTTAATTAGGTACGGATCATAGTCGATCTGTGCGTGTTTACGAAGAATCGTTTGGAGTACAAATAATTGACGCACTGTAGGAACTAAGCAAAGGGAGTATAGATCAGTGGTGGGGAACCAGATGGGTTTTTTTGTCATCACTTTGAGAACGGCCCTTTGGGCTCGTTCTAATCTGAGCATAGTAGTTTTGGGTAGACCGCCCCACGAGACAATACAGTAAGACGTGATGGACTGTGCAAGGGCATAATATATAGTTTTAAGGAGTTCGAGGGTTATAATCGATCTAAGGGTTTTGAACACATAAATCAACTTTCTTACGCGCGAGACAGTGAACTCCGAATGCTGTTTCCATGTCAAAGTGTTATCAACGATGACACCGAGGTATTTGACGCTGGATGCTCGCTCCATGAAACAGGTGCAGTTGCAGGTGGTGGAGTCAGTCACATAATTACAAACGTGGGCACAGATAGAGAACGTAGAGGCCGGTTGGGTCGATTTGTTAGGTGTGAAGGGTATAAATTTACTTTTGAGGACGTTTAGGGTAAGTAGGTTAGAGCGAAGCCATGTCATAACAATACTTAATGCTTGTTCCGAAAAATTTCTAGCTTCCTTCCAATTACGGCCGTGAACTAGAAGGGCGGTGTCATCGGCGTAGGTAATAATTTTACAGTTGGGGAGATCAAGATTAGAAAGTTCGTTTATATAGATTAGAAATAGAGTCGGTCCTAGGACACTTCCTTGGGGCACACCAAAGGACACATATTCTTCATTGCTTCGAAAACCATCGATTACTACATACTGCGTGCGGTGTTCAAGGTAGGATTGAAATATTTTTAAGGCAATGCCTCTAATGCCAATGTACTCCAGCTTGTACAGAAGAATGGGGATCGAGACAGTGTCGAACGCTTTAGAGAGATCCAGGAAGATACCTATTGTCTTGAGCTTTTTATCCATATTCTTTATTCGGTAGAGCTTTTGAATTTTTCTATGGTATGACAGGCGTTTTGAAAAAACGTCTTTTTTTTTAATAATTCGATAACCAACCAGGTATTTCAGACTGTGTCTAAAGAGGTCACACTGAATATTTGTGACCATACTTATAAGACGGTTCATGGTTCAGAACATCGCAATCCTATGCTACCCTGATAACCAGTCGTGTGGGTACTTGTTTCGATTTTAGTTTTCTTTCATACGAATTCGAAAACGAAATAGTAGATTATTATACAAGGGGATAAAGCAGTGTCTTCTGTCGCAGGTGACGATTTAAATCGCGAGCGTAACGAAGGACTCGAAGTTTACTCCCGAGGGTAGCAAGCTGCGCCTCCGTCATCACAAGCTGTGCCGGTGCTGATGTAGAACTCTCCTCGTCCTCGTCGCTGGCGATCGCGGCTTCCCTGTTAGCCGACGCTGCCGCCGCTGACCGAGTCAGTGTCGGTGATCGAATCACTTTTGGTGGCATTTCGATCTTGAAATATCACACCAAATCCCGTTGGGCGCCACCATAATAGTTGTTTCTATAAAATTACAACCTTAATACATGAGGTTTTCAGTATTTTATTCCATATTTTTGTACAACACCAAATATCCCACAAAACAATGACATTTTTTTCCTCTACCGTTCTTAGGTATTTTCTTGTACTAGGTAGGGTAGGTACACAGAATACAGTGGGTAGGTAGGCACCTGCTGCCGAAACAGTTGCTTAGGTTTGATAGTTTGGGTACTAGATTAAGTAGGTAGGTAAAATGTACCAAGTTCATAATTTCGTGCCTACTGGGTTACATAGTAGGCCATAATTATAAACTTGGTAAGTACACTTTTTACCTACCTACTAGATTTAGTACCAGCCTTGATCTAGATCTGAATCTGTGAGTCTAACTAATTTAACACTGTTACACCGAGGCTAACCTTACCTAGCCTCTGTACCCCTAGTTTGGTAGATATAATTTCAATAGAAAGTACCTATGTAGGTAGGTACAGATACTTATCCATATGTAGGTATCGTCGTCGCTGTCGCGTAGCTTGCTTGAAACTCCAGACGACCGAGTTCACTGTATTGAATTACGGAAAGTAGAGAGTACACTCAATGTCACTAATATGTGTAAGGTTTGCGAGTCTTTATTTTCTGAGAAGGGGTATGTTCATAATTAATAAAGACTTGCACCTGCAACTTGCAACTTGTACCTGCTAATAATTAGGAAATTTAGTAGTATTAGGTACTGGGTATTTTAATGGTTTAGGAAGTATTTTATTCTTTACCTAGGTACTGCTATAAAATAAATTATATAAAATTATATTTAGGATAATCAAAAAGACCAAGTTAAACCTAAGTATGAAGAAATTAAGATATTGAAAAAATTACAAATAGAGTCGAGGTAAATTAAATCGAAAACACATAGCTGTAATCAATTAATCTATAATGGAGTTATTCTTATGTAGCCACTAGCAACCCGCCCCGGCTTCGCACGGGTGCAATGCAGTGATTATGATGATGTATTATACGTATAAACCTTCCTCTTGAATCACTCTATCTATTAAAAAAAAACTGCATCAAAATCCGTTGTGTAGTTTTAAAGATCTAAGCATACATACATACAGACGTTAGGACAGACGCGGGAAGCGACTTTGCTTTATACTATGTAGTGATTAAACAGTTTGCTATTAGTATGTCTGACTGTACCTTAGAGTACATTGATTAGGGTGGCCTATTATTACATTAATCCGGACAGTCAACCAGTAGCGGCATATTGCAGACGTATGGCTTTTAGTTATGCCTTTTCGATTTTGTCGAATAATCTATAGACCTACTAGGTACGTCAGAATTTGGAGTAATAAAACTTCAGTTGCATTTTGGAACCTGTTTTCGATCTAAATACTGTTCGACCTAGTCTTTAGTAAATTAGAAGTAGTAAGATATCGGTCGGGTCGGGTTTGCATTCGTGCTGTGAGGTGATTGTCCAGCCAGATTTTTTATGTGAAGTGCATTAGTGGACCTCCTGTATGCAGTTATAGGTATGTTTTATAATAATAATACCTACTATTAATATTAAGTTGTTATTAATATTTAGGTACCTAAATAAATAACCGGACACATTATTCCAAAATACCTACTAAGGACAAAAGTAGGTATAGTTAAATACTAACTCCTTCAGTTAAAAATACCAGATTATTAATTTATTTATTCATTCTCTTGGATAATAAAAATAATTTTATTGGTGGAAAGAAGGTAAGTATCCAATTTTTGGTAATCTTTATTTGAATAAACATTAAAACGTGTCTTTGTGTTCTCTACCTGCCAGTCAGGTAAACTTAAAAATAAACATTAGGCGACTTTTATTTAGGCTAAGTAACTTTTTTTGATTGTGAGGTAAATAATGGATACCTATGTACCTACTACTAAAAACTCATGTTTCGTCCGTCGGGCATCGTTGGCTAACCTAACCTACGTAATGGATTTAGATTATATACCTAGAATACATACAAGATGTTTATTTGCATAAATAAGTGTTACTTTTTAATAATTTAAATACTAAGTAGTACATATTATGTATTTTAGTGTATTCTAGATATTAAAATTTGGTTTCACGAAGTCTTATAAAGACGTGTTCAATGCTCATATAATTATTTAAATATAAGTAATTTAGTAAGTACCAGTTTGCATTCCAAGGTTTTGGAAATTTACTTTGTTATTTTCAAAAATATAAAGGTAAGTCAGTATCTACTTACATTTTTTTTGATCGTGTTTTTTCAAAACAAATATTTTACATACCAAATTAACTATTGTGAATCTATGAAACCAAACTAAATAAGAAAATAAATAGGTAAACTATCAGTTTATTAAATATATGTTATGACTTGCCATGATTTCATGTGTAGGTTCGAGACATAAGCAAGTATAGGTAGACAATTATGATAAATAAATAATTACCTATACCTACATTAGGTAAGTTGGTCAACGATCTTACAAACGTGGACCGTACGACGGTGAAGGTTAACAATGCGGTTTTGCGATAAAATGTTATTTACCGACTTAATTTTGAAGATCTTATCACTTACAATGCCACACAAATATTATATTTGGATTTTTGTAAACATATATTATTTTAATCACATTTATGACATGCAAGACATTGACTCCGGAGGCTCAACGGAGCTACACGTTTAAATGCCATTGTAGTCATGTAGATAGATTAGATATGCGTTAAAAATTAAAAAATATATTCAAAATAGTCAATAAACATCAATTAGGTAGGTAATGTAAGTGCGGTAAGATAAGTACCTATGTATTTAATAAGATCTTCTGTTAATATGTGTAATATGTTGTAATATGTGTCAATCAGTTATTATAACGTTTGTGCACAACGTACTTTTCCGTACTTTTCTCCAAGCTAAATCCAGTCCCTCATCGTTTTTTTGTCTTAAAATTCCTGTTTAGCTTGGAGGTCATGTCTATCAACAAAAAATATGATAGATCGACAAGACAATTTAAATCTTTTGCAGATGATCTAAAACCATGAAGATCGTCCGTCAGGAATACGCCGAGATTGAAGATGACGTCACCAAAGAGACTCCCGGGTTATCCAAGGGCGGTCTTAGCGTTATATTTGCAATCATGTGCATTATCGACCTTTTTGGAGTGTTCCCAGTGGTTGCTCTGCCGAAGAGTGTTATTTCTTGTGGTAAGCTGCACACGCGAAGCAAAAGTTGTGGAGGAACAATGGTAACCTACAACGTTAATCTCATTAACAGCAGTGTGTTCTTTTTGAACAACCAGGTATTTATGGCATACCGATGGTGATGGCAGTGATCGGTCTTCAACTCTACACCGCAGTTCTGCTCGGGAGAAGTTGGCTGCTCGCACAGGAAATCACACCTCTCATCACAGAGAAAAATAGGTTCGTTTGAGCCGAATATCTAAAGAGAAACTGATTTCTAATGCCAACCCGTATGTAAGCGTTCCTGAGCCTACAATAGACATACAACTGTAAACTGCTTAGAGGTATTCTGCTACCAACAATATTTCATTTCACTAAATTCAAACTAAGAACCACTTTGAAAAGTAATCAAAAGGCTAGCAACTTCTTGATTTTACGAGTAATAATGTATTAAAGGTGAGATTCAAGGATAAGGTGATATGGTTTTGAAAACTAGATTCGGGGAGATCTTTGACTAGTGGCGTAAGTAGAAAAGACACTTAATTTTTTTCAGATATCCATATGCAGCTATAGCAGAACTCGCGTTTGGCAGAATCGGCAGAAGAACAGTAACTGCACTCCTAAACGCTACAGTATTTGGCTCTGGAATTCCCAACTTCATTCTTGGTAAGTAGACTCATGTGCAGAGCACCAAATGTGTGGTCATCGCAGTGCTCGTATTGTACCAACACTAAAACATAGAAAAAGTCATACACAAGATATTATGGTTTAGAGAAATACAGGTAAAAACGAAAGGCTCATTACGCCCACCAATTAATGGCAGATAAGATTTTGATGTTAAAATAATGATAGATAACGTAAAATACAGGCCCTAGAATGATACTTGGATGAAGATAAGTTGTAATGACCTCTGTTCACTTTACAATGATGCCAGATGATCAAAACAACTACAAGCGATTCCTTACATGTAAGCCTTAAATCAGCTGTTGGCTCCGTCTAGGCATCCTAATATTTAAACGAGACTAAATAATAAAATATTTTTTTGCTAAAAGGTCATTATGCTTGCTTGCCTTATTCTTACCTTATTAAGTATTCATAATAAACATTTAGGCACGTTAATATTCGCTAGACATGCAAAAAATTATTTTAACTTCCTATTGCGTATAATAGATGAATTAAATTAACCTTTTTATCAACGACAGTTTCTGGGGAACACGTTTTATGTTTTTTATTCGTAGAAAACGGTAATTATGATGGCCTATGGTAATTATATTATGTAAATCTATACTAAGTAAAAAAGTCATAAACTAAAATTAAACATATTATGGATAAACTAAATATGTACGAGTAGACCTACTAAATAAACGATTATGATTCCGAAAATCGAGTTCGTCTGTTTATTTGTTGGTTTTTTCGCTGATCACGCCTAAACTACTGGACCAATTTCAATGAAAGTTCCATTCAGAAGCGCTTTTTCCGGATTGAAACATAGGCTATATTTTATTGAAATCAATGACGTCGATTTTAGATACAGCTTGAACTCTCTAAACTAAAAGCAGCCATTTGCTACGAGGTTCATCGTAAGCTGGTTGACAGATATTTTGGTGGAAAGTTTCGTACGCGTACGAAGTCGCGGGTATCAGCTAGTTGAACATATAGGCATAAAAAATCTATGGGCTTGTTATATTAAATTAGGTTAATAATTTATTTATTGGTTTAACCTCAACTTTAATTATTGTTTAAAAACCTACCTACCTATTAAGAGCCCTATTTAATTTTAATACATAGGTACCTACTTATTTTAACGCTCGTGTCCCATTTGATCCTGTTGATTTTTCGGGATAATAAGTACCTAGCCTATGTGTTAAGCTAGGTTACGAACTATATTTAATCAAAGTTTTATCCAAATCGTACCAGTTATTGCAGCGTAATTGAAACATCCAAATAATCCAAACATCTAATCTTTGACATTTATAATATTGATGGGATGGGAAATAGAATACTAGAATATCTGTAAAAGCATGAGCATGAGTCAAATAATAATAGATTTAGACTATGGAAACATCTGCATGATGTACCTACTATATTTTTTACAGCGGCTCAGAGCCTACAGTTGTTCTGGTGGAAGATCACAGGCGGTGGAGTGGGCGTCACTTACTGCGTGTGGATGCTTTTATTAGCTCTACTGCTGTGCCCCATCATGTGGCTTGGATCACCTAAGGATATGAAGTAAGCTTATACAATTTTTTACACTAGCTAAAACCAGTATAAGTTGTGTATGTGGGCTTCTACCTTTATAAACAATAGATACCTACCATTAATAAATAATTTCATTTGTCTATGGTAGTACAAAAGTAATGCGTGTAGCCCGTAGATCATAAAAAAACTTATCATATTTATTTAAAGTTATTATTATGCATAAAATATCATTGTAAGTTTTTTAAAAATGAATTTAAAAAGTCATCTAACGGCGGCAGCGCGCGAAGCGGCGAGACGCGTCTAAAGATGGCCCTGTCATTATCCTATAAGTTTGTAGGTACCCCATGTAGCTAATAACTTAATGAGGAAGTCTTAAAACTGGTAAGTACCTACCTACCTTATCTAAAACTAGCCGTAGGCTTCGAAATATTATTTTTATTCTGGCGTAGTAGTGTAGGAAGTAGGTATGCGGGTATCTCAAACTATAGTTACCTACCTAACCTACCTCTTTTATGTCCTCTGTGGTACCAACATAAGTAGTTTAATGTATTATGGTACTAATACCATAATACATTAAACTACCTACTTAGGTAGGTAGGTACCAAGGTCGCCAAGATTCTATTAGTAGGTAGGTACTACCTAACATAAAAATAGTATTACCTAGTAGCACTAATAAGTAG
This sequence comes from Eulithis testata, assembly GCA_947507515.1. Classification (NCBI taxonomy): domain Eukaryota; kingdom Metazoa; phylum Arthropoda; class Insecta; order Lepidoptera; family Geometridae; genus Eulithis; species Eulithis testata. The sequence goes on along the minus strand of OX382218.1, from coordinate 5,234,406 downwards.
GCCTATTTTAGTGTTTTTTTTTACTTGTGTGATATTAACGAATTACCTACTAAGTACGAAACAGCGGTTTATTTTCTCATTATATTTATTATTATACTATGTGTGTGTAAACTTTCGCGTTTTTAAGGTGCCGCCCGCGAATTCGTTCGCGTCCCGTTGGATCCCGTTAATTTTTCGAGATAAAAAGTAGCCTATGTGTTAATCCAGGTCACGAACAATATATATTTCAAGTTTCATCCAAATCGGATCAGTAGTTTTGGCGTGAAAGAGTAACAAACATCCCGGCAGACCTTTGCCTTTGCCCAGCAAGAAGATCGATTAATAAAAAAATTACTCCTTGTTACAGGCTCATAGCATTCTCATCAGTGCTGATAGTGTCAACGGTAGCAGTGTCTATATGGACCTGCATATCGCTAGACGACGTCTCTCCACCGAGCACACAGACCGTTTTGGCGTATTCACCACAGCTAGGGGACTTCCTCAGTGCTTATGGGATCTTGGCTTTTCAGGTAACTCTTTTAGCTCGCAAATAAGTGCCGAATGGAGGTGCCCATTGAAGTAGATGGAAGATCAATAGCATTTCATCACGAATATCTGGCATACTGCCGAAATGTCAAAGTCATCATCATCATCATCTTGTTCATTGTCCCACTTTATGTGGTATCGGCACACGTGTACCTACTTCCACACGTGTACGTCGCAAATAATATCATTATTATTTGTTACCAGTTCGACATCCACCCAATGCTGTTGACAATCCAAGTGGACATGAGAGACAGTCGTCAGATCAACAAGGCTGTGGTCGGAGGCTTTCTCGTCACTCTCACCATGTTCACCGTGACGGCTATACTGGCCGTCAATCGATACGGAATGGACATCGATAATAATATACTGCAAGGTAGGACACATGACCTACTGGTACAAGACAGACGTCACAGCTCAGTCGGTAATAGCTCCTTCTGTGCTGTGGATCGTGAGTTCGATCCCCACTGAGAACAATCATTTGTGTGTGGCATAGATATTTGTTCCATGTCTCTGGGTGTTACTATGCATAAGTACATAATGTATTTACATGAAAAAAAACCTAAATAAGGATTATATCAGCCACTTAGGACTACCTAAGAACTATCTTTGCTTACTCTGGGACTACAAAGCATTGTGTGAAATGTTAAAAAAATACAATCTCACTTGAGATTCTATACGATTAACTATCTTACCAGGCCTAAGTTACTTTGATATGATCAGCGTGTACAGCGAAACTTTAATTCTCGACACGAGCGTTGAGATTATGTAAATGGTTAATAAACGTGGTGATAGTACACCACCTTGAAGAACACCCGCGCTTACACTGCACTAGTTTGAAAGATATGGATATGTCGTGGATCCTAACAGCTACTGACGATCACTCAGATACAAGCTGAATTAAGATAATACAGATTAAGATAGGTTTAAGAGCTAACAGTATGTCATGGGCAATACAGTCAAAAGCGTTGCTGATGTCCAAAAAGAAGTGTAATAGACAACTCTTCAGATATCTTTTTAGTATGGTACACAAGGATGTCTAAGGGGGTAGACAGAGGCATGTATCTTTTTCTTTGTAGGTATAGTTATTGTACAAAGTCTGAAGATGTTTCAGGCATAGTTTTTTACTCTTCTGGTGTTGCGTTTTCTACATTTGCGACATGTTTTGATTTAGTTTGATTTGATTATCACGCTTTGAAATATTTGTAATTTGTTCAACAGGCATTCCCCCATCGATACTGCTATACATAGTTGCGTTATTAGTCACACTACAGCTGTGTTTGTCATCAGCTGTTGGGAACTCAGTGCTGTTCCAACAAGTTGAGGACTACTTCCGGATTCCTAGAAGTAAGTTCTGCGGACGTCATACTGCCGCAATTAGAGACGTCACAAATATTAGTGGTGTCTCTGTTCGCTATGTTTATCATGGCATTCCGTAATTAGAAGACACAACCTTAGAATCAAAGGCGTTATTTACTGAACGACCAAAGCTTATTTTCCGTTTGCAAAATAACTAATTACCCTCCTAAAAGTTTGATAAAAGTAACTGATAATATCATTTTCAGATTTCTGTTGGCAGCGCATCCTGATCCGATCAACGATAGTCTTCTTTGCCGTATTTCTAGCAGAATCAGTGCCAAGATTCGACTTGGTTATGGGCTTAGTCGGCTCCACTCTCACCGGACCACTAATGTTCATATTCCCACCGATTTTCTTCCTAAAACTCTGCTATTTAAAATCCGCAATGGTTAAAAAAGATCCGATAAAGTTTAGAAAACGAATAACTAATTTGAATAGTAACGGCTCGAACGTAGATCAAAATAGCATCCGTGTTGCAGAAAATGGCGACCACATAATTCAAAATGGTGTCGACGCCCCGCTGTTACCAAATTCACTAACCCGATACAAAACTTTTACAAATAGGTATTATAGGAAAATATATTCAGATACAGACGACGATTATACTATAAAATGGTATGATGTTATGTTTGCACTAATTGTGATGACAATGGGGATGGCTGCCACAGTTGTAGCGACTTATTCAAGTTGGGCTAATTCTATACAGTACGCCACGTATTCGCCTCCATGTTTAGTCAACGCTTCGATAGCTGCTAGAAGCTTCTTGAGTGATCTGTGATATTAATATCATTATATGTATTTTGTAAAATTTTGCCCAGATATATTAGGATTCTTTTTTGGCGTTATTACATACGACATGTTACAACAACTTGAGACTTGTTTTTGTAGTAAGTAAAGAGCTAAAAACTTCGGCATTTGTTAGATTCAATACTATACAATTATTACATACTTAGTTATATTTTAATTGCGATATAAGAAAATTATTATAAGAAACGAATATTTTACATCAAAGTTGTGTTTTATTTTAACAAACAACTATTATTAACAAGATTAAATTAAAATTATTTACAAATATATGTGCTTTTATGGCATAATAAATATCATAAAATAGATATAGGACTACCCTCTAGTTTTAAGGGTTTCAGAAATTCAGTCTTTGAAAAAACAGCTAACTAAGTACTTCAATCACTTTACTATTCTACAATATTTATTATTTTTAAATAAGCTAAGAACACGTAGTAAAAATAAAATATAATGGGCGAAAACTCAAACCCTACTCAATTGAAGTCCCGCTTAAATTATTGCCATCTCTTACAAATGAGTAATGTCAAACAGAGGAAGAGCAACTTTAAGTGGTGCTCAAATTTAAATGACTTTTGAGTATTTCAACCTTAGTGTATCAATATAAATGCACTCACCAAAGTTTCACATTATAATTCAATGAATGTGGAGATTTGTAATAAAATTATTTAATCATAACATTATTACAATAAAGATATTTCAATTTGTAAAGTGTCTGAAAATTAGTATTATTGTCGACTGAAGTAGATATTTTATTATATTGGAATATAACTGTCTCATTGATAACCTTTGCAATAATATTAAAATCTTTGTAATTGATTGTTCATTTTAGGCTCTTTGTATTGCTATTTTGTTTATCTAATACCTTGCGCATTAACACGAGCTTAACGGTGAAGGAAAACATCGTGAGGAAACCCTTGGCTTAGTCATCTCCGCACGTATTGTGTTTTATTACCAATTTTGGTATTTTCATGTTATTTTGTTTACTTTTAAGTGGTGGATAATAAAGAATATTTTATTTATCTATCTATCTATCAATAAACGTTGCCTAGAGCGTTTATGCTAAGCGTACTGTAATATGCTACACTTTTGGCAGATTGTGTAGCTAGTATCTACTACTTAAGGCTAGCTATACAGCATGTATCTACAATGGCGACATTAAATTGTCACACTACTTATTAGTATTCATAAAAAAATAATTAAAGTACGTAATTTTCAATGTAGGGCCGCAGCATTGTTTTGAACTTTGACGGTCCCAATACTAAATAAATAAGTAAAATTATCAACTGTGTTCATATTTTTTTAGTTTTTATCCTGTAAATGTCTATTGCAATACAGTGACACTAGTTTTAAAGTTACGAATCGTACACATTTTAATGCAGCTGACTGTACTTTAATTATTTTTTTAAGAATACTAATAAGTAGCTCTACCTGTGTCAGTTTAATGTCGCCATTGTAGATACATGCTGTATGAATAGTGATATTATTACATTTTAAATTGAACGTTCTTGTTTTACAGTCTGTCCAAGCTAAGTTTGCAATGAAATAAGTGGTATTCCAAGAGGTATACATTTTTACATAACTTTCGTAGACCGTAAATTGTCACAAAATGCAAACATCTAAACATAATTTGAAACAAAAAAGATTTTCTTTTAACCGATATGTCATAAGATCATAACCTAATTAATATGGCCCGATTTTTTACCCGAATGCGCGGTGCTAAAGGAGGATTATGAGATTTTATTTCTTACCATCATGCAAGTTACTTTTTGACCAGCACCATCTGTTTGCCATACATCTTCCTAATTTCTTTCTTGTCCAGTTTTCCCATAGCGTTGCGTGGCATATTGTCAACTATAATCATAGTTTTGGGTAACTGGTACGGAGCTAGTCTGGTGCTGACTGCTTGTTTCAACTCTTGGAGCGACAATTGGCATTTTTCTTTCACTACCACCACGGCTGATACTATTTCACCTAGAAAAATAGATTTTTATGAATCAAGATTGATTCGAACTACACTTCGTTTGTTTCTAACTCACACAGCTGGTTGTGTGTTACCAACACATGGTCAGATGTGTGTGTTGAACACATGGCCAGCTGTTTGTGTTGAACACATGGCCAGCTGTTTGTGTTGAACACATGGCCAGCGGTATGTGTTGAACACATGGTCAGCTGTGTGTGTTGAACAGCGGACGAAGCGAACTTTGTACGTATAGGAATAAGAGTTTAATTTTGAATGACTCTAGGGATCAGTTTTAGATGATGACGGTCCTTCTACGTAGTACAGTCAGGATGGAAGTAAATCACTTTCAGAACGTCAAAAACCAGTACAATGAGTTTTTACTTCGTAGTCATAGGAAAAAAAGCAAGCTCGTATGAGTTAGTCGCCAACTCTGTTGACGGAGTTTTAAGCCGCCTTAAGGCCTCCGTCATGGATTAACTACTGCTAGAGCCAGGACCGCCAGTTTAACGTGCCCGCCGAAGCACGGAAGCCATAGTTTCATAGTTGAAAAATGAAAATGGAATGTAAATATTCAGACATTTTTGAATCTTTGTCTAATCATCAGAAGATGCATTATAAAATGATAGAATATAGTTACCTAACGTTTCATCTTCAATGCCCAACACAGCAGCGTCAACAATCGCGGGGTGCTCCAATATGGCAGACTCGACTTGAAGCGCGCTAATTTTGTACCTAAAACAAGCAATAATTTCTTCTATATTTAATGAACAGTTAAATTAATATCTACACTTGACTCACTAGACTTGACGCGCCCACCAAACTTGATGTCTACTTGACTCACCCGCCAGACTTGATTGTACACTTGACTCACCCACGATCACCGGACTTGATGTTTATACTTGACTCACCGATCGGACTTGATACATTTGTTTGACTCGTCCACCAAACTTAATGTCTACTTGACTCACCCGCCAGATTTGATGATGTCAATAGAAGTGCGTCCTAATATACGAAAACGTCCTGCAGCATAGGCGGCTGTATCACCCGTACGGAACCAATCGTCTGAAGTAAAGTCGGTCAACTTGGGAGCTCGGTTCCAGTACCTGTAACATACGTATATTCAGCAATAATACTCTAAATAGAGTGAAAAATAATGGAACAAGTGGATGGTGTACCTAATGTTGAACGGTTACCGATGCCTATAAAAACTGCATTACTTTACAGAGCACGTTCACTGAAAACTTGCCACGGTATTGCTATTTTGGTTAACATATTTTGGTAAGAAAAAGTAATGATTATTATTATTATTACACATCTTATTCATCAGCACTAAAACAACACTGGACGAAGATACTGGAAGCGGTCAGCATTTGGTACATGCGCTTAATGATGCGTTGACCCGGTCTTCTTGGTCAGGACGCTCAACAAATCTTCGTGCAGCAGGTGTAGATTGTAATTGTAGGGCAGCAAGGCCCAGTAATGGAACAAGCTAATGGCCCACTTAATGTTAAGGCGGTTATCTCTGTCTATAGCAATGCGTTGCTTCACAGAGCAAGTCCATTGAGAAGTATGTGAAGTAATTAACTGCATACATAGCACTGAGATACAGATTTTGAATCTCATGTGCACCCTTCAAACCGGAACACAGCCACGCGAGCATCACTGTGCACAGACAGAAATAGGTACGATGGTAGTACTTTCATGGACGAACTCTTATACTAAGAGCTCACCTACTACTAAAAGCGCAAACGAGTCATCTTATCTGAAGTTAAAGTTTAAACTAGACGAAGACAGCACTAAGAAAACATAGTTAAATAGGACCTTCTTAAGCTAGAAAGACAGCACCTGTAGTTCAAAGAAATGGTGGAAAGAGACAAACCTCGTAAAAACAGCTGGTCCCTTCAGAAGCAGTTCCCCCTGATGGACGCCATCGTCGCTAGGCACGTGTTCAGTGACCTTTGGTTCCTCCCACTCGAAACCTTCGTCCGACTCCTGGTCTTTGGAAGTCAGACCCAAGCGTTCTAGGGATATCTGTGAAGTCATTTAGAAAACTTTATTGTACACCACATTTACGGTTTTTTTTTATAATACAATATAGGCAACCGTTTGACCACAATCTCACCTGATGTTAAGCAATGATGTGGTCGACGATGTAGCACGGTTACCTACAAGATACCTATTCACTCTACCCTTGAAAACTTCCAAATTATAGTCATTCGGGAACACAGACGTCGGCAACGAGTTCCACTCTTTGGCTGTCCGCATAATAAATAAACACAAAGTTCATTATTCTTATGTGAAGTAAAATGGGCGGCCTTATCGCTATGAGCGATCTCTTCCAGGCAACCTTTGGATGGACTGGATTTTATATGAACGAAAGTGACGGCGAAAGTGAAAGTTATTTATCTGTTTGTAGTGTGAAACAGGCATCGCTGTTTTCGATATTAACGACGCCTATTATTGCTCAATTCATTAACTTGGCAACGAATCCCATGGACCCATTGGACTTGATATCTATACACTTGACTCACCCACCAAATTTGATGTGTACCTACTTGACTCACCCACCGAACTTGATATAACACTTGACTCACCCACCAAACTTGATAACTATACACTTGACTCACCCATTAAACTTGATGTGTAACTACTTGACTCACCCACCAAACTTGATGTGTACCTACTTGACTCACCCACCGAACTTGATATCTATACACTCTCACTCGACTCACCCACCAAACTTGATATCTATACACTTGACTCACCCACTCTTGAGTACACACCTGAGTATTAGGTTCGGGAGTTTCAACAGTGACAAGTGGTTCATAGTCGCCCCCTTCCAAAGGGGTTGCAATCCTAGCCGCCACCCCCGGTAAAGGGATGCCAACGCAGCCCACTGTGCGTTTCTCTACCGGTCTGTAAGGGTTGCTTAGTGCCATGCCTACTTCAGACATCCCATAGCGTTCTAGGAGGCGAAAGCCTGATATCTGAAAATATAAGTAAGGTTTAAGAAATTTTTGGGAATGTAAGGACTAATCTAAAACACCCCATACTACTACAGAATACCTACTAACCTAATTATCTTAGCTTAACTTAAAAAGTAAATTGTTATTTATTCATAGCAAGGACATCACAGATCAAAAAACGGTTGTATTTTTTTTCCTTAGAACTCTGTCATTTATAAAACGATTTGAAAACTTATTTTTTTATCTGAAGCGGCATACTTTCAGATTGGTCCCATAGAAATTTCATTAAAATCGGTTTAATAGTTTGGTTTTAAAATAACAATAACTGGAAAAAAACGTGTCATCCACGTACACAAACACAACATATTTTGCATATTTTTCTATTCTGTCACTTTTTAGTGGTGTTTACGATCCATACAAAAATTCCTATGAACTGCCATCATCATCATCATCTAATGATGAAGCTGTTAGATAACTAGTCAAATTGAAGTAGGTTTTTTTGTTAAAATATATTTAGCACCGTTGTGATTTGAAAGTCGATGAAACGAAAAGATGAAACGGAAATGACATAATGACATAGCATGACATGAATGAAGCATAATGACATAGCCGTAATTTCAACCATCGCAGCAGAGCTACTGTTGGCCGAATAGTGATAACGTTGGACTGCGGTCAGACCGACAACGGGAGCAAGTTTAAATCCAAGGCGACATTAAACTTTCTGCAACTTTTTACTTTTTATTTTGTAGTGAAAACTTCTAAAACTAAATAAGTACTGCATATTGGATAAGTACATAAAAATAAATACTACGCACTGGTTTTTTTTGAAGGTTTCACTTCTACCACGTGTGAATTTCACACATGTTTTTTTTATAGAGTTTAAGCTTCTAAATTATTTAAGTTACCTTCTCCCATTTATCAGCCAGCGTGTGTGGTAAAGGCGCCGAACCCGAACACATAAGCCTCATCCTAGTTCCCAATACACTTTTAACGTACTGCTGAGTTTTGGCATCAGCAAACATTCGCTCGTGATCTGCGCATAATTTGGAGTACATTGCTGGTACACCGTGGAACACGCTCACTCTTACTTCCTCGCGTTCTCCCAGCCCTAGGAGACGAGCCCAGATCGTGTGGGAGGCGAATGAACCGACCATACGTATTCTAGAATTAAAATGAGACTTTAGGAGACTTACAGCCGAATACTCAAACGCAACATAAACCCCACTCAATTTAAGTCCCGCTTTAATTATTGCCATCTCTTACAAATGAGTAATGTCAAACAGAGGCAGAGCAATCTTAAGTGGTGCTCAAATTTGAATGACGTTTGAGTATTCGGCTGTTAGATAGGCCGGACTTTGACAGACGTCATAGCTCAGTTGGTAGTAGCTCTGCCTTCCGTGCTGTGGGTCGTGGGTTCGATCCCCACCGAGAACCAACATTTCTGTGGCAAACATAAATGTTGGTTCTGTGTCTGGGTGTTACTACGTATTATAAATATGTATTTACAAAAATATATGTATATAAGTATTATATCAGCAATCTAGTTCCCATAGTACAAGCTCTGCTTAGTTTGGGACTAGGGTGTTGTGTGTAATGTCCAATTAAAAAAAAAAGATACATAGCTTGTTGTGTAAGAGCTCGTCCGGGGTAGTACTAGCACCGTACTTATTTCTGTGTGTGCACAGTGATACTCCCATAGCTGTGTTCCGGTTTGCAGGGTATGGGTGCCGATGCTGTTACACGCACATGATACATAACACCATTGTCTCAGAGTGATGGACGCAGTGCAATGCATCACATCACGTCCTTAGTTGATGTACTCAGTGAAGCAATGCATCGTTATAGGTAGTGATTGCCAGTTAACATCAGTTAGGTCATATCGGCTTGTTCGATCATTTAGATGAATAATAAAAAAATGTATACTCGTGTATGTATTCTATCAGCAATCTAGTTACCATAGTACAAGCTTTGCTTAGTTTTGGACTAGAGCTAGAGTGTGTTGTGTGTTAATGTCCAAGAATATTTATTTATAGCTAATAATCATTTAAAAAAAACTATACTCAAACTGCTCTACTTTCAGAGCTATGAGTACAAAGACATGTCATAGGTCAAATTCTGATGAGTACTTTTGGAGTTATGACTGAGCAGATAAACATACCGGTCAAAATCATACACCCTCTTCTTCGCATCGTTGTAGTTAGGTAAAAAAGTAATGCTCACCTTGCCCCAGCAGCAAGTGAGGCTAACATAGAGTTCAGTTGTCCATGAATATGGTGCAGAGGCAACGCATGCAACACCACATCCTGGCAGGAGTACTGCCATGCTGTGTGGAGAGCTGATATCTGGGTTTGTAGCATCTTATGTGTCCATATCACGCCTTTCGGCTTACTAGTGGTACCTGTAAATATGATATGACTAGCCGTTGCCCGAGGCATTGCTCGCGTTATAGACCCTTTAGAGTGTGACTTTTTAAAATTACTTTCTTAGTACACCCCTACACTACATAAGGATACTAACCTCCAAATTTCATACCTCTAGGACTTATAGTTTAGGCTGTGCGTTGACTGTCAGCCAGCTTCAAAAGAGTTTTTTATGTTTAAAAGATTCCGATTCTGCTGTTGCACGAAACTAATTTGATAGCTCTAATATTATAGCAGTGTTTCTCTTTTCAGTTTATGTGAGGCGGCAAAACTTTTAGTGCTGTCTAATAAGGTTAGTTTAGAAACATGCAAAAACAGAATCGACATTAATACTTTCAATTTTTAAAATTACGATGATCAATTGGCGCACACGCATTTGCTGTTGTATACCTATCACTAATATTATTATGTACTTGTACCTGCCTATTTAATTGTACCTACCTACTGTATGTCTATCTACTAGCTTCGGCCCGCGACTTCGTCGTTTGATCCTGTTGATTTTCCTAGATAAAAAGTAAACTGGTTACGACTATATACATATATTCCAAGTTTTATCTAAATCGGACCCGCAGTTGCAGCGCGATTGAAACACAAATATCTAAACTTTGACATTTATAATATTAGTGAGATAGGTCCGCGTATATACCTACATGTTGTATCTATCTATCAATCTATCCTTACGAGTTCACTAAATATATCCGTAAACTCACCACTAGTGTAGATAATAAGTGCATTTGCATCGCCATACCACTCGTTCGACTTCCCCGCGTCATTGAGCCCTTCTACCTTAGGCTTCAGAAAGTCAGTATTAGGTTGGTACAATTGAGCTGTCAGTTCTTTATCACGACCGGTGATGAGAAGTGGCTTTGTGAGCTCCAGCGTGATTGGACGAAGCGTCTGCAAAAAAGAAAGACTAACTAAATCTAAACTTACAAAGTTATTGTTGAGGGGATATTTTATAATATGTACTGTTTACCTTTGTATTATAAATAAATAAATATTCACGGACACCTAACACAGCGCCTTCTAGCCCCAAACTAAGCAAAGCTTATACAGAAACATATACAGAAATAATAATATTGTAATTATTATAATGCTATGTGTTTTTATTTTGATTTTTGTGTTATTGTCTGTGTTGTGTTATCCTTAAATTGTTATTTCAAATACAATTCTGATAATTGTTTGAGAATAAATGAAATGAAATGAAAAAAAGACTTCCATTGCTTTCTGTTCGTTTTATTTTTCTAATCTACCCTAAACTGCCAGCATAAAAATTGTATTCAAGTAAACAAGTCCTTTGCATTCATATTGTACAAATAATCTTAAATAAAGTAGGTGATAGCTTCCAATATGAACCCTGGTAGTGCACAAACAATATTAGGTGGCTAAATAATGAACATGTACCTACAGCTACAGTACATTTATATCTAGTTTAGGTATGTTTAAGTAGTTAATTTTAGTGCTGTCAAATTAGTTTAGTTTAAACGCAAAAAGGGCCCAATTGTTGCGGAAACCAGTCCGCAGCACAAGTAGGTACCTAGTTTAAAAAATGCAACAATAGAATTGGGTCCATAGACAAAGTTATGTCCTTTTTATCCAATCCTACATCATTTGTTACCTTTTCATACTCTTGTGTGCAAATAGCCAGGTCTGCCATGCTATCCTGTATAAAGTACTTGAGCATATCCGGCGGATGTAGCGGTGTTAGCGGAACAGCTGAAAGATAATTTTTTTTTTTTTTTTTATAAAACTTGTTGATGGAACAAGCATATGGCCCACTTGATGTGAAGTGGTAACCATCGCCTATAGCAAAGCAATATCTTCTTATAAATAAAAATGAATTGCTGTTCGTTATTCTCGCTAAAACTCGAGAACGGCTGGAAAGATTTGGCTAATTTTGGTCTTGAATTATTTGTGGAAGTCCAGAGAAGTTTTAAAAGGTGAATAAATATGAACATTGAGGCAGTACGAAGTCTGCGGGGTCAGCTAGTAAATAAATAAATATTCTTGGACATATCACACCACACACTCTAGTCCCAAACAAAGCAAAGCTTGTACTATAGGAGCGCTGATAGAATACTTTATATACATTTTTTTATTAATGTTTGTTTATTTCCAAAATAACAGAGCCACTCACTTAACTATTTTTTGTTGTAAATACATACTTATCATACATAGTAACACCCAGACACAGAACAAACATCTATGTTCGCCACACACAAATGTTTGATCTCGGTGGGGATCGAATCCACGACACACAGCACGGAAGGCATGGCGACTACCGACTGAGCCATGACGCCTGTTAAGATATATGCGGGTTTTCCCCTCCGTGGCTCATTAGTGCCCTGTCTGGTAGTAGCTCTACCTTCTGTGCCTTTATCACGAATAAATGTGACAATCGCAAACGTATTGTAACGTTAGCGTATCCGAGATACACTGCGCGGTGACACTACAACGGTTGGCAGTCGAGCTGGCATTGACGTGCAATATAACTCGAATACGTTAACGCGACGACTGTCAGATTTGTTCGTGATAGAGGTACTGTGCTGTGGGTCGTTAACCACGAATTTGCTTATTATCTTACCAATGTTTCCTGACATCCAAATAGCCCATTGTACAATTATATGTGACGCATCATTACTGCACATGTATGCTATGGTCCTTTCTGTGTCTCCCACTGAAAGAGAATTTAAAATCAATAAAAAAATATAGTTCTGATACTGACTGTATAATGTAGGTACTTATGCCAATCACTTAACAGTGTCCCCTTATATCAAGGCATTAATAAAAAGTGGCTTCTAATCATCTAAATGTGGTCTGATTGTTTGTACACACTTGATAATGATAACTGATATTTATTGTTTATAGAACTAGGTACCTAGTAAAACCAATTGATCCTAAAAGGATTCTTTTCCACCAGAGCTAAGCTAACCTATGTTGCTAAGGATGCATCCACCAATAGGAATTGTTTAATATGAAAACAAACGATTCCTATTGGTGGATTTCAAGCACCCTGAGGCATACAAACATCACAAATCTAATGAAAAATAGAACTAGTTTTAAATGTAAATATCAAAGAACTATGACGAAAGTCGGGAAAAAATCAGACGCGGACGAAGTCGCGTGCGGAATCTAGTTAATAACAAAGTTCTAATACCACGTGCACACTATGCCCATGCCGCTTAGTGAGAATAAAGGCGATGTTGCTGTGGCAATAAGTCCGCGGCATTGATGCCGCCATACATTCCGGGAGCGGCATGGGCATAATGTGCACGCGGTATAAGAAATTATGATGGCTTGGCTTGCTTGAAATTGCAGACTAGTAATATCCCTTACCCAACTGTGCTGAAATCTCCTGACTAAGCACGGATGCCGCTTGGTACAGTCCAGCGTATGTGTAGATACCAAACTCATCTTGTAATGCTACCCGTGACGGGAATAGCAAGGCTCGACGGAATACTGGGACAACTCCACCTAAAAGATTAATAGAACATTGATATTTGAGTGACGGTAAGCTCTGCCTTCCATGCTGTGGGTTGTGTTGCCAAGAAGTTATTGCATCTAATTCTAATCTATAGTAGGGATATTACGAAGTCCTGCATTGAGGTGTAATTGTGCATTGTCCCCCTGCTGACCTCACCCCAGCCAGCACAACTCATTAAAGCAACGGAGAAGGACTTTGGGTTGATGGCAGCAATGTTCCAGCATCTCCGATGATGTGGATACAGAGGAGTAAGACCCGATCATCTCCTGCAGTTCTAATTTGGACCTGGCTTTGTTTGTCTGTTGCTTGTTTGTATGTTTGAGTTTTGTATGGAACAGTCTATTTTTTTTTCGACACTGCAGGTCTGACATTGGTCTTATTGCAAACTGGTCATATGGCAGCCAGGCGCTAATTGGTAAGTCAGTTTCGTAATTGTTTTGTTTTCATCCACAGTGTTAAGATAAGGAATTAGATCATTTTGTTATAATAATATATTTTTATCAGGGACCTAGGTTAGATACATACATTATTTAACCCATTATCAATAGTATGTTATATTTCGAAAACCTATACAGTCTTCAAACCAAGTTAATTGTGCAAGATACTTATGTGGATCATCATCATCCACAGCCCGACCCCACCCACTGCTGGGCATAGGCCTCCCCAAGTTTGTGCCATCCACCGCGGTCCTGAGCTAGTCTCTCCCATTTACGGCCTGCGATTTTGACGATGTCGTCTGCCCATCTCGCTGCCGGACGTCCTACGTTTCTGTAGCCGCATCTTGGCCACCATTCAGACTAGCACTACTTTCTTATGTAGATACTAGCACTAAAATTTTTATCTACATTTATTAATTATTGGCTTTGAACTGAATATGTCATAGTGGTCTGGTGATGGTAGAGAAGAAAGAAACATTTTTTTTACATAAAAATAAAAATATAGATGTAGCATAAAAGCTGGCGGACAAGCTGCAGACAAGCTCGTATTAAGGTGATTAGAGGGAGAGATTACAAGCAGTGTTTATCACACTACCTTGCATGCTCCTCAGGAAAATGTCGAGGTAATAAACATTGATTGTTAGTAGGTATATGTATAGGTACTTGTTAGGTAAGTGCCTATCATCCTTGTTATAACAGTATCAGAGAAAATGCCTTTGAAATTAAGGTATTTCATAACCAAATGAAATGTTGATTTTGAGAATACTCACCTAATCTGGTGTCTTGGTTGAAGGAGTTCAGTAGCCCTGTATTCACTTCTTCCTTCACAGCGGTGCCAGTAACATTTCTATACGCAGATATAGCGTAAGGCTTTCGTAAAAGCCGGCTAATTATGCGGATAGAACGATAACCAACTTCCATGATTTTGAGAAACTTAACCTTGAATTATACGGCTGCAGCTAGTGATTTATTAATTTATAGACAAAAAGAAGGCAATGCGATGGAAAAATGCTTTTGGGTAGATACGAACGAAATTATAATTCTCAATAACTATTTGTGCAACATAATGCACAACTTTCGTCGTTTCGATAACCTTTTTTTTTGTTTGACGTGTACATGACAGTTTATTGCATGTCAAATCGTTCAGTCAGCTGACTGCAGAAATCTGCGTGCAATGAAGCGTAATTTCATTGATCTTCTAGTTTCATTGAACCAATTCTGGAGTAGGTTTTGGAAGAAAATAACTAGCATTGACAATACTTTGTTTGTGATGACATTGATATTAAAGACTGAAGTGAAGTATGGCATTATAAAAAGAAGAAGAAGAAGGATTATATTGTTTGGTTTGGTTTATTTTAGCATTACGGTAGAGTTTGTCTTGATTTTTATTTTGAGAGCTTTTGCTGTGATTCAGAAGAAATAATATACTAGTAAGATGATGTAAAAATGGTCGTAAATGCCCCAGACACGCCTGTGCAGGCACAAGTTATATTCGCCATTGAAGCGACCGCCGCAAATGGGGCTTACATTAGCGAGTTGAAGTCAAGTTACATTATTCCTACTCTTGAGTAAGTTTACAGAGTAATCTATTTCTAACAAAATCAACATTCGCCCATCGAAGACACTCAGTTTTCGGTCAGAGTACAGCAAAGGGTGTGCAGTAGTAAAAAGACTAAAATTATGTATGTATAAGCACCCCTTTTTATGATTGCATCCTGTAGGGGGTAGAAGGATATCTTTTGTTAAGGTCATTGACCTCTGAAGTCAACCATAACAGAACTACGGGCTAATAACGGTAAAAAAAACTCTGCCGAAATTTCGATAAAAAAAGACATGGAAGAATTTTGAACAAAAAAATTATGTATGTATAAGCACCCTTTTTTATGATTACATCCGGTAGGGGGTGTAAGGAGGGGTATCTTTCGTTAAGGTCATTGACCTCTGAAGTCAACCATAACAGAACTAGGGGCTAATAACGGAAACTAAGCGATGGATGGGCTCGCTTCGCTCGCATTTTTTATACTAACCTAACCTAACCTACTCATATTCAAGCTGAGCATACGTCTTATTCTATCCTCTGCTGTACACAGCCACTAAGAAAAAACCTCTTTAATTACCCAAGTAGTGCTCTTACGTTTGTTGCCGAAAAACCAATTTTGAAATGGTTTAGAACACTCACTAATAGGTTTCCCGCTAAAGATGTCGGAGTCTTCTATACCTACTACTAGCAATTGAATCTTTCCACAATATCATGAGAGCACATTGCAAAGTTCTCAAATCCTCAATACTTTCAGATATTTTCACGGTGGAGCATTAGAGGAAGCTGGCGGAAATGGCTCTGTTTACTGCATTGTTACATACAGATCAGCAGATTGTATCCCAGGTCTACCCATCGCTACATATGGACCATTCCATAATCCACAGAGTGTGTTGGATGCTGTAGACAAAATTCAGTATGTTTTGCCATCTTATTTAGTGTGTTCTAGCGGTTCTAGCTAGGTAAACTGAATAATCTCTTCAGTAGTAATTCCTCTTCATTGCACCATTGGTTGGTCTTGCTTTTATATATAATCTTATGGAAATTGTGGCTGTATATGTCACAGCTATCTCTTATTAATTTCAATGGGGCAACTTTGAAAAGAAAATGGTAATTATGAATGGTATGATATGAATAAAAAAGTTCTTAATTCCATTTATCTATTTATATCCTTGAAAGTTAGCCCTATAATCGAATATTCTGTCTTTAAAAAATCTAATCGTACTAAGAGGTGTCGGTACACGTCCAAGATGGCTTCTTCTTCTCTTTTCTTTTTTACATATTGCCATTCCAATACAATGAATCTCGCTTGATTCAAAAATTTGGGATTTATAAAAATCTTTTTTATTTAAGATGTTGGATGTTACCAGCGCCATCTATCGTGATATATAAGCACTGTGTTTCATTGTCTTCAGGTTTATCGGTGGACATGCAGAGAGTAAAGCATGCTTAACGGAAGCAATGACAACAGCTCTGGCCTGCTTTGAAGAGTTAGGCCGCAGTGAGACATCGTCTCATGTGCTGATCCTGTGCTGTTCACCCCCCTACTCCGCATATGCTGGAGGGTTAGTTCCACCTGGTAAGAAGCAAGTACTCTTGAGTATGGGTGCTTACATAAAGGAGTTCCCAGTTTAACCAAGCAAGCTCGTATGAGCTAGTGGCCAACTCTGGTGATGGAGTTTTTAGTTCCCAGTATAGGTGGGGTCGATATATATAAAGTTGGTCGGTATAATATTATAAAGAGGAAAGATTTGATTGTTTGCAGTTTTTGGTTTACACCAATGGATAGATAATTGTATAATTAAATGCTGTTTATATGCAAAGAAAATTGAATAGGCTCCGAATCTACTGGACTGATTTGAAAAATTCTTTCACTGTTGGGAAGCTACACTATCCCTGGATTTTAGTATAGTATTATATGATCTGTGCCCTGGGTGACATAGGCTATAATATATTTTCTAAAAAATGAGGGATCTTTACTTAAAATTCAATAATGTAACCCAAGGTGTAGGCCTATACCCGAAAGGGGCCTTAACAGATTAGAGAGAAGGAAAAAAAAAAAAAGAATCATTCTTAAGTATAGTTTTTTTTTTTTTTTTTTTGTAATAGATTAAGTATTAATAAGATTCATATGTATCTACTGTAAAAAAAAAAGGAAATAAAAAAAGGGCTTTATTATTATTATAACCCAAGGTGTAAAAAAATGACTTAAATAATTCTGTACTTAAGAAATTTTTGTTTAAAACCTGTGCAAAGCCTGGACAGTCCGCTAGTTGTGTAATAAAATAAACAAGAGGCATGAAACTTTTTAGGCGTCCCAACAACAGTAGAAAGCGCAGCACGATTACTAGGAGAACGCGGCATCCAGGTGTCAGTAGCGGCAGCAAGAAGGGTGCCAGCGTTACATGCGTTATTCGAACATGCTGGGGGCGAGTTCCATGCCGCTATGCAAAGGAATTATGCGAAAGATCCAAGGCATTTGGTGCTGCTAAGAGGGTACAGCTTGAAGGAACGACCGCCTAGTCCAGCGCCGCCGCCCGCCCCCGATATACAGACTGATGTTTATGGGTATGTTCGTCTTGTTTTCATCGACAATCATTTTGTATTTGATTATATGTATAAAACTTTTTTTTTTTTTTTTAAGTAACCTATGTCGTCCCACTGCTGGGCAAAGGTCTCCCCCAAAGACTTCCAATGTTCTCTGTCCCAAGCTTCCTCCCACCATCCTCTTTCGAAGGCGTCTAGTTCGTCGCGCCAACGCTTCCTTGGCCGACCCCGATATCGCACACCGTCAGGGACCCAAGGTGTGGAGATGTTCGCCCACCTATCGGGTGGCATCCGGCTGACGTGTCCCGCCCAGTCCCATTTGAGCCTAGCGCTCTTGTTTCCAACATCGGTTATTCCCGTTATGGAACGCAACACGGTGTTACGCACTCGGTCTATCCGCTTCAGACCGAGTATACTGCGCTCCATGGCTCTCTGACAAATCTTGAGTTTGGACTTCTGTAACTCTGTTAGAGACCATGTCTGTGCACCGTAGGTTAGGACGGGCAATATACACATGTCGATGAGTTTGCGCTTAAGTGTAAGAGGGAGGTTACCCTTCATGTGCTCCTTCATGGACCAGTAGCTCTTCCAGGCGTTCTCGATGCGGCGATCGATTTCCTTGTCCTGCCTGTTTTCGAAGCTGGCTAACTGGCCCAGGTAAATATACTCATCGACATAATGTATTTGTTGCCCATCTACCTCAACCCTACGTTTCGTGCTGTTAGACATGCACTGGGTCTTTGACCGGTTCATTTGAAGTCCAACTTCAAGACTTGCCGTGCTCAGCTCTTGGAGCATTTGTTGGAGTTCATGCGCTGTTGAGGCAAACAGGACAATATCGTCCGCAAAACGTAAATTTGTCAGACGCTTGCCACCGACGTCTATGCCCTTATTTGCCCATGACATTGCCAACTTTTTGAATACCTCTTGTAGGGTACTCGTGAAGAGTATGGGAGAGAGCGGATCTCCTTGCTTGACACCCTTTTGAATCTTAAAAGCTGGGCCCGTGGTGTTTAACTTAATGGATGCTGTGCTATTATTGTAAATTAATTTGATAAGGTCAATGTAGGTTTTGTCGATATTTTGTGACTCTAGAGTTGCGAATAAAGCGGAATGTTTCACGCTGTCGAAGGCTTTTGTATAGTCCACAAAGGCCAGATAGAGTGGTTTGTGGAGCTCTATGTATTTTTCAATTACTTGGTTGAGAGTGTGCAAGTGGTCTGTGGTAGAAAAGCTTGGGCGAAAACCAGCTTGTTCGGGTGGTTGATGTTGATCAAGCTTGCCGGCGATACGGTTTTGCAATACTTTGATAAAGGCTTTGTACAGATGTGACACGAGGCTGATTGGTCTGTAGTTGCCGATGTTATACTTGTCTCCCTTCTTATGAAGGAGGACAATATTTAAGTGACACATCTGTTGTGGTAGTTGTCCTGTTTTTAAAATGGAATTAAATAGGTTCGTAAGATGGGGGAGTAAAGTTTGTGATCCTATTTTCAGTATAAAACTAAAAAACACAAAAACTAAAATTAAAGATATGGATGAACTAAATTATGCAGATCTTCTAGTAAATGATTCTGATTCTGAAAATCCAGTTTGTCTGTTTGTTTCTATCTATCAATCTATCTCTTAACTGGACCAATTTCAATGGAACTTATTATTTAGAAGCCTTTTATGCGCATTAAAACATAGGCTATGTTTTATTAAAACAAAGACGTGAATTCTTAGATACAGCTTGAACTCTCTAAACCAAAAGCAGTCATTTGCTACAGGTGCATCGTATGCTGGTGCCCCCTCTTTTTGGAAAGTTTCGCACGCGTATAAAATCGCGTGGTATGAAAGAACAAAGATTTCATAGTAGATCATCATCATCAATATATATATAAAACTCTTTTGAAGCTGACTGATAATCAACGCACAGACTAAACCATAAGTCCTAGAGGTATGCAATTTGGAAGGTAGATTTGGAAGGTTCCTTATGTAGTGAGGGGTGCACTAAGAAAGGAATTTTGAAAAGTCGCACTCTAAAGGGACCAAAATTAGGGTCAAAGATTTTACCAAATAATACGTACGCTGCTACCACGCGAGCAAAGCCGCGGGCGACAGCTAGTTATCTTATAGTTCTGCTACTAAGCTAGTAAATATATTTCAGTCAACGCGGCGGCACAGTACCCACACGTCCCATGTCCGTGGCACCCCCACCAGGCCCCCCTGCGGGTCCGGGACCCGGGGTGTTTCCTCGTGCAACTGGCGTCAGGGGGAACTGGCTTCCGAGACAACAGTTGTATGCGACCAACTCGGCTTTGTTGACTCAACTGGCGCAGCCGTCTCATCCACCACCGCCGCATCATCCTATACAAGTGAGTGAGATACCATATAGTGACGTCATAGCTTGCATTTTGTAAGACACGATCACAGGAGACGATTAACTCCTATTGTTGCGTTCACACTATGCCGCCGTGGGCAGGGACTTGGACAGGGAAGTGGGCACGAGCTGAGTGTGAACACGATAATGACTCTGTCCCGGCTCCCGGCCCAAATTCATGCCCTAGCTCTTTAATGAGAATAAAGGCGATGTTGCTGTGGCAATAAGTACGCGGCAATAATGCCGGCAGCGGCATGGGTATAGTGTGAACGCGGTATATGGGGCTAGGATGCGCACGCGAGATTTTTAATTCCTTGTTCTGTCAGAATAACTTTGTGTAATAATTTTGTACCATTTTTTGAACTACTGCATTACTTAGCTATGGTTAATGTTTTCTACAAAACGCGCCTTACACTCAGCTCGATAGAGATTTTACTCTAATAGAGATGACGTCATATCTCGGCCGAAAACTTGTTTACACTCCGGTGAAACGCGTTTTTGATGCCTTATTATAGTAAAATCTCTGCGAAGGTGGGCATAAGGCCCATAATACCACGGACGACTATAATGTAATGTAACTGTCGGGTCCTGCCCTAGCCATGACGGTTAAGCCATGACGGAGGCTTTAAAGCGGCCTAAAAACTCCGTCACTAATGTAATTTCACCACCCCAGCAACATCAACGGATGCCAGGCATGGTGAACCAACAGCAACAGCAACAACAGCAGCAGCCGTCCACCTCAGCACCCCCCGGATCATTACCCCCCGGAACTCCAGGCACCCCCGCGGGGTTGCAACGCAGCTATATATGGAATGGAGTTATCGAGTGGATGGAGAAGGGAAAATCGCCCGGAGACCAGCAGAAGACCACCAAGCATTTGCCGTGTCAGGTAACTTGTTAGAATGTACGTGTTCTAAAATTATATCAGTACCTATTAAATTATTAATTCTGTGTTATTTTCTCCATCCTATTTATCTGTGAGCAGTGTATGTGATGTTTGTGCGCCGCTAGGCGAAGCACAGAGGTTCATTTTGTTGTTCACCATCTACCTGTGTGTTATAACCTGTGTTTACGAATGAATAAATGAATTTGAATAAGTATTGGATTACTTAGTTAGAACTTGACATTTTCTAGCCTGCTAACACTTAACTTATTTTATTTAGTTTACTTATGGGTTATTCACCTATGCCAATAAATGATATTTCTATTTTTCTATTTATTCAATGGATTTTTCGTTTCGGAAAATTTATATGCGCATTAACATCAGCTTAACGGTGAAGGAAAACATGGTGAGGAAACCCTTTGCTTAGTCAGCTCCGCACGTATTGACGATGTCTTTCCTGTGGATATGGCTGACTAGGCTGAGAGGATGGTATAGGTGCTGGGCCTACTCCATCTAAACACTGTCCCAGGCACTACAGTGTCTCGTAAAGTGTAGGCATAGGTTGCCTCCTGACGCTGTATAAATCATCTTCAATAGATGTAAGATAATTGATGTAAGTTAAGGTACATTCGCAAACCTTCCTTTTCTTTGCAGGTATCAGCGAGCACAAAAGACATAGAACCCGAGCTCAAAGTTGACACCTGGCCTAGCAAATTGCTTATGCAACTGATGCCGAAACAGCTGATCAGTAGCATCGGCGGGCAGTACCTTAAAGACAGCAAGTCTGTTCTATTCCATCTTCAGCCTAGTGAGGCATTGGACTCACTTACCAAAGTTATGGTGAATGGCTTTGTAAGTACCACTTTTTTTTTATATTCATGGACATTTCACACAACGCCCTCTAGTTCTAAACTAAGCAAAGCTTGTGCTATGTGAACTAGATTACTGATAGAATATACTTCTATAGTAGGTGCTAAATAAGACCGCAATACAGGTCATTCACCCACCTTCACCATGATGTCGCAAAATTCAATTTATGTATGGTAAACAAACAGTACTAACGAGATTCGAGCGATACCGTCTTAGCGACAGGTTTGTATGGAAAGCGACAGAATTATCCATACTTGTATTGCGGTGTTATTTGGCACTTACTACATACGTTTTTTTGTAATTACATACTTCTAATACACACAGACATAGAGCAAACATCTGTTTGCCACTCACAAATGTTTGTTCTCGGTGGGGATCGAACACACGACCCACAGCACGGAAGGCAGAGCTATTACCGACTGGGCTGTGACGTCTGTAACCTTCAAAATAATCTTAGACCGTAGAAATCATTATAAGGCTAAATATTTTTCTTTATTCTAGGCCGGCTGCGTCCATTTCTCTCCAATGTCGTCTCCCCCACAATGTGACATCAAAGTACTAATTCTCCTCTACACGCCAGACAAGAAGGCCTATCTAGGCTTCATACCTAACAACCAGGCTACCTTCGTCGATAGACTTCGGAAGGTTTGTTCTTTCTTGCTACAATACTTTTTTTATGGAAAAATATAATAGAACTTGCTGACAATTTATTACCTCACAGTCCATTGAGGACATGCCTGCGGGCCTAGGATTCGCACGCGAGATATTTGTCATGTCGTTCTGTCAAAATATAAGCATTTTGCACCAGTTTTTGAACTTTCGTATTATCTGCGCTTGTTCAAATAAGGACCCCTCCTTGGGTGAAGGCCTCCTCCAGCTGCTTCCATCGGGCCTAAGATGCGCACCGCGAGATATTTGTCATGTCGTTCTGTCAAAATGTAAGCATTTTGTACCAGTTTAGGAACTATTGCATTATCTGTGGTATTGTTTTCGAGAAACCGCGCCTTTGAATTTTAAACTTTTGTCATTTCTGCATGACTATTATATCGTCCTCAGAGAGGTACGACGACTAAGAAGTGTCAAAAGTGTACATTATGGCGCGTTTTGTCGACACCATTAGGTACCACAGATAATGCAATAGTTCCTAAACTGGTACAAAATGCTTACATTTTGACAGAACGACATGACAAATATCTCGCGGTGCGCATATTAGGCCCGCATGTCTCCCTATTCTTTCCTACGTTAATCCAATCTTCTCCGGCTATAGACGTTATGTCGTCTGCCCACCGCCTATTTGGCCGGCCTACGCTTCTACAAAGAAGAAGCGTAAACGTATAAACCAGCGTTAAATTCTGTTGTTATCGGTTGCTAGGTAATCCAGCAGCAGAAAATGTCGACTTTGATCAATAAACAAATGCCGGCCGTCAGTTCGTCCGGTGGCATGGCGCCAAATATGCCGCAATCTACTATGGCAGGTATAACCACTTATTTACCAAACTACACGACCCCAAGAAAGATTAATGGGTTTATCAATGTACTAGCAACCCGCCCCGGCTTCGCACAGGTGCAATGCAGTGATGATGATGATGTATTATACATACCTTTCTCTTGAATCACTCGATCTATTTTAAAAAACTGCATAAAAATCCGTTGTGTTGTTTTAAAGATCTAAGCATACATACATACGTGCAGACATTAGGACAGACGCGGGAAGCGACTTTGCTTTGTACTATGTAGTGATGTATGTATGTTCTTTTGAGACCGTAAAAGTAATCAAAATTTGCGTTTACGTCGATAAATTTGTCTTAGGGTCATATACAGATTCATTACTCAAGCATACATTTTTGTATTAAAATTTCTAATAAAATCTATGCTTTAGTAACGATTCTTTATCATCATAAGAATGTATTTATTACACACATGCATATCCTACTAATATTATAAACGCGAAAGTTTGTAAATATGGATGGATGTTTGTTTGTTTGTTACTCTTTCACGTAAAAACTACTGATCCGATTTGGATGAAACTTCGAATATATATTGTCCGTGACCTGAATTAACAAATAGGCTACTTTTTATCCCGAAAAATTAACGGGATCCAACGGGACGCGAACGAAGTCGCGGGCGGCACGTAGTTATCCATATTTTTCAGTTCAATATATTAACATTTTTTGAATTCTTAGGATCATCAGGCATGCCTTCTGGTGGCATGGTATCAGGCATGGCCCCGGGGATGGGTCAAGTGGGTCAGTTGGGACCCGGAGCCAACCAGGGTATGGGACAGCCTCAGATGCAGCAGCCGCAGCATCAGGTAATGTCTTCCATCATCAAAAATAGCTGGCTAATAATGTGATCAATATATATAAAACTCTTTTGAAGCTGACTTAGAATTAACGCACAGCCTAAACTATAAGTCCTAGAGGTATGAAATTTGGAGGATAGATAGAGATAGATAGAGATAGAGATAGAGATAGAGAAATATTTATTTGGCACACAACACAACACAGGTACAACACAGTAAGAAAACAATACATAATAGTAGTATCCTTATATAGTGTAGGGGTGCACTAAGAAAGGAATTTTGAAAAGTCACACTCTAAAGTGTCTATTTAGTACGCGAGCAACGCCGCGGGCGACGGCTGGTAATATAAGGTTAAGAGGAAGTAAAAAAAACTCGCTTTCACTTACTTAAGCCCGTATGTTGATTTATTGCTCAAGCACTGATTCAAACTCAAGCAACGATTTTTTTATCGGGATACCGGATTTAAACTTACTTATCTGCCTACAATATTTTTATCCCAGGATAGCAACCATATCATAGGTATATATTGATTATGGGTCCTACAATAAGATTTACATCTTGTACTTTTCTTAAGTTGCCCGAAATAAAGTTTTATTATTATTATTATTATATCTCTTTTCTTTTTAGCAACCATGTTCATAGATTCCTGTATTATGTTTTATCATAATACAGGAAGTTAGTTTTCCGAAAATTCTTAAAACAAAAATCAATATATATCCACTATATTAAATTTGTTGGTATGTAGTTTTTTAGGCAATTTTTTAGACTAAAAGATCCACGAATTTACTTATTCTGTTTGCAGGGTATGATGATATCAGGCGGCATGCAAAACCAAGGAATGCAGGGTCAAGTGGGTGGCGGTAAAGGTCCGCGAGCCAACCAGCTAGACGGACTAGAAGCTGCAAGGCAGGAGAACTTGCACAAGATACAACAACTCCAACAGACGTTGGAGGCGGCGCATCAGCAGGTACTCAACATTATGTTGCGGAATTTCTAGCGATGAGTAATAAGATTTATAGCTCAGTTGGTTTAGTATTTGCCTTACGTGCGGTGTATTGTGAGTTCAAACCCCACGGTTGTCAGGCAATTTTTGTGATATGTATTTGTATGGCTGTCAAGATATCTCAGCTGCATTTGCAGAATGAGAAAGTGCGAAGTTTAATGCTACAAAACTTTGAAAGGATATCATCATTAGGTAATGTTACGGAGTTTCAGAAAATAGCAAAGTTTCTTCCATAACATGGAATTACACAAGATAGGTACACAAAGGAAATAGTATATTTCATTACAAGTGCGGAAAGGCTGTCATTGCAAAGAGTTCCGACAAATGTGTACACGAGCCGAGGCGCAGCCGAAGGCGAGGGTTGACAGTCGGAACAAGTTGCAATGACGGTTCCGCACGTGTACTGAACGACTATTTTTAATACAGTTGCGAAAAAATGAAGCAATTTAATAAAATATTTTGTGCAACAGACAACTAAACTTGCAAAGAAAATTTCTGAAAAATGGCGCCAACCGTAGAATATAAGCAGAGATTTTTCTTTCTTCACCCATTCGGTAGGCAAAGGGAACTATGTCCATACAGCCAAGTCTTCAGTAGAATTTTTTATTGATATGAAATTTAATGTGATGAAATGAAATGAAACCTAACCTAACTCATTCAATCAAATCATTAAATCTGTTATTGAAACAAATTAGAAGCTTCTTTTTAGAAATATACGTATTTGCATGAATCATAAAAACTTCTATGAATTTTTTTAGTAAATACTTCATGGTTGGTTTTTCTTTTTAATAGACATTATTTTGACAGTTGGGAAAGAGAACGCACGAGTGCGGGAAAGGTACAAAAAAAGCACGAGTATGTAATAGCCCACATCCCGAACGCTATACGTCCCCGAACGCAATACGCCACTTTTTGAGCAACTGTATTAAAAAAAAATCAAAACAGCAGATATCAGTAGCAAATTGTAATAATATTGAACCAATTTGGTCTGGTTGGCCCGCCACAGTTTATCCAAGTGAGATAAAACTTAACCCCTGTAATTCATATACAACTGTCATATTAGCGCGGCTTTAAAAAATGCGAAAAGTGATGGCAACATATTTAGCAATCATTTTAGTTAGCTCAGCTTTATAAGAGCAATATGACAATATCCGGGTTTAAAAAAAAAAATTGGAAATTCATGAAATATTACAATTTAGAGCTACAATGATATAGATGGTGCAGTTATAAATAAATTAGTAAAACAGTTACTTATGCAGTAGCCAGTGTATTGGGCACGATCCCAATTGGTACTGATTTGGACCAATTGAGCTATCTATAAATCGTTTGCAACGGTTTGTAGATAGCTCAACTGTGCCATGTCTATTTTGTAAATATTGTAAACACTATTGTTAATTATATAATAGATATTGGTTTGTCGTCAGGAGGCGCAGTTCAAGAGTCAGATGGATATAATGGGACATTTACACGCGGCACAGCAGCAAGAACAACATTACAAGCAACTTGAGGTAACTAACATTCTAAACTAGGTACATATTAAACGGAAATAGCAAAAATTGAATGTAACTCAAGACTCGATGCTTTTCTATCTCACGGAGGTAGATAAAGAGATTATATGGTACAACCACAAACAGTGATGTGGCTTGGTACGCAAATAGAGGAAGGCCGAAGAAGAAGAAGTGGTTGGATTGTGTGAAAGATAATATGAATGTGAGAGCTGACGAATTATAGGAGTGAGTGGAAGAAAATATGTGCCTACGTCGGTAGGTCCCATTTGTTCTATGGAACATGACGTAATATAACAATTTGAGAAAATATTGCCCCTATTTGTACTATAGAACAGTTTGTACTTTTTGTCTCAAATTGTTCCAGCGCCTCTAGCGGGTAGTTTACAAAACTGATGATTCTCCATACAAAGGCGAAGGGTAAAGTGAGACAACCTTCTCTCTCGCACATTTCAACACCAAAAAACTTATACCAATGCGATAAATTAAAGTGCACATTTTTTGGTTAGAAATCTTTTTTGGATCAATGTGATATTTTTATAGAACTTTTGCGTTGTTATTCTCTCGCCCTGAAGCTCTGCAATTTCATATAATTACATTAAGTTGTATTGTATCTTCAAAAATTTTGAAATGTGCGAGCGAGAAGGTTGTCTGACTTTACCCTTCGACTTTGTAGTGAACGTCAAACGTACACACTCTGCATGGAGTCCACTGGTGTCACAAATAGTTAGTGTATTTTGACACAATATTTTGTCAGGAGCAACAACGCAAGCAACAGTTGCAAGCGCAGTTGCAGCAACAGTTGCGCAACAGTGGCGTCGGCATGGCGGGACACAATCCTCGAGTGATGCGGCCACTTTTACCTTCGAACCCTGGACTTAGGCATCTTTTACAGCAGGTATGAGTCTGATAAGTAGTAGAGATCATACATTATACATTTATCTATTTCATGACTTGATTTTTCTTGTTTTTTCTTAACAGACTTCAAAAAACGTCTTCTTATGTTACCTTAGAAGCGTCATTTATGAACCGATTTATAAATTCTTTATTTTATCTGTAAGGATATACTTCCAGAAAATGTTTACCGCGGCCGAATACAGTCACTACTTAAATCGTCTGTAAAAGACGAAAAGGCCAATGATGATGATGATGATACTTCCAGATTCGTCCCATAAATTTTTATCAAAATCGGTTTACTAATTTGGCAGATAATTGGAAAAAACACGTCATCCACGTACACGACATTGCGTATTTTGCTTTCCTATGACTTTTCTCTAGTGTTTACGATCAATAGAACAGTCCCAATTAACTGCCATCATCATCACCATCATGGCGTACCAAATTGAAGTCAGTTTTTCCAGTTTTATGACAGGCGTCATGGCTCAGTCGGTAGTAGCTCTGCCTTCCGTTTTGTGGGTCGTGGGTTCGATCCCCACCGAGAACAAACATTTGTGTGTTGTAAACATAGATGTTTGTTCTGTGTCTGGGTGTTTCTATGTATTATAAGTATGTATTTACAAAAATAATATGTATGTATGTATTCTATCAGCCATCTAGTTCCCCATCGTATAAGCTTTGCTTAGTTTGGGACTAGAAGGCGTTGTGTTAAGTGTCCGGTGTTTTTTTTTTATAAATTTTCCAGTTTTTAAACTTATAAATTATTTAACGTTTAAACCAACTGTACATTGTAGTATCATTCATGGCTTCAGTTTCTCATAGAGCTTGCCTAATACTTTGTTTCTTTGTATATAACATTCTTGAATTAGCACATTAACTGAACGTTCAACAACTTAACTTACTTCCACACTCAGAGACGTCACTTTAACATAAGTCAAAGTCCAAAATCTTTTATTCATTAAAATGTCACTGATCACTTTGAATCGTCATTAGGTTTTGTAAATATTACCATTATATTACTTAATTACTTAAGATATTGCTCAATTTAGGGCCGAATACTGAAACGTCACTCAAGTTTAAGCACCACTTTAAATTTCTCTGTCTCTGTTTGAGAAAACTTATTGGTAAGAGATGGCAATATTTAAGTATGAACTTAATATTCGTCTGGAAGAAATCGTACTAAACGATAACACCGTCGTTTGCAGGACTTTTGCCAGTCCTTACGTAACTGTAAGTTGTACCTGTCCTCAATAAATCTTATATTTATTTAATATAAGTAGCGTTTGAGTATTCGGCCGGTAGTCGGGTAATAAGCAATGTCTATTAGTCAGTACTCTACTCATCGGTAAGAGATGTCAGTAGATTAAACGTTAATTATCTTTGACGTTTTGTCTCTGAGTGCGACTGTATTTATAGATATTTTTTACGTATATCGTAGTTTAGCTTAGCCCTAGTGGAAAAGGGTTACGCTGGCTTTTGCCTGTCCCTGATGTAGATTACCAAATAGTATGTATGCGCTAAATAAATGCTGATACTGGTGCGAAAAAAAGTCGACGACGGGTCTTCTTACTCCCGGTTGGGAGAAGGTTAGGGCCTCGATGAACATCTCTACCCTGGCTATCTGCGCCAGGGGTAACTACCCCTGGGTCCTGGGGCTTCGCCTAAGAAAAAAAAAAAAAAAAAAAGTGTAAAGTACGTTATTGTAAGGTGATTGTATTCATAATCATAATCATAAATACTTTATTTGCTTCAATGTGTGTACATAAAGGTCGTATAGGCTAATTAATAGTGGCACACATTTCCCGCTGCTGGGATGCAAATGGAAAGGTGTTTTAGCGTAGTACCCTAACTAATGTAGGTACTTACTTAGGTACATATATTTCAAATACTCTAAAAAATCAGCTAAAATATAAAGAAAGATGCAGATTACATGTAGATTTATACAAGAAGTATGGTTACTTCCGTGCTGTGGGTCGTGGGTTCGATCCCCACCGAGAACAAACATTTGTGTGCGGCAAACATAGATGTTTTTTCTGTGTCTGGGTATTGCTATGTATCATAAGTATGTATTTACAAAAAAAAACTATATAAGTATTCTATCAGCAATCTAGTTCCTATAGTACAAGCTTTGCTTAGTTTGGGACTAGAGGGCGCTGTGTGATATGTCCAAGAATATTTATTTTTTTATTTTTTATTTTTTTATCACGATTTATTATCAACTCTAATTTTGAATAATGACAGATTGTTAATGTTTAAAAAAACCATTAGTTATACTTTTGTCTGCAGTTGTACCGTCCATTGACGACGTAGTAACTATTCGGTAATCAACATCGGGGACAGGCCGGTATGGGGTGAGGCCAGCGTAACCCGTGGAAAAGCACCCTAGGCCCTAAAGTCTTGTTACATCGAGTATTTATGAATATCTTACTTTAATAGCAATGCTGATACGCTGGCCCAGATAATCACCAGAGCCCCGAGTCTGTGCATTTGTGTTCATTTTCGACTCGAGTGTAGCACACGCAAACGCATTCGCAAAGCGAGACATTTTGTTGGGAATTGCACAATTCCCAAATCTCGGTTTTCATACAAAATTTCTCGCTATACTCGAGTCGAAAGTCACAACAAATGCACAAACTCGGGGCTCGGCCCTCGGGCCATGCGTCGCTTCGACTAGACGCCCTGAAAGAATTTTGAAAATCCAACGTATCAGCATTGCTATTCAGCGCGGCAATGCAGCCAGTATCTTGGGCACGCTTCCGATTGCTAATGATTTAGACCAGTTGATCTATCTATATATCATTTGTAACGGTTTGAAGATGGCTAGACTGTTTCATGTGTATTTTGTAAATATTGTGAATAATTTTAAATACTGTATAAGTTGTAATTTTCTTTGTGAATAAATTTTGTTTAACCATTTACGTAGGTAAATACAGTATTTACAATATTTACAAAATACACATAAAACAGTTGAGCTATCTACAAACCGTTGCAAACGATTTATAGATAGCTCAACTGGTCCAAATCAGTAACAATCGGAAGCGTGCGCAAGACACTGGCTGCATTGCCGCGCTGAATAGCAATGCTGATACGCTGGCCTGTATTAGGGTAAACTACCCTAATCTTGGCACCCCCACCAATTGTTGGCACTTCTCTGATTTATCCTATTTACTAAGAAAAAGCCAGACCTCACGACGTTTATTATTATGTTAAGTTGTTGTTTATATAACAACATCGACCACATCATTGCTTAACATCAGGTGAGATTGTGGTCAAATGGTTGTCTATATTGTATTCGGGGTGCCAAGATTAGGGTAGTTTACTAGTTGTAATTATCTTTGTGAATAAATCAGCTTTAATATTAAATTAAAATAATTTCTAGCAACAAGCAGCACCTCGCGCCGGCCGTCCTCACATGTGAACACATCTTATCATCTGCACGCACAAGTAATGCTTCACTCACACTTTCGATACTCATACTAATAATATTCTACGGGCCTTACTTACGACAGACGAATAGTTAAACAGTTGAATCAAAGTCTAGCTCTGTCACTGTTTGGCATTACCTGTTAGTAGGTGACAACAATAATTTAAACAGCTGATTAACGTTATGCAGCGATCGGTACTTTGTTTCAAATAGACAGTAAAAAAAACATGTGTACAATTCACACGTGGTAGAAGTGAAACCTTCAAAAACCAATATGCAGTACTTATTTAGAAAAGGTTCTATGCTCATGTTGCCTAAATCAGAACTAGATGGCGCTGCTAAGTTTGGTCGGATCCTAGAACGCGCTATCGAAGTGTTATGCGTTTTGTGGGGGTCGAACTGTCGCTTTCTCGTTTCATAGACTTTCAAGTCACAACGTAGCCGATATATCGAACTCATGCCTAACAACGATGCTAAAGAAGTTTTCACTTCAAAAAATACTATCTTCGATTGGGGTGAAACAAAATAATTTGTGAGTAGGTGCTTAGTGCCTACTTTGGACAGGCTTCATGGCTCAGTCGGTAGTAGCCCTGCCTTCCGTGCTGTGGGTCGTGAGTTCGATCCCCACCGAAAACAAACATTTTGTTGTGGCAAATAGATGTTTGTTCTGTACCCAGACACAGAACAAACATCTATTTGCCACAACTTATTATTATAAATAAATAAATATTACAAATAAATACTAATCAAAGCTTGTAATATGGGAACTAGGTAATAAGTATAAAAAAATGTATATAAAAGCATTCTATCAGCAATCTAGTTCCCATAGTACAAGTTTTGCTTAGTTTGGGACTAGCGGGCGTTGTGTGAAATGTCCAAAGTTTTTTTTTGCTGTCTTCTTGGACAAGGTACATTGTATATTATGTCAGTTTACATGGCTAGTATTATTCTCTGCTTTATTCATTTTTCCATCACCGAAATAGTTCATTCTCTCCGCTAACCATCACAAAAATAATAAGAACTAAATCATCTTTTGTAAATATGTTTCAAGTGAGGCCAGTGACCTTTAAAACGCTATCTCAAAGGTCTGACCTCTGATGACCCTTTACAAAGTAGGTCACAACTATGCAAGTTTACTGTCGCAAGCAAGTTTCTACGGTCTTAGAGGTCAAGGTCAAGATCCAAAAGTCATTTGAGGTTTAAGGTCAATTTTAGTTTATTTGTGACTGTTTCTAAAGCGTTATCTAAAGTCATTGACCTTTGGGGTCTACGCGTTTTGAAGGTCCACGAACCCAATTCTCCAATTAATTTTCGCGTCTCGCTTGCCATTCTCCAACCAAATGTTTAAAGTCCACGAAGTTTTGAGGAGAGTTTTATCAAACTATATATAGTTTGCCTCCCGCGCTTTGCTCGCGTGGTAGCAGTATATTATGCATTATTTTGTTAAAATCTTTGATCCTAATTTTAGACCCTTTAGGGTGCGAGTTTTCAAGATTCCTTTCCTAGTGCACCCCTACACTATATAAAAATACCCTTCAAATTTCATACCTCTAGGACTTAGGCTGTGCGTTGATTATCAGTTAGCTTCAAAAGAGTTTTATATTTATTTAGAAGAAGAAGATAATATATGAATATGAATAATGCATTTGTAATGTCTAGCAGCCGCAGTACAGACCCGGTGGGAGCGCGCCTCGCCCGCCCTCACAATCGCAGTCCTTCGATGACGTCAACAACTACGACTTATTCTAAGGGCCGTAAGATATTAGTGGTTTAAACCACGAAATAGAGTTCTACCTCCAGTCTCCGATTATTTCATAAGATCAATAGTAATCGACCATCGGTAGCTTAAATTGACAGAGATGACAGTAGATTAATCCATCGATCAAATGTAATCGTAGTTCACGAAACCCATAGTTTAAACTGCTTTTGATCTTACGGCCCTTAGAAACGTTTGCATGAGATTAAACACGATACTTGTTAATTTGAGTTACTATCCAGTTAGAGTTACTACCAGAAACTCTCGTGCTTAGTCAATCTTCACTGATCTACTATGCGCGACGTTCTGCGCGGTCACTATTTGGATGGCCGACCGTTAGTGGAACTTACATCTGAGCGCTTCCGTGCTCGGGAGGGCACGCTAAACTGTCTGTCCCGTCTCTAGCAGTCGTTAAGCCACGACGGAGGCCTTAAGGCGGTCTAAAAACTCCGTCACCAGAGTTGGTCGCTAACTCATACGAGCTTGCTTGCTTTGACTATCCAGTTACGCTATTGTGACAAAAATTAACTATGACATTTTTTTAATAGTTTTTCTAAGGCCCAGTTTCACCAAAGTCTTGCTAACAGAGTGTTACGTAATCGGGCGTCAAAATGTCAATCGACTAAATTAAAACGACGTTCAACGCTGTTTAAATAAAACGCAAGCAGATGTATTTTTGTTTAGCTGGTTTATATGGTGGCCGTCAGATCAGCGATTATATTTAACAGTCTGTTAATGAAGATAATCCTTGGTTAGGGTATGGTGAAACACAAAACGACCTTAACAGTCCGTTAAATGTTCGTAAAATACTTAACAATACTATAACATTCTTGTTAATTTGACGCCCGATTACGTAACACTCTGTTAGCAAGACTGATGAAACCGGCCCTAAGTGTCATACCCGGTGTAACAGTGTGTCCAGCCAATATTTTCACGTGATTATTATTTTTCATAATAGTAGAAATAATAATCTCGTAATCACCGGGTGAGAGAAGAGGGGGAGGCTTTTGCCCAGTGGTGGTACAAACAGGTTAATAAAATAAAATTAAAAATAATTTGTTAAAATATGTAATTAATGTTTATTATTCAGGAGAGCACAAGTAGCGGGCTTTATAATTAGTTAAAAATATTTTTCTAATGTTACATGTTAGGTACATTCAAGGTTTTAAGAATTTCACTTTATCTATTATGTTGAATAATTTTAATTGTTTAGTTAGATGATATTAAGTTGGTCATTATGATTATGATGATAATTGCAGTAATCAATATTAATCAACGAAAATAATTCTGGAAATGTAAATAGTATTTTAAATAAAGATCTGTGTATAAAAGAGAAAATTATTATTTTCTTTTTACGCGACGCTGATGTAGGTATGTGGTCATATAATAATATCGCACGTTGTAAACAAAAGTGACACTAAACTACGTACTGAATGTCTTTATTAAAAAATTAGGGTTTTTGTTTGTGTTAACGTGAGATATGTCGTTTTTTTGTAGTAGTATGACTGATAATGTGGTGATGTATATTTGAGTATCTTTTCAAAGAATCTTATTAAATAAATGTTTTATATAATTTGAACTCTTTTTATTTTATTTCCTTTGATAATTTAGCTTATCAGGAGTTCTAGATAGAATCCCCAAAAGTAGTACCAAAGGTTTTAGTAGTAGGTACATAGTAGTATCTACCGATATTTCCAAAGGAGCTCGTCTGAAGAAAATAGTAACACAACATCCGTACTAATACAAATCCGAAAGTCGAACTGAACCTACGTATACCTACGTGGGATAGGACATTTTGTTCACACACACAAACATTTACAAAATACTGACACATGAAACAGTTGAGCTATCTACAAACCGTTGCAAACGATTTATAGATAGCTCAACTGGTCCAAATCAGTAACAATCGGAAGCGTGCCCATGACACTGGCTGCATTGCCGCGCTGAATAGCAATGCTGATACGCTGGGCCAGATAATCACGTAGAAGATCCGAATCTAAATCGAAACTCATCGGGTTGATAAGAGAATCAAACTTATTTTATAATAAATTTTATATATTAGAAAATATTTTAAACATGGGTTGACGAGAAAAATCCTGGACAGGATATTTTTAATTACTTTTTAAAAAATGATTTTTTATAAAATGTTGCAAAATGAAGATAATAATAAAATTTTATGCTGGACGTAAAGTATAGAACATATAGAATGTGCAGCCGTAGGGTAGACTATTATTTACCTGGACGAACTACTGGGTAGACAGGTATAAGCAGGTATGTCAGTACTAGTTACTTTCACTAGCTTTGATAATAGAAAAAAAATTATATCAGCATAAGCGCTGTTTTATTCTGAACACGATGATATAGGGTTGACTGCAAAAA
This sequence comes from Eulithis testata, assembly GCA_947507515.1. Classification (NCBI taxonomy): domain Eukaryota; kingdom Metazoa; phylum Arthropoda; class Insecta; order Lepidoptera; family Geometridae; genus Eulithis; species Eulithis testata. The sequence continues at coordinate 5,198,989 of OX382218.1, read as the reverse complement.
ATTCGGTCCTAATAGGGGTATACAAATTTTAAAGATTTCAATTTCAACGCGTCCGGGAATGAGTGACATAGAGATCCGAGGTAAGTAAACCGTGTGATAATAAAGGACCGAACATTGCTGTTGGGTCTGATGGGATTTAGATTCGGATCTTAGACCATAGCCTTCGAGTCACGCGTCGCTTCGACAAGACGCCCTGACAAGAATTTCTAAAAACTGGAAGGTTTTGGCCTTCCACCACGGACCTACAGCAATAAATAAAAAACTTAAAATATTTCAAAATATTCACTTTTATTTGTTAAGTATTTGCTTGCAAATTAAGTAAAGACCAATAAACGATCACGCTAGCTATCTAAAATGCCTTGGAGGTAATAAGTCTGGATAGTATTTTATTTGAAGCTACATTAAGAAAAGCCTTCCCCACTCTTTCAACACACTGGTTTTGGGCTATACTTTGCCAGTTTGTCATATTGTGTAAGGATATAAAAATTCGTGTAACGCTCACAGCAAAAAGTTTCTATGTAAATGGACCTTCAGATATGTATCTCTACGACCTATGTAAGATTGTGTTTGTAAATTTCTATTTGAGTCTGGCGAAGATATCATGCAAATTACTAGTGACCGTTCTCCAACTCTTCATTAGAACTAAGACAAAAATAATTTAGTCTACAGAAAAAAAGTTACTCCAGACTTATTCCCTCCTAGGTAAAATGCTCATACATTTGGTTTCTACTACTCCTGGCACACATCGCTAAACCTAATTTACATTACATTTTATCTCTTAACTTTTGCAAAGTCTTATTTTGTGGAATAATTGTATAAATAAAACTAAATTGTAGTATGACACTGTATTTTAGACATAGTTTTTCCAATGGATCAACTATTTCCAAAATGGTTTCAAATCTTATTCAAAATCGATAAGTACAGTATTTATATATTTTACCTATAGTACACTGATTCCTATTACATAAATTAGATGGTGCTTTAGCATTAAGTGCACTCTTTGTATTTTTTTTAAATAAAGTGTTGATTTAATAAATTGCATTTTTCTAAACAAAGACAGGACTAAATTATTTTATTGTTTCAGTTTATGATGTAGGAACGGCAACCATTTTAGTGCCGTGTAAGGTTAGTTTAGAAATATGCAACATTAGGCTTACCTACTCATTTGAGAGGCGTCTCTCAATTTGTCCTCAAAGTCAACCCTCTAACTGTAGGTTTCCACCAAAAACATTCACAATATTGTTTTATTGGGCTAGCGTTTCCACCAAAGGACCTGTGAGGATTGCATGTAAAGATCTAAGGATTTGTTGTGCTTTGCGTTTCTACAGTCGTTTAGTTCCACATCACTACATAGTATAAGCAAAGTCGCTTCCCGCGTCTGTCCTAATGTCTGTATGTATGTATGCTTAGATCTTTAAAACTACACAACGGATTTTGATGCAGTTTTGTGTATAGATAGAGTGATTCAAGAGGAAGGTTTATATGTATAATACATCATCATCATCACTGCATTGCACCCGTGCGAAGCCGCGGCGGGTCGCTAGTGTTTTACAAAATCGTTTATTTTTTGTTATCCAGGTGGATAGGTAAACATCTAACAGTGTTGCGAGATTTGTACAACACAATCCATACAAGAAAATCCCTAAATACAGCGGTGGAAACGCAAATCGATATCTTCACAGAGTTGTGCATGTTTTGTGTAGACATCTTGGCGGAAACGCATAGTAAGTATTATTGTGCCACCTTGTTTTGTTTTGATAGTGACAGGGACAATTTTAAGCATTGTTTGAGTTGAGATGCGATTATAAGTAAGACCGAACTGCATTGTCTACTCAATAATCCGGAAAATGAACTCAAAATTGTGGAAAAAGTGACAGTTATATATCCAACTTAAATCTAACAAATGCTCATATTTTTGTATCAGGTTTTCATTCTATGCATATTTGAATTCATTACACAGTATTTCCTCCACAGAGAAAATACTAAGTATTTTTACGGATAATAATTACCCAAGTCTTGGGTAATTATTATCCGTTCTGCAATAAAATAAAATATAATTAAATAAAATTCAGTATTTTGCCAATCGTAAGGTACCTAACAGCTTTAAATCAATAATAATTACTATTACTATTAGCCCATACTGTCCCATGGTTGGGCAAAGGCCTCCCCTCACTTCCGCCAGTCTCCACGTTCTTGAGCTCTATTTCTAATAATAATTATAAATATAAAATAATATTAAATAATCAGATCGCACTTATAAAATAAATTCGGTATAAACATTATTTTGAGTCAATAAGGAATGCCAATTGGTGATCATAATCTAAATTCGAGTTTAATTTACGAATTATTTTATTTTGTGACTAAATATATCTTTGATAATTTATATTTTTGTCATATAACATAATATAACCCTATTATTAGTCATAATAGCCCATTCAAATACGTAATTATTTTATATCTCATTACTAGTAATGTAGCAAAGACATTCACATAAAAAATAAATAAATAATATTAAATGCCAAAAATTGTATACATTACATTAATGTTTTAAAATGTTTAATAGTGATAAAATCAAAAAGATGTTATATAAAACTTTAATCATTTTTGTAAGGTTCAAAAACAAAAAAAAAACCCTACAATAATGTTGGCACTTTCAAATATTTTTATTTAATTTTAAGATCACAAGCTTATCTAAAGTTTTGAACTTTATTAAACGTTTATACAGGGTGCCCTATCTTCCGTGATCTAAAGCTAAAACATCTATAGAGCATGATGTATATAGCAAATAAGCTACTGGTAACAAGCCACAACTTACATGCCAGCATTGCCAGTTACCACATTAGTGCACAATATAGCACATATACATGAAAAATATTAGATTTCAATATAAGCAACGGTTATTGCATGAGTTATATACATATACGCTTAGTTATATTAAACAGTATAACTAAATATCTATACAAAATATTTATATGTAGAATTAGGATACAAAGTTACTATCAAAACATTAATTTGGTATACATTCTCAATTTGTGTATGGAGGTTTCAAATCCCCAATATTATCAAATAAGAACGAGTCTTATTTGTCAAATAAATTACGAGGATCGCTGCCCTTTACCAAGAGTAGATTAAATTTAGATTTTAGTTTTAAAACCCAATTTTTTGATAGAGAATTGCACCAAAATCTCATAGCATACCTTAACACCCGCATAACCAACTCACCAATCAAAACACATTCACACACTTAACACTATTTTATGACACTTTTTTTTCACTTTGACAGTTTTCACTCAACGCGTCATCTGTCAGTTTGACAGTTCCGTTACTGCATTTGCCGTTTGTCTGTGGTTCTGCTTTCTGTGGTTTTTTCTTGGGTATTTCTTTGATTCTTTCTATGAGAGCTAGGAGTATGTTGCCTGGTACTCTTTGGTGCTCTTCTATCAAATCTTCTATAGCTGATGCGACCTGGGAATAAATAAGTAATACTGATAAAAATAATAATAAAGACTACTTTAGTCTCGACGGACGGCAATCTAGTTCAAGTCCAAGTCATCGTCAAGTCGGCTGTCGTTTGTTTTGAAGAGAAAATGGTGCAATTTTTTCTTCAGAACTTGGAGACCAATTTTCACATTCAGAAAAACCACTTACACAAATTTCCCTCCAATTTCAATTATCCAAATCGTACAAGCTTTGCTTAGTTTGGGACTAGAAGGCGTTGTGTTAAGTGTCCGTGAATATTTATTTATTTATTATTTTGGTCATACATTTCTTTGTATACTTGTCACTTGTTCGCGCGGACTTGTTTCCGCAACTAGGCCACAGATGGGCCCCTTTTGCGTAATAGGTGGCGGCAGTCTAATCAATAAAGGTCATACTTTTCTCTGTATATCCTCAGGCGCTTCATTCTCCCCCGGGTATATAGGTTTGCCGAGATGCGTGATGAGTTTGACGGGGAACCCCCCGTACACTGGCACTAAGGGGACACGCGTGGCCGCGTACATCCTGAGCCACACCCCTCGCAGCCAGCCTACTGTACGGAACGCCTCGCGCACATTCTGCGTGAACATCGGGATTATTGGCTGAAACAGAAAGATTAATTTAGGATAAAAATATAAATATATAAATAAAAATATTCTTGGACATTACACACAACGCCCTCTAGTCCCAAACTAAGCAGAGCTTGTACTATGGAAACTAGATTGCTGATATAATACTTATATACTTCTTTTTTTGTAAATACATACTTATAATACATAGTAACACCCAGACATAGAACAAACATCTATGTTTACAACACACAAATGTTTGTTCTTAGTGGATGTATTTAAAGACAGCTTTTAATAAAATAAGATAAATAAATATTCTTGGACATATTACACAACACTCTCTAATCCCAAAATAAGCAAAGATTGTACTGTGGGAACTCGATTGATGAGCCATGACGCCTGTCATAAAACGGTTTGGTAAAAAAAACCCTACCAAATCAGGAGACTCGAATAGAAAGCTTGAAAATAACATTTTTTTTTTATTTGAGTAAACAAGCAGTACCTCAATTCATACAAATAAAGTGGTTTGACTTAAATTAGTTTACTAACTGTGGCACCAACGTATATATCATGGGTAAAGATCGATTAAAGTCCCAAAACGATCAGGAACCAATAGTGTCAAAATAAAACCTACATTACAAAACATACCCCAACTGCTAAAAACGTTCGTAGCACATTAAATAATCCGCACATTTATCTACAAAAAATGTCCCTTATTCCAAGAAACAACCTGTAAAACACCAAAAAAACATAATTGTAGAGTAAGCATCAGTTATAGGTCGCGTCATGTAAAAAGAACGCTGGCGGTCAAGCTGCGCAGTAAGCGATTTTGGGGTCTATTTGGTGGCATGAGGCACCATTTTCCCATGCACAAACGGGTGTGTTTGTGCATCCTCCGATGTTTCCAGCGTTATTTTTACATGACGCGTACTATACTTACGATCTTGGCTTCCTGCGCGACCTTAGCGAATCCCTTCCGCGACTTCCACTTGAGTTTATAGTAGTGATCTCCAAACTGTGCTTCGAATACCCCGCCCGGTGAGATCGCGAGAGGGTTACCTCCACGCAGCACTCCCGCACACGTTTGTATCGTTCCCGGAATCACGCATAGACCTTCTAGGAGGGTTGACCAGCCTGCAATTGATTTAGACTTATAGTTGCATCTGTACGGTAAATTATACGGCTATTGCTGAACCAAAGATTTCCTTTGGTAGGATTGGTCCTTAGGGCCCAAGAATGGATTTAAGAAGTGGAGTCACCGCGATTTTCGATGTTCGTTTTTGGAGGTTTTGGCAGCTTCTGCTCTGGAAGAAAATAGGGTCTCAATCTGTATATATGCATTATGCTAATATTTCAAGTTTGGTACCATACATATTTGTATGACTTAAAGATGCCAAATTAATTTTAGGACCCATATTTGCACGATAAAGATGTTAAACTACGTAAAATTAAATAAAATAAGTAAACATTACAGAATTTATTTAAAAAAATTTAACACAAAGAATCAAAAAAATTGGCACGATGATTCCTAGCCCTCGTCCTCCAGTACCTCTGCATCCAATCCTATATCATCTTCGATGAGTATTAGCCAGATTGAGACCATATTTTCTTCCAGAGCAGAAGCTGCCAAAACCTCAAAAAACTAACATCAAAAATCGCGGTGGCTCCACTTCTTAAATCCATTCTTGGGCCCTAAGGACCAATCCTACCAAAGGAAATCTTTGGTTCAGCAATAGCCGTATTCTTCGTTTTTTTTTTGTTGTGTACAACAGCAACTATTAAAAACAATGCAAGATAAGGTTTTTTGTAGAATAATTTATAAGTTTAACAACTGAAAAAAACCGACTTCTATTTGTTACGCGTTCATCATCAAACTACTGAACCGGTTTTGATATAAAAATTATGGGCGCAATCTGGAAGATATAAAAAAATCAAATTGGTCCATAAATGACGGAGTTCTGAGGTAACAAATATTAAAAAAAAATATACAACCGAGTTGAGAAACTCCTCTTTTCGAAGTCGGTTAAAAATCTGCCTCCAAACCGCCTGCTTACCAAAGAGTAGATAAATAATTGTGAACTCATCTGACTACAAAAGTCAGATGGTTGAGTTCGCTAAAAAAACCTCTGAATGTCCTCCCTATTTCCTATTCTCTGTATAACTTATAAAATACTCAAATAATAATAAACTTTTAAAAAAACTTACCAGGTATTTTGAAAAGCAGTCTATCAGCTACCGTGTGAATAAACCTGTGCTTGATCAACTGCATTCTTGCTATGAAATAATACATATCTATTGGCAGTGCTCCATGGTAGTAGATAACCAAGAAAGGACCATCGGGGATGTTCTCGACGCCGCGTATTTCGTAACCTGGGGTAACAAAATCACAACTTATATTACTAATATTCAATCTAATATGCTCTGGTTAAAATTATTTATTTCTTCAAGAAGTCTTTGGCTAGGACGCATATTCTAGTTATTTTGATGAAGTACATCTGCTTGCTTCATTTAGTTGCATAAAATCTCGGATACGCTAGCGTTACTATACGTTTACGATTGTCACATTTATTTGTGACTAGCTGATACCCGTGAGTTCGTGCGCGTGCGAAACTTTCCACAAAACTATCTGTCAACAATATACGATGAACCTCGTAGCAAATGGCTGCTTTTGGCTTAGAAAGCTGTATCTAAGAATTCACGTCTTTGATTTCAATAAAATATAGCCTATGTTTCAATCTGGAGTAAAAGCTTCTGAAGTTTCATTAAAATTGGGCGAGTAGTTAAGGCGAGATCCGCGAGCAAACAAACCGACTAACTCGATTTTAGGAATCAGAATCGTTTATTTTTACAGTTTCATAATAGTATAGATAGTTGTAAAGGACTAATGGGATAACCAAATCCGACAACTTGTAGTATAATACATTTTTGAGGGTAGGTACCAACAATCCTACTCATCGTGCGCTTGCACTGTCGCGTTGCCTAACACTTGCCTTCTCAACTACCTACCTTATGTCTACGCTAATCGACATAATAATTTTTTAGTTATAACTTGTATTTTCTCTCTAAGTGATTTTTATAAATCTTTTGAGGAAATAAATGTCCTAAACCAAAATCCCTTATGATACTTACCATGCCACAGCCACCCATGGGCGTCCCATAATGCACACACCGCTAGCCTGGCCGCGGCTCGCCAGTCACTTTGAACTCCGTCCACCACTCTTTGCCTGAAATAGACCATAATATCAATATAACATATAGAAGACTGATGTTTTGATGAGAAAATATGAAAAATTTATGTGTTCATATGTTAGACAATGTTAAAAACCACTTCCCTATTATTATTAAACTCGTTATTAACAGACTGGCGAAACTCTCGAACTAGACTCGTGCTTTCGAAAAACTAACAATGCATGAAACGGGGGTCAAAATTTGAATCACGGGTCATACAAAACGAGATTTTCAGTGAGTAATTTTGGTAGAATGGGAGTCCCGCTTCTTCTTACGTAGGAACTACGTATTACATATTCTTTGGTTAATAATGATTCTTTGGTTCTTAATGAGCTTGGATTAGTTACGTTTTGTTTTGTCTCTTTCGATCGAATATGAAACCTCTTTCAATGCGACAAAACACAATTCCAAGCCTACCTACATCGAGTAACAGGGCTATGATATAACTAATTAAGTATGACGTAAAACCACAATTTATATTACTCTCAATTGGTTTTTACCAAGTATAAATAGGTTTTCTAGACTAGTAGTGGTAGGTTTACGCTTTGTTATGACGTCAGTGGGCAATCCGCACTGACGTCGAAGCAAAGCGTCAATCTATAAATCCTAATTTACGCCATCTCGTCAAAACGGAATACCGCGTTCACAGTATGCCCATGCCGTTGCCGGTATTATGGCCGCGAACTTATTGCCACAGCAACATCGCCTTTATTCTCGTTAGGGAGCTAGGGCATGAACTCGGGCAGGGAGCCGGGACAGAGGCATGATCGCGTTCACACTATGCTCGTGCCCACTTCCCTGCCCAAGTCCCTGCCGACTGCGGCATAGTGTGAACGCAACATATTGCACACATCGAGATAAAAAAAATCGTATAATTTGACACGCGCATAAACAATTTAGTTCTAAAAAGCTGCATTTCGCATCGAAAGCAAACAAAACGGCTACTTTTTTGTGCTAACAATTACAACCGCCGAGAAATGACGTCATCATTAGAGTAAAATCTCTCCCGAACTGTGCATTTGTTTTGACTTTCGATTCTCGCGGGAGATTTGGGAATTGTGGATTCCCAACAAAATTTCTCGCTTTGCGGCTCTGCGGCAGACTCTGGGCTCTGTGAATAAGACCCCAGGCCCATTACGCCACTGGTAGAGGTTTCCCGAATCTTTTTAAACTCTACCAGCTCTATCAGGCGGTCTCCGAAAAATGTACATAATATTAACAAAAATTATGCAACAATGATTGAACTTACAAAAGATTGTTGTACTTTGTAACCCTACCTATAAAGATTATGTTATAAATTATAACTAGGTAGACATAATTATTATTAACCAGTCTGGCTGTTGTCTGCCTTTGATAAGATGTTACTGGCTCTTTGTACTTTTGACCAGCCGGCATAATATCGTCACGTGTAAACCAAATTTTTTAAAACTGCAGAAGATGAACCCTATAATCTCCATTCTATTCTATTCTAACAATTTAAAACACCCAGACACAGCACACATCATATACTATAGTTACCACTGTCTAATTTCACCTTCTTAGTGACAGATTTCTACTGTAAAGATGGCTTATTCCACTAATCCCCGTTCATAATCACCCTCAACGGGGTATTAGTGAACTTTTTGTTTATTATTCCCCGTACACGCCGATGCGAACTCGTAACTGTAATTAGTGAACTAAAAGGTTCATTAATTCCCAGATGTAGGGTTAATTACTACGCAAAAAATATTTTTACATTGTGACAAAGCTTACCTATATATCCTATACACGTAGAATATGATACTGCTTGTGTATATTAGTAGTATGAGGACTCCTGGCAGCAGGAAGGTTACAATGACCGGCGTCAGGAACCACGTCAGCCATAAGCTGTATTCTGTGTCCACGTACTCAACTAGAAAAATAAATTTATAAGTTTAAAAACTGGAAAAAGCTACCTACTTCAATTTGGTACGCCCTCATCATCAAATGATGATGATGGCAGTTCATTGGGACTGTTGATCGCCGATCGTAAACACCACACAAAAGTCACAGGAAAGCAAAATACGCAATGTCGTGTCGTGTACGTGGATGACGTGTGTTTTTCAAACTACTGAACTGATTTTGATAAAAGTTTTATGGGAGCAATCTGGAAGTAGATAAAAAAGATTTTTTCAAATCGGTTCTTAACTGACGGTTCTGATACTTAACACGCCTCCTACCAACGCCCTAGAACTTATGGAAATTTAGCAAAACATTTATTTATTTATTTGCTAGTAACAATGATCTTAGTAACATCTTTGCCCCTGACAGGCTATAAGATAGCCAAAAACAAAAAAGCTGTAACTAACATTTTAGTTGTTCATTGTGTTGTATTGAACATGACATTTGTCACGTACTACATGACTTTTTATAATGTTTATCGCTATCGATTGTGCCTTTTTTGGGAGACACATAGCTCTTTTTGTAAGTTCAGAGCGGCGTAGTTTTGGTAGTACCTAAGTATTTGGATGACACTAGGTCCTGGCACAAAAAAAAATACATTATGAGTGTAATAAAATACGCTGTAAATTTTATTAATATTTTAGATGAAAACCATTCCAAGAAATGTAAAAAAAAGTGTTAGTCAACATTAACTAATGCCTTATTTAATATCGGTTTTTGGCAGTGCCATCTAGTTACGAATGGAGAAACTGAATAAGGTCATCGTCTTTCCTTGAACTAAGTAGTCGGTGAAAAAATGTAAAACGTTTGATAATTTTATGTAATTATTTGTATAGTAATGTACGTGACTGATTGCATAACTTTCATGTTAACAACATTTAGATTTGAATGCATAGAGTGAATGTACTTTGAACATCGGGTTTTTATCAGCAGGACGCGACCTATCTCTAAAAAAATATATTCTTGTCAGAGATCCGTTTTGTGGTACGTACCTATATAGAGTTCGATCAATCATACAAATGGTACCTACCTAATGGTAAATTATGTCTGCCTCGAAAGTTGCTCTAGGTCTCTAAATAATATTCTAACCACTAGAGCTTTTTAGATCAGATCTTTACACTATTATTTGGTATTTATGCCAGGTTTCTTATACAAACCTACTCGCACTTGGCCAGTCGATGCTGTAATCTCAGTGCCAGCATCCGGGTGTTATCAGAGTCTATTTGTCGTCTGGGTTCAAAATCACACCCGTTATCAAATACATTTTCAACTCTATTTTGATGTGTTTAAGAATCAAAATACGATAATTTTTATATTTTCAAAGTACAACGAAAATTAAGCTTTAGGTTAGATTTAATAAGAAACAAAATTGCGTGATGTAAGATGCCGGTTTGTGGTAAAATGCATTAGTAACCTCGTGACCAACACGCATCACGCGTAAGACGCGAGACACCCCCTTATTATCAGCATTGTAATGTACCATTAATGGAATTTAGTTTGCTTTACTAGATATAACACCGGCGAGTCATCACCGCGTAAAGTCTATACTAAGTAGGTACGAAAGTAGATAAAGCAATGTGTCAGACAGGAGAAGGTCCGATATTACCTATTTCTTTTCGGAAACCTATGTATCAAAGTATTTCTATGAATTTGCATTTAGGTACAGGACAACTACGAAAAGTCTAGGAGGACTAATTTGGTAATGTTTACTTGAGTGAGGATATGTTTTTTTTGACGAGCAATAAAACTATCAACATTTTTCTCTTGGTCAATAGATGATTATAAAGGTAACAAAATATTTTTTTTTAATAAAAAAAAATATGCCTAAACCCGTCACATTAATAACTAATCTAACAAATATACCGACTGAGATAAATAGTGATAAGAAACATAATTTAGAAAAACACTTTCGTAATGCGATAACCTTTGCCACAATCACAGCATGAGCGAAACATGCACTGACATGCAAAAGACGTTCAATTATCACATTTATGTATACTATTTTAAGGTTGGAAATACGAGGAAGCCCGTGAAATATGATATAAGTCTAGAATAGATTATTATGCTGTAATATTGTTTCAAGATTACTGAGTAATGAAAGCTAATCTTTGAAGATAATATGCTGTTTTTGCAAAGAAGAAAACTTATAATGTAAAAATAGGCAAACCAATAGGTAAAAAAAAGTAAATGGTAAAACTAAAAGTATCTTAATTAAGATCTCGGTGCTTTATAAATAAAACAACGAAAGTGGAAAAAATAATTTTGTTTCGAATCTAGAAAATTTAATTTTCAAATATCCATAAATGTGTATTTATGGAATCAAAAGAACTTAAGAAAAAAAAATTAATTAATACTTATTAATATTAATTAATTATTTCTTTAAAGTTAATTGAACTTTAGACTGAGTCGTAAACAAATATTTTATACAATGCTCCATTTTATTCTGACATTGACACATTGATAAGTGTAACGGTCATTGCCCTTTTATACTATGGAAAAACAACTAAAACTGAAAGGGGACTTATCTTAAAATCCGGTGAGATAAGTCGCAATCAGTGCAATGGGCAGTGAAAAATTAGGTAAGAGATAAATTCAATGATTTATTAGAATTGGTAGTGAAAAAAAAATCGGCACCCATCTCACGGTACCGATTTTTTTTTGTATTTTTAACAAACCTTATTTGACAGCGCTAAAATTACAACCGTCTTTGTCGTTTCAGTTTATAAGAGAAGAACTTCAACATTTTTAGTGCTGTCAAATTAGATAAGTTTACAAAAATGTAACAACTAATGTCTAACTAATCTAACCTCCGAATTTATCAACAGAGACTGAATAGTCCCTAAAACATTTTCAACCAGCATTTGCCTAGCGTCTGAACCCACCTCAGGTTTATGAATGCCAGGTTAAACTGACCTTATTTCTTTTTTGCTTAGTGCAAGCTTTGTTTAGTTTGGGACTAGAGGGCGTGTGTGATATGTCCAAGAATATTTATTTATTTATATTTATTGTTGCTGACGCATAGACGCACAACCTGATAGTTCAAAACTATCCTTTATTGACATAAATAAGTAAATTTTACTTTTAAGTGTGGCGTGCAGTTTTATGTTTGACGATTTACATTCCAAGTCTAAAATCAATAAAGTGGTAAGTGGTAACGCGTTTACAGCCGAAATAGACCAATCGTGTATGACAGTACTTGACATTTACCTAGACGTTAAATGAAGGATTAACAGTCTCCCTTCTTCACCGGTCATTTTTCATAAGTGACCTACTCAGATCTCCGCCTTTTGTTAAAAGTTTAGTAAACAAGCAAACGTCAATAAACACTGACAGTGGCAAATTCCCTAGCCACCGAACAGCCACCAGAAAAAGAAGAAGAACGATTAACCGATCATTCAATTCGGTTAGTCTGCACCAGCGTTTGATTTTTCATGAGTCGGCCGTGTATTTAATGAAATTGAATAGGTTTTATCTTTCATAACAAGAACTGCAGATATCCTGAGAACGCTCGCGTCTTTCGAAATTCTAAATATTTGTCTCGTATGTTTCAAAACATAGAAAATAGGCAAATGTTTGAGTACGAAGTACCAACGTACCGTACAGTTAAAATTTAAAAACTGTCATGCATTGTCTGTCATGGTCATGCCGTGACGTGCCCGTATTGATGATGTATTGAAAAGGGTAGAAATGGTGTTCCTGTTTAGGATGGCAATCAATTAATAAGAGTAAGTAAATAGAGAAAATTGTTCTTTGAACTATAAGTTCAGTGATTTGATCATAGGTAATATTCTTTTGTAGTCAAGTCAAGTCAAATTTTTTTTTCGGTGAACACAAAAAAGTAGCAAAAATGATGATCTCACTGTTCAATTTTATTCGACACCAGAATGTGAAAAACTTCTATTAATTACTCCGACCTTCAACTTGAATGTTTACTTTTTAAATAAGATAAGTATTTACAGGGTGTTCATTTATTTGGTGCCTACAAAGTACTAATAGGTAAGGTACTAAGGTAAGTTCCAATCCAACTCAAGAGCTCTAACAACAATATCGTAATCTATTTTCTGCAGAGATTACAATCATGAGTCGTAAACCTATTTCACTGATTTTTTATGGTAACCAAGGAATTTTCCATAAAAGAGTGAATAGGTGGATTATAGCTAAGCGTGCTTCACCTTAGGCTCCAGCTACACTTACCACCAGGTGTGCTGGCAGCCAAACGCTTAACTATACTTACATCACACAAAAACTTATCTGATTTAATTCTCCGTAAAATTCTAACCTACTTCATCATCATCATCATTCACAGTCCGACTTCACCCACTGCTGGGTATCGACCTCTCTCTGTTTGGGCCACTCCTGACGGTCCTGTGCTAATCTCACCTACTTATATCTATCTATCTACAAGGTGTAACATAATTACCCTATAAGCCCTAAGGTGGCGTAATCAGACCGACCACCTGAGTGCTTGGACATGTGCAAAGGGTCAATTAATCGTATTTTTGATACAAAAGTACAACTTTTATTATTTTACAAATTTACAATTTTTTAATGGTTGTTTACTATTTGCGTAAACGCGCATGCACACATAGGTAGGTACCCTCCTACCGCGTCGCACGCACGCACTAGCTGGTTGTAGGTACATTTTAAGCAAAAGTTACGAGTTCATTTTATGAATGAAAAACTTCGAAATCTCAAAAGTCGTAGAACAAACACTTTTCGCCGTGACCTGTAAAATACCCCCATTTCGGACTTATAGGGTATTTATGTTACACCGTGTATTTAGCTTGTATGCACCCACTGCTGGGTATAGGCCTCCTCTTTAGTAAGCCAGTCTCGCCTACTGACCTACATCTAAACAAAGAAGTAATAAATAACTCATGAGCACATCTGCCTGTATATTTCACAATATTGAACATATTTAGCACAATAGGCTAGTAATGAAAGTGATAAGAGGCCGATAAGAAACTAAACTAAGTTTATCTACGGGTTTGGTTGTTTTTACTGAAAGTCTTTTATCATAACATAAACAAACGAATTACACAAGTGGGCACAGTGCAACGCTCATGTTCTCAGTGGATGTGCTCAGTGAGGCAATACATTGTTACAGTTCAAGCTGTATCTAAGAATTAAGAATCCACGTTTTTTATTTCAATAAAATATAGAGATATGTTTCAATCCGGAAAAGGGGCTTTCAAATGGTATAAGTTTCATTGAAATTGGTCCAGAAGTTATGGCGTGACCTGCGAACAAACTAGTATAGATAATGTATAACGACTAGACAAACATGCCAACAAAGTTTGTTATAGATAAATTGCAAGACTTGACATTGACAGTGACATCTTAGTGATACAGTTCAAGAATAGCAATGTTTTGTAATTGATAACGCGAGATTACCTAACGCCTCCAATGTTGTGTTACGGTCATTGGGCGACTTCTACTTTAGGATGGCCTTCAGTGAGATTTATTTAATTTTTTTTAAAACTTTAGTATTTTTTTAATTCTTTCAGGTCGTCTAGTCGAAGCGACGCGTGACCCGAGGGCTGGTGATTATCTAGGCCAGCGTATCAGCATTGCTATGCAGCGCGGCAATGCAGCCTGTGTCTTGGGCACGCTTCCGATTGGTACTGATTTGGAGCAGTTGAGCTATCTATAAATCGTTTGCAACGGTTTGTGGATAGTTCAACGGTTTCATGTGTATTTTGTAAATATTGTGAATATTGTGAATATTGTAAATACTGTATTAGTTGTAATTTTCTTTGTGAATAAATTTATTTAAATAAACTTATTTAAGAGTTCAGTATTCATATTTATTGCCATAATTATGTACGTAATTATAGATTTAACCTTGTCAGATCTTAGTAGGACTATCTTCAGAGTTACTACAGAAGTACCCCAACTGACTTAATTTAATTACTTTTACCACAGATCACATAATGCTATACTAGCTTTTACTTTTATCAACATAACACTTTATTCACTTTACACTGTGTAACTATCCAGAACTGTTTTACAGTTGACTGAATTACTAGCTCTCTCACTGTTAGGATTACTTGTTAAGCATTTTGTTTATTAGTAAGAGACAGAAATTTAATTTTAACCGGGCGTTTAAGGTAGTTACTTTTTTATTCACAAAGAAAACTACAACTAATACAGTATTTACAATTATTTACATTAGACACATGAAACAGTGGAGCTATCTACAAACTGTTGCAAACGATTTATAGATGGCTCATAACAAGGCTATGCCTCTATTTTTTATTGGAAGTAGGTTGGCTCTGGTTACTAATTAGTTAAGTTTTGGTCTATTATTATCATATAAGTCATTCTGTTATCCTTAGTTTTCATTCACAGTTATTATCTACCTAATGCATGTTGTGTTCGCCTGTAAAAGGTTTGCGCACCTACATTTAAGACCACTAGCTCTATTATAGTTAAGATAGTGCTGTGCACAAATTGTTGGCTTACCTAAATAAATAAATAAATAAAAATAAATTTCACACAGCAAAAAATCATTATTATCGGTCTGCAGTGCGAATAAAAACGAATTAGGTAGCTAAGTAATGGAATCGCTAACATGCGAAGTATTTTTTATAGGTACATCCATATTTATTATACACCACCTTGTATAAATTTATTGTTGGCAAGCTACCTACCACAGTTTTATAACTATGATAATTAAATTAACCTAAGAATACGCCATAATAAATATTTTCAAAAAAAAATAATATTATCGAGATAATTATCACCAATCGTGGTTTTTAAACACGTAAACCAAGATAAAAGTTCAAGTATTATATTCCCCTAATTTTGAAGGGCTAACTTTAACAGATTCTGAAATAAATAACCATTTCAAAATACAAAATTTTCAAGCATTTCTTAAGGCGTATGTATAAGGCAGACAAACCTCTCGCTCGCACATTTTACCATTTTTGAAAATATAATATAACTAAATGTAATTATGTGAAATTGCAGAGCTTCAGGGTCGAGACAATGACAATGCATAGGTTCAGTAAAAATATCACATTGATCCAAAACAAGTTTTCTAACCAAAAAATTTGCATTGGTAAAAATTTATCGCATTGGTATAAGTTTCTTGGTCGGAAAACTTGTTTGGATCAATGTGATATTTTTACTGAACCTTTGCATTGTTATTCTCTCTACCTTGAAGATCTGCAATTTACCATAATTACATTTATTTACATTATATCTTCAAAAATGTTGAAATGTGCGAGCGAGAAGGTTGTCTGCCCTTACCCTACGCCTTAAATCAAGCCGAAACAGACATAAATCAAAATTAATACATGAAAGGTATTTTTGTAAAACCACCAAACCATGCACCGTGTACCATTTCTTTGGCAAGCAATAACCAGCTCAGTCCATAATGAAGGTTTTTGTTGTAACAGAGGATGCATGAAGGTCAAAAACACCATAATGAGAGCTAGGTCCTGTTTTAGTACGTATACATCAGCCGTGGGGCATAATTATTAAGATACACCTGTCCCATCACCTGCCTGACTAGAAGCGGTCTAGTTGGTAATGTATCGCTGTGATGATCATCTTAGGCTGCGTTTAAATGAACTACTGCTACACTGCTACAGTTTGAATTTATTTCTAAACTAGCGACCCGCCCCGGCTTCGCACGGGTGCAATGCAGCGATGATGATGTATTATACATATAAACCTTGAATCACTCTATCTATTAAAAAAACTGCATCAAATTCCGTTGTGTAGTTTTGAAGATCTAAGCATACAAACATACAGACATTAGGACAGACGCGGGAAGCGACTTTGCTTTATACTATGTAGTGACTAGCTTCCGCCTGTGACTTCGTTCGCGTCCCGTTGGATCCCGTTGATTTTCCGGGATAAAAAGTAGCCTATGGTATCGATTCGGTTGTTGCATTTTCTAAACTAACCTAATTTGACGGCACTAAAAATGTTGCCGTCCCTTTCTCATAAACTGAAACGACAAGGACGGCTATAATTTTAGAGCTGTCAAATTAGGCTAGTTTAGAAAAAGGCAACAACCGAATCGATACCTATGTGTTAATCCAGCTCACGGGCAATATTATTCTAAGTTTCATCCAAATTGTATGAGTAGTTTTTGCGTGAAAGAGGAAAAACATACATACATCCGACCGAAAACCCCGAAAACCCCCGACCGAAAAACAGAAGGGGATAAGTTCGACGACGTTGTTTATCTGTCTGTTTGTATGTTTGTCTGTGCCCTGGTAGCTCAGAAATTTGGGTTTCAATTTGAATACGTTTTTTGTAAAAAAAGCTGGTGGAACTGGGATGGTTCTTAGCAGTGTTTGGTGAAATTGGTGCAGCCATTTTTAAATTATGAAGATATCCATCAACTCTGAAAACCAGTTTTACAAATTGGCAGTTTGAGAAATTCAGATATAATCAACTGAGTCTTTACTCCAAGGTCAAGGGTTTGATAACTTTTGAATATGAACTCTTAGGCCCGTATGCCGATACAGAAATCGTTACTCAAGCATAGATTTAAGTACTAGTACAGCATACGGGCCTAAGTTTAATCTAAATTAGTTTTAAGTATTCTATCAGCAATCTAGTACCCAAAGTACAAGCTTTGCTTATTTGGGACTAGAGAGCGTAGAGCGTATGTCCAAGAGTATTTATTTTAATTATTATTAATCTGAACGTATCTGTCACACGAGTTTGTAAGGTTTCGGAGAAATTTATATAAATTCCTACGAGAAACTACGAGAAGTAGATTAACGTGAATGAACTAAAATTAAAGAAATATAACTTGCCACAGAAATGACCATATTAAAATGACAGCTCCGAGTGCAGGAGATTAGGAGATAGATGTTAATTAAGTAATCTGTGTCTTTGTACCCATGTGAATCTTCTAACTGTTTGTGAGGTATGCTGGATGTAGCCAATGTAGGTGATCTTGAATAGACTTAAAAAACAGTCCATTCAAGATATCCCCCCTTTTTTTAAAAATGCGCACTTAACAGTGTTCATAAAACATAAATCTAAGCTATTAGTAGGTACCAACTTTATCAAAATTTAAGATTTACCAAGTAGTCAATAAATCATAAACAGTAATTTTGTTAAAAAAAACTTTTAGAGGCGCTATAGCCTGTCGAGTTATGCTAAAATACTAGGTTTGTAGTGTACTAAACTGTGTTCAGCTATGTTACTGTTACATTTATTATGATAAATAACGTGGCAAGAAGGAATGATGGAAGATGGACCACAGCGATTACGGAATAGTGGCCAAGGGACACTCAAAGAACACGAGGCAGACCACCCGCCCGATGGTCCGATGATATTGTGGCTGTAGTTTTGCAGCAGTGGAGAAGACTCGCACAGGACCGGAGAGACTGGCGTACTAAAGAGGAGGCCTATACCCAAAAGTGGGTGCACACAGGCTGAATAGATAGATAGATAGATGATAAATAAAGACCTTTTAAAACAAACAGTTCATTCAAGACAAGGAAGAGGTTCTCAAATGTCGATCCGCAAATCGAGTTTGTCTGTTTGTTCGTTCGCGGATCACGCCTTAACTACTGGACCAATTTCAACGAAACTTATACCATTCGGAAGTTCTTTTTCCGGATTGAAACATAGGCTATTATTTTATTGAAATCAATGATGTGGATTCTTAGATACAGCTTGAATTCTCTAAACCAAAAGCAGCCATTTGCTACTAGGTTCATCGTAAGCTGGTTGACAGATATTTCGGTGTTGGCGCACGCGTACGAAGTCGCGGGTATCAGCTATATATATGTGTATATTTATTTATTTAAACTCTAGAATATAATGATTTATTGATTTCCTGTTCAATTACTCTACAATAAATCTGCAGGAAAAACAGTTTCTAGTTTCTATAATGTACATATCTGTTTCGTAATGTAATATTAGTACTCTAGGAGGAAGGTAAGTTGGTGTTGGTTCGTGTGGTTTACCGACTGACAAAGACTTTAGCAGAAGTATAGAAATACGAGAGGAAACGAATAAAATGTATATTTCTACCAGAAACTCAGTGATGCTGAATGCTCCAATTTCATTAACCAATTCATCCCTTTATGAAACTTTCTTTTTCTTTTTCTTTTTCTTGTGGCTGTTCGGTGGCTAGGGCTGCGAATTTAATAATATCAGTATTTATTGGCGTTTACTTGTTTACGAATCTTTTAACAAAAGGCGGAGACCTGAGTAGGTAAGTTCTGAAAAATTACCGATAAAGAAGAGAGACAAACGGCCATACGAGGACGGTGTTTAAATTTGAGTGACGTTTCAGTATGCGGCCTATGAAACTTTCTTTGAGTACCTAAGTAATGTCAGTGTCATGGCAAGTGAGTGGCCATCGGTACATAGTTAGCGACTTTTCAAACCAAGGCCCGTAAATGCTGATTTACTTGCTTGATCCAGACTTAAGCAGGGATATTTTCTATGCCTGAGTAACGATTTCTTTATCAGTACACAGACTGCTAATAATTAAATGTATTTCTTATAAATAACTATTATACTTCTATTAACTACTTTTCAAGGAAAAAACAATATTTATGAGCTTTGATCAACTATTACTACATATAATGTCCGTAATATAATAATAAAATCAGATGCGGTACATATTGCTCATTTTTCTTTTAACTACCTAAGTATTTATGTATTCTCGGTCACTAAGTATGTGCAAGTTAGCAAGTTAACTACTATGTAGGTAAATATCTATATTTCGATTACTTCAAGGTTAGCGTTTCCATGACCTATGCTTGCCCTGCAAGTGGAGCGTTAAATATAATTTGTAAATCAAAATAACTATCTTCAAATAATTAAATTTTAAACACTTGGTTTACCTTTAACAAAACTGATAAAGTATATGGATTTTTTTTTAAATCTTGATCTTATTTTTTTACACAATGACAATAGAAAAATACGTTCAAGATTTTGTAAATTTTTTTTCGACCAAGTATTTTCACGAAACTGATATAAAGTACGAAACAAAAAAAATACAAAATCTTTAACGTATTTTTTACGTTATGACACAAATTATAAATAGGTCCTACTTGATTTGAAATGGTTCAAAAACTACTGAAAGAAAACGCAACAGTCACATACGTAGTCGTATTGTTCTGCTGACCCCACACTATGATTAGCTAAACAGAAAACAGGTACAAACTAAATGGAAGTTCAGTAAGATTTACCTAATCGCGATAAATAAAAAAAAAATACATACGATAAAACATCCCCATGTAGAAGCCGACGACAGCGGCGGCGATTTTCACGAAATCATTCGTGGTATCTTTGTCGAATCTCTTCAGCAAATCACTCATGATGAACGTTTTTACAGGTCTCGCGTCGCACTGAGCCTCAACCATTATTATCGCTCATTAAATTATTATTTAAAAAATGCACCGATAACCCATCGACCGGCAGATTATGCACACAGACCATACATAGCTTGCATGTCAAGAAAAAAAATAAGTAAAAAAAAAACTCGCGCGAATGGCGTATGCTTGCCGCGAGGGCTTTGTGCTGAATGACTCTATAGGAATCCTATGCGACCCTTCCAGTATAGCAAATGTTTTTATCTTGCGTGTTCTAGACAAGTGGATGTTATATTATTTGTTTACATTTATGGTTATATCGAACAGTAAGTACTAACAGTTCTGAAAAAAAATGCAATGCATGTTTTTTTTTGCACGATATAATACACGTTTCAAATACTTATGAAATACTCGTAGTAAGTACCTACCTACTAAGAAAAGTACCTATGTAAATAAATAGTTTACTAGTAAGTATTTTTGATAAAAAAAATATGTACCTAACAAATTCGGACATTTATTTTTGTGCACCCTTGATGTCGAGATAAAACATGATCCTGTTTACTTTTGATATTGTAGATGAAATTGACGACTATAGGTACCGTTTAAGGCGACATTGTTGCTGCTTGATGCCTACACGATGGTAACTAACCGAAACGCGTTGCATACCTACGTAATTTATGGGTGGGCCATAAATATCTACTGTGTTCAAAATATTTATTTTTGGATTTATTTCCCATCGGTTCAACGTAAGTGGGTATGTTCTGAAAGCAAAACACAGAATAATTGGTTTACCTACTTGAATGAAATACTTCTTTCCAGTAATTTAGATCTTAATAATATAAAGTGCCTTCTGGTAAGATCGGCGAAGTAGTAAGTCCGGATACTAAGCAATTCGGCGATATTTTTAAATGATGGCAACATCATATTAACATTTTGCTATACAGCAAATTATTAACATTTTAAATAGCTTATTTTGCAAAATGGCGCGTAAGGCGATGTTGCCATCATTTAAAAATATCGCTTAGTTACGTGATTTATCCGGACTACTACAGAACCGATTTTGATGAAAATTCTATGGGACCGATATAGGATATCCTTTCAAACAAAAAATAAATCCAAATTGGTTTAGGCATAGAAAGAGGTATGATAATAAGCAAAAACATTGGTTAAAACAGGTTTTTCGGCCGAGTCCCGCTTCTTACAACAGAGATGATAATAACATTTATTTTTTTTAAGAATAATCCCAAATCGCATATTTGTAAAAAGAAAACCACTTTCCTCAGAAAGTCTTTAAGCCTTGGTCTCGCGATCGTAAAGCACAACACAGCGGTATACAGCATGCAGCGCCGGACACATAATTGTATGGAAAACGTCTAGTATGGTCTCTTGTTACGTCGCAGTCTGCGTCAGCGGCGAGGAGCAAACGCGATACTCTGCGTTGTGCTTTACGAGACGCGACGTCAATAATCTTTGCTCAATAGACCCCCCCAACTAAAATCCAGGTTCTTCACCTCATCAATAGACAATAGGTGATGTTTTCATCCATTTTTGTCGGTGAATGATTGAGATTATAAATATTTATTATTGAATAGATATTAAAGGCGACACCTTAAGCTTCATTAAATTTTTTAATGATAACCGGCCATTTCCTCCATGCAGAGGCGGATATCTCAGTCTGCCGTGTTCCAGAGTATCTTCTAACTATGCAACAAATCGCTTAGCATCGGCCTTAAAAACAAAAAAAAGTAGGTACCTAACCTAGGCTTACTTTGCTTACCTAACTTACTCTGAAAACGTAAAAATCATAGAATTTCGGAAACAAAAACGCCAGTAAAGTAAATACAAAGAAGAGCACTTTCGTTGATACACTAGTTCGTTTATTTTGTTTCTTTTCATTTGGATGATTTTTTCATTTAATTTTAAGGTTGAAAAAGTCGCACACCTTTCCATACAAACGTGGAAGGGTAACCACTCCACTGTTTTACGTTGACCAACCAAAACTAAGGATTATATCAATTTATCTCGTCATAATCTATGTCTGTATACAGCCCAAACCGTAAAAAAAGTATTCATTTAAAAAATTCAAGCTTCTAAACTTTCGTATGGAAAGTATATTTAGCTTGTATTTTTTAAATGAATACTTTTTAACGGACTTTTTTACAGACATGGATTATGACGAGATAAATTGATATAATCCTTAGTTTAGGTTGGTCAAAGTCAAACAGTGGAGTGGTTACCCTTCCACATTCGTATGGAAAGGTGTGCGACTTGTTCAACCTTAAGTAACCACCTCTTAACTAATCTCTACACTTTATGGGCGCCATATTACATGGGGTATCGTTTAAAAACAGGTACGTTAGTTACTTATACGATTTAATACCGCGTCACGCACCCATAATATGGCAGTCTCGCCATGAGGGCAAGCAAAGCAATCTCGTATGAGTTAGTGGCCAACTCTGGTGACGGCGTTTATAGGCCGCCTTAAGGCGTCCGTCATGGCTTAACGACTGCTAGAGCCGGGAGCGACAGATCAACGTGCCCTCCGAAGCACGAAAGCGCTCAGATATTTAGATTAACAGACTTTTTATAAGTAGGTAAGGTACCCATATGGACGAGGTATATATATTGCAATAGATATTATTGTAATGTTCGTAGCTTAAATTCTCATACGAGCTTGCTTGCTAGTATCTACAAACTTATCTTGAATTTTTACACCCCTTTCTCTTGCAATTTACACATGAGCTGATAACACAAGGTTATTGAAACAGAATTGAACTCACAACTAAACAGAAACCTTAGCCAAGATGTTAACACCCTGGAGATTGCTATTACAGTGATTTAGATGATAACATAAAAAAAGACAAAATAATCTCTAACACACATATTCTTAGTTACCTCGAATAATCCTCACCTCAACTCAATCTCGAAATCATGCTTTGGTAGTAAAATTGACAGCTAAACCAATCAAAGCAGTTGAGCTATCTATAAATCGTTTGCAACAGTTTGTAGATAGCTCAACTGTTTCATGTGTAGTTTGTAAATATTGTATTAGTTGTAATTTTCTTTGTGAATAAAGATCAAAGCTTGATTTCGAGGTCGAGGAGGTGCTGACTAAGAATATGGCCCTCAGTTGGTTTCTACAAAGATGATGAAACAAGATGACAATGACTTAAAATGATAAATAGATCTAGATAATAATTTAATCTAGGTATTGGGAAACAGATTAACCATTCAAAGAACGGAACGTGAATTTGAACCGACCTTGAACGCCCCGGGGCATTTCCGCCGGTTGACGGGTTAACAAGGATTAAAAGAATATATATATATCCTCCATATAAATAAAAATGTATATTTCCAATTTTGCTTTTGCAAAAATTCTCTATTTAATTGAACGTTTATTATAAGTTCTATTGGTTGAAATATTTGATTTAAGATGCACATAGAGGTGATGTGCAATGGATTAGAGAAACCTATCCATAAGTTACATTCACACAATGCATGAACAGTTGTATGATTGAAACAAGGGCTTATTGGACAAAGCCCTTTGGTGAGTAGTAGGTATAGGTACTAAAATTTTTTGATATAAAAAAACAATGCTAAAATACAACATTAGGTTGACCTAATGTTGTATTTTAGCATTGTTTTTTTTAGATACGATAAACGATTTATAGTCTATGATTTTGCTACCTTGAGGTAGCAAAATCATAGACTCATTTACGAGCAATTTATGCACGTTTTTTGTATAAGAATCTATACAAGTCCTTGGAATATGATGAAATACATCGTAAAAACAGATAAATAGATGAGGTTTTTGTTTCAACATAAAGTGGGTTATTTACACCTGTTAGAGCTACTAAATCGAAGGTCAATGATATGCAAAGCACTCACCGATCATATCATAGAAGCTGGGGGTGTAATTGTCCATAAAATTTGATAGATAACTCATCTTGACGAAATCGACAGTCTCACAACAGATATTTAATAATTTCACTTGAAAACTCACAAAACTGAAAATGCAACTGGATAAGTGTTAGCAAACGTTACGAAATAATCGAATCGCCTGATCAAAGATCAAATTATCGCACTGTTTATTATATTTTTTGCAACATCAGCAGAATATTTTATTTTGTTTCATTGTATTTTGTTTTTTTTCTGTAGATGCTTAGCTAACTTTCAAGTCAGTCAGCTGTTACTCTAATTCTTCTTCTTCTTCTATACCTTTATGGCCTCTGCCTAGCAACATGCTGACAGCAACTCGCAACACGTTGATTCAACTTTGTTCCTACACAAATGTTTAGCATGAATAAGGGGCTTTAATTTTGCCTGTCCTGATTGATAAATTTGATTGAATTATTATATGTCAAGTTAAGTCAGTCGTCAAGTCAGCTGTCGTTTGTTTTGAAAAGAAAATGGTCGATTTTCTCTTCAAATCCTAAATCAATAATCAATAATTAATAATCATTTATTTGGTAAGGGTATTACACGTCAAAATAAAGTTTAATATTAGGTACTTATTGATACCATAAATATCATAAAAAAATTCATAAAATTAATTAATTAATAGTTTCATCAACAATAAAATCAAACTTTCCTAAGTTATTAACCTATTTTACAATCATGTTTTTTCCATGAACTCCTCGTAACTGTAGAAGATGTTGCCTATGAGCCAGTGCTTCAGCCTGACTTTAAACGTGCTCAGACTAGGAGCTGCAGTGACTGTGTTAGGTAGTCTATTGTATACTGTCGGCCCCATTATGTGCGTTAGCTTGTCAGACTTAGCTAGAGTGCGTGATACTGTGGCAAGCCTATTTGCACTTCGGGTATTATACGAGTGCCTGTCCTTATTCCTATCAAAGAGCTCCAGATTGTTTCGCACGTACACCACAAATGACGATCGATGGGAGTGTCAGTATTTCCAATTTCTGGAAGTACGGCCTAGCGGAAGTATCTTGTGATATGTTTGACCATTGCTCGTAACCAATTTTCTCATTCAGAGAAACCACTCTAGATACATCTAATCCAATGGCTCACCACGACCACGACGACGACGACGTTACTCTTGAAACAAGAGCGGAAGAAAAAAAACGCTGTCATTTATGTATAAAATGTCAGTGTCATGTCAGAACAATAAAAAAACTGCTTTGTTTTTCAATACGAATTTGCGATTTTCTTGATAAAACCTAATTCACTTTATGGCACCGAAAATGCCATAAAGTCATGAAAAAAACTAAGTAAATGCTGTAAAAATCAATAATGACGGACCGAATATACAGAAGGATGCTGCTGCGCCGTAGATGTTTTAAACGCGTGTGTATCTTCACAGTTTGTTGCGCTCTTTCCTATTTCATGACCATTTTCCTATTCGGCGAGTTGAAGAGCCCCTCAGTGATGAGCCTCACTGATTTAGGTCGCTGTCCGGCCTGTTATGGTGTATCAGTCTGTCCCGAGCTGTATTCTAATCAAATCACACTTGAAGACAGCGGGTGGACGAACTTATTCAACGTAAAGAACGTGTTTTACGGTTACACGAAATCGAACAGAAGAGTTGTTCTGAAGAAGTTGGCTCACGATTGGGAGCTGGAGGAACTAGATTCGAGGCTGTGCAAACGCTGGAATTTGCCAGCTAACTGCAAACCTATGGACTTGGCTAATGGAACTAACATTGATGAGAAGATAGTGAAGCTTGTACAGCATGGTAAGATGTCTGAAGACACAGCCAGGCAGAAGTTGATCCTCTGTCCGTATGCATACAGCATTTATGATTTCGTGCAGCCTGCGTTGAATGCAAAAGCTAATAACAGGTTCGATAGAATGTATATCTGGACAATGCTCAAGATTAATCCAGAACCTATTATTTTACAGGTATAAATTAATTTTAAAAGAAGACCCAAGTATTTGATAGGTTTTTTTTTTTTTTTTATACAATATAGGTAACCTTTTGACCACAATGTCACCTGATGTTAAGCTATGATGTAGTCGACGATGTAGCATGCTAACTTAGAAGAGTTATGTTCAATTGACCTAAAAGTTACATGTTGAGAACATGGTTCCAGGTGATCCCGAAGTCTCGAGGCTGGCCCGTACCAGCCTATGGAGGAGTATGTGGCCGATTGGAACTAGTAGCATATGAAGGTGCACCACTCTCCTCCTTACTGCACGTAGAATGGTATCGGAAACTGAAGTATGCTAGAAAAATACTCAACGCTGCTATGGACTTTACTTATAAACATGAAAGGTACAATACAATGCACAATACACCCCAACGCGGGATGTCAGTGCACATCTTATTCCCCCACTTAGAATTTGAATTAGAACAAGAAAGTTTTGTGTAGACCTTTTAATGTAAACCTAGCAGTCATTAAGCCACAACAGAGGCCTTAAGGCGGCCTAAAAACTCCGTAATGAGAATTGGCCACTAGCTCATATGAGCTTGCTTGCTTGTAATGTAAACCTTGCTGATATTCTATCTAATTTAGGTCATGACAAAATTTTGCATGTTGAAAAGCAGACATAAACAAAAAGAAACAGTTTTTGTAGAGTCTTGGACTCCAGCTGTTGAAATTCCAGTTATTTGTTATTCTAGTCATCACCTACTGGATATCTTACAACTACACTATATTATTAACAGGAGGGCTAAAAAGGCCACTTTGGATGAATCATAATATGATCCTAATAGGAATCACTTAAGAAATCGTAAAATGGTCACACAGACAATCCATAATATGATTTGTGATCCGATTCGTGATCCGATTCATATCAGCAATTCATCCGTTTGACCGTTTTCTATAGAGATTTGTGGTTTGTGTTCCTTTCTAAATATATTCTTTTCCAACAGGTACCGGTTTTACTTAAAAGACTGGTCTTTAGACAACATAGTAGCCAACGAGAAGGATGAAATAACTTTTGTTGACTTAGAAGAGTTCATCATACTTGACAAACACATATCCCCACTAAAGGACTTCCCAAATTGGTACGAGCGTTATAAAAGCCCGTTCAGCTCCTTATTTGCGATGGAGATCTCACAGATATGCCAGCATCATCTCAGTGATCATAACATTTGGGCAGCTTGTCATGTGCTGGCGAACAATCACAATCCATTGTTATACCCTATACCAAAGAAGGTTAACGATACACGGCCTCATTTCGACCGGTTGTTGAGTGAATGCTTGAATGGACAGGACCGTTTCCGAACCGTGACAAAACTGCAAAGGCTTATCAATGATATGCTGGAAGATGAAAACATAATCGGGTATGGAGCTAGGCCTCCTGAATGATCTGTGTGAGGAACCCAATGTCGAAATAGACATCTCAATGATCTCATGACATGATCGAAGTGGAAGATTTACGAAAGTTGTAAACTATTGGCGATCTATGTGATTCTCTTTGAGAGGAACCTGGCTATGTGGATATAAGTATTTATGTACAAAACAAGTATTCACAATGTTCTCTTTGAAACGTTTTCAGTAATCTGTTTCCTACACTTCCCAGAGTACAAGCTTTACATAGTTTTGGTCTAAATAGCGATATATAGCGACGGTGTATAAAATAATAATATAAAAGCAAAACGAACTGGAACAAATTTATATTGCTGTGTAAGGCAATGTTAAATTACTAAGCTACTTGTAGACGAACCCTTGAAGCAGTCCGTTTTGCATAAAATAGGTTTAGGTACCTAACAGACCCTTTATCATAATTATATTCTAGGCTTTAGAATGTTAGGTACATAGTCTAGCCCTAGATCTTCCTGGTAATAGCTGAATCTGAGTCAATTGAATTGCAAATGTGTTCGAGAATCTCTAGAAATACTAGGTAGCGAAATGTAGATAAATAAAATGTTCAGTGTTCATTATACCTTCCTGTTTTTAAGTAAGTTATTTGAATCTGTGATTTTTTTCATTTGAAATAAACAATTTTACAATTATCTACATACATACATATTCCTATTTCAAATTATTTTATTTTATTAGCGAAATTGCGGGCAACACTGCAAAAGAAAATGTAGCAACACATTTTTCATTTCATAAATATTTATTTCACTTATTTATACATTTTTCATGTAGATGTTACATTGAGTAAATAATTTATCTATCCTTCTTTTTATGTTTAGATTTTTTCTTTTTATCTTTTGACTTGTGCTTCTTCTTCTTTTTTGACTTCTTAGCTTTGACTTCTTTTGCATCTACCCAAGAATCATCTGACGATGAACTTATCACTTGGACTTGATTACCTTTATTACTATAGCTGTGTGAATCACTTTTGTTTGATTCTAATCTACTTTTCAAGCTGTCTGGTATTTTTGGGCCGTATGTTTCAATTTCCATTTCAACTTTTTCGGGTTTTGCAGTATCTTTTGGTTTTTCTGTATCGTCGCTTCGTCTCCAAGAGTTGAGCTCATCGAAATTGATATTAGCGAATATACCTCTAGGTGGGGAAGTGTTCCGTACAACATTCTTTGGTACTTCTGTAAAATCTTTATCTGTATTCTCAGCTGGTTTTGTATCTGTCTCGTCCTCACTGTCGCTGAGAAATATTGATTTATACAAGTCCATTTTATCGAATTTCTCAATCGCCTCTGTAACTTCCTTTCCTTGCTCTTTCGTTTCTTCCGATTCTTTTATGAACAGTTCAGCTACTGTCAGTCTTTTGAACGGGTTTATTGGTTCAATTATTTTCTGCACTGTTTGAATACTTTTAGAAGTTTCTGGGTTTTGATCTGTATTTTGTATATTTTGATCTATGTTTTGTATACTTTGATCAGAACTTCCAGGTTTTGGAATATTTCTAGGAGTTTCAGTGTGATCTCTCTGTGATTTGGAGCCACTAAATTTGCCCTGTTCTTTGGAGAAGCTGTCTTTATCATGCACTGAAGACTCCATGTATGCAAAAACTGAGTAGGATATTTTAGGACGTTCATCTTTCTTCGGTTCAAGTCTGTGAACAAAAAGGTATGAAAGCTACACAGAAACCTACAAAGCTGGGTTCTACGTAATGTAAGCAGTCGAGGATGCCGAGTTTGTAAATTTTACGTTTAGAAAGAAAGAAAGTACATTATTATGAAACAGGCAAAAACATTAAATACACAAAGCAAGCAAAACATAAAATGTGTATCTGCCTGCACTGCCCATCTATTAGACACAAATAGGCGTCCAACTCAGCATTTGTTGTGTCTTACATCACAACGCTGATGAAAGGCACATAAACTAGAATTTTGTATTGAGGAGAATCATCAGTTTTGTAAACTACCCGCTAGGGGAGCTGCTCAATCTCTACCAAAACATAGCTAACATCAACTTTGTCGTAGACGTGAACACACGTAGGGGGTCTCTAAAAATAGCACGCTTGTTCACAGGGGCGGGGCTAAGGTTTTCCTCTAGAAAAATCTCTTAAAAAAATTTGTTAAAAGTGGGTCACGTAGTATGGGTATGTTCCCTAAGCATGTACCAACATTTACAACTACATTTTTTAATTTTGTATGTAATATAGCGAAGCATTTGGCTGCCAGCACACCTGGTGGTAAGTGTAGCTGCAGCCTTAGGTGGAGCACGCTTAGCTGTAATCCACCTATTCACTCTTCTCTTGAAAATTCCTAGGTCTTCTTTCAGGAAATACTGATGATGGCAGAAAGTTCCACTCCTTGGCAGTAATATTAGGTAACTAGATTCCGTCCGCGACTTCGTTCGCGTCCCGTTGGATCTCGTTGATTTTCCGGGATAAAAAGGAGCCTATGTGTTAAGGCGAGGTTATCCAAAAAGTTTAGGTCGAAGACGTCTAGACGAGCACTGGGCGCGTGCGAGCGAGCAAGGCGCGAGCGCCTGAACGGGCTGAACGTATAGATTTTGATAGTTTTCATTCACAGAGATGAATAATAACTAAATTATAATAAAAAAAAAATACAGTTGCCTAGTAAATAATAAGCCCTATCTTTTGTTATAACTTTGACATGATTTCAAGAAGAAACATCGTAGCATGAACCGTTTGAAATATCGATTTAGTGTCATCTTTACGATTTTTTTTATCGAGAAAATTATTATTATTCACGTTTCTATCTTTACAAAGCTCTAGGATATATGTTCAATTTTAATAAAATATTTTTTTTTTCGTGCAACTTTTGCACTGCAGTAGAGATACAGTTGTTAAAAAACCTAAAAGTTTCGAATAACCCCGCCTTAATCCAGGTCACGAACAATATATATTCCAAATTCCATCCAAATCGGATCAGTAGTTTTGGCGTGAAAGAGTAACAAACATCCTCACAAACTTTCGCGTTTATAATATTAGTAGGATTACCTGGTAATATTAGGCTCGGGTACATTGAACCGCTTGCAAACAACACTGTCGGGCCGCCATGTGGTTTGCGTGCGCGTCATAACTCCATACACGCCTTTTTCTGCGGCCGCTATTTGTTCAGCGGTGGCAATGCCATAGTTACTCCTGCTTTTGGCGACGGCGGTTAGAGGGTTAATGCTGTCATCGGGCTGGGCTGCGTGTGTGAATCTGCGGGGTTAAATATTTTATTAGAATTTTTATGAAAAGATCGTAAGTAGATAACTACTTACTTTGATATGATTTACTCCAATAACAACTGCTTTACCTCACCGATACGACCACCGAAAATGTCGGTACGTGTAGTAGTGTTATTTTTTCTATAGGTACTATTATAAAACTGTAAGGAAGTCAAAAACTAAAGTTAAGACTAGTTGACAGATATTTTGGTGGAAAGTTTCGCACACGTACGAAGTCGCGGGTATCAGCTAGCTAAACAATAATGATGAAACAAGATGAAATAATACTTAGATTCTTACCTATCACCCATTATACCAGTAAGTGGCCTATAAAGCTTGGCCGCCTGTTCAAACTCCACCATTTCTCTCTCTCGCTCCCACTCGTTCAGCCGGTCCATATCCCCATCTCTATCAACCTCGCCTTTCTCGCAATACATCTCGTATCTCGCTTGCTTTTTTGGGTTCGTTACGAACGGTTTGAAAACTTTTACCAAATCTTTGCCCGAATCTTTTATTGATATAAAATCAGGCGTATTTTGCTCTATTTTTGATGTCATATCTATTACTTTAATGGTCTCCGACCGGCTTTTTGTCATGTCTATTATTTTGATGGTCTCCGGCTGACTTTTCGTCATGTTTATAATTTTGATGGTCTCCGGCTGACTTTTCGTCATGTTTATAATTTTCATGGTCTCTGGTTGGCTTTTCGTGTCGATTTTGTCAGTGGAAACAAAATCGAGACTTTTTCCCATGATTTTAGCGAGCAATCCATCTTTTTTGGACTGTGTGGTTTTTGTTTCTTCGTCTCGTATTGACGAGGTTACTTGCGTTTTTGTCGGTGGAGTTTCTCCGAGTAGTTGACCTCTGGCTTTTGCTGTTAGTTCGTGTCGGCCTAGACCTGTAAAATAAAGTGAAAATTGGAATATACATTGTCCGTGACCTGGATTAACACAGAGGCAACTTTTTATCCCGGAAAACCAACGGGATGCAACGGGACTCGAACGAAGACGAAGCTAGTGTTAAATAAAAAAACACAACAATATTTGTGTAGGTATATGTATCCTTCCTACTAATATTATAAACGCGAAAGTTTGTAAGTATGGATAGATGTTTGTTACTCTTTCACGTAAAAACTACTGATCCGATTTGGATGAAACTTGGAATATATATTGTCCGTGATCTGGATTAACACATAGGCAACTTTTTATCCCGGAAAACCAACGGGATCCAACGGGACGCGAACGAAGACGCAGGCGAAAGCTCACATACAAGAATATCTCTGTATGTTTATGTATGTGTATGTATATAAAGTGTATGTATTGTCAGTACCTTGATCCCGTGGTATTGCGTGTGTGGGTTCGAAGCGAGACCTCCTCGCGCCGGCGGGCAGAGGCACGTACTCGCGGGGCGGCGCGGGGGGAGGGTAACTACTCGCTGCAGGTAATGCCTTCGATGAACGCACGAAACCTTGCAGCACCTGAGGGAAATTACAAAAAAATAAAATAAAAAGAAACAACCGAATTGAGAGCCTCTTCCTTTTTTGAAGTCGGGTAAAAATGATTTAGCACTTACATTAGAACCTTCCCTCACAGGTTTAGCCAGCTGCTTATCTTTAGAAGCGCCGAGTGCAAAGTCATAGTGAGACATATCTTCAGTTGCGTAAATATCTTCGTCGTCCGCTTCAAAAGCTCCTACGCCGAACGCTTGACCGCGGATTGAAACCTGGAATCATCATCATCATCATCATCATCATCATCATCATCATATATATATAAAACTCTTTTGAAGCCGACTGATAATCAACGCACAGCCTAAACCTTAAGTCCTACAGGTATGAAATTTGGAAGGTAGTATCCTTATGTAGTGTAGGAGTGCACTAAGGAATTTTGAAAAGTCACTCTCTAAAGGGTCTAGAAACAAACAACGTCGCGGTCGACGGTTAAAAAAAAAATACAAATACATTAATTTACCATTTCGTTTCGATAGTGGCATAGCAGGAAAACTCGTATGAGTTATTGGTCAACTCTCGTGACGAAGTTTTTAGGCCGCCTTAAGACCTCCAACTGCTAGAGCCGGGACCGGCAGTTTAACGTGCCCTCCGAAGCACGGAAGCACTCAGATGTAAATGCCACTAACGCTCACCCATCCAAATAGTAACATATAAATAACAAAAGGTAGGTACTATCAGCAAAACTGCCGGCTTATTTTTGAAACCGCTTTGCTTGACAGGGTCCCGAAATATTTCTTTGAAAGACGGGCGTGACGGCTATATAGTCGGTTCACAAAAATGGACCTACCTTTTTAGTGACGTAACGTAAGACGTAACTTTTGGTGATAGTGATAGTAGGTACGTTACAGACATGTACACAATGTCATTTATATATTTTACGTACCTACGTGCATAACTAGGAGTAAAAGAAATTAGTCACAAATCATTTTGACATGATCGTAGGACATACAAAAATACAGATTTCCTTATAGGAAGAACGATTTTTTGAGCCTTCTCATCCAACTTGGTAACTCTAGAATGTAGTTGAAGTGGATTTCTCAAAACGCAACGATAGCGCGATCTACGAACGGCTCGTTTTTAACAGCGCCATCTAGTACCGAAGTAAAGAAGTTGGGGCATTTTAAAATAATATAAATAATATTGTGTTAATGAAAGTTTTAAAATCTAGTTTTGCATTGGTAAGTGGAGGTAATCATAGACCAACGACATTTTGCACTGGCAATTTCTAATATCTATTATTGTATTTATTGATAGTTATAACATTTTTAAAACCTTTAGGGTCGATTCACACATATCAGTGAAGTCACAGTTCCGGCACAGCTTTCATACATTGAGAGCACTGTGTCGTCACTTCAGTCGTGGTCAGTGACGACACAGTGCTCTCAATGTATGAAAGATGTGCTGGAACTGTGACTTCACTGATATGTGTGAATCGACCCTTATTGTAAATCTATATACCGCGTTCACACTATGCCCATGCCGCTGCCGGTATTATTGCCGCGGACTTATTGCCACAGCAACATCGCCTTTATTCTCATTAGAGAGCAAGCGCATGAACTCGGGCCGGGAGCCGGGACAGAGGCATTATCGTGTTCACACTATGCTCGTGCCCACTTCCCTGCCGACTGCGGCATAGTGTGAACGCAACATTAGAAAAAATCAAGTTTAAAAAAATAAAGTGAAGTCTGGGCTGTATACAATCCGGCCCGACCCTTTGAAATAAAGATACACATACCTTTTTCCCTTTCTCCTTCATAACCAGCCGACTAGAGTTATCCCCACCCCCATATTCTCCCACCAGATTCCCCAACACAGAATGCCGACTGAGTCCTTTGTAGCCGAGTCCAAAACGATCGCTCTTCTGGCTCAAGATATAAGGCTCATAATCGTCTGGGGCGAATAGCGTTTCATAGTCCAGTTCTGAATCTGAGCTGTCTTCGTTCTCAGAGGTTTCTTTCTGTAAAAAGACATGCTTAGTTAAGGTAGGTAAAGGTATCAGAGGTGTCTATCATCAATATATATAAAACTCTTTTGAAGCTGACATAGAATCAACGCAAAGCCTAAACCATAAGTCCTAGAGGTATGAAATTTGGAGGGTAGTATCCTTATATAGTGTAGGGGTGCACTAAGAAAAGAATTTTGAAAAGTCACACTCTAACGCGAGCAAGGCCGCGGGAGACGGCTAGTATAAAATAATTGTAGACGTTAAAACAGGAACAGGTTGTAGTCATTAGGGTGATTTTCCACCAAAGCTAAGCTAAGATACCTAAAGCAGCTTCTACGGCGTCAACAGCTACCTAAAGTTATTAGAATACAGACTGGATGTTTACTCAAGTGTTTATGAAGCACTGGGATAAGGCGCACACTGTGCACACTGTGCACACCTGAGGGCCTAGTACAAGTTTTCAGTGTCGCCCTCACTAGTGCGCCCAGCACACTAGTGAGCGCTGATTTGTATGAAAACACTGAGCGGATTCTTTGAGAAGCTCGAAATGCGAGTACGGGCTTGGTGTAGACCAAGCTTCTCAAAGAATCCGCTCAGTGTCTCCATACAAATCAGCGCCCACTGGTGTGCTGGGCGTCAGACGTTTCACACCAGATTTACACACCAAAACTCGTACTAGGGCCTCTGATTGTATTGAATGAATGAATGAATGACTTTGTGTGCCGTTAAAACTATTAAAAACTAGCTGACTCGGCGACAAGTTTTTTTTTACAATAAATAGGAGTTTAAAATCAGAAAAATGAGAAGAAGTTTAAATGCAGTCATGTTTTAACTGATGTAATTTTTTAATGAAATAATTGTTTTATTCATATTTTAATACTGATTATCCTATTCCGGACAAAGACCATTTCAAAAACACAATAATCATAAAAATTGGCCAAGCCGTTCTTGAGTAATAAATGATGTAACTAACACGACTTTGTTTTGTAAATAGATATGTTACTTACCTACCTAAATCGTTCTAATATGACCGTTATAGTCTACGTACATTTCAGATACAGATAAGACTACACTAAACTAGTTTATTTGTGTCTAGATTGGATCAAACTTGACCTATACCTGTGTTGGTCTCAATTCCTCTGGCATGTAGCATCCGTAAACTTTATGACGGTCGGCGGCGATGCGCTTCTCACTGCTTCGCAGCCGTCCCCCCGCGCCTTGCCCCGCAACCCAGCCCATAGCACGCAGCATCTTAACAGCTGCTGTTTCATGAACTGGTCGTAACAACTGCTCTAGAACTGGTTCACCTAATGAACACGTCATATTGAATAACATAAATGGATTTTTTTTTTGTATAACAGTCATTACTAGACATCGGATTATATGCAATATCAAAATGCCAAAATATGCACTAAAAAAGGGCGAAATATGCATAAAATATGCACAATAAAAAAAACATTTTTTTGATGAAGGTATCCGCTTTTCACAAACCTTGCAGAAAATCACAGTACCATCAGTCGTAAATTGCCAGCCATTAAAATCTGGGTATTTTTTTTCCTGGCGGCATTATTTCAACAAAAATAAGATTCAAATACAGCGAGACAAAAACAATAGAATTGCGTGGCGCGTGAGTGAAGCAGCGAGTGCCGTATGTCCCTATCCCGCGCGCACACCGCACCCCGCCCACGCCTGCAATAGTATATCTAACTATTGAAATAAGCACTATCAATGAAAAAATACCATAATATGCAATAACCCTATAAAAATAGAATTATATGCATTTGCATATGCAAACATGCAAATGCATATAATCCGATGTCTAGTTATTACTTTTAAGATTTACTGGTAAGATAACAGTGAGAGTAAGAAAGTACATTAATATAACCAAAAACAGAAACGGTTACGCATGAAATAACAGATGTTAGACACATAAAAATAAAAAGCTATTATCTAAGATAATTATGTACTTGCTTTCGCCGGCGACTTCGTCCGCGTCCCGTTTGATACTGTTTATTTTCCGGGACAAAAAGTAGCCTGTCTGTTAATCCAGGTTACAAATTATATGACATACTCCAAGTTTCATTCAAATAGGCTCCGGTAGTGTCAATGTGATTGAAACACATACATCTTATACATCCAAATTTTCAAACATCTAACATAATGTTTGACATTTATAATAGTAGTATAGTAAGTGGCCAACTCTGGTGACGGAGTTTTTGGCCGCCTTAAGGCCTTCGTCATGGCTAAACGACTGCTAAAGCCGGAAGCAACAGTTTAACGTGGCATCCAAAGCACGAAAACGCTCAGATGTAAATGCCACTAACAGTCACCAATCCAACTAGTGACCGCGCAGAACGTCACTTAACTTAGATAAATCGGTGAAGATTGACTAAGCAAGCTATGCCACAAGCGCTTCAATAGTAGTAGGATTAAAACTCAGCTTTTGCCCCTGTACAATTTACCTAAATTGCACATTAGCGCCTTTGCATGCGGTTCATTTTTATGATTGCCTAAGCTAAAATTATCAGTATGCGTTTGACCGTGGTCGCGTGTATTCATTAAATATTATCAATCAATCAATTATCAGTTTTTACATCTTATCATTAACAATCATCTAAGGTTGTAGGGTAATAATCCTACATCTTTATGGTCACAATCCATCATTCATGGTCTCTACCTGGTATAGGGCCATCATGAAACCCTCGAGGCCGTGAACGTTTCTTTCCAGAGAACTCACTGCTGGTGTGCATTTGCTTCGGAGCGATGCCAAACTCACTGCGGTCTTCTTCATCCATGAAGTCTTCCGGTTTTTGACTCTGCAGATAAAACAGTGATGTATAATAGTGAATGGCATAGATATAGTCCTATCCTACTAATATTATAAACGCGAAAGTTTGCATGTATGGATGTCTGGTACTCTTTCACACAAAAACTACTGATCCGATTTGGGTAAAACTTAGAATATATATTGTACTAGCTTCCCGCGACTTCGTTCGCGTCCCGTTGGATCCCGTTGATTCTCTGGGATAAAAAGTATCCTATGTTACTTCTAATACCTCCAAGAATATGTGTACAAAGTATCATGATGATCGGATAAGTAGTTTTCGAGTGAAAGCGAAAGAAACAAACTTACATTCACATTTTATAATATTAGTATAATGTGATCTGGATTAATACATAGGCTAATTTTTATCTCGGAAAATCAACGGGATTCAATGGGACGCGAACAAAGTCACAGGCGGAAGCTGGTAAATTAAGTTTTTTGCCCATTCAAGAGGCAGCGATTCCAATCGAATGGGCAAAAAAAATCCCGATGCTTGAACCCGCTCACTCATAACTATCAATAGATTGTTTGTTTTTACTTTTCAAAAATCTTTCTTTTTCTATTGTGCTGGGGTTGTCTTCAAATGCATTGTTGATCTTTTAACTTTCACATACTCACCGATGCTGTAGCCTTTTCCAGACGGGAGCTCTTGAATGTCTGTGGGGTCCATCCCTCCTGACTGCCAACTGTGTTGCCGAACCCGGCTGAGAAGCCCCCGGTGAAAGCGCCATGGAACCTCCTCCGGCCGTTATTGTCCACAGCATACTGGTCTGCTGGCTCTTGATACTTCCTCTTAGTCGGTATTTCATCTGAAAAGAACATATTGAAGAGTGTTCAAATCACTTTGGACCCGGAGTGTATATTATTGTTTTCTAAATGTTTACCTACCGTATAACAGATACTCACGGTCTCTCTAGGTCACTCTAGATCACCCTAGGTCACTCTAGGTCACCTGAGGCCATTTCGTCACTCTAGGATGATTTAATATGATGATTTAACATGATTTAATAACCTAGGGTGAAGGTTATTAAATCATCTAGCACACCCTTTGCTATACTCCAACCCAGATACCTACTTTTATCACATGTGAAGATGTATTAGACTGTGGAATTCGGTTATCTCAGCGTTTTCGTGTGATAAAATCTTAAAAGGACATACCCTCTTCATACGGCTCAAGTGGAGTCCCGTAACGAATAACATTATCATCAGAGTCAGAATCACTCATTGGACAGGATTAGTTTCTAAGCTAACATGGGGTAGGAGGTTGTAGAAATATATTATTTCAACTTCAACAAACAAAAATTCAAGAAAACCCGAAAAACTGTGCCAAAACTGTGCGAAAAACCGAAAAACAACTAACTTCAACTTCTTTCTTGTTTTTTTTTCTAGTTATTATAGCTGGCTGGGCTGGCGCTGGAGGCTTGTCTTTTTGCCACTAACAGAAAAGTCATAGAAAAAATATTCCTAATAAACCTCTACCTCTCCCTCTCCGTCATGTCAACGTCTCCTCCTCGTCTTCATTTTTCTTCATTTTTTCAACTTTTAATTAAAAAAAACAGGTAGGTAGGTATATGTTCAGTGTACGATACATGGATATAAACATAATAATTTAGGTAGGTAAGTACAGACGGTCCATGAATGTAGGTTGGAACTATGAATGCGCTAGACTAGTATCCTAGTAGGTACTCTATGGACCATTATCCAAAGGAACAAAGTAGTTATGTACCCCTCACAGATCCTAATATCCTAGCTACCTACATGCGCTAGCATCCTAGTAGCTAGAAGATGCTAGTAGTAGTTTGTGATAGATATCTACCACACCTACTAATCTCGACTTACCTAGTGCTAGTTACCTAGTTAGGTATAAAACAGTCATTAGATAAGATAGAGTACCTACGGTAGCGATCTTGTTTTTTGAGTGGGCGTTAAACATCGTCAGTCAAGGTTATTTTGCAAATGGCGGGAAACTTTCGTTTTACCATTTTACCCTGAACTTGAAAGTACCTACCTACCTACCTTTGGAGGAACCGTAAAGCTTGAAATTCTCGAGCTAGAAGACAGAAGACTCGCAGTCTGAGATTATTTAGCATGTAGGTAGCATTGACCATTGGCAGTATCTACATAGGTACCAAGCCAGCCAGCCTACTACCAGCCATATCCACCAGCCTAGCCAGTGAATTTAACAATCCATTAACAATCTACGTTTTTAGTACATTGCTGTTTGAACTTGCGTTTAGGAAGATGCAAAATATTCTTCAAGGCGCCCAACGGACAGTGTATGAATGTAAACTGGAAATGTCGCAATCGCATCATATCCAGTTTAACAGAAAGAGATAGACTAGCACAGAGTTTTAGTAGTTTGAAAGAGATAGCAAGTAAACTGTTGATGCAAGTGAGAAGGCAAGATTGTCAATTAAGCAAGCAAGAGCGAAACGTCAATACAATCTTAATTTCTTGTTATGTTACTTCGCCGAGATTGGGTACGCATGCGTCATAGAAAACGACGGGGACGTATTTGATAAAATAACCCTTGATTGAAGGCTTTCAGGCAGTTTCAGGAATAGATATAATATTATCATAAATTTTCTAACATTTGGTAGCTACCGATCTATTGACATGGGAAGCCGGCCAGTATTGGAAGCCGGCGACGGCGCGGCGGCGACTCAGAAATAGAATAACGCCTTGGAGCAATCTGTTATCCGTTATGTTATTTTATTATTGGATAAAAATTTGAATTTGAATTTGAGCCAGGCTCAATGCTGATTGTTCAGTTCACCCCGTTCATCAGTTAATCAGTCTACTCAAGTAGGTACCTAAGTCATGCATGAAATAAGCACCACCTAGTGCAGATTATTACGTAATAAGCTGCAACCTTCGAATAGCAAACATATTGATGAAGATAAACTTGTGATTGGCCATCCGCATTAAGGATGTGGGATTCATAGAAGGAATCAACCACCTTGCTTTCTTGTCTAATTTTGTTTATGCATGAAAAAGCCAGTCAGATCACCCGCGCCCACTGAGACCTTAGAAAAAATATTTTTATCGGTCATATTAAGTGTCAGAAAGACCCCACGACAACGTCTAGCTAGTCTCTGTCACGTCCAGTCATCACGTCATCACGCCCATTTACCTATCGCGCCACTTGATGCGACCCTGGCAAAATACAATCAGCTGTTTGTAATGTCAGTTCATCTGACAACACAAAATGGTTGAGGACTAAAGTTGGCAAACAAAGAAAAGGCAGCGTAATTGCGTATTTTATCAAGAAAAACAGTTTTATTTAAGTGAAAGTTTATTAGTTTAGATTGTGTGCAGTGTTGTGGATAATGTTGGATTTGGAAATCGTCCCAGAGCGCTCCCTTGGCGGGGATGCCTGGGAGTTCGTTTTGGGTAAGCTGAGATTTTCTGTTTATAATCTTACGTCAATATTCTGCGCTTTATTTTTGCGGGATGCGTCTTACGCAATGGTGTTTTGGTCGGTGATGCATTATAGTTCATGTTTCTGTCGATATTCTTCATAAACAGCGTCGAGACACATAAAATAATTGATTTTTTCCGAGCTATTCGCGAGCCCTTTGTCTCTAGTACCATTCGTTGTTTTTTTATTCATTATCTTGACCGTGAAAACACTTTGCTGTTGTTTATCATGTTTACAATGATTGTTTTGATGATCTAGTTTCTATACAGTCATCTAAAGTAAATTGCAGTCTATAGGCATATAGTTAATAAGGTTTGCGTATACATAATGTTGATAGTTGTCTATAAAAAGGTATTTAGCTTTACACACAAAGTAGCTGTTGTCACAATAATGATGACTCAGATAAAGATAAAGATAAAGATAGTTTATTTGCAAGACAGCTAAAGTATTATTAGTAAAGGTGCTACTGAAAATTGCACTAAAGCCCGTATGCCAATATAAAAATCGTTACTCAAGCATATATTTCAGTAGAGATTTTCATATAAAATTCTATACTTGAGTCCAGATCAGGGGGGCAATTCTCGCCTGATAGACATAAAGTCTAATTCGACATTATCTCTAAAAATGACATTTTTGTCGTGAGAAAACTGAAACCGGTATTCTCGCATTTCTAAACTAGACATTTGTCTATACTTTTGTACACGACATTGTCGTTTGCAAGTCGACCGGTAAACATCAATCGACATTACGTTCTTTGACAGACATTTTGTTTATTTTTATTGCAGTTTGTGGTTTTGTGTTTTGTTAGAACAGAAAATGGATGAATTCATTCAAGCGTATGTTAGCGACGTGTTGGAAGAAGCTATCATCGCCGCTAGCTCATCACGACGACGAGCTTCGTGGCGAGTGGATCCTTTTTTGGAATTATTTCCAACACCGCCACTGATCCCAGAACTCATTTTCAGCAAACTTTAACTTAAAGCAAAACAAAATCACCAAATGATGGAAA
This sequence comes from Eulithis testata, assembly GCA_947507515.1. Taxonomy (NCBI): domain Eukaryota; kingdom Metazoa; phylum Arthropoda; class Insecta; order Lepidoptera; family Geometridae; genus Eulithis; species Eulithis testata. Next base: position 5,157,281 of record OX382218.1, on the reverse strand, counting down.
AATTTGAAAGTTTAATTGAAGTTTTTAGAAAATATAAAGTAAAAAAACAAACAAAATCAGCCACATTACTGTCAATCACTTCTCAAACTGTCACACAATATGTCAGTTTTTAATAGTTTTTAATTGCGTTCCACCCACAGAGTAATAAACTTTACCTTTTCAATAGAGATTTTCAAATGTCTATAGTAGAATGTCGAATAGGCGCGAGAATAGGTCATTTCCATTTTAGCGACATTTTTGATAGACTTTTTACCAAGTGACATTATGTCGTCATAGAGATAATGTCTATTTTGTGAGAATCGGCCCCCAGTGCTTGAGTGGTAAATCAGTATACGGGCTTAACTTCCATGAAATGCATAAAACATAGACATTTATTGGTTTAAAAAAAGAAATGAGTAGCTATTTATGTCCAAGAATATTTATTTTATTTGTTACTAGCGACCCGCCCCGGCTTCGCACGGGTGCAATGCAGTGATGGTGATGATGTATTATACATATAAACCTTCCTATTGAATCACTTTATCTATTAAAAAAAACTGCATCAAAATCCGTTGTGTAGTTTTAAAGATCTAGGCATACATACATACAGACATTAGGACAGACGCAGGAAGCGACTTTGCTTAATACTATGTAGTGATTTTTATTTTATTTATGCCGGTTTTTGTGTGCTAGAGCAGCAAAAGGGGTTCAAATCAGCATATGCCTCACCACCCAATGTTAGATAAGCGCTGTCATTCTGTTGAAACCATCAGTCAATAGACTGTAAAAAGTCCTTCTCCGTTACTTTAAGGAGTTGTGCTGGCTGGGGAGAGGTCAGCAGGGAGACAATGCACAATACACCCCAACGCGGGTCTTCAGTGCAGATCTTATTCCCCTACGACGAAGGAGAATTACACTCTTGTGTAGTGTTCATGAAATAATGTCATAAAATCTGAGTCACCCACAAAGAAAGAGTCATTAAACTGAAATCTCAAACAAACTTACATTTACGTACAAATCTCGGCAGAAAGAGATTAATTATGTTTGTTTTGAAACCATTTTAGCAACAATGCTATGTTTGTGTGCCTTATCAGTCAATGACAATGAGTTGTGTTATTCAAATCAGTTGCATCATTTTACACTAGTAAATAACTTCTACAAGCTAGTCTGGTTACCCAGGCGACATATTATACCAAAATAGTTTAAAGATTTCCTTCTCTGCCTTCCGTGCTGTGGGTCGTGGGTTTGATCCCCACCGAGAACAAACATTTGTGTGTTGTAAACATAGATGTTTGTTCTGTGTCTGGGTGTTTCTATGTATTATAAGTATGTATTTACCAAAAAAAAAAGTTTGTATTTATTCTATCAGCCATCTAGTTTCCATAGTACAAGCTTTGCTTAGTTTGGGACTAGAAGGCGTTGTGTTGAATGTCCGTTAATATTGATTATTTATTATTATTATTGGCCTTTGACTACCAATTTAGGCCACCAAACTGTGGGAGATCCTTTAGTTAAATTCTGAAATTATAATAATTATACAAAGTCATGTAAACCCAATGAATTAGTGGCTATTCATTGACCACTTTAAGAACACTTTAAATAAAATAAAATATAATTAAGACTAGCTTGAGTACATTGAATACCAAAAGATTTGAGAGGGTCTAGTCTAGGAAGTAGTATTAGTTACTCGGAACTATAGTTCAGTTTAGGTAACCATTATATATATATCGGTATTGGTAAGAAGTACATAAATGTTATGTACAAATGAACACAGATCGCGCAATGTTATTTTTGTATTTATTTTTAAAAGAATGGATACCCAACACTGGTTTACACCAAACAAATCAAGGTAAATTTAAAAGGAAATAAAACAAGGTGCTCCCATAATTATAGGGTAGGTAACACTACCACAGCATGCGACAGATGTTCCCAAGAAAGAAAATAAAAATTACATTACAGTTTAAACATATACTTACTATACCTACATAATTGTTCCTCATTAACAATACCTAGGTAGGTACATTGCCAGTTCATAATAACACAAATGATTTGAGTTCATTATTATTTAATACATACTTACCATATAATACAAGTGCCGTAAGTATGATAACAAATCGGTAGTTTTAAACGTTTTTGCAAACAGTAGAAAATACGAAGACCACAGATTAACTACCTATAATAAAAGATGTGATAGTAAAGTCAAAAAACATAATGGTGGAACCGTGGTCCTACGGGATGAAGCCTTCTTTTAGTAAGATAACGATACGATACGGTAGACGAGAGTAAAATACTTGAGTTTTTAATGATATTTTATCTTCAAATTGTATGAAAAAAAATATGTACTTTTAATATAAGCCCTTACACGTGAATACGCGCTTATTGAATTGATGTCACTAGGCCTCTTACCTACTTTAAGACAAGACTCAAGTCTAAGGCCCATGTTCTGATAAAGACATCGTTACTCAAACAGATTTGATTAGCGATTCTCAAACTATAATTTATGCTTGAGTCCATATCAGTGCTTGAGCCGTAAATGGGAAAAGGAGCCTAAGTCAAGACTCATTCTTAGATTTTTTGACAGTTTTTCATTGAGAATGATCCAAAATTCTGTGCTTGAGTCACGAGCATACGAGTCTTTACATGCCCTAAAGCATAACATGATTTCACGCAGTAGTAAGCGTGTAAAGAGAGCTATTTACCTATTCAAAAAGAACGACCTTGAACGCTATCATATCACTAACAACAACAAACACAGTTTTTCGCAAACATGTTGTTGAGACGCTATTGCGTGTTTTTATTATACAAGACAATCGTCATGGTGCGATGGGAAGAATGTGATGACGTCATAATCACAACACCTAACAAAATATACCTACCTAACATAATAGCTTATTTCTAGACGTACACTCAGTCACTCACGCACGTGTACATGCGTGTAGCATCATGCGTAGACGCAATGTTTACTAAGTGGTCATCGCAGTGGCGGATTTGCCCTAAGGCCCAGTAGGCCCGGGCCTAGGGCGGCCAGATATTAGGGGCGACAAATCGTGTCAAACAATCATTGATGATAGGAAGAAATAAATGAAATGCAAAGTACTTAAATATTTAAAAGGCTGCGCATATTATGGCGGGCCGCACTGGACCGCAACGTATAGCAACACTCTTCCTAAATCACTTTTTTTACGTATAAAAATAAAGTAAAGAATATTGTAGTCTATATGATGGGTGCTGAGAAAGGGGCGGCACATGGCGTGGGGCCTAGAGCGGCCAAGACTGCAAATCCGCCACTGGGTCATCGGCGTGATTTCAGTGACGACTGCGCGGGCGAATTGCTGAAATATATAGGTCTACGAATATTTTTTACGTTACTTATTCTAATTTATTGCTTCATGTTGTTATATTACACGCATTTAGTGGTTCAAATTGTTACTGGGCACTACAAAATAGGATAATTACATCAGCCCCATTTTGATAACCACATTCTAGTCAGCTAAAACTTGGAGAAAGTTCTATTTATTCATGAAAGAAATCCGAACCAATATCTATTTAGTAAGTACGCTGTACCAAGGGCTTGAGCCCAAACCTTATCACAACGCAAGCGATCGTTGGGCATTCCCAAGGATCTCGAGCCTTCATTACGATCTCTGTTTCAGCTGACAGTCAGCAGCACCATTTTGCCTTCCAAGATTTTAAACGTGTCGTTATTTATTTTCCAGGAATGCATTTCTCCCAGTCTGTGGCCATCATACAGAGCCAAGTGGGCACGATACGAGGGGTACAAGTGCTATATAGTGATCAGGTAAATATTATGGTGTTGTTGCGATCATGGTAACAAAGTTTAATGTGCTATCTACACTACAGTTTTGAAAGAGCTTATTTCAGATTCCAGAGTTCTTTAAAATTCCAAAATTCAACCCTCGGTCAAGCCAAACATATTTTTTGAGTAAGCTATGTTGCTATGACTATATTATGTGTTTCTATTTTAGTAAACCAAATATACCTAGCGCTCAGAATATTGAAACCTTGGTAATTTGAGATTTAGCCTAATGATAATAGTGAGTAGTGAGCGACCTTAGGCAGAATAATAATTGTAATCTTTGCGGGAAGTCGGTGAATGATATGTACTACTCAAAATAGTTTTTTTTTATGAAAATTAATGAAGGCATCTTTCCTCACTTGCTGTGGTTTCAAAATAGAACGTAAAGACAACAGAAATAGTTGCAAAACCAGTTTAAAAATACCGTCAGTAATTAGAAAATTTAATGACGCTCGATGTTTGAGTGTGGCTCTAAAAACGTGCCTAGCTCAATCTATGATCTAGGTCATTGCATTTCAATGTAAGAGATCTTTATTTGCACAATTTTCCTCAAACTGTTCTTCAGAATGAGGTCATTGATACTTTTGATACCTTAAGTTTTTCCTAGTAGATTATATCACTAGAGGTCTAAAATGGTGCCCCTGTACTAACATCTGGGTCACAATTATGCGGAGTCGTGCGTTTAAATACGATTGTGCACCGAATAGATTTTTCTTATCGAAATGTTTGTGAAATACTTTCAGACGGAAAAAATCATCGTAATGAAACCTCGAAATATTTTAGACAAACAAGTTTTATTAAAAATCTTATATGCGACAACATTGATTAGTGACTAGTTTTTCTAAAGTTCATATTTGCCTCCGAATCTGTTGTTGCATTTTAGAAAACTAATTTGACAGCAATAAAGCTGTAGCCGTCTGTCGTTTCTGAATATGAGAAAAGGACGTCATTAATTTTAGTGCTATCATAATATTAGGTTACTTTAGCAAAATGAAAAACTGAATCGAGGGCATTGTATATAATTTATAAGTTTAAAAAACTGGAAAAACCGACTTCAATTTGATACGCCTTCATCATCAAATGATGATGATGATGATGGCAGTTCATTGAGACTGTTCTATTGATCGTAAACACCACAGCAAAGCAAAATACGCAATGTATCCGAGATACACTGCGCGGTGACACTACTACGGTTGGCAGTCGAGCTGGCAGTGACGCGCAATGTAACTCGAATACGCTAACGCGGCGACTGTCAGATTTGTTCGTGGGTACTTACTGTTCTATTGCTCGTAAACGTCACAGAAAAGTCACAGAAAAGCAAAATATGCAATATCGTGTACGCGTATGACGTGTTTTTTCCAGTTATTCTTATTTAACTGCCTAATTACTAAACCGATTTTGATAAAAAATTTATGGGACCAATCTGGAAGCATACCCTTTCAGATAAAAAAGAATTTTTCAAATCGGTTCATTAATAACGGAGTTTTGAGGTACAAAGATTAAAAAAAAAATACAACCGAATTGAGAACCTCCTCCTTTTTTGAAGTTGGTTAAAAATGAAACATTGTTGGTTTTCCAATCATTAATTTAATAAAAACTTATCAAAAACTTCGTAAAATACTTATTAAAATGTGCATGAGCCGGATTAAGGGAGGTATTAGGATGGGGGCACATCCATAAATCATTTTGATTATGCCCCTGATTGATTACCCTTTCATATAAGTAGTAGTATCTTTATTGAGAGCGAGATTTTCCAGTAGTCGGGTTTTCATTTTTGAACTTAATTTTTATAGCATACAAGTCTAAGGTACCACTTCAACGAACGAGTGAATTGCGGCGATATCACGTATTTCTATGCAAATCATCAACGCGATAATATCGCCGTATGGATGTCGAGACACGTTCTTACATATATCACTCCCTCGTAGAGTTGGAGCCTTACTGTACTTCCACTAAAAACACTCACAAGAAATCTTTTACAACACAATCCGCACAAGCCATTTGTTTTTACAATTAAGAAAGTCCTTAAAACAATCTACACAACATTCAAAATGTAAAACATGCACAAGGTTTGGTGGTGGAAACGCAAATCGACATTATCACAGAGTTGTGCATATTTTATCGTGAATGTTTTTGAGTGGAAACCTACAGTTAGGAAATTACAGTACTGATTTGTTGTTTCTTTTTACAGAATCCATTGAACGTAGATCTAGTAATAAATATGCCACAAGACGGAATTCGGTTAGTGTTCGACCCCGTCGCCCAACGACTCAAGATTATAGAGATCTATAATATGAAATTAGTTAAACTTAGATATAGGTGAGTATCAGTCTTGTACACGTGTATTCGTTAGTAGTAAACTGCTATAATGTAGTGTCTCACCTCATTGTCTAAGGGATCTATTCATATTGGTCTTCTAAAGCTGAGCAAAAATGGCTGCTAATCTGTTGTCATCTCTTTTCGTTGTCATGCAAGTAACAATAACAGAACATGTTTTAAACGCGCGCTAAAACGACAGACGATTATGAATAAAGTGGTAAAGGTGTAAACCTTAAATGAGACCACTACTTACGAAATTTACAAGTTTACGGGTCTTGTTTGACAAAACACACGATGCATCTCTTGTACAAAGTCGTAGACTTAGAGTATGTGTATGTATTTCCAGTGGTATGTGCTTCAACTCTCCAGAGATAACGCCATCTATCGAGCAGATTGAGCACTGCTTCGGCGCGACTCATCCCGGACTTTATGATTCGCAACGCCATCTGTTCGCGCTTAACTTCCGGGGGCTGTCATTCTACTTCCCCGTCGATAGTAAATTCGAGGTAAAATTTTTCTTCATCCTGTTTGGATTATATCCACCCTGTAGGCACTCAATGAATACACATTATTACAGGGCATCTTTATTTACGAGTAGATATGCACCCTTATCTGCGTAAACAAGACACAGACCAAACATCTAGCTAGTTGGTTTATCAAACAAAATATTTGTTCTTGGTGGGGATCGAACCCGCAACCTACAGCGCAAAAGGCAGTGCTGTAACAACTGCGCCGTTAGCCGAGACAATCATTTAGCTCAAATTATCATTATGTATAATGCTCATAGCTTGTTCTAACTAGACTGAAATTGGAGATTATATTTCAGCCTGGATATGCGCATGGTCTAGGCTCTCTTCAGTTCCCAAACGGCGGATCGCCCGTCGTTTCAAGAACTACCATCTACTATGGATCTCAACACCAGGTAAGTTTAGCAGCACAACATCCAAATAAATACTTTAGTACTTATGTATGAGCCGTAGTAAAGAATATCATAGTTATATCTGTTATTACATTTGGCATGAGCCCACTTTTCTGTCTATATCAGGTTATTATTGAGTCAGAAAATAACTAAGTATTTTATGTGTGTATGATTTTTACGGTGTTTACAATATCGTCAATAATATTTTGCAAGATATTTATGCGTCTTAAAATTATGAGTTTAAAAAACCTCTAGCGGCTAACGGTAACTAGTTTAACGTTTGAAAACGCGTTTCATATTGTGTCGACATGAGACTACTAATATTTTCCCCAAGCTTCCCAAGCTCACGTTGACATTGACACACATTTGTCGACTATGGATGATCGATTGCACGCCATAACGAAACAATTTTCGACCTATAAATAATCAGGGGGTGATTCATTTGATACCATATGAATTTTAGAAATTACAATCACAATATCAGTTCACCGGTCGCTACAAGGTTTCAAGATTTAGCGACAATAAAATGAACTGACATTTTGATTGTTATTTGTCATTGTCATGGTATCAGAAGACAATCAGGAGGCTGAAGATTCAATGATGCCTACAATAAAATGACAGGCATACATGGTAATTGCAGGCTAGTACAACCACAGCCGGTACAACAGTACCGGGTCCTTTACCCGAGCTGCCGTTATCGTGCTACCGGCATCAGCTGCACTTGCGACGCTGTGTGGTGCTGCGCTCGCATCCCGCAACACGAGGCCTCAGGCTGCACTGCTTCACTGAAGGTACAATGTACAGTTGCTGGTACAACAGTACCAAATCCTTTACACGAGCTGCTGTTGTCGTCGTGCTACCAGTGACGTGTGGCCAAGCTGTACTGCTTCACTGAAGAACATCTTTAGGACATTCTACAAGCTTTGTAGAAAGCAGTGCTAATATTTACGTGGTTTATTGTCTCTATGTGATTTCTATTATAGCTTCAGTCATATGCCTTATCATATAGATATCTAGCTAAGACATTCTACAATCGCTGGAGAAAATTCAACTCATTACCAACTTCAGCATCAATGTATCAGCATCAAACGTATTATCGTTTGACATCGTTTTTAATTCCAAAGACAAATCAAACTCGACATGTGTTTTTTCTGTATCTTAAACAATGCAAGCTATAGAACGCTCTCGAAATTAGTTACGTATTTAAAATCAAATTGCGTGAAAGGTCTTTGCGCCTTGCTCAATAATCACCACATACAATACCTAAAACTATTCTTTATTTCCAGGCACAAGTCGATCTCTAGAACCATTACAAGTTCCGATCTGCCGCGTCATACGTTTTGGTGACTCCTGCCAACACGTCGCCAGAGCATTAGGCGCACCGGCGCGACTCTATTACAAAAGCGATGATAAAATGCGTATTCACCGACCTACGCCTACTAGGCGTCGGCCACCGCCCGCTAGTGATTACTTCTTCAACTACTTTACGCTGGGATTGGTAAGTTTTTGATCGAAACGATAGTAGGGATACCCTATAGGCATTACGAGTTCAACAGAATATCGTTTGGACTGTCAAATGCCCCAAGGTCCAAGAAGTCCAAGCTTTTTATTTGTTTTGACGTATTTTATCTGCTTGTATATTTTACTACAAAAGCGACGATAAAATGCGTATTCAGACAGCCTATTACTGATTACTTCTTCGACTTCTTTACGCTGGTATAGGTAAGTTTTTGACCAAAACAATGATATTCACACCCTATGGGCATTACGAGTTCCACAGAATACCGTTTGGACTGGCAAATGCTCCAAGATAAAACTGGTAATTTTGTTCATTTTATCAAATAAAATATGCTATTTCAGGATATATTATTTGACGCGCGCACGCATCAAGTGAAGAAGTTTGTTCTGCACACAAATTATCCTGGGCATTACAACTTTAATATGTATCACCGGTGTGAGTTTGAGCTAACAGTGCAACCAGACAAGTAAGTTCTATGATCTCTTGTATAATGTTCTTTTTTTGGTGACCAACCTAACCGACCGATGCCAATAAAAATAATAAATAAGAATAATAAATATTCTTGGACATTACACACAACATTTTACAAAAAAAAGTATATAAGTATCATATCAGCAATCTAGTTCCCATAGTACAAGCTTTGCTTAGTTTGGGACTAGAAGGCGTTGTGTTAAATGTCCGTGAATATTTATTATTATTATAATATTTAGATGCGAGAGCAACTCCTTGGTAGAAAGTCGTGGTGTCGCGCAAATCACTGCCTACTCTAAATGGGAGGGCGTGCAGCGTGCATTGCGCGTCTGTGAACGCCCGGTCGTACTGAACCGTGCTTCATCCACCAATACGACCAATCCTTTCGGATCTACTTTCTGCTATGGGTACCAGGATATGATCTTTGAGGTTAGTAACTAAACATATCTTAAAAAACATACCAAAAAATTTGATGGAGCCCAACAGGCCTGGGATGCGCACGCGAGATATTTGTCATGTCGTTTTGTCAAAATGTAAGCATTTTGTACCAGTTTTTGAACTTTTGCATTATCTGTGGTAATGTTGTCGAGAAAACGCCCCATCTTAATGTACACTTTTGACACTTTTTAGTCGTCGTACCTCTCTGAGGACGAGATAATAGTCATGCAGAAAATTAAATGTCAAAAGTTGAAGATTCAAAGGCGCTGTTTCTGGACAACATTACCACAGATAATGCATTAGTTCCTAACCTGGTGCAAAATGCTTACATTTTGACAAAACGACATGACAAATATCTCGCGTGCGCATCCTAGGCCCGCAGGTCCCACATTTTTTAAACTTGCAATGATGAAACTTTATTTGTTACAATACACTAAAATTGCATTTTACTGCGAAAGTAACAATCGTATTTACAAGTGTTTACGTCAAAATAATTACTTTATTTTGCGTTTTAGTGACTGCTACTGCATAATAGATTATGATAAACTTAACGAAAGTTGAAACAACAAAATTAACTATACATGCAAATCGAGATCTGAAATTCCCCAACGCCTTTGGTCAAATCATTTTTAAGGCCTTTTAAATCTTTAGTTTCACCTTCCAGCATCCCCAATTAAACAATAACACTGAGAAAAAAAAAATAGTGCTTGTGTTGCTTCCAAAAATGACTCGACTCGAACTCGAATCCCTCATTTGCCTCGAGTCGCAGATCTCTGGTTGCTGTTTTGACAGATGACAAAAAAGTCTGAGCACAGTTTTTTTAAATCTACTCAAATCTATGCTTGAGTCACTTGAGTCGCGCTTGGGTTGTTTTTGTGCTAATACGGCCTTTATTTTTGTATTTTTTGTTACTATTTAAGGTGATGTCAAACAACTATATCGCTTCAATAACTCTGTACCAACCGGAAGGTACGCGACCCAACTACGCTGTCAACTCGATCGCGTGACGAAACCAGGTATGTAATGTAATGTAGTAGGAGAATAGTCTAAACTCGTTCATGCCTCTAACGCGGCAAGTTCATACAAGATACGTTTGTTTATTTGCATAAATAAGTGTTACATTTTGGTCTTAATAGTAGGAGGCACTTTGAAACTTATTCACCTTGTTCAGGTATCGCATAATAAATGTTTAAATGTCATGTCCTTGCTCCCTAAAGAATAAAGGCGATCTTGCTTTGTGGGCACGTCATTTATTTATTTTTTTATATTTATCAATACAGGCGTATTTCAGCAATGTCTACACATCCTGAATTCTGGTTGTCCCACAATAATCTGGTCGTGTGAATCAATAAATACTGCATTCTACATATCTTACCATGAAGCACCTAAGAGAGACAGTATTTAAAAAAATATGTGATAAAAAAACTGTGAAAAAAAAACTGCGAGCGAATGATAGATCTCAGATGTGTGAGTTATTTTAAATTTAGAAGCAATTGTGGACAGAAATAGTTTTTATTTCAATAAAAATAATTACTTTAAGTCGATTACCATAATATATCATAATAGATCGTGGTCAGTAATGTTATTTTTTTTAGTGTCGTGCAGAATTATGTGTCTTTTTTTGTATATAAACCAGATTTGGTGTCAAAAATATCACATAATTTTGCACCAACATTTACAATCATGACCGTTTTGAAATCACGAGAGAATATTAGAAATTAGATTTGTAAATATGCAAAAAAAAGTTGTGACAAAAAATATTCAATGTATATTTTCTAAAACATTAGCTGTTAGGGTGTGTTAGTCACGTGCGAAAAATATTTTTTATCTATAGCACTGTTTAAGATAATTGTATAAAATCTGTATTTTCTTTTTTATTATGACTTGACTCCTAAATTGAATAATATCACCTCTTTCACAATGCCTGACAGTAATATAATGTCTTAGTTTTACAATTTATTTGAGAATACTCAAAGAAAATCACAACTAATACAGTATTTACAATATTAACAATATTTACAAAATACAAATGAAACAGTTGAGCTATCGACAAACCGATGCAAACGATTTATAGATAGCTCAACTGGTCCAAATCAGTACCAATTGGAAGCGTGCCCAAGACACTGGCTGCATTGCCGCGCTGAATAGCAATGCTGATACGCTGGCCTAGATAATCACCAGCCCTCGGGTAACGTGTCGCTTCGACAAGACGTATTTGAAAAATAAATTGAGAATACTTATTTTTTTATTATTATTTATACACTTTTCAAATACCCATCTATTTCTAGAACAAGTATAGTGTTATGTGTATGATCTGTAAATTACATTACTAGATAAAAAAAATATCTTCAGATAAGAAATCAAACGATCTGTGATAATAATAACTCACCAGATCTAAATCAGTTGACTTTTATTTGTTTTGTTGTCGGCCAAAGTTTAGACCGATAGCGGTGCCAATCTGTTGTTGTTTTTTTTAATAACCTATTTTGACAGCACTAAAATCGTTGCTGTTCCTTTTTCATAAACATCAAAGAAAAACATTGAGACGGCTATAATTTTAGCGCTGTCAAATTAGGTTAGTTTAGAAAAATGCAACAAGATAATCGACACCAGTGTTTATGATTTTAACTGTCAAAAAATTTGGTTAAATGCCAACCTGTAGAAATGAAGAATTTTTTTCTGAATAGAAGTCAACTGGGCGTAATAAGGACAAGACAAAAGGGGCTGGTCTAAGTTTGATAAAAATGAATGAAGAATTTGCTTCAGTACTAAATGTGAATTAACATTAATATAAGAAAAGTTTCTGATTCCAAATAAAAATATTGTCTGTAAACCGATTTCTACAGAAATATATTTTATTGGGAATTACCTACCTAGATGTGATAATACCTAAATTTAGGAGTCAAATATTTCTTACACCTAATTTTACTTCAATTGTTAAAAAAATCACTTTGGTGATTTTATTTTTTATCTAATATTTGGATATTAATAATTTATTTGACTTTGAAAATCATATATTTTTATTATATTTGACAAAAGTGCTCATTTAAAAGCGCAATTTTTTGATTTTAGGTAGATAAGTAAGCTTGAGTGTGCTTGTGCATGTTTCAATTTCAATGGACGTGTTGTTTGAATGGGATGAATGCTTTTCAAAACTTGACATTTTAATTTTTAAGTCACAAAGTAACCGTCTGAAACAGAGTATTCACTGACACATTTGGATTAACGGCTGGTTTCTTGGTAAGGTCAAATCAAATCAGGATACAAGAGTTACTTATTATTGAAAAAGTTAAATGAAAAAAAAATTAAACTCCCGGTCATGAAAATCTTGTTATATCCTCTTCACCATTGCTGGTAATCATCAGAACTTGGAGTACGGACTCCAGTTTATCAATAATGAATACATTGATGTTTCGAATACACAACGCCGTCAATTTTATAATATCCTTTATTTTCCTTATTAAAGGATATTTGGTTAAAAAATAAGAAGTAATGAATAAATGCACAAGAGCCGTAAACTTAATGCTAGCTTAAGCTTTGGTCTCGCGATCGTAACACACAACGCTGCGGTATGCGACATGCGGCGACGGGCATATAATTGTATGGAAAACGTCTAGTATGGTCTCTTGTTCCGTCGCAGTCTGCGTCAGCGGCGAGGAGCAAACGCGGTACGCGGCATACCGCAGCGTTGTGCGTTACGATCGCAAAACCAAAGTTTTAGGTAAATAATCAAATATAAGAATATTATATTATGATAATTACTTGTTTACCTTGAAGGGCGTAAAAAAGGCGCATAATGAATATGACTAATATAATTTTAGGAATTGGTATGAAACCAGTTACCTCAATTTATAGATAAGGCATAGCTATCGTTTACTTATCTCAATAGGCTCGCCTGTCAAATTATGTCACACGTAATTTATTTCTCAATGGAAGTAATTTTGTGATAAAAAATATATCAGGTAATCTACAAGAAACCGGTCGTGATTCAACAGAACCGATTCGATATCATTGATACTTGTAAATTTATCTGATAATCATATTTTAGTATTCAAAATTGTACGTTATGTTTATCGATCATGATCGTTGCAGCAGTGAATATGACAGTGAACAGATTTTCTTTATCGAAACAAACGTAAATGTACCTACATTGCTTTCCATGTGCCAATTTTGCGAAATTGGACTGTATTTGCATTGCTCTGAATCATAATTCCGGAAACGAGCTTAAAGTTACGGCTTCCAGGCCAGCGGCTGGTTGTGACATTTATAACAGCTGTAATGAATTATGACACTTTAGATTGATAAGAACTATCAATTCTTGGTATTTTGAACTGTTTAGGTATTTGATTGATAGAAATGAGTAAATGTATAATACAGAGGCATGAATGCTTTGTTCGGGGCTAGTATAGTTTTTATTATTGTCGCTGGCGACATTAACCAATAAAGCTTATCCGAATTTTATTAGAGTTTAGGTTGGAATCATAATATTTTAAGTCAGTATTTGTTATACCTTAAACTTGTGAGGGATTCTTAAACAGTTCAAAAGCCCCTATTGTAATAAAGTAGTTTGATTTATGCACAATGAATCACAAGTGTGATTTTCGTGTGGTATAAAATGGCTATAGTGCCATAATAACGAAAAAAAAAATTAAAAAATTCGACAAATAATGGATAAAAAAAGTATTACATTTAAGGTGGCGTTACGCTACATTAAAGTTGTTGGTGTGCAAATAAATCTACGTTATTAACTGCTTCGGAGGACTCTTAGTTGTCTATACTAATATTATAAAGAGGAAAGATTTGATTGTTTGTTTGCATAGAATAGGCTCTGAAACTACTGGAGCGATTCGAAAAATTCTTTCACCGTTGGGAAGCTACACTATCTCCGGGTGACATAGGTTATATTATATTTTCAAAAAAATTAGGCATCCTTACTAAAACTACAATAATGTAACCCAAGGTGTAAAAAAATTACCTAAAAAAATTTAAATTTTTATTAAATACCCGTGCGAAGCCGGGACTAGGGTTTCCGATTTCTCGAGGTTTTTTAGTTCTCGGGTGTCGAGACTTCTCGAGCCTGATTTCTCGGGTCTTCTCGGGTTGTCGAGAAAAAATAAAATACGTCTTTGCACTTTGTTTATGTCGTCAATAGGCTGCAATATAGATTCATCATCAGATTCTTCGTCATCGTTATCAGTGCTGGCTTCATCAGAGCTGCTGTGTTCATCGTCGCTAACAGGTGTGTTTCTTCTAGCAACTGTAGTTACTGTTTTTTTTTTGCAAAAGGTATCAAGAATAGCCAAATGGATGGCATGGTTTACACAGAGGACCATCTCACAGGGACTCTCTCTGCCAAATTTTTTCATAACATTTGGCCCGTCGCTTGTTACGGCCAAGACATAATGATCGAAGTTTACCCCAAAGTATTTCAAACGCTCCTCTACTATTTCTCTAACCTCTGCGGCACCGCATTTTCCGGGTATGTAAACTAGCCCCAAATTGTAAACTTTTGCCTCTGCTGTATGAACACAGACGCTAAAATATCGTCTGTTTCGTATGCTCGTCCACTCGTCAATTGTCACACTTAGCCGGTTTCCTGATGTGCAAAGCTGAGAAAGCTCTTTTATCATCTCTTTCTCCTTTTCAAATGTTTATTTAAACTTCTCGATGTCTCGACTTTTCTCGAGCTGAATTTCCCGGGTACGAGACCGACCGATTTCCGTCCCGGCTAGGGAACAAACCCTAGCCGGGACGGACCACTAATCCTAAATAAAACTATAACGTCGTCAAACCATGACGAAAACCTTCAGAAGGCCCTTAGACTCGGCGGCCGGAACTAACCTCGGCATACACATCCGCCCTCTGAAGCGTCAAATTACGCTAAACTGATTATATTTGCACACAAAACAATCTTATATTTTTTTATAATGACTAGAATATTAACGCACTGTGCTCTGTAATTGTCACGGTGTGGTCACTTACTCCTAATGATTGTATGTATGTATAAGTCAGCCCTTGCTATTTTCAGAAAACATATAAAGGCTCGTAAATACTAATCAAATATTTCTAAGTTTAATTTCGTAATACAAAATGTAATAAACAATTAATTTTCATCTTTGAGTCCTTTTATAAGTTATCGATTTACTTAGTTGGTGTAGTCAAGAAAAACTAATTGATTTTTTTATTCTTAAAGGTATTCAAGCTCGTAAATTTTTACTCAATATCATCTTAGAAATGGTGTATTCCGAATACTTCTACAAAGGGCTGGTATATACGAATCGTATAATATAACTTTAGCTTGTATATTCCACGTGTAGTAATTGTTATATTATTTATATAGCGTTACATAACAACCTTTATGATAGTGAATATAAGACCCACTCTCAAACGGTCTGTAAATTAAATATCATAAAGATAAACGAAGTAAAGCATACAATATTAAGTGTCAGCTAAAAAAGAAATCGATTAAGATGGCCTCATTTATTACCTGAGTACAGCACTGTTTTTTCTTGTTCAAAAGTTTGTTTATATCTTTGTGTTATTTAATTAATTATAATTTAAGTAGTAACAATTTCAAGAGGCATAATAAACAGATAAAATATATTTTTTTTAAACGCTTATTTTTAAACTTGAAAGAGTGGCTTTAAAAGTTGTTGTCTGGCTGTTTATTATATTGTATATTATGAGAATATTCTTTGCCAGCAGGGCGTACTTTTTGAGTGTTGCCAGATGTAAAATTACAAAACCGATGACGCACGGGCACTCTGAAATAGACAATTTTGTTACATTATTATAATATTGACCATATTGTTATCGCTTAGCTAAAATAGTTGAGTTTGTACTTTTGATCTCAAAAAGATCACCGAAAATGATTTGTTACTTTTTAATATTTGTAATAACCAATCTTTTGGTGTTTATAATGTTAAGCTTGAGCAGTACAAAAACACTTGAACGGTATTTTTTTAAACAGACACAATGAAAGAGTTGTCATAACATAAATTGCTGGAATACTATCGTAAAAATAAATAACGTACCTACGTTTTATCTAAACTATTTAAAGAATGTATGAAATATTCGAAACCAATAAACGTCATGTATTATTCGTTTAATATTTTAAAAAGTATTCAATGGTAGATAATAAAACCGTATCATATCTGCATAGGTACATTACTAATATTAATAATTTTACAAATGCCGTAGTTTTTACGTACGTATTTGACTTAACGATTTGCAATAGTGTTTTATTTCTAGTATTTCAGCATCTAAAAATGTCCACCTATTTTAAAATGTACCTATAACATGACTGTTTTCGTCAGATGACATTATTAATAATTTTTTATTAATAATGATACCTATTTAATTAACTCATTGAGTTTTAATCCGTAAGTAACATTATGTAAAAAAAATAAAGTGTATTCGGTATATAATATAACACATTACGCTAACTACATTTTTATGGCGACTATTCATATTGAAATTGTAAAATGTAGGTAAAATACTCTGAAGAGTTTTTTATGACATTTCAATTTTAGTAGTGTAATGAAATAAATTGAAAGTTTTGTAAATTCGATTGTTGCACTAATAATGTGCTTAGACTTTGCTTAGCACCCGTAGCGACCAACATTCATTGAATAGGTATTATAATATTGAATATCTGATTTTGTTATGAGGTTTTTGGAATTAACGTATTCGAATATTATTGTGTTTGAATGCAACGAACATTTATTTTCATACTTTATTTATTTTGACAAGAAATTAATATAAAAAATTACCTATTTTCACTTTTTAGTGTCAATATTTTCACTTACTCAATTTGGTACGAACTACCAAATTGAGTAAGTGAAAATATTTGCCCCCGCAGAGCGACCCTTAGTTCGGCCCTGAGTTCATAAAATAAATAATAATATAGTGATATTTGTATTGTATTGGTAGTACTTAAGAGCTATAAAAGTAATAATTAATGTTCATCGTACGTAACGCAGAAACATGCTTACCAAAATTTCAAAATTTCGACTGGGTTACATTGAGTCAGTATGATATTGGTATCGATTCGCTTGCTGAATTTTTCTAAACTAACCTAGATATTCAGATATTTCATTTATTAACCAACTTGTTACATAATATAACTTTGGCATGTCCAACTAATACAGATACAAATTATTTACTTAATCTTATCTAATTTTAACACATATACCTACCTACTATTATATAATTTGACAGCTCTAAAACGATAGCCGTCCTTGTCGTTTCAGTTTATGAGAAAGTTACGGGAACATTTTTAGTGCTGTCAAATTAGGTTAGTTTAGAAAAATGCAACAAGCGAATCGATACTTATGGTATGATTTACAATTTGAAGTAAAGAAATTATTTCGCGGGACATTTCCTCGAAATAATTTCGGGTATTGTACCTGTTATTTTTTGTAATAATGTATTTGGAAAAAATGTCTGCAACAGTTTTATATCATTCAAGTGGGTACAAAAACAAAAGTGTCTCAAAAAATACCAAAAAACCAATAAAAAATTTCGTATCGAAAACAGCATTTTGATTTATTGAAGACAAGAACCCGAAAATATTACCTACTAGCTGTCACCCGCGGCTTTGCTCGCGTGGTACCAGCATACGCATTGTTCGGTTAAAATATTTGATCCTAATTTTAGATCCTAGGGTGCGACTTTTCAAAATTCCTTTTTTATTGCACCCCTACACTATGCCTAAGGATACTACCCTAGAAATTTCATACCTCTAGGACTTTTAGTTTAGGCTGTGCGTTCATTGTCAGTCAGCTTCAAGGTCAGCTTCAAAAGAGTTTTATATATTTAGAAGAAGACAGATGTCGTTAGGTAGGTACTTAACTTATACTTACCGTTATCGATGTCACCCATCCATTGATATTTTTTGTATCCTCTCGGAGAGTAGCGGTCAAAAGAACTCTGCCTGTATAAAACGTCAAACCTACGCTTTTAAAACCCATAAAAATATCGAAATAAGTGTTTAGTGTTTTGACACTGTAAAAACTTGGCACACTTCTCTGCTACTTGACTGCCGAAAGCTTATAACACTTGAAACAAAGGGTTATTCAGTCAAGCACGACTCAGACTCGCTGTTCTATTTTTTGTTTCAACACTAATAGGTACCTAAATCAATGCCATTTTGTCGTGTGAGTTCCAATAATACCTAATACATACTTCCCTCTTTTTACTTAAGTAGGTTTGTTTCTTGGACGAATTGATTCGTCCAAGATTGGTACTGACACGGTAGGCGTCCTCTAGCACCAACCAGTCCTGCCTGTCACAAACTTTTATATAGGCACAAGGCAGGGCTTTTTCTCTTTCAAATACCTACCTATACCTACTGGTTTTCGCGTCTCCGGCAACCCAATCAGCTGTCTGTCCGCCATGCGCCACGTACCTATAATGGTCATGGTATGGAAATCAAATATATATTTTAATTAAAACCTGTTGTTGTAGGTGCTGTAAATTACATTAGGTCCTACTGCCAGACGTCTACCAGACGCGGCGGCAACGCCACGCTACTCGTCGCGCTGCGTCGTATGGTAGAGAGCCAGAGGCGTAGCTACCGCCGTATCTGCCGTATCAATTATACGGGGCTCCCGACGTGCGTAAGCAAAAATTAATAAAAACTTCCCAATTTTTTTTATTTCAGAAATGACAAAAGTCAAAAAATGCAATTTCTTTTTTTCCGGCTAAAGCGTGCGTTCAAAAGTTGGCAACACCCTACATCGGTTATCGCGAGCTACGGGATTTCCCCGTTTATGTCATTTACTTCAACGGGGGAATCTATATATATATATATATAAAAGAAGAGGGACCTCTGACTTACCTATCACGCTCCAGGCCAGACCGCTAAAGCTTGAGAGCTGAAATTTGGAATGTACTTTGCTTACACGGCACAGGCACCCGCTAAGACGGGATTTTGAGAAATTTAACCCCTGAGTGGGTCAAACTGGGCCAAAACGTTTGTATGCAAAATCGTATTCCTTGAAGTTACATACACCAAAATTGTCATGTTTATTCTTCAAACAAAATAAATAAGAACTGCATTAAAAAAAAGAACTTAACCCTAAACTGCGATGCTATTAGCGTTCAAAGTTTGTATGGAAAAATCAAAACTTGATGCGACTGACTTGAAACTTGGTGTGAATATTAAGAACGTAAAATAAAGAAACCCGTATTTTTTTCTTCTTGATAGTAACCCTTAAACGGCTGAAAATGGTTTTTAAAGTTTGTATGGTAAAATCAAAACTTAATGCGATTCGCTTGTAACTTGGTGTGAACATAAGGAACGTAAAATAAAGAAACAGTATTTTTTTCTTTTTCGATATTAGCCCTAAAACGGCTGAAAATAAATAAAGCAGGTCCTCCATTCAAAGGGTCAGGAATCAACGCACAGCCAAAACTACTGAAGCCAGAAAACTGAAATTTGGAATGTAGGTTTGTTACATGACACATGCACCCACCAAGATGAGATTTTAAGTAATGAAGCCCCTAAGTGGGTCATAAAGGGCCTAAAAGTTTGCATACAAAATCGTATTCCTTGATGTTATACAAACATCAAAACTGGCATGGAACTGTAAAAAAGCCAAAAACTAAAATTGGTTAAAGCTATAAAAAAACTAAATAATTATGCAGATCTACTAATTAATCGATTTTTATTCTAAAAGTCGAGTTTGTCTGTTTGTGTTTGTTTGTTCGCGGATCACGCCTAAACTACTAGCCCAATTTCAATGAAACTTAGGGATATTACAAAATAAATTCAAATTACAGTTACTTGGATCGTACAAAAAATCTTAGACTATTTAACTGAGTACCGCGCGAGCGAAGCCGCGGGCAAATAGCTAGTATTATATAAAACTCTTTCGAAGCTGACTGATAATCAACGCACAGCCTAAAATATAAGTCCTAGAGATATGAAATTTAGAGGGTAGGATCCTTATATAGTGTAGGGGCGCACTAAGAAAAGAATTTTGAAAAGTCGTACTTTAAAGGGTCTAGAACGCGAGCAACGCCGTGGGCGAGACGGCTAGTCCCACAATAAATCGAATTGAAATCTTTACACTTCCTACGGGCCCCCAAACAAATTTTTATACGGGGCCCCGCCAAGCCACGCTACGCCACTGGTAAGAAGGAAAGCGGAAGCTATGCTATGCTCACGTCATACTAAAGGCACACGTCATAATAGTGTAGCGCCATCTATCTCGCTACATAAGAACTAACTAACATGAGAAATATCCTAGATCGCGCAAACGAAGTTATCACGGAGTTTGAACATAAGTAAAGCCCTTCTCCTATTACGATACAAATGTATGTATGTGAGATACTTGGCGGCGACTAGTCTCCGAGACTTGCAGGATACTTGAATCGCCTGTGCGTATCGTAATGGGAGAAGGGCTTAACACTACCGAATACCTTGGTCCTCGGAGCCCGAGCCAAAGGTCGCTCGGCGTGGAAAATCTTCCCTTTTTGTAGGAGGACACATATCCTACAATGTTCTTCTCAATAGTATAGTATTCGTATACCTACCTAGGTGTGTGTAAATAAAAGGAAACTGCCTAGCTCTGCGGCCTCCAAACCTTATGATAAGAAAACGATATTGCGTAAACCGTATAATAGATACCTACCTATGCAGATAATATAATAGCTCAGCCTTCACGATTATTGTGCCACTGTTCCTTGAGTTGTCGATTTTTACCCCTATAAAGAACTAAAATTGAAATTGGTTACCCAACCCAGTGACACGAATAAAAACTAAAACTCGGTCAAGTCTAGAACAATAACAGCTGTTTCATGGTTTCTCATTAGGTATAGCATGTAGTAGGTACCTAGTAGGTACCACGTACTACCTACAGCTACCTACTTTACCCGGCGGCTCGGCGCGTCGTCAGCGATCGATAGGGCACTCTAGACAAAACAAATAGGTAGGTAGGGGTACTTATACTTTACATAAGTGCTCTATTTGATATGTAAGTAGCAAGTACCTGTGTATAATACCGCGTGCACACTATGCCCATGCCGCCGCTGCCGGCATGTATGCCGCTTAGTGAGAATAAAGGCGATGTTGCTGTGACAATAAGTCCGCGGCATTAATGCCACAGCAACATCGCCTTTATTCTCACTAAGCGGCATGGGCTTAATGTGCACGCGGTAGAAAATACCGGCACCTTGAATCACGGTACACTAATATCCTAACGCCTTGAATGCGTTGAGTTGAGTTTGAGATCTGTTTGGCTCCACAAATAGCACCCCTCCATTTACGACGGTATTAAGAGGTATTTACTTATGTAAGTAAATTCATAGGTAAGTACCTAAATACATAGCGCTACAACTTTAGCGTTTTTAGGCCCGTATGCGGATAAGGAAATCGTTACTCAAGCATAGATTTCAGTAGAGATTTTGATACAAAAATCGATGCTTGAGTCCGTATGAGTGCTTGAGTTGAGCAGTAAATAAACATACGGGTCTTTCTAAGTAATCATTTTGGAGCAGAGAAAAATCATTTCGCTGTAAAATATGCACATCGTACGTAGGTACATCTTAAACAGCTATATTACCTAGGTAGGTACTTGATAAGGCTAGATTTTCTAGATCAGTGACCCAAAATCTACCCTACACTACAGAACCTTGACCCTACAGGCCTACTAACACGCGTAGGTGTACGTATTATACCTACTGTTGTTATCAGCCTGTGATAACCTCTACGCCTCTACTCTTTTGTTTTTCGTTTGAAACTATAGGTAGGTTCATCCTACCCGTACGATTGGAAATGACCTTGTCTGTGTAAATAGAAAATTGATTTTTGATGTAGGCTAGGACACCCCTAAGTTAGTTTTGTGTTGGTGCCTTGGACGAATTAACACGTTAATGTCTATCTACCTACCACTTTAAGGCCCGTATTCCGAGACAGAAATCATTACTCAAGCATAGATTTGAGTAGAGATTTTCATACAAAAATCTATGCTTGAGTACGGATCAGTGCTTGAGAAAGGCTACGGAATACGGGCCTAAGTTAATGAATAGCACTGTGTAACCATAATGAAAAATCTACATAACAAAGAACTGTAGGTAATGGTATTCGCTTCGTGGAAAATACCATCGGCATCCCTCTAGAATTCGAACCCATGACCTTACTAATAAAGTGAATCACTTATGTGACTGTATGTAGGAACTAGGCCCATTGGCCTAATTAAATGTACCTTCCTAGGAAGGAACCCGACCTTATATTAAGAAGGTCTCATGTTTTAAAAGGTTAATACACTGACCTGCGTTCGGACCGTCAAGTGTAATGGAAATCAAAAGCTTGGACCTACCCAAATAATTTCAACCGAAGTAGGGGATGTTTTATTAATGTTATAGACTGTATGTATAACCAGTTCAGTGTGTTATGGGGTCATGGGGAAAACATGGCGACGGCGGCGGCGGTGGCGCCAAGACTCACCCACCACCCGCTTACGGGGTGCCTGCAATTGCAGTAGGGTGAAATGAATAGGATGGTACTATGGATGGTATAACTTAAAAGTCAGAGGAAACTTTTTTATGTAGGTACCTACCTAGTATAGTAGGTACCTAGCTGTTCCCCGCGATTTCGTGACAAGACCGGACGAGATCAGTTTGTCTGCGTGTTTCCACAAAAAATATGAACAATAAAACCTTCACAACACAATCCTTACAACGATTTGTTTTTACAATCAAGAAAATCCTCGCGCCCTCTGTTTGCTGCAGGGTGAAGGCAGGATATAGATGTTCGGTGGTGAAGGCTCTGATATCGAAATTTGACAGATAGTTCTGACGTATTGTGATAAGCCTCTTACTTAGATTAAAGGCCTCTTAAAACAATCTGCACAAGATTCAAAATGTCAAACATGCACAAGGTTTGGCGGTGGAAACGCAAATCGATATCTTCACAGAGTGGTGCATGTTTTTCGAAAAAGGAGGAGGTTCTCAATTCGGTTGTATTTTTTTTTATGTTTGTTACCTCGGAACTCCGTCATTTATGAACCTATTTGAAAAATTATTTTTTTATCTGAAAGGGGTCCAGATAGGTCCCATTTTTTTTTTAAATTAATGTTTCTTACCTCAGAACTCCGTCATTTATAACCGATTTGAAAATACTTTTTTTATCTGAAAGGTTGGTCCCGAATTGCCATCATCATCATCATTTGATGATGAAGGCGTATGAAATTGAAGTCGGTTTTTCCAGTTTTTTAAACTTATAATAATGGGAACCTACAGTAAAAGATAAAGAAATCGTTAAGAAAATCTATGCTCGAGTCCGGTCCGGATCAGTGCTTGAGCAGTAATCAGCATACGGGCCTAAGGGAGTGCTGTTAATCGTTTTTTTTTGTATTATTACATCTTTGCTTTAGGTAAATGAAAGATTAAAATAAATTAAGTGATTTTATTTTCAGTCACCCTGTTCTGTATTTATGTCTTGTATTTAAAATCGAATACAATCAATAAACAATAGGGTTACTATTATTATTTATACTGCTCAAAACTATATAACAACACAAATACTAGGTTTTAAAATACATAAACTAGGTAGGTCTAATCTACCTATGTATCTACAATGGATACCTACATAGTTCGTAGAATGGAATTTTAACAAAACTAAAAACAATGTCACGAATATAACTATGGATAAAATGCATATGCTATGGAAATGGTCATACAGTTAATGCGATAAACATTCGATTTCCCCAAACAACAACAGTTTCAAATCATGACATCATTTGAAAGTATCTAGGTACTAATACTAATATATCTGTGAAATGAATCAATATATTTTACAATAGTTTCGTTTCTTTGAAGCGCTCGTGGCGTAGCTTGTTTAGCCAATCTTCACTGATTATATAAGTTAAGCAACGTTCCGTGCGGTCACTATTTGGATGGGTGACCGTTAGTGGCATTTACATCAGAGCGCTTCCGTGCTTCGGAGGGCACATTAAACTGTCGGTCCTGGCTCTAGTAGTCGTTAAGCCACGACGCAGGCCTTAAGGCGGCCTAAAAACTTCGTCGCCAGAGATAGCCACTAAACTCATACGAGCTTGCTTATAAATAAGTATTATTAGTTTCAGTAAAATTACAAGGACAAAAAAACTGTTATACCTAACATGCAATGTGTTATTGTCGATATGACATATCGAGTCAGTAGTTGTGTGCTCACGATAAAATATAAGTAAATAGGTACGTAAGTAATGATAAAATTATAATCTCAAAACGTTAGTCAATATAATCACTTATAACATTTTACTTGCTGGCGCTCTCTCAAACAAAGAAAACCATCGTGAAGAAACTAGAGTCCTTTCCATGAAAGAAGTCCCGCAGACGCGGCGCTGTAGTCGACCTTAAGTATTATTTCTCGGGCAGCACTTTTAACAACTTTAGGCATTGAAAACAAGACTTTGATCACAGAAACCAAATAAAAACGCACTAGCATCCGAACACATTAACAGCACCTGACAACTAATTTAAAATTTAGTTTTAAACTTTAGTTCCGGAAATTTCCGCGGGACTTCTTTCATGAAAAGGACTCTAATTAGTAATCCTAGCAGCGGGCGGCATGTCTCAAAGCATAATGTTTGGATGTGCCTCTACCTACCCTCATAAATCAACAAAGGCTCAAAAGTAGGAAGGCAGAAGGCTATTCTGATTAATTGGGAAATCTCTTGTAACCCACCATATGAGTGCAATAAAGAACTTAAAAGTTAACTAAAAAGTTTAAAGTTAAAAACTTAAAAGTTTTCTCCGATTGATATTGTAATTGTAATGATTTCAAATTATTCATTATTTAAAAGTAATAAGTAATAATTTAAAGGTATTTTTCATCCATTAATTTATTCAGGATTGCCTTATTTCAGATTACGGGATACCTACTGCCTATTATTATTTCTGCGACTGCCTGAGACTTTAGCGTACTTCGGGAGAGATTTCACTCTTAGGAACGACGTCAAAATGAAGTCGAAAACTCAATTGTACTTTGGTAGATTAGGATTTTTTTTTTAGCTTTTTTATTTAGCCATCGATCCCCGCGTGCCTTGGAACGCATCTTAGGACAACTCAATGATGCCAATTGTCGTATAACCTCAGTAATTTCAGTAATCTCACAATAATTATATTATTTATTAGTTACCTTAAAAATAATATCACATGAATGAAGTTATAATAAATCTACACAAAATAATTGTACTTTTATTTTAATTATTACAGTAGGTTAAGGTTACATTATGTACGATAATTAATTATTATATTTTTGGACAACAGTTTTTTTTTAGATTTTCTTGGAGTTCTTGACACTGGATTCAATATTGGTACAGTTAACGACACAAGTTAAATATTAAACTAAGTCTAGCCTTGTCCCCAAACAAAACGAAGGCATTTGAATCGGTGATTAAATTTTGACAAAAGTCGAGAAGCGATTATAAGTAAGCACTATTCTATACCGGATCTTTCAAAAACAGTGTAGGTTTGTTGATAGTGACGCGGTATAAAATGGTGCCGTCCACTTAATTCACCAGGTCACCTAGGTGAATTAAGTATACCTACTATTTAGTAGATTTAAATACTCTTAGGTGACTTGCGGATAATTAAGTACACTAATTTGTAGACTTGAATACCCTAGCTAGACGGCGGCGTGCGGGGGCGGGTAAATAATACTACCTACAACTTACGGAACCTATCGCAATATTATCCTATGACGCGAAACCAAAGACCTACCTCTAATAAAATCTAGTAAAAGTATCATTGAGGTTTAGTTGGGATGTCATAAAAGTCACAAACTTGGTTGTAGTTGACCAATTAGCGCTCTAGGGTAATAATGTAGCTAGAAAAGCCCTAGGGCGGTAAGTAATTTGAGGGACTCACGTATGTGTGCCTCATCTTCGACTCTGCTCACATTTACACGTTCTTCCCTCAAATTACTTACCGCCCTAGGGCTTTTCTAGCTACATTATTACCCTAGATTGCTAATTGGTCACCTACAAGCCCCATTTGGGGGTAATAAGGACCTACTTACCTCACAATCGAGATGTAAAGCAGAGTAGTTAGCTCGGGTGTAAGCATCAATTGCACCCTCGAACTATAGAATTGCACCCTCGCTGCGCTCGTGCGCCTAAATATCTCGGGCTGCAATTGATGCCTTACAGCCATTGGCTACTAATCTACTATTTCGATGACGATAAAATGACTTTAGACTCAGTTCATGCTTCCGGGTTTTACCCCTTATGTTTTCGGGACTCGAGAGTGGTCCTTTCACAGCCTGTATAAGTACATGTTTAGAATCATGGTCTGCCAGGCACCGGTTCATTTTTCGGAAGTAGTATTTAACTTTTTTACATCCGTTAAGTCTAAGATTTAAAAAAATGCTTAATAAAAAAAAATTCAAAGATTAGTAGTACCTAACTATACGTCATTCGGACACAACAGACTAATAAAGCAGAAATAATATATTACTGTACTAATGCCCGTGTGCTGATCTGCTCAAGCATTGATACAGACAGAAGCATAGATTTTTGTACTAATATGTCTACTCAAATCTATGCTTGAGTATTTCTGTATCGGCATACGGGCCTCGCTAGATATGAGGATAAGGGTCACATACCTACTTCGGTAGTTAGTGTGAAAAAAAACTGAAGTACATAAGATTTGAGTACTCACTCTCAGCAGACACCAATCACTAGTATAAATCCAATTATCTTTCCAATTATCTGTCTATAGACCACGTACTGAGAATACTATAATAGAAATTTCATGGAAACAGCTACATTTTTGAAGGATTTCCTACCACACTCACATGCCACATAAGCAGTAGTTTTATCTAAGGTTGAACAAGTCGCACACCTTTCCATACAAACGTCGAAGGGTAACAACTGTTTTACGTTGACCAACCAAAACTAAGGATTATATCAATTTATCTCGTCATAATCTATGTCTGTATACAGCCCAAACCGTAAAAAAAGTATTCATGTAAAAAATACAAGCTTCTAAACTTTCGTATGGAAAGTATATTTAGCTTGTATTTTTTAAATAAATACTTTTTTAACGGTCCCTTCCTTGTCTCTTATCATTACTGATTAAGCGTAGTCGTAGCGCTCGTGGCGTAGCTTGCTTAGTCAATCTTCACTGATTATCTAAGTTAAGAGACGTTCTGCGCGGTCACTATTTAGATGGGTGACCGTTAGTGCGCTTCCGTGCTTCGGAGGGCAAGTTAAACTGTCGGTCCCGGCTCTAGCAGTCGTTAAGCCATGACGGAAGCATTAAGGCGGCCCAAAAACTCCGTCACCAGAGTTGACCAATACGAACTTGCTTGCTTATTACTGATTGGTATGTTAGTGTTGATTTTATCTTATAAGTGACATCCCTGAATACAGCAGTGTAATCGTTCTGGGTAAAAAGAAAGATTTATTTATCCACCCACTGTACAGCATTAGGTGTGAAAGGCTGACGAAATCATGTTACGTTGGTTACATGCAAATCATGCAATACAGATCTCATTACAAGTCTGATACACAAGTTACATATATATATATGTAGGTACATACAAAGGAAAAATAAATCTTGATTTTCTGCAAGTTGTATGTATAATTATAATGATGAATACTGTGTGGTTGTGACACATTTCTATGTTTGGAACTTTGTACTAGAACTTGTTTTTACATAATTCATTGAAGACAAGTCAGATGAGGAAATCAAGACATTCGCAAAACAAGTTGATTCATATTCATTGAGTTTTTACAGAAGGTATTTATCATACTTAAGTCACTAATCTGCCCCCTTACAAACCTATTCAACAGAAGTACAGTATTTTGAAAAAAGTCACTGTTTTGATACTTTGTGTATGATCTATATATATATAAATTGAATTTTGCAACATCGTGATGAAGGTGGGTGAATGACCTGTATTGCGGTGTTATTTGGAACCTACTATAAACTATTTTAGTCATATAATCTATCTTATAAAAAGTTAAAGAGTAGATATTATGTCTTGATTACCATATGTAAACAGGACATGTGAACTTCAACTTTTTACAAGATGGGGGATAATATTTAACATGGGTACCTAATTATGTTTTGTATAAATGAATAAACAATTAGTAAATTCTGTATTCAATTTAATTTGGAACTTAATATGTATGTAATAAGAAAAATACTGGTTAGATGTCCAGTCCTTCCGTCTCACATCTATGTTTGGAATAAGAATGACACATTATGAAGTACCTATGTATGTACATGAGCACACTCATAGGTAAGGAACTTATTGTGGACTGTATAATCTGTACATTCATTACAAAGAAAATTGAACAGTCAGTGTTATCTAGCACAGACCGCTTACCAGTTTTCTTTATAAATGTGCTCAAAGGGGGCAGACACCTGATAAGCATGACGTGATGTCCATATCGATTACTTGTTACATGCATTATTAAAATTAATTACACAAAACTATTATTAAAAATCACTGGCTGGTAAATTAACTACCAGAAAAGAATTAAACAAAAATAGACATTTCTTTCTATAACAAAAGTAACAAATTATTCATATAAATGAACTATCTAAATAAAAAACTTAAAGTTATCAGTTGAAACGTAATCAGATGGTTCATGTTTCTTTAAGATTTTAGTCTGAGTCACCTAGAGGCGAGTGTAACATAAACACAGATAAAGAAACAATGAATCATCCAATTCCAACTTCACAACTAAACTGATCACATTCACACTTGACTTACTCAAGTTAAAGCTTTTGAGTACAACCGGATGCTCAGAACTTGAGCTTGGGGTTGAGCTCGTGTGCGCGCCCACCCCAGTCCAGCCGGTAGCTGCGAGTCCGCCACGAGATCTCGGGACTGAGGAGCGCCGCGGGGAGCACAAACGGAGCACAGCACTCATTCCACACCCACCCAAGCAAAAACTGCACTTTCGTGAATGGCGGCGAACCATTCTGCACGGAACGCAGCATCAGCCAGTCCGATAGGAACCACACTAGAACGTGGACGAGGAAGAAGGCGAGAGGCTCGGCATTGAAGAGCTCACCGGCCGCCCACGCCGCGCCCGCCCCTAACGGCATGCACTCGCTGAGGGGCTCCAACAGTGCCGTCGTGGGGATCATGGCGATGCGCAGACGAGCCCAGCGCGTTAGCCGAGCCTGCAGGGCGCCCACCGACCGCGTGCCGCAGTTCTGCAGCGCCGGTAGAGACGCTACCCGCATCCGCCACCCTCGCGAACAGATCGCCTTCGCCATGAAGTAATCCTCCGCCAAATAATCCGCGAACGCTGCCAGCCCCCCCGTCTCCTCCAGCGCGCACCGGCGCACCAGCGACGACATGCCGACATGGCAGTTGATGCCGAGGAAATCGGCTCCCAGGTACATACGCGCCTGCGCCGTGCCGAAGTAAACTTTCTCGTAGACCGCGGCGAAGCCTTCAGCGTCGCACACGAATGGCATCTGATGCACGATAGCAACATCCTCTCTCATATGCTGCACCATGTCTAGGAGTGTATCATCGCGCATTCTGATGCCCGCGTCGCTGATCAGAACCATCGGGTATTTCGCAGCGAGGTATGCCGGCTGCATGTTGTTGATTTTAGGGTTCACGCCGACTTTCGTCCCGCCCACAAAGAGTCTCGCGTCGACGTGCGAATGCTTCGATATGAGGCTGTTGACCAGCATCGCCGCGGGATCCTTCTCGTTTTCAATGCAGAACAACAGCTCGTAGATCGGGTAATCCAACGAGAAAAACGTCTCAAGGTTGGAGAACAGGTTCGGGTCGACGCCCGTTAGCGGCTTGAAGATCGAGACGCCCGGGTAGGGCTGCTCGGGCGGCGACCGGTCTACCACTCGATGCAGCTTCCACTTTGAATACGACAGCGCCATCAGGTGAATTAACCACAAGCACACCCAAGCTACCATAAAAAATATAGCAAAACCGTAAACGGTATACACCATAGGTATCATAATTGTAATATAATAGTGTTCTCGCGTTCGGACCGCATAATATCGACTGCTCTAGGTTACGGTTACACCGAATGTCGAGCAAGCGCCAGCCGTCCGCTACGCTGCGATCCTAGCACAAAACTGAAGCCGACCGACACACAGATTACAACAACGCTCCTCGCGTTGTTCGGACTGTGCGATGCCAGATAATGCGTTAACATTATTATATTGGCACGTTATCACTGCGGACACTTGTAGCTGATTAGTAGGCCCACTAAATCAAATATTCAAAGAAAGAAAAACTAATCCCAAAATTAAATATCACGCACGGCGGCATCGCGTCAAAGGACCACAGAGTCCACAGACAGATCAGATAGCATAGACAGACAGATGTACTTTGTGATCCTTCGTCTGTGGTTCTAGTATTAGATAGACTTCGACAGACTAGACTAGCCAAGTCAAGTCAGACATGAGTCAGCAATCAGCTAAGTAGACGACGACCATAAACAAAAGTAAAGCTACTGTTACACATGCTAGAAAATAGCATGCTCAATATTAGCATGCTAGTGAGGAGTTTACAAGTGTAAGGAGTGAGGAGTGTACTAGTGTACACTAGTGTACTAGTGAGGAGTGTACATTTACTAGCAATAAGCATGCTAGTTTTAAGCATGCTTCTGAATAAGCATGCTAAAAGCAAACACTCCAATACACATGCTATTTTATAGTGTTTATTATTTCAAAATATTGTGGCACTTGTTTCAAGTGGTGGATGTTTACCGACTTATCTGAATAACACTAAATAGGCTGCAAAACACTTGTGTGGAAACTCAAGTACAAGAAACACTAATTTCTCTAGATTTCTTAGGATTCGCACAGTTTCTTGTAGTAGAAATGCTAGCCTAGCCCCGACTAATTTTCAGATCTTTACATACGGTTTTCTGAGGATTAGATTATCTAGTTCCTAATTTATTTTCTGTAAAGTCGCTCGCCAACCTCCCTAGCACACTACCCACCACGTTTGGTTTTTTTTTGGCTGACAGAGAATCTTTTGTGTCTACATTTTGTGCCAATAAAGTGTTGAATGAAACAAATCGCAACTAGTAAGCATTACTACATAATGTAATAAGGTAAATTTTGCCGAAAGCCTATGCTTCGTTTTGATGGTACTTAGGTATTTGAAAAGGACGAGTGAACAAGGTACTTTATGTCGGTTCTGGCACGATCTTTTTTGTTAATTTAATGTTCGGTGCCTATCTAGTACCTACCTACTACGTCACGCATCGCCTTTACAAGTCACTCTAAGGCCCTCCGAAGTCTTACTCAAGCACTGAACCGTACTCAATTCAATTCAATTCAATTTATTCATAATAAAATAACATTACGGATTACTCCATTCAATTCAATTCAATTCAATTATATTTATGCAAAATAGAATAACATTACGGACTCAAGCAAAGATTTTTGTATGAAAATCTCTACTCAAATCTATGCTTAAGTAAGGATTTCTGTCTCGGAATACGGGCCTAATAAGCTCGAAGTTCAAGTGTAAACGAAGCATACGTCATGATGACGTACAATATTTTGCATTCAATTCTCAGGCTGTGCATTTCATGGTTGTGCATTCCACGGTTGGCAGTGTTCGGTGTTTACACATCGTTTATAATTTTTTCTATCATTCTTCTTGATTCTTCCTCCGGGGTCTCCGAGGCAAATTTTTGCGTATTCTCACTGACAAAAGCTACGTTAAAACATACGCGAAGTATTCTTTTTCTATGACGTGACGCTGGCAGAAATGTCCAACCCCGGAAGAAAGCCATAAAAAATAGTGCGATTCGAAAATTAAATGAAGGCGCTGAAATGATAGAGTTGCCAGAACGTCCCAAAAGGGACGATTTTTGTCCGTTTAGACATCTTTACGTCCCTTTGATGTCCGTTCTTAAATTCTGTCCCTTTTCCGTCCCTTTTCAAATAAATTACTTCTTTTATTACAAAAATGCGTTTAAAATGCGTGAATGTGTGAATGCAACTTCAGACCACTGCTGGCGAATATCGCCTATCGTCATTATCGTCGCATCGTCGCCAACCATCCATCCTTTTTCCACGCGCAGTGATCCCATATCGTTTCACGCACACAAACAAACACAAGCTGAGTATAAATATATACGACACGATTACGAGTGATGCTCGGGTTCAGCGGCGTTTAATTTGAAATTGTGTTTTTTTGGTTTTGAAAACCTATTAAAAAACTGAACATAATAGTAGATTATTATACAAGGGGATAAAGCAGTGTCTTCTGTCGCGGGTGACGATTTAAATCGCGAGCGTAACGAAGGACTCGAAGTTTACTCCCGAGCGTAGCGAGGGTGTTAAAAACTTAAATCACGAGCGAAGCGAGGGATTTAAGACGAGTCCCGAGAGTAGCGAGGGATTTAAGTTCACCCAAGACTAAGACAGCTTTATCACCGAGGAAAATACTCTACTTTTCGTACCATTTGCGAAAAAATTAACACAATAATAATATGAGATAGCATTTTAGAACATTAACTTATTTATAAAAATAAATTAAAATAAACTTAACGTTTATGTATTTGAAGAAAACAAAAACGCGGCATTTTCCTAGACTAATATTTTTTTGTCGGAAAAGCAAAGGCATCAAGCTCATACGGCCTGCATAATAAATGCGTATTCCTTTTTCAAAAAGATGTATAATGCTTTGTATACAAACTCAATGGTGTAAACACAGATGTAGTTCAGTATAAATTGTATTCCAAATTTAAATCACTTTCTCCCCCTAGAGGTTGAAAGAAATCCAGTACAATTTTCTCTCCCTGTTTTTAACAGATTAAAAATGACTATTGTTATGTTCGCTTTTTGTGGCATAGAATGTCACTTTTTTGAGCAAGTGGTGCGAAAAGGTATATATTTTTTAACTTTTTATTTGTTTGCCCTAAAAATGTACTCACGCCCTTTTAGGTACACTTTTTCTCATTCAATCGTAACAAATTAATATTTCTCCAGCCGTCCTTTTTGTCCAAAAATCGTCCCATTTTAGGTTCCTAGTGAATCGTCCGAACTGGCAACACTAAATGAAAAACAAATGAAAAATAAAATAAAAGAAAACCCAAAGAAAAATGGCTTGCAAAAAGGAACGGATAGATATAAAAAACTTAGAAGACTACACTGCTGCAACACTGCATTTTTGTAAAGTGGACTTGGAAATCTCTCTGAATGTTGCGACAGTTTTAGCACTAAAAAATTTAGGATATCTCGAAATCAAGGTAAGTACTTAGCCTACCATTACTGCAGTTTCTCACATCTACTCCAAACTCGATTAGAACCGCAGAAAATTTACGAAGGTACCTTCCTAGGTAACTTAGGTAGGTACAAAGGTATAACGAGATAGATACCTAGGTACTCTATCTCGTTATACCTTTTAGGCCTTTGCATACGATCCAGATGATGTAGGTACCTACCTACCTCTATAATCTACCTACATGACAGCGTCAGTGGTCGCTTTTTATATTTACTTTCATCCCTAATGGCAATCAAGCATCCCTAATGGTTTATGAATGAAACATCTGTAACAGATCGAAGTAGGTAATAGGTCGGTACCTACTTAACTGAAGGTAGGATTCCGCCATGGTTTGGCAATGTGCGCCACTGCGCTACACACTGTTCAGCACAAATGTTTCTCTTGGTGGACTCATTACATTATTTATTTTATACTTTATTGCACAAAATTATAAATTTGTTACAAAGGGTGGACTTAATGCTGAAAGCACTGTCTGCCAGCCATGCGAGCCATGTCAAGACTCATGCGAGTAAACAAGAATAAATTGTAACTTGTAACAAATTGTAGGCATAGAAACATTTTAGAAATGTTCACGCACTATGTTCATGAACAAATGTGCTGCACATCATTTTGGTGGAATATCACCTTAAGGTATCTGCTTGCTCTACAAAACTCTGTCAATTTCAGTATTTCAACAAATGCGATGAAAATGGAGTGGCCTGCCTATTGTTTGAAGGCTTGCTCGCATCACCACCTTCGGAAGTATGGAACGTCCTTGGCAAGGAGCTGATCTGCCTCCTACAGTACTGGCTCGAGGCTATAAGGAAGCACCTGGTGAAGCACAGCACCCATTGGTGGCTGTTCTTGAAGTTGATCCTAAAGTTCATCAAGGTTTGTGGAAACCACAAGTATCCATGGCCAGCCCTTATTACTTGTTCAGCGGACTTGTTCCCGCAGCCACAAGTGGGGCCTTTTTGACAAATCTAAATATATGAAACTCCTTTGAAGCTGACTGACAATGAACGCACAGCCTAAACTATATATACTAGAGGGATGAAATTAGGCGGATAGTATCCTTATTATAGTGTAGGGGTGCACTAAGAAAGGAATTTTGAAAAGTCGCACCCTTATGGGTCAAAGATTTTAACTAAATAAGGCGTATGCTGCTACCACGCGAGCAAAGCCGCGGGCGACAGCAAGCATCTTATAAATACTACTAGCTTAGCATTATCATATGATCACCATAGGTCAATAAGGCATGCCTACCATTATCTTTCAAATAACATTTTCCAACAGGAAATCCGTCACAAAAGCTCAGAAATCCCCAACATGTTAGTGGAGCTGACTTCAGAATGCTTGTTTGACCTCGCCACATCACCCAGACCAGACGTGTTCCAACGTGAGGAGATCCTCTACTGTATCAATGTGGTTTGTGAACAGTCGGGCCAGGAGATCAGATTTGCTATGAGAACCAAGTTTGGTGAATACTTATAAGTACTTAGCGTTATTCAAGTTTTATATCTACTTTACCACTCAAGCGTCTGGAGCGCGCGGGCGACACTAGCCTCGCCTGTCCGCGCGTTTTGGTCGCATAATGCGGCAAAGAGCGGACGCGACATTTTCAACAAAATCGTTTATAACTTAAGAACTACAATAGCTATAATGAAATAAAAAAATGCTTACTGAAAGGTAGAAAAATGCGAAATCTAATTAAAATAAAAGGAAAATGTTCGATTCAAGAACATAGCGTGAATAAAGGCGTAAAGTTAGAATTTAAATAAATTGAAAGATATTACAACGTCGTACCTTTCAAGTTGAATTATTCAGTATAAATCTTTAGGAAATGTCGTAACTATACATTTTTCGTAAAGCTTACATTGATTTAGGCTGCGTTCGTTAAAATAAGTAAAAAAACTGAACTACGTCATCTGATGATTGTACTCCCCACGGACAGTTGAGGCTAGAATTTTTTTGGGGACCATAGTCACCATGGACGGTTCAGTGGTTAAAATAAACATTATTGCGAAATTATTGCGGAAGACCAGCGTTGGCTGCCAGTCATCCAACATTATGCTGAGCCAGGGTACGTTTTACGACACACTAGTCTCCCTTTATACCTAGGTTACTCATTATGTAGTACATAGTTTCTAGTATAGTTAGTATTTAATTAGTCTGTATTTGTTTCTGTTCTAGTAAGAGTATGTACCTAGTGTCGTAAATAAGTAATTATTATCAGTGTTTTAAAACACATAATAAGAATGAATAATAATTGATTAGCCCAATTTTTGGCACCAATTTTGAACACTTCTAATATGAATATAATAATAAACAATTTATAAGTAGGTAGGTATAACCTGCTAGCGATAAACTACGAGGTATGCATAGTATATTATATGTATATGGAAGTAGGTAGGTAGAGCTACCTATGCGCCCTTGGCAATGTTTTGAAAATAGTAATACACAGTTAAAATACTAGTATAACAATTATGATTATATAGAGCAAGTATACATAATTATATAACAATATACCTATATAAATCCCAGTTTCTTTCCGATGTATACAAACATGCAATATTCCATTACAAAGCCTTCGAACCTCTTCTTATAAATACTCGTCAAAAATTGCAGGTCGCGTCTCTACAGGTGTTCCACTTTAAAATTCATATTTTTTCTGAAAGACAAAAATTACGCTGATTGTTTTATGCCAGACCTTGCGAAATAAGAAAGTCGGGCGGGGGCTTAGAAGAAAAAAAAAATTACGTCGACGGCAGCCCTAATTCTGTATTCCCAGTCTCCTCGAAGTTCTGCACCCACTTTTTGATAAGAATTGTTGACGGACAATCCTTAAGATGACGCCGTCCGTAATCTATTCTAAATAGATGTTGAACCGCAACAGTGGACCCATTGTTTAAGTAGTAGTGTTTGACGCAAAACGCGCGTTGCTGTCCCGTGAACACTTCCATGATTGGCGGACAAAGTCAGTCTGGAGGTCATCCGAAATTCTGGTAGGTTCCATAAGGTGCGCGCGACTCACCCCTTTCCACAGTTTCTACTGGGAAAGCGCGCGAAGGGTGTTTCAGGCAGGTGATCTGTAAAGTCGTGATTTTATTCTGCGGCTAGCTGTCTGCCCGCGATTTCGCGCGCGCATATAAATAGAGTATAATTATTTTAGGTAATATTTTTACACCTTAGGTTACATTATTGGAGTTTGAGTAAGGATCTCTATTTTTTTTTAAAATATAATATACCCTATGTCACTCGGCGATAGTGTAGCTTCCCAACGGTAAAAGATTTTTTTAAATCGGTCCATTAGTTTCGGAGCCTATTCAACGCAAACAAACAATCAAATCTTTCATCTTTATAATTATTAGTATAGATATAGATTAGTATAGATAAAAGCTCATCAACGCGTCGGAAAAACATAAGGTTCTGCTATTGTTTTCTTAGGTTTTTTAGTGGAATAAAAACAAAAAAAAATATTCAAACACTAAAACCCGACTACGTAGTAGGTAGGTACTGAAAAAATAGAATATTACTAACTTTTTTTTATGTTTCCTGTAAAATTTTGGTCACTAGACCTATCTCACTAGAACACCGCAGAAGCGGATTGCTGCCAATTTTCACACATCATCATCATCATTAGAGGCACTCTAGAACCTTATTAAAAAAAAACTTTAAAAAGTTTGTCTGTATTTATTTTAGCGTGAAGATAGCTTCACACCTGGCCACATCTGGCTACCTTCCCAGCCAGTTCAGATCCCTGGAGTGCCTGAGACGATGGTTGGTGCCGAGAAATGACAAGTCTCTGAGACTTGCAGCCGCTGAAAAATGGCTGCCACCGGACCTTTGCCCGTTAGCTGCTAGGAACATATTCCTGAGTTGCAATTGGATGAACTTCTTCCAGGTATGATTCCTTTTTTAGCGTTTTTTGAAGTTATACTTCGAATGCGACTTCCAACAAGGTTGCGTTAAACGTTTAACGCTCCTGGGAAGGGGGAATAGAAAGAGACAGAGCGCGAGTGAATACGGAGACCCACACAAAACCCAAAACACTTCGATAAGTAGCGCGTTCTAGGATCCGACCAAACTTAGCAGCGCTATCTAGTTCTGATTTAGGCAACATGAGCATAGAACCTTTTCTAACTAAATAAGTACTGCATATTGGTTAAGTACATAAAAATAAATACTAAATTAATTTCACATTAAACACA
This sequence comes from Eulithis testata, assembly GCA_947507515.1. NCBI lineage: Eukaryota > Metazoa > Arthropoda > Insecta > Lepidoptera > Geometridae > Eulithis > Eulithis testata. The sequence goes on along the minus strand of OX382218.1, from coordinate 5,119,376 downwards.
GAGCGAGAGTGAATGCGTGGCACTCGAAGTTTAACTTCTTCCGCGCGGAGGGACTCCACGCACATTTTTTTTTTATTAGCTTTTTGCGGCTGTGATATCACTTCGGCCGGAAAGGCCTGTTGTCGCCCCTATTCGGGGCGTTCACAGTTCATATATAGATGCGACGGCCGCTCTTTCTTATTAAAAAAAAAAATTACAGGTTACAAGTAGATAATGTTCATCCTGTTCAGGAAGATTCATTTCGAATTCTTGAGTTCGAAATTCGAAATGAATGTCATGAAAGACGCGCAATGGTACTCATGCTAAAAGAAGACGTGCAAGCGGTTAAAGACCATATTGCTAAGATAAAAAGAACCAATTCGCCGTAGCTGACTTACTAGTTAGTACAATGATACCAAGCAAAGTTTGCAACGCTTAGATTATGGTAAACTAGCTATCCGCCCGTTGGATCCCTCTGATTTTCCGGGATAAAAAGTAGCCTATGTATTACTCCGTCACGGACAATATATATTCCCTGTTTCATCGATCAGTAGTTATTTTATTACATACATACATATATCCATACAGACTTTCGCGTTAGGATAGGAAGATATTTTTGGGTTTGCCAATTTCGTTGCAAACTTTGCTTGGTGTCACTTTATGGGTGATTTTCCACCAATAGTAAACGTTTGATACGAAAACAAATCCCTATTGGTGGATTTAAAACACATCTGTTACAACGTAGTTTAGCTTAGGTTTAGTGGAATAGTACCTTAATTGTTGCCATTTTATCTAAGAAAATATAATTAAGCATGAATTGATTTTTAAACATTGTAAGTCGATTTACTATCGGAATTACTTTTTTATGATTAATCTACGCAAGTAGGTATATTTTAAATAAAAAACTGCATTTTTATTAAAATTCTATTGTTGTTATGAAGATTATTTAAACACCACTTCAAATTTTGTAAAAAAACAGATGAGTAGGAATAATGTAAGCATGAGATTAATATTCTTTTTTTTTTAAGTTTCAGTATTCGGGCGATATTTTTGTTAATTTTCTAATGTATGTTGTTTAAAACTGTTGTTCATGTTTTTGTTCTATGAAGTTAGATTATTTTTGTTATTCTAAACAAGTATCTTTATATTTTTAAGATCAAATGATTCTAAATAAAACTATGAAATTATTATACGTTTTATTTTAATATTTTACAGTCATAAATAAAATTATATAACCTAGGTACCATAATGTTACTTACAAATACTCATCAGTTACACCCCATTGCCTGAAATTTTTAATAAAAAGTTAAATCTCTCAGAGACCATTTGCTCTTTAGATTTCCTGCTATGTGGTTCATAAGGCCATTCTCAATATAGTGTGGATATTAGGCGGAGAGGATGGTCTAGGTGCTGGGCCTACTCCATATAAACACTGCCCCAGGCACTACGGTGTGTCGTTAAGTGTAGGCATAGGTTGCGTCCTGACGCTGTATAAATCATATTCAATAGATGTAAAGGCCTAAGTATTCTCAATATTCTTATATTGATTTCTAATCGTTATCTCAACATAGCTTATTTTGTCAAAAAATATATGTTTTTGACTATACGCTTTGACGCAGATCACTAACCTAACCTTCACCACATTTAGTGAGGGTTGCATAGTAATATCGAGGATTCTCTTGTTGCATTTTTCGAAACTAATTTGACAGCTTTAAAATTATATAGACCAGCAGGCCTAAGATGCGCACCGCGAGGTATTTTGTCATGTCGTTCTGTCAAAATGTAAGCATTTTGTACCAGTTTAGGAACTATTGCATTATCTGTGGTACCTAATGTTGTCGACAAAACGCGCCATAATGTACACTTTTGACACTTCTTAGTAGTCGTACCTCTCTGAGGACGAGATAAAAGTCATGCAGAAATGACAAAAGTTGAAAATTCAAAGGCGCGCTTTCTCGACAACATTACCACAGATAATGCAATAGTTCCTAAACTGGTACAAAATACTTCGTCTGTGTACAAAATGCTTACATTTTGACAGAACGACATGACAAACATCTCGCGGTGCGCATCTTAGGCCCGCTGGCCTTCAAAAATAATAAAAAGTTAAAAAAAATATATTAGAATGAAACCCATTGGAAAAGGAAGAGAATATTATAAAAATGAAAGGAAAAATAATTTACGGGCGATCTGAGGTCGGGAAAAGGGGTGGGGTTGGGTTTTTAAGGCTTTAAAAACGGTTTATCTCGATTTCCGGCAAAACTACAAGTCTTATGGAAAAAAGTCAAATGGCAAAGTTGTAGCCGTCTTTGTCATTTCAGTTCATGAGAAAGGGACGGCAGCATTTTTAGTACTGTCAAATTAGAAAAATGCAACAAGAGAATCGTTACCAATATCTACCTACCTACGATCGTTTTAAATTCAGATAATATTTAGTGAAATTAAGAATCCTCTTGAGCAGTCTGGACTTGTGCGATGTAAACCTGTTGCTGTGGTTGATGCTGGCCTTGTGACGTCACCTGAAAATGACACTCGAATTGAATTTGCTGGAAAAGCACCCTACGGCGTTTTTTATCCTTTTTTTTACCAAAGCATAGAAAAAACCCTATGACAACAAAAAATGTGCGAGGAAAAATAGCATGATTTCATTTCAATTCAATTCAATTCATTTATTTGCATAAAAATATGGTAATATAAGTACAAAGATGTAAAAGTATAAATAAGTGCCGCATATTTTTACCAAAGTGATTGGCGTGCAAAACTTTTAAGGTCATCAACTAAGTATTTAACTACTAGGTTCGATAAAACAACACACTATAAGTCACTGTAACAACAAAAAGACCTACCTATTAATAGTTGTAGAAGCGGCACGAACCCTTCTTCAAAAAGTCAGAAACTGAATAAAAGCTCTCCAATATCAACCATTTTTCCAACTCAGTACAAAACTTTTTATAAGGAAGATCAACAATTTTTTTGGTAGGGAGTTGTAAATTAGGGGGGCCATATATACACAGTTTTTTCTGTCTCATTGTCACGTGAATGAAGTTATTTATTTATTTATTTAGATTATTTATTCAGACAACTTGGTCCAGTTTGGTTAGTAGGTAACATAAAAACACTTATTAAACTAGGTTAGTAATTTTTAACTAATAGCGATGCTGTCCTCTGGATGAGGTTCCAAACCAAAGGACAGTTATGTTTTTGAGCAATAACATTTAAGAAGAGTTATGAAGATCTTTACGTCTCAGGTACCATTGCCTTACAGGGCACGTCCTCATTAGACTTGCTCTGTGAGGTAATGCATTGTTATAGGCAGAAGTTACCACTTAAGGTACTCAGGTGAGCTATGAGCTTGTTCCATTACTTTTATCATAAAAAATACAATAAAAAACCGTAACGTGATACTATTGGTGGATATTTGCATACCGTTCACACACCACGCACATCACTGGTAAGAACTGGGGCATTATTCTGTATAACTTAGGAGATTTCTTGCCGTAACCGTATGACGTCACCGTAAGGAATGATATTTATGGCATAGGAAATACGGCATAGGCATAGGGCGATTTCACGCCGCTGTCTTGTCGTGCTGCGTAACGCGCTTGTATTGCATAGTGAATAAGGCCCCTGGAAGGTTGTGGTTCCACAGGAAAGACAAGGTCAATACGTGCCGAGCTGGCAAAGCTACGTTATTTCTGTGTAATTGGACTTTTAGAAGAAAACGGTGTAAATGGTTCCCCTGACGTATAGTATTATATAATCTGTGCCCTGACTAAGTCCCCTGCGTTTCTGAACTTTTCTCCAATTTTCCACTGCCGGCAGTCGCCGTGTTAGCTAAGGGGATTTTTGGACAAAAGTTCCAGAAATCCCTCACGCAGGGGACTCAGTCAGGGAAAAATTGGAATGAGCCGTTCGATCCTAACAGAGAACATTAATTTTTTGTGACAAAAAAAAAATAACTACTATTTTCTTAGTTATGATACCTTGCAAGTCACGTCTTCAGTGGACGTGATAGTGAGCTAATGTATTATAATAATTCTTATTATAATAAGCTAATGTATTATAATAATTCTTATTATAATACATTAGCTCACTATCACTTATTTGACTATGAACTCTATTGCCAATGCTGTTTTTTTAAAGTACTCAATGATTAATTTAGAGTTATTACCTGTATAATTTGTGGGGACTGCTGCGGCTGTGCCTGGATGATGATGGGCTGGTTCGGGTTGTTCTGAACTTGGAGTCTTATCATGTTCAGCTGTGCTTGAGTGAGCTGTATCTGCGACTGAATTACAACAAACATTTTCATCACATCTATTCGAAAAGAGCGACTTGGTTCGCCTCTATGTGCACCCAAAGGTGGTGTTTTCTATAAGAAACAATAAGTGCGCCGGAATTAACTTTGCCGCGCACTTTTTGAATTTGGAATATCTTCGCTTTAAGTTCGCCTATGTACTTCATTTTTGTGCAATAAAGAATGTTCTTATCTTATCGTATCGTATCGTATCTTATCTTATACTTTATTTTCTCATAGTGGGTGATGAAAAGTAGAGTGTACCACTCGGGAGCAAAATATATTTTTGGCTCGGGCGACGTACTTTGAATCCCTCGCTACGTTCAGGATTCTACTAAAGAATCCCTCGCTAAGCTCGGGATTCTACTCTAGAATCTTTCACTTCGCTCTGGATTCAAAAAAGCGCCCTCGCCGTAAAAATATGATTTCGCTCCCTTATGATACAATCTACTATTGTGTGTGCGGCAAAAGTGGATGTTTGTTCTATGGGTGTTACCACGTTACTGTATTTCTTACTAATACTAGCTTTCGCCTGCGACTTTGTTCACGTCCCGTTGGATCCCATTGATTTTCAGGGATAAAAAGTAGCCTATGTGTTAATCCAGGTCACGGACAATATATATTCCAAGTTTCATCCAAATCGGATCAGTATTTGCGTGAAAGAGTAACAAACATCGCGAGTAATGCGAAAGTTTGTATGGATGTTTCTTTCTCTTTCACGCAAAAACTATTGATCTGATTTGGATAAAACTTGGAAACTTAATCATCGAATGATGAAGATTATTGGGACTGTTCAATTGATCGTATACAAACGAACCTCCTCTTTTTTTTTGAAGTAGGTTAGGGTACCTCTGGTGTTACGGATGACGGTAACTGCTTACCATCTGGTGGTCAGCATGTATGCCTAATAATGGCATAAAAAAGTAATTACCGGTATATTTTGTATTTCCCCATTCGTGACCACTTGATGCGACTGCACTAACGCGACTGGGTGCGGGTTGCTTGAAGTCGACCCCGCCGTATTCGCCGTCTGAAATGAAATATCATCTCAAAATAAAGCTTACATATACATAAACGTATGAATGAATGAATGAGTTAAAGAATGAATTAATGAAAACTCTTTATTGGACATAAAAACACCGAAACATGAAATAAAATAAAACAGGTTGCATTAAATGTACAATGGGCGGCCTTATCGCTATGTGTTGTGAATGTTTTTAGTGGAAATACGTAGTTATACACACACTCAGAGAGAGAGAGAGAGAGAGAGAGAGAGATAAGTACAGGAGAATTCGAAGAGATTTTTGACCTGTACTACTTGAGTCATGGGTTGCAGCACGATTTGCGGTTGCTGTGTGTTTTGCTGCAATGTTGCGTGATGCTGCTGCGATGTTTGCTGCAGACATGGCTGGAAAATAAAAAATCATTTCAATTTTCACTACCACAAAATATTATAACAAGGAAATGGAATGGAGAGGTATAGTGTGGATAATAATGAAAGAATACGTGAATCAAACTAGGTGCTACAAAATAATGGTCCTTCGAGTTAGAAACATTATTCGGCCCGAAGGACCATTGTTATTAGATAGAGATGGATAAACTCTTTTTTACACTCAAAGAAGTTATTTTCACTGATTGTGACCTTTGTGCTAGCGTGTTACGTATCTACAGAGGCTTAGGCTGTTCTTACATTATAGTACTCTTATTACTTTAACTTCGAGTTATCCGGCTCGAAAAACTATTATTTAAGATAATAACAATGATTCTTCGAGCCGGTGAACATGTTTGGCTGTTACCTGTTGAGTTCTAACAGTCTGTTCTTGCTGTGTTGGCTTCGCTTGGGTCCAAACCTCGTACCGAGGCTTGTTCGCTTTGACCTCGTGACGGGGAACTATGTCAATAAGGAAGTCGAATTGATCTGACTTTGATATCGCCATTGCAATGTCGTTACGCTGGAAATTATTAAAAAATGATTGTAAATATGCTTTTGTAAACATTAGGCAGGCAGAAGAACTAAATAATTAGGTAGGTATTTGATTCTAGCCGTAGCTGATTTGGTAAGTACAAGTACATATGTAATAAATAAATAAATAATAAATAATAATTATATCTCATCTAGGTAGGTATGTAAATGACGAATAGTCAATAAAGTTCTTTAAACAAAAATAATCACTGCAGAATGGGCGGCCTTATCACTAAACGGGGATTTTGCAGTCACGGAGATGAAAAGAGTTCAAGCCAATGCTTTTTCTTGCCTGTCTTGCATGAGCTGAATCAAACTAATCTACTCAACAATATTAGAAAGATAATCTGGCGAAAAATACCATTTATCAATATCCGGCTCGAAGGACCAACATCAGTTACGTAATCCGGCTCGAAGGGTCACCTGTCAAAGTATGCTCGAAGGACCAATTATACCTTACCTGCAGAGTCCTACGCTTATTGTCTTCGGTATGGCTCCAAGCACGAAGTGTCAGCTCATGAATGAATATCTCGACGGCCTTGGCGAACAGCACAGGTGCTTCGGCAGATATCATTTTAACTTCCTCGTCCAGTTTCATGATCTTTTTTATGCGGGCTAGTGGTAAAGCCTGTGTTTTGAAGTCCTCCTATAGTAGACAAATCAGATTCATTTACCTATTTCATAAAATAAAATGTACGTAGGTTACCTATATTTGTTTATTGCATGGACATGAATTTGATATTAGAGATGACAGCAACGAATGGATATGGGCACAATTGTTTGACTTGGTATTACATTTCAATACTTTCATGACTAAAATATTCATGAAAGTATTGAATATTAATATATATATATATATATATATATATATATATATATATATATATATATAGGTACGCCCTTCCTGGCTCGAAAGACAATTTGCACAAAGAATAATTTTCAATACACGTACAAAAAACGCGACAATTTTAAAAGCTTAGATTCCTAATAACCTACATAGGTAGCTCAGCGCTCTATCTGGCTCGAAGAACCATTTTACTGTCTCCACTTTGCGTATAGTTCCACAATAAAGGGTTGTTCTGTGTTATGTACCTCTGCATGCTAGTTATGTTATCTACTTTTCTAACCCCTGCCTGAAGGTACCTGTATTTATACGATATACGTACAGAGGACACATTTCGGATGTCGTCAGTGACTTTATCCCAGAACTGCTCCAAGGTCTGCTGAGAGGTCTCGCCGGGGACCTCTTCACCAGCACCTTCTCCTTCGATATCTTCTGCTTTTGAGTTGCCGGATTGGTCACTGAAAGGGGACCCGACAGACAATATTTATTCAGTTTTTCAAGTAACATTTTTAATGATATCCTTAATGAGAACACTGTAGGATATGTGTCCACTACGAAAAGAGAAGATCTTCCACGCCGAGCGACCTTTGGCTCGGGCTCCGAGGACCAATGGATGGTATTCGGTAGTATTACTTATATTCAAACTCCGTGATAACTACGTTTGCTACACCTTTGATACTGCAGACCTAGACCACCAGCTCGATGGTCAGATGACATTGAGAGGGCGGTGGAAGAACAGTGGATCCCGGTTAGCAGAAGACCACCAGGCGTGGCGCGCCTTTACTCAGCAGTAGGTGTTAAAAACGAGATGGGAATCGACAACAAGAAACTCGAGCAATAAATTATGTAGGTACTTTTTGTACTCGGGTAGGTGCAAACAGAGAGGTAGGTAGGTGATGATGATGATGATAATGGATATTGAACTTAGCCAGAAATGCGAGGCCTTTATCTCAAAATAAAATAAAAATGTAGTACCTATAGATAAGTAGGTAAGTATAGGATTGCCTAGGTAATCTTTATCTATTGTAGGTTTATCTAATGAAATTAATTAGGTATAACATTAGTGATGGAAAACTACCTCGGGGTAGGGTTCTAGCCTTTAGCCTAACCCTTTACCTACCTATAGGCGTAGATGGTACCTACCTATCTAACTACAAAAATCGCGTTTATTCAAACGCATAGGTAACAAAATAGCAGGTAGGTACATCTAACTACCTACTGCCGCGCCGGTATGCACGGATGTAAATATTGGTAAATGTAATAACAGGAACTTACGTATTCACAAAGAAGCACACGGACATCTTGTATTACAATAGCCCGATCTGACGACCTCGAGTAAACGCGTAAAAACACTGTTATTTACTCAAAATATAATATTTAGATAGTAGAATATTAGAAACCGCGACTCAAATTAATAAAAACAGGGTAACCAATAATCAGGGTAATTTTTGAAGATCTCCAATCACCAATTACTGAAAATGCGCCAGACACACGATTCGTCCACTGATGACCAGTCACAGCTTGACGTTTGCAGGGTTACCAGCTTGTGCTCATGAGATGAAGTTTCTACCATGGTTCTACAAAAAATGTACCAATCGATTTATGTATTTATTTATTTATGATTGACATCAAAAATACATGCAATAGTTAAAAATACTGTGCCTAAAGCATACAAAATGAACTTAACATACAATGCTAGTTAATCCTTTATTTTTCAAGCAACTAAAAATTTTGAGTAGAAACGTCTTTGTGTTTATTATAATAATAGTTGAACTTTTTATTTTAATGATTTTGCATGCCAAACTTGTAGTAAATAAATGTAATAAAAATAAACGGTTTAGGGTCATTTTTGGTAGCTTAGAAAGTTATGGCTGCAACACCGGAAATTATCAAAACGTCAGACAGAATGAGAATGACATTAAAGTTGACTGACGTCATCTATCAACCATCAAACAAAAATACAGCGTCTGTCTGCTATTGTTAGGAAAATGGCGGCGGCCGAGATTCAGATAGTAAATCCATCTAATTTAGCTAAAATCGAAAGGTAAACCAGTACATTTTTATCGTAAATAACAGATATTCTTCTAAGCATTCATGCAACAAACAAGATATGTGAAAGACGGTCGTGTAAATAGTGAATTAAGCTATCGGTGTAATGGTGTCTTCAAGAGTTTTATTTTGTTGCAGTTTTCTCCATGATCCAAGCTACAAGGAAATTATTGAGAACTCCTCCACGTTCAACTCGAGACTATGTGCCGAGCGGAGGATGCGGATGCCCTTCATCGACACGCAGACTGGTGAGATCCAAGTTATCGATTTTGATAACTTGAACTCAGCTATGTATGTTACAAGACAAGTTTTACCCTTTGTCGTGGCCTTGTCCTAATTATTATTATAGCATGATGTTGAAAGAGCCAGCCGCAGAATTTTACAAACGAATGTTGTCAAAATTGTAACGCTTTTCAATAATTTTATTGTAGGCGTCGCCCAAAGCCACTGCAACTTATTCATGACGAAGCGACAGCGCATGCCCGGCCAGAAAGAAGGGCAGGTGTACACATATCCAGCACAAAGGTAGATCAATAGGTTTCACAAAAGAATACATAGGTACCTGGTTTTCATTTATTTGTGGCTACATAGTTCCTACATCAACATTAACTAGGTAAGTATCTACTCGAGGGAGCCTATGTAGGTACCTACCTAAAATAGCTACACGCCAAATTGCTACTTTCAAGACAGCAGTTTTAAGATTTCTTTTAGTTCATATTTATTATTATATTACTTGATAAGACAAAAGTTGTAGAATTATAATGTTGAAAAAACTAATTTGTTAGGCTGTTGATTTGATATAAATAAATATGTCATTCGTCGATTACGAGCACGTATTCCACCCTGCATACAATTGGGATGGGCTGCATTCGGTAAGCTGGACGATATTTTAAAATCCCGTAATACTCCACAATGTTTGAAGACCCGCTTATTTAACCAATGTGTCCTGCCCACTATGACCTATTGTGCCGAGACATGGACGCTCACGCATGAGGCTGTGTACCGAATGAGAGTTGCGCAGAGAGCCATGGAGCGACCCATGCTCGGCATCAAACTTATAGACCGGGTTCCTAATTCCGAAATCCGACGACGAACCAAGGTCCAAGACATAGGAGATCGAATTATGGGACTCAAATGGAGTTGGGCAGGACATATTGCAAGGTGTGGTGATAACAGATGGAGTAAGGCGGCCACTGAATGGTGGCCAAGATGTGGCTACAGAAACGTAGGACGTCCAGCAGCGAGATGGGCAGACGACATCGTCAAAATCGCAGGACGTAAATGGGAGAGACTAGCTCAGGACCGCAGTGGATGGCACAAGTTTGGGGAGGCCTATGCCCAGCAGTGGGTAAAGTCGGGCTGTGGATGATGATGATGATGAAATATGACATTCAAAGTTTGTAAAAGTTTTACGCGGATGAAGTCACAGGGCACAGCTAGTATCTTCTAAAGTACTTGCTAGAGTCATGGTTGAAGCCCAAAAGTCCACAATAAACCTTGTTATAGTCGGAAAACTCACTTAAATAGGATAAAAATAAAGAAATTGTATTACTACTAGCCCACGCTGCCCCACTGTCGAGCAAAGGCCTTCCCCACTTCCGCCAGTCTCCACATCTTGAGCCCTAACTTGCCAATCCCTCATAGGCCTGCTCGTCACGCCACCTTATACACAGTTTACTGCGAAAGAAATTGTATTAATAAAAAAAATATTGCATCAATAAATGCTACCAAAACTGGTTGCTTTCTAGATGGCGTAAATCCCGCCGCCAATACTTCACAATGTCGTCCACCCGCTGGGGATGGAGTGGAGCTGAGAATCCAACGGAGACAGTCGGTGAAGGAGAGAACAGCTCCGGAATACCGGGGGAGGCTCTCGGAGGAGACGACAGCAGGGACGGCTCACAAACTGCAGCTAAGGATGATCCTAAGGTATAACTATTGCATATTAAATTAGTTCGTGATACTACCAATACACACATTACACATGACTTCCTCAGCAACAGAGTGGTCCACAACTGGAGCATGCTGCCCGAGGATGTTGTAACTGCTGACTCCATAAATGCCTTCAAAAATAAACTCTACAACTGGTGTAGGAAATCGCGGTAGCTATTATTTCCCGGGATGCTAATTGATACCACTGAGTTCACTTCAACGATACGTATTTATTGTAAACTCAAAGTAAAATGCTAATATGAGTGCGGTTTGTGTGGATGATGCTAATGCACTGACTTACGTGGATCGCCCGTCCGCGCTCGTGACGCAAGCGACCCACTTAGGCCAAACTGCTGATGATGCTGGTGTGTTCGATGTATCGAACAACTGGCTACAAATAAATAAAACAGTGCTTAAGAAAAATGATAAAAGACATTTCAACTCTGTCACGTAGACATAACAGCGAAAGCTGCTCGTCTATAAACTATTAAATAAATATTTTATTGTGTTGATTTATTCTAATTCTAATTCGCCGTGGATAAGATCTGCACTGACGTCCCGCGTTGGGGTGTATTGTGCATTGTCCTCTTGCTGACCTCACCCCAACCAGCCCAACTCCTTGAAGTAACAGAGAAGGACTTTGGGTTGATGACAGCAATGGTCCAGCATCCCCGATGGTGTTGTGGATGCCGAGGAGTGAGACCCGATCAGCTCTTGCAGTCCCGTTTTGGATCTGGCTTCGGCTGTGGCAGAGCAATGTAGCAAGACATGCTCTACTGTTTCTTTTTCCTGAAGACAGCCACGACAGAGGTCGCTGTCTGTCGCTCCGATCTTGAGGAGATGGTAGTTCAGATCACAGTGGCCCGTGATTATACTCGTTGATTGATTTATTATGACAAATTTTTCTAGTTGACTTGATTGTATGTCTCTATCTGATTGAAAAAAGTTCTTTACAAACCATATTTTTTTATTGATTTGGTTTTGTAGGTCTGGAACAAGACACTAATACCAACACGCGGCTTCCAATTAGTTTATAATAAACTCAATCTATCAATGGCTTCTCTTTACCATAATTCTCTTACAGGAATGGTTCTACGACGAGCTAGCGATGGAGGAAATGGAAACAGGCGAGGAACCGGATCCGGAATCAGATGAAGACTACTATGACGATACGTACGCGAACAGACGCAAGCGTCGCGGCGGCGCTACTCCTACCGGGCCGGGGTCGCGCGGCGGCCGGACTAGGAAGTCGCAGCCTGATGATACTCCCGCCAAGAGGGGACGGGCAGTGAGTAATGTCTTCTTCTAGTTATGCCCTCTGTCCGTCATTTCCACAGACAATTTCTGCCAGTGTCAAGTGAATTATTTTTATCCTTGTATATTTCACACAACTAAGCAGGGCTATAAGAATTAGATTGCTGATAGAATACTTACATATTTATTGAAATACATGCTTATAATACAATAGCTGATACCCGCGACTTCGTACGCGTGCGAAACTTTCCACCAAAATGTCTGTCAACCAGCATACGATGAACCTCGTGACAAAGGCTGCTTTTGGTTTAGAGAGGTCAAGCTGTATCTAATCTACGTCTTTAATTTCAATAAAATATAGCCTATGTTTCAATCCGGATAAATGACTTCCGAATGGTGTAAGTTTCATTGAAATTGGTCCAGTAGTTTAGGCGTGATCCGCGAACAAACAAACACACAAACAGATAAACAGACAAACAGAAAAACTCGATTTTCGGAATCAGAATCGTTTATTTAGTTGATCTGCATATTTAGTTTATCCATATCTTTAATTTTAGTTTTTGGCTTTTTAACAGTTTTATAATTAGTATAGATAGTAACACCCAAACATAGAACAAACATCTTTATGATTGCCACACACAAATGTTCTTGTTCTTAGTGGGGATCGAACCCACGACCCACAGCAAGGAAGGTAAAGCTACTACTGACTGACTGAGCCATGACGCCTGTCAAATTAGTAAGTCGCCTGCGGGCACCGAATCATCTTCTTTTTATTGCGGCTGTTCGGTGGCTGCCACGAATTTACCAATGTCAGTGTTGTATCCAATAAATGTGACAATCGTAGCTTTAGAGCGGGTACACATTGGGCGCTTTCAAACGCGAGCTTTGCTAACGCGCGTTTTGTGAACCAGGAGTTCTATATTGAAGTGTACACATGCAAGCGCGCGCTACTGGTCAAGCGTGCGTCAAACGCGCGTTCACATATTTACGAACGCGCGTTGCGCGGGCGTCAGCTGCGCGCTTCGAGATACATGAGCCGCTATCTTGTTGTACATTTGATCGCGCGCTTTCGTGTAGAGTAGACGCACGTTGAAAATGGAGACCGAACATTTTGATAGTGATTTCTACTAACTACTAACGCTCGCCGAACGCCGTGCTGTGCGCGATGCGTGTACGCTATCAACGCAGCGCCGAGCGCCCAATGTGTACCCGCAATTAAAATTGTGTATTTTGCAGGGTCGTGGACGCAAAAGGGCCGGCCCAGGAACACTTCCGTACGAGGTGCCCGGCGACGCAGATAAACCATACGCCTGTGAACGTAAGTCCAGGCGGAAGCATTAACCTACCTCGTAGCTCAGGTCCGATCTAACCATGCTTTCTGGGTTTATTCCATCCAGTCCTACCAGTGGTTCGATTATCAAACTGTTTGGACAAAAATATTCCAAATTATTAGACTGACTAATCTGTGTATCCAAAATGTTCCATTAGTCAGTCTAACAGTTTGGAATATTTTCGTCCAAACAGTTGGGTTAGATATTCGAACTACTGGTAGGACTGGATGGAATAAACCGCTTTCTGCTGTCCCACCTTACAGATACATTACAGAATTGGGGCCGTGTTCAGGAGATATTGATTTATTTACAGATATTGAGCGTGACGGACGCGTACCGTGACAGACAATAAAATGTGTATTAACGTGTTTATATGTACCGTTTCGGACTACCGGTACCCAGTGGGACGATAGTCCCAGAGACCTTTCAACGCACAGACACCTACAGACTATAGGTATAATTATGTTGTTGTACAGTGGTACCGAATCTGTTGTTATATTTTTCTAACCTAATTTGACAGCACTAAAAATGTTGTCATCCCTAGCAAGCTCGTATGAGCTAGTGGCAACTCTGGTAACGGAGTTTTTAAGCCACCTTCGAGCCTCCGTCGTGGCTTAACGACTGCTAGAGCCGGGACCGACAGTTTAACGTGCCCTCCGAAGCACGGAAGCGCTCAGATGTAAATGCCACTAACGGTCACTCATCCATAATAGTGACCGCGCAGAACGTCGCTTAACTTAGATAATCAGTGAAGATTGACTAAGCAAGCCTAGCCACGAGCGCTTCCTCGTCCCTTATAACTGTCAAAGTGTCATAAACTAAAACGATAGAGACGTCAATCGTTTTAGCGTCAAATTAGATTAGAAAAATCAATACCATTGTGTATTTTATTTGTCTGCCACGGTACATGTCTAGCACGCTGTGTCTGTAGATATAAACGGACCTTATAAGTCGATTTATATCTCTTTGGTGTAGATTTGTTTAAAGATTGGTGACAGAGTCTGTATTTTAGGAAGGCACCTAATGTACAAAACAGTGTGCTCTTATGAAAAATAGCTTAGTGGCCCCTAAGATTCCCTTCCCCTAAAATTAGTCTACAACTTAGATAGTCAGCAATTTGTAAATATTCACGAAAAGATTTTTCGTAAACTCAAGAAAGCATGGTGAAGCAAAATCAGTAGATAAACAACTGTAGCATAGCGTAATACATTCCCCTATGTGCAATACGAATAGATACAGTAGGTTTGTATACCTCTACATTTAGCAGGGTTATACCCAGTTATCTTTCAAACCTACTCCATTGTTGCCAAAAGAAAAATCTTTATGACGATACAATCATTTTTATTTGATCTTGTCAAAATGTCAATTGCATTATCCTCGATTTCTATATCCAACTTACTGATGTCCGTTAGTAGATAATCAGAAAGCATTATATTATTGGACAAAAAATTCAAGACTATTATTCCTACGGACATAAGTTGGTTGAATTTAAAAAAGGGTATATGCATATTGGTCTTCTAAAGCTGCGCTATAATGGCTGCTAAATCTGTTGTAATCTCTTTTCATTGTCATGCATGTGACAATGACAAAGGATTATTTGAAACTGTGCTAAAATTACAGGAGAATATGAATAAAGGGGACATTTAATAGGAACAATTAATAATCTCAACCTATTGGTACCCCAACAAATTATAAAGCACTTGGTCATACCTATTTATATTGTTAAAATTAATATCGGTATGTACTTCTTCCTTTTGGCGGTTTATGAAGTGATTTGAAAGTTGACATCTGTCAAAATCCAACTAAATAATAATAGATTTGCTCAATAGTTTTGATACAGAAGGACCTGAGCTTGCGTATTTATTCGGATAACTCACTTCAGTTTATAGATAGACATTTAGATAGTTGAATCTCCATTTTGTTTATACCTTCAGGGGGTTATAAGATTAAAATTTCAATCTATGCTGAACTGAGCATGATAAAGGCCCGTATGCCAATACAGAAACTGGCACGGCAAACAGAAGGTCTGTATGCTGACTCAAGCATAGATCTGAGTAGAGATTTTCGTACAAAAATCGATGATTGAGTCCGGATCAGTCTTGAGCAGTAAATCGGCATACGGGCTTAAGTTTGTGATTGGCTATACACATTTCGAAAGCCATATAGTCCCTTACTGTTGCTAATATCTTGACACAGAGCAGTATGTTCGGAATAAAAAAGTCTTGATATCTTTTCGTTTTAATCTTTTAGAAATATCTAGACGCGCGAGTGCGTCGGCCTTAGTCTATCTGTAAACTGGACTAAGCAAAAATTTAATAATATCATTACACTAAGCATCACACGTTTATATTTAAATAGTGAAGGGCCAATGAGTACTCGTAATGTAGTTTTATCTAAATTAGAGCATTGGCAAGTAATATGATGTTGTATTTCGTTGGTACGCTCATTACTGTGTGTTGGTAGATGACAAACAGACCTCCTACTACCAAAAAATATATAGACAACCTCCGTGGAAACTTGACATAAGAAAATGTGTAAATAGTTCTAAAACCGCAAGAAATATACAGTCATGAGGGTAGTTAAAAATAAAAAAAAATAGTTCTTCATTTGACCGCAATATGTCTACTGGCGCTGTACCAAACAACACAATACTGAGCGTTTGTCGGTTAGTGTCGCAAATATGCCTTTTATTGTTGTGTATGTAAAAATGTATGTAGGAATAATTGATTGAAAGAGTAAGAATCTCTTTGCATGGAGTGCATTCATATTTCACAACCCAAAAGAAAAAACTATCATTGTTTAGGGTAAGGGCCTCTGGCTTACCGACCTTACCCGCGGCTCTGAACTCAAATAGGACTCAATTTATAGCATGAACGGCATAATCAGCGGTTTCTATGTAAGAGAAGTCTAAGACCCGTATGGTGATAAAGAAATCGTTACTCAATCATATATTTGAGTAGAGATTTTCATCCATAAATCTATGCTTGAGTCCGAATCAGTGCATAAACTGTGTTTCCACTAAAGGTGTTCGAGAACCAACCAATAGTATCACTTCATTTGTCACGTGATGTAATTCTATTGGTGGATTTTTCTTCTGACATTCGCAGCCTAATATTTTGTCTTTTAAAAACAAATGAAAGGTAGTATTTGCCTAGGGCGCTCATGCTTAATAGAAGGCTGGTTTTAGGTTGTAGGCGTTCTTAGCCTCTTTTTAAGACGTGTTCTGTGTCGTGTGAGACCTAAATTAGATTAATTTTGGAGTGAATGTGAAATCTGCAATCTCTTTTATAAACAATCTATGAAAGGAAAAAAATTAGAAAAAAAATAACAAAAAATGTAGTTAAAAGTTTACGGAAAGTGTTTCAGTAAATCGCAATTTTTGAAACACTTGAATGTAGTTGGTTATTAATTAATAATCTTATTTATCGAAAAAGTTTGTGCATTTAGATTGATTTGTTGTTTAGGTGTTTTTAGTGCTTTAGATCATGTTTAATCATTTAAGTGTAACAACTTTTGTGTTCCTGTTTGATAGGTGGACATAAAAATGAAAATTAAATTATTTTTATTATATTTTTAAGCGGTTTTTCCACTTAAGAAATAACGTCACAGTGCCCGATAAAAACCACGTAATAAACAAGTAAGTTCGTATGAGTTAGTGGCCAACTCGGTTAACGCAGTTTATAGGCAGCCTTACGCCTCTGTCATGGCTTAACGACTGACCGCGTAATGTTGAGTTATAGCACCTTCTCAATATTAAATCTATCTCTAGTTATGTTTTACTAAAGGCATATTAACTTAATATAGCTTTTATCAAGGGTTAAATAGTTTTTTAAAGCGATTTCCATCATTTATCTAGAAAGAAATGTGCGACTAATACAGTATATATAGTATATACAAAATACACATGAAACAGTTGAGATATCTACAAACTGTTGTTAAATCAGTAAATATGTTGAATGTAAATATATTGAAGGTTCAAAATCACTGCTGCGGCTACTGATTTTCTTTTAGAGTTTCTTTTTGAATACCTTTACTTAGAAAAATGTCTCAACCCGGCCTGTCAATTTTATCACAAAGTTGAAAATGTATTGATGGTTAAAAATCGCCGTTGTGGATACTGACGGGCACTGTTTTTCCTTAGATTTTCTTCTTACCTTACCTTGAGAAATCCCTCAAGTGTCTCCTCGTCAATTTTATCGCAAAATTCAAAATGACGTGTACTGATTTTCTTTTGAGTTTTTTCTTCAGTAATTTATTCTCAGAAGCCTCTCAACTCGACTCTCCGTCAATTTTATTACAAGTTCAAAATGTGTGGATAAGTGGATAACACCAATTTTAGTAAGAAATAGTTTTTAACACTGCCACAAGTTGTACCAATCGAAGGGTTAGTCTAGTTTATATTATAGTTCCGACACGGTTTAATAACGCTGACTTTGAATTCGCAGAAGTGGAATTTCATATCTGGCTGCGTAAAAAACCCTCTCACTTCTCCATTTTCCCGGAGCGCTATTAATCTGTGACGGGACATGTGGGATTTTAGAATGTTTTATCATAATTTATTTTACTGATTGGTTTTTATGAGCGACTCCGCGTCTGTGATAGTTTATTTATTTCCTTTTTGAAGGCGCTTAGAAAAATATATCGTGCAATAAATTTTTAGCCGTTATTACTAAACTCGTAAGCTTCGAGTAGTTACACTGTGTTTTGTTTTTTGCAATAGCAAGCAACTCGTACGAGTTAGTGGCCAACTCTGTTAACGGAGTTTTTAGGCCGCCTCAAGGTTTAGTAAAAATATCACATTGATCCAAACTAGTTTTCTAACCAAAAGTTGTGCACTTTAATTATCGCATTGGTACAAGTTTTTTGGTTAGAAAACTTGTTTGGATCAATGTGATATTTTTACTGAACCTTTGCATTGTTATTCTTTCGACCCTGAAGCTCTGCAATTACACATAATTACATTTAGTTATATTATATCTTGAAAAATGTTGAAATGTGCGAGCGAGAGGGTTGTCTGCCTTTACCCTACGCCTTAACTTAGATAATCGGTTAAGATTATCTTTTGCATTGACAAGCAGATTCAAATGCGATCGAAGGAGACAGAACTCTTTGTAACTATACCAAGCTTCATTGAGTTTCTTAATATTAGGGTTAGAGCTGTACCTCTATCACGAACAAATCTGACAGTCGCCTTGTTAACGTATTCGAGTTATATTGCGCGTCACTGCCAGCTCGACTCCCAACCGTTGTAGTGTCACCGCGCAGTGTATCTCGGATACGCTAGCGTTACGATACGTTTATTCGTGATCAAGGCACTGATCTTAATAAATTGAATGTCATACTATCGTTCGGCAGTAGTTGTCCTTTTCTTTTTAAAGCATCAAAAGAGACAGTCATATAAGGCGCGTTTTTAAATAATTTTATTCACTTCGCTAAAACTAAAAATGACAGAAAAGTAAAGAATAATCCACCACTTCGGTTTATTAATCATAATAATTAATTATTTAGTTTAATTTATTGAATTTTTTGCGTATTTAAAAGATTTTTTTGCTGGTTTTTAGCGTTTCAAAGGCTGCATGCCTAGCTTAGTTTGTTTTGATTTGGATTTTACTAATAAACAACCAAGTATGTTATTAGAACATTCTAAATATATATTTCCGGGCTTCCATTTTCTTCAAAAGTTATAAAAAAATACTTATTCATAAAACAATATTTATTTACCTCAAGAAAACTTTTAGTCATATATTCTCTTTCACCCATAGTTATCTCTTTCTGTCGTGCGAGGATACAGTATGGATATCGATGTTTTATAAGTATCTATCTATGTATCCTTTTCACTCATAAGTATTTTTCTTTAGCCCGAAAATATCGCAGCATGTATTTCAGATGTTTTCTTTATTACATGCATTAATTTAATAATTTTTTTAAGAATGAATGGATGATTTCATGCATGTACGGTGATAAATTTTATGAATTAAACTGTATTAAGGTTTTAAGTCTAATTTGAATCATTAGAATCATGGTATTAAGATGTCTTTGATCAATTTTCACATCGATCCACACAAGTTTGTAAAAAAAATGGAAGAAAGTTGGTAAAAAGTCTCTTTTAGCGTAATAAAATGGAAGAAAGTTTGTAAAAAGTCCCTTTTAGGGTGTTAAAAAGGGAAGATCATTAACCAGACTCCAGTTTTTATTGTAGTAATCTACACATAAGGACATCACAACGGTTTCAGGTTCTAAAAGTAAGCTCTTAGGTGGGATTTTTCTTGGAGAGTTGTCACTTGTAGTTCATAGATTCAATTATCACCCAAGTGACTTAAGACTTAAATTTTGAAAGTTCAATGAAAATTTCTAAACACGTTTTAGAACTACGCACTACAGATGTTTTTAATTTTGTAATCAATGAAGTTATTGATAATTGAGTTTAGCATCATTGGTGTCAAAGTGACTCCTTTATGAAGGCAGATGATTACGCGAGAGACGATAATGAATCTAAAGCACGATGAATAAGATTTATTTTATCATCACAAGGACAGAAATTTCTGTTTCACCAAACTGAACTTTAAGTCGTGCACCTTTGATTCATTATTGCATAAAGTGCCGCCTTAATATTTAAGACACAGTGTAGATTTATTAGTTAGGACGCAATTTACTGACTATTCTGATTGATATTATTGTGAAAGCAGTTACATTTCAGGCGACTATGTTATTCTAAGGTCCACCTTACACTGACGCGCAAAAAAAACACTTTTTAATCCCATCAAATATTTGGACATATTTGTAGTGTTTGATAGATTTTATGAAGTTGTTCTGTATTAAAATTGATAGCATTTGTTAAAAACCCGTTTTTCACATACTTTTTGCTCGTCAGTGTATTATTATCACCCAAAGATTGTTATGAATTTATACAAGAAATATTTATGTTGATAAACGAATAAAATTATCCAATGTATTATTTATTCTGATTTTTTATGTTTTGATTGGACTACAAAATTGGATCTTTTTGTGACACAGGACGACTTTAGTCAATAAACAAAGAAAATTTTAACTAATACAGTATTTAAAATATTTACAAAATACACATGAAACAGTTGAGCTATCTATAAACCGTTGCAAACGATTTATAGATAGCTCAACTGGTCCAAATAAATGATTAGGTAAAAAAGTTATTTATTTTTCATATTATCTATTTTACATAATTTGTCTTAATTTTGTTCAAATGAATACACTGAATTTTGGTAGTTTTTGTGTTATATTTCTGCTTTGTCACTTTTAATTTAGCTAAAAAAAAAAAGGATTGATTGGGGTCGAAACGTGTTACAAAAACGTGTGTTTCTTATAGTTTGACAATGTTATCTGTTTACCGTATGGGCGGATCCATTGATTTGAAGTCATCAATCAAAATAGCCCCACGGGAGCCTGCGTCTTTAGAACCGAACAGACATCACGATGGACCGGCTTTCCTACGAGCTTATACGAACATTTGTCTGCCCTCATTTTTAATTTTTTTTTGTTTCTTTCTAATTTCACAAAATTTACTAAACCTAGTACTTTTCTATTAAATCTACAGTCAAAAAAGCTGTAAATATAAAGACAGTTCGTATAAACTCGTTTTTCCTACGTATATTTGATTGATGACGGATAATCCGGAAGGCTGCTGCTTCGTGATGCCTCCTCTTTGCTCTGTTCTGATGACGCGGGCTATCCCCACCCCTTTAACGTTAGTTAGGCGTGAATAACGAGGAGGCATCACGGTGAGTCTGTTTTTTATTTATTTTTTGGACGTGGGAATGAATATACGTTTTTAAACAAATATTAACATAAACTAAGTCACAACTGAGCTCCGTAAGCAGCAAGATTGCCCAAGTTTGCACCGAGATTCAAGCTTAAATATTTGACAGTTTCCATACACTAATACAATACAACATATTTATACATAGGTTTCTCACTGAGAAATTACGAAAAATCTATGCTTGAATCTCTATTCTGAGAAAACTTGCAGCATACGACGCCATTTCATCATTTACAAGCACATTCGCATTCGTTGATTCCCACGTCCAAACATGAAATTTAATTCATCTGCTCTGAACAAAAGCTAAACCCCATCCATCTCAACAGTATGCGGCGCTAAATACAAAACCCGCCCCGGCCTGACGTACCACTTCACGCACACACACAAGGAAGCGGCAGCGGCAGCGGCAACGGCAGCGGCAGCGGCTGCAGCGGCTGCTGTGACCTCTGATGGGGACTCTCGGGACAGCCGCGGTGGAGCTCACACCCCACCGGTTTCCAGCCTAGGACCTGCAACGGAGTATCAAGAGAGTTACGTCTCGTTTTTATCGAATAACCCGGCCGGTGCGCCAAGCAACGGTGAGTACTCTGTACTGCGCCGTATCAACTCATCTACTTTGGGGCGATCGAGCTCGGCGGTTCCTGAATCACAGGTATACAATAGAGTCTAGTTTGTAGATGTTTGTTTCAGTTGTCCGGTCATCTCTCGTCAAGCGTTTGAAGGAGGTTTTTATTCATATTCGACAGGTTTAATTTTCAGTTGGTAACATTGGTTGATATTCAAATATCAAACATTCAAAGGGGTTTTCATTTGATAGACAAATTCAGTTCCTCAGTTGGTAACATTATAAGTCAAATTTGGTACCAATCGGTAACATTTAACGTCGGTGAACATTGAACATCAAAATATTGGGTAACATTTCTTGCATACAAAGTTTTTATTTTAGTAATATTAAAATATCTCAATTTGTTTTTACTGGGTAATATAACATTAGTATCCACTCAACATCAGATGGCTCGTTTGCTTCTATCACATTCTAAAAAGAAATGAATTCATTGGGTAAATAACATTCAAATATTACTATTCGATTAAAACACATGCAAATCGCTTTATCTGGTAACATTATAAATCACACATTTGTATCCAAATAACTTCATTGGGTAAAAAAACATCAAATGTTACCATTAATCTTCATTACACATCAAATATCTTCATTTGATAACATTATACATAAAAAAATGCAGTCGTTGGCGTTCCTTGGCTTGAAGGATCTACAGTTGCATGATACACATCAAAATATACAGAGAATCATGGTAAGATTATCACGCGTGCTTTTATATCGCTTGTACGATCAATATTGTCAATATTGTGGTTAAAATAAATAGTACAGTAATTTCGTATGAATTAGTGTCCAACTCTGGTGACGGGAGTTTTTACAGAAATAAAGTCGTGATTCTAAACTCACGTCAATATTATTGACAATACGACTGAAGGTAACATTGATCATTCAAGCGATTCTATACTGGGTAAAGGTTCGATAATAACAGATGTTTCAAACGAATGGAGACAATTGTAATGTGGTTACCATTGCGGTAGAGATTGTGTAATTTAAAAATGAACGTCACACGACTCGAGTCTTACCCTCTATCTTATAAAAAGTTAGAGTAGACACAATGTCCTGATCACGTATGGTAAACAAGATCTAATGTCTACTCTAACTTTTTATAAGATAGACCATTAATCTTTTAGATTTTATAGTCTGTTAACTATAACCAGTTAATAGAAAAAAATAATTAAAATATTTTAGAAGGACAGGCATTCATTTTTAGAAAAGTTCACGATACTGTCACATTCACATTACGGTTGTTAATATTCGTGCGTTCCAACGTACAATAACGTAACGGTGAGGTCTGTGAACAGTCCCGGCTGCTCCGGTTTCTGTGCGTCGGGCTTCGCCGCCGCCTCGGCCTGCGTCAGCGGACACTTCCAGCTCGGACAGTGCTCATGCGCCGCTGGTGCCGCCAGTTGCTGCTCCTGTGGCTTCGGCGCCAGCATCCGCTCCAGAGAAACCAGAGTCTAAGCCTCCAGGCGGCCATAGCAAGGTATGGATACTTCAAATAGCCCATGCTTTATTGGTAAAGCTAGTTTTTAGCCCGCCTTAAAGCCTCCACCATGGCTTAATGACTGCTAGAGGCGGGACCGACAGTTTAACGTGCTCTACGAAGCACGGAACCGCTCAGATGTAAATGCAAATAATGGCTACTCATCCAGATAGTGACGGCACACAACGTCGCTTAACTTAATCCGTGAAGATTGACTAAGCAAGCAAGCCACGAGCGTTAGGCTTCATTGGTGGCCCCGCTGGTCGTGGTCTTTATGACAGGCGTAGTGGCTGATCCGGTAGCTCTCCCTTCCGTGCGGTGGGTCGTGGGTTTGTTCCCCACCGAGAACAAACATTTGTGTATGGCAAATATAGGTGTTTGTTCTGTGTCTGGGTGTTACTATGTATTTTAAGTATGTATCTACAAAAAAAATGTGTATTAGTATTCTATCAGCAATCTAGTTCCCATAGTACAAGCTATGCTTACTTGGGACTAGAGAGCGTTGTGTGATATGTCCAAGAATATTTATTTTATTATTTATTTACCTATTCTCTTATCTAAATATGCCTATATAATATCTCCATTCCAAACCTTCATTTACCAAAAACATTTTCCAGGCATCACCATCACCGTACTGCGACTTCTGCCTCGGCGACGATCGTGAGAACAAAAAAACCGGCACTCCAGAACAGCTGGTCAGCTGTTCAGATTGCGGTCGCTCAGGTAACTGCCCCCTACATAAAGTATGCAGCCGCCACAAACATCTGTTAGACAACGTAAGACTGAACGGAGTGGTTGAGATACTTACTTCTATGTCGTACTCGGCTGATGCGTTCGATACATTCGCTACACAGACTAAACTACTTAAGGATGAGTATGTAAATGCTGTGTCACCACCTTCTAGACAGAGTCCTACTTTGTAATAAGCAAGCTCGTATGAGTTAGTGGCCAACGTGACGGAATTTTTAGGCCTCCGTCGTGGCTTAACGACTGCTAGAGCCGGGACAGTTTAACGTGCACGAAGCACGGAGACGCTCATATATAAATGCCACTAACGGTCACCTATCATAATAGTGACCGCGCTGAACGTCGCTTAACTTAGATAATCGGTGAAGATTGACTAAGCAAGCCTAGCCACGAGCGCTTCGTTACTTTGTAATAATTGTTAAATTGTTTCTGCGCCATCTTACTCTACTGGAGTATCAATAAAAAAGTGAGATTGGCCCAAAAATTCGACGGAAGATAATTTCATTGAGGTAATGAAATTGTAAACGATAAATTGGACCAAAATTTATTAAATTGGTGCAGAGTTCTCATATCGTTTCAAGGGTTCAAGCAAATATAGTTCTTATTACAATGTGTATAGAGTTTTTGATAACTCGTGCGTGGTTATAAAAAACTGAGTTCTATTGCTATGGTTATAAAGATCTTAATACCACGTGAAAGTCAACACACTATGTGATTTGCTTTTTATTTTACCAAAGTTTGTCGCATATAAATATTATTTACATAGTTATTGTACATTCCATAATATAGTTAAAATAAATATATTTACGTTGTATAATCTCAATTTAGGTACTTATTTTCTAGAAATTTCTTGATTTTTATTGAATATTGCATGACTCATTCGGCTATACAATTGTTCGCTGTTCCATATGTTTTATAATAATGTTGATTTTTTAAAATATTATATCTTATATTAAAATATCTATATAGTTAAGTATATAATATATATGACGTTCCAATTCGTCATATAAGTTATTATTTTTTAAATTTAACAGTGAAAGAGTTTTAGATTTTTATGATAAAATGTCTTTTCAAAATTGCTAACACTTGATTTTTTTCTTGATATGGCACAGTTAAGTATCACAGGCTTACACGCCAAATTCAGTTCTATTATAGTCAAAATATGGTTAAGTACACATTGTGACATAAAATGCAATAATATTACATTGCAGTTTTAGGAGATTGTACGAAAATTTAAATTACGACGCCATCTTGTCTCGACCTCTCATTCTAACGTCGACCAAAGAGACCGCAAAACAAAATGGCGTCTTGTCTGTCATATCATTGTTACGTGTAATATTTTTATAGTCTTGGTGTTGCCATGTTGATAGTGATGCCAAATTTTAGCTAGTTTGTAACGTTTTTTGGTGTTATGTGCCTTGAATTCATTTCGATAAGGCTATTAAGAAAAGCTCCATCTATGCACAGGTTTTGGAACCTGTTACGTGCCTCCGTAATTTTGTAGTATAATCAGGGTTCGTCCCATCATTTTACATGAAAATGTAATGTATTGTATACTGAGGTTCTAAAATCCGTTTTGTAATTATGATTCTTGGTAATGCATAGTGATGTTACGATCTTGAAATTTTTCAAACCGGCTCAAACCGGTTTGAAGGACATGCCAAACAGACTTGTAAACCGAACCGCTAAAACCTATGTAAACCGGTTTGTATAGTAGGTGCCAAATAACACCGCAATACAGGTCATTCACCCACCTTCACCACGATGTTGCAAAATTCAATTTATGAATGGCTATTTCTGTCGCTTTCCATACAAACCTGTCGTTAAGACGGTATCGCTCGAATCTCGTACTGTTTGTTTACCATACATAAATTGAATTTTGTGACATCGTGGTGAAGGTGGGTGAATGACCTGTATTGCGGTGTTATTTGGCACCTACTATAACTCGATTTCGAAATGTATTGCGATCAACAAACCGCTCGCTGACCTCAGCTCGCCCAGCCAGAGATTGACGTAGGTTCAATACCGACTTGAACGGTTGGAAGCTCAAACCGGTTTTAACCGGTTTGGTGAACCGAGTCGTAACATCACTAGATGAATAGTTTTACGTGGTTTTACAATTCAGCTTTCGTCAATGGCACCAACCTTAATGTACTAGAAACAAAATATTGTTGCTTCCTACCTTTTTCTAGTCATACATTTCCATTGAGTCAAGTATATGTTAGCACACAGAATCTTACAAATAAATATGGTAATCGCACTAAATCAATTGGTAAGTCCTTTATGATAGGTAGAGCCAGGAGTCATTTTTTTGTATGAACGTAAATCGTCAAAAAAATACTTTCTCCGTTCAAAATTTATCTCAGGTGAACAGACACTTGTGAACTAACGGCCGTGCTCGGTAAGCCAATATGTTCTACGGAGACGTTACCAATTAGGTTGGTCTTCTACTCGTACCTTATTGCGAAGAAAAACAAGTTTGGAACTAAGAGCCAAAGCCTATTCAATCTCTTAATTCTTGTGATTTCACTAAATAAATACGCGCTAGTCAAGGGGCCAACGTCTATATGTAAACCTAACGTATTCAAATCATATTGCGCGTCAACAACAGCTCGACTGCCAACCATTGCAGCATCACCGCGCAGTGTATCTCGGTCGGATATGATAGTGCCTTGCTCACGAATAAATGCGACAATCGTAAACGTATCGTAACGCTAGCGTATCCGAGATACACTGCGCGGTGACACTACAACAGTTGGCAGTCGAGCTGGCATTGACGCGCAATATAACTCGAATACGTTAACGCGGTGACGGTCAGATTTGTTCGTGATAGAGGTACTGATCTTTATTTGTAAGGTTCTTTTCATAAGTTTAATAAAAACGAACAAGAATCGCGCTTTCAACCCCATACTAAGTCAGATACGCCATGATTTGTTATAGTCAGTGTTATAGCTATTTACTAAATCGTAGTTCTTTTACATAGGGTGAGTTTCCTTAAGCCCGGCGCACATTGGCGGCACGGCACGGCAAGGTATTTTTAGGCGACGAATATAAATATAACCTAGTTGTATGGATATAAAGATGAAATTTCGATGTTAACGGTCGTAAGTGCCAAAATTAATACCGCGGTATGCTTAGGCATGCCGTGTCGGCAGCCTTCGGCACGCTTCGGCGTCCCTCGGAACGCTTCGGCAGTTTTCGAGATACCGCGGCCAGAGAGCGCCCGCACGAACCGCAAACTTCTTTTCGCGAAAAAAGCCTTCGCATGCCTAAGGATGCTTCGGCATGCTTAAGGACGTTGAAAGATGCCACGGCATAGTTAACGCCAGTGTGCGCTTACATGAAGGATCCCTTGCCGTGCCGTGCCACCAGTGTGCGCCGGGCCTAAGCGTAACTTTTGAATTAAGAAAATTGTAATTTTATTCTTGTTTGATAAAAATTTACTAGGCAAACGCCTGAATATTGAAAAGTCACTCAAAAACGCCACTTAAAAGTGCCTTGTTTAGTCAGCATTACCCAGCATGAATGAGGTGGTTAAAGAGTTGGGAATCAAAGAACCAGTGTGGTAAAAGGACTGAAATGGATTCTTTTACACACTCAAGTCATTTCTGTTTATACAGAGCTTACTAGTGCCTTTA
The DNA here is from genome assembly GCA_947507515.1 of Eulithis testata. Lineage (NCBI taxonomy): Eukaryota > Metazoa > Arthropoda > Insecta > Lepidoptera > Geometridae > Eulithis > Eulithis testata. Next base: position 5,091,448 of record OX382218.1, on the reverse strand, counting down.
GTGAATAGTTTAAATAAAACTTAAACTTCTATTTAAATACACAATTAACACAATTCCTGAAAAACTTCAGTTGACTAAACTGCGTGTTACGACTAAAAACATTCACAACACAATCCTTACAAACGATTTGTTTTTACAATCAAGAAAATCCTTAAAACAATCTGCACAAGATTCAAAATGTCGAACATGCACAAGGTTTGGCGGTGGAAACGCAAATCGATATCTTCACAGAGTTGTGCATCCCCCTCTCAGGAGGTAAACCCCCCCCCCCAAAGTCTATGGTAGTGATCTTATTACCCCTTTGTATTTGTTTTTGTGTATACCTACTAAGTTAACCCAAAGACGTTACTTAAATATTTTAAATTTATCTATTTACGTTATTTGATTAAAAATTTTATTATCATTCCTATAGGTATATAAGTTAAATATATATAAAAAAAATTAGTGAATGTTACAAGTTGTATCTCTTTGTAATGTCATGACAAAATTATATTACAATTTAGTATTTTTAGATATAAAAAAAATCTTGTTCTTTGATTTGGTGTTTATGGATGTTTACGTAGTTTGGTGCCTTTATATAGGTATAATATGAATTAATTTAAATTCTATGTGTTTTTCACTAAAAAACAAATTAGTAGATTGATGTTAGGGGCATGCATTCTTACGGCCGAATACTCGAAACGCCACTTATTTTAAGATCATGATTAAATTATTGCCATCTCTTACAAATGAGATCAATCAGAGGCAGAGCAATTACAGATAATAATTTTAAGTGGCGCTTAAATTTGAGTGACGTTTCAGTATTCGGTTCTTACAATGTTTCGATAAAAATTCATGAAAGTTTATTTAAATATATTTTTTTTCAATATTATTTTAATATCATATTTTTGTTAAGTATATAAAATTTTAAGTTATGACTGTTTTGCAATAATAGTACACATTCGTTATATTTAAGTTAGCAATTAAATAATTAAAGTCAGTGTCAAATATTTAAATAGAACAATAAATGTACACAGCACTGTTATAAAATAAATTGTTAAGGCCTATATCGCCCAAAGCGGATTTTTTATACCAAATTAAAATAGTAGATATCATATCTTTTTGACATAAAAATATTGATAGTGTTAACACATTTATATCCGCTTTGGTGGGTATTTACCCTAAATTAGATTATATTATCTACATATATAAGTACATTGGTATCGATTCTCTTGTTGCATTTTTCTAAACTTACCTAATTTGCCCAGCACCGGACGAAATCGGTTAATAAAAAAAAAACCTACTTTGACAGCACTAAAAATATTGCCGTCCCTTTCTCATAAACTGAAACGACAGGGACGGCTATATTGTAGATCTGTCAAATTAGGTTAGTATAGAAAAATGCAACAAGATAATAGATACCATTGTTATTCACTATTGGCTGTAAATAGAGTCAAATATCATATTGAAAGTTAATTTATTTCGTGTTTGTTCTATGTCTGGGTGTAATGTATACTTTTAAGTATTCTATCAGGAATCTAGTTCCCATACAAGCTTTGCTTAGTTTGGGACTAGAGGGCGTTGTGTAAAATGTCTAAGAATATTGATTACTAGCTTCCCGTTGGATCCCGTTGATTTTTTGGGATAAAAAGTAGCCTGTGTGTTAATCCAGGTCAAATACAATATATATACCAAGTTTCATCGAAATTGGACCAGTAGTTTTTGCGTGAAAGAGGAACAAACATATATACATTCATACATACACCCTTACATACACCCTTAGAAACTTTCTTATAATATTATTAGGATTATTATTATTCGGCATACAATACCAAAGTATAGAGAATGCTAGTTGGAAGTGCAACTTAACATCCAAAGAACGAAACTGTTGTAATCCGTAGCATAAGATACCGTTTATATCATTTTGTATAGTTTTTAGAATTAAAACTGAATTATTCAACTAATAGTTTCATTAACAAAAGAAAAAAAAGCTGTGCTGAAGAATAGTGAAAGGCACTTCCATACATCATTTATCTAATACCGCGTGCACACTATGCCTATGCCGCTGCCGGCATTAATGCCGCTTAGGGTCAATTTATCTTAACGCAGAGTCGAAGCGCATCGAAGCGTCTATCCGAAACTTACCATACAAATTCAGACTCGCTCAGACGCGCGGATTCTCTCGAGGGCGTGTGAATGCGCGCGTCTTTTTAAAATCTCAGAAGTAATGTGTGCGTTACGCTGTGGAGTTAAGGTTGAATTTGTTATGTTCAGTTTTGGATAGACGCTTCGATGCGCTTCGACTCTGCGCTAGTATAAATTGACCCTTAGTGAGAATAAAGGCGATGTTGCTGTGGCAATAAGTCCGTGGCATTAATGCCGGCAGCGGCATGGGCATAGTGTGCACGCGGTATAATACTTTGTACTTGTATGAACTTGTTACTGCACTATTTGTACGTTTTATTGTATATTTTATTTCACTATTGTTCGGCACATAGCATTGTATAATCCTTTAGTATTTAATCTGTGATGGTGATCATGAAAAGTGAAGATTACAAGGTAAGAATGTTATGTGCCTTACAATTAGTTTTATATATATATATATATATATATATATATATATATATATATATATTAAATTAGGTTAACAAGAAGTCAGATGGTGGTCAAACAGTTAACTGTTGTAAAAAAAAGCCATGAATCAATTTGTTTACGGTATAAGTCTAGGATACCAATAAATATTATGCTATTATAATGAACTATCCCACAGTACTAATTTCCTAGTTTAATTTTAAGTTATTTCTCGAATATCAAATTGTGTATTTGGATCGTAAATTCTAATATATTATTGATACAGGTCACCCAACATGCCTGCAGTTCACCGATAACATGATCGTGTCAGTTCGCAAGTACCGTTGGCAATGCATCGAGTGCAAATGTTGTTCGATCTGCGGGACCAGTGATAATGACGTGAGTATGGTTTACTACGGGAGTGATTCATGATGATTCAAGTGTTAGAATCTTGAACGACGTGAGTGGTTCATGGCCCTCGGTATAAATCCGTTTTATTCAAGAGTTGCATAATATACTTTATACCATGACTACGAGAAAAAGAAAGATTAGATGATGTATAGCCAATTCTTTACAACCTCCTTGCGCAAAAACAATAATTAGATGGAGGTCAAATAAATAAATAAATATTCACGGACACTTAACACAACGCCTTCTAGTCCCAAACTAAGCAAAGCTTGTACGATGGGAACTAGATGGCTGATAGAATACATACATACATTTTTTTTTTGTAAATACATACTTATAATACATAAAATAAAATAAAATACAAAAAAATACATAAATATATTAGTGTTCTAAATTCAAACACCAAAACAGTGCTTTTTATTCACTTTTTTCAGTGAATAAAATAAGCTTTTTAGAGGAGGAATGGAATAAAAAAATATGTTTTTATGAAAGGCTTAAAAAGGCTTCAAATACGGCTTTTACTTTTCTAAAAAAAAGGCAGGCAATTTTTAAGTGACGTTTCGGTATTATCCGGCGTTCGACTTACCAGCCGACTTGACAAATGACTTGACTGTTATAATTTTTCAATTCACTTGACACTGGCAAAATTGTCTGTCGAAATGACGGACAGAGGCCATAAAGAAAATAAAAGAAGACTTCCTCTAGATTGTTTATCTATGGTAACTTGAAAGAAACATTTCTACGTATTATAAGTACCTATGTATTTACAAAAAAAATTGTATTGTTGTATTCTATCAGCCATCTAGTTTCCATCGTACAAGCTTTGCTTAGTTTGGGACTAGAAGGCGTTGTGTTAAGTGTCCGTGAATATTTATTTATTTAGTTCCCATAGTACAAGCTTTGCTTAGTTTGGGACTAGAAAGCACTGTTTTAAAAAATGTCCGTGAATTAAAAAAAAGGTATTATGTTCACATAAATAAATAAAAAATAAATAAAATAAATTTTTATTTACTTTGACATAAAAAATGTTACAAAAAGGGTAGTGTTTGAATCCACATGATCAACCATAAACAAATAAAGAAGAAGAAGACTCCCTCTAGATTTTTTATGTATGGTTACATAAACGGTATTATGTTGACAGTGTATCAGTAACTGATATGATTTCTACATAAAAAAAAAATATTTACGCAAGACATACAACTAAACAAACTAACTTATGAGAAAAACATTACGTAAGACTAGGCGGTATGGTTCTAAACTATAGCCTGCTCCGAGGAGCGAAAAAAAAAAAAAATTATGTTGACAGGATCAACTGTTGTTCTGTGATGACTGCGATCGTGGTTACCACATGTACTGCCTGGCGCCACCCTTGGAGACGCCTCCAGAAGGCTCCTGGTCTTGCAAACTCTGCATCGAACAGTTCCATAAGAAGTGATTACATTGTGAGTACAATAAAAACCAAGCTCGTATGAGTTAGTGACCAATGGTGACGGAGTTTTTAGGCCGCCTTAAGGCCTCCGTCGTTGCTTAACGACTGCTAGAGCCGGGACAGTTTACCGTGCCACGTAAATGCCACTAACGGTCACCCATCCAAATAGTGACCGCGCAGAACGTCGCTTAACTTAGATAATCGGTGAAGATTGACTAAGCAAGCCTAGCATGTATTTCTTTTTTAATTTTTTCCTCGGTGGACGTACTCTGTGTGGTATTACAATTGTAATTTTACTGCTCCAGCATCTTTTTCCGTAACTTATTCCTATAAAAAACAAGTTTCCGCCTGTGACTTTGTCCGCACCCCGTTTTTCCTGTTAATTTTTCGGGATAAAAAGTAGCCTGTGTGTTAATCCAGGTCATGAACTGTATATAATTCTAACTTTCATCCAAATCGAACCAGTAGTTGCAGTTTGAAACACAAACATGTAAACATCCAGACATCTAAACATTCAAACATCTCAACATCTAAACATCTCAACATCTAAACATTGACATTTATAATATTAGTAGGAAGGATACGATGTATGGATGTTACTTTACTGTCAATGTTTTTTTTTCAGATGTCAAGAGTGAGAGAGACGGATAGATAGCGTTAACGAATTCGCGAGAGCTGTTGGTACAATGAGGTGATCAAGTGTATCTTGTCATATTCGTGTTAAGGTTTTATTGAACTATTTAACAGTGTTGCCATAGATTATAGAGTGAGAACGGGTTTGGTGTGGCCATAGGAAATAATTAAACTAATAATTTCAACATTATTGAACTGCTTTTTTTTTCAAATCTTGTTTTTGTTTTCTTGACTTTGTTGGGATTTTTTTCTTAATGCAAAATTTTCAAAATATTTTTTTTAAACTTAGAATATACTATTGTAAACTAAAGCAGCGTTTCCGCGATCGTAACGCACAACGCTGCGGTATGCGGCTCAACGCAGAGTACCGCGTTTGCTCCTCGCCGCTGACGCAGACTGCGACGTAACAAGAGATAGACGTTTTCTATACAATTATGTGTCCGGCGCTGCATGTCGCATACCGCTGCGTTGTGCGTTACGATCGAGAGACCAAAGCAAAAAAATAATATAAAAAAAAAAACCACAATATTTTAGAAATAGGCTCGAATCAAAAGTAATCTTGGTATTCCGCTATCCGTGCCCGTTTTAAATTCTGGAAAACAGATACTTTAACAATATATTGATTCCTAAGTCCACACCAAACTCAACAATTTTGTAATAGCGTATGTTATTGCGCATAACTCTTGAAAAGCAAATTTTATGCTCGCCTATTGTTTGCGAATCTATTTACTTGACAAATTACTTTAATACATAATGTGAATAATATTTAATTTCTGCGCAATACATTAATAATATTAAAGAATACATAATGATTTCAAAGTTAATAAAACAGTTGAGCTATCTACAAACCGTTTCAAACGATTTATAGATAGCTCAACTGGTCAAAATCAGTACTAAATACTTATATACCTTATTTAATAAGTTGTCAAATGAATAGATACGCAATACTAATCTCCTACCTCTGCCGGTGCTTGGTAGTCTTAATTTATTTTATAATACACCCGCAGCCACGCTATAACTCTTGTATTGACAGATTCATACAAACTTTTAATGAAACAAATCAACTTTCTATCACCACACTAGTCTTCTATCAACGACATTATATGCAATAGGCTTGGTGGTGGAAAAGGGAATGATGGTGATTAAACAGTAAGTTAAACTAAAAACTGTGCTCACGCCTTCATCTGAGCACATTCCTTCCGTTCCTGTTTCAGAACGCGAATGCAAAGTCCATTGCATACAATATAATTGGTTCCAAGGTACCAAATATATTAATTGTATTTATGACTCTCGCAATACAATTTCGACTCTGACACATTAAAATACGTAATCGTGCGTTATTAACTCATTATGTACATTCTTTAAGGTTATCTGTGTTAGCAATACCCTCTTTTATTGTACAGTTGGGTAAGCTAGGACAATAAATACTCCATTCTTTAGATAAATGTCAAAGTCAACCCGAAAAATTATACATAGATGTTTGTTCTATGGGTGTTTGTATTTACAAAATGTATATAAGTATTCGATAACAGCAAAATAGTTTGGGACTAGAGGGCGTTGTGTGTAATGTCAATGAATATTTATTTATACGCAATGTACTATAAAATTATGTGTAAATGACAAGCAAAGGGCTTAGTGCCTATTTCATCATCTCATGATTACGCTAACCTTCAGGGGCCTGTTGACGAACAAATCTGACAGTCGCTGCGTTACGTAAACCCTACGTATTTGAATCATATTGCGCGTCAACGCCAGCTCGACTGCCGGACGTTGTACCGTCACCGCGCAGTGTATCTCGGATACGCTAGCGTTACGATACGCTTACACCAACGGGCCTAAGGTGCGTACGCGAGATACCTTTTTTTTTATTAAGCCTCGCACTTTTTGTGCATTAGCCATTTTGCGTAAAAAATTAGGGAAACATAATATATTATAAACAGCGCGAGATTTGACATGCGGGTTAGGAAAAAGGATCAGCAGGGTAAGGGATACACAAAAAAAATAACAATATAAACAAAGGTGAAAAATATATACAAAAGGGAAATAATGTCCAAAATTAAATTTCTATGTTATTCATATAAATAAAAGATGATAAACAATGATATATACAAGGGTCATGGGTAGCTAGAGGGATATTAACACTGGTAGGAAGGGGAATACGATGTGCAACAAGATCTTGAAGGAGTTTTCTGTGCGCGAGATACTTGTCATGTCGTTCTATCAATATTTAAGCATTTTGTACCAGTTTTTGAACTTTTGCATTATCTGTGGTAATGCTGTCGAGAAAACGCGCCTTCTTATTGTACACTTTTGACACTTCTTAGTCGTCGTACTTCTCTGAGGACGAGATAATAGTCATGCAGAAATGTCAAAAGTTGAAGATTCAAAAGCGCGGTTTCTCGACAACATTACCACAGATAATGCAATAGTTCCTAAACTGGTGCAAAATGCGTACATTTTGACAGAACGACATCATGACAAATATATCGCGTGCGCATCCTAGGCCTGCAAGTGTCCCATAATGTCCCCCGATAAGCAAAGTGCCTCATATTGTGTTTCAAATGGTGAATAAATATCTCTGACTGACTATGACTTAGGCCGTGCTCACTTTGGATACGATTTCATCCGAATTTGATTCGTACGACTACGCACGAATGATCCCGACCTTCCAAGGACTTTGGGAGCGCTCACACTGCATGCGATCAGTCGTACGTATACGTACGTTTACTTACGACGTCCGAATACAATCCGAACTTGTTGGGATTTATCACGCAGTCGTACTATTTGACGGAGGAAAACGTATTTAGTGTGAGCACTCAATTCGTACGAACATTACAATCCAAAAATAAAATAAATCTGTTATTCACCTTTTAAACCTTTTCTGGACTTCCACAAACAATTCAAGACCAAAATTAGCCAAATCGGTCCAGCCGTTCTCGAGCACAGAACACATAATATCCTTACTTCTCGAGTTTTAGCGAGACTAACGAACAGCAATTCATTTTTATATATGTATATAGATTTGACGGATAGCGTTACTCAGTGTTGGTGAAACAGGCTCTTGAACTACAGTATTTTTGTAGATATTTCTCATTAAAATATTGTTTGGCATTTATCAAATAGTCCAAAAGTACAGACTAATCTCGCAATGCTTCTGTTGCATTTAGAATATACTATGTCTTGAGTGTACCATACCGTGGTCTAGCAAAATTACTTATTTTTTCATAAAATGTGCCATTATTTTGCTTTGTCCAAGCTTTCAGTTTCAAAAATTATCAGAGTCAAGACTGGATAATCGTCGACGCCATTTGCAAAATCCGACCAATCACGAACGTGTAAAAACCAACATGGCGCTTCAGTTGACCAATCAGAAGCTTTTCGTACCTTGCTAGGCTACGGTGTACTTGTAAATTAAGTACACTAAGTAATCGATCACGGTCTACACAATGTTTAACATTGTAAGAATATTAATATTGGTTGTAAGGGTTTTGTACTAATAAAACTTCTACACTGGTTCTTTGGTAAGCACATCTTATGAATGAATGAATGAATGATTCCATAGATTGATCTCTACGAGAACTTGTGATAGACCATTTTGTATCTATATTTCAACAACTTATTCGAGTCAATATTTGATAGTTTGTTATTGACAAAACTCTTAATAATGTTACCACATTCGCACATCTAGCGGTCATGAATAAAGTGGCAACGCTCTGTCAAAGTTTGAATATGATAATATATTAATAGATATAATTCCTATATTGAACTTTGGGATGGTACTAGTTAAAGAACCAGTGTGGTGATAGGATTTAGTGCGCATTGTATTAAGGCTTTCACGCCCACTAATCCAATGATTTTTCCAAAATTAGTCCCAGAAAAGCTTTAAATATAGTCAAATAACAATGTTGCTATGCTTTATCTTAACCTTAAACCAGTTAGATTGAGTGGGTGCCCAACCTTAGTGATTTTTTACACATCCCGGTTGCCAGGTAACCGGTACCGGGTACCCGGCGGCGAAGTGTATAGGTTTGCCGGCCAAATTACATTGGTATACCTACGTGTCCGTCGTGGCTTAACGACTGCTAGAGCCGGGATCGACAGTTGAACGTGCACGAAGCACGGAAGCGCTCAGATGTAAATGCCACTAACGGTCAGCAATCCAAGTAGTGACCGCGCATTACGTCGCTTAACTTAGATAATCGGTGAAAATTTACTAAGAAAGCTTCAATACGTGTGAAATATATACATTTCGCCGTCGTCGGGTACCCGGAGACCGGGACATGTGGAAAGAGTCTTAGCTTTAGGCCGCTTTAGCTATCAGTCGTACGTATACGTACGTTTACTTACGACGTCCGAATACAATCCGAGCATGTTGGGATTTATCACACAGTCGTACTATTTGACGGAGGAAAACGTATTCAGTGTGAGCACTCAATTCGTACGAGCAGTACTCGCACATTTACGTACGAACAAATTCGTGTCCAAAGTGAGCACGGCCTTATTCGCTCATTAACATGAGAAGCATTCCAATTCATTATCAGTTAGTTTTTTTTTAATAATCATTTTCGACCCTCATTTCTCATTTTTGACGTAAATTCTGAAGAGCCCTTTCATTGCCAGAAGAAGTGATTATTCCATTTTTTATCGTTTTTAATATTTGCAGTCTATTTTCTAAATATTGGTCTGAATACATAACGTTGGGGGTCAAAATTACGCCACACGTTAAGGGGGAGGTCGACGAAGTGTGCCATTGTGTGACAAGGGGTGGTAGGGGTCCTAAGTTTTGTGACGTCACATTTTAAAATCTTATACTATTCTAACTTATTCTTATCTAAGTGTTAAAATATATATCGAAAAATAATTTAAATATAAATTAAAAAAAAAACTGATTTCTAGATTTAAAATTGCAAGATACGTGACGTCACACTAGGAGAGGGTCTGACAAATGTGACCAAGTGTGACAAGGCCGGGGGAGGGTTAAAAAAATCACGAATTTAGTGTGACGTAATTTATGGATGAGCCCGTGAATATGTGCATTGTGAGTACAAAGGCTGGGCGATTTAAAAATTGGTTTGGTTTGGTTCGTCTTTATTCGGCGCAGACAAGTGGACGATCTCTTTGATTCTTACTTTTAAAGTGTTTGCACAACAACAATAATAATAGTTTTAAAATCTTGCAAAAATCATGTGTATTTTGTATCTTTTCAGACTTATTAATTTAAATTTTTGCTGTGAAACATTATGTAGGTACATATACAATTGGTAAAAACTTTATTGTACAATTGTTTTTATTTTTTTTTACCTATTATTTTATGTGAATTTACCAAATGCGTTCCATACGCCATAACTATTGCCGTGTTAGAAAAGGTTAAAATTATCACAATAATAATTACTTGTCTCTTTCTAATAGACATCCTCGTAAAACCAAGACCTAAAATTGATAGTAATCGGGACTTCCAACTATTATCAATAATTTTGAGATTAAAAAGTAAACTTTAGATTAAGCTTGGACCGCATTTGGTAACAAGGTTGTTACGTAACGTATGGCTTATTTATATATTTACTATCTGATGTGAGTAGGATTATCATAGCAACGTTGTTACATGTCAGAGAGCACATTTTTTGACAAACAATGGTGTCTATTCTGTTGTATTTTTTTAAACTAACCTAATTTGACAGCTTTGAAATTATATCTTTGTCGTGTTGGTTTATGAGAAAAGGACGGCAACATATCTAGTACTGTCATATGTCAGACGAGTCATTTGTCAAGTCAGCTGTCAGTGCTTGAACAGTAAATCAACATATGGACCTTAGGGGTCATCCATAAATTACGTCACACTAATTTCGTGGTTTTTTTTGACCCCTCCCCCGTCCTTGTCGCAGTTTGTCACATTTGTGAGACCCCCCCTCCCTAGTGTGACGTCACGTATATCTTGCAATTTTACATCTAGAAACTAAATTAAAACAGCACTTCCAAAATTCTTTTTATTTCCATTTAAATTGTTTTTAATATACATTTTAACACTAGAGAATAAGTTAGAATACTCGTAGTATAAGATTTTGAAATGTGACGTCACGAAACTTAGGACCCCTACCACCTCTTTTCGTACAATGTCACACTTCGTCGACCCCCTCACTCCCCCTTAACGTGTGACGTAATTTATGGATGACCCCCTTAGAAAGTAGTTTAAAACAATGCAACATCAACTGAATTCATTCATTCATTCATTCATTCATCGTGTCTTCCTGAATTGCTAACGATGTGGCTATGGTAACTAGTAACGTATTATTGTATGTCGGCCGTAAGTAAAACTGTGATCAGATTAGGTGGTTGTGAGTAGAGGTGGGTTCAATAATAATTTTTGAATACTTTTTTATTTTTTTTTAAGGAATATATTATCCGACAGAGTTGTTTTAATCTATTGTTGCGTTCACACTATGCTGAAGTCGGCAGGGACTTGGGCAGGGAAGTGGGCACGAGCATAGTGTGAACACGATCATACCTCTGTCCCGGCTCCTGGCCCAAATTCATGCCCTAGCTTCCTAGTGAGAATAAAAGCGATGTTGCTGTGGCAATAAGTCCGCGGCAATAATGCCGGCTGCGGCATGGGCATAGTGTGAACGCGGTATATCGATCAAAGTGTACCGACTTCTAACACTGTAGGTATTTATATTTTTGTAATCGAATGTGTTGGGTCAGTGCTTCCAGATTTACCCGGCAAGTTGAACTGTGAAGTCGCGGTAACTAGTTTTGAAAGACGTCGCAGACTAATGGCTAGCTTCACAGTGTAACTTAAGCCGTCTACTGCCACAACGAGACGTCCAGAACTATATAAGCGAGCTCTAAAAAAAGCTAGTGTTTTTAGTATTTTATGCTGAGTAAGAGTGGTTGTGGAGAAACTGGGTAACTACGAAAATTGATAAATAAGTTTTCGCTTCCCAAGCCCCGCGTCAACGCACAAAGCGCCCAAGAATCTACGTTAACCATTTTTCGGAGTAGAGGTCTGAGATGAGCACGTGAGATATCTGTGGTAATGTTGTCGAGAAACCGCCCTTTTAAATATATACAACTTTTGATATTTATTACTGCATGACTATTATCTCCTCCTCAGAGAGGTACGACGACTAAGAAGTGACAAAAGTGTACAATAAGGCGCGTTTTGTCGACACCATTACCACAGATAGTGCAAAAGTTCAAAAACTGGTGCAAAATGCTTACATTTTGACAGAACGACATGACAAATATCTCGCGTGCGCATCCCAGGCCTGCTGGAGTAAATAACCATCATTTGTACCTTAATATTATAAATCTGGTTGTACTGTCGGTGTTTTGATAAGTTCGCATCAAACCAATGAGCGATTTAATGTAAGATAGATAAGGTAGCTGTATGTTTCAGTACATTTTGTATATTTCGGGTCGCTCTCAGGTATATCTGTTGTAAAATTAGCCTTAAATAACAGAGTTATAAACGAAAATTGCTTGAGTTCTTTTTCTTATAACTTAAGATTGAATTTTATCAGAAAAAAAACTCCATCAATTTTCTCGTGGTTGTCCTTGCTGAATAAGATTTGAGTACGCTAGTACCTACCTATTTTATTTATGTAGCGAGTACACTAATCCGTCTGTATAGATCTTTTGAAAGTACCTGATTATGATGAAGCAATGTACGCAAAACTCGACTTACATGCACGCGCATCAGCTTTTAGCTGTCACAGCAGATTTTTTGTACTTTTGTCTATTAGACTCTTTTGTCCCGCTTGTACATGTACAATAGTAATAAGTTAGAGCGAGACCGAAAGATGTGATAGACAACTTCAAAGAAACAAAAATCTATGGAGATCTCTAGTTTTTTTTTAAATAAATGCTGAGGGCGACGATGTTGAATGAAATTTCTTAGTTTTGTATCTTTAAGATTTCCATCTTGTAATGTGTGTCATACTATTCGTCTGACGTAAGAATAAATCGAAGTGATGTAATTCTTGTTGTTTTTTCTCAACTAATGAATACCTACCCGTAGGGTCGTTTTCTCATTAATTAGTTTAATTACATACCTACTAAATCGCATCTGTGTCAGTAGTACTACTAAAGCTTTGGTCTCGCGATCGTAACGCACAACGCAGCGGTATGCGGCTAGCACGGAGGCAATTCACTCCACTTTGAATTCTAATTAAAATGTAAGTTCAACTGGTAGGACCATGATACAAACTCCTCTATAATTTATAAAAAAAAACAAGAGAAAACATGTATCTACTCCTAAGCATAAAAGGTGGTAGAAAAAATCAAATCCGTTATGTATGTATTTTCAACTAAATTTTTATTTATTTTTATCGGAACATTCACTAATTTGTATCTAAAGCAAACATCAGTACGCTAACATTGCACGTTCTACTTGTTATCTACTTATTTATCTATAATTATAACGATCTAAGTACTTCAACATTATTAATAACGATATGCAGGAAACTAACGACAGGTGACAGATTATCTTCACAAACTACCCACAAAATATGAAAGGTCAAAAATTATTATATCAACGGCCTAGTACGAGTTTTCAGTGTAGGTACCTGTAGAGTGGATGTGAAACGTCTGACGCTCAACACACCAGTGGGCGCTGATTTGTGTGGAGACACTGAGCGGATTCCTTGAGAAGCTCGACATGCGAGTACGGGCTAGCTGTAGATCAAACTTTGCGAAGAATCCGCTCAGTGTCTCCATACAAATCCGCGCCCACTGGTGTGCTGGGCGTCAGACGTTTTACACCAGATTTACACACCAAAACTCGTACCTACTAGACCCTCTCCGCCAAGTTATGTTTCCAGATTTATCTTGGATCTTACAAAAACCGCGTCTGTTTGGGACTTAACTAAGGTTTTTTTCATATTACGTAACATATAAATCTGACAGCTTTGACAGGGGTTAAGTCCAAAACAGACGCGGTTTTTGTTAGATCCAAGATAAATCTGGAAACAAAATTTGACGGTTTGTGTTCAAACACAACCCTTAAACATTTTTTAGTTTTTGTGGGTAGTTTGATAAAATATCACAATCTGCTGGCTAAAATCTTAACAATAATATAATTTTACTATCATAAAGTTTAAAGATCACTTCGAAAGATAATATCACTGGATAAATAAACAAGAAAAAGTAACTTTGAAGTAAAAAAGTAACAAAATAATAATATTATTGATTAAAAAAAATTAATAATATAACGTAACATTACTTTCGTATATTTAACTAAATTGCTAAACACTACCAATATAATTGTGATTTTTAGACTATGTCATGGTTAAAAAGAATTTATCAGAAAAATAGTAAACACTACCGTCAACTTATCAACGTCAACTACAAAAATAATTGAATATAATAAAAAAATTTGGTAAGTATATTCTAAAATTTTATGAAACAAAAACTCAATAACTAATATAATTATGCGTTTCAACAACTTTAGATTGGACTGTACATAACATGACAAACCCTATACAAATGGTACCTATCTATTTAAAATCTATATAGAAAATATTATATAAAAAGTGTTTTAGTTACATAGGTAAGTAATCACTTTTTGTATAATTTGATATAAGAAGGTACCTAATTAATAATAACATTACATATAGGTCTAAGCACTTTTCTAAACACATTATATGGACTATCACAAATATTGGCTGTGACAATAATATAACAATATACAAATTAAAAAATTGGAAGACGTATCGATTTTGTTGTTTCAAATCTTTATATAAGTAGATAAAAAAATAACATAACTAGGTAGGTTACCTACTAGTACCTATTTACGTTTTTTATTATTTTAAACATAAAATATACTCATAGCTAACTACAATTCTAATATTTTTTATCAAATTTTTACCTATTTAGGTGGTACCTATTTAGGTTGATTTTAAACTTTGGATTATAAAAAGTGATAAAATTATTTAGGTAGGTAGGTAGTTAAGAGTAGATGTAACCTAAGGAGAGTATAAAATTTAAATGAATATACAGAGTTAAAAGTATTTCTATAATTCCTGTAAAACAAGGGGCTTTGAAACCAATAAGTTACATATTAAATTACATTTAGCCTAAGATGCGCCATACAACAATTTTAACCGAGCTGGTTAATGGATGAAAACTATTTTATATTATTAAATATGTCAATAAATATATTGCAAATGCAAATGGGTTGCCCAAAAAATTTCAGTCCAGAATATAAATAAAAAAAAAAAAAATACTGCTTTGGTTAATAGACAAATTTCATACCAATCGAAAGTATGAAGCTCATAGAATATGCAAACGTTAGGTTGACTAGTTTTTTCCCGTCACAACTCTTGGGTAGGCAGGTGTATAAACATAAACAGGTCAATCGATACTGTAACTTGCATCGGTCTGCTTAATGAATTAAAGTTAAATTAATTTAGAGATTATTTCATTACGAACACGGTTGTATAGGGTTGTCTGCGAAAAATCAGTCCTGAATTCCGGTTGTCGAGGTTTAAAATGTAAAATTTTTAATTAATCATATTCTGGACTGAAATTTTTTAGGCAACCCATTTGCAATATATTTATTAACATATTTCATTTAATATAAAATAGTTTTCATCCATTAACCAGCTCGGTCCAATTCCTTGTACAGCGGATTCTGTACTAATTGGATATATTTAATATTACTCATTTGTAGAGCTGCTTAACTTAGATCATTTTAACATAAGAATAACTTTACTCTAGTATAATGATGATAATGCTTCGAGATTATTGACTTCTACTATATTATATTTACTTAATTATAATTATCTATATCGCTCATTAGCCAAGAATTGAATCTGAGTCAGGTTTATTTGGTCTACTTTTTATTTTACACTCTTTTAAGTTTTTTTTTATCAAAAATAATAAATCTTATCAAAGCCTTTCTCTCAAGAGTTAAGATAGTAAATATACGACTGGCCTTTTCGTAAGGGCAAGAGTCAAATAAATCATTTTTAATAAATAAAAAAGTATTCAGTAAGTACATATCTAAAAGTAATATATAAATAGGATATCAATAAACGTGGCTCGACTCCACTAGCGGATCCAGGGGGGCTATGGGGCTTAAATTCCCCTAAAAGCTTCTAGTCTATTCAAGGGTTAACCAGGATTTGTCAGAAAACCTAAAAAAATTAGTTAAGCTTAAGCCAGTTGGCTTAAGCCCCCTAACCCGAAATTCTAGATCTGCCGCTGCTCGACTCAATTGTGCGTTCCTTAACTAAATAATGAGCAAATGTCCCTTATGCAGGACAGCACAAAACTGCCTTTTCTGCGAAAATGAAAAAGGCGTGGCGTTTGTGCAAAATGCTCTATGCAAACTAAATCTAAACTTAAAAATTATGGCATACTATGGTTTTTACAGTCAGAACAAGTTATTTACACTCTTCTAAATCCTTGTTAGGTATTGAACAGCAGAAATTATATTCAGCGTTAGTATATTAGTATAATAGTCTGACTGCAGTATCTTTAATTCACTATTAGTAAAACTAATTGAGCTTCGATCTACTTACCTAAGCCTAAGTTAAGCAAATTATACAATAGGTACAATAGATATATTTGGTTTAACTTTACAAAAGTAATTAACAACAGCACCTTTATATATCACTGTAGCATTCGTTGTTTCAAATATTAAGGAAATAAATATACTTAATTAATTTAATGCACAAGTTTTCATATGTTTATGTCTTTAAGGGTTTGCACCTTATTTAAAAGGCTTATGGATCACGATTGCAGATGTAAAATACGGAGTATCTATGCCCTCTAAATTTGTCAGAAAAATACAGCAGTACAATTATAATCTATATAGATCAGACAATATTTTAAAACAGTGCGTAGTCACGTACGTAGGTACTTATCTAATTCGAAAAGATAGATCCGTCAAAAAGTCTGAGAATCCTTTATAAATAATATATTATTATTAGCTAGGTATAACATTGATTTACTAATATCTTGAAAACATAACATCAGAGTAAATATTTTTTTTTTTCAATATAAAAGAACAAAAAATATATATTTCATAAATTAATTATTTTAGTAACAATGATTGCTTATTATTTTTGATTGCACTAACTTTGTCGCGTTTTAGAAACAGTTACAAATTAATCAAATACCTACCTACTTGAATTTAGGATGGCTGTTATTTTGGCCTTCCTCAAGATACCTAAGTTAAGTTTTGAAACTATAGTATGTTTAGTTAACCATAAAGATTGGCCATTCAGGGCAAGCTGCTGGTGGTGGAATCGGAATGGGTGAACCACCATTCACAGATATCACTTCAGGCATCTAAAAGTAAAAAAAAACAATCACTCATCAAAATGTCAAAAGAACACGTGAAATATTAGTTAAAACATTAATATATTCCAAATATTATATTTTTTATCGGTCCGGAACCGGTTGGAAACTTCGATTGACTTTCTTTGATTCATATTTCATTATCATAAAAGTGTTAAAAGTTTATCTAAAAGTGAAGGTGTTATTTAATTTTAGAAGTGTAACTTCATTTCAGTGTAAGTATACGCAAGTGTTTTTTCTTTACGTAGATTTTAAAGTTGCATACGTTGTTATTAGTTAACCAAAAGTTAAGTTGATAAGTTAGTTAAGTTAAAAAAATAAGCTAACGTTTGGGCATATTAGAGTATTGTACCTACGAGTTTAGACTTACGATAGTTTGTGGGTGATGTGGTGAATGGTAATAATGCGCTGGCGATACGGGCGGTGTTGGATACCCCCAGTAGACCAGCGGCGGGGGCAGAGTGGGCCCCATTGCAGGGTAGTAGTAGGTTAGAGGACCTAAGATATAAAACACCGTAAGAATTTTATCATATTACAGAGATAACTTATAACTAGCATAATAAATCTAAATAAATATATGTATGTTAATAGAATATTTTTTATGTTAGTCATATTTTTGGACCATTTTTGGCTTTACTTAGAAATGAAGACTGGATTTTTTTTACTTTTTATGTTAGAGATGTATTTTAACGCGCAGATAATTCACAATGTTACTTTTTGATAGGTTTAGTTGATGTACATTTATATCATTTAAAAAATAGGCACAATTATGTACGTTTATACCTAACTTAACATAAATTGATTGTTGGTTCCAACTGATATAATACTAATAGTAAATAAAGTATAATTACCCAATAATATTTTGATCATGCATCTGTTAGTCACAACAAAGTAATTAGGTAAATATAGAACAATACGAAGAATTTCAGATTTTTTAAATCAATTTGTTTCAATTATTATTTTACCAGGATGCGTTACTCAAACAATGACTTTTAAAATGAATGCTCCAACCCAATAAAAAAACCCATAATATAATAAGACAGTAGGTGTAGTATTCTCTACATGATTATGTGCGAAAATGACGTCTTTGGCATGATTAAAACATTTCTTAGGTAGATATTTCATGACGAATCATTTTAGTGGTGTGGCACCGAACAATACGAAGGAGAGACGTACACAATAATGTTATAGAATTATAAGGCATAGAAAGCATAATAATATGTAAAAGTGATGCCATTTTTACAAATTAATAAAAATAATTTAACGCAAAGTTCTGAACGAAATAATATTTGTAATATGTGCCGCATAATAAATAAAATATAATTGTAACATTTCTCATACCTTATAACGCCGTATAATATTAAAAACAAGATGAACACTCACCAGGGTCTCAGAACGCATTAACAGTCCACCAAAGCAGTGCATTTACACCAATACTCTGTTACACACGTCGCCGCTGCCGCCAACACCAAGCTGCGGACTCTAGCAAACTTATGCTCGCCTAGTAACCCTAGTACTTTAGCACCGGCTGTTGCGATCTCAATTTACATTTCAATAAAAATAGGTCCTTGCTTATAAAATAGGTTTTATTCTATTAAAATTAACTAGGTCAAATATGAAATTGAAGGCGCAACATTCATAAAATAAATGCGATAAACAAGAATAAGAAGATATTTATGTGATCCCACAACAATGAAGAAAGTACTTACTTTGTTATTGTTGATTGTGGCACTAACATACACCTCAGGGCTTAGAACCTTACCCATGATTGTTCAAAGCACAAAAACTTGGTTCCTTCTACGACACACTAAGCTGTCCCTTAATAGACTTTTTCTATCACCTGTAGTTTCCATGCATAGAAAGCGGAATTATGTAGATCCTACTAAAAAGGGCTTTGCTCTAAGTAGTTTGAAAGTAATTCAAGATAAAATTATTAAATAGATTTAAACTCTTTATCCAACAAACAAAATGTCAGTTTAATCAACTTTAATTAAATGAATTTAACAATATTGTAGTCATTTAGAAAACAAGTGATAAATTTATTAAAAAAGTGATTATATTATTTACATCATGAGATGTTTTATAATTATTTATTAAATTTTAGGTAGGTATACATATAATTATCAGTTTCTTGAAATACTTTCGTCTTTAGCCCCTACCCTTGTTAAATAAATTTCGAAGCTCCAAAGTGCTTTGAAGAAACCGATGACGTTCACTTGTCATTTTGTACAAGTCCCATACATGTAACATAACTTAGGTTAAAAGCTGTTAGGAGGAGAGGGATGATTGTGCTATATATCTAGATGTATACACTGTGAAGGAAAGTTATGAGTAAGTAGGTACTAATGATGAGTGTTGGTGAGTATTTGTTGCAACACATTTTTAGGACTGCATGTATTTTCATTATCAATCTTAAAATGGATTACCTGTGTAGTGATACTACCGTAAATATTTATACCTAATATGTATAGATCTAAAAGAGCAGTGGTGGTCTAGTGGTAGTTACCCCCCTTTCCGATTGTGGGTTAAAACCCGGTCGTGTGTCAATGGATTTTTCTATTCGTAAAATGTATGAGCGCAATGCTGATCTCAAATGTTGAAGGAAAACATTGCGAGGAAACCCGCGGTCTAGTCAGCTCCGCACGTATTCACCTTTTCTTTCCTGTGGATTTAACTGACTAGGCTGCGAGGATGGTAAGGGTGCTGAGCAAGCCTACTTCATCTGGAAAATGGCACTTAAGCATCCCATCAAACGAGGCATTGATAAAAAGTGGCCCCTGATGCTGTATAAGTCATCTAGATAAGATGGAAGGACCAGTTTATTATTATCTAGATCTAAAATGGTTTTGTGGTGTTTTCCGCTGATCTTTAAGCTGATTTCCGAATCTGTTTCCAATAACATATAAATGCTAGGTATTTCTACAAAATATGCATTTCCTAGTAAGTAGCACCTGAAATATATAATATTATGCAAGTACCTAGTGAAGTATTGTAATCATCTCACCGTGTAAATCTTTCCCGACCACCCAGAAATGTATGTAATATGAAGTAGAGTTAGTACACATATACGGACAATACGGTAGAAGTAAGCATTAGTTAGTAGGTACACCCTCCTTCACAAGTACCTCAGTATTCTACAAAATATATCATAGATACGATAGCACAACCACAGACCATATAAAACGCGCAATATATTCTAACACGTAAATTACTGATTTATTTTTAAGTTGAAATTAAAATTAATCAACTAATATAATTAATAACTGTAAATCTAAAGAAAAAATAAACAGTTAAAATCCTAACTTATAAAGTGATTTAAAAGTTTGAACAACATGTGCCGAGTACCTGTTGTTGCTTTAATTTCAGAATAATGAGAACAAACTCAACACATTGTACGATTAAAACAGTAAACTGTGACCCCGAAATAGTAAACGCTTAAAAATGTACGTAGTCCTCACACCACATCCCCCAGTCACTAAAACGGCTGGATATTTCAATAAAATTTAGTAAGTTACCAAATAAATTTTCTTGTAAACACGGTTGTCGAAAAATATTTATTTGTAACAGAAGTAGCTTAGCTAGGTAATTGGTTACTAAAAGCAGATTATTTCGTCATGGTAATGTAACTACTTGGTGTCTAATTACTTCATTAGTGGTGAACTGGTTAAAGCTTACATAATAATATTTATTTATACATTAGGTAAGTAGGTACATAGGGAGTTTAAGCGTGCTTCTTAGCACACCTATTTACTTCATTCCATAGGTCTCTTTTTTGCAGTTGAGCAAGTTCCTAGTATTTAAATTCATATTTAATCGATTAATAATTATAAATAATTATTTAAAACACTGTACTACCTGATATCCCAATGTGCTCAGTTACGAATAATACTTAATATTGACAAAATGGCAACATGCACTAAACCTTATTGAAATACCACTTGAGACGTAGATAATAAAAAGTTCAAAGATCTCATATTGAAGAGCAGAAGATAGAAAGCTGAGAGAAGGTAATTAATGACTGGAGGAAGCCTAGGTACCGATTCTAAATGAAGCTAGGTAATCAGTTTACCGATTACAAAATATAAGACGAAATCTGAACAGTCCAAAATCAAAAGGCAACGTTTTTAATTTATGGATTAAATAGCATAGCACTAAAAAAGTCACAGGATTTTAATAACATCCCAAAAGTTCAAATCCCGCTCGATTCACAGTTTTCAGATATTATAAAAATTTTGTACGTGATATAATCACTTTTAAATAAAAAAAATGATTCTTTTAATAATCGCTTTTAAATAAAAAAGTGATTTTTTTTCTAGACTAGGTCTGATTTTGAACCGACATCGAATCTTTCCGTGCATTTATTTTGATTTAGGACTGCAGAATATCACTAACTGTGTTGTATCCGGGTGCGGTTGTGCTGTGGAAAACGCTAGTTTACACCAAGCTATAAAACTGTTCATGCAACAAATTCCTCTGATAAAGCACATGCTACCATCATTATTTCAAAACGTTTATATTAAACTACCCTCCATTTAAGAACCATGAGTATAAACTATGATGGTCAGATAAATAAATTGATGTCCTTTAAAAATGTGCACAACTTACCAAACCCTACCCTTAGTCATGCAATTTTCCAAAACACAATCCCGTACGGATACACCATGGTACAATTATTTATTACCAAAATGAACACAGTATTCAGTATAAATAGGTACCTACATTAGACATTGAAAAAGCAATTCCGCAATGTTGTTTGTGTACTTACAACGCAGAATAAGGAGTATTGCTTATTCAAAGAAATGGTTAGGCAATAACTTGACTGGCAATTTAAAATCCATTCTTAAGTAGTCTACGCTCAGTTAGTAATTTAGGTTGCGTAGTCAAATTAGTGCAAAATATCTTAAGAATCTGATTTAAACAAATTATACACCGACAACAGTTAGATAATATTCGGAATAACAGAACAAAGATTAGCCATTACACCGTGTATTTGTGACTGAAGCCCCATAGAAATATTGTGAAATATTGAGACGATGACAACACCATTTAAAACAATGAAGTTAACTTATTTATTCTATCCATAAACTGATCACCCAATTTCGAAAATATATTTTCGTTTAGTTGCTTTTATTTAAGTACTTATTTCAGGTGCATTTTGAGCAATCATAGCAATTAAACGAATATTTATTTTCAAAATTGTTGAGTATTACTATAGTAAACAATGACTACAATATGTGGTGTGAGGTATAATAACCATGACGTTAGGTGGATATGCGTTGTTATGTGACTATCATTACCAACACTTTAGGGTCAGGATGGGAAAGAAAGGAAAAATGTTGCCAACGGAAATAACTTAACTAACCTAACCTAACTTTAATTCATAATGTGCAAAATTGCAAACAAAAACAACACACAATAATAACCTAGTTATAAAAGTGTACCTATAGCTAACCACAATAAGTGAAATTGTACTGAAAACCTCAAACTTTAGTTTTGATTTTAAAGTACTTGTATAAGTAAATTTTCAGACTATACTTAGGTGCCTTGAAAATCGGCATAAATCATGGAAATCATTGTCTTTAACGTGGAATGTCTATGATTAAAACTCACAACGAAAAAAATATTAAGTTTGAACCTAACCTACATAACAACCGCTGATTCACTAACGAATAAAACTTATTAAAAATAGAGAATGAGAGTAACAACTTTAAAGTCAATATAAATTCAACAATAAGTTTTAAGTATTCTTAGTCTAGTGGAATATAGAGCTGCCAAATAGCTGTCAGTTTGAATAACACGTATGATTTCTAAAATCATCATAAAAGTTACTTTTATTGATTTTATAATCAGAAAAATGATTTTTATCAGTAAAGTGATTTGCTATATTATTAAAAAAGTGATTAAAAACTACTAAGTAAAATTCATAAATGGAATATCCATAATGCATAGAAAGCACAACGTAGCTACTTACTGACACACTTATACCCTGTTTTTGTATATCTACTAACTGCGGAATAGTCCAACCAATTTTTCAATAGCATTTAACTCCTAAAATATTTTAAATTCTCTCTTTTGTTTTAAAACGAAAATACCTATCTAACTTAAGCAATAGATACCTACCAACTGGAAGCTGAAATTTCGACAGGTACTTTAACAATAGCGCTAAACCTACTGTATTGTCATTTGTCATAATTTCAAATATTGAACCATCGCATGATCGTAACAGGAAAAAATGAAGACGTGAAAAATCAAATAAGACTCACGACTTAAATACTCCTAACAGTGTAAAACAATATAATTCAGCTGAAATAATTTTCTGCATGTTAAGTATATTTTTTGCCAGTAAGCATTTTGCCGCTGGGTTGCGAATAGACTTAGATAGCCTAAACCCCGGGGTAGTACGGGTAAGTCGGAAACATAGACAGTGGGAAAGGGCTGCCCATAGACGCCATTGATCCTGGCATAGCTGCAGAAAGGGCAGCACCGTAGCCTGCCGGTAAAGCTGTCGGCATTGCCGTGGGCAGAGAATAACTGTTAGCGTATGTCGAAAGCATAGGACTAGTGTTGGCGTACGAGAATATAGGTGCCGACGTGCCGTAAGAGAGCACTGGAAGCGACATGGGCGTCATAGACATTTGCGGGACAGTGTACTGACGCTTTGCAGATGTCGCTTCCGGTGCGAAAGCGCGGTCATAGCTGCGCTTGGTTGGCAGCATCGTTTGCAGTTGCGGAAGGTACTGCTGAGGCGAAGGGGAGCGGAGAGACGCGTACGTTGGCAACATTGGAAGCATGGGGGGTCGTAAGGAGGCTAGGAGTAGGTTCTCGTGTTGTCTCGCGAGGAGGCTCTGGTGGGCAATGTGTTGCGCGAGCAGGCGGGGCGCGGGCGCCGCGGGGGGCGGGGGGGACATCAACGTACCGGGGGAGAGCACCTTCGGCGAGGTCGCGGGAGTCACGCCGCCGGTCAACACTAGGTTCATGTCTTCGCCGGAGCATTGGAACACCTGGAAAAGACTGCTTTTAAGGCTTATGTAACAGGCAGACAACCCTCTCTAATATAACTAAATGTAATTATGTGAAATTGCAGAGCTTCTGGGTCGAGAGAATAACAACGCAAGGTTCAGTATAAATATCACATTGATCCAAACAAGTTTTCCGACCAAAAAACATATAAGTACCAATGCGATAAATTAAAGTGCACATTTTTTCCTTCTCCGTTACTTTAAGGAGTTGGGCTAGTTGGGGTGGGGTCAGCAGGGAGACAATGCACAATACACCCCAACGCGGGACGTCAGTGTAGATCTTATTCTTCCACCACGAGAATTAGAATTCGAATTAGACGCTGGTGTAGCTTCAGCTGATGCTTTGCTCCTTCATCTGCTCATATCCACCTTAACCTTTATTTGTGCCAGCATTCTAATACATTCACCCCAAATAATTATCGAAACAACTGGAAGAGGCTAGATTTAAAGACGCTGGTGTAGCTTCAGCTGATGCTTTGCTCCTTCATCTGCTCATATCCACCTTAACCTTTATTTGTGCGGGCATTCTGATCCGTTCACCCCAGATATAATCCATACCAATATCTATGTCCGGACCAATTACCTTATTGATTCTGGCTGATTCTACAAACGTGATGCCATTTAAAGAAATGTTTTCGTTAGTCAAGCATGGTACAGTAAATTTTTGCGACAGTGCCCATACCTCAATATATCTCGGCTTCTTCCCAAACGTCATGTAGCGGTGATGCTTCTGCTGTGCGCATAGGAATGCACTCGTTTCGCTGTCCATTTGAATGAAGGCTTCACCACTGGGGTGGCCCTGGGCATTGTACACCATGTGGACCCCCTGAACTACTATATTCTTTGCGAACTCGTCCAGGAATGATAAAATATTCTCCACCTGGAAGTTATGGTGAAATAACACGGTGATTTTTACTTACACACAGAGGATTCATGTAGTAAAACTAAGAAGTGGTAGAACAAGCAGATGGTTCATATGATGTTAAGCGATTACCCTGCCTGATAACAATGCATTACTTACAGTTAGTGAGAATTGAAGAGACACTCCGTTCTTTACTCTCGAGACTTAGAGATGTTAAGTTTCATGTCCCTCTAAAGCAGCGTTTCCGCGATAATAACGCACAACGCTGCAGTATGCGGGTCAACGCAGCGTACCGCGTTTGTTCTTTGCCGCTGACGCAGACTGCGACGGAACAAGAGACCATACTAGACGTTTTCCATACGATTGTGTCCGGCGCCGCATGTCGCATACAGTAGCGTTGTGCGTTACGATCGCGAGACCAAAGCTTAACTGCCCTGCACTACTAGGCACTAGAAATACAAGTGTATCTTGAGACCTTGGAAGTAAACTAACCTGAGCATCATACGGCAGCCCACGTAGCCTCACGCAATCCTTAGCAGTGCCCGAAGTGATGACGTGTTGGGGTACCAGCGCCACCGGCAGCAAACCCTCAGTGGGTGCTGGCGCGGCTGCTGGCGTGCTGTTCTGACTCGTCCGCGTCTCCAGAGATCGGTTTAGGACCTGAAAATTGTGATGGATGAAGAATCCTGCAAGTTTCATTTTGTCTTTAGGTGGGTTTCATAATAAACGTTCTATTCGATTTTGGGTTGCTAAAAATAAACATTAAAATTTGCCGAGATAATCTATATATAAATTGGTAATTACAAAAATCAGTCCAAAGGACGAATTATTGTTCTAATTAAGTAGCTCAATATTTTAAATATTTTGCAATATGTACTTTCATAGTGACAACGAAAGTGGTTGTGATGTGACAACAATTGAGTTTAGATTATAGAAAAAGTGTTTACCTACTTATAAAGTGATTAAAGTTTAGAAAAAAAGTGTTTGGTATAATTTGCATAACTAGTAAGTATAATTTTCATAATATAATTCATTCATATAATTTGTAACTAGTAAGTATAATTTTAATAATATAATTCATTCATATAATTTTCACAATAAATATAAATAAATATTCACGGACACTTAACACAACGCCTTCTAGTCCCAAACTAAGCAAAGCTTGTAGAATAGTAATTGAGTTAGCCTAATTCACTGTATTATTGTGAAAATTATGGATGCAATGAACTGAACAATCTACCTACTACTGGCAGTGATACGCACACATTCGAACTATACCTACCTACTTACTAATTAAGCAAGTATTTATTTATATCGTCTAAAAATTTCTTATTTTAATCATCACGATTCTTAACATGTTGGCTGGCAGACAATGCTTTCAGCATTAAGTCCACCCTTTGTAACAAATTTATAATTTTGTGCAATAAAGTATTAAATGTAGGTAGGTATTGAACTACCTACGTATGTAGGTATTCACTTACCGTTGGCACTCAAGGGCGCGCTAAGAACATAAAAATATCATAAACATCGTCATAGCAGTCTTACCGAGAGATAGGATAGGATGTCGATAGGTAAGTAGGTATACCTATAGGTAGGTACGCTTTCGTCATTGTGTTCGTGTTTACAGCATTGAAGATTAACGTCGTAATAATAATAAAACGGCAATTTTCTTTCAAACACTTTTTTACCAAGGTGTTGAAAGAAAATAAGAACAGGTTTTTTTTTAAGAATGCTCATATTTCTATATGAGCATTTTTGAAGTCTTCTTTGCAGTTGAATCTTTTATAGTAGAGATACGAGGAGAAAAAAAAGGTTATTCGAGAAAATGTATGGAACAGATAGGTACTTACTTAGTTACATAGGAAAAGTTGTAAGAGGTTTTGTCTTGACTAAAATAATTGATTTATTTTACTTGTATTTTTAATCAAAATGTGTTATTTACCTACGTCCAGCTAAGTATACTTCTAACTACCTACATGTACATAGGTAAAATGTATTTCGAGAAACTAAATATCTGAAACCCGAAATAAATCGTAGTTGCTATGTGTAGGTATCAACAAAATAAACTTAAGCAATAATCGTCTATAGAAAACAGTTTTATCGTTTTCGTTATCGCACTCGTATTTCCGCAACAAAATCTATTATTTCAAGTTCTTGAAAGTCTTGCAATAAAATCTAAAATGTGTAAAAAACTGGAGTAAAGAACGAGTAGAACGATAAAAAAATATGTAGCTGTACCTACTTAGTAGGTAGGTATCAAATAATATATAAAACTATGTTCTAAAAAATGAGACTCCCAGAAAATCTCGTTGTGTATGAAACGCAAGTTCAAATTTTGACCTATGATTCATACATTGTTCGTTTTTCGAAAGTACGAATCTAGTTTAAGAGTTTCGCCAGGCTGGTAGGTATTCGGACATCGCGGTTTATCTTTCAAAACAGTTCTTCCTGGAATTCTGTGCAGAAGACTTTTCAGGGGTGACAATAATGCCCGTAATTTTAAAATCATAGAAAAATTAATGTCATTAAATTTCCATCAGCGTTTATCGGTACGCGTTATCTGATACTCTCAAAAACAACCACAGAGTATACATACCTATACACACCCTCTCACACACACCCTTATACAGAGGTAATGAAACGTTTTGAATTGGAAAACGAAGACAGGGTGCTTTTCCACCAGAGCTAACTAAGCTACGTTGCTAAAGATGCGTTTGACATCCACCAATAGGAATCGTTTGATATGAAAACAAACGATCCCTATTGGTGGATGTCAAACACATCCATAACAACGTGGCTTAACTTAGCTCTGTTGGAAGACAGCCCCCCACATAATAGTCTGAAGATAATGGGAATATTAAGAAAATACGATGGATTAAAAAGGCCCATATTAATCCTGAAATCGTATGCAGCACTAGTCCAGAAGTGGATTTCTCCAGGATATACAAGATGTAACATAATTACCTCAATTACCCTATAAGCCCGAAGGGAGCGTAATCCGACCGACCACCTGAGTGCTTGGACATGTGGTCAATAAATCGTATTTATAATTTTCATACAAAAGTCTTCTTCTTCTTCCTGCCCTTATCCCACTAGGTGGGGTCGGCACAACCTGTTGTTTTCTTCCATTCTCCCTTATCATCCGTCATCTCAGTGTTCACTCCTCTCCTATGCATATCATATCTTTTACACAATCCATCCATCTTTTCTTAGGCCTACCTCTTTCTCTATATCCATCCACATTCATACTTAGCACTCTCCTCGTTACATGACTCTCTTCCCTCCGCATGACATGCCCATACCACGCTAACCTGTTGCTCCTCATTTTCTCTGTCACTAGTGCTACTTTCAGACTTCCTCTGTACTTATTCCTAATTTTATCCATCCTTGTCACTCCAAGTTGACTTTCATACAAAATTATTAGTACAACTTGTATAATAACATTGATATTAATATTAAATACCTGTTGAACCTCAGCAGTTGTAGATCTAAACAGCTCGATATACCGAGCTCCGATCAGCTTCCTGTGTCTTGACAAGGCCTTAGGCGCGTCGTCTTCTTTGGAGAATAGGACGAAAGCATCTCCGGTCGCCCGACCATCGGCTCGACGCACGAATAGGACGCCTTCTGTTCCGTCCAGCACTTGGACGGGCTCGTCGCCGGTGGTGAAGAAATCCAGCTGATGGAAATATTACAGCTGTAGATTAGAACGCATTTGGCATTGCGCTGCAAGTCACGATACAACGCATTTGGCATTGCGCTGCAAGTCATGATACAACGCATTTGGCATTGCGCTGTAAGTCATGATACAACGCATTTGGCATTGCGCTGCAAGTCATGATACAACGCATTTGGCATTGCGCTGCAAGTCATCATACAACGCATTTGGCATTGCGCTGCAAGTCATACTCTGAGTGATACTCTGAGCCATGACGCTTGCTTATTGCAGCCGCGCCGGCTTAATGCGGCATACACTATACCACAGATCATATAATATTATACTGAAAATATTTTGATGCTCTGTGCCGCTCAAATGCGGTCATCGTAGATATACAGGATGGGGTGGGAATGCATGTGCGACATTTAATTAAAACTACCTAGGTATTTATTATTTGAACAAAATCAAATCAAAAATTGCGTGAACAGTGAACTCTCACCGCGTAAGGATGTCGTTAAAGTCACAGAGGCTTTCTTTTTGTGACATTTATTATTATCCCAATAAATTTCCAATTATATTTTTACCAGATTTTATTATTAAGTAAGATAATTTTATAACAATTGTACTACCTATATTAGTTTTTTTTTTTTTTTTTTTTTTTTTTTATGAGCAATAGCTAAGCATTTGGCTGCCAGCACACCTGGTGGTAAGTGTAGCTGCAGCCTAAGGTGGAGCACGCTTAGCTATAATCCACCTATTCACTCTTTTCTTGAAAATTCCTAGGTTATATCTTTCAGGAAATACTGATGATGGCAGAGAGTTCCACTCCTTGGCAGTTCGCATTATGAAGGTGGAGGCAAAGCGCTTTGTGCGAAGATATGGAATATCTACCATGTAGGGATGGCATTTATCAGTGCGCCTAGTAGTTCGGAGGTGAAAGGGCGATGGGGGAATCAGGTCATGTAGTTCCTGTGCGCACTCTCCGAAGTGAATTCGGTAGAACACCGATAGGCATGCGACTCGCCGGCGATGCTCGAGGCTGTAGAGCTTGGAGTCAAATAGTTTCTCGTCACCAACGAGTCTCTTGGCACGCCGCTCAATAGAATCCAAGGCTTCCAGCTGATACTTGGCAGGACCATCCCACAGGTGGCAACAGTACTCCATGCATGATCGGACTTGAGCTTGATATAAATTCAGAAGCTGTTCCGCAGTGAAGTACCGTCTGACCTTA
This sequence comes from Eulithis testata, assembly GCA_947507515.1. NCBI lineage: Eukaryota > Metazoa > Arthropoda > Insecta > Lepidoptera > Geometridae > Eulithis > Eulithis testata. The sequence goes on along the minus strand of OX382218.1, from coordinate 5,061,355 downwards.
GTAAGGATCCCAAGTTTTTTAGCAGCTACTTTAGCCTTGGATTCTATATATGAGCCGAAGTTCAGATTGGATGTTAGCTCCACACCCAAGAGCTCGAGATGGTCTGATATAGGCACTGATACTTCTTGGAAAGAAGGATTACGCAGAAATGGTCTCTTTTTTGCGGAGAAAAGACAGGCCTGAGTTTTCGTGGCGTTGAAAGAAACTAGGTTGGAGGAACCCCATGTTGAGACTTTAACTAGGGCTCTATCAACTCGCTCCACCATAGCTTCTCTAAGAGACTCGATGGTACTCGCGCTTGCACGGGCATCGGCAGTGTATCTTTCTACAATAGTGCTATCATCAGCGTACCCCACAGTACCGGGCTGAAGTAAGTCGTTGATGTGTAGCAGGAATAAAGTTGCAGAAAGAACCGACCCTTGAGGTACGCCAGCATTGACTGCTAATTGGTCGGATGAGCAGCCATCAATGACTACCCGTATCGACCGTTCCCTCAAGAAGTCAGCGATCCACCTGCGCAAGCACGATGGTAGACCAAATGAAGTAAGCTTGCTAATAAGGCCGTCATGCCAGACCCTGTCAAAGGCCTTTGATATGTCAAGCGACACAGCAAGAGCTTCACCATGCTTTTCTATGGCCTCGCTCCAGAGATGAGTGACATAAGCTAGAAGATCCCTAGTAGACCGTTTGCGACGAAAGCCATACTGCTGGTCACTGAGGAGGTCGTTCGCTTCTAGGTATGTAAGGAGCCTATTGTTGATCACCCGCTCCATTGTTTTACACAATAGAGAGGGAGATAGCGTGTAGGTACAGCGTATAGATTTATTGCCTATTTAGATTAGATAAAACCAAGAACAATACTAACATAAATAGGTCATAAAATATTTATGCATCCTATATCGTATCCAATATCCAAATCGGATTGAAGTTCTGGAACTATACAAGTAAAATCAAGAGAAAAAATAAACAAATACAACGAAGAATTCTTAATTAAATAAATATCAAGAAAGTTATAAATGAAAAAGAAGAAGACGACTAGAATGTCAACTTGAGGGTAGAAATTGGAACACTTACAACTTGTTTGGGCGTGGCATCGTATGGCAGTCCGCGCATGCGAACAATGACCTGCGCCCCTCGGGAGAGGAAGGCTGCTGCTTCACAGGTCGCCCCGCCAGCCACTGCTAGAAAGTCATCTCCACTGGCACGGTATACCTGGAGATATTGATATGTACCCACATTTTATTTCTTTTTTTACTCTAGTTTGTTACTTTTACTACTGTACTTACCTATTTTACCTAACTAAGCTAGCAATAATTCCTTCCGACACTTGTATATGTACTCTTACCTACTTATTTTTACTCCTATGTCACTCTTGTGTTTCTCGTTAAGTGAATAGTATTCTTAGAGAAATAAATATCTCGAACCGGAAATGATACATATTAGTGAACATTTCCTTTCAATCTAACGCCTGGTATTATGGTAACTGAAAGAGGGAAAGCTTTGGGGGAATTCAAATAATGTAAGATATCCTTGTCTGTATGACCATAAAATTGACTTTGCATTTAGTCGAAACACAATGAAATACTTTGGCTTACATTGATAACAAAAAAGCCTGTCAATGGTATCGATTCGGTTGTTGCCTTTTTCTAAACTAACCTAATTTGACAGCTCTAAAATTATAGCCGTCCTTGTCGTTTCAGTTTATGAGAAAGGGACAGCAACATTTTTAGTGCTGTCAAATTAGGTTAGTTTAGAAAAATGCAACAACCGAATCGATACCAATGAACAACTTTTTTAAAGAATCAACACACATTTACTTAAGTAATTCTTTTATTGTTCCTTTCTTGTGGTGACAGATACTATGCTAGCACTGAGAAGAAAGCCAAGCACACAGTGGCAAGCCATTCAATACAATGCAGTTGAGGCTGTTTTAGGTTTTCTACTCTGTGGTGTTACGTCACCCTGTATCAAACATAAAATGCCCCATCTCTTGAGTTGCGTTCACACTATACCGCAGACGGCAGGGACTTGGGCAGGAAAATGGTAAACACAATCATGCCTCGGTCCCGTCTTCCGGCCCAAGTTAATGCCCTGGCTCTCTAATGAGAATAAAGGCGATGTTGCTATGGCAATAAGTCCGCGGCAATAATACCGGCAGCGGCATGGGCATAGTGTGAACGCGGTATAGGGTGTATTGCACATACCTCGATATACCGCGGTCCGATATGATGCTTGTGTCGTTTGAGAGCCATGTCTCTGTGCTCTTGAGTTATGAATCTCACTAGGGCTTCGCCGTTGCGCCTCCCCTGTGGTGACAGGCACAGAGCTACGCCACCTCTGTATCAGATAGAAAATCAAGTCAAGATTCCAAACATATTAAACATGAAACTGATACCTATCACCAAAGAATATGTAATACGTAGCTCCTACGTAAGAAGAAGTGGGGCTCCTATTCTACCAAAATTACATACTGAAAATCTCGTTTTGTATGAAACGCAAGTTCAAATTTTGATTCCCGTTTCATACATTGTTAGTTTTTCGAAAGCACGGGTCTAGTTCGAGAGTTTCGCCGGGCTGTGTCCACTGGACCATTTTTTTTTTAATAATTTTAGGGTAAAAATACCCTTCTAATACTGTGGGTAAGTACATATTCTACAGCCTTGTGTGACGCATAGTAGGTACATAAGTAAGGTTAAAAAACTAATGTGAACATAAAAGTTAGAAATTTCCATACAAAAGACATCAACGCGTTCACAAATAGTTGGTAACATAAATAATTGTTCTAAAAATAGCCAAAGCTTCAAAACTTACTTGGACACATTAAGACCTCTAAAAAACTTGGCGATGTCTTGATCAGACGACTGCCACGGCAGACCTCGTGCTCGCACTATGCAGTTCCCATCAATCTCATCGTCTTTTGAGCTGAAACAAGAAGAAAATAACGTTAGATTTTACCGGCACAAGTCAGGTAGAACCAAACAATTTCAGCAGCATTATGGTATCGATTATCATTTATACATTACTATAATAGGTACATAGTTCCTCTAATACAAGCTTTGCTTAGTTTGGGACAAGAAGGCGTCGTAAAAATGCAACAAGATAACATAAACATAGCATGTTTATAATTGTTTATTATGTTATTTTGTGCTCCCAAATTAGGTTAGTTTAGAAAAATTCAACAAGCGAATAGATTCAAATAAATTATTCTTATTGCAAAAAAGATGTATACATCTTTTTTGCATCTTTTTTGCATCTTTTTTGGGTGAATCAACTTTTAAGGCACTCCTTTTGTGTCCCAGACATGGAAATAGCAATAAGATTTGTATTTCAGTTTAAAATATGTTTGTTTTGATGTTACCGTAAAGTTAGATCCTTTGCTAACATAGTAATTTCATAGTTTTTTCTAGATAGCAGTTTTTTTTTATTTTTTTACGGTAACTCAGCAGAACATAAGCAGTCTCCATATAAAAAATATGTGTCCCCAAGCCTAGGAGACCGCACAATGTACGACGTTTCTTAAAAAAGTTGTATGAATACCTAACATTTTCACATAATATTATGGTTCTAGGAAATATATGCTTACGTATAAAGTTAAAATTCATAAAAGTTTGACATAAATTGTATATTTTTCATGCACATAAACTTTTGTCCCGAACTTTGATTAAAACATGATCTATACTGCGTTACCGATAAAAATGCATGACCGTTAGCTAGAGATAGCGTTTATTTTGATGTCATCTAAGGCGATTATTGTCTAATATTTCGTTGGTGTGGTCCAACAAGGCCTACCTCGTTTTACCCGCCCCTCAGTCTGCGGTAAGCTCTCAACTGGTGCGCGTAGGTTTATTGTCGCTCTGCAGCGTTACGGCGGGAATCATGGTAAGTTTTTAAAATATTTTAATTTTATGAACACAGTATGTTGCCTATTCTGTCTGATTTCAAGTTCATGATAAAATATTTGGACATTTTTGGCTGTGGAATATTATATGATTTTTTTCATTTAAATTTTCTCTAGTGTTACCGGTAACGCTGGATAAATTGTCTCTAGAGTTACCGGTAACGCCAAAGAATATAAGGCAAATTGACATTGCGAGTTGTCATTAATGGATAGTGTGGATGTTGTTCTGAGTCAAAGTTAGATTTAGAAACCTAACTTCAATTCAACCCAACCAAGTCGCTAGGCACAACATGTATTTTTCCATTTCCCTCTGACAGCCGTCATCTCAAGACTCACTCCTTTCTTATTCATGTCATCTTTCACACAGTCCATCCATCTCTTCTTTGGTCTATCTCTTCCCACGTATTCATCCACACTCATAATGTAAAACTCTTCAAATTCAAATTGTTTATTTAACATAGATGTTATCATAGCAGTCGACCCAAAACGACAACTCTATTACATATTACTCTTCTCGTTACATGACATTCTTCCCTTTTTATGACAAAGCCATACCATCCTTTTTCGTCACCCCACACATCCATCTCAACATTCACATCTCTGCCGCATACAATCTTCTTTCATCCATCCCTTTGGTTGCCCAACACTCAGATCCATATATTACAAATTTTCCTCGAGAAACTTAACTTATCCTAGAAAATATCAATAGAGTTTAATTTGTTCAAGGTTTGTGCGTAAGAACTCAAAATTCCTCTTAGTGCAGCAGAAAATCAGAAGCGCTGTAGAGAATGCTAAAGAATAATAAAGAAAGGAACAAAGAGGAGAAGAAAAATAACAGAGCTCGAAAAAAAAACGAAAAGATGAATAAAAGACCTAACTGCTAAAGAAAAATATAGTGCAAATGTGATATGGAAACTAAGAAAACGCCAGTCAAAAAAACGAAAACAAACTGTTGAGAGATTGTTACAAGAAACACCACCTGACTCGCCTAGAACCGACTCCAGATTAGGATGTTTTGAAGAATTTAATGGAACTCCACTATCTACGCCTCCACGTGCTACTTCTCCACCAGATACGCCTCCGCGAGCCAGAGGTACACTACCACGAGCTAGGGATACATCACTACAAGCAAGAGACTCAACACTGCAATCAAGAAACCCGACACCACGGTAGAGACCCAACACCAAGATTAAGAGCAAGGCGGCAGGACCTGGTGCTTATTTTGCTAACCGGTTACTTTTTTGTAATATTTTTGAGCCCAATGCAGGTAAATTCCTTTAATTACGTTGAAATATGGTAATGTAGGTGATTGCTAGGACCTTAATGTAATGTAAAAAAACGGGTTGGTCACTAAAAACACTTTGAAATGATACCCTACCACTCTTTTATTCTAAGGGTCTGCCTATTTTTAGAGCCTGCCCTTGGGCCTTTAACTTTTTTTTATTTTACCTAGTTGAACCGTCTTAAACCATGTTTAATTTAAAAAACGTTGGTTTTCATTTTTCATCAATCAAAAGAATTCTGTACCTTCAGTTTAACAAAAAAATATTAAATTTATGCTAAAACACAATGTCAAGTCAATCTACATATTTGAGGAATCTATCTACCAATTTTCAAGGGTCTATCATGTACGGTATATAAAAGAAACGCCTTTTTTTGTTTAAATCTTTGACCTTAATCTTGGACCCTTTAGGGTGCGATTTTTCAAAATTCCTTTCTTAGTGCACCTCCACACTACATACTACCTTCCAAATTTCATACTTCTAGGACTTATGGTTTAGGCTGTACGTTGATTGTCAGTCAGCGTCCAAAGAGTTTTATATATATTGATGATGATGATGATGAATGATGATAACTGAGCGACAACATCGTTCCTAATGATTGTTAGTTAAACTAACTATGTTGTCTGTTGCCTGCCTTTGGTTATTCAAAATTCTCAGGCGTTACTATTTTTCTCTGGCGTTACAAATTGTCCCAGAATTTTTATTATGTCTTTTGAGGATAACTCTCATATTAATTGCATTTGGTTATAAAAACGTTTAGCTAACAATCTTTACGGTTAATGCCTATTGTAGGAATAAGAAACGTAAGTCTGTTTATTCTATGTAAAGATTTATCGTAAAGTTAAACTTTAGAAAAATTGCAAGGTAACGCAGTGGACCTAGAACTGTCTCTATTTCATAAGTTAGTTATAAAAAAACATTGTTAATACGGTAGAAAGACAGAATTAAAGAATGAATAAATGATTATCCTGTTGATTTTTCTAATTTCTTTGTTTTATTTTATGTTTTGATATTTACAAATAAGTAACGCAATGGATATCTATGAGGCACACTCGTCAGTTTTTCTTAAAAAACTCGTTCATACTAGCTTAGATGTCGTGCCCAACTTCAAAACCTAAAAATAGGATAAATAGTACAAATGTAAACACTATATTTTCATAATATTTCGAATATTTTTAATTTTTTTTTATCTGTTCATAATCTCGTCAAAGGAGTGTCTTAAAAGTTGATTCACCCGTATACGCATAATCCAAAACATAGACTCAATGGAGAGCTGCAAACCACACTTTATAAAAGAAAATATCCTAACTGTAACTTGTATATATATATATGAAGTATGCATTTTTGTAAAAAGTAATATGATCCTTTTTCCACAATATTCTCGACCCCAAAACCTAAGACCTAGAAATAGACTAGCCCGACCTGACTCTTCATTACAAATGATACATTCCGGGCCCTATGCAATGTGTGTAAAAATCTATAATAAAATCCCAAATGACATCAAAAACGAGAATGTACAAATAAAATTCAAAAATATATTAAAAAAGTATTTAATAAAAAACTGTTTTTATTCATTGCACGAGTTTCTAGATGAAACTTATTAAAATATTTAAAACTAGATACATAAATATGCCACCTAGTGCCTATCTACACCTGAACAAATTGCTGTGCCCTAACAGGGTTTATGTTTGGTACCCATACTATCTTTTGTACAACATCTTTTTAACAACATAAGCGCAATAAACGATTTGAATTTGAATTTGAATTTGAATTTACCCACTGTTTAGAAAAATGCAACAAGATTATCGATATCATTGTAACTATCAAGGCACGCTACCCTACTTGTCAAAATAACTACGGCCGGATTACTGAAACGTCACACAAATTTAAGCACCACTAAAAATGGCTCTGCGTGTGTTTGACATTAGATACTCATTTGTAAGAAATGGCAATAATTTAAGGGTGAACTTAATTTAAGTGGCGTTTGAGTATTCGGCCATACGACACCTAAATATAATTGTTATCCTTATTAAATTGCCCTGCCTGTTTTTTACTTTACACATTGTAAGAGATGGCAATATTTATTAAACATTAAATTAACCCGAGTATGGTTTCAGTTTCAGATTCAGATTCAGATTAAACTTCTTTTTTAATACAGTTTCTCAAAAAAAGGCGTATTGCAGGGACGTATAGCGTTCGGGATGTGGGCTATTACACACTCGTGCTTTTTTTTACCTTTCCCGAACTAGTGCGTTCTCTTTCCCAACTGTCAAAATAATGTCTACTAAAAAGAAAAACCAACCATGAAGTTTTTACTAAAAAAATTCATAGAACTTTTTATGATTCATGCAAATACGTATATTTCTAAAAAGAAGCTACTAATTTGTTTCAATATCAGATTTAATGATTTGATTTAATGAGTTAGGTTAGGTTTCATTTCATTTCATCTCATTAAATTTCATATCAATAAAAAACTTCTACTGAAGACTTGGCTGTATGGGCATAGTTCCCTTTGCCTACCAGAATGGGTGAAGAAAAAAAAATCTCTGCTTATATTCTACGGTTGGCGCCATTTTTCAGAAATTTTCTATTTATTAAATTGCTTCATTTTTTCGCAACTGTATTAAAAATAGTCGTTAAGTACACGTGCGGAACCGTCATTGCAACTTGTTCCGACTGTCAACCCTCGCCTTCGGCTGTGCCTCGGCTCGGGTAGACATTTGTCGGAACTCTTTGCAATGACAGCCGTTCCGCACTTGTAATGAAATATACTATTGCTCCGCGTAGTCAGTAAAGTTGTTTATTTCTTAGTAGTATCATTTCAGTATACTATCTACATGAAAACTTACCTTATTTTATATGCAACTTTGCTAGGTACTGGTTTATAAGTAGGTTTCTATAGATACATGATCTTTTAACATCAAAGATCATTGGGTATATGATATTATGTGCAACAGTAGTAAATAATGTTCCATCTCGAAGACATATCGACAGTTCACGACCTAGACCTCAACTAAACGAAGCATAACACTATCAATGAAAAGTACCTACCTACAATGAGGTTTTTTACCTAGTTATAGTAAAACGAACACACTAAGCATGCAGGCCGGTGGTTTGTATTATGTGGACACGTGTGAATAATCCCACCACCTAACTACGCGCACAGGTAGGTAATCTATACAAGCAACGGATGGACTGTGAGTTGTGAACTAGTGAATCAAAACAAAACTTCACAATCAATGTTACGACTCTGTAATCGTATCAACGTATGTACCTACCTTACCTACCTTCATTCTATTATAATATCTGGTGGGTGCTTGCTGGTTAGAAGACTAGTGAAACTCTCGAACTAGACTCGTGCTTTCGAAAAACGAACAATGTATGAAACGGGGGTCAAAATTTGAATCACGTTTTGTACAAAACTAGATTTTCAGTGTGTAATTTTGGTAGTACAATGGGAGTCCCACTTCTTCTTACGTAGGAACTATGTAGGTAGGTACATAGGTAATTACATATTATATTCTTTACTGGTAAGTACCAACTTGTGATAAATGATTCAATATAATTAAGTAGTTAGGTATATTATCAATTATCTAACATGCATGAAATCAGGTTATCACAACGATAAGAAAAAAATCAACTGACAACGTAGGTAATACCTACCTAATAGGTAATAATAAAAAAAAAGATTTATATTCAGGAAAAGTTAGGCTTACAATGCAGTATCTAGGTAGTATTTTTAGAGGTACCTACCTACCTATAAAGTTTCTTGTGTGAGATAATGTATTTAGTATTTCCAAATACTTTATTACAGAACTGATGGGTTTTTTTTTTATTTTAAATATTACTGAAGAAAGTTTATTAAATCTTAAATTCTTTATGAAAATTAATGAATTAAATCAAACCACATAATAACACAATATAATGCACATTTCATCATACCTACATTATTAGTAGTACCAAATGAGGTGAAAAACTTACTGCAGGTATAGTATTATATAATCTGTGCTGCAGGTAAAGCTATTTACAAACATTGGTAGGTAATTACCTACTTATTTACAAGTATTTACCTAGGTATCGCCTTTCTTACAAAAATTCGCAGCGTATGGAATGTTGAAAAAACCTGCGAAATTGAACTTCGGACCTGACGAAAGGCTTAGGTTCGAGTTCGATAAATGCAAAAAATACAATTCAGAAAACGTGCAGGCCATCGTAAAAGAAACTTAGGTTTGTCCTACTAACAGGGAGTCGGATGTTACAGTTCCTAAAAGACTACTGTCGCTATATGACGGCAGTTTACCGCTAGCACTGCTAGTGTCATTTTCTATAAGCTTTCGTGAGTGCGTTGACAGACAAATTGAACTTCAACTTCATCTTCTCGGTTTATGGCTTTTGTAACTTGTTGTTACAATTTTGTCAGTGTCTGTTTACTCTAGTGTCACAACGGGATGGAGGGTAGGGACAAGAATATGGCCGGTAAAATTTTATGAGAAAAGGCAGATTGACAGCTGCTATAAATTTAGCTGTCAATCAAAGCTTTTTATGACGAAACGTGACATTGGCGAAATTGCGGGCAACACTGCAAAGGCCATAGACAAGAATTGCATTGAATTGAAGCTTTGTCAAAATGACTATAGCTATAGTATGTGCCAAATAACACCGCAATACACCAAAATTCAATTTATGAATGGTAAACAAACAGTACTACGAGATTCGAGGGATTACCGTCTTAGCAATTTTGCGACATCGTGGTGAAGGTGGGTGAATGACCTGTATTGCGGTGTTATTTGGCACCTACTATAATCGAAGTAGGTAACTCCTATAATCATGACGGTATAACAACTATGTGTTATTTATTTACAATAAGTTTGAAAATCACTACAGCGCTACATAAGTGACGGTTCACGCTTTTTGGAAAAGCGTAGGGTCTCGGGTTACGAGCGAAGTAGTAAATTTCATACGGATTTCTTTGAAATACTTCGCCAGGCAAGCAGAACGTGTTTAATCTTTGTGAGAACGTATGCCATTTTGTCTAAATAAATGAACGTTTTGTGTATTGAAAAATATTCGCATTAATATATCGCGTGGTAGCAGCATACGCATTCCGGCCGCTAAATAACAATTTTTACAACAACTTAAAAACTATTTAACCTAGAATAAAAATTAAACCGGTTTTGGAATGTCTAAGCAAAGTCCTATCATAGACACCCCTTTTGATATTTTGGTACAACTTTATTTTTTCTTACTCCCTTTGGAACCTCATAACTTTCCAACCCCTTGACCAATTTACTTTATTTTTCAAACCAGTAAAAGTTAAGAGTACTATCCGTATACCTACTAAATTCTGTGAAGATCGGATAAGCGGTTCAAAAGATCTCGACGAACAAACATACAAAGCATTTTTGCCCAAGTTGTCACTAAGATCTTCGTTCGCTTCGCTCACTCGATCAAAAATAATGGTTTCAAAATTTTTAGGTACCTAACCTACCTACTTCTATTTTATAATGAAATTTATAACACATTTGCTCGTAAAGGGTCTCTTATTTCACCAATTTCAGTATCGTGATGTATGTCATTACGCACTCGTGCGTTATGGTAAGACGTACAGTTTATCAAGATGCTCCCACTTAAACGAACGGAACCTTTTTAAATTTTAGCAAAGAGTTTTTATGTCAGTAAAGTGGTCAACATTTTATGAATAAAATTGACTTTGGGAGATAAAAAATAAGCATTTAATTCTTTTACAAATTGTTAAAATATTTCTAACTACTTTAACAAGTGATTTATTCGTATTAGAAAGTAAGGTAAAACTTACGGTTTATCAAGATACTCCGTCTAAAACGAACGAACCTTTTTTAAATCTTAGCAAAGAGTTTTTATAGCGCTGATAAAAACGCGCATCGCTAATTTGTGATCAAGTAAAAATTATTCCCGCGCTTTTTACTTTTATAAAATTAATAAGTTAATTTTACTTTTAAACAACTTTTATAACGAGTTTTATTTATTTCCTCGCAAATGTGTTATAAAACGTCGTATGACATACGTGCGCTTTGAAAATTACAGCCTCTGCTTTCTTGTAGCCCTCGCCTACGGCTCGGGCTGGCAATATCGCCTCGGCTGTAATTTTCAACTTACCGCACTCATATCATAATGTACTATTAAAATATGAAAAAATGCTTCAGAAAATCCTAGTAGGTAGGTAACTCTTAGGCATTTAGGTAAATTGTCTGCTTTGTCAAATCGTTCGTTAGAAACTAAACTCAATAGAAAAAAAAACAAAATATCAGACTTGGGTTTCAAACCGCAGGGGGTACCTAACCTACCTATCGCGATTTTGCCAGAGAGTTTTATTTTTACCCAAAAGAATATCGGAATGAACTCATGCCAAAGTTATGCCCGGTCTGGTCAAAGTAAAGAAAACAATTGATATGTGCCTTCCTTTGCAAAAATACCAAAGTTGTAATTTACTTTTATCTTTTTCTTCTAATTAATGGCCTCTCGGTCCGTCATTACAACAGACAATTAATTTTACCAGTGACAAGTGACATTATTGAAATAATATAAGTCAAGTCATTCGTCTAGTCAGCTGTCGTTTGTTTTGAAGAGAAAATGGTAGATTTTCTCTTCAGGTAGGTACCTCCCTTACCTACTGATTTTGCACTCACATAGCACTTACGTTAGCAGTAAGTAACCAACATGCAACATCCGATTGCATTGGTCCACGAAAGCCTGTCTTACATACGGGGCCTTACACAGCATTTAGAATTCTACATTCTAATTCTTGTTTTATTAAAGTTATGTCCAGGAATTTTAGACCCTTCTCTTCTATTAGTAATAATTTAATTTTAGTTACTAACCAAGTTTGGTTAGTATAGTAACTACTATGTGGTTGCAATTTCATAAATGTATAATAGCCGAAATACCTTTCCAAGAAGTAAGATACATATTTATTTTCCTGTTTAAAAAATAATCAAAGAAGAGGGTAAAGTTTGAATCAATTATGACGTCACCGCGGTAATAAAGGCAGATAACCACTATCGCGTAGTTCTTTTTGAAAGAAATTAATTAGCTTCAGTTAACGAAGCGTGCAAATATTTGTTTGCGAAAAGTAGCAAACTCTTGATTATTCTGACGTTTTAAAGTCTCAAATTTCAATGGACAATGGGTATAACTGGGTCTAAAATGTCAACCAATAAGAAAAGTGTGTGTCGCTGTATTTGTTTGAAAGAAATCACTCCGTAATATTGTGTTCACACTATGCCGCAGTTGGCAGGGAAGTGGGCCGATAATGCCACTGTCCCCGGCTCCCGGCCCAAGTTTATGCCCTTGTTCTCTAGTGAGAATAAAGACGATGTTGCTGTGGCAATAAGTCCGCGGCAATAACGCCGGCGGCGGCAGCGGCATGGGCCAGGCAGCCAGTTGGTCATGTGGTGCCGGTTTCAAGTTTAAACGCCCAATACCAGCATCTGGGTTCGTCATTGGAAACGAGACCATGCCTTCTCTTAGCTGACAAGTCTCCAGCTGTGCCACAAAGGTCAGATACGATAAGCCGATGAAGTAGGTATACAAACTGTTTCTATGCTAAATCAGAAAAACATTGCGCATTTCTTTTTCATAAAGAGAATTTGATAGAATTTCGCACTTGTAGTGTAGGTAGGTTATTTGAATCCGTTGAAGTGTGCTCAAAGTTACGACTTTTTGTTCGCTCAATACAGAGATTGTGCGGAATTCCGTGTATGGAATCCCGAGCGCGGAATTCCACCATATTTTGTTTTATAAACGAACTCGCATACGTTTGCTAAGCGATCACACCTTGATGTGAAAATTACGGAGTCTTAGCGATCTTTAACCTTTTATCTGTTTTGTCAAAGATCTGGTAAAAAACAATGGGACATCTATGTTGGCCCTAGTTTTGAGACAATTTTTGACATGCAAAAGTAAAATCTATGTTCGCGAATGTCGATATAAAACCAGTTGACACGATTGAATAACACTTTGCATTGCATTGCAAAATTGCACTGCGTCTCAGATTTCAGACGGTGGTTTCTTGTAACAACAGCATTCTAAGCAGCAGTCGAGTTTAAAAATATAATTTCAAGAACTAAAACCCGACTATGTACTGAAAATCACGTACTTAGGCTGAAATACTCAAAAATCATTCAAATTTGAGCACCACTTAAAATTGCTCTGCCTCTGTTTGACATTACTCATTTGTAAGAGATGGCAATAATTTAAGCGGGACTTAAATTGAGTGGGGTTTGAGTGGCGTTTGAATATTTGAGTATTAGGTGCAAGAAGTGATGTTTAGAGGATAGCCGTGGTCAAACACTCCTTTTTGCTTCACTGTGTTTGGGTAAAAATGTGAGATAGTTTCTTGAAACACATTGTTTTGAGAAGTGAGATACCAAAAATAATTTAAACTAGATTACTAGCCTTTAAAAAAACCAATAAATCGTAGATAACAACTTCATAAAACTGTGACCATAAGCATGACCGCAGTCCTTATCATAACAGTCGAGTTCGTGTGCGTAAGCAATGACACTTAAGTACCAACGTAAGTCCAAACATTTATTCCAGTCGACTTGACTTGTAAATTTAAGACGTACTTATACCTGGAACCACGCTGGTTTCAGGGACACGTAACTCTTCTTTTGGCACTAAAGTCAGGGTTTAAGACTGGGACTTACATTTGCCAACGTTTGTATATCATTAGGACAAAAGAAAACTGAAGAAACTTAATGATTATGTTGTTTCATTAAGCCGTGGCCAAATGAACTGGTACTTTAGTCGTTAAAAGTAAACAATGCAATCAAACTAAACACTACTAATTTGTAAATATCGTCAGATTTCTGTCAAGAAATTGAAGTAACATATTTGATATCATACATTATTTTAATTGAAATTGACGTGTTAATTTTTTTTTTGGTTTGTCGGTAGGTAATGTAGACTCAATAAAATGTCTATAGATGGATTTTGGGCAGATCCTTGACCAGAGTACCTAATGATATGACAATGCAGGCAAGAGGTTAAACTAAGTTTATTATTTTTACGTCCTAGAGTACCAGGGGTACAAGAAGCAAAGGAAGTATATCATCATCCCTGCACAAACAAATACATAATCGTAAAGCTATCGCCTCTCACCTTCTTATCGCAAGTCGCAGACCGAGGACCGATAACACTCTTCCAAAAGCACACTTTATCACAAGACAAACAGTCAAGTATTCAAACACTCCAAGTCGAACAACTCAGGACTCTTATCGCGTTTTTATTACACTACGATTTATTTTTTAAGTTTTACAGGTCGAGGGTGAAGACGTCCGCTCCGTGCGGCGGTCGACGGAAGAATGCGGGGGTGACGCGACGAACGCCTTGGTGACGATTGCTTTGCTCGCTGCGTTTGCGCATGATTTCTGTTGTTTTGTGATTTGAGATTATGGGTTTGTGGAGTTTTGAAGTTATTTGCAAGTGAAATATTTATACCATTTTTTGTAAAGTTCTTGCTTGTATTCTTTAGAAGAATTTATGCCTAATCCAGAAGTCAAGTCACTAGAGTTGGCACGACATTCTATCTAGCTCTAATTACTTGCTTGGATTATCAGAAAACTGTAGCTAATACGGTTATTTGCTATATAAGGGTGTCAAATTACATATAGGTAGGTTTAAGTACCTACTGACACTTTTCTACTAGGTACTTACACTATGCCTACATTTTGTGCATTGGATACTTTTTTTGCTGTAGGTAATTACGCAAGTACCTACTTAGTATTATAGTAGGTACAATTTACTTACACAGTTACCCTTTAATCAGATTTACTTCTTAAAAAAAATATTGTGGTATCTATCAGATTAGCTAGGTATATGCAGTTGGTAAATAAGTAGGTATGAACAGGTGATTATAGATTAACAGTGGGTTTATCTTTCTTTGGATACTAAGTACAAAATTTAATGCTACGTATATATACTACGGTTTAATTTTTTTTTGATTAAGTACTGTACTACCTTTTCAAAAAGATTTTTTGATCAAATTTTTTCGATGAGTGTTTAGGTAGTAACACTGCACCATGGTTGGTAGGTACAAAGTAATTATAACAATTAGATATAGGTACAACTACCGACTACCTAGTTACCATAGCAACGCTTATACAGAGCCTTACTTTTTAACCGACTTCAAAAAAGGATGAGATTATCATTTCGGTTGTGTTTTTTTTTTTTGTGTTACCTCACAACTCCGTCATTTATGAACCGATTTGAAAAATTCTTTTTTTATCTGAAAGGGTATGCTTCCAGATTGGTCCCATAAAGTTTTTATCAAAATCGGTTCAGTAATTAGGCAATAAAATAAGAATAACTAGAAAAAACACGTCATAAGCGTACACGATTTTGCGTATTTTGCTTTTCTGTGGTGTTTACGATCAATAGAACAGTCTCAATGAACTGCCATCATCATCATCATTTGATGATGAAGGCGTATCAAATTGAAGTCGGTTTTTCCAGTTTTTTAAACTTATTTAATTATTTATGTTATATAAGTAAATAAAAGGTGCTGACAATTGAATAATCTATTTTTGGTGAGGAATAACCGAGGAGAGATTGAATACTGAATATTAAGAATAGAAAAATGGACATTCATGATCTACTGCTATTTTCATTGCAAATCTATCAGATATAGGTAATGTACCTATTTAGCATTATTTTTTATATTTTTTGGTCTTCTCTTGTCCATTCAAACTCGATCCAAACAATAGAGTCGAATAGTGCTAGAAAAACTATTTTAACGACCACGTGTTCGCAACATGTCATTGTCTCAACAACTGTTCCTATGAAGCGGTCGTTGTTAAATAACGGACGTTATATTTTGACAGAAATTGGGTCCAACTAGGCCCATGGTATGGATGACATTAATAAAACATTGCCAACCCCTAACTCTTTTTCAACCCTTTTCGCGAAGTCAAAATGGTAATGGAGGAACTACGAACATAATTTTTGATTCAATTGGTCTCTTATTTTTACTAGACTTTTTTTTAGAGAATACCATACCACGCCTGGACTAGTAGTTTTAAACTTAATAGCAGCAAACAAAATAAATAAATGTCTATGTCCATAAGTTAAAACCAGACATTATTAACTATCCCTTAAATCAATTTTAAATGATTTAGGTTGTTT
This sequence comes from Eulithis testata, assembly GCA_947507515.1. Taxonomy (NCBI): domain Eukaryota; kingdom Metazoa; phylum Arthropoda; class Insecta; order Lepidoptera; family Geometridae; genus Eulithis; species Eulithis testata. The sequence goes on along the minus strand of OX382218.1, from coordinate 5,045,011 downwards.
GAAACTAGTTTTGAACTTCTACCATTTTAATTTTCCAATAAGAGTGCATCAAATTGTAATCAACTTACGTTAACACGTAAGTTTTATTGTTTATCTAATTAAATCATCTAATCACGGTGAACAACGGTTTTTAAAATACGAACATTATACAATAATATTCGATAAGACAAACAATGAGAAGGCTAAAATTTCTTAGCGTTCCTAGTTTCGTATAAAGTTTCTAGTAGGTTCATTTTCTTCTTTCTAGTAGTTTTGCAAACCAGAACCCACTCACAAAATTTGTGAAATTGAGTTATATACTCAGTCGGCATACAAAATTTGTATGCCGACTGTGTGTATAATAACTACACGGTGGCAACCAACGTTCTGGTTTGGAAAACTACGTCCAATTTATAGTTAATTTATTTATTTGAAGGTGATGCTTGGGGGATTAATTTGGCTGTATGTACTTATACATTACGTAATTTTTTTTAAATAGTAGAATCATGTCCTCTTCTTTTCTTTTGCATTCAACACTTTGGCTTCTTCGCCAGATATGCATAATATGCATATGCCGCTACAAAAATTACGGTCTACGCGTTTTAGAAAACCTACCTACAGCCACAGAATAGAAAAACGTTGCACAGTGGCACACTAATGAGTTCCTACGCTGTGCAAATGACTTGGTAAAGACGAAGTTTTGCTAAACTGTGGTTCTGATTTTTGATATCATTCACAGATGAGTGGAGATCACAGAGATAGGCAGAGATAGCCGTTTAATACCACAGAGATCTCTTAATAAAATATAGGTCACTGCCATTTTGTAGGAATAAAAAAAATATAGTAAGTGATTCGACTTTTATAGCATTTTGTGGAAAACCCTTACTATAAGCAAAGAATAGAAAATATCGAATATTGTAGTCACGAGAATACCTGCCTACTTGTTTTTAGTTTTTTACAAGCGATCAACGTCAACTTGCTATTCACACTGGCGATTTGCGGGCGAGTTAGTTTCAAACCGAAGCGAACGCGCCGTGAGCCGTGAGTTCGCACTTGCAACAATCACGAAGCGAAAATGTTCCCACCTTTTATTATTCTTTTTTTACGAACGGACTAAAATGGGGTTAGGAGCTTTACGACTACATCTCTATTTGACTAGGCAGAAGATATGACTAGATCGCTTTAAGACTAAATCGCGATATGACTATATCGCGTTACGGTTACATTGCTTTTGGACTACATAGCCAAAGGACAAGAAAGCGTAATGACTTAATCCTCGTTTGTTTTCTAAAGTACAACTATGGCGAAAATCAAAACATTCAAGTTTTTAAGTAACTTTATTAAAAACAAAATGTTACTTTTACTTATATTTAAGTTTTAAAGCACTGACATTTTTTAAAAATACGAAAGGGTTTATTCCTGTGTCTCAAGAAGCGGGACTCCCATTCTACCAAAATTACACACAGAAAATCTCGTTTTGTATGAAACGTGATTCAAATTTTGACCCCCGTTTCATACATTGTTCGTTTTTCGAGAGCACGAGTCTAGTTCGATTCGAGAGTTTCGCCAGTCTGCCGCCATGCTCCGCGCGTTTACTTCGCCTTGAACTCGCCCGCAAATCGTCGGTGTGATAGAGCACTTATTATAAGTATTTTACAACAACGCAACATTGAACATGGCGTGATCTTAGCATCTGAGCAATGACTATCAGAGAAACGATTTAAAGTAATGATACTCAGATAATGACAGACTGATGGAATTCTAGCAAGGTCGGGCTAGAGGACAACCGCGTTATCGACAGCTTATCGGATGGTCAAGACTAGTAAGCCACAGAACAGATAACTTAGCACTTGACACGTGGACTGAGCAAACATAGCTAGCCCCCATATCGCAAGCTCTAAGCTGCTTTCGCTGCCCAGCATTATGTCAAGTGACGTGGCCACAGATATACGAAGACAAGAAGCTTTCGACGGTAACAAAAAACGCGCTGCATGAAACGCGCTAATGTCAATTTTAGTCACAGAATACCTAAGATTTAGTATGAAAGCAGTTCAGAAAACCTGCCGGCAGGTTTTTATGAGACAGCGGTTGCCCCCCCAGAAATTGGTATTTTTTTAATCAACTCTGTCGCTACCCGTGAACCGGAACGGTGGATGTTAGTTCATAAAAGTATTTATGTAGAAAGATTGTCTACGAATGACGTAGCGCGTGCGTAGCACAACGTAGCGTACTCGTAGACCTACGCTACGTTAAGCTACGCCGCCGCTACGTCAAGGTAACTGACTTACGGTCTATCTTATAAATAGTTAGAGTAGACATTTATGTCTTGATTATCATACGTAAACAGGACATAATGTCTACTCTAACGTTTTTTTATGATAAGGGGTTAGCTTTCATCTTTATACCGCGTTCACAGTATGCCCATGCCGCTGCCGGCATGTTGCCGCGGACTTGTTGCCACAGCAACATCGCCTTTATTCTCATTAAAGAGCAATGGCATGAACTTCGGCCGGGAGCCGGAACAGAGGCATTATCGTGTTCACACTATCTCGTGCCCACTTCCCTGCCCAAGTCCCTGCCGACTGCGGCATAGTGTGAACGCAACATTATGTGCTTTACAGGGGAAAAAATATTCTACAGAGTAGGTAGAGTTTCTAAAGGTTTTCAGATCTGATGAATATCCTCTAAGCTTGGAAACGGCTGCACCGACTTGCACCAAACTTGGCTAAGAACCATCCTAGATCAACCAGCTTTCATACAAAAATAACCGCATTGAAATTGGAGCCCTACCTACATTCATATCGACACTCCAGGTAGGAGTACAAAATAAATTTAATTCATTTTTTTCTCCCGACCATGCAAGCGCCATCTATGGTTGCTTATTTTTTTTATCAGGCGTCTTATTTTACAAAATTCAATTTGTAACAAGTGGTTAGCAATGTTGTAGGTAGGTATGGAGAAAAATATAATTTCTGTTTCAATTGAAAACTATTTTTGTTTATAAAATAATTGCGAATGCTCTAGGAGGCAATCGTTGTATCATAAAAACCTGCCAGGTTTAAGCATGGCAGGTTTTCTGAACTATTTTCATACGAAATCATTAGCGCGTTTCAGTGCGTTTTTTTGCCGTCAAAAGCTTCTCGTTTTCGTATATGTGGCCACATCGCTTGACATTATGCTGAGCAGCGAAAGCAGTACAGAGCTTATGATACGGGGGCTGGTAGTAATAACAATAAATAAATAAAAGTACTCACCAAATTCCAGTTTCTAAAACTAAATCGACAGTCTCAGGGATTTCTAACCGGAAACCTGAAAATAAATATGAATAACTTTAATTTTATCGTAATTTATAGCAAGCAAGCTCGTATGAGCTAGTGGCTAACTCTGGTGACGGAGTTTTTAGGCCGCCTTAAGGCCTCCGTCGTGGCTTAACGACTGTATATTTATAAGTTAATTTGACTTACCTACCACTTACCAGTTGTTTACTTAGTTACCTACCTCGGAAATATAAATCAATATTTAATTAATCTATGTATTATAAGTATGTATTTACAAAAAAAAAATGTATGTATGTATTCTATCAGCCATCTAGTTTCCATAGTACAAGCTTTGCTTAGTTTGGGACTAGAAGGCGTTGTGTGAAGTTTACGTGAATATTTATTTATTAATTCTATTTAAAAACTACCTAATGAATGTAAGGGGATTCAGTTTTCCCCTGCCGGCAGTTGCTGGGGTCGCTAAAGGGATTATTGGACAAAAGTTTCAGAAATCCACTACGCAGGGGACTCACGCAGGGGAAAACTGGAATGAGCCGAGTTTTCATACCCAAGTAAGTAACCGTTACTATGTTAGGAAAAATCCCAACCAGTCACAGTCTGACGTGGGTTTTTTTTTAATCGAAACATTGTTGCTAAAATATATTATAAGGCGCTCACCATCAGAAATTATCCTTTGTATCACACTAGCCATATCTTTTACTTCCGCGGCGTAGAAGTTGTCACCCGTGTATGGAGCTATACCTAAATCTGTATCAAAGTATAGGAATAATTATTTACGAATATCAGTGCTAGGAGTAACACATGGTAGATCATTTAATTTTTACGATTAGGATTTTTCAAGTTTAATAGTTTTTTTCATTCATCTTGGTCGTTTACGAAAAAGGATACAAGTTAACATATCGTGCAGCGACTGGGGATGGTCCGGGGGTGGAGAGGGAGGAGGTGCTGAAGCTCGGGGGGGTGCGACCGCCCTCAGCGTGTACGCACGGACGTACTCCTTGCGGACGTCGTGGAACCGCGCGTAGTACGTCGGTAGGGAGATGTCTTTGCTGCAAGCTTCGGGATGGAGGCATTGTCTGAAAAAAAAAATACAAATTCATTTATTACCAAAAGAGTACCTAACTTAATAATAGTTAAAATTACCAATGTCCACATGTGAACATTTCACAGACATTGTGCTACCAAGATCACAAACCCACAGTCACTAGCGTGGAATGTGAACCATGTGCAGATTGTGCAGTGTCCGTTACTTCAGTACATTTATTTATTTAAAAATTTCACACGAACAAGTAGTGCTAGGAGGATTTAATGCCAAAGCAAAAAAAAATTTTAAAGGAACTTTAATGACTGTCTATAGTCGGTCTATAACTAGTTTCATCATAATATTTTCATGTAGTCCTTGTAATTCTAGTTTGTAAATCTTAATTTTGTCTAAATGTCTAATTTAGCTGACGAAATCAATTTATCAATTTGACCTTACCAAACGAAATCTAAATATAGGCTCTCAGCGATGTTTGTACATACCATTATATTTTAAGACCTATTGTTATTTAAAACATGAAGAATAAATAACAATGTACTTTGCTCAAAACGTTCATTTAAATATCATTAGTTTAATCTTTAAAATCTGAATAATGATCCCCGAAGTCACAACAGGATGTCCGATCATTAGATTACATAATTACCAAAATCAGAAATATTTATTTGGGAACCAAAAGCGACCTTTGGCCATAAATGCAGGAATTACCTGATATTCACGATTTCGAGTTTCGAACTTAAATATGTATGAGTTGATACCAACGGGCCACCGTTTCCATTGTGATACAATATAATTTAGAACTTTGTTGTATAAAATAACAATAAACTTTAAAATTATGTGTTCTGTGCACCCGCTTTGTTTAACTTAAGTATTTTTTCTTGAGTTACAGTATTTTATGGAAAACAAAGAAGTTCTAATGGAGAAACTAGAGTTTTAAACGACTATTGCTGCTTTAAAATCCACAAAATGTTAGCTTACTTAAGCACAACGTTTGCTCAATTGCTTGAAATTACATACACGGCGTCATAAGTAAGTTAATTGCCAGTTGCCGACACTCGGAAATACTTTAGCATAGCAGTTAAAATTAAACCAGATTCAAAAGTTGAACGAAAGTCAATTTTTAACCGACTTCAAGAAAAGAGGAGGTTCTCAATTCGGTTGTATCTTTTTTTTATGTTTGTTACCTCAGAACTCCGTCATTTATGAACCGATTTGAGAATTTTTTTTTATCTGAAAGGGTATGCTTCCAGATTGGTCCCATAATTTTTTTATCAAAATCAGTTCAGTAGTTTGGCAGTTAAATAAGAATAACTCGAAAAAACACGTCATTCACGTACACGACACTGCGTATTTGCTTTCCTGTGACGTTTCTGTGGTGCTTACGATCAATAAAATAGTCCCAATGAACTGCTATTATCATCATCATCATCATCATTTGATGATGAATGCGTATCAAATTGAAGTCGGTTTTTCCAGTTTTTAAACTTATAAATTATATCATTTTGTGTAATGTCGTCTCGTGGTGAAATGGAAACAAGTATTCATCATTTGTGACAGCATCACCGGATGCTTACAGATTGGTATCATGCTGAATAGCAGTAAGCTAATTTTAATATTTATCATATTCTATTATGAGTACAAAATAACCCTTTTAGAAGGGACTATCTGCGATCGCAAGCATCACTTGCATCTATACGTTCATCTTTGCTGGAAGATATCATTTAGCAGATTTAAATTTCTATAGTTTTCTATTTTTAAAATAGGGCAAGGGAAGGGCGAAGGAAACACCGTGATGAAGGCAGATAATATTCTAGCAGCTGCAATCTTAAGCGTATACTTAGTATCACGCAATTTTCGGATGTTACTCTGGGTACTGATAGTTTATTTACCTTAATGGTGGTTGTCCATCTGTAACAAGCCTGAAGAGAGATGAATGAGGGTCCACTTTTAGAGATCTTACGAAGTCATCGAACTGAAAATAGAGAAAAACACATCAATAACTAATTAATGAATAATGTTGTTTACATAGATTATATTAAAATCACATTTTGACTACCTGTAAGTACATATTTTTGCGTTTTACTGCATAGCACTGAAAATACCTACACAATCTTAACAGTTAAATGACATTAAAATTTTGCAATCGAACTCCTTTGCAGCAGCCCTAGCCAGTCTGTATAAGCAAAGTAGGTAGAATCTAAGTGGGTTTCTACACTAATCCAATATTAATGAAAAGGTACTGTACCCGGACATCCGGAATTGTTAAAAAAAACCAATTCTTCAAATCATCAACTCTGATGTGCCTATTGACAGGGTAATCAACAGAATTAACAAAGTACCTACTCGTAACTACAGTTATGACCGCAAGACGAACCTTCTGACATTGTGAGTTTGTTGTATCCACAGATTGTTTGGTAGATAAACTACATTCTTAAAAACACTCTGGTAAAAACATAAAAACTTGATGTATAGTAGGTGCCAAATAACACCGCAATACAGGTCATTCACCCACCTTCAAAACGATGTCGCCAAATTCAATTTATGAATGGCTAATTCTGTCGCTTTCCCTACAAACCTGTCGCTAAGACGGTAATCGCTCGAATCTCGTAGTACTGTTTGTTTACCATACATAAATTGAATTTTGCGACATCGTTTTGAAGGTGGGTGAATGACCTGTATTGCGGTGTTATTTGGCACCTACTATAGAAATAAATATGTATTCCCATCGAACAACTCTTAACACGTTGTTCAATGGATAAAATAATCATAGACTGAGGTTGTATTGTCTGAAAATCTATTGATTCTCCACAGTTTTTATGCAATAGGCTACAAATTACTGGCACGCTTACGAGTAGATGTGTACTTACCTTTTATAACTTTAAGTGCTATCGAAGAATTTTTAAACGATTACTTATATTGTTAAATTTGGGGAGGCTTATGCCCAGCAGTGGGTAAAGTCGGGCTGCGGATGATGGTGATGATGATGACTTATATTGTATTTTGGAAGCTTTGTAATAAAAGACGTAAACATTTTTATAAAAACAAATATGCTTAATTTTACACTAATGTTTTTCTATCGAAGCAGCTACACAATAGAACTTCAATCTAGCTACAATTTAATAAATTGTGTTTAATAAGAAAAACTCCAGTAGGTCATGTATTAGTCCCCATCGTACAAGCTTTGCTTAGTTTGGGACTAGAAGGCGTTGTGTTAAGTGTCCGTGAATATTTATTTATATTTATTGTTGTTAATTACACGTTTGATTCTTGTTTTATTTATGTATTTCTTAACCTATCTTTAAATAATGTATTTTCAAAAGACTTATTCCCATCGACCCTAGGTATATACTGACTGGCCTACCAGTAAAGCCGTTGTAGCAAAAAGATAAATTTATATGAAAGGCTATGTTCAGTATGACGGGATGAGTTTTATTCCCAGCGAGTCACAATCTGGCTGGACTGGTTGCAACTCGTTGGAATAAGAACCCGGAAATGGAAATATTTTTTTATACTATAAAATACTTAGTTTGATTGGAGTCGAAAATAACACCAGTGCAAGTAGGTATGAGTTTCATGCATAGGAAGATACAAAATAGGTGTTAAAAGAAAATTACATCAGTAAGTAAGTAGTCTGTTTACAAAACACACAAGAAACAGTTGAGCTATCTGCAGACCGCTGCAAACGATGAGTGCAAACAATGAGGAACCGGGTTATTTTCAACAGTGACTGTTAAAATGAAAAACACTGAAATTTTAAAGTTAAAGTAAAGTCACTCGTTTTACAACTATGCCTGCGGTGTAGCGCTGTTTCGCCTCACAGGTTCTCACCACAAATTATTTTTCGCTGTTTCATACCAAAAAATGTCAACCCACATCAAAATAACTGCCTGCATAGTTATAGTTCTGCAGACGTAAACTAGGTAAACGCTAGTCAACGCTCTTCAAACCGTAACCCACTTTTCTCCGTAGTCAGGTGGTAACTGTCCCAGCGACAGTTAAGCTCAAATTGTGCGGCAAATATTTTCCCGCGGGCGTCGAACTCACGTTATGCAATCGTACAGTTAGGAACAGGTTCCCACATCGCATCCCAGTCGCGTCTGACGGTATGTCTGCTTCCTTTGAAAGTCGTAGGAATGTGAGCTTATGCGAAGACATTGTGAGCGGTCGATGCGTTGAGGAGTCAGATAGTTTCACAAAAGAATTAGTAGAAGATAGTAAGGGCCGAAAGTTGACGAATCAAAACATAGAAGACTGCAAAGCTTTACAATGCAAGCGGTCGGGCACGTAAATTTTGGAAGAAACATTTTGGACATTCCTCTGCCTTTTGATATTCAAAGGCTAAAGAAAAGAGCTAAGGCTAACATAAAAAAAGTTTATTTAAAGTAGTTCTAGCGACCTTTGCACACTTAGATTATTTGAGTCCAAAGTTCATCTTTATCTTGCTCGCATGACGGACTAGAGAGAACACTGACATAGAAATATTACTAAGGAATCGTCACGACAAAGCAGAGCCGTTGCTTTAGCAACATATTCTACTATATTATGCTTAAGCTTGTGAATGGTATTAAAACTCTATTGCAAGTAGCAATAACTTTAAATAGACGTGTTCTAAAAGGTGTTGACTTGTTATAGCCAAAGGTAACCCAACTGCTGTACCTACATCAGGATGAGGTCAAATTTTCTCAAAAAAAATATTTAGAAAAACCATTGCGTTCATTACAGCCGTAGCTGACTAGTGAACGCGCACCTTAACCCTGTCTCAGACAAATATCTAGGTAAAACCATTGTTCTTAGCTTTGCAAAGAAATATTATTTTGACATGTGCACAAAAACTAGGCGTGTAATTACTAATTTTAATGCATATTTCGCTGTGGAAGGTCGTTTGTAAACCCGTTTGAATGGGGACGATTGAAGGGCGAGTTACGTTCACGACCTTAATTGAGAGTGGGATTCAGCTTTGTGTACTCAAAGAAACTAGTCAAATAAATCACTTATTGGTAAAAATCATGGCGACAAAAACAGTAGGTACGGTGATGTTAGAGGGACAAAAAACTAAGAGTAAGCTATACTATTTACTCCACACCAAGGTTAACTGGAGGAAAACGCTAACTAGCATTAGCTCGCCTCTTTACTACTTTTAATTTTGTGCAAAAATTGCAATTTTTATTTCAATTTTTAAACTAAAAACAAAAAACTATGAATTTATACTGAGTTTGGAATTGTGATCTGAAAAGTTCGGTATTACCAGTATCATACATATGAAACGTAATTTTAAAAGCTTCTATCTCTATCATATTACGTCGGTAAGTAAGAGATACCTTAAAAGCAGGTACTTTGTTACTTTTTCCAGTCTCAAATACGGTTATTCGACAGTAACCAGTTGGTGTATAATGAAGGGTCCCGAAAGTAGATCGTGAGCTTTCGCAGTGCAGTCCGGTTTGGCATTTAATTTGCCGCAAAAGAGTGATTCGGCCATTTCTTTTCGTAAAAGATTTATTTGCAAGTACCTAAACCTGCTGGAGATGAATTATTGGTATGGTGGGCTACTTTCAAGTCTTTTCAATATGAATATAATTAGTAGGTCCCATTATAACGAAAGTTACTACGTAAAAATGAATGTGGCAAAATTTGAAAACTTATAGTTGTTAACCCCAGTTTGACGACCTATGTACCACGAAAGTTTCTTACTACATAAAAATATTTGCAATGGAATACGTGGGCAACCCCAAAATGATTACAAACTGACTACTTTCGAAGTTCGAAGACAAGCGGTATATACCGGTGTTTCCAACTTGGCGTGGTATAGTATGGCATAGCATAGTTTATAATGTACACATTATACGTACAACGGAGCAAGAACCGTGACCGTTGACCGCTCAGAATACATTACAATCAGTAGTTCTACCACGACTCTTGACTGCTTGGTTGATTCTGACTAATGATGTGTGCTTAATCACTGTGATATTCAAATCACTATTTAATTGTAAGCACCATACATCTCAACGCTCTTTGTCTGAACCTAAAGGTGTATCTAAAAGCTAGGTACTTGTTTTCGATCTGAATGTAAAGTAATAAATAACTACGTATAATCCAAAAATATTCTTTTGCGAACAAAATGTACATAGAGTAAATAAAAACAGGCAGAATAAAGAAAACCTGTTTGCTTTCCCAACGAATGACACTCGCATTACACTGTGACCAGTTGGGATTTTTTTCCCAGCGAGTCACAGTCTAGTGCTTAGTTGTTATGTTACCCGTTGGGAACCCATCTCAATAAAAGTCAATTTCTTAAACTGCAACGCGTCAGTGAAAACTATTTCAAATTATGTTTCTCTACGAAGGCGGCAGGCAGTTTTTTATTAGTCTTTTGGGAAAAACTTCTACCTACTAAAAATAGAACCCCGCGTTCTAGGTATTTCCTTAATATAACCTAGTATATATACATAGTGTATTATAACAACATTAAAGTCAAAATAACTCGATACCTACTAGTTAATTAAATGTTGGTATTTCTTTGAAGCCTGACTTGAAATAACTATACTGGGAATAATATTAGTCTTGGTATAGGCTACCTGTCTATTTACAATGACCTACCTACCATGTAAAATACTCGTATGCTAAAAATAGTAGCTTACTACGTAGGTACCTAAGTATACAATATGTACCTACTTTTTTACACCTGTAAGGTACGTGTAACCTACCAAAAAAGTTCTATAGCTATGTTTACTAAGTAGTTAGTAATAAACTCTATGAGAGTATTACCATATAAATGATAGATCACATGAATTGCAATGTCATGCATAATGCTATATTTGTCCTGTGTTTACGGATTTCGCGGTAGTCAATAGGTAGTAGGTAGCTACGTAGGTTCTTCAAGTTTCCTTACGTGGTCAAATGGCCGACCTGTGTATAATCTGGTCATAGGCCTCTTGACGTAAAAGGCTTTATCGATCTGTGCTATAATGGCAAGCGTACACAGGCCCGCAACGCACGCATCGGACGCATCGCACGCAACGGATTTTAGTTTGCCTTGTATAAAAACTCGTCCGTACGGTGCGGATCAGTGGACGCAGTTGTATGAGTTTTTATACAAGGCAAACTAAAATCCGTTGCGTGCGATGCGTCCGATGCGTGCGATGCGGGCCTGTGGACGCTTGCCTTAATGCCTACTTACCTATTCATACCTACCAAAGAATATGCAATACGTAGTTCCTACGTAAGAAGAAGCGGGACTCCCATTCTACCAAAATTACACACTGAAAATCTCGTTTTGTATGAAACGTGATTCAAACGTGATTTTTTGATTTCAAAAAATAAAAAAACACACATGTTTTTTGTTTTTTTTTTTCTATTTTTTTTAATAGTACCTTCCTACTTCTGCCTTATCACAACCTTTTTTTTAGCTCGATTATTCATGTCAACGTTGTATTGGAGGAAGTTGGGGAAATGTGAACTATTAGGTACTACTACTATTAAATTTGTAAATAAATACCTAAATACCATTCAAGTAACTTAACACAAAATGTTACTTTAATTTAAAAATAAACTATATATATCGAATAGGTTTATATATACCTATATCTATATATTTATAAGCCTGACGTCATCGTTTAAATTGATTTAAATTACGTCTATTAATTAATTATTTCTGATTCTATCAAATAAATATAAAGATTATGATTGCCAGAATTCTTACGTAAATATGTGGTGGTTGTGGTCAAACTTTAATTACACTGTCATATAAACTAAGTATAGATAAAATTACTTTACTACCTTGGAAATACTATTAAAATTGTTTAAAAGTTATGCTAATAGTGTAATGATTTTAATTGTTATTCTAAGGTCAATGCCTTTAATGTACTTTTACGTAAGGCAGACAAGTAATTTGTGTAAATTTTATTACTTACAGGCACTGCGTAGGCATAGGCTGCCTCCTGACGCTGTGTAAATCATCTTCAATAGATGTAAAGGCATATTACTTTTTATATGTAATTGCCATCAGAATATCTCAGAATTAGACATTCTGGAAACACGTTAACACCTAGGATCAAATATATTCATTGACTTTTACACGACTCCATAGTACCAAACTAGTACTAAATAATTAGTTAATATTGTACGGCTACTCTTACTGAAGCCAAGGCGTCCGTGAAATCAATGCAGGCCTAAGCGGAAGACCAGCGCGTCTGTATGGAAACATACAGAAGCACATGCTGAGCTATAGACCTCTTCACCACCACTATGAGTTCATATAGAATTATTTATTCTATATGGTTTCGTCTAGATATAAGATATATTTATAGTTTGTTATTTTAGTTTTTACCTTTATTTCTTGTTTTTACTGTTCACTTTTTTTTTATTGTGGTGGCTGACTAAACGTTATCTTATCTTTTATCTTAAATAAATAAAGTACTACTTAGATCAATTTTGCACGCCTTGAAGAGGCAGTTTGAAACCACCGTCACTAGCGCTATCTAGCGTTTTTCCTGTGCAAAGCTGAGTAGCCCGCAGAGAAGCCCGAGTTAGGGCGATCGCGTTTCGTTGTATGAGATGATTTATCTGTACTAGTATAGTATATATGATCTGTGCTAGTACTAAATAAGTAAAGAACCTACCTACTATAAATTTTACAGGTCATAGGTATGACGAGGCCGAGTGCAAGAAACTTTATAATTTATTTTATTTATAGAATTATCATTGTCGCAAGTAAAGATTATGATCACTTATGAAATATTAAGTAATAAGTATATAGGTACCTATTTTACTATACGTTTTATACACCTACGTTTTTATTATGGCACATATAGATATGTTTTTAACAAACTTACTTGTTGCACAACTATATCTAAGGGCTGTCCGGTTTGCAGTTCGTCTGAAGGTCGCCTCGTTGGCCGCACCGCATATTCCCGCTCTCCTATTATCTGTAACAATTGAAATTATATTATTACTTGAATATATTAGTAAAAAATATTGGTTACAGGAACTTGAATAAAAACTAAATATATCATTCATCATACATATTCATTAAATTAATATAGGTGATACGAATATCTTAGTTATATTATTGATTATAAGTACTTACAAATAAATGTTCCTAGGGATATAATTATTATATCAGCAATCTAGTTCCGATAGTACAAGAACTGCTTAGTTTGTGACTAGAAACGCTCTCTAGTCACAAACTAAGCAGTTCTTGTACGTGTGTAATGTCAATGTCCAAGGATATGTATTATTGGTAATATTATATTCACATATTAGTATAATATCTCATAAGTACTAACACTAAAATAGGTTAAGTTTTACTTTAAAAAATAGCTGAAAAACCACGGATAGAAACGTATTTCAGCGTTACTAAATATAATAATTAATCATTTTTTTTTGGTTTCCCATTTATTCCACTGTAGACTTAGCGGGATCTGACTATATCATGCATTATTTTCTGCCCCTAATCAGAGACACCTCATTAGAGAAGTAACAAGGAGGTGATACATCATTAAACACAGATATAAGAAACTTTTTTATGGCAACCTTTATGTCAGTTGATTACGCAGTCTGTCCAACTTACCTACTTGAGACGCTGTCATCCCCTTTTCAACTCTATCGAAAGTACACAGAGTTTGGATTCGTGTGACTGTTTGCGTGCTTATTATTTTGATGGCGTGTGGTTTCTTCAAGCTTCGGTCAAATGCTTAGCCGCAAAATAGTGAGAAAACTCAAAATGTCGCTATTAGCTTATTGCGAGAATGGAAAGTTACATAAGCCTAATTTTGATGTACCTACCTATGAGAGAATATTATTTATATTACTTTTAAATTCGGATCAATATGGTTTTGGATATTTTACGAATTTAATTTAATCTTCCTTATCCCTCTTAATATTCTTTTGGGAAAAACTTCGGGGGAACGCTCGTTCCACATCCTTCATATAGGTATTCGGTAAAAATATTTTTTCGCAACGGGTAGTGCGATATAGGCCAAAATACTGAAACGTCACTCAAATTTAAGCACCACTTAAAATTGCACTGCCTCTGATTGACATTATTCGTTTTAAGAGATGGCAATAATTTAAGCGTGAAATTAATTTAAGTTGCGTTTGAGTATTCGGCCAATAGGCACGCTATAGTATTATGTAAATTTATAATTATTTTAAGGAAGTGAATAAATGCCTACACATTGTTTTTACATATTTAGGTACGTGTCAAACATTGGTATTTTTACTTAGTTATCTTTATTTTCTTAAATCCTAAGAATGTAAAATTGAAAAAAATATCTTTCTTTTCAATTTTACATTCTTAGTTTAGCTATTACTAGTATAGTAATCTGTGGTTTAGCCAACAAAAGAATGAGACAGAACAAGTGTGTAATCAGTGCCTTAATCACGAATATGTGACGATATGTGATGATCGCAAACATATCGTAACGCTAGCGTATCCGAGATACACTGCGCGGTGACACTACAACGGTTGGCAGTCGAGCTGGCATTGACGCGCAATACAACTCGAATAAGCTAACGCGGCGACTGTCAGATTTGTTCGTGATAGAGGTAGTTTCAGTATCGCGACTGGCGCGTATTGTAACATTTTGTTTACAAATTGAAAGGAGACGTCAATCGGCAATTCCCAGAGCAACCCACACGGCTCTAATTTCAAACTGGGACGTGCTGCCGACAGCCAATAAGAAAACAATGTGATTGCGCATGTGCGAGGATCAGCCAATCAGGTGATGGGAACGATTAAACAATAATGGCGGAATTACGAATTGAACCTTTGACTTTGAGTTACCTACTTGTAACAGTTTTTGTTGGTTTTTAATGTAATGGCTTCTTTGATAAATACATTATTTTGTGTTGTAAATATTAACGCATGATTCATAATATAAAAGTAAGATTTTTACACTGGCGATTCTTATGTTACATACAATAATTAAAAAAAATGCATTAGCAAATAATGTTTTGATCCTTGATAATGAAAAAATATACAAGTCATTCTGATCGAAGATACTTAAGTTACATTGGTATGGGGAAAAAATTGCAAAACTTGTTTATTTTTCACAGGTTGGCATGGTTATTTATTTTTAGATCCTTACAAAAACATATATTATTTAATGAAATCCTTGAATGAGAAAAAATATTGCAGATTCATAAAAACAAGGTAAACTTTTAAAATATATAGTGTCCATTTGTCCCCTAACTCCTTTAGGTATACCAAGTTTGTAGTGACAGACTGGCGAAACTCTCGAACTAGACTCGTGTTTTCGAAAAACGAACAATGTATGAATTGGGAATCAAAATTTAAATCACGTTTCATACATAACTAGATTTTCAGCGTGTAATTTTGGTAGAATTGGAGGCCCGCTTACTTTTTACGTAGGAACTACGTATTACATATTCTTTGTGAGCTACTCTTGTTAGAAAGATAAACAGAGCTACTAAAAACAGAAATTAACGTCAAAACTAAAGTTACGACACAAAAAAGTTGTTACAAACTAAGTATTGTGAGTCGAATTTTGATTTCATTGTATGTAAAATAAAGGTCGCGACACACATTGCGTATGCGGCGGTCAAATGTCACTGACGATGACGGGGGAAACGGTCTAAGGCTCTTCGTACACTATAACTACACAACGCTAACATCTTTATTTTACGCAGGCACTAAATACAATCATCCATTTTTTTAACACGTCGCGATTAACATAAAACTAAATAATTGTTACGTCTCGACGATGTTTTAATCATATTCTATGCTAAAGGCTAAATAAAAAATATAAAGTTTTAAATCTGACCCATCGTTAGGTCCGAAAAAATCTAGAATTGTACAATTCATAATTGCATTGAAGTTTTAAAATCTGTGGGAATCGTATTGTCTCATAATAATAATGCTGATTATGGGTTATTCCCATCGAGCACACCGGCTGGCCCACTGGTGGGGCCGATGGGGAAAAAAATCCCAACGAGCCCACTATGCAAATGAGTGAGCTCGATGGTCGAGATCACATTTTTTTTTTTATTATATTTATTGTTACCATAATAGTCATCTGAGTATAGTAGATAATTTAGATTTTCTAGCTAGTGCGCTTTTTAATACTGATACTTAATTGATATAAATTTTATAAATAACCTAACAAGTATCTCCAATAGAAACCGGATTAAAAAAAAATGAAATTACTCGTAGCAATGCTCTACGAAAACTCTCTACGGCCTTACGTAGCACGTGAGTACGTCGCTCCCCGTCGTATGTTGCTACGTATGTCTACGTACAAAAGACATAAACACGCTACTAAAAAGTTTCCATCCGAAATAAAACCGCCTTACTTAGTTACAAAAAAACTTTTTTACTCTACTTACCTCTCACTAAGTAAACCTTCATTATTTTAATATAAAAGTTTGAAATGGGGTTTCGAACTCGAATGAACGTCACGCAACCGGACACCGGACTACTGCTTTTTTCCGTGTTTAGTCAACCTTTTTTGATTGACATGACATTTGAATTAATTAATTTTGACATGAAAACCAATTTTTATTCACAAAGAAAATTACAACTAATACATTACAATATTCATAATATTTACAAAATAAACATGAAACAGTTGAGCTAATATCTACACCGTTGCAAACGATTTATAGATAGCTCAACTGGTCTAAATCACTACCAATCAGAAGCGTGACTAACCTAATTTGACAGTACTAAAAATGTTGCCGTCTCTTTCTCATAAACTGAAACGACAAAGACGGCTATAATTTTAGAGCTGTCAAATTAGGTATAGTTTAGAAAAATGGAACTAGAGAATCCATACCAGTGTCTCCCTCCATGTGTACCTATAAGAAAGTTACTCTCTGGGACAGTGTACTCTCGAACTATAGACTCGTGCTTTCGAAAAACTAAATAATGTATGAAACGGGGTTCAAAATTTGAATCACGTTTCATACAAAACGAGATTTTCAGTGTGTAATTTTGGTAGAATGGGAGTCCCGCTTCTTCTTATGTGGGAACTACGTATTACATATTCTTTGGAAACGACAAACGACATTGGTAAGTTTTATTCGCGTAACTTACGCAATTTACTTAAGTTACGAGTGAAACTTACAAGTAGGTATATACAGCTACAGGGCTGAGAATCAGATGTAATAACATCAGAATATTCACAATGTCACGAAGACACGAGACGATGAAGGAAATGACAAAGCCATAACAAACACGCGATCTCGAGATGAAAGAAATCTCCGTAATGTTATAGTAATAAGCTGTGTATAATGTCTCAAGAAGTTTTATAGGTGTAATATTTTTTTTTTTGCCAAATTAACAGTTTTTTTTATGAGCTAAGCATTTAGCTGCCAGCACACCTGAGGGCCTAGTACGAGTTTTGGTGTGTAAATCTGATGTAAAACGTCTGACGCCTAGCACACCAGTGGGCGCTGATTTGTTATGAAGACACTGAGCAGATTCTTTGAGAAGCTTCGTCTACACCAAGCCCGTACTCGCATGTCGAGCTTCTCATAGAATCCGCTCAGTGTCTCCATACAAATCAGCGCCCACTGGTGTGTTGAGCGTCAGACGTTTCACACCCACACTATACCTACACTAAAAATTCGTACTAGACCTTCTGATGGTAAGTAGCTGCAGCGTAAGGTGGAGCACGCTTAGCCATTATCCACCTTGTAAAATACTGCGTACTTTGTATCCCTGGCTCACTGGTACAAGAGCTGGTCTTTTCACTGTCTCCCGTCCGTGACCGTATATGTCGGCTAACTCCCCCTCGTCTCCCGCCCTCACGTCGGGAGACATTGACAGGTCGGGAGTTTGACACATGACAGTTACCTAACCACTCGTGCAAGCGAGACAGGGTAACGCATCTACTGAATAGATGCAAACACTACAAACCTATTCACTACTAACCCGAGGTCTTGATGACTTAACATTGCACTCTTCAAAAATGTAGCAAATGGTTGGTAGGTATCTAAGTTAGGTGCCTACTGTACTTTCCACTGTCCACTTATTTCTACTGTAAGATGTAATGTTAACTTTAAGACTATGCAATAAACATTTTTATCTTTTTTTATCTTTATCACTCTTTTCTTTAAATATATTACTATGTGTCTTTCAGGAAATACTGATGATGGCAGAGAGCTCCACTTCTTGGCCGTTCGCATTTACACACACATACAAATAACTTACATTACATGTACCTAATATGCTACTCATTACGAGGGTATTCGTACGATTTTGTCCTATTACCATTAATTCACAGTAGTTCTATTGATTGAACTTCTGGGATTTTTATTTCATAATTAGGTACGAGCTCATTTCATGAATGAAAAATTTGGAAATCTCAAAAGTTGTAGAACAAACAGTGTTCGCCATGACCAGTAAAATAATTTCAGACTTATAGGGTAGTGATGATGATGATGTGTCCTAGCCGATTTCGGCAATGGCGACTGCGTTTTTATCTGGACAGAGGGCCTAGTACGAGTTTTGGTGTGTAATTCTGGTGTAAAACGACTGACGCCCAGCACACCAGTGGGCGCTGATTTGTATGGAGACACTGAGCGGATTTTTTGAGAAGCTTGGTCTACACCAAGCCCGTACTCGCATGTCTAGCTTCTCAAAGAATCCGCTCAGTGTCTCCATACAAATCAGCGCCCACTGGTGTGCTGGGCGTCAGAAGTTTCACACCCACACTATACACTGAAAACTCGTACTAGACCCTCAGGTAATAATAAATAATAATGTTACACCGTGTATACATCCTAGGACAGAACTACTCGCATTTTGTTTCTCATTGGTTGTATGACTAAAAAAGCACACCATACCATGTACTTAGGTAAGTAACTACATTTTTTCTCGCGGTGTGTCGTAATCAACAGAGTAAGTAAACATCAAAGCAACCGGAAGCCGAATTAAAGTAACACGTACAAGTGTTTTGACATAAAAATATCAGGTTTAAACTAAACTGGTTATTTATTTATTTTATCAGAAGTCACACGTAAATATAGTACGGGAGCCGACAGTAAAATATCAACGCTATCTGATACAAGGATAAGACCCATGGCGACAGATCCTTAAATATAATGTTACTCTTCATAAAAAATAGAAAGACCAATCAGATTTGGCCGAAAGCACTAGAAAATGCCGAAATTGGTTTTTTGACACGTCTAATGAAGGGCTACCAATGTAATTCTTGTATCAGATGGTGTAAATCGACCACTTTTTTGACCCTATACTTTCGGCATTTTTTGGTGCTTTCAGCCAAATCTGATTGTTCCTTCTGATTTTATGAAGTTGTGTTTGTCTGTTACATAAAAAAAGACCTTATAATAAATAAAAAAAAATGTGATTTCCAATAGAGACTTCAGATAAAGTTGTAACTTTTTACTTGTTTGCAACGGTTTGTAAATACAAAGGTCAATATTTTATGTGTATATTTTGTCTATATTGTGAATATATTGTTGACAGAGTCATGATTGACAGAGTCACGTGGCGAAACAACAGACGACAACGCGTCATCGCTTCTTTATAAGCGAGTGCAGGCGCGCACCATGGCTCTTGGCAGCTTGACATTGGACAAGGAAACATCTCGAAAGAATTTCATAGAAGACATTATTTTGTTTAAAAGGCACGTGAGCTATCTTTCTTGTGGAATAGGTTGATCGATTCAAGTGGAATTCAGTTCAGTGTGATAAATAGTGATAGGTAAAGTTATCCGTTTCGTTCTGGTCATAATTTTGTTTTATAAGGGTTTGGTGATGTAAAATAAATTGATGTTGGATTTTCCTTTCGTTTTCTCAAACCACTCCTTATCCTAAGACCTTCCTAAGAATATAGTATCACAATACTGTATTCGTCGTCATTTGTTTTGTGAATAAATGAGGAGGATTGTAAATAATATTTGAATGGAGAAGTAATGTCAAAAATGACACTAAAATAAGTGTTGGTTATTTTTTAACGTTTTATGAAGAAGATATAGACACTCTTGATATGTGGTCCTGGAGAAGAATGCTTGGAGTATCGTGGACTGAATTTCGCACCAATCAGTCTATACTTCAAGAACTCTGCATCGAGCAGCGTCTATTATCCATAGTGCAGTCGCGCATTCTCACTTTCTTTGGACATGTTTCGCGTCGAGGGGAAGTTTCCATTGAACGTCTGGTGGTGCAGGGGAAGTTCGAGGGCAGAAGAGCGTGCGGCCGATCACCGATGAGATGGACGGACCAAGTCAAGGCTGCAATTGATGTTCCTCTGAACGAATGTGCCAGAAGAGCAGCGGTTCGGGAAGAATCGCGGAAGATTGTAAGACGGGCCACTGCTCCAACAGGACGACCACGACCACTCTGCCAAGAGTGATACGACAAAGAAGAAGAAGATTTTTTAACGTAGATCTATAGGTGCGGCAATCAGACTTTGTTTTTTCTAATGGGAAAGTGGTACAGACAAGGTATCTAAACTTTAAACGAAGTCATTAATATTAAATGTCCAATCTCTATAAATATGGAAATATCTAGTATTTTAAATAGTGATATGGATTTCTAGACAGGTCGGTCATTGACATTTTGTTAACTAGAAAATTTAGAAGTTATTCTGAAATTCTAGAAAATAGTTTGCTATCCTACTAAGATTATAAACGCGAAAGTTTGTAAGTATGGATGGATGGATGTTTGTTAGTCTTTCAAGTAAAAACTAATGATCCGATAGGAATGAAACTTGGAATATATATTGTCCGTGACCTGGATTACCACATAAGCTTTTTTTTATCCCGAAAAATCAACGGGATCCAACGGGACGCGAACGAAGTCGCGGGCGGCACCTAGTTTAGAAATAGTTTTCATCTCAAAAAGCATGATACTAAAATGTTTTAAGTGGATTTCTTATTCAAATGAGTATTATTGAGTATAAAGATTAATAGTCAATGGAAAAAAACACAGGCAATTTTTCATCGGCAATGTTGCCAACATTAAATAGCGCTAAGCGTATACCGTCAAAAACGTTACGTTATTTTTATTATTTTTCGTTATTAAAAACGGATAATCTGCTATAATTTTTACTGCTTTTTTTGCTTATTTATTTGTGGCGCACGCCATCTATTTCAATTTCCTATTAAAATGTGTCGTTTCCATTCTCTTATACGTTAAATACGTCCGTGTCCGATCGGAATAATGACGTTTGCATGTTATCTCTGGTTTTAACATATTTTGTCTGTGATATTATAAATGATTTTCGTAATAATTATCACAGATTGACCAATCGTCCTGCCATCCCAATTAACTTTAAAAGGCTAATCTTATTGAAGATCATCTCTGCCATCATCGTGGACCGCAAAATGGCTGCGACGTGGCTAGAATGATTAGAAGTTGATTTGTAAGCAACTGCTCAGTTTTGCGGTTGGAAAAGCATGTACCTAGTTTTGTCTTGAAATTTGTTGTAATTTTTTCTGGAAACTTGATGCAGATATTATGAAAGCGAGAGTTTGTAAGAACGTGTGGATGTTTGTTACTCTTTCACGCTAAAACCACTGATCCGATTTGGATGAAACTTGGAATATATATTGTTCGTGACGTGGATTAATACATACATATATTACTTTTTATCACGCAAAATCAACGGGATCCAACGGGACGCAAACAAAGTCACGGGCGGAAGCTAGTATAATATATTATACAAAAAGCATGCGTTTTGTTATACATAGTACCTACCTATATCCAACTTATATAATACGGCACGGAATAAGGTAATTAGCTATGACTAAATCCTTAACTAAGCCAAATGCCGATAAATATTGCTAGGTAGAGACAATACCAACATTACTTATTACAAGATTGCTTTAACAAGCTAAGAGCTAAGTAAATAGCTGAGCTCTAGGGTCATCACCTATGCTTCAAATATGGAACTGGTATTTATAGATGCAGGTGTCATGACATGGTGTAAACACTGGTAATTTATATGGCAACTCAATTGTTTTTTTTTATTTTTTCTATAATTTTCTTACACGCTTGGACTGCCAACTCTTATAGACGTTTCTAAGAGCGTAGCAGAAAGAAATTGATGTAGAATTACAGAAGAGTCTGAGAGATAACCGTACCTGTCAATCATTGGTCTTCTTCTTCTTCTTTCATTTATGGCCTCTGTCCATCATTTCGACAGAAAATAATAATAATTGGTCATGACTGCAGACAGACACGTCACTATTTTGTATTTTACTATATTTTCACAGATAAATAAAGTCTCGTGACTGATTTTTCTCTTTTCTTCTTTCTCTTATATTATTGCGTCAGCACATACATACTAAGTACCTACATATAGTTTTATATTTAGTGAACTATGCATGACAGTCGTCTGCAGATGAGCGTGTTAAGTAGGTACTTTATATTACACTACTCATTAGGATGCATTACAATTATTAAAGACTGGATTCCAGCAAATGCACTTTTCAACAATATGCATTATTCACTTCATTAGCTCATTCATTTAATAGCTTCTATGATCCACTTTAGGTAAGAATGCTGCAGTTAAATATAAATAAAGTAATTCATTAACTAACAGATCTACCTATGTAGTTATTTATATTTAACATAAAAATAAAATGAAAAGTTAATTTCAGTTGTGCATCGGCACCTGTAGAATACCGCTCCAATCAGGGATGGGTCGCGCTTATTTTAAACGTTATAACGTTTAAGAAACGCTTATTAATAAAAATAAGCGTAAATTTACAAAAAAAAAATAGTTTGCGGTCTACAAGCACAGAACAGCATTTCATGCTAACTAGCCAACTACTATGCTAACTACTATGATGTATTTCAACATCTGTCATTCTTGACATAAAGTTTGATGATGAACCAAACATACCGGTTCTGGAGACCTTCCAAAACATGATCATTCGTTAAAATAAATCTATTTACTAACACAAAAACGTTACTAATCAAGTTAACAAATAGATACTTAGCACGTCTTCAGTTTGGCTGTCTCAGAATCCTCTATACTCTGCGCAAGTAAATGCAATAAAATTAACAGCAATGACACAATAGCCAATAGCGCAGGTGTCAAACGGATTTGACGTCCAGGTGGCACGTGACATTGATGATTTTTTAAGAAAAAGCCGCCAATTGCGTTTGCAGCTTCAATAGCAGAAAAAATACGGAAAAAATACGTACAAGCAGTGCTGGATCCAGAATTTCAGTTTGGTACGGGCTTGACCCAGGATTTGGGTTTGGGAGAAGGGTTGACCTAGCTTAAGTTATAGGGTTTCCCTAAGAAATCCTAGTCCACTCATATGTAGACGCGGTGCTTCTGGTTTGAGCATCCAAGCCTCCTGTCTGGAGCCGTTAGTGCCTCCAAGTACAAATCATATTTACCCCCAACTCATCAGCCTCGTAAGCCTGCATCAGCGATCTCCAATATGTCCATAAACAGCTCGTAAATTACCCAAAGTAGGTGACAATACAACTGGTTGACCGCCATCTGATTACCTTTACCGAAAGAGGTCAAAATCAACGGCCTTCGAGAAAACTAGTCTTACAACCCGAAAAATCTTTAATATGTAGGTTAGTTTATTAAAAACTTTTGATTTAAGAAAATAATAATGAGGTAAATGAATAAGAATGGACTTAAGGGCACTATGTTGCGCGTCTTTTGAAAGCAAAAAGAGCGCTAAGTGGAGAGGTAGACCAAAATAAAGATTGTTCGGAAGGAGTGAAGACCGATATGAAAGATAGATAAGGATAAGATAGAAAAGTAGAATAAAGCCAGACTTAAACTAAAACATAAGTACATTAATTGTTTATTTATTTTTATTTCAAACTTCAAAAACTCAATTCTTTAATCCTATTTGGTTAGATTATGCTTTTTTAACTTTTTTTTAAAAAAGCTTTACCCATATACTATCACTTACAACATATTTTTAACCCGTTCAATCTCTATCTCTACTTGTTTTTGTAACCATTTTTTTTTCAAACATATACTCCACGAAGGCTGTCTTGTCTTGTCTTATCATTAGTTACAAATCTGCACAGTAATGGCGCAATAGACGTTAATTATTATGACAGTTGACACTAAGATCACAGACTACAGGCCAAACCTTGACTCTGACTGTAATGACAGGTCTGTAAGTAGGTAGTAATGAAGCCTTATTAGTGTTGAAACCTCCCTATTTAACTACAAAGTTGTGATATGATGTAAACAGAGTTTTTACGGATTTCAACTGAAACAACTGAACTATACAATATAACCTACTTGTAGCTTACATAATTTGTTTATTTAAAGGACTTAATCGCAGTTCGATTATATTACTCTATTATAAACGATAACGTGACTCGAAATTTTTAAAAAATTACAAAACCGCGGGCGACGACTAGTTCTTTATATATCTACTTACCTCAGATGAACGAGACATATACTTACTGTCACAAAAGGTAAATTATTGCTATTGTGGGTGATTTTCCATCATTTCTCTTGTCACAATAATCAATAAAACGATAGAACTTAAACTTATAGCAATTCTTCCTTATAATTAAGTTTCTTACAATAAGTACTTAGCAGTTAGTAATAAATAATAAATAAATAAATATTCACGGACACTTAACACAACGCCTTCTAGTCCCAAACTAAGCAAAGCTTGTACGATGGAAACTAGATGGCTGATAGAATACATACATACATTTTTTTTGTAAATACATACTTATAATACATAGAAACACCCAGACACAGAACAAACATCTATGTTTGCCACACAAATGTTTGTTCTCGGTGGGGATCGAACCCACGACCCACAGCACGGAAGGCAGAGCTACTACCGACTGAGCCATGACGCCTGTCATAACAATAGCTATTTTATTTCAAAATAGCTGTTAAATCACACCTTAACATGCGATTAATTGAAATCGAATTTGTCGATCTTGATTTTGCGATCTCTGCCTAATAATTAATATGGCGGTATTCCAGAACTTCTAATTTTTGGATTTTAAAGGACTAAATAAAAAGTCATTTTTAAACATGCTTGTCGTAGGAAAAAAATAGCTATTTTTAGTAATTATACTGTACTCAAAAAGTTTAAAAACATTGAACTTTAGACTTTAGCTGATTAATGATAAATAACAGCTTAATAGTACTTAATAATCGAGGAACCAATGTTACGGTACAAAAAATTAAAATATATTCGATAATTTTTACACCAAAATAATCAAAGACGTGGATTGATCAGACAAAAACTATAACCGGATGAAACTAGGTTTTAAATCGATTTTGCTGTGTTTTTTCGGTTTGTAATGTTTTATCAAAGACGCCATATTAGTTCTACCACAGATCATTATAATACTATTAGCGTCTACTAATAAGGTTATATACTACTACCTATATACCTACTTACATGCATATTCTAAGGTTTTCTGATTACTTGTGAGTTGGTAAGTGAATATTTATACTATTGTTTTACTCTGCTTAAAAAGTAGTAGGTACCTAATTGCTTATTTTCATAACCTAAAAAATTAAAAAAAGCTTAAGATTCGTTATCTGCTAATCGTTGTAAGTTTTATTAAAGTAGTTTTTCCACGTTTTTTGTATTGTTTCATAACTTTTCAAGTTTTTATTTACAGTCACTTTAATAGGTACCTACCTATAACTACCTACTTCATACCTATGATGTTGATGATCATGAGTGAAATTCAAATGGATAGTTTTGACTTCCCGATTTATCTTGTTGGTATACCTAGTGAATTTCTTAAGATACCTAATAAAATAATATAATTTGTTTTACGAGACAGGTTATAAAATACTAATCACTCAAACATCTAAGTATACCTAGATATTACTAGTATTATATAATCTGTGACATTATATAATCTGTTATATAAAATGATAGATTGCGAGCGGTGACTTCCTTTATTATTACTTATGTAAATGTAAATGTTTTGGTCATTTAATTTGTCGTATATTACCAACGGACAAACAACTCGTTTGATGATGATGATTACTAAGCCAAAATAACAGAGATCGAAGCGCTCGTGGCGTAGCTTGCTTAGCCAATCTTCACTGATTATCTAAGTTAAGGTCCAATTAAGTCGCCCACCTTGCCATACAAACGTGGATGGGAACTACATTTTTGTTTTTTTTGTAAGTTCTATGATTCAAGAAAGAAATAAAAATTGCTTGTTAGGTATGATAATATAATTTCCCACAAATTGGTAAAATAAATTAGTATGGAAATCGAACCACATTAATGTCACCACACGCTCGCAAAGCAATTAATTTAAATAGCTACATCATATTTTGCTTAAAAATTGTTTACCTGACTGTACTCAACAGCTTCCATTTGATTTTGTCCGAAACGTCAGTACAAAAATATTAAAATCAAAAGTGACAATTGTGAGAATTTGTCCCAAAATATTTTCTCCGAAACGTCAGCAAGTCACTATATCACTGTTTGACGTTGACCACCCAAAACTAAGGATTATATCAATATATCTCGTCATAATCTATAAATAAAATAAATAAATAAATATTCACGGACACTTAACACAACGCCTTCTAGTCCCAAACTAAGCAAAGCTTGTACTATGGGAACTAGATGGCTGATAGAATACATACATACATTTTTTTTTGTAAATACATACTTATTATACATAGAAACACCCAGACACAGAACAAACATCTATGTTTACAACACACAAATGTTGGTTCTCGGTAATCTATATGTCTGTATACACCGCAAACCGTAAAAAATGTATTATTTAAAAAATACACGCTTCTAAACTTTCAATACGAAAGTTTATACATATAAACAGGCAGGCGTCATGGCTCAGTCGGTAGTAGCTCTGCCTTCCGTGCTGTGGGTCGTGGGTTCGATCCCCACCGAGAACAAACATTTGTGTGTGGCAAACATAGATGTTTGTTCTGTGTCTGGGTGTTACTATGTATTATAAGTATGTATTTACAAAAAAAAAAAGTATGTATGTATTCTATCAGCCATCTAGTTCAAATCGTACAAGCTTTGCTTAGTTTGGGACTAGAAGGCGTTGTGTTAAGTGTCCGTGAATATTTATTTATTTATTTTATTATAAAGACATAGATTATGACGAGATAAATTGATATAATCCTTAGTTTTGGTTGGTCAACATCAAACAGTGGAGTAGTTACCCTTCCACGTTTGTATGGAAAGGTGTGCGACTAGTTGGACCTTAAGCAACGTTTTGTGCGGTCACTATTTGGATGGGTGACCGTTAGTGGCATTTAAATCTGAGCGCTTCCGTGCTTCGGAGGGCACGTTAAACTGTCGGTCCCGACTCTAGCAGTCGTTAAGCCACGACGGAGGCCTTAAGACGGCCTAAAAACTCCGTCACCAGAGTTGGCCACTAACTCATACGAGCTTGCTTGCTTACAGAGATCAATAACAAGGAATTATTAATTAACATGATGCAATCTTATCTAAAGTTACTAATTTACGTGCTTAGAACATATTAATCGCCAGACGTTATCTTAGCAGATGATAAAAAAATGCATTTTTTTATCCTTACTTATTTATTTTTGTTAGATAAGTACGTAGAATAATGTACATCTACCTATCTATATCCCTACTAATATTATAAACGCGAATGTTTGTATGGATGTTTGTTTCTATTTCACCCTAATCCGATTTGGATGAAACTTGGAATACCTATATAATTATATTGTTCGTGACCTGGATTAGCACATAGGCTACTTTTATCCCGGAAAATCAACGGCATCTAACGGGACGCGACCGAAGTGGCGGCCGGAAGCTAGTAATTTTTATAATCTTGAATAAGTAACCGCTGCTACTTACCCTGCTTCAGATTACTCCTTATGTTATTATTATTAATTTAATGAACAAAATTGCGTTAAAATGTAAACCTTTCAAATTATATTTTATTTTAAATATTATGTCTCTGAGCTATGATATAACACGTTTTCAAACAGTGAAGTACTTACCCGCAGCGTTAGTGTTTGTAAGCGCAACCCTACTATAGAGCCCCGAGTCTGAGCATTTGTTTTGACTTTCGGCTCGAGTATAGCACACGCAAACGCATTCGCACAGCGAGAAGTTTTGTTGAGAATTGCACAATTCCCAAATCTCCCGCTAGAGGCGCTTATCCGTTTTCATACAATACTTCTCGCTTTGCGAATGCGTGCACGGAAAGAAATGGGCTCTGACAATGTGTTCAATCAAGAATAAAATTATTCTTGAGTGTTTTGTTTAATTTCAAGTATATATTTACTACAAGTAAGAAAAATATCTTAATTGAAGTAACAGGGATTTCTTCTTGATATATAATTATATTCTTAATTTATTTTTTTATGCCAAGAATATTTTTTTCATGCCAAGTCGTTTTGTTCTTGACTGTTGAAAATACCTTTATTTTAAATGAAGTAATTTCGTTATTCTTAGCACGAATATGTAATAATTCAACTCAAGAAAATTAAATATTTAAGACAATACAAATAAAATTTTATTGGAATAAGAAAATATTGAAATTGATTAAAAAAACAATATTCTTGAAACAAGACTGTAATACTCTTCATTAATAAGAATAGAGATATAAAATAAGTCATAAACTAAAACTGCTTATAATATTCAACAAACAAATAATGTATCTTTATAAAGAATTTCTTTATTCTCTATCCAATATAATGAGTTATTGATTAATTGTTTATATTCTTATTCTTTATATAAGAGACATTAGACTTACACCAAAGCAATATTTTTATCCAACCAAGAAGCAATATCTCAATTGTAGACACTGGTAATTTTGAATTGAAGCCTATAAAGTATTCAAGTCAATTATACATATTCTCAATTGAAAAGCATATTACTCTTCAGCAAAGAATACATTTCTTAACTGAAAGTGTTCGTTCTTGACCAATTATTGCATTGGTATTCTTTGAATAAGATACATTAAGCTTAAACCAAAACAAAGTTTTTGTCGGACCAAAAAAAAAATATCTCAACTGTAAACACTCTTCGTTTTAACTTAAAAATAATGCAGCTTTCAAGTCAATAAATATTATTCTCAATTGAAATGCTTATCAATATTCAACGAAGTGAAAACATGTCTTACCTGAAAATGTTTTTTATTGGTTGATATTCTTTGACCAAAATAAATTGTAATTACACCAAAATAATGTTTGTATTCAACCAATAAAAAATTACTTTATTGAAGACACTGGTAATTTTGAAATGAAACCTATAAAGTATTCAAGTCAATTAATACATATTCTCAATTGAAAAGCATATTACTCTTCAACAAAGAATACATTTCTTAACTGAAAGTTTTCGTTCTTGACCAATTATTGCATTGGTATTCTTTGAATAAGATACATTAAACTTAAACCAAAACAAAGTTTATATCCGATCAAAAAAAATATATCTCAACTGTAAACACTCTTCATTTTAACTTAAAAATAATGCAGCTTTAAAGTCAATATTTATTATTCTCAATTGAAATTCTTATCAATGTTCAACGAAGTGAAA
Organism: Eulithis testata; assembly: GCA_947507515.1. Classification (NCBI taxonomy): domain Eukaryota; kingdom Metazoa; phylum Arthropoda; class Insecta; order Lepidoptera; family Geometridae; genus Eulithis; species Eulithis testata. The sequence goes on along the minus strand of OX382218.1, from coordinate 5,015,252 downwards.
ACATGTCTTACCTGAAAATGTTTTTATTGGTTAATATTCTTTGACTAAAATAAATTGTAATTACACCAAAATAATGTTTGTATTCAAACAATAAAAAATAACTTAATTGAAGACACTGGTAGTTTTGAATTGAAGCCTATAAAGTATTCAAGTCAAATAATACATATTTTCAATTGAAAAGCATAATACTCTTCAGCAAAGAATACATTTATTATTATTTATTATTTATTTCTTAACCTGAAAGTGTTCGTTCTTGGCCAATTATTGCATTGGTATTCTTTGAATAAGATACATTAAACTTAAACCAAAACAAAGATTTGTCGAACCAAAAAAAAAATGTCTCAAGTGTAAAAAACACTCTTCGTTTTAACTTAAAAATAATGCCGCTTTCAAGTCAATAAATATTATTCTCAATTGAAATGCTTATCAATATTCAACGAAGTGAAAACATGTCTTACCTGAAAATGTTTTTTATTGGTTGATATTCTTTGACTAAAATAAATTGTAATTCAACCAATAAAAAATTACTTAATTTAAGACACTGGTAGTTTTGAATTGAAGCCTATAAAGTAAAGAAGTCAAATAGGTAATACATATTTTCAATTGAAAAGCATATTACTCTTCAACATAGAATACATTTTCTTAACTGAAAGTGTTCGTTCTTGACCAGTTATTGCATTGGTATTCTTTGAATAAGATACATTAAACTTAAACCAAAACAAAGTTTTTATCCTACCAAAACAAAATCTCAACTGTAAATACTCTTCATTTTAACTTAAAAATAATGCAGCTTTCTTATCAATATTCAATTCTTATCTGTAACTGTTTGTGTCAATATTTGGGTTGGTATTATAATTTGCAGTGCATACCTACTTAGGTAGGTACATGTAGAGGATTTTTGATACGTAACTATATACCTAGGTAGTTAGCTACTGAAACAGAATAACTCCAGGAAAACTGTTATAAATTGTTTATTTTCATCAATGGTATATAAAACAAGGGTCAGGCATTATCTTTTTACAATCCAAACTCAATAAACTCAAATCATATCCAAATTATTTCCAACGTTACAACTTCTGCTACTTCATTTCAATTGTCTACTTCATCTTCTTTTTTTTATAAATCCACCAATAAAAATGACTGACATTAAATCGGTAGTTTCTATTCTCAATTAATTTTATATTTCTTTCAACCCATAAAACTTTGTAATTGATTTAGTGGATTTATAAAAAAAAGAAGATGAAGTAGACAATTGAAATGAAGTAGGGACGTTAGAGAAATGTTTTGGATATGATTTGAGTTTATTGAATTTGGATTGTAAAAAGATAATGCCTGACCCTTGTTTTATATACCTTTGATGAAAATAAACAATGTATAACAGTTTTCTTGGAGTTATTCTGTTTCAGTAGGTAATATAGTTACGTATCAAAAATCCTCTACATGTACCTACCTACCTAAGTAGGTGTGCACTGCACACCACCAGCATTCAATGAAGAGTTTGTTGAATAGCTTCTGACTACATCAGCAAATCACACCATTGTCACCTAGGTAGGTAGTGCCTACCTAATCTACCTAGTTATTTCATCGGGGTTGGAATTGAACAGGTAGGTAGGTAAATACATCCTACCTACCTGTAGGATAGTATTATATGATCTGTGCTGTAGGTAAGTAGTAGGTAGGCAATAACGCCATTTAGGAAGTTAGTAAGTCCGCCATTTAGTAAGTTCATATTGGGTATAATGTTGGCCAAACAAAAAACGTTAGATTTTTTGCGTATGCGTGTAAAGAAACGTTATTGATTCTAGCGACCGCAGGAAAAATCAAGCAACTTGAAAATTAGACATTAAAACTAATAGTCCGGTCAATTTAGAAATAAAAATAGTCGTCAAATAACAAAATTCCCGGAGAGCCAAATATTGGCGGAGAGCTGGGGTTTACCATTACAAATAAAGTTTCAAAAGTTCCCATCGATCTTATGTGTGCTACAAAAGTTATTAGGGGTCAAAGGTCAAAATTTGACTCAAATTTTGTTATTTAAATTAAATTTATTAAATTATTAAATTTTTGTTATTTGAAATGTCTATATTGACGGGACTATAACATCAAACTCGCAAAACTCAACAAAACGAGATGACAAAAACGACTACATTTATTTATTTTAAAATTTCATAATTCATGTAGCTTAGCTTACGACATTACTAATTTTATCAAGTCGAAACACGATAAGTTCTCGTACGTAATTATATTTGCCAAGAAAATTCAAGAACATGATTCTTGGATTTATAAAACCATATCTTGGATCTAAAAAACCATTATCTTGGATAGAGAACCGGTTCTTTATCCAAATAATCGTGTTCTTGAAAAGCACTTGAGCTAAGAACGGTGTTACCCACTCAAAATTTTCTGCGAAAGCATCGCCGCGTCTATCGGACTTCAGTGGTGGCGCGGACTCTAGTTATGTTTTGTGGCTTTGCGTAAGCGGCGCGCTTAGTTCCAATTTCACAACTAGATGTCGCTGTTAAATTTGACCAAATCCTGCATCGCGCTGACGAAAACACACGGCTTTGAATGACCTGCTTTCGCTTCTCAGCCTCTTGGCTAAGATCAAAGTTCAGTATCTGTATCTGTTCTGCTCAGCTTAGTATCTGAAAGTTCCCTCACTGAGGGACCAGTATATTAAACTGATTTTTGTGAATCGCCGGGATGTTCGGAGCACGCTCCTCCACTCCCGTCTCGGGCATTGCAGTGCCGCCGGGATCCGGTGGCAGTGCAATGCCGGGCCGACAAGAGCCAAGAACTGAGACTTCTTCCAGTGAATATTTTTGAACCAAGAGAATAGGTTTTCTTCAAATGAGTCAAACTGGTCTCCGTTTGAAACATGTAGTGAATTGAACCAAGAACCAAGACTTCTTCCAGTGAATATACTATCTTTGAACCAAGAGAATAGGTTTTTTCAAATGAGACAAACTGATCTCCGTATGAAACACTTTAAGAATTGAACCAAGAACTGATACTTTTTACAGTAAAATATATTTTTATTGAACCAAGACAATTCATATTCTATAAAATAAACAATCTAATCTTCGTACGAAACGTGAAATAAATTGAGCTAAGAACTGAAACTTCTTCACTGAAGCACACATTTACTGAACGAAGAGCTTAAGATATTTCACTAAAGAACATCGATGATTAAATTAAGATTATTGAGATTCTTCATCAAAGATAAACAGATCTCCTATAAAAACTAGAATTGTTTGAAGCAAGAACTGGCGCTGCTTCAAATTAACACTTTATAGTATTTAGATGAGAAGATTTGTTTTCCTTGAATAACTAATTATAGTTCAGTTAAAGCAGTTCATTATTCGTTCAATAGTTGCGTGTCTTAAAACAAAATTGTTAAAATTTGGTTTAACTGAGACAAATCTTGCACCAAATTTAGTTTTATTGAACGAAGAATTCCGTATGTTTTCATTGAAAAAAATTGATACAAAATAAAGTAAAGAATGTCTTCAAAATAAAAGAATTAAATTTTCCAATGAGTAACCGGTACTTGAAACTAAAGTAATATGTTTCAATCAAATAATTATAATTTTTGTTCTAAATCCTTCTTCATTCTCTACCGGAAACTATTATTCTTGGAGAAAGACAATACTGCCTAATCTGACAAATTGTTTACCCAAGAATAATATTATTCGTACAATAATGTTTAATCTTAAGTATATATTTACTAGATGTAAGAATAATATCTTCACTTAACTACATATTTACTTACAGTAAGAATATATTATATTGGTAGAAGCATATATTGTTTTCCCCATATATGAAACACGGAATGTCTTGACCAATAAAGATATTCTTGAACAAAAACCTGTGCTGATTTGGCCAAGAGTAATTTAGTATGACGGACTACTAGATTTAACACCGAATTCGATTTGATTCAAAAATTCAAGATCCTTGACTTAAAAACAATGATTTACTTAGGTAGAGAATACATTATTTTCTTATTTTAAGAATAAATGATTTACTTAAGTAGAGAATACATTATTTTCTTATTTTAAGAATAAATGATATATTGGTTATAGTAAATATATACTTGGACGAAATATGTCTAGCAAGACAAATATTTACTAATGACAAGAATATATTGTTTTCCCCATATATGAAACACGGAATGTCTTGACCAATAGATATATTCTTGATTCTACACAGATTTTTTTTTCCGTGTGTGCTACACTCGAGTCGAAAGTCAAAACAAACGCACAGACTACGGGCTCAGAGTGATAGTCGCAGTGTGATTGCCTCAGAGAGTACGTTCTTAATGGACATGCTCGGTGTTTTTTGTTTAGTCTGGTATGAGTATAACATAAAAAGTTCGACTTCGTGTCATGTTTTCGTATGCAGTATCAAAGAATATGTGACACAGGGGGGCAATCGCTGTCTCATAAAAACCAAGCGAGTTTTCTGAACTGTTTTCATACTAAATCATAGGTATTCTGTGACTAAATGGTGACATTAGCGCGGTTCAGCGCGTTTTTTGCCGTCAAAAGCTTCTTGTTTTCGTATATGTATTTGTAACCACGTCGCTTGACATTAGCTGGACAGCGAAAGCAGTTCAGAGAAAATTACACCCTGAAAATCTCGTTTTCAATGGAACGCACTTCTTTTGACCTCCGTTTTATACATTATTTGTTTTTTAAAAGTTCGAGTCTAGTTCGAGAGTTTCGCTAAGCTGTGCAGTATTTTAGAAATGTGCGATGTTGTCTGTTGTCAGATTCATCACACAAATGTAGGTAAGTACATCATTTACACAACGCTATCAGCTTATCATTGCGATCCAACTGATAATAATGCCTGATACTGCTATATTTACTGTGAAAATGTCTATTGACTGAAGTAAACTGTGTGAATCTGTACGGTCGTTGTCCTCTCAAATACTCGCTTAGAAATTGCAATACAGACATTTTCATTTTCACATTTTATTTGACAACTGTACAAATATTGCCATTTTTACTTGATACTGGCAAAATTGTCTGTCAAAATGACGGACAGAGGCCATATTAGGTATAGAAGAAGAAGAAGTTGACAACTGTACATGAATGAATGAATGAAATATTTATTGACTTAATATTTCGGTAACACAGTTAACATTTCTAGGTACACAGTCAGATTATAGTAGATTAGTGCCTATAGTAATGAACTTACATATTATACATATACCTCTTGCAATTTTTTTTAATAACAGTACTAAGTATTTGGCTTAATTTGACAACTGTACAAATATTGCATTTTTTTAACTGGATCTGCGTTTGGAGTCTTTCAGTCTGTCCGTTTGGCACGGTGATTTTTATAGATTCACATTACATTATGTCACTCGGACAATCTATTGTGAGTTTATATACATCTTTGCCCATTCTTCTTTTATCCATTCTTAAAACAGATACTTCCCTACTACTTGCGTAGGTAGCTATAATAGTTACAGTTAAACACCATTTACAATAGACCTGCGAAGATGGCCCTTATACATATAAATAAATAAATACTCGTGGACATATTATTTCATAAGATAAAACTTAGTTCATTAAACGAACCTGTTTTCGGAAAGCTACTATTTTTCCAATCACTTAATAGAGTGTAACTGGTAAACGCTGCCATGTCACTGGCCGGAGACATGGCAACATCTACAGAAATAGATGGGAAATTACGTCAGAGAGACTAAAGCCGCCGGTGAACGGTCAATAATTTGTCATATCAGTTTTGTTTCTACGTTTTCATCAAACACGAGAGTAGACGAACAACCCTCTGTTTAAGCTACTCTCTGTGTACAACTCCTTATATGACGGTGCGCAGGCTGGCGAAACTCTCGAATTTTGGTAGAATGGGAATCTCGCTTCTTCTTACGTAGGGACTACGTTTTACATATTCTTTGACGGTGCGTTTGTTTGACAAATACGACAAGACATGTTAAAAAAAAAATACAAATAACAACAAAATTATGTAACAAACACGGAGTCGTAAAATTATCTTTCAAAGACGAAAACACATGTCATAGTTTGTTTGACAAAGTCAAACGCCTTTCAAATAATTTGACAAATTGTTTGACCGTTTAAAGCCATTTGTGAAAAACATTTTTGGGGATAGTCAACGAGCCTATGAAGTTATTCCGTCGATTAATTTTGTTAGCTTAGGAAGGATATTGTACCTACTTCTGATACTCGCAGAATATGTCTGCGTGTCGATTTAATAAAACAAAATTATATTTAGTGAGGGTGCCACTAGACTGTGATCTGTGACGATTGTCAAAAAGTATATTATCAAAAAACTCATGAATATAAAAAATGCTATTGTGCATGAGAGTACAAAGATCAAAGTGTGACGCACGCACCTTGATCCTTTCCGTTTCTATTTGTATGTTTTATTTTATTTAACCTTCCGATGTATCATTTATATGAATAAAATAATGATAAATCAGGGAAAGTTTCACTGCATTTTGAGTAGGTACGTACATAATAATATTGATTCTGTTGTTGCATTTTTCTAAACTAACCTAATTTTACGGCACTAAAAATGTTGCCGTCCCTTTCTCATAAACTGAAACGAAAAAGACGGCCTATAATTTTAGAGCTGTCAAATTACGTTAGTTTGGAAAAATGCAACAAGAGAATCGATTGTGTGTGTTAGTAGACACAATCGATTCTCTTAGTAGACGAATTATTTTTGTTTAGTTTTTTTTTACTGCAGTGAAATTATGTTGATTGAATGAAACCTTAAACAATCGCTGAGTATATTTTTAATTTAGGTATGGTCAGTTTTAAGGAAGTCAAACTAAATATGAAATAAGTATTTAAGTAAGTTTTATCTTTATCATAAGATATCGTATCATTAGATAAATAAGTATTATTGAATCGTATCCATTATGTAAACACTGATCAAATGACCAACTGACATAGAGACCTTGACAAAATAGCGATTGCTGAAACTGTTAGATAAAGAGGTAGTATTTTAATCATCAGCCAAGAGCGTGCCTTACCTACCGCGTATAGAACAAACTAAGAATAAAAATATTTAGATAACAAGTTTTGCAAATTACAATTTTATTGGTTTTCATTAGGTTGTGCTAAAATTAAAATTAGGTAAATCTATTTATAGACATAAAAATCAAAATAAAATGCAGGTAGGTTAAAATGAGGTTCACGCTCGTATGATCAATCAAAAACGTGCGACTTGAAATGATAGATTTTTGTCATCATCATCATCAATCTATATCAGTCCACTGCTGGACGTAGGTTCCTGCCAAGACGCGCCACTGAGCCAGGTCTTCGGCTCTTCTCATCCAGTGTTTGCCAGCTACATGTCTCAGATCCTCACCACACCTTGCCGGAGGGCGTAGATTTTTGTAATTTTTCAATAGAAACTGTCGATAATAATTATGATGTTTAGACACCTAGTAGGTCAATATCTGAAGCATCACTCATTGCCTTTGTTTTGCAAGTTATCTATGAAATTAGAAATGTTGGTCCCCCGCAATTTGTGTCTATAAACAACTGTACTCTTTTATGGTGTAAGTACAACTTAATTATAAGCTGTTTTATGTTCTTTCTGGCTATGGTTATAAAAGTTTACTGTCTATCTCCTATCCTCACGTCTCATGCAACCTTATCTTTCTACCTTGAAAGGATTTTAAATACTTATCTATTCACTAACGTATCTTTAGTTTACTTCAGCACTGAATACCATTATAGTAGGTGCCAAATTACACCGCAATACAGGTCATTCATCCACCTTCACCACGATGTCGCAAAATTCCATTTATGAATGGCTAATTCTGTCGCTTTCCATACAAACCTGTCGCTAAGACGGTATCGCTCGAATCTCGTTAGTTTTACCATACATAAATTGAATTTTGCGACATCGTGGTGAAGGTGGGTGAATGACCTGTATTGCGGTGTTATTTGGCACCTACTATAGAACTATAATTCACCAGAATAGTTCATTTTTCAACAAAAATGATAAATAACAAAATAATTAAATGTATTCAAATCGGGACCTGAAATGCCCCAACGCCTTTAGAAGAACTTGTATATATACCTCTAATAGTTAATGCTTATTTTTTATCTATCGATGCCAGGTATTGTATCTGGAAGTTCTTTTATCAGAGATTTTAGAGAGAAATTGTATCCTGAAACTACGAAAGGTTCGAAGATTATACACCTCTAGATTCCATCTCTGCCTAACAATAATAACACCTTGCTGAATGCACTTCGTGTGCTAGTTGTTGGCTCTTTGTTCCGCTCATCTACCTGACTTACCTTTCTACTAATTATTCATTTTTAAATTATTGTTTTATAAATAAGTAGGTAGGCACTTCACTTGAGTGAGATGTGAAATGATTTTGCGCCTCCATTTTATGGTGTAAACGTAGACAGGTTAAAATGAGAAAACACTATTTGCTTTTAGGATTTGAAATATTATTTACTTTGGTCACTCGAATCCGTTCTCGTGTTAGTTTTTTTGGCCTTTTTCTAGGCTCTAGCACTTAGATCACCTAGGCACGTAGGCTGATTTACTGCTCAAGAACTGATCCGGACTCAAGAATAGATTTTTGTATGAAAATCTCTACTCAAATCCATGTTATCTGTATCGGCACGGCATCGGGTCGTGGTGTATAAGACAGCTCTAAATTATTCTTGTGATTTTACCGAAAAACAGAGTTTGACTTTATTATTCCCCTGACGATGTGACGACGATATTTTTTGTTTTTTTATTTGTTTATGTATAACAGTTAAATTATTCATACGGTTCAAATCCGGGTGTCTACAAAACATCTGATAAGCAGTCATTTCATTTGACAGCTACGATGTTTTTTATTCAACCAACATGATGGTGTATAATATGTTAGTCCATTAATTTATAATAACTAACGACTAATATAATTCGATTTGCGACTTCATGACGAGGATAGTCTTATAGAAACTTATTTTTTTCCTATAATCTAAGTAGTTTTATAAATTTCCAGTTTTTAATTGTTAATTTTAGCGTCGCTATCTCTTTAACATGAATAACTAATGCTTTGGTTTCTAAATCAACGTATTCGTTGCTATTGGGGTCAAGTACCTGTTTGCTTTAATATTATTATTTTGTTTGTTGATTCTTTTGTAGCTTTTCTAGTATTTTATTAGCCGTGTATTTTTTTATTACATACCTAACCCACCTGCTATTAACATTAATACGTTATTAGGTACCTACTAGTGTTTAGATGTAACTCTATCCGTTCTTTACTCTGGTAATCTTCTTTACAACTTGGTCATTAAACAGTTTTCTACATTATTTACTTAGGTACAATTGTAGGTACTTAAAGAATAATCTCCAAAGGCAACATTGTTTGCTAAACTAAAGTATTGATTAATTATAATTTGTTTTAGTCTTCGTGCTAATCTTAGATTTCAATAAACTAGGTATGTATCTATATCTAAAAATGCAATAAGAAAATATAAGTTCTGCAAAAATAACCTAGAGAAAACAATTTTTCCGTTGTTTCATTCTCCATCATACATTGTATTTACAATTTTTCTTGGCAGAATTAGTTAGTTTGTGTTAGAGGTGTGCTGTGTGGGCTTACCTGATTAGTGAGTACGTCGATAAGAACATACGCGAGATAGACTATCTCCTCCTCATCGGAGCCGAGAGCGGCGCCGCCGAGTCCCGCGGTGCGCACATGCAGCGCGCACACCCAGCCGCCGCTGATCATCGCGCCATGCAATAACACACTCCTTCACGAACCTTCCTCTTCTCTAAACACTTCACACACTGACCATCCGTATATTTCCACACTTTCTAACGGTAAAGTACCAAAACCGCACCGACGCGCTACACCGTGGGTGTCACAGAGTCCGAATTTTCTTGTCTTTGAGCACGTCGAAAGCACTTTTTAGAAACCTGACGGTTACTCAACACGAAACCAGACTCGCGTGCGGCGCGGACGCCGTTTTACCGCTACTCGTCTACGTAAGCTGTTTCCGCTGTAGGTGAAAATCTAGAATTAACTCACATTATTGGTTACACGAATGCCTTCGAATGAGTCCAGAGTGTCTGTTGTAAAGCTTGCTTTTAGATGTCGACGAACCACCGATTCCAAGTTCCAATTCTATTGTCTCGTATGCAATTTTCACTTCGCACGCTTGATTGACCACTGCACTGATTGTTGAGTGTCTTGCTGAGTAGCGTCCGATTTGTATGGAATATTTTTGAAATAAAAAAATGCTTGGATGATCCGACACGAGCGTGTCTGTCCGATCGGTGGATCGACTGCCGCCGCTCGCTTGCCCCCCTGTTGACAGTGCGCAGGTAGCGCCAGGTGAGGCGAGCAGCGCGACGTTGCCAAACCGAGCATTATCAATGATGAGATAGCTGCTTCTACCACGTCATTTTGAAATTCACGCACCGTTGCCACCAGGTAAATTGCTGTTCAAGTTCCATTCGAAATTCGAATATTCCCTTATGAGGCTTCGATGAATAGTGCGCATGTTTTGAGTACCGAGACTGTTCGGTCGCTGTTTAGAAAAGAGTGACGTACGTTGTACTAATCATTATTTTAGAAAAATGCGAATGTGACATTTCGTTGAATACCTACTTGCTGACATTAAAATACACTGCGTTTGCAGTTTGACGACCTCGTTAGCGTAATGTAGAGAAAGTGGAAATAGTTTGTGTGTTATGCGATTGTTTTGAGGTGCATTTGTTGCTAAGTTCATTCAGTAAAGGCAAGGTCGATTTAGCGGTAATTTTGAAGTGGTTGTGAATGTGCTATTCATTGCTGGGTTACCTGATAGGGGTTTTCTATCTCCTTTGGATGGAATGCCATGGTATGGCACCTTTTTGATATGTTATTTCGATCGTGAAGTCAAAGTTCACATCCGCAATGATGTTTATTTGATACAAAGGCATTGGTTAACCTATCGATTGGTTCACGTTTGTGGTTAAAAAATTAACCAATGACGAGTGTGATGACGCTTCAATTGTTGTTCTTGGGAAAAATACCACAGCACGGAAGATAAAGCTATACCGACTGAGCTGTGGTGCCTGTGAAGGCATTGTAGGTAGGTATATAATAAAAATGGCATCCAAACTTTTTAAAGACTAACTAGCCTTCGCGCGTTCTAGACCCTTTTAGAGTGTGACTTTCCAAAATTCTTTTCTTAGTGCACCCCTACACTATATAAGGATACTACCCTCTAAATTTCATACCTCTAGGACTTATAGTTTAGGCTGTGCGTTGATTGTCAGTCAGCTTCAAAGGAGTTTTATATATTTAGAAGATTTATTCACAAAGAAAATTACAAGTATTTACAATATTCACAATATTTTCAACCAGTCTAACTGATTAGGCTAATCCCCTTAGCGACCCCTGCCGACAGTCGCAGGGGTCACTAAGGGGATTATTAAACAAAAATTCAGAAATCCCCCACGCAGGAGACACAAGCAGGGGAAAACTAGAATGAGACCTGATTTACTGCTCAAAGATCCACTGATGATCAAGCACAGATTTTTGTATGAAAATCTCTACTCAAATCTACGATCATACCTAGTATTACCTAGTAGGTATGCTAGGCTTAAAAACACCTAGAAGGCTAGTTTTGAAATACTAACTAGGTAGTTCAGTTGGACACTCTGTCAAGAGATCATTATCAGTGGCAATTTACTTGAGGCCAGTGGTTTTCTAAAATTGCAATAGTCGTAATAAAACCGTAAAAACCGTAATTCATTTACACTACGGCAGGCGGATCTAGACCGGTCTGAAGTTGCGCTTTCGGAAATTGTGCGCAGGTACAGGTGAGACAAACCACCTATTCGACCCTAAAAGTGACTACTGCGCAGCGTTCCGAACGAACTTAACGCCGGTCTAGATCCGCCGGCCGTACTGTATGTGATTGATTTTTTTTTCTTCTTTTATTGTGATAATCATAAATCATTTATTATTTGTGAATCTGGGCGGTACAATATTAGTGTAGTTAGTAAGTGAAAACTTGAATGTCCAGAATCTCTGGCTTATTAGCATACAAACATGAGGTAGGTATATATTAGAAATAAACTATAGTAAGACATGCCAATCAAAAATATAAATAATGAAGCATATAAAATACAGAAAATTTAAAATAATATCACCTACCTAATACATAATCAATCTTATATTTAAGCAGAATGTATACAGACACCTAGTCAAATTAAAAATGACAATTATTTCACATCTGGTGTGTCAGTGTCACATAAAAAATCATTCGCTGTATATTCACATTCAATACGCCTTGGCGTGTTTTTCTTCGTTTTCTTTCCTTCACTGGCATAATAACGGTCACCGTATTTTCAGAAAACACAAGCATACAATGTTGTTACAACAAACCTACAATTTGACGATGTAAATGCACACAGAACTAGTAATTAGCACTTTTAGGGACCCTTGCTTAGGAGTTGTCAAATGTCGAGGACTACTACTATTGCGTTGATGGTGGCCTTAGAAGTTGTTTGGCCAATTCAGACTGTGCGTGCAGGAAAGGCTTCCAAACTCAGGATGGTTTAATTTTTGATGTATTCACCACAATATTTTAAGGACTTCTTGAATTTGCTGGACATTTGTTGTTAAATGAGGAAATGTATTAGTCGAAAAACTTAAATAACAAGACTTCCATTTCTACGTTCAGGCTTCATCGTCAGATTATGATCATGATGGCAGTTCTTTGGAATTGTTCTATTGATCGTAAACACCGCTGAAAAGTCACAGGAAAGCCAAATACGCAATGTCGTGTACGGATGACGTGTTTTTGCCAGTTATTCTTATTTAACTGCCAAACTACTGAACCGATTTTGATAAAAATTATGGGACCAATTTGGAAGTACCTAAACCTTTTGAGATGAAAAAAGAATTTTTCAACCCGGTTCATAAATTAAAGTAACAAACATAAAAAAAAGAAAAGAAAATACATTCGAATTGAAAACCTCCTCTTTTTTGAAGTCGGTTAAATAATAGTACTCAGTTAGGTACTTATTACTAATTTTTCTATAAAGAAAAAACAACAAGAAGGCATTCTAAGTTTTTGTTTCTATAAAAAATCACAATTTCTACCTAGAGGAAAATGCAAAGGTGCGCGTTCAAATCTTTTCTATGGAAAAATTGGTATCCAACTTGCCAATGTAGCTTTTTTTGCTACAAAACTTTTTAGTTGATACTTTTTGTTGTATTCACTGAAAAGGAGTTTTGAAATACCTAAATACTCCTTAGATACTGACACGACAATAAAAAATAATGTTTGCTTATCAAGTACCTACATACACGCAACAACATCTTTTTGAACGTACCTACAAGAAGACTGATAGACAATACTCTTAGCATTAAGTCCTCCTAATAAAACAATTTAATTTTCATTTAGGGTAAGTAAGTATTTATTGCTTAACCTTTCCTTTGTATTTGGTAGATTAGGAACTTATTTACAAAAAAAGATCTATTTTTGTTATTATTAAGTATTATTATGTATCTACAGAACACCGCATTGTACCTACGCCAGAACGCACGTACTCTTTGTTAGGTAAACATTGATCCCCCGACCCCAGCGTATCACATTAGCTTGAGGGTCAATGCTATGACACTTTTTACGTGGTTTTCCGCTTTATAAGTACCTGCTTAGTGCTTAACCAACCAAGGGAAAGGAAGGTTCATGATTTTAGCTTTTTAACCCCTAAAGATGCAAAACGCTTCAAGGTCTCAAAACACGTCATAAACTGAGTAGAAAGTTGCTAAGGTTGAAGGATATCAACCCCAAAAAACTTGATATTCCGAGGAAAAAAAACGTGTAGAAGTGAAACCTTAGCAAAAACCAGTGCGTGGAGTCCCTCCGCTCGGAAGAAGTTATACTTCGAGTGCCACGCATTCATTCTTGCTCTGTGTTTAATGTGAAATTAATTTAGTATTTATTTTTATGTAGGTACATAACCAATATGCAGTACCTACTTATTTAGTTAGAAAAGGCTCTATGCCCATGTTGCCTAGATCAGAACTAGATGGCACTGCTAAGTTTGGTCGGATCCTAGAACGCGCAATCGAAGTGTTTTGCGTTTTGTGGGGATCTCCGTATGTGATCACTCTCGCTCTGTCTCATGCTTCCTATCTCATTTTCTCCCACGTTAAATCTTATGAATTTATGTGTCTGTCTGTTTTTACTGTCGCTTTTTCGTTTCATCGACTTTCAAATCACAACGATGCCAAAGAAGTTTTCACTTCAAAAACTCTTGGACATTTCTCACAGCGCCCTCTAGTACCAAACTAAGCACTTCGTCAGCGTCCCGTTTGGTTCTGTTGATTTTCCGGTGCTAATCCAGGTTACGAACTTTATAGGTATAAGTGTTCCAAGTTTCATCCAAATCGGAACAGCAGTTCAGCGTGATTTAAACACAAACATCCAAACATCTAAACTTTGACAGCCCAGGGCTTAAAAACACATCTTATCCAAAGATATACTGTGAAAAACAAATGAATACTTACCTACTTACTTTGAGAGGTCAAAACATTAAAAAAACATTGTCAGACGAGATAAAGCTTTGAATTTTAGATCTTGCTGTCTAGTGTTTTCTACAAAACCGTGGCCGTAGTTTTAGTGGCTGGGTAATGTTTCATAGAGTAGATTAACGAACGAATGGACTTTAAAAACTAATCAATTTACCTTTTTTTTGTGACGAATCGTCATAATTCGCCATCTTGCTTGGACAAACATCTGAGTCGTGTCACGCTGTTAGGTGCAGTTTGCTTGCAAGTGTAATTCGTCCGCAGCGCCACTTATCCAAACGGAAATTAAGCGCAAAATGGTAAACTAAGAATAGGGTAATTGCCTGACTTTTACTTTGGTGTCATATCATATTAGACGTATCCAAATTAGCGTCTTGCAAAAATCGTTTGATTTTAATCATTGGTACTTACACTTACCTAAGTACTATTTTCGTTAATTATATCATTTTTATCATATTAGCGTTATGATTTTGACCACGTCTTAATAATATTAGGTAATAAGACGGTTGGAATAATAAAAAAGTTTCAGCGCGGGTAATAAGCTGCATTATTCTCATATTATTATAATTATGAGAAGCCGTCATGGATACATTATTATCTCATTGTCTGGAACCTTGGAAAACTGCCGAATCGGACAATGTTGTGCGCAAGCGCAGTGATTTTGTAAAAACTAAATAAGTAGGTAAAAATAAAAGTTTGAAATAGTGAATTGCAATTTTTAAATTACTATAGGTACTATTTTGTAGCTATATACTATTTTGTATGCTACTTATATTAATACAATAATGCCCTTTTATTCACAAAGAAAATTACTACTACCTAATACAGTATTTACAATATTTACAAAATACACAAATGAAACAGTTGAGCTATCTACAAACCGTTGCAAACGATTTATAGATAGCTCAACTTGTCAAAATCAGTAGGTACCAATCCAAATAATACCTAGTAGCGGATTACATAAAGATACTTAGGTACCTACCTATTCAACGACTAGGTAGGTACCTATTTTTCCGGTTGTGCCCTTCCATTTTATTAAACGCTAGATAGTCACTTGTTTTGGGCAAAGCGTATAGATATAGACAGATAGATAGATAGATTCATTTATTGTTCACCACAGTACCAGTAGGTAGTACCTAAATAAAACACATATAACTAGAAAAAAAAATAGATAAGACAATGGGCGGCCTTATTGCTGAGAGCGATATTTATATAACTATATAGTAAATACGCTGTAACTTTCAGTAAACAACTTTAATAGATTAGTTATTACCTATAATAGAATGACATCGTGCACCGCCCCTTCCTGCCATTGGCGCGCTCATTATGAATCCAAGATGGACGCCAACGTTTTAGGTTACAATTACAAGCCCGTGATGGCTTCTGACCTATTTTACTTCACAACGAGATTGTACACTGTGTTTTTATACCTAACTGAATTAAGAAAACTGAATTCAGCCAAGTGTAGGTAATACGCGAGCGCTTGTGGCTGACTAGGCTGAGAGGATGGTATGGGTGCTGGGCAAGCCTACTCCATCTAAACATTGTCCCAGGCACTACAGTGTGTCGTTAAGTGTAAGCATAGGTTGCCTCCTGACGCTGTATAAATCATCTTCAATAGATGTAAAGGCCTATTGTTTACTAGGTGCCGCCCGCGACTTCGTTCGCTTCCCGTTGGTTCCCGTTAAGTTTTCGGGATAAAAAGTAGTCTATGTGTTAATCCAGGTCACGGACAATATATATTCCAAGTTTCATCCAAATCGGATCAGTAGTTTTTACGTGAAAGAGTAACAAACATCCATCCATCCATACTTACAAACTTTCGCGTTTATAGGTAATATTAATATAGGTAGGTACCTAGTAGGATGTGGTAGCTACCTACGTACGTTCCAATAAAATTGATCCAACTAATTTGAAGTTGTGTGTGGTCGCCATTAGCGTTGATTAATATAGAAAGGCAATTTATAAAAAAACTTGTCTAAACAAAGTTCCAATTTTATGTCAATGTCGTTAAGAACGCACGAACTTAACGCTTGCAAATTCTACGGTGTGATTCTACCAAAAGTTGAATGAAGTTTTATTAAATCGGGCCCGATTCTGTTGGTGCATGTTTCTAAACTAAGCTGACAGCAATAAAATTAAAGCTGTTGGCCGTTTCGGATGGCTTTAGTGCAGTCAAATTAGCTAGGAGAAGTTATACTTCGAGTGCCACGCATTCACTCTCGCTCTGTGTTTAATGTGAAATTAATTTAGTATTTATTTTTATGTACATAACCAATATGCAGTACTAAATTATCACTTCAAAATAAAAAGTAAGAAGTTGCATGAACACTGCCATCTATTATATTTTGATTGTAGCGTATTATAGTCTCTTTCTATTCCCCCCGCTGTCAGTTGGAAGTCGTTTAGGTATCTTCAAAAACACGGGCGGTCAAATGCTGAATTGCTGAACACTGCCATCTATATTTGATTGTAGCATTTGTAGCGTATTAGCCTCTGTCTCTTTCTATTCGGGAGGAATAGAAGGAGACAGCGACTATGTCATCCCGTAACGCAACGTTGTTGGAAGTCGCATTAGAAGTATAACTTCAATAACTAAAGAAAATTAGATTCCCGTCCTTATTTCATTTTATTACAATAAATACTTAAATTAGGTAATTGGGGCTACAGAAAAATATATCCACTATACCTACCAATTGGTATTCACATTATTTGAAAAAGATCTGCTTTTTCGCTGACTGTACCTACTCACAACCTACCTACTTTTTGTCACCGGAGTAATCTGTAATTTGACAGGTAATACATTATGATATGAGTGCGGTAAGTTGAAAATTACAGCCGAAGCGATATTGCCAGCCCGAGCCGTAGGCGAGGGCTACAAGAAAGCAGAGGCTATAATTTTCAAAGCGCACGTATGTCATACGACGTTTTATAACACATTTGTAAGGAAATAAATAAAACTCGGACTTTCTTCAAAGAATAAATCTTTATTCACTTGTTGAAGCAGTTATAAAAATTTGAACAATTTGTAAAAGAATTAAATGCTTATTTTTTATCTCCCAAAGTCAATTTTATTCATAAAATGTTGACCACTTTACTGACATAAACACTCTTTGCTAAGATTTAAAAAAAGTTCCGTTCGTTTTAGTGGGAGCATCTTGATAAACCGTACGTTTTACATTACCATAACGCACGAGTGCGTAATGACATACATCACAATACTGAAATTGGTGAAATAAGAGACCCTTTACGAGCAAATGTGTTATAAACTACATAACACAAGAATTCCCTGACAGATACCTACCTACTTACCTAATGAAGAGGTACTTTAGGTACCTACTTTCGAGAAAGTTGACAAGTTAACTTGACAGTTACGAGCCGTAATTATGGTAAGCCCTTTCGTTTTGGTTTTTTTTTTTGAGCTCAATAACATTTTGTACGCGTCCGTACACCTATCAATTAGTATCTTGTAGGTAGGTATTATAGTATTATTTATTTATTATTTCATACTTTATTGCACAAAATTATAAATTTGTTACAAAGGGTGGACTTAATGCTAAAAGCATTGTCTGCCAGCCAACCCAAACGTGGTGGTGTTGGCGTGCGACATTGCAAAGAATAATACTTAGGTATCTTAAATAAAAATTTGGTCTATAAGTACCTATACTACATAATTTATAATTTACTACATAATAAATATATATAATATATAACATAACAAATCAATAGAACATATATGTACTCAACAAAACAAAAAAAAAACAGAGGTAGGTATGGTGAAACAAGGTGGTATCTATATCAAAAGATGATGCTGTGAGAGGTAGCATACAGCTGTGTAAGAAAAAGCTCGCTGGTAAATTTTTTGAAGAGTTGCATTGATTTAATCTTTTTGATCTCGTATGGCAGTTCATTCCATAGCCTGAGGGCCTAGTACGAGTTTTCAGTGTCGCCCTCACTAGTGCGCCCAGCACACTAGTGAGCGCTGATTGTATGGAGACACTGAGCGGATTTTTTTAGAAGTTTTAAATGAGAGTACGGGTTCGGTGTAGCCAGCCGCACGGTGCCACCCCTTCGACAGAAAAAGAGTTACCGCGAAATGAAGAAGTATGTTGAGGGGTTTCTCAAGTTATTTGGTAAATAGAGGTAGGTAATTCTCTAAAACCTATTAAAAATATGATTTAGAATTTTAGTATAAAAAGTCTCAAAACTGCAGCAACATAAAATTCCAACAAAATCCCAATGATATTTTACTATAGGTACCTCTTATACAAGTGGAGACCGCGTTTAGGTAAGCGTAGTGTAGGACGCACTCTCTCTATAGTAGGTGCCATAAATTGAGTTTTGCGACATCGAGGTGAAGGTGGGTGAATGACCTGTATTGCGGTGTTATTTGGCACCTACTAGGTGGGGTGACGATCTGAGACATGTGGCTTGCAAACACTGGATGAGAAGAGCCGAAGACCGGGCTCATTGGCGCGTCTTGGGAGAAACCTACGTCCAGCAGTGGACTGACATAGGTTGATAATGACGATGATGATGATGATGACGATACTTCTTTAATTTAGAGAATGAACCCTTATAGTTGTAAAAACAACTACATACATTTGTGTTTGTATAACTAGGTAGGTAGGTACAGTCAGCACTATAAATTGATTGACAATTTAAAGATTGTCTGTTTTTGTAGGTATATGTTGTAGTAATGCAGGTAAGCGTAACACAAGAAATTGATACAGCATGTTGCTTTTATAGGTAAATACCGTTTGACCACTAGGTATCACACAATGGGTAGTTAGGTACGATGATGATGTGTACTCACAGGAGGTTACAATATGGCGCTTACTGTATAGGTATCTATACTGTGTTATAAGTGGTCAACAGAGGACGTCAAGTTCGTATTTGTGAACTTGAATGTTTTTGTAGCTAAGCAGGCACGTGAGCCAAGATGTAGGTATAGGTACCTACAATACAGTCAGCAACAAAAGTTGTTGATTAACAAATTGAGTTTTTAAAATTCACGATCTAAGCAATCACAAAACGTTACTTATGAGGGGTTCTATCATTAAAATAAGTTTATATCTCTCATATTGGGTAAGTAGGTCCTTATTACCCCCAAATGGGGCTTGTAGGTGACCAATTAGCGCTCTAGGGTAATAATGTAGCTAGAAGAGTCCTAGGGCGGTAAGTAATTTGAGGGACTCACGCATGTGTGCTACGTCTCGGCCTTCATTTACACGTTCTTCCCTCAAATTACTTACCGCCCTAGGGCTTTTCTAGCTACATTATTACGCTAGAGCGCTAATTGGTCACCTACAAGCCCCATTTGGGGGTAATAAGGACCTACTTACCTCACAATCGAGATGTAAAGCAGAGTAGTTAGCTCGGGTGTAAGCATCAATTGCACCCTCGAACTATAGGCGCCCTCGCTGCGCTCGTGCGCCTAAATATCTCGGGTTGCAATTGATGCCTTACAGCCCTTGGCTACTAATCTACTATTAAAGACATAAATATGTACCCTACCTCTTGCAAAACTTACAAAACAAATATCGAAAACATTCCGGAAACTGCTTATAAACTTGTGCTGCTGATTGTACCTAAATAAATACAAGTAGGTGCCTACTTTACAGTCAAGGTTTTAATACTGGTCCGTCAAGATAGAAATACCTAGACAGACAGCTTTTATGCAAAATTACATTGGACCTTTGTGGATGCCCGTACCGTAAAATTACGGTAAGAATCCTTAACATCAGCCTGGCGCTACTCACGCCCCTGCGTTGCGCCGCCGCCGTCGCGTCGCAGTTCGATCCGCCGCCGCGCCGGCGCCGCCCCCTTCACCGCGCCGCCAGATATTTTGAACAAAAAAAAACTCAAGAAGAAAATGAAAATGGCGCCAATGTGTAATATAATATTTAGTTTTCTGAATGAATAAAAATACTGCGTACGTAGAAAATGAAAGCAAAGTGTAAAAGTAACGTCACGCAATAGTTTTGGCGGGTATACCTACCTATGGTGTTCAGTCAACGACGACGTTTTAAAAACTGACTTATTTCAAAAAATGGACTTGTCACTTGGCGAAATTTTTGATTGACCCCAATTTCCAATTACCAATTTTTGAATTTTTGATTATGGTACATGGTATAGAAGAAGAAGAAGACTTCGGTGAGTACGTAATGCCTTATGTAGGTACTACTTCTTCTGTGGGTACTACCTACTCAAATAATAATTATTATGCTTGAGGTTTGAGTGTTCTATTGGAATACGAGCCTCAGTTAGCCACGCGTTGCTTAAATCGCGTGTTAACCTAGAAAATAACTCGATCTGGATTATACGCATAAACAAACTACCTACCCACATATTAACCAGTTCAATTTGCTGCATCGAAGTTTAGAACAGTAATTAAGTAGGTATTTGGTTACATGCTCAGTTTCATGATACCTGTCGGACTGCTATGTTTTTACATTTTTTTTAGCTATTCACAAAATTATTCCGCTTTGATTATGGCAGTCAAGTTAGTTTCTTTTCTTACGGCCACTTAAATTAAGTTCACGCTTAAATTATTGCCATCTCTTACAAATGAGTAATGTGAAACAGTGGCAGAGCAATTTTAAGTGATGCGCTTAAATTTGAGTGACGTGTCAGTATTCCGGCCTATGGACATAGGTATGTACCTACTCCAGAAAATGGGTTGTGAGTAGAATAACATCAGAGGTTTCTCAGTAGAAATACCATTGGAATTTCATTGGAGTGTCATTTAGGTCACAAAATGGTATCGATTCGCTTGTTGGATTTTTCTAAACTAACCTAATTTGACATCTCTAAAATTATAGCCGTCCTTGTTATTTCAGTTTATGAGAAAGGGACGGCAACATTTTTAGTGCTGTCAAATTAGTTTAGTTTAGAAAAATGCAACAACCGAATCGATACCAATGGCAGCCTCTGATTATGAATTACTAGCTTCCGCCCGCGACTTCGTGCGCGTCCCGCTGGATCCCGTTGATTTTCCGGGATAAAAAGTATAATCTAGCCTATGTGTTAATCCAGGTCACGGACAATATATATTCCTAGTTTCATCCAAATCGGATCAGTTTTTGCGTGAAAGAGGAACAAACAATCATACATCCTTACAAACTTTTGCATTTATAGATAATATTAGTAATAATGACCCAAAAAAAGACTTGGCAAAAGGACAAGCCTCCAGGGCCAAAACAAACTTGAAAAAAAATAATTATGACATCCCAGAATTATTATCCCTCAGTCCACGTGGTGCTAAGTGACCACAGAGTCTCCTGCACTTTTCTCAGTTCCTTGCCCTTACATCCTACACCATCCATAGTAGGGAATACAGCGTTAGTTTAAAAAAATATTAAACGATGCATGACTCAACCGGTTCCTTCTTGCATGATACGGCTCACGTACTTTCCAGGGTACCGTAGAGAAAGTAGCGGAAGCCTTGCTCGTACTGTCTGTTTGTTTATCCTTGGCCGTGCTTTATGTAGAGCCTACTTCTACCTATACTTACCGAGTTGCTCATCTACTAGGTACTCTTAACTCAATATACCTACTTAACAGATAAGGTGTGTAAATAACACGCAGACTAACGAAGCTTTTACGGATGAACCCAAATATTCTAGCAATTCGCGTCAAAAGTCGTAAATTTTTTGACAAAATACTTTTTGCTAAGTTGGTATACGAGACAGATTTAATATTGAGAATAGTTAGTGCATTCGTTTATTTGGCCACCTTCACATACCTACGCATTGGCTTATACAGCCGCCAAGAGAATGTTTACCTCTAAGTACCCCGGCCGAATACAGTCACTACTTAAATCGTCTGTAAAAGACGAAAAGGTCAAGTCAATGATGATGATGATGATGACATACGACATCATCGTAGGTAGGTAACTAACTGTTGTAGTAGGTACAATAACTGTAATGTACGGAACCCAAACAAATATATATATTTTTTTTATGATTTCACAAAAGTAATATTTATTAGAAAATCACATTGCTCCGGCCTCCAAGTTAATGAACGCTCGAGTACCTGGGTATCTATTTTTGCATGGACATATTTATGGGACAGGGCCGTCGCATAAATATTCCTAATACCATGGACCAAATGAGGCTGTCAAATCGTTTTTGTGGTACCTACGGAATGTGCTTCCAAACATGTTTTCAAATTCTGCCATAATTGAAGTGCGGAATACTTAGCGTGGTAATACTCTACGACTCATAAATAACAGGAAATCAACTTTTTCATAAGAACTAACATCTGTCCATGTACTTGGACACACTCAAATGGATGGATAGGTAATTATGACTAACATTGCAATGTAGATCATAATTACATGAGTTCAATAGTGTCGCAAATGACTGAGCATGGTAGGTTATTCTAAATAGGGTTTTGATTGCTTTGCTTTGCACTTGGCTTGGGTCAATTTGTAATCTTAATACCTAGGTTAGGTTTAATACCTAGGTTTTTGCATAACCTCAATGAACCGGACGCTGTAGGAAGGATTAAGTTTCAGCCGTATATAGTTAGAATTAGTATAATTGCTTTGATTTAAGTTATAATTAATGATTAAGTATAGTTTTAAAGAAAACTAGAGCATGTAAATTATTTGAAAACTACAGCTTTTTTTTTTTTTTTGTTCTGGCACTGGAGGCTTGTCCTTTTGCCAAGTCTTTTTAAAATTACCGCTAAAAAAGTAATGTTGTTATTAAAATTAGAAATTATTCGACAGTACGTATAGGTACTAGTATAGTATTATATAATCTGTGTAGTATTATATAATCTGTGGTATAGGTACTTACTAATAAAAAAGTTGTGAAATCTATATAATATTAAGCTAAAAGATATGATTTGTAATTTTAAACATAATTTTTTCTTATTTTCTGCGAAACTGGCGTGGTTTCACTATTCTAAATGATAAAAGTCAAGATTTTCAAGTTATTTGAGCTGGCAACATTGCCTAGTGACAGGTGTTTATGTTTACACTGTTTACGCGCCAATTAACAACAATGGTTGGGGTGCCGTCATTTCACAACCATGGAAAACACAACCCCGGAATGTACAGTCAGGAATTGACGTATAATTTGGCAGCCAATTCCATGGTTGTGCAATCTCGGGACGTGTTTTCCAGGCCGTACAATGTTTTGCACAGGGTGGGAATACACAGCCATGGAATTGGCTGCCAAATGGCATCGAATTCCGGGGCTGTACTTTCCTTGGTTGTGTTTTCCATGGCTGTGAAAGCTCAGCACGTGTCGGGAATGCCCATCCACGGAATGTACAACCTGGGAATTGGATGCCAAAATACGTCATCACCTATGCTTTGTTTACACTTACTTGCCTGACTATGTGAACGATTGAACGATTGAAAGGGAACGTAAACAGAACAAAATATTTCATTTTTACTTAGGTAGGTACCTATATTTTTTATTAGTGTGTATATATAGTCAACTTCGCAATCGGTAGGTAGGTTAGGTTAGGTTTGTTTATAAAAAATGTGAGCGAAGCGAGCCCATCCATAAAATCTGCTAAAAAAATAAACTGAAGTTCTTTTTTTTTACGAAAGATCGACTTTCACAAATGAGTAGGTTAGGTTAGGTTTGTTTATGAAAAATGCGAGCGAAGCGAGCCCATCCATAAAATTGGCAAAAAAATAAAATCTTCATTTTTGACCGAACGCTAAGTTGACTGATTGCGAAGTTGACCATAAATAAGCCGTACTTTACTAATCTGGTGGTTTCCTTAGTGCTATAGTACCAAATAAGTTATTATGTATTTTTAAAACAATAAATGAAAAAAAAAAAAAACACTAAATTCACACTAGTACCATTTTTACTCTGTAGTTACATCTGAACGAAGCATAGAATGAATCGACCAATCAGGAGCAAGTACATCAATTCCATGGTTGTGCTTTCCACGGGCGTGAATTCCCTACACGTGTCGGGAATGCACGACCATGGAATTGATGTATTTTTTAGTTTTTTTTTTATACATGAATTCCATGGTTGTGTTTTACCGGGCTGTGCAAAATCGGGCCGTACAAACTCAGCACGTGTCAGGAAAGCACGACCGTGGAATTCATGTATTTTATACATGAATTCCACGGTCGTGCATTCCTGACTGCGCTTTCCACGGTTGTGTTTTCACAGGCTGTACATTCCATGGTTGTACAATAACCGGACCCCAATGGTTGCTCGCCTCGTTTAGTTTATTTTACCAGTTTTTCGATGCTTTTTCTCGGTTAGTTTACTTTCTAATATCGTGGCTTCAACTCTTAGGTGGTCTTCGCGACTTCGTCATATCCATACGCAGAAGTTATCAGATCGGAAGAAGGGGTTATTTCAGTGCGAGGCGGAGCCTCCGCTTACGAAGCACCGGTGAGAGTGACAGCGAGGAATGCGACCTCGGCATCATCAGCACCTTGGATTCCAGCTCAGATGAGAATGACCACAGCACTCCGAAAACTCCTGAACGAACTTAGAGTAAGCATACTTTAACTAAAACAGCATATTGATTACTAGCTTCCGCTTGCCCGCAACTTCGTTGGCGTCCCGTTGGACCTGGATAATTTTCCGCGATAAAAAGTAGCCTATGTGTTTATCCAGGTCACGGACAATATATATTCCAAGTTTCATCTAAATCGAATCAGTAGTTTATGCGTGTAAAGCTTAGACCGCACTAGGGCGTCGCGGCAGTTAGCTTCTATATTCTGTCCAAGGTGAAAGAATATAGAAGCTAACTGCCGCGACGCTCCGCTGAAGTGCAGTTCCGCCCTAGTGCGGTCTAACCATAAGGGTAACAAACATTCATACATGCAAACTGTAGCGTTTATAATATTAGTAGGATACTAGTAGGAGGATACTAGTATTATAATTTTCACATCCAAAAATATGATCAAGATTATGTTTGTACCTACTTAGATCTTTTATTGTTTTTAATCCCGATTCTCATCGCTGAAGGTCTTTATCCAATTGCAACTTTTAATTGAATGCTAGACTTGTTGATAACAATAATGATTTCACATGAGCAACAATTATAATTAGAACAGTTATAACTATGATAAAATTGTGTAAAATAATACTCAATCAGGTTATGATCTTGGAACTTTAGTTTACAAGTATGACCCCAAACATTTCCTCAATTTATCAATTTTGGGTCAAGCTTGATACTGACTATGTCTTCATTTTTCTGTGTCATTAACTATTGTGAAGAATTGGTAAAGAGCTAAAATATTTGAGTTAGTTTAGCCAAGTTGAACTACTCTGTAGTACCTATTATAAATACATATAATTAATTACTTAAATAAATAAATTTTCACTGACATTTAACACAACACCTTCTAGTCCCAAACTAAGCAAAGCTTGTACCATGGGAACTAGATGGCTGATAGAATACATATATACTTTTTTTTTGTAAATACATACTTATAATAAATACATAGATATTAACTATGATAAACTTGAAACTTGTACTATGATAACTAGATTGTTGATAGAATGCTTAAATTATATTTTCTTGTAAACATGTAACTCAAACCAACTCGTCAAGATTTATTTGTGTAGTTACAAAAAACTTAAATCTTGTCCTTGCATTCAGTGAAGGAACAGGTTTCTCTCACAGTAACATTTAAGCATTTACTTTTAATTATGTTATGAAGTACCTTTACCTAAGTATAATTTACCTCTTATTCTAATAACTAGGTTCATAGCCTTGGGTTTTACTATCAAATGATTCTTGAAAGTTTGTATAAGTTAGGGGTGATGGAGTTTTTAGGCCGCCTTAAGGCACGTGGCGTCCGTGGCGTAGCTTGCATAGTCAATCTTCACTGATTATCTAAGCTAGCGACATCCTGTGCTGTCACTATTTGGATGGGTGACCGTTAGTGGCATTTATATCTGAGTGCTTCTGTGCTTCGGAGGGCACGTAAACTGTCGGCCCTAGCAGTCGCTAAGCCACGACGTAGGCCTTCAGGTGGCCTGAAAACTCTGTCACCAGCGGGCCTAAGATGCGCACCGCGAGATATTTGTCATGTCGTTCTGTCAAAAAGTAAGCATTTTGTACCAGTTTAGGAACTATTGCATTATCTGTGGTAATGTTGTCGAGAAACTGCGCCTTTGAATTTTCAACTTTTGACATTTCTGCATGACTATTATCTCGTCCTCAGAGAGGTACGACGACTAAGAAGTGTCAAAAGTGTACAATAAGGCGCGTTTTGTCGACAGCATTAGGCACCACAGTTAATGCAATAGTTCCTAAACTGGTACAAAATGCTTACATTTTGACAGAACGACATGACAAATATATCGCGGTGCGCATCTTAGGCCCGCAGAGTTGGCCACTAACTCATATGAGCTAATAAATACCAATAATATAATAATAGTATTAGGCACTTG
Source organism: Eulithis testata (assembly GCA_947507515.1). Lineage (NCBI taxonomy): Eukaryota > Metazoa > Arthropoda > Insecta > Lepidoptera > Geometridae > Eulithis > Eulithis testata. Next base: position 4,988,306 of record OX382218.1, on the reverse strand, counting down.
CAAAACAAACCAGCTATTTCATTGTATTTAAATTAAGTATAAATTATACACATTACCACATGAAGTACATTTTTATGATTGATTACTTAATTATCCTTTTGTTTAATGTCATTTCATATATTTTTGCAGATGAGACCAGAAGCCAGACCAGGAAGTTCCTCAAAGAAAATAATCATCTGAAGAATTTCATAAAATCCCCGTTCACACTGAAGAAATACCAGAACCGGTGCTCGTACCCGGACTCAAGATGCACAGGATCTATCTCTACCCCGGTGACTCCGCACATCCAGAACAACCCTGGCACTCCATCCTCCACCCACTCTTGCACCAGCATTTACACCACTTCATCAACTTCAAGCCGGGCTCGGAAGAGCTTGGCCAGTCTCATAGCCGATACAGAAAGCTGCAGCAGTTCCCTCAAAGACCTTAAGTTTGATACTGATTCCGGTACTGATTCTAAAGAAAACACTCCAACAAAGTCTGTGAGACGAACCAGTCGCAATATAAAACTGACGCCTAAGTTCCAGAGTTTCAAAGGTATTCTCCTGGAGCAGAGGAAGAATATTTCTCCTATGAAGACAGCAGTTGTATGTTTGACTAATATGGACATGAGCAGTACAACTGAAGCTAATTCTAATTCGTTGTGGGGGAATAAGATCTGCACTGACGTCCCGTTGGGGTGTATTGTGCATTGTCCCCCTGCTGACCTCACCCCAACCAGCCCAACTCCTTGAAGTAACGGAGAAGGACTTTGGGTTGATGACAGCAATGTTCCAACATCCCCGATGGTGTTGTGGATGCCGAGGAGTGAGACCCGATCAGCTCCTGCAGTCCCGTTTTGGATCTGGCTTCGGCTGTGGCAGAGCAATGCAGCAAGACATGCTCTACTGTTTCTTTTTCCTGAAGACAGCCACGACAGAGGTCGCTGTCTATCGCTCCGATCTTGAGGAGATGGTAGTTCAGATCACAGTGGCCCGTAATTATACCTACTATCATCCTCAAGTCTTCGCGTCTTAGCTTTAGCAGTGTCGTTGTGATGTGCGCGTCCGTTGCAGGAAGCATTATTTTTGTATGAACTGAAGCTGATTTCCCTCCGAAAATCAGCCACAACCGCATAGTAAATATAAGTACCCATATAGGAGAGATAATTGTTATCTGATCCAAGTAATCAGCGGAGTTGGGTACTGGTGTCCTGTGGCACAGGTTTATCAAACCTATTTCAGGCACCAGTCTCTCACAAAAGGGAGGGGTCACTTTTGACCCATACCTACCACCCATGGGTAAAAAGTGACCCATCCCTGACCCTGATCCTGAGGGTCTCTGACCCTATTTTTGGTCAAAAACAAAGCAAACTGCTTTGATAAATCTAACTTTATTTATTTACATCTGTTTATTTGTATAGCTATTATTTTTCGGGAATATCACGAGATCTCAGTTCGGGGCGAACTAGTAGGTACCTTTTAGTTCACTTTAGTTGGCAAAACTGTGGTCACAATCACAATCCAAATGAAGCCTTAATTACAAGAACAAAAGATTATGTGTACAAGTTATTTAAAAAATATTGTCTATTCGGCGAAGTGATCTGCATCCCGTGTGATCTGATTATCTGACTGTAGAAAATGGCAGATGACCGCGGCACCCTCGTTCGCTTCGGAGACGTGAAGTCCACTTCGTAGAGGCCGAACTTTGTTCTAAAACCAAACAGATATTTCAGCGGTGCAATCGTTGTCTCATAAAAACCTGCCGTACCTATATAGGTTTTCTGATCTGTTCTCATACTAAATCATAGGTATTCTGTGACTAAATAGTGCCATTAGCGCGTTTCAGCGTGTTTTTTGTCGTCAAAAGCTTCTTGTTTTCGTATATCTGTGGCCACATCGCTTGACATTATGCTGGGCATCGAACGCAGTTCAAAGTTTACAATCGGGGGGCAGAACCGCACAGCTGAACCTAATATTAAACTCTCGGTCTTATTCTTATTTATAAGTTATAATGTCGTTAGTAGCTCTTGACGGTCTTGACTCAATCTCTAGAGTAGAGCAAGGTATTTATTACATTACGCTCGTGCCCATTTTCCATCTGCCCTGCTTACTGCTGCCATATCTAAATTGGGTATTATATAGAGCCTTCACACTAGTCCAGTCCATGCCGCTGCCAGCATTAATGCCACGATTCATTCCGGACTTATTGCCACAGCAACATCGCCTTTATTCTTATTAGAGAGCAAGGGCATGAACTTGGGCCGGGACAGAGGCATGATCGTGTTCACACACTATGGTCTTGCGCACTTCCCTGCCGAATGCAGCAGAGTGTGCACGCACCTTTAAGCCCGTTTGAAAAAGGGAGCAAGGGCATGAGCCTGAGCATGAGCCGGGGCAGGAGCATTACCGTAACTTACATAAGGCCCGTGTTTGCTTCCCGGCCCACTACCGCCGCCATACCTAGACGGGGTATTAGAAAGAGTTCTTACTCGTATCCATCCATCCATTCGAAGTTATCCATCATTGACCAGTAGCTGAACCCGGTGACGTTTACTCCATCTTGGGTGATGGACAACAGGACCTGAAAAAAAAAATTTTAAACTAATTTCGTATTATTTGTTATTGACGGGCTAAAAAAGAAAAAAAAATCTTAGTAGTATTTTACACAACTTTGTATTTTTAGTGTCTGTGTGGGTAATAAATGTAATAATGCCTGAAGCCTGAAGAAGTCTAAGGCCGGAATACTGAAACGTGACTCAAATTTAAGCACCACAAAATTGCTCTGCCTCTGTTTGACATTACTAATTTGTAAGAAATGGCAATAATTTAAGTGGCGTTTGAGTATACTACTAACTGAAAATAATGCTTAGGTAATGATTATCCCATTTCAAGAATAATATATTCCGCCATAGGTATGGCCAACCTCCGAACATAAGCCCCGGTATTCAATTAAAAAAATATATATTAAGCTCGTATTTACAAGTCACTCCTTGGAAACTTCAGCATATGAGCTTAACACCCGAACACTGAAACGTTACTCAACGCCACTTAAAATTACCCTGTCTCTGTATAACATTACTGATTAGTAAGAGATGGCAATAATGTTAATCCAATTAGCGTTTCAGTATTGGGTCGGGTGCAGGTTCATATTTTAATTCACCTGCTCCAAGTGTTTCTTGATGAAGCTGATTCGGTTACTATCCTTCAGTTCATTCCCAGCGGTGGAGTATCCACACTCTGTGATCAGAATCTCTATGTTCCCGTATTGTTCCTTTAGCCAAGCCATTTGCTCGCGCAGACCCATGGGGCAAAGCTGAAAAATCACGTGATATTCCATTGATATGCTCATTCCAGTTTACCCCTGCATGACTCCCCTGCGTGGGGGATTTCTGGAACTTTTGCCCAATAATCCCCTTAGCGACCCCTGCGAATGCCGGCAGGGGAAAACTGGAAAAGAAATTCAGAAATCCCCTAAGGGGTTCATTTACACCATTTTCTCATTGATATTGCTACAAACATTGTGTTCACTGTTCAACTAAGATCCTTTGCGGCCAGTGTCTTGGGCACGCTTCCGATTGCTACTGATTTGGACCAGTTGAGCTATCTATAAATCGTTTGCAACGGTTTGTACATAGCTCAACTGTTTCATGTGTATTTTGTAAATATTGTAAAGACTAATTTTTAATTTTCTTTGTGAATAAAGATCATTTGAAAAGTATTTTTATACTCACCACCATAAACTTGGATTTTCCATAAGGCATGCCTGGCTCCACCTCCATGACAGCCCTCAGTTCCGGTATACCCTGCATGAAGAAAGAATCCACCTTCTCACCAGGCTTCGCGCGGCGCACCAACCGGCAGGTGTAGTAGTTCAATCCGAAGAAGTCGTAGGTTCCTGTGACGAGGAAACTACTCTTAAGAGATTACTGTAATTTGAATTAGGATATAATCTGGTTAAACTGGCTAGGTAATAAAGAATTTGAAATCTATAGGTACTCGTCAGCTGTACGTCCGCGAACACGTGTTTCTTCCCAGTTTTCAGTTCTGAGAAAGCTTATAATATAAGTTCCAACGACTACAAGTGAATTTAATACCTAAAAGCTGGAACCGGAACCAAAAGCTGATCCAATGTAAAATGAAATATAAAATTTAAGGGTTTTTTGCTGCTTTTTTTTCGTGGTCCCAATATTACAGTCAAAGGAAAAGCTCATATGAAATGAAATGAAATTTAGTAAGAACCAAACGTCTGTTACTTTGTGGTAGTAGGTATGTGGTAATTCTTATAATAGGTAAGTAACTGAATTATATTAACAAAAATTGCATGCAATGATACCTACCTACGTAGACAAATTAGTAAGGACATCGTCATATTGATAAGTATTTAAACCAAAGACCTACCTCTCACAAGCTCTTTCTCTGCATCAGTGAAGTCTGGTAGCCTGGAGACTTCGTATCCTTCTTTACTGCTAACATCTTTCATCAGTTTTACCAGCGTCGGTGGCCAGCCTCCTTTCTCCGAGTAGATTGGGTGCGTGAAGCGTCCTGTCTGGAAAAAAAAGCAAACTATTGTTTTCTAAAGCTGCGCGTCCACTGCGTCGGAATCATTGCGTGCGGAACGAAAAATGAAGACAGACAATGCCGCTGCAGTGCACGCAGTCCCATACAAAGCAAAAAATAGCCTGTGTGTTAAACCACGTCACGGACAATATATTATATTCATAGTTTCATCCAAATCGTGTCTAGTTTTCGCGTTAAAGAGTAACAAACAACCACTCATCCATACATTCTTACAAACTTTTGCGTTTATTATAAGTGATGAGTTTTAAACAAAAATAATTATGTACTGTATTTTTAAGCGCCTAGCATTTTCTTTTTCAACAGTACATTTTATAAAATAGTCCACCGGAACTTTTTGTTAAGTAATTTTGAAAGAAACCGTGTCGTCAGGGATGAAGCCATAACAACTACTCATCCATACATTCTTACAAACTTTTGCGTTTATTAGAAGTGATGAGTTTTAATCAAAAATATGTACCGTATTTAAGCGCCTAGCATTTTCCTTTCAACAGCACATTCTATAAAATAGTCCACCGGAACTTTTTGCTCAGTAATTTTGAACCAATGGTTCAGCGAAACCGTGTCGACAGGGATGAAGCCATAAGATTAGTAGTATCAGACCCTTTCACACTGTCTCGGCAACGACACCAATATCACTCACTTTGTTGGTATCGGCCAGTATACAAACGCCCTTGTGAGACAGCTCTTTTTTCCCAAGTGTATTGACTTCGTCTCAGGTTTTGCTTTCCGTCACGCAAATATAGCCTTAGGTAGTCGAAAACTGAACTGTTGTGAGCTAAAGTGTCGGTGAACCCAAAATATGAATTAATAAGTAGGTGCTTGTACGTACTAACACCAAGCTTAAGTGCTAAATTTAATTATACAGCGTTCTAATGACTTATTTTGTGAATAAAACCAACCTATGCCAGTTTTGTTTAAAATGTTTGGTGCCTAAACTGCCATATTTAATTGCCCTTATAGATTTAGAAAATGAAAATGCCATCCAACTAATCAACTTTGGTGTGGGACGCTACTTGCGTCGATACCCTTGCTCCTTCACATCTGCCTAGGACTTCTGTTGAGGCTGGTGCGGCGGCAGATTCAGCCGAAGATCTCAAGAGGCGCAAGTATGCAGGTCTCGATAGGGCCTACACATTTGTGCCTCTCGGGGTCGAGACTAGGTCCGTGGGGTACCGAGGCCCTCCGGGTTTTCAAAATTCTTTCAGGGCGTCTAGTTGAAGGGACGCGTGACCCGAGGGCTGGTGATTATCTGGCCCAGCGTATCAGCATTGCTATTCAGCGCGGCAATGCAGCCAGTGTCTTGGGTACGCTTCCGACTGGTACTGATTTGGACCAGTTGAGCTATCTATAAATCGTTTGCAACTGTTTGTAGATGGCTCAACTGTTTCATGTGTATTTTGTAAATATTGTAAATACTGTATTAGTTTTAATTTTCTTTAAGTATTATCAACTTTAACAATGACATGATGGTGATATGGTCTATAAGTGCTGTCAAAATTTTGTATAGAATATTGACCATGTCCTTTAGATATAACTTTTGTAATATAGAGATGTAAAATAAGGATTACCTATTATCTGAATGGTAACCAAATCGCAGGCTTCAACTAGTGTTATTATAATACTTACGACGAAGTCAATAGAGAGCTTTGTCAATGTTGTATCTTTGATGGAGTACGGAGACAACCACAGCAGATTATTTGACAGTGATACTTTCCCTGGAAAGAAATTAGTTTGTTACCTCCAATAGCCAAGAGCCAAATTGCAGAGTAACTAAGTCCAAACACATGCTAGTGCAAAAATTAAAACTCAAACGGCCGAATACTAAAACGCCACTTAAATTAAGTTCAGGCTTAAATTATTGCCATCTCTTACAAATGAGTAATGTCAAACAGAGGCAGAGCGAAGTGGTGCTTAAATTTGAGTGACGTTTCAGTATTCCAGCTTTATACTCGCATAGCATAGGAGATTAGGGTCATCCATAAATTACGTCACACTAATTTCGTGATTTTTTGGTGCGACGACACAAATCTTGCAATTTTAAATCTAAACACGATTGTATTTTCATTTACATTATTTTTTAATAATATATTTTGTAATACTTAGATAAGTAAAAGTCAAAATAGTATAAGATTTTGAAATGTGACGTCACGAAACTTAGGACCCCTACCACCCCTTGTCACACACTTCGTCGACCCCCTCTCGTAATTTTTGAATGACCCCATAAGACCAAATCTAAAGTTTGGCAAGGTAGGGTGACGATCTGCGAAATGTAGCTGGCAAGCACTGGACGAGAAGAGCCGAAGACCGGACTCAATGGCGCATCTTGGAAGAGACCTACGTCCAGCAATCTTATTCTTATTTTTTTTAATATATAAAACTTTTTCGAAGCTGACTGACAAACAACGCACAGCCTAAACTATAGTCCTAGAGGTATGAAATTTGGAGGGTAGTATTCTTATATAGTGTAGGGGTGCACTAAGAGAGGAATTTTGAAAAGTCGCACCCTAAAGGGTCTAAAATTAGGATCAAAGATTTTAACCAAATATGCTACTACCACGCGAGCAAAGCCGCGGGCGACCGTTAGGTTGACGATTATAACATACCATGATACAGCGGCTTGAACTGCGAATCGTAGATTCTCCAGGCCTTCGCATGAGCTATCATCACGTGCTTGCTGCACAGGAACACCGCAAATTTAGGGTCTTCGAACCCCGGAGGTAGCATTCCAGTTGTATACGTCAGATCACAGAGGATGTTGGGTTCGTTAATGGTGAGCCAGGTCTTCACGCGGTCTGCGTAGAGAGAGTATACCACGCGAGCGTAGGCGGCGAACCAGTCTGATATAAGAGGGTTGGTCCAGCCACCTGGAAAACAAGTTCATCATCATCGTATTTACACAGATCCAGGCGTCCAGGGGACTTGAAAAAAGTTCGGCCAGGTCTGGACGATTACGGAATGGTGGCTAAGGGACGCTCAATGACCACGAGGCAGACCACCCGCCCGATAGTCTGATGATATTGTGGCTGTAGTTGGCCAGCAGTGGAGAAGACTTGCACAGGACCGGAGAGACTGGCGTACTAAAGAGGAGGCCTATACCCAGCAGTGGGTGCGTACAGGCTGAATAGATAGATAGATAGGTCTGGACAAAGGTGGAGATTTGCAAGGCAAAACCGTAAACTATAACTTCTGTAGAAATATATTTACCAAGGTCTTGCAAGTTCTGTGGTAGATCGAAGTGGTGGATGGTCACGATGGGTTCGATGCCCTTCTCCAGCAGTGCGTCTATCAGGTCGCTGTAGTACCTTGCACCATCTTCGCTGACTTGATTGCTGTAGCCAGTGGGCAGCAGACGAGTCCACGCGATTGATAGTCTATAATAAGGAATAAGAAACATTTATTCTAGATAGATAAATAATACTTTATTGTCAAGGATTGTGGATTGTGTAGAACTGTGTACAGAAGATCTGAAACGGTTTCAGCCATTTTTACTACTTATCATCAGTGCCATCGGGATTTTATATACATACCTAGTTGTATAGAATAGTAGATTATTTAACAAGGGGATAAAGCAGTGTCTTCTGTCGCGGGTGACGATTTAAATCGCGAGCGTAATGAAGGACTCGAGGTTTACTCCCGAGCGTAGCGAGGGTGTTAAAAACTTAAATCACGAGCGAAGCGAGGGATTTAACACGAGTCCTGAGTATAGCGAGGGATTTAAGTTCACCCAAGACTAAGACAGCTTTATCACCGAAGAAAATACTCTACTTTTCGTACCATTTGCGAAAAAATTAACACAATAATAATATGAGATAGCATTTTAGAACATTAACTTATTTATAAAAATAAATTAAAATAAACTTAACGTTTATGTATTTGAAGAAAACAAAAACGCGGCATTTTCCTAGACTAATATTTTTTTGTCGGAAAAGCAAAGGCATCAAGCTCATACGGCCTGCATAATAAATGCGTATTCCTTTTTCAAAAAGATGTATAATGCTTTGTACACAAACTCAATGGTGTAAACACAGATGTAGTTCAGTATAAATTGTATTCCAAATTTAAATCACTTTCTCCCCCTAGAGAATGAAAGAAATCCAGCACAATTTTCTCTCCCTGTTTTTAACAGATTAAAAATGACTATTGTTATGTTCGCTTTTTGTGGCATAGAATGTCACTTTTTTGAGCAAGTGGTACGAACAATATTTTTTCGTACCACTTGCTCAAAAAAGTGACATCGTCACCCGCGACAGAAGACACTGCTTTATCCCCTTGTATAATAATCTACTATTACTTTACCGACTTCTGAAAAAAAGAACGAGGTTCTTCAGTCGTCTGTATGCTGCTTTCACCAGACTACCAGCGAAGGAAAAATATCTTACCAAGACATATATAACTGAATTTCACTTTTGTAAAATCATTTGAGTTTTAAAGTCCATTACTTATCATTGGGCTTTGCGGTAAGGCCGCTGTACTATACAATCTACAAAATAAATTAAATAACATTACTTACGGAACAGGAGATAAAAAAAAACATTAGGTAGGTAGGTTAGGTACCTATGCCTACTCATAAGGGAGCGCGTTGATGTCTTTTTCAAGAAAAAAAATTAAAATGTCGAAAAAAACTATTATACCTACTTAAAGTATGAATAACTTCATATGCATATTTATAAGATGCTAATTATATTAATCTAATACTATAAAAATAAATGATGGGACAGTGTAGTTATTGTAGTTTGTATATTTATGCTATTTATGCATTGTTACTAACAGCCGGACATAAACACAACAGATTAATTTTATTCTAATGAGAATAAGCGAAGGGCAAAGCAGATGAATCTCTACCAATGCATTGCCTTATCACGCACGTCCACTGAGGACGACCTCTGTGATTGCACTGCGTCCATCACACTGATATCGCGTTCACACTATGCCGCTGGCAGCATTATTGCCGCGGACTTATTGCCACAGCAACATCACCTTTATTCTCACTAGAGAGCAAGGGGCCGGGAGCCGGGACAGAGGCATTATCGCGTTCACAGTATGCTCGTGCCCACTTCCCTGCCTAAGTCTCTGCTGACTGCGGCATAGTGTGGCCGCAAGATGCGACGTAAAGCTCAGGCCTGAAGCACTAACCTATAAAAATTCAGTCCAAGTGAAGCTGCCATCTCTACGTCTCTCGGCCACTGGTGGTAGGAGTCACAAGCCACGTCACCATTGCTGAGGTCTACAATCACAGTAGGATCTGCGTGCGTGAACCTGTCCCATATGCTTTCTGCTTTGTCTGTAACCGATAAGCTTACACTGGTTTTTCTTTGGCACACTGGTAAATGAAGTTTGGATAGAATACTCTGTCTTGGGAAACTGTGGGAGGTCTATGTTTAGCAGTAGATTAAAAGGCTCATGTGGACTAAAACTCCAGAAATCACCTTGGGGGAATTCGCTGGGTATATCTGGAGTTTTAGTCTAAAAATCTCCTTAGCGTCCCTGAAAGGAAAATGGTGCATTTTCCCTTAAAAACTTTAAAACGAATTCTATTATTCAGAGAAACAACTTTACTTACATTTGTTCCAATGCCTCACACTTTGCGTTACGGCCTCAATTATTATTAGTTAAAATTCCACCGAAATTAAACAACAATACTCAATTACTCACAAGAAAAACTATTAAAATAAAAGTGCTAATGTTGCTACAAAAAATGACGGAACTCGAATCCTCCTCTAGAACTCTAGATAAAGTTCTTACCGCTGTCATTCCAGGCCCCTTCAACCTGGTACGCAGCAGTGGACGCTCCAAACTTGAACCATGACGGAAACTTGACTTCCACGCACCATGATGAGTAAACTAATGAACTGAAAATACATAACTCATTTATTGATTTAATTTAAGTTAATTTTAGTTTAATTTATCTTGTATGGACGGCTGTTGTCTCAAATAAAGAATTAATAATAATCAAATAATAGTTAGTATTAGGTAAGCGTTAAAAAAATGATTAATCCAGATGGTTCAGTGGTAATTAATTAATGGGTATTCCTTAGCTTAGTCTAACTATTCCTAGATTTAAGATTATGTACCTACCCTAGTTACTAACACGAGAGAAATAAAATGAATTTGAATTATGTGTATGTAATAAAATTATTCATTTTTATTGATGATATATTTTTTTTGTTGCGCTTTACGCTTTTTACGCTTTTATTTTTTAATTCTGTAAGTATCTGAATAACATTTTAATTTAAAATCCATTTCTTGTCAAGAAAACGCATGCTCGATCCCTTTGCAAGAAAAATTAATGATTTTATTTTCTGAACTCCGTATACGTTTACCTACCCGACTAAATCAAATCAAAGGAAAGTAATGCTCACCAAAAAACGACCGCCGTGAAACGCAACATGGCTAACACTGATTTAATTTTTACAGTTTTTATTGTAAAATGTTCTCTGATTTTTTTTCCTTATTATGCGTTTAGTAATAACTCAAAAGTCACGGTCATTTATAAGTAACTAGATATATTACTGGTTCGGAGGATACAAGCCATTTTTAATTGTATACAGGGTGAATTAGAATAGGTACTTTAGATAACTTAAACTATGCTTTACCTAAGCTCGATGTAAGCTTGGGAGCTTTTATTAATTTCACTGATTGAACTGCTTGTAAAAACATTTGCCGAAAATACACGGTTTAACCAAATTGAATCACTTTGATTGAACCGTGTTCAACCAAATTGAATCGCTTTGGTTGAATGGAGCAGAAATGAAAGGAATGGTGTACATTCAATGACATTGACTGATTCACTTTTATTTTTACGAGGATCAATTTGGTTGCTTCATCCAAATTGAAAGGCAAAAGTGTACCGTGTATTTTCCTTTTATGTTTACAAGGATCAATTTGGTTGCTTCATCCAAATTGAAAGGCAAAAGTGAACCGTGTATTTTTCTTTTATGTTTACAAGGATCAATTTGGTTGCTTCATCCAAGTTGAAAGGCAAAAGTGAACCGTGTATTTTCCTTTTATGTTTACAAGGATCAATTTAGTTGCTTCATCCAAATTGAAAGGCAAAAGTGAACCGTGTATTTTCGGCTTTAGGTATGTACTTGGATTTTAAAAACTTAATTAGTTGTTTGACTTATGTCGACATGTACCTAGTAAGTACTGGTTGTAAATATACTATAAATATTTTTGCTTGTATTTCATCGACGTAAGTAGCTGACTGTACCAACTAGCTACCTATTTACGTAATTTTTAAGAACGATCCTTTTATTCTTAGAGTATTTCATTTATTACATTATAATGATAAATTTATGTAAAATACTACTTACCTATGTACCTAGATTAATAGTATATTCTTTAAATAAATAACTTTATGCCTACCTAATGTAAGTAGGTACTTATATCTTATTTGATTATTTTGCTGCAGTCAACCAGCATAAACCACGCTAAAGAAAATATCAATTAAAAATAAATCTTACTTTATAAAAAAAGTCATAGTAATTGCTATGTTAAGCAGGTAGTAGGGTCACACTAATGGCAACAGCGTAGTGTCTCTGGAAATGTACTTTTACCCGTAGCACTACCAGTAGTGCCACGGGAAGGTAAAATTTCCCTTTACTAGGTGCTAAGCGGTAGTGTGATAATAAAGGAATTAAAATGTTTCATTTTTTTCTTTTAATTGATTATTACTAACATAGGTACCTAATATAATATTTTAAATGAATTCAGTCTCAGTATATATTTAGGAACTAAGGAGGTTATTATTAGGTATATTTTTTGACAAAGATAGGTAGGTAATTTGATCTGGATTATCGATATACTAAGTAGGTAGGTAACTTAGCGTTGGCAGGTAGTAATAGGTATTTAAAATTTATTGAGGAAAACCCCAGATAGTCTTTATTTGTAAATAAACTTTTAGGTACCTACTCATCTGTATTTGTTTAGGTTTCATTTGATATGGAATGCTTTTAGACGGAGAGCGGTTTGCAAAAGTGCAAGCACTAAAGTTTATAAAGATAAACTGACATTTCGATTGTCATTTGTCAGATTTTGGTAGGTATAGACCAATGGGAGTGGGGTGTCCCCCACTCCCATTGGTCTATACCTACCGATGGGAGTGGGGGACAGTGGATGTAGATACCCTTGCCACAGATCTTTTCAATTTATTCATAATAAAATAACATTGCAGATTACTCCAAGGCGTTATTCTATTATAGACTAGCAAAAAACATTATAAAATATTTACATTATAATACAATATTACAAAAAGATATAACAATATCATTTATTACTATCCTCTGCTTATGTACCTACCAAACATTCCACAATTGCTTGATAACTTCTATTCTCTGGCGATTGTAGATTTTAATTGAAATAGGTATTCAAAATTTCAAATGATAACATTTCAGAAACGTGATGTCATATAGTATTATGCCCATCTATTTGTACATTTTTTTTTCATATTGTGCAATAAAGAGTTAAACAATGTCACGTGATCGATCCCAATATATTTCTAAATTTTTCGAAGTTACTCTTTAGCGATATAGAATGTCAACTTTTTTACAACTAACTTTATGGCAAGTGTGCGTGTAGCCCTAAGTTACATGTAATTTTATATTTAAAGAAATTAATTATGAATACTTATTATGTACTTACTTACTTTCGTTAGATCAATGAATCAACGTCATACTTATACTTACTTAATTTTTGTAAATCTATATCTATATAAATATATATAAAAGAAAGTCGTGTTAGTTACACCACTTATAACTCAAGAACGGCTGAACCGATTTGGCTGAAAATTAGTAGGGAGGTAGCTAAGAGCCAGGAGACAGCTATAGGATACTTTTTATCCCGTTCGCGGGGAAAAATGAACATCCAAAAAAATTTATCAGTAAAAACATCAGTCCAGCCGTTATCATTTGTTAGAAATGGTATAGCAAAACAAAACTGACATGGAACAACTGACAGCTTGAATAAAACCTTTTAATGTTGGTGGGTACACAACCTGGCCGTAAATAATCAAATTAAGAAAACAACATTTTCATTCTAGCTACGTGTACAAAGATGAAATTTTTAGTAAGCGTTTCCAAAACGTGCACCCAGCATTTGGAGTTTTTAGGGGTTTGTAGAGGTTTTTAGGGTTTGTAGGGGTTTTTAGGGGTTTGTAATTTTTGTTAAATACCCGTGCGAAGCCGGGGCGAGCCACTAGTTGTGTAATGAAATGTTGATAGGTACATAAACGCACAGATTCCGGTGTGATAACTTTGATCATTATTATGGAGTCGACCTTTGATTTTTTTAACCTTACCGACCGACATTGCATACTTCCGACGTACCAAATCCGTGTTTGTTCCTAATATAGACAAAATAATGTTAAGTGGTAAATTCGTTCAATTCTACTTATTTACTAGTAAGAATAGTAAGTACTATATGATCTGTGCAACGGTTGACGTTCTTTTCATTTCCAAGTATTGCAACGTGATTCCAACTATCGATCGAGCGCTGAAACGTCACTCTGCTGGGATAACTCTAGAACTAGACTCGTGCTTTCGAAAAACGAACAATGTATGAAACGGGGGTCAAAATTTGAATCACGTTTCATACAAAACGAGATTTTCAGTGGGTAATTTTGGTAGGGAGTTCCACTTCTTCTTACGTAGGAACTACGTATTACATATTCTTTGGCTGGGATTGTTGTTGACTATAGGTAATACTTAGTAGAATACGATGTACGAATAGTACCTAGGGGCTTACTTACAAAGGATGTTGGTCTGGATTGAGAAATCCTAAACTCAGATCAAGATCCAAGGCTCTCAACTTAACCTTAACCTCTGGCAAAAAATAAGTACCATCGAAAATGAATATGAATAAATGTTTATTCGCAAAGGAAATTACAACTAATACAGTATTTACAATATTAGCAAAATACACATAAAACAGTTGAGCTATCTACAAACCGTTGCTAACGATTTATACATAGCTCAACTGGTTCAGTAGGTACCAATCGGAAGCGTGCCCAAGACACAGGATAGTGGTAGTGCAGGTTTTTGCATAACCTTAATGAACTAGACACTGTAGGAAGGATTAAGTTTCAGCTGCATATGGTTAAAATTAGTATAATTGCCTTGATTTAAGTAATAATTAATTATTAAGTTTATTGGTTACGAAAACTAGAGCATGTGAATTATTTGAATATTACCGCTAAGAAAGTAATGTTGCCATTAAAATTAAAAATCATTCGACTGTATGTACAATATACGGTACTTATCTTTAGAAAAGATGTGAAATTTTAATTAATATTAAGCTAAAAGATATCATTTGTAATTTTAAACATAATTTTTCTTATTTTCTGCGTAACTTTAGTGTGATTTGACTATTCTAAGTATTATAAAAGGTCAAGATTTTCTAGTTATTTTAGCTGGCAGCATTGCCTAGTGACAGGTGTTTACGCGCCAAACAACAATGGTTGCTCGCCTTGCAAACTAACGTTTTGTTTAGTTTATTTTACCAGTTTTTCGATGCTTTTTCTCGGTTAGCTTACTTTCTATTATCGTGGCTTCAGCACCATTTTGGTTATTTACTATTTTCAACTTAAAATGTGTCAGTACTGTAGGTTTTCCATTGCAAAAAGCTGTGCAAAGTAGACCTTGCCGCGCAGTCGTGTAGCATCGTATTTTGCTGAATTTTTGATACATGGACTCTGTAGCCAGCTTCAAAGAAATGGCTGCAACAACTCCTAGGAGGTCCTCGCGACTTCCTCATATCCATACGCCGAAGTTATCAGATCGGAAGAAGGGGTTATTCCAGTGCGAGGCCGAGCCTCCACGGGAGTCGCTTACGAAGCACCGGAAGCTCCCTGTGGTGGAGAGTGAGAGTGACAGCGAGGACTGCGACCTCGGCATCATCAGCACCTTGGATTCCAGCTCAGATGAGAATGACCACAGCACTCCGAAAACTCCTGAACGAACTTGGCGTAAGCATACTTTAACTAAAACAGCATTATTGAAGATGAAGACTAGCCCGCGACTTTGTCCCGTTAGATCTCGTTGATTTTCTGGGATAAAAAGTAGCCTATGTGTTTATCCCGGTCTGGGACAATATATGTTCCAAGTTTCATACAAATTGGACCAGTAGTTTTTACGTGAAAGAGTAACAAACATCCATACATGCAAACTCTCGCGTTTATAATATTACTAGCTGATACCCGCGACTTCGTTGGATCTCGTTGGTTTTCTGGGATAAAAAGTATCCTATATTACTTTTAATACCTCCAAGAATATGTGTACAAAGTTTCATGATGATCGGTTGAGTAGTTTTCGCGTGAAAGTGTAACAAACAAACTTACATTCACATTTATAATATTAGTATGATATAGGATTATAATTTTCACATCCAAAAATATGATCAAGATTATGTTTGTACCTACTTAGATCTTTTATTGTTTTTAATCCCGAGTAAATCTCATTAACATAAAGTTCTCATCGCTGAAGGTCTTTATCCAATTGCAACTTTTAATTGAATGCTAGACTTGTTGATAACAATAATGATTTCACATGAGCAACAATTATAATTAGAACAGTTATAACTATGATAAAATTGTGTAAAATAATACTCAATCAGGTTATGATCTTGGAACTTTAGTTTACAAGTATGACCTCAATACATTTCCACAATCAATACATATATAAATTTTGGGTCAAGCTTGATACTGTAAGATAAAGAGATCGCTTATTCAAATTTTAGTTATTTTATTATTTTTATTTGCACTATGCCTATGAATAATTAAATAACTTAATTACTGATAGTGACTAGGTCTTCATTTTCTTGTGTCATTTAACTATTGTGGGGAATTGGTAAAGAGCTGAAATATTTAAGTTCATTTAGCCAAGATGAAGTAGGTACTCTGTAGTGTTATAAATATAATAGAATTTTAAAAAATAAACATTTGTACGGAGTTTCGTGATAGGGTCCTTCAAAGGCGGGTTTATCTCCTCTTAAAAGGCTGGCAGGTGACTACTACGATTTAGGGCGGCTGTACACGGGACGGCTCGAGCAGTCGGCGACCACTTCAAGCCGTCAACTGCAAGTTCAATTTCAAGCAGTCGATGCCGAACGCTCGAGCGGTCCGTGTACGGCCGCCCTTACATCACATGGCCCGCCTGCTTGTCTGCCAACTATGACATAGAAAAAATTGTATTGTGTAATACTTATGGACATTTCACACAATACCCTCTAGTCTCAAACTAAGCAAAACTTGTACTATGATTGCTGACAAAATGCTTAAGTTATGCATATTTTTTATAATATGTAACTCAAACCAACTGGTCAAGATTTATTTGTATAGTTGCAAAAAAGTTAAATCTTAACTTGTCCTTGCAAGGAACCTTGTAGGAACAGGTTTCTCTCACAGTAACATTTAAGCATTTGAAGTAACATTTAATTATGTTATGAAGTACCTTTACCTAAGTATAATTTACCTCTTATTCTAATAACTAGGTTCATAGCCTTGGGTTTCACTATCAATAGATTCTTGAAAGTATGTGTGATTTAGTGGTTGATTCTGGTGACAGAGTTTTTTGGCTACTTTAAGGCCTCTGTTGCAGCTTATATTTTTTTTGTTTTTATGAAAGATAGCTTACGTAAAAAAACAAAATAAATACCAATAATATAATAATAGTATTGAGCAATTACAAAAAAAAAACCAGCTATTTCATTGTATTTAAATTATTACATGTGTTAACACATAAAGTACATTTTTATGATTGATTACTTAATTATCCTTTTGTTTAATGTCATTTCATATATTTTTGCAGATGAGACCAGAAGCCAGACCAGGAAGTTCCTCAAAGAAAATAATGATCTGAAGAATTTCATAAAATCCCCGTTCACACTGAAGAAATACCAGAACCGGTGCTCGTACCCGGACTCAAGATGCACAGGATCTATCTCTACCCCGGTGACTCCGCACATCCAGAACAACCCTGGCACTCCATCCTCCACCCACTCTTGCACCAGCATTCACACCACCTCATCAACTTCAAGCCGGGCTCGGAAGAGCTTGGCCAGTCTCATAGCCGATACAGAAAGCTGCAGCAGTTCCCTCAAAGACCTTAACTTTGATACTGATTCCGGTACTGATTCTAAAGAAAACACTCCAACAAAGTCTGTGAGACGAACCAGTCGCAATATAAAACTGACGCCTAAGTTCCAGAGTTTCAAAGGTATTCTCCTGGAGCAGAGGAAGAATATCTCTCCCATTACCACCGGGATTTCTCCTATGAAGACAGCAGTTGTATGTTTGACTAACATGGACATGAGCAGTGTATTATCCCCATCACAAATGTTAAAGACTCCAGAGAATACAACTGAAGCTGATTCCCCTCCGAAAATCAGCCACAACCGCAGATCTGTGTTAGAAATCGCAGAAAGTCCTGAATCGACTTGTGACAGTGAGAAGAGTCACAAAAGACTCCGTAACGAGAGTATCTCTGAAAGTGGTCCTATTTCGAAATTCCCTCGTTTAGACGTGCCTAAGGCACGCCTATCTCTCTTCAACAGTGAAAGACTTAAAGAAATACTCTCAACTAAATCGTTCTACGGAAAAACAAACCCCGAACTCAACACAAATGTCGCTACAAAGATCTCGAACGCTATAGAAGTCAGTACCTCCCATCACAGAAAACCTTTTCATTCCTACACTAGCAAACGCAAAAGAAAACCCGGTCAAATAAACTTAGGGGTCAGGCATAGGATCCGAAAACCGAAACATAACAAGAACAAAATGATAGTAAAATACAACACAGGAAAGAGTTCTAACAGTATGGGGAATAGTACAATGAATTCAACTATGACCACTGGGAATTCTACCATTTCTTCATCAGCACAAGACGCGTCGATGATCAGTCAAAACTCTTCACAAGACCTGGGAAATGGTAAGTTTATTGATTCTGTTGTGACATTGTTATTTAATTATATGTCATTTTTAATGTTAAAATATTATGTAAAATGATGAATCTTATTAAGACTAGAAGCCCTTAAAACGTATGCACATACGTATTAAAACGCCGTCACGTAGTATTAGAGACTCGGAATTCCCCTTACAGAGTTTTAAATATCTTATTTTTCGTAAACTTTACTCTCCACAGACAAACTAGATATATTTGACAAAGAAAAACAAACAATAGAAGCACTTCTCAGTCAATGGGAAGAAGAAGATCTTCCTGAATCAGAACTGAACTACTCCAAGCCAAAGGAACTACCTTGCTTTAGCAGTTCCATCATAGAAGAAACAAACCAAATCTTTCAACCAATGACAGCTGTGCATGTGCCAACTACAATAATTCTCCAAGATAATGAAGCAGTGATCGTTGAATTGGGGAGTAAACCCAGTCAGCAGAATGTCCAAGAATTGACAATGACTCTGTCACACAATGGTATGACTATGGCCCAGAATGGGGTGGCTATGCCACAAAGTAGTATGGCTATGGCCCAAAATAGTATGACTACGGCCCAAAATGGGGCGACTTTGACCCAAAATGGGGCGACTAGGCAAATTGTGACGACTATGGCCCAGAATAGTACGACTATGCCTCAGAATGCGATTTTACCAGTGTCAGACGGCTTACAAGATGTCGTAATGACAGATAGTCATGAAGTAAGTCATGATTGCACACATGGTCAGTTTATATCTATGGAAGGTGGTTATTATATCATGGAAGGTAGCACTGAGATTGACAAACCAGGTAAATATGAATTCTAAGTTGCATCCATGGTTGCATCATATATTCATGTTGCCATGCAGTGATGCTCGCATTGCTGTTAGAAGTGTACCTATGGGGGCAAAAAATATGACTGAATTGACAAAATCTTTTTTTATTGTCGGTTCAAAATCGCAGCGTCAGAGCATTCTGTTGTAGGTAGAAAACGGTTTAACATCATGTGGGCCACTCACAATGTTCAGAAACTTCTTATGAACATTTTGGGACTGTATGAGTTAGTAGTCAGCTCTGGTGACGTTTTTAGGCCGCCTTAAGGCCTCCGTCATGGCTTAACGACTGCTAGAGCCTGGACCGACAGTTTTAACGTGCCCTCCGAAGCACGGAATCGCTCGGATGTAATGTAAACTCAACTAACGGTCATCCATCCAAGTATTGACAGCGTAGAACGTCGCTTAACTTAGATTATCAGTGAAGATTGACTTAGCAAGAGCCACGAGCGTTTCTAATTTTTGAACTGAAAAGTTCTAACTATTTTGGATGTTTCAGATCAAGAAGTTGTACCAGATTTGGATGAGATAGACCGTGAGTTACAGATGCTCGATGAACAGATACTCAAGATGGCGGAAACTAACAATATCAATGCGCAGGCTGTGCTAGCGTCTACAGAGGTTATTGTCGATGGTAAGTTTATCATCATCGAGAAGAGTTTTTTTTTCTGTGATCGAGAACAAACATCTGTGTGTGGCAAACATAGATGTCTGTTCTATCTCTGGGTGTTACTATGTATCATAAGTATATAAATAAATAAAATATACAAAAAAAATGTATTGATGTATTCTATCAGCAATCTAGTTCCCATGGTACAAGCTTTGCTTAGTTTGAGACTACGGAACTAGAGAGTGTTGTGTGATATGTCCAAGAATATTATTTACTAGATGTGGCGCGCGGCTTTGCTCGCGTTGTAGGCATACACATTATTTGGTTAAAATCTTTGATCCCAATTTTAGACTCCTTAGTGTGCGACTTTTCAGAACTCCTTAGTGCACCCCTACACTATATATGGGTACTAAGCTCCAAATTTCATACCTCTAGGACTTATAGTTTAGGTTTAAACTATAAGTCCTAGAGGTATGAAATTTGCAACGCACACCCTAAACTTTAGGGTGTGCGTTGATTGTCAGTCAGCTTCAACAGAGTTTAATATATTTAGATTTATTTATCACTAGCTTCCGCTTGCGACTTCGTTCGCGTCCCGTTGATTTTCCGGGATAAAAAGTAGCCTATATATTCCAAGCTTCATCCAAATCGGATCAGTACTTTTTGAGCTAATTCGTTACAAACATACTTACATACAAATCTTTCCTCTTTATAATATTAGTATAGATCAGTCTGAAGAAGTCCATTCTATATTGATATTCTATGTATACTGTGTGGAATAAAATTAGTACCGAAAACTGAAAGCAACGTTACGACTTCAGTTTATTAAAATTATTGTTATAAACTTTCAGATGTGAAAACAGAGACAGAAACGAGGGGTACTGAGAAATCCAAGCTATTCCCGATATTCAGTAAACCTAACCCGGGCGTCTCTCTCAACAGTCCTACTACTAAAGGTACATATAAATTACCCACTTTAGATGGCAATAATAGTAGATTGTATCATAAGGGAGGGAGCGAAATCATATTTTTACGGCGAGGGCGCTTTTTTGAATCCAGAGCGAAGTGAAGGATTCTAGAGTAGAATCCTGAACGTAGCGAGGGATTCAAAGTACGTCGCCTGAGCCAAAAATATATTTTGCTCCCGAGTGGTACACTCTACTTTTCATCACCCACTATGAGAAAATAAAGTATAAGATAAGATAAGATACGATAAGATAAGATAAGAACATTCTTGATTGCACAAAAATGAAGTACATAGGCGAACTTAAAGCGAAGATATTCCAAATTCAAAAAGTGCGCGGCAAAGTTAATATTAACTTTCCGGCGCACTTATAGTTTCTTATAGAAAACACCACCTTTGGGTGCACATAAAGGCGAACCAAGTCGTTCTTTTCAAATAGATGTGATGAAAAAGCATGAACTTAACTCAAGTAGCGTTTCAGCATACAAGCGATAGTCATCTAAAAAAATTATCTAAGTATTCTATCAGCAATCTATGGGCTAGAGGGGGTTGTGTGAAATGTTAATGGATATTTATTTATTTACTAGCTTCCGCTCGCGACTTCGTTCGCGTCCCGTTGGATCCCGTTGATTTTCCGAGATAAAAAGTAGTCTATGTGCCAGGTCACGGACAATATATATTCCAAGTTTCATCCAAATCGGATCAGTAGTTTTTGCGTGAAAGAAGAACAAACATACATACAAATCTTTCCTCTTTATAATATTAGTATATATCTACATAAAATGCAAAGGTCTGTTTAGATAAGAGTTTTGCATTTTTTTTTACGTTTAATGTATCACAGGGCACATCCGCAGTGGATGTGCTCAGTGAGGCAAGGCATCGTTATAAGCCGTTACCACTTAACATCAGATGGGAAATCGGCTTGTTCCATCATTTAGTAGTATAGTATTGTTGGAAGCCCCTCGAAGAAGCCTAGATTATGTGACGTCACTTGTTTACGCACTCCTTTATAAGGCGATGCGCGCGGAGCGACCGGGCAGTCTTGATCGAACTTTCGTCCGATGCACATGTCTTTATAGCGCTCTACGGTTGCTAATTATTGTGCGAGACTAACTGATTGGTCGGTAACGATGATCAGTTACGAAGTTAGTTAGATTGTTTAACTAGTCAACGCTGTTTTGTTGGTTAAATGTAAACTGTGAGGTTATTTGTGTAAACTGATGATTTCTCGTCGTTTTTTTGTGCCTTATCCTGATTTCTATGAGCATTAATGCGATTAATGAAAGTTAGCTGTTTGTCAGCTGTTAAAGTTGTGTGTTTTTACCACAAATACTACTTCTTATGTTTTTTTTATTTGGAACCGTATCTGATTCCTTACAGTATTATTATTTT
The DNA here is from genome assembly GCA_947507515.1 of Eulithis testata. Classification (NCBI taxonomy): domain Eukaryota; kingdom Metazoa; phylum Arthropoda; class Insecta; order Lepidoptera; family Geometridae; genus Eulithis; species Eulithis testata. The sequence goes on along the minus strand of OX382218.1, from coordinate 4,966,029 downwards.
TGTAGGTGAAAAGAACAGCAAAAAAGCAGTACTAAAGACAGGTCTCGACCAGTACGTCATCGACGCTGGCCAAAAGCAGTTTGGAGCTACGCAATGTTCAGAGTGTGGCACTATTTATCAAGTAAGTAAAACTAATGAATGAACCCGGTATACTTAATTACCTAACTAATAACAATTGTTTACTCGACGTAGTTAGTTACTAGTAAACCGTGAGCGTGAAAAAATAGTTAAAAATAATTATATTAGGCAATCCGTCTCCCGCGGCGTTGCTCGCGTTAGAGTGCGACTTTTCAAAATTCCTTTCTTAGTGCACCCCTACACTATATAAGGATACTACCCTCCAATTTCATACCTCTAGGACTTATAGTTTAGGCTGTGCGTTGATTCTATGTCAGCTTCAAAAGAGTTTTATTTATGTCTCTGAATATTTGATCAGACATTATTAAAAGTTTATTAAATTGATTATTTAATAAAAACCTTTTATGAAAAAGCGCCATTACTATCTGCCAAACTTTGAATGATTATTTGTTAGACTATAAGTTGTATATTATTACTAGCTGCCGCCCGCGACTTCGCGTCCCGTTGGATCCCGTTTATTTTTTGGGATAAAAAGTAGCCTATGTATTAATCCAGGTCACGGACAATATATATTCCAAGTTTCATCCAAATCGGATCAGTAGTTTTTGCGTGAAAGAGTAACTAACATAAATCCTTACAAATATTCGCGTTTATAATATTAATAGGAAGGATGTTATCTTTCAGATAAAATTATTCTTTTCTCTTTCAGATAGGTGATCCCCAAGATGAGCATGATCATTTGGTTCATCACAACGCGACAGACGTTCTTCGGTTCAATGTAAGTTATTTTCAGCTGTTCATGTTAAAATATTATATTTCATTACAAGTGCGGAAAGGCTGTCATTGCAAAGAGTTCCGACAAATGTCTACCCGAGCCGAGGCGCAGCCGAAGGCGAGAGTTTGACAGTCGGAACAAGTTGCAATGACGGTTCCGCACGTGTACTGAACGACTATTTTTAATACAGTTTTGAAAAAATGAAGCAATTTAATAATATAACAAACAATTAAACTCGCAAAGACAATTTCTGAAAAATGGCGCCAACCGTAGAATATAAGCAGAGATTTCTTTTTCTTCACCCATTCTGGTAGGCAAAGGGAACTATGCCCATACAGCCAAGTCTTCAGTAGAATTTTTTTATTGATATGAAATGTAAATGAAATTTAATGAGATGAAATGAAATGAAACCTAACCTAACTCATTCAATCAAACCATTAAATCTGATATTGAAACAAATTAGTAGCTTCTTTTTAGAAATATACGTATTTGCATGAATCATAAAAACTTCTATGATTTTTTTTAGTAAAAACGTCATGGTTGGTTTTTCTTTTTAATAGACATTATTTTGACAGTTGGGAAAGAGAACGCACGAGTGCGGGAAAGGTAAAAAAAAAGCACGAGTGTGTAATAGCCCACATCCCGAACGCTATACGTCCCTGCAATACGCCACTTTTTGAGCAACTGTATTAAAAACCATGTTTTGTAACGAGCTACTAGGGCACAGACAGACACAACGTCGTCAAACTTATAACACCTTCGTTTTTTGGGGTCAAAAAGAAAATTTTTGGTTCTTATACCTTTTTTTCATAGGGCTGGAAAGAAGAGTGCGTTATAGAGCGTACAGACACGTGGCGATGCATTCGTGTCCGGGGCGGGGATTCGAACTGGCGACGCGTCGAAGTACTACTACGCCGAGTCATCCATCCACAGCTTGGTTACGAAGGGCCGCTGAGTAATACGAATGTTCATAGTTTAACTGTAAGTACTTGCTATAACTAACTTTGGGTACACTTTTCACAGGCTTGGGCTGGAATACTCAAAAGTCATTAAAATTTGAGCACCACTTAATGCTCTGCCTCTGTTTGATATTACTCATTTGTAAGAGATGGCAATAATTTAAGCGAAACTTAAATTGAGTGGGGTTTGAGTATTCGGCCATAAAAGTCATCGATTCGCGCGGCCAATTTTACTATGTATTAACAAAAAAAGTATATAAGTATTCTATCAGCAATCTAGTTTCGATAGTACAAGCTCTGCTTAGTTTGGGCGTTGTGTGTAAAGTCCAAAATTATTGTTATCATTTACTAGCTTCCGCCCGCGACTTCGTTTGCGTCTCTAACTACAGGAAACCGCAACATGCAATTAATTAAAACTAAAAAATTTAATTGATGTATTGACTAAAATAGTTATTAAAATAGTTATTTATAATCGTAGCGCTCGTGGCGTAGCTTACTTAGCCAATCTTAACCGATAATCTAAGTTAAGCAGCGTTCTGTGCGGTCACTATTTGGATGGGTGACCGCTAGTGGCATTTACATCTGAGCGCTTGCGTGCTTCGGAGGGCACGTTAAACTGTCGGTCCCGGCTCTAGCAGTCGCTAAGCCACGACGGAGGCCTTAAGGCGGCCTAAAAACTCCGTCACCAGAGTTGGCCACTAGCTCATACGAGCTTTTTTTTTATAATCGTAAATAAGCTTAGATTTAGTTATTGTGATTTAAACCGCTGAATAAAGTTATGCAACAGTTATAAGTGACCAAGTTAATGTTTCAGGCCTACCTTTGCATAATGAAAAAGCAAATAGTTGGTTGTTTGATAGCTGAGACCAAGACGAGAGCATTTAAGTTAATACCCGGGGAGCCTGATTGCTGCAGCGTTGAGGATTACCCAGTCAAGTAAGTGCCTTTTACCAAACTTGACAGGCGTCATGGCTCAGTCGGTAGTAGCTCTGCCTTCCGTGCTGTGGGTCGTGAGTTCGATCACCACCGAGAACAAACATTAGTGTGTTGTAAACTTAGATGTTTGTTCTGTGTCTGGGTGTTTCTATGTATTATAAGTATGTATTTACAAAAAAAAAAGTATGTATTCTATCAGCCATCTAGTTCCCATCGTATAAGCTTTGCTTAGTTTGGGACTAGAAGGCGTTGTGTTAAGTGTCAGTGAATATTTATTTATTTACACTGGTTAAATCACAGTGAAAGACAATTCAATTGACAGGCGTCATGGCTCAGTCGGCAGTAGCTCTGCCTTCTGTGCTATGGGTCGTGGGTTCGATCCCCACCGAGAACAAACATTTGTGTGTTGTAAACATAGATGTTTGTTCTGTGTCTGGGTCGTGTATTTATCATAGATTAGATTAGAAAATTCTTTATTGCACTTTTAAAAATCGTACAGTGGGGAGTTCAATGCTATTTAGCATTATCTACCAACTAACCTGGGTGAAGTGCGGAGATGATGGTAGTGCTTCTAAGGTGTATTTACCAAAAAAAATATCTATCTATGTAGTGTATCAGCAATTTAGTTTCCATAGTCCAAGCTTTGCTTAGTTTGGGACTAGAGGGCGTTGTGTGATTTGTCTAAGTTTTTTTTTTAATTCTTGTCTGAATGGCCCTTGCAGAGTTGCCCATGCCGAGTGTGTTCGTTTGACGTTTACTACAAAATGACGTACACTAAATCCTTGTATTCAGAATCATCAGTTTTGTAAACTACCCGCTAGGAGCGCTGCTCAATCTATATACAATAATGTATACTCGAACTTCTAATTTAATTTAATCTTAGGCAAAACTCGTACTAATGTTACCAATATTCAGTCTGCTAGTGATAAAATCAGTTATTTTAAAATTATTGATTAGATGTTACATTAGTCATATTATTATTAGCTGCTCATCTAATTACTTCACTATTAAGTTTCATGAAAAAGCGGCAACACTATTTGTCAGGGATTGAATATAAATTGAATAATAGGACAGGGATTGAATAATAAATTAGAAGTGTGAGTATATGAGTGTAAATCGATCTTATTTTGTTCAGATGTGGAATATCCCGGATATGGACGCACTTGAACCATCGGCGCAAAGGCATCGCCCGTCGCCTTCTAGACTGCGCACGCGCATCGTTCCTCTACGGCGAAGCTCTCAGGATCCAAGAGATATCATTCAGCGCTCCCACCACTGCCGGTAAAGCGTTCGCGAGTAAGTACTGTGGTACTGACAATTTTTACGTTTATTTAGACTGATGGAATATGTTATTACAGTACGGCACGTCGAGTGTGTTTGGTCTTTACTACAAAGACACGTAAATTATAAATTTGTATAAAGAATCATCAGTTTTGTAAACTACCCGCTAGGTGCGCTGCTCAATCTCTATAAAAAGCAAGTAAGCTCGTATGAGTTAGTGGCAAACTCCTACCCCCAAATTATGTTTCCAGATTTATCTTGGATCTAACAAGAACCGCCAAAAACCGCGTGTGTTTTGGACTGAACCCCTGTCAATAAGTTGTCAGATTTATATGTTACAATAAATCTGACAACTTATTGACAGGGAACTAAGTCCAAAACTCACGTGGTTTTTGGCGGTTCTTGTTAGATCCAAGATAAATCTGATAACGTGGTAAGGCCGCTAGTGACAGAGTTTTCAGGCCGCCTTAAGGCCTCCGTCATGGCTTAACGACTGCTACAGCCGGGACCGACAGTTTAACGTGCCCTCCGAAGCACGGAAGCGCTCAGATGTAAATACCACTAACGCTCACCCATCCAAATAGTCAGAACGTCGCTTAACTTAAAGAATCGGTGAAGATTGACTAAGCAAGCATAGCCACGAGCGCTTATCTCTATACAAACATATAGTTTACGTCAACTTTGTAGTATAAGTAAAACGAACAAACTAAGCATGCAGTTGGCGAATATTGGCAATCGCGAAGCCGCAAAATTTAAAAATAGCTTCAATAATGAAACGGCTAACGTCATGGCCGCCAAAATCCGCCGCCTGTACTGTACATTGTAATTTTTTAGGTATTTCTAAGAAAAATAAACAACTATATTATAAAAAAGCCATAAGGCATAACAGATTCGTTTTGCATGCTTCTCAAGGCACGGTACTCAATCTCAAACCGATTATAAGCCAAAACGCGCAAAAAAAAAAGCGCAAAAAAAATGTTCTAAATAAATCGTGTTCGCTTCGTGATTTTTATAAAAAAAATGCCTTTTTTAAAAGTTTTGTATGTGGAATTTGAAATTATTGTGTATTTTTTAAACATTTACATTTATCGATTGACATCGAAGGGCAAGTTCCAGTAAAAGACATTACTACCTTAGGTTTGATATAATGTAGTAAGTATTCTTTGAAGTATTTTACTTACTCGATATCTTCAAATGTCGAGATTTTGGATCTAAACGCTGTTAACCTGTCAGAGTTTGATAAAATAGATTTTCTAATTTTTTTTATGTGTTCTTGACAAAGCAGATGAGAGGTTAAGCAGCGATTTTTCAATTTTTAACTTTTGTATGTTTTTAAATAACTTTAGTAATTTAATTTAAGCTGAGAAATCAGCATTTTAATATTAAAAAAAAGTTTTAAAATAATGACAGTGCCAATGTTAAAGTGCCTCAAATTAAATTAACAATTAGAAATAAATTAGGTATTTAGTATTTTTGATGATTTTTGAATTGCTAGATTTTAAAATTATGATTAACATTTCATAGTCATTTGGATAGTCTACTTAAGTTAGAGTACAGTCGGCAGCATAAGTCGATTAACATGTTAAATTAACATTCAAGTAAGTAAATACAGGCGTATAGGATAATAGTAATATTAACTTTATCTCGGGCAACTTTAGAAAAGTACAAGATGTAAAAATATTAGGACCCATATCATAAAACTAAAAATATATAATGTACTTATACAGCTCCATCATTGAAGTTAGTATAAATATACAAGAATTATCTAAACCCTTGCAGAAGTTACAAAGCCAAAAAACTCTCAAAAACATAAAAATTCTCAAAATATTTGCATACCTAGGACCTTAGAACATAGTACATTCAGAACGACTTATTTATGTTTAGAAGACAGTATACAATTTATTATCAGGGAATACAATCGCCTTTGTTTGGTATTTGCCTATGTATCTAACCTAGGTATGTAATTATGTAAATAATAAAACACAACAATGGTGATTCTTGTTTAGTTGTCGGTTGGACAATAAATTGTTAATCAACTTATGCCACTAATTGTACCTTAGATACCTCATTATTAAGGTTCTACTGAATAGGACTCCAAGCCGATGTGGTTTCTGTATCCGTTACAAATCTTAGCGTTAGTGAAATGCCCTTTTGTGTAGGTAGGTCTCTATCCTAGGACTCTTTAATTACTCTAAAGCTCAGTTTTTATATTTTACAAACAACGCCCTCTTTGGGCGGAAACAAAACTTAGGTTGCATAATTGATTACATTGATTACGGATCACGCATTACGTTTCTTTTTTTTTATATAAAGTAATGAGTACCTATATATTTATAGTGTTGGGTTTGTTTTCAAATATACAAATAGGTAGGTATTAATTGTTCTTACACGTACACCCATGAATTTTCTAATAACTTGAAATTTTTCTTTATTAAACCAATTAAATTGACTCTTATATTGTCTTGTTTAAGATCTATTATAGGTCTTCAGAAATCTAAACCAATATTTTTCTAATACAGTTGTTATTTTATGTTTAAAATGTAGTTTCAAAATAAAATCTTGCGAGAGATCCAACGAACAAAGCAAAGATTTTAAAATTACTAATGTAGTTTTTTTTATTTTTGTTAGAAACTTTCAACTCTACGCTCTCTTATCGTCAGTACATACGCTTATATTTATTATAACTAGTGTTTATAATTCGGGTCCAAAACGGACCACATAGTTTTAGTAACTAAGATAAAAAAAACTTGTGCCTCACTATTTTTTTCTTACGAGAACAGAAATTCCGAGTCATTTGCGTTATTTCATTCTAGCATTCATGGTTTCCATGATATTCAAGTTAATTACAGATGAGCCGGAATTCAAGTTTCTTACAGATGAGCCGGAATTCAAGTTTTTATAATGAGCCGGAATTTTTTATCTCGACTGTATTTCTTTTTATGATACTAGTTTTTTTACTGGGAATAAAAAAAGAAAGCAGTTAGTGTGTTAGCAATAAGTCTCTGAATCTTCTGTTAAAATATTAGTATTTCTTTTTTAAAATACATTCCGATCTTTAGGTTTAGAAAACGTACTTATTTTTCGATATATTTTGTATTTTCTTTGCTAATTTTATTTTCCTGATATTTTGTTTGCCGACATTACTAACATTCGGCTTCCCAAAGATATGTACCTTATGTATTGCCATAGTATATTGTAAATATTTATTTCTACTTTTGATGATTACTTTTGAGACTTGTAATGCACCATATTTCTACTTTTTTAGCGTTTTTGAATTGCACAGAATGTGTTCTTTGGTTTTAAATAATAAAATTGATTTTTATAAAAATGACTGTTTTCTTTATTAGTAGCTATTTCTATAGTTGGACCTTCACTAGGGTTAAATAAAGCGCTTGCCGAGTCAATCTTCACCGATTATCTAAGTTAAGCGACGTTCTGTGCGGTCACTATTTAGATAAGTGACCGTTAGTGGCAAACACATCTGAGCGCTTCCGTGCACTGTCGGTCCCGGCTCCAGCAGTCGTTAAGCCTTAAGGCGGCCTAAAAACTCCGTCTCCGTTGGCCACTAACTCATACGAGCTCGCTTACTAGGGTAAAATAAAAAATCACAATTTTAAAACAACATTTATTTTACATACATTAAGTCTGATTCAAAATGCCTGAAACACTGATTTTACATATCAGTTAAAATGAATTTTATGGACAGTAAAATTATATTCTTGGATCTGTGGAGACAATAAAAAAATATAAGCGTTTGATATTAGATCACCTTGCAGTTCACATACACATACCATTCAAGATTTCATTTTTATCTTTAGGAATTTCATTAGTTTAAAATTATATCATTCAAAATATATACTTTCAGTGTATATTTTAAACGTTCTTAGTCACGTTGGGTTGAGCAGGGCTACGAAATATACCGAAGTACTGAAAAAAAAAGAAAAATAGGTACCTACTACTCATTGTGCTATGAGAAAAAATGTATGAGCACTAGTTAATGCCACCAATAATATCTATAGCAAGACATTTGCATCGGGCGAGGCCGCCCTAGGGTAAAAATTAGCAAAAATATTCGCAGTCCATTGCTGCATTTGTTAGGTTCATGTACCTACCATACATATTGTGCGCAAGTACATTACTTAACTACTATGAAGATTATTAAAAAAGGAGGAATCATTTCAATACTTTGGTTATTGGCAACGGATTTTACAACTACAAGAACCCGATCGCGAACTAAAGGCCCGTTTACATGGAGACAGTTACTCGCACGTTTAGTGGTGAGATGCTTGCTTTTCGGTGATTCTTACGCTCGCAGTTTACGAGATTTTTCTGGGACAATCTTCGTGACGAGGTCTTTCCGTGTAAACAGGCCTTTACGCAAATTGCCGTGTCAATACACGGCATACGCAAAATAAAAGCGTATCTACTAATATTACGACACATGGCAGTATTTCGTCTAAATAATGAATAAAATAGAAAAATGTAGTCTAAACTACTTTATTTTTACACTCACTTGAATTATTGCGTTTACTTACACTGTATCAGCGGGGCTGGACATTATTATACAAAGGATTTTGGTGTATAATTGGAGGCTCGATTGGAATATAAATTGATAAGCATTACTATACATTAGTTCTAATCTAACACGATCATTCGAGTTTAATCATAATTACCACATTCCTTTAATTCTAAATATCCCAATTTATATAACAAAAAGAGCCTTGATACGAACGATTACACTTGAAAACTACACCTATGGATACACACGGCGACGATCGACCTAGACTGTTTGGACTTTGTAAAGCTTTGGTCTCGCGATCGTAACGCACAACGCTGCGGTATGCGACTTGGGGCGCCGGACACATAATCGTATGGAAAACGTCTAGTATGGTCTCTTGTTCCGTCTTCCGTCGCAATCTGCGTCAGTGGCGAAGAGCAACCGCGGTACGCTGCGTTGTGCGTTAAGATCGCGGAAACGCTGCTTTAGAAGTTGAACGTTTCGAATATCGTGCAAGAGGGGCGAATGTTTTTGTCTGTGACGTGATGCATTCGCGCCGTGCGGCTACACATATTGCGCTCCCTTTCGAACGATTATCTGCATTATATCGCGTAGCTTATTAGCTATATTGAATATCTAACCTCGCGTGTGGCCGTGTGTACGAGCTAGACTTTAATCTGATTACGACATAGTGTTTATCGTTAATAGGCAAGTGTTCGAAAAAGACGGAATATAAATAAAATAATTTACGTATTTTTAAGTCTCAAAGTAAATTAACAGCCAAAATCTTAGGTGAGCGATATAATGTATTGAGCTCCTTAGAAGGTACAAGTGTCAACTATGGCAAAGGCTTCGTTTTAGTAACTAAATTAATAGTATCTTACATAATTTTGACAGTAGTTATTCTTCTTGAATACTTCGGGGCAGAATCTTAATAAATGTCAACATTCGATGATAGATAAATCTAATCTGAGCCAACTATTCTTTAACTCTCAGAATATTGAAACTCGGCTCTACCTATCTTGATGGTTTTGGAAATGCGGCTTAAGAACTTCACATTCTTTTTTTTTGTTTTAATTTCAGGAACTAGCCTTGCCTAAAGGGCTGTTTACGCGTACCCAGTACAGTGGCGAGTCAGTCCTTTCGCCAAATACTTGGATTAGTAAAAGAGCGAGTCAGTCACTCGAACCCTATTTAACAGACCAATCCTAGAAGAAAAATGCTCGAGACTCTGCTTGAATCAATAAGTTTTCCTTCAGTAGATATTTTTTTCAAATCCATGATTTCACTGACTGCATGCGCTGCTTCTAAATTCGTTTAAAGCCACTCGAACCAAAACCAAGTCGAAAGAGCAATCGCAATACGATCGATAACTTTGACCAAGTTATGATGTTTTATTACACATACTCGTAGATAGGACCTTGCAATATTAGTTGTATTTAGTTTAGTGGACCAGACTAATCTGTGCATGAAAACTCAGAGCGAATCAGTTGTGAAACCACTTAAATAAGGTTTATTGAGAGTAGCATGTAAGACATAGACTAAGGCTGCATTTAGTGCTCGACTGAAGGTGAGCGCTGACGTCGGCCGAACGTAGCAATATCAATGAAAAAAAACGAATGAACGTGTACAGTCCAGCGCTGATGTATTGCAACGATATATGTATGGAATTACGGTCAGCGCGTACCTACTATACGCGCTCACCGTCGGTCGAGCACTAAATTCAGCCTAATTACACGTAACGATTTTAGTGGCGAGTCAGTGCTCTCGACCGAATACTTGATACGTCTAAACACATCATTAGAATACTCGGCCGAAAAAAGCTTCTGATATAACTATCACCGTAGTCAATTTACTGACTACTATACTTTTTTCACTGCGTGGTAGAGTAGTCGTTTATCGTGTAGTGGTCCCCTCGCTACTTAACTCTTCACTGTACTTTTAGAAGTGTAAATCGCCTTTAATGCTCGTATATCGCCAGATAGCTCTACTCTACATTGGAAAAGGCAAAAAAACATTTGACATTTCTTAGGAACTGCCAAAACTCTACACTCAAATTTTGATTCAGACTTCAGAGGCTTTAGCAAGAATAAATGTGACAATCGTAAACGTATCGTAACTCGCGCAGTGTATCTCGGATACGTTAATCCGAGATACACTGCGCGGTGACACTATAACATTCGGCAGTCGAGCTGGCGTTGACGAGCAATATGACTTAAATACCTACGCTAGGTTTACGTTAACGCGACTCGGATTTGTTCGTTCACGCATAGGATCCTTTAAAAGTGATAGTAAAAGAACTAGTGTGATTAAAGAACCCAAAAATAAAGAAGTCATGTTTAGCAATGGGTATTTTGAAACTAGTTACCTAAACAAAGTTACACGGCATAGTTTGTTCATATCTAACTTATAGCTACCGAACATAGTTCAATTTTAGATATTTTCCTATTCGCATAAATACAATGAATATTAGGGATGTTAATGTGTTTTGGAGATCATATAGCAGAAAAATGAAGAAAATTGATACGATTTTCTTTTAGTATAGGTACCTACCTACCTTATTTATCATACCTCTTTATATTAACGTATTTATGACTGGCTTTCGTGCGCGACGTCGTCCGCGTCGTGTTTGATACTGTTTATTTTCCGGGATAAAAAGTAACCTATTTATCAATCCAGGTTACAAACTGTATATATTCCAAGTTTCAGCCAAATCAGACCAGTAGTTGCAGCGTGATTGAAACATCCAAACGTAAAAGCCGACGAAATCGCGGACGGAAGTTAGTATTAGAATAAAATCTGTCCCGAACTAAGCATAAAGCTGTCCGTCGATTGCGTCGCAATCATTGTAGTCCGGTCGGGTTAGTCAAAAAAAGGGCCTGAAATTACATTAATTCATGTACATTTATGTCATAAAGTTAATAATAATCGAGATAATTTGATAATTATACTTTACCACTTTTTTCGCGTATAACTCGAAAAATATCGATCGTAAGAAAAAACTTGCAACGAATAAATTGTAGAGATTTACATTTGAAACAACTTTAGTCCTAACCATTTTTGTTGAAAAGTTGAAAATGACCGAGATATTAGGTAAAAACTCCTTAAACTCAAGATGGCGGCTAACGCACCGGCGGAATTGGGTTGCCATTTTGGATTTAGACTAACTGTGACCCCCCATAAGGGTTGCAGCAAAAAAATTGCTGCCGGGAATTAATGTAATTTAAAAATCTAATCCGACTGGGCTACTGCGCGCAGAGGGAAAAATAAAGGCAAAAAATTACTTGCTGACGTTTCGGAGAAAATATTTTGGGAGAATACCGAGACGGCTGTAGTGTACGCAATCCCACACAAATCCATGCAAAGCAAAATATTCTAGACACTGCTCGGGCAGTGATTCGCCTGCAATGGACCCAGACTCAGACTACGGGCTCAGAGCCCGTAGTTTTGTTTTGTTGATCGAAACACACATCGAGAAGCTACTTGCGAGATATTTTGTATGAAAACCCGATGAGCGCCTCTAGCGGGAGATTTGCAAACTATTCTTCTCCATACAAAAATTGCGAGTTTTTCGATTCTCGCTTGTCGCAAAACCACAAACCAATCAAGACTACGGGGTCTGAAGCTTTGGTTTCGCGATCGTAACGCACAACGCTGCGGTATGCGGCTCAACGCAGCATACCGCGTTTGCTCTTCGCCGCTGACGCAGATTGCGACGGTACAAGAGATCATACTAGACGTTTTCCATACGATTATGTGTCGCCGCATTTCGCATTTCGCATACCGCAGCGTTGTGCGTTACGATCGCAAGACCAAAGCTCTAAGACCCGAGGTGTTCCTTTGTGAATGATATAGTGGTATATAGCTCAATTTTCTTCACAATCCTGCCGATCTCCAAACAACAGAATGACAAACAGTATTATTCCGTTTCTATACGCATGTATATTTTCATTCCTACTTACATCGAAAGAAACTTAACGTTAACACAAAAAAAAACATTATAGTATATTAAAAATAACTTTGTTACGATTAAAAAGCAAAAATAGCGTTATATTACACAAGGAAGGAAAAACTTGCTCATAATTTGTTGATTTTTAAGTATGGTAACATTTTTATGGTGTTTCCGCCTGGCAACACTACGTTATGGCACAATATTACAAAATAACTCTAACAACATTCTTATATTAAGGACCATACTACAAACTATAAAATAACAAGTACTTTTTTAACTGCTTACGGTTCATAGTGATGTGACATAGTCAAAAAGTATCGATAAATTGTTCTGTCAACCCTAATCAGTTATATATATATTATTTTAGAGTAGTTACACTAAAACAAAAAAAAATCACATAGATTCATCAAGATAATAACGATAGGAAATATAGAAATAGATCATTTTTTTATATTAATAAACATTTCTTAAAATAGATCAGGGGTAAGTACATAAACCAATTTCTCCATAAATAAGACCGCTATGATTTTAATGATTAAATGTTAGGGCGAATAGGTTAGTAACATTTTGTACTTACGGCTAAAACGTGTCCATAACGAAAGAAACATAAAATAATCTTATAATCCGAATAATAAGGTAATTCTTTGAAAATATTTGAAATTAAAATACTGCTACAATTACGTTATTTCAATGGCCGCATCAAATACGTGCCGTAACTTGCATCTTTGGACCTTATATTACACTAAAAGCTCATAACATTAAGAAAATATACTAAATAACCTAAGTTAAAATCTATAGCGAAGCACATGCTTGTTGTTTTAAGTAAAGTTTAGTAAAAAAATTGTGCTATCAATAAACGCAGCTGTTACAACGTTCAAAAAAAATGTTAATAAATAAAATTATAGACAGTATTATTGGAAGACATAATTATAAAATTAAACCTTAAAAGAATCAAAACAATATAATGACAAATATCACTAATAAAATATTGATTCTGTAATCAAAAATATACAGACATAACAATTAATTCAAATTAGTAAACGTCAAACTATAAAAACGAAATAAACTGTACAAAAAAAAACTATATTTCTACTGTTACTTTGTGTGTAAATACATTCTGGCTACTAAATAAATAGGGTGACGAAGATTTTGGCCTACTTTGTGCATAACATGCACTCAAATGACGAATAAGTGATATGCATTAAAAACAGAAAAGCGTGTGTCTACGGAGAGAAATACTAACTAGCCTCGAGGTAAACCGATTTATATTAATGATCCTTAATATAAAATGGTATCGATATCAAAACATCGATACAGTCCCAGCACTAACGAGTAACCCAACGAAATAAATATTTAACGAAAAAAAAACAGTTGATAAAATGTATAACTGAAACGTCACAACCCGAAATCGACTACCACATCACTACCTATTCGAACTACCTATGAATATAAGTTTTTAAAATGTACCTACTAAAATGTACAGATTATTTCTCCAATAGGGTAGCTTATTGAGGAAACTCTGGCGCCACTAGCGCAAGCCTCAGCCAATCATAAGTTAAAATAAATAAATATGGCGGTGCAGTTGTCCAATACCGATGCGCTCGCTTTTCGAAACTCCCCCCAATCGCCATAGTACAAAGGCTAAGGAAATAACCTCAAAATGTCATTTGACCGTTTATTTTCTATGCCCAAAGACGTTATTCAGCGGATAGATCAAAATCATGCAAAATTTGAATGGGAATAGTTATATAACTACATATTTCCATATGGAATAAATTACAATACATCAGATTCATATAACATTTTGCTAAACTAACCTAATTTGACAGCACCAAAAATGTTGCCGCCCTTTTCTCATAGACTGAAAAAATCAAGATGGCTATAATTTTAGAGCTGTCAAATGAGGTTAGCTTAGAAAAATGCAACAACAGAATCGACACTATTGAAGTAGTGCAATTGGGGATCTATAAATGGCGCCTTTTACAAATTGCCTTTAGTAATCTTTCCTCGTAAATCTACTTACTTTTGAACTATAAATAACATTTGAAAATAACATTCTCTAAAAAAATAAATAATTGTCTATGGTACGTAGTGATGTGCATTTCACTATCGACACAGTTGCCAGCGATGCGATTACTATTTATTCGGAAACACCATTTTGTGTCGTTTGACGTGAAATCTATCGGTTTCGCTTCTTATTGATGTTCCTTACTATCTATAAGAATACTGATACATTTGGTATACAGCATCGATCTTCATTGAAAAGTATCAAAAAAATGTATGATCGAGTCTTGCTTTATTCTAGAAACCCGAACTTTATTGTTTTCAAGTTGAATTGCATATTATAATATGCAGAATACTATAGTTTGACGTCTACTGTCAGAATTTAATTTAACTCTGGTAACACCTCCGATGCGACTCGATTAGACACGATAGCAAGAAACATTCGCAAATCGATTTTACAAATATTCGAATGATTTTAGTTAACTTTCGAAGCGAAATCGATGACCTTCAACAAGAAGTATGTAGTTACAATTAATTAGAATCACAGTTATGTAACTGGCGTACCCACTAAGATCGCAATGCGTGCTATGTTATGAATCTTATTTCGTAAGAGGTAAAGTCACTTTTTGGTGTTAGTTTTGAGGAGTTTTTTTTAATAATACGAAATAAGCACTGTATTGCGATCTTGAGGCCATAACACAGCTAGGGACGATACGAAACTTTCATATATAGTAAACATTTTCAGTGTGAGCCCTAGTACATTTTACATACATTTAAAAGATGATTTTCAAAACTACTTAGGTCTGAAAATTATAAAAATACACTCAGACAGTTGTGATGCGACGAAGTAAAAATCAGGCAATTACCTTGCTTTTCTTTTACAAAGGTAACGAATCTAAACAATAATAACTCACCAATCTATGCTTGAGTTATAAGCATACGAGCCAACGATGCTTAGTTCTTTAGACTACAATTTTCACCAAACATGGATAAGAACCATCCCAGAAAAATTACCTTTCTTGCAAAAAACCTCATTCAAATCCGAGCTCTACTTTCAGAATTACGAGGGCACAGACAGATACACGTCGTCAAACTAAGAACATTCACGATAAAACATTCACAACTCTGTGAAGATATCGATTTGCGTTTCCACCGCCAAACCTTGTGCATGTTTGACATTTTGAATCTTGTGTAGATTGTTTTAAGGATTTTCTTGATTGTAAAAACAAATCGTTTGTAAGGATTGTGTTGTGAAGGTTTTATTGTGAATGTTTTTAGTCGAAACACGCAATAACACCCCTTCCATTTTTCGGTCGGTGGTTAAAAACACCAATTTTTCAGTTTCAGTACAAATTCTTTTCGGTTTTAGGGCCGTATGCCGATACAGTAATCGTTATTCAAGCATATGGAGTGTTCAGATTAGACGGCAGTGGGCAGGGAAGTAGGCATGAGCCTAATCTAAACACGTTAATGCCACTGTCCCGGCTCGTGCCTATATTCATGCCCTAGCTCCCTAATAAGAATAAAGGCGATGTTACTGTGGCAATAACACCGGAATTAATCGCGGCTATAATTCCGGCAGCGGCATGAGCTGATTGTGAACGCGATAATAGGTTTGAATAGAGATTTTCATACAAAAATCTATGCTTGATCAGTGCTTGAGCAACGGGTCTTAGAGGAACTCTGACTGTACTCAATTTTAAGTGAAAATTATGTAGTTTTATCTGAGTTTAGTACTGATTGAAGTCTATATATCTGAGTATAGTTTTTTTGCCTATTCCGTGTATTTTTTATTATTTTACATGGTGTTAGGGTGTTACCACACCAATCGATCGATCGGTCGCGATTGATTGGTGTGGTAGCTTTAATCGATCGACGAATACTGTTCGATTAACCAATCGATCGATGGCCGGTCGATGGCATCGGTCGACGTACCCGGCTGTGTTCCATCAGTTTCTTTCGAAATCAAGGTATTCACTCGAACTCGATCGACGTCGACTAATCCATTCTACCATCGATCGATGCCATCGATCGATCGGTCTGGTAGAAACTATCGATCGACGTCGACTAATACCATCGTACGATGCCTTCGATCGATCGGTCTGGTAGAAACTATCGATCGACGTCGACTAATCTAATATCGATCGATTGGTGCAGTAACACCCTTACATATGGCGTTGAATTAATAAGGTACATGTAAGTAAGTATCGTCCCCCCGTGCGGCCGAGCGGTTGGCCTACAATGAGACACAGTTTACAACAGTAATATAAGTAAGTATTGCTATACCGGACATGCGGCGAGCTGGGGCGCCGATGCACTTATCTACCCACCTGGAGTTTGCTCTGCAAACAAACAAAGCTGGTTAATTAACCGACTTTAAAATAAAGAGGCGGTTCTCAATACGGTTTTTTTAAATGTTTGTTACCTCACAACTCCTTTATTTATGAACCCATTTGAGAAATTCGACAGCCGACTTCTTCTTCTTCAATTGACAGGCGTCATGGCTCAGTCGGTAGTAGCTCTGCCTTCCGTGCTAATTCTAAACAATCTCACTTGACACTAGCAAAACTGTCTGTCGAGGCTATAATTTTTTTTAATAAATAAATAAATATTCATGGACACTTAACACAACGCCTTCTAGTCCCAAACTAAGCAAAACTTGTACTATGGGAACTAGATGGCTGATAGAATACATACATACATTTTTTTTTGTAAACTCATACTTATAATACATAGAAACACCCAGACACAGAACAAATATCTATGTTTATAACACACAAAATGTTTGTTCTCGGTGGGGATCGAACCCACGACCCACAGCACGGAAGGCAGAGCTACTACCGACTGAGCCATGACGCATGTAAAAAAAAGAAGAAGACTAAATAAATATGTCCTAAGTATAGACTCACAGTGCGTTAGAGCAGCTCGTACTGACGCAAGTGCATGCGTTGTATGATGTCGCGACAGTCGTTGAAAACACGCTTTATGTTCTCCGTGTCGACGGCGCACGTGAAGTGTGGGTAGCAGTAATGCTTGCCGTCGCCTGATGCGGTACTGATGCGCTGTAAAAAAAAAAACAATCAGCGACATTGCATAAAAATACTATTGTACGTGCCAAATAACACCGCCATACAGGTCATTCACCCACCTTCACCACGATGCCGCAAAATGACCAAACTTAGCAGCGTCACGTAGTTCTGATTTAAGGCAACATGAGCATAGAACCTTTTCTAACTAAATAAGTACTGCATATTGGTAAAGTACATAAAAATAAATACTAAATTAATTTCACATTAAACAAAGAGCGAGAGTGAATGCGTGGCACTCGAAGTATAACTTCTTCCGCGCGAAGGGACTCCACGCACTGGTTTTATTTATATCGGAAAATCAACGGGATCCAACGAGACGCGAAGGAAGTCGCGGCCGGAAGCTAGTTTATAATATTAGTGGGATGGGATGGGATTCTCACAGATATGTGATTTCCCGAGACATCGGTTTAAAGATCTTTATTGACATTTTCACTGTGTATCGTCTCGTCTAGATATAACTAATAGGTATACAGTTAAGTACGTACCAAGAACTCATCGCGTATGAAGTACTTGGCTCGTGCGACCTCGGGATGATCTCTTGCGTCGGGTGCGGCATCAGGCGGCGTGCTGTAACGCGAGAACTCTGAGAAGTACTCCTCGAGGCGTGACTTCCCGGCCAGCACCTTCTCTGCCAGCAAGTCCTGCTTGTTGAGGAATAGAATCACAGATATCGTGCGCAACCATCTGGAAGTAGATAAAAGAGTAGAATTAACACGTGGTACGTAGTATAAGGTGCCACCCGCGGCTTTGTTCGCGTCCCGTGGGATCTCGTTAATTTTTCGGGATAAAAAGTAGCCTGTGTGTTAATCCAGGTCACGGACAATATATATTCCGAATTTCATTAAAATCGGATCAGTAGTTTTTGCTTGAAAGATTAACAAACATTCTCGCAAACTATCGCGTATAATATTAATAGAATGATATGCTATTGAAGCTAGTAACTATATCT
Source organism: Eulithis testata (assembly GCA_947507515.1). NCBI lineage: Eukaryota > Metazoa > Arthropoda > Insecta > Lepidoptera > Geometridae > Eulithis > Eulithis testata. The sequence goes on along the minus strand of OX382218.1, from coordinate 4,947,508 downwards.
ATATTGAATAATTAATTTATTTTCCATTTTACACGTAAAATGGTATTCACAAAAGTTGTTGGAAAAGTTGCTAAAGTTGTTCCTACAATTTTGGTTCCCATAATTTAATAATTTTTGAATCGATATTTTCCGATTTATACCCCAAAAGAAGGGGTTAATTTTTGTTTGATTAAAAACTAGTTTATTTTCAATTTTACATGAAAAATTATTATTTTGCTTCTTATAATTTTATCCGGGTCTAATCTTAATTCGACTGGGCTATTTAGAATGTGGTATCAACTCGCCTATTGTTCCATATGCTCTTGAATAGGTCGAGAGACTCGCGCAGCCGGTTCTGCGTGGGGTCCTCACGCAGCACCATGTTGTACGACGAGCATGCGGTCACGAATATAATAGCGGTGACGTCATTGAAACACTGAATCCATTTGCGGCGCTCGTCCCTTTGCCCGCCGACGTCGAACATACTGTCAAGTTTTAAATACGATTTACAATAATAATAATAATATTAAGAATATTTGTTGTATATTTGTATGTGTTGCGTTCCATGACGGGAATAACCGATGTTGGAAACAAGAGCGCTAGACTGGGCGGGACACGTCAGCCGGATGCCTCCCGATAGGTGGGCGAACATCTCCACACCTTGGGTCCCTGACGCGAGGCGATATCGGGGTCGGCCAAGCGGGTCTAAGATGCGCACCGCGAGATATTTGTCATGTCGTTCTGTCAAAATGTAAGCATTTTGACAGAACGACATGACAAATATTATCTGTGGTAATGTTTTCGAGAAACCACGCCTTTGAATTTTCAACTTTTGACATTTCTGCATGACTATTATCTCGTCCTCAGAGAGGTACGACGACTAAGAAGTGTCAAAAGTGTACATTATGGCGCGTTTTGTCGACACCATTAGGTACCACAGATAAGGCAATAGTTCCTAAACTGGTACAAAATGCTTACATTTTGACAGAACGACATGACAAATATCTCGCGGTGCGCATCCTAGGCCCGAAGGAAGCGTTGGCGCGACGAACTAGACGCCTTCGAAAGAGGATGGTGGGAGGAAACTCGGGACAGAGAACATTGGAAGTCTTTGGGGGAGACCTTTGCCCAGCAGTGGGACGACATAAATAAAAAAAAAATTCAATAAAAAGGTTTACAAAAGCAATCTAAAAGAAGGCATTTAAATTAAGTAGGTACTTGTTTAGTAGTATGTAGTAGTTGCTTCATAGCTAAACCTTTGTGGAGTCTATACATTGACTCTTCGCTCTAACTAAGTAAAACTTGTATATAGACGCGAGGGATCTCTGCTTCGGTGGTTTACAGTAGGTATTTGCTAGGTTAACAATTATAGGTACATAACATTGGTAAGCACTTATGTAGGAGTAAAAAAAAACTAAGTTAAGTATTAATTAGGTATGGTCACAATGGACACTTGGGCACTGTCGGTCTCGGTTCTAGCAGTCGCTACGCCACGACGGAGGCCTTAGGGCGGCCTAAAAACTCCGTCACCAGAGTTGGCCACTAACTCATACGAGCTTGCTTGCTTGCTTGTATCTCTGGTCAAGTTTGTATCAAAATGATATACAAGGTGTAACATAATTACCCTATAAGCCCGAAGGGGGCGTAATCAGACCGACCATCTGAGTGCTTTGACGTCTTCAAAGGGTCAATTAATCGTAATTGAAATTTTCATACAAAAGTACAAGTATTATTATTTTTTGAAATTTGCGACAATCCTAAGCGTTTGTTTACTATTTGCATAAACCAGTACACACGCATGTACACGTAGGTACCATCTTACGGCGTCGCACGCACACGCTAGCTATGTGTAGGTACGTTTTAAGTAAAAGTTACGAGCTCATTTCATGAACGAAAAACTTCAAAATCTCAAAAGTCGTAGAACTAACACTATTCGCCATGACCTGTAAAATACCCCCCTTTCGGACTTATAGGATAATTATGTTACACCGTGTATATTATTATGCTGAACTCTGTGCAATGTGCACACAACATTGTTGTTTGCAATTTTTCATATAAGTTTAGTGATTTTATATTTTCAGAAATGTTTAGAAGTTGTTTGACGTTTGTCAACCCCTTAAACGTTCATTTGATCGATTGAGCGAAGCGAACGACAGCGTACATCATAAGATGACAAGCTGTCGCCTGCGGCTTTGCTCGCGTAGTAGCAACATACACATTATCTGTTTAAAATCTTTGATCCTAATTTTAGACCATTTAGGGTGCGACTTTTCAAAATTCCTTTCTATACACTATATAAGGATACTACCCTCCAAATTTCATACCTCTAGGGACTTATAGTTTAGGCTGTGCGTTATATTTAAGAAGATACTTATACGTGCTTTTCCCCGGCTGAGTGTGAAGGCACCATAAGAGATTGTCAGTCTATTTTTATTGTTAGTCCATGGCTATATCAAAGTGTAACATCATATTCTTTAGCAGGCACTCACTGGAAATTGACTTTGTCGACGACGAACTGCGTCTCGAAAATCCCCGAAGTGAGCACTCGGCAACGCAGGATGTCTTGCTCACTCGGTGTGTAGCTCGACAACTTTATTGTGTGCACCTGGTCCAGAAAACTGCAAAAAAAAACATAGATTATATCCGTAGATGTCAATAAATAAATTTGTTGAACAAAAAGTTTTAGCTCTAGGTGGGGTTTGAACCCACAACCTACAGTACCGAACGAAGAGCTACGAACAGTGTCTTGATCTAATCCTACTAAAATTATAAACGCGAAAGTTTGTAAGGATATGTTTGTTCCTCTTTCACGCAAAAACTACTGATCCGATTTGGATGAAACTTGGAATATATGTACATATACTGTCCATGACCTGGATTAACACATAGGCTTCTTTTTATCCCGGAAAATCAACGGGATCCATCGGGACGCGAACTCTTCGAAAACGCCTAGAAGATTTCGCGTAGCAAATTGCACTTCTAATCCTGCGCAGACGAAGCCGCGGGCACCAGTTAGTAATAAATAATAAATATTCTTGGACATATTACACAACGCTCTCTGGTCCCAAACTAAGCAAAGCTTGTACTATGGGAAGTAGATTACTGATAAATTACTGATATTCATTTAAATAAAAAGTAATATAAGTAGGTAATGCATATATATTTCACTTACTACTTGGCACAATCGATGAGTTGATACTCATTGCTGCGTTCGTAGGTGCGCTGGACTCCCTGATCCTTCCACAGCGCCTGCGTATGCTCGTAAAACTCCATCGGGTAGTCAAAGTCAGGCTGAGATGCTACGTCCTACAACAAACAATATTAATAACGTTAAAAAAAACGTTCGTGGCTAGGCTTCCTTAGTCAATCTTCACTGATTATCTAAGTTAAGCAACGTTCTGCGCGGTCACTATTTGGATTCAGTGACTGTTAGTTGCATTTACACCTCGCCGCTTCCGTGCTTCGGACGGCACGTTAAACTGTCGGTCCCGGCTCTAGCAGTCGTTAAGCCACGACGGAGGCCTTAAGGCGGCCTAAAAACTCCGTCACCAGAGTTTGCCACTAACTCATACGAGCTTGCTTCGCTACGTTGCTAAGGATGTGTTTGAAATCCACCAATAGAGATCGTTTGTTTTCATATTGGTGGATATCAAACACGTTCATAGCAACGTAGCGTAGCTTAACTCTGGTAGAAAAGCACCCTAATAGATAAATATGTCAGCCTGAACACAGCCATGCAAGTATCTTGTTTTCAGAAGATATAATCTTACCCTTTAATTCTTACCTGTATATAATCGACGCGAGCCTTGTTTTCCGGTTTTTCCAGCGGTATGGGTGGCGTTAAGGTGCTCATTGCGCCGGTGATAGTCTGAAACATGGATAAGAACATATTACTCAAGTATTCAAGTCTTTTTGAAATTAGTTTCTTAGATAAACGATAATACGCCTAATTAACCGAAACGCTTAGTGCGAATAGGTCGTATACTGACTAGGTAGAGGTGGTACTGGACCGGCGTCTGATTGTACCATTATGGAAAGGAGATGGCAAGAGATATCAGATAATATTGCATTTTCTGATCACATTCCCCGTAATGAACCCTATAGAAATTGATAGGCAATCAGACTCGTTGGTCAGACAAGAGTCTGCCAGCCCATCCTGGCATCCATTAATATTATAAACTAGCATACGTCCGCGACTTCGTCCGCGTCCCGTTTATCATCTTAACGGGTCGCAGGCAAAGTCGCGGGCGAAAGCTAGTCTATTATACACCACGCAGTTCTACTATACCCAATGTCTATTATCAGAATTATTCTTCGTAAGTTCTATTCCACATTCCTACGTGCTGATAACTGCTGAACCAGCAGGCCTAGGATGCGCACGCGAGGTATTTGTCATGTCGTTCTGTCAACATCTAAGCATTTTGCACCAGGTTAGGAACTATTGCATTATCTGCGGTAATGTTGCCGATAAACCGCGCCTTTGAATCTTCAACTTTTGACATTTCTGCGTGGCTATTATCTCGTCCTCAGAGAGGTACGACAAGTAAGAAGTGTCAAAAGTGTACAATAAGAAGGCGCGTTTTCTCGACAGCATTACCACAGATAATGCGAAAGTTCAAAAACTGGTCCAAAATGCTTAGATTTTGACAGAACGACATTACAAATATCTCGCGTGCGCATCCTAGGCCCGCTGGTTTGGTGACGAGGAGAGTACTCACAAGAATGGCGTCTCGAATGTTCTTCTTTATGTCTTCGATCTTCTCCCGGCGCTCCTTGTCCGAGAAGCCGTTGACGTGAAGGATACGCATCTGCTTCACGATTGTCGACTTGCCGGATTCACCAGCGCCGAGGAGTAGGAGACGGTGCGTTGCGCGGTATAGCTGAAATATTACGAATTGGGGTTTTACTAACGGTCCCGGCTCTAGCAGTCGTTAAGCCACGACGGAGGCCTTAGGGCGGCCTCAAAACTCCATCACCAGAGTTGGCCACTAACTCATACGAACTTGCTTGCTTACTGCTTGATAATATATTATACCAACCTTCTACCGATCCCTCCTAGACAATCTATAAATAAATATTCTTAGTCATTTCACACAACGCCCTCTAGTCCCAAATTAAGCAAAGCTTGTACTATGGGAACTAGATTGCCGCTAGAATAATTATTTACTTTATCATATATCATGTACCTACCTAGGCATAGAACAAACATATGATATGTTTGCCATACACAAATGTTTGTTCTTGGTGTGGATCGAACCCACAGCACAGAAGGCAGAGCTATTGTCGACTGAGCTGAGACTCTTTGACTTTTATATCTAGTAAGTAACCAATTTGAACATAGCACAAAGACATCCACTTTGGAATGTTGGAAAAAAAACGAGTAACTAAAGATTCGACCTCGAAATAGCTTATTGACATCCGAGTAGTGCTGACTGTTGGTGTATGCAATACGTAGAGTCCCTATGACTAAATCTCGCCACGTATGAATCAGACTGACGAGGACTGGGATTGCCCAAAGAAAGAATAACATCAAAGGGTACAACAACAGTCCTATCATAATGATAGCTACACTACACCATCTTTGGGAGTACGGAAGCTATTGTCCTCCATCTATAAACAAATCACTGCCAAGCGAAGGTTTTCCCAAGTGACGCTTAGATAGCCCGGTCTTATGCCACACAGAAATGTTTGTTCTTGGTGGGGGGGATCGAACCCACGACCCACAGCACGGAAGATACTGGTAGTATTTGCCGTATACCTGCTTATCCTTCTGCAGTTGCCGAGTAATAGCATCGCTGCGGCGCTTCTGCGACTTGATGTCGTCGCCCTCAGCGCCGCTCTTGCCGCCCGGCGAGCCAAAGCACCCCATCGCGGACCACGCCGACCACCTGGAATCAACGGGAAACCTTCTTTCAATCGAGAGGGAACTATACATGCCGATAAAATCAATGATAATGTGTTATGTGTACCTATCCTGGGTAAGCACAAACATATACTCGTATTTGCCATTTACTGCATTACGTAAACCGCGTTCACACTCAGCTGATGCCGCTGCCGGCATTAATTCCGGACTTATTGCCACAGCAACATCGCCTTTATTCTTTAGGAAGCAAGGACATGAACATGCCGGAACAGAGGCATGATCGTGTTTAGACTATGCTCATGCCCCAGCGCCGACTGCAGCTGAGTGTGAACGTATTGCAACGTAAACGCGCAGTGTATCGTTTTACGTTTACTATTGTCAAATTTATTCGTGCTAACAGTTTCCTACAGAGGTTTTCGCATAGAAAGTGTTAGATAAAGCCGGTTGATGATGTTAGAGGTTTACCTCTGCAAGTATGCATCACTTGATAGAGCATGGCGGCTGAAAATGTGATCTTCGACGTGTATTCTTTAGCCCTCCGGTTCATTACAACTGAATCTCAGAATCTCATCAGTACCACACAATCTCACTCAATTTCATAATGGTTTTATTCCGTAATGCCTGAAATTCTAAATCTTCCTGCCCTTATGCCGGTGGTTTCAGCACAACGTTCTTTAGGACTACTGAATCTAATTTCTAGCAATATTTTCTATATTAAAGAAAAATTATATAAGAAATAATTTTTCTTTAATATAGAAAATATTGCTTTTTATACTGAAAACTTTCGACAGTAGGTACTTTACGGACGGGAATAAGAAATAGTTACTATTTATTTGTGTAGTTCCTCAAATATATTGCACTTATGGTATTTATAGAGTAATACCACAGGAAGCTCACGTACAATATATTCCAAAACATAACATAATTCTGCTCTTTGCATATAAAATGAACTTTTATTTCGTAATTTTTTTTTATGAATGCACGATTTAAACAAGTCTGAGCAACTGTATAGAATTTATCATCCATCCTGACCTAGGGCACTATTGTTCATTCTGTGCCTACACTACACATGCAAATATGACTCATCTTCTGATGGTCAGAAGTAGAAATATGTTTCTGAACTGTGATCGAACTGTGTACTAAGTATTGGAATAATCCAGGAGGAAATTTAGAGGAGTGTGAGTTGGATTAAATTTGTAGGTAGTGAAGATATAGTATTATGTTACATACAAAGTCGCTTCCCGCGTCTGTCTGTATGTATGCTTAGATCTTTAAAACTACACAACGGATTTTGATGCAGTTTTTTTAATAGATAGAATGATTCAAGAGGAAGGTTTATATGTATAATACATCATCATCATCACTGCATTGCACCCGTGCGAATCCGGGGCGGGTCGCTAGTGTTATATATTTAGTCTATGATTATACCTATACATGTTTAAAGTATACGTATTATGATTTATTAAGTACCAATTACCTGCTGTATTTGTATTGTAGGTACCTAATCTACCTATTATTTTGACGGATAACTACCAGTTTCCTGCACGTTCTAGGCTTTGATCATGAGGGCCTGGTGCCTAGATACTACACCTAGTTTTAATGAATTTGAACTAGTCAGTGCAAGTTTTTAAAAAAATTGCTCAATAACTCCCAAAAACCACTCTTCTCAGGTAAGGCATTCGCCGTATAGTACTCCACGAGTTATAGTTGTAAACTCAATCGAGTACTGTCTTATTCAATGTAGAGAAATATTTTCAATCTATGGTCCGTATGCCGATACAGAAATCGGTACTCAAAGCATAGATTTGAGTAAAGATTTTTATACAAAAATATATGCTTGAATTCGGATCAGTGCTTGACCAGTGAATCAGCATACGGGCCTTATTCCACATAAACACACCCTTGATAAAGTCATATTACGTGTTTAACAGTTGGGTTCCTTCGTATTTTTGTATGAATCCTCTTAACAAAATAGTGAAGCAACGATGATGATATTCCAATTTCAATTTTCGGGACATGGACCTCTATCTATCCCAAATCTCATTTACCTAACTCCCCCTTTGGGAATGGAACCGCGAACCCAATATCTACGCGATAGTAGAGTAAAAAAGAATTTCGCATTTATAGTAATCAGACCTTCATGTTATGCGGAGAGATGAATGCCATGTAACAAGAAGAGTATTCGATATGAATGTAGATGGGTATAAGAGTAGAGGTAGGCCAAAGAAAAAATGGATGGATTGCGTGAAAAATAACATTAGTAGGAAAGGAGTGACAACTGAGATAACCGGCTGATAGAAGAGCATGGAAGCACAATTAAGCACATGTTGTGCCGACCCCACATAAAGTGGGAAAAGAGCAAGGAGATGATGATGAGTAATCAGACCTTTACATGTAATCTATATGATTTATACAGCGTCAGGGGACACTTTTTATCTATGCCCATTGCCCATATGAACGGGACGCTGGGACATGATTTACATGTAGGTAGTAGCACCTATACTATACTATCCTCTCAGCCCAGTCGGCTGCATCCACAAGAAAGACAAGGTCAATACGTGCGGAGCTGCGACTAAGCTGCGGGTTTATTCTGGATCCTTCACCTTCGTTATAATACACCTATGAATCAAACTCCTGACTATTGCTGACATACAACGCAGAGCCTAAACCACTGCTCATGAATTGATATGATGGTTGGAGAACCGCAAACGTGTGCGTCAATGAGCACCTGATGAATATATTTTAAGCGTAGCTTGCTTAGTCAATCTTCACCGATTATCTATCTCTTTAAACGAGCAATTCTTGTATATAATCTGAATCTCGGAAACGGCTCCAACGATTTTCATGCAATTTAGTATACAGGGGATTTCGGGGGCGATAAATCGATCTAGCTAGGAATCATTTTCAGAAAATGTCGTTTTATTCGTGTTTTCAAGTAAACACTTAAACAGAAAAATGTGACTTCCCGACACCTATTGGCGAATAATGATACTATTTTTTGAAGTTATACTTCTAATCGTTAATAGATGGCATTTGACCCCTTTTCTAACTAAATAAGTACAGCATATTGGTTATGTACATAAAAATAAATACAAAAAAAATACCGAGCTAAGCTCGGTCAACCATAGCTGGTCTAAATTAAGCGACATTCTGCGCGGTCACTGTTTTAATGGGTGACCGTTAGTGGCATTTACATCTGAGCGCTTCCGTGCTTCGGAGGGCACATTAAACTGTCGGTCCCGGCTCTAGCAGTCTTTAAGCCATGACGGAGGCCTAAGGCAGCCTAAAAACTCCGTCAACAGAGTTGGCCACAGTCGCAACGCGACGCTGATGATCTGGTATAATGTTTGAAATAAGAAAGCATGTGTACTTAAAGTCTGCCAATATTGTGTTGGGTTACAATAGCTGAAAACAAGTCTGAGATGCAGAGTAATTAGTGCTCAATGTTTGTGCTACACTTGTTTTACACCTTGTTGGACATAGATGCCTAACCAAAGGGAAAATATAAACAGTGGGATTACTCTCGACCACAGTTCCAATCTGGATCCGTAGATTCTGACAGAAATCGTGTAATTTTTCAGTACTAATGATACCATTTGTGTCAAAATCAGGATCCAGTTTGGAACGGTGATGGTCGAGAGTAGCTGTTCAGGGAGATGAATTAGGTTTTATCTTGGGGCTTACCAGGTCTCCTCTGTAGAATCACCATAGTTACTCATACTTCGCACTTTAGCCAAGGTTCCTACACATTTTGCACAATAAAACGAATCCGATTATTATACAAAATCTTCGCCGAGACATCCATATTGTGAGTAAGAGACAATAATACCCCCAAAACGACGACCTCACACGTCTGTTCAGCACTCACATTGGCTTGGTCACAGAAGAGGTGCAAGCCAATCGACAGAAGGATAAGTCAGTAAATTAAAGTAGGAGATTACTGTAATGTTGCGCACGCATGTTGTTTATGGTAGGAAGACGGATTAATGACACGGGATTCCGTGTCATTAATCCGTAAGAAGACAATAATCTGTATTCCTACTTTAAATCTAAGTCAGCAATGGAGTAAGTAGGTGAGAAGGTAGTTTAAGAAAAGTCTGTTTGTATTTTACACTAAAGACCAGCTTTCTTACTAATGCGAATTTAAATCGGAGCACTTTCTTGAAAAGCAATCTTGAATCAAGAGGGTTTTTCAGTGCGGGTCGTGCTATTTTGCGTTTTCCGATGTGACTCAAAAACTGATTTTCCCAATAGCCTCTTGACAAGCGATGCCTACTGATCAGAATTACGCTGTGGCTATTCTGACATCTTCCTTTGTCGTATTTCCTACACTGTGCTTTCCGATGCGTGAACCACTCTGCCCCAATAGCCGGACCTTCTAATGGGGTTTATCTACTGATCAGAATTACGCTGTGCCTCAAGTATAGGGCCATTGAGACAGCTAACGCGCCAGTAATGCAACAAATATGCTAATGGACTCATTATGTCGACCGACGCCTATTGTACCGTGAGCGTATGTAAAGTGATTTTGGAAAACTATATCCGAGTCCAGATGGTTTTGTTCGATGTTTTTTGGTTATTCAGGTTCAGTTCAGTTCAAATCTTTATGCGAGATGATGAGCATTATTGGTGGGAACATGGGCTCATTCCAGTTTTCCCCTGCGTGGTTTGCGTGGAGGATTTAGGTGTTTGTCCTGATTTTAGATAACAATAGCTTCGGCTAGCAATTTGTCTCGTATGGAATACTAATGCAAAATTTTGTTTGGATGTGCCTCTGATTCTGTTTAGACAACCCCACCATGATTTAGGATGAAACGAATTCTAAAGAGATGTCTGTCTATCGTGTCTGAGGACGTCGTCACTGTGAGCCTGTATTAGGTTATCAATAGATACATTTTAAATTACAGCGAACGCATATTAAAACTTAATTATTTAATAACAAAAGTTGTAAAGCCGCTACAAGGGAAAAACCCCAAATTTATAGACATGACATCACAGGATAGACGGGAGACACTGTGCCTCAACTGTGGATCGAATCTGTACGTAAAGTAACGATGAAGGTAGGTTAGATACCCATAGGATTACCAGCATGCAAGAGCGTACCCTAGAACTGAGCGAGGAGGGGTAATAAATAAATCGTACAGTAACCACAATCACAAAGTATTTTTGCGGCTCTGTTAGACTATTATGTATCTTCAGCATCAGACCAAGAAGACGTAAGGCAACTAACCAATCTCCTTGGTAAAATAAAAAGCCTTGTAATGACTCACTGAGATCAAAGTCAAGTGAGTTTATCTGACTGACTATAGTAAGGTAAATCTACGCCTAAAGACTTGTATTTGCTCAAGGCCTACCCAATTCTTATTGAGAACTTTGTATTAATCTCAAGAATTGAACAAGGCTAAGCCCTAAGGCCCAACAACTAAGGCCCGATGCTAATTTACTGCTCAAGAACTGATCCGGACTGAAGCATAGATTTTTATATGAAAATCCATAATTTTTATATGAAAATCCATAGATTTTTATATGAAAATCTCTAAATCTATGCTAGAGTAACGATTTCTGTATACGGGCCTACAAATAAGAACGTGGACGAAAAAAAGGCTTAACCCCTCTAGTTATCCCCGAGTACGTCCTCAGTATCAACTATCTTCCGTCCCATCCGGTAATCTTTAAATGGAATGGAACTACCATATCCAACGCTATGCATATTTAAGGGGATTAGCCTTTTCGTCGAACTTTGTTCTCGATCCTTTCATCTTAAAGTACGACTTAGCTAAAACCTATCAGGCAGGACATTAAACCCTCGATGTGTGTTAAAATAGATGTGGTGTGTTAATAACATTTCCAACATACGGAAAAGAGTTTTTTTTTTATTTTGTCTATGCACGGCTTTTAAAAATTTTAAGACAATCCCCGGTTAGTCGGCTACATATTATACATCCTATATCATTTCTGCGGATAGTTAGATGAGCAAGCCTACTCTATCAAAACCATATCCCAGGCATTTCAGCCGCGTCTTGTGGTACTACGGTACGCTGTTGAAATTCCTAAAATGCCCTCAAATTTCAGGACTACCGTATATCACCTTCACGTAGGCATAGGTAACAATGTGGCTCGAGGGATTTCCTGCGACAGTGTAACTGGTTCGAACTTTTAGATGTAACTTATTGCGAACCCATCAGACGTAAAGTCACATTTACAAACATGAGCGATAATGATTGTTTCTTCACTACCATGTACAGAAACAGAACTCCAAATAAGTAAATCAAGATAAGTATGATGTAAATGGAATTTCCCGAAAGCGGTTTACAAGGAATGCAGCACGCACCGAAACCATCCGAAACTAAGTTACAATCTGTGGCCCACTTTCATCGGACATGGTGGGTGGGTAAGTACATCTTGCCATTGTGCGTCGGTCGAAGTCAGAATCTTAATCAGTTAACACCATGCTTGTCATGTCTTATACAAGTGAAGCACTTGTGTAGCTTTCTTGGTCATACCACGTCATACCAAAGCGATTGAAACCAATGATGCACAGTCACCATTTTGGTGAATGGGTCACAACTATTGCTGTTCCCATTATACCGTTTTCGTACTTCATTAAACAAACAAGGACGGTACCTAATAGGTAGACACAGTGGAGCCATGACTAGTCCATGCGTTGGTTACATTAACCTAGTGGTTTCAAGCACCTTTAATGACCTCAAGGATCTCGTACCCCTGAGACCTAAGATACAGGCTTTATGCCTAGTTTGGGCCTTGGACAGTCTTCAGAATGTTATCTATCAATGTCTGTCGTCAACGTTGATTCTGTGGTTCCGTGAAGGCGTAACAGAGACCGACAATCGCATTTTTTTTAATTAGTTTTTTATTAGGTACTTTATTTTACGAAGGTTTAGCCCGAAGGCTTGGATGGAAGTCAGTAAACAAGTACAGTTAGCAATATAAATCGATTAACAAATTGAGTTTTACCAATCCAAGTAAGTAAATGCAGTCCCACAATATTATAAGAAGCCAGTTTTACCATTGAAAAATATTCTCTTTCTAAAAAATTTCAAAATAAGATATGATAATAATTAATTGTTCATTCATTTATGTTGGTAACTGTGCAATGAAAGGATTCAAAGTTTTGCGATCTGCCAATTGGCAATTTCCTGGATGCTTCCGGTGTCCCGGCGCGAGACGCAACACCAATCAGCGGGGTGTTAGTTTTTAATCATTCGCGTCAGAACGCAAAAGTGCGATTTTATTACCATCCTACTAATATAAACGCGAATGTTTGTGAGTATGGATGGATGTTTTGTTACTCTTTCAAGCTAAAACTACTGATCCGATTTGGATGAAACTTGGAATATATATATTGTCCGTGACCTGGATTAACAAATAGGCTACTTTTTATCCCGGAAAATCAACGTGATCCAACAGGACGCGAACGAAGTCGCGGGCGGAATCTAGTTAAGTATATTGGAACATCACGTAGGGAGAAATGAAAAATAAACTAAGACGATAAATAACAGCGAAATATAAATAAACTAGTAGCATTGAATTTTTCCTAAATCCTATTCAAAATAACTGTTCGATTTAATTAAAATGAACCTGTACGGAGACCGGTGATGTGTTAAATCTTTTATTGTGACAACCCCTGAATGTTATTGAGGGGACCTCACAACATTGAGGGGTAACGCGTGGGCGATAAGTAAAGGGATTGTCAACAAACGCGATTTTTGCAACAGTCAGGTCAAACCCTCTCGTCTCTCAATTTAGCTCATTTTGTTCGGTAAACCATAACAGCTATAAATAGCCCGTTAAAAAAACACAGGGTCACATAAAACTACACTACGTTTAAATACTCGATTAAACTTAACGGAGAGTACAGGGTTTTTTAGTCTGAACCAATGAACCGAAAAATAAAAATCTTCAAGCTATTTTTAAACGTAATCAGACGAAAATAGATTCTCTGAAAAACGAAATCAAAGTCACTTTGTGGTTGTTTTTTGTTGCTGTCAAAATCTGTGTCTCAGACGTCGGAACATTCCCGGCAAGACAACGGGTTTGAATTCATGCATCGGATTCCCAGAATCTGATTACTACCACGTCAAAAACTGAAGAATAGCATGCGAAGTTTCATAAAAGAAATTCGAAATGTAGCAGCAATGCTTGGACCAATTCTTGAATTAAGCAATATCCCAAACATCTACAAAAGAGTTACATCCAACCTAAGTCAAGCAAAGCCTAGAAGAGTTGCCAACTACTGACAACAAACTTAAACCATGTTTTCGGCACTGTTTTTGGAAAATTCTTATTTGCACTGAAGATCCAGTGATCTACACTAAAAGTATTTGGCAAAAGCCAACTTCTTCCTTGAGTGGTGGTCTCCGAGTAGGCCTTCAAACATTTGGCGTCAACTTATTCTTGGGGGGGTCAAAGAGGTAGCGAATTTACGTCCAATAATAATTTAACATTGGCATTCCAGAACTTGATTCTTGGATTGCGTGAAAGATGCCATTGGTAAGAAAGGATTGACAACTGAGATGTCGGCTGATAGAGGAGCATGGAAGAAAAAACACATGTTGTACTGACTACCGAGCCCACGTAAAGTGGGACAAGGTCAAGGAGATGATGATATAAATCAAGAATTTGCACCTTTCCCTACGATGTTTTCCTTCACCGATTCCTGCGATCTGATCGTCCGATAATTAGGTTTAGTAAACCTGCAAGTGGACTCATTACGAACTCAATCACCATCTATTAACTAAGATTAAAGATGAGTACAAAAACAACAATGCCGTGAGAATTTACGTCCTTATTAGTAGGAGCTAAGAATAGAACTGTAATTTCGATAATATTTGCTCATGATCTCGTAGCTGGGAATTCACTGCCTAGCCCCTTCTGACATCCACAATTTCAGAGCCTATTTACCCCCGAATTCATAAAAAGAGGCGGAATAGTCCGTCAAAGCGTTCCAACCAGCATTCGCCTAACTTGCCAAAATTGGGATCGTGTCCAATAAAATATTCATGGACCTTTTACACAACGTTCAAACTATTGGTTAGTTTGGGACTAGAAGGCGTTGTGTAGCTTGTAATATGAAAACTAGATTGATGATAGAATACCTACTTACATACTTTTGTTTTTAAATACATAGTTTAGTTACAATAGCTATAACACCCCCCAGATATAGAACAATATTCATGCCACACATATTTGTGCACAGTGGGGATCGAACCCACGATCCACAGTACGGAAAGCGTTCTGCCTTCTGTTTTGCGAGTTATTATTACCGACTGAGCTATGATGCCTGTCATGACGACTCACAAAAACTGCCCACAATAGATACGTAACCAAACCACATTGCAAATAAATGTAAACAATCATTGTAAACAAATAAACAACAGTAAGTACCACGAAATGCTCATGGGGCTAGCTGCAAAACATCTTTGAGTCATCGTGATTCATGGGACAACTATTAGAGCACAATGTAGAGGTCACGTGACTCTATTACTTTTAACTTGTATACCAACACTCTTCTTTGAATTTCTTTGCCTGAGAATGGTCACACAGGTGTCCACATCTCAGTCGGTAGTAGCTCTGCCTTTTGTGCTGCGTGTCGTAGGTTCGATCCCCACTAAGAATAAACATTTGTGTGTGCTAGACATAGATGTTTGTTTTATGACTGGGTGTTACTATGTTAAATAGTATTTACAAAAAATTATGTATTCTATCAGCAATATAGTTCTCATAGTACTCTAGCCTTACTTAGTTTAGGAGAAGATGGCATTGTGTGAAATGTCCATGAATATATTTTATTTATTTTAGAATGACACTTAGCACATTAGGCATCCAGACAGGTTGTTACTTATTTTATACTAGCAGTCGCCCGCGGCGTTGCTCGCGTTCTAGACCTTTTAGAGTGTAACTTCAAAATTCCTTTCTTAGTGCACCCCTACGCTATATAAGGATACTACCCTCCAAATTTCATACCTGTAGGACTTATAGTTTAGGCTGTGCGTTGATTGTCAGTCAGCTTCAAAAGAGTTTTATATATTTAGATAATACTTACCAGAGTTTTCCTGGCTATTGTACAGGTACCTAATATGTTCAGAACAATAAAAGAGGTAAGCAGAGTTGATCATACGATTTTTATGTCACATGTCAAATTGGTATTTTTGATGCTGACCTAGGTATTTATTTTCTGCAGTATTTATTTATCTATTTATCTATACAAATATTATAAAGAGGAAAGGTTTGATTTTTTGTTTGTTTGTTTGTTTGTATGAATTGAATAGGCTCCGAAACTACTGGACCGATTAAAAAAATTCTTTTACCATTAGAATCCTACATTATCCCTGATGAACATAGGCTATATTTTATCCCGGAATTCCCACGGGAACGGGAATTACGCGGGTGAAACCGCGAGGCGCTGCTAGTTTAAGTTATAATTTAGGCTTACAGTACCTACCGGACCAAAGCGCCTAAACCTTATGGAGCTAAACTTATTTCATACAATGCATGAAAGGTCATTATTGTCATTTTTTTTTAGTAGCACAAATAATATAAGGACCAAGCAGTAGATTAGGTTGGGTAAGTTGGAGAACCTAGGGCATCAGATCCTGGATCACCCCCATGTATTTTACACTACTATATGTATCATAAGTATGTATTTACAAAAAAATTGAACTAAGAGTTCTATCAGCAATCTAGTTTCCATAGTGCAAGTTTTGCTTAAGGCGTATGTAAAGGCAGACAACACTCTCGCTCGTACATTTCAAAATTTTTGAAGATATAATATAACTAAATGTAATTATGTGAAATTGCAGAGCTTCAGGGTCGAGAGAATAACAATGCAAAGGTTCAGTAACACATTAATCCAAACAAGTTTTCCGACCAAAAAACTTGTACCAATGCGATAAATTAAAGTGCACATTTTTCGATAAATTAAAGTGCACATATTCTCTAAAAGAAGATAATCACAGAGCAAGTAACGCTGTCCGTAACAACAAATTCAGTGTAGGTGTTTGAGAAAACAATAAAACGAAATCTACTGTTGAATGTTTATTTTTTTACAGTTCTATGTGGTGTATATTGCGTCAGTAAATAGATACCTAGTCCATATGCTACATATTTCATTTGTTTCTTGGATGTCTCGATTCATATTTTCACTGATCATATTCTTATCCGCACACCCCTCATGTCACTAGCATTCGCGAACTCGACACTGGCAGAATTGTGACAACTAGCCACAAAAGCCACAAACCAAGAAGTTGAAGTTGATTCATATTTTGGTAATAATTCCCAGTAGTACATGTCAAATGAGTAAGTATAAATACAATATTTATTGTGATTATTTGAGTGCTTTTCCACCAGACCTAAGCTTAGCTACATTCTAATGATGTGATTGAAAACAATAGGGATTGTTTGTTTTCATATTCAACAATTCCTATTGGTTGATGTCAAACACATCTTTTGCAACATCTCTGGTGGAAAAGCACCTTTATGGCTAGGAGGTTCCTATTTCAATACAGTGAAAGAATTACTGTTGTGAATCCTTCGTTTCGATTCTCTTTGAGAGTTTTTTCTCGAGTTTTTTGACAAGGTTGGCGTATTATCTTGTGTTATATATAGGTTTCTTATAAGAATGCGAACTTCTCAAGAGAGGTAAGACTTACCAGTATGCATGTGTCTATGTGGTGTGTACTGAGAGTTTGCATTGGTTTGTTGTATTAGCTTTGAAAGTGGGAGCCTCATAGCTTAGGTTGAGGTTACAGTTGAGTTACCAGCCCACTCTTCTGTGTGTGTGTTCAGTGTTAGTACTTACTACTTATGTCACAAGTTTGGCATGAACATGGGGCTTGTGTTATGAGTTTGGTGTGAAAATTGTAAAGAAGACAGTGGACTTACCAGCAGGTAGGTGTGGCGTTATCCACGGCGTCCTGATTGGCCGGCGAGGGAGACTCCGCTCCCCGCGCGCCACCTGCCACTGACGAAGCCGTGGTGACGCTGTTCCTTCTCACTGAACCCGCATCATCACACTCACATCAAAACTTCGGTCAGCTCAACTAGACAACTTTTCCACTAGTTGCATATCTACCACTCTTCACTTCCCCCTTCACTTCTCGGAAACCACGCTAGCACTAGGGAAGCTGTCACACAAGATCACGCCCCGATATCACAACACAACGCCAAAAATCCACTGAAAAATGGCAACCTCTGGCGAAAGAAAACCGAACGAACTCGCGACTCCACCATAAAATACTGTAATATTTATAAACTTTCACGGTTTAATTATAGACCAGACGTTACTATTAACGTTTGAACATAAGTAAAAGCTGAGAAAATAATATTTATAAATAGCTTTAGATTATTTTGATACAAATCTAAATCGGTCTGTCACTGCACACACCCCTGGTTCGGGTGGAGAGGATCCTCTTCTTTTCTTTCTCTCTGTGATACGAACAACGAAAATTAGCACGGATATTTATTAGTAGGACTTCAATTTAGTGACCTACACCCTGATATCTACAAAGACATTTTGTAGCAATGACAGCGGATCCGTACCGTATCGGCTTCACAGAACCTATAGAAAAAAATCAACATGTCTCCTGTGATATTGCAAGGTGTTTTATCATTGATACTACTTCAACTCAACATCGAGTTAAAGGGGCGTGGTCAACTCGAGATGCGATTGAATCGATTTTAAATATTTTCATGTTGTTCCGAAAGCCTCATATTATCTTACTAACATATTATGACAAGTTTTATAATTCTCAAACAATTTGATATTTAGATAGCCACTGTGATTTTAGGTGGGTGTTGTTTTAGTCAAACACACAACAAATAACTTTTGCGGTTCGCTACGCTCGCGCTCACTCAATGCAACTGTGGTTGTCTCTGCTGAAACTTATTACAAATAGTTATATTGTCAAATAATGAAACTTTATTAAAATTTGTAGTGGCACACTGTAGCTTATCAATCATTATTTACCTACAACTTTCCTAACAATCTATCTCTACCTAGGTACCTACTGCTTATGACAAAATATTCTATCCCCAAAATGGATACACGGGTAGGCTGAAAACTTTTCATGCTTTAAGACTTTTTTTACACCGTTTAACTCTTCCCAAGGGTTAAGGTTAGCTTTGACTTTGTCCGCGTCCCGTTTAGAGGCTAGAAGATGTTTGGATGTTTGTGTTTTTAAATTACCCTGCAACTGCTGGTTCGATTTGGATGAAACTTGGAATATACTAATAGTTTGTAACCTCGATTAACACATAGGCTACTTTTTTCCCCGAAAATCAACAGGATGGGATGCGGACGAAGTCGCGGTTGGATGCTAGTATTAGATAAACTGCCTACATAAGTACCACAGCGAGAAATATTATAGTAAAAATTCAGTTCAAGTGGCTGTTCTAATAATCGGTAGATACCTTTATGTAGATCTACTAATCGATCTTGTATGTGTTGCAATCTCCAGTAGTAGTCTATTGATTGATTGTCTATGGAGTAGAAGTTGATTGATTTAAAAAAAAAATATGTCAATGTCAGATGCCAGCTGTTCAATCATGGATCAATCATTCTTAAAAAAAAGTGAGTGAACTAATCTACTTTTCTTCAATCACTCATTCATTCTTACTTACTCGTTCGTTCTACAAATCGCGCGCAAATTGCGCAAAACGCGATTTTCCAGCTGTTTATTTTGTTTCCTAGGTAAAAATATGCGATAAACCATTGTTTAGCGACTGCTAAGCTAAAACCTTTTGAGAAGATCTGCTACGAATTCGTTTATTCAG
Organism: Eulithis testata; assembly: GCA_947507515.1. NCBI lineage: Eukaryota > Metazoa > Arthropoda > Insecta > Lepidoptera > Geometridae > Eulithis > Eulithis testata. The sequence continues at coordinate 4,927,875 of OX382218.1, read as the reverse complement.
GTTTAATTGCACGAGAAATGGCTACTCACAATAAAACATTGCATTTGATAGCTTCGAAACTTGGACTTGCTGATGAAGACAAAGTTCTAAGGTATTTTGATTATTATTACTAAATCAACACACGCTGTACATATTTCACTAGGAATTACTTGTATTAGTCGTATAGCTTTACCTTCTGCATGGTGGGTTATGGTTGTGGGTTCGATCCCCACCAAGTGCAAATATTTGTGTGATGGCTCAACGTAGATATTTGTTGTTTGGGTTATCCTACCTGTTGCTACTACTGGGTATTTAAAGTACCTATTCACTAAAAAGTATGTAAGTACAAGTAATATTATTTATTTTATTGATGGAGTAGGCTTGCCCAGCACCTATAACATCCTCTCAGCCTAGTCAGCTATATCCACAGGAAAGAAAAGGTCAATATGTGCGAAGCTGACTAAGCCACGGGTTTCCTCACGATGTTTTCCTTCACCGTTATCTCTATCTATACTAATAAAAAACTGTAAAAACTAAAATTAAAGATATGGATAAACTAAATAGGTATGCAGATCTACTAAATAAACGAATCTGATTCCGAAAATCGAGTTTGTCTGTTTGTTGGTTCGCGGATCACGCCTTAACTACTGGACCAATTTCAATGAAACTTACACCATACAAACTTACATTCAGAAGCCCTTTTTCCGGATTGAAACATAGCCTATATTTTATAGAAATGAAAGACGTGGATTCTTAGATACAGCTTGACCTCTCTAAACTAAAAGCCGCCTTTGGCATGAGGTTCATTGTATGCTGGTTGAAAGATATTTTGGTGGAAAGTTTAGCACGCGTACGAAGTCGCGGGTATCAGCTAGTTAATAATAACAATATTTCAACGTAACAATACCATTTTATTACAGTAAAGCGGCAGAGTTTGAGCGACTCCTACAGACCAAGTCGATAGCCGGCACCAATATGACAGATACTAGCAAAGTGGTCATTTGTTTGGACTTAGCTGCAGGGCTGTTTGCAGCTGATCTGGATTTGGTAAGCCTGGAGAAGACAAGCATATTCCATTTTCAAGACTCCTGTTCCACAATAAAACCTATATGGCCTTACCACGTTATCTTTTTGGCGGTTTTTGTTAGATCCAAGATAAATCTGAAAACATAATTTGGGGGATAGATTCTTTATGATATTGCAGGAGCTGTGTGAAAGATTTTTATCGAATAGAGATAAATTACATTATCTTGGCCCAAAACTCATTTCACCCTCTGATGAATCGTGTTTTCAACATCATTCCTGCTAAAGTAAAACATCTGCCGAAGTGAGCATCAGACACAAAGTTAAAATCAAACAAATATGTTTGCCCTGTAAAAATCCCACCTATTATGGAACGCTCATAATGATTAGAGGTGACATCCTATCTCATTCTCTCAAAACTCGACGTCATTTTCCCTATTAGAGTAAAATTTGTGCCGAAGTGAGCATAAAGACACAGAACTAATGAATTATCTTCAGTACATAAAAACGACTGTACCAATTTTTACAAAACATAACGAATTATCCTAGTAATCGATTTCATCATCTCTTCCAGAAAACTGCAATAAAATACTCCGGTCTGAAACCATCAATGTACACTAATTGCAAGAAAATTGTCCAGAACCTACTGGAACTGGACAGCGATAAGCTTACGACGTCGATATTATGCGCGGCACTGCAGTGTAATGGTGTTCAGAGTTTAGCTGATCAGATTTTGATGGAGTACCAGAAACAAGCTAAAATGGTAACAATTTGTTTTTATGATAAAAAGTGGTGGAACAAGGCGGTGGTCCACTGCCTATAGCAATAGGCCTGTGCAGGAATTGAACCCGTGTGTTTTTTAACCGACTTCAAAAAAGGAGTTCCAATTTTCCCCTGACTGAGTCCCCTGCGTAGGGGATTTCTGGAACTTTTGTCCAAAAATCCCCTTAGCCACCACGGCGACTGTCGGCAGGGGAAAGTTGGATAAAAGTTCCAGAAATCCCCAAGGTTCTTTACAGAATTCTGTCATGAACTGATTTGAAAAATGATTTTATTATCTGAAAGGTTTTTTCAGATTGGTCCTATAATTTTTTTATCAAAATCTGGTCAGTAATTTAGCACTCTAAGAATAACTGGAAAAACCCCTCTTACACGTGACGCAAGATACGTAAGAGGAACTGTGACTTTTCTGTGGTTTTTACGATCAATAGAATAGTCACAATGAACTGCTATCATCATCATCCGATGATGAAGCTGTATCGAATTGAAGTTCGTTATTCCAGTTTTGAAACTTATAATTTATTTTTAATATACAGGAAGTAGACCTCAACTTACCACAATACGTCTGCATGTCAGTGTTCCATGCTTGTCGAATAAACAAAGTAAAAGTACCCAAAAGCAGAATGATAGAAAAATCTCGACTAAAACCCGCGCAATGGGCAAAGCTGGATGTGGATTGGACGAAATTCGTCGACACTTATTTCGCTGTGTCAAAGAAAAAACGGGGCAGGCCGCGGAAGAACACTGATGGTATGGATTTTGAACTTTTAGCTCATGTTAATAATAACCATTTTTTCATGTGAGTCTCGACGAAGTGTGCGAGACTATAATACCGCGTGCACACTATGCCCATGCCGCTTAGTGAGAATAAAGGCGATGTTGCTGTGGCAGTAAGTCCGCGGCATTGATGCCGCCATACATTCCGGCAGTGGCATGGGCATAGTGTGCACGCGGTATTAAACGTACTTTTCTCAAACATGCTTGGAAATTAAAGCATTATTTTGACAACCTCCTTCGAGATAAATCGAAAATTCTGTACTGGCCAAATACATGAGTCCAGCGGCTAGAAAAAGTAGTATGAAAATCCATTTCTGTCGTGTTTAGCGGCCAAATAAATTACATAGTAAACTCGGTGTCGTGTAATTTAAAAATGGAACGAACTTACTCCGAATCTTGACAACCAAGGAGATAACATATCTAAGGTTTTATTCAAATTTCGAACAGGTTTGCACCGCGCTCCTGGGCGACCAACACATCTATCCTATGAATAGATGTGTTGGTCGCCAAAATAATGAATTTCCAGCAGACTGGCGAAACTCTCGAACTAGACTCGTGCTTTCGAAAAACGAACAATGTATGAAACGGGGGTCAAAATTTGAATCACGTTTCATACAAAACGAGATTTTCAGTGTGTAATTTTGGAGAAAATGGGAGTCCTGCTTCTTCTTATGTAGGAACTACGTATTACATAATATATTCTTTGATTTTCAGCTGAACCAGAGATAATGGAGGTCGACATACCTAAAGAAGAGCACGCAGAACTCAAAATCGAGCCCTACGAAGACTGGAAACGGCGGATGCTAGTAAACGCTTACAAAGAACTTAAAGAACTTGAAGCAAAAGAGAGACAGATAATAAAAGAGCGAGATATGACACCAAGACGGTCACCCAGAAAAACACCGCAGAAATTCTCGCCGTACAAAAGTCCAGCTAAAAGCAAAGGAGTAAGGTTGCTTTTTCCACTAGAATTATGATATTGACTTTTTGACCGGAGAATGTAAGTGATATAATTTTTGAGTATTTTTTGATGATTGAATTTAAATTAGGATAACTTATTATGTATTTATGATTGTATTTTGAATGTGTAGAATTAAAACTAAGTATTTTTCCAAGAATGATCTTTAGAATTGAGGATGCCTGACTATTCTGGTTTACGGCCATTGACAATATTCTCTCTGATTTTATTTGTTTAATTAATTAAAACAGCCAACAGAGAAATCACAAACATATTGCCATAGCAACATAAACTATTTCACCAAAAAATTTATAGCTATTAGTTACTCAAATCGCTACCTATCCTATATCAGGGGTTGAATATTAAGTTCGGCCGTTAGGAACATTTTTGGTTTACCATTGACCAAAATGCCATTACCAACAAATAAGATAAAAAAGTTCCCATCTAAAACTGCAGCCTGTTGACACACAGTCAACAAAATAGTTTAAAATATTCCTTGTTGTGAGTGTATAAGTAACAGTAACTTTTCCTTTGAATGACTTAAAATAGATGCGTGCAGTTTTACTCGTAGAGACGGCCTCTTAGGTAGTGAAAATGTCTATTACATCGTCCTATCTCGCCCCAACGTCTAGCAATATAAAATGCGCAAAAGAGACGTAGATTATTCGTAGTACAGCTTTAAAACTACGAAGATGTCTTATGACTAGCTTAATTGTCTTATATACCTAATTTCCATGTATTCCAATTCCACACACAATAGCATGGTCTACTAGACTTTTATCTATACATCTATACAAATATTATAAAGAGGAAAGGTTTGATTTTTTGTTTGTTTGTTTGTTTGTATGAATTGAATAGGCTCCGAAACTACTGGACCGATTAAAAAAATTCTTTTACCATTAGAATCCTACATTATCCCTGATGAACATAGGCTATATTTTATCCCGGAATTCCCACGGGAACGGGAATTACGCGGGTGAAACCGCGAGGCGCTGCTAGTGTTACTATAAAACAGTAACATACAAATCTAGTAGACCCCAAAAAAATGGCGCAACTAAAACTCCTATTTTTACTATTCACAATTGCGACTTCTCAAAACACGAAACCCACAACTAAACAGGCTGAGTTGAAAGACTCAATAGTGACTTTTGATGATCCGAACAGACCTAACCTTGGCTATCCAACTTCACTTGGATTCCTGTTCGTATTTTCCATTCTGCTGATCGGTGTGATTGTGCGCGCGATAATGCTGTGGTCAGCATTGAATTGTATTCCGTACAGAGTGGTTATGTTCTCTATTGGGGGTTTATTGGGGTTCTGTGCCTGCAAATTCCCTGGATTCAAACCCATCGTCGCTGTATGTTATATCGACGTGGATATACTCCTGTTAGTATTTCTGCCCACATTGATATTCAGCACATCATACAGTGTTGACGCGCACTCTTTTTGGAGAAGTTTCCCGCAAATATTTTTGGTAGCAGTACCCGGTGCTTTGCTCACAGCTTTGATAACATCGTTCATGGCTTACTACCTGATAGAATCTTCATGGAATTTTGCTACAGCTGTCTTATTCGGGGTTGTATGCTCTCCGATATATCCTATGGAGGTTGTGAGGCAACTCAGAGAGATGAGCAAGGGGAAGTACATCAGTGTGTTGCTGTTAGGGGAGGGATTGATCGGCGATGTGACTGTAATGATTGAGTTCACAGCTGTGTTTGGTTATCTAGCCATGGCTGTGACGAACGCGTCTCAGATATCGCTGCTACTTCTAAGATATGCTGGTGGAGGGGTTTTACTGGGAATATTGATGGGAAAAATCATAGGGACATTACTATCCCTGACCTACTACGACTTGTTATGCGCTGTGATCGTGACAGTAGCTGGGGCGTATCTAACTTACTACATCGGCGAGAAGTTTCTTTACGTGTCTGGTTTGCTGGGGACGGTTTTAGCTGGAGTAATGGTCAGTAACAAGAAGTCTACAGTCGCTGGTGATGTGGAACAGGTTGTTGGCCATTTTTGGACGATTTTAGCGCACGTTGCTAACTCGCTAGTGTTTACGATGGTCGGTGTTGTGATATTCGAGAAGGTTACCTACGTGATTAGTGTGCGACAAGTCTCTTTGGTGTTTGTGACGTATACAACAATCTATTGCTCGAGGTAAGATTCGGTTTCTAATGTATAATGCCTGGCTTTTATTTTTGCACTTCATCTAAATCTATAAATTCTTTTGAAGCTGACTGATAATCAACGCACAGCTTAATCTATAAGTCCTAGAGGTATGAAATTTGGAAGGTAGTATCCTTATGTAGTGTAGGGGTGCACTAAGAAAGGAATTTTGAAAAGTCACACTCTAAAGGTCTAGAACGCGAGTAAAGCCGCGGGCGACGGCTAGTGAACATAAATTCGACTACTTTCTATTATCTCATCAGACTTCCAGTCTGGAATAATTATATCAAGTTCTGATTATAATATCAGGGGTATAGCAAGCTTCTCTTGATGATACGAAAAGGTCTACCTTAACACACATTTCTCTTAAACTGAATCCCTCAGTCTGCAACTACTGACGTCTGTACAATCACAGATTGTAGTTGTTTTCTACTGACTGACTGTACCACAGGCTGTTGGTATACGCCGCGTTAGCTCCGTTCCTCCGACACGTCGGCTACGGCATGTCATGGCAGCACTGCATGGCGTGCGTATGGGGCGGGTTGCGAGGTCCTCTGTCTCTCTGCCTTGCATTAATAGTACTACAAACTCCGGCTACTGCTGACGCTGGTGAAGTAAGTCTTCTTCTGCAAAAGGATAAAGAATCCCTGTTGAGATTGAACCCTAATTTCCTGTTTGAAACTATGTATAGTGTACACTGTACAACTACTTGGTAAGGAAATAAAAGCCTTTTTATTTCCTTACCAAGTAGTTTACAATTTTTCTCGATTGTTTACTAAACTAATAAGTACTTCATTCTATATGTTTATATTTACTTTACTATCTACTTTCAACATCAAAGATTAAGAACTTTCTATCATGCCACAGGAATCAAACTCGCGCTTCCTGGTCCCTATTGTTTTACAAAAGCCTTGAAAAGTGTCTAGAAGCTTGGGAACTCTGTCCCGAAAGTCGTCCTGATAGCTCGTATAAATGACTTATTTCCAACTCAATAAATCTTTTCTCCCATAGATATTTATAATCCAAACAGCGGGTCTAGTAATCCTCTCCCTTCTTATAAACGCCACAACTATGCGCAAAGTCCTCAAAGTTCTCGGCATGGCAGAGATTTCCCTCGCCAAAAAAGCGAACATGACGAACTGCGTGAAAAGAGTTATGCTAACAAGGGATAGATGTGTTTCTATGCTGAAAATGGATAAGTTCCTAGCTGATGCTAACTGGGATTTGGTGCAGGCAGGTGGGTTTATATTACTTTCTTTTTGCACTAGGTACCAAGCTGGCAAAGCTGGCTTACGACACGGTCTACCTCTTGGTCAGTAGCGCTAGTGTTTTATACGCTAGCTCAGATACCTGTTCTACTTTAAAACAGTTAGCAGAGGGCCTAGTACGAGTTTTTAGTGTATAGTGTGGGTGTGAAACGTCTGACGCCCAACACACCAGTGGGCGCTGATTTGTATGGAGACACTAAGCGGATTCTATGAGAAGCTTGGTCGCATGTCGAGCTTCTCAAAGAGTCAGTGTCTGCATACAAATCAGAGCGTCAGACATTTTACACCATATTTACACACCGAAACTCGTACCCACTAGGCCTTCAGCTGATTGAACTAGATTTTATTGCTTTTACTTTGTTGGAGGATACGTCGACTTTATCATCATGGCAGCTTCTGGATGCGTAATCCATGGGAACAAAAACATGCTCATAGATACTTTCACAGAACAATTTCATACTCATGAGTAGGCTCACGCATTTTACAGGGCTTTAGGATTCAGATTATGGTCCGTCAAAAATGTGCCTATTTCTGCTGCCCCGCCAAGTGATGCTCGCATTACTAAGTAACCTCACCTAACCCAGTGTTATAGGTAGAGGTAACCGCTTTTGGTGGGCCATCTGATTTTCCCATCATTTCTTATCAATTTTCCCAAGGTACCCAAATCAAGCATCCATACCAGCTCCAAATCTCAGGGCGAGATGAGGATAGTGATGATGATACGTACATGGGGTACCATTTTACTACCTGTCCGGATTGTGAACGGGAAATACCTAATGAGCCAACGAAGAAGGAGTTCACTGAGATGATGAGGTAAATATTACACTCACTGTAAAATTACAACGCTCGTGGTAAAACGACAAAGCTCGTGGTAAAACGACAACGCTCGTGGTAAAACGACAACGCTCGTGGTAAAACGACACCGCTCGTGGTAAAACGACAACGCTCGTGGTAAAACGACAACGCTCGTGGTAAAACGACAACGCTCGTGGTAAAACGACAACGCTCGTGGTAGGACGACAACGCTCGTGTTAAAACGACTACGCTCGATGTAGAACGACAACGCTCGTGGTAAAACGACAACGCTCTTGTTAAAACGACTACGCTCGATGTAGAACGACAACGCTCGTGGTAGGACGACAACGCTCGTGTTAAAACGACTACGCTCGATGTAGAACGACAACGCTCATAGTAAATCAACAACGCTCGCAGTAGATTGGAAACACTTGCACATGAGTGACAACGTTTGCAGTAGAATAAAGGTTCGTGATAGACAACATTTAAGATCTACATGCAAAAGCAGTTGGGAAGAAGCAGTGAGTATTGGTTGATGATAAAAAAAAACTCTTCATTTGTGAACAGAGAAGCAAACCAACGCGTTCTCAAAGCCATGAAGATATCGTACTGGCGACAGTACGAGCACGGTAAGGTCAGCAAGGATGGTGTCAGATTGCTGGTGCAAGCAGTAGAGGTGGCTGCGGACTCCGATGATGGCAAGATTAACTTGGAGCAACTCGGCTCTTTGTGGAAACCTAAGGTACAATGAGTAAACTAGATAGATAGATAGAATATTCTTTATTGTACACCACTTATATGTAAACAAAATAACAAAAAAAATACCATAATTGGTAATACGATCAAGTTTTAGGAGGTACCTAGGTACAATGGGCGGCTAGATTTGAGAATGAAGTTTTCTTAGTTTCATTTATAAAAGTTACTACAGCTTCCGCCCGCGACTTCGTTCGCGTCCCGTTGGATCCCGTTGATTTTCCGGGATAAAAAGTATTCTATGTTACTTCTTATACATCCAAGAATATGTGTACAAATTTTCAATATGATCGGTTAAGTAGTTTTCACGTGAAAGCGTAACAAACAAACTTACATACATTCACATTTATAATATTAAGTATGATTTTAATATCCATAGAAATGGTTTTCTAGCCATTACCTACCATTTATAGCTTACTAGCTTCCGCCCGTGACTTTGTCCGCGTCCCGTTTGATCCTGTTTGTTTTCCGGGACAAAAAGTGCCTATGTGTTAATCCAGGTTAAGTACAAAAATATATTCCAAGTTTCATCCAAATCGGACCAAAAGCTGCAGCACGATTGAACAAACATCTTTAACTTCGACATTTAAATAGATAGGTAGATAGATAACTCTTTATTGTTCACCACAGTACAGGAAACACCATGGAAACACATAACTTAAAAACGGGCAAGACAATGGGCGGCCTTGTCGCTGAGAGTGATCTCTTCCATTAAACCAAAGCTATAAATGAAAGTAGAATGGATATTTATACTATGTATTATTTCGATATGCAAGTTAAAATTAAAAAAAAATCATAACCCTTCACCTTCAGACCACAGCTCCATAAAACATTCTTCAAAACAGGCACACGCAGTATGGCTCCGCCACAAAATGGTAACAATGCTGACCCCTGAATCCGGGGCGGCTCAGATCCCCCATTCAGCCTGCCGTAGGCGCTGCCATTCATTGATATCCACCATTTGGTTCGACGGGTTCATCTATCTGATGATTCTTTGCAACACGCCGGTTATATTGAGCGAGGTGCTCTTGAAGTCACCTACCAGCAGAGCCATGCAGATTATCAAGGCTTTGAATTTGTTAGTATCTATACACCACTAATTTGTAATTATAAAAAAAAACCGTATGCTCAATGTCTGTTACTGATTACATTAGGTAGCAAACTTATTAATAAAAAAAATATCCTAAAGGATAGAATAATTAGTTACTCGTTATCCGTACGTGCCTACTACTGAGTCTACTGACCCAAGTCTCATTCATAATTTATGGTCTCGCTCCGAACGCGCCGCTTGCGCATTTCGCGCAATACTAACTAAATTGTGCAGGATTTTGGTTAAAAACAAACCTCGATAACCTGGTGAAAGGTTAATATTAACCCCCTTACTTACGATCGTTGCATAACATTAATCAAACTATTTAACTATTCGTCTGTAAGGCCCTAAATGGTGGTGTATAAGGGCTTACAATCCCCTTTCAACTTCTGTCCAATTTAATCACCGTTCAAGATAGTGTCAGTTTTTTTTATACAACTAAATGATACAACAAGCCAATGGTAACCACTGCGTAAAAAGATACACTGAGCACGTCCACTGAGGACGTGCTCAGTGGGACTGAGTAACACTGAATATACTAGTTGCTATGACACAAAGCGTCGGCCACAACACCCTGTACCTATGAGGTAAGAGTTTAATTATTTTTTTACAACTAACTCTGTTCCAGTTATTTCTACATTGTATATCTGCTAGAGATGATCATCAAAATGTACGGACTCACTATATGCGGCTACTTCAAATCACATTGGAATAAGCTGGACTTCTTCATCATTGTTATGGCCACTGGAGGTATTACTTAATTTTCTTCGATTCAAAAGTGTTTAGTGTTTCTGGCTGTCCGTGGCGTCGTACCTCCTTCCCAAAGTGGGGAACCGATTTCAGTGCGATTTTGTTCGTAAAAAGCTGATGATCTGGGATGGTTCTTAGATTCGTTTACAAGGATTACTTTATTCTATCAATTTTACTCTATTCAACTTCACTCTATTCAGCTTCAACTTCACTCTATCAAACGTCAACTCTATTCAACTTCAACTCTATTCAACTTCACTGTATTCCACTCAACTCTATTCAACTCAACTCTATTCAACTTCACTTTATTCAACTTCTACTCTATTCAACTTCACTCTATTCAACTTCAACTCTATTCAACTTCACTCTATTCAACTCAACTCCATTCCACTTAACTACACTTCAACTCCAGTCAGCAATTTTTTTCTGGTTTCAGATCTAGTCCTAGATATCCTAGACGCTTTAACTCCTTGGGATAAATGGAACAACTTGAATTCTAGCGTGTTAACCGCTACTAAGTTACTAAGAATGCTACGATTTCTTAGGCTTTGTAAGTTAGCCAGGTCAGTACTACCTTTGTGATACAGTTGGTCCGAGGAAGAACTACCACCTATTTCCTCGCCATGCAGTGATGTTCGCATTGCTGTGAACATCACTGCGCGGTTTGAAGAGTATGGGTGCCGGTGCTATTACACGCACATGAGATAAACGCTTACGTCTTAGGCCCGTATGCTGATAAAAATATCGTTACTCAAGCGTATTTGAGTAGAGATTTTTATACAAAAAATTATGCTTAAGTCCGGATCAGTGCTTGAGTACAGTGCATTAAATCAGCATACGGGCCTTAGAATGATAAACGCAGTGTCTTTCACTACACGTCATCAGGGGCCGTGCTGTGTTATGCAAGTCGTGCACTGGTCTGTGACATTTTCGAAACTTATATTTATGCCCTTTTACAGAGTTTCTGTTCCGAAAATAATGGCGTACATTGATCGTATGATAGACATTCAATTGGCATTCGGATACGACGTAGGAAAGGTAAAATGTTACTGGTAGATATAATAAATCGTTTATTTTCTCTCTACAAAACAAGTTAGAACAAACAAAGGTAGATAGGTAAACTTAAGTTATACTCAAGCCCTAAACGAGACTCAAGCATATATTTTTTACACTTGGAGGCTAAAAATAAACTCCGACTCAAACGCAATCATAGCTTTTTTTGTCAATTTTGCACTGAAAAATGTCAAAATTTTTGATTGAGTCTCTAGAGCTGATCTAATGATCAGCATACGTTACGAGTTACGATGTATACTCGAGTATCGTTTTTGAGTACGGATCATTTCGGGTCTAAGGGCTGTTTCAAAATCTCTACTCAAATGATCCATGATTAATGGTCGAATACTCAAACGCCACTCAAACCCCACTCAATTTAAGTTCACGCTTAAATTATTGCCATCTCTTACAAATGAGTAATGTCAAACAGAGGCAGAGCAATTTTTAGTGGTGCTCAAATTTTAATGAAGTTTCAGTATTCCAGTATGTGTCGATTATTGAGTTGAGTAGAGATGTTCATAGAAAACTATCAAAAAATCTTTGCTCGATCTCAACTAGAACTTCTGTATTGCTACTGAGTACGAGCACACAGTGCAATTTAAGCTTTAATCCTAGTAAAATAAGGTGCTTTTCAGGGTTTTGTGACGGGAGAGCAAGAAGTATGCAATCTTCTACCACAGCTGGTCGATAACAAACAGATACAGGACCAACTTTACGCAAAACTAGAAGCTGACAGGTAAACTATTCTTTATACACTCAAATCTCAAGACTATACGTTATGAATTGAGTCTCATTCGAACCCACGATTATAGGTTATTTTGATTTTGGGCAGACTGCTCTATGCTTGAAACAGTGAAGCCCAAATGCTGGTAATGAAATCATTACTCAAGCATAGATTCTAGTAGACATTTTGGTACAAAAATCTATGCTTGAGTCCAGATCAGTGCTTAAGCAGTAAAACAGCATCCTGGCCTTAGAATTTCAGAAAAACGGATTTTCATTCGTGCCAAAATAATATTGTGTACTTAGGCCCGTATGCGGATTTACTGCTCAAGCACTGGGCCTCTACTGTGAATAATGATTACCGAAGATTCGGTAGTGACGTTTGTGCTACACTGCGCAGTAACGCTGTGACTTCGAAAGAGCCTGGACCATCGCTCGAGGCGACCGCGCAGTGTAACACAAACGTCACTACCGAATCTTCGGTAATCATTATTCGCAGTAGAGGCCCTGATCCGGACTCGAGCATTGTTTTTTTTCTACTCAAGTCCATGCTTGCGTAACGATTTCTTTATCATCATACGGACCTTAGATTTTAGTATTTATAAACCACTAACAAGTAGGCTTTATTCAAAATTACGTTTATTTATCACTAGTTTCTGCCCTTCTGCCTGTGTTTTGTTTGGTTTGATCCTGTTGATTTTCCGATATAAAAAGTAGCTTAAGTGTTAATCCAGGTTACGAACTATACCTTCCAAGTTACATATATTTCAATTTTCATCCAAATCTGACCAGCAGACCTACCTACATATATTTCAAGTTTCATCCAAATCTGACCAGCAGACCTACCTACATATATTCCAAGTTTCATCCAAATCTGACCAGCAGACCTGCCTACATATATTTCAAGTTTCATCCAAATCTGACCAGCAGACCTACCTACATATATTTCAAGTTTCATCCAAATCTGACCAGCAGACCTACCTACATATATTCCAAGTTTCATCCAAATCTGACCAGCAGTCCTACCTACATATATTTCAAGTTTCATCCAAATCTGACCAGCAGACCTACCTACATATATTCCAAGTTTCATCCAAATCTGACCAGCAGACCTACCTACATATATTTCAAGTTTCAACCAAATCTGACCAGCAGACCTACCTACATATATTTCAAGTTTCATCCAAATCTGACCAACAGACCTACCTACATATATTTCAAGTTTCATCCAAATCTGACCAGCAGACCTACCTACATATATTCCAAGTTTCATCCAAATCTGACCAGCAGACCTACCTACATATATTCCAAGTTTCATCCAAATCTGACCAGCAGTTGCAGCGTGATTGAAACACAAACATCTAAATATCCAAACCGAAATTTATAATATTAGTGGGATAACTCGCTGTATTGATTATTTTACGTTAAAAATATCGTTTGTATTGGATCAGATTAGCAGTAACTCGTCAGTTAGGTTTGCTACAACGCGACCGACCCTGGACAGCCATAACCGTGAAGACACGACAAGCCACCACCTCCACTCTCAACATCATGATGATTGACGCTATGCAACTGAAGGAGGAAGGTCAGTCAGTAAGAGAACTCACAGCTCAGTCGGTAGTAGCTCTGCCTTCCGTGCTGTGGGTCGTGGTTTCGATCCCCACCGAGAACGAACATTTGTGTGTAGCAAACATGGATGTATTTACAAAAATTATGGTATTCTTCAGCAGAAGGACTAGAGGGCGTTGTGTGAAATGTCCATTGATATTTATTATATCACTAGCTTTCGCCCGCGACTTAGTCCGCGTCCCACTTGATCCTGTTGATTTTTCGGGATAGAAGTGGATTAACACAGACTAGTGTTAATCCAGGCTACGAACTACCGATATATATTCAAAGTTTTATTCAAATTAGACCAGCAGTTACAGCGTGCAAAGAATATGTAATACGTAGTTCCTACGTAAGAAGAAGCGGTACTCCCATTCTACTAAAATTACACATTGAAAATCCGTTTTGTATGAAACGTGATTAAAATTTTGACCCTCGTTCCATACATTGTTCGTTTTTCGAAAGCACGAGTCTAGTTAGAGAGTTTCGTCTGCAGCGTGCTTGAAACACAACATCTAAACTTTGACATTTATAATATTAGTGGAATAAAGGTTTTCAAAATAACCCTAGTAAGAACGGGGCATCTTATTTTTAGGTTTCCTTGATGAGATGGAATACCGACTTCTAGTGCATGCGATTCAGGAGAAAGTTCAACAATGTCGACACAAAGGAAGCCTAGTGGCGCCATCTTCGCCAGAGGTTTTAATTCATACCATTTGTATCACTAATTCACTAGCAATATTTATGAGGTCGTTGAGGGCGCCAATAGCCTAATAGGCCGAAGATTTTTTTTATTTAAGGATTTTCTCGCTGAGATGACCGAAGATAAATACTACAATCTCTTTGGTTTCAAGTACCGAAAGTAATAATGTTACGATACGAGTAGAATAGGGTATTATCTAAGGGCCGTATACTCATTGATTAAGTTTGAAACGATACTCGAGCATCGAATTTGTGCTTGAGCATAGATTTGATCTTGAACGCTTGAGTAGTGATTTTGCTGTGTTTTTGGAACAGAAATGTAACTAGAGTTTCGATTTATATCAGAATCTGTACTCGGGTAATCTGAGTCAAGATCAGATCTGAGCCCTAGTACAACTACTATTAGTAGAAACGGTTTAGATTTTTTTTTATGTTTAAAATTGACAGACGCAACTGCGTTCCATATCCTGGCTGCAAGGTAACGAGAGAGTTGCTGACTTCTTTCTGGAGAATTCTGAAATACTTAACTTTAACTATGACGACGTGCTTATATCTCGAGGTAAGATATTTTAGTGGGGGTATAAAAGACCATAGAATCCCATTTACTATATCGAGTAAGCACCGGTAGTCTAGTGATAGCAACCCCGCTTTCCGAACCAAAGGTCGTGGGCTCAAAACCGATTGCACCTTTGAGTTTCTGTATTCAAAAAATTATGTGCGCAATGTCAGTGCTCTCAACCGATAAAGGCAAAATCGTGAGGAAACGCGTGAAAAGGAATAGAGTCGGTGCAAAAAATATTTTGTTTCATAAATTTTTGCCATAGGTTTTTAATTTTTTTATGGAACAGCTTATTTATTAATTTTTACTTGTACCTACATAAGTTTTCGGGAGTGGTCTTATTATCTATTACACTCTGTATGTCACAAAGTATAAATACTCTTACGATCATTCATAACAAACATGAACAATCATTAGTACTGATTTGGACCAGTTGAGCTATCTATAAATCGTTTGCAACGGTTTGTAGATAGCTCAACGGTTTCATGTGTATTTTGTAAATATTGTAAATACTGTATTGTCATTTTCTTAGTGAATCAAGTTAAGTTTTTATTTTTATCATTAGGTATTCTGTAGTTAAACAATTAACTCTTTAGTTATTTCCAGGAGACGAACCAAAGGGCCTATACATTTTAGTATCAGGTTTACTAGAAGCGTCATATTACCCGCCGGAAGATGAATTCGACGAAGCGATACCGAATTATGAGTTTCTAACAGAACTCAAGTACCATGAGCCGAGCTGCGATTATGTGGTGTCTGGTAATGCTGTTGGCGTTCTTGGGGTAAGTTATATCAAAAACATGAAAGACTAATGGCCGAATACTCAAACGCCACTTAAATTAAGTTCACGCTTAAATTATTGCCATCTCTTACATATGAGTAATGTTAAACAGAGGCAGAGCAATTATAAGTGGTGTTTAAATTTGAGTGATGTTTCAGTATTCCGGCCTAAGGACCCGTATTCCGATTTACTGATCAAAAGCTAATCGGGACTCAAGCATAGATTTTTGTATAAGAATCTCTACTCAAATCTAAGCTTCAGTAATGATTTCTTCCAACAGCATACGAGCCTAAAACCATTAGTATTAAAACTTTGCGATATTCTGACGCGCTGAGATTTTAGGTGATTTTTTTAGGCCCGAATGCTGTTATAGAAATCGTTACTCATAGATTTGAGTAGAGATTTTCATACAAAAATATATGCTTGAGTCCGGATCAACATACGGTCAAAAATACTGACACGTGAATACCGTGCCTATATCTGCGTTCAACTGAATGAATTAAGAATCATTTTTTTAAACATTATTTCAGGTGTTGACTAACCGACCCTACAGCTACACTGCACGTTGCGATTCAGCAGTGCAAGCGTACTACATCACAATGCCGGTGCTCCGGGAAGCTTTTAATCTAGCACCGCATCCTATTATGGGGTAAATATACATTTTTGACTTTCAATGACTGAAGAAGCGGGTAATAAGGTCTTTATTGGTTTAAGGCTGTATTCTCATTCGGTAATTACTTAAGTCTGGAGTCGAGCTTGGATTCCAAAACGTTACTTGAGTGTTGAATATTTAAGTAGAGTTTAGTCAAGTTTGAAACGATACTCAAGCATCAAAGTCTATGCTGGAGCATTTCATCTCAAATTTTCTAAGGAAAACGCTTGAGTAGAGATTTTGTTGTGTTTTCAGAATAAATACGTGATTCGAGTCTCGATTTATCTGAATCAGTGCTTGAGCAATTAATGAGTATATTACAAGCTTTGCTTAGTTTGGGACTAGAGGACGTTGTGTGAAATGTCTACCAATATTTATTGATAGTACTCTTAAGTTTTACTGGTTTGAAAAATAAAGTAAATCGGTCAAGGGGTTGGAAAGTTATGAGGTTCCAAATCAAGTAAAAAAATATCGTACCAAAATATCAATAATTATTTATTTATAATGATTTTTACAACAACTAAAAAACTATTTAACCTAGAATAAAAATAAAACCGATTTTGGAATGTCTAAACAAAGCCCTATCATATGACACCCCACTTGATATTTTTGTACGACATTTATTTTTAATTCCATCTTTACAACCTCGAGATCTCAATTCGGGTCTAACTACTAGTTTATTTATATTTACAATGTCATCGCATCAGCTCGTCCTACGCTTCGTCTTCCGATTCGTGGATAAATAAATAAATAAGTAAATAAATATTCACGGACATTCAACACGACGCCATCTAGTCCCAAACTAAGCAAAGCTTGTACCGTGGGAACTAGATGGCTGATAGAGTACATACATAGATTTTTTTTTTGTAAAATATACACACTTATAATACATATAGAGCATATGAACATTATGATATATGGATGGTTGTTATATTCGCATAACATTGTTTTTTGTTTTAGTCTCGAAGGAGCAATGTGGAGAGAGATAGGTATAAAGCTATCAGTGCTGGTGTTAGCCACAGTGCCGGCTTACCACGGCTGGCCGGCTGAGAAGCTCAGTATGCGGCTGGAACATGCCTTTGTGCCCTGTTTAAAGGCTTTTAAGGTATTTTTTCTAGTGTACTCTGACTCTGAAAAACTCTATAGATTCCATTCAATTGTATTTCAATTCAAATTCGATGCAATTGCAATTCCAATTCAATTCTATTTTCAAAACATTGCCGGCCAGCGCGAACCAATGCTATTAAAAACTCAAAAAGGTTTGTCTAACAATTTTAATTCAAACTAAATTTCATTTCAATTTAAATTCAATTACAGTTCAATTTCAGTTCCATATAAATTCAGTTAAAATTGGATTTCAATTCAAGTTCGAATCAGTTTTAATTCAATTTCAATTAGGATACAATTCAATTTCAATTCAGTTTCAATTTAATATCTACAGGTTTTCGTGGTGAATGAGCTGATGGAAGACATAGTGTTATTAGACGGTGTTTGTCAAGACATGGCCACTAGAGAAATATTCCAGCCACCGTGCTATATACCAAGGTACATTAGTTAGTAAATTTTTTAGCCCCTCCTGTTTTTTGGTGACTCAAATAAAAAAAACATGTGTGCAATTCACACGTGGCAGAAGTGAAACCTTCAAAAATTTCGGCTTCCAGATAATGAAACGATTGTAAAATTTCATCAGGTAGGTAGGTAAACGTACGCTATGCAATGCAGTAAGTAGGTAGGTAAGTATAAAATCTTGTAATTCAAAATATAAACATTCTACTGTGGTAGTCAATTGTGACTATACTTGAATCTGTGTCACTAGAAGCACCTCGGGAAGCTTGTACCTACTAACTTTTAGATAATCTATTACGCAAAATGTAATAGTAACTAGTAGCTCGTCTGTGATCTGTCGCTTTTTTCGTTTCATTGACTTTCTAATCACAACGATGCTAGAGAAGTTTTCACTTCAAAAAAGATTAAAAACCTCAAAGTGAAAGAGGCGGCATGGACAGACTACGCCAGGTCCCAACTAATAAATAAATAAATATTCACGGACATTCAACACAACGCCTTCTAGTCCCAAACTAAGCAAAGCTTGTACTATGGGAACTAGATGGCTGATAGAATACATAATATGCATTTTTTTTGTAAGTACATACATGTGAATGAGTCCCGGTCCCCATTAATTCGGATAATTGGAGTTGTACTGACTTATAATACATAGAAACACCCAGACACAGAACAAACATCTATGTGTGCCACACACAAATGTTTGTTCTCGGTTGGGATCGAACCCACGACCCACAGCACGGAAGGCAGAGCTATTACCGACTGAGCCATGAAGCCTGCCTAACTGTGGGCATAAGTTGTTAGTTTCTTCCAGAACTGCCCACCGCCTTGTATTCCCGAAGTCGTCTCAACTGG
This sequence comes from Eulithis testata, assembly GCA_947507515.1. NCBI lineage: Eukaryota > Metazoa > Arthropoda > Insecta > Lepidoptera > Geometridae > Eulithis > Eulithis testata. The sequence continues at coordinate 4,909,037 of OX382218.1, read as the reverse complement.
TGGTGAGTGCTACGTGTCCCGCGACGAAGCTGCTAATAGTCCCGGCCAAGGATGCTGACGAAATGGACATTATGGAGGACGAACTCGATGACACGCAGTGCGAACTGGTCTGCACCCTGCATTATTACTGTTACAATCACCCATTTTAATACTAAGGTCGTCTGAACTATGAACTGACAATTCAGCTGCAATCCATATTAATATTATTTAAGCTGGAATAAAAATAGAAACGGTTTTAGAATGGCTAAACAAAGCCCTATTTATGCCGTCCAATTTTATATTTTAGCCGGATTACGTCACAATATGCTTTATATTATGACGTAATCCGGCTCTAAAAAAAGCCGGATTTTCAAAAAAATATTTCTTTTCTCTCACTAACTACACGACCCGACGTCTAGTCGTCAAGTGTGCGCCAACGCTTAACATCGCCTGAATTCTAGACAGTATGAAATCTCTATGTGTCGCATATCATTCCGGCTAGTTACCTCGGGATATAACAATTTAATTACCTATCTCAGAGAATTCTATTAATATTTAAATATCTTCCTACTTATTTTCCAGATATCAAACGTGTCATCTCGCTGCCTGTACCACAAAGTAGTTCGCAAGTTATCGAATGAATCTCGCGGCGTGTCGCGTCGACAGACTCGCGGCAAGCGACGTCGCATGCGAAGGGTTAACTATCGCGAGTCTGTGTGGGGCAAACAGATATGTTAGTCAAAACTTATTTGAAACTTGTATATTATACTTACCTACCCCTTTATTCATATTCAACTGTCATTTTAGGGGGGCTTTAAAAAATTCGCTAAGGCCTCAAACGCACTAGCGGTTAACCGTGATTGTACGCAGCGGTTGCATATTAAACTGGAAACGCGCGGTTAGCCGCCCCCGCGGTTAGCCGCTAGTGCGTTTGAGGCCTAACATTGTCACTTTCATGACAACGAAAAGAGATGACAACTTGAGCAATTATTTTAGTTCAGCTTTAGAAGACTAATATGACCCCTTAGGCCCGTATGCTGGCACTGGTCCGGACATAGATTTTTGTATGAAAATTTCTGCTCAAATGTATGATGTGTAACGATTTTTTTATAAGTTTAGTTATTTTGATGAGGCGTCACAGCTCAGTCGGTAATAAATAGCTCTGCCTTCCGTGCTGTGGGTTCGATCCCCATACCAAAAAAAAATGTGTGGTTAACATAGATGTTTGTTTTATGTCTGATTGTTACTATGTACTATAATGTAGTTACGTAGTTACAATAGTAATTTTTTTACAGTTTTCAGTGATTTTTGACATTTTTGATTTTTTCTAATAATCGTGTTTTAACTAAGGAAATACTGCTCTAAAAGATGCTTATAGAAGAATAGCCAGAGACGAATCAAGTAATTTTTTTTTTACAGCGACTCCAGTCTTATTGGGTGGCAACAGCGAATCGAAATACTTTAAACCGAGTTTAGTGGACATGGTATGTACCTTACCTACCTAAATCAAATATTTAGAGTCAATTCATAGTATAGCGCTCGTGGCTATGCTTGCTTAGTCAATCTTCACCGATTATCTAAGTTAAGCGACGTTCTGCGCGGTCATATTTGGATGGGTGACCGTTAGTTGCATTTACATCTGAGCGCTTCCGTGCTTCGGTGGGCACGTTAAACTGTCCCGGCTCTAGAAGTAGTTAAGCCACGACGGAGGCCTTAAGGCGGCCTAAAAACTCTGTCACCAGAGGTGGCCACTAGCTTCCGCCCGCGTCCCGTTGATTTTCGGGGATAGAAAGTAGCCTTGACAGGCGTCATGGCTCAGTCGGTAGTAGCTCTGCCTTCTGTGCTGTGGGCCGTGGGTTCGATCCCCACCGAGAAAAAACATTTGGGTGTGGCAAACATAGTTGTTTGTTCTGTGTCTGGGTGTTACTATGTATTATAAGTATGTATTTACAAAAAAAAAGTATATAAGTATTATATCAGCAATCTAGTTTCCATAGTACAAGCTCTGCTTAGTTTGGGACTAGAGGGCGTTGTGTGTAATGTCCAAGAATATTTATTTATAAGCCTATGAGTAACTCCAGGATACGATACGAACTATATATATTCTAAGTTTCATCCAAATCGGGCTAGCAGTTGCAGCGTGATTGAAACACAAACATTCAAACTGTTGAACACAGCGCCATCTGTGCTTCAACGGCTGAACTAAATAAGTAGGTAAGCCGATACCTAATTAATCTTTCACTTCGAGTACTACATAGACTAGTTAGCTAATTAGTTAAGACAGTTGCCACTGTAGGGCGCTGTTCCTTAGTATATATGACGCCACGTGGTCTCGCCCCGGCCTCTTTTCCCGGCAGCCGTACCGACTAGCTGTGCCTACTTAATAAATTATTTTATTAATAAACGCTTTTGTTTCATGGCCAAGGATCTTCTTCCTCCTGCATTAGACAAAAACATCACTTTGACATCATACGAGACCTACTTCATACTAATGTTATAAACGCGAAAGTTTGTAAGTATGGATGTTTGTTACTCTTTCACGTAAAAACGACTGATCCGATTTGGATGAAACTTGGAATATATATTGTCCGTGACCTGGACTAACACATAGGCTACTTTTTATTCCGAAAAATTAACGGGAACCAACGGGACGCGAACGAAGTCGCTAGTGGCCCCTAGTTTATAATATTGTGTTCCTAAATATTTAAATGGTGTCTATTTTTTGCAGCCAGAAAAACTGGAGTCGGGGAGACCAAAAGGTATATCTATTTATTTACGAGTTTGTACGTACTTATCTAGTTTTTAGTCACACGCAACTGCTTACTTACTTCCCAGTGTCAAATCCTTTAGATACACCAAATACTTAGGCCCGTATTCGCAATTTAATGCCTAAGTACTGATCCTGCCTAAAGCGTAGATTTTTGTATGAAAATCTACTCAAATCTATGCTTGAGTAATGATTTCTTTCAGCATACGGGCCTTAGTAAAATAAGTTACAGTGCCTTCACGAATAAATTTGACAAACGCAAACGTATCGTAACATTCGTAACGCTAGCGTATCCGAGATACACTGCGCGGTGACACTACAACGGTTGGCAGTCGAGCTGGCATTGACGCGCAATATAACTCGAATACGTTAACAAGGCGACTGTCAGATTTGTTCGTGATAGAGATACAGAAGTAGCTACCTAGTTAGATTCTGATAAATAAATCGTTTCTCAAGCATTGGTTTGAGTAGATTCTCATACAAAAATATATGCTTGAGTCCGGATCAGTGCTTGAATGAATGAATGAATGAATGAAAATACTGTATTTTACGCTTTTTTGCATATTAGCATCACTACATACACACATACAACATAGTATAAAGCAAAGTCGCTTCCCGCGTCTGTCCTAATGTCTGTATGTGTGTATGCTTAGATCTTTAAAACTACACAACGGATTTCGATGGAGTTTTTTTTATAAATACAGTGATTCAAGAGGAAGGTTTATATGTATAATACATCATCATCATCACTGCATTGCATAAAATATTTAACTATTAATTTCATTTATTCATTCAATAACAATTATTTACAATCGTATTGCGTACAATGGGCAGTGTTATCGCTAGGGAGAGATTTCTTCCAGCAAATACGGGCCTGAGATGTTTTTCTTTATTTCAGAAGTAAGACTGGGTATCAGCCCTAGTCCTTCAGAGATCCCTCAACGGCTGGAGTCCGAAGAAGAGGTAAGTACATCCATATTACTATTAATATATATGACTGGCCGTCGCCCGCGGCATTGTTCGCGTGGTAGCAACATACCCATTATTTGCTTAAAATCTTTGATCCTAATTTTAGACCCTATAAGGTGTGACTTTCCAAAATCCCTTTCTTGCAGTAAGGTGCACCCCTACACTACATAAGGATACTACCTTCCAAATTTCATACCTCTAGGACTTATGGTTTATGCTGTGCGTTGATTATCAGTCAGCTTCAAGAGTTTTATATAATAATATATTGATAACATCTTTTCCCACTAGTTTTTTTTATTATTTAATACTTTATTGACCTAAAATTATAAATTTGTTACAAAGGGCGGACTTAATACTGAAAGCATTGTCTGCCAGCCAACCCAAAAGTTATGTAGGTACTAGCAAGCAAGCTCCTATGAGTTAGTGGCCAACTCTGGTGACGGAGTTTTTAGGCCGCCTTAAGACCTCCGTCATCGCTTAACGACTGCTAGAAAATTATACTGTTAAATTATTTGCTGCCCAAAGTTATGTTGGTACTTAGATTGCTGGTTCTATTGATGGGACTGTTTTAGTTGTTTTTTTTGTCCTAATCATAATGAGTAGGTAGTACATATTACTGTTATTTTCCAGATTTATAACACATCTTTATTGAAGAAAAAGATATCTACAGAACGAAGAAATACCCGACAGTAATTTACTCTTTAGTAAGTAATTTAGAAGGATTTTTAACTATTCATTTTTAAAACTTTTAATTTATAATTTATTTTAAATAAATCTGTCTATCAAAGCCTATTAATTAAATCTATTAATTCAGTAAAAGTCATATTTTGGGTTTTTATATTTTTATTTAAAAATAAGAAAAGAAAAGATATAGAATTATTATGGTCCCTTGACAAGAAAGACCATGGGGTCTTGTCGACATTAGATGAACAAATCGCTAAGTTACATTCGTAAACGAGAAGTTTTTTTTTCTTGATAATAAAATTCTCCACAGACATGAAGAAAAGAGTTAATTAATATCGTGCTACATTTAATGCTTTTTTTCCATATCTTTCAAGGGACATTGTAAACAAATATATATAAACAACAATTAATACAACACAAAATAGGAATGTTAACAAATGCAACCAATTTTTATATTATTATACTTTACTCTGGTTAGCACCACGATTTTTAAGACATTGGTGTCGATTATGTTGTTGCATTTTTCTAAATTACACTAATTTGACAGTTGCCGTCTTCTTCTTTTTTTTTGTGGCTGTTCGGTGGCTAGGGCTCCCACGAATTTGCCAATGTCAGTGTTTATTGGCGTTTACTTTTACAAATCTTTGTCATAAAGTGAAACGACAGACCGGCCTGGCGAAACTCTCGAACTAGACTCGTACTTTCGAAGAACAAACAATGTATGAAACAGGTCAAAATTTGTACTTGCGTTTCATACAAAACGAGATTTTCAGTATGTTATTTTGGTAGAATGGGAGTCCCGCTTCTTCTTACGTAGGAACTACGTATTACATATTCTTTGCGACAGACCGATAATTTTAGCGATGTCAAAGTAGGTAAGATTAAAAAAATGCAACAACAGAATCGCCACCAGTCCTTTTTGTAAATCAATAGAATAGAAAAGCAAGTTAAAAAAAAATAGAGAAAAAAAATCACATCAAAAGTGTGCTAACATAATTTTATGATAAGTACTTAGGTATATAACTTTTTTTTATACAAAGAATTAAACATGTTTTCTTTATTGATCAAACAGTAGTCACATGTTAAATTCTTATACGTTTTTCTAATTTGTTTTTTGCTTTTTTTTTATATCCACGAACTTAGTTTTAGAAGTTTCTTTATATGATTTTAGTTTACCTAACTAATTCCATCTAAAATTATGTACCAGGCACTGCAGCGTACCGTTAATAGGGGCATAGGTAAAAAGTGGCTCCTGACACTAAGTAAATCACCTAGATCATATGCTAAGGCCTGACATTTACATTAGAACTTGTTTCTTCTTAGAGACCAAATACTTGTTTTGAAACTGTATAAAAACTGTAATAGTAAAAACTATTTCAAACGAAATATCTGAAAATGCTAAATTATTTCCAGTTATTTTAGATAAGTATACTTGAGGTACCTATACTATTTATATTGAACGTACGTCTGTCGTAGATAAGATTTTTTTTGTATAGACTTGTGTGTTCAATACAATCGTAGTTATCATTAATAATCTATGGAAAACGTAATCTTTACAGATACACCTATAAGAAAATAGATTATGGGACACTCTACATATCATTGCATAAACTGTCATGTAACCGTGCGTTTCGACTGCAAAACATTCACAATAAAACATGCACAACTCTGTGAAGATATCGATTTGCGTTTCCACCGCCGAACCTTGTGCATGTTCGACATTTTGAATCTTGTGCAGATGGTTTTAAGGATTTTCTTGATTGTAAAAACAAATCGTTTGTAAGGATTGTGTTGTGAAGGTTTTATTGTGAATGTTTTTAGTTGAAACACGCAGTTAGGCCTTACATTAGTTAGGGGCATCCATGTTGTGCAATGTATTTAGACATTAAACTGATAAAAACTATATCCAATGGCTTTATCTATAGATGCTAGACATACGAGAAAAGGAGGTCCTCAATTCAGTTATATTTATTTTTATCTTCTAGTTTTATTTTTACCCAAAGTGTAAATCATTATTATTAAAAAGAAAAACAAGAAAAATGCACAAACTGCTTATCAATGTAGATAAGAAAATTGTTTGACATTGTACAGTAACTATACTATCAAAAAGCGTGTGGAGGTAAAATGTAGTCTGTTGCTATAAGGCGTATGTAAAAGGCAGACAACCCTCTCGCTCGCACATTTCAACATTTTTGAAGATATAATATATTCACATAATTACATTTAGTTATACTATATCTTCAAAAATGTTGAAATGTGCGAGCGAGAGGGTTGTCTGCCTTTTACATACGCCTTAAATAAGTACCTAAAATCATTAACATCGTAGAAGTCCACTGATTTCGGACGAGCCAACAATACACTTTATTATAATTCAGATGTTATTTAACTGGTATATGCTTGTTTATAGATATTTAGGCAGTATTTGATGGAAGGAGCAACTCTTGTGTTATAAAACGATGTGATTCTATGCAACTTAACCTTTGGTATGCCGGAATGCAGATCCATGAGAATAGATTTCCGACAGCACATAACATAGATTAGGTACAAAATTGGAAACAGTAGGCCAATAAAAAGTTTACACAAGTAGAGTTCTTAGATTTTTTTTTATTAGCTTTTTGCGGCTTTTATATCACTGCGGCCTGAAAGGCCTATTGTAATAAGAATTTGTATTTGTATATTTGTATTTAGTGTTATCTAGAATGATCTAGAGTTCTTAGATTGAGAATAGATGAATATAGATAGTCTAGATTAAATATAGATTGAGTCTGTGATTAAAAATAGATTGAATATAGATTAAGGCCCATATTCCGTAGCCTTACTCAAGCACTGATCCGACTCAAGCATAGATTTTTGTATGAAAATCTCTACTCAAATCTATGCTTGAGTAACGATTTCTGTCTCGGAATACGGGCCAGTCTGTGATTCAGGCATACTAGAGGTTAATTAATATTGGCTGTTATCCAACTAACAAAAACATCATACTTCAAAAGCCCTTATACTATTGATATCTCACCGATAGCACAGAATACCTATACTGCCGATAGCTAAATTAGACGACTTTGTCTGCTTCCACTACCAATCTCCTATCTACAAACAGTTACAAGCAGTCCTACTTCCTGGGTTGTTGAATATTGGGTTTCATGTTCATGTTGATATGTGCTGGTGGCTTAGGACTGTGTGCAACCTGAGCTGCTTCCGGAGTGTAGTCTGCATTGCCTCTGTTTGGCGCTCCGGCTATCGAGACGGGGTTAGACGGGACAGGGTTTGGTCCAGCTAGGCCGGTGAAGTCTTCGTTAGCTGGCTCCTTGGCGGTATCTTTTGTGTGAGGCACTTTGTGCTGAGTGATTCTCATCCCTCCCGCTTTTACTGAGGACAATGATATAGACGGGGTATATTCATATTGGTCTTCTAAAGCTGAGCTAACTAAAATGATTGCCAAATCTGTTGTAATCTCTTTTAGAGCATGTCAATACTCAATATATTTATTGCTTTCACATGGTTTAGGTAAATTTTACATTGGTGGTAAATGTAAATAGATATGTCTCATGGACCCTGCTTAGGGTATAGCAATATGAAGGCAGGCCGAGGTTTATAGATAGCTAGTAGATCGTTAATTAGTATTACATAATAGGTAGTCATTTTATTTTAGGATATTTTATATAATGTTCGGGTCAGTTAATTGAAAATATTTTAAGGCTTGTTGTTCAAGTGTTCATGTAAGCGTGCGAATAGTGTTTAGTGTCAAGTTTTGTCTTTGTTGTAATTTATTTCTTATATTTAGTAATTAGTTTAACGTTCGTAGATTATTATTATTATTATGGACTCCCGTTTCCGCATTTAGACTCAAAGTTGGTCCATTATACGTGGGGGGGGGGGGGGGGGTGAACTAGCTATGAGTGTAGCCAGCCTAACTCCTCCCAAAAGCACAGAAGCTTCCTGGGGGCTTCGCAGGCTTGGAGGAGTGACCTAGGGGTGCTTAGGATTTCTTGTCGTTGTGTTGCTAAGCTCTCGCATTCCAGGACTACGTGGGCAGCTGATTCTTCTTCGGTGAGACAGCCTCTGCAGAGTGGACTATCTGTGGCTCCGAAACGTTCGTAGATTTAGTAGGTAGGTGTATTTAGGTTTGTATGTGAAAATGAATGTCAAGTTTTGGTTTTATCCAATAATAATATGTCCTAATATTCCTAGTCTAAGTAGTCCTTTATGTCATAGTAGGTTTTAATGTTTTAAAGCCGCGCTAAAATTACAGTTGAATATGAATAAAGGGGTTATTGTTTTAATATTCTATACAAAGATATTAATAAACAGGTGAGCCGCAGTCAATTCTTGTTGGAAAGTCAGAACATACCGATAAGATCTTGGGGTTATTCAATAACTCTTGGTAAATTATTGGGCACACAGCAATGTGTTTATCCAATAATAATTTTATAAGCCTAAAACAAGGCAATGCAACTTAACCTATCAATGACCTAGATTTATATGTTTGACAACATTCAATTCGTTGAGTTTAGTGAAGCATAACAGTGTGTGACGTCATGTAGGTAGCTTGCAAGGTCTTTGAGAACTTGATACATAAGTAGGTACCTACTACAGCAAGAGACGAGGGAATCATTAGATATATATGTACCTAGGTAATTATTATGAGAACGAGTGACTTGAGAGATTGGTAGGATAGGTACCTAAGGCACGGCTTTTATTTTATAAAGTTTCTAGCCTAAAGATTACCTACGTCGACACTTTGGAAATGTTTTGAAACAAAGGCTAAAGTGCGAATTCTTACCTGCTGGGGGATGTCCAGCCAGTTTGTTTTGAGAGGTATCTTCGGTAGACGACATCGTGGTGTGTAAATTTGTATAAAATTGTAAAAAAAATACGCAGTCTGCTGATGTTACTGTTATCAAATCGCTTTGTGTACAACGTGTACAAAAATACGGCAGCCAGCAGGTAGCGATTTCTTTTTTCTTTTTCCTCAACAAAAACAAAACGTCAAATAGGGTTGTGCTTGTACAGTACAGCGGCACAGCAGCGCGGCGAATTAATCGATTACACCATTACCGATTCCAATCGCATCATTCGCATCATCATCGTACCCGTACCTATACTCAACGCCATCTAGCGTCAAGTAGTAAAACTATTTTCGTAACTCATAAATCGGACGTAAATAACTAAATAGTAAAGGTTAGACCGCACTAGGGCGGAACTGCACTTCAGCGGAGCGTCGCGGCATATAGCTTCTATATTTTTTCCAAGGTAAAAGAATATAGAAGCTAACTGACGCGACGCTCCGCTGCAGTGCAGTTCCGCCCTAGTGCGGTCTAACCTTTATTAGGTACTAATAACATTAGCCCTAAGTTGTTAGAGGCACCTTTATTACACATATGTACATCTAAGTAGGTATGGTAACTAGTACCTACCTAATCCAAACACGTTCATATAAATTTAAAGGTAACCTACCTACTACCTAGGTATACCTTGGTACCTACCTACTAACCTACAAAGTCTAAGTAGGTATGTACCTACTCACTAATTGGTTAATCAATATGAACCTACCTAACTACCCACCTACCCTGTTATTTTGATCCAAATAAATTAAATTAATAAAAGGAGTTTAGGTACAAGATACGTATAAATGCATGGGTACCTACCTAAATAAGTGTTATTATTTTTGTAACACTAGGTATGTTGGTTGGCAGTCTAAAAGTTTTTGATTAAAACTTTTAATTACCTACTTAATTATGGATTTGTATTCTTCGCTATAAATGAAATTGCAAAGTGAGTGGTGGGCTAAAAGTTATGAATACTTAACTAATCCTTATGGGAGAAGAAATAATTGTAGAGTGCGACATTTGGTATACCTACCTTTGTAATTACCTAACTAGGTAACTTGTGTACCTACGCGTTCTAGTACTATGTACCCTCCATAACTGTGCTAATACCATTAATTATTGACACCGATTTCTATTTTTTAATCTGGGTGTTCCTGCCAATTTCCATATAAGCATTTGTATTTATGGAAAGCTTTACTGAAAGATCACTGTCTGTACCTCATAAAACTTTTCAATATTATATCCAAGGAATTCTGAAAATATTAATTAGCACTTCATAATTGAAAATTTATTGGTTGATTAAGGTATAAATTGAAAAAATAAACTATAATTCCATTTGTTGAGATTGAGGCAGCATTGACTGGTTATGGGACGTCTTTTTTGCCTTCTCGCAGTTGTACTAGTAGTTCGGCAGATTGAGTCTGTGACATGGGAGTTTGGACAGGACTGGAAAGACTTAATTGTGGTCGGCCAAATGTCAGGGCGCATCAAGCCATTGGAGAAAGTTAAACAGATTTCTATACCTGTGAGTTTTTAGATTAGGTATTATTTTAGCTTTTGATTATGAGTGCACGGTAAACCATTTGAACTCCTCACCGGTATGACAAAAGTGACAGATTTGGTTTGACAAGCAGACTAATCGACAAAAACACACTTGTTTCGGTTCCCCGCGTATCTAGAGGTCTTCATCCCTGCCTGTTCCTGTCAATTTGCAGGGAGTGGACTGCCTTACCTAGTTCACCTATGATAAGTACTTTTAAAACAAATTTACGGTCAAAATTATAATTGAATATTGCAGCTACCAACATGCATGGAAATCAAATACGTGGAAGTTTTCAACCATATCAGTACACCAGCTGTGACGTACAACATAGACACCAACACTGTGTCGATCACATACAATCTGAGTCAATATAGCATTTCTCGGTGCGTACCTACCTAACTCATAATATCAGCCTAGGTATATAAGTTCTATGTTGGACACAGAGGGCCTAGTAGGTAGATACGAGTTTTCAGTGTAGATGTAGTGTGGGTGTGAAACGTCTGACGCCTAGCACTCCATTGCGCTGATTTGCTATTGACTCAAACGCCATTCAAACGCCGCTCAATTTAAGTCACGCTTATTGCCATCTCTTACAAATGAGTAATGTCAAACAGAGGCAGAGCAACTTTAAGTGGTGCTCAAATTTGAATGACGTTTGAGTATTTCAGCTTAACTAACGTAAATCTGTAAGTAATGTAACTACGTAGGTAGCTAGCCTTAACTGATTATGTACCTACCTTATTAGAAACAAATTGAATTGTTGTCAAAATAGAAAGCTATAATTTAGACGTGTATTTAATATTAATAATACCTACATTTATTTTTATCACTTTTTATAAAATGTGAAGTGTGTGTCGGGCAATATGTACAGGGGTTCATTTTTTTTTTTTTTAAGAATTGTGTTTCTAGTCGCGATAAAAGCAGAGAACTAGTCCATATTTAAAGACTGACGCAAAATAATATCCATGGTGGAGACAATAAGTAACCGAACGAGGATAAAATTCTGGGAGTTATAGTAACACAACTGCAAGTAATAATGATTATCGTGAGATAGGCAAGTGGAAGTTAGGTACAGATGATTCGCAAAAACGTTAGTTTTTCGTGCGTGGTAAATGTCACTAATTTTATACCTAGGACAGTAAAGTTATAGTACCTATAGATACAACCACTCCAGTTATACTATGAGTGCAAGGCAAAATCGAGGGTAAAAAAGCGCGTGACAGATCGCCATCTTCTTCTTCTTGCGTGTCAATGGATTCGGACAACAACTTCTCTAGACTAGGTTCGAAAAGAACCTCGCCACTTTAACCCCATCGTTCGTGGCGTTCATTAGGTCATCCCTTGTACAGGTGATAGGGCACAAGGGGCAAACGAGCAAAATGGGACATCGATTGAATAAGGGCCATTCACATTGGCGGAGAATAGGGTCGCGATACACATGCACATGATCACATATGAGAGGGACGAACCAAATCAAGGTGGTCAAGGCTGCAATTGATGTTCCTCTGAACGAATGTGCCAAAAGCGGATGTACGGAAGAAATGGTGGATGATTGTTAGACCACTGCTCCGACATTACGACTACGACCACTCTGCCAAGAGTGATACGACCAAGAACAGACATCCACTTTAACAATCTCAACTACCTACTCAATCAACTTTTTACAACGCCACTCCATGTTATGGGTGTCACGAAACATTACACGTTTAATTATAATGATCACGGTGATCACAAATTTTTTCCACGATAAATTGCATGCTTTTTAAATAATTTTGGTATTCAATACGACAGGACTGGCCGATCATGAGGCGTATTTTCTGCTTTTTGGCAGTTTTTCTGCTAATTCGGCAGGCAGATTCTGTGAAGTGGGAGTTCGGACAAGATAGGCGGGACTTAGTTGTAGTGGGCCAACTATCGGGAAACATCTATCCTTTGGAGAAACTGACACACGTCACTATACCAGTAAGTTTTATAGGTATAGGTAGTCCTGCGGGCCTAAGATGCGCACCGCGAGATATATGTCATGTCGTTCTGTCAAAATGTAAGCATTTTGTACCAGTTTACTAACTATTGCATTATCTGTGGTACTTAATGGTGTCTCGTAAACAATTATACGCGCCATAATGTACACTTTTGACACTTCTTAGTCGTCGTATCTCTCTGAGGACGAGATAATAGTCGTGCAGAAATGTCAAAAGTTGAAAATTCAAAGGCGCGGTTTCTCGACAACATTACCACAGATAAATAGTTCCTAAACTGGTGCAAAATGCTTACATTTTGACAGAACGACATGACAAATATCTCGCGGTGCGCATCTTAGGCCCGCTGGTTAGTTGCCTTGATGTACGTCCTAAACTAAAACATATTCGCAGATTATATGAGTAAACACTACAAAACTGATGGTATTGTAAAGATCGCGGTAAGTCGATGGAGGCCTGGAGGATATTCTAACAGTCATAATAAAGCGCTTTCATTTCCGTGGCGTATCATTGCTTAGTCAATCTTCAACAACTAAGTTAAGTACCGTTCTGCGCGGTCACTATTTGCATGGGTGACCGTTAGTGGCATTTACTTCTGAGCGCTTCCGTGTTTCGGAGGGCACGTTAAAGTGTCGGTCCCGGCTCTCAGTCGTTAAGCCATGACGGAGGCCTTAAGGTGGCCACTAACTCATACGAGCTTGCTTTTGCTTGGTCAGATCTTTATGCCGCTAAAATTCAACGCGTAATTCTATTTTTTATAATATTCTTCTAAAGGTGCCACCATGCATGGAAGTGAAATATGTTTTGGTGGAAGTATTTAACTTTATCAGCACGCCGGAAGTAACCTATAACAAGGACACTCATACTATTACGATCTCGTACAATTTGTTACAGATCAGTATGTCCAAGTAAGTACTTAGATATCTCACCGGATTCGAAGGGACCAAACAACATATTTGTATGATTTTATTTATTCTAATTTATCTATTGACTAGCTGATACCCGCGACTTCGTACGCGTGCGTTATTATGTCAACCAGCTTACGATGTACCTTTGGCCGCTTTTTTTTTAGAGAGTTCAAGCTGTATCTAAGAATCCACGTCTTTGATTTCAATAAAATATAGTCTATGTTTCAATCCGAAAAAAGGTCTTCTTCATTGAATCATTGTTATTGGGCAAGTAGTTTATGCGTGATCCGCGAACAAAAAAATAGACAAACAGATAAATAGACAAACAGACAAACTCGATTTTTGGAATCAGAATCGTTTATTTAACCATTTAATTTTAGTTTTTGGCTTTTTTACAGTTTTATGATAGTTTAAAGGTAGATAGATACCTATAATTTTGATATGGACTGGGCTCAGTGTGGGTTATTATAAATTACTGGTACCTATTGAAGGTCGATCCAAGAGTAGGTACCTACCTATAGGTGTACTCTTAAAAGAATAGAGTGATGAAACTGATGAAGCTTAAAATAAGTACTATGTACGAAGCATTTAATCATTTTTTGTCTAGGTATGAAGTAATGGCTAAAGGAAAGAAGAGTAGCCAGTGTGAAGGCGGAGGCGGAGGCGGAGGAGGTAAGCTGATAGAGCTATCGAAAAGTTTATACCTGTCACAAAATTAAGGTGGTAATTAATGGTAGCCGGTCAAGTCGGGTGAGCAAGGAATGCGTTTTGTGGGTAACTTAAATGATGTAGTTTTATGCGACCACGATGTTCTTGACTTTTAATTTGTTACAAAGGTGGCGGAGGGCATCGAGGACGATACACAGGAGATTGGCATAAAGGAGGTGGAGGCGGAGGTGGAAATCAAGGTGGGGGTGGATATCAAGGTGGGGGTGGATATCAAGGTGGGGGTGGATATCAAGGTGGGGGTGGTGGGTATTCCGGAGGTGGCGGTGGCTATCCTGGAGGTGGTGGTGGATATCAAGGTGGGGGTGGTGGTGGAAATCATGGTGGGGGTAGATATCAAGGTGGGGGTGGTGGTGGAAATCATGGTGGGGGTAGATATCAAGGTGGGGGTGGATATCAAGGTGGGGGTGGTTATTCTGGAGGTGGAGGTGGATATCAAGGTGGAGGTGGAGGTGCATATCCCTTAAGCGAAGGTGGAAATCAAGGCGAGGGTGGATATTCTGGAGGTGGAGGTGGGCGCCCCGGAGGCGGAGGTGGAAATCGAGGTAGAGGTAGAGGTTCTGGAGGCGACTATGTGCATCAATCTAATAATGCAAATCTAGGTAGAGGTAGAGGTCCAGGAGGCCGCCATGTGCATCAATCCAATAAGGCAACTGGCTAGTTTTGTTATGTTTTATCTAAATCTCTATGGCAACGGGAATCAGAAAAACGTACAATAAAGTAATGATGTTAATTGATGTAATCCTTATTGGAGTTCTTATAATGTACAGCACACGCCAAAATAACACACCAATCTCAAAAAGTGACACGATATTGGCTTTCTCTATTACCTAATACAGTATGTATCTACAATGGCGACAATAAATTGCCACACGGGTAGAGCTACTTATTAGTATTCATTAAAAAAATAATTAAAGTACAGTCAGCTGCACTAAAATGTGTAAGATTCGTAACTTTCAAACTAGTGTCGCCGTATTGTAATAGACATTTAGAGGATAAAAACTAAATAAATATGAACACAGTTGATAATTTTACTTATTTATTTAGTATTGGGACCGTCAAAGTCCATAACAATGCTGCGGCCCTACATTGAAAATTACGAATTGTACACATTTTAGTGATGACTGTACTTCAATTATTTTTTTATGAATACTAATAAGGAGCTCTACCCATGTGTCAATTTATTGTCGCCATTGTAGATACATAATGTATAATATAGGTACCTAATATAATATTAGCATGTTGAGCTTATTGCTTTCACTATTGCAAAAACCATGGAAAATTATCTCAGATCCTGAAAAACAACTGTTATTTGGTAAAAAAAAAATTGACAAACTGGAAAGGAGTTAAATGCAATATTCTATTTAAAATGAAAGAAAACATCGTGAGGAAACCCTTGGCTTAGTCAGCTCCGCACGTATTGACCTTGTCTTTCCTGTGGATATGGCTGACTAGGCTGAGAGGATGGTATAGGTGCTGGGCAAGCATACTCCATCTAAACATTGTCCCAGGCACTACAGTGTCCCGTTAAGTGTAGGCATAGGTTGCCTCCTGACGCTGTATAAATCATCTTCAATAGATGTAAAGGCGTATTATATTATGTCTTTCGTCATTGTAGTGTCTCACTTTTAGTTAGTGTCTGTTTTTTAGCCACCCTAAAGTATTTTTAGTAAGTATCTCTCATTTAGCCACCCTGCAGTAGTTTAGTCTCTCTTTTATCCACTACAAGATATTTATTTTTAATTTATTTGAGGAAGACTATCGGTAGATACAAATAAAAGTCCAACATGCTCAGTAAAGCAATCATCCTAATATTATAAATGTGAATGTAAGTTTGTTTGTTACGCTTTCACGCGAAAACTAATACCTAACCGATCATCATATAACTTTGTACACATGTCATATTCTTGGAGGTATTAGAAGTAATATAGGATACTTTTTATCCCGGAAAATTAACGGGATCCAATGGGACGCGAACGTAGTCGCGGCCGGAAGCTAGTCTTCCATAAATGTAAAGGCTTACTATTTAAAATACACTATTTTACTTCCAAGCTTTTATTCTTATCCTTCTATAAGGTACCACAACATCAACATCATCTCTACCAGGTTTCACAACTTCCTTTTGCATTTCCACAATCATACGCAGCAAAAAGTTCACAATCTGACTGCAAGTTCCTTCCCGAATTTTCGGGAGATCTTTGTTTGGAAGAGTTTTGCCGTTTATAGGGACACACATGTGAGTAAGTGAAGCAAGAAGGCGCTTTATGATTTCGATCTTCTTGGCGGATGAGAGCGGGCGAAGACGCATGACAAAGTGTAGGAGATATTCTATCAGCATTATGTCCTCCTGGAATGGAAGAAAGTCAAAGTCAATATCTTTTTACTCAATACTAGTGGCCCATCCCGGCTTCGCACGGGTATTTAACGAAAATTTAGTAGGTAAGAAATTTATTAGGTATTTTTTTACACCTTGAGTTACATTGTTGGAGTTTTAGTACATAAGAATCCCTATTTATTTTTGTCACCCGGGCCCGGGAATAGTGTAACTTCCCAACAACGGTGAAAGAATTTATTAATTCGGTCCAGTAATTTTGGAACCTATTCAATGCAAACGAACAAATAATCAAATCTTTTCTCATTGTAATAATAATAGAAAATCTCATTAATCACTTTGAATCATCATGTTTGGTATGATTAGGTATCATTACATTTTTTTATGAGTGAGTTGGAGTTACTTCGTCCTAAGCTTGTTTGTCTTCGATATTTTATAGTACCTATGATTTTAAGAAGTCTTCGTTTTATTACATTTTTAATCTTGCCAATCGACAACTGAGACACATCACTTGGGATTTTGTACCGGCACGGTTTAATAGCGATGAGAGGAGTGCTAATACATACTGAGCTCTGAAGCTTGTTAAGTTTCTTACCCTCTCCATAGCCAGAATACAAGACTCCACATTTCTCGCCCGACCGACAATCGTAGATAGATCCTCGCGATCCAAGATAGGCTGCTTCAAACCTTCCAACCACTCGAAGAGCAGTCCGGACAGGACTAACGGGTCTTCCTGGAAGAACGAAAAAGTTTTACATACACTCGCAAAAACGTATGGTGACCTCTTTTTGACCGACTTCAATTTGATAAGCTGGCAGTTCATTTGGGACTCATTGATCGTAAACACCACAGAAAAGTCACAGGAATGAAGTACGTGAATGAAGTGTTTTATCCAGTTATTCTTATTTTACTGCCAAACTACTGAACAGATTTTGATAAAAAAAATATGAGACCAATCTGGAAGTAGGTACCTACCTTTGGGATAAAAAGAATATCTTGAATTGGTTCAAAAATTACGGAGTTATGAGGTAATAAACATTTCAAAAAATATACAACCGAACTAAGAACCTCCTACCTGCAACGGTTTGATAGATGGATAGATAGATAGATAGATAAATTTATTTCAAACCACCACAAATTTAACAAAGTAAAAGAAAAAACAGCATTAAAAGTAAAATTACATCTTAAATAAATAAAAAAATAAAAAATAAAAAAATATTCACGGACACTTAACACAACGCCTTCTAGTCCCAAACTAAGCAAAGCTTGTACGAAAGGAACTAGAGGGCTGATAAAATACATACATACATTTTTTTTTTGTAAATACATACTTATAATACATAGAAACACCCAGACACAGAACAAACATCTATGTTTGCCACACAAATGTTTGTTCTCAGTGGGGATCGAACACACGACCCACAGCACGGAAGGCAGAGCTACTACCGACTGAGCCATGACGTCTGTCAATAAATAATGTGGTACCCAAAGGAAAAGAAAATCAAACTAATTGTAAATACAGAAATAAGTTAATTTATAATTTTGTGCAATAAAGTATTAAAATAAATGCTCTGTGTGGTTGTGAAGCGGCCTCAGCTCAGCTTAATGCTACGGTATGTTTCCATACAGCAGCGCTGGTTTTCTGCTGAAGCCACTGTTGTTGACATCATCGGTTTGAAGTCGGTTAAAAAAGTACCTACTTTACTTACCTCTTCGTCAATTCTAGCAAAGCCCTCTCTCCTCTGGTTGATCTCGTTGCGAAGCTGCTTCAGGTACTTCTGCTTCTCTTCTGGAAGATACTTGTGATCTGATACAAATGCCTGGAAAATCAAGGATCTGATACAAATGCTTGGAAGATCAAGGATCTTACAATTGCCTGGAATATCAAGGATCGGATACAATTGCCTGGAAGATCAAGGATCTGATACATTTGCCTGGAATATCAAGGATATGATACAATTACCTGGAAGATCAAGGATCTGATACAATTGCCTGGAATATCAAGGATCTGATACAATTGCCTGGAAGATCAAGGATCTGATACAATTGCCTGGAAGATGAAAGGGGCCAAGTTTCAAAATGGTAATTTTACAAAATCCTCAGATTCCCTTCATCATTGCTGGTCATCGGTCAACCTGGGAGTATGAGCAAATAGTTCATCCAATTTGAGTATATGAGCTAAATGTTTCAAATTGCAATTATGACTGAGGTTCCTCGAAACTGGTTTTCAGATCTGATGATCTGATTCTCATAACTTAGAAATGGCTTCACCAATTTTCGTCAAACATAGCCAATAACCATCCCAGATCAACCAGCTTTCCTACAAAAAACCTACTATAGAGCCTTACATACGGAGCTACGAGGGCACACGTAGGCAAACACACAAACAGACAAACAGTACCTACATAGTGAATCACCTAGTATATTAGACAGGTTTTAAATGTTCATTGGTATTTTACTAATTAAATAATTAGGTATCTATTAACTTTGCGAACTATGGTATCAATTATCTTGTTGCGTTTTTATAAACAAATTTATTTTGAGAGTACTAAAAATTTTGCCGTCCCTCTCTCATAAAAACGACGGCTATAATTTTAGAGCTGTCAAAATTAGGTTAGTTAAGAGAATTGCGACAAGAGAATAGAAATAGAAATTATTTATATTACGCAAAAACACATACAAAATTATACAGACAGGTGCGTAAAAAAGGTATTCGCTCAGCAAATGCTGCACGGTGGCTCCTTTAGCGCTGGTTTTCAGGAGAATCGGCCATTACCTCATGTACATCCAAAGCAGGAATTGTATCGTTGGATGTGGCAGCGCCAGTGAGCTTGCTGACTGTCTCCAAATTCCTCTGAATATCCTCATCGATGGGATCCCGCCATTCTATCATCGGTAGTGTTGGCACTGTTACTTGCTCTGCCGACAAGTAATCAGACCTTTGCTTCTAATCTAGATGACATAAATATAGCGTCAGGGGTCACTTTTTAGCCATACCTTGATGACGCTGCAGTGGTTTATTTGGAGTAGGCTTGTATGGGTATCTATCAGAACACCTAAATATCAGAAAGACTATTTAGCCTCGGTTTATTCAGCTCCGCAAGGGTATTTAACTAATATATCTTACGTAAGGAATTTTTAAGGTAATTTATTTACACCTAGGGTTACATTATTGGAGTTTTAGTAAGGATCCCAATTAAAAAAAAATATAAATAGCCTATTTCACTCGGAGATAGTGTAGCTTTCCAACGGTTAAAGAATTTTTTAAATTCGCCTATTCAATGCAAACAAACAAACAATTAGCTCTTTCCTCTTTAAATTATTAGTAAGTATAGATGAATGGATGGGTGTCTCGTCTCCGTACGTCTAGTGGTCCGGTGGTATCTTATATTAATAAACAAACCTCCAGTAACCTCTTCAGGGGTTGTCGGATCAGGCGGCTTAGCCTCTCTCAGCTTGAAGACCAAGAAGTTCTTGTAGAAGGGCCGACTCCTCACTCGGAAGTCTAGTCCTGCGCTGTTCTGGCACCCGCATAGCTTGAGGAGACGCTCGCATATCCAGTACACTATCTGAAGTATTAAGAGTACCTAGTAGTTTAAATTATCATCATCATGATCATCGGTCCACTGCTGGCCGTAGGTCTCTCCCAAGACGCGCCACTGAGCCCGGTCTTCGGCTCTTCTCATCCAGTGTATAGTTTAAGTGGCATAATCATATCCAGTAATCATGTCCAGTACATATCCAGTAGTGGAGTAGAAAGAAGTAAGCTGAAGTGGCAGTGGACAGGCCATATGGCTTGCAGAACTGACAATCGCTGGGGAATAATAGTTTTCGAATGACGATAAAGAAATGGAATGTAAAGCGAGGACCACCACTGGACTGACGACATTGCTAAGATCCAAGAAGGAAAAAGGCTCAAATCATTCTTTCTGGATATCTATAGGGGAGTTTTTAAACCAGGTTATAGATTAGATGACAACTGTATGGGTAGTGTGTAGTACTATAGTGTAGGTAGGTAAAAGTAGGGTGGGTACGACCATACCAAAAAGCGCTAGGAATAAGACCGTAGATTCTTGTCCTTTTTAGGCTCGTCGATTTTCATAGGGTTGTGGACCTACGCGGCGTAGCACTTGAGTCTCACGCGCTGCGTAACTTTCGTAGCCATTCGCTACGTGGCGTAGCACGTGTAGCAAGTCGCTACGTGGTTCTACGTTGCGTAGCGCTTGTAAAGAAAATTCCTCACCCTACGCGTTGCGTTTCGTAGCGAATCCTACGACTCACACTGCGGGGCCACATAACAACAATCCGCAGTTGTGATGCTTATTCCGAGCATTGTAACTCAAATACGTTAAAATCTTTTCATTGTCATAGTCTATCTCCCAGTTTTTAAGTTTTTTTTTAATGCGAAAGGTGTTGAAACCAGCAATCTGATTTTAAGTTACCTTGGGCAGTTCCTTGAAAGTTCGTTCCTCCAAGCCGTGCAGTGTTGCCCGTTGTCTATACAAGTACTGGCGTAGTGTGAACTCTGACGACTTGTTGTCTCTGCATAGGTTCAAAGTTTCTCTGTAAAACGTGATCTGTAAATACACTGGCCATAATAATGAACGGTCTTATTTTATAATCGTCTCTTGAACTTGAACTATTTTGAGATAAGTAGTACTTAGTAGAGCTTTTTGTGACAGGGCTCGTCCGAGGAAGTACCACCGTATTTCTGCCCAAATTCTGAAAAGCAACTTGTTCTATATCTGGGTATTAACAGTATGTATTTACAAAAAAAGGCAGACCGCAAGAAAGATGGATAGACGAAGTAATCGCGATAACTGGGAAAAAATGGATAGAAAAAGCACAAGACAGACAAGAATGGCAAGCTCTGGAGGAGGCCTTCACCCAAAGAAACAAACATTACGGAAGCAAATACTAACAATACAAATTAGTAGAATGAACAATAGTAGAATTAGGTAATACTACTAAAAATCAAATTTTATTATTATTATAAATCTTAGTTCTTATAAAGTTTATTATTATAATCAGAATCAAATGTTTATTTATAGGTATTATTAGAATTATTGAAATTGTATTATTGTTATAAAATTAATTTGTTTTATCCACTTTGCATTTACTTTCACTTTATATTATTTTAATTCAAAATTTGTAAAATTAAAGGAGTAAAGGCTTTTTTATTTATTTATTTATTTATTTACAAAAAAAGTATATAAGTATTCTATCAAGCAAGCAAGCTCGTATGAGCTAGTGGCCAACTCTGAAGCACGGAAGCCCTCAGATGTAGAATTCTATCAGCAATCTAGTTCCCCTAATGCAAGCTTTGCAGTTTGCGATGAGAGGGCGTTGTGTAAAATGTCCAAAAATATTTATTTGTTCAAATCTCTTACGTAAGGTAAAAAAGAGGCAGGGCAATTTTTATAAGTGATTTTTTTGTTATTTTGAGTGACGCTTCAGGGTTTATGCGTTAAGGCTCTTATTCTGATACAAAAATCATCACTCAAGCATAGGTTTGCGTGATTATCAAACAAAAATCTATGATAAGCATAGATTTTTGTTGTACTTGATCAGTAAATCTTTACTTTGCTTTCTGAAGATTTTCTGATGCGCTAAGTAGGTAATTATCACTAACTATCTTTGTCAATAGATGTCATGTTATTAAGTTCATAATTATACAAGTATATTACCTACCTACATGCAAATCGTTGTTTGCTAGAGAGGTTATGGCTTATACGATATCGGCAGAAAATGTATTAGGTAGGTACACAAATAATACACATAGGTATATGTCTTTATATATGTAGGTAACTTACTTTGAGCTAGCAAGCAAGCTCGTATGAGTTAGTGGCCAACTCTGTTGACGGAGTTTTTAGGCCGCTTGAGCTAAAAACTACTGTCTGTAGCAAGAAATAGTGTTCAAACTGCAGCACATAATCTCATCTGAATTCTGTACAGCCTGAAACTTTTATTACTGACAAGACAGCCACTTGCATGTATAGGTATGTAACTTACTTTGAGCTAAAAACGACTGTTTGCGGTAAGAAATAGTGTTCAAACTGCTGCACGCACAGAATCTGGCCAGAGGTTTGCACAGCGTGCGGCCGTTTCTTCCTTACAAGACGAATAGCATCGTTAGCTCGGACTCGAAGGGAATAAACTAGGTAGCAGGCGATCAGCACACCTGTCCTGCCTAGACCTGTGGACAAGAACGCAGAACGTGCTAGATACTTATCGGTAGGTAGTACAATGAATATTTAATGAAAACTGGTATCGACTCAAAAATCAAATTATTAAAAACAGTTCATACCCCATCACTAGGCGCTACTTTATCCTTGGTGCGCAAAAGTGGAATATTTAAAACTGCTCCACTTTTGCGCACCAAGCTTATAATCGATTGCTGCGCAAAAGTGGAATGCTTCGGTTCTTCGTTTTCAATAGAATTTGGTTTTTCTTAATTATCCTACTACTAGATTAAATGTGAATGATGTTTTGATGTTCGGATGTTTGTGTTTTAATTTCGCTATAACTACAGGGGCCTTATTCACTATGACCAATACAAGCGCGTTACGCAGCACGACAAGACAGCGGCGTGAAATCGCCCTATGCCTATGCCGTATTTCCTATGCCATAAATGTCATTCCTTACGGTGACGTCATACGGTTACGGCAAGGAATCTCCTAAGTCATACAGAATAATGCCCCTGGTCTGATTTAGCTGAAACTTAGAATATATAGTTCATAGTCTGAATTAACACATAGTCTATTTTTTATTCCGTAAAATAGTTTCGAATGTAAATTAAATACACCTTCAACTGAATCTAAATAATTTATTTCAATTTACATGAATTTCGACGAAAATTTCTACTAACGAAAATACCTAAGTACACAATGACTCTGAACAATAGAATTGTCTACGTATTATTCGATGTATACTAATGCTTCCTTACATTGTATTTTATGTGATCATCACTAGATATTATGCTAGGGCTTAACATGCGATGTTTCGCCTTCTACACATGCAGTGAATGGTGCACTAACTATATGCACTAAATGGGCACTACATATTTCACAATTTGGAAAGTGCAGGCTGTCAATGTCGATTCGTTGTTTAATTAAAATAAATTTAAAAAAAAAATATCTTAATTTATCTAACTTGACAGCGGTAAAATTATAGCAGTCTTTGACGTTCAGTTTATGAGAAAGTGAGGGCAACATTTTTAGCGCTGTCAAATTAAGTTAGTTTACAAAAATCTAACAGCACAGTCGACACTATGTTAGCGCGCTAACAGTAGGCCATTTCGCAGTACGCGCTAAATAATGGCATATTACACGCAGGTGAAGCCCTAAGAGACAATATGTTTTTTTTCTAAAAACTCAGCTATTAGTGATAATTAAACTCTTAGCCCACACCTTGTCAACCAACTCCTCATCTTTCACCAACTTAGAAACCTTAGCTTTTACACAATCACTATAGTAGCCCCCGGTTGCCCCCTCCAATTCTTCAGCTACCGCAACATGTATCGTCGTCTGGGCTCCTTCTTCAGCTGTCTTGAAAACTGCACCGATTCCAAAGAGAGTTATTTTTCTGACCACTGGAGATAGTCTGTTGAAGATATCAGTTTGGACAAGACCTGGATGTAGAGCGTTTGCTGTTACCCCATGTGGCAGGTCTTTAGCTAAAGCTTTTGCCCAGAGAATGTTGCAAACCTTACTGTTCGCGTAGTTTGTGGAATAGTGAATCTTGTTCAGCCCTTTTATATCTTCGATATCAAATTTCGCGAAATGATGGGCTAAGGATGATAGTATGACGATTCTGCTGGGTTTCGAAGATATAAGTTTCGGTTTTAGAAGGTTTGTGAGCAGAAATGGTCCAAAGTAGTTGATCTGCATGACTTTGTTGATTCCATCTTCTGTTATGCTATGTTTCAAGCCAGCGCAGCCTGCGTTGTTCACTAGAATGTCCAATCGGTCGAACGTTTTGTTGAAATCTTCAACAAACTCTCGTACACTGCTGAATTTTGCTAGATCAAGATACTTGTACTCGACGTTTTTATTTCCCGTGGTTTTGATTATATCTGCAACCACTTGCGATGATTTTTGTACATCTCTAGATGCGATGACGACTGTTGCACCTCGTCTTGCCAAATCCCTTGAAGTTTCAAGCCCAATGCCAGAGTTTCCACCAGTTATAAGCGCCACTTTTCCAAGTAACTTAACATTGCTTTTGCACTTTCCTTTCGTGAGAATAGAGTACAATTTGCAGCCAATAAGAATTACAGATAAGGATATGGTAAAATAAACAAGTAAGTAGTATAAAAAGTTAAGAAATAATATTAAAATATACATGTTGTTCAAGTCAGCGCTTAAAGGTTAATGAGGATACGATTCGATGCGACCGATAATATATCCAAAAAGGTATTTGAACGCGGATGTTATGCTTTACAGTTTTGTACTTTAACTCCTTAGATATAACGACGAGACTGGTAGAAAGACTATGGACATCAAGTACCTATACTAAGCCTCAGTGGTGAAACGTTCTAAGTGTAAAACGTACGAGTTTTTCTGGCCGATATCTGGTTGGTTTAGATTAGATTAATATTTTTGTTATTACATAATATTGTTATTATTACAGCGTTTTTCAGTACCTACACGTACCTAGCAAAATGTAGAGTCAATTTTATGATTTTGGAACAATTTGATTCGTCACCGACCGACTTGCTTGCTTGCTATGTCGATAGCAGACTAGGCTGGAAGGATGGTATGGTAGGTGCTATAAGTCTACTCTACTCCATCTAAAATCACGTTCCAGGCACTGCAGCGTCCCTTTCATTCCTCATCGAGGCATGGGTAAATAGTGATCTCTGACGCTTTATAAATCACTAGCTTTTTCACACGTCGATTTCGTTTGCGTCACGAAGATCCTGTTGATTTTCCGGGATAAAAAGTACCTAGTATGTGTTAATCCAAGCTATTATATTATATTCTAAGTTTCATCCAAATCGGAGCAACAGTTGCAGCGTGATTGATACACAAACATTCAAATATCTAAAATTTGACATTGATGTGAAAATATCATTGGGAAGGGAAATGGTATGGGATTTAGATTAGATGCAAAGTCCGGTAAAATGACTACAGGTGCTTAGAGAATATGGAGGTCGTTAGAGCTACCTGCATGACAGTGAATGGCGACCCTGCCTTCCTGCAGCGCGAAAGACAGGACCTTGGCCATGTCGAGAAGACCGCTCAGACTCGCTTCTCCATAGTCCGGCCACGCGAAGTTGTAATAGTAAACTAAAAAGATTGGAAAACCATTTAATAGTACATTATGATATGAGTGCGGTAAGTTGAAAATTACAGCCGAGGCGATATTGCATACAAGAAAGCAGAGGCTGTAATTTTCAAAGCGCACGTATGTCATACGACGTTTTATAACACATTTGCGAGGAAATAAATAAAACTCGGACTTTCTTCAAAGAATAAATCTTTATTCACTTGTTGAAGCAGTTAGAAAAATTTGAACAATTTGTAAAAGAATTAAATGCTTATTTTTTATTGTAGAGCGCGGCGCACGCCCCCCGCCCGCGCCGGGCGTTTTCGTGGGAGCATCTTGATAAACCGTACGTTTTACATTACCATAACGCACGAGTGCGTAATGACATACATCACGATACTAAAATTGGTGAAATAAGAGACCATTTACGAGCAAATGTGTTATAAAAAAAATTATACTACAGTCAGCGACAAAAGTCAATTGACAAATTGAGTTTTTGAACTCTACCGTTCTAGTTACCTACGGGAATCTACTGCCCGTATTCTGATACTTCTGCACCTTGAGTCCGGATCACTGCTTGAGCACTTTGAGCAGCAAATCAGCTAAATGTACCTAAGTATCAGACCCGAACATACTTACTGTCGTTCGCCATGAAGATATGTGGTTCATAAGTAAATCCTGAGGAGGTGAGTGGAGGTCCACAGCTGGCGTGCTCTCCAGGTGTTTGTAGGTTGATCACAGTACGGATACCCCAGCTGAAATCATGATGAAAACCGCATGTCTCAGATGGATCTACTATTTTGTAGTAGAAATCTTTTTAATAGTTTATCATGAGCCATGACAGGCGTCATGGCTCAGTCGGTAGTAGCTCTGCCTTCTGTGCTGTGAGTCGTGGGTTCGATCCCCACCAAGAACAAACATTTGTGTGTTGCTAACATAGATGTTTGTTCTGTGTCTGGGTGTTACTATGTAATATAATAATGTATTTACAAAAAAAATATGTATATAAGTAAGGTATCAGCAATCTAGTTCCCATAGTACAAGCTCTGCTTAGTTTGGGACTAGAAAGCGTTGCGTGTAATGTCCAAGAACATTTATTTATTTATATAAAGTACTGATCTGTGGTAGTGATTACTTCTCAGAATAGATAGTACACGCAGTGCATTACGCGCAGAGGACGTCCTCAATAGATGTTTACTCTGTGAGTTCTGCCAAGCATTACTGTCATCTGACCAGTGTGAGGAATTTTGTGTTATGAAAAAGTAATGTAATTCCTAAACTGCTACTCGCAAATTCCGCAATCAGTAAAATATTATAGCACATACCTATGGAACTGCTGAATGATGTTCCTAGCAGCAATGCTCGCGGTGCTGGGCCGTGCCATCGCTAAGATGTCGTCTGTGACCCTGGTGACAGACATATTAGATTTAACCGCTTGACTGCCTGTCCTAGACATTACTTGACAATGGAGAAGTTATTACATAGGTAGAAAAACTAAAAACTTTAAATAGTTTCTCTATTGTGTATACCAATTAGTTAGCTCAACTGTCATGTGTATTTTGTAAATATGGTAAATACTGTATTAGTTGTAATTTTCTTTGTGAATAAACTATAAGGGTGCGTCCCCATAAGACACGGCGCCGTCGCCGTGTCACGGTGCCGTAAACGGTGCGCCGTCCATTGCCCCTGTCAGTCGATATTTCAGGGGCAATGGACGGCGCACCGTTTACGGTACCGTGACACAGCGACGGCGCCGTGTCTTATGGGGACGCTCCCTTAGTTTGTAACAAACAAAAAAAATATAGGTACTCGTTGGATAAGTAGGTATAGATTTTATTCTTTTGTTGGTCTATGTACCTATCGGTCCGTGACACAAAGGTATATACCTATATCGCTAACATACAAAAGTTCATTACGATAAAAAGATCATTGCTACCATGTAGGACGCCATTGATACCCTGAGGAAAATGCCTGTTGTTCTATTGAATATTCTGGATATTGTATTTGCACACTCATGTAATAAACTAAAGCAATAAATAATTAAGCAAGCTATAAAAAGACTATTCCAAACAGCATTGAAATAAATAGGACATAAAATTCGAGATCATAAAAAATTACCTAGGCACTTTGTCGCGTGACCTAAGTAACTAACTGCTAAATTAAGTATAAGTAATAATATTTCTTTATTCTACATATTGCAGTTGAATTTTGCTGTATATAATTATAAACATGCGACACTATAAGTACGAATGTGTTATTCCCATCGAGCCCACCGGCTGGCCCACTGGTGCGGCCGATGGGAATAAAACAACGAGCCCACAATGCAAATGAGTGGGCTCGATGGGAATTTTTTTCCCATCTGGCCCACCAGTGGGCTCGATGAATCATGGCTCCGTTTGTAATAGCTCTGCCTTAAGCGCTGTAGGCTGTGTGTCGTAGGACTAAATAGCTTATTATCTTCTACAGATAATGGTTTGAGAAGCCTAAACGAGTAATTACGAGTCCGACAACACTCTGTATCCATGCCAATAAGAGTAGCTTCCACTGCTGTGGAATCTGTGGAAAACCAGCTGGTTAATTTATACTTTTAAAGCCTGAGAGTGGCCTCCAAAGGACGTAGACCCTCACCAATCAAAGTTCCATAGAATTTGGACTTAAGCCTGAATACTGAAACGCTACTCTCTCTCTCTCTCTACAGATAAGTAAAGAGTAAAAAAGAAGCAGGGGGGCAATCGTTGTCTCATAAAAATCTGCCAGGTTTAGGCCTGGCAGATTTTCTGAACTGTTCTCATACTAAATCATAGGTATTCTGTGACTAAATAGTGACATTAGCGCGTTTCAGCGCGTTTTTTGCCGTCAAAAGTTTCTTGTTTTCGTATATCTGTAGCCACGTCGCTTAACATTATGGTGGGCAGCGAAAGCAGTTCAGAGCTTACGATACGGAGGCAGGGCAACATTAGGTGGTGTTTATGAGTGACGTTTCATAGAGCTATAAATTCTTACCAATCAGAGTAGAGTCCCTGTATAGCTGGTCTTTGCTGCGGCATGGGTAGTTCATACCGACAACGTCCGCCTCCACAGAACAGTGCACATTGTAATGCAGCTGGTGTACTGGTGCGGACCCGCTCGCCCAGCGCAGAGTAAAGCGCTGACGGTGGCCTGTTGATGCGCCTTCGTGATTCACGGCTCCTGGAAGAAATATTTTTGGTCAGCATCTTTTTGACAGGTGTTACAACTCAGTTCATAGTTATAACTCTGCCTTCTTTCTATGCTTCCGTACTACAGGTTATGGGACCTCAGGATATTTGGTAGTCAGAGGTCGCAGTAAAGCTAGGGGTCCGCTTAAGCCGTCCGGTCCAGCCGTTGACTATAATTTGGAAGTTTTCAAGAGTAGAGTGAATAGGTATCTTCTAGATAACCGTGCTACATCGTCGACCACATCATTGCTTAACATCAGGTGAGATTGTGGTCAAACGGTTGACATACTGTATAAAAAAAATAAAAAAAAAAAGTTTAGAATTTCAGTGCATAAACACAGTCATGAAGTCTATTTTGGTAATCCGAGGAAGATGGTAAGTAGGTACATGTTTTATTTTCTTACCTGTCAAGAAAATGGAACTTTTGATAATTCCCCCAATTTATGCTGGATTTTCTCCGTTCCTTATTAAAAACCGACATTTCGTTCGTGCTGGTGTTGTGGAAGCGTTTCCCGTACTATTTCTATACATTTCATGTTTTTATGGGTAAGGGCTTGGGTAGGGGCAGGTGGGAGTGCAAGTAGCGATAGAAAATAAAACGTTATTTTGTCACAAAGTTTATTGTCAGAAACACTTATGGATTGTCAGGCAGAATAGTGACAACCATGGAACTACTATAGTTACATGCAAGGAATGTTCTATGGTGACAATAAAGGTACGAGTTGGCAGCGGGCAACGTGTCGCAGCGACACTACTGCGGGCCTAAGATGCGCACCGCGAGATATTTGTCATGTCGTTCTGTCAAAATACAAGCATTTTGTACCAGTCTAGGAACTATTGCATCTGTGGTAATGTTGTCGAGAAACCGCGCCCTTGAATTTTCAACTTTTGACATTTCTGCATGACTATTATCTCGTCCTCGGAGAGGTACGACGACTAACAAGTGTCAAAAGTGTACATTATGGCGCGATTTGTCGACACCATTAGGTACCGCAGATAATGCAATAGTTCCTAAACTGGTACAAAATGCTTACATTTTGACAGAACGACATGACAAATATCTCGCGGTGCGCATCTTAGGCCCGCTGGTTTCTATGTATTTCTATGACAGCCTATCTAATTGTTTTATCCGTCAAACGATAGATGATTTGGAATAGATGTACCTAACAGAATAAAAAAATGTTTTTCCATCGGTCCCCACTAGTAAGCAAGCGCGCCCTATAATAACATAGATGACAGTCACGATTAGACAAAAAGTACACCACCCTTCAGCAACAGTGGTGGTTAATTATTTATTTTTGGGGTTCCACTAACGAACTTGCTACTGAAACGTTAGCTTCCGTAGATAATAATCTTCTGTTTTCGGTTATTTCCCATTCTACTATACAACTTTGACAACAAACGCGTTTCAACTGTAGTTTTTGATGTGTATCTAGCCCATTTTCTTCTTTCTTCTTCTATACCTATACGGCCTCTGTCCGTCATTTCGACAGACAATTTTGGCAGTGTCAAGTGATGAATTCGAAATAATTTATGTCAAGTCAAGTCTTCGTCAAGTCGGCTGTCGTTTGTTTTGAAGAGAAAATGGTGGATTTTCTTTTCAAAACCTGAAACGAATTTTCACATTCAGAGAAACCACTTTACACACATTTATTCCTACACTTTATGCTACGACCTAAGTATTATTGGTTAAAATTTCACCAAAATTGAACAACAACACTCACAACAAGAAAAACTATTAAAATAAAATTTTGTTTCCAAAAATGTTAAAACTCGAATCCAAGCTGCAGATCCGTCGAACCAACAATGTTTTTAGGAACGTCAAAAGCACGGAATACGCGGTCAAACGTCAACCGCTGTAAATCTATAACCGGAAGTTATGTAACGTAAAGGCACAGAATAGAAATAGAGTAGGTACTACGTAGAATTAAACAAAGTACGTAGGTACCGTCACGTAGTACCAGGAAGTGAAAAGCTATAAAAATGCTTTGTAAAAGTTTAATTTACAGAGAAAATTACAATGTATAGCCTATTTGAACTCTCTTTATATTTTTGAGTTCTTCAGTAAAAGCACAGGTAGAAATTTGACGCACAGTGGGTGTCCGAAGACCCGTACTTAGGCCTTAAACGCACTTTCCAGTTTAATATGCAACCGCTGCGTACAATAACAAGCGGTTGACAAGCGGTTGCATATTAAACTGGAAACGCGCGGTTAGCCGCCTCCCGCGGTTAACCGCTAGTGCGTTTGAGCCATGTTTGAGCCCTTAGTGGTAGAGTAACAAATATTATAACCCTCCGTTTTGCCGTAGTTGGATAAAGCAACGACAGGGAATTCATCCACACACCCTACCCTGGAGCCAGCGTGGTCGCGCACTGTCCGGTTTCAGAGGAATGTTCTTCCTTCTAAGGTTTTCCCTAGTGACTACAGTATGGGGCACTTCAAAAAGGGTGTTTTAAAATTCTTCAAGGGTCGGCAAGGCGCGTGTGGCATCTGGTAGGCTACGGTAGGCCATCTGGTAGGCTACGGTAACCGCTTCCCATCAGGCGGGCCGTACGCTTGTTTGTCTACTTCATTGTATAAAAAAAAACTATCCGACTTCTTTAATTCTTAATTAGACTCAACATTAACCTATTTTTAAAGTGCTTGCGTGATCCGCAATTTATTGTTTTATAAATACACGTGTGCGTGTGAAGGAGATAGATCATATTTTTTGGCTCGTTCACTCCATTGCAAATAATTGCAATACATAGGTATAGTCAGTAGTCAGCTTCAAATTGATATGAGCATCTAGAGTAGTCAAAATGATCTGAAAAACATAAAAGCAGTTGGAATCATATTGTTGTGTCAAATTGATATGAGCCACAGTAGATATCTAGAAGAGGGCAAGATGTTTCCTTATAAGCTGTGAGAGTAGTACTTATAGCTAGTAAAAATAGGTGGGTAGGAAATGTCACGCAACACAGCTACGTGACCTGACTCGACTGGCAGTGTACTTATAGTGCACCACGAACTAGATTAACTGTCACTGCTACCTACTTATACTTACCCCTTTAATAATATAGAAAAATGACGTCATTAAAAAAATACTTAGATTCTTGTGAGTCTGACTCCTGTCACCAAGAGAAGCAGTAGTAGTCGAACTTTTTGTGCAAGAGTTTGCCGCCAACTACATACAATGAGTGCTACACAGCGTAGTACCAACTTGATACAAGGTTTACGCAGCGTAGTACCATATGAGTATTACGCAGCGTAGAGCATCTAGGCGAGTTTTTACGAGTGCTACGCAGCGTAGTACCATACCATACGAGTGGTACGCAGCGTAGAGTATCTAGTATTAGAGTTTTTACGAGTGCTACGTATCGTAGACGATTTGATATGACTGCTACGCAGCGTAGGACCTACGAGTGCTCGCAGTATAGTACAATATGAGTGTTACGCAGAGTAGAGTCTAGACTATCTACGTGTTCTACGCAACGTAGCACTTGTAGATTCTATATAGAGTCCTTTTCATGAAAGAAGTCCCGCGGAAATTTCCGGAACTAAAGTTTAAAACTAAATTTTAAATTAATTGTCAGGTGCTGTTAATGTGTTCGGATGCTAGTGCGTTTTTATTTGGTTTCTGTGATCAAAGTCTTGTTTTCAATGCCTAAAGTTGTTAAAAGTGCTGCCCGAGAAATAATACTTAAGGTCGACTACAGCGACGCGTCTGCGGGACTTCTTTCATGGAAAGGACTCTACTATAGAATCGTAGCGTGGACGGTTTATCCTGTTCTAACAGTCGCACTCAGAGAAGTATATACTCGTTCGTTAAAATATAATCAATGCTAAATTCTATTGACATCTCTTAGTAGTGAGTAATCGAATGATCTAATAAGACGAACAAAGACACCGCTTATTTTAAATAACAGATATGGCTCCGAGTGTGGCTGTAAGTGGCATTTTGCGAGTCCACACTGATCTAGTGGTAACAATCACAGTCATTAACAACTGTTGCTACCATTAGTGACTAAAGTAACCATTAGTGTGAAAAATAAAGTGTAGTTTTGCATGACAACGTTGATTGACACTCGACAGGCAATATTTACATACATCAAGTGAAGGTGGTAACAAACCTAAAATAGGTTTAGTGCAGGTATGAATCGGATTCGAGTTCTGTAGTTTTTAGGGGAAACATCGTCTCTCTTATTTTACAGACAGTACAATGAGCAGCCTTATATCTAAAAGCGATGTCTTCTTGACAACCTTTGGATGGACAGGAATTACGAAATCATATGACGGTGGTGTACACAATGTTAAACCTAATAAAGTAAAAGTTCGTTATGAGAAAATAAAAATAAAATAGGTTTTGTGGAAAAGGTCGCGTGTCGTGCCTAAAGTTTATGTCGGAAATGATTGAGTATACGCATTCGCAGGTTTGACACGAAACCTCTACAGAAGCTCAGAAAAGTAACGAAATATTCAGGTTAGTAAGTATAGGCGACCAAGAAATTGGTTTACCACTTTTGATGACATCTCCCAGTAACAATTATTCGCTAAGGAGTTTAAATAAACAGGAATGACAGATTCTGACGTAGCAGTTATTAATCTGTCAAGCGAAAATAGCCCTTGATGTTTTGTACGTGCAAATGATATTCAGCCTTAGAGTGGTAAACCAATTTCTTGGTCGCCTATACCTACATTAACAATAGTAAGTATATTATTGGAACGAAGTTCCTTATTGCGCGTTGCGAAAGGGAGCTAGACGGAAAAAATTATGACCAAAAGTTGTCGCGACACTTTTTTCAAACTTTGACAACGTCATTCGAATAAATTAATGTGTCAGTGGATACAAAATTTGGCGCATAGTTTAACTGGTTCCGTGGTGTGGTGGTTATCGCATCTGCTTTGCACGCAGAAGGCCGCCAGTTCGATCCTAGCCGGAAACTCAACATTTTTTTTTTCCAACTATACCTACATATGAATATAGGTATTTCTGGAAGTTTTTGTTTTAATTTAGGTGACAACGACACCTCAAGAAACTTCGTTCCATTCGGGTGTCCCTTGATACCTCTCAAGTTTTTTTTTTGGAATTGGTGTTCTACATATTTCGCATTAGTTTGTCGCGCCTTTGTTTCTTTTTTTTTTTCAACCAATTCGCTAAGTAAACAATACTGCGCATGGAACTGAAACTTAATAGTTTGACAGATCTACTAATTCCAAAAATTTATAGTAACTTTTACGATGTAAAATTAAGTAGTTAGACGTACCTGCCGGTAGCTGTTCCATTGACTGGCGCCACGCGACGTCTCCGACACCACCTGGCACAGACACTGCGCGACCAGCCCAGCCGCCAGGGGGCGCAGCGTGACTCATCAGTCACTTCTCCATTCATTTTTCTCACTCATTTAACAGTCAAACTTTCAATCTTTTTAAATGTTATCAGATTTTTTGGTAGATTGCTAGTAAAAAGCATATAACTAGAATCCCTAACTGAGAGGTTCAGTTATTAAGGTTATTCCCTGATAAATTATAGTCACCCTTGGGTAGACCCAGAGCTTTTGGGGGGGCTTGAGCCCCTAGTCTTCCCATTCCCTGGATCTGTTAGTGCCAGCTGATGTTAAAATCTTGCAGCAATGCATTTTCACTATAGAAAATCTGAATAACTGAAACAGGAGCATAAAAGCGTTTTATTTGTCTTTTGCTATAAGTATTCCCATGTCCTCTAGAGCCTTAACAATGCAATATGCTCTGAATCATTTATTAGATCGATTGTATTGTACAGTTTGCATTTAATATTTAGGTTCCCAACAACAATAAGTAGAGCATTCTTGGTAACTGTGTCAAATTACACTTAATAGGGTAATTTTTGTTTGTTGATTTACTATGTCTCAAAGCTCACACGCTATTTTTTGTATGATACCTACATATTCATTTAGATTTAGCTATTGTCAGGGTAAAATTGAAATTGAATTTACTTATTTAACGTGTACATTTTTAGCAATAATGTAATTTTTCCTTTCCAAAACGCGAACTTTCTCGAATTTCACATCTATCACTTATTTAATTGTATTCTTCTGCGGGTTCCAAATTCAACCATTCTATTTTGTTTTTTCGGAAAGAGTTTCAATCATTTTATTTTATACAAAGTTCATTCCAAAAAAGGTCGAGTATTATTTCCGCGCGCGGAATGGCGTGCGAACAGCCTGGGCGGCACTGAAGAATATCGACTACACAGAGTAACAAACAGGCGACAACAACTCGAGTATAAACTTTGAACTTTTCTTTCGGTATTGGTAGGAGTTAAAGCAGCGGTGGAGTTACATTGCGTGGCAATAACGACCGGACGACGGAACTTTACCCGTATTGCAGTGCAGTGTATTCATTACGTATGGGGTAGGTATGTAAAACGGTTTTAGGTTTATGGGTACGTAAAAGTGAGTTCTGAATTATCGAATGATATTATATTGATAAAAAATATGCAGGTAAGTAAGTACCTATCTATTTATTTCTTCATAATAAGTAAAAACGGCTAATAGATATTGATAGAAAAAATGCAGGTAAGGCAGGTAAGTATTTCTTTCTACTTAGTATGTAGGTCGGTACATATTATGTAGATAGTAGTAGGTAGGTAATATGAAATACAGTTTTTTATGCGTTAAGTAGCTGTTTTAATACAAAATGTAATAAAATACACAATAATCCATAACTTATTTATACTTAATGTAGGTAATTCTTATCTTTACCAATTAAGTATAGTGAAGTGAGTCGTAGATAAATCTAGATGTATCTACCTATGCCATGACCAGATGTCGTATTCCCTTGATATAAAGTTCAATTTAGTTTAGCAAAGTAGGTAGGTACTTAGATAAAATGTTTCGAATTGATATGGATGACCGCTGCGTTCTTATCTTGGGGTCAATCGACAGCGCCCTGAACAACAAAGAATAGTGTAACATTGCGTTTTGAGAAGCGGGATTCTCATTCTACTAAAGTTACACACTGAAGATCTCAATTTGTATGAAACGCACTTCAAATGTTGACCTCCATTTCATACATTTTTATTTTTACGAAAGTACTAGTCTATCTCGCTTTTTTCAAAAAGTGTTTGAAAATAACCCTTTTGACCCCCGGATTTTTAAGCATGTTGACATTCTACAATCGTTAGAGAGTATCAATTTGTATCTACTTACTTAGGGCGGCCGTACACGGACTGCTTCAAGCAGTTGAGACCGACTGCTTGAAGTCGTGACCGCGCGGTTAACTATAGTGCGGCCGTACACGTACTGCTCGAGCAGTTAACAGTTACTATAGCTCATCGCGCGGTCGCGGCTTCAAGCAGTCGGTCTCAACTGCTTGAAGCAGCCCGTGTACGGCCGCCCTTAGAGTTTCAACTTGCCGTGAAGACCTCAGAATTGAACACCAGATTAAAACGCGAACAATAATAGTCATAATTTTTAAACTTAAGTACCTATCATGGCGTCTGGCGAGCCTCGACTATTATTTTAAACAAACTCATCGTTGCAAGATGAAAACTACCTTTAGTATTACTTACCTACTTACTCTCTTCTTGCGAGCCTGCTAATTGGGCCAATTTGACAAAATGACCCGCGAGGCTGCCTCGCTTGCTTTCGTTCGGTCAGTCTTTGCCTACCTACTCACCATAACTGTCATGGACCACTAGACGTGACAAGTGCCTTGCTTGCGAGATCTACCTACAAATTAGTGACTTAAAAACTAAACCGTCATGGTTA
Organism: Eulithis testata; assembly: GCA_947507515.1. Classification (NCBI taxonomy): domain Eukaryota; kingdom Metazoa; phylum Arthropoda; class Insecta; order Lepidoptera; family Geometridae; genus Eulithis; species Eulithis testata. Next base: position 4,872,126 of record OX382218.1, on the reverse strand, counting down.
TTCATAGTTGAGACTTGGACTTGGTCGTTGAGAGTTGAGACTTGGACTTAAGGCCCTAGGCACGGCTGCACTTGTTTCTCTTGGTCTTGGGGTCCATCTTACAGATCTCGTGGGAGTTGCATTTCACGTTGTCGCAGTAAACAGCGGTGCCTCCAGCTGGAAGAAAGAATAGCTTGAATGTAGAACCTCTTCTAAGTCTTTAAATAGGATTCGAGTTCTGTCATATTTAGGGGAAACATCGTCTCTATTGTTTTAATGGTTTATTTTGTGTTAAGTACTAGGTAGTGAGTATTGTTGTTTAATTTTGGTGTAATTTTAACCAATACCTAATACCAATACCTAATAGTTTTGAAGGAAAAATTCCACCATTTTCCCTTCAAAACAAATGACAGCTGACGTGACGAATAACTTGACTTGACTGATAATATTTCAACAATGAAGAGAAGGAGTCTATATTAAAAAAAAATCTTACATCCAGAACCTCCTTTACTAGAGCTGCCAGTGCCGGTACCAGGCGCAGCTGACTCGGAACAGCTCTTCGCATTGCAGGAGTTAGCACAGCACACCCTGCCGTTGGTACATTCGTAGTCCTGAACGCACTTCGGGCTGCAACTGTATACCTTGGACGGCAGCGGGCAGTTGCCGCTAGCTGGAATCAGAAAAAAACCAGCTACATATTTTCACATGAATTTTTCAACCCCAGACCTAGATAAAAACTGAGATTGAGATTCCTCATAACTGAGTTTTAGAGCTGATGAATCCTCATAACTTATTTTATTACCTTTGTATTGAAACTATAAAAAACACGGGTGGTCTAGTCTAGTGGCAAACCTCAATAAACTTACCGCCTTCCACGTAAGAGATTGTCAGCGCCACTGCTGCCACCATCACAATGAACGAAAATGAACCTGAAAAAAATAAAAAAAATGTGTTACGATTTCGACCTCGTTCATTCAGACTATTGGGTATTCTGAAGGAACGAATATTGTGTCAACTGTCTACTGTCTGGATCACCGAACATCTATATCCGCTGTCCCAGAATGTACCACAGACTGGGACACTCGAACCGAGAAGGCAGGCGTTTGGGACCGCAAGGAACCTAGCGAGCCGTAAGAACACAAAAACGTTTTAGACCTACCAAGGAATAATATCATCACGGCTAACAAGGATAAAATCACTGTATCTAAAGAGGATGTAAGCAATCACATTCAATCATGTGACAGTAAATTTCAAGGCATCGAATACTTACTCATCAATGTATTTATACCTACTTCTACTAAGTATGGCTTAAAGCAAAGCCCCGTTCGAAAGTCAAAACCGGTAGCTACAAAACTTAGTCTGAGTACTAAGTAGGTTTTATTTAGAGTTTTTTAATCGCCTTTGTGGAGGAGTTTAGCACAGGTGGCACAGGTAAAGAAAATAATAATTTAGAAAAAATATTGATACTATAGTAGGTGCCAAATAACACCGCAATACAGGTCAATCACCCACCTTCACCACGATGTCGCAAAATTCAATTTATGAATGGCTAATGCTGTCGCTTTCCATACAAACCTGTCGCTAAGACGGTAATCGCTAGAATCTCGTAGTACTGTTTGTTTACCATACATAAATTGAATTTCGCGACATCGAGGTGAAGGTGGGTGAATGACCTGTATTGCGGTGTTATTTGGCACCGACTATAGTAGATCCAAGGAGGGATGGTTAAAAAAGTTCTGGGTCTACCCAAGGGTGGATGAGAACCCCTCCGAAACCAAAATCCTGGATCCGCCACTGGTTATTAACTTAAGTATTCTTTTGCGGTACACATAGGCCCGTATTCCGTAACCTTACTCAAGCACTGATCCGTACTCGAGCATAGATTTTTGTATGAAAATCTCTAGGTACTCAAATCTATGCTTGAGCACAGATTATATAATACTCACAGATTATATAATACTATACTAGCTTGAGTAGAGTCCTTTTCATGAAAGAAGTCCCGCGGAAATTTCCGGAACTAAAACTAAATTTTAAATTAGTTGTCAGGTGCTGTTAATGTGTTCGGATGCTAGTGCGTTTTTATTTGGTTTCTGTGATCAAAGTCTTGTTTTCAATGCCTAAAGTTGTTAAAAGATTATTTCTCGGGTAAGTATTATTTCTCGGGCAGCACGCCCGAGAAATAATACTTAAGGTCGACTACAGCGACGCGTCTGCGGGACTTCTTTCATGGAAAGGACTATAACGATTTCTGTCTCGGAACACGGACCTTAGTGGTTTTCTGAGTAATCCACAATAAACATGCCTACTATTAATAGGTATACTTACGTCATTTATGATTGTGTAAATGCTTACCTACATTAGTAAATTTTAATAGCATTGGTAAAGAACCTATTAGATATAATGACCACAGAAATAATAACACTAGGTAGGTACTTACAAGCATTTACTTAGATATGCATATACCTACCTAATTTTAATTGTGTGCCTACCTAAGTAAATAACGTAGCTTACCTACCAGGCAACAGTAAATATCTACAAATCTACCCAAAGTGAGTTCAAAACGGTGTCAAAATATAGCCGCAGCCAGCCGTTACCTTTTTAACGTTATTTTTACGCAATTTTTTAAATGTCATTTTTTTTAAATAACTTGGTTGTCCTTACAACACCTTCCATTCGAATTTGAAACGTTATTCAATAATTATTGGTAAGGTGTGATGTGTTTAGCTTGTATAAAGACCTTTTGCACATTATTCTTGAGAAATACCGATAAGAAATTCAGTCGCGTGATTGTTTAAATGAGACCGGACGTAATACAAAACAGCATACAAATTTTTTTTTGTCCTGTGTTCGTGTCTTACAATTTGCAAAGGGCCTAAGATAAGTTTTCCGTGCCGAGTAGGTACCTACCTGCTTTAGGTAGGCTACCGATAAATTATTACAATTCCTATGCAATGCAATCGATACGGTGAAGAATCTACCTAGCAATTATAGGTATTGGTAGATACTTATTGTACCTACCTACAACAATCAATTATTTTTATTAGTAAACAAACAGGTTACTCCGCGAACGATTGCAAATCTTGAACGCGATGTTCGCCCTTGACTTTAGTATTTAACATGCATTGGCTTTCTTGTGTAATTTATATGGTAATATCTGAGACATTTGGTAATCCGATATGTCCTACGCATTGATTTATGCTTGAGGTAGAGACCACCTCAACCTTACTCGCTCATACTGTGCCCGTGTCCATACTCTCTCTCGAATCTTGCTAAAATGAGGTTCTACTCTACCTCAGCCGCGCGGGTATAATAGTAGCTACATCTATGCAGGTACTTATATATTTAATTATTTATTTAATTAGAACGGTCGCCATGTGGCTACCAATTTGCACTAATTAACACAAGTAGGTAATTAAATTACATAATATCAAAATTAGCAGCATAATATTACCCGAATTTGAACAATTTCTAGTTCATTCCGGCACCCGCACTCGTCGCGTAAACCCGTTACAAAAATTGCAAAATTTTTAGTGATCACGTGCTGCCTTCGGAGCGAGTATTTCTTGAACTAACAATACAAGACTGTATGATAGTGTTTTAATTGCTATAAAATTAGTTTTTTAAACACTTTTGCGCAATTTTGATAAGGATAATATACAAAAACACATCAAATATTGAGTGGTCGCATACTAAAATATGATTACTTATGTTATTTGACTTTACGGCCATGTGGTCGCAAACCGACTGCTTCGTTGCAAATTTTATTTTACTCCCTTACTACTATTAATAATAAGGGTTACAGTTTTATGATTGCCTGATAGCTGTTTGCTTTCCGTTGGTTTGCGACCGCCAAAATATTAGTAAATACAGTACAAAATTTAAATTTGGTCGCTTAACATTACCCCAACTTCAGTTTACGACCGCGGTCGACGTCAGTTTGCGACCGTCTTAAAATGGGAATTTAACGGTCGCTTATTGAATGTAGTAATTTGATGTATTGTTTTACGACCACTTGATGTCAGTTTTTTTTATGTAGGTATGTTTCACCGATATCTCCGTCAAATGTTGACAGATTTTAAAATTATTAAAGTTATAAAGAAATTACCTATTATCCATAAATTATCATTGAAGCATTATTTATAATCAAATAAGAGTTAATTGTCCATTACAGACCAGGCTGCTCTCTCTAAATTCTTGCTAAAATGAGGTAAGGTGCATTGGGGTAATTGCGAAAATGGGTATATTCCGAAAATCCATAAAATCTAGTAACATAATGCGATATTTTCCTGTTGGCACGAGGATCAAGATGGCGTCTAGACCAATGTTGCCAACAGGAAAATATCGCATTATGTTACTAGATTTTATGGACCCATTTTCGCAATTACCCCAATGCACCTTAGGTAATTTGCCTGTAGATACCTAATATAGAACCTATGCTAGTGCATAGGTACTAGCGGTACATTTAAGTTGAAGAACAACTATCTTTTTGAAATGTAAACAATACTACAACCTACATAAAAGGTCAAAAAAGAAGGCATTAAAAAACCTTGGACCCATAAATTGAGTTATAGATTGAATTTCTCGGCCTAAGTACCTACAATAGAACACATTTGTCAACTTTCCAAAACCCTTCCAAAATCAGACTTAATTTTGTCTTTTTCTGTAGTAAGGAAAAAACAAAATTTTCAAAAGAATAGGTAGGTATATATCTAGGTAATCTACATACACTTACTTATACGTACTAAGTATTTACCCAAGGTAGGTAAATCCCTATTCAAAAAGTTATAAAAACCTTTATAATACATTTGCTCGTAAAGGGTCTCTTATTTCACCAATTTCAGTATCGTGATGTATGTCATTACGCACGCACTCGTGCGTTATGGTAATGTAAAACGTACGGTTTATCAAGATGCTCCCACTAAAACGAACGGAACCTTTTTTAAATCTTAGCAAAGAGTTTTTATGTCAGTAAAGTGGTCAACATTTTATGAATAAAATTGACTTTGGGAGATAAAAAATAAGCATTTAATTCTTTTACAAATTGTTCAAATTTTTATAACTGCTTCAACAAGTGAATAAAGATTTATTCTTTGAAGAAAGTCCGAGTTTTATTTATTTCCTCGCAAATGTGTTATAAAACGTCGCATGACATACGTGCGCTTTGAAAATTACAGCCTCTGCTTTCTTGTAGCCCTCGCCTACGGCTCGGGCTGGCAATATCGCTTCGGCTGTAATTTTCAACTTACCGCACTCATATCATAATGTACTATTGTGGTCGACTTACCCATTATTTATTTATGCTAAAACCACTGGCACACATGAATAACGGTCACTTACTGAGTGCGTCTACTGACTGGATCGTGTCGGCGGCGCATATCAAGTTAAGGCGAGGTTATCCAAGAAGTTTAGGACGAAGACGTCTAGACGGGCACTGGGCGCGTGCGAGCGAGCAAGGCGCGAGCGCCTGAACGGGCTGAACGTATAGATTTTGATAGTTTTCTTTCACAGAGATGAATAATAACTAAATTATAATAATTTTTTTACAGTTCCCTAGTAAATAATAAGCCCTATCTTTTAATATAACTTTGACATGATTTCAAGAAGAAACATCGTAGTATGAATGAACCGTTTGAAATATCGATTTAGTGTCATATTTACGATTTTTTTTTATCGAGAAAATTATTATTTATTCACGTTTCTATCTTTACAAAGCTCTAGGATATATTATGTTCAATTTTAATAAAATATTTTATTTTTGCACTTCAGTAGAGATACAGTTGTTAAAAAACCTAAAAGTTTCGGATAACCCCGTATTAAGTAGGTAGCTACCTACCTACCTATCTACATTATAGTAGAAGATAAACCCAATTTACACTGTAACAACCAATTGAGCACAAATCTAAAAAAGAAAGTTAGATTGAGACAAAAGACGCGAGTACCTACCTACCTACGAGACAGTAAGGTAAGGGCCGTATATTGTAGGTACCTACTAGCTTCCGCCCCCGACTATGTTCGCGTCCCGTTAGATCTCGTTGATTTTCCGGGATAAAAAGTAGCCTATTTGTTAATCCAGGTCACGGGCAATATATATTCCAAGTTTCATCCAAATCGGTTCAGTAGTTTTTGCGTGAAAGAGGAACAAACATACATAGCTACATACTCACAAACTTTCAAATAGGGTAACGCGCATCTATTTCCCTAACGCGCACCCTGACCCTGAAGAACAAACGACATTGGGAAGTCGATGGTTGAAAAAGGTATTGCTCTTACTGGAATTCTACGAAGCAGAAATTCAGCAGTGAACTACCGATATGATGATGATGATAGGTGTACAGATTGTTTTCCTTGAACTTAGTTTGTATAGTCTGAATAACAAAGAGGAAGCTGGTTCTTTGTTTGACTCAACCCAACAGGAATTACCGGATCGCCGTGTTATGCCAGTTTAGGTACCTACCCACGCATGTCTTTCTCTACCTACTAAAGATTCTCAGACGACGCGCGATGTTTAAAAGTAGGTACCTACTTAGTTAGCCCAGTCAAATTAGCATTTCACCTCGGAATTTGAAATACCAAAAAAAACTCGTATGAACTTGTATGTATCTTGACATCCTATAAGTTGTCTCAAAACCTACATATTATGGTAGGGCGTTGGCGTCCATTGAAATCTCAAGGTCAAAGGTTACAAAAAGTGACCTTTTTCAAATATCTCGTTTCCTATGGGTTTTTGACTACTTGTATGTATGTTCAATATTGTAGAAGATTAATTTCCCTACAACTTTTGTTTCAATATAATTTTTAAACGTTGGATCGTTTTCGAGATATAGGGCGGAGAGCGCGTTTTATATTTTTTAGTACAACTCAAAAACTATTTAATTAAGCTTGTATAAAAATAAAAGCGGTTTTGGAATTTCTAAACAAAGCCCTATTTTATGACATCCAACTTGATATTTTTGTACGACTTTTTCTTATTTTACTCTTTTCGGCCTATGTTTTTCGACGAGATCTTTCGAGCCGCTTATTTAATCTTCACAGAATTTAATAGGTCTACGGAAAAGATTTTTAAAGTTTTACTTGTTTGTTAAATGAAGTAAATCGGTCCAGGGGTTGTAAAGTTACAATTAAGGGTCTGAAATGAGTAAAAAACAAAAAAAAAGTCGTACAAAAATATTAAGTTAGATGTTATAGAATAGGGGTTTTTAGACATTCCAAAACCGTTTTTATTTTTATTCTAGCTTAAATAGTTTTTAAGTTGTAGTCAAAATTATTAAAAATTATAAAACGCACTCTCCGCCCTCTATCTCGAAAGTGATTCAACGTATAAAAATTTTATTGGAACAAAAGCTGTAGGGAAATTAATTTTCTACAATATTGACCATATACAAGTAGCCAAAAACCCATAGGAAACGAGATATTTGCAAAAGGTCGCTATTTGTAACCTTTGACCTTGAGATTTCAATGGACGCCAACGCCCTACCATAATATGTAGGTTTTGAGACAACGACCACTTGATGTCAGTTTTTTTTATGTAGGTATGTTTCACCGATATCTCCGTCAAATGTTGACAGATTTTAAAATTATTAAAGTTATAAAGAAATTACCTATTATCCATAAATTATCATTGAAGCATTATTTATAATCAAATAAGAGTTAATTGTCCATTACAGACCAGGCTGCTCTCTCTAAATTCTTGCTAAAATGAGGTAAGGTGCATTGGGGTAATTGCGAAAATGGGTATATTCCGAAAATCCATAAAATCTAGTAACATAATGCGATATTTTCCTGTTGGCACGAGGATCAAGATGGCGTCTAGACCAATGTTGCCAACAGGAAAATATCGCATTATGTTACTAGATTTTATGGACCCATTTTCGCAATTACCCCAATGCACCTTAGGTAATTTGCCTGTAGATACCTAATATAGAACCTATGCTAGTGCATAGGTACTAGCGGTACATTTAAGTTGAAGAACAACTATCTTTTTGAAATGTAAACAATACTACAACCTACATAAAAGGTCAAAAAAGAAGGCATTAAAAAACCTTGGACCCATAAATTGAGTTATAGATTGAATTTCTCGGCCTAAGTACCTACAATAGAACACATTTGTCAACTTTCCAAAACCCTTCCAAAATCAGACTTAATTTTGTCTTTTTCTGTAGTAAGGAAAAAACAAAATTTTCAAAAGAATAGGTAGGTATATATCTAGGTAATCTACATACACTTACTTATACGTACTAAGTATTTACCCAAGGTAGGTAAATCCCTATTCAAAAAGTTATAAAAACCTTTATAATACATTTGCTCGTAAAGGGTCTCTTATTTCACCAATTTCAGTATCGTGATGTATGTCATTACGCACGCACTCGTGCGTTATGGTAATGTAAAACGTACGGTTTATCAAGATGCTCCCACTAAAACGAACGGAACCTTTTTTAAATCTTAGCAAAGAGTTTTTATGTCAGTAAAGTGGTCAACATTTTATGAATAAAATTGACTTTGGGAGATAAAAAATAAGCATTTAATTCTTTTACAAATTGTTCAAATTTTTATAACTGCTTCAACAAGTGAATAAAGATTTATTCTTTGAAGAAAGTCCGAGTTTTATTTATTTCCTCGCAAATGTGTTATAAAACGTCGCATGACATACGTGCGCTTTGAAAATTACAGCCTCTGCTTTCTTGTAGCCCTCGCCTACGGCTCGGGCTGGCAATATCGCTTCGGCTGTAATTTTCAACTTACCGCACTCATATCATAATGTACTATTGTGGTCGACTTACCCATTATTTATTTATGCTAAAACCACTGGCACACATGAATAACGGTCACTTACTGAGTGCGTCTACTGACTGGATCGTGTCGGCGGCGCATATCAAGTTAAGGCGAGGTTATCCAAGAAGTTTAGGACGAAGACGTCTAGACGGGCACTGGGCGCGTGCGAGCGAGCAAGGCGCGAGCGCCTGAACGGGCTGAACGTATAGATTTTGATAGTTTTCTTTCACAGAGATGAATAATAACTAAATTATAATAATTTTTTTACAGTTCCCTAGTAAATAATAAGCCCTATCTTTTAATATAACTTTGACATGATTTCAAGAAGAAACATCGTAGTATGAATGAACCGTTTGAAATATCGATTTAGTGTCATATTTACGATTTTTTTTTATCGAGAAAATTATTATTTATTCACGTTTCTATCTTTACAAAGCTCTAGGATATATTATGTTCAATTTTAATAAAATATTTTATTTTTGCACTTCAGTAGAGATACAGTTGTTAAAAAACCTAAAAGTTTCGGATAACCCCGTATTAAGTAGGTAGCTACCTACCTACCTATCTACATTATAGTAGAAGATAAACCCAATTTACACTGTAACAACCAATTGAGCACAAATCTAAAAAAGAAAGTTAGATTGAGACAAAAGACGCGAGTACCTACCTACCTACGAGACAGTAAGGTAAGGGCCGTATATTGTAGGTACCTACTAGCTTCCGCCCCCGACTATGTTCGCGTCCCGTTAGATCTCGTTGATTTTCCGGGATAAAAAGTAGCCTATTTGTTAATCCAGGTCACGGGCAATATATATTCCAAGTTTCATCCAAATCGGTTCAGTAGTTTTTGCGTGAAAGAGGAACAAACATACATAGCTACATACTCACAAACTTTCAAATAGGGTAACGCGCATCTATTTCCCTAACGCGCACCCTGACCCTGAAGAACAAACGACATTGGGAAGTCGATGGTTGAAAAAGGTATTGCTCTTACTGGAATTCTACGAAGCAGAAATTCAGCAGTGAACTACCGATATGATGATGATGATAGGTGTACAGATTGTTTTCCTTGAACTTAGTTTGTATAGTCTGAATAACAAAGAGGAAGCTGGTTCTTTGTTTGACTCAACCCAACAGGAATTACCGGATCGCCGTGTTATGCCAGTTTAGGTACCTACCCACGCATGTCTTTCTCTACCTACTAAAGATTCTCAGACGACGCGCGATGTTTAAAAGTAGGTACCTACTTAGTTAGCCCAGTCAAATTAGCATTTCACCTCGGAATTTGAAATACCAAAAAAAACTCGTATGAACTTGTATGTATCTTGACATCCTATAAGTTGTCTCAAAACCTACATATTATGGTAGGGCGTTGGCGTCCATTGAAATCTCAAGGTCAAAGGTTACAAAAAGTGACCTTTTTCAAATATCTCGTTTCCTATGGGTTTTTGACTACTTGTATGTATGTTCAATATTGTAGAAGATTAATTTCCCTACAACTTTTGTTTCAATATAATTTTTAAACGTTGGATCGTTTTCGAGATATAGGGCGGAGAGCGCGTTTTATATTTTTTAGTACAACTCAAAAACTATTTAATTAAGCTTGTATAAAAATAAAAGCGGTTTTGGAATTTCTAAACAAAGCCCTATTTTATGACATCCAACTTGATATTTTTGTACGACTTTTTCTTATTTTACTCTTTTCGGCCTATGTTTTTCGACGAGATCTTTCGAGCCGCTTATTTAATCTTCACAGAATTTAATAGGTCTACGGAAAAGATTTTTAAAGTTTTACTTGTTTGTTAAATGAAGTAAATCGGTCCAGGGGTTGTAAAGTTACAATTAAGGGTCTGAAATGAGTAAAAAACAAAAAAAAAGTCGTACAAAAATATTAAGTTAGATGTTATAGAATAGGGGTTTTTAGACATTCCAAAACCGTTTTTATTTTTATTCTAGCTTAAATAGTTTTTAAGTTGTAGTCAAAATTATTAAAAATTATAAAACGCACTCTCCGCCCTCTATCTCGAAAGTGATTCAACGTATAAAAATTTTATTGGAACAAAAGCTGTAGGGAAATTAATTTTCTACAATATTGACCATATACAAGTAGCCAAAAACCCATAGGAAACGAGATATTTGCAAAAGGTCGCTATTTGTAACCTTTGACCTTGAGATTTTAATAGACGCCAACGCCCTACCATATTATTATGTAGGTTTTGACACAACTTGTAAGAGGTCAAGAAACAAGTTTATGCGAGTTTATAGCTGGGTATCTCAAATTCCGAGATTCTTATCTAATTTTGACTAATTTGACTAGACTAAGTCAAAAGCACCTCCATACAGAATATGCCATGCTTTCCTTGTTTAGGAGAGGTGGACTTGAATGGGAGACCCCTGTGGGAACCCACCCCACACACAGATACACCATTTTGACTAGATACAACTTATTCTACTCTACTCCTCGGTAGATGTCGCTAAAACAAAAAATAGGTATCTGTTTGTTCCTGGAAGTAAAAACCTACGAATCACATACATAGTAGGTAATATTTTTACCTATTTACATAAAATATTTAATTTTTTATCAGCTACTGCGGTTGAAGAGCATTATTTAGAAAAATAATTAGGTATTTCTTTAATGACTTTTAGTTTCACTACTCTCTAATAGGTGTCACTCATAATAATACAGACTATATTCATGTCCATTCCATTTCCAACGTGTTTCGTGCTCGGTGACGCGTCGCGTTGTTGCTGTCATCATCATTCCCTTATCCCACGCGTTGTTACTGACATGTTCTATGTCATATCACTTTGTTTTGTAACGTTTTTGAACGAAACTACATCTGCGACGCCTACTGGATGGGCTGTGAACTAAATTTAAAAATTCCGTTTTTTTGAGTAAAGTGTCAAACAATTTCAAACAAGTCAGACTATAACGGGTGTGTTTTTGTATTTTCTCATTGAAAACTCCGATATTTTGTGAATTATTTGTTAGGAGTTGCATTCCTCGTGTAAAATCTGTAATAACTGTGGTAGTTACTATGTTTTTGGTGTAGAAAAAGTGAAAATCAAAGCAACAAAAATGGATCCTTTTACTCAGGTAAGAAAAGTTCGTTTCTTATACTTTTACTGCCTTCAATTACTCTGAATTTGTTAGTTGAATATCGGTAATACTTCTCCACAGCGTATGCTTGAAAGAGCGCGGGCGAGACAAGAGAAAATTGACCAGAAATTAGCAAATTCCGGCCAGGTTGTGCCCAAGCGAAAGCCTCTATCAGAAAATATAATCAAAAGTGAGAGTTCTCCTTCCAAATCGCCTGCTAAATCCACAAGAAGCTCTATTACGTCGCCGCCAGCTAAAAACACCAGAAGTTCTATATCTTCGCCAAGAAAAACATCCACAGAGCCGTCCAAAGCAATAACCCCTGTGAAAACTTCAAACAGACGTTCAAGTACCCATAAATCCGATCAATTAGCGGTAGCGTCACCCCAGCGGCCCCGCAACGATGTTATCGTAACTAAAAAGGAGTTCAAAAGCCCTAAAAGAGGAAGCATGACAAGACGGAACTCGGATGTGTCCGTTGAAATAAATATATCCCATCGGAACGATATTCAGATTGAGGTGCAAGTTGAAGAAAGAGATGCTCCAATCAGTGTTGTTTATGACTCCCAGGCATGTGGGAACAATGTTATTATCAAGGAAATAGAAGGTAAGGTTTTCAGAACAGCTGTGTGAGTGTATTTCATTTTTAACCGACTTCAAAAAAGGAGGAGGTTCTCAATTCAGTTGTATTTTTTTATGTTTGTTACCTCAGAACTCTGTCATTTATGAACCGATTTGAAAAATTCTTTTTTTATCTGAAAGGGTATGCTTCCAGTTTGGTCCCGAACTGCCATCATCATCATCATTTGATGATGAAGGCGTATCAAATTGAAGTCGGCTTTTCCAGTTTTTTAAACTTATAAATTATATAAAAACTTAAGAAACTTCTCATTCAGTGTTTTTTTTAAATGTCTGCTATCTCAGAACTTCGTCATTTATGAATCGATTAGAAAATTTCATAGAATTTCTATCATAATCGGTTCAGTAGTTTTGCAGTTAAATAAGAGTAACTGGAAAAACCCTTGATTCACTTACACAACATTGCATATTTGGCTTTCCTGTAACTTTTCTGCGTTGTTTACAATCAATAGAACAGTTCCAATGAACTGCCATCATCATCATCATTTGATGAAGGTGTACCAAATTGAAGTTGGTTTGTTCAAGTTTTTAAACTTATAAATTATCTTGATAATGTGGATCCCAGCTTTTGCAATGAGCTATCCCCTAATTTTATTCAGCAAGTAACAGGTTGATCCAGTGAAAACTGCACACCCCTCTATTTTTATTCTTCATAATGACATATATTTCAAAATGATTCCTGTGTTTATAGGAATAAGTAACATTTCCCTTTGAAGGACTAAAGTTAGGGCAGTTATAGAATGTGTACTTGGTTACATACAGTCATGCGGTCTGGCCTAAAAGTATGATAAAAAGTTCATTATACTAATAGCATAAACAATACTTCCGAAACATTACTCACAGAGATAAACTTACAAATTAATTTGTTAATGACTGTACTTCAAGGAAATAGGCCTGTAAACAGAAGTGAAGCTTTATTGTTTTGTTGTTTGGTTATTGTGTGATTGAGTGTACCTTGAAGACTTTTTATTGGACAGAACAAAGGTTTGAAGATACTTTGTATAAAAATAGAGTTTTTAATGTGTTTTTTGGCATATTATTAGGCTTTAAACCTTTTTTATTAAAACAATACTAAAACAGTAAAATGTTTATGATAGTTTTTTGCTTCTTGCTTGCTGTGATAGAGGGGAGGAGAGAAGTGAACACTGAGATGATGGATAATAGGGGAGAATAGAAGAAAAGAACGTGTTGTACCGACCTCACCTAGTGGGATAAGGGCAGGAAGAAGAAGAAGAGTGTTTTGCTTCTTATTTGATAAAACCGGAGCCCTCTCATGTGAGAAAAACTAATTGATAAATAAACGATACGCTATTTACGTCATTTTTCTGCTTTCAGACGGTCAGGCAGACTGTAACAACGCATCCAGCAAAATGGAGAAGTTGGAAGATCATAAGTCGGATAGAGGTCTCCGGAACAACTTCAAATCAGCATTGGATAGGCTCGGGAATTTGTACTCAGGTAATTAAAATAATATAAAAATAAATAAGAATGAAAACTAACAGTACCATGAGTTTACAGCATCCAGTAGTCTAGAGCCTTCCGTTTGTGAGGTTGTAGGTTTGAATCTGTTTGTGTACCAATAATAAATAACTAAACATTGTTGGACATCTTTATAGAACACCTCTAGTCTGAAACTAAGCAGAGCATTTTTATGGCAGTGTTACTGTTCTAACAAATATTAAAAAAAAAAAAATTGTATTCTAACTGCAGTCTAGTACAAGCTTTGCTTAGTTTGGGACTAGAAGGCGTTGTGTGAAGTGTCTGTGAATATGTGAATATATTATTATATATATAATATATATATTAAGTAAAGCTTGTACTATGGGAACTAGATTGCTGTTAGAATACTTATTTTTTTCTAGATACATACTTATTTTACATAACTTAAACATTTAACTTATTCGTAGCCAGTTGTAGAGTTGTTTTTGAAGGTATTATTTTATTAATTTAAATATTATGATATCTTTCCAGATAACCCCAACTTATCATCACCCATACACCGTACCGAGATGGACTTCCACTCAGAAACACCACCAGCCCCGGAGCCGGTGAAAGAATCTCAAGGCAAGAAGAAGTTTGGAAGGCTTGCGGCTTTGGCTGACCAGATTAACAATTGGGAAGATGATCTGTCTCATCATAACTTTGTAAGTATAGTAGCGGCCCGCCCCGGCTTCGCACGGGTGCAATGCAGTGATGATGATGATGTATTTACATATAAACCATTCTCTTGAATCACTCTATCTATTAAAAAAAACTGCATAAAAATCCGTTGTGTAGTTTTAAAGATCGAAGCATACATACATATAGACATTAGGACAGACGCGGGAAGCGACTTTGCTTTATACTATGTTGTGAAGAACACCTAAGAAGAACAGAAGTAAGTATTTCTCCTCGCACGCTTTGACGCCCTATAATTATTATGGGAACATTATATTTTGTAACCCTTAGCCTAATTATTTGTCCATAATGTGTAAACCCGTGTTGGGTGTCCTGTTTTAAATAAATAAAATAAATATCACCATTCATATGCTTTTTACCCCGGACCGAAAAACAGAGGGGTCGTTATAAGTTTGATGATGTCTGTTTGCCTGTGCCCTCGTAGCTCCGAAATTAGTGCTCCGATTTGAATGTGTTTTTATGTGATTTATTATGTTTGATGAAAATTGACGGAGCCGTTTCCAAGATCGGAGTTCCTACTAATAACAAATGTGAAAGTTTAAATGTTTGTGTTTAAACCACGCTGCGACTACTTGTCCGATTTGGATGAAACCTGGAATATTCTGGAACACAAGACTACTTTTTATTTCGAAAAATTAACAGGATCAAACGGGGCGCGGACGAATTCGCGGGCGTAAACTAGTATTACATATATTTTTTTCAATTATTTAAGAATCCAGAGCCTGTAAAAAAAACTGCCCCAAGACCCACACAGCCCTCAAAACCCGACGTGAAAGCTAAACTGGAAGCGTCCACACTAGATGTCTCCATCCATTCTCTCAAAGACATCAACAAGGTGTTGCAGACAACCTCTAAACAGGTGAATATTATATTACACGACTAAGTGGAACTGTGGAACAAAAGAGAGCTAATTTCATTAGAATTTAAAGTCTGATCAAAAAGTTTGCAGTGCTTAGTATGGCCACATGGCTGAATTGAAAACCTTGGAATTAACGTCGTCTTTACCCATGTCGACAAAACCATTTGACTACCCTACAAGAGTACAAGAGTAGTCTACAAGAGTAGTGTATATGTTCTCCATTTATTCCCTAAATGTACCTATATAAGAATTCTATCAGCACTCTAGTTCCCATAGTACAAGCTTTGCTTAGTTTGCTACTAGAGAGCGTTTTTTAGTATAATCCTACTAATAGTATAATAAACGCGACAGTTTGTATGTATAAATAAATAAATAAAAATAAATATTTACGGGCACTTAACACAACGCCTTCTAGTCCCAAACTAAGCAAAGCTTGTACGATGGAAACTAGATGGCTGATAGAATACATACATACATTTTTTTTTGTAAATACATACTTATAATACATAGAAACACCCAAAAAAATAAAAATAAATATAGTATGTATGTTTGTTGCTTTTTCACGCAAACGTACTTATCCGATTTGGAATATTATATTGTCCGTGATCTGGATTAACACAAAGGCTACTTTTCATCCCGGAAAATAAACGGGACGCGAACTCTTCAGAAACGTCTAAAAGATTTCGCATAGCAAATTACACTTCTAATCCTCTCTGATTCTGAAAAATCGTTTTTTTTTAAATCTTATGTCTAGAATTGCGCCGGCACCTATATACACTCCAAACAAGGACACAGTAATGCGACCATCAATTGATTTATAATTGATCTTTCAGACGTCAAAAGTGAACACGCAAACATTCAAAAAACCAGTGAACGAGTGCCAGAGATTGCAGAAGCAGATTGTTGCTGAGCTGGTGAGTACCTAGCTTATAATCTATAACTATGACAGGGGAAAATCGCCTGTGACGCGTATCAAAAACTACCGATCAATGATCAAAACCGTGTAAATGCTATTCCAATAAACTAAGGCTGGAATACTGAAACGTCACAATTTGAGCACCACTTAAAATTGCTTGGTTTCTGTTTGACATTACTCATTTGTAAGAGATGGCAATAATTTAAGCGTAAATTTAATTTGATTGGCGTGTGATTATTCGGCCGTAAGGCCTATATTTATAGCCTCTAGTCATTTTAAACCAGGTAGAACACCACGGACTTTTTAAAAGTAGCTTTCGCCTTCGTCTTCGCTCGCATTTTTGCAGGATAAATTATCATGCTATTTCACATCATATTATTCTCTTTGGTTTCATCCAAATCGATATAGTAAATGTGTATATAAAAAAATACTCAAGTTCATTTTATACCTACAAAATGCATTTACACGGTTTTGAAATTCCATTATCAAATTATATTTTGACTTTATACAAGAAATTTTCTATTTGTGCCTCCTTCAATATTATTTTAGGAAAACCATTACAGTGTCAAAAAAAATTGTAACAAGAAATTAGTTACAATTTGTATCAAAAGGTGAGTACTTAGTTTTTTTTTGTTGTGAGATGTTATTTTGCAGAAATGAGATTCTGTACAGAGATTTTTAATTTTTTATACAGAAAACATGAATCTACCGAGAATTTTATCGGACCCTATTTTGACTAACCAGTAGATATCTTTCGCTACTAACAACCCCTTAGCTTCCTACGATTGGTTTTGGGTGATTTTTCTCAATTATTAAAAGAAAAAAATTCCGGAAAAGTGTTATTTTTTGGTGACGGTTTTTAACGGCGGAGTTGCATTATCGTATTTCGAAATAATATTTCTTTTTTTAAATTAATCTGCAATAATCAATCTTGACTCCAAAAAGACGTGATTTGTAGAAGACATTTATTTACAAAGAAAATTAAGACTGGTACAGAAGAATATGCAAAATATTTAGAAAATACACAAAACAGTTGACCTATATACAAACCGTTGCAAATGATTTATAGAAAGCTCAACTGGTCCAAATCAGTAGCAATCGGAAGCGTGCCCAAGACAAGCATTGCCGCGCTGAATAGCAATGCTGTGGAATAAAATTCGGTTTAAAGATCTTTATTTCTCATTAAGACAATTTGTCACTTATATGAGAGAAAATTAAATAAGTTTTATATGCGTTGCGGGTAGACTTAAATAAGTATAGGTAGTTATGGCTTCGTATTCATATTTACCACTCAAGCACTGACCAGGCTTATTTTGTATGAAAATCTCTGCGCAAATGTAATAGTCTAAGATCCGGCTGCAGGATTAGTGCGTTCATTGGTTTTTTGCTGAAAACCGAATTTTAATGTATATTTATAATTAGGAGAATATATATTTATCAAGTTGCCTATCAAAATTTGGCCGGTAGTATTTTTAATTAAATTATTTTTAATTGATTTTCGGAAAAAAATATCGTTTACTTGTTTTTTAAATAAAATAACGTCTACATCACGGCAATTTATATGAAGATTCAAAAAAATCACGGTTGCCGTTGCGCACTTGGCCGCACCTCTTCGCAGCCAGGTGTAAACAGGTATGATTTCGATACATTTATACGTTCATAACGTTTATTTATTAATTATATATCAAATTAAAGCTAATTTTTTTCTATTTATTATCATATATGGTTGCCTAATTAAATCTACCCGCAAATAAGGGTTGCTGGCTTTTAAAAATTATAAATATTTAAGGTAGAGTGAAAGAGAGTTAGCGCGTAACATCATTTGTCAGACGAGGATAGCGATTGCCGGCTGTGCGACGCTTTTAAGCCATTGCGCATGCGTCGAATGTTAGTGTTCTCAACATATCAGCTGCGGTATTTTTATTCTTACATAAAAACCACGCTGTTTTGGAGTTCGTAATGCACAACGTTTTATATTTACATTGTTGTTCTATTTTTCCATCTAAAAATTATTAAATTAATTAACGTAAAATAAAATTGATAAAGATGAAGTCGTGTTTTCTGTGTAACAAAAAAATCAAGGTACTCGATTTTAATAATGCATCATTCAAAAAGTGCTCGCTAATGTTATATGTTATTCCGATAGTGACGACAATTCTGATATTAGTAGCGATGAAAGTGATAGCTCCGATGATAGTGTAACTGAAAGCTCCGATGATTCAGATTATTAAATAAGAGTTACGGAAATATAAGATACATTTAAAAAAAATTAATTTGCTTAAATATTTAATTAACATGTAACAGACGATTTAATACTTGAATAAAATCTACTAAAATTTTCAAATAGTACTTTCACAATAAAATTTTTTTTACTTAAGTCACCTTGGTTTTATTTTTGTATTTTTTAAATCAATATTAATTATATTAAATCAATATTAAATATATTTAATCAATATTATTATTTTTTTGTAATTTTTAAATTTGTCATTTTGAAAAGGAAGACATATTTTTTGGAGTATTTATTAAGTCGTCTCTATTACTCCTCGGTGGTTGAGAACACTAACATTCGACATTGTGACTTAAGTAAAAAAAAAATTATTGTGAAAGTACTATTTGAAAATTTTAGTAGATTTTATTCAAGTATTAAATCGTCTGTTACATGTTAATTAAATATTTAAGCAAATTAATTTTTTTTTAAATGTATCTTATATTTCCGTAACTCTTATTTAATAATCTGAATCATCGGAGCTTTCAGTTACACTATCATCGGAGCTATCACTTTCATCGCTACTAATATCAGAATTGTCGTCACTATCGGAATAACATATAACATTAGCGAGCACTTTTTGAATGATGCATTATTAAAATCGAGTACCTTGATTTTTTCGTTACACAGAAAACACGACTTCATCTTTATCAATTTTATTTTACGTTAATTAATTTAATAATTTTTAGATGGAAAAATAGAACAACAATGTAAATATAAAACGTTGTGCATTACGAACTCCAAAACAGCGTGGTTTTTATGTAAGAATAAAAATACCGCAGCTGATATGTTGAGAACACTAACATTCGACGCATGCGCAATGGCTTAAAAGCGTCGCACAGCCGGCAATCGCTATCCTCGTCTGACAAATGATGTTACGCGCTAACTCTCTTTCACTCTACCTTAAATATTTATAATTTTTAAAAGCCAGCAACCCTTATTTGCGGGTAGATTTAATTAGGCAACCATATATGATAATAAATAGAAAAAAATTAGCTTTAATTTGATATATAATTAATAAATAAACGTTATGAACGTATAAATGTATCGAAATCATACCTGTTTACACCTGGCTGCGAAGAGGTGCGGCCAAGTGCGCAACGGCAACCGTGATTTTTTTGAATCTTCATATAAATTGCCGTGATGTAGACGTTATTTTATTTAAAAAACAAGTAAACGATATTTTTTTCCGAAAATCAATTAAAAATAATTTAATTAAAAATACTACCGGCCAAATTTTGATAGGCAACTTGATAAATATATATTCTCCTAATTATAAATATACATTAAAATTCGGTTTTCAGCAAAAAACCGATGAACGCACTAATCCTGCAGCCGGATCTCGTACTATAAGCTCAAATCTATGGTTGAGTAACGATTTCTTTATCAGAATACGAGCCTAAAAGACAAGAAGCGACTTCGCCACATTCCAAAGGTGGTGGTCCAAGTACAAAAAACATTAATGAAAAGTTTCGTCCAAGTATAAAATTATTAAATAAATAAAACCTTTTATATTTTATTTATAAGTTTATAAGTATTTTATAAAATTCGTATTCCTTACCTTTATACAGAACCTCCACAGTATCGCTCTCCATTCAACTAAAAAAAACGGTTTTAGTAAAATCTCATCAAAATAAGAGTATTAGTATAACAAATAACCAATTGATAAGTACATAATAGGTAAATGGACAAAAAAACAGAGATAGCATTTAGAACCTACTTACTTTGAAGTCTTTGGCCGGACTTTTCCTAGTAAAACTCTTCAAAGAATGGCCCACTGTCAATGATATCCTTGTTGGCGCAATAAAAAAAGTACTAAACTATCTTGAGTGGATGAATCTGCGTACACGCAAGCACGGAGCGCGTCCTTTGATGTCAAGTTGACAAGTCGTAAGAACTTTGTAATGTATAGAGTTGCTACAACAATTCTAAAATTATAACAAAAAGATAAATAAATATTCACGGACATTTAACACAACGCCTTCTAGTCCGAAACTAAGCAAAGCTTGTACTATGGGAACTAGATGGCTGATAGAATACATATATATATTTTTTTTTTGTAAATACGTACATAGTAACACACAGAACAAACATCTACGTTTGCCGACACAAATGTTTGTTCTCAGTGGGGATCGAACCCACGAGCCACAGCACGGAAGGCAGAGCTACTACTGACTGAGCCATGACGCCTGTAAATAAGCTCATGACGATATCAACCGTACCTCAGTCACATTTTTGGAACAGGAGCAAGACATTTTTTTATGATCGTTAGCTGAGAGTTTTACTGACAGCTCACTTGAAAGAAAGTGTAGTTGAAATTTTCAAGAGTTTCATTGGTCCGGACTATAATTATAGTTGCGGTAATGATAATGACTAAGGAGTACCTATTCATATTGGTCTTCTAAAGCTGAGCTAACTAAAATGATTGCTAAAGTTGTCATCCCTTTTCGTTGTCATGCAAGTGACAATGATAGAGCATTTTTTAAAGCCGCGCTAAAATGATAGTTGAATATGAATAAAGGGGTAGAAAAGGGATTCGAATTTTGTCATTTTTTGAAACAACACGTAGCATTTTTATTTTAATAGTTTTTCTTGTGTTATTGTGAGTATTGTTGTTTAATTTTGGTGGAATTTTAACCAATAATACTTAGGTCGTAACATAAAGTGTGGGCGATTGGAATTAATGTGTGTAAAGTGGTTTTTCTGAATGTGAAAATTCGATACCGGTTTTGGAAGGAAAATCCACCATTTTCTCTTCAAAACAAACGACAGCCGACTTGACGAAGACTAGACTTATCATTTACGCAAGACAAACGCATAACAAACTAACGTTAGGGAAAAAACAACGTTAGACTAGGCAGGTATGGTTTTAAAGTAACTATAGCCTGCTCCGAGGAGCGAAAAAAGAAAAAAAAATGGGGGGTAGAAAAGCTGAATAGTTAAATATTTCATTTAAATGAAAAATTGAAACAGAAAAAATGTAAACAGCTGAATTAACTTATGCAACGTTTATAAGTAAACAAGGTAAACAAATAGACACAAACGCTATCTACCTCCAGACCAAAGAAAGCAAGATTTGGTTTTATATTTAGTTAAATCCACTCCATTCCATCACCTATTCCACTAACTATTCCATTCTCTAGCCGACTCGACCCGCATAGAATACGAATCAACCAATCGCTAATCGGCCATCTAATCTGATTGCCTATCAACAAAGTGAGCGCCGCGCGTAATCAGAAACAAAATCGAACCTTTGAAAAAAATTACAAACAACAAAGTGCCAAAAACAACTCCTTGGCACTTTTTGATGAAGGTAGGTTCACTCCAGTCAATGTCTCCAGTTTTTGCGTGTCCAACTTGCCTCAGCATTTGCACATTAACCTCTCCTGACAGTGCAGTAGATCTGGGTATGATACATACTGGGATATAAAATGTTGTAACTTGATACGATACAAGAAGAATGATTATATTCACAGCCTAGTCTTGCCCATCCGAAACTGATATCCTGAATCCACTACTGATCCTTTTAACTTTAAAGAAGTTCACCGCTGAGTTTAGTATCATCTAAGTATAGATTTGCGTTTTAGTTCCAAAGAATTCCAGTTTTTTTTAAAAAGGTAATTAAACATACACATTCAGTAAAATTATAGATTCTAATTGCCAGTTGACCAGTTCATAACTGAATCATTCCTGTTCTTATTTATGGAATTAGTTGAAACGTTAAGAAAATCAAATAAACAAAATGAAAGCCCAAGATATTCTAAATCTCGCTCGTCTTAGTTCTAAATATAGCTTGGTCTGGCACGTCTTATTTGAGACGCCTTTGTAGTAAAGTCAGTAAAAGCTAGTGGCCAAACTTAAAAGCACACTTTTTAGATTGCCAAATAGCTTCCGTCTCCAGATAGCTAAAAATGTGATGAAAGCGTAGAAAAATACATCGTAATTTCAAAGCAGTGGGCCGGCTATGTTTGCCGCAGAACCGACAATCGTTGGAGCAAACTAATACTCGAGTGGAGACCGCGTTTAGACAAGCGTAGTGTAGGACGCCCTCTGGCTAGGTGGGGTGACGATCTGAGACATGTAGCTGGCAAACACTGGATGAGAAGAGCCGAAGACCGGGCTCAGTGGCGCGTCTTGAAAGAGACCTACGTCCAGCAGTGAACCGATATATGTTGATGATAATGATGAACTTCAAAGCCTTGGCAATGGCACATTTGAAGGCACGATATATTTGCAAACCAGACGAACATTTCTCACTACCACTGCAGGAATTGAGTTCCCATAATGTCATAAGTCATTTTTCACTTCCTCCAGTGAAAGATAACTTGGCAACTTTCCACTGAAATCTAACCAGACTGGTCTGGTCATACTAACAGTAGACGAGATACTTGTAAATGGATATCTCTTCAGTTTGAAACTGGCGCGCGACCAGTCTACTTTCTTGGTTATCAAACTTTTGTTTGATCCAACCATCGACCAAAGCTTTTTCATATCACTTTAGTAACTATGAAGAGTCTGTAGCGCCATCTATCTCGCTACATGAGAACTATCCTAGATCGCGGAAAAGAAAGTATCACGGAGTTTCAACATAATTAATAATACCGAATACCATCGATTGGTCCTCGGACCCCGAGCCAAAGGTCGCTCGGCGCGGAAGATCTTCTCTTTTCGTAGGAGGACACATATCCTACCGTGTTCTCAAGTCAAATCAACGTACTTATTATCCTTCCTCCTTATTACCTCAGAAATGCCTCAGAAGATATGATTTTTCAAGTAACTGAGATGCTATATAGAAGTTTATTGTCCTGTACTTGATGGCAAAGATAAATAGAACATGTGTTTACCTTCAAAGTAGAATAATATTCATTATTACAATATCTGACCCAGATTTGTTCACAAGCAATGGTAAATAATACATTTATTGTGACTGTTGTGGTTGGTTACAAGTGTTACAACCTTGTTTATGTTGTTACAAAGGACAAATGCTATTTTATTACTACGAACACAATGTTGGAGTTGAAATAGTTTTACGCACATGGCCCAACTTACAACTATCAGACATCCGACAGACATCCTCCCTCTTCGGTATAACTGAAGCCTGCTTTTATCAATGACCAGCTGTCGCCCGTTGCTTTGCTCGCATGGTAGCAGCATACGCATTATTTGGTTAAATTCTTTGTATCCTAATTTTTGACTCTTAGGGTGCGACTTTTTAAAATTCCTTTCTTAGTGCACCCCTACGCTATATAAGGATACTACCCTCCAAATTTCATACCTCTAGGACTTATTTAGGCTGTGCATTTATTTTTAGTCATCTTCAAAAGAGTTTTATTTATCAAGATGATGTGTTCCAGCTAGAATGATCTCAAGGTAAGCATAAGTATAATTGATTTGTTCAGGCACAGTTTTTTTTTTTTACCTTCAGGCCGGATCGGAATTAATGTTATTAAAGGCTCGTCCCAGAAATCCTGTGAAATCCTTACCCCTGCGAAGGAGATTTCTGGAGTTTTGTCCAAAAATCCCCTCCGCTGCCCCTGCGACATCTGGAAGGGGATTTTTGGGATAGAAAGTCCAGACACCCCCTTAAGGGTTCATTTACGCTTTTAAAACTGTTATTCAATTGCTAAAAAAGGTTTAAAAACTGCATAATCACTGGCAATCACTGCTTTGATTTATTTTGTTTACAATCTAATCAAAAGTTCCTGGTCTTCTTGTAACACTTTTGACTCGAAATAGTAGATTATTTAATAAGGGGATAAAGCAGTGTCTTCTGTCGCGGGTGACGATTTAAATCGCGAGCGTAATGAAGGACTTGAGGTTTACTCCCGAGCGTAGCGAGGGTGTTAAAAACTTAAATCACGAGCGAAGCGAGGGATTAAGGATTTAAGACGAGTCCTGAGAGTAGCGAGGGATTTAAGTTCACCCAAGACTAAGACAGCTTTATCACCGAGGAAAATACTCTATTTTTCGTACCATTTGCGAAAAAATTAACACAATAATAATATGAGATAGCATTTTAGAACATTAACTTATTTATAAAAATAAATTAAAATAAACTTAACGTTTATGTATTTGAAGAAAACAAAAACGCGGCATTTTCCTAGACTAATATTTTTTTGTCGGAAAAGCAAAGGCCTGCATAATAAATGCGTATTCCTTTTTCAAAAAGATGTATAATGCTTTATATACAAACTCAATGGTGTAAACACAGATGTAGTTCAGTATAAATTGTATTCCCAATTTAAATCACTTTCTCCCCCTAGAGGATGAAAGAAATCCAGTACAATTTTCTCTCCCTGTTTTTAACAGATTAAAAATGACTATTGTTATGTTCGCTTTTTGTGGCATAGAATGTCACTTTTTTGAGCAAGTGGTACGAAAAATGTATTATCCTGATTCTATTCAGGCATGATTAGGTATTCAAATCACATTACAACTAAACCATTATTCGGAATGACCTTGACCATCGCGCGATGGTTTTGAAAGTGAAACGCACTTGCCATCACTATCGCATACATATTCCACGCATGCGCGAGTAACAATATTATCTTCTACATCACAACGTACCGCATCATATAAATTATTATTTTATTTTAATTTTTATAAAGTTCCGCGGGTTTAAAAACCTTAACAAAGTTATTGTTATGGTTTTTTTTGGGTATTATAAAACTGAGATAAGTTTGTTTGTATGTTTAAAACAATATTATCTCCATCGCAACGGTATTTTTTCGAATGTTAAACAAGACACCAGATGAACAGATACGATAGTTTTTTTTTTCAGAATGTTACAAAACTCAGATAATATTGTTCAAACGTTTTTTATTTAGTCAAAGTAAGTAATCAAATTGAATGTTTATTTTACTTCTGTATCATCTCATTGTAGAAGTCCACTGCAGCTGGACATAAACCTCTATATTCACAGATATTATATAGGCGTCATGGCTCAGTCGATAGTAGCTCTGCCTTCTGTGCTGTGGGTCGTGGGTTCGATCCCCACCGAGAACAAACATTTGTGTGTGGCAAACATAGATGTTTGTTCTGTGTCTGGGTGTTACTATGTATTATAAGTATGTATTTACAAAAAAAAAGTATTTAAGTATTATATCAGCAATCTAGTTTCCATAGTACAAGCTCTGCTTAGTTTGGGACTAGAGTGCGTTGTGTGTAATGTCCAAGAATATTTATTTTATTTTTTATTTATATTTTTTTTGCCTTCAAGCAGGAATTTCCCGTTATCTTAATAATATCGTCCATCAGTTTTCTATCATTGGCTTTTCTAAAACTTATTAAACAGTATGGTAATGTTTATTTATTTTTTCTGCTTTTAGTAATTTCAGTAAACCTAAAAAAAATTTACTAACGCACGCTTAAGAATTCGGCAAGTCTTAAAGAAACCTTTGATCTTTAAAGACCATAAAACTACAGGCGTGCACTTCAGGCATTGAAGCCTTGATGGGGCGATTATGTCCGCTTGAGAGCGACCATTGTTTGGAGCCGAATTTTAAACTTTCAACCCATAAAAGAATATGTATTGTTTTACAACCGCGGTTAGCTTTTGGGGCTTGGGCAGGATTGCAGCTGGCATTTTGAAAAAAACTGACTAAAGCAACATTTACACACTCGTTAGTACAGTCGCGAGTTGAGTAGCTGCAGATTCACTGCACGGCTAGGCAATAACTAAACATAATTATAATTGAAACTAAATATAATTTAGACTCTTTTTATAGTTTTTCTTCTTTTTCTTGGTGTGAATAAACTCTTATCTATCTAAGATGATTCTGCTACAGAGTGCGACCTTGCTATCGCGCAGTTTTTGTCGCTACTGAACTTTCCGCTATACGGTTGTACAAATATGTCAAACATAAAGATTGGTTTGGGAAATCCGCTTCAGTATCTGCCAAACCTTGTTGTCTTAGTTGATGTGTCTAGATTCTAGCTAGAAGTAATTAATGTTCCTGTGACTCGGCACTGTACCTACTTACTACTCGATACGTGTAATCCCTCCATTAGCGCTCTCGTTTTATTAGGTACCTATTTAGTTTCTTTTTCAATGATATCTTGATTGTCTTTGAAAAGAAAATTCTTACAACAGATTCTACCCCAGTTCAATACGGAACTGCCAAACCTACGTGATGCAGCATAAGTTGGAAGACCATAGTTTAAGACAAGACTATTCTGAGAAACATAAACATGGTGCGCTTGGACGTTTTTACGATTTATTTTGAGCTTTACGGTTATTTATAAGTCCTGTCCTGTCTGGGTGGCGTGGTTGGGACAAAGGGGAATGTAAGCAAAATATGCAAGTTTGTGATGACCCTAAAGTTTGTTTATACGATGATTTATAAGTTGAAGGAAACGATAATATAAGAACAAACATTCTAAGGTTTCACCGTGATTCCTGTCCGTAAGTGCTGGTGCACTTTTGAAGTATCATTATTCGTACTCATAACAAAGTCCAACCCAATATTTTCAACTCCAATTAATATACTAGTTGCGTAAAGATATACGAGTTATATTTGTACCTTTTAATTGTGAAGTTTATGCATTCACGATGTTGAGAGTATCGTAGCATTTTGTTTCCAACGACTACTCAAACGTCAACCCTCAATAATTCTTGGTAACTAGCAACGATACCCATATTCGAGAGCATATTATGACAATACAGCTAGTATCTTCCCATTTGTGGTTACACCTTCCTTTTTCCTAGATCACTCCGATCTAAGCTGCACGCTTAGCATGAACGCCCTAGATAACATTACCTTCTATAGAGTTGAAGACAAATCATACTTCGTTCATTGGTTTTGTTTGATGAAAAAAGACAGAAATATACTCAACCCAGTCAAATACTGTACCTTCGTCATTCTGTTCTCGCTCAAAGTCCTACATTTTATCCTACATGTTATGTATTTTAGCTCTTAAATCTGTTGTGAATCAGAACTCAGTAGGTTTACCTACATTATTTATTACATTACATTATTATTTGCCTATATTTACATATATCCCCCAAGCCCCCAACATCTACTTTTCCGTGGACAAAATCGCTGTGTAAGGCGATCATGCTTAGCCCGCTGCTAATGTTTGTCTATGATGTTCAAAAATAAATAACATAACTCTAAAGATATATCTGAACACGTCAAATCAGTGAGCAGTTCCAACATCCCGTAACGAAAGCATTCACAAGTCATCAAGTCCAAATGTCACCGCTGACGAAACTGGGGTTTCCGTAAACGTGACCCGATTTGCATCTTGCAGCACGGGAATTGTGTAAGGTGTTATGTGTTATTCACACTTACGAGGTGTCATCGGTTCTTCCTCATCTCCGTAAGAGGGGTTTCACACTGCGTGCTAGCTGTGGTGATGGGCATTGGGAATAATAAAATAAATAAAACACAAGAAGCCTAGAAGAACAGGCAATACTAAAAGTTACGTAGGTATGTGAATAC
The DNA here is from genome assembly GCA_947507515.1 of Eulithis testata. Classification (NCBI taxonomy): domain Eukaryota; kingdom Metazoa; phylum Arthropoda; class Insecta; order Lepidoptera; family Geometridae; genus Eulithis; species Eulithis testata. The sequence continues at coordinate 4,843,977 of OX382218.1, read as the reverse complement.
TAGCAAATCTGACTGACTTTAGAATCATCATCATCATCATATCAGTCATACAAGTCCACTGCCGCACATAGGCCTCCTTATAGAACAGAGAATACGATGAATCTTTATGATGTATACGAATTCTGTACCGATTATGCGTTATAATATGACATCCAAAAAGTTTATCAAAAATCATCTTTTAAATTTTATTGCGAGAAGTGGAAGGATGGAGAGTAGTTCTTTGTTAATCTTTTGTAAGTAGGTATCTATACGTTTTACATAAGAGTGTTTTATTCAATAATAGTGTCGTCAGCATTCGTTTGTGGCTCTATATTGTAGGTCCAATTCGAGATTCTAACACACAGTTCAATAACCAAAGCACACATCTTTGGGTGGGCTATTACCTAATCATACGAGACATCTAACCCATCTATTCCTAGAACCGTAATAAACACCTAAACATCCCAATTAATGTCTGACCCGAAATTCAACACCTCAACGGTTCCCTCGATTCAATCGTTTAGAAGTATCCGGTGTCTAAGCCGCGGAGTCAGCACGAAATACGTGACGATTGGCAATCATAATGCGCGCGGACCCTGCATCGATTCTCAGTCGAACGGTGATTGCTGCACAGTGTAAATCGGAATCGCGTCACGATTGCTATTGTCAATTTCTTTTTTTAATGACTGACCTCCCTGTGCCTTGATCACGAATAAATGTGACAATCGCAAACGTATCGTAACGCTAGCGTATCCGAGATACACTGCGCGGTGACACTACAATGGCAGTCGAGCTGGCATTGCCGCGCAATATAACTCGAATACATTAACGCGGCGACTGTCAGATTTTTACGTGATAGAGGTACTGAACTCAAGCATTCCACTGATGATAGAGTAGTGACAACACTAGGTAAACAATAAGCTTCGTTGTTCGGGAGCATGCAATTGCCGGCTGTGTGATGTTAATGAATGACCCAACCAAAAAAAAAGTAAATAAATATTTACAAAGCAGGCACCGCCGCCGTCTAGCCTCAAACGAAAAGGCTCGGATACACGACGACACCGACACTCGACACAAATGTCGACACTAGTGTCGATTGCGTCCACACGGTAAGGAATTTTTCGTGCAGCCGTCGACGGCGGCGAGACAGACATTGAGCGACATCTCTACTAAATCGCAACTAAGTGTCGCGACAGTGGACACACACAGGCAGTCGATGTATAGGTACACTGAGTTTCTAGTGTCTGGTGTCGTCGTATATCCTTACCTTAAAGAAACTCTTGCGAGAGTACGAACAGTAGTAGGACAGCACACTTTGATATTCAAATCATTGAATATTCATCATCATCACGGGATGAGTACGTTCTCTGTCACAAAAACCTTTCTATTGAGGTCCTTGAGACGTACAGTCGTTGCACCATATTATTCCGCAAAATATCAGATCCTTCGTATTCAAGACCGTATCTTATCAAAGAACCGACAAAACCACAACCATTTAGGGCTAATGCACTGTTTATGCAAAAATAAGTACATAAAAAAATCTGGAAAAAAACCTACTAAGTATGTAAGTACATATTAATATTATAAAGAAGTATAGTTTGTGTTTGTTTGTAGAGGTCATCTTTAAATAAATAAATAATAAATATCTTTGGCCATTACACACAACGCCCTCTAGTCTCAAACTAAGCAGAGCTATGGGAACTAGATTGCTGATATAATACTTATAATATTTTTTTTTAAGCACATACTTATAATACATAGTAACACCCAGACACAGAACATTTATGTTTTGCCACAGAAATGTTTGTTCTCGGTGGGGATCGAACCCACGACCCACAGCACGGAAGGCAGAGCTACTACCGACTGAGCCATGACGCCTGTCAATCTTTGGAATTACTGAATCTATTCTAAAAATATTACATGTAATGGTGGTAGATAGCTACATTAGTCATGTGCTTGATCACGAATAAATGTGATAATCGTAAACGTATCGTAAGGCTAGCGTATCCGAGATACAATGCGCGGCGACGCTACAACGTTTGGCAGTCGTATGATTCGAGTAAGTTAGGTTTACGTAACGCGGCAACTGTCAGATTTGTTCGTGATCACCCCTCTGAGAGCCATAGGCTATGCTTTATTGTGATAAAAAATTGTTTTCATCACGTAATCTTAATTTTAAATCAAGTTTGAAATGCAGGTTAAGTTGCGGGCAGTACTAGTGGTACATAAAAAGTTGCAGGTATCTAGATCGTGAGTCAGATTTGAACGTGCGGTATCCCAGAGCCGCTGACCTGTGAGGCTGTGGTCTCCTGGTAATATATCTGACAGGCCGCCTACGTTAACCTAAAGTATTCGAATCATATTGCGCGGCAATGCCAGCTCGACTGCCAACCATTGTAGTGTCACCGCGCAGTGTATCTCGGATACGCTAGCGTTACGATACGTTTGCCATTGCCACATTTATTCGTGATCAAGGCACTGTTCACGACGCGACTTGTGTCTGCGAAAAGATGGCGGTGCAACCGTTTCCAAGTTATGAAGGTATTCATCAGCTCTGAAAACCAGTTATGTGATATCTTAGACATAATGGTAGTTTGAAACATTTAGTTCATCTCAATGTATTCAGATTTGATGAACTGGGGTCCATTCTCCCAAGGCCTGATGATGACCAGCAATGATGAGGATCCATCGAGATTTTCATAGCATTTAAGGTGTTTGGTAACTAGGCATTTTTTCAAATTATTTTTCTTCGTCCTGTGGTATAAAACCTTGATTTTCCATACGATTGTCTGTAACTCTGACTAATTAAACATTCAACTCACTGGTGCTAATGGGAAACGCTTGGATGACGTCACTGTTCAACCCAACCATGACAAAAAACATTGCTCAATCATAACTACACATTTCACAAGATATATAAACATAGATAGGCATATGAAATGTGTAGATATACGAGTGTGTTTCGATTATAGTTTCCTGCTAGGGTGTGTTTGCGAGCTTTTCTTCAGGGCGGCTACACGCGAGCGATGAGGCAGCTGCAGTCGACTGCTTCAAGTTGTCCGTGTATGGTCCACTATGGCGGCTACACGCGAGCGATGAGGCAGCTGCAGTCGACTGCTTCAAGTTGTCCGTGTATGGTCCACTATATTACGCACCAAGAGGCTATTTTATTTTTAAAATTTCCGCATTCGAAAAATACAAAGATTGCAGTAATTTTCGTACGTCGCGTCGGTCGATGTTAGTTTTTTTACGATCTATCGCGGAAACTACTTAAATGTATCTTCTTGAATTTATAAATCTGTGGTACTGACAGCGTTTCCTAGAGATCTACTTCACAAACGATCAGCTGACGATTCTTATTCACACTGGTTACACTGCGCGGCCGCTTGGTTCGTTGCGCGTGCAGTTGGCGCATTGCCGCGCAATGTTATTTAAAATATCTATCTATATTGAACCTTGCCTACCATTTAGCGCGGTAGTCCTCTCAGTATCAGTATAGCATCAGCTGTACTAGTTGGCAGTTTGTTGAACCATGTTTTTGCGCACCTTTTACCGGTTACAGAGTTACAGCGTCTTCCATCCCGACTTTTTGTTGCGACAGACGAGTAAGAATAGTGAGTTATTCTATCGTGAGGTCGTTGGACTCGGCCCAGTGTTACCAACGTAAACGGGCCGTTAGTGAAACCATGTGTTTTGTTTAACAGTTTACAAAACACCTGTCAATTTTTACCATTGTGTAAAAATTTTACAAAGAAAATTACAACTAAGTATTTTGTTATAAAAAGTAAAAGTATATTCAGATTATTGGTATGCAAATATAAAAGTTTGTTTTCTAGACGTAAACGAAAAAAGTCCTCTTGACTTTCCAGATTATGTATAGTTCCTGGAACTACCTTCATTTATTCTGAAAACAGGTTTTTAAACAGGTTAGATTTTTGTAAGTGGTATTCATCCTTTATTTTAATTTTCACGATGATACCATAATTATTATTTAGACAAAAGTCATTGACATCCCAAAACTGGGGAGTCACAATTTCGAGTCTACTTAAACCTAAAGTTAAGGGAATTGGTTATTGGGGTCAGCTAGTTAACTTTGACTTCTTTATTACATGATAAGTTCACAGTTGCTGTACCTATTTAGCTTAAACTAGCTAGATAAGAACACCAATAAATACGGAACGCTATAATAAATGTACCTAAACTACCCACAAATTCGCGTTTGAATGATGATTGTACATCAAATAATAGTACTTCCACAACAATTTAGAATAATGATGCATACGCTTTGTGCGTCAAAATAATTATCAGCTGGTCCGGTTTGTAACACGTGCGTCCCTCTTCCGAGCCCGCCGGCCGCTGCCAGTTGTATGCACGACGCCTCCCGCGGATCACGCGCCCGCTCGCGACCAAAAACGTACGCTTCTCATCAATGGATGCCTTTGTTTTCAAATCAGATAATTAACCAACTCACAAATCACGCGAAACATGATGCAACTCCGCCTCGGGTTTTAGCGCTAACCTACTTGCAACTACGGCGTAACTTCACTCGGTCAGTGTATCGACGAACGCACGTGCTCACCCCGCGCCGACTGTCCCATTATCCAATCGTAGGAGGGCGAGGGGTACCGTCGTGTCTCCGCGAGCCAATCGCGGCTGGTCTACGACTTCACCGCACCGAACCGAGCCGATCCCCGCCGACAGGAGCCGAGCACGGCAACCCCCAGTGCAGCAGCAGCCCCCAAGATGGCGACAATGGTCGCGCCCGCGGTGCCGGTCACCAAGAAACCATCCCTCAAGAAGTACAAGGCTCCCACGCCACCAGGCAACGTATTGACGGACGACGAGTGTGAAAGTGAAAAAGACAAAGAGAACAATGTGCTACCGCGCGAGGGAAACGACAATGACGCGTCGAATTGTAAACAAACAAAGCCGGAACCGGCTGATGGGCTCGACAAACCTATCCTGGATATGGGATCCCCTGTAATAAAACGACTTGCGCCCAAATTGAACGGAAATGTGGACCGGACCTCGGTGTTATCTAAAGCGGCAATGTTCGAGGCCGGGAGCCCTAAGGCGAAGGACCCCGCAGAAATGTCGCTGAGGGAGCGAAAAGCGCTGTTTGAAAAAAATAAGGGTGCCGCTATTGTGCCAAAAGCGCCGTTTGGACAGGCACCCTCCACCAAAACCCTCTACGGTGACAACAAAGGTGAGTCATTATATTTTTGTTATTATACAGCCAACAATGAAGACGCGACGATTACTTTAATCGTTTTAGTACAAGTTTGATTGCAATGACGATTGTAACATATTATTTATTGTCGGTAGTAGGTAGGTGCTTATTACAGCGTTGATTTAATTATACCAAGGATGTTCTAGGTAATCCATTGGATATTATTGAAATCAATTATCTCATTCAAAATATGACAAGAAAACAATTTATCCTAAAAATATGTACTCGTAAACTCCCGATACTAAATAATTTTAGTATGAGTTTAGTTATTTCTATATAAGTTGGGTACTAAACTAATTAAATGCATAGGAAGTAGATCAAGGTTTTACCGGTAATTAACTGATTGGTGTAAAGTGCATTAGAAAAACCAATAGTAAACCTAGAATACGAATAATTGCGTTTAGCATTATCACCTGTACTTCACATGTACTTCGTTGATTTTATGTACCTATAAATTGCCAAACAAATAGGCACCTATTTAAATTGCCGTAATTTATTGACGAATATTAGGATACAAAATGTCAGAGTTCAATCGCTAAATACAAAAAAGTCCAAGTAGAAAGGTCAAACATGCTACACAAGATATAAAAGGAATTTAGAATCTTATATCTACCATCCAGCCAAAGTCAAATCCGGCTTTTTTATCCAGACAGATAGTAATTCGGCTGTCACTTTTTGCTTTTGAAGAGATAACATCTTGTTCATGAATAATGTATGAGGCACGTCGAATTTATTGGTGTCTTTTTTTGCAACTTCATACCTAAGTGAACCTGGTTCTGTGTGATTAGTTTTGCAATAAATGGTGATATTAAGACAAAAAATCCCAAGGCTCATAGTAGCTATTTTGACTATAAACACTGAAATAACTACAGTGTGTTTTTACAAGAGATTACTCCAGCAGACTGGTTGCTAAGAGACCGTCGTATGCTCCTTTCCTCGTTATAACAATAACCTCCGCGATAAGAAATTTATGGAGCTGTTCAATGAAATAGTCCTAAAAATCAAAAGCTAATCCTATATTTACCTAAAGTATTGGTCAAAAGAAAAACTCACGGATGAAGCCACAGAAATCTGTCACGTTTCATTTAAATTCAATGCACAGTTTTCCTCCCTCTCATAATCTGATTCTGAGAATTTCCTTGTTTGAAAGGACAGGAAAAGGAACCGGTTGAAAACATTTGTTACCTTTCTTAGACCTTGTATCAGGCCCAGGGAGTTCGCTGAAGTTGTAAACTGGTTTTGTTTTAAAATCTTTTCTGCCATCGACACAAAAAGGTTAGCGAGGCTAGTCCCTTCTTTGTCCCAGATACCTCTTTTAGACGGCAATACGATCACTTCTGTGCTGATACTGACTGATTTCCGATTAAAGGTATTCTGAAGGTATTGGTTTTTTTTTCGGCTAACCTCTACAAGAATATCAAGATTTTAGACACCATATAAATCTTCCTCCAGTCCTGACTCTCAGTAAGAAACATAATATAACTAAAATAAGGGCATCAGGCAAGAAAGATATTCACTACATTGAAAGACTCCAGTGTAATTGTAACGATTCAATATTTATTTATTCACTTCGCACTTCCTAAAACTGTTCGTGCCATTTAACGGTAGCTTGGTTCTTTTAGCAGTTGTTTTGCGAACTAATGTGTGTCACCTGGTTTGGTGACCGCAGAACAGGCTGAACACATATTTACTATCATGACATGACTCAGTGTTTAACACTGAAAAATTTTGGTCTAAATGCCCAATATGACCCTGTTAAGACGGTCTAGATTTTTAGCGCTTATCTCAAAAAAGTGGTCTCAAATGCCTGATATTGTGGACCTTGTTATGAGGATCTGTATTTTAAGTGTTCAACGCTACATGTGGTCTGATTAGGGCTAATAAAGAAGGTCCAGATTTTCACAAATATCACACTCTGAATATATAAAAGGCTATGCCTCCAAATACAAGTTAGACGATTCGTCTAACCATGATGCAATTTGTTATGTTTAGAACTCGTAAGCACGTAGGCAAAACAAACTATGTGTTCTTGGAACGGATAAGGCCTCGCCGAACCAGCATGTGGCTACAACATAATATATTTCTGTATATCATGGAAGTCGCTACTTATAACGATATAATACCAGGTGTCTAGCTTGCATTGCAACCCCAAAGTTCAACTTGAGTTATTGACCCCAGAACAATGTCACACTTCAACTGCTCAAACGCTTCAAACACTGGAATCTAGACGGCTTTGGAATGCGGTTCAGCAAGATTCAGACCTTAAAAAGGTCAAGCCACAGCTTCTCGTGTGATTGCATCCATCAGGGTATTGGTGAGATCACAAACACAGTATTTGACGACCTAAAAAGCCACATTTTCTGTCATTACGTTCACTATTGCAAGCATGTGTTGTCTACCAAATTGGACACACTGGAATCAGTGGTTACTGTGGTCAGGTTTCGTTTGGTGTAGATTCGTCGATTCAAAGCCTCGTCTCTGATCATAGAGCAAAAATTCTATTATACACGCAACATCTTTTTCATCAATTGAGTGTGGTTTTTGATTTCAACTCCATTGAAGAAAAAGCTAAAATTCGATTATTGTCTCTAATATCAGTAAAACAAGCACTCACAAAACTGGAATTACAAAATCCGGTTGCAAAATTCGTGGCATCCCACCAGCTACCTAAGTTCTTAACCTCAAGAACAATGAACCTTCATACAATAACCGAAGGTTCATTATTCTTGAAATTTCACAAGACAATGAACAGTGATTGCGGGCCGTTATTTTAAAATGTTAATTCAATAGCAGTTATTGTTTTAGATGACGATAATTAGGGCCAACGATTAGCTGTCATTGTTTTAAAAGCTTATTGCGAAATAAGTTTACCACTTTTACTTGGAAAAATACATTGTTCTTCAAAATTGTATGCTTGTGTTTTAGTAAGAGTTGTAAGAAGCAACGAAGAAACTCGAAAAATACAAAATGATGATCAAAGTTCATCGAATCTTAAAACCATTCAGCCAAATAACTTGTATATAACAAATCAGATAACTAACTCTCAGACAATTTCGCAATGTCATGGCATAGTCAACCGTTATTTCATCACAGTTTCTAAGCAAAAAGTACTGTATTTGTTTCGGAAGTACGAAACAGCGGCATGATTTTGAAGCACTTATTGATCCGAGCATGGGGGTGGGAGAAAGCCGCAGTTACGGTGCACATTGCCGGTATCAGGGGTGTTATCAGATGTATAGCTTTATCTTGGAAGAAGCTATGTTTTGAAATTATTTACGGTCGTATATCTCATTAGCTTTTTGGGTTAGTGTCTGAATTTACAACACAGGTCCAAATATTAGACTCCAGAATATCAAGATTTGCAATCGGCAATGCAGCCAGTGTCTTGGGCACGCTTCCGATTGGTACTGATTTGGACCAGTTGAGCTATCTATAAATAGTTTGCAACGGTTTGTAGATAGCTCAACTAGTTCATGTGTATTTTGTAAATATTGTAAATACTGTATTAGTTGTAATTTTCTTTGTGAGTAAATGAATTTTTTTTTAGATTTGAACCGAAGTTAAATAATCAGGCATTTGCATCTAATCCAGATGATTTATACAGCGTCAGAGACCACTTTTTACCCTTGCCCATAGGAACAGGCCGCTGCGGTGCCTAGTATAGTAACATAGTTTTAGATGGAGTAGGCTTACCCAACACCTATTACCATCCTCTCAAAATATTACCTATGTTTATATTTAAAATAAACTGTCGCTGAAATAGACTTAGACCAAACAAACCTACTTTCGACGTATACCATGTCATAAACTAAAATTACGGCATCATTCATCATTAGGAAAGAAGGGGAGTTTTCACTTTCAAAGGAGGGTCTTTTTACCCAAATTGACTAGTGTGTGTGCTATGCAATCATTATAATAAGCAGTCCGCACTACACTAGCCTTGTTATTGCTACAAAGTAAGGTGTTCTATTGATGTCTGTGTTCTTTCTTTGGCTACCTTTGTTACTCCATTGTCTAAGTTATTTAAGATACCTACGTGTATTTTGGTTTTACTGTTTTCCATACTTCTTTTGAAGTCCGTCTCTCATTTGATGATATTTACACCAATATTACTTACCTAGTCGCTAGCTATGTGGATTATCTACTTGGTGATTCATTTGATATTGCGCTACTTCTAGGTGGAGGTTTCCCCATTTCGTTCCAAGAGATGTCTCTTATTCAGGTTATTCTCAATCTATAGTTTACTTGCTGACTGTCCCTATTCCCTAACATTCCGTTATTTCCGTTAAAATAAAGGATTGTATCGATCCTGCAGCGGGTCAAATGCGCCTATAAGCAAAATTTCAATGAAACAGGCTGGCAATCAATCATCATCATCATCAATCTATATCAGTCCACTGCTGGACGTAGGTCTCTCGCAAGACGCGCCACTGAGCCCGGTCTTCGGCTCATCCAGTATTTGCCAGCTTCATGTCTCAGATCGTCACTCCCCTTGGCAATCAATGATTCCTATTAATCAGTTTATTTCTACAATGAATAGTCAGTCACAATAAAAATGAACACCTCCCGTCACCGATCATTGGGAAACGGTATCGAGAACCGGTCCACTGATGCGTATAATAGTAACAAAACTATGACAAAAGCTGTATTATAGCTCTAGGCCGTGGGACTCGGAAGTAAGGATGCTATTACGTGTCTGTGTAGGACAAATACTATTAAATTGTTGTAGATTTTACCCCTATGTAAACTGACATAAACGAATTTGCGGCTTGAATTGTATAATCTTCTAGTTATTTCTAACTTTGTACTCTAAGGCCCGTATGCTGATTTGCTGCTCAAGAACTGGTCCGGACTCCTGCATAAATTTTTGTATAAAAATCTTCACTCAGATCTATACTAACTTGAGTAACAATTTATGTATATTATATTTTTATTGCTTACAAACACTGTAAATACTGAACTTACAAAGAGAAAAACAATACTAATACTCCGTTAAACATCCCCGATTTGAGACCATGATTATCGTGATCAGAACAGATTATAGATAACAGAACCAGAATTAATGAACTACTACTAGTGCCATGACAGACAGGCACCAGACCCGGAACCAATATCAGCGAGATCGTGCCAACTTATTCTAAAAACAATGCGCCAGTAATCATAGGTACCTACGTAATAGCATAAAAAATACTAAGATATAGATAAAATCTACTACAATGAAGATTTATGATTAGATCGCTCTTAACGATAGAAAGTGACATCCACATAAAAACCTTTACCAGTGCATGTTCTTGTGATAAAAGATTTCTATTATATGTCACACAATCACCCAAGAAGAAACCTTTAACTCTCATGTCAATTCCAATGTTTTCCATTGATTTATTGGTGGCTCTGAGTTGTATTTTACGTAATCGGCTGTTAGAGGCAAAGCAGTGGACCCACGTTTGTCGATTTGTGCGATGCGAATAGCCATTCTGCCGCAACGTGCGCACGCGCAGACAGCCTTTATCCGCTCGCAGTTTTTATTTTTTTTTTGCAAATTTTTTGGAATCGTGGTTTTTCTGATCTATGAAACTTCATTAAGTTTTAGTAGAAATCCAGCTGGAGAGTGACTTTTATTTTTGAGGACTTAAATTATGTAAGTATTTTTTACAATAGTGAAGTTAAACGTTTGTTTTTTCTTTTTTTTTACTTAAATTTTGTTCGTGTTTCCATCGCAGATTCATTCATTGTTATTAAATTTAGTTATTTAGAAACAATATAAAAACCAACTGGATCAGGTTTTCGAAAACAAAAAAATCTGAATCATCATCAGTAAGAAGGACAAATATTTGATCACTCAACAGATGTTTCGCTTTTGCAATATATTGAAGCAGTACTAGGAATTCATATTTTAAATTATACTTAGTAAAGTATGATTACCTACACTACATAGTTATTATATTCAAGTCTAGTCTAGAGTATGCAAATTTTATCTGCCTTATGTAAATTGATCACGGATAAGACTAGACGAATCACGTTCACGTCGGAAACCCCAGAATCAGATTTGGTAAGGAAAACTTAGTCATTGAATTTTTCATTGTTTTAATGACCCACTCCAACTATGACCTACTCATGGCCAGGACATCAGTCCTGCAGGCAAAGGTGAAGCATGAGCGACAAAATATTTTTGTACTTTTTTCCAACCTTCTATACCTCCAATACTTAATCAACAATATTTTTCTGCTGATGACCTAAATAAGGTTCATTTTAGCGCCTGTTCGTTAGCAAAGCGTAAAATTGCACATTGTTTCAAAACCTAGATAATATAGCTAGGTATTTACTGAAGTGTCAAAGTGCCATGAACAATGAAATCTCAACTGTACGGTTTCCGCCATTAAAATAGATAAAACCCTTGCAAGGAATAGTAAATAACCAACTTATTGCGTATCAAAAAACTACCCTTTCCCATTGACCATAAGCTAAATTTTAATGTTGGCAAATATGGCTTAGGTACTAAGCTAGTCAGGGATACAATGAAGTATATGTGGAGTGTGATAAAATACTCGAATTTGTCACAAATCGTATATTTCAAAATAAAAAAAACAATTCAAAATCTGTCTGTAGAATAGTGTCTGTTAGGTTGGTAGTTTTGTTACAGAAAGTCAGTGTATCCCCTGGGATTATCAATATAGATAGAAAATACTTGCACACTCACTACCGATTACAATAACATAAAAACTAAACTAATTTAATGACAAAAGGGTGGTCTGATTAGCTTAATCAGTGATCTCTGCCAGACAACTAATATAGGTACATGTGGCTGTACCTCATAACCTGGTTACATCAATAAACCTAACAAACTAAGCTGTTCTCACTGCACGCAAAGCCTCTATGGAGGTACCATACATATCGAAAATATCAATCTGCTAAGTGGTTTCCCTTGAGGCCGGTGATATTATCAAGACAGATTTAAGGCTAGAGCAGACCGGATCTGGGTACGTAGACGACACACTGCTTGCGATCGCAAGCAATGTGTCCTGTCTCATACAGTTTCATACATTACAACTCAGTGGTACGTGCACGTCTACGCTTACGTCTACGTATACGTCTGCTCCAGCCTTTACACATTACCTAGTCTAAGGACCGTATGCTGATCGCTCTAGCAATGATCCGGACTCGAGCATAGATTTTTGTATGAAAATCTCTACTCAAATCTATGCATGAGTAAAGATTTTTGTATCGGCATACGGGCCTAAGACTGCTTCAACGTGCTTATTATTCAATGTCAAATATTCAAGTCCTTGTCCGTGATTTATCTACTCTTACGTGAAAATTCGCATTCACACAGCATCTTTTTGTACATAGATCGCATATTAGTCATCCTGACTAATATGTGTGAAATGTTATTTGGTGATACAGCTGATACACCGATAGCCGAAGTGATGACTAAGCAGTTAGTTGGCGAACGTGATTTCAATAGTCAAAATCAACTTTGGTACAATATACCACATGATTTAAAGGATCAGTTTTTTTTTATTTAATTTAAATTGCAACCAGAGCCGAGAAGAACTTGCGAGAACCCCACCGCTTGTTTCCTATCGTTAGTTTCCAGTTTCCACGTTCTTATCATAAATATCTTTAAAGTTTTTATGGTCCATTATGTAGGAAGACTGGTACACAGTTGGACAACAAAATGTATAACTAATAGTACACGTGGACTCTTGTTTCTCAATAAAACTACGGGCTGCCTCCATCTAGATACTTTTCAACTTTGCTACCACTGACGTTTCCAGATGACGAATTTCATGATCAGTTTTCTGATCAAACTGCTACCTCGTTACGAACAGATGCTCGTCGAATCGAAAAACTTGTTGACCAGAACAATTAACCCACTATTAAGATAATCAACAAATCGATACGCTCTGAAAAGTAAAAGTTAAACGTTTTATCGATTAAATTGGAACAACTGTAAACTAATAAAAATGTACAAGTTAGTAAAAGGATTGTATTTTATTTTAAACGATGATTGTTAATTTGAAAGATACTTACAAATTGTTCGCACTGGTCACCTCTTTTAAGCTACACGGCAATATTATTTTCTCACTACTGATTACGATAACTAACTTCATTATCTCACAAAAAAGTAATACCCACCTCTCAACAACTCTCTTGACTGATCAAACCAAACTCTTAAACGCACAGCTTAGACATCGTCATTGCAATTCAAACTGTATTCTTATGTACTATGGAGTACTTTTCAATAGATTGTACATAAAAACCTGTATTGGCTAATACGCTAGAGATTATGGACAAAAAGTCCTCATTGTTGGCACCTAGCTAAGTCTGATCGTTGACCTCGACCCCCTTGTAGGATTTATCTCGTTGTAAAGCGTAAATTATGCTTAGTTTTAGACACTGAGTATATTTACTTTAGGGATCATTTAGACGTGTTCTAATGCCCACTTGTCTTTCTAAAGATAGCTATCAAATAAACCGATCATTAGCCACCATTATATCCAATTGATTACTAACCTCCTTAGTATTTTTCAGCCGACAACAAAAAGCCAACGCAGCAACGTACCCCCACCCCACAACGAACCCCGACCCAGCAAAGAACGCCAACAAAATCCACCAGCTCCGCATCCTCACGGAGTACTTCCAAAGAGGAACTCCCAGATGACAATATCAGTCAGAACTCCCTCGGTGGTGGTATAAAGGGGAAGTTGCAAGCTCTGTTCAGTAAAGAACAGACTATCAGCGAATCGACGATTGCTAACAAGTTTAAGCAGGAAAGAGAGAAGGAGATGGAGATGCTGCAGAACAGGTTCCATTATAAGGTGAGGTTCAAGTTACTTTAATCTAAGTTGGTCGGTAAGAATGTAACAATGATCAATCCATGATCTCGTGCGACGATATTCTGCACTGTAAAAATATATTGAAGAACTCCAATGTTTATTGAATATCAAATTGATCGAACCGATGGTGGATAGTCGAACGTAGATCGATGGTTTTATCGATTGGTATCCGATAGCCAAAGCTACCATACTAATCGATCACTGATCGATCAGTGATCGATTAGTATGGTTAACTCTTAACTTCTCAAAAAAACGCACAGCCTAATCCCTACAACCTAAGTTTTGAGGGCAGAGATCTAGAAGTGCACTTAGAAAAGAATTTACAAATCGATGTACGAGTATGTTTTATCGATTATGCAATACCGTTTAAGAAATAATCCTCCTTCGCGTAGTAGGGAAAAAAATAACATGTGCCTGCAAATGAGTTATCATACCTTTTTGGGTATCAGACTTTAAACCTGTGTGATGTAGTAATCGAAAGCGTAACCCTTTATCGATACGCCTACACTCTCGGCTATGTAACCAGCGATCATCTGAGTACCTTGATCACAAATAAACGTGGCAATCGTAAACGTATCGTAACGCTAGCGTATCTGAGATTCACTTGTTCATTTTATCTTAATTCTATCATGAAAGTTTTAAAATAATATTTAAGCTACATAATAACGATAACCACATAACGATAGCTGATAACGATAGCTAGTTAAAAGTGTGGAAGTATGAATCAGTTTGCAAGTTTCACGTTTTTTTAGGTCAAGAAAAACGCGCGTATGACGTAACCCCTGCCAAACCATGGTGGTACCGTGTCTACGGTGTGATAATGTTTACACAAAATATGTGTGATATTTAGGACACCATTGACGATGAAAACATTTAAAATGCAAATATTTACGCTACGTTACAGTTGGTATTTGTGTGATTGTGTACGATTTCGTAATATTCCAAGCCCGTAGGTTCAATTCTGTTGATATTCCAAAAGTGATAATCGAGAAACTCGCTGTTTTTGTGTGGAAAAAAATCTGGTTGGTTTTACTAAACGATTTTTACAAAAAATACTATAATAATAATATAAAATACTACGGAATTGAAAACCTCCTCCTTTTTTAACGCTGGTTAAAAAGTGGTTGCCACTTTCATAACAAACATTCTAGTTGCGTTACAAACTCATAATTTTACTGCCGTTTAATGTTACTGCGTGTTAAGGAAAATCTCCTAAGTAGGGCAAAACTGTTAAATCATAGCTAGAATATTACCAATACTGTTGCAATAAGTACTATATTGACGTGTTGATTGGGGTAATATGCCCTGAATATAATTACAAGAATTATATTCCTAGTGACAATTACACTATACAAGTATACATACAGGTTAGATTGGATTGACATCAACTTGTCAAGCAAGGCTGTATAAGTCTCATAAGAGACTCAAATGCAAAATGTTATACGAGTGCGAATTCTTTTCTTAGTACACCTCTACACTACAAAAAAACTTTGAAACGGAGTGTCCACAGTTTGCGGTTTTGTGCTCACTTTACGCAGTTTGCAGCGTTACGTGCGCCGACTGTTTCAGTAAGCGGAGTTAGCCGCAATAACAGTCGACGCACGAAAATTGATCTGAGTTTGCAGCTAACTCAAATTTCAGTTCGCCACAAATTTGCGGCTCACTCAGTCGGCCGCTCACAGTTTGCCTACTGTGGACACAGCCTTAGTTTTACAAGCAAGAGCGTCTTTGACACTGTTTCTTTCTGCTAAAATATACAAAAATATATATATAATATACAAATAATACTTCGTTCTTTTCTTTTGTTTCACGGAAATATTTTTTTTTTCTACCTGCATGATGAGATCTATTCCCAAATAAATAACCCCAATTGGATATTTCAGCCGCCTGTACAGAAAGAGGCGAACAATGACTCTGACGATGATCAGAGCGACACTGAGCCTTCAGATCAGGCACCTCTCATGAGGAGTACCACCAGCCTCAATACTAAGAAACCCGAGATCGTGTCCAACGTACCTAAAGTATCATTTGAGAAGACCAAGTCTGAAACGGCTTTGCACAAGGAGGATGAGAAAGTTATAGGATCACAACCTGTTAAAAGGAGAAGTAAGTAGTTTGTAACCCGAGACCCTTTTTTTAAATACGTAAAGCATTTCGACTGTAAAAAAAAGGCCTCTCACTCGAGGAGAGTATGAGGATATGTTGGACTCACTGTCGGCCGCTAACACTCTGCCACGTAGCAGATTGCTAGCACCCGACAGTATACCTACTAAAAACCCACCGATTAGCAATCACCTTAGTGTCAATGCATCATCAAACCACGATTGGTTTGACTCTGCATCCGCAGTTGAGCCAAGTTACATTCTTCAGTCGTTAGAGAATCATCATGATCTTAGTCCGGTATCACCCATTTCTAGATACGTCTCCTTCATGTTATGCCAGCCTCCGTGCGTCTCGCAGCCAGGTGTTTCCTGCTACCTTTAAGATTATCGTCGACTCATTGCGCTTTTCGACGACCCCGATCTACACTACATAGCAGTAAAATAAATTCTCTTGTTCTGAGAAACAGTTGTAACCTGTAAGAAAAACGCGTTACTGAATGTAGTCTTTATGCTTTGAATTCCACCGGTTCTTTGTGAGCCAGGATCCACACTTTACAAGGTTTATATTAATAGTCAGTATAGTATGCTAGTTCCATTGCAACATTTGAAACACCAGGTGATGTGATACCATCCGGCGTTCCATCTGCCTGTTTGTTATATTAATTTCTAAACAGTCCAACTAAATCCAAATTATTTGCCTTTGCTGTGTACGCTTGGACTTATGAGCCTATTTCATTTTTTTTACTAATTTCCATAAAAAGCGGTTTTTGGTACGATGAAACATATTTGTAAAAAATGTTAGCGCATTGTAATAAAAAAAATATCCCAGCAATCAGATGGGATATATGAATTTTTTACTCACTCTTCCCAACATAATATACTGTAAGTTAAAAAACAACAAACAAATTTTAAAATCATCATCTTTTAAATTTCGGATCAGTTGATCGATACACCTTCGTCCTTCATGGCTAAAAGCAGTTTTTCAAGTTTTACTAAACTTGATTTATTCATTTTCGAAGAAGCCATTTAGCACATAGTCGGGTAAATAAGTATCACTTTTCTGCAAACCATTGCCTAAGTTTTACACAAAGAAACCTCTGTGTATCCGTTACACTTTTCTTTTTATTTTGGTCACTTGATATTTTTGCTTTTTACTTTTAGCGAGTATTCGCAAATTGGCTGGTCTTACAAAAGTATTGTTTGTATTTTCAATATACTTTTGGTTATTGAGAGCCCGAGGAAAGTGTTGGTCTTGCTGTCTTATTTCTTTTCTTAATATAATCGTAGGTTCATGCCCGTTCGTCCCACTGGGTCGTCTCACAATGGGCATTTTCTAAAGGGTTTGTAAAAAAAAATGTAAAGTCTTAGGGCTCTAAGTCCCAAAATATCTTTTCATCTATCTAGGCCTTAGATCAAGCTAAATCCAGGCTCATATTATGTCCCTTATGATTCGGTGTATTTTTGAAAAAAGACTGCACTTGCCAAATTTCGAAAATATATATTTATACAGTTGGCTTTTCAAGTCAAGTAAATATTTAAAAGGTTTTAGGTATTGCACAATGTTTACATAATGCTAAGAAAAATATTCCGTGCCAGGACCGGTTTTAAATTAAATATCGGCTTTCTAAAGCTCCTTGCTCGTTTTTTAGCCACTCCTTATTCTGTATAGACAGGTGTTTATACTATAAGGACTGGTGGATATAGATTATAATCGAACCGCCGTCAAAACCCCATCGAGAACCTGAGAGACAATAGAAAAAATATATTTGAATTATGTCCTACACGCTTAGCTTGAGCGCTTTGGACAGCGTTTCTACCGAGGTTCGAAGACAAAACATACTTTAATCTTGTTTGACGGAAATTAGTTTTTACTCTTCCGTAGACGAATCGCTTTCTTGAACGCTCATGCTAAATCTGGCCTGCAGATACTTCAATGAATAGAAAAGTGCGAATAAAATAGAGTTATCGTTCGCCTTCACTCGCGTTCGTTCGGATTATTATTCTCAATTGTCTTACAATGAACGCACAAAAATCAAGTTCTAAATTAGTTTTCTCTTATTCCAGGTTCCCAAGACTCCCCTGTAGTCTTATCAGTGGTGGAAGACGTAAAGCGAATCAAGGTTGCCAACAAAACGAACGGCGCTGTGCTAAACCAACCCCGGTTATACCCTCACCTATCAGATATTGAGACTGACAACACCAATTCACAAGAAGAATATTCCGATTGTGGTGGATCTAGGTGCGGACATTACACCCTTGAGTGTATATTTTTCTTTCTATGTATTTGAATTGCAGGAAAAATAGCGGCTCAAAATGGCGGTTCAAGATGGCGTCCAAAATGGCGGCTGAAAATTTATAAATCGAAAAGTTGAATGCTGGTTGTTATGAAGCATTTATATCAATATCCCAGCGAAGGAATTAGTTGTCATGGTAACTGCCACTTTTATGGCACTTCGTCGGCCGACTGCGCTAATGCCACTGGTTCTATCTTGGCCCTTTACCGTCGACGTGTCATATGAATGGTCGTGTACTGTACCTACTATAACGAAGACTATGTAGTGTTCCTGAAAAACTCAACTACCTACTAACTAATAAAATATACTTATATTTGCTGAAAAAATTTGGTATCTTAGTAGATATAATAACCACCAGCTTTAGTAAGCATTTTAAACTTTATGTGTAACTATTTAAAGTCGTTTTTGCGATATTACCACTGCCCTTAGAACCATTATACTGATGCTATATTCTTGCCCAGTGCTAACACCTGTATCTACTCGTAGAACTTAAGACTCGAATGAATCGGACGAGGGAAAGTACAGTCAGCCGAATAAGTTTTTGATCGAGAAACTTATAATAAAAAGTCATCAGTGTTTATATACCGACATTTTTAAGTGAAAACGTAACTTATCGGCCTAAATTATTGTATTATATTTTATGTAAAAATAGTGATTACTTGTAAACTTTTTAAATGAGGACGTACCTATAATAGTAGTGTATTTATAATTTGTAATGTGTTTCATGTGAGTTCTTTGTTTTCAAAGGATCACTATGAATTTATTTCTAGTATTTGACACGACAGCTTACCTGTCTATAGCATGTTGGTTCTTTGGCAAAAGAAATATAGCATTTCTCGCCGATTACATTAAAACGAACATTTCATTATACATTTCAGCGAGTGTCATAATTATTTATCCAATAAAATTATGACACTCGCTGAAATGTCATAAAAACCAGGTACTGTGGGGAGTTTTGCCCATAAGTTGTCTGCATACATTAGACACGACTAGCCCAGATCTATACCGGATTCAATATTAACTAATAAAAGCACAACTGCTATGCTGTTATGTAAAAATTTCACAATGATGCCCGGTTGTAAGAAGATTCAAGGAAGCCTACCTTGGACCTTGACAAAGGCGCCAGACCACTGGTTTTGCGAACCGGTTTTATTACGCACTGCCTGAGGCGGACCACTTTCCTTGGGTTCCTTATTTTCTTTATAAATACGCAGTATTGCAAACCTGACACTTGGAACCAAATATGTTATCTATGTGGATATAAAAAAATATTATGTGTCTTCTTCATATTGGTTTTCTAAATCTTCTCCTTCAATCGCAATGGATGACTTTCACAGCGTCAGGGCGATAATATTTTTCATAATCCTATTCGTACAATGCTGTCTGAGACATGATCTCAAAAAATTCACTAAACTGGTTTTAGCTTAGTTAACGTTATCCATGGAAACTTAATGATTATTAATTTTTTATATGGCACAAAATAAACGTTTTCTATGCTATTCTATATTCTAAAATACAGGATCAATACGTGTGGACTAAACCGCGGGTTTTCCCACAATCATAGCTTGCTGAAATTCCAAACGCAGTTTTAAAAAGAAAACTATTTTCATATTGTATTTGACTTTCTAGAGTTCATTTCGCATAGATTATGAATATGCATGAGAGACCACCTGCCGTGTCCTAATAACACAGTAAAGGTTGAGTGATTTGCATACGTTTGGCACTAATAAGTTCCTGCTAACTGTAAATAGTTTTGAATATAATAAATGACGAACAATGAAGTTACTCTATATGCAACTATAGGATGTCAGTGGGATTACCATAGCGTTGTTGCGTGCCAGAAATCATTATTTTTCTTTATCGTCACCACCGTAAGGGTGCTTTTCTACCAAAGCCAAGCTTCGTTGCTAAGGATGTGTGTGACATCTATTAATAGGAATCGTTCAAAACCAATCGGTAACTTCAAGACGGTTTATGTTCATGACATCAATCGGATTTCTACTTAGCGCATCGGCATGTCGCATTCCCTCACGGTTGATATTATTTAAAACTTATATCATAGTCTTGTATTAACCATCTAGTAATACGTGGGATAAACGATTCCTATTGGTGGATGTCAAACGCATCCTTAGGCTGTAAACAGTGCTCGACCGACGGTCAGCGCTGACCGTACGTCGGCGTAGCTGTATCTATGCAAGTCTATGAATGCGTACACAGTTACGCTGACGGTACGCGCGTGAATTTCCATACAAATGACAAGCGCGACCGACGTACGCACCGACGGTCGGTCGAGCTCTGAAACCGGACTTAGCAAGGTGGTTCTTAAGTTTGGTGGAAAAGCACCCTAAAGGTGAAATCTTTCCCAGAAATATGTACTATAATCAAGAATTATCTTAGTATATCTACATATAATGTATAATATATTACAATTTAATAAATATCATGTCGAATCTGTCTGTATAGATCTTTTGCAGTCTATTAAGGTAGGTATAAAATATATACTGCATACTTTGCCATTTCGAATATCAATTTAACTACTTAATAAGACTGTTTGTTGCCTATTTAGATGTAGAATTGATGTTGTAACTTTTTGTATTATATTAAAATCGTTATAAAGTAAACTAGATTTAATTATTCAAAGGTTTTTGCGCACAAAACCGAGTACTATCAGGGAATGGAATTGTGATTCCTCTTAATTGTACTGTACATATCCTAACTAAGTGTTATGAAATACACCACCATTTTGTAAATACTAAAAAAAATGGTCTTTTTTTTTATTAACAATTTTGAGTTTTTGCTATAAATGTTATCAGGTAATAGACACGGTTTTTTCTTCGGTAATTACAAAATAGTGGTGTATATTTAAAAATATAGACATTTCACGCAACACCCTCTTTAGTTATGTTAATATTGACAGAACATTGTTAATGCATTCAAATGATAAGTACAATTTTATGTTAAAATTTATGGACTGAGGAGTTATTTTTACTATTTGTATAATATAAGTTCCTCTTCAGATTCTTACGGCTGAATACTGAATACTGAAATGCGACTTGGAATTTAATTAATGCTTAAATTATTGTTATCTCTTACTAATTAGTAATGTCAGAAGTACGGGTTTGAATGGTGTTTAAATTTGAGTGACGTTTTAGTATTCGGATGTTAGTAGGTACCTCTCTTAGTGCGACAGTAAGATCCGTATGTTGGTTTAGTGCTCAAGCACTGATCCGCACTCAAGCATAGATTTTTGTATGAAAATCTCTACTCAAATCTATGCTCGAGTAACGATTTCTGTATCGGCATACGGGCATTATAGTCTTTTGAGAATATTTAGAGGAATTTTAAGAGTTATTTGATAATTACTAATTTAAAGACATAATGTGCATTTTAGTAATATAGATTTTTGATTTGAGATTACTGTACTAAAGTTAAAGTTGCTAAATAAAGTTTAAACACAAAGCAAAAAATAGTAATGAATGATTTTTTAAGCAATAAGTACATTATATGTTATTATTTCAGCACAAGTTACAAAAATTACTGAAGTTAATTTAAACTTTCGACACTCTCAAATCGATACCTTTATCTACTTAAGTTGAAAATATTGTTTTTCATTAATTTAGAGTTAATATGTATATCAGTTTCCTATCATAGAATTTATGTATTTATTTAAATTAATTTTCCAAATTTACTTTCAGGTTATAATAATTACTATGAACTATTTTGTTGTCTGTGATAATGATATGTGTACATGAACGTTTCTTTTTTTCAAATTTGTAAATAAAATGATTTGAATATGATTTGATGGTTTTTGTTCTCCCTGCTTACTGTGAAAATGACAATTCTGAAAAATAAAACGAAAAATTTCACTCATTGGACTAAAGAAGTTGCAGGTTCGATTCTTGCACCGATTCTTTGCAGTCTTCAAATTTCGCTAGAACATTATGTAAATTTTCAACGAATTATCCCCTCCAGTTTAGTAATATTTATGCACTGCAATAATAAATACACAAATATCAAATCTAAATTCAAATTTCACTAAAACAAAACTCTTATACTAATCAGGAGGCCGGTATACAAAGTAAGGTTGGTGACAGCTTTCTTGGATCCAATAGACCTTACAGCAACAGTGGGTAAACGTAGACAGATTCGGCAGATCTTATAATCACACACAGTAGACTATAATTTTTTTATATTCATAGACATTTCACACAACGTCTAGTCCCAAACTAAGCAAAGCTTTTACTATGGGAACTAGATTGCTGATATAAACCAAAACATTTGAACCTATGTACAAATACTGAAAACGTCATAATCTAAGGTTTTGTATGCGGTTACAGAAATCGCTACTAATGCATAGATTTGAGTAGAGATTTTATACAAAAATCTATGCTTGAGTTTGGATCAGTGCTTAAGCAGTAATTCAGCATACGGGCATTAGATGTATTAAAGATGGAAATAAGATAGTATTTATTCAGCCACCACATAATAAAAATATGAACAAAAGTCTATGAAAAAGAAATACAAAATAGCAGAAGCTGAACGGTGAATAAATGAGGCTAGACTCAGAAGTAGATCAAATTTAGGCTCGTATCGTAAAGAAATCGCAAAGATTTGAGTAGAGATTCTCAAACAAAAATCTATGCTTGAATCTGGGTCACGGTAGTGCACTATGAAGTTACTGACTTGTCGACAATAAATGCTCTCAATACTAAAAACTTACATTACATTATGCAGATAGGGTTGCTGACTTTCACACAGACTTTCTTTGAAAAACACAATGCTATAATACTATTAGGTACAACATTAGGGGTGCAGAAGAGTTTGAAATTTTAAAGCAATTATAAAATAAAATGCGAATGATAGGTACAATAATATTAAACCCCTATATTTAGTTATTTTATTTTAATATCAATCAAATTCTTTGAAAACGCATTCAGAATTGTCAATTTCTCAGTAACTAGGAGAATAAAAACTCTATAAAGGTTTTTACTAACAGAAACTTTTTATTGCAGCACTGAAAATATACCCCAGAAAGTGAGCCAAAACGATGTAATGAATAAATCTGATAACTGGGCAGAAACTTCGTTTGGGCGAGAAGTTATGAATGTGAGTAAACTTGTTGATCGAGTGACCGAAGCGAACGAAGATCTCAGTGGCAAATCGGCGTTGTATGTTCGTTTGAGTATAACTTTCGAACCGCTTATCCAATTTTCACAGAATTTGGTAGGTCTACGGATAGTACTTCACTTTTCAAACCAGTGGAGGTTTGAAAAATGAAGTGAATCGGTCAAAGGGTTGTAAAGTTGTAAGGGCACCAAGACCCTTCAAATCGGAACACAGCAATGCGAGCATCGCTTTGCGGCAAAAATAAGTACAGTGGTACTTCTCCGGACGAACTCTTTCACAAAAAACTCTACTACCATTAAACTACTACCGTCTACTGTGCTACTACTGAATTTTTCACAGATTAATTATTTTACAGGTGGTAAAAAAAAATAACTCTAGCTACAGAAAAGCAGTGAGAGACAGCGAATCTGACAGCTCTGGCGCGTGTGATAGTGAATTAGATGATATGTTGGACGAGGCACTCGCTGAGGAAAGCGAGGGTCCTACCCCTCCTAAAGTTAATAAGGTAAATATCCATTACTAGCCTTTAGACTTTTACTAGAACCTTTAAAGTGTGACTTTTCAAAATTCCCTTTTTAGTGCACCCCTACACAAAGGATACTACCCTCCAAATTTCATACCTCTAAGTCCTAGAGTCTAGGACTTATAGTTTAGGCTTTGCGTTAAAAGAGTTTTATATATTTAGAAAATAGATACGCATGTATCGATTAAAGCGAATGCTATAATCGATTGGTTTCGATCATTTCTAAAGTATTCGTGAATCCACAAAGGAAACCTTAAATTTTTAGTTGGATCTCCCCTTGTGCTCACTCTCGTTCATTGAATGATAAATAAATGAAATACATGCTTTAGTACCTCCCATTGTATGCTAGACAAAGGGCGTAGCTACTGTGACAGCGAGCGATAGGTCTACATCGAAAAACTATAGACACAGGTTTGTACCGAAAGTTTAGATTACACTATACGCGGTAACACGGCAAATCTCGGCAGGTCAGTGCTTGCCGCCACGCAGTGTAATTCAAAAATATATATGATCCTTCGGACATTGCTTTTCGTAGCAGAACAACAGGACATTGTATTCGCAGTTTTTATAACTTGCTCACTCCCGCGTTTTTCCTCATGTATTAATAACGTAATCCTTACTAGTAATATCCATGATAATACGCTAATATTGTGTTTAAACTTAACAAAAATATAAACAAGTTATTTAAATACGTAACAGTTCAAAAACTTGGTTCAAAAGTTAGAAAAGAAGTGGTATTTTTTGTTTATTACCAGTGCTAGAATGTACCGTTCAATGTTTTTGGTTTGCTTGTTACCGAACATCTATGGTCAGTGAGCATCTGAAGGTTTTTTACACCTTCTAATGTAATCAACCATGAGGAAGTCATGGACACCAGCAAGATTCTCTGGAAATGTATGTACCTAAAATATTTCATTTGGTCCATTTTTCAAAAAACATTTCAACAAGCTTGCAATGTTTCGGTAACTCCTCAGTCTCCCGTTTCTTTGGAATAAACAAACGCGAATGAGCTTACCCTGTGTAGACTAGATCACAGATCATATAATACTAGACTAAAGATTACCATTGTTCGTATGAGTTAGGCCGCCTTAAGGTCTCTGTCGTGGCTTAACGGCTGCTAGAGCCGGGACCGAGAGTTTCGACATTGAAGTTTACCATTAAGTTCATGTAAAAACCACCTCAGCAAAACCTGGAACCTGTTATATTGAGTCACAAAATGGCATATTTCAGAACAGTCTATCATTAAGCTACAGATGCCGCGAACAGACGAATAACGATTCTTTGATGGAACATTGGGAATCCCAGCCTTCATCTCCAGTCAGCTGCGAGAGTGACGCTGTACTGTTTCATAATGTTAGCTTGTACTTTTTACTATAGAAGTAGCAGAACCTAGTAGAAGAATAGTCATCATTTCTTTAAGCCAAATCTTTTTTATAGTCGCTTCTGTGCTAGCAGAACCTGCGAAATATGATCTAGATTATCTTCCTTAGCACGCTGGACCATGCCTGTATTGTAGGTTGCAGTATCTACATTGATCCATCCTTCCTTTATGCTTCTCCTTGAGTAGAGAAGCAGTATACCGAAGGAGCAATGTATTCACTACTTCTCAATGTTTATTGATAAATTGGAGTATTCTAGAATGACCTGTCATCAAGTTTCGCGTGCCAAGAGCAGACGACCAAAGAACAAACTACGTTGGAAATGTTGGAATCTCCACTTAAGGCCCAACAATCAAAGCCTGCCATTTATGAACCCATGGGTACTGAGCTGGTCGAAAACGTTAGCTCCGATCTTACTATTGCTAGTCTCATAGTGTATTCTTTTATCTGTAGAAGTAGTGTGTAGTTTTTCGATAGTCTCTCATTTATGGCCCAATGTGTACTAGCCCGAATACGCTTTTCAAAAAATATCCAGAAATTATAGCTCTTTGTTTTTGGGTTGAGTATACCGGTTATGTGTAGGTACTTTGCGACTAAACTGAACTAGTAAAAACAGAACACAAGCCTCAAAGAAGCCTGTAGTTATTGGATGGCTAAAAAACGCTCCCCATAAAATATACATGTAGGAAGCTCTTTCTTTTTGGGTTGAGTACCTATACCGCTTGTGCGTATCTACCTACGTCGGTCGTCGCTCTAAATTGATCTAGTAAACAACACAAGCCTCATAATGTCTACTCTACTAGGAGTAATTACATCTGTAGCTGCACAGAAAAGCGCAAACTCTTGTAACCACATTTTTACTGCCTGTAGCTTCGACCCCTTAGTATACTGCCGCATTCCAAACCGGCCTTTCATTATCAAATGTACACCAGGAGCCGAAGGAACAGGCTACGTTCAAGTCTCCGGTGAAGGCCCGACAATCCACCCATCAAGAAATGGGAACTGAGGTGGTGCAAAACGTTAGCTCCAATCTTACTTTCTCCAACATTCTTGTAGTAGTGTTCCTTTTGAATTATCTCTCATCCTAGTTTTGACCTAATGGTTACTATATAGCTAAAGACGGTTCCAGAAAAGGTTGTTTTGGGTAGAGCTGGAGTGTACTTTGACGCTCTGAACTAGGTTAGCAAAGTACCTCTATTGATGTCATAGAAATATCTAGATCTCTAGTAGTAATCTGTAGCTGGAAATCATTCGAAAAGCGTAAACTATTATGACCAAACTAGCTTCTACCCGCGACTTCGTTCGCGTCCTTTTTGATCTCGTTAATTTTCCGGGATTCCAATTTTCATCCATTCCAAGTAGTTTTTGCGTGAAAGAGGAACAAACATACATCCATACATACATAATACATACATCCTTACAAACTTTCGCGTTTATAATATTAGTAGGATAGCATTTTTACTGCCTGTAGCTTCGAAAAGCACTGCCTGCTTTGACCCCTTAGTTTAATCACTTTTGAACCTGCCGTATTCCAGAACGGCCTGTCATCATCAAGTTTCGTGTACCAGGAGCAGAAGAAGGAACAGGCTGCGTTCAAGTCTCCACTAAAGGCCCAGCCATCAACTCCAGCCAGTCATCGCGACAAAGGTGCTGAGTTGGTGCACAGCGTCAGCTTTTATAGAAGGATGCAGAATGCTGTGAGTTTTGCAATTTTTTAACCGCCTTCAAAAACGGGGGATGTTCTCAATACGGTTATATTTTTTTATGTTTGTTACCTCATAACTCTATCATTTATGAAAAAATTTTTTTTGATCTGGAAGGGTTATACCTACTTCTAGATAGGACTCATAACATTTTTATCAAAATCGGTTCAGTAGTTTGATAGTTAAATAGGAATAAATGAAAAAAAACACGTCATCCACATACACGACATTGCGTATTTTGCTTTCCTTTGGCTTTTCAATGGTGCTTATGATCTATAGAACAAACCCAATGAACTACCATCATCATCATCATCTGATGATAAAGATGTATAAACTTAAAGTTCGTTTTTTCATGTTTTTAAAATCATAAATTATTTTGTCTTTTCATGCAAATTGCAAAAGGTACTTTCGACTTTATTGTCATAACTATCTACATTAGTTATTCTGGACTTTAGCTTCAATTACAATTATTACCTGCTATGTTTCTTAGTCGTCAACACCAACAACACCGATGAGGCAAGTCCGGCACCACTCACCCGAGCGCCAAGTACCAGCCACGCCTGACGAACCCTCAACAAATGTCACAACTGTCAGACAACGCATCAAGGAACTGCAGAATGAGATCAGCAAACAGCAGACTGTAATCTCTCAGGTATGTTTACTGACTACGCTGATGAGACAGTCACTACGTCAGAGAAACCAAGTTAGCTTACAATGTCACAACTGTCAGACAAGGCATCAAGGAACTGCAGAATGAGATCAGCAAACAGCAGACTGTCATCTCTCAGGTATGTTTACTGACTACGCTGATGAGATTCCTACTACGTCAGAGAAACCAAGCTTTTCACAACTGTGAAACAACGCATCAAGCCAAGGGACTGCAGAATGAGATCAGCAAACAGCAGACCGTCATCTCTCAGGTAAGTTTTCTGACTACGCTGATGACACACCTACTACGTCAAGAGAAACTAGTATACTAGCACTCTCCGAAACGTCAAACGTGAAAGTAACTCCTGGTAAGGCTTCGGCTAATGTTACCATTGCTGACACTGCTAATACTGCTGACATGTTAATAAGCCTTGGGATTTTTTACTCTTTTGGTGGTTGACGTATTTTTGACTTCGGTTTCTAACCACTGTGCGAATTATTTCAGTAGTTTTTATAATAAGAACAGTATTGTAATAAAGGTTTTGTGGTTTCAGGCTAGCCAAGCCCTCAACTTGTGCGCTGCTACGATTGAATTCAGCGGTTCCACCGAGCAAGCTGAAGGGGAAAGACTACTGTTACTTGCCAGTAAGTTCGGTTATTGAAAAAAATCTTGCATTATGTGAAAATATTTCTTAGTCCTTCTGTTCGTTCCACTGCTAGGCAAAGGCCTCCTCCAAACCCTTCCACTTTAGTTTTTGACGGTGAAAATAAACACATGAAATAGCCCACAGTGCACGTCCTCAGTGTTATGTCAGTTACTTGAATTGTGATAGACTGAAATAACCGTCTACCTCAGACTGGCCAAAAGTTCTCACAACACTGTTTTCATAAAAGAAAAAATATATCCTCTTGTAATTAAGTTCTTAATAATTTATTTGTCCTCTAGCTCACCGAAGAAGCGCTTGCGTCCATGAAATGCAAAGGCTTCAAGTTGAAGGCGCCGGGTGCGCCGCCACAGCCGGAATGGCGTCACTACACATCAACAGTCTGAGTGTACCGTTGCGGAGGGATTACATCAGGCAACTCAACGCAGGTAGCTAGACTAGCCGGCTGTAGATTTTCGTCGTGGCTGTCAGAGCATGAATAGCTTAGACGTAGAAGCCCCGCCTTACGTACTGCGGGTCGAAGGTTCAAACCCTACTGATTGTATAAAGATTTTTGCAATCTAATTTTCTAGATATCCAGTTTTCTAGTGTTTTTCAAAGAATAACTTGCAAATAATGGCACAGCCTTTGTGATTCTGAATGCAGCATCGAATCGCTTATGAGGAACTGTCACTACAAGAAACGAAATAATAATGAATGAGTTGACATGGTCACCTGTGCCTTGATCACGAATAAATGTGACAATCGCAAACGTATCGTAACGCTATCGTATCCGAGATACACTGCGCGGTGACACTACAACGGTTGGCAGTCGAGCTGGCAATTGACGCGCAATATAACTCGAATACGCTAACGCGGCGACTGTCAGATTTGTTCATGATAGAGGTTTATGTATTTTAGATGGTGCCATAGGTCACCACGCTGTATGCCTAGTAAAATGCCGCGATCGGGTACTAGCCACTAGCATGCAACTGACGCAGCCCAGCGGCTCGCTACTTCACTTCCCCGACGAGATTCAAATGCTTGGACTTACAAGTGACTTCAAGGTAATGATTGTCCTCAAGTTATTATATACCTATAATAGGCCTCTTCTGCAGAAAGTTCTTAGTACTGTTACCACACGTAGGGTCATACTTTTGGTTAAAATGTAGCTATGTCATTGTTTGACATAACCCTGTCAGTAAGATATAGCAATAATTTAAACAACTGAATAAAGTCGATTATATGTAAGCAGGACAGCTACTAAGCTTTTTCAAAACCTATTCATAAGTACCTATCTCAAAAGTGTTTTTTTTTTGTATTTTTAACGAAATTTATTCACAAAGAAAATTACAACTAATACAGTATTTACAATATTCACAATATTTACAAAATACACATGAAAAAGTTGAGCTATCTACAAACCGTTTCGTGTTTTAAATATGAATTCAATTTATTTCAGGTGACAGTAGAAGTGTATCTACTTCAAGCATCTAAGGAAGTATTGCCGCACGATGTCAAGTACCACATTCATAACAAAAAAGTAAGTATATCATCAAACTGAAAACGCATGTCCCTTCCAGAAATGCTATTCAAAATATTACTAGAAAATACTATATTGTACTTGTTAATAAACCGTACAGAGACGAGTTTAATACTATTTGGCATTATCTACCAACTAACCTGTGTGTAGTGTGGAGATGATGGTAGTATAGTAGTTACGTGGAATATTCAAAAAAGAAAAAACTCCTCTATAGCCTTACTTTGATTCACAGACGCTTACGTGGAATATTAAAATAAAAAACGCATTAACCTTACTCTTATACACCTACTAAAATGTAATATTATATTTCCAGTCAAGCTCAAAACTCCTAACACCGAGGTCAAAATCAGCCGCATTGAAAACGCCCGTCGTGCAAAGTCCCGCCGGCCCTCACGCAGTGCGCACTCCACAGTTCCAACTGTACGGGTACTGCATATTCGCATTGCCGCAAGCCAACCGGAAGAACTTCACTTTGAATAAGGTTAGTCGTCAAATGATAGGCAAGGCGAATATACCCCGTAATGTCTCAATAGCATGTCATAGACAAATTGAACCTTCACGCAGATAATATAAATAGTTAAGCTTTGGTCTCGCGATCGTAAAGGCCGAATTACACCGGGGCAACACGGTGCGGCCAAAAGGCCGCATGCTACAAAATAAAAAATGTCGCACATTGTGGCAAGAACCGTGCGACATGGCAACACCTTGCGTCATGTGGCAGACTATGATAACTAACGATGTTGCCTCGGCGTAAAATAGGCTGCCGCATGCCACTAATGCCGCAAATGATTGATTGATGATTGATTTGTAGCATGCCACAAGGTGCCGCATGTCACAATATGTAGCATGCGGCACTGTCGCACGTTGTTGCCCCGGTGTAATATAGCCTTAACGCACAACGCAGCGACATGCGGCGCCTGACACATAATCGTATGGAAAACGTCCAGTATGGTTCCGCCGCAGTCTGCGTCAGCGGCGAAGAGCAAACGCGGTACGCTGCGTTGAGCCGCATACCGCAGCGTTGTGCGTTACGATCGCGAGACCAAAGCTTAACAAAGCAAATACAAAGAAACGTAGTAAGACGTACAAGAGTTACTCGATCTTTCTCTCCGAGCTTAGCTTCAGGTAGCTCGGCAGACCCCATTCTTGCCTCGGATTGGAGAAAAGTGGGTTCAATCTACCATGACTAGTTTCTAATCTAGTTTCGACGAGTTTCTCTGCTGCTATGAGCGTAAGAGTGCTTTTCCACCAGAGCTAAACTACGTTGCTAAGAATGTGTTTGACATCCACCAATAGGAATCAAAATTTAAGATTTACCAAGTAGTCAAAAACTCATAAATAGTAATTTTGTTAAAAAACTTTTAGAGGCGCTATAGCCTGTCGAGTTACTAAAATATGTACTATGTTTGTAGTGTACTAAACTGTGTTTAGTTATATTACGTTTATATTTACTAAGATAAATAAAGACCTTTTAAAACAAACAAAATAGGAATCGTTTAATACGAAAACAAACGATCCCTATTGGTAGTTCAGCTCTGGTAAAAAAGCACCCTAAGGCCCCTCGATTCACGAACAATCTATCTATATACCTACCTAATTCTGTTTCCAGGTGCCAGCAGCGAGTCCACTAGAAGGTACAATAAACATCGACATAAAGGCGCGGCTTCGTGTAGCAGCCCCGAGCGAGCACAGCGCATTCCTGACTGCGTTCGATGACGTCAGCGGACTGGGCGCCTGGCATCGTCGCTGGTTCCGTCTGCAGGCGTCCAGGCTGGCGTACTGGAAGTATCCCGACGATGTACAGAAGAAGGTAAACATCCTCTATTCTAGACAGGCGTCATGGCTCAGTCGGTAGTAGCTCTGCTTTCCGTGCTGTGGGTCGTGGGTTCGATCCCCACCGATCAGTGAGATTTTATTGAATAAAAGATTTTTGACTTTGACTTTGACTTTGACTTTGACCGAGAACAAACATTTGTGTGTGGCAAACATAGATGTTTGTTCTGTGTCTGGGTGTTACTATGTATTATAAGTATGTATTTACAAAAAAAAGTGTATGTAAGTATTCTAACAGCAATCTAGTGCCCATAGTACAAGCTTTGCTTAGTTTGGGACTGGAGCGTTGTGTAATATGTCCAAGAATATTTATTTATTATTCATAATCTATAATTTAAGCGAGGCTTTAAAAAATGTTCTGGGAGTTTTGACATATTTTGAAATACCTTTTATTTTAATAGTTTTTCTTGTGTTATTGTGAGTATTGTTGTTTAATTTTGGTGGAATTTTAACCAATAATACTTAGGTCGTAACATAAAGTGTGAGCCATTGGAATAAATGTGTGTAAAGGGGTTTTTCTGAATGTGATAATCCACCATTTTCTCTTCATAACAAACGACCGCCGACTTGACGAATAGCAATATAATATTTCAAATATATCACTTGACACTAGCAAAATTGTCTGTCGGAATGACAGAGGCCATAAATTAAAAAAGAAGAAGAAGAGCTAGCGGAGCTGTACAAGATCAAAAAAATAAGAAAAGCTATTTGTTTTTCTTTTTCAGATGCCAATCGGCGACATTGACCTATCAACAGTAATCTCAGAGAAAGCGATCCGAGCGCCGCGCGACTTGTGTGCACGTCCTCACACAATCCTCATAGAATCGTCCGTCCCTCCCGGACTCATTGTGCCGGACG
The DNA here is from genome assembly GCA_947507515.1 of Eulithis testata. NCBI lineage: Eukaryota > Metazoa > Arthropoda > Insecta > Lepidoptera > Geometridae > Eulithis > Eulithis testata. Next base: position 4,811,277 of record OX382218.1, on the reverse strand, counting down.
GAGGGTCTCTCGTATACGTGAGGAGGGACAATGGAGTTGTCAGGAGACATCTGTTAGCAGCGGACACACCTACCGACAGAGATCTCTGGCTCGAGAGGATTAATGCTGCGTTGGAGTACGCACGCTGCTGCGCCACTGACGATGAGTAGATATACTGTATGCACTTGCAATTGTAACGTATACTCGAACTCATAATTTAATTCAATCTTTGACAAATAGTGTTGCCGCTTTTCATGAAAACTTAATTGTGAAGTGAATGGAGTTAACTAATGTGATGGCATCATTTTTAGTGCTGGTCAAATTAAGTTAGTATAGAAAAATGCAACAAGCTATTCAATACCATTGATGATGTCCTAAGTATTATCTGTACTTAAAGATTGAATTTTTGTATGGCAGTGCCATTTATAAATATATATAATTACTGTGTGTAATTATTATTATGCTTTATATAAACGATCTTAGTTTTAGCTCATATTTCTGCCTAAAAATGAATTTATGACAAAACAGCGGTGCTTTGTCCGCTTATTTTTTCTTAAAACTCTTCTGATTATGTTAACACTATGTCAATAAATTCGTTATTATTTTATTCCAATACATAATGTACGTATTTTATTAAGATTTGTATCACATTAGCTTTAGACTGAGTTATTATGTAGCTTTAAAATCGCAAAGTACAATTGCGCTTACTAACGTAGCTTAGGCTGGAATACTCAAAAGTCATTCAAATTAGAGCACCACTTAAAATTGCTCTGCCTCGGTTTGACATTACTCATTTGTAAGAGATGGCAATAATTTAAGCGGAACTTAAATTGAGTGGGGTTTGAGTGGCGTTTGAGTATTCGTCCATTAGAGTATATCTAACTTTAATTTCGTTAAAAATAACTACGATGCAATTTCGCGGCTTTACGGCACATGGTTGGCCGCAAAATTACATTTGATTGCATAGGACCCCCGTTTCAAAATAATGCCGCGACTCTGTTGTTTTATTTCCATAAACTATCCTAATTGAATAGCACCAAAATTGTTGCCATCCCTTCCTCATACGACAAAGATACTTTAAGTGCTGTCACATTAGTTTAGAAAAATCTCAACTTGACTTTACAAAAACTATTTCAAATAATTCACTTGACACTGGCAAAACTGTCGAAATGACGGACAGCGGCCAAAAATAGAAGATGAAGAAAAATGCAACAACGGAATCGGGGCCATTGTATTTCTCAATAGACAAGATATATTTTAATATCTATATCTTATAGAAAGCAGCTTTTCTAAGAGTGTGTTTTATTATGTTATAAAACTTAGTATAAATATTTTAATGTAAAATGTAAATAAAATCAATTTATTTCATGACAATAAAGTAATTTTAAGGAATACTTAATTCGTTTTAATTTATCTAGTTTATTTCAATACAAATGCCCGAATTCTAAAACTTCACTCAAAATTTAAATACCACTTTAAATTGCTCTGCTTTTTGTACCTTACCCATTAGATTAGTAAGATATGGCAATAATTTAATTTAGAAAACTTCCAAAACTATCTAGATAGAAAGGCAGCAAGAATATATACTAACCTAGGTACCTAGCCACTAGGCAGGTTTGTTTGAAGAGATGAGATGGAAGGTTTGTAAAAATGTATTCAATAAAAACTAACAAGAAAAAAATAAGTACAAATAACCGCAACTTTTATTATGGATTATTAGTTTAAATACAAGATAACATCTTAGAAATACATTATAATTGTAGGACTAAACTAATATATACGTAGTTTTTTTTTAAATAACATGTCATACATACTAATGATCAATTGTCGTGCATTTAGTTCTAATTCAACATTCATACATTATTCCTATGTACCTACCTACTTACACATTGTTAGATAACCGTTTAGAAAGCATACAATCCAGCCATTGCAAGAAAATATTTACAAAACTTAATTACAGTACCTACCTACTACCTACATACTTGCAGTACTTGCTTGTATTAAACTAGGTAAAGTAACATAATGTACCATTTTTTCAGTACCGTGTCAGAATATTAGTACAAGTTATAATCAGTGTCCATAGCGAGTTAAGGGGTCGTCCATTCACCACGTGAGGCTCGAAAGGTAGGAGGGAGTTCGAAAGGAAACATCACAAGGGGGGGTCTGAGTAAAATCGAAATCTGAAAATTTTAAAGATGTGATTTTAGATAAAAGGGGAGGAACCTCACAGGAGAGGGGTGGGGGGTTTTGGAAAAATTGCTAAAAAAACATGACGCAATTAATGGACGACCCCTAGAGAGGCGTATCAGAGTTTTATTTGGTTCCAAAATCGAGGTTCGTTTCATATGAAGTCACCATAAGCGCCCCTAATTTTCGCATGGAGAAAAATGGGTCTCAATGCACCCCGCATTGAGAACCGCGAATATGAATTCATACGAAAACTGCGAATTCGTCCCTCAATTTAGAGAGAGAAACTCTGAATCGCCGTACTTCTTTGGTAATGGGGGTTATTCATCGTCGTAAAGTGGGGGCTTATCCAGGTCTTCGTGGTGCCTTTTGTCCCCCATCTCTGAAGCCAGCGTCTGCTTTAACTCGTGCTGCCGATATGAGAAAGAATTGTTTATATTTTTGTTCGTTATACCTATAGCAATAGAATAAAAGTTTTATATATTTTGCTGGCTGTGCATCATCTGTAGTAGTAGCTGTGGCCGTGGTAACTTACTGCATTGAGACTGAAGCACTGCGAAGTGGTGGCATATAGACTAGAGCAGTGTTCCCCAATTACCGGTTCGCGACCCGGTACCGGGCCATTAAAATAAAATACCGGGTCGCAACATTTCCACTTTGTTTTATCAACACTACTAATATAGAAACTGACTTGAAGTAAAACCAGACCTTGCAAACTTAGGATAAAACTTTCGTAATTTTCCCCGAACTTGGATACTTTAGTAAAAAAGCAAGGTTCATGCTTCGCACTAAAATTTAGTGACGTGATACCAAATTATGTAGTACTAGCGACCCGTCCCGGCTTCGCACGGGTGCAATGCAGTGATGATGATGATGTATCATACATACAATCCGTTGTGTAGTTTTAAAGATCTAAGCATACATACCTACATACAGACAGACGCGGGAAGCGACTTTGCTTTATACTATGTAGTGATTAATGAAACATTTTTACTAATAATAAATGTGTATTATTTTACAATGGAACCAGCTTGGAAGGGGTAGTGTTAAAACTATCGGGTCATGGCAGAAAAATGTTTGGGAAACGCTGGACTAGAGATTATCTACTAAGTGGCGATTTATAGAGAGAGTCGAGAGAGAGACTCACTGTAAAGTGGTGGTATACAGACTAGAGTGACTTACTACAAAGTGGCGGCATAGTCGAGTGAACTGTGAGCAGTCGAGAGGTAGATGTGTGGTTCGCTTGCCTCCGGTCCAGTCTCGGCTGAAGGTGATCTGCGCGGAGACCAGCGCGCATGCCATCGCGCACGCCCATACCATCGATAAACCCCTAGAAGGTTTGGTAAGTCATAAGAAACTGTTTGATAGATCACAAATTATGAGATCGGGGTGTCTTCGAAGTTTCACAAGTTTTTTCAATATTTCGAAATAATATTTCACATAATTGAACTAGCTTCCACTTTGTAGCCATTCTTGCGTGAACCGTGGTTAAGATCAGAATACCTACAAAGTTTCGTCTAAATCTGTCCACCTACGCTTCTTCATCATTAAACAAACAGATTTGTTCAATTTTTTTTAATTAATTAGTGTTCAGTACTAAACTAGGGAGTATTTTTAAATAAATGTAACTTAATTAATTAACTAACAAGTGTCGTTGCCGACCCGCGACGGACCCTAAAGTTAAATAAATTTAGAGTCAATCAAAAATTTAATAAACATCTCTTCATTTCTTTGTACACTACGTACACAAAATCCTAGATAATTTCTAAATGGTAATCAAGAGACCGTCAGCGAGATGGGCAAGATGAGGTTGCGAAAATCGCGGGCAAGTCCAGCATCTTCATCAGGAAAGGATAGAGTTCAAAATTTTGGATATACATAATTCTAAAAACTTTAGAAATACCCAAATCATTTGAAACTGAAGTAAGGGATCACGTCTTGTTTATTTTAATTAGGTAATTTATAAGGTTTAAAAACTAGAAAAACTGTCTTCAATTAGATTACCTTACAGCTTCAGCATCAGATGATGATGATGATGGCAGTTTATTGGAATTGTTCCATTAATCGTGAACACTACTGAAAAGTCACAGGAAAGAAAAATACGCAATGTCGTGTGTAACTACGTGATGACGTGTTTTTTCTAGTGACTTTAATTATAACTGCCAAATTATTGAACTGATTTTGATAAAATTTATATCAGACCATCTCTGAGGTATGATCTACCGAACAAAAAAAATATCATCAAAATCGATTCTTAATTAGCGGAATGATCGCGGAAAATAAAAAAAAGTCAAATTGAGAATATTTTTAAAGTCGGTTAAAAACTATGTTTAAAGTTTTGAACTCCTTACTCCGTTACCATTTTCACGACCGTGAGGAGTGGCACATACACAGTGGGTGAAGTCTCGCTGTGGATAATGATGATGAATTAAATACACGTCCAAAACAAAATCACTCACCCGCCCCGAACAGATCTCATCGAGTCACAGTACCACAACTTTATCCAACAGAACCTCTTCACTAAATGGGAGTTAAAAGAGCGTTCCACCTTTTATACAACCTTGATCCTCCGGGATCCTCCGATCTTGCGCGAAAAATAGTAACTGCTTAGAACTGAAACTCACTCAAATCCAACCCGAGGATGATACAAGGCGACTAGTTTGTCGGACTGCCGCGACGTGAAGGTAGAAAAATATGTCATCCTTTTCTTTTATTTTACGAAAAAGACGACAGAAAACGATTGTCTTTTCTTCCGTTAATAAAACATCGTGCTCATGAATATCAGAGAAAAATTTACACCTATAAAAGGTCAAGATTAGATAGATTTGTTAACCTAATTCTAATTCATAGTGGGGGAATAAGATCTCCACTGACGTCCCGCGATGGGGTGTAATGTGCATTGTCCCCTGCTGACCTCACAGCCAGCACAACTCCTTAGAGTAACGGAGAAGGACTTTGAGTTGATGGCAGCAATGTTCCATCCAGCATCCCCGATGGTGTTGTGGCCTAATGGAGCTAAAACTTCCCGGTTTGGATACTCTAATAACCGGGTGAGCACGGTTTCAAGAATGTTTACAAGGAGTTACGTTTCTATGGCGTTAATATTATCGTATTACTTACCGTATCGTAGAACACCTAGTATATTATCACAGGTATTGTACATAACAGCCTGTAGAAGTCCACTGTTGGACAAACACATCACCTAAAGATTTCCAAAATAAACGTTTTTGGCTTTCCTTCACCGGTTGTACACAGATTGTACTTAAAAATACCTAATGATTACTAATATAGGGCCTTACTTATGACAGACGAATAGTTAAACAGTTTGAATCAAAGTCTAGCTCTGTCACTGTTTGACATTACCTGTTAGTAGGTGACAGCAATCATTTAAACATCTGAATAAAGTTATGCAGCGATCGTAAGTAAGGGGGATAGTATGCAAGTAGGTAGGTATACATACTTGCTCAAACCCTTTCAAGAGATACAGATTTTCTAAAATCCCAAGGGTGTTTTAAACACGACCTTGGAATAAAAAAATATTAACCTCATACCTATGTACCTACGTAGCAAAAATAGTATCTAAGTGCGTATGCTTTTCCCGTAGGTTCAAATAGACCCATAATCGTGCCATGTCGCGTTTAAAAGGAATAAAGTTCGGTTTCCTCTAATCCGTTGACCGTCATCCGTCCATAACCTAAGATAATCAAACGTAGGCAATGATCGTAGATGATTTTCACTGAGGAGTATAGGTTATGGCCAACCTAGGTAGGTACCTTGTTTTGTTATGCAAATTACAAAAAAACGGTTTTGAAATCCCATAAGGTGACCTTACACCTTACATTGATATCCAATTAGTAGGTATACCTCCCTTTATCTATGTATGTAATTCCAATATCTATGCGTGTTTTGCCGCATTTTTGGAAACCAGGGTTTTAGTATTCCCAGTCTACGGTTAAACTTAGTTTATTACACTGTTGTTTAGAAGAAAATCTCATGCGGCGTAATATTATGGGAAATTGTAAATTATTTACCTGAGGGGTATGAGTATGAGAAACTTTTTGTTTTATTGAGTTTACAAATACCCTACCATACACAAATTTAAACAGGCGTCATGGCTCAGCCGGTAGTAGCTCTGTCTTCCGTGCTACGGGGTCTTGGGTCCCCACCAAAAACAAATATTTGTGGGAGCAAACATTGATATTTGTTCTGTGTCTGCGTGTTACTATGTATTATAAGTATGTATTTACAAAATAACAGTATATTAAGTATTCTGTCAGCAATAAATTTTTCATTTCTTGGCACTACAGTGTGTCGTTAACTGAAGGCATAGGTTGCCTCCTGACGCTGTATAAATCATCTTCAATAGATGTAAAGGCCTATTATTATATCAGCAGTAGTACAAGCTACATAGTTCCCATAGTACAAGCTTTGCTTAGTTTGAGTCAAGAGAGCGTTGTGTGATATTAAAAAAAAAGCCTACTAAGAGAAACAAGTAGGTAACTGTAGAAACTCTGCACTTTCTTTGAATCTTTTGAAGAAAAAAAAACATAAGCGGTACCATAATCCTCTTTGTGAAAGAACGAAAGAACGTATTGGACATCGAAATATTCCACCTTTGATGTACTTTGTATCACTATCAACAATACCTGTGGGCTGTGACCCAGCAGGTGTTGTCCACGCAAGATCACCAACACACTGGATTCTGGATAATAGAATATTATGCAGATGGAGGCGCTTACTGTGGCACATCCTTATTCTTTGGCAGGGTGCTTAATTTGATAGCGCTGAAAGATAACTCTCAAAGACTGTATTGACGGTTGATATGGTTCTATTACGATGTAATCCTGCCCAAAAGCGATTTTGTAAGGATTTTGATCCAATGAGTGTATCAGAATCCCCTTGATTATGAATTTTCAACATCAAGGGCATTTTGAGACAAGAAGTGTCAAAATCTCCTTATGGAGGAGGAGATGATCCCTTTGAAACTTAAAGGGGATTTTGAGACTAACCCGGATTCCATTGGTCAGATTCTTTTTAAAACTATTTGCTGAATGTTATGCAGTAAGCCTGGCTTTATTTAGCTTTTAGGCTTTACGTAGTCGCCAAGACTGGCGCGGAGTATCACCTAGTTACTAGGCGATTATACTACCTAGGGCCGATAAGAAGATTCTTAATGATCCTTCAGATTTTACAGAACCAATGAATATTGAATCTTGAATTGATGCCAATTAAATGACGCTAGATCAATACCTCAGCCTATCCCATAAGATTTATCTAAAAGTGTCATAGCTGCAGCCGGAGACTGTAGTCACCTACCAACTGTTATACATTCTGCGGATACTATTGTGTAGTATTTATTATTTATGAATGTGTTTGAATATTATTCAAACGGAATCCTTCAAAGATTTGAACTATGTATTTTAGATTCTTTGAGAATTACCTTATCTCTCTGTACCTACTGGTGAGAGATATATCTGATATTTTATATTCTCTGCTGGAGATATCAAAACACGGCATTGTCTAATAAACAGCGTAGGAGATTACCTACAATACAGCATGTGGTAATATTCTAAGGCGTATTTTAATTCAAGTCTGCCATCTTTCTTGGTCTCTTAGTTAAGGAAGCCGCTAGGATAATAGGTGATCTGTGGATTTAAGCAAACCCGCGGGCGACAGTTACTTACTTACAAAAACAAAGGTGTTTTTATATAAGTAAGTAACTGTCGCCCGCGGGTTTGCTCGCATGGTAGTAGCATACCCATTTTTTGGTTAAAATCTTTGATCCTAATTTTAGACCCTAAAGGGTGCGGCTTTTCAAATTTCCTTAGCGCACCTCTACACTAGGTATATAAGGATACTACCCTCCAAATTTCATATATCTAGGACTTATAGTTTAGGCTGTGCGTTGATTGTCAGTCAGCTTCAAAAGAGTTTTATATTTTTTTTTTTATAACTACAAGTCCTATGAAAAAAATTCAAATGGCAAAGTTGTAGGTAATAAAAAGATTTCATTTTTATAATAATGATTCTCCTCCTTTTACAATGGGTTTCATCCTACTGTTATTTTTTTGGCTTCAAAAATTTTCGACCCTGGTCAATTATGAGAAAAAACGTGAATATTTTTATTTTAGCGCTGTCAAATTAGGTGAGTTTAAAAAAATGCAACATCAAAATCGAAACTATTAATTATTTAGCAATTAATTAATACCCTATTTAACTAAAACCCTGTAAGTATACAAATTGCGTGGAAATATACTTTAATAACTTTCGTATCAAAACAGTTCTAGCATATCTAATTCGTAACAAACAAATAGGGTACCTACAATCCTATATAATCAAGCGAGCGAAGCGAATGCGATCTCCGAATCGGTACACGTACACTATTATGACGAATTTGAAATTACCAGGATTAAGGTACCTACTCATCCAAGTAAAACTCCATCTGGAATAAGAATAAGAATAATATTTTTCTTCTTTTTTTATATTACCTACCTATTACTTATACTAAGGTACCTACCTACCTACGTATACATTATTTCCTAATTAGGTAGTACCTACTTAATTATTTTTGATTACCTACATAAGTACGAATCTCTAGATTACCTATGATGTATCAGTATATCAGTAAAATCTTTGATAATCTATTATTAGTGCAAGTTCGAGTGCAATACGTTTAATACGATACTGCAATAGTGCCGTTGATATTATTTACGACAATCCAATGAAGCCGCCTGCACCAGAAAAATCTTGGCATGGCATAACCAGTATCGCATTGGTCACAATCTCGCGTGGAAAAGTTACATTGTAACTTCATTGTAAATACGTCAGTGAGTGATCGCTTTGTATCAACACTACACGTCTTGTTAAATAATAACTGGGTTCTTTTAACCGTACTAACTTCATCGCCATCTGTGGGTTTGTCTTACTAACTGAGTCGTAATCTGTGGGTTCTTGTGGTAACTAGGATCAGTGGGTTGTTGGTACTGGTAGTTCAACTGTGAGGTATTCTGTGGTAGTGTCAACGCAACGTCCGGAATCTCAGGTGAGCGACTGCATTGACCTCCATTCGCTTTCCATCTGGTTTGACAGGTGGTGGACAGGTGGAACTGTCAAATATTACGATTGCGCACATCGAGCATGTTCCACCATCATCATTATCATACCAGCCTGTAGAAATCAGTGAGGGTTATTCCACTAACGAACTTGTGACAGACTGGTGAAACTCTCAAACTAGACTCGTGCTTTTGAAAAACGAACAATTTATGAAACAGGGGTCAAAATTTTAATCACGTTTCATACAAAACGAGATTTTCAGTGTGTAATTTTGGTAGAATGGGAGTCCCGCTTCTCACGTAGGAACTACGTACCTATTACATAATAATATTCTTTGCTTGTGAGCTGAAACGCAGCTGACAGGTATATAGGCGACCAAGAAATTGGTTTACCACTTTTGATGACATCTCCCAGTAACATAATTATTTGCTAAGGAGTTTAAATAAACAGGAATGACAGATTCTGACGTAGCAGTTATTAATCTGTCAAGCGAAAATAGCCCTTGATGTTTTGTACGTGCAAATGATATTCAGCCTTAGAGTGGTAAACCAATTTCTTGGTCGCCTATAAGTAGTTTTTAATCTGTTTTTTATATCGTATTTTACTAACAAACTATGACAGCTGAAACGCAGCTGAACCGTAGTTTTTTGTCTATTTTAAGGCCTCTTGATCCAGATAAGCCGCAGATCGATCTAACCATTTTTAGTACTCAATTGAACGTCTACCGCTGTGAATTAGTCGAATTAGGGCCTTGTTTAAAGACTTCCTCCATGTTTTTCTAGATAGATTCCGTGCCTTCTCCATCCATTGACATCCCGCTATCTTAACAATATCGTCGTTCCATCGGGTGGGAATAGTTGACCCGGGTGGCTTATGAACTGTTCAGGCCCCGGACAATTATTTTTAATTCCTTTTATAGGTACTAATCCCATCGTATGTTTAAGTTCCACCGTATTTACTTTCAGTCCATCTTTAACAGCGTAAATAACAAGGCATTTCAGGAGGCCTAAAAAGATCACAAGAGATTGAGTAGGTACGGCCTCTCTCGTACCACCTATTGTCCCAAATGATGAAATTGCTGTGTGAATCCCCACAACATAATGACCTTCGACTCTGATAAGAGGGAACATCGTGTTGTCACATTCAAATGTTTTCGCATCACAATTGAATACGACACTGATTAGGATCACAATAATATATTGTTATTCATCTTGCTTTCCTTTACACGTCACAAATAACAATCTTTTCTCAAACATGCTTGGAAATTAAAGCATTATTTTGACAACGTTCTTCAAGATAAATCGAAAATGCAGTACACATGCGAGCAGCGGCCGGCAATAAATGTATGAAAATCCATTGCCGGCGTGTTTAGCGGCCATTACATACCATTACGTACAAAACTCATTACTGTCGTGTTAATTAAGAATGGAACGATGTTTTACTCCATAACATGGCAACCAAGGAGGTAACTTATCAAAGGTTTTATTCAAATTTCGAACAGGCTTTCAAATATAAAGCTGATTATTAAAAAAAAACAAATGAACAATGATGGACTCACGTTATGTGTGCCTCGTCTTCGACTCGGCCCACATTTACACGTTCTTCCCTCATTGCCTCTGTTGCAGGCCGCTGCAGTAATGTACTATTTATTAGTACACAGAATGCAATTTAACAATATTTTATTAGAACGCAACACAAGTTAACACAACAATAATATAACATTATTTTTATCAGTGTTACTAATAACAAATAATGATAAACTAATTAATCGCTAGCTGATTATGTTATTATGTATGCAATAAGGAAGCATGTACTTAGTAACCATATTTACTTACTGAAATTATTGCAACCATTCTAGGTATTTGCTCAGAATAATGAATAATAATTTGATAGTAAGATTCCTAGGATCACATACCATGCTGTCCATCTAGTTGGTAGGTTAGTCTGCTTTTTCTTAACCGACAACCTGGTTTGTTGGTTGATATATTTTATCCTTAGCCTCGATGACGTATTCTAATATTAGTTTATTTTCACAGGTCTTCAGAATCAGAGTTGAGACGAATACTTCAAAATGGTGTTTATTCTCAGAAGAATATCTAAAAAGTAAGAGAAATCTTATAATATACTTAGTACCTACCTAGTACCCCTTTACCTATTATTGTGGATAATAGGTACACTTAACTTACCTACATTAGTTTATTAGTAAAAAAAATCCAAAATGATGACGTGGTCACATTGTGATCTTTGTGGCTAACAGTCTTTCTACTGTCCCTGGGACTTTACAGGAGCCTGATTTTTTCCCATGACGTAAGCCTTCGGTTATTTGCCTACCTTCACTTTCACACGTACATTTTCTATCTTATTACTGCAGTCATAAAGTCCAATTTGTTTATGAATAATATCAGTACAGCTGGATGCTTCACTTTTGACATTACCCACCTTACCTATTAAGAAATAAAGTGTAATATTGTTTGTTAATATGTTATATCAGTTCTTGATAACCTATAGGCCATAACCTAAGCCGGAGGCACGGCCGCACACCCCTATTTCATCAGCAGTAAACATTATTGTAGGAAAGTAATAATATTATTTGTTTTTCTCATTTTATAATGATTAAGCATTTTTTTTATACTGGATGGAATTAAAAGCATAGTCATGATGAATGTCATCATTGTTCATCATTGTATTATAATATCACCACATCTTGAAATACCTAGTATGATAACTGTACCATCTGAGCCAGTCACACAAGTACCTACTGAAGCACAGAATAGACAACGTACAGAAGTGAAGTAACCATCGAGCTATCACAAAAAAATTCGCTGGTAAACGACAGACAACTTTAGAGCTACAATATCTCCGTTGTGTGACTACACAACGGATATTTGTGGATTTAAATCTGCCTGTCGAGTTTGCTCAAGTTCACTGAGCTACTGGGTTGCAGCTTCGCAAATCATTGCATGCCAATTACTTTGGCATGTAACCTACTTCTGTTGCCAAGCAGTGATGCTCGCATTGCTGCGTTCCCGTTTGAAAAGTATGGTATCTTCCTATTGCACTCATTAATTTTGACTCAGCTCTTACATTCTGAGATGTCACAACTAAATTCAGGGCTACAAAAATCTGTTATATGAATTGTGACTTCTGCTTCTTACTTTCATGTCACACCGCGTACCTACTACCTAGCTACGTAGCTACTACATATTTTGTGTTCGGTTGCACTCGGCTCCCACATTCTGAGATATCACAAATAAACTCAGGGCTACAAAAATCCGTTGTGTGACTTCTACTTCTGTACTTATTTCGGTACTACTGCTTGTAGGTACTAGTACTTCTGTGGTAGGTGTTGTTTGTCACATCGCGTACCTACCTACATTCTGTGACATTACGGCCTATAAATTCATTTGATTGGTAATGGTGGATAGTTGCATCAGCTAGGTTACAAAATGCCTTTGAGAATGTGGATAAGAAATATGACTCTTGTACAAGACTCGAGTATAGGCACATTAGGCATTTAGGCCATCTTTTCTTTAGGGGACTGAACATCATTTTCTATTTCGTCATCTTGCTAGGCCGCCGCCGCTCCTTCGTAAAACCTTTAGTTTTAGCAGACTGTACAATGCAAATGCAGCTACCTAGGTATTTTTAATGGTCTCCGAATCGACAGTAACAAAAATATCAAAAGTGTCAATTGGGACATTGTGTCCCAATATATTTTGTACGAATCGACAGCGAGTCATACGAACGTTGAGTGCAAAGGCTAGAGTTTGTGTTACGTTTTCAAATTCTCATATTCTCGAACATTTCAAACTGCTTGGGAATTTCAAAGCGGCTACTCAGAAGCAAGTCCAAACATTACATGCCATACAGTTGGTAGGTAAGGTACGTAGGTATAAAGGTAGACAAAGTACCTACCTACTATTCTACAGCGCACAGTTCATTTTGATCAGGGTCGTGGAAATCTCCCATACCTACAAATCGTACATAGAAATACAACAACATAAGGTATACCTACTATTATTTATTCTGTGCCAGTACCAAAGTGCGTGTGGAGTGGAATTCAAGTTGTCGAAACTTGATTTGTATTGGAGGTGTGTCTACCGGTTTTAAAGGTTACTAATCTTGAACAGGTAGGTACATACATACCTACGTAGATTTACTCTTGATGTTAACTTGTATTTTTTAATAAATAAACTAGACACCTAGGTACCTACCTACCAAAATAAATAAGACAATTAGGTAACGGTTGAATTTTTAAAGGTTTCTAAAGGTTAGGTACATATCTATATTTACGTACCTAGTGTAACTTCTACTAAGATGCCTCTGACATGTTTTTTTGCCAAGTAGAAGTAGGTAACTAGGTAGTTTTGTTTTGAATAGTTGGTGTTATTTTTCGCGGTCACAATGATAATCACAAGAAGAGTCGTTCATATCGTATAGTTTTCGGTACCTAGGTAATGGTTTTAATGCACCCTGTATGAATTAAATTAGATAAAAGCCGTGACCTTGTACTAAAATGCTGATACCCGCGACTTCGTACGCGTGCGAAACTTTCCACCAAAATATCTGTCAACCAGCATACGATGAACCTCTTAGCAAATGGCAGCTTTTGGTTTAGAGAATTCCAGCTGTATCTAAGCATCCACGTCTTTGATTTCAATAAAATATAGCCTATGTTTCAATCCGGAAAAAAGGGCTTCCGAATGGTATATAATATAGGTATAAGTTTAAAAAACTGGAAAAACCGACTTCAATTTGATACGCCTTCATAATCAAATGATGATGATGATGGCAGTTCATTGAGACTGTTCTATTGATCGTAAACACCACAGAAAAACAAAATACGCAATGTATCCGAGATACAATACAACGGTTGGCAGTCGAGCTGGCAGTGACGCGCCATGTAACGCTAACGCGGCGACTGTCAGATTTGTTCGTGGGTACTTACGTTCTATTGCTCGTAAACGTCACAGAAAAGTCACAGAAAAGCAAAATATGCAATATTGTGTACGAGTATGACGTGTTTTTTCCAGTTATTCTTATTTAACTGCCTAATTACTAGACCGATTTTGTTAAAAAAATTATGGGACCCATCTGGAAGCATACCCTTTCAGATAAAAAAAGAATTTTTCAAATCGGTCCATAAATGTCGGAGCTCTGAGGTAACAAACATTAAAAAAAAATACAACTGAATTGAGAACCTCCTCCTTTTTTGAAGTCGGTTATAAATTAAATAACTTTCATTGAAAGGCGTGATCCGCGAACAAACAAACAGATAAACAGACAAACTTGATTTTCGGAATCAGAATCGTTTATTTAGTAGGTAGATCTGCCTGCATATATATTTCGTTTATTCATATTTTTAATTTTAGTTTTTGATTTTTTTTTACTGTTTTATAATAGTAATAGATAGATAGATGTTCAATGTTTCTAAATGTTCAAAAAAATACTTATTATTAAATTTTCCTGCCCTAGCTAGATTGGTAGAAGAAAATGAAAGAAAAATAAGCAGGTAGGTACCTTAATACTACTTACCTATCAATGTTGTTAATATGAATGATTTGCGTTTTTAGAGATAAAGATGAAGACGTCGTTGCAAAAACAAAACTCTTAAACAAGTAGCATTATCAAGTTAGTGACAAGTGCAAATTCTAAATTCGTTTGTTGATAGGCTTGGTTACTAGGTACCTACTGTACCTACAATATTTATAAACTGAGGTAGCCTGGTGAAATGGATTATAGATAGGTATTATGGCTCGCGTATATGGGGATTTCTGGAAAAATAATCCAGAAATACCCACTGATCTACAGTGGCATGCTACTACGTAGCTAGTAGGGATTTTTCAAAATAAACTGAAATCCTGATATATTCCAGAAATCCCCACTGCTACGACGTAGCATGTCTACAACGTAGCAGTAGGAATAAGAATGATTTATTGTAAAACTGTGTAAAAAAGAGATCTTAAACATAGAGCTAGATAAGATATGTATATATAATAATATAATATAGTAGATACTGGTTTCCTGAATGCCAGTGAACTATATTGCACTGTCTCTTGGCCTTCAACGGAGTACCTAGTTTTACACAAAGGAAAATCACCCATTACTAAAATAACCTTCGTACATTTGTGAATGTAAAGTAGACCAACCTAGATAATAATAGGAATTAAATTAACTATCAATACTAGTAAAAAGTTTAATCGAGGGACAAGACAAAGTAGACTACATAGATAGGTACCTACCGAGAAATATTCTTTGGTAAAACTACATAGATGTACCTACCTTACTACCTACTACCTAAATGGCTAATAATATAGTTAGGTATAAGTAGGTAGGTTTAGTTTGAGTAGGTATGCCTTTAAATCTAATTGAAGATGATTCATACAGCGTCAGGAGGCAACCTATGCCTACACTTAACGGGACACTGTGTGCCTGGGACAATGTTTAGATGGAATAGGCTTGCCCAGCACCTATACCATCCACAGGAAAGACAAGGTCAATACGTGCGGAGCTGAGTAAGCCGCGGGTTTCCTCACGATGTTTTCCTTCACCGTTAAAGCTCGTGTTAATGCGCATATAAATTTTCCGAACGAAAAATCCATTGATGCACGGCCGGGATTCGAACCCACGACCATCGTATCGAAAGTCGAGGTGCAATCCCACTCGGCCAACACGGCCTTTTGAGTAGGTAGGTAGATACAATAATAGTAGGTAGATAGGTACCTCCTTTTTTTTTTAAACGACTTCAAAATTGGAGGAGGTTCACAATTCGGTTGTATTTTTTTTTTTTTTTTTTTTTTTTTTTATGTTTGTTACCTCAGATCTCCGTCATTTAAGAACCGATTTGAAAAATTCTTTTTTTATCTGAAAGGGTATGCATCCAGATTGGTCCCATAATTTTTTTATCAAAATCGGTTTAGTAATTAGGCAGTTAAATAAGAATAACTGGAAAAAACACGTCATACGCGTACACGATATTGCATATTTTGCTTTTCTGTGACGTTTACGAGCAATAGAACGTAAGTACCCACGCAAAAATCTGACAGTCGCCGCGTTAGCGTATTCGAGTTACATTGCGCGTCACTGTCAGCTCGACTGCCAACCGTAGTAGTGTCACCGCGCAGTGTATCTCGGATACATTGCGTATTTTGCTTTTCTGTGGTGTTTACGATCGAAATGCCATCGTCATCATCATTTGATGATGAAGGCGTATCAAATTGAAGTCGGTTTTTCCAGTTTTTTAAACTTATAAATTATTCTATTCAGTTTTGAACTTTTTTTTAAAAACCATCTCATCGCATAAAACCATAGGGACATCTCTATACACATAGAACGTACCTACTCACCTAATAATGTTTTTTTTATTTAATCTAAAATAATTTTAGTAATCTAATTAATGTTTTGTTTTACCTTTTCTAAACAAAGTCTATTATCTAAAAAATATATTTTAGCTTATGACAATCTACATCTATGTGTTGTGTTGCTAAGCAGAGTGGCTACCACGAAAATCGATATTCATAGGTTCGTCGTATCGTTTTGGGTTACACTGCGCAGTGAGGCTGTCACTTTGCAAGAGCCCGCGTCGACACACAAGGCGGCTGCGTAGTGTAACACAAAGTGTCGCTATAGTAGGTGCCAAATAACACCGCAATACAGGTCATTCACCCACCTTCACCACGATGTCGCAAATTTCAATTTATGTATGGCTAATTCTGTCGCTTTCCATACAAACCTGTCGCTAAGACGGTAATCGCTCGAATCTCGTAGTACTGTTTGTTTACCATACATAAATTGAATTTTGTGACATCGTGGTGAAGGTGGGTGAATGAGCTGTATTGCGGTGTTATTTGGCATCTACTATACCGAATCCTCGTTAGTCATCTTTCAAAGTAAAGACCCAGGGCCTCTACCGTGCAAAATGACTTACGAAGATTCGGTAGCGTCGTTTCTGTTACACTGCGCGGTCATCTCGAACGATGACGTGGGCTCTTACGAAGTGACAGCGTCATTGCGCAGTGTAACAGAAACGACGCTACCGAATCTTCGTAAGTCATTTTTCACAGTAGAGTCTCTGGTTCTTTAACTTATCCTGCATAATAATTATATTATATTCTTTTTATTGTCATTAGTAAGTACCTAGATAGAGGATAGAGGCAAGGAATCTTATCTTCTACTCTCTTTTCTTCAAACTATAAACACGACGTATTGACGGTAAAACTGTTGCTTGGTGATTGATAAAATACCTACTTCAGTAGAAACATTCTATAGGTGCTAAAATAGGCCGGTAAGTGGATATTGAACCGTGAAATGATAAGAAACTCAAGACTTCGGCCCACGTAATCATTGTTTTTTCGTCATAAAAATTTCCATGGACATGATCAAATAGGCCCGTATGCTGAATAGGTGCGGTTCGAGGAAGTACTTGGGTGCGTTTCGCCTAGGTGCGATTCATTTAGGTGCGGTTCGAGGAATGCCCCGCTGATTTACTACTTAAGCACTGATCCGGACTCGAGCATCGATTTTTGTATGAAAATCTCTACTCAAATCTATGGTTTAGTAACGATTTGTGTATCGGCACGGCATACGGGCCTAATGATATTTACAAAAAAACACTCCCACATTTGGGATGTAGGTACCTACTAATGCAATATGAAATAAAAAAAACATAATATATTAAAATAATATGAAGGTAGGTACCTGCATTGAGTCAGTGCGATAGATGACGTAGGTACCTATTTGCAATTTACTGTACATAAATCAATCAATCAAAAATATATTTAATTGAACCCTCCACGAATCCTCAGCTGCAAAGTTACACTTTGCTCTTCACGCTGTTTAGGTATCTATCTACCTAATTAATTGTGTGATCTTTATTATTGTTGTACAAATAGTAATCCGCAGTTATAGGTACCTATTACTACTATAACTAATGAGTGCAGTTATGTTGTATTTGTTTTGAAATGAAATTACCCATCCAATTATAACCCGGACACGAAGAACGGCCATGACACTGGGTTACCAAAACATGTTATGCGGAAAAATACAATATTCAAATATAATTTTCTTTATTTAGAATAGTTATATATTCTTAGAGGAAGTCTGAAAGTAGCACCAGTGACGGAGAAAATGAGGAGCAACAGGTTAGCGTGGTATGGGCATGTCATGCGGAGGGAAGGAGAGTCATGTAACGAGGAGAGTGCTAAGTATGAATGTGGATGGATATAGAGGAAGAGGTAGGCCTAAGAAAAGATGGATAGATTGTGTAAAAGATGATATGCATAGGAGAGGAGTGAACACTAAGATGACGAATGATAGAGGAGAATGGAAGAAAAGAACATGATGTGCCGACCCCACCTAGTCGGATAAGGGCAGGAAGAAGAAGAAGAAGAAGATATATTCTTAGCTATATTCATAAGTAACTAGCTTGCGCCCACTACTTTGTCCGCGTCCTGGTTGGTACTTTGATTTTCCGGTATAAAAAGTAGCCTATGTGTTAACCCAGGTTATATATTATAATATATTCCAAGTTTCATTCAAATCCGACTAGTAAGCACCTATGTAGGTACCATAAATTCAACATACCTACGTTCCTTTAGACTTGCGATTCTACTGTGTAGGTACGGTACGGTACTAGGTGCAAAGAGTACATTCCTCGGGCATCGGCCGCTGGAGCAGAATCTGATGCAATAGTACCTTGAGCTTTGGGAAGGGAGCTGATGAAACCATGCGCAATGTTTCCGAAGCATGCCACAGGCTTAGAAATAATCCAAAACAAACAATTTGATCTTGAAATTTGTTTTTATGTCATTCGTAGTGGCTAGTATCTAATCTGTGGGACAAATAAACATGTAGCGACACACCCGCGTTCTCGACCAATCACAGAGCTCCGTGCGCACACTCCCTCACTTTATAAAGAACTCCTGCGCCGATTTTCAAACACTTTTAGTTCGGAATCCTGTTACTAAACACCTAATTATTAAATGGGTGATCGATTAAATAGAATTAAATATTATAGGTGGTTAATAATCCTATTCAGTTTCAGTAATTTTGATCGAATTTAGTTAGTTATTGTCAAATTTGTTCTCAAGTATTACCTAATTTATAATAAATATTTTATTAAAATGTTGCATTTCAAAACTATTCCTGAAGACTACGTGAGAAAGGCGGCACAGTAAGTTTATTTTAATTAATTTCCGAACTAATTAAGTAATTGTATTTATTATTCCTAGCTAAAATTAAATAATAAAGTTTTCGGCTACATTTCCCTGACAAAATAAAATAGAGAAAAGGTATGTAGGTAATTAAGTTAAATTTAGTACCTAGGTTAGGTTGCTTCCTAATTAATTTCCAAGCATGGAACAAATCTTCTTTGATGTGTATTTAAATAATATCTAAGTAATTAAATGTTAAATTTTTCTAATTTAACTTCCCGGAGATAAAAACCCTTCTTGTTTTGTAAAGTTGTTTGCTTTGGACCTATAAATATTAGGACATCTTTCTTATACCTTTTCTTTTTGGTTAAATTTAGATCTTATTCCCATTTTATAGTCAATCAAGAAATCAAAGTTTTTTATTGACTGTAATCATTGTATTTTTTTATTATAAAACTTTACTTAGGTTATAAAAATATTGCACCTAATAAACTAAATTTGATTTCAAATACTTACGAAAAAGTAGGTACAATATAGGTATTATTATTTTATATTAGGTGATTATTTGAATATGTTTTATCAAGCAAACTAGGTAACTAATAAATTGGATTGGTATTCAAAGAGATCTTTGTACCTATCTCTGACTATATTTTGCTACAGACAAAGGGCTTATTTACGTCGAAACGCAATCGACTGATAGCGTTTAGGTACTTTTACATCACTATGGGAACTTTTGCTAGGTTTAACAAGTTCCTTAGGTACAAAAAAAGCCTCAAACAAACAAATATTTTCTATGTGCCTAGTGTGCCTACACGTAGGTATGTGTTGCGTCTTATTTTGTACCTACATACTCGTAACTACTGAGAGCCACCTTCGTCTTTGTAACTCATGTATTTGTCCACAGATGTGCCCAAATAGCACTAGGTTGCAGCCGAGCAGCGCACCAAACTGCTCTAAGAGGAGCTTCCAAGCCTAGCCCTCAACTAGCTGCTCTCACTCCGAAGGTGCGTACCTAATCCAGGTGTTATTATATCTGTTCTAGTCTAAGCCTCTCCAGTCTAAGGCCCGTATGCTGATATACTACTCAAGCAGTGATCCGGACTCAAGTATAGATTTTTGTATGAAAACCTCTACTCAAATCTATGCTTGAGCACAGGCTTGAGTAACGGTTTTTGATCAGTCTTCGTTTTCTCAATCTCGTTACATATTGAACTTTCTGTGTATTACCTTAACCATAGCTCACAATTGCTATCACCCCTCTAGATTTTTCCCTATGCCGGCATAATAAAATGTGGAAACTCGAAGCAACCTTTATACCCTTTTTCCATTATACAAATCTGGTAGCTTAGCAGGTGATTTTTCCTGACAGTTCTGTAGTGAAAGTTTTCTTACCAGGTCCGTGCATTTGTGGAGCGCAGTGCTGCTCTATGCCAGCCAGAACATGTGCATGTTTGTGACGGTTCTGACGGGGAAGCCAGCGCTTTGCTAAGCCTCATGCAGCAGCAGGGCACCGTCAAACGCCTGCCCAAGTATGATAACTGGTGAGTGAAAGTAACACAGGTTTATGTGCTTCTGATGATGAAGACTATTGATCATTACTCCCATCTGTCTTAGTCGTGAACAGCCATCTCTTTCAGGGAAACAGATCTGTCCTGATACGAAAAAAAGCTTGTGATATTTTGAAATTGTATCTCTTGCCATTTTCTCCAGCTGGCTAGCCAGAACAGATCCAGCGGATGTCGCCCGCGTGGAGTCCAGAACCTTCATCTGCTCGGAACGGGAACGCGATGTGGTGCCTCAAGCTCGTGCTGGACAGAAGTCTGCGCTGGGAAACTATATTACAGCTGGGGATTACGAGAAAGCAGTTGGAGAGCGTTTTCCGGGGTGCATGCGGGGTGAGAAAAATCAAGCTTTTCTGTGTCTTTAGTCGGTAGAACTCAAGAACTCTGTAGTACCTTTAAACCCTGCTAAGGTTTCTTCGGATAGCATTCATTGGGAAGGTGTAGGGTTCTACTCATTAAGGCTAAGTAGTGTTCTACAACGATCTTTATACAATATGTAGGCAATGCTAATTATTTCAAAAGAAAATATTTAGAACAAAGGGATTAAAGTTGTATCTTTGTTTATCAGTTCGGTCGCACTCTATGAGAGCTAGATACTTATATCATAAATAAAATAAAATGCTAAAAATAGAACATAATTAATTGTACAGGTCGCACCATGTACGTGATTCCATTCTCCATGGGTCCCGTTGGTTCTCCTCTCTCCAAGATCGGTGTGGAAGTCACCGACTCACCTTACGTGGTCTACTCCATGCGGGTTATGACCAGGATTGGTAAGTTTATTACATTTACCTTAGTTCATTATTTGAAACTTTGGGAGTTTTTTTTATTCGCAAAAAGTGATCTCTGTTTTAAACCGACTTAAAAAAAATCATATCCAATCAATATTCTTAATATGGTACACATAGACGCGTAAGTAGTTAGCTTTGCAGTAAATATTTACAACCGCAAAGTGATTGGTTACCTACCAAAGTTCTAGGTAGGTACCTACCTATACCTACCTAAATGAATCAAGAATTAGTATTCGGACTTTAGTATCTGCGACACCAATTCCTTCTTCGATAAACCCAGCAGAGTAGATAGATACCTAGGTACTATTAGCTTGGGAAAATTTTGATAATTTACAGTTACTTTTTCAAGTTCATAACGGGAATTAGAACGTTTTTATAAAAAATAAATAGGTATGTAAGTACTTTAGGTACCTACTTATCCACGATTTTTATATAAAAATCTCTATTCAAATCTATGCTTGAATAACGAATTCTATATAAGCATGCAAGGTCCGATTGCGGCCTGTGAATAGGCTCATTTTAATAGTAATTTCTACCATCATTTCAATACACTTTTTTCCTCTGTTCCACCAGGAGCCAAAGTCCTGGAAGCATTACGTCAAGACGAGCAGTTTGTTCGATGTCTGCACGCGGTGGGCAACGCGGGTACCGCAGGCTGGCCTTGCGACCCGCAACGTACCATCATACTGCACAAGCCGACCGATAACGAGATCATCAGCTATGGTAAGCAACTCCTCTGTCTGATATATTTATTTATTTGATATTCCAGAAATCCCCACCAAGAAATCCCTAACAGTGGGGATTTGTTTTTTTAGAAATCCTTACCACTACGACGTAGCACGTCTACAACGTAGCAGTGAGGATTTCTGGAATTTTTGTTCCAGAAATCCCCACTAAGTATGTGGTTCCTATTAAAAGTCTTTCTTTATCCATTGAAATCGGCTGAGTTTATACTTCTCTAAATCTAAGTAGTTCTTACATCTATGGTTACTACCACTAGCTAGAGCCTAGCAGCTAGACTGTGGAGTTTCCCGGGACTTTACTACCACTAGCTAGAGTCTAGCTAGTGGTAGTAATAGACTTTACTACCACTAGCTAGAGTCTAGCTAGCGGTAGTAATAGACTTTACTACCACTAGCTAGACTCTAGCTAGAGGTAGTAAAGTCCCGGGAAATTCCTAGTGTGCGAGTTGTTATAATCTTCTTACAGTTTGATTCTTTTGAAAAAATCTATAATACCATTGTTAGTTTTGATGATTTTACAATGTAATTGTTAGTTTGGTAATTTTATAGGTACAATTTGTTTGTTACTTTGATGATTCTGTTGAGCTAGAGCAAGAAATTGTTCCTACAACATGCTTTAACTTCATCATGATAATTATGCCCTTTACAACTGTATTCCGTGCTTCACAATTTACTGCTAAAGCACTGGATCCGGAGACTTACGTAATGGTGGGCATACACGCTACGAGAAATCGTTACGATCTAGTACTCTTCGAACGGTACCGATAAATCGCTACATGTATGTTATAAAACTGTACAGTCTGATCGTAACGATTTCTCGTAGCTTGTATGCCCACCATAAGCATTGAGTAACGTTTTGTGTATCGAAATTTTTCGGCATACGGGCCTAACGCTCGTATTCTGATACAAAAATCGTTATTCAAAAGTAGATTTAAGTAGAGATTTTCGTACAAAATCGATGCTTGAGTCCAGATCAGTGCTTGAGCAGTAAATCAGCGGCATACGGGCCTTAGAATGTTACATTCCCCACAGGTAGTGGATACGGCGGTAACAGCCTTCTCGGCAAGAAATGTTTCGCACTACGTTTGGGGTCCGTCATCGCGAGACGCGAGGGCTGGCTGGCTGAGCACATGCTAGTAAGTTCATCACCATTCATCATTCCCCTGCCCTTATCCCACGCTAGGTGAGGTCGGCACAATATTATGTTTTCTTCTTCCACTCACTCCTATGCTAGTGAGTTATGCTATTTGAATGGAATAGAGGCCTCCAGAGTTGGCCACTTACTTTACCTATGTTGCGTTTAGAGTAGGCGGCAGTGGGCATGAGCCTAATCTAAACACGATAGTGCCTCTGTCCCGGTTCGTGCCCATGTTATGTAAGTAAGTGCTCTAATAAGAATAAAGGTGATGTTGCTGTGCAATAAATCCGGAATTAATCGTGGCAATAAGCTGAGTGTGAACACTACATAACATAATTTGGGATAGATATCCTAGGATACGAAGACTTAAAAATACCTACCTAATTATGTCAAGAGACAGTAATTTGGTAGATACTTATGTGTAGTAAACACCTTAATACCAGTAATATTTTACTAGGTACCGACTTCTACAATATTCGCTAGGTACCAATAACCGAAGCAGGTATCAATGAACCACCACTTTCCAGATCGTCGGTATCACAGACCCCAGCGGTCGCAAAAGGTACATCGCAGCAGCCTTCCCCTCTGCTTGTGGAAAGACAAACCTGGCCATGATGACGCCAACCTTGCCAGGGTACAAAGTGGAGTGTGTGGGTGACGACATCGCTTGGATGAAGTTTGACAAAAATGGAGTGTTACGAGCTATTAACCCAGAAAATGGCTTTTTTGGTGTTGCACCAGGTAATTTCTAAATAGGCAAGCAAGCTCGTAGGGTATGAGCCGCCTGAAGGCCTTCGTCATGGCTTAACGTCTGCTAGAGCGGGACCGACAGTTTAACGTGCCCTCCGAAGCACGGAAGCGCTCAGATGTAAATTCCACTAACGGTCACCCATTCAAATAGTGGCAGCGCAGGACGTCGCTTAACTTAGAGAATTGGTGAAGATTGACTAAGCAAGCTGCGCCACAAGCGCTTCAATAGGTAGGTAAATAGGCAATTTATCTTGTGCGAAGAAACAACTCAAAAAAACTGACCTAAATTATGCTAGGCATTGCTAGGTTACCTACAACTAATACTATACTAGTAGGTACTTACAAGGAGGTAGGTTTTGTTTTTGCTAAGTAGGTAGGTAGTGTTGGGTAGGCACCTACCTAGGTAGTTATTCAATATGATTTGATTATGTATGGTCAGATAAGACTATTTGTAACTGATGTGTATGATAATTTATTGTGATGGTTTCCAGGAACATCAGAGGCCACTAACCCCATGGCAATGGCGACGATCTTCAAAAACACGGTGTTTACGAACGTAGCTGAGACGCAAGATGGCGGCGTGTGGTGGGAAGGCATGGGCCAGGCCCCTGAAGGACTCACTGATTGGAAGGGCCAGCCTTGGGCGAGAAAGACTACCGCTGCTCATCCTAATTCAAGGTAGCTACTAGATATTTTCAACGTTTTTGGAGTAGGTACCTACAAGATTAGGTAAAATCTAAAACTTACCGTTTTTTAATCTATAGGTAGAAGGGATTTCCTGTTTTTTATTTTTTGGTAGAATGGCTAAAACTTACCAAGCGTTGCTTGGCTTGCTTGCTTTAAAGCATCAGTTACCAGCTGCCAAAAATTTCCCTAAATCGGGGTAAATCACGCAAACGATTTGTACTGCTATATAGTAGTAACCTCAACACAATATTTTGATTGCAGCTTCTTGATTAAAAAATCTAAAGTCTCTTAATATACTATTGCTTCACAAAGATACCATGTATCACGTACCAACCAACTTGTAACAGTTACTAAGTTCACACGTTTTCCCAGATTCTGCACCCCAGCCGGACAATGCCCCATTATAGATGACGCATGGGAGAGTTCAGAAGGAGTGCCCATCTCCGCCATCTTACTCGGAGGGCGAAGGCCTGAGGGCGTGCCTTTAGTGGTCGAGTCACGTGACTGGCAACATGGCGTGTTCATGGGAGCTGCTATGAGATCTGAAGCAACCGCTGCTGCTGAGCATAGCGTAAGTGATATATTGTTAAAATACAAGTTACATTATAACTAGGTTTGTTTCTTAATTTTTTAGCAGCAGAAAACTTTATTGTTTGGTTTAGACGGTTTAGTTGTCAGTAAATTCTACCACATTTTTATTATTTTTAAAATGTATATGTAATAAGACTTGTATTTTTTTACTTGAATTACGAAGCGCTCGTGGCGTAGCTTGCTTAGTCAATCTTCACCGATTATCTAAGGGCTTCCGTGCTTCGGGGGGCACGTTAAACTGTCGATCCCGGTTCGTTAAGCCATGACGGAGGCCTTATAAGGCAGCCTAAAAACTCCGTCACCAGAGTTGGCTACTAACTCATACGAGCTTGCTTGCTTGCTTACTTGAATTACAGAGGTGAATAGCTTAACATCAAATATGTATTCACAGGGTAAAGTAGTAATGCACGATCCGTTCGCAATGCGTCCATTCTTCGGGTACAACTTCGGCGAGTACCTGCAGCATTGGCTGTCGATGCCGCAGCCGGGGCGTGCCATGCCCAAGATATTCCACGTTAACTGGTTCAGGAAGAACGAACAGGTAATATATTATTGCTACTTTCTAACCGGTTGTTTATAGAAATGTATCTTCTTTAGGTATTGACTGATGTCTGTAACTTTTGATGAGCGTCGTGAACTTTGGCTTTTCGGGTTTATAAACCATCAACCAACGGTCAGCAAACTATAAAAATCTTAGCTCACCTAATTTTAGTCGTCTAAAGCAAGTCTAAGCCAAGACGCATTGAGCACTTCAAGTCTAAACATTTTATATGTTATGACTCATGGTCCAAGCATAGAATAGAGTTCTCAACTATTCCAGAGGCATTTGTAAATTCCGATTTCTAGCTGCTTGTTGTCCGTTTGCTTAGAAGACTATAAATTACTGGGTCAATTTCAACATCAGACTGTATTGACAAGATTATTGTAGGCCTATTTTTAAACAATTTAAATCCTAACAGGGTAAATTCCTCTGGCCTGGTTTTGGTGAAAACTCCCGCGTTCTTGACTGGATTCTACGCCGCTGCGACGATGAACCTTGCTACACAGAAACTCCATTAGGCAACGTGCCTTCAGCCAACGCATTGAATACTGACGACTTGGGCGATTTGGATATGAAGAGCTTGTTCAGTATACCTAAGGACTTCTGGCTACAAGAGGTAACTAAATCTTAACAATTTAGACCCTATAATAGATTTGTACGTACCTAAGTATTTCTTGAGTACAATAAACAATTATCTGTCTACCTTTCGTCAGTTCACCATTGGGTCCTACGCTTCTTTTGCCCTTTTTAAGCCCGAATTAAAAAAGGTGTTAAGTTTGAGGCCCTAGTGTATGTATTGTGTATGACCTCGTAGCTCCGAAAGTAGAGCTCAGATTTAATTATTTACGTATACCTAGGCATTGTAATTTGTTTTTTATTTCAGACCGATGCAATCGAAAAGTATTTCAAAGACGAGGTTGGCGAGGATCTACCTCGCGCGATGTGGGAAGAACTAGACAAACTTCGTAATAACATTAAGCAATCGTAAACTGTAAACCAAAGATTCATAACTGCTTTTACAAGCCCGTTAAACATTCATTGCCCATCTAGTTTTATTAAGACTTAAATCATAATTATCTGACCGAGATTAAAAACGCTTAAACACAAATCTCATGAACATTCCCGGTTTAAGTTTTGATATTATAAAATAATTTAGAGAAATGTACCTATATTTTAGAAAGATGTATAGAATTAGAAGGATGATATTTTCGTTGCGAAAATACCAGGCTGTGTTATAGGATTATAAATGTATTTAAGTTTTAATTTAAGATTGTATTTTACTTAATTTTAGATAATTTATGTATGTTTCTTGCTATTAATAAAAACCCGACAATTATTTAAACAATACTTACTGTTTTACTGAAGTAAATCCAGACCATAAAATAAATGAGAGCAAGTATTTATGGCAATGATAGTAGGTAATTATGCCTCAGTGAATTATTTCATGTGTTTAGCAGAAAATACTCTAACTCCATCTTGAGTAGAAGCCCTGGCGTATTTCGTTAGTAATGCATTTACATTTAACTTCTCCGTCGCAAAACACCTGAAATAAAGAGATATAAATATAGGCTAGGTATTAGAGCTGCGGCTTTTGGAACTACTTTAGTATACCAACCTATAGAAGTCCACAGCTGAACATAGGACACCACAGGGTCTACTCCCCAGTGGACATGCTCTTCGAGGCAATGTATCGTGTGTGTAGTGGGCCATTTATTAGTCCTAAATGATTATTGGTCTAGTAGATTGATAACTTACTCAATATATGGTGAAATTTGATCAACTGTCCACTTGGGTTTCGTCTGGAATAGGATTTTGAACCGTTCATTTATATTCTCTGGCAGATCGCATTCGGAAAATCCCCAGACTACTTGAGGCGTGCTCGATTTATCTATCAGCGCTATTCCTGATAACAGAGATTCCTAAAACAAAGTAATAAACATGTGTCACAATTAATATTGTACCTACCTACTCATTTATTTAGTTTCGCAGATATGTAGGTATTCTTGTTTCGTTTTAGAAGGTTGATGATAATGTGAGAACTTTGTCACCTTTATCTATCAACTTATGTATGTACTCATAGCGAATGTGTGTAATTGGTGAATTAGGGAATCGAGATTTGAAGTTTTGACGATTGAAAAAAATGGTTGACCCGCTAGGGGCGCTTAAGGTGACATACAGAAAATCTCGAATTCGACGTTTTATTTTCGAGAACAAAACTCAGACTCAGCACTTTGAAGCTTAGCTACATGCAGTGTAAGATTAAAATGCAGTGATTAGATGATCAATGGTTACAAATTTATTTAAATCTGATTATATTTCCAAATCTGAAAAAATGGAAGATTCAACTTACATCTGTGATCATCCCTTCGGGCACAGAATCCCGCCAAGCTTGCAAGAACTCAACCAGATTAAACTTCCCTGCGCTCTTCAATAGAACTCTAGCTAAAAATCTACAGATGTGATCCTGTCTATATTGATAATACTGTACACCATCTTCAACTGTCGTTTTTTCTGTGTAAAATCCGAATACAGCGTCCAAAATAGATTCAGGCACTAATTCTTTTAAGCTTTCTAAAGTTACTTCTTTAGATACTTTATCAAGTGACCAAGAGTTCTCCTCAATCAGATCTAGCATGTAAGAAAGTACTCGAAACTCAAAATCAAAGTCTAACAAACGATAGTTCCCGTCAATGTTTATCGCTTGAACTTTTATTAGTTCCTGATCTAGCTCTTTTCTAGATGCCTGTATTTGATCGAATATATCTTCATAACTTAGCAGTTTTGATTTGTCTATTGCGTATTCTAGCTCAGGGCCTTGGTATTTAGAATGTTCTAACAGCTTAACAAGTTTGGATAGTTTTGGTTTGCAAGGTTTCAATTCGTAGTATGTAAAGAACGTATTGACTATGTCTTTATTTTCTATCTTCCTAGGAGGTCTGCCGTCATCGGAATCAGTAGATTTATTTAGACTGGCGTTAGATTTATCTAGTGAAGTGTCTGAGTCGTCCATGGAGTTGTTTTGTATGGTCTCATCAAGACCGGTTGAAGCTGCGAATAATAGTTCGGGTACAAGCAGTAAACTATTAGACGTTTCTGCTTCTTTCACGTCGTATGTTTGGTCACTTGTACAGAGAACTACGTTTTCATCCGAATCACCTATAAAGTTTTAAAAATTTCAAGATTCGTTATAAATATCAAAATTCGTTAAAAATCTCAAGCCATTATTATTTTTACCTTTGAATATTAGTTCATTTCCAGCCTCGATTTGTTTAAGTAAATTATCATCAAGTAGCATAAGCCTTAGGTTATCATTTTGTTTACTTGGCTCGGGAAATCTCAATATTTGTGTAGTTTCAGTTAACTCCGACTCGTGGAGTTTTGCTGTTTTGATAACTTTCCTAACTTGTTCAGAAGTTCTTGTATCGTCTCTGAAAAAAAAAAAAATTTACCGCCTTTTAGCGCTGTAATTGAAAAACTAGCATTGGCAATACTTTTTGTTTGTCTTTGGTTTAGACGATTTGACGCTGTCATTTAAACTGACTGTCATTCATGACATTGACGTCTCAACTATTATTTTATTCCGATTTCTGAAATGTAAATTCACGAACCGATTTCTTACCGAAACAGGTTTTTAATGTTATTTCTAGTGGTTTAGTACAAATAAATCAAAAAAATGTCGTTGTTCAGTGATATCCTATCACCTAAAAGTGAGGAGAAGAAGAGCCAGGCTGGAGCGAACCTGTCCCCCTATCTCAACTTCGATCCTTCCTACATCCCGAAAGTTCAGCCAGAATTCTTGTACCCTGATGACAGTCACATGGCATCCACAGCACGAAGGTCTAACGTAGCGCTACCGATCATAGGAATGTCTTTCATGACTGGTTCAGGTATTTTCTGATGAAATTTCTAACCTCAACTTTTTATATAACTCCAAAATTGTGGTGTAGGTACTCTAATGTTCAATTAAGTGGTCGTACCAATGTGAGCTAGGTGACAAACCTTCCTAAACTATGCAAGATCTCAATGTCAACTTGTTCGATACATTTCAGGTTTGGGAGGTGTGACCGGACTGTACAAAGGCTTAAGAGCAACAACTCTGGCAGGACAAGTTGGGAAAGTACGGAGGACACAAGTAGTCAACTACATTATGAAACAAGGTTAGAAGCCATTTCTTCCCCAATTTACAGAAATACATCTTTGAACAGACAACAGCGAAGAATTTTAAAGTTTTCATTTAGCTAATATTGAGCTACCTAATAAAGAACACAAATCATAATACAATTAGGGTATTATTAGGTAAGTATTATTAGGTAGGTAAGTATTATTGGTTAGTACATATGTGTGCTAAGTAAAAAATATATTGAGCTGAAAATTATATAAAACCCTAATTTGAATATTTTCAAATATATTCCAGGGACCACAACTGGCTGCACATTAGGCATCATAGCGTCATTCTACTCATGCATAGCCCTCGGTGTAACCTGGCTCAGAGATAAAGAAGATACCGGGAACACCTTCATAGCCGCTGCCACCACTGGCATGATCTACAAAAGCACCTCAGGCCTCCGTTCCATGGGTCTCGGTGCCGCTGTCGGTCTCACCCTAGCCGGAGTATACACACTAGTCACAGACAACGACAATATATGGAGCAAAGCAAAATACAATCGATTGTGATCAAAACCGCCTTTAGTTTTATGCGCATAGACTGTTTATTTTTAGTTTGTTATTGATGCGTCCCACACATTAAAAGTTCATTTAGAATGTTTCTACACAGCTTGGAAACAACGTTACTATAGTTTATAGCTTCGAGATTCAGTTCTTAATGTGAGGGTTGCTCAAAAATACCAAAGGATTTGTCAGGTGCATAGGATTTATTTACTCCCATATCTTAAGCACTGTTGATTTGTCCATGTAAGTGCTGTTAAATTAACCGATATTGTTTACCCCAATCGGTGAAGAGAAAATAGCACAATTTTAAATAAGAGTTAATAAAACTAATTACTTGAAAAATAACATTTATTTTATTTACATACATAGTCAGTGCATTTGTACGTTTATATACATTGCGGTTCAAATTATGGGATATGCTATCAGTAGTGGATTGATAAGTTATTGAGCAAACAGCCTTAGGTAAGCACTAATGTACCAAAAATATTATTATTTAAAGAGTCTAAATTTGGCACCACCAGGCGTACTAAAAATATATTGATTGTTCAAACAATATTCCTTTATTATTAGATGAACCGTTTACAAGCAAAGTTATTTCAGCATTTGCTAGCAGATCGTGGTCAATGTCAAATAGATATGGAAGACAGATAAGAAAAAGCATACTGAGTTAATTAACTTAAATAGAAGCATTACATACAAGTTAATTTAATCTAATGTATATTTAACATGTTTTTAAAATATCTGGACAGTTTTAATATTGAATTAATACGACAATACAACTTTATTATGTTGTGATGTAAATTAACGTTCATTCCCGTTCGTCTCATTGGGTTTCGTCCCACCAGTGGGACGAACGGGAATGCAGAAAATAACTTATTTTATTACCGTTCATCCCACTGATATGGTGGTGGGTCGAACGGGAATGAACGTAAATTAAAAGAATTCCTATAAATAATTAAGTTTATTGCAATGTTGGATGGATTATTTAGTTTAGCTACTGCAAGATATTCTTAGGAGAGGTCAAGTGATTGAGATTATTTACGGATTGATCATGAGTAGGTTAGATAATTTTTAGTTACAAATTCTTATTCTTGGTGCCCCACAAACAATCTACATTCACAAGGTCCACTCTTGGACCACCATGTTGAGGTCACTGACCTTGAGGTCTGTCTGAGCAGAGATCCTTTGACACAGACTAAATAAGATTTATTATGTTACATACATAGGTCATACTCAGTTATTTTATAGTTAACGCCCACATAGTGGAATACCTTAAGATTATAAAACTATCGAGTTAAAACTTATTTTATTAATCGACAATTATATTTCATTCCTTATTGAAAACTCATATTACCTACATAAACTCAACTTAATACTACCTTAATTAAATATCTACCTTTCTGTTAAACTTGAGTACTTAGGCAGGCAGACAGATAAACATATCTCTTAATTAATTTTGAAGTTCAGTGAATTCATATTGTCCGGTACTTCTCACTCTATTATGTACCTCATAATACAAACCATATCAATGATCTCTAGATACTTATTATTCATGTAAAACTCATAGATTTTCTCGTAAGTTTACAGAGATTTAGAAGCCAAGGTACATCACTTTCTCAAGCAAGCAACTAAGATTGCAGTTACTTATAAATAGCTTTAGGGTGCTTACATAAACAAACAGGTTCCCGGTACGGGCGGGGTCGGTACCGATTGGTGCGGTATTAATTTCTATGATATCTTATGCGCTCACCTATAAAGACAGTAAGAAAAGTGTTAATGGACACATTCTTAGTCGTAATTTACGTTAAAAAAATAAGCATAATTAGCCTACAAAATATTGCTAGATCGTAATGCTGCTAGAGTACGTTAATTTTAAAGTACAATATCGAAATCGTTTAAACTTGTCGGTGTTTCTTATTGCAAGTTAACCCTGCACCGATCGGTACCGACCCGCCCGTACCGGAAACCAGTTTGTTTATGTAAGCACCCTTCATTAGGTCTGAGGTTATTATGAACCTACACCAAGCTGAAGGTACTATTCTGAGCATTCATTTCAATATTCAAATTGTTTGCACTATCTTAACTGTTAACAGTTCAGTATCAATGCTGAACCTTGAAATTTTTTAGTCAGATTTCGGAAAGCATTTAGTTACCATCTATGGCAATTTGTGTAACAATACACTTACGTAAACTACTCAGAATGTAGGTACTCTGACTCTGAGCGTGTAAGTGGAGTATAGTTAATAGGCCATTTCAAGAGTAGAGTGAATAGGTATCTTGGTAAACATGCTACGTCGTCGACCACATCAGATTGTAGTCAAATGGTTACTTAAATTGTATAAAAAAAAATTTGCCTCTTAGCAAGAATAGTTTCATATATATATATATCAAGTCATGAAACCCAGATTGTTACATACAAGTAACAGATAGCTGGTATTTGCAGTCATTGCTGCATCCTCTTAGTGTTGAGGCGCAGCACTGTTGATGTCACGAGGCCGCATTTAGTATTAACTTCATATCATCGGGCAAAACACAGTTCAGGTCATCAAGCCGCCTTCCTAGCAATGTCCGAGTGTTGTCAGCCACTGGGGGGTTACTTTTTAACACTTCCCTCAGTTTCAACACCATATCTACTATTTCCACTTCCTTTTTACCAATGGACCACTTCTTCAAGTCGCTTTCCGCTAATGCTTCCAGTTGTAATGCATGCAGCTTGTTTGTCAAGTAACTGTGCCGTTCATGGAACCATGCACTGAAATTCGGTGTCCTAAAGAAATTTCTGTAAAGGCCGATCCAGTCTCCTTTTATACCACTGGTGAGTTGAGGTCCTGATTGCTGGAGCATGGCGAAGAAGTCTTCCGGGTTAAATGGATTGGGGACCGGTGGTGCTTTGAAGGGGGATATATTTTTCTGTAATGGCATCAACGAAAACATGTATCTTTCTAAAGGTATCATGAAGCTTTGAGTCAGTTCTAGTAAGTGGCGTTTGACCATTGCCGTTTGAACTTCTGATGGGCGATCGGTTCGGATCCCATTGTGAAGCTTCTTTATAATAGATTTATCTTTTTCCAAAAAGGGCTTGTATTGAGTGTAGACTCCAGGAGCCGTATCTAAAAGCTTGATGTTGCCAACTTTCCTCAATTTAGTTTTGATAGAGGTTGAATCACCAAGTTTTATAGTGTGCGGCCAATGTTGCAGTGTTTTTGTAAAGAATGGATTGGTTACACCAAGTATGACGCAAGGTGGATTGTATTGCTTTCTAGTGAACTCTTTGAATTCACTGTCGTGGATTGTGAAATAAGGACGGTACTCTGCAGAAAATGGCAATGGTTGGATCAGGCAGGTCAGTGCTTGTACTAAAGCTGAGCACTCGGTCGGTGAGCTGGCCATCACAACAATAGGCTCAGCTGTCAGCACCAGCTCCCATAGCAAATGGAGGTGTGAGATCACACTAGATAATGCATCAAAAACATTCACATCCTGTAAAGATGCCAAGATATGAGGCACATTTCGTGAATCTAATGGCTTGGCAATGTCCGACCTTGTTATCTTTCCAGTCTGTTGATTTGGAATGTATGACTGAAACACCGTTCCCAAAACAGGCAGTAGAACATTCTGACCAGCGTCTAATCTAGGCCACCTATTGATGTCGTGACAAGCGGCTTCTAAACTCCTCTCGCCTTCCTCGAAATGCTTGGGGGCAATGAGCTGAATGACCTTGTAGAAAAGATTACTAAATGGTAATCTTGTTAGTAATATTATGCTCTTTTGGAAATAGCCTCGAGGCAACGACGGATCTTTGACCTGACGGAAATAAACGAAGCCCCAGTAGTGCGAGCAATCTGCGCGTAGAGTAGCCTCACTGTCCTCATTGTATGTTATCTGCTGGCGAGTTAGCGGCGTCCTTGACCGTAACCGCACATGGAACTGTGTGTCACCCATACATCCAGAGTTAGAATCCGGGAACGCTAGGTAGCAAATATTGCATTTTTCTTGATCAGTCAACTTCACGCCTGGAGGGTATACACTTTCCATGGCCTGGCCCAGCTCCAAATCGAAGGTCACGACACAAATGCAATGGAGCCAGTCAGAGAATTTGCTCCATTTTTCTTGAAACTCCAATTCTTCCGTGGAGACATCGTCGCAAGAATGCATTCCACAAGCCATGTTGAGGCATTAGCTTTTATGCATTCCGGAACTGTATAACTTTACGTTCGTAGTAACACATCACAAGCATACACAATTACCATACTTTGCAGCGCGTAAATTCAGTTATAAACATTTTTTTGTCACAAAAACGATAAAAACAACGGAGGGAGAGGATGCGCAAAACGCAAAACAGCTGTTTGCTTTAATTGCCTGTTTCGGGCAATATGGCGGCGGCACTGGCTGGCGCCAAAACCAATCGTTGTATGGTTCGTAAAAAAGAAATAGTAGGCTACTCCACTCAATATAAAATAAAGGTGGTACTCACCCACAATACATAATTTATGATTTCACCTATCTTCTATGTAAAAAATACACATTAGAGAGTATGACAAAGTTTTTCAGAAACTTTACTTTTGTTTGACAATCACTAAACAAACAAAACAATATTTGACAGTTTTGTTGACTTGACTTATAAAAACGTTTCGTTCAACGTAATGCAAACAAGTTACAAGATGGTTATTTGCTTATTTATGTGTTACAATTTGGTCATAACTGTAGGAGGCACTTTACAACTTATTCACCTTTTCCAGGTATCGCAAATGTTTTGGGCGCCTAAGCCTAGCAAACCAAACTAACTTATTATATAAATATGTATGTTCGTATGTACATTTTTTTTGTACATACTCGAATTTTCTTCTATTTCCACCCCAAAAGAAGTAGGTGTGTACTTACAAAGAACGGAACGTAAATTATAATGTTCTCGAATAACTGGCGCTAAAGAAAGTTCAGATTCTTCAGTGCACCAACTTAGCACTTATCCTGGCACTTCGACTTCCTGAAGCAAGCAGAATTCAAATGATCAATCACAAGTACCTATCTGCATTCCGGAATAACTCTAGCAAATGATAGGAAGATTGCGATTGGCCATCCGCATTCCGGATGCCATCTAGTCTCACCCCCAAAGTCATACTACATATTATCTTAGGTACCTACAGAGTTTTTACTCTAGGGTTAAACTCCAAAGATATACCTACACGCTAATGTGCTGTTAGCAGCTTGAAATGTAGAGTACAAAATAAAATGCCAAAATTCAGTTTTTTTAATGAAACCGGTGCTTGCGGGTTTCGGTATAGGGTAAGTAGGTATAAGTAGTTGGTATAGCAAAAGAAAAAAGTCGACGTTTAATGGCATATTATTTATTGTGTAAACTGAAATACAGGATCAATTCAATGAGCGAGCACCATTGACTATGATTTCTGCTCATTCTAACATTCGGTTACTGACAAATTAAACAGATTTATATTTGATAGCTACATCTTTGTATATCAAGTCTAGTAGACACGATGTTTCTATGAAAATTATTCTTATAATTCAATAT
This sequence comes from Eulithis testata, assembly GCA_947507515.1. NCBI lineage: Eukaryota > Metazoa > Arthropoda > Insecta > Lepidoptera > Geometridae > Eulithis > Eulithis testata. The sequence goes on along the minus strand of OX382218.1, from coordinate 4,774,909 downwards.
TTACATAACATTAAATTTTAAGAGTTATTATTATTTATATGGGTAAAGTAGTTAAGGTGTTATATTGATAATCATTTCATGCAGATCCTGTTTCAAAAGAACATTTTATTTTTTTACTAAAATAATGATTCAAAAAAACTTCAGGTCATTGGTAATACCTATGTAACTGTGAAGCTTTTTAAAAATAAATATAGCCACGAATAATACTTGAAGTGGATGCATGAGTCAAAAAATAAAGTTCTATTTAGGGAGACATTTTGTTTTCAAAAATCTGCCTTTGAGTGGTGGGCTATTAACTATTTACAAAATAGTAAGTATACAAACTTATTCCATCACATATTTTAGCTTTTGATCCAAAATATTAGTATATTCATTTTATTTATAGTAATTAATACTAGATGAGGATGCCACCACTCCCATACTAGACTTGAAGGGGTTACATTTTTGAACTATAATTTGAATAATAATATTATCCTAAGTACTAAATATTTACACCCAACATGTGTAATAAAAAAAATACAATAATGCACCACAGCGCGGACCATAAACAATAAAAAAGAATACAAAATTATTATCACACACTATGACATAATCATTTTCAAACACTTCTTTGCATAACTGTACATTCCATCAAGTAGAAAAAAATGAATTGTCTATGGCCCATATAAGTACAGAATTTAAAATATTAACTAGAAAGCGCTAGGAATACACAAACACAAATGTGCAATATTTTTACCCGACTGTGCGGAGCTTCGTGTTAAAATTAATGTGCTAAAAATACAATGGGGACTTTAAAACACTGGGAAAAAATTATCCCATATTCTTATGTTCAAGGTAAGAAAAAGCACTAAAAAGGCTCTACCATAAATAAAGACACACACATGGCTGTTTCATTAATCAATAATTTCAAGAGTCAAGTCAAGTAAGAGCTAAAATCGGGAAGAAAAATGTCTATCTTGGAATTGAGATCAAAAATATTCTACTAAGTAGTTCCTGTCCCCATTGCATTAAAAAAATAGGTATATAATTGTAAATAACTATGTATTAAAAATCACATTGCTCTGTTCACATAATAATTTGATAATTCATAAATTAATTTTTGTTACGAATAAAAACCAAATTTTTTTCAGTATGAAAAATTGTATAGAATAAAAATCTACATTTTATTTTCTTTTGAACACAGTATGACGATAAACCAATTACTTCTCAGTCGATAAACTATAAATTATTATTAGTAATCATACTATTTATTGCCACGACAGGAAGTCGTGCTAATTTCATTTTGATTAAACCTTTTTCCAATCCCTAGAATACGCATAAACTGTGAATTTTGTACCTAGTAAATCGCGCATTCAAGTTCCAACATCATTAGCTTTGATATCTACTTACCATTGGATCTTTAGGTTAGCCATAAGCTGGTACGTTTGTGTGTCATAAATAAACGTATTTTCTTTCTTTCTTTCTAAAAATCACAAAAAATAGTCATAATTTCTACTACCATTTCGAAAGACTGGGATGAAAATTCACTCTGTACCTACTTGCCAACAATAATACGTATTAGGGCTTTCATTTGATTTTAACTATACCTCTAGCTACAAGATATTTTTATATACGAAATACTGATGAATACAATCAAACTCAAAACTTATTCCGCCAAATTATGTTTCCAGATTTATCTTGGATCTAACAAAAACCGCCAAAAACCGCGTCTGTTTTGGACTTAAGTTTCCTTAAGTTTGGTTTTTCATAATAAGTAACATATAAATCTGACAGCTTTGACAGGGGTTAAGTCCAAAACAGACGCGGTTTTTGTTAGATCCAAGATAAATCTGGAAACATAATTTGGCAAATTGAGTCTCCCAGTTGACATTAGCGATAATAGAATTTTTTATATGTGACTGTGCCTATCAACCAAAGCTACTTTTAGGGCGGTTAGCACGAAAACTATTTTTATTGACATCCCAGATTTGAACATAATTATGCATTTGGAGAAATGTGGTCGAAATGACAATGCAGTTTCTAACACGACTGTCTTGACTTTGCCGTATTTTTCAAAGCTAGTAGTGACTTCTGAACGTGACCGTACCTGATATCTAATAGGAATTTTCCACACCACGACTTTTTGCTGCGTTGCATTGCAAACGCGTATCGGTTGCAATTCAGTCGTGATGCAACTGCGATACAGTCGCTGTCACAACTTCTCGCTGCAAAAAGACGGGGTGCGTAACCGATCTAAATCCACCATCCAAGGCTGTAATGTACCATACATACGATACGCTAATCAAAATATACAATCATGAATTAAAAATAAAATTATTGCCATGTGTTGCTTACGTTGTTCTGCGCGAACGCGTTAGGAATTTGTCCTAAGTTGAGGTTTCCGAACTGTTGGGTAAGAGGTTGAGGTTGGTTGAAAAAGTTTTGTTGGAATGACTGTTGCTGCAGATTTTGTTGCTGCAAATTTTGTTGCTGTAAACTCTGTTGCTGTTGCCCAAATTGCTGGAACTGGTTACCTTGATATTGTACACCATTCTGCTGCGGCACATTACTAAACCCTTGTTGACCCTGCGACACACTACTAAAGCCCTGACTCTGGTTACTAAACTGTTGCGGGAACGAACCAAACTGGTTGAAACTAGATTGGTTGAACTGACCGGATTGGAAGTTGGTTGACGGCGCTTGGAAGTTCGATTGCTGAAAAGACGACGGTGTTTGACTGTAAAGAGCCAGTATGCTGTCCTTAGTTAGTTTAGACTTTTCTTTTTCTGTTGGAGCGGGTTGTTTGAAGAAATTTTCTTCCTCAGCCTTGAGATCTGGTTTTGCGTCCTTCGGTGGGTCAATGGGTTTCTCTTGGGGTGCTGAGAAGAAACTTGAGAATATGTCGTCGTTTTTCGGTTCGGGTTTGGTTGTGTCGAGTCCAAGTAGGTCGGCGGCGCCGTTCGGTTTGGGCTCGGTAACAGCGGTTGGCGGTGTATTGCGACCGAGTTTCGGACTGACTGATGATTTTGGTTTTGGTATGCTTGGAATTACGTCCGATTTCTGTAATATACAAAATAATGGTTTACTTAGACACTAAACTCTGCTAGTATTATTAATACCAAATAGCACCGGTACTAAAAATATCAATATTGTAGCAGTAGAGCACCATAAACTTTATTACAGTGGAATAACTTTCAACTTACATTATACTTCTTGTCGCTGGCTGAAGGCGCGGGCAGAGGTCCAACTCCTGACGATGAAGAAGTCTTCTTTTTCCTCTTCTGCTTCTCAAGCTCTTCGTCTATCTCTTTATCCCTGAAATATTCACATTTTCTATACATATATTATTATAAAGAGGAAAGATTTGATTGTTTGTTTGCATTAAAGGCTCCGAAACTCATGGACCGATTTGAAAAATTCTTTCAACGTTGGGAAGCTGCACTATCCCCGGGTGACATAGGCTATATTATATTTAAAAAAAAAATAAGGAATTCTTACTAAAACTGTAATGATGTAACTCACTCAAGGTGTAAAATATCACAAAACAAAATTGGTTTGTATTAAGAACGCGTGCGAAGCCGGGACTGTCGCCTAGTTTTAAATAAAACAATCAACATAGGTTTAAACTTGGAGCTTTAAGCTTACTCGTCTGTATCAGGCCTCAAAATACATTTTCTAGTGACAATCTGGCACCAATTAAGATAACTAAAGATTTGTGTACTAGATTCGTACGTACCAGTTAACTTTAGGCTTAGCCGGCGGCACCCATTCCTTGGCGATGTACTTCTTCTGTTCGTACTTGGCTCTGATGAAAGCCTCTAAAGACGAGTCGTTTTGCGGGCGACGGAACGAATCGGGCAAATTAGCTTCGTACACAGCGCGGGCGCGAGAATTGCCCATTTGCTGTAGTGAAACCTGGAAAAGTTGAGTAGAATGAGAATGGTAAAGGACAAATAATGAGCTACACAACGGAGTCACTATTCCATTATGAAAAACGCAAAAATCTTGCGGAATATGACGTTTTTACGCTTGTAAGTTGAGTTTGCCATACATTACAGTTTATACTCTAGCCCTTCAAAGTATTCGACAATCAAACAGTAATGTATAACCAAAAAATGTGCTCACGACTTTGTCTTGAGCGCATTTGTTCCATTCTCTTTTCAGAAGGCAAATGCAAAGTTTTTTTTATGAGTAAATAAATGTTGCCAAATGAATATTCAGCTCAAACGCAGGTCCTCACCACTTGTTCTGGTGTCCAAGAGTCCAGATTGACACTCTTCACCTTGGAAATGTGAACGCCAAGGTTTCTGTGGATGCCGGCGCATCGGATGCACAGGAATATGCCAAGGTTCCATGACGCCCAGCGAGGACCTGGAATTAAGTAGTATAGTCACTATCACTGCATAGTATAAAGCAAAGTCGCTTCCCGCGTCTGTCCTAATGTCTGTATGTATGCTTAAATCTTTAAAACTACGCAACGGATTTTGAAGCGGTTTTTTTAAGTGATTCCAGAGGAAGGTTTATATGTATAATATAGACCTTCCTCTTGAGTCATCATCATCATCAAGGCATTGCACCCGTGCGAAGCCGGGGCGGGTCGCTAGTATACTATAGTATAAACACTTAATACTTACTATAATATGCCACCTAGCGGTAAATATTGCCGTGCCCTATCAGGATTCATATTGGAAGCTAATAAATTATTTTTTTATTTTTTTTCAACCGTGGTTTTCCCAATGCACGGCACAGGCCTCCCGTCCTTCCTTCCACTCTTCGCGACTTAACGCTATTACAGGCCATGATGTTCAATGTGCATTGAGTTCATCGCGCCATCTCCTCCTGGGTCTTCCAAGCTAATACATACTTTATTTAAAACTAGGTGCCGCCCGCGACTTCGTTCGCGTCCCGTTAGATCCCGTAAATTTTTCGGGATAAAAAGTAGCCTATGTGCTAATCCAGGTCACGGACAATATATATTCCAAGTTTCATCCAAATCGGATCATTAGTTTTTACGTGAAAGAGTAACAAACCTCCATCCATCCATATTTACAAACTTTCGCGTTTATAATATTAGTAGGATAGTAGGATCTAGAGATTTATTTTCCCATAAGAAGTCTTGAATTGCTGATTTCCTGCTCAAACACTGATCCACACTCAAGCATAGACTTTTGTATGAACATTTCTACTCAAATCTATGCTTGAGTAACAATCATCATCAAACTATATCCATCAATTGCTGGATGTAGATCTCTTCCAAAATGGAAAACATGTGATCAACTGTACCATGGTTTGGTTAATTTATGACACAAACATGAAATTGGGCTGTATTTTGCAGTTGGTCAATTAACTCATTTTGTGACATAAACAATATAATTTAATATATCCTGGATGGAAAAATGTTTAATTAAAGCTATTAACAATGTCTAATTAGCTGGATGGGTTTTTAGCAAGTGTGTGAGCAAACCAGAGGTTAATACTTTAACCTAGATTAATCTATACTTAGACTAATAATATAATGTTAGGACAAACTCTATTAATAGGCCTTTACATCTATTGAAGATGATTTATACAGCGTCAGGAGGCAACCTATGCCTACACTTAACGACACACTGTAGTGAATGGGTCAATTTTTAGATGGAGTAGGCTTGCCCAGCACCTATACCATCCTCTCAGCCTAGTTAACCCTCAGTCAACCTTTAGACATCCTTTTGTAATACAAAGTAGGACTAGGTAAGAACGAAGAAATCTGAGAAATGACTACAGTACCTATCTGAAGACACTAGTTTTTTTAATGTTTTCAGAATGTATATTATAGAACAGTGTATGCAGTATTTTTGCAAGTAGATAGTGTTTTGATTTTCATTAGGTAGGTACCTACTTACCTATTTAGTACATTTCTTACAGAAGATGGTAAGAGAGAACTTTATCATCATAGCTCAAGACTTTCTAGGATTATTCCTTACGAATAAGAATCATTTATTGTATTATTATTATAGCTAGCTTATATAGCTAGTAGTTACTATCTAAAAAGCCTTGTCAAGGTCATGATTTTCAAAAACTGATTCACTCAGGCCTCTTAGTTTTATATAGGTATTAGATAATTAGGTATGGTAAAATCCTCAAGTGATAAGTCAGTAGATACCTACTAAAGTTGGGTATTATCTCAAATGTAACAGCTCTTAGCTGTTTGTTCCGGAAAATGGTTAATGGACTTATAGGAAAAGGTCCACAACTAATTACAATCATGTGGGGGTCCAAGTTATGACTCAACTCAATTATTTTTTGTATGTATAAATTTATGTCAAGAATTTCTGTTACACTAACCAAAGTGGGATATTTGGAAGGGGAAGATTCTATTTCAACACCTTACAACTTTCTAGCTTCAAGGAAAAAACTGAAAATGGTAATAGAATAACAAAACCTAAACCAAACCTTTTGCATCACAATCAACACAGTATTTGTTGTCTTCATCCTTCAGCATCTGAAGTAATATGTTCTGACATCGATCCTGAATTTGTTTAGCTCGATCTTTTTCACTTTTCGAAGTCATTTTAGTGATGAATTTAGGGAAAATTGACGAAATTCAATGGAAAATGGGTGGAATGCTTGTTTGTTGAAGGGAAAGATCATAGACAAGTGATGGAATTGATGAGGTGTCTGTCATGTTTCTGGTTATGTCAAGTAACTTGTCTATGGGTACTGCCAAAAGTAAAAAAATGCTTTTGTCACTGTCACCGTTATGCCTAATATACTGTCAGTCTACCTGTCACTCCTATGTTTTCGTTTGTCTTGTCGTACGTCGTATACATTGGCACACTTTGCTTCATAGAGTAAGGGAAAAAAGAATAGAGATGACATACCTACGTAAAAAACGTGCATACCTAATCTGAGTCTGGCACAAAGATGGAGGCTTGCCGTAGAGCTGCGCGCACTATTATCGATATCGATAGTTGAATTGCACGGTGTTTACAGAATTTAAAAAAATCGCATATGAGTTTCTTTTAGATTTCTTCATAAAGGCTTCTACGAGTAGTACACACACACAGTGCCGCCGGCTTAGGTTGCCGCGTGCTGCTCAAGGTTACTTAGCTTATTGATTGAGTTTCATGCGGACTGCCAGTTTTTGCGGCTTGTGCCGGGGCATATGTGTAGGAGCCTTAGTAGAGTATCACTATTACTGATCAGCATACCACGCATTCATAATTACCAATGGAAATAATAAATAAATAACTGCTACTACAGATTTTTTCTGGTTTGTCGGACTATACCTACTTATTCTTTATTAATCTATCTTCTATTATTTTTCTATATAATATATCAAAATGAATCCTATTTCGTTGTCACTCAATAGCTCGAGAATGGCTGGACCAATTTGGATAATTCTTTTTTTTTATGTTTTCTAAAAGTTCGTAGATGGTTCTTGCATTTAAAAAAAACTATGGTGGTACGTAGTGCGCCCGTGTCAACTTGTTACTAATATTATAATACTTAAGTGTAAAGGGAAATTACTCAGGTATAATTATTTATGAACTACTTGGCACGATCATTCCTAATAAAACGAAAATTATCATTTCAAACAGGTTTAATAAAAACTGTAAAAGCCGTTCCGGTTATAATCAAGTTCTAAAAATGCCTTTTACAAGTAAAATAATTATGTTCACAATAATCAAATATAAGGGTTCATCAAACCGTCGATCCCAGTCATAATCAAGTTCGAAAAATATTTAAAGTTCGGTTAAAACATGTCTCTTCAAAATGCAGGGAACAAATGAAAATATGTTTCGTTGATCTATTTAAGTTTTCCAACCCAATTACATCCAGCCACTGTTCTTTTTTTTTTAGATGTCGGCAATCTAAAATAATAAAAAAGAAATCCGAGTTTAATTATATTCACCTGTCGCTAAGTTATCGATATCGATAAAAATAAAAATGCCGTACTACCGAAACTCTATTTACAAGGGAGAATTATTTTCTTATAAAATCACATAATATTAATGGTAAAACAGTAAATGATTACAGAAAAGCAAGAATATCATTTTAAACATTCCCACTAATAGAAAAATCTTTCAAAATAATAGGAAAAACAAGATATTTTGAATGAATTCGGTAACTTGCCTGTGCAACGTTATAATGGGATGTTTTTTATGGTGTTTCATGCGGCAACCTAACACACTGCACCTACCCATAATAAATGCAGTATTCTGCAAGTTCTAGCACTACTAACAAGCACAATTTTCGCGTAGAACACTAAATTTTCTTGAGAACACTGAAAAAAACAAGTCGCTATGACAACTGATGTACTTGATGTTGGCTGTGCTAAAACATGGCGACCGGCCGCAGGGAGAACTGTTCATAGAGATGTATAATGCCTGGTCCATAGATTCCTAGGTTCATGCTTTGCTTGCACTTTGCCACAAAAGCTTTGTTTTGGTGAATTATTTTTATTTGTATTCGACAGAATAAGATAAAGTTCTCTATTTCGTCCAGCCACGTAAATCTTCATCTTGCTAATACCTACATGGAACAGTTGTGATCATTATGTGCTGAACATCGACGACGAGAAGTTCCAAAACAGTACAATGGGTAATCAGCTGGTCGGAGTGGCCCCATCTCAAATATTTCCAGTGGAGCACTATCTCAGTGACCATGTTGATCTTAACTTCGATCAGAGGTATGTTTCTAAACTATCCAGTTATTTTTAACTACTTTTTACACCAAGTTATTCCTATGATTCAGAAAACTATTATATATTTACCTACACATGCCTACCTAATTATTTATACGCCGCGCCGTACCTATATATTTTGACAAATCAACTTTTTATAGTCTCGTACCGTTAGTGGCATTTACATCTGAGCCCTTCAGTGCTTGGAAGGGCACGTTAAACTGATGGTCCCGGCTGTAGGAGTTATTATGCCATGACGGAGGCCTTAAGGCAGCCTAAAAACTCCGTCACCAGAGTTGGCTACTAACCCATACGAGCTTGCTTGCTTGCTTTTTATTCGGTATTTATTATTATTTCAGCCTGGGCTCAACAAGATTCCTCAAAGTGGCACGGGCAAAGTCGAGAGAAGGTCTAATAGTGGTGAAAGTGTTTGCAATCCAGGATCCATCACTACCCCTCGCTGAGCATAAAGAAAGGATTTTGAAGATCAAGGAGCAGTTGGTGTCAGCATTCAACTGTTTGCCATTTCAAAGGGTTATAGTAAGTATATTTTAAGCAGTTTATATCTAAAAAAAAAAAACAGATCAAGTAAGTTATTACAACTCGAGATTATTTTAATGATTACGAAATTAATTAATAACTAATAAAACATCAGTCAGGATAATTACAATTTGAATCGAATCTAATTCTAATTCGTCGTGGGGGAATAAGATCTGCACTGACGTCCCGCGTTGGGGTGTATTGTGCATTGTCCCCCTGCTGACCTCACCCCAACCAGCCCAACTCCTTGAAGTAACGGAGAAGGACTTTGGGTTGATGACAGTACAATTTGAATTCATTTGGGCAGAGTGATAGCCTATTTTCAACAAAATGGACAATATTCAGGAGGTGTGAACTCCTCGATGTCTGAAACGCAAGTGGCGGCCAGTGAAGCAAACATTCCGCTCTTATAGATTGTCGATGATTCTCTATTTTTGTAGTCACGGATGTTGATTTTCGCTGATTATATTATAAGAGAAGTTATTCAATCTTGCAACTTACTGAAGCTTCCAGCAAAAGTTTGTAAAATAACTGTACTACTTCCAGCTAACAGATAAGGCGGGGTTCCTTATGAGAGAGTACTGCAGATGCAGTGTCTACGACCGCATGTCTACCAGACCATTCCTCACGGCGCTGGAGAAGAAGTGGATCACCTTCCAAGTGCTGTATGCTCTTCATCGGATGCACAAACTTGGGATATGTCATGGGGATATCAAGGTATGTGATCTTATGTACTTATGGTCAGCATTCGAAGAAGATTCAGCCTAGTAGTTAATCGTCAGGGTTAATCTATGGTACCTAATCAGCCTAGTAGTTAATCCTCAGGGTTAATCTATGGTATATATTCAGTCTAGTAGTTAATCGTCAGGGTTAATCTATGGTACCTAATCAACCTAGTAGTTAATCCTAAGGCTTAATCTGTGGTACCTAATCAGCCTAGTAGTTAATCCTCAGGGTTAATCTATGGTACCTATTCAGTCTAGTAGTTAATTATCAGGATTAATCTATGGTACCTATTCAGCCTAGTAGTTAATCATCAGGGTTAATCTATGGTACCTATTAAGTCTAGTAGTTAATTCTCAGGGTTAATCTATGGTACCTAATCAGCCTAGTAATTAGTCATTAGGGTTAATCTCTGGTACCTAATCAGCCTATTAGTTAATCATCAGGGTTAATCTATGGTACCTAATCAGCCTTGTAGTTAATCATCAGGGTTAATCTATGGTATTTATTCAGCCTAGTAGTTAATCATCAGGGTTAATCTATGGTACCTATTAAGTCTAGTAGTTAATTCTCAGGGTTAATCTATGGTACCTAATCAGCCTAGTAATTAGTCATTAGGGTTAATCTATGGTACCTAATCAGCCTATTAGTTAATCATCAGGGTTAATCTATGGTACCTAATCAGCCTTGTAGTTAATCATCAGGGTTAATCTATGGTATTTATTCAGCCCAGGTTTTTTTTCCACAGCTTGAAAATATAATGGTAACCTCCTGGCTTTGGGTGCTGTTAACCGACATCGCGTCATTCAAGCCGACATTCTTACCTGACGACAACCCGGCTGATTTCAGCTATTTTTTCGACACGTCCCGAAGAAGGCTTTGTTATGTCGCTCCGGAAAGATTTATACGAGCACCCGACCCTAATAGTAGGACTCTGGTAAGGAAAATATGTGGATTAAAGAAAGAAAAAAACAAAGAAAGAAAAGACATTTATTTTGTCAAAATACACAAGCACAACTAGGTTTTAGAAATAGCATGTTTATTTATTTATTTATTTAGCATGTTGAAGCAAAAAGCGGGCCTTATAGCGCACAGAACTGACAATCATTGGAAAACGATGATTTAGGAATGGCGTCCAAAAACGTGGCGACGCCGCAAAGCGGACAGCTTCGGATGAAACCCAAAAGACCAACGAAATTGTAAATAATGCGGGAAGAAAATCAATGGGAGAATCTTTGTCCAGCACCATCGCTAGAAAAAGATTCTCCCAGATCATCAAGCTGATAATAATTACAGTTATGGTACATCAATACCATAACTATTCACCATGAAATGAATAGGTCACGCAAAAAGGACCCAGTAACTTGATGAACAATAATAATGAAGCTTAGTGACCTCACACAGAAGAAAAATATAGACCTCACTGCGACTAATACGGTTTTAATATGTTACAAAATATCAAACATACATGTGAGACAATTGAGATATAATGCAGTTCGTCACGAACGATCTACATTATAAAACTATTTCAAATACAAATACAAAAAACATTTATTGCCTCGGTAGATATTATAAAAGGTACAAGGTTATAGTTAACAGTAACTTCGAAGAGGGCAAAAGGGGTAAATTCAGCATTAACTGGATGCTAGACATCCAGCGCTGGTTTTGAATTTACCCCTCTCGGACAGATCTGCATCAATTTACCCCTCTCGGATAAATCATTAGGTACAATGTATCCCTCTCGGATAAATTTTCAATTTACCCCTCTCGGATAAATCATTAGGTATGTACATTGCAGGGCGATGATAAAGGATTACTGCTGAGTGAATCGCCATGCAAGATCGGAGAACTAGTGCCAAGCATGGATATCTTCTCAGCTGGGTAAGTTCTTATTGAGAAATAAGGAGTACTAGGGAGCACAAAAAAACACTCTTAATCCTTACTAATATTATAAATGCGAAAGTAACTCTGCCTGTCTCGCTTTCACGCCAACACTACTGAACCGATTTGAATGAAATTTGGTACACAGATAGTCTAGAGCCTGAGAAAGGACATAGGCTACTTTTTAATGCGAAAAAAGGTTTGTAAGAGGGTTGAAAGGGGGGGTTGAAAAGTTGTATGGAAGTAATTAAAAATGCTACCCAAAAGACACTTTTCCACGCGGACGAAGTCGCGGGCACATCTAGTAGTAAATATTTCATTTGTTGCGGGACTACCGTCAAATTGATATGGAACTAGTGAAATAATGTATGGTCAAATACCACACTTTATCTACTTATAACTAGTCTCTGTGTCGAAGAATCCCATACCTTCTAGGTATACCTAATCCAATTATTGCTGTCATCGGCAGACACCAATTCTGCCCTAGTCTAGTTTAGAGTATAAGTAGCACGTGCTCCTACGCCGCCTAAAAATAGTTCGATTCCGTTTATTGTAAATAACTAGATCATAAACATTTAGTACTGAAATCTCATCAGATTATATTCACAGGTGTGCCTTGCTAGAACTTTGGAATGACGGAACCCCAGCGTTAGATTTACCCGGTCTCCTAGCCTTTAGAAATGGCGAAGAACGTCCCCCCACCATGACACTAGGAGAAACCTTCGAGCCACAACTAAAAGCTTTGTTACACTCCATGACTGAACGCAATCCTAAGGACAGACGGAGTGCTGAACTGTATTTGGACGAAGCTAAAGGACAGTAAGTTTTTTTAAGCGTTTTGATGATGATGATGTCTTCCTGGCAGCGACATTGTTGCTGCTTGATGCCTATGATGGGCTCTAAAGTGACTTGAATACCCAATTTTGCCTTTCTTAAACTTACTCACTTTAAAAGCCTTTTGATACCTACTGAAGAAAAACTCACAGCCTGCTGTGAGTAAACAAGTTATAGTTATAGTAAATCAATAAATAAATAAAAGCTTTATTGAGGACAGGTACATACAACTTACAGTTACGTAAGGACTGGCAAAAGTCCTGCAAACGGCGGTTTTATCGTTTAAAGTACCCAATAAATAAAATTGGAGTGTTATCTGCAAACAGTACAATCTCGTATTCATCTGTGTCCGCGTGGTAGATCATTTATGTAAATTAAGAACAAGAATGGGTCTAGTATCGATCCTTGTGGTACACCCGTCTTTGTAACTGACACCGGAGAACGTTATTTTCATGTTGAACTCTAAGCACAGAATACCTACTGTATTGCAAATAGGATCCGGTGGGCACTAGCTTGAAACGCCTATGCATCTTCAAGGGTTTGCGTACGCCCACATCTAATCACACATTCTAGTTTTCTATTCAAAGCTCGGGCAAAGTACAGAATTATTTTAGCTAAAAAAACTATTTATTTTCAGGTTATTCCCCGAATACTTCTACTCGTTCCTCCAATCATACATGCTGATATTCTCAGCCCAGCCAATCTTGCCACCCGATGAGAAAATCCTTCGAATCCACCAGGACATACGGAACATTATCAAAATCTTTACCCAGCCTTCCGATGCCAAGAATTACAAGGACTTAGTTGACGATACAACTGAGCACAAACCTGACTTAATAGAGAATCATAAAGATGGTTTTAAGGTTCTAAATGTGAATACAAACGATTTTGATGAAGAAGTTGATAGCAGTTTAGAGGTTAAAGACTTCGGACCGGACAGTGAAGGGTTAATTTTGATCACGTCATTGGTGACGTCATGTATTCGTGGATTGCATCACTGCACGTCGAAGTTGTATAGTTTGGAGATTTTGTTACTGCTCTGTGAGAATACTTGCTCGGAGACTATTTTGGATCGGATCCTACCTTATATTGTGAGTACATTACTACTTAGATATTTAATTCCCTGTCCAGTACCTACGATAGTATATTAATCAATAAAGTGTTAATAAAGTTTTCGGTACCAGGCAACCAAATGCTGGAACACTATACCACCACCTCTTCGATTGCTAAAATCAAAGTTCACATTTAAAAAGCATTACAAAAAGTATATATTTGAAAGACAGCAATCTGGGTTGTCTGGTACAAACAGCTACAGTGGGCCGTTTACTTGTTAATCGCAAACACACACCATTATATACTTTCATCCACACTCAATCACAAAACCACACCCTACACATCCTCCCATACACTGGAGGGTTCTTCTCTAACCAGACTCTTAAGAGACTGGCGTACCAGGAGAACCCTCCACACACACATACACTATTTATTACATACATTATACATACAAAACACACCCTCATTCGTCATTCTTCATTCCCTCTTTCACTATTAGGTACACACAACACATAAATATTTTCTGGCACACCATTCACTTGTAAATCATAAATTATTAAACATTCACACTCAACTAAGCTTATCTACATACACATAATATTACAATAAACACTTTGGTTTCTCCTGTGATACCCTGACTCTTAAGAGACTTGTGTGAATCAGGAGAAACCAAAACTATCCCCACGCACTCTTACACAAACACACACCACACATCTATAATATCTTTCAAACCTTTCTTATCTTTACCTTTATTTATTTATTAATTACGTTCTCGCAGGGCCAATTGGCCTAATCAAACGGTTTCGGCAGAATAACAGCGCTGAGCTACCATTAGGTGGTGAAGCATATAGCTGAGCCTGAAGCCAATTTGCTGCAGTAGCACACACTGCATAGGTACATCGCTCTCTTTTTTTGTTTTCTTTTAAAAATTATAAATATCTAGGGTAGGTTCGATTTCTCTGTGTTGTTTTTTAGTGTTATATTTTTTTTTTTACTCTACCTGCTTGTATATTTTGTTATTAGTTTTTAATTTTCTGTATGTTGTATTGTATTGTATTGTTTGCTAACGCAGAAATAAATATGTCTATGTCTATGTCTTATTAGAGTGTTGTTTTCTATCCATTTTATTATTATTATTTCTATCCATTTATCAATAAAGTGTTATCTATCAGCAATCGGGTTCCATATATACAATTAAGATTTCCTTGAACTAACGATAGATGGTAAGGTGTGAAATTTTCATATTTTTTTTTATTGTCAGATACACCTAACGCACGACCCATTACCCCGCGTCAGAGCCGCCGCTGTTCATTCGGCTGTACGTTGCGTGTCACTAGTTAGAGTGTTACCTCGCACTGATTGTAATGTGTTCCCGGAATATATATTACCGGAACTAGCTCCTCGGGCTACAGATCCGGCGACCCCAGTGCGGATTGCATATGCTAATAACCAAGGTAACTACCCCACAAGATATGATAGTTACTACCCCACCAAATATGAAGGTAACTACCTCACAGGATATAATGGTAACTAGCCCACAGAACATGATGATCACTACCCCATAGGATATGATGGTAACTACCCCACAGGATATAATTGTAACTACCTCACAGAATATGATGGTAACTACCTCACAGAATATGAAGGTAACTACCCTACAAAATAGAAGGGCAACTACGCCACAGGATATGATGGTAACTACCCCACTGGACAGAAACGTAACCTTTCTGTCCTTTCTGTCCAAGGTTGTCTGTTAGAGATCGCTGTTTAGCGAAAAGACCGCCCATTGTACTAAATTTAAGTTTGGTTTTTATTTTATTGTCGTCCCTAATAGGGTGCCAATAAAATGTGCAATAAAGTATTTTTTAACTACCCCGATTCGACGATTCGTACGATTCTTACAAATACTTTCGATTTGCAGCAAAATTAGCTGAGACTGCAGTGAGATTTCTCGACCAAACTCAGAACATGGTCGATAAGGACTCTGCTAACATAAACTACGAGACAGAATTATCTGCTCTTCACGAAATGGTATGTTTTTAGAGTTACCCAAAGCGTAAAACGGGACCCTATTAATAAAACTCCAATGTCCGTCCGTATGTCTGCCTGTCCGTCGGTCACCAGGCTGTATCTCATGAACGGTGATGGTTAGACAGTTGACATTTTCACAGGTGATGTATTTCTGTTGCCGCTATAAGAACAGAAAATAAAAAACTGAATAAAATAAATATTTAAGGGGGGCTCCTATACAACAAGCGTGATTTTTTGCCGTTTTTATAGATTATAGTACAGAATCCTTCGTGCGCGAGCCCGACTCGCACTTAGCCGGTTTTTTTGTTTTACTATTAACCTACAAAAACTAGGTAACTCATGGAAGATTAAAATGGTTGACCATCTTGTTTTAAAAGTACAGCTATGACAAATACATTTCCATGGGTTTTTATATCTTTCTATAATGAACTTGTAGGTTCGTTCGACGGTTTCGTATTTGCTGACTGACTCGCAAGCTGTAGTAAAGAGGGCGCTGGTTGATAATGGAATCACTAAACTTTGCATTTTCTTTGGAAAGCAAAAAGGTGAGTAACTTTTGTGACTTATGCTTTGCCTCCGTGCCGTAGGTCATGGGTTCAATCCCCACTGAGATCAAACATTTGTGTGTTGTAAACATAGATGTTTGTTCTGTGTCTGGGTGTGCTATGTATTATAAGTATGTATTTACAAAAAAAAAATGTATGTATGTATTCTATCAGCCATCTAGTTCCCATAGTACAAGCTTTGCTTAGTTTGGGACTAGAAGGCGTTGTGTTGAATGTCCGTGAATATTTATTTTTATTTATTTATTATATGTATTAGTTTATGTAGTATTACCTTCGTATTTATGTTTATTTAAGATAGGTTCATGAAAGTTTTGGCTAAATTGTCTTCTAGTAATATATTCCTGCGCGCACTACCCTAATAAATTGTTATCCTCACTACCCAAAGGTTACCTGGTAGAGAATGCTATTTTAGCATTAAGTTCGCCTGTATACACTACTTTTAAATTGTGCAATAAACAATTTTCTATCTGTCTATCTATCTATAAAATTATTTCTATTTCAGCCAACGACGTGATTCTATCCCACATGGTGACATTCCTGAACGATAAGACTGAGGACGCATTGCGCGGCTGCTTCTTCGACCGAGTGGTCGGCGTCGCTTCTTACGTAGGACAACACGCTGCGCCTATACTAGTACCTTTGTTACAACAGGTATTTATTAACCGACCTCTAAAAGCAGGAGGTTCTCAATTCGGTTGTATTTTTTTTTTATTTAATTTGAATCACAAAATCCACAGATGTTGTGTTTGTTACATTAGACAGGCGTCATGGCTCAGTCGGTAGTAGCTCTGCCTTCCGTGCTGTGGGTCGTGGGTTCGATCCCCACCGAGAACAAACATTTGTGTGTTGTAAACATAGATGTTTGTTCTGTGTCTGTGTGTTTCTATGTATTATAAGTATGTATTTCCAAAAAAAAATGTATTTTGGTATTCTATCAGCCATCTAGTTTCCATCGTACAAGCTTTGCTTAGTTTGGGACTAGAAGGCGTTGTGTTAAGTGTCCGTGAATATTTATATTTATTTATATTAAAACTGGACAGATTAGCTTCCGCCCGCGACTTAGTTCGCGTCCCGTTGGATCCCGTTGATTTTCCCGGGATAAAAAGTAGCCTAGGTATGTGTTAATCCAGGTCACGGACAATATATATTCAAAGTTTTATCCAAATCGGATCAGTAGTTTTTGCGTGAAAGAGCAACAAAAATACATATTTCGATACATCCTCATAAACTTTCGCTTTATATATAATATACTAGCCCGTCGCCAGCGGCGTTGCTCGCGTTCGCGTTCCCTCGCGTTGCCCTATAGAGTGCGACTTTTCAAAATTCTTTTCTTTGTGCACTCCTACACTACATAAGGATACTAGGCTAGGTTTAGGCTGTGCGTTGATTATCAGTCAGCTTCAAAAGAGTTTTATTTAAATTGATTGATAAGACAATTATTACAGGGACTAACAGATCAGTCAGAGTGGATAATAGCGAAAGCCCTACGCGCCACAACTAGTTTAGCAGAGCTAGGGTTGCTACCAAAGCAATCTCTATGCGACCTTGTGGCTGAAAGTGCAGTCTGTTTGGCGCACCCTAATCTGTGGGTAAGCATTTTTAGTCTGTGGAAATCTACTGTTGATCATAAGACTTCCTTCGTTGATTTTCTTCGTTTTCTTTTATTTATGGCCTCTGTCATTTTGAAAGACAATTTTGCCAGTGTCAAGTGGTATTTGAAATAATATAATTCAAGTCAAGTCATTTGTGGATTGAGTTTTGTCATTTTTTGAAACAACTTAAAGCACTTTTATTTTAATAGTTTTTCTTGTGTTCTTCTTGTATTGTTGTTTAATTTTGGTGGAATTTTAACCAATAATACTTGTAGTCGCGAACATAAGAAAAACGTAAAATAAAAGTGCTATAATGTTGTTTCAAAAATGCCAAAACTCGAATCCCGCCTGTAAGTTTTAACTGACATGGCGTATAATGACGTAGTATAACATTTTGACAGAGATAGAAAAGTACCTATCATAGGCTAAAACTAGATAGGGAGTAGGTAGGCGTCATAGACACAGGATCACGGACAATACAATTCAATGAATTGAATGTTGAATAGAATGTTTGTTTTCAGATCAGGCATGAAGTATGTGGTCTAATATCGTGCGTAGCGAGTCTACTGAACCCTATTGATGTTAACTGCAAAATACTACCTCTAGTGTGGCCACATCTAAAACACAAACTGATACAGGTTGGTTTTATTTATAAGAACACTTTAAAGGGTTATAAATAACAGGGTTAAAACTTTGGAGGCTAAAGTACCCATATTTATTTACGAACTAGCTGATACCCGCGACTACGTACGCGTGCGAAACTTTCCACTAAAATATCTATCACCAGTATACGATGAACCTCGTAGCAAATGGCTGCTTTTCGTTTAGAAAGTTCAAGCTGTATCTAAGAATCAACGTCTTTCATTTCAATAAAATATAGCCGGTGTTTCAATCCGGAAAAAGGGCTTCTGAATGGTTTAAGCTTCAGTGATTTTACCTATTTACTTATATTCTACTTTCGTTTAGAATTAGATGACCGACCAAGCCGCTTACCTGACGTTGAGTGGTACCACTGGCTATAACGCATTGCCACAAGAAGCACGTCCACTAAGGACGTGTCCTGCTCCTGACACTCCTGATTCCATTCATTGATAACAATAAAACTTTTGTAAATTAATGATCTTAATAATTGGTTACAGGTAGAGAGAGCAGAGTTACTTCTAGAGAGTTTAGCGGATCCTATACCTAGAAAGGTTTTGGACGCAGTACTGAGGCATGGCGATGTCGATAGATTGGTACAAACTCTGAGAGAACGACGGAATACTAGACTAAAGGTAACTTATATAACAATATATATAAACATATATAAATATATATAAACATATCTAAGTACTTAGTTATAAAAAACCCTACTTCTAGTAGTTCGCCCCGAACTGAGATCTCGTGATATTCTCGCCAAAATGGGTTATTCCCATCGAGCCCACCGGCTGGCCCACTGGTGGGGCTTATGAGAAAAAAATTCCCAGCGAGCCCACTATGCAAATGAGTGGGCTCGATGGGAAAAAAACATGTCTTCATTGGTTTAGGCATAAAATTCCTCGAAGTTTGGATAAGCGGTTCGAAAGTTCTCGTTGAACAAACATAAAGACATACTAAGCATTTTTGCCCAAGTTGTCACTAAGATCTTCATTCGCTTCATGATCAATTATTAAATGTGAAAGTATAGATGTTTGGATATTTGTTTTTCAATCACACTGCAACTATTGGTCCGATTTGACTGTAACTTAATATATTCGTAGGCGGAATTAACACATAGGTATACCAATCAAAATTCTGTTATAGGTAAAGCAAGGTACAATGCCGCAATATTCAGAAATGGGGCAACAGCTCAGAAACCTATTTAGAAGGTTGGCGTCTGACGGTAAGCATTTTATTTCTATCGAATAATAAGTACTTAATACACCTATCTTTTTTATTTAATTTGTTATTCAGCGCCGCAATGCAGCCAGTGTCTTAGGCACGCTTCCAATTGCTACTAATTTGGACCAGTTGAGCTGTCTATAAATCGTTTGCAACGGTTTGTAGATAGCTCAACTGTTTCATGTGTATTTTGGTTATATTGTGAATATTGTAAATAGTATATTATTTGTAATTTTCTATCATAGATAAAAACTTTATTGTACACACAAAAAGAAAAAAATATAGAAAGTACAACGGGCAGCCTTATCGCTAATCGCGGCCTCTTCTAGACAACATTTGAACACAGGAAATAGTTAAAATAATACTTGTGTTTTGTTCTAGGTATGACCGAGCATGTAGAAAATCAACTTTTAGCGATGAGCGCACATTTAATAAAGATACAAAGTTCGTCGACACAGGTATATTATTATATTCTTATTTTGCACTGATCAGGAATCGAATCTACGACCTCCCCTCTCCGTAATTTATTTATTTCACTACGAGACTATTAAGAAATAAAACAGATTTTTCATCAAAACAAAAAAATCCTACCCAAGCATGATTTGCTATATTTTTAGAAATACCTTCTACTTTCAAATTAAGCAAAGCTTGTATTATAGGAACTAAGTTGCTGATAGAATACTTATAGTTTTTTTTTTGTACATATATATAACAAACATCTATGTTTGCCATTACACAAATAGTTTGTTCTCATTGGGGATCGAACCCACTACCCACATTACGGAAAACAGAGCTATCTCAATCAAAACACTTCTATAGTTTTCTAGAAAACTATTTATTTTTGTTAGAATATAACCGAAGCACCGGGTCGCCTAGTAATTAACAACACTGGGATATCTAGATCTGTGCAACTCGACTCAACGATGCCTCACAATATTACTGACAAATTATACACTTCGGCACAGAACAAGTAAGTTTTTCAGATCATTTGTCAGCGTATAACCAAGATGCTGACAAGTAATAAGGTCATTTGTCAGCGTATAACCAAGATGCTGACAAGTAATAAGGTCGTTTGTCAGCATAATATTCAAAATGCTCACAAAACATTTGTCAGCAATTGACGATGCGCTGGCAAGTGATACGTTCGTTTGTCAGCATACCATAACTAAAGATGCAGACAAGAAGCAATGTCATCATCAAGCCTTATAATTTCAATTGTCAGCTTATTGTGGTGTTACCAAAACGCTGACAAGTTTTACACAGTAGAACAAATAAGTCAGCAAGTCGCTAACTGAACTAATTTTACAGCTGGTTTACAAGCACAAAATAATCCAAGTAATGTATCCAAGTAATCCTACTAATATTATAAACGCGAAAGTTTGAACTACTGATCTGATTTGGATGAAACTTTGAATATATATTGTCCGTGATCGGGATTAACGCATAGGCTACTTTTTATCCCGGAAAATCAACGGGATCCAACAGGACGCGAACTCTTCAGAAAAGCGTAGAAGATTTCGCATAGCAAATTGTACTTCTAATCCTGCGCAAACGAAGTTGCGGGCACCGGCTAGTAAGGTCCGAAGCCCAGTATTTGTGTATTTTCTTACAGAAGGACACACAAGACATCGGGATCTCAGGAGGCCCACATGAACACAGAATGGCAACACATGTTTGGACACTCTCATGAACACCATTCTAGAGGTACATCATTTAATAATACCAATCTTTCCGACTTTAAGAAAAGGAGGAGGTTCTCAATTCAGTTGTATTCTTTTTAATATTTGTTACCTCATAACTCTGTCATTTATGAACCGATTTGAAAAAATATTTTTTTATCCTACTGGTCCCATAATTTTCTTATCAAAATCGGTTCAGTACTTTAAAAGTTAAAAATAACTGGAAAAAATACTTCGTTCACGTACACGACATTGCGTATTTTGCTTTCTTGTGGCTTTTCTGTGGTGTTTACGATCAATAGAACAGTCCCAATGAACTGCCATTGTCATCATCATGGAATGATGAAGGCGTATCAAACAAGCGGATTTTTCAAGTTTTTAAATTTATAATTATTTTATTAACTTTCTTCTTGCTTTAATTAGATACAATAAGAAAAGTGCCAAATAGACACATTCTTAAGGCCCAATTACACCATACCATTTTCTTGTATGTACCAGTGCAATAATTGAATGCAATAGTTAAGCAACTGTTTACACGCGGATATATTAAACAAAGTTGAATGCAATTATTGACCACCACCAAGGAAAGTTTTGAAGCAAAACTTGTAATACCAGATCAAAAATGTTACGTGTTGTTTACACCATGCAATTAATTTATTGCATTCAACTATTGCACTGGTATGTACAAGAAAATGGTATGGTGTAATTGGACCTTTAGTTAGTTTATGCTAAAAGTCAATGTAAAATTACTAATTAGCCAGCGGCGTGGCTAGATCGTAATATTATTAGGGTCTAAGTATTATTTATAAGTTCAGGTACGCTAACTAAAAAACGAACTTTATTATTGCAGTGGTAGATTCAACCTCTCACACTGGTGTTTCTCAGTCTAGTGCGGTGATATCCTCGGCGTCAGTACAACCTGCCCATTCACAGATGGGACATAGTACGAGCTATGTACAATGTAAGTACGTTTCACAGGCGTTATAACTCGTTTTACGGAGAAATATAAAAGCGCCCATTGGATTCAAAGTCAATTCTATTCATTTTTTGTCTGAATGGCCCTTGCAGTGTTGCAATTTAGCAAAATGCTTTAATTCAATACTAGCGATCCGCCCCGGCTTCGCACGGGTGCAATGCAATGATGATGATGATTTATTATACTAGTGAATAAAAGACGGATTTAAAGCGAGGGCCATAAATGAATCACGAGCAAGTGAACGATTCTAACGACTGAATCACGACCGTAGGGAGAGATTCATGATGATTCAAGTGTTAGAATCCTGAACGACGTGAGTGGTTCATGGTCCTCGGTATAAATCCGTTTTATTCAAGAGTTGCATACTATACTTTATACCATGACTACGAGAAAAAGAAAGATTGGAGGTTGTATAGCCAATGCTATACAACCACCTTGCGCAAAAACAATAATTAGATGGAGGTCAAATATATTAGTGTGTTCTAAATTCAAACACCAAAACAGTGAGTAAAAGCTTTTTGCTTTTTATTCACTGTTTTCAGTGAATAAAATAAGCTTTTTAGAGGAGGAATGGTATAAAATAATGTACTCATACAGAACCTAATGACAATTTAAAGTCTTCTTCTTCTTCTCTTAAATAATGTCGTTCTGTCGGTCATTTCGACAGACAACTTTGACAGTGTCAAGTGATATAATTTCGAAATAATAATATAAGTCAAGTCATTCGTCAAGTCGGCTGTCGTTTGTTTTTGAAAACGAATTTTCACATTCAGAGAAACCACTTTACACACATTTTATTTCAATGGACACTTTATGTTACGACCTCAATATTATTGGTTAAAATTAAAGAACAATACTCGAAATAACACAAGAAAAACCATAAAAATAAAAGTGCTCGGTGTTGTTTAAAAAAATGTGTGTCAGTGAGATTTTTTCTTCTTTTATTTACAGCCTTCAAATATCTCACTTCACTGGCAAAATAGTCTGTGGAAATGATGGACAGAAACTATAAATAGAAAAAGTTATTTTCACTACATAGTACAAAGCAGCCGCGTCTGTCTTAATGTCTGTATGTATGTATGCTTAGATCTTTAAAACTACACAACGGATTTTGATGCAGTTTTTTTAATAGATAGAGTGATTCAAGAGGAAGGTTTATATGTATAATATACCATTATTGAATGAGTTATGTGTGTATGCAGTAATGGGTTATTTATTTGTATAACAGATAGCATGGCTCCATGTCGTGTGGAGCTGAGAGATCTAACAGCGAGAATGCAACAGAAATTCCAGAAATCACTGCGGTAAGAAATAAAGTAACCTCTGGTGGGTTTCTCTTGACAGTTCTTCTTCTTCTTTTTCTTGTGGCTGTTCGGTGGCTAGGGCTGCCTCGAATTGGCCAATATCAGTATTTATTGGCGTTTACTTGTTTACTAATCCTTTAGCAAAAGGCCAAGATCTGTGTAGGTAAGTTATGAAAAATGACCGATGAAGAAGGGAGACTCTAAAAAGTTGATTTGTCAAAATAGATAGGAACGGCGTTTAAATAATTAGGTACGTAATAATACTAGGCACTAATTCATATTTTTTTATGTCAAAAGTAAATACATTTTAATGTTCATAATGTTACAGTAGCCATGAGAACACCGGTGATGATGGAGAGGATATCCAGACGCCGCCGTCATGGCGTCCCGGTAACCAGCTGTTGGCTTATCTACATGAACATAAGTAAGTACTAGTATAAATAATAGTATATTATGCAACTAGTGAATAAAAGACGACGGATTTAAAGCGAGAGCCATAAATGAATCACGAGCAAGTGAAGGATTCTAACGACTGAATCACGACCGTAGGGAGTGACTCATGCGAGTGACTCAAGTGTTAGAATCCTGCGGGCCTAAGATGCGCACGCGAGATATTTGTCATGTCAATCTGTCAAAATGTAAGCATTTGGTACCAGCTTAGGAACTATTGCATTTTCTGTGGTAATGTTGTCCAGAAACCGCGCCTTTGAATTTTCAATCTTATATTGTTCATATTTCGTTTGCAGGGCGCGAGTGAACGATTTGATAACTTTGCCTTCACAACGTAATTTGTTCGGTTCGTGTTCAGACGATGGTACTGTCAGGTTGTGGGACGCACAGAGGTTACAAGGACATGCACATATTAATAGGTAAACGTTTATCTTATTCAATTTATTTTTTCCACCGTTTTCCACCCCGAAAGATATCAAGTTTCGGTTATACTTCCGAACTAGAAGACTTTTTAATTAACCGACTTCAAATAAGGAGGAGGTTCTCAATTCAGTTGTATTTTTTTGTAATATTTGTTACCTCAGAACTTCGTCATTTATGAACCAATTTGAAAAAATATTTTTATCTGAAAGAATATACTTCCTGTTTGGTCTTATAAAAGTTTCATCAAAATCGGTTCAGCAGTTTAGCAGTTAAATAAGAATAACTTAAAAACACGTCATCTACGTACACGACATTGCGTATTTTGCTTTCCTGTGACTTATCAGTGTCGTGTACGATCAATAGAACAGTCCCAATGAACTGCCATCATCATCACCAGCATCTGATGATAAAGCGGGAACGTAGTAAAATTAAAGTCGGTTTTTCGAGTTTTTAAATTAATAAATTATTTTATTCTAGGACTTGGAGGCTTGTCCGTTTGCCAAGTATACTTACAATTATTTTATCCTGTTCTGACTTGCAAGTGTCGTCTAGATTAGCAAGAGACAGGGAACCTAGGATAGTAATGATATTTTTCACTATCTTTCAGGTCCAAATCTATGTACAATAGAAGCGCTGGCCCAGTAGTTTCTCTCGCCGCGTGTGAGGGAGGCCAGTCACTAGTGGCGGCCACACAAGAAGGCTCTATTTTTGTACTCAGGTAATATAGTAAACTACCGGCCCGTCCCAGTTTCGCACAGGAATTTAACAAAAAAATTTTTAGGTAATTTTTACACCTTGAGTTACATTATTGGAGTTTTAGTAAGGATCCCAAATAGAATAGAATAGAAAATGTTTATTTTGTTATTTTTTTTATAAATACACTAGTCAATATTATAAAATTTAAACTTAAAATTAAATATAAATAACAAAAACGGCCACCACTCAGCATGGTGCCAGGGCAGGATATGTGAATACCCTGCCCAGGCGCTGGTTTTCAGTGGCGCCAATTGTGTGCATGCGGTAAGTACTGCAATCATACAATTATAGAACAAACATGAAATGGGTTGGTAGATAATAGTACAGACCATGGCCTGCGCTCGGATGTTAGCAGCAGGTCATTGACATGAAGTTAGCGTTAACACAAAATATAATTTAGCTACAAAAAGTAAGATATGTAAGTAAAAGTGGAAGCCAGGACGGCCCGCTAGTTTTAAATATAAACAGTTATTCATTTTGTTGTGTTTATTCCCCTGAAGTTTCCTGCGGGCCTAGGATGCGCACGCGAGATATTTGTCATGTCGTTCTGTCAACATGTAAGCATTTTGCACCAGTTTAGGAACTATGGCATTATCTGTGGTAATGTTGTCGAGAAACCGCGCCTTTGAATCTTCAACTTTAGACATTTCTGCATGACTATTATCTCGTCCTCAGAGAGGTACCGTAAAACGAGGCGACTTTCAAATTACGGGGCGTCTTTGATGATAACAAAACCGAATACGAATACCGATATTTCTAGGACCCGTCTTCCGTTTTGTTATCATCAAAGACGCCCCGTAATTTAAAAGTCGCCTCGTTTTACGGTACGACGACTAAGAAGTGTCAAAAGTGTACAATAAAAAGGTGCGTTTTGTCGATAACATTACCACATTTAATGCAATAGTTCATTTTGGCAGAACGACATGACAAATATCTCGTGTAGTCTTACGGTCTAATCATACCAGCGCAGAGTCGAAGCGCATTGAAGACACTTAACATATCCATTATCCACCCTTATCTCCACAACGTCATGCACATATATCTTCTTAGATAAAAAAGACGCGCGAATTCTGGCGTATATGAGAGATTTCGCGCGTCTGAATTAGCTGTTTTGCTATGTTCAGAGCCTCGAGTCTGTGCATTTGTTTGGACTTTCGACTCGAGTATAGCACACGCAAACGCGTTCTCAAAGCAAGACATTTGGAATGAAAACCGGATAAGCGCCTCTAGCGGGAGATTTGGGAATTGTGCAGTTCCCAACAAAATTTCTCGCTTTGCGAATGCATTTGCGTGTGCTTCGAGTCGAAAGCAAAAAAAAATGCACAGACTCGGGGCTCTGTTTCTTCAATGCGCTTGGACTCTGCGCTAGTATAAATGAATAAATAAATAAATATTCACGGACATTTAACACAACGCCTTCTAGTCCCAAACTATGCAAAGCTTGTACTATGGGAACTAGATGGCTGATAGAATACATATTATATACTTTTTTTTTGTAAATACATATAATACATAGGAACACCCAGACACAGAACAAACATCTATGTTATTATATCATCTGTATTTTTATATTACTATTTTTACTATTAATTCTGTTTAGTCACAGATTATATAATACTGTTTAGTTAATATTATTCAGTTTATGTACAGCAATATAGGTAGCTAGCCCATCCAGTGAAGGAGGCCTAGGTAGGTGGATCAATAAACACAAGTAGGTATGTGTATATTTCTCAAATTTCAAAGTTTGTAACGATTAGGTGGTACAGAGCCGTGCGTCTTCGTCAGCGCGATTCAGGATTTGGTCATTTTTAGTCGCGCCATCTAGTTTTGACTCTGTACGACACTCACTCTATTATAGTTAAACAGTTTAATTAGTGTAATTGGCTCAGGCCGTTCTGATTATGTACATAAATAAATAAATAAATGTTTGCCACACACAAATTTTTGGTCTCGGTGGGGATCGAACCCACAATCCATAGCACAGAAGGCAGAGCTACTACCGACTGAGCCATGACGCCCTGTCATGGCTCAGTCAGCCAGTATGAGTTGAGCCTTATATTTAGTATAACATTGTTGTGATTAGATTAGATAGTGGATCATCTAGGATGACGCTGTCTCAGTGCCGTCAGTTGGAGCGCGGTTCAGTCGCGGGCGGCGCGCGCGGCGGGTGCGTGGCGTGCGCGTGCGCGGGCGGCGTGCACGCCGGCGTTATATCGTACGCCACGCTGCATGCCGCACTCTACGGCTGGGATCTTAGAGCACCTGGTATTCTTGTTATCCTAGTGATTTTCAGCCATTGCTATTTAATTATTGTTATTGTTAGGTATTGCTACTTAGTACTACTTGTACGACTGCGTGATAAATCCCAACAAGTTCGGATTATATTCGGACGTCGTAAGTAAACGCACGTATACGTACGACTGATCGCATGCAATGTGAGCGCTCCCATAGTCCGTGGAAGGTAATGTGTCTTATTTAGCCACCCTGTAGTATTTTTAGTGACTCTCATTTTGCCACCCTTATTCATTTAGTAGTATAGTCTCTCTTTTATCTACTAAGGTATTTTTTTTTTATTAATTTTAAGAAGACTGTCGGTAGATACAATTATAAGTCCAACATGCTCAGTAAAGCAATGCATTGTATAGGCAGAGGTTACCACTGGTGGGCTATTGACTTGTTCCATCATAATATAGCGCTCGTGGCTATGCTTGCTTAGTCAATCTTCACCGATTATCTAAGTTAGGCGACGCTCTGCGCGGTCACTATTTGGATGGGTGACCTTTAGTAGCATTTACATCTGAGCGTTTTGGTGCTTCGGAGGACACATTAAACTGTCGGTCCCGGCTTTAGCAGTCGTTAAGCCATGACGGAGGCCTTAAGGCTGCCTAAAAACTCCAGTCACCAGAGTTGGCCACTAACTCATAGGAGCTTGCAATATTTGTATAAAATAACTGCATTGTAAAATTAACTGATATTTTGAGGTAACGCGTGGAAACTGCAAGGCGATCTAAAGCAAGGAGTGTTCACATGCCTATACGCTAACAGCAGCGGTTACGTGGCAGTGGGCACATCTAGTGGCGCCATCTGTGTCTGGGATCTCAGGTTCCAACTGCCCATCACGCAACTGAGACATCCCAATTGTAAGTATATACACTCGAGAGCAATGATTCCGGGTCACTTAAAGAATGTTAAAAATCTCGGAAACTAAAAATGATAGGTTAATGCAATAAATTGTATTTAATAGACAATGTAATACTCCTTAAATGAAAGTAAAAAAATATGAGTCACCATACATTTTATTAACACAAAATTACATAAAGAAAAAAACTGCTGATCTCTCCTTAAAACAAAAATAGGAAACATGAAATTTTTGAACTTTATTACGATTTGACTTGAATTTTAATACTTCGTATTGCCTCCTCGTGCTTCCATTACTGCGTTTACGCGGTTTGGCATGCTGTACACCAAGTTCCTTATACGATTTTGGGGAATATTCTCCCATTCCTCTGTGAGAGCAATTTTGAGCTCACGAAGCGTGATTGGGGGAGGGTTTCGTTGTTTTACGCATCTGCCTAGCTCGTCCCAAGCATGCTCGATCGGGTTGATATCCGGGCTGCGCGCTGGCCACTCCATACGAGTAATGTTCATCTCTTGAAGGTAGTCATTCACAATCCTACCTGTATGAGGTCGGGCATTGTCATGCATAAATATAGCATCCTCACCTAAATTGACCATAAATGGACCAACATGATCATTGAGGATTTCTTCCACATATCTTACGCTAGTTAAAGAGCCGTTTTCTATGATCACCAGCTCTGTGCGACTTTCAGAAGAAATTCCGGCCCACACAAGTACAGACCCACCACCGTAGGCTACTTTATCTTCGATGCATGCTTGCTTGAATCTTTCCCCTGGTCTTCGATACACTCTGTGTCTTCCATCGTGCTTGTAGAGCATAAATTTTGATTCGTCGGAGAACATAACTTTTGACCAATCTTCAATACTCCAATTTACGTGGCTCTGGGCATATCTTAGTCTTGAAATACGATGCCCACGCTCCAGTTTAGGGCCGTTTGCAGGTCTAAGGGGTTTTAAGTTAGATTCAGCAAGCCGACGTCTTACTGTCCATGCACTTGGGTTACTTCCTCCGAGGCGTCGAAACTGATTTGTGAGTTCAGTTCCTGTGAGAAAGCGATTTCGAAGCATGGTGTTCACCAAGTATCGGTCTTCTCGTGCTGTGGTACACCTGGTTCTGCCCGTTCCTGGTCTGCGTAGGTTAGAACCAGTTTCTTCGTAACGTCGGAGAACTCTTTGTACTGTTGACAGCGACACACCGACAGTCCTGGCTGTATCGCGCTGACTCCGGCCGGTTTCCAGCATTGTAAGTATTCTGGTGCATTCTTCAGGCGTAAGCGACATAATTTCAGCTTGAATAATGAATATAGAGCACTATCAACATGGTTTATATACCCACATAAATGACAGACAAACAAAAGCAAAACCAAATGCTGTAATTTCGTAGTTCCATCTTCGAAAGTGGCCCTTTTTCAAATTTGATTTTTTTAAGATATAACTTTACAATAACTAAGAAGTTTTAATACCTTCATTTAAGGAGTATTACATTGTCTATTAAATACAATTTATTGCATTAACCTATCATTTTTAGTTTCCGAGATTTTTAACATTCTTTAAGTGACCCGGAATCATTGCTCTCGCGTGTATTTGGATTCGTCAACATGGATGTGGCGAATCTAATTATTGGGTGCTGGCATACCTACCTGCAGTGTCGTAAATAAAAAATATTCTATTCCATTCTTTTAAGGGACTAGATGACGTTGTGTGAAATGTCCATGAATAAATAAATAAAATATTCTTGGACATTACACACAACGCTACCTCGTCCCAAACTTAGCGAAGCTTTTACTATGGGAACTAGATTGCTGATAGAATACATATAATATAATATGTATAATATTTTTTTTTGTAAATATATACTTTATGATGCATAGTAACACCCAGACATAGAACAAACATCACAGGCGTCACAGCTCAGTCGGTATAGCTCTGCCTTTTGTGCTGTGGGTCGTGGGTCCGATTCCCAATTTACTTTATTTATATTATTCTAGCGGAGAGAGTCCGTGTTCCGTGCTTCGGAGGGCACGTTAAACTGTCGGTCCCGGCTCTAGCAGTCGTTAAGCCACGACGGAGGTCTTAAGGCGGCCTAAAAACTCCGTCAGCAGAGTTGGCCACTAACTTATACGACCTTGTTTTTTTAGCGGAAAGAGTACGTCGCATAGTGGGGTTCGGTCGCGAATCATCCCGCGTCTGGGCGAGCGGGTTCCGAGATATTGGCGCATGGTGCCTCGAGTCCACGCAACGAACCCACGCACTCTGGCCTTGTACCAACTCACAGCAACCACTACACTACACCCCGCCTGTAAGTACCCGTCAGTTTGTAAGTATGTACTGTATGCTATGCAGGAAATTTATATAATTATGTATTTTTGAAAACTTGATCAGACATTACTCGAAAAGAGACACAGAGCATCAAAATCTTCTTGATTTTACTCGAATAGACATAAAAACGATCAAATACAAATCAGAAGTGCGCGTAAAATCACCAAAACACCTTATTCTACAGGCGTCATGGCTCAGTCGGTAGTAGCTCTTCTGTGCTGTGGGTCGTGGGTTCGATCCCCACCGAGAACAAACATTTTTGTGTGGCAAACATAGATGTTTGTTCTGTGTCTGGGTGTTACTATGTATTATAAGTATGTATTTACAAAAAAGAAGTATATAAGTATTATATCAGCAATCTAGTTTCCATAGTACAAGCTCTGCTTAGTTTGGGACTAGAGAGCGTTGTGTGTAATGTCCAAGAATATGCCCTGTTTCTGATACACTCGGATTAATAATGAACTATCTGTAGGCATTCGGATTTTTTTAAACATAAAATAGTAGGTATTGAGTATAGATACTTTTATTTAAAATTTATGTAATTATTTCTAAATAAAAAAAATGACGACTAAGTATTTACAAAAACACATGAAACAATTGAGCTATCTATAAACCGTTGCAAACGATTTATAGATAGCTCAACAGGTCTTTTATAATTTCTTGATAAAAAAGACTTAAATATGCATAAAACTCTGTGGTTTATTTCTACAGGCATCACACTACACGCACGCAATGTACAGCGGCCGCACTGGGGGCGCCAGATTTCTACTAACTGGAGGCTCAGATCAGAGGGTTCGGTACTGGGACCTAGAACACCCGGAAAATTCATACGTACTGCTCAACGCACCTTCAGACTCCACACGTGAACATAATACTACTAAATATAGGTATATAGCACTAGATATTAATATCCTTCCTACTATATAAACGCGAAAGTTTGTAAGGATGTATGTTACTCTTTCACGCAAAAACTACTGATTCTATTTGTATGAAACTTGGAATATAAATTGTCCGTGACCTGGATTAACACATAGGCTACTTTTTATCACGGAAAATCGACTGGATCCAACGGGACGTGAACTCTTCAGAAACGCCTAGAAGATTTCGCATAGCAAATGGCACTTCTAAGTGCAGACGAAGTCACGGGCACCAGCTAGTGTATTATATTATGTACTACGTCTGTGTCCCGCTTATTTCGGGATAAAAAGTGGCCTGTCTCCACGTTACGAATATATTACAAGTTCCTTTCAAACTTTTCGCTAGAACGGCCAAGAAACTACTGTGTTTTCTACCATTTTTGTCAACAATTATTTTTTCCCAGGAGCCGTATCATAGACGGCACCACAGTAATCCAGGAATGCTGCAAAGTGGACCCCACTGCGACACCAGTTATTGAGGACAACGTCTACCGTACTGTTGAATCTCGCTCGTTCTACCATACCGCGCCGATAACCTCACTGACACTGGCTGAAGCCGCCAAGCCTTATCTAGTCAGTGCTGCGGCGGACGGCGTCATCAACGTTTGGAAATAAAGATTTATATGAAAGAAATTAAACACCTACTTACTGCGTGTTTCCACTCAAAACATTCACGACATAATCCTTACAAACGATTTGTTTTTACAATCAAGAAAACCCTTAAAACAAGATTTGGCGGTGGAAACTCAAATAGATATTTTCACAGAGTTGTGCTGTGCGTGTTTACTAAAAATATTTTCATTATAAAAATACAAGCTTCTAAACTTTCGTATGGAAAGTATTTTTAGCTTATTTTTTAAATGAATACTTTTTTTACGGTTTGGGCTGTATACAGACATAGATTATGACGAGATAAATTGATATAATCCTTAGTTTTGGTTGGTCAACGTCAAACAGTGGAGTGGTTACCCTTCCACGTTTGTATGGAAAGGAGTGCGACTGACAGCTAATTGTTCAACCTTAAGGATCTATCGCCATTGTACGAGTTGGCAGCGGACGACGTGTCGCAGCGACACTACTGGTTCCTATGTATTTCTATGAAATCGTTTGACGACGCGTCGCTAGCTTCGTGTCGCTAGGAATTTCATAGAAATACATAGAAACCAGTAGTGTCGCTGCGACACGTCGTGCGCTGCCAACTCGTACCTTTATCCTTGTATCATATAGCGTTGATATTTTACTGTCGGCTCGTACTATAAAATATGCCCAAGCTAAGATGATTATAAATCAAGATTGAACAGGTAGGTAGGTAGGTACCTATATAAATTGATTTACATCTGTTGAATTTTTATCCAAGTTTTTTATTACGGCTCTGTGATTTTCAAAGAACTTACGAGTAGATCCGATTCTTGTTGCAAAATGTTTGTTTTTAATGGTTTAATGTCTATGTTGATTTGGTCTCATTTAGTCAATTAAAACGACTGAGTTGTATATAAATGTATATTTACTACATAATTGTATTATCATTTAAAATGTACAGAATAGGATTTTATTTTCATATTAAAAATATTGTTTTATAATTTTGTTTTATTTTACATTTCATTGATACCTATCATAGTGATTCAAATATTTGTACAAATTATTTTTGTGCTTAAAATTATGTACTTACACAATAAACCCATCTTATGTAGCTTACAAACTAGACTAACAATCTTCAAAATTCACAAACTATATCTACCGATTCATTCAACATAGCCACAAATGTTCTTTTATGGCCGAAACCCAATATTCAACTCTAGGTAATGGTTAAATAATATTGTGATATTTCTTTAGTAAGGTGCGAAGCGAAGCGCTTGAGGCGTAGCTTGCTTAGTCAATCTTCATCGATTATTTAAGTTAAGCGATATTCTGCGCAGTCACTATTTGGATGGGTGATCATTACTGGTGTTTACATCTGAGCGCTTCCATACTTTGGAAAGCACCCTAAACTGTCGATCCTAGCTCTGCCAGTCATTCAACCTTGATGGAAGTTTCCGTCACCAGAGTTGCCACTAAATTGTACGAACTTAATTTTTAGTAAGACAGATAGATTGAATATTGGAAATGGCCACAAACTGCGAGCGCTGAGATTCCAGACTATTTCCTACACTATCGGATCCAAGGTGGGCTAAGAAGCTCAAGCCTTCGAGGGAGCTCAAGCCACTTGTCAGAGAAACCCGTAAATAGCTGAATTGGGTCCCCCAAACTTGAACAGACAGGTTTTATTGCAGAACCCCCAAGACAAGTTAGCCTGTGTATAAAATGCTACTCATCTCAGTCCACATAAAGTATTATGTTCTATATGATTTTAAACTACTCTAAGAACATTCATTCCCGTTCATCCCAGTGGGTATGGGAATGCTAAAAATAAGTATTATTTTACTCCCGTTTGTCCCATTGAGCATGTTGGTGGGAGGAATGGGAAGTTATTTTAAAAACTTCTGCTTACTGTAAACATTTTGTGGTTATCACAAAAAGTCCATTCTAGAGTCAAGTGTCACTCTTCCCAACACTCGAAAATGCTCTTCGTCCTCAATTATACCCATACTATACAAGAAACAGTTGCATCACATTTGTCACATTATTCAAACAAATTACTTCTTTTTACTGCTTTTTGTATCATCCGGCACCTCTTCCAATAGCTTATTTAGATCGATGCCATCGAACTTGGGGTTTGGTGCATTAGACGCATGTGCTAGGAACAGCTCTTTTAGAAACTGCAGCTCTTTTGTTAGGGTTTTAACTTTTTCCTCCAGCATTTGGTTTTCGGCTTTCAGCTTGTTCACTCGTGTGCTTGTTTCTTGCGTTCGCTGTTTCGACTTGTATCTGCTTTTTTTTACAGCCTGAAAAAAAATAAGTAAAGATCATAAAATAAAGAACAGTTTTTTTTTCTTTTAGTCTCACGGCTGAGAAAATGCCTCAGTGAGAAATACTACAAGAAAACAGAGTAACATAGAAAGGAGCATTTATTAAAAACATTAAAAAGTTTTGCATTTTATTGTGATATGAAACTATATTTCTTTTATATGAATTTTTACGACTCAATTTTATATTATTTTTTATTAGTTCCGTACATATATTTATAAGTATTAGATTATAAAACATAAAAATTTACACAGTAAAGATTAATAATGGTAAGCAATATCATTACCATGGTTGACCGTAGAGCTGCAATAACTACACTAAAACTTATACTGCATGTTATTTTCGTTCACCATGGTATTTTACCCAACTTTAAACTAAGTTGTGCAATCTGGACTAGTTTATAACTTACTAAATCTTACATTTTATTGTGAAATAGGTACTAAAAGATGCAACCTTAAAGAGTCCTACGGTCTGGGCATGTTGAACACAGCCTTTTTGATTACCTCTTCAAGGCTGCCAATCGGTTTGATCAGACAGCAAGACAGAATGATCCAGTGTTACAAATACTTATTTTAAACTTAAAAAACATTGCTTGGTATAATAAATAAATAAATAAATAAATCAAACATACTAAGGTGCAACAACAAAAAATTATTTATATCAGTTGCATTTGCACCTTAGTTTCATTCAATAACCTTTTTGTTTGTTTTTTTTGCCCTACAATAGTGTGATGTGTTATGATGTGGCATCTATAGCCCTCGTTATTGTACGTTGTTGTTGGTAAGTACCTACTTAGTGTAACTTGCTAGAATCTGATACAAATCTAAGATTATTTACCTCATTATTCCTGTCCCTTCGTCGTCTGTAGTCGTCGTCATCATCATCTCCGCTACTGACTTTTCTATTGCGTTTCACAGGGGGCATGGTCAGATCAAAGTAGTCTTCTAATATCATAAATATGAGTTACCAAGATTTTTGGCTCATGTATCTACGCAATTTCACGTCTTCACTGATAAAATCGAGTCACTACCACCGAACATCTATATCCTCGCGGACGTCGTAAAAATGTTTTCAAAATAATATAATCTTCTTCTTCTTGCTGTCTGTACCTACTCTACTACTTGTTCTTGCTACTTGATCACGAATAAATGTGACAATCTCAGTCCTATTTCGTAAGCGTTTCGTAACTTTAGCATAACCGAAATACACTGCGCAGTAACTCTACAACGTTCGGCAGTCAAACTGGCGGCGTTGACGCGCAATACGATTCGAATATTTCGAATATGTTAGATTAACGCAAGGATTGACATAACGCGGCGAGTGCGGCGACTGTCAGATTTACTCGTAATGTCATGGTAATGTCTCGTGTCCTTTTCATGAAAGAAGTCCCGCGGAAATTTCCAGAACTAAATTTTAAAACTAAATTTTAAATTAGTTGTCAGGTGCTGTTAATGTGTTCGGATGCTAGTGCGTTTTTATTTGGTTTCTGTGATCAAAGTCTTGTTTTCAATGCCTAATGTTGTTAAAAGTGCTGCCCGAGAAATAATACTTAAAGCTTAGACCGCACTAGGGCGGAACTGCACTGCAGCGGAGCGTCGCGTCAGTTAGCTTCTATCTTTTACCTTGGAAAGAATATAGAAGCTATATGCCGCGACGCTCCGCTGAAGTGCAGTTCCGCCCTAGTGCGGTCTAACCTTAAGGTCGACTACAGCGCCGCGTCTGCGGGACTTCTTTCATGGAAAGGACTCCCCATGAACGCATTTCTTTACCTTCGTTCGTTCGTTCACGAATCAGTGATGCCAACTAAGCTACTTTATAGCTAGATCTAGCTATTTTTGTATAATTTACTTGTACTTCCCAAACCTACTCCAGAGCACTTTTATTAAAGTAGTTTTAAGCTAAATCCAATCGTTTGCGAATGAACCAATAATTAATCGCACATAGATAAATAACAAACGTGCCTACAAGGTGCTTACCTAAATATAGGGGTTCTGAAAATTTAAACATGAATGATAAAAACTTAGGTATTTCGACCATAATTTATTTTTTCGATAAAATTATAATATAGGTAGGTATCTACTTATTTAAATTGTAGTACCGAGTTAATTTTATTTACACATTATAAACATGGAACTCATAGATGATCTAAACACACATTGGTAAGTAGGCATAAACAGTTGGAATTGCATTACGTTGGATCTAGAAACTCAATTTGTTAATCGACTTATTTTGCTGACTGTACCCGACGGTCCAGCCTCTGTTTAGGAATGCGGGGGTAAGTGGGCTAGGTACCTAAATTCAGCGCCAGGGCTATCGTCTACTGAAATATAATATGCAAAGAATATTTTGAAGTAAAAAAAATATTTTTATATTATTAGGTAGGTTCAGTAGGTACTAGACGGTTATGTGAACAGCCAATAAGCAGAAAATACCTAAAATACAAACTATTTCAATTCTATTTATCACAGAACATACCTACAATAAAAATTTGAGAAACGACAAGTCTTGTAAATTTTTATAACAAGTTTTTTTTCTAGCTAACTAGGTTAGAGCGTTTCATGGTACTTATATATTTTTAATTAAGTAGGTAGGTAGGCCACCAACGTAATGTTATGTACTGCATGCTAATAAGTACCTAGGTACCTACAACAGTCAAGAGTTATTAATGTATAGGTAATTTTTCGAAGTACAGATTAAAAAAAAGTGAACTAGGTAGGTAATTTCTTAAGGTCTTATTGCACTATTCGTTATGCAGACAGTCTCAACTTTGACATTTATAATATTTTCGTTTCAATATTCGAGCGCTAGGTAGGTAAATATGCAAGTAGGTAGTTACTTATTGTTAGGCGCGAGAAAATATATCTATGATAGGTTTTTATTAGGTATTTATTTGGCACAAAAATATAGCATCTTCATAATTGATCCATTTTGTGCTCCCAAATCACGAAATTTATCGGCTAGTTCCTCACCTAAATAAATAACGTTAGATTAAAATATAAAATTTATATAACATTAGGGTGCTTTTCCATCAGAGCTAAGCTTCTTTTTCTTGTTATATGGCCATTGTCCGTCATTTCGATAGACAATTTTGGCAGTGCCAGTGAAATTTTTAATATAATCTACGTCAAGTCATTCGTCAAGTCGGCTGTCATTTGTTTTGAAGAGAAAATGGTGGATTCACTAATAGGGATCGCTTTAGAAAAAAAAACGATCTTTATTAGTGGTTTTCAAACACATCCTTAGCAACGTAGCGTAGCTTAGATCTGGTGGAAAAGCACCCCTAAGGGTGAACAAGTCGCACACCTTTCCATACAAACGTGGAAGGGTAACTACTCCACTGTTTGATGTTGACCAACCAAAACTAAGGATTATATCAATTTATCTCGTCATAATCTATGTCTGTATACAGCCCAAACCGTTAAAAAAGTATTCATTTAAAAAATACAAGCTTCTAAACTTTTGTATTGAAAGTTTAGAAGGCTTGTATTTTTTTAATGAATACTATTTTACGGTTTGGGGTGTATACAAACTACTGACAAATCCATACCTATTAAACAGGAACATAATTATATTTCATTTACATGATCTTACCAACAATATAGCAATTAAGATCGATTTCGTTACAAAATTTTTACAATACTTAATTTTATTGATAAAAAAAGCGCTGTAGTTATTTTTAACAGATTCATAATTTTATAATGTACCTAGGTAACATGCCTAAAAAACAGATCGATGGTTTTGCTTGTTTAAGCTCTTGAATTTAACAATAGTAACACTAATGACTTTTCTATACAAATTAGATAAAGTACGTAGGTATGTATATAGGTACGTAATAGGTACGTCAATATGTATTGAACAAATTTGGTTCCACATACTATTTTAGTTATGTACTACCTACGCAATTATTTTTATATTTCGTATGTAGAATTCGAGATCTTATTTAACAGACATATTAAAAAAAACTTAAAGAGGTGTCAAGGGGCACCCGGATGGAACGAAGTTCCTTGAGGTGTTGTTTTCTTATAATATTTTCTATAAGAACCTTAACGAACCCTAAAAACAAAAACTTCCAACAATACCTACATTAATTTGTTTCGGTTGTGAACGTACCGACCGGCACACAATATTTAAAAAAAACTTCCTGCACCAATTTATTCGAATGACATTGTCAAAGTTTGAGAAAAGTGTCGCGACAACTTTTGGTCTTAATTTTTTCCATCTAGCCCCCTTTCGCAACGCGCAATAAGGAACTTCGTTCCAAAAACTTACTAGTTCCTACCTAACCAAATGATTTTATGATGATTTTACTTAGGTACCTACTTATTTCTACTACTAAGATAATACAGTAAGTAATAATAACATGGTAGATTAATCAATTTAAATAACAATACCTACTATTATTATTTATGAGCAAATTTATTTGGTTCTCTCTCATAATTATCGTTTGTGAATATTTTATTAATTTTACATCACTAACCTATTGCAACATTCTGTTTACGTAGGTACCTATATTCAGCTCCATCTATATTAATCTGTTGAGTTAAGGTCGGTCTACAGGCATTGAGCGTGTTAGACATGTGCCGTGCGTGGCACACTAAATGATGTTAAAAAAATAAATATCCTTGGACATGTCACACAACGCTCTTTAGTAGCAAACTAAACAGAGCTTGTACTATTGGAACTAGATTGCTGATAGAATACGTACATATATAGGTAATATATTTATTGTAAATACATACATACTTAATTTATAATTTGTATTGAAGATTATTATTTTGTCTACCACCACGGCACGTGTCTACCTCACTCAATATCTGAAAATGTAAATCGGCCTTAAATAAGTTGACGCGTACTATTTTTTAACTCCAGCGGGCCTAAGATGCGCACCGCGAGATATTTGTCATGTCGTTCTGTCAACATGTAAGCATTTTGTACCAGTTTAGGAACTATTGCATTATCTGTGGTAATGTTGTCGAGAAACCGCGCCTTTGAATTTTCAACTTTTGACATTTCTGCATGACTATTAACTCGTCCTCAGAGAGGTACGACGACTAAGAAGTGTCAAAAGTGTACATTAAGGCGCGTTTTGTCGACACCATTAGGTACCACAGATAATGCAATAGTTTCTAAACTGGTGCAAAATGCTTACATTTTGACAGAACGACATGACAAATATCTTGCGGTGCGTATCTTAGGCCCGCTGACCAAAAAAGAGAAGGTGTGTTATTTATTAAGTAACAGTCGTCACTGCGATATTGCAGTGGCCTTGATTGGCCTACCTTTCAACTTTCATGCCATCAGTTTTTTGACATTTCCATTGAAATGAATACATGATATTTCATCCAAAAATTCATTTAACGCAACAAAGCCTCTAAATATACACTAAATAATCACTCAAATTTTATTTAAATTTATAATTCAATAAATGCGATGTTCTTATCCCAGTCAAATGCCCGCACAATGCCTTGATCACGAATAAATGTGACAATCGCAAACGTATCGTAACGCTATCGTATCTGAGATACACTGCGCGGTGACACTATAACGGTTGGCAGTGGAGCTGGCATTGACGCGCAATATAATTCGAATACGCTAGCGCGGCGACTGTCAAATTTTTGTTCGTGATAGAGGTGAATAAGGTTTCAAGGTGAACTTAGTTCGTAGTTTACTGTGGAGGCTGCATTTGCGTTTTACGACATTGACAGAGCCATTTGATAATGCGTGCGTTACGTTCAACCACGCTCGGTGGTTCCGTGTTCCGGTAGATTTGCTTCTGAACACCTCCCGGACCTTGGACCTGTGAAAAAAATGGTCATGTATAACGAAACTATAAATACGTTAGTATCTACAACATAAAAACTGGCGCAGCCGGTTGGATGCTATCAGAGGGGGGGGGGGCTAGGGTTCAAGCCCCCCCCCCTCGCCCCCCCAAAAAAAGCTCCAAAGGGTCTGGGGCAAAGTGGATGGAGCCCAGGTCTCATTTTTTTTTACTTAATGATGGATCTTTGTTTATAACAATACACTTACAATGTTTGTAGTTTTAAAAAAAATAACAATTTAATTATAAAGCGGGAATCATTAGATATTAGACATTTTACTTCGAAACATGCATTTTTTTTCAATGTTGTATATCGTATTTGCAGGTGTTTACGTCAAAATAATGTTTCAAAATAATGTTTCTGTTACTGCATAATAGAGTACAAAAAAACCAACAAAAGTTACATAACAAAATTAATCTAATTGAATTAACTAAATGTATGCAAATCGGGACCCAAAAATGCCCCAACACCTTTACCCAAGGGTGCAACAGCCCCTGGGTCAAGCACCCCCCCCTTCCAAACCGAAATCCTAGCTGCACCACTGAAACCAAACGTACCGTACCGTACGTACCGTATAGTCAGCAGTGGCAGGCAACGCGTTAGAATCGACAGTCGAGGCCGAAGAAAAAAACACGGGGCTATCCGGCGGCGCGGAGACTAACGCCTCATACTGTCTCTCCTGGAGGCCTAACCGTTCGAAGAACTGCCGCAGTCTGCTGGAGTCTTCAGACGGACTGTCGGGGGAGTCGTCACCTTCGCATGGGGCTGAGGCAGGGCTTCGCCCGTCTGTTCTGCGGTATCTGTGAGTTTGTGGACAATTAGGTTACGTATTTATAGACAACTAGCCGTCGCCCGCGGCGTTGCTCGCGTTCTAAATAGATCCTTTAGGGCCGTTTTTTTGATCCCTAGTTAACTCAACTCATAGTCAAATTTGTACCAAATTTGACTATTATTTGAGTTAACTAGGGATCAAAAAACCGGCCCTAAAGGATCTATTTAGAACGCGAGCAACGCAAAAAACCCTTAGAGTGACTTTTCAAAGTTCCTCTGTTAATGCACCCCTACACTATAAGGATACTACTCTCCAAATTTCATACCTATAGGACTTATGGTTTAGGCTTTGCGTTGATTATCAGTCAGCTTCAAAAGAGTTTTATATATATTGATGATTAGCTGCGTATCCACTAGGGACGAGCTAGGAATTTAAACCAATAATATGACTTCATTTGTCGCGTGAAGTTATAGTATTGGTGGATTTTTTCTTTATCTCTATCACATTTTTGATGAAAGGAAATGCAATTTATTCAGTAGTTTTAGAACTATGCAGTGTGGGCCTTACAGTTAGTAGCTAGGTCGCCATCTTGAAAATAAAAAGTATAAACAAATGAAAGCAATAACTATGGCCATTTAATTTTGAATATAATCTTTGGTTTCGCCTTAATAAAGGCATTAGGAACATATCTTATTTTATCATATAATTTATAAGTTCAAAAACTGGAAAATCCGACTTCAATTTGATAAGCCTTCATCATCAAATAATGGTGATAATGGCAGTTCATTGGGACTGTTCTTTTGATCGTAAACACCACAGAAAAGTCACAAAAAGTAAAATACGCAATGTCGTGTACGTGTATGAAGTGTTTTTTCCAGTTATTCTTATTTAACTACCAAACTATTGAACCGATTTTGATAAAAAAATTATGGGACCAATGTGGATCCCTTTCAGATAAAAAACGAATTTTTCAAATCAGTTCATCAATAACGGAGTTCTGAGGTAATATAAAAAAATACAACCGAATTTAGAACCTCCTCCTTTTTTGAAGTCGGTTAATAATCTAACCTCTACGGTTCAGCTGTTAGTTGACTTACCTATCCGAGATATCAGATTTGGAGCGTAGAATAGGCCTAGGTCGTCGTTGTTTGTATCGGAGGCAACGTTGCCGCTTGAAAGTGCCGAGCGGTGACGTCACTTCTTCAGGAGGACATATCTGCAATAAAGAGTTTGAATTGAAAAACAAATGACAGTTAATCTCCATCACGAGTATTACAAGGAGCAAGCCAGCTCGTATGAGTTAGTGGCCAACTCTAGTGACAGAGTATTTAGGCCGCCTTAAGGCCTCCGTCATGGCTCGTAGCGGCTGCTAGAGTCGGGATCGACAGTGCCGGATGGCATGGAAATAAAAAAATTACCTGAGTTGTATTGACATATTCTTTGTTGTCGTCTATCCTAGGCGGACGCTTCCGTACTTCTGCATACAACGGTTGCTGCTTTATAATCTCTTCCCGGTTTTGCTCGTGGTACCTACGATATCACATAAAACTAATTAATATTAGAAAATTCATGAACAGACGCAGTACTGTCCAGGTGCATATCTCAGTCCGTAACACATGTGTGAAATTGATATTGTCCATAGTATGTCAAAAGGAGGCTTTTGAGCCTATTTAAACAAAAAAAGTCGATTTATGTAGTTTTTTCTAAAAGTCAAGGACAAAACACATGATTTATTAATATATTCACACACAAAACCCCATCCACAGGTAAAGTATAAAAGTGGGTTCTGATTTTACTGAATTAATGATTATTGGTTTAGACTTCGTTTACAGTTTTTTTTACCTATTGTAATCTCTAGCGGTGTAATCCTTCCGAGGCGTAGTGACGCACTTCACGGGGTTCTTGTAGCTGCATTCATAGTCGCCGTAGTCGTAGAGAGGGGGCTCGTCTTGGAACTGAGGGGGTGGGGCGCTAGCCTGGAAAAAATATTGTTAATTTTCAATTGTCTTTTTACAACGCTGCCATCAATTTAAAGTTCTTCTTCGTTAGTTTAATTAGTTGGGTTGGCTGAGGTGAGGTTAACAGGGGGATAATGCACTTACTGAAACTACAAACCCCAATGTAAGACGTCAGTGCATATCCTAACCCTTATTTCCGCATTAACCTCTTGTATGCTAGCCTGCTGACTCAATAGAAAAAGTATTGCCTCACGTGAACCCGCGTTCCGGCATGCCAAAGTTAAGGGTGTTCTACCCTAAAACTCCAGGAGGGCTGAAATGTCTTTTACTCTTACCGTAACATTACATCTAATCAACCTTCCTCTCTTTTCTAGTTACCTGGAAGTGTATCCGGACGGGTGGTCTAGTTACCTGGAAGTGTATCCCGACGGGTACTCTAGTTACCTGTCAGTGTATCCGGACGGGTGGTCTAGTTATCTGGCAGTGTATCCGGACGGGTGGTCTAGTTACCTGGAAGTGTATCCCGACGGGTGCGTGCGCATAGTGCGGCTGTGCGGGGTGGTGCGAGGGCGGCGAGGGTGCACCGTCCTGGAACTGCGGCGGCGCAGACACGTAGCAATCCAACTCGTGAGGCCACTCGCCGTAGTAGCTGTTGTACCGACTGGAGGGATAGGTAATTTATTTATTTATTTAGTTTTAGGAAGACTATCGGTACTGGTTTTACGATTTAACACTTAAATAAATTACTACGATATCATATATAAGTCTCCACAACTAGTTACATACTGACAATACATAGGTACTTATGGTATATAGGATAAGTTCTTGACAATATTAATACTAAACGATATCACACACATACACTAAAGCAATACTTGCTAAAGCCTGGTTTACAAAATCACTTGTAATGGTATTGATTATGGACATTTTATTT
This sequence comes from Eulithis testata, assembly GCA_947507515.1. NCBI lineage: Eukaryota > Metazoa > Arthropoda > Insecta > Lepidoptera > Geometridae > Eulithis > Eulithis testata. Next base: position 4,730,836 of record OX382218.1, on the reverse strand, counting down.
TATCTAGTTCCCATAGTACAAGCTTTGCTTAGTTTGGGACTAGAAGGTGTTGTGTTAAATGTGCGTGAATATTTATTTTTATTTTATTTATACAAGGTGTAACATAATTACCCTATAAGCCCGAAGGGGGCGTAATCAGACCGACCACCTGAGTGCTTGGACGTGTGCAAAGGGTCAATAAATCGTAATTGAATTTTTTACACAAAAGTTGTACTTTTGTGTGAAAAATTCACTTTTATTATTTTAGAAATTTGCGGCAACCCTAAGTGTTTGTTGACTGTTTGCGTAAACCCGTACACACGCATGTACACGTTGGTTCCATCCTACCGCGTCGCACGCACACGCTAGCTGCGTGTAGGTACAATTTAAGTAAAAGTTACGAGCTCATTTCATGAACTTCGAAATCTCAAAAGTCGTAGAACAAACACTGTTAGCCATGACCTGTAGAATACGCCTCCTTCGGACTTATAGGGTATTTATGTTACACCGTGTATAGGTATGGATCTCTGTCCGCCATTTCGACAGATAATTTTGCCAGTGTCAAGTGAAATATCTATACTATTATAAAACTGTAAAAAGCCACAAACTAAAATTAAAGATATGGATAAACTAAATTTATGCAGATCTACTAAATAAACGATTCGGATTCCAAAAATCGAGTTTGTCTGTCTAAATGTTTGTCTTTTCGCGGATCACGCCTAAGTACTGGACCAATTTCAATGAAACCTATACCATTCAAAAGCCTTCTTTAACAATAACAATAATCTTGTTTTTATTTACATCAAACTGGAAACAATCGTTCAAATGTGACCAGCTGAGAGTTAGAATCGTCGTACCTGGCATGTTCGTGTTGTGTAGAAGAGCCGGAATCAGTTCTATGTTGATGTTGTGCGTGAGGGGGTGCACTGCGCTGCGTGTAATGTCCACTTGAACCACCAGAGTCACGGGCAAATGATGATCCACAACGACTGAAACAATGCCTATTTTTAAAGCGGTGTATATTCTCTCAGAATAAATGTCACAATCGTAAATGTATAGTAACGGTATACACTGCACGGTGACGCTACAACGGTTGGCAGCCGAGTTGGCGTTGACGCGCAATACAACTCGAATACGTTAGGTTTACGTAACGCGGTAACTGTCAGATTTGTTCATTATTTAAATTCAGCACCCGCGAATTGAAATAATAATGAAAGATTTGGTCAAGCACCATTTTTACAATATTACTGAAATCAAAAATTTTTTGATATAAACTTATCATAAAAAATTTTAGATTTCAGTAGGCTCAACCAGACTCTAGTAACTTTCCCTTATGTCAGTTTTAAATGATTTGGGTAACGCTAAGATGGTGGATTGGAACACATATCATTTTGACAGTGTATCTGGTGGGACTCCTTTCAATAACCAACATTTTTAGATTCCTTGAGGGAACTAGGTACCATTAACATATAATTTTTTGCAAATAATATGTAATTGTTACTATTGGCAAAAATTTGGTAGGTATCCGCCATAACACATCTTCTCAGTCAAACGAATTTTTAAGAGGAATATGAGAAAGGACATTACCTCGTATAAGACTGGTAGTTCTCCTCCCCGGGCGAAGGATGTTCAGAAAAAGCATCACACGATGACATCAACGATGAATGATTTGATCTGAAATATTTACAAACTATCATACAAATCTGGTTCAAAAATCAAAACTTTTTTGACACATTCCTTTGGCGGACGTTTTTATCTTCTATATTAAAAAAATATATAAAACAGAATGCTTTATTGCTGTTGATCTATTACCTCTGCCTCAAACAATTACATGACCTCACATCCCTTAAATGCAAGTCATAACATTCCACTGTATCCATCTCTCTGAGGCGTGAATGTGTTAACACGTTCCCTGTCCCCATACAAAATGATTTGACAACTTCATACGTCCAAAAACTGACAAATCATTGTGGGGCCATTGAAGTTGTGAACCCATAGTGGAAGCACGGACTCCTGAAAAAAAAACTTCATGGGCCCACATTGGGGGCACCTGGACAGGGAACGTATTAAGTCTCATCATCATCATCATTTCAGTCCGTTTGCACCCACTGCTGAGTATAGGCCTCCTCTTTATTACGCCATTCTTTTGGGTCCCTTGCCATCGGGCGGGTGGTCGTTTTTTTGGTCTACGAGCATCCCTTGGCCACCATTCTGTAACCACCTTTGTCCATCACCCGTCTATTACACACACATGAGAATTAACAAGAAGGGAATTCTTGTTAATTCTCATGTGTGTGTAATAGCATCGGCACACATACCCTTCCAACCACAACATAGAAGCATCACTTCTTGGTGACAGAAATAGGTACTTGAACAAATTCTTTCATAAAAACCCTTACTCTAGATAAATAATACGTTTATTTGTCACTAAAACACACACATAAAAGTTTACAACATAAACAGGAAGCAATACTATTGCGTAAGTAATAACTAAAACCAAAATATGAACTATAAGACAATAAAACAATACAAGAACAATTATTTACTCTAATGTAAATGTCAAAAAGTGTGTAGATACCTGGTCCCTTTAGAAGAACAAGAAGCAGTTCTTTGATGTGAAGAATGCCGTCTTCGCCTTGGAGACCTGCCTATCGTCTCCGTGTGGCCTGAGTTGGTACTGAAATAAATAAAATAAATAAATATTCTTGGACATATCACACAACGCTCTCTAGTCCCAAACTAAGCAAAGCTTGTACTATGTGAACTAGATTGCTGATAGAATACTTTTATACTTTTTTTTTGTAAATAGGTACTTATGATACACCACATAGTAACACCCAGACATAGAACAAACATTATATTTGCCACACACATTTAAAGCTTGTTCTTAGCTGGGGATCGAACCCACGACCCACAGAACGGAAGGCAGAGCATATACCGACTAAGCTGTGACACCTTTCTTATGGCCTTTATCAGAAGCGCTCGTGGCTATGCTTGCTTAGTCAATGTTCACCGATTATCTAAGTTAAGCGACGTTCTAGGCGGTCACTATTTGGATGGGTGACTGTTACTGGCACTTACATCTCAGCGCTTCCGTGCTTCGGAGGGCACGTTAAACTGTCGGTCCCGGCTCTAGAAATCGTTAAGCCATGACGGAGGCCTTAAGGCGGTCTAAAAACTCCGTCACCAGAGTTGGCCACTGAATCATACGAGCTTGCTTGCTTGCTATGGCTTTTACAGTAATAATGCTATGGCAATCTATCCACAGACATGTCGGACATCCGTAAGTTGAATGTATGAAACTCACTGTTCTGTATAGCACCTGGCTTGTGTATGTAGATCTGGTAGTGACTTATGACTATTGATGTTAGTGCTGCCTTCTTCTTCTCGCATACTTGGCTGAGAGTGGGAGTTTGATCTGAAAAAGAATAAAAAAAATCGAGATTGATTCACGACTTTATGGATGGGGATAAATTCGTGAATCAATCTCATGAATATTTTAATAATTTTTTTTAAAAGATTTCTACCGTGCCTGGATAAGTTGGGGACGTTACCCCGGCATGGTAGACTTCTTCTCAGATATCTTGGTAGTTAGTACCTAGTAGGTAGCATATATATATGTATCCTCAAAATACATTGTGAATGTCTAAGGAGGGGAAGTCACATGCACGTCTGAACACCACATTTTACAGTAGTGTGCAGTTTGCAAGCTCACCACCGCTGCTAAAATACTAACTGGTTTCCTCACGATGCTTTCCTTCACTCTTCGACAGCACTGGCATGGCGTACATAATTTTATTGAATGGAAAAACTCAGCCCCCCTAACTAAGTTGTAAACCACCCTTGCTAAGTTGTGAGCCCCCCTTGTTAAGTTGTGAGCCCCCCTTGGTAAGTTGTGACCCATTATATTTAAGCTGTGAGCCCCCTTGTCAAGTTGTAAGCCCTAGTTAAGTTATGAGCCACTCTAGTTAAGTTGTGAGCCCCCCTCGCTAAATTGTGAACCCCCCTAGTTAAGTTGAGCCCCCCTAGCCAAGGTTACCATGTTTCTACTCCGATGATAGAATGTCACACTTGACTTGGCTAAACTAACCTGATGTACCTTGGTGCGGAGTGAGCGTACTGTGCTGGGGGGCTGATGGCATCCATGGGATCTGCCGGAGACCCTGAGCCACTCACCACTGGCTCTGGTAACTCCATGTTTTCCACGCTCGAGTGGGAACTGGCTGCTGAAATACAGAATAATTTGAGGGTCTGTGGTAACATGACATCCGAATCCGAATCCAAGATGACCAGCGCAAGTTATTACAACCCGCATATGCTGAGTTGAGACCAGTTTGCAACTGTGTATTTATTTTATCATTATATACCTACTTACTCTAAATAATAATTATATCATGTTATATATCTTGTTTTAATTATATCTTGTTGCAAATAAACTCTTTGATTTGATTTGATTAGATCTTTTAAAATGTATGAGATTAGGAGCTCTCCGCCGATTTGGTGTAGATGTCGCTGGCAGTTTGTAACATCTAATGCATGTTAGGCCCAGAACACACGGTGAAACGCAAAAATGACGAAACTGCAACTACTAGTTACTTTTGAGTTCCATTTAAGTTTCTGCCATAGATTCCGTTGAGAGACCACACATGACGCGACCAGTTTGAAACCGGTTTGAAACGCGTTGCAAATCAGTCGCATTGAAACCGGCGTGCAGGAAACTCGCGTTGCGTTTCATTCATTTACATAACCACAATAACTTCGTCACTTGAAGAACTCATTATGCAGACATCTTTTCTCAACGAAAACCGAAATGATTCTGGTTGCAGCGTGTGTGAAAAATGGTTGAAACTGGTTTCAAATCAATAATTTCAAAAGGGTTTAGTTCCACTTTCGTTTCACCGTGTGTTCTGGGCCATAGTAGTTTGATCTTGCATAATATTTGTCAATCTTGAAAGAATTTTGGAACAAAAAACCCTAAGAATGTTATGTATCCAAACTCACGTATAGAATAAGCGGTTTTGATCACAACCCTGTCTTGATCACACCTCTGTCGGGGTATCACAAAAGATTCCGGGAAGAAAACCCTCGCGTCTCCAAAACTCAAGGGTCTGTTCCTCTGTTCCTCCTTGGCTTTCGACCCTGAGGTCCCTGATGATGATGTACCGGATAATGTACCAGAATTGTGCGCGGAACGGGGTATTGTATCGGAGTATTCTTTTTGGCGTCTGTCGTAGACTTTGTGCGCTGGAAAAGAGTGATGGAAGCTTTCTAGAAGTAAGCAAGAAAAATACCCAAAAGCCCAGTTAACCCAGTGTCTGCGGTTTCATTAGTATACTATAGGCACAGATCATATAATACTAAAGGTAAAAGCCACCAAGGAGTCCTAGGCTGAAATACTCAAAAGTCTTTCAAATCTGAGCACCACTTAACATTGCTCTGCCTCTGTTTGACATTACTCATTTGTAAGAGATGGCAATAATTTAAGCGGGACTTAAATTGAGTGGGGTTTGAGTGGCTTTTGAGTATTCGCCCATTAGTAAGAAAAGATCTACAGACACCAATCACCTCTAAGTTTCGGGTTAGTCGGCCGTCCCCTTCAAGAAGAATATGAGACTTTTTGTCTTTTTGATCCCCTTGAATTATGGGATTATGAGACTTTTTGTTTCATAATTCCCTTAATTTCAAAATTTTAAAATTAGGGGATATTTCAGCGTAGTAACTTATACGGGACCTCTATCAATGCCTGATATTCTTAGATTCCTTGAGGTACAATTTTTTAATTATAGGTACTAAATAAATAGTACCAATTACGTACTAAATATAAATAATTACATGAAAGAAGAAGGGATTAGGCTGCAATATATTTTCAAATAAAATTAACTGCAATAACCCAAAGCACAGATCATAAATGCCACCCTAAGTGTAAAAATTACCTAAAAAATCAAAATTTTTGTTAAATACCCGTGCGAAGCCGGGACGGACTAGTCTATAAAGTTAGTAGTATTGTTAAATTATATTCCAAGTGCGTCTACTAGTGTGTAATAACGTTCAAAACTTACAGACAAACGGTGGTGAGTAGACATTCTCTCTGCTGTCAGAATGCTCGAGCAGCCTTCTCAATGTGCTTTGTAAGCCCTCGCTGGATGCGATGGCTCGGCGGGTACCAGCACGACCGGTTGTGGCATCTGGAAGTATACACCGAAACTAATGACAATATAATATATAAGTTTAAAAAATTTAAAAAAAAAACGACTTCAAGCTTGATACAGCTTCATCATCAACGATGAATGATGATGGTGGTTAATTGGAATTGTTCTATAGATCGTTTTGTTATTAATCGATTTGATAAAAAATGTATGGGACCAATCTGGAAAGTTATCCCTTTCAAAAATAAAAAAAGAATTTTTTAAATCGGTTTTTAAGCGACGGAGTTATGAGGTAACAAACATAAATAAAAACAACTGAATTGTGAACCTCCTCTTTTTTTGAATTCGGTTAAAAACACAAATATTGTTTGGTATGTGGTCAAAATTGGAGAGTGTTTTTCTCAGTTGTTACTTCTCAAAGCCTTAGTACACCACGCGTTATGCAAACAGTCTAAATGCCTCTTCCAAATGCCTCTTCAAATTCCAACTCTCTAGCTTCTATGCTTAACGGTGAAGAAAAACATCGTGAGGAAACCTTTGGCATAATCAGCTCCACACGTATTGACGTCTTTCCTGTGTATATGGCTGACTAGGCTGAGAGGATGGTATAGGTGCTGGGCAAGCCTACTCCATTTAAACATTGTCCCAGGCACACAATGTCCCGTTAAGTGTAGGCGTAGGTTGCCTCCTGACGCTGTATAAATCATCTTCGATAGATGTAACGGCCTAAGGAGCTTCTATAATTCAGCTCTGGTGTAGGTGACAGACAGACGGACAGACAAACACCGGAGTGAGACCAAGTGTTTAGTTTTTCCAAAACTGAACCAGACATCCTTCGCAACTGTCAGGAATGCCAAAGAATATGAACTCACAAGGGTTGCAGCAGTTGTCATTATTGAGTGCACCAGAGCTGACGAGGTGACAGCCTCCAGCTGCTATCGCTTGGCTCAGACCACTGCTCACCTGGAATAAACACAACATACAAAGTTAATGTCAAAAATCATGATTAGGTAGTGGTTTTTTAGATAATTGAAAGAACTTGCCGACTCTGGAGTGAAACGATGTTTAGGAAAAGAACTATGGACTTCAATGACGCTGTACCTACCTACTAAACAAATTTGGACTCCAAGAACTTAGCCCTTTATTCATATTCAACTGTCATTTTAGCCAGCCAACCCAAACGTGGTGGTATATAAGGAGGTTGGCGTGCGACACTACAGAAAATAATAATCATAAAACCTAAAAACTTGCCCTAGACTATGAAAACTCACCCTTAACGGAAGCTCCTGTTTCCTGTCCAGCACCGTCTCAGATTTGACGTAGAACGCCTTAGTTTCCGCCAGCAGTTCAACCGCTGACTTCCTCTTCTGCTGCTGTGGTGCCAATGACCGTGGAGCGGCCATGTTTTCCTTTTTACGGGGAAGTTTGAAACTCGCGAAGAGAGAGTCTGCTAACCGACGCCTGCGGGTGATAGAATAAATAATAATAAATATTCTTGGACATAACACACAACGTCCTCTAGGCCCAAACAAAGCAAAGCTTGTTTATGGGAACTAGATTGCTGATAGAATACTTAAGGGCCAAGATATGACGTCAAAGATTCATCTTCCTATCTATTTATCTCTGTAATATAACAGAGCTTAGAAAGTTTTACTTTACGGTCTTTTGGTTTGCAGAGCCAGCAGCGGAAATTTTTTGTTCAGTATCCTTCTTGCGTAATGTTTATGAAGTTATAATGTTTATTTAGAAGCTGAATTTGCACTATTTATTGGATAAAAAGAGTTTCTATAGAACCAGTAGCGTCGCCCACGGAGCGTGAAAAGATGGCTCAACGGATTGAGTTTTTATCCACGTTTGTTCCTTTACTAGAGGAAGGATTTTACCTAGGAGGTGATTCAAAAGATCTCGAGTACGATGCAGCAGCAGCGGCGCTCTCAAACTTCTTCCGAACCTCTTCGACCTTCGACCAGCCGGACTCGACGTTCAGCCGCCGGCTTAGCGGCGTTGTTTGTGACGCATGCTTCGTCAGCTCCTCACGGGTTTTTCTCACTGACACCTGGAATTGGTAACCATTTGACTCAACAAGCATAATCAAAGATGATCCAGTCTATGCCTGCATTTAATGTTCGACCGTAAGTCCATACATTATATCGTAGCAGTACATCAGCGCTGCACTGTACACGTTCATACGTTTTTATTGATATAGTTCGACAAACGTCAGCACCGACGCTCGAGCACTAAATGAAGCCTAAGGCTGCTTTTCTACTAAAATGTGCCAGGAATATTGTGCGAAGAAAATATAAACCAATTAGTTGGCATTTACCACGTAAAGTGTCATGTGATAGGTACTATTTGTTGAATAGGAACACCCCACATCCGCCTTGCACGTCTCCGATGAAAACGCAGCCTAAATCTACATGGACCACCGGCTTCTTCACATTGAGTCTCTGTCTGTTTTGTGCAAGACTTCAACTTTTTTTTGTCAACTCTTCCGCTTCTGCTACTGCTAATTCTGAGAGCTTGGTTCTTCTACGAATTTCCTTGTTCTACATTTTATCACGTAATGAAACAAGGTTACAAAACTCCGAACACAGCTCTCTGTATATTTAGCCTGATGCAAAAGAATCACAAGGAGAACACCCTAAAAATGATTGGTCCTGACTACTTAGTTGGATACCTAAAATGGTTGGCACAAAATGAAAAAGCAATACTCAAGAGGAGTAACATGTAGCTAATCTCTACTCTAAGTTAAAAAGAGTTTTTCCAGCTGAGATACTTAGTGGTAACCTGGAAGTGAACGGACTGACCTTAACCTCAGGTATAACGTTGGCGTCGCGATGCCTGTTGCCGCGTGCTTCGTGACATCTCTCGATGAACTGCCGCCGGCGGAGCGCGAGGGTGGCTGCGTAGATACGCTCTTCTTCGTCAAGGCACCTGGAACAGTACAGTTTGTCCACTAAACTAGTCCAGGTTCCTAAGGATTCAGTCTCTCGCTATAAGTCGCAGTATGTTTTAAGGACTTTAAGTTACGCCTGTCACCAACCCTAAGAGTTTCTCAATCATGGAGCCGGTTTGTAAAATAAAGATGAAGTTAGAGGTTACTGACGAGAAGATAATAAAAGAAGAGCAATTCTACATTTAAGATTACATTTTGGTACTCCTAAGAGCTAATATTACTTTTGTAGTACCATATTTGAACACCACGCCGTCCTTTGTGAAGCGTATATAGTTCCACCAGGAAATCAAATCTCTTATAATCTGAATCTACGAATATGAGCGGATATTGTGTCTCCTAAACCATCTTGGTCCATTCTAAAACTTGAGGAGAACACGGTAGAATATGTGTCCTCCTACGAAAAAGGAAGAATCTTACTTATTGTGCTTATGTTCATACTCCGTGACAACTTCGTTTGCGCGATCTAGGATAGTTCTCATGTGGCGCGCTAGATGGCGCTAGAAATTTATTAGCTTACCTAGCGGGCTGAGCGATGTGCTCGCGACACGGTTGGTAGCAGGATAGGGCCATAGCGCCGGAGGCACGCGCCGGCAACCGCGCTCATCCTCCTCTAAACGGCGAGATCTGTAACAACAATAACACATAGATGAACCCGTGATAATAAGTTGTACCTACAAGCCAAGGAGATGAGAGATTATCCAACGGGTAACGTAGGTAATGATTCGTACGTTTAGTAAAAGCCTGTCAGAATTTTCATTTCAACTCATTAGGTCAGACCTAATGAAAATTCTGATCTTTCCGCCCGGCCCAAGCAATTGTATCTTCTCGGAAAAAAAAATTTAATAGCCGTCGATGTTCCACTGCTGGGCAACGGCCTCCCCTCTTAATTTTTTTTAATAAGTTTTAAAAATGTAGCGCGTTTATGTCTTTTGTATGGAGAATATTATTTTATTCAGTTGCGATTAGGTCGACTATTTGATAATCTGAGAGGTCGACTAGCGGATGAATCGAAAACTAATTTATTCCCTAAAAACGCGAGTTTTTTGATTTCACTTTTCGCAATCCAAACAAAACTCAGACTACGGACTCGGAAAACTATGGAAGACTATTGAATTTATGGAAAACCAAATATAACAGTGTAAAACTAAAGATAACTACTATATTAATATTAAGTAGGTACATACATAAAGTTCCTATTATATTACCTATAAGAAGTTTTTAGAGATAGTACTAAATGCCTACTTTGTTAGCGTACAGGCAATGCCTGCAAATTGTAATCCCCCTGAGGGGCTCATGTAATGACTATTGTACTACTACCTATATACCCATTAAAAACTTGTACCTACTACACATGAATCAATAAATCTATACTATACTAGTGGGTCGCCCCGGCTTCGCACGGGTATTTACCCTGCCACGCTTCGCTGTGCAAAAAATAGATAAAAACAATCCTTGATGCGGATTAAATATAGACTTAAGACTAAGGCCCGTATGCTGATTTACTGCTCAAGCCTGATATAAATCATAGATTTAGATTTTTGTATAAAAATCTCTACTCAAATCAATATTTAAGTATCGTTTTCGGCATACGGGTTTTAGTGCAAACAATATATTTCAATTGCTTTCTCATCAGTCGATATTAGCTGTTTAAATATTATGCTTAAGGTTTATGTAACGTGGAGAAAAGATGCACTTTCACCTATTGAAAACTTCACGACAAATTCGGCCTTTCATTAACCCTTACAAACAATGTTTTCAAAGTGAATGAAATCGTAGAAGATGAATTTTATATCACTACTAGGTGCCGCCCGCAACTTCGCTCGCGTCCCGTTGGATCCCGTTGATTTTGCGGGATAAAAAGTAGCCTATGTGTTAATCCAGGTCACAGACAATATATTATATATTCAAATTATATATTATATTATTATTATATATTAATATATATTTCAAGTTTCATCCAAATCCGATCATTAGTTTTTACGTGAAAGAGTAACAAACATCCATCCATACATTCTCACAAACTTACGCGTTTATAATATTAATAGGATAGTGAGTTATTTAAAGTTACCTTTTGTATATTACCTTCTATCATTATTATTTACTGTTTTATCGGTCATAGAACAGAATAAATTCCTTACTCTTAAGTTAGGTAGGTATGTGTTTTCTGCAGTTTTCTGGTCCCATATCGTAAGCTCTGACTGAACTCCTTTCACTGCCCAGCATATTGTCAACGAAAACAAGAAGCTTTTGACCTACCAGGCTACCTAAAAACCTACCAGGCTTAAACCTGGCTGGTTTATTTATTTATTTATTTAGGTTTTCATGAGATATCGATTGTCCCCAGTACTATTTCTGTAGTGAACAATTTACTAAAGAAACAGTACAGACTAACTTAAGAAATATGTGCCACAATTATCATTAAAATAAATAAGTAATTATAAAATAACTTACCAAAACTTTCGCACCTATAATTTATTATATAACCCAATCTATTAACATAATAGTATTTTTTTAAACGATTCGCACTAGTTGTACTCGTTACGTCAAAAGATTAACTAAATTAATTTAAAATTTCACAACCTTTATATCCACCCCAAGGGTACTTACCTACAAATTCCGTAACTTAAAAAAAATATCTATTTCTATGGTTGCTTAACCTTTCCTAATTAGCTACCTATTTAAATTCACTACTTAGTGCGCTCATTAGACACTCATTAGATAATGATAAGACACTTCTTGTACCTATTCTAATTATCAGATGGTCAATAACCAGGGGTTCATAGAACCTTACCTAGAGGTGGGTACCGATACTACTAAATGGTAAAGATTTGACAGCAGACGGTAGGACGTAGGTACGAAAGTAGCAGACACCCTTTCTTTAGATGCATAATTACGGGCCTAAGTGTCGATCTATTTCTGAAGCAAGTCGCAAGCTATTCAATCATTCAATTACAATGTCGCACGGCCGAATTTAATGTTGCCATAAATCAATTAGTTCGAAGGTTGTATTAATCATCTCAATAATGTAATCAATTTCCGAAATTGCGAATTAATCTGCAATTCACTGCGTCAAGGCTCTTCTGAAATTATTCAATTTCAGGTTCAAATCCGAATTACTGCGATATTATAGCAAATAGTGTCAGTAAGTGCCACGAGTAGGGACGAGAACTAAACAAGTGGCGGTCGCAATAGGCCATACCTAGGCCGCAGTGATATCGTATAGTCACAAAAGCTAATAAAAAAAAGTAACAAAAAATTTTGCCAGGTTAAAAAATCTTTCAAAAACACCTATGTACTGCACAAATTGGACATGCCTGAAATAGAGTTCGAGCCGTACGTTGAATACAATTTTAGTTTCGATTCAAAACTGATCCACATTGTTCCACGTAGTAATATTGATTAGGATTATAATTGACACCAATCATGCTGTATGTCGCGGACATTTCGATACCATATTAAACATGTAGCGATTGATACGATACTACGAGTCTGAAGTCCATTTAGGTGTGTTGAGTTTGATGGATTTACTCAAAAATTACTCAGTCATGTTTGACTGTGAACCACGACAGACAATGTGTAAATCTAATTGAGTACCTATTCACAAGCAAAGCGCAACTAGAAAGTGTACGTTCGCGGGAAAATGAAAGTACCTTCTAGTTACCAGTTTTTTCTATAATTACGTGAGATTAAAAGCTAAGTGCTAGATATGAGAAACGCTCTACTACAATAGATGGACCATGAGTACTATGTTGTATGATGGTAAACATCAATGGTATCGAATCTCTTGTTGCTTTTTCTAAACTAAACTAATTTGACAGCTCTAAAATTATAGCCGTCTTTGTCGTTTCAGTTTATGAGAAAGAGATGGCAACATTTTTAGTGCTGTCAAATTTGACAGCTAAAAATGTTACCGTCCCTTTTTGCATTTTTCTAAACGAAATGCAACAAGCGAATCGATACGATACCAATGGAGTTATAAAAGTAGATAATTATAAAACTTTTCATCTAGGTCTTATTCCGAAAACACAAAAAAATATACTTACTCGAGCGTTTTCTTTGGAAAAATGACTGGATGTAATCTATGCTCAAGCAAAGATTTCGTTGCTTGAGTATCGTTTCAAACTTGACTATTCGACACTCAAGAAAGGTTTGGAATTAAAGCTCTGCTCTAATTCATCGTTGAGGGCCGTATGCTCATTAATAATGAGCATACGGCCATTGTTTTATTCTAAGAATAAGCTGTGATAGTTTATTGGTTATTATTTAGATAAGATTAAATTCTTTCCGGTTTAAATGTTTTGAGTATTCAAATATAGTATTATAATGATCTGTGGTATTGTCAATACCACAGATCATAATACTATATTAGACAATACCAACCAATGCATGAATTACTTATCAAATGTTTAGCTTTTACAGATTTATTAGATACGGAGCAGAAAACACCGAATACAGCAATTTATCACTTTAAAATCCTGAAAGTCTATTAAATACTGAAAATAGATTAAAAATAACGAACTCCAATCCGCTCTTCGAACTTCCGCCATTAAAAACATAAAAACCCGTTCCTATTTTAAAAATCCTACAGATTAAAAAAGTTCATTCACAAAGGAGTTTCAATCACTTTCGGGCGAAACAAATCTGATGGTATGGCATAAGTTATCTAGATAGAAAAACGTGGGGCTTAAAAGTTCAGTTTTCTGCAGTTGTCTGACAAACAGTGAACGACTACTGTAATTAACTTTGCTGATGATGTTCTACATAATTACTTTTTGGAGTAAGAAGTTATAGAAAGTCCGTGGCAACCAAAAGGCCATTTTATGTTTAGGACTCTTGAGTTTGAGTATTTCCGGAGTTTAGGTAGGAGGTGCGTTCCAAAAACATTTAATCAAGCAGCAATTTTTATCTATCAAAAAATCTATGTGTGAATTGAATCTCGCAGCATCACAGATATAAGTTGCAGCAGGGTTGCAGCAACGAGTATGGGTCGAATAAAAACTGACATTTCCATTTCTTCTTTTTCATTCTTCTTCTTCGTCTCCTTCTTTTATAATCAACAGATAATTTTGCCAATAAAAAGAAGTAGTCTTTGGCCGTCATAACCACTACGTATACCATATTCTTTGGTCATAACATCTTTGGCTTTTTGTAGCGGACATCAAAGAGAGGCTTCAGAAAAATAAATGCAGATCGATATCAATGAACTTCGTGTTATAAGGAAGGGGATATAATTAGAGCGGAAGCGGCAGCGGATGCGCGGTAAAAACCTGCTTGAAGTGGATATCGACTTCCAGTCTAACTTTAATCGTAGGATGGAGCGGCTGCCGATAAGTGTGGGAGAATTTATGAAGCAAAATAAGTAGGTAGGTACTGGCACCTTCCGAGAAGACTGTAGACTGATTAGACACGCAAAGGTGCGGGTTCTATTGCGGGAGGGAGTTGAACCAGGATGAGAAGAGATGTTGAGAAGGGGCCTGGCCCAGCTATTTATGGTATTTTCTGACAAATCCTGGCATAGGTATTGGGAGAATCTGAAGATTTTGAGGGGAGGGAGGCTTGAGCCCTCTAGCCAACTCCTGGATCCCACTCATGCAAGCTAGGACTGTTCTTACTTTAAGGAGTATAGCATGGCAAAACTGAGCCCAGCAGTGGAACAAAAAAGTGTCGTGATTTCGTGAAAGCTTTGCGCATAAAAGTTAATAAAACTATCATAACTAGTAAAAATAATCTTTTGAAACAAATTTAAATAACGGTACAAACTACAAAACGGTATCGTCTTTTTGCAAGAAAACTGGGTTAGTCGTGTGTTTTTATTAAAACAATGACAATTACGCATGGTTCTGTTCTGTTGCATAAGCGTAGCGATAAGCATAGCGGTTTCGCTATGAAATACAACGTGTGATTATGGTCGCAATAGTTACACCGTGTGTTGTCTCTTTCGATCAAATAAAGCTGTGGGATTGTAAACTATCGTCGCGTTGCGTTGTCTTCACTCGCCCAGTAGAAAAGAAAAAGCCTTTTCAGTCTAAGTAACCCCCTTATTATTAATCGTCATCTCTTTTCATTGTCATGCGAATTAACAGAACATTTTTATAGCCGCGCTAAAATGACAGGTGAAAATGAAACAGGTAAAAACTTCCGCTCCGCTTAACGCTCCTCTTGTGTAAACACCAAGCCCTAATGTGCAAGCAAAGTTGTTCAGTTGAAATTTTATCGTTATCAGTAACGTGATTATCTTTTAGTTTAACTTTCATTACGGAGATTTTTGTTAATGTAGGTGTGACTATAGAAAGATACGATAAGAGAGGTGTCTTTATGTTCGGTTAGACCTCCCATTAGATAAGAACTTAAAAACCTTGAAATTAGGATCGTAAGCGTAAAGATTATCGTTAGACGAAGCATGAAAGAGTCTGAATATTAGTGAAATCCACAACACTATCGGGGATGCTGGAACATTGCTGCCCTCAACGCAAAGTCCTTCTCCGTTACTTTAAGGAGTTGGGCTGGTTGGGGTAAGGTCAACAGGGGGACAATGCACAATACACCCCAACGCGGGACCTCAGTGCAGATCTCATTCCCCAACAACGAATTAGAATTACATTAGTGTTACTACAGTGTTTTTAATGTGATACGCTAAAAACCAGACCCTAGTAACTAATCCCTTATTATGATTTGGGTAATGCCAAAGTTGTTAAAATTATGTCCAAAGTTTTGAACTCAACTAATTTTACTTTGCGATAAGGGTATGTTGGTCAAAAGAAATCGGAACGTATAATCAACTAATAGTAGTACAAGTAAGGAGATTCTAATATCCTTGTGATTTTAATTAAATAAATGATTTTCTGATTCTGATTCAGAGATACCAGTTCCCCAGGGTTACTTGCATACCCACTCATAGTAGGTAATTGGAGCCGGATTTTATAGATCCTATTTTGGGCCAGCCTGCAACGGTGTGTCACAGATGCGTTGACTATAAATAGCAGGCGACGACGCGACGTCTTGTTTTATTTTAATGCATAAATGATATTAAAATAACAGAGAGCTATAGGCGTGTTTTTAAAATGCGTGCGTGGCGAGCATGTTTAGACGTGCTGAATACAAGTCTCCAAAAAATTGTTTAATGGCTGTCTTCCGGAGTTTGTCATTTCTGCCTGCATCACGTAATTTTACTATTCCACATGGAGACGGGGTAAAGACATACACAGAGACACAACACGGCATAGTTCATACGGGGCCTTATGACGATATAAGGGATGAACATCATCAAAATCGTCAAACCGTCAAAGTGACGTTCAAAACTAAGAGGGAAACGAGTTTTCAGCTCAGATATGATCCTCTTCAAGAGACTTTTCTTAGTACACGCTGAAAGAACCCTCTTGGCGTCAAAACATTCTAAAGTCAATCAGAATAGCTCTGTGAGGTATGTTATGCATTTTTATAGAAAAAGGCAGGCCCGGAACATCGATTGTTCTATTTTTTTTCTAAAGTCTGATTTCAGATAAAAAAAACCACAAAAGTAACAGTGTCGCAAATTATCATTCGATTCATTTTAATCTAGGCAAAAAAAAAAGTCTAAATGTTGGTCGCAGCGACCAATGACCACGGTCGCAGATCCCAGACTTCAAGTGGGCGCGTGCAAGTGTCTTATGCCCTCGAGTGCGTTGTTTATTCAACGCGCATTCCCAGTTCATTCACACCACACCGTCTGTGTCACTCTCGAGCTGGCTGGGTATAATTAGCAGGCCATAAAGTTCTATCCGACTGCAAAGTCGGACTGATGGGCAGTGGATATCGCTGGCACAGCCAAAGAATATGTAATACGTAGTTCCTACGTAGAAAGCGGGACTCCCATTGTACCAAAATTACACACTGAAAATCTAGTTTTGCATGAAACGTGATTCAAATTTTGACCCCCGTTTCATACATTACATAGTTCGAGAGTTTCGCCAGTCTGGGCACAGCAGGGAGAGATGAGACTGGCGCGGGGTCGCGGTACAAAAAAAAACCAGGAGGCCTATTTCAACTATCAGTTATTTACGAGGAAAATAAGCTCCTTTGAAATGAACATTTATAATGGACAGTTTTAACAACTATCATCAAGTGTACACTTTTACATAGGAATGTTAAATAGATAGGGGTTAGTCTCAAAATCCCCTTTAAGTGTTCCTCCTTAAGGAGATTTTGAGACTTTTTGTCTCAAAGTGCATAGTTCAGCAGCAGTGTACTAGGTAATAATTCAAGAAGGCATAGTAATTCCCAGTAAATACCTACCTAGGTAAAGATAAATTAAAATTCAGCTATTACGGAGTAATTTTGCCCAAAGGAGATTTTGATACTGAAGTGTATTAAAATCCTCTTGATTGTGAATTTTAGAAATCAAGGGAACAGGTTACGGGGGAATTTAAGGCTAACCGTGTACGTATCGTATGAGTTAGTAGTGACGGAGTTTTTAGGCCGCCTTAAGGCCTCCGTCATCGCTTAACGACTGCTAAAGCTGGCACCGACAGTTTACCGTGCCCTCCAAAGCACGGAAACGCTCAGATGTAAATGCCACTAGAGGTCACCCATGCAACTAGTGACCGTGCAGTGCCAGTAAGTCGCTTTACTTAGATAATCGGTGAAGATTGACTAAGCAAGCTACGCCACGAGCGCTTCCCTGAAATAGCATCATTGGTCGGAATCGGAAACCCTTGCGTCTGAGTCAGCGTCTTTGACACAAGTAGAATGTACTATTCCCTACTCTGTGGTACTGCACTAGTACTTGTTTACATGACTTTACATGATGATACATGCCGACCTCTGACTGGTATTGTGATTGGAGACGGTGGATTCCTGCATATTTGGGTATTGTACTGAGTGCATTAGGCTATTTGTGGCGCTGGTATGTGGTACCCTTATTTAGGATAATAGAAGGGGTTTTATGAGAATACTAGCCGTCGCCCGCGGCGTTGCTTTTGCAAAATTCCTTACTTAGTGCACCCCTACACTATATAAGCATACTACCCTCCACATACCTCTATAGTTAGGACTTATAGTTTAGGCTGTGCGTTGATGGTCAGTCAGCTTCAAAAGAGTATTATATATTTAGATGCTATATATGGAAAAAGCAGATAACCCTTCTTTTTAGCCGGACTACGGAGAAGCAAAAAGAAGGGTACATTTATGATTTTTTTGTGTTCCAGTGGAAATTGGAACACTTAAGGTCTCACTCCTGTCATCTCCACCAGGGCTGAACTGAACCGTAGAAGCTAGAGAGTTGGAAATGTGAAATAGTAATAGTTTGTTACAAGCCATGAAGTTTTTGTAGGTTATGAAACAATATTATGGAAATTAGGGACTTAGTCTGATGGGGACGCTCCCTTATGTTGTTCTGTTATTGACAGGCGTCATGGCTTAGTCGGTAGTAGCTGTGCCTTCCGTGCTGTGGGTTCGATCCCCACCGAGAACAAACATTTGTGTGTGGCAAACAGATTTTTGTTCTGTGTCTGGGTGTTACTATGTATCATTATGTATTTAAAAAAAATAATATGTAAGTAATATCAGCAATGTAGTTCCCATAGTACCAGCTATGCTTAGTTTGGGACTAGAAGCCGTTTTGTTAAATGTCCATGAATATTTTATTTTATGTAATGTAATGTAACGAACTGGTTAATCTGGATATCTGATCGAGTTTCGTCGGGCTGAAGCCGGCTACGCCAAAGTGCGCCAAAGGTTGTCAATAATGCCTCAGGATATTAAATATCGATTGATATGCGACACCGACCTCCACCGGGTAGAACGGATACGATTGCCTTATAAGATACAAGAATCGAGAACCGCTATGAAGCACTTTATCCATTGCATTTTTGAATGCTGGCTGATAAGACTGGAAAAAATGGTTTTATTCATTCTTCTTCTTTTATTTATGGTCCTACTGGTCCTATTCTATATTTACTAGTTCGTGGTTTGCGTATGAAAGAAGAAGCATTCCGAATCCCTCACTAGTTTTAATATCGGATTGATATTTTTTGGCATTCCCCTTTGCGCACCAAAAAGTTGCACAGCAATTGTGCGAGTTTATGGGGATTAGGTATTTAGTTATTATTTTATGCGGGGCTAATCGCGACTCTATCACAGTTTTGTCGTTCTAAAGTTTTTTAGCAGTTTATATTTTAGTTTATGAATAAATGAAAATACTTTATTGTACGTAGGTTAGGTACACCTTACAAATGAATAGACGAGACAGCTTAAACAGAGAATAAGATACAATTATGTACAATGGGCGGTCTTATCGCAAGAAGAGTACGAAGCCTGCTATCCCTCCAAATGTCTAGGAGCGTCGCGTTGGCGACAGGTTCCCACGATGGAAACATGATATTTTATCTCGTCCAACCCGTTTGCATTCACCCTTTAGAAGCGTAGGCAGCACTTTGTATCTAGTAAGACCTAACCACCTAGGTCTTGAGCTGTCAGAAATGTTGCAACGAAAGCTGTAAAGTTGTTTAGTTCTTACACCACATTTTCTAATTATAATTTGTTGCATTACCTATATAGCAAGAACATATTTAAGGTGAGAAAATTGTGTCAAAGTTTATTTCGATATTTTAGTTATAAGTAAAGTTTGAATTTTTGAGCATGTAAATTTTAATATACTTATCTCTACATCTATTGAAGATGATTTATACAGCGTCAGAAGGCAACTGAAGACCTACACTTCACGGGACATTGTAGTGCCTGGGACAATGTTTAGATGGAATAGGCTTCTATCCCTACAATGCCTAAGCATTTTTTACTAGGAATTTCTTTATGAAGTTATACTTCTAACAACGTTGCGTTACGGGATGACATAGTCTCTGTCTCTTTCTATTCCCCCCCCCCCCCAATAGAAAGAGACGGAGGCTAATACGCTACAAATGCTACAATCACATATAGATGGCACATTTAACACAGAGCGACAGTGAATGTGTGGCACTCGAAGTATAACTTCTCCCGCGCGTAGGGACTCCACGCACTGGTTTTTTTTTTCTGAACGTGACAAGTACTAGCTTGGTAGCATTTTTAACGTATGTAAATATAACGTGATAAATTCAAAGGAGTTATGCGTAACCTGTAACATGAAAAGCTTGTCATGTTAGCTAAAAGTGAAAGTACCTAAGCAACTTGAATTATATAGGAAAGCTATTAATATTACGTTCTACTAGTAATTTGCACATTGCATTTTTGAATACATTAACTATTGCACAACCAGATTCAAAATATTCAAACCCACGACCTCAGATCGTAACTGATAACTAGACCACCTACATACCACCTAAATAGTGAGACCACAATGGCAACTCCCAATAAACAAAATAAAAATTGTTATTACCTATTGTTTAAATGTTGGATTTGCGATATCTTCTTTTCAGTTTTTCAAGCTGTTAGATAAAAGAGTACCTACTCTCTTCTGTGGTCGCTTTTCAGTGTTTCTTTTTCGAAAATTACAGTTACTCTCGCGGTAAATAGGTACCTTATCTTGTCAAATCATTTTCGCGGTAAATACGGTGTTTCCAACTATAGCTTTTCAACTTCTACCAATTTTTAGGTGCAGCAGATTTAGCTTAGTGAGACTATATTTATTTTGTTCTGTGAATAGAATAATGTCTCACACTTGTACAATCCCAGTAATGATAATTACAGGTCCTTAATCAACCCACGGAGACAATCCAAATCTGTACAAAAGATCGACCCACGTACGCCTACGCTGTCTAGGAATGAAAGACCACAGACAAAATAGGAATTTCTGTGGCGCCTAATCAAAGGAACACACAAATAAATGCTAGGGTACATCACCAATCAAACCGTTTTGGTGTGGATTGGTTGAGTGGAATTGCTTTTAGACTCACCTAGTCAGTAGGTAGTAGTATGTTGGAGGTAAAATAAAATAATTAGGTACTGAATCTAGACTTACGTAAGATGTACCGACTACCGATTAGGCTAGTCCTCTGCAGACAGAAGTAAAGTTAACGAGAACCATAGATACGGTACCTGTAAAAGAAAAACGATCGGTCAAAATTTGGTAAACAGATTCCTTCGTCTAGCTAACTTATATGTTGGTAGTTTGGTAGTATTCTTGAAACAGAGCTGGTGCTCAAAAAATTGGTGCTCGTGGATTATATTTTGGTATTTAATAATTTATTAGTGGATTGTGTCCGTTAGTAGTAAAATTATGTGTAAAAACTAGGTATTCCACAAAGAGCACCATTTTTTGAGCACCTATCTTGGTCACCCGATTACTAAATATATTCAACGATTAAACGGCTTCTACATACATGCTCAAAGTCATCTAGACAGGCAGTAATAAACAGATTCTAACAGATAATGGGTTTTGTTAATGTTCCAGCCACATGCGCACTCGTAAAACTGAAGTAGTTCAATCTTCAGATGATAGTCTGTGGTCACTCTCGCCCGGTCACTGACCTACCACACATCGAGCTAACTGTTATAGTTCGATTTCATACCGAATCCATATTTAGTGATGTGATTCTGTATTTGACACGCTCTATTTCAACTTCAGGCCCATTCATTATTGAATCAAGTTTTTATCAAGGTTTAATCGATTTTGTGTGTCTTATGTTTTAAGTTGAAGCTTCAGCATAAAGAGGCTTAGAAAATGAAATACACATATAAACTGTAATCTCCAAACAGTAAATAATGTCCTTTAATCTGTAGTTAAAGGTACATAGCTACTCTCATTTTATAATGAGGCTGAGATCTTACAATAAAGAACCTTTTACGACCGAGACGAATTCATATTTGTAAGGTTGAAACCAACGAGACGGTGCAGAAATCATAATGTGATAAGCAAAGAAAAACAAAAACAAGCTAGCTAGAGTCTGATCACGTCAAGTCTGCAGAAACGCGGTCATTCCCCAAGGAAATGGAAGACCAATGAATTCTAATAAATGAATGAATGGAATGGATTCGTCTGTTCTGTGCGATAAAACATAGGAAACCATAAGAGGATTCTTAAGCACCTTCTGTGTACTACGAAAACGAATTGACAGCATAATTATATTGGCACGTGTGTACCAGAAAAGTTATTGAGGTATGATTGCCATGTAGGTACAAATCTTTTTGAGGCTGCCCATAAACTATAACAGGTGGATGTACCGTGGTTAGGCTCTATTTTCTATTCTATTTGTAAGAATGCAATCCAATTTTTCGTAACATAATAAGAATATCCTAGGCTTAACCCTCCGAATAGGTCTCTATCTACTTTATCCCAATCCTTGCGTTCGCTTTTCTTATTGAAATCTCTACGTGTTCTGAATCCCGATGTCGCATTGACTTTTACTTTATTCTTTTATGTAAAATACAAGAGATCCTCTTGGCTTTGTTGCTATACATACTCTGTCACTCCGTCGTCAGTATTTGGAATTTGATTCCACACTCCACGTCTGGACTTCTTTTCGTGCTATGGCAATCCTACGCTATAATACTTTTAGTTATCTTTCTAAATACTTTGCGTTTCGTAAATTCTATCTTATCAAAACGAAATAAGAGCAATACCTAGGTATTGCTCTTATTTCGGAGGTCTTCAAGAAACTTTCAGGTTTTCACTTTATCTTTTTGATGTAAAACTAACCACGTAACAACCGTTTTATTGTAAGTTTGGGCGCTACGCATTGAACATTTTTTTGGGCACGATTCGATCACTATTATATCGAAGAATCGTTTAGCTTTGTTTTCTTATACACTGCAACCGTCATCTGGCGTCCGCACATACAGAGGTTCTGTGACATCTTAGGTAGACTGTCCGCTAACTAAACGTACCCGTAAATTTATAATCCATAAAACCAAGAAAATTACTTATTTAACAAAATTACCGTTATGTTTATTGTCATTGAAACCTGAATTTGCATTTCTTGGCAGTTGGCAATAGGGTAAAAAGGGCACTACATCAACTGTGGCCAAATTGGGTACAGTTGATATTATTGGTTTATTAATAAGTCACGCAATAGATAGCTAGCTACATGACATAACAACTGTAGTAAACTTTGGTAACGTAAAGACCTCGTCAACAGGTTTTTTGGGCAACAATCTTT
Organism: Eulithis testata; assembly: GCA_947507515.1. Lineage (NCBI taxonomy): Eukaryota > Metazoa > Arthropoda > Insecta > Lepidoptera > Geometridae > Eulithis > Eulithis testata. Next base: position 4,707,689 of record OX382218.1, on the reverse strand, counting down.
GCGCACCGATTACCTTAGTGCTATAAAATATGGTAAAAAATATTAAATTCCTGTCAAATAAGCGGTCGCCGCTTCTTGGAAAGCTCTTCACGGCTGTGAGCAATTTCAGTTCGATTTGCACTTGGACACGGTTCGATGGGCCGAACTTTTTGGGTGATTGATAACGTCTGATTCCAATTCTAGCGGTTGAATAGAGATTTGACAACTACACTTAGTACTTGTGAAAGGTATCCTGTCATCGAACTAAAGCCGCAAACGAATTTCTATAATAGTAGTTGTAAGATCACGACTGTAATCAATCTTCATCCTGTCTGGTCCTCAGATATTTTGGCTCCGTCCTCGTGTTTTGTGTTTGAGGCTATCTAAGATTCTTATTTGCTTATCCAGACTCAAGCATTGATTTTTTGACAGTTTTGTAGTTTTGTAGGATAATTTCTCCATTACAGAACGTAGTTAACTTAGCCTCGAGTTCTATGTTATGCTAATGCGTGTTTCGAATTTTAAAAAGGAATTTCTTTCATTGGAAGGTCAACCCCACAACAGGCTTTAGGTCAGCATAGCATATATATCCGTCAAAACTCCAATTGTTACCCTGATGAGATCAATTGTCTTGTCAAGACGAGGGCCACTGATTGTTCGTACTATCAATTGACAAGAACATTTTAATGGATGTCTTTAGTTAGATATGGATGTGCACGCCGTTGACTCCGTTGACCTACTTGTAAACAATAAATATTGTGCTCGAAGACGTTTATGAGCGGAGGTTAGATATTTATAGATTCTTAGCAGAGATTTTAAACAATAGATTTTGTAGCGTGTTTTGGGAGGATTGTGTTTTGTTTTAGCAGACAGGGCTCAAAAATCTAGTCAAAGAGGGAGAGGACAAGGACATCAAGGAAGCTATTTTGTCTGGCCCGTCGCGTCGTCCTATAGTTTTAGAGTATAAAAATGAAAAGAAAAGGGAAATCTCAGCAGAATTACCATAGTGTTCCATCATATTTAACATTAAAAAGACATGTTTTCTAAGCGATTTTGAATACCTAAGCCGAAACTTTTGCCTGCTAACATCCATCCATTCGTCATTATAAAAACGACCACCAAGTTTACCTTTTGTCATTCAGCTACAAAAAATCCACAAATAAACCAGACTTCTCCAAATATCTAATCACGATTTCCATCAACGCTATTGTCAGTTAAAAAATCACAGAATTACCTAACAGATTAAGAGGAGGGCATTGACCTCTCTCGCTACACGATCAATACCCAGTGAACGAGGAAAAAGTGAATCGGGGACTTTCGTGGTCTATTATGTCTAGGACTACAGCATTGAATCAAAATAAGTACCTACTATTATAAATTTTTCATTGTCTTTCTTTTTACAAATGATCGTGGTAAATATAATACCTACATGTAGTTTATTTTTATGAGTCTTTGGCCAAATTACCCAGAGGAACTTTGAAATTAATATACTTTGAACTTTAAAATAAACCAAAACTGTTATTAATAATTTACTGCTGAAACATATTCTATCAATTTTAAAATCTTTCAAGTCGATTTACTTCTAAAAATAACAAAATCAGAAACACTGTATTCCACATGTTTACAATAAAATGAATCCCCGACTTCCAAGATCTCGGTTCATTCGCTGACAGAACTGTTTACAAATCACTCATCAGCCTAATAGGAATAGATAGGAAATATCCTTCGCACATGCTGCTAACAGCAGGAAGGATGCAGTACCTACTACCTACCTACCTGTTTATGCGTTAGCGTTGATTGGTTTATGTATTTTTTTTTATATAAAAACTGATTATTTGTTTGGTTACGAGTGTGAAGGACAAAAGACTTAAAAAAATATTAACATAGGTGCTTATAGTATTTAATATCAGACCTTTTTAGGAATTATAAAAATCTTTGTTATGGGGATTGCTAGGGACTGGGGTTACGCGTCATTTTATTTAAGCAGTAATATTGCTTTATGAATAATCAGATAAGAAATACACTATTTTACCCATTGAAAGACATCATAAGACCCTGTTAAATTATGAAGTAGTTATTATATCCCATGCTATTTATCTAATAGGTCTTCCGTGCTCCACATTTCAATTGAATAAATAAACAATTATTCTAATCAATTCTTATTCATGCATCGCTATTATGCAACACTAGCTGACCTGCCCGCCACTATGTCTGCGTTTCTCCGACTTGCTGACGTTTCGGACAAAATATTTTGGGACAAACTGTCCCAATTGTCACTTTTCCGACTATTACGCATTGAAAAAAAATATTTCATACAAAGAGTTATATGTCTTTATGTACCTGTTTCAGTTATTTTGAAGATTTACAAAGAAACAAAAGAGCTTATAAATGCAATCTTCTAATATTTTCTAGAAGGTATAGATTTCGTAACGGATATCCACTTAGACCTTGCCAAGTGATTGGCCCTACAACCGGAACTAAAGAGATTCAATAACTCACGAATCTCACTCACTATTTCATAAGATATAAGAACAGTGGTCGATTTGTTGAAATATGCGCACCTCTCCTTATCTCACCATAAATCGATTCACCTATAAGCTTTGCAACGTTCTGCAGATAGCTCAAATATTTCGTAGGTACGTATTTCTTGCATTTTGTAAACATTTTCTTGCTAACAAGTAAAAATCTTTAGTAGGTACTTATAGGTACCAAAATATTCACTACTATTCGTGCAAAATCACAATGTACCTACTTGAGCATATATGTACCTGACTTGCCTAATACTTTTCGCTAGTTGTATAAAATAAGCAGGTGCTCAATGCGCAATAGTATTGGTGCTGAAAGTGGATTTTCTTTTTTAATGAAGTAACAAGTAACTAAAAGAGGCGGTATTCTTTCGAAACAATGATCTTGACTTGCGTTATTACTCATCTGAAAAGTATAGTTCTCTACCGTTGCTGTCGCATTCTTGAAAGGAGGTGCCAAATTCGTTAAACCCACTTTTAAAAGGAGCTTGTGAACTCATAATTCTTCATGCACGTGAATTTACCACAGAAAGGCAGATTTTTTTTCGTCTTCTTTCATTATTACGATATTTTTAATCCTAGGCAACATGCAAGTGTACCTACTAGACCTTGTAAAGGCATTATTAAATGTATGAGTATGAATAATGCGTAATCCTTAATCAATAATAATGAATATTCATTTATTTGGTAAGGGTATTACACGCCAGAATAAAGTATAATATTAGGTACTTATTGATACCATAAATAGGATAATAAAATTCATAAAATTAATTAATTAATAGTTCCATCAACAATAAAATCAAACTTTCCTAAATTATTTACTTATTTTACAATCATGTTTTTTCCATGAACTCCTCGTAACTATGAGCCAGTGCTTCAGCCTGACTTTAAACGTGCTCAAAGTAGGAGCTGCAGTGACTGTGTTAGGTAGTCTATTGTATACTGTCGGCCCCATTATGTGCGTTAGCTTGTCAGACTTAGCTAGCTTGGACATTAGCGTCCTCATTTGCATAGCAACCAAACATACAAGGCATCAGAATTATTGGCCTGTTTAGCTAGTAGTGCCCTCTGTGCCCAAACTGATCAATGTAAATAAAACCATTTTATTAAATAAAACCATTAGGCTTATGCGGAGTTATCTTGGCCGCCTACTCGGTGTGCCACAGTAACGACCGCGCAATGTAATAAGTAGGCACAATCTTACCGTCTGGTGGTCACCACAGCATGACGGTTGCACCACTAGTTATTATAAAAGAGGGTTGCCATCATTTTGAAAAACAAATTTTTTAAGTATATGTACCCAAAAAATTTACCCTACCTAGTTTTATCTCAAAAACAGACAAGAAACAAGTTCTTATGACGACTGCGTTGCTAAAAATTGTTTACCCATGATACCTGTCTAAGTATTAAAATTATTCATTATGCACAATTTACTTACAAAAACCCGAATTAAAATGTCTTCGGAGCTTTGATAGCAAAGACAAAAAGATGACTAAAGACAACAAACTTTATAATAATTCAATTATTTTTGTTAGCAAAGGTAACTGGCCACCGTCAGTTAGTACACTGGGCCATCATCACGTGCCACTTTTTCCATAAACAAACTATTGTAAGTCATCGAGAAATGTTCTAAGTATAATGTTCTACATAATAATATTTCTAAGTATGTCATATTCACCCTACAACACGGTCTGATGATCGGCAGTTAGTGGTCATAACACCTGGTCTTTATGGTTTAAGAACATATGCGCCACTTCTTATAAAGCTTCTTTTGTCTGCGTTACAATTACAACACCTAAATTTTTTTTACAACACCTAGGTATCTATCCAGACTACCGAGATAGGGAACAATGCCAAAAACCACTTATCCAACCCCAAATACCTAGTGAAAGAGTGACTGGACCGAAAAACAAACGAGAAACCTACTTCAAAGTGTGTATAAAAATGTGACCTATTCTGATTACCGAGATAGGGGAAAATGCCAAAACACACCTATCCGACCCCAGATACCTAGTGAGAGTGACCGGACCAAACCACAAACGCTAAACCTACTTCGAAGTGCTTATAAAAATGTGTATGTGTAACACTGGCTAGCACAAGCCTTTCTTGGTCAATTACCTTTATTCAGAAAGCGTTACCGTTCGCAACTAACTTCCATTACGATCTTTATGAGTGTGGTGTGACATATTAGGTGTGTAATCTCAAAATTGCTCTATTGTTTACTTTCAAATAAGTCTATGTTATACAAGGCAACAGAAATTTTTGTCGTCAGCACAAATAAGTTCAAATTTTTGACAATGTCCTTTATTCTATTTTTTGAACTAAAGAGTTTTTAGCTTGGACGCAGTTTAACATGAAAATTAACATTTTTAAAAACATTCCGTAGAAAGTATTCCCCAAGTTATTCAAATTTGAATCGAAACACTTGCAGAATACGATCTAAATCTTATTAAACAAGTGCTCTTATCACATTATTTTTGTTACATCATTTACCAGAGGGCCTAGCCTAGTACGAGTTTTGGTGTGTAAATCTGGTGTAAAACGTCTGACGCCCAGCACACCGGTGTGCGCTTTTTTGCAGACGTTTTACACCAGATTTACACACCAACTCGTACTAGGCCCTCAGTGTCATAAGGCAAGCTTATTATATGACGCATAATCGAGATAAAAGTTAGACAAAAAATTGTATAAATAGAGAAACTCATTGAAAATCATCCACAATAATAGGTGGTCTAGAATTTATCGCATTTGTGTTGCTTTCAACGGTACCAGTTGGAGCAGAACAATGCCACAGTAAATGTCTACCACGTGGATACAGTTGTTGGGACAATCGACAGCAGTAGGTAATGGTGATCCAAATTGAATTATTCAGGTACCTACTTATAGCAAGCGATCAAAGAACTCCGTCTAAATCTTTGTTCAGTGATAAAGATGCCTATATGTACCTACATGTTTTAAGTTTAAGTTAAGTTTCTCAGTGTACAATAAAGAATAAAAGAAAGAAAGATTATAAAAAACTAAGCTTATTTCAAATCTATTGTTATTTGGAATATGGGTTGCACAAACGCCTATCAACAACAAAGTTTTTAACCTCTAGATTTGACTAATTTGACTTGTCACTATTTAATGATTGGTAATACAGCAACCCAACTTTTGACAATCAGAGGTTTTCTTCCGCTAGAGGCGCTAATCGGCTTTTCTCGCAAGTCACTTTTCGATCACCCAAACAAGACTACGGGCTCTGGACCGGAGCAGAGTCGATAGTCTGAGTTTTGTTTTGTTGACCGAAACGCATATCGAGAAGCGACTTGCGAGGTATTTTGTATGAAAACCAGATAAGCGCCTCAGCGGGAGATTTGCAAACTATTTTTTTCCTTACAAAAACTGCGAGTTTCTCGATTCTAGCTTGTCGCAAATCAACACAACAAAACTCAGACTACGCGGTCTCAGTAACAAGTAGTAAGCTCACGGTGTTGACTGTACCATCATGCTATCATTAGAGGCGATATAAGAAATTTATAATTTTACGCCACTTCGGGTTAGGGTGATTGAGTCCACTTTACCGCACGATTTTTAAGATGAAAGTGGTTGATCATGCACGAAACGATCAAAAAGCTATCTAAGCAAGTAGACCATTTTCTTTACGGTACATTATACGACTAGGCTGCGAGGATGGCATAGGTAATAGGCAAGACTGAAGACTCCAACATGCCTTGTTAGGCCAGGCGTATTAGGTACAGCATTCTGATTATACCATGATATCAACAACTTCCCAAAGGAACCTCTTGTGTTAAAAAAAACTAAATAAATTGACACATTCATTTGTGGAAGGCCGTACTGCGTTTTTTTTCCGGTTCGCCATTATCAAACGATCTAACTTAACACGATAATTTACTTTAGACTGTCTAATTAAAATACCTACCTACAATACTTTTAATATTTCGTTGCATAAGCTTACCTCTGCCTATAGATAACAATGATTGCAACCAAAACTACGGAAAAGTTGTACAACTCGTTAGTTCAAAAATCCACCAACTCGTTAGTACCAAAAATCCAGCAATTCAATGTTTTACAACGTTTCCTTTCACATCCACAATGAAACAAAGCCTATGCGGTCCGTGAATCAATAGCATCACGTGCGCATATGAAAACTGCTAACTAGTTACACTACGTATGTATGTCGCAACAGTGTAAACAACTGCAGTGTTATTAGGTATTCAAAAATGCTCGTTATAACTATTCCACTTTTGCGCACCAAGCTTAAAATCGATATGTCCTCAAAAGCTTAATGCGGATAATCTTGGTGCGCAAAATTTTGGTGCGCAAAGTGGAATGGCTCTTGTTCACGAAGTACAATGACACATTATACAATTTGCATACTTTCGCATAGTGTATTTTACTTTCAAATCCATAAAAAATCTAGTCTTATCACAGATTTATATCACAGCCTTAGATAAACTCTTGGCTTCAGAGACTGAAGCATAAATTTGCAGACACTTTTCAACAGAAATCTGTCAATCTATACTGACTTACCATTAGTTTTGGTGCGAAAATGAAATTGCCCTATTTTTTTACTTACGTTTCCATGTTTTCTTACTCAGATCATGTTTACATACCATATTGCAAAAATGCAGAAGTTAACGCCAATCTCAACACGCCTGGTCCAGAATACTAATACAAATAATAAAGTCAGATCACGTTTTCTAAATAAAATTCGACGACAATATTTTATCCATTTTATTGTAAAATCAACAGTCACATTCTCAAACTCACTTGAGCTTTTTTTAAAATGTTTAAGAATAGTATAAATACTTGGGTACTTATCAAGAATTCCTTTTTCAGCCTAACGTACAAAAAAATTTCTCCTCAGCTTTATAGGAGATACCTAATTATTATAACAAGTGCATTCTATTCTAACATTCATAACTCGAATAATACTCGACTCGACTCGACCTCGAAACCGTCTTACCTACTTGGTAGTAATTTTAACAACTAAAACTAACCAAAGCACTATTGATTTCAAGATCGAGTCGAGGCGAGTCACATAATAATATCTCTTAATCAGTAAAATCACAAAGATCAACTGAGAATATGGGTCCACAACGTTCAAACTTGTTCTAGTGGCACTATAAAGGACTCAATCTTAGATCCTATAATGTGGGATCACCGAGACATATTACGAAACATACGGAATATGTCGAAAATATGGACACAAACTTTCGAAATATTATGTTTACTGTTTCAGGTACCACTCCTTGTTTGAGTAGGGTAAACCATCTCACAAGATTGTCCGTGAAGTATTAATCTTGTAAGTTTTATATCCTACACTACTTGTCTAGATATTTACGTCTACGTATATAAAAAGAAGGTAAGTTCAAAAACTAAAACCCCAGATCACGCTCGAAAAAGTATGAAACAAGAAAATAATCCCGTACGGTGATCAAACCTTTGATCAACTTTGATCCAGTGAGTTGCTGGAAGACCAATCACTGAAAGAACAAATAATAATTTGACATGCTAGTTTTTGTTTGTAATGTATCATCACCATCATCATCATGATCCACAGCCTGACTTCACCCACTGCTGGATATAGGCCTCTCTATCTCTGATTAAATGTTATACCTACCTAATCCAGAGGTCAAAAAAGTTGTTGACAGGCGTTTATGCAACCCATTTTCAGATAACCAAAGATTTGACATTAGATTAGTTAATTTTGATCTAATCACCACAGAACCCGAGGGTAAATTAACTACGATAAAGGCAAAACAGTATTCTATAAAAAGGATAACATTCTATCCACCCTTTGTAAGTAAAATATCAGACTACAATCTTCGGACAGATGATGCACGCCCACGCACTGTCTTTTAGTTCTCCCATTTCACAATGCGGGCTTATTTGAGCTGATATCGTCCGTCAATCACATAAATATATGGGTTAATGGATACTGAGATACTGTCTGTAGCTATAAGTAGGTACACTAGGTACCTACCTACCTAATGGAGCACGTGTAATGACGTCAGTGACCAAATGGCTAGGAATTTATTCTCAACAGTCCCTCTAACCAAGATCAATCAATTTACAAGAATTAATCGAATATCAATCGCTAGAGTCGAAAACGTCAAATAGGTTTCAATCACGTGACTATTAAAACTGTCGTCTCTAAGATACATTTTGATTGGTAGATATTCTATTTTCTAGCGATTGTAGAATGTCAACTAGAGTGACAGTTGTAGTGTCATGATAACACAGACTTTAGCAACACGCAAACATTTGTCACGTGTTCCTTTGTCTCTGATCAACAAGATAGTTTTTAGTCATTTTTTTCGTGTGGTCTCTCAAAGGAGGTCCTGACTGAAGTATCACACACAATGCGATTAAAACCAACTGGAACTTACAAAGTGTCATCTGCAACACATGTGTAGGTATTATTTTTAAAACCAGCCTGTAATTCGCTTTGATAAATCAACAGATGGAAGAGATCAGTCAAATGACAAAACGAAAAACAGATGTGAACCGTTTCGGCTGTTTTAATACTGTCACCAAACCACCAACACAATATCGGCGGAGAACTAGCTAATGCTAATAAATATACATTTATTTTAACATACAACAACATAATATTCTTATCAATTTGTTTTATTTAATGAAGACTGTCAAACTATTAAATTTCATACCCCATAGGCGCTCGATTCGATTGGTGCGCAAAAGTGGATTAGCGTAGGCAGGTGCGGAAGTTCTTGGTGCGCAAGGTGGAATCGATTTTACATCGTGTCGCAGCCGATAGCTACTATTTTGACAACAGACTTCTTTTTTCGACACTTAAAGAAATTAGAAATTATTTATTTTGCCAGAAGTTGGGTGTGGTATTGTTGTGTTGGTATCGGGTAGGCTTCACTATAATTATGATTGCTTATGTAGTTATAATTGTAGTTAATTATATATCTAACCATCATCATCATCATCCGCAGTCTGACTTCACCCACTGCGGGCATAGAGGCCTCTCTTAGCTTGTGCCACATTGCGAGTCCACAGTATTTTACTAATTTACAGTACCTACTTTAAAATATTGTCCGTGCGAGTTGACAACAAAAAAATTGGTAAAATCGGAACCAATTCGCGCGCACTCGCAAGTTTGACGCTCGCGAGTTGACGAATAACTCCACATTCCACGTAGGTATTTTATACATAATAGACATTTTTTTTTTATAACACATTTGCTCGTAAAGGGTCTCTTATTTCACCAATTTCAGTATCGTAATGTATGTCATTACGCACTCGTGCGTTATGGTAATGTAAAACGTACGGTTTATCAAGATGCTTCCACTAAAACGTACGGAACCTTTTTTAATCTTAGCAAAGAGTTTTTATGTCAGTAAAGTGGTCAACATTTTATGAATAAAATTGACTTTGGGAGATAAAAAATAAGCATTTAATTCTTTTACAAATTGTTCAAATTTTTATAACTGCTTCAACAAGTGAATAAAGATTTATTCTTTGAAGAAAGTCCGAGTTTTATTTATTTCCTCGCAAATGTGTTATAAAACGTCGTATGTGCGCTTTGAAAATTACAGCCTCTGCTTTCTTGTAGCCCTCGCTTACAGCTCGGGCTGGCAATATCACCTCGGCTGTAATTTTCAACTTACCGCACTCATATCATAATGTACTATTACCAAATGTTTGAGTCTGATTTGTAGGTAACCAATAAGCTTTACGTACCTTACCTATTCGTAGGTAGGTAGGTAGGTCTTTATGATAATGTGACACCAATCAAACAGTCAATCAGTAAATTCACTACAATAATAAGTAGGCTATGGGAATCACATTGACGCGTGGGATTATCAGTAGGTAGGTATGTGCTGTAGGTATTGTGCATGTATGTATGAACGAGTATATGTAGGTATACTAGGAATCGGGTTACAGAACGGCGTGTTTTTTAGATTGATACTCGTTACAGATACATACTTTCGATATACACCTGCATTGTTTTACTAAGAAACGCATTCATTCATTACTTACTTGGTAGGTACTACTAGTAGGTACTAGAACTAAAAACATCTTTCAATTAGTTTTTTGTACTTTTTAAACACATCACTAGACACTATTTTGTGCATCAGATACAAACAAACATGCAAATCAAGACAAACTGAATATTAATGTAATTTTTTTAAACATCTTTGAACTAGTTTGTACTTCGGTAAAATAAAGGCTGAAAGTTCACTCATATGCTCATTTTACGAAAACGTATGTTAAAAATTAATTTATTTCACGTTAATAAGTCTTATTTAAAAAATTCTTTATACTTACAATCCACGAGGGATCAAACTTTTATTTTTATTTATTTATGTGAGCGTAAAACGTTAACCTTAGTAAAACCCGAATTCGAAAAGCCGCGTAAATAGGCCAAAATTAAAATATTGGGATCTTAAAGCGAAGTCACGGGGTCTTCACTAGTTTTACCTTTGCCTTTGTTCATTTTGCTTTTAATGATCAAGTACCAACTAGATCATCAATTAACCACCTACTAATACCTACGCAAAGATGATAATCAGTTTATGAATGGCATGTACAAAATATGATGCTAACTGCTGTTGGCGGGCATATCGATAACCTTTCGAAATTCCGGTTCGAAGGACCATGAATAAACCGGGCGTATGAAAAAAGCTGAGAAAAACGGAAATAAACAGTTTAAACGAACTCAAATACTTTAATCGAACGAGAATCAAACTGACAACCCTAACACTAAAGATAAACGCAATCCTAGTAGGTACCTGATGCACAAATAGTGCCTAATGGTGCTCGAAACGTACAAAAAACATAACTTGAAAGATCCGGATGAATAAAATTGACTTTGGGAGAAGGACCAATTTAGACCAGCCTCACACTACTAAACGCCATTCAAATTGCGCAAATAACCAGTTTACCAGGAAACTGATGAAAAGAGCCATTGAAACCGCTTTCAGCCCTCTTAACCAAGAAGTTAAAGGCTAATAGTGCCACTTAAAGGAGCAGTTAGTCCCTATTTTTAATGGAAGGATGAACGTAAACTTAGAAATTAAAGTAGAGAGCTAAAGCGGATTAGATAAATAGCAGTTGGCGTTAACGAAAGCTTTGCACAACCACAAAATGCATGATTTTTTGTTATTGATCGCTTTTCTCAATAGGTCAACCATAAAATGACCACCTAAATGAACGCTCTTTTTAAGAACGAACGTAAACCTCAGAGCTCACGTAAGGTTGAGCGGTTACATCTGCCATTACTCACAGAGCACATCCACCGAGTATTGCAAATAATATCAATTATTACTCAAAATGTTTTTTACTCTAACAGATATAATGAAAGCGTTTTAGAAACTAGATGTGGAATTTAGACCATTACGTTAATTAATAAATTAGGTAGCATAATGAAAAATGTTCCGCAGTCTGCCTATATAGGTCACTGTTGGTTTTTTAAATGTAAACGTAATAGCTAAACAGGCATAGTCAATGAACGAAGGCAATTTAGTTCGAATAAAAGCACCATTGCACATTGAAACAGCTTGCCTGATAGATCCGCTGATCGTATAGTAAAGTAGGTGTGAAGATATTACCATGTCCATAATACAAAGCTACGTTAACTTTCTGATGAGAAAACGAAAAAATACCATTAAAATTTTATTATTAGGCCTTAGGCCCCCATAGTGCAGCGGGCGATGAACCGACTGAGAGCCAGAGCATGCGGGTATGTTCCCCGCATGGAACAAACATTTTTTTCCGATTTTAAGTGTGATACTAGACGGTAAAGGGCTCGTATTATCGTACCCTATGGCACAGGGGGCTCTGATGCGAGTTTCGAACTAACTGAGTGAACGGTTTTTTTATCATTATATTTACCATTTTAATTCTGTTAGTACTTTCCGCAAAAATAAAAGCAGGTAATAGCAAATCCCAAAAGGAACTAGTGACAAAGTACTACAATACAACAGCGCGAAATAATCACCCACGGTACCAGAGCTGTCAAATGGTATTTATCTTAACAGGATCATAATAGATCCAGGGGTAGGCAGGGGCCCGAAACGAGGACAAGGTCGTTCCATCTCTTGGGACAACCCGAGAGCAAAAAATACTTTAAAGAAATTGGTTTTATCGTGTAGCGTAGATGTTTGATTAGTAAAGCTAGGCTAGGATTTGTTGGTTTTGAAATATAGCCAGCTGGTATTTTGTGTATCCTGTTTTTTATGGTTATGGGTTTGATAGTCATCTCATCCCTGACGTAGGTTAACTAAACAGAGCGCAGATGTAAAATGCTTAGGGGACGCATACAGTTGTAAATGTTGCCATGTGGTCCTATAGTAATATTATTTATTATTTATTTTTATCTTCCTTATGTCGTGAACTATCAACAGTCTTTCTCCGTTATTTTAAGGAGTTGGGCTAGCTCATAGTTGGGGAGATTAGCAGGGAGAAAGCACATAATACAGCCCAACGCAGGATGCCATGTTAGTGCAAATCTTATTCCCTGCATCCCTGCACTGTCTATTCTGCGTCCCTGCCTTGAATTAGAATTAGAGGTCATTATTCAGCACGCAGAGTTTTTCTCCATTGCATAGACTGTTAGATCCAAATTTGCATTACCTACTCACACAATTTGTTTATTTTATTTACCCTATACCGTTTCACTACAGCACTAATGCTCTTTTTGAAAATATGGCTGACAATCTTGATAGTCAGCCCAGCGCATTGATGCATGAAATATGCACACGTTGGTTTTGCACAATTAGCTAAAGTAATTCTAAAATTGTTAGACGTTTCGTTAAAACCAATGCGGTTTTTCAATTTTCAATTCAGAGTTCAAGTTAAAACCAGATGTCGCATAACTTTATTACCCAACTAAAGAAAGCTCATTGAATCTCCGCATCAGTACGTGCTGCTCAGATATTTAGGGTCCTGTTTAAATACGAATAAAAGGATATTCTTTTTCTGACAAAAGTTCCAAAGTTAAAGACATAAAATAAAAAGTTCTAAGTGCCAAAAGTCATGAATTTCGATGTTAGACCATGAAACTCTTAAAGAGTCTCCCGCACACGATATAGATTTGTAGTTACTCTAACTCTGGTTATGAATAACAGGGTTTGGTGGTCAACTTTCTTTCGCAAACTCCTTACGGATAGCGTTTTGGGCGGAAATGGGCCAAGGACACTAGGTACGGAGCGTATCCGCAGAGAGGTCATTGCGAAAATTTAACGCTAAGTAGGTACCTAGAAGGTTATTTTGTTTGACCTAACATCAGTAGAAGCGCTGCTTTGTGCATCTAAGGGTAGTCAAGGGTAAGGTTGAAATATATTTGCCACATGTTCATATACGTTCTGCATTTATAGCAGGTAGGCAAACTCATTGCTGTTGTCACAAGTAGTCACAACACAATACTGTAATGTTTACAGGTCAATACGCAAGCGTAAAGCCACGGGAAACATTTTAAAATTGGTGCAAATACAAATTTTAGAAAATGTTACAGATTTATAAATATATTGCTCGTAAAATTTAACTTAAGAATTTAAATCAGAAGGAGCTTTTAGCTTGCTTCTATAGAATATATAATATGGTTATCTATAGATAACCAGTGTTGTGTATTACGGTCTATAAAACTCCCAATGTTACATACCTTATTTATTACAGAGGGATTGGAAAAGTTGAGCTTATTTGTAGAGGAAATTTTTATCAGGTAACATTGTGTGGTATGAGAAAAGTTGGCCGTTATGTGGTGAAAATATGTGACAACTTTTACATGCCGATATTATTCGATAACTTTGCTTTTCAAAAGGTATTTGGGAAAGTTATGAGATAAGTACTGGTAAAGTATACCTGTATGTAATTTTTGCGTTGGTACATCTGGTAAGTTGATATTTTCGATTGGCAGGATTTGACGTTTACGAAAGGAGATCAGACAGTCGAATTTACTGAATGAAACCAATTTTCGATCAGTTTAGTACTCCTCGTAGTTATTTCACTTTATGTGATTGAGGTGGACAAAACATGTCCTTTTCCTCTATTTTCGTCTATCATACGAAAAATTAAGAACTACGAGTACCTAATTCTGGTAGGTACCTAACGGAATTCTAAAGATAGCCAATAGGATCCGTACGTATTTTCAAACTAGTAAATCAGATATTTTTCTCGTCATAATGACAGAGTTGGTGGCAATACGAGCAGGCAAGGTCGTCCTTAGTTAGTCAGTAAAATTGGCTATTAAGGTCAGACCAAATGACGCTAAACATGATACAATACTCAGTACGTGTTCTATTACTAAGTACGGTATTTGCAAATAAATCAACTGCAATGTTGAAATCGTTAGTTTATTCGCTGATTAGTGCATTCGCCAAATCTAGGTGAGGAAATAAACGCAAGTTAGGTATTAGTGCAAACGCAATTGTAACACGAGCAAGCAAAGCAGAAGGTAGGTACCTATATGATAGTTGAAAGAAATGATTAGTCAGCTTATAAATGAAAGCGGAGTGAAGTTTGTAAGTCTAGGATAGGGTTTTCTTAAAAAGTTGACATTATGTCCTTATTACGTATGGATATCAAGACATAATGTCTACTCTAACTTTTTATAAGATAGATGGTTGTTTACACCATTGCATTTACACAGGTTTAGGAAGGAATACGTTTTAAGAAAGCATTAGAAGGAATATGTAAAATAGCGATATGGTAAGCATTAATAAGCAGAAAGCAGAAAAAACAATGATGCAGAAACTTCATGAACGCCTTTTGAATTTTCTTATACCTAGCACCACCTGTGATAAGAAAGCATTTGTAAAGTAAACAATAATCAGGTTAGTAAAGTAAATCAAAAAGGCTCTAGAAACACAGATAAACATGGATTATACTAGGTATCTACAAATATTGATAACCTGCTAACCCATATTAATACATAATTGACATTATCAGTAAAGATCTAATTGAATGTATTAAATCAACATACAATAAGGATTGTTGTTGTATGAATAATAATGTTAAGATGGCTAGTAGGAATAAATTATTGTAACTACTGCCTCATAAACGGATTTCAGTTAACAGAATAATGATCATTGGAGATTTGGGTCCTTTGGAGTAGATAAATTTATATTTTCAGTTTACATTTTGTCTTAAAAAAAGGAAAAACACGAAAAAATCAAAAATTATTTTAAGGATAAAGAACTTAAATAAATAAACTTAGAATGCCCTAATGTTAGATGGTGTTTAGAGATCTAGGATTTCAAATCTCGTGGTATTGTATATTTAATAAGTTGAAATGAAATGTGTATATAAATGCAACTGATAAAACTAACATGCTAAGACTAAAATCTATGTGTTCCTTAAATTAAAGGATATCACAGCGTGCACTTTAGCATAGACTCTACTAAGCAGTAGTTACCTACTCTACTATCTATGTATGGTATGGGGGATGTATGCAATATGCATAGCAATTTGAAGATATACCTAGGTACTTGCAAACAAATAAAAGGTAACTAGGCAACTATGATGTTAGTACCTATAAACTTATGATTGCTAGTAAGATACCTACAGTAGGTAAGTACCTACCTACATAAAGAACCTGCACAATGAGAAACATCGGCTGAATACAGACAAACTGCTCAAGAATTCTTGTCAGTAATCTTGCATAACTCTACAGCCAAGTGGTCATATAATGAGAAATTCAATTACCTTTGAGAAGCGATGACTTGTCAGACCGTAGTACCTGCACTGGATTGCAGCATCACCGGACAATCACTCGCGAAATGTAGGTACGTGGTACATACACAACACAAACAAATATACATAACACAAAAAACTCAACGGTCGCAGAAACCAGTTCCCAGATCCACCGGCCGCGACCACTAAACGCACTTGTTGCAAAACTAAAGATGAAACAATGAGATTAATCGAAGAATGAACACTCGTTTTAGAATCGATTTTTTTTTAAATTAATTATTTTGTAGACCCGCACTATTTTATTTTATCTCCAATGCACTTTTCGTTTATAAAAGCTCAAGTTTATATGAGTTGGTTGTTAGAAAACTTTATTTTTATGAGATAAATCATGAAATAGATTAATTCAGCCACCTCACAGCTGGGACATGCGGGGCGCGAAACCGCAGCTAGCAGCAACTAGGTACGCCTCTCTCGACTGCGCAGGGCAAACTGACATAACGGGTGACGTGACGGGTAGCGCGCCACCGCCGCCGGTTGTGTGATGCCGTTTGTAAAAAATAAGCTCAGTGATGCCAGGCTTCAACTAACTTTTTCTCCCATAAAGACTACTGTCTTGATATTTTGAGCTGCGGTTCTTTACGTGTTGTATGTCTTCATTATAGCTTGTTAGCTTTGTTATTTGAGTTCTTTTTGGTTCGTGTCGAGAAAATATTCTTCTGTATGAGCTCTGCACGAATTCTTTAATTGGCTGGATGGATGGAGATGTAGATTATAGATTAAAACCTTATCAGCCACGTTAACCATAAAGTCCTATAAACCCTTCTTGGGAACTTTACATCCGAGCCAACTCGATGACAACTTCATTTAAATCATCTGGTACGAAATTCAAAAAGCCATTTGAAGTTGAAGTAAAAAGAAAAAAATATGTATCTATCAAAAAAGAGTAAAATTTTGTTATTGTAGATTTGACCAATGTCTTTCAAATTGTCGTCGTTTTTATTACATGTTTTACCGTTAATTTTTCTGTTGGAATTTAGTGATTTATGATTTAGTTCGTTATCGGTGTATAGATAGTTAGTTGTATGTGTGAGATGTCACATTGAATGAGCTTCGACGTAGACCGGTCTTCGTGGGCACATATCGCCCTCTGTGCGGATCTCACATGGGCTTCAGAATCACCTGATGAATTCATTATAGCTAATCAGGTAGGTTTCATCTATTTTTCAACTGTACAACGTATTCTTCTTTCAGACAATACAATTTCTAGTTCTCTACCGTACCTACTCAGTAGTTTGTAATTCTTCTTCAATAGACATTTCTTTATATTCTACTCTAGAACTTCCTCCAGAATGTTATTGTTTACGAGGATATTCTTTTTTCAGCGCCTTTGGGCACAACACTGTCGTGTACAACAAGTACTGCAGGATACGACATCCGATCCACAAAATCTTCAAGCAGGTCAATGTGAAACAGGTACATACTAGTCTATTTTTTTGTTGCATCTCCTTATTTTGTCTGGTACTCATGTGGCTTAGGCTGTTATAAGTACTGGTACCTTACTTCAGGAGCTGAGAGCGAGGCTTATTTATATCTATTTCGGTCATTACATACACACGAGCGTTTGGTAATCGCACTTAAGCCTCTAGCAACCCAGGTTTCCAATATCTTTCTTCTTAGTTGTTGATATCTAAAGATCTTCATAATGTTTATTATATTACCCATTAGTTTCTTTACGTCTTTCCAGATAATAAGCGTTCACCAACAAGCCAAAACCAAGAGAATGGGAATTGCAGTGGCAGAAGGAATGTAAAAGAAGTCATCCCCGAGTCAAGATTAGCACAATTCTATGGAAATTTCTATTACGACGAACATAGGTTCGCCATTCGGTTACAAATGTTTTTTTTTAGTAAAAACCACTTGCCCTAAACACGATTTTTATTCTCCAACTTTCCCGCCTAAAACGATTTGACATTACTTTTAGCGCTAAAGTTCGTTTCCGTCACCCATCCCGCCATCTTTGTTTCACATTCTAATAAACCTCTTTTCTTTTTCAAGAGAGAAATGCTACTTGAATACGAACGAAAGAATTAATTATCGCAGCTTCAACGGGCAAGGGAGCGAAAATACTGATTTGACGGAGTGCTGGATGCTGCCTGAGGTAATTTTTAATGTTTTTGGTGATGTTGAAGCACATGCAGGGCAAATCCAAAAGAGTTCGTAAAAGGAGGTTGGAAACCTTTTCTACAATTTCTGCGGGAGTAAGGAAAGGCCCTCATTCTTCGTCCTGTACTTTTCTGAGTCTCCACATGTACCTAGTTACCCTATCCCAGCAGGTACTATTTGCTATAATAACACGGTAATCTATACCTAGCTAACTGAAAACAATCGGAAACCTTTGTTCAGGTGGAGTATTGGTTTCGAAAGCTGCTAGACGACTCTTCGGATCGGAGTATGTTTCCACGCCGGCGGCGCCAGTATCGGATGCTACCGGATGACGATTTGTGCGTACAACGTTCTAAATAATCTAAACTCTTATGATTTTTACTCTTAATACATTTAAAAATTTAAATGATTATATCCAAAGATTGTCTTACACAAAGAACTGCAGGGGTCAAATGCTTCCGGTCTCAATTCGTGACTGTTAGGTTCGTTACTACGAACCACTTTCTTTTCTATGCTTTATAGGCCGCTAGCGACCCGCCCGGCTTCGCAGGGGTGCAATGCAGTGATGATGATGTATTATACATATAAACCTTCCTCTTAAATTACTCTATCTATTAAAAAAAAAACTGCATCAAAATCCGTTGTGTAGTTCCAAAGATCTACATACATACATACAGACATTAGGACAGACGCGGGAAGCGACTTTGCTTTATACTATGTAGTGATTAATAATCATAATCTCTATGCACTTCAAATCTAAACAGTTTAACAAGATGGACGGTGGAAACTAAATATTTCCCAAGGATCACCCAGGTGAACAAAGGTGAGCCGTTGTAAAAAATAATCACCCAGGTGGTCGCATGAGGTGGACGGTGTGTAAGAACTCTTATTAACAGAGAAGAAGTTCCTTATTTGCGGCTCTTAGTTGGTTTATTCCCAATTTATGCGTAAATTCGTGACTATAACTGACACTGATCGGCAGCTAGCGAGCGCTGGGGCCCGAGCGGGTCGCAGGGCGAAGAGGCGACACTCGCGGCCCGCGTCAGCAGCGTCCGGGGCCTCTGGGCCACCCCCCACACCCCCCAGCGCTCCCCGCCACGCACCCACAGCCCCCCACCCGCTTCACGCAAGATCAGAGCAAGGAGGCGTCAGCCGAGGCGACTGACGGCTCTGCCATCTCCAGCACCGGCATACTGCTTAGAGATGCCGGCTCAACTGTTCTGTGATCCAACTTGTAAAGTAAGCATCCTCTCACGCTCAGTGGTGCTGTTCTTCAGAACCCCAAAAATAAAGGCTCATTCCAATTTTCCCCTGACTACGTCCCCTGCGTGGGGGATTTCTGGTACTTTTGTCCAAAAATCCCCTTAGCTACCACGGCGACTGCCGCCAGGGGAAAATAGGAGAAAAGTACCAGAAATCCCCTTAGAGCGAGACCCTACTTGTCCGTTGCGCAGCGTCGTCGTTGCGACGTTTTCCATATATTTTTGAATGACATGCCCCACTAGACCGTTGCGTCGTCGCGCGCGACGTTTCAACGGATCGACGGACAAGAGACGAAGCGGGAGGGAGATCCGCTAGACTGCTAGAGGAGGAAGCTAGACGAGCGTAACGACGCACGTTGACGCAGCGTCGACGCGCGGGTGTGGCATACCATGCGTTGTTCCGTTGCGAAGACGCGACGCAACGCAGTGGGGACAAGTGGGGCCTCGCTCTTAGGGGTCCATTGACACCGTTTTTTTTTTAAAGTCAAATTAAACAAAAATAACGTAGCTTTGCCAGCTCGGCACGTATTGACCTTGTCTTTCCTGTGGATAAAACCGACTACGCTAAGAAGATGGTATAAGTAACTACTAGAGACGCCACGATCTGACATACTTACCTGTCTCAATAATCACTTTAATATTGATGAATCTTGATTCTAAAACACGTAAGCCAGTTTATTTAATACGTAAACTAACTATAATTTTTTTTCCAGTTCCAGTTTGACTCACCAAGGCCGCCCCAGCTGGCTGATTGCCAGCGAGCTATGGGTCGCCTAACCGCAACGGTCACGGCAGCCATCAGGGCATCCACTGCCCGCTGTCCTCCCTACCGAGGCACCAACGTCAGCCGGTACGCACCCACCGGCCAACGTCCTGCACGCTGTCAAGACAGGAGATACATCTGGTGGCCCAAAGACCACCCCTCACCAAGATTAGACCACAGATTCCAACTCACGCAGAACACACACAAACCGAAACCAACAAAACCTACAATGCCAAAAACAGAGGAAAAAATTGCAACTGAAACTGAACAAACGGATCCGAAGGAACAAACTCCTGAAAAAGAAGAGCCACAACCGTCCATTTCTCCACAGCCTCCGGAAGCAACGGAGAATCCTCCAGATCAGGTTGTCGCAGATGGAGAGCTACCGTCGACCAGCGCAGCCGCGATCGAAAACGGATTACGGAAGAAACGTCTCTACAGCACAGTTTTGAGCATGAGCGCTCCAACTCAAATAAGTCTTACCCCAGTTGGATGCGTCAGACTGGCTCAAAAGCTAGCGCCTGGGATTCTCAAACTAAATCCAAAGATCGTCCTGCCCGGAACGAGAATCCGTCCCAACGTCGATCACAAGTTTGAGGAGCTGGAAAAAGAAGCGCTGGAACAGTACAAAGCTTCAGACGAAAGCATTGATACGAAATTCCAAGAGCTGGAAAAGCAAGCTGAAGAGCAGTACAGTAATAGCAACAGCAACACGAGCTGCAGCAGCGGAAACTCTGCTGAGAAGAAGTCATCAACCAGCTCTACAACCCCGGAGGATCCAAAAAAGCAGCCAGCAAAATTTCATAAAGAAAAACCGGTAGATAGCGTTGTTATCTACTCGCAGAACTTTCCTGATTTGAATACGAAACAGACATCTAGTGTAATGAGTTTAAAAAACTTCCACGGCCCCCCGAGGGGGGAAAAAAAGGGTAAATCGAGGAGCTTGAAGTGCGACACACAGCGCGCTGCCTCAGACACAGACTACGAAGGGAAGGAAGTCGTCAAAACGCACAAAGGCCCGATGCGGTGGTCGCTACACGTAGTACCTCCAAAGAAACGCCACCTCACTGTCTGCGTATCTGATTTCTCGTCTGATGATGAAACGGGGTCCATCAAAGACGCCGGTCCAAGAGTCAAAACTGGGAAAATGAAAATGTCTGCTCATGGCGGAGGAGACTTGCATCCAATTATGAGAAAAACGTAACAAGAAACGCCTTATAAATACCTAACCCTAATTCTTACCAGACTATGTTAAAAATTCGTGAGTGCTTCGTACATTTTGATAACACCGATTTAGAGCCGGAGTGATATTTTTTGAATAGTTTTTGTGGGATCCCAAAGAGATATTAATGTGTATTGAACTAATGCGACCGGGCTGTGTTCCGATCAAGCTATTTTAGCATTGTGCTTATTTTTACTAGTCATAAATAATTTGTATACCTATTTTTCTGTTTTCATTTGTAAGCCCTCAAACGCAGCGGTTAAAACCTTGGTCTCGCGATCGTAACGCACAACGCAGCGGTATGCGGCATGCAGCGCCGGACACATAATTGTATGGAAAACGTCTAGTATGGTCTCTTGTTACGTCGCAGTCTGCGTCAGCGGCGAGGAGCAAACGCGGTACTCTGCGTTGTGCTTTACGATCGCGAGACCAAGGCTTAACCGCGGGGACGGCTAACCGCTGCGTACAATCACAAGGCCTCAAACGCACCAGCGGTTAACCGCGGGGGCGGCTAAACGCGCTTTTCCAGTTTAGGCCTCAAATGCACTAGCGGTTAACCGCGGGGGTGGCTATCCGCGCATGTCCAGTTTAGGCCTCAAACGCACTAGCGGTTAGCCGCCCCCGCGGTTGACCGCTAGTGCGTTTGAGGTCTAACAACCTATAGAAACCCTCGCAAACAGATCTCTTTGGCGATTTTTCTGCCATCGGTTGTTTCGACGTCGTCGATTGGGTAGTTTTAGTTAGGTAGGTACCTACCTTTGTACCGTAAACAGAGAGGCTCTGCCAAACGTAAGTTTTAGACGTGCCCTTGACTACCTCGAAGCTTTCCCAAGTAGTTCGATTTACAAGAAATCTGTAGGGATCTTATATTCAAGCATCGCTAAAAACATTTTTCTCTATTTTTAGTGATTGATTTAAAATGATTTAAAAAAATCCTGTCATTCAAATCAAAGTCACACATAATCAACAATAATATATTAATATCAACTGGAATAATCTAACTTACTCTATAAGGCCATCTATCACTTCATCAGCTGTCAAGGAACTTCTCCAAGTCGGCAGGGTCATCGTCCAGTTGTATCTGTTCTAAGGTCAATTCTGGTGATGTGGTGGATCCTGGAATTATAAAATATTTTTGATGAGTGCTTGAGCCTTCTGTGGCTCTGCTTGTGACACCTCCACAATCACACCCTTACGGTTGTTATTGGGAATTGCTATACCACATGGTACCTAAACTATGGTAAATATACCACAGTAGTACCTTCATCATTTATAGGGTGGCGTTTCCATGGGGCAAACATTTTATATCAAATAAAATGATGTCCTAAAAAAATTACTAGGTAGGTTAGGTACCTACCAGCCCGGCGAAACTCTCGATCAAGACTCGTCATTTCGAAAAATAAAAACATTTGAAGTGTGTTTCATACAAAATGAGATTTCCAGTGTGTAACTTTTGTAGAATGGGAGTTGTGATTTGAAAGTCAATGAAACGAAAAGTCGATGAAATGAAAAAACGAGGAAACGAGAAGAGCGATCCCTAATTTTCGTACGCATTCGAAGACTACGAGACTGCTGGCCAAGCGGTCTAACGGATTGGATCGAATCGAGACTAGCTCGTTGTGTGTGGGTTCAAGTCTCGAGCAAACTCGTTCACTTTTGCAACTTTTTTGAAGTGAAAACTTCTTTAGCATCGTTGTGATTTGAAAGAGAGATTAAGCTTTACTTTGAACTTTAAACACAAGAAAGTAAAGCAGTTTTTTTTCTAAACATTAACTAACCTGTTGGCACATTTCCGCTTGCCAAATACTTGGCCACATCGCTCTGGAAGGCTGCAGAGCTATGATCTCTTCTAACCTGCAACTCAGCTAGCTGCTTTTTTTCTTGCTCACAACTTTGCTTACTTGATAGTTTGTTTCTTACTTCTTCTAAAGCCACTGGAAAATAACAAATGGGGATCATAAAAGTTATCTACGTTCAAGTCTAATATGGTCCGAAGATACAGTATTATATAATCTGTGATACAGGTAATTAATTGTGAATTTAACCATTTAAATGCTCAATGGAGTGAATTAAACCAAATTCTTTAGTTTTTATAGTGGATTCACACTCAGCCCATGCCAGACTTATTGTTGCAGCAACATTGTCTTTATTCTTTAGGGAGCAAGGACATGAACATGCCAGGACAGAGGCATGATCTTTATTCTTTATTCCGGACCCGGACAGTAAACTTATCTTACCCATTTTCTTTTCCTTGTAAAGTGTTAAATGGTACTGATGGTCCAGTTTCCAATTCTCCATCTTACTTCTCTCCACAATATCCTCATACTCTACCAACTCCTCCTCAACAGTGTTCAGTAGGTTCTGCACATTTTTTAGACTGTCCATGACTTCTGCCACAGTCGCAGTCAGGGTCGGAATGTATGCTAAATTCTGGGCTAGCTCAGTCGCACTTTTCAAGCGCAGTTTCATAGTGTCGTGTATTTCTATCAAAAGATTGTCGACTTCCTCAGCCGCTCTAGCGTTCTTTTCAGCGTTATCGTGAATAGCAACCCAGTCTTCTTGATATTTCTCTAGTATTTCACCGCCAGCTCCATAGTTCACTTGATTATCGCTTCTTGGAGCCCCTGTTGGTAGTTTGCTATCTTTGTTGAAAATGTTTGTTACTTTTTGCACCTCTTGGAGTGTTTGTCTGATGTTGTTGTTGGATGATATACCATCTTGGACCACTGATATGAATTCTTTTATGTTTCCCAGCATTTTAGATTAGGGTTTAGTCCGAAATATTGTGCAAGTTTTTTACGACACGATGGGTTTGTTTGTTTACAATTTTTTTTCCTTTTGTTAGAAAGACATTGACATTCACCAACACAACTGATGACTGCTTGTAACCTTTTTGACATTTACATTTTAAAAAATATGACAGTGACAAGGTTTGCCAGCTTAGTCACAATTTGCATAATCTAGCAGTTTTGTAACATTGTGGATTAATTGAAATGTCGAAACGAAACGTAGACACAGATCATTTTAATACTATGCGTAGATTCGGTCCATTCCAATCAACCGTGAAACTTAACAAAGAAGTAAATATCCCTAGGCACTGTACTTCTATTGATCTTGTTTGTTATTATAACATATACACTCCATTCTACTTCATCTTCATTTTTCGTGCAACCGACGGATTTTTGGTAATCGAGTTGGCAATACTAGCGAATACGAGCTGTCAAACCCAACCAACCAATCAAAATCAAGCAAGCTAGCTATTTGATTTCTTCTCTGTTTTTTTGAATTTATACTACTCGTAACGTAGGTAACTCGTAATTTTAAAATTTCAGGAATCAGGAAGATTATCTTTAGATAAGACGGTGTGCGCACAGAAAATGAGCGAAGTGAAGCTCAGCAGTGAGCATGTGCCTCCGAAGTTTGCAGAATGGCTTCTGGCTATGGGATGTCCTCCTGAAGACGTGCCTCCTCTCGATAAAATAACTGAGTAAGTCCTCCTCCTCCAGATATTTATGTAGGTAAGATAAACTTAGACATACAAAATATTAAGTATAGTAAGTTTTATGATACCTGTAAAAGATATATAAGTTGTAAAATGCCTCCTACAGTTAGACTAATTTGTAACAATTATTTATGCAAATTGTATCTTGTATCTCAGATACCTAAATATGCCACCTAGTGCCTATGTACCTACACCTCAACAAATTGCTGTGCCCTAACAGGGTTTATGTTTGCTACACTACTTTTGTACAACATCTTTATAACAACATAAGTGCAATACACGATTTTGAATTTGAATTTGAATTTGAATTTAAACCTCTGCAAATCTCTATTTATGATATATCTGCTAATATTTGCTAGGTACCAAATGAACCCAGAACATTTATAATTTTGTTATTAAACCCTGAGAGTTGTTTTCTATCTATATCTAATCATGAAATAATAAAAAAGTGGGTATATTACCCATTTGCAATAGATTTACCTCTGCAACTTTTGTAACATTCAAACTTTGATCGATGTTCCTACTCGTTCAACATTTTTTTAAATATTTTTTATAAAACTCAGAATGACCCCAAAAAAGTCAGTAGTCTAATTCTAATACGTCGTGGGAGAATGAGATCTGCACTGACGTCCCGCGTTAGGGTGTATTGTGCATTGTCCCCCTGCTGACACCCCAGCCAGCACAACTATTTAAAGTAACGGAAAAGGAAAAAGTCAGTAGTTCTATATACAATTCTTGCAGGATGTGCAGAGGCCAGTACTATATGGTATGGCGAAGTCTCATGGAGCATGTAGCAGCTAAAGACACTATCCTGGCCAAGAGACTCCAGGTTTTCAACAATGATATTGTCAAGTGTCAGAAGAAAAATGTTTTTAGTGAGGTTTGTATTTTTTTTTCTACACAAATTACCCACCGATATTTGATGATTTTTAATGTACCAAGTGTCGCCATATAAAATAGCATCTGATGATCCCTAAGAAAAGGAGAAGTGTTGCTCCTACATGCCGCAGCAGGCAGTCGGCTTACACCAAACCGGCTCATAGTCTGAAGACTGATCACAGATCAAAATCATCATCACCATCTCAGCCTGGTATCACCCACTGCTGTGTATTTCCTCCTTTCAGGACTCCTTACAGCACCCTCTGTATAAAAAAATTGCATCTGAAATTATTATTATTATATTCACCCCTTTAAGTCTCACTGCTGAGCAAGTACCTAAAATATCCATCTATCTATACTATTATAAAACTGTAAAAAAGCTCAAAAGTAAAATTAAAGATATGGATAAACTAAATATACAGATCTACGAAATAAACGATTCTCGAGTTTGTCTCTTTGTTTGTTTGTTCGCGCATCACGTTTTCCGCGCTTTTTCCGGATTGAAACATAGGCTATATGTTATTGAAATGAAAGACATGGATTCTTAAATACAGCTTGACTTCTCTAAACCAAAAGCCGCCTTTGGCACGGTATCAGCTAGTCTATATATTTTTTCATCTCCAGCTTGATGTCAATATGCCCAAGGAGTTTTCCCTTTGGCGTGAACACACAGAACTAAAGGAACAGGTGACAGATGCAGAAGTTACACTAACCGAGAAAAGAGATGTGCTGAACCAACTTGTGGATAAGGTTTCTAGTAAATGTGAGTGCTAGTTCATTTAATTTGGTTAAAATATTGTTTACTAGATTTTGCCCGCGACTTCGTTCGCGTCCCGTTGGATCCCGTTGATTTTCCGGGATAAAAAGTAGCCTATGTGTTAATCCAGGTCACGAACAATATATATTCCAAGTTTCATCCAAATCGGATCAGTAGTACTTTTTCACGACAAATCGTGAAAAAGTAACAAACATCCATCCATACATACAAACTTTCGCGTTTATAATATTAGTAGGATTTATAATTTTTCAGCTAAAATCGGTTCGTTAATTTGGCAGTTAAATAGGAATAACTAAAAAACAAGTCATCCCTACAACATTGCAAATTCAATTATGCTCAATAGAATTATCCCAATGAACTACCACCATTATCATCATCTGATGATGAAGCTGTGTAAAATTAAAGTCGGTTGTTCAAGTTTTTATAAATTGGTTTATCATACCTAGTGGCCCACCGCAACCTATCACGCAAAAGGCTGGAGGACGCCCAGCGCCGATCCTGGCTGCTCCAGCAAGTCGGTTCTGAACTCAAGGACAGGAGGGAGAATCTACAAGAAACCAGGTCCATTGCTGACTCTTTGTGCTGTCTTGATGATAGTCAGGATATTGAGGTAAG
Source organism: Eulithis testata (assembly GCA_947507515.1). Taxonomy (NCBI): domain Eukaryota; kingdom Metazoa; phylum Arthropoda; class Insecta; order Lepidoptera; family Geometridae; genus Eulithis; species Eulithis testata. The sequence continues at coordinate 4,680,333 of OX382218.1, read as the reverse complement.
ATAAGATAAATCTTTATTTTTCCCCAGGTATAAAAGTACCTATATTATTAAACAGTAGGTAGGCACATAAGAAAAAACATTGATGGGTAAGTTAAGCATTCAGCCAATGTTGTTATACCGTTCACACTCAACTCATGCCGCTGCCGGTATTATTGCCGCGATTAATTCCGGAATTATTGCCACAGGAATATCGCCTTTATTCTTATTAGGGAGCGCCTGGGCACTTGGGCACAAGCCGGGACAGAGGCATGATAGTGTTTAGATTAGGCTCCTGTCTACTTCCCTTCCGAGTTCCCTGCCCACTGCTGCCTAAATCTAATACCGCGTAACGACTTCTAGGCAAACACTCGTAATTAAATCATATTCATATCAGATATTAATATATATGTAATTATTGTATCTTATTATTTATTTGCAGAGTAAACTAGACAGATGTGTATTAGCGCTGTCGCGACCGGCGACAAGTCGCTCGGGCGTGTCGCTGCTGTCTGTCGCAAATCCAGCCGCTAGCTCGACTATTACTTCCACTACTGCTGATAATGATACAGGTATATCGTATATCTAATTTCTTATTGACTAAAGTAGGTACTCCTTATCTTAAAACTTAGTTCAGCCATTTTCTCTAAATAGGGATGTCGTAGAAAACTCTCTTCATTTGTGAATGAAATGTGTTTTCGGTCGAGATTATACGTCATTTGACAAATCTTTGCCTGCGAGAAGGGGGATAGAGAGACCTTTGCCCTACAGTGGGATGAAACAAGCTAATAATAAAAAATCTACAAGCTTCTTATCACCAGAGGACGCTCACTATTATAAAACATGTTAAATTCAATGTTTTTCATCATTGATTCACAGAAGAACAGATAGCGTCGCTCATCAAATGCCGAGGCGATTTAGTATTCAAGCAATTGTTTGAGCGGCGAGCGGGATTATGCACAATGGCCGCGTCACGCACTTACGATACTTCTAAAGATAAAGACAGGTATATAATCTGCTTAATATAATTACATTTTATTTAAGTAACCTTATTTTCATACTAGCTGACATCCACGACTTCGTACCTGTGCGTAACTTTCCACCAACATATATGTCACCAGCATACGATGAACATCGTAGCAAATGGCTGTTTTTGGTTTAGAAAGTTCAAGCTGTATTTAAGAATCCACGTCTTTGATTTCAATAAAATATAGCCTGTGTTTTAATCCGGAAAAAGGGCTTCTGAATGGTATAACTTTCATTGAAATTGGTCCAGTAATTATTCGCGGACAAACAAACAGATAAACAGACAAACTTGATTTTCGGAATCTAAATCGTTTACAGTTTTATATTAGTACTAGCTTCCGCTCGCAACTTCGTTCGCAATCCCGTTGATTTTCCGTGATAAAAAGTAGCCTATGTGCTAATCCGGGTCACGGACAATATATATTCCAAGTTACATCCAAATCGGATCAGTACTTTTTGAGCCGATTCGTTACAAACATACTTGCATACAAATCCTCTTTATAATATTAGTATTAGTATAGATAGATAAATAAAAGGTGGGTCACGCGCTTCGACGCCTGACGAGAATTTCGAAAACCCCGTAATAATCAATAAGTATATTAATGTGCCGGGCAGCGTCAACACCTACCTAAAGGTAATAGAAAACAGACTGGATGTGGACTCACTGTTTAAGAAGCACTGGGATACGGCGCACACTGTGCAAGGGTGCGTGTTTCTGTGTTTTTACTTTTGTGCGCCGTTAAACCGAATAAAATGTGTTAATCCTATGCTTACTCCTAATATGGCTGTAATACCTACTTATCGTGTGTATGAATGGCTGAAATAAAGACTTTGAATTTGAATGAATTTGAATTAATGTACGCAGGAAAACCCCGCAATCAGTACTAGCACATACATCTGCTTTGCATTGCAACCTTGCGTTAGAAGCTACTAAGAACAGAGTTCATATCAAGATGATCGGAAAACGATTGGCCAGCACGCTAAATAAAGTCAATGTGAGTAATCTCGAGTTCGATCCCCAGCGAGAACAAACATTTGTGTGTTGTAAACATAGATGTTTGTTCTGTGTCTGGGTTTTCTATGTATTTTATGTATGTATTTACAAAAAAAAATGTATTCAGCCATCTAGTTCCCATAGTACAAGGTTTGCTTAGTTTGGACTAGAAGGCGTTGTGTTGAATGTCCGTGAATATTTATTATTATTATTTATTTAGTTCCGGGCGTTAGAGTTGGTGGAACAACGCCAACGACCGGGACCAGTGGAAAACTTTGGGGGAGACCTTTGCTCAGCAGTGGGACACAATAGGTTGAACAAAAAAAATATTTATTTATACTATAGTTTTAATTTTATATGTATTGTATGTCGTAGAACCTTTTGACCAGCGAAGCTTGCGAACTCCTAGTTCTCCGCGCTGAAAGAGCTCACACAGCAGCTCGAGCGAAAGCATTAAGATCACTCTGCGATGAACTAAACTCTAGAGAAGGCATGTTTTCGGTCACAGGAGAAGACGACTCCTCGGCAGCTAATGTTATACACAACGTGGATAAATCTATTGTGAGTAGACCTTACTATAAAAAGACCTTACTGTAAGTAGATCAGTTTTTATGTGAGTAGATAAATTCTTTAGCAGACTGCGGTAAAATAAACTCTAGAGAAGACATGTGTTCGGTCACAGAACAACGTGGATAAATCTATTGTGAGTAGACCGTACTAAGGAGATCGTACTATAAGTAGACTAGTTTCAGAAGAACATACTTTGAGTAGACCAGTTCTTATTGTGAGTAGATTAAGGCTTTACCTCACAGGAGAAAACGATTCTTCGGCAGCTAATATTATACACAGCGTAGATAAATCTATTGTGAGTAGACTTTACTTTAAAAAGACCTTAGTGTAAGTAGTAGACCAGTTCTTAATGTGATCATATAAAGGCTTTAGCAGACTATTCAATAAATTGAGCTATCGAGAAAGTATGGTTTCGGTCACAGAACAACGTGGATAACAATAGTTATCAATAAATATCTATTATAAGTAGACCATACTTTAAAAATACCTTACTATAAATAGAACAGTTCTTATTATAAGACAATCAGGAGAATACGAATACACATTAGATTTTATTTTATCAAGGCCCATTTGAGTCAATCGGCCAAAATAAAAACACGGCCCCATAAAAGGTAAAAATAACAAAACCTTTGTTCTCAGTTATCAAAACGAGCTGAATTGAAACGACTCATAACATCAGCCGCTGCGGTGGAAAGTAAAACGCAAAATGTAAAAGAAAGGTTATTGGCCATCTTCAACAGCTTCCACGACGCGAGGTTTGGTGCTAGTAAGTAATATGTAGCTAGTAAGTATTGCAAATGCTGTGCATGCCTGTAATTGGCACACAATTTATAGAATACTAGCTAAAATATCTGTGAACCAGTATATGATGCACCTCGTGCCAAAGGCTGCTTTTGGTTTAGGTTTAGAGATGTCAAGCTGTGTCTAAAAATCCACGCCGTTAATTTCAATAAAATATAGCCTATGTTTTAATCCGGAAAAAGGACTTCTGAATGGTATAAGTTTCATTGAAACAGATAAACAGACAAACTCGATTTTCGGAATCAAAATTGTTTATTTAGTAGATCTGCATATTTCGTTTGTTTTCTTTAATTTTAGTTTTTGGATTTTTTACAGTTTTGTATAGAAGTTTTTGAAAAGTGATTATTGTAATGTACACTATGTGCGCTGTTGGCGTTGGCTCTTGAATAAATAAATAAATATCGTGAAGACATGTGAACTGAGTAAGAAATTTGTAATACAGGCGTCATGGCTCAGTCGGGCTCTGCCTTCCGTGCTATGGGTCGTGGATTCGATCCCCACCGAAAACAAACAGTTGTGTGTGGCAAACATAGATGTTTGGTCTATGTCTGGGTGTTACTATGTATCATAAGTATATATTTACAAAAAAAAGTATACAAGTATTCTATCCGTAATCTAGTTCCCATAGTAGGTACTTACAAGCTTTGCTTAGTTTGGGACTAGAGAGCGTTGTGTGTAATGTCCAAGGACATTTATTTATTATTATTTATTAAAATAATGTCACATTTTTGTCATAGGTATCAATTGTGTATCAATTGTGAATGCACCACAAGAGTCGTTGTCTACTGTACGTCAGTTTTATGAAGAGAGACGAGAGAAACGTCAGAAGAAGGTTGACCTCAGTATGGAACTGGATGTATCAGAGGGCTGTTCGTACAACGAGCTTACAGGTTTGTCAATATACTCATCTTCAATGATTTACATGCAGATAACTAGCCGTCGCCCGCGGCGTTGCTCGCGTTCTACCGTTTAGAGTGTGATGTTTCAAAATTTCTTTCTTAGTGCACCCTTACACTATATAATATAAGGGGATACTTCCCTACAAATTTCATACCTCTAGGACTTATAGTTTAGGATGTGCGTTGATTCTCAGTCAGCTTCAAAAATTTTTTATATCTTTATAGATAGATGACCGTTTTCTATCGATTTGGAAAGAAAAGAGGTTGAAAAAAGGAGCCAGCAGTTTTAAAAATACACGTACTAGCTTCCGCCCGCGTCTTCGTTCGCGTCCTGTTACATCCTAGTGATTTTCCGGGATAAAAGTAGCCTGATTTGTTAAATCCAGGTCACGGACAATATATATAAGTCTCATCCTAATCGGATCAGTAGTTTTGCGTGACAGAGTAACATCCATACTATTTTCGCGTTTATAATATTAGTAGGAAGTACGATACGTTGGAAAACTCGTATTAAGTTTAATGTTTCTTCTAGAAACTTATTCAGTGATCTTGTTATTTCAGTTGAAGGTCTAGTATGTTTATATACTAAGGTAAAATCAAAATACATACAAAAAAATATCTTATAAATGTATTTTTCTTAGTTGCTACCTAGTACCTAGTATCCAATCCAAATAGAAGGTACCTATCATAATTATCTCAATAACATCACAATGTTCTAGAAATATGCTCGAATTTTTAATCAGTCATTGTCGAATCGACCTTTTAAAGCAAACATTTATTTCTTCACTTCAACTTCACTTAATTTGATAACCTTTACCATCTTTATGTAGCATTCACACGTTCACACTCTGCTCATGCCGCTGCCAGCATTATTGCCGCGATTAATTCCGGAATTATTGCCAGAGCAACATCGCCTTTATTCTTATTATGGAACAAGGGCACGAGCCGGGACAGGGGCATTATCGTGTTTATACCGCGTTCACACTATGCCCATGCCGCTGCCGGCATTATTGCCGCAGACTTATTGCCACAGCAGCATCGCCTTTATTCTCATTACAGAGCAAGGGCATGAATTTGAGCCGGGAGCCGGGACAGAGGCATTATCGTGTTCACACTATGCTCGTGCCCACTGCCCTGCCCAAGTCCCTGCCGACTGCGGCATAGTGTGAACGCAACATTATTAGGGAGCAAGGGCACAAGCCGGGCCAGAGGCATTATCGAGTTTAGATTCATGCCCACTGCCACCTACTCTAAACGCGCCATTAGAGGTCCGTGGGAGATTCAATCATTCCGTCATCAAATGACTCACTCAACTCTGAATCTTCTTCATGAAATATCTGCACTGGAGAAGGTACAATCATGCAAGGTGAGGAAGAACCAGCTCTATTGTGGTTTATGACCTCTTTGTACAATATACTGTTGATTTTGTAGATTAAAACGTCTCTGCGATCTTCTGGTAACTTCCGAAGTTTGTTAGCCCATAGTTTAGTTACAATACTGCATTCGTCTTCTTCTGTTTGTCCGTGGGACACGTATTTATTCTGGTTATTAGGCTGGAAGGTCATTACCTGCCTCTTTGGTGTGCAAGGGTCGACCTTCGGACTATGAGGCCTTTTGCTCGCTCTTAAATTCTTTTTTTCTGAGTTTTGGTCAACTTCCAGTGGGTTGGTTTCACACACTTCATCGGTAATAGACTCGTTTTTTGCGTTAGTTTTTCTATTGGCTATCCACTGTAACAAAGTAAAAAAAAAATTAGAAAATTGCAAGTTTTTGACTTGAACAATATTATCCACACTGGATGAGAAGAGCCGATGACCGGGCTCAGTGGCGCGTCTTGGGAGAGACCTACGTCCAGCAGTAGACCGATAGGTACCTATGGGTTGATGATGATGATCCACAGTGCCTGCTTAGGTAGGTACCTAGGTACCCAACCTATTACGTGCTCCGCGAAGTACGGCGCATTTGTATATTATGTCATGTCAACCATACCAATCAGCGTTACCAGATTTTTTTTCTGCCAATCTGGATTTTGGAACTTTTTGAATGAAAAAAGCGGGATTCTCTCGTCGAAATCGGGACATAATAAAAAACGCATGGTAATCAAAGTTTTTTAATATTTATCTTTTTATTTGAGTTCGAATTATGTTTACGTGACAATAGATAGGAAAAATAGCCATAAAAAATGTATTTTAATAAAAATATGAAGATCAGTCCACACTTTTATGTGCCACTCGCCCGCGCTTCCTCAGCACGCTGCACGCATGGTCGAGACTCGAGTTATCCAGCCAGACGAGCTCGAGCCAGACGTCCCGCCAAAATCGGGACGTCTGGCAACGCTGATACCAATCCGTGCCGGTCATAGGTACCTACTATATGGAGAGGTTGGTAATGTACCTAGGTACCTAACAGATAAAGCGTTGCCGCCAAAGCCATTTCTCGGAAATAGCTACCTTTGCTGCCGATTCTTTGAAGTCCGCTCGATAAACCGCCATTTTTTTAGGGTATAGGTAGGTATACCCTAACAAAACAATACATTTCAAAAGTAGGTAGGTACCTAGTAGTTAAAAGGCATAGGTAATGACTATCCTCTGAGCATCACTAAGATTTTTCAGTAGTCGGGTTTTCGTTTTTGAACTCACGTTAGTACCTACCCATACTACGGGCATTTGATCTATCAGGAATTATTGGCAATTTGACTGTAAAACTGGCCGTCAGCCGTCAGGCACATGGTTTGGTATGAAATGGTACAGTAGGTAGTGTAGGTACCTACTCAACGTATACCTAATGGACTAACCTCAGTGTGGTATATTTTGTCCCACGGAGTAGGGTTGCACAGATAAATGTTCGAAAGAAAAGAGTCCATAATCTCAAACGCAAACCAAGATGGCTGATACACAGATGCACCATTCACAGACTTGGAATGATGTATTTTCGTTTTATACGAGCGGTACGAAGACATCAAAGATTCCTTCTTCTTCTTTAACTGCGCTATTGTACACGTCAACGGCATGTTTTTCTGGATATCGGCCCACGCAGCGCTCACCGTATCCCGTACTCTGTGATCTGAGTGCTTGTTATTCCATATACAAGGATGACTTTTGTACAGTTCTAGAAACTGTAGAATAGATCCATTGGTCCAATCCATTGCACACCAAGCGCTCGGGTCAACGTTCTGACTACGAATGTGAGCAGACATTGTGGCCAACTTCACGTTAGTATTAGCTGTTTGCACAAATCACACAACATTCGCGTAGGAAAAAGCAACCTTCTACATTGGACATTAGGTTAACTTCGTTCTAGCTAGTTGATAGCTAGTAGCCAAGCGATAAAAACCGTGCAGCGAATGGTATAAGGTTCATTTTACTATGACCAAACTAGCGGTGGTGGGAGACGGTCGGATGGTTTAATCAAATATTTGGATTTGTGTTGTGTGCCGCACTGCCGCGCCAACGATCGATGAGTACGCACATGTTTGCCAACTATAGCAAATATCAGAATGGTCTAAAGCGGCATCTACACCATACTGAGAATCACAGAATGCCAACATGATTGCGCAGCTGTCTACACTATGGGTCTTGAATTTTGAGTGTAGTGACTGCGCGCGGCGCCTACTACGTACGCTATTTCTATGGTAAAGAAAAAACTCATAGTATAGCGATATAGCCTAAATATAGCCAGGCCAGGCTACTAATATGACATTTTAATACCTACCTATCCACCCGTTTAACATAGAAAAAGAAACTTTCCTGCTGTTTACAGTACCTACCTAGTCAGTCAAACTGCACTTCTGTCGTGTCGACACAGGTCTCCACGTCTGGGAGCTGCAAGTTCTAGGTTTACCTGCTAAGTGGTTACTCGATTGTGTCCCTTATAGCAATGGGATAAAGATCAAACCCAACGATTGCTATGAAAAGATCAAATTCGTGCACGAAACCGCCAAAATATGTTATTGAATAAATTGTATTTGTTGCAGATAACGGAAATCCGAAATTCCAAGATGAGTTGAGAATGTATTTGAAAAAGTTCAGCTTGGAACGGAACAGAAAGTTGGTGTTAGAAAGGTGAGCATAGTAACACTAGTGGCTCTGGGAGCTGTAGACCTCGCGAGCATACTAAATATTCCAATATTCAACATCATCAATCAACATCATCAATGTCGTGTAAGGTGTTTTCTGAAAGTCTTTAAGTGCACTTTTATTAATTTCTAATTTAAGGCTTATTATTATGCTGATGCTCTCATTCAGTGAAGGAAAACATCATGAAGATAATTATCAGTTAGTATTCTAACAGCGACGAAACGCTTGCAGCCTGTCACGTATTGAAAACTAACTATAATGCAAAATGTTGTGTGTGTGTGTGTGTGTGTGTGTGTGTGTGTGATGTGATGTTTTTTTCTATTTAATTTTGTAAATTTTTGAGAAATGTAATGTGCAAGTGCATTTTCCGTTTTGTGATTTTTTTGATCTTTTTGATTTTTGTTGCATCATTTTGTGTAGAATGAGGTCCTTTGTGTTTCTCTCAAATTTGATTGAAAACCATCGATTGTTTGATGAGCTATCCTGTTCATCATGCTGAAGATCCTTATCAGATCTTCGCCAAACTTTTATGAGACCAACTTATAATTACTACCTTTCAAATAAAAAAAGAATAATCGAAATCGGATCTCATTTGGTGGAGATATCCAGTATATCAAATAGCCCCCTTTTTGCCCTTTTTTTGGGGAAAGTACCTCTCCAATCAAAAATCCCCGACGACAAAAAAAATCTAATAAGTCATATAACCTGTGTACTAAGTTTCGTCCAGATCGGTTGAAAAATGCGACCTGTAGAGGAGAACCGACAGACAGACAGACATCCGGACATACGCATTTTTGGCCAATGTGGAAACTGAGACGCTTCGCTCGCTTCGCTCGCTCGGTCAATTACACATAAATTCACTGCACGACCGAATTTGAACCCACGACCTTAGCGGCGTCGCTCGCTACGCTGCTACCACCATCAATACAAAGCAAGAAATTTTCCTTTCGCTACGACTCTGTACCCTCCGATACTGACGCAGTGGACGCGTAGCAGAAATTCTCTGAAGATTTCGGCACTATCTTAGGCCCTTTGCACATTATAAGACACGAACACAAGACAAGAAAAATTTTGTATAACGCGTGACTTATCCGACATAAAAAAAATATCTTGTAATATGTATGGTCTATCAAGCGACTGAATGTTTTATCGACATTTCTCATAAAACACAAGAAAAATATCCTATAATGTGCAAAAGACTTTACTATTCCTTGTCATATTACACCAAGTAACAATCACACTGTCATCTTTTGAGGGTAGGCTCAGATTGTAGGTAGAGTTTTTACAGGGCACTGGTTTTATTCGCTAGAAAAAGATAAAATAGGTTTTTGCCCTCTGGTGATTGGCGAGACTCAAGGTCATTCTTGTTTCGAGACAAAATTTTTGCGTGGTTTACAAATATTTGTTTTGAGTCTGAGGTCCGTATTCGTATTACGGCTCAAGGACTGACTCGTAGATTTTTTGTCAATTTTGAATGAGAATCTCTACTCAAATCGCAAACAGATCATTTGTATGGATTGCATTGTGAATGTTGATTGTGAATGTTTTTTGTTGGAAAGCCAATTATTATTCTGCAATATCTGAACAGTGAGTATTGCAGAGTAATTACTTAAAATAGGCCTCAAGTAGGTACCCCTCGTATTTACTCTTTAGTTATAGGACAAACGCTATACCACACGAATTTATACCGCGTTCACACTATGCCCATGCCGCTGCCGGCATTATTGCCGCGGACTTATTGCCACAGCAACATCGCCTTTATTCTCATTAGAGGGCAAGGGCATGAACTTGGGCCGGGAGCCGGGAGAGAGGAATTATTGTGTTCACACTATGCTCGTGCCCACTTCCCTTCCCAAGTCCCTGCCGACTGCGGCGTAGTGTGAACGCAACATTATAGCGTTGAATGCATCGACCTGATGTTGAATGTAATGAGTATTCTTTCCAGTGGTGAAAAAATCTGGATTTTCGAAACTGTTCAATCATCCCTGGACCAACTATACGCTAAATGGCAGAACGATGACATAAATACTTCGATCCTTTGCCCGTCTGTTAGCCTAGCTTACAACTTAACCCGGCTAGCTCAAGAGGTAGCGAGGAAAGCTGAACTAGAAGATTCAGTAAGGTTTCTGGAAGAAAGCGGGAAGAAACACGAATCATTAGGTAAATTCAAATTCACATTGTTTATTTAACATAGATGTTATCATAAAAGTCGACCCAAAACGACAACTCTATTACTAATGAAAGACACAAAATGAACAAAGTAAACAGAGAATAACACAGAGGTAAGAATCTCATCCACTTAGTTACGAACATAAATAGTTCTGGACTGGAGGTAAGTAAAAGTTGAGGTAGAAAGAAGTTTCGGAAGGGTGTTTTGGCTTGGTAAGACTTAGTTCGCTATGGTAAAGACCGAGCTGGAATCTTCGGCGAAGTTTTTGGAAAAGGATTTTGCTGGGATATGGCATCAGATATCAAAATTTAAAACTATATGTGAAAATTTTCAAAATATATTGTATAAGCAAGCAGGGTCGTATGAGTTAGTAGCCAACTCTGGTGACGCAGTTTTTAGGCCGCCTCAAGGCCTCCGTCATGGCTTAACGACTGCTAGAGCCGGGACCGACAGTTTGACGTGCCCTCCGAAGCACGAATATATTGTATCAGTAATTGATTTATTCGTTTATACCTACACTACACTTACTCCGTTTGTTCACCAACGGCGGTTCCGGCACGGCACCGGTAATGCACTACCAACTAGCAAGGCAATCAAAAATACGTGTTTTTTTTTATTGCCGGAATCGTCGTTGGTGGACAAACGGACTTAGGAAATATAACGTACTATCTTATAATACGGTATCTACTACTATCTATAGTCCTTCCTACTTAGTGTCGGGTACCCACGACGATATAAATATTTTTTTGGACTGTGTAATCTTCTCTAACTTTTTAGGTCACTAATCCCCGTTAAGAGTTCACATCGGCGTCAACGGGTGAATAATTCCCGTTGACGGAGATTGTCAACGGGGATTAGTGGAATAAGCCGTAAAGTCATGTATTCCGACACTTCCTGTTCCAGATATCTCGTCTCTAACTGCAGAAGAAGAGAAAACTTTGGACAAAATCAAGAAGCGATTGAACGAAAATATTGTAAACCTCCAAAAGATTGATAAAACTCTAATATTTGGTATAGAAAACCTGAACATATGGGTCGAAAATTCTTTGAAGCAACACATATCTGATAATAGGACTGTTGATGGCAGGACTTTTAAAGACTATGAGAGCGCCTTTTTGGAACGTTTGGGAATGTAAAAAATTCAAGCAGCCGCAATCGATATTTGTCTCTCCGAACTTAGCTGCAGGTTATTGCTGTTATTAGGTACGGGCTACCTGAGCCCCGAGTCTGTGCATTTGTTTTGACTTTCCACTCGAGTATAGCACACGCAAACGCATTCGCAAAGCGAGAAATTTGGAATGAAAACCGGATAAGTGCCTCTACCGGGAGATTTGGGAATTGTGCAATTCCCAACAAATGTCTGGCTTTGCGAATGCGTTTGCGTGTGCTATACTCAAATCGAAAATCAAAGCAAATGCACAGACTCGGGGCACTGAACAGAGTGTGCTTTGATATAAGACGGTGGCCATGCGGCAGGTATGCTACGGTATTCTAGATGCCTGGATGGGTGACCATGTGACTTACATTACATGAGGTTAAATAAAACACGAGCTGCTAAGGTATTCTTCTTATACTTGCATTAACAAGTAACTCACAATACAAACTGCATCGTCAAATTAATCATCATCAATATATATGAAACTCTTTTGAAGCTGACATAGAATCAACGCACAGCCTAAACTATAAGTCCTAGAGGTATGAAATTTGAAGGGTAGTATCCTTATACAGGCTGAATTTTTGAGACGGGACTGTAAGGGCAGGTACCTTATTCGTTATAGTTACAGGAAAACGCTTTTAGGAGACTATCCATAAATTTTGAAGATATTCTGTACTGCATTTACAGATTTTGGCAAAAATGTACAGTCAGCAAGAAAATGGTCATTTTACACAAAAACTTTTTTTGATACCAATCGATCTTGATTCTTATAAGGATCAAAAGTCTCTACTGGACCGACTAAGGTTTGAGTACTAGAAATGTCGGAAATCGCGAAAAACTTTTCCCATAAATTCACCCTGTAGTGTAGGGGTGCACTAAGAAAGGAATTTTTAAAAGTCACTCTCTAACGCGAGCAACGCCGCGGGAGACGGCTAGTTAATTATAAATTGGCAACATAATTAGATTTTTTTAAATTAGAAAATACCGTGCTCACACTATGATGAATATTTTGACAAGAGGAAGAGTGACAGATAAGCAGAGACTAAGCACCATAGATAATACTTAATGCGTGGCAGACCGGATGCGTATACGTACACGTAAGCGTAGACGTGCACGTACCACTGAGTTGTAATGTATGAAACTGTATGAGACAGGACACACTGCTTGCGTAATGTAGACGTGTGCGTCATTACGCAAGCAGTGTCCTGTCTCAGTTTCATACATTACAACTCAGTGGTACGTGCACTTCTACGCTACATATACACGCATCCGGTCTGCTCTAGCCTTTAGTAGGTAATTAAAATGAATAAATCAGGCAAAAGGGACCGCGGTCACTTTTTCTTGTGGTCCCAAACGTCTGCCTTCTCTAGAATACCGAAACACCGGTTTTTAGGAAAATGAAAATGCATTTATTTGATTTGTAGTACCTAGGTATTGTAATAAAATGTATAATATTAGAATTTCATACATTATAGATTTGTATATCAAAACTGTGTTTTATTATTCTTTCTCTTTGAGCTAATTTTTCGGTAACAAGGTAGGTACGTACGTAGGTAGGTCTACTACCTAGTGTAGTAGACCTACCTACGTACGTAGGTGTACCTGGGGCTAGTGTACCTACCTACCTAGGGCTAGTTTCCTCGCGTGGGACGAGCGGCAATAAAATATATTTCAAAAAACACAAACATGACCGTTTATAATCTGCGAAGACTTTTCAACTAAACTAAACTAGTTTCAACAGATAGGTAAACGAGGAAGCTTACGAAAGAGTTTCCAGCTTTTCCTGATGATCTCGTCGAACGTGTGCATCAGACGACGAAACTTTCGAACAAGACTTGTGCTTTCGAAAAACGAACAATGTATGAAACGGAAGTCAAAATTTGAATCACGTTTCAAACAAAACGAGATTTATGGGGTGTGTTATTTTGGTAGAATGGGAGTCCCACTTCTTACGTAGGAGCTACGTATTACATATTCTTTGGTGTGCTTGGACTATGAAAATTCTCGCTCATGACATTTATACCCCAGCATTAGCAATGGATGTGCACGGAACTTAAAAATAAATCTGGTAGTTAGGTAAAAAGTACCTAAAGTTAGCCATTATAGTATACACAACAACCTAAACCTACCCTTGCCCACGCCCACCCACTTCTAAGTGCAGATGGGGGTGATTCCGGACTTTACGACCCCTGAGGGTGGTGTGGTGTGGCTTAGTGGAAGAGGGTGGGTTGGGTATAAGTTAGTAGAGTTTATCGAGGTGGAACACAGTTCTATTTTACAAAGATGATTAGGGTGTGTTTGTGTGGGTAAGCTCCAGAGCACTCCGACGCGACATCCCGAGAAGACATAAGTAGGTTACCTATTACCTACTGCTATTACCTACCTATACTAGGCAGGTGGTTTCTACCTACTAGATTTTTGTTTTAAATTTATAATGTAGTTACAGGTACCTACCTACTTTACGTTTAATCTAGTAGGTAAAGGTTAAAAAACTAGAAACATAGTTAGGTACTGAACTGATTTTGATAAAATTATGTGACCAATCTGGAAGCTGGGTAAGGAGGCATCAGACTGGCGAAACTCTCGAACTAGACTTACGCTTTCGAAAAACGAATAATGTAGTAGGTAGGTAGGTACCTACCTATGAAACAGGGACCAAAATTTGAATCACGTTTCATACAAAACGAGATTTTCAGTGTGTAATTTATAAAATGGGAGTCCCGCTTCTTACGTAGGAACTACGTACATATTCTTTGGTCTACCTACACTACACACTTTTTTAAAAGTAAGTATCCTTCCTTCCTTACAGATAAAAAAGGAGTTAAGAAGTTAACAAACCTCCTTTTTGAAGTCTATTAAAAAGAGAAGAGATAGATTGGTGTACCATATAGGTACACACCATGCATGCATCCACCATGTTTCGGTACCTACCTACCTACCTATTACCTATCTCAATGTTCTCTATGATTTTCGGTTCGGTAGGTAGGTACATAAACGACGGTGGCTAATAGGTACATTATTCTTTGGTACAGGGTGAATAAAGGTAGAAAAGGGTGACTCCCGCGTGACTCCTATCAACCCTCTGTATGTCGCAGTTTCACCCGAGAGGGACCAACGAACCAGACAGAAACAATGGGGTGAGTCAAACCGAGCCCCACAATAACTGGGAAACAAAAGTTTATTTAAATGAACTCTATAACAATGAGAATAAGGTTGAATATTGTCCAGTGACGGTTTGCCAACGACGAAACCGACGAGCTAGCGTGGGGTGGGGTGGGGTGGTTAAAATATGAAGCAACTCGCGAACAGTTGAAAAAACATTCCGAACCAAGAAGAGAATTCAAATTAAATGAATGCTAATGAAATGAGGTCATAGCATAGTCAAGTGGTTGTAGTAGATTATTAATAGTAAGTAGGTAGATACAAAATTGTATTGTGGTTGTGTGTGTTGGATTACCTAGGTGAACGATTTTATTCTTTGCAATGAATATTATCTTTCTATGGACCGCTGTTGTCTGAAATAAATAATTAATAATAATAAAAATAGTGCGCGGAGTCCCTACACGCGGAAGAAGTGAAACTTCGAGTGCCACACATTCACTCTCGCTTCGTCTCTCTCTATTCCCTCTTCCCAGGAGCGTTAAACGTTCAACGCAACCTTGTTGGAAGTCGCATTAGAATAGAAGTTTCACTTCAATAAAAAACTATTAGGTACTAATATTATTAATTACAGCAAATATTCTGTAGATAAGGTACACTACACATACACACCACACTACCCAACCCACCACGGCCACCACTATTCTATGTGTACATAAATTCAGAATAGGTATAGGTACCTACTTACTATGCACAGTTATGTTATAATGTTGACGGACGTGATCGGCGCGGGGAGGAGGCGGGTGGGTGGCTTAGCTTGTTTGGTTCCTACCGCTTTACGTACAAAGTATACAATGATAAGTGCACGTTAGCCTATTTGAGTACCTATGTGTGTAGTTCAGTATCCTATCCTACTAATATTATAAACGCGAAAGTTTGTAAGTAGGTAGGTATATGGATGGATGGATGGTGGATGGATGGATGGACGGATGGATGGATGGATCTTTGTTACTCTTTCACGTAAAAACTACTGATCCGATTTAGATGAAACTTGGAATATATATTGTCCGTGACCTAGATTACCACATAGGCTACTTTTTATCCCGAAAAATCAACGGGATCCAACGGGACGCGAACGAAGTCGCGGGCGGCACCTAGTTATTAATATTAACTACCTGTGTATGTATACCACTAGAAGTGGCCGTGTGGCCACGCGTTTTGGTTAAAAATATAAAATATTTGAATAAATAATTTGAATTGGGTTTGCTTTGCATGGTGACCTCGAACTCCTACGAAGCGAGCATACTGCAATGCGGCGAGTGAGAGACTAAGAAAAGAACGTTCGCAATAATCACAACCGGTTACTAGTGTTACTACCCAGTATGTTTATCTCGTAGGTAGGTACCTACCTACCTTACCTATACAATGTATTTCTACATACGGTTATTGCTATGGCTGATTCATTTGCACTACTTGTCACTGTGGACCACAGGGGTGAGTAACTGGTCACTGTGTACATAGTTGCTAGGTAGGTAGGTACTATGTACGACTTACCCCAAACAATTAAACACGCTACAAATAGATACGTAGATCTAGCTTGGATACCTATTTGATTTATTTTTACTAGCTTCCGCCCGCGACTTCGTTCGCGTCCCGTTGGATCCCGTTGATTTTCCGGGATAAAAAGAAGCCTATGTGTTAATCCAAGTCACGAACAATATATATTTTAAGTTTCATCCAAATCGGATCAGTAGTTTTTGCTTGAAAGAGTAACAAACATCCTCACAATTATAATATTAAAGTTCGCGTGCCGTTGGATCCCGTTGATTTTGCGGGATAAAAAGTAGCCTATGTGTTAATCCAAGTCACGGACAATATATATTCCAAGTTTCATCCAAATCGGATCAGTAGTTTTTACGTTAGTAACAAACATCCATCCCTCCTTACAAACTTTCGTGTTTATAATATTAGTAGGATTAAGAAAATATCTTTTTGGTTTTGTAACAAATATACCTATCCTACCATTGAGGGCTTACCTACCTACCTACGTACTTACGTACCTACATACCTGTAAAAGTAAAAAGATATAACCTACCTAAAATAGGGAAAATCATTTCGATTACCTACCAAATAGGTAGGTGGGTGAATCAACTATTTTACCCACACAAAGGACCGATCCAAAGCATTTTTTTTTGTAAAAATAACATTCGAATTTCTTTATTTTAATCTGAATAGGGCTTTATTAATATTTATCTATTTTCATAACCTAGAAAGGCAGCGACGTTTATTCATATTTTTAGATAGTTTTAATAATAACTACAACACACACCCTCAAAAACTGTCTCCTGAGTAACCTGCATTCAGCGTTACATAAATTGTGAATGAAATACGAAAACATTCTTCATTATTATTTATTTAGGTACTCTTGCATGCATAATCAATTAAATTGGCAATATCACTTTTCATAGTATTTTAAAATTTTAGTACAAAACTAAGTGTCATTGGTCTTTTGTGTTGTATAAAAACAAAAAATAATAGCTATTTTCTTAATAAAACTAAATATAGAAGAACTAAGTACCATCGTTCCTCTCTATAAGGGCAAGGGCAGCAGATACGAATGCAACAGTTACCGTGGTATAAAGTTAGTGAGCCACACGATGAAACTGTACGATAGAATTATCGATGCTCGCATACGATCGGAGAGCACCTTATCTGACAACCAGTATGGTTTTGTTCCAGGCCTTTCTACGGTAGACCTAATGTTTGCAGTTAACATGATTACCCAAGAGTTTAGAGCCAAACGTAAACCCCTTTACGTAGCATATTTAGATATGAAAAAAGCATTCGATCGCGTACCTCGTCCAAAAATTTGGTGGAGCCTTCGTAAGAAAAATATCCCAGAAAGATACGTCGATATGATAGCTGACATGTATAAAGATGTTCGATCTTCTATCTAGGTGCCTACTGTACTTTCCACTGTCCACTTATTTCTACTGTAAGATGTAATGTTAACTTTAAGACTATGCAATAAACATTTTTATCTTTTTTATCTATCAGGACCGCGGTAGGGCAGACAGCACTAATAGCTGTAACAGAGGGGGTACACCAGGGGTCAGTACTCAGTCACGGAAAACGCCCAAACACTGGCATCATGGACCTTTATTTATAATAATAATATAATAATAATAATAATATCTTTATTTCAGACACGAGATCCATTAGATACACAAAAACAAAAACAATACACATATTAAACTAAACAAAAAAAAATAGATCTACTTAATACCTAAAGTAGGTAACCATACCATTAGGTGCCCTGTCAACCTACTTAGGATGCAAGTCGCACCCAGCGTCTATAGACGCCCGTCAGCAGAAGCCTGTCTGACAAACTAGCAATGATGGAATTTTTACACTTGCCGACTCTGGACATAAATTTAGCGATGCGACTTCTTTGGATGGCATTAAAGGAGTTGACTCGCGCCTCCAGGTACATGCCAGAGGCGCTACAATATCGATCCAACCCCATGAGTTGCCTAAAGATGTTGTTATAGGCAACTTTAATGCCATCATGCGCTTTCTTGGTGAAGTTCGTCCAGAGTTGGCAAGTATAAAATGTTTGGCAGAAAGATTTAAACAAAGTGATTTTTACATCAGTTGTTGATTTACGGAACCTTCTGATTATCATATTTCCAACAACACATAAGGCTCGTCGCTGACGCTCAATGTCATCGTCGTCCTTAAGGCTTGCTGTGATGCTCATTTATGCAGATGATGTAGCCATTTGTACAACATCACACCATGACCTAGAACAAACACTCGGAGAATGGAAGCGCCAGTTACTTGTCGGAGGATTGAGTTTATGTGTAGCCAAGACCCAATATATGGTGTGTAACGGCCCAAACACACGTGAAGCCTCGGTGTGCGCGACATCGCCGACAAACTTCAGGAAAGCAGACTCCGCTGTTTTAGACATGTAAAAAGAAGACCACCAGACCACATAGGTTGTAAAATGATCACTCTGGACATTCCCGGGTACAGGAAAAGAGGTAGGCCGAAGATGAAGTGGACAGATGTGATTAACAAAGACCTTACGTCCTGCAAAGTTTCCTAAGACGACGCGTCGGATAGAGCGAAGTGGAAAGAGAAAACGAGGAAAGCAGACCCCACCATCAGATGGGAATAATAATTGCTTAGGAGAGAGAGAGAGAGACGAAAGGAAATGAATTATTAATAGAAGCTTTCCAATTGTTAGAATAAAGTAACTACTGGTAATATAGAGTTATACTGGAAAGAAAATAGCAAATTATGATCGGAAATATAATGTTTATACTGAGGACATAAGTTACTCCAAAGGCTTCTCCATCATCAATTCGAACTGATATCTATAGGAAGGTAGTTACATAGCACCGAGATAAGTAAAAATTAGTTAAAATAGAGCCAGTTTTACTCCATGTGCTACAGCCTACTCCCACTAAGTGCGTGAATGTCTTAGGAGTTACCAAGAATGTATTTGGAGTTACCGAAAATGTAACTCAGTTTACTCAGTGTACAGGAACTCAGCAGACAATCTGTGTATTTTCACTAAAAGAGCGCATTTTAATTTGATTATAGTACTTCGCGTAAACTTTAATCGAAAACATATGTTAGGTACTACAAAAACATCTGATTATATCAAGTAAATAATAAACTTATATCGAGAAATCGTGGTCACTCAGCATACGACACAAAAAGGCACGCCCTCCCTCCAAACGTTCTTCGGGGACTGTCAGCTTGACGACGCTTAATCAAAAAACACCGTCACGCCACGCGAGCGAAAGCAAACACGAATGAAGCTACTCAGGGTAAAAAAATCCATCTATGTGTTTCCAGGTAAAATTTACAAGTGTAACTCAGCATACGGGGGTAAAACCATGTTAGTAAAGGATACAGTTTAGGATTTTTTTGGAAAAGTTATTTAGCCTATTTCTATTTTGATAGGCTCACGAAAAGTTATCTATGGCATACTAACTTGTTGTGTAATAAAAATTAACCGAAAGCAAGAAGTACAAGTTCATTTAAATTAAAGTTCACTTAGTGAATGTGGTCTTAGGATAGTAATATTTTGTATGGAACGAGTTTTTTGTCTACTGAGTTACCATAAAATTTCACGAAAATAGCAGATTTTCGAAAACATAGTCAAGTTTTTCGTTGTGCCTGGTAATTGTATATACTATTGTTATATTCGTTATGTGTGTAACTATTACCGATTAGCGTATTATAGGTACCTAGCACTAATAAAATATATCTATTAGGCTATTATAGGTAATTTATTACCGGGTAATTTATTATTAAGTTAATTTTAATTGTTATACGATAGGTATGGTACCTCTAACCTACATAAGTACCTTACTACCTAATTTATTCATAAAAAACATTTACAGCTAACACAGTATTTACAATACCTAGGTAGGTACGTAAAAAATTACAAAATACATTGAAACAGTTGAGTCACTGAGTAGGCAGGTAGGTACACAGTGACTCACTCGGTCAGAAAAGGTAGGTTTACTACATCCTACGTCACTGTAAAAAGCCTTGAGTGGAATTGCAGATCGTCTTTGACCTCGATAGGAAGTTCGTGGGTTCAAATCCCGGCCGTGCATCAATGGATTTTTCGGTTCGGAAAATGTATAATATGCGCATTAACATGAGCTTAACGGTGAAGGAAACCCTTGGCCTAGTCAGCTCCGCACGTATTGAACTTGTCTTTCCTGTGGATATGGCTGACTATGCTGAGAGGATGGTATTATAGGTACTGGGCAAGCCTTCATCTAAAATATTTCCCCAGGCACTACAAAGTCCCGTAGACATAGGTTGTCTCCTGACGCTGTATAAATTATCTTCAATAGATGTACCTAAAGGCCCAAGTTTAGGTCACTGTGTACTATGGGTGGGGATAAGTCACCGAGTATGTAGGCAGGTACCTACATAATGTAAGTCTAGGCACACACTACACTTCGTCCTACCTACCTATTAAGTAGGATAGGCTCCTTGACCCAACCTTTTTTGGGTAGGTTGGTAAGTAGGTAAAGTAGGTATGTAACAAGGACCGCAACCTACCTACGCATCATCCTCGTAGGATCTCCTCTATTTTTGTAGCTTTACACATAATCTAAGTGAATTATTGATTACCCCCTGGTTTCTTCATGATGAATCATTTAGATATTCAATGAATATCTAAATGATTCATCATGAATATTATTCATTGTTAGTATTTCGTTTCGTTATTATGCGTACGCTTCCACTCCACCACACCTGCTGCGCTGCGCTTCGCTAAATAATAGTCGAGCTGAGCTGCTGAGCGAAAATGTTGGAACAATCGAGCCAAGGCCATTATTATTATTATTCAGTGGAAGTAGCGAACGACTGATCGACCCATTTAACTTGGTATCTTTTTGTGCGTTGTAGGCAGCTATAGCTAGTTAACATACAGTTTGGTAAGCTGCGCGTTGGTAAAGACAGAGACAAACGCAGGTTTCTTGCAACGAGTTCAAAAGAGATGGCCATCGTAAGCGGCGTCAACCGCTAGGAATTCGCAGGGCCCACCAATGCTGGCAGCAAGCCATACTGGCTGGCACTGGCACTCGAATGGTCGTGCCTGGCTGCGTGTGCTAGAAAGGAACAACATTTATTTCTCGGTCTGACGAGTTCGGTCGGTCGTACTCGGCCCGGCCATCATTCTAGTTGGTTTCGTTCGTTGAAGCGAAGCGATTTGTGTGATCCAGACTCCGTGCCGTGCTGTGTGGTGTGTTAATGTGTGTGAACTTCGAAGCAAGAACTGAATAATTAATTCGTTAAAGTCGGATCGATCAAAGTAATTATAGGTACCTACCGATAGGTACCGTTTCGTCGCGACGACGACGGACGGGACGGGAGTCGGGTCGGTTGGGGACTTTGTGCGAGTGACAGTAGCATTCATTTATTTTTATTTCGGTCGGCCATTTTGTATTTTCACCAAGAGACGAACGAGATGGTCAAAGTTTGAGAAAAATAAAATATTTTCAATCAAAGTTGATTGATTTTGTCGTGCAGTGCAACGGATATCAAAGTAACCGCGAGATTACTTTTTGACTAACACCGGATTGTTTATTTGTGTTTGGAAATTGACTCTAAATAAAAACATTTGCGGCGCGGCGTCCTCCAAGTCTTTTTACAGAGTTGCAAAAATTGAAGATCTTTGAAGAGGAAATTAGTCTTTGGAGGGAATCAGATTGACTAAACTGATTTTCATGTGTTTTCAACTGCATTTTGGGCGATAAATGTGAGTTTACCGGTATCTATCTTCGTAGTAGGTAACTATATAAAGATACCTATCTAGTTTAGAAAGTAGGTAGGTAGGCTACCTACCTAGGTAATTCTGGAATCTGAGTAATAAGTGGTAGGCCTACCACCTACCTACCTACCATAAATTAGGTAGATAGGTATTAGCTTAGTGCATGCTTGTTGTTTGTTGTCATATTTTAGTTGTGTTGGTAGCCTGTGTTTGTGGGGTGTTTTGTTTAGTAAAGTGGGTATGTAGTGGGTCTCATTGTTTATTTATTGTGTTTCGTTTTATTTGAGTATCTAGTAATAACTTACCACCAATAGCTGAAATATTATTTACTATTCTTTAGAGGGAATTCAAATTCGTTTATAATAACATAACAGATTGCTCCAAGGAAGCGTACCTATCTACAGTGTAGGTAAAATAACTTCATATTTCATTTGACATGGGTCATAGCTCAGTTGGTAATATATCTGCCTTCTGTGCCGTGGCTTGTAGGTTCGATCCCCACTAAGAACAAATATTTGTGTGTGGCAAACGTAGATGTTTGTTCTTTGTCTGGGTGTTAGTATGTCTCATAAGTACCTATGAATTTACATAAAAAGGTATGTACTACCTACCTACTTTAGTGCATTTATTCTATCAGCAATCTAGTTCCCATAGTAGAAACTTGTCTTGTGTGATTGTCCAAAAGTATTTATTTATATTATACTTATGTAGGTAGTTGCTATACTTAGTAGCTAAGATTTAAGTAGGTACAGAGCTTTTTAAAAAAGCTACCTTCTGCACGGTCACTATTTGGATGGGTGACTGTTAGTGGCATTTACATCTGAGAGCTTCCATGCTTCAGAGGGCATGTTAGACTATCGGTCCGGGTCTAGCAGTTGTTAAGCCACGACGGAGGCCTTTTAACTCTGTCATTAGAGTTGACCAATAAGGCCCATACGCCGATATAGAAATCATTACTCAAGCATAGATTTGAGTAGAGATTTTCATATAAAAATCTATGCTTGAATCCGAATCAGTACTTGAGCAGTTAATCAGCATACGGGCCTAACTCACAAGAAGAATTTCAGATATAATATTAATGATTATAATATTTTAATGCTTTGTTTAGTGCCGCACAAATATCAAAGACACAGCAATTTGATTCAGGCTTTAGAATGTCGAATAAAGCGTCAATATTCCGATGGGAATTGTTTCGAGCAGAGCGACACTAAAACTTCGTGACGTGGCGTTTGTGTCGCTGCGCTCGATAAAATTGAATCCGAGGTTGTAAGCAAAATTACCTACACATTTAATAAAATAGTTATTCTCGGACATTTCACACAACTATACTCTATACTCAAACTAAACAAAGCTTATACTTTGAGAACTAGATTTCTAATTTAATACTAAGTAATATATTTTTTTTGTAATAACTTACTTATAATACACCTAATCGTTAGTACTACACTACAGCTCAAATGGGGGTTTCGAATTAAGCATAAAGTTAAACAATTACTATTCGAGGGCAGTGACACAAACGCCACTCGATGGCAACGACACAAACGCCACGTAGCTTAATAAATAATCGTGAGCGAAAAACTTACAGCTATGGGTATATCTATAGTATAACATATTAGGATTTTGAGTTTTTAAGATAAATATATGTATACCCCAGTAAAAAACGTTTTATTTATTTTGGATCTAGCTATGACTCCTATATCTTCTGATTTTTAACAATTAGGTAGGTTTTCTATCAATCCTTACTAATATTATAAATGCGAAAGTAACTCTGTCTGTCTGTCTCGCTTTCACGCCAAAACTACTGAACCGATTTGAATGAAATTTGGTACACAGATAGTCTAGAGCCTGAGAAAGGACATAGGCTACTTTTTAATGCGAAAAAAGGGGTTGAAAAGGGAGGGGGGGGGGGTGAAAGTTGTATGAAATTTAAGCCTTGTATAAAAACTCATACAACTGCGTCCACTGATCCGCACCGTACGGACGAGTTTTTATACAAGGTAAACTAAAATCCGTTGCGTGCGATGCGTCCGATGCGTGCGATGCGGGCCTGTGGACGCTAGCCATAAATGGCCAATATCGCGACTGCCATAGAATTTTATGACTGCGTATTATACCTATATGCAAAAGTAACTCAGTCTGTCTGTCGCGCTTTCAAAACTACAAAACCGATTTAAATGAAATTTGGTACACAGATAGTCTAGAGCCTGAAAAGGACATAAACTACTTTTTAATGCGAGAAAATGGTTGGAAGGGGTTTAAAGGGGGGGATGAAAGTTGTATGTAAGTATCGTAATTTTTAGAGCTAGAAGCTTGAAACTTATTTTTAAGCTGTTGATTCGATATAAAATCAAGGTTTGTAAAAGCTATGCTACCCAATGACACTATTCCACGCGGACGAAGTCGCGGGCACACCTAGTAAACTATAAAAACAAAAGTGCTCAAATGTCTAAAGAGCTAAAGTCAGTTTAATTGTTCACAGGTCTCGTAAAACATGGCAACAAAGCTTGAACCTGAAATTCCATCATCACCACCTAATGATGAATCAGGTTTGTCCAAATTTTGATTATCATTGTGTATCTTATTAAAAACAAGTAATTGGAAGGGGAGGATCGATTGGTTAACATATTTAAAAAAACTTAAATGCTGTGCACAATAACGTGAGAAATAATAGTATTAAATTAACAAATGTACATGTTCTGTTCAGGAATAAATGTGATGTTTGTAGTTTGTAGGTCAGTACTTTTCGCACTTTTGTTATCGTTTTAATACAGTTATGATTTATACTTGCATTATACTTGTATTATGAAAGAAAAAAATTTAATAATAAAATATTATTCATTGTAGTTTGTTTGCTTTAGCACAGAAAAAAGTGCATTATATGTATATGTCAGTGTGATGTATTTTTTCTTGCATGTACATAGTAATTATTACCATAATATCAATTGCATGATCAGCACTATATCAATATAGAAAACCTGGTTTTAACAATCATTTGGTGGATTATTTTTATACTGATAGCAATATTTAACTAAAATGTATTTTCCAGAAAGTGAAGAACAAGATGATTCAGTAAAGACTCCCCGAGAAGATACTCTGTACGAAGACGAGACAGAATTCAGTAAGCCGCCTGCCAATAATAACGTTGCCGACATCTTAAAACGTTTACAATCTACTGGGGCTCTCCTAAAAAAGCCAAAACAAGAATACTACTGCTTTACTTGTAAGAAAGAATATCCTAATTGGGGGGCACTAGAGACTCATCTTATCACTCACGTGTCGCTCCCGTCTTTAATACTCGACAAGCTGCCGTCCGACGACGAAGATGGCCCCCAGTCGGGCGACGATGACTGGTCGGACGAGGAACCAGAAGCACCTCTTCCCACTAAAACTCCCCCTAGGACCCCTCAAAAAATGGAAATATCGCAGCTATTACAGAAAACCGGACTCTCTATCAAAAAATCGACAGAAGCACCAAAAACTTCAGACTCTGCGTTAGACAAACTAAGCGGCCTAGGTTTTACGATTAAAAAGAGCAACACCCCGATCAAAAAAGAACCAGAATCGGATAAAAATAGCGATGTCATGCAAAAACTTGAAAAACTCGGAGGTTTGAAGTTGAAAATTAAATGCGAAGGAAATAACAGTAATTTCAAAGTGGTCAACGGTTTGAAGGATTTCAAAACAGAGTCTGATGAAGACGAAGACAAAAGTGATGATGGAAATGAGAAAAACCTTGAAAATGAAGAAGGTCAATCAGAGGATGAACCAGATAAATCAGGAGAACAAGAAGAGGAAGAATCTGAAAATGATTCTGATGACGACAGAAGCTTGGCAGGAAATAAAATTGTTAATGCGAAAATAGCGAGCGTTCTTAAGAACCTCCAAGGCAAAACTGTCGCGAAAATTGAAGCAAAATCACCAACGAAACCGTCGACAATTGCCAGGGCTCCTTCGAAAGATACGCCTCCTGCTAAGCCACTAGGAAGACCTAGCATGAAACAAACACCGAAAAGAGGCGCTAATTTGCCACTTCCTTCCAAAGAAGCATCTAAAACAACAGAAATAACGACTCCAGTCTCATCAAAACCCACTCCAGAGAGAAGGCAGTCTCTTAAAATAATGCAAGACAATTCATCTCACGACAAAGATATAGAAAATATTGTAGTCAAAACTGAAGTAGAAACTACTGAATCTCAATCCAATTTAAACGAACCTCTCTTTTCCGGTCAGATAAAAACTGAACGGTCATCGCCGCCGCCTCTTGGAGGCAGTTCCACATGTATCATTGCAAAAGTTAAAACCGAGTCTGAACCACTATCAGTGCAAAGTGGCCAACCTCTATTCTCAAATCAAATTAACCAAGGGGCAACATCCACGGTTACTGTTCCACTTCTCCCAGTCACAAAGACTGAAGATAACGTGGTGACTATTATAGAAATCAATGGGGACTCCAATGATGAGGACGATGATTGCTGTGTAGTTTCTGCCACCCCAGCGCCTGATACCAAACCAATAATTCCTAAAACTGAACCGGTGGGCAGGATTGAACAAGTAAATTATCCTGCCCCCGCCTACCCCGCCACCTCTTCTCCAAGCTTCTCTGTCATCTCTCAATCGGGCTACCCTCCTATAACTTCCTCTTACGGAAACTCGCTGCCACGTGGCTCATCACTAGAGAAGAACCACTCCTTTAATTGGAACGCGCCAGACTCTAAACCGCCTATAGATATGCTAGAAAAAAGCGCAGAAGATATATTCGAAAGTCTTCTCTCGAATACTCCTAAAAAAGAAGGGTTCTCGATTTCAGATGCCAGTGAATACATATCTCTAGATACTCTAGGTCCTCAGCATACGTGTGACGGTTGCAACACTAGGTTTACCAGTATATCACTTTTAGACGATCATATGAGAATAACGGGTCACTCGAAATCCTTAGTCGCTCCTTCCTCGTCAACTTTGCTTCCTTACAACCCAACAGGAACATCAAATATACTCCAGAGCCTACTTCCTGTCAAGCAAATGGTAGAACAAGTTGGGAAAATGACTGGTATGGGTGGACCAGGCTTCACGCATCAGCAGAATGTAATGATCAACATACAGGCATACCCAGGCGGTGGGGGTGTAATGCCACAACAAGGATATAACGCTTATGGGCAGCAAAACATGCCTCCGGGGTATTCTCAAGCTCAAAATAACATGTATGGCACTCAACAGCAACAAATACCGGGCCAGTTTACTAACCAGCCCTATGGAGCCTCTGGTATAGGACAACAATCATATGGACAGTTTCAAAATTCCATGTCTAAACCTGGATACTCTCCGAATTCGTTTGATTCCTCGCCGTTCTCTACAGCTTCACCCTTACAAGGCATGCAGCAAACTGTATATGGACAGCCCAGTATGAACTCACAGTTAGGACAGATGGGTCCACCACCTCCACCACTCAGTAACCAATACGTACCCACGTCGACCCCCGGCACGATGAAGCCGCCTTTGACTACTAGTAGTGGAGTTCGGATACAGAATATTCAGACTTTTCCTCCAGGCCAGATGCTTGGAATACAGAATCACTCCGGAGTGGATGGTTCCACAGCACAACCCTTAGCTCCAGGCCAGATGGTCGGCGGACAGATGCCGGCGCCCGGTCAGATCAGAATGGCGGTGGGTGTGAACGGCCCCCGTCCAAGGATGCCCAATATTAGAGGACAACGTCCGACTATTAGGCCTGGTATACAAGTGCACGGACAGGTCAGAGGGAACAAACCAGGAATGCGCATGCCAATGAAAAGGCCGGGCATTCCTGGGCCAGGTGGTCCCGCTAAAAAACGGCCGAGCATGCTACTCCCGGGGAAGCACGATAACGAAGATTGTCAGGTTATGGCAATGCAGAAGCAGCGAGAAGGCATGCCTATGATCCAAAGCGTGCAAGGTGCTAAGGATAAGCTGAATCTTGGCAGTCAGATCTCAATAACTAAGAAGGTAGTGAACAAGGAGGCTAGCGCCATGGCTAACATCTTAGCCACGAGAGGCATCAGCGTGAAACAAAAACAGAAGAGTCGATCTCCGTCTCCGGAACGGCCGGTGCCACACATTCCAAACCTTGGCGCTGGAGTCAGCATCAAACATACGTCTAGATCCAGTAACTTTTCCATCCCAGAAGCAAAAGTCGGCGGCGGGATGTCATCTTGTAAGATTTGTCACAAAATGTTCATGAACCAGAATTCTCTGTCTGCTCACATGTCCACTGCGCATCCTTCAAGCAAACTCCCCATGTTCAGATGCGAGGAATGTCCTGCAGCCTACCCCAAAATATTACAGCTACAGCATCACAAAAGAGTGTTTCACAATATAGTTGGTCCCAATCGAGAGTTGGGACTGCCAGTAGTAGACATGTCACAGGAAGATAATATCAAGAGGCTGAGCAGTTTAGGTATCTATAGTTTTATACCACTAGCTGGCAAAGATGGTGGCGGTGGGTGCTTCGGCCTACCAATAATATCCGTACATAATGCTCAGAACGGCATGAGTAGAAACTTACAAGCGCTCGGCGCAGATGGTCTTCTAAGTTTAGGACCATTGAAACAACTACCTAACACATAGTCTTTATAATAGAAGTAGTAATAAGTGGAAAGATAGGAATATTTTGCCTGAAACAGGCATGATTATGTAGTCTAATATTTTTCGTAATAACACTTTGAAAAGTAAATGCAATATGATTGGTTTTCTATTTTAGTTTATAAGAAAAAGTAACGAAAGAATTTTATACTACTGTCATAATAACTTACTTTTCATTGAATTGTCAAAATAATTGGTATAATAATACTGACCATTTGGGCTTCAATGGAGTCAATGTTTGAGCAGCCACTGATGGTAGGTACAGAGTCTTGAGTCTGAGTTTATTTATTGAGTCAATTCGAATTAACAAAGCTAAACTCAGACTACAGGGTCTGATCAAGGATATCCTCGTATAATATAATCCATGTTTTCGTATTCGGAAAAAATCTTCAGATTTTACAAGATTCTATAATATTTTATATCTCTAGAGTACATAAAAAGATACCTTTTAGGTTCTTAATTATAAAATTCTACTAGGTACCTACTTAGATAAGTTTGTATTAAATAATTTAGGCTCTATTTAGGTTAACCTTAAGTTTCACTCTTATAACACTACGAAACTTTGCCAATGTAATTTTTTTGCTATAATATATACTTTATTTGTGCAAGTGGTTTGATCATCATCGAATTTGGTTTACCAGTTTTAAATGTTGTACGACTAATGCAGTACTTACGATATGATACTTATATTTGGTGCAAGTGCAAATACATCATGGCTTTGATTTATTTTTAACCAGTCAGTTTCATCCAGTCCAGTCATTACGCCGTGCTTGAATCAAAATATCAAATTGTACCTAAACTTTCGCATTTTTATATTCAACTTTTAGAGTAAACCACACGGCTGTATTTGTTTAATCGTGATATTAGGTAACTTATGTTTTTTTTTTGTTTTCGGCAGAGTAACGAATTGTTTTTATTTAAAAAATTGTCGACTGATTTACTTAGGAGATTTATTTAGTTTGTTAGGAATTGCAAGTAGCAGTCCGTTATTTTATAATTGGTCTATAGGATTACAAAACTGGCAAAGTTCGATTGTAGAACAAAGTTGTACTGTACTTGCGTTTGTGGGCGTGAATGCGACAAAGGCGTGTTTGAGATATTTTTGCATGCTAGAATTCTGTTGAGTGAGAGCGTTAGGTAAAGTGAGGAATTCACTAGACGGACATGCTCGCGGACATGCCCGCCGGACCTCGCTACTATAGGTCTGTGCGATGTTCGCTAGTGTAGGACCGTCGCAGACTGTCTGCGGAAATGTGCGACTTTGTTAATCACGCACTTAACTACTCATAGTGAAAATTAAAAGAAATTCATTGTGTCAGACTTGAAAGCTTTGTAATTAATAAAATATAAGCTCGGTGCAACTTTATATGGTTGGTCCTACTCCCAAATTACGTAGACGTATATTGATAAAGTGATTATAATTTTTATATTTACTTATAAAAAAGAATGAGTGAATACGAGATTTATGAATAAAAATATAAGTATCTAACGCATTTTTATTATTTACTTCGATATCATTTAATTTTTATCCACACACAAAACAAATTCAAAGTCTACTCTTACTTTTCATGAAATAGTATATGCAACTATTGAATAAAATACGGATTTAAAGCGAGGGCTATAAATGAATCACGAGCAAGTGAAGGATTCTAACGACTGGATCACGACCGTAGGGAGAGATTCATTGATTCAAGTGTTAGAATCCTGAACGACGTGAGTGGTTCATGGCCCTCGGCATAAATCCGTTTTATTCAATAGTTGCATACCATGACTACGAGAAAAAGAAAGATGGGAGGTTGTATAGCCAATGCTACACAACCTCCTTGCGCAAAAACAATAATTAGATGGAGGTCAAATAATATTAGTGTGTTCTAAATTCAAACACCAAACCAGTGACTAAAAGTGCTTTTTATTTACCGTTTTCAGTGAATAAAATAAGCTTTTTAGAGGAGGAATGGTATAAAAAAAATTTTCATCACACCTATTCGAAAAGAGCGACTTGGTTCGCCTTTATGTGCACCCAAAGGTGGTGTTTTCTATAAGAAACAATAAGTGCGCGGCAAAGTTCATTCCGGCGCACTTATTTAAATAAGTGCGCCGGAATGCAATTTACTTTGCCGCGCACTTTTTGAATTTGGAACATAATCTTAGTGTTCAGCGCCAAAGAAATCGAACGAATAGAAAACATAAGAAATAAGTGGTTTTCATTATAGATACTATTTATTTTCATTTTAGTTGTTACTATATATGTTTTATTAAATAATAATATTACAATAAAATATGAGGCGCCTTTTATTTTCTCATAGTTGGTGATGAAAAGTAGAGTGTACCACTCACTCGGGCGCAAAATATATTTTTGGCTCGGGCGAAGTACTTTGAATCCCTCGCTACGTTCAGGATTCTACTAAAGAATCCTTCACTTCGCTCTGGATTCAAAAAATCGCCCTCGCCGTAAAAATATAATTTTGCTCCCTTATGATACAATCTACTAAAATATACCATATCTACCTATCGTAGTGGGTGGAATGTACTACCACCCATTATGATATGTATTATATATGTTCTTATGGAGGTACTATGAGTGTGACCTACAGAGAGTATCTCCAGTGTAGGACGAATTAACCAAGCCTAGTTGGCGAGAAATTGTCACTTTCCGTTTGAAGACAGCGACGCACTAATAAGAAAAAGCAATGCCGGCAAACCATTGCCGCGCATTGGTTTGCCGATGGCCCGCCTGTCAAGCAACCTGTGCATCCCGACGTAGAACGCTTACCTAAAAGACTATTCTTTAAAACTTTCAAATTATAGTCATTCGGGAACACAGACTGGTAACGAGCTGGCTGTTCGCTTAAGAAATAAAGACGCCAAGCGTTTAGTGCAGATAGTGACTATGACACTAAATCACAGAATTATTTCGAAAAATAAAAACCAAAATAGTGTTTTGCATTATGTTTATTGATAATAAAGCTTTGAATGAAACCACCATTACCTAAGTACATAAAATCCTGAAAAACATTGCTTTGTTCTTATTTGTGCAGAATAGTTCAGAGAATATGTTACAAACATTATGACTGACTGTCGAAAAATGCCTAAACATGATTTGTATAATGTTTGAGCACAAAGTGAACTTAAAAATACGATGGGTATGTAGTATTTTCTTTTTTCCACCTTTAACTGAGTTTTATATTTATAAAATGCCAGTAAGGAATGTTATTACTCAAATGCTAAGAGATTGGGGCAACATTCAGTTTTAAGACTTCTATTAAGTACTACATAAAATTCATTGCAAGTTAATATCATGGCAAATCATCTTATACACTACAAGACGTATCCCCCTACTGTAGAACCAAGATAGGACTACATTCCTAAAAATCGCCTACTATAAGTAGAACATACAAGACAGGACTACATTCCTAAAACTAATTCATTGGCATACACTGCACTGCGCTCACCACCAGTTCTTACTCTAAATGTTCTACGAAGATTGAAAGCTGATACACATCCAGTGGTTAGTTTTGCAACATTATTCGCAGTCACTCCAGCCAAGTGGCCAGATTATTGAACTGCATCATGGCTATAGTAATAGCCGTTAAGAGAATATTTGCGTTATCATATCAGCCCAATACTGGGCTCATTTGGAGACCAACCAAACAACTGAAAACTGGATAGTACATTCTAATTGCAATATTATGTTCATATGCGATAGGTACTACATGGTAAGGTGATAATTGTGGGGTTTATTCAAGGCGGATGAGCTCGACGTCGAAAATCAGAGTGGAGTTAGGAGGGATGACTCCAGGGTGGCCTTGCTTGCCGTAAGCGAAGTCAGGGGTGCAAGTCAATTTGGCGCGCTCGCCCACAGACATCTGAAATAAGAAATGTTCATTAGAACTGGACAACTAATATATTTGAAACTAGGTGCGGCCCGCGACTTCGTTCGCGTCCCGTTGGATCCGGTTGATTTTTAGGGATAAAAAGTAGCCTATGTGTTAATCCAGGTCATGTACAATATATATTCCAAGTTTCATCCAAATCGGACCAGAAGTTTTTACGTGAAAGAGTAACAAACATCCATACATACAAACATTCGCGTTTATAATATTAGTAGGATTTACAGCTCAGCTTGGCCACATGAGTCAAGGTGTGAATGGGTTTTCAAATGGCGACTACGAACTGATAGCGAGCGTAGAAACGCGTCGCATGTACGGAGGATATCCTATTAATATTATAAGCTCGAAAATTTGTAAGGATGTATATATGTTTGTACCTCTTTCACGTCAAAACTACTGATCGGATTTGTATGAAACTTGGAATATATACTGTCCATGACCTGGAATAACACATCAGGCTACTTTTATCCTGGAAAATCAACAGGGTCCAACGGTGGCGAACGAAGTCGCGGGCGGAAGCATCCCAGAATTTTACAGGACCATTATGTATGAGACAAGTTATTTATTTATTTTACTTATGTTTAACTTTCTAAATCATTGTATCAAAACTGAAGACTATTCTTAGGGGTGAGGTCTCGTCCAGGCTCTAAGAGCTCACTGTTATTTGTTCCTGATCTCACCTTTAGCATGCAAAACACAATCTAATAGATATTCTACTGTGTTATATGTATAGTATGTATACCAGCAGTCAGAGTATTTCAAAGATTACCTTAGAAACACCCTCATCCCAGCCCCTGATGACCTCTCCCTTGCCGATGCGGAACTTGAAAGGTTTGCCACGGTCACGCGAGGAGTCAAACTTGTTACCATTTGTCAGTGTGCCGGTGTAGTGCACCACTACTGTCTGTCCTGACTTTGGGTAGGTGGATTCTGGAATATTGTGTACACAGAGCTTGAGTAACAATTTTTTTTAGCAAATTATTATCAAGTTTAATGATAAACTACAGGCTGGTTCTTAGCGCTTTTATATCGCCATTCTTACAAAGAAATATACTTATAAATTAGACATTTCAACACTGTGTGACATAGACAAACAAGCGAAAGCTGCTCGCCTATAAACTAATAAATAAATAAATAAATTGTTGTTGAGGTGTATGACCTTTGGCATTTGTATCCCATCAGCAAAATCTTATCTCAGAGCCACCAACTATAATATACACACAGCTATTTTTCAGTCTATAATAGAAATAGATGTAATTTTTTTTCCGTCAGAGCTTTGTATTTCTTTTTTTCAAGTTCTGCTCTAAAGGTACCTATAATACATTGTAACAAGTAGAAAGACCAAGATAGTTATTTCTATAGTTTACAAAACTTGGGAAGTAGGACCCACTGACTATTGCAATGTCATTCCAAACTTATTAGTGTGCTATTGAATGATTATGATTACACAGGAAACAAAATAAGCCGCTAATTTATATGAAGGTCACAAAGACTGTCATTGATTTAGGGGTGATGGTGTACGTAGGTACCTAGTAGACGTTGTACTACAATTCTATGAGGTAAGTAAGTTCTTTGAGTTATGTATCCAATCCACCTAGCTAGCCGTGCGTTTGGGATTAGGCAAATCAATAGGTAGGTAACTGGAACTATACCTACTAGAGGAACATTATTGGACCTAAGCTTTTTGATGTCGAGTCGCAAAGAACCACATTTGTGTGGGGAAAAAAAGGCCAGCAGGATCAGAAACTTACACCATGAAATTCACTATGCGCAAGGTGTGTTCTCCGCCGGAAAATATAATCAGCAAAAGATGAAAATGACTAAATAATAAAGAAAGAACCACTTACCATCTCCAGGGGTAATAGTTTCAACATTTACACCCATGTTTATTGTACAATTAGCTATTTTTTTGAGAAATAAATCAGGCACTACAGCCGCAACGCGGTGAACTCTTTTTTCAATGGACAAAAAAACATGGCGTCTTTTTTGCTTTTTTTGTGGCTTGTATAGAAAAAAAAAATATACCTACTCCGTCTATGGTGGCTTGGCTTCATAATTGGCATGGACTAATGCTTGGACTTGGACTGGAATCACAGATTACTAGGATGCTAACGCATACTGGAATAGAGAGGTCTGCTTGTTACGTTGAGATAACTTTATGTTCATCGATATTTTGAATCCTTACATCGTTAATATAATAGATTAGGCTATTGGGCTCGTATGCCGTTACGTGGCCGATACAAAAATCTATGCTTGAGCCCGGACCAGTCCAACCGGATACGGGCCATAGGATTTAAAATGTCGATATTAATCTAACTTTTAGGCCCGTATTCCGAGACAGAAATCGTTACTCAAGCTTAAATTTGAGTAGGGATTTTCATACAAAAATCTATGCTTGAGTACGGATCAGTGTTTGAGTAAGGTTACGGAATACGGGCCTTAAACTCTTCATTTCTTGAATGCGTTCTTAGGGCCGTATTTACATAAGTCAGGATCAACGCTTACGCATTGATTTGAGTCGAGCTTTGATGCCGAAACGTTGCTTGAGCGTCGAAAGATAATCAGGCTAAAAGGTGAAGTAGGTACCTAGTGTGGTTGGTAGAAATGTAAAAACACTCTAAACGGTAAAAAAAACTCACGGTAAAAAAAAACACTCTTGGTAGAAATATAAACATTTTATATAACAAATAACGGTCATTATTTGCATGTGTGTAGTGCCAGATAATTTGTATTGTTTTTACGGAATGGACGTGCACCTAGATAATAAAACTAGGGAGTTTATTTTTAATTTTTTTGTAGGGTAGGTAGGTACACTAGTTACCTACCGACTACGTAACTTGCCTTTTTTGATAGCATCTAAAAATGTTAGATTGCCTTTCGCCTCTGTTTGAAAATTAAGTACCAACACTTCCTACTTAGGTAAGTATAGATAAGTATATAGATAGTACATGGAAATGTGAGTAGTGCATGTCTGTGCGCTGATAACAACTTTTGTGCATATATTTATTAGGTATCAACTTTATACGTAGTACGCAGTAGGTGTAATATTAAATAATAAGTTAGTATAGGTAGATACATACAAGTTCCGAAGGTTTTATTTTTTTAAGATAGTGAGAGTCCGGAATATATGCCACGTTGTTAAAGTGAGTATTTTCATATCTTTATGGTATTCTATCTAGTTAGCCAAGGAGGTAGGTAGGTAAGATTTATAGAGTAGCCAGTATTACCTCTTACATGTAGAGATGGCTAGCGTTCCGGACCTTACCTACCTACCTAGGTAGGTAAGTACGTAATATTTCATAACATTCGTTTTTAGAGCTAAATATTTTTATCACAACACAGATATAAAATCCACTTAAAAAATTAAGGTTTGCTTAGGACACTCATCGCCATTTCCAATATTCAATCTCTATCTGGTAGGTATTATGTTACAAAGGTACCTTACCAACCACAGGTTATTTTGTCAAAAATGCATGGTTTTGCCGCAGATCGCTGCATAATACCGCGTTCACACTATGCTCATGCCACTGCCGGAATGTATGGCGGCATCAATGCCGCGGCTTATTGCCACAGCAACATCGCCTTTATTCTCACTAAGCGGCATTCATGCCGGCAGAGGCATGGGCATAGTGTGAACGCGGTATATCCTTTACCAAGGACTGAATATTGGGTCCGGTCGTTGGGGACTGCTAGGTAGCCACTAAACATTTGATTACAAAGTTATACAATTCTATTACCCTCACGTCAAAAATCTATTTCTCATATAAAATTATCAATTCTAACCACAATAAATTACAACAAATCTAAAGTACACACAATATTGATGCAAATTATCTAGAAAACATTCTTTGTAACAGTCATTGGTACACTAGCTAACAATCAACAATTAAGTATTAGGTATTTAGATAACAAGATTAAACATCCTAATAATACTTAAACTGTTTTTGATAAAATATACAGACATCGGCACAGGTTTTGATTTTTTCGTAACACATTAGTATTTGAAACTCAATACGATTTATTCCTAATTATTTTATAGGTATTAAATACATACCTAGTTTGATATTAAAACATCAATTTAAGGAGCACATCGAGATTCAAACATGAAGCATTTAATTTCTACTCTGACAGGCTTTTACAAGCAATTACTTTAGTTTGATTTTCTTTATTGGGGTGGCGATGCCGTTGGTGTCGGAAAATACGTGCTTAACGTCACCAGATTGGTGACTTAAACCAACCAACAACATCCAACAAAACAAAAACAACAACCGATCCCGTAGCACTAGGACATACTTTCCCACGCCAACTCAATAATGAAAATCAAGATTAACATTGAAAGCTCGATTCGACCATCGCTAACGGATACTGAGACGCTTGTCGTCAACCAAATAGGTACCTACATCTGATCGATCAGATATTTTTGATAGTTTCTTTTACATAATGTTACGCACATTGCAAGAAATAACTTCCTCTACTTTGGTATCTAAGTAAGAAGTTACCTACTTTGAAATCTGTTGAATCTAGAACGGGTAGATAATTATAGAACATTTTAGATGTCTACAAGAATGGAGAAAAGTTGAAGAGTTTTAGAAAAGATGTGATTCTAAATAGAAAGGGAAAAGTTACATTAATATTTGCACCTATGATCTACATGTACTATCGAGCTTTATCGATCATTTAGTATTCAATATTCTTGAATATAAGTTTGAGTGTCGGAATGTTTACTGTAATTAGGTAGGTTACCTGTTTTACTGGGTAGGTAGATATTTATTTTTCAGATATTTAGGCAGGTACTGGAAATGTAAGTAAATTCTTAACATTAGGTAGTAGGTTTGGCAATAGATTTGGCTTTACAAGATGGTATTTAAGGCGCAGGGGAATGTGAATAGGTGTGTATTCTTTTTTGTAAGTAGGCATGTTTGTAGTTAAAGCTTTGAAATAATATATTCTATACCACAATAATAATTAACGAAAAGTGTTGGAAGTACCTACATATCAAGATCTTTTACATTTTATGGGTGTATATATTGATAGTACATATCTACACAGTTTTGTAATAGATGGTTGTTTGCACCCCTTGGAAAGCTTTTCTACAAACATCTGTTCACAAAAACGTGCAGCGTGTACCCACCTAAGTCAAACAAAAATATGCCCAAAATCCCCTGCCTTACCCTTCTTCGTACAGATGAATTGAATACCTACCTACAGATTTGATCTTTTTTACAATATATTTTTGAACTCTTGTTATGAAACTAACACAGCCATTGTTTAGGTATTTTTTTACATATAATCTTGCCAAGGAATAAAAGAAAATCGTGTACAAATAATTACTCACTTCAGGGTACCTAAGTCCACATCAGCGGATTTTGACACATTTTGGTAGGAGTTTTTACAACCTTAAGAAACTGAAATAAGGGAGTTACTATATAAGCGTCTGGTTTTACATAAATATTTATTATCAATATTGTAAAAATGGCACCCAAACTCAGACCGTTGGGTTCAAACTCAAGCGACTTGTAGGTATTTTTCATTATAGATAAGTAGGTACAAGAATATGACGCCATTTTCAATATTCGACCCATTTTTAATTTTGCCTTACTAAGTGTAGGTAGGCATATTTACTCGTACCAAAGAAACATTCTTTATTTCGCCCAAAATATATGTCTCTGATGAATAGGTAGGTAATACGCCGTAATATAGGTAGGTTCGTATGCTCACTAACTGCTCAAGCACAAGATACAAGATGTTTATTTGCATAAATAAGTGTTACTTATCAGGACTCATATTAGTTAAGTACTCCTCAGAGATATCGAGACTCAAGTCACGTTCTTATTCCAAAAACACAGCAAAATCTCTACTCAGCGTTTTCCTTTAAAAATGACAAATGAAACCTATACTCAAGATAACTCGATGTTTGAGTGTCGTTTCAAACTTGGCTGAAATCTACTTAAATATTACATTTCAGACTCAAATCAACGCTCAAGTATTAATCCGGACTTAAGTAATTAATGAGTATACGGCCCTAAATCTTTCTGTGGCTTTGATGCCAATCGATATCTAATCGACTACCGAGGTTTGAATATTGAGTTCGCCCGTT
Source organism: Eulithis testata (assembly GCA_947507515.1). Lineage (NCBI taxonomy): Eukaryota > Metazoa > Arthropoda > Insecta > Lepidoptera > Geometridae > Eulithis > Eulithis testata. The sequence continues at coordinate 4,641,655 of OX382218.1, read as the reverse complement.
ACATAGTAACTCGGAGAGTATCGATTGCTTCAGCATGTTTTAAAAAATACGCGAATAAAAATTCGTTCGGATATCGGGACGGAGTGTTGTTGGCGTTCGGATACACTTATGGCATGGCTGGTTCCTCTTCTTGATGATGCTTGGCGAGGGCCAGGAGTATCATGGTCAGCTGCTTCCGGCTGATCTTCCCTTCGCTGCTGTATTCCACTCCTTGTAGGATTGTCTCTTCGAATTCTAAAAGGTCTTGAGCGTCGTAATCCTGAAATTAACAAAAATATACCCAAGTTTTATATTTAAAAAGATGAATAGATATCGGGATTTTTTACCTACCTCACTTACATATTCGGAAGATTTCATATTGAAATTATTGAACAAAGGTACTTATGTAGGTATAGGTAGGTACCTATAGGTACGAATCTTATAAGGGTAACTAGGTAGTTATTTTAAATTTGGCATAGTGTGGGCGTAGTATTATAATTATGATCTGTGGCTTATGTAATAGGCTGGTTAGAAATGTAGGTAGGCACCTTATCTACCTACTTATTTTAATATTTTGAGGAGTACCTAAATAGCTTTCCGGTGGTGAGGTAGGTCAGGTACTACTAGTACCTACTGCAAAGTAGGAGGTATCTAGTACCGTACTAGATACCTCCTACTTCGCAGTAGGTACTTTTTCGGAAATGTTACATAATTAGTTTAAATATAATTTTACCTTTTTAACTAATTCTAGGAGGTCCTTGAGGAAGCCTCGCAGTTCTTCATTCTCGATTGAGCCATTGTTATCCTGAAAATAACAAAACAAAATGGCGGCCATGAAAACAAACCCAATGATTATTCACATATACCTATCGTAACACTATTCTATGGATATTATAGGTATGGATTCTTACCCTATCGTACAAGGAGAAGACTCTTTCAATGTCGTCTTTCGTCAGTTTGGTTGCACCCTGTAGATATAAAAAGACATTTTAGGGGATTGGTAGATACACACGTTAAAATAAGATGTAGATAGGTAGGTACCTACGTACGGGTAAGTACTTAAGTACCTACAATCTACATGGTAGGTAGTACCTTAGTTGTACCTAGGTACAATAATTGTTTTTATTTTTTAAAGAACCTAACTTCTATATTTTTCAAAATAAATACCTACGTACCTACCATACATGCTTAGAATTAACATACCTACTTAGGTACCTCCTAAATCTATCTCCTATAATATATCTGGTGCTATGTACAAATTGTTTGTGTTGTGTTGTGTTATCTGGTCTAGTACCTAGTGCCTATATTTCTATTCGTATTTCTTAAAATGACGCATCGTATTTACCTACAATCAAAAATATTGCATTTTAACCTTTGGCATGCCAGATCGCAGATCTCAGCGAGACAATATATTTGATATTATTATGATTTGTAAGAAGAGCCTCGGCGATACTTTTGGTTACAAATGCATCGTTCTATGACAAGGCCAAGGCCCTATCACTCACCTCTATCCCTTCCTATGTGTGCAGTGCAGGAGACAAGCGTTAGTGTTACAGACAGAAAGACAGGCAAACAAATGACAGGGAACATGCTGTAAAATAAATATTTTATCATACAAAATTTTTATAACCTCAAAGTTATGATTGCAAAAACCACGACTATTCCTTACATACGGAGATGTATTAACCCTTCACTGTCGACTTTTCCGTACCGGTAAATATCGTACCGGTAAATACGATACCGGTAGATATAAAAAATGACTGAAGCTCGTAGGTATAGTACCTACTCAGATCATTGGTCAAGTTTGTTAAATATGATTTTCTCGTAAAGTGCCCATTACTATAGGCTCTATAGGATGGTATGTTTGCTTATCTAATTATTCTAAGTAGATAGATATAATTAGAATATTGTTATCAACAATTGAATGAAACCTAGTCCTACATACAAATGGTTATGTAGATGTTAATGTTATGTTAACTAGCGTGATTAGCTCGATTTCAAGTGCATACATAACCAATCATAAAAATAAACCTACCTACTATAGTTATAAATGTAATAGGATTAATAGGTATACTTACGAAGGTAAGTATTTACGTATTTATAGAGCAAGTTTTAATTACTTTTATATATTAATTGGAGGATGATTTGACTTTGAATAGATTGCATTTTATATAAAATAAAATAATGAAGCAAGCGCATAAATAAATTTGAAAGTTCAAAACAAAGCTAGAAACAATGGTACATACACTAAAGGTGCATTTAATAAATTAAACATTCTGTGATTAATGTTTTACTAAATTCTACGATTAATTTTATTTTGTAATGTAAAAATGTAGTAAAATAATATATTTACAATCAAATTCTTTTAGAGAGTGGTCATAATGACTGTTTTGAGCGATTGTACGCATTTACGTGAAGTATGTTCGTGAGTGAAGTGTTTGTTGGATACTTACCTTAGTTTTATTATGATAATGTAGGTGTATGTACTATGTAGGTACCTACCGGGTGATAATAGTTCCGGGCAATTTACATGCTTTGTAATACTGTTACTTATTCAAAAACGTATTACGTAACGTACGTTTCTGTATTCATAATTTCGTTTTTGAATAAGTAACGTAAGAGAAGATGAAGTCCGGTACAATATTATACATTTTTGTAGGATAAATTTTGTCTCGATTTTTTTTCCACCTTTTAATATTGTTATTAGGTACTTACTATTACTGACTTGTTTTTATTAAACATATTTTTGTACTTCGGTCAGATTGTACGGTAAGCCATATTTAGGGTTAAAAAATGAAACCACAAAAGGTATAAAAATTCGCGTAGCTTATGTTTTTTACTCCTTGTCATGCTTAGGTAACTTTGTATGTTATAGGTGGAATCAATAGGTATTTTGCAGGCAATGACGTCACTCACCTTGAATACCTGTCTGCAAAGGAAATTCTCCTTCACGGGCAATAATCTGCAAAGTTATTTTTTTTATGAGGTAAGTGTAGCTAAGAATTTGTCTGCCAGTGCTCATATAAGTGTCAAAAATATTCAAAAAACCAAAAAAGATTTGGCAAAAGGCCAGGATTTGGCCTCAAAAAAGATGGTAAGTGTAGCTGTAGCCTAAGGTGGAGCACGCTTAGCCATAATCCACATAGGAACTACGTATTACAATATTCTTTGATCCACATAATGCATTCTTTTCATGAAAATTCCTAGGTTACCCCACTGCGTAGAAAATACATATTTCGTAGCACCGTGCTACGTCGTAGCACGAACGTAGACCGATATTCAATCCTGAAAAATGAACTAATAAAAAATGTTTTCACTATTATTATTTTTACTTCCTTATCATAGATACCAGTGTTCCACCATAATAATAAAATACAAATGATATAATGTACCTATGTACCTACATAACAATCTAAAAAATATTTCCTGTTTAAATAAATAACCAAACTAACTTTGCCATTTCCGAGAGCTGCAATCTGCCATCTTTATTGGAGTCGAACACTTGGAGCTGTGAACAGTAAAGCGGCGTTAGTTTAGTTAAACAATAAAAAGTTTTACTTTTAGCGGCGCCGAACTTTGCAGACGTTTACAAAGTCAGCTCTAGACTTTTTTGGTTTTTTTGTCTACAAAAATTAAAAAAGGAAGATGGAAGGTACATAAAAGATCGTACAAAGAAAATAAAGAAATACATATACCTACTGATTTTAATTACCTAAACCTATTTTAAGATTCCGAAGTCCACGGAAGCATGATATTTTTAAAATCTTGTAATACGTCTGTTTTTGTAAATCATCATCATCATTCGCAGACTAACTTCACCCGCTGTTCGGCATAGGCCTTTTTTTGTTTGTGAAACTTCGACGGCCTTAGCGCTAGTCTCATTCAGATGCGACCCGTGAGGCCGTGACGCAAAAAATAAAAAACAAAAAAAATAGTTTTTACAAACATTTTAATATTTTTACCATTGTGTCTGTGTATTCGATGAGTTTATCTTCTGACACGTCGTTGATTTTTTTCGCTTCTTTCAGCAAGTCACGCAAAAAATTCTGTTACAAAAATAAATAGGTATTATGAAATAGTAGGTTTCTACCTAATTTTATCACAGAACACTGTGAATGAGCCTAGAGCACATGATTTTCATTTCGAAAGTGTAAAAAGGTAATACAGTTTGGTTTTTTTATTCTGAGAGTCCATCTTGAATGTGTGAGATTGAAAATAATGTTGGTGTAATCGGCTCACACTCAGACTCGGACAAAACACTGTTCGTATATACTCCATTTTGACCAATTTCATCGCGAAAACATCGCTTGTAATATTCTCTTTGGCTTTACCTTTAATTCGTCAGCCTCTATGTACCCGCTGCCGTCAGTATCGTACTCTCGCCATATCTGAAAGTGTACCTACCATAAAAAAATGTAAAAAAAAGTAAAATAGGTACGGTCACCGGATTGGCTGTTGGTTTTGTTTTGTTGGTTGTCATGTTTTGTCACCAATCCGGTGACTCAAACTTTCCGCAATCCCAATAGTCAAAAACGTATAAGGTCCTATCCGTGATTGGCATCATGCATGAACACAGAGTTGAGAGGTTTGAACTTTTGAATGGTGTTATAAAAAAACTAGCGTCCCGCCCCGGCTTCGCACGGGTGCAATGCAGTTATGATGATGATGTATTATACATATAAACCTTCCTCTTGAATCACTCTATCTATTAAAAAAAAACTGCATCAGAATCCGTTGTGTAGTTTTAAAGACCTAAGCATACATACATACAGACATTAGAACAGACGCGGGAAGCGACTTTGCTTTATACTATGTAGTGATGAAGTGATACAATGTTACGCAATAGTTGACAAAAAAATGCAATGTTACGCAGTAGAGTCCTTTCCATGAAAGAAGTCCCGCAGACGCGGCGCTGTAGTCGACCTTAAGTATTATTTCTCGGGCAGCACTTTTAACAACTTTAGGCATTGAAAACAAGACTTTGATCACAGAAACCAAATAAAAACGCACTAGCATCCGAACACATTAACAGCACCTGACAACTAATTTAAAATTTAGTTTTAAAGTTTAGTTCCGGAAATTTCCGCGGGACTTCTGTCATGAAAAGGACTATATGCATACCTATAATTTTTTTTTTAATGTAATTTGTAGACAGACTGTCATACGACCCATAAAAATAAATCTTAAGAATTTTCTCGGTATTATATACCTATACTACCTACTATATAAAAAGCAAACCGTATAACTAAGGTAGGTTGGTCAGTACACTACCTTCATGAACTCGACGCTAGACTCCAGGGGATTGTCGAATCGAAACAGCAGTAGAAAGTTCTCCTCCATGGGTAGTAGCTGCGCTAGCTGTAACAAAGTTGTTGCTCGTTTTTTTTTTCTTATTTTTCATTTCCTCTTCAACGAACTCGCGCGATGTTGAGATTTATAGCTAACGTAGCTGTCGCCCGCGGCTTTGCTCGCGTGGTAGCAGTGTACGCATTATTTGGTTAAAATCTTTGATCCTAATTTTAGACCCTTTAGGGTGCGACTTTTCAAAATTTCTTTTTTAGTGCACCCCTACTAAAGATACTACCCTCCAAATTTCATACTTCTAGGACTTATAGTTTAGGCTGTGCGTTAATTGTCAGTCAGCTTCAAAAGAGTTTTATATATTTAGAAGACTACTTATTATTATACCCCAGGGTTACCCTAAGGTAACTATATATGTACCCACCTATGGTTGGTACATTTACCTATCGGAATACTGACCTCTCGGATATCGATTTTGCCGTCTTGATTATCGTCGTATGCTTCCATGAAGCAAGCTTTCAGTTCCACCAGCATCTCGTCTGACACCGCCTGAACAAAGGACAAAGTGAGTCTATAAAGACAATTAAGGTACAAGTTGGTAGCGGGCGACATGAGGCAGCAAGCAACGGACGACGTGTCGTCACTTCATGTCGCCACGACACGTCAGTCATGATTTCGAACCCGACTACAGACGGTTCATCCAGTTGGGTGTATACAGACATAGATTATGACATAGTTGCACCAGACTGGTGTCGTTGCTCCGGCGTCAGCGGCACTCTGATCCGCGGTCGGGCGACACTGACGTCTGCCGCTCGACGACGCGTCGCTAGCTTCGTGTCGCAAACTACGGAGAGAATTTCATAGAAATATGTACATAGAAACCAGTAGTGTCACTGCGACACTCCGTCCGCTGCTGCCTCATGTCGCCCGCTACCAACTTGTACCTTAAGGCGAGGTTATCCAAGAAGTTTAGGACGAAGACGTCTAGACGGGCACTGGGCGCGAGCGAGCGAGCAAGGCGCGAGCGCCTGAACGGGCTGAACGATAATGATTTTGATAGTTTTCTTTCACAGAGATGAAAAATAACTAAATTATAATAAATTTTTGTTTACAGTTCCCTAGTAAATAATAAGCCCTATCTTTTGATATAACTTTGACATGATTTCAACATCGTAGTATGAACCGTTTGAAATATCGATTTAGTGTCACCTTTTTTTTATCGAGAAAATTATTATTAACGTTTCTATCTTTACAAAGCTCTAGGATATATGTTCAATTTTAATCAAATAATTTTTTTTCGTGCAACTTTTGCACCTCAGTAGAGATACAGTTGTTAAAAAACCTAAAAGTTTCGAATAACCCCACCTTAAGGCCACAAACGCACTAGCGGCTAACCGCATTTCCAGCAGTATAATATGCAATCGCTTGTGATTGTAGTTTATTGTACGCACTTAACCGCCACAAAATTTCCCTTTCGGGCTGGCCGCTCAAACGAACCGCCTAAGCGGCCAACCGCTAGTGCGTTTGTGGCCTAAAGAAAATAGGTCTTGTCTTTTTATAGAAGCGACATAATTGACATTAAGTCTTTTCCCATTGAATAATTATTTCTTCTGCTTTATACCACTATTGATAATCCGATAAAAATTTCCACACGATGCTCGTTTTGTATACTTATCATAAATAAAATAAAAATAACTTTAAACCGCATTGCGACCACGGAATACCTACTAATTGTGATTTCTACCAGAAGTGGCTACAAAAAGCGTGGTGCATCTACGCCTTTTTTATGCCATCTTCTAAAACTTTGGATCAATGTTCCTACTTAGTATTGAAATTTTGGTTTGAAAACCTCGTTATTTCTGGTTTTCAGATGTTTTCTGAGACGGAGAAATATTGAACAATAGGATTGCACAAAATTTCCGCGCAGCTCTAGTGGACAGGCAGCCTAAGTCGCTCGTGGGAGCCGGTTTTTAGATAATCGAAATAGTCTTGAAACAAAATTGTCTCTCTGACTCTGTTCTATAAATAGAGAATAAAATGAAAAAAAAAAGGTCGCATTTTCACTTGATTCGTATTAAGCATTCCAGACGAATTTAGGGGACCCTTCTCAAGAGATTGGAGACATCGCTAGATCTATCTATTTAGGGTAGGTATAGGCACAGATCATATAATACTACATGGGTACACAGTGTGTCTCAAAAGCTTTGTCAGATTAGATTATACAATTTTGTATTTCGAAATCGTTATTTGTCTCAGAATCTGCGAAAATTTAATATTTAGGGAAATGATACTTGGAACTTTTATCTCGGATTAGGTACCTACGTGTTTTAAAAACATGATTCGTGAAAATTTTCTCGACTCTTCATCCCGCTCCACGCTCGGTGAAGGTGGTAAAAAGAATAAAAAGGGATCACAAATGTGCCTACTAAAAATGAAGAGAAAAAATACGTTTTAAAATATTTTTCCGACTTCAATTCCTATGTGGGATCCGACACGTCATTACAACCTGTATGTAGTTCTGAAGTTTTTTTGTTGTGAGGTTTAATAGGTCTTCGTGATTGTTTTAACTAAAACCTGAAACAGTTACGTAGCTTAGAGATGAAAGAATGTAAAACCGCTTTAGATAAAACCTTTTTTTTGTTTTGGCAAAAAGTTTCCGGGAACAGTCTCGCCGCCATTGTTGGCCGCTGAAAAGGAAGTAATTTTAAACTTAGAATGTAGCTTGTCGTCGTATATTCTTCGCTGAATATCGCAATTTGAATCTAAAATTTAATTTTGGAACGCTGGTTTATGCGAGCGAGGAAGGAATTCAAAGAGTAGGTTTTTAGACTTTTATTTTATTCTTGAGATACTTTAGTGAGACAAATGCTACTAAAAACATGTTTGAAGATTCTACAGAATTTTTTAGATTCCTTTAATTTTCTTTTCCGTTAGAAAAAAGTTTACTTACTTTAAATAAAAGATAGTGTAAGAGAATGTCTAAGAAAAATCTTTCAATACAAAGTAACAGGCACTCTGATGTTATCGAGATGAAAATTCAAATGAGCTGATTCAAATGCAAAATAGCTATGTCAATACTTCAATAGAGGCGTGAGGCACGTTTCAGGCGATACCTAGAAATGTTTTTCAGTTCACTTTTCACTTTGTGAAAAGAACACAGGCACTAACGTTCTAAGAAGCGGGATTTCCATTCTACCAACAAATAAACAAAAACTACTTTGCTTGTATGAAACGCATTCTGATTTCGGTCATTCGTTTCATAGCTTGTGTTGTTCGAGGTTGGAGATTAGTGAAAATTGTTTGTTGTAAGTTAAATATTAATTAAGTCCCCATCTTTTAAGTTCTTCTCCATCCCAAGGTTGTCTGGAAGAAATCCGACTTTAAGCGATAAGACCGCCCAATGTACTATTTAGTTATATTTCTTTTGTAGTTTTTTATTCTTGTTTATTACTTTAATAGTGTACAATAAAGTGTTTTCATTCATTCATTCATTCATTAATTCTCGGCCTGCAGAAGTCTACCTATACTGTTCAACAGATGGCTCCAGACTGGAGAAACTTTCGAACTCGTGCTTTCGAAAAACGAACAATGTATGAAACGGGAGTCAAAATTTTAATCACGTTTCATACAAAACGAGATTTTCAGTGAGATTTTGATAGAATGGGAGTCCCGCTTCTTACGTAGGAACTTCGTATTTTTTTGATGGCTCATCCATAAATTTCTAGGAAGATCATTTTGTGCCACCACTCTATCATTCATAATTTATTTCAAACATAGACAACACGCCATACTGAGTCCATGGTCCAATTAAAATTTTCTCGAATAAGTACCCGTATAACTCGATACGCATTTGGACAAATTTATTCTAAGCATGCAGGTACCACACAGCAGCCAGCCATTGGACGCAACAAAACATAATAAAAATCAGCTCTTCCAAACCATTTCGCACACATCACACCTGAAGATAGCAAGTCGATACAAAGTTTTAAACTTGGATTGTATACTTAGGTACTGCGCATAAGTTTCATCCAATAAATGGGAATGGCGACAGAGGTATGTGCTGGAGGCTTGCCAGCACAGAGCCGGAGTCAGGGAATCAGGACAGCTGGAGTAAGGGAATCAGGATCCAGGTACCCCCGCACACTGAGTCCCTATAGACAACGTGTCAACCGAAGCAATGATTTTGTTGCATACTTAGGTATCGTCCTCCTATATTTTTTTTGAGGTCGGTGGGTAATTACAGCTATTACGGTGTATATTGGCCTCAAAGGCGATTTAAAGAGTTTTCAGTCTCATAACCCCCTTGATTTTAAAATATCGAAATCAATGGGATTATCCCCTTGAAAGAGACAACTCAAAGGGGAATATGAGACAAATCCCTTACATCGATATCGCCACAGTTGTGGGTCGTTACCTACATGCTCTTCCAGCGGGATCTGTCTCCTGCAGAATGGCATCACTCACGGAAGAAACCAACTTGGGGATCAAAGAGAAAACAAGCTTAGGCCCGTATTCCGTAGCCATACTCAAGCACTGGTCCGCACTCAAGCATAGATTTTTGTATGAAAATCTCTACTCAAATCTATGCTTGAGTAACGATTTCTGTCTCGGAATACGGGTCAGACTCAAAAAGAAAATCCCGGTTCTTCGTTCTGCACCGGTTCTTCGTTATGCCCAATTTTTCAGCGTCTAATTTAAAAAAAAAAACGGGTGCCTAGCGCCGAGCCTGTGCTGTCGACATTATGCTGGATGTGGCCTGACAAATTGGTAAAAAATTGGATTGTATGTTTGTAACAATTTTTCTATACAATTTATTAGTAACCACACCACTTTGGGATTATATTTTCGTTGTGTTGGGGTATGCGCACTGAGCGGTCATAATAGCGGCATAATAGAATAGCAGCCAGCGGCTTCGGGTTTTTTGTCAATTTTGCTCGGGTGGATTATGAAGTCTTGACTTTGCTGTGGTGACGTAAATCGTCAAAGTGAAAAACTCACTTACCAGCTTAAGTGCTTGATACTGAGATTTATTTCTTAGTGAACCTCTTTTAAACCATACAAAAAAAACTACCGTGAATGTACCAATTATGGACACCTTAAGGATTTGGTCAGCTGGATTTGGTCAGCTGGCTATAATAATTTCATTTTAAAACTTACAATGTTGAGCTTCTAAATAGGAATACCTGAATACTTGCTCTATTTATTGGATACTATTATTTTATTAGTATTATTATTTTTCTAGTTAAATAAAAATGTCTGCAAATAACCACACGTCCTCAATGGAAAAAAGTATGAGTAGGCCATGAGCTTGTTACTCCTTGCAAATCTTCTATTTTAGAGCAGAATTTTAGAGCCGCTCCGCAATTTACCATATGAACTGCGCAAATCTAGCACGTTTCTGTAGTAAACTCCAGCTAACGAGACAGCTATTCCGCAAATCCGCCAGATTCCTACTTATTATTCACAAACTTCGGCAACAGCTGTGAAGCGTATAGAAGAAAGTTATGTTGGTTTATTAGATTCAGATTTTATTCTGAACTTAGAAGCTACGATAACTACATAGTTGGTTTGAAGAGGATTTATTATTCTGAAGATATTATTAGGTATTATTTTACTTAACAAAAATGTTTAGGGTATGTATAAATAGTAAAAATCTACACCAGAATGTTCCTCTAGCTAGACCTTGAAACCCTAAAAATGTCAAGAGTAAGTTCATTGGACTGCTAGTGTTCCCGATATGATGTTATAAGTGGACTGTATATATTTTTAGGGTTCCGGGATCGGCTGATGGTATGCCGAAACGATGGTGGTAGTAATAAAAACGCGAGGTTACTAAAACACAATATCAAACTCCGGGTCAGGTAGGCTCGAGCAGAGCGACGGCGTAACGTAACTATCACCCGTGGAGCGCGGACAGCAAAATGAGCACACGGTTAAAAGGAGCGTCCACAATATATAGTTGTTAAGCCGTCGACCCCGCTTCCGAGCTTAGGTGGCGGGGAGCCCTTTCGATCTTTATTACCAAAATACTATTCATAATTATACAATGCAAAGAGATGTTTCCTTACCCATTAAATCTAATGTTTTTACAGTTCTGTTTTTAGTCGGCACAATTACAGAGGTTGGTTTATGACGGGCGTATTGGCTCGCTATTACTCGCTAACAATATTCGTGGGATCCAGTGTCCCTATTGTGAGTCGCCGTCATAAACCTTTGTACGTCTTTGCAACTTCTCTGAAGTAAACGTACAATCTACCAACCTAATTGCTTGCTATTGGTTCTTTTGTCTGGCGTTACAAGCCGGGCCCAACTTTCCCACGTACCTACGATCTCTAGGTACGTAGCCTACTCGCTTTGAGGCTGTCTAGCTAGGACCGACCCTCATATGACTGCCGAACTAACACCTAAGCTTATGTAATCTGTAGATAGGTTTCCCGTCCCTACTAAGACTTAACTACCTAGCTGGGTAAGGCGTCCAAGTTCCTGGCCTGACCCAGCGTTTTAACTCTATTCTAGGGACCTACCTACCTACTTCAGTCTCTCAATAAAACACTAAACAGTGAATCGTATAATTATGGCTTAACCTACCTGACCAATAACTATTCTATATGCTTAGGGCTACTAGGTACTCTTATATCTAACTTATAGCTATTCTGTCGTGCACATCCTCCCGCCATCGCGCTCTCGCGATTCTACGGTAGCACGACAGCCTTCTTCGTGGTACGCCGTAGGGTGTGTCCGGCGCTGGTGATGACGTCCTCCGCCCGGGTCTCGCCGACTTGCCGTGGATCCGATGCCGCGATCCGTCCTCTTGGCCACGCGCCGCTGAGTGGGTTCTCGTCGCAGACGATGGCGAGGTCGCCGACTTTTGGCGAGTTGCCAGCAGTGTGGAGCTCCCGCCGGTGCTGAACGGCGCGTAGGTACTCGCGCAGCCACCGGCGCCAGAACTCGTCTGCCATCTGTCGTGCGCGCCGCCAGTGTTGCCACGCATACTCGTCGTCGTCGGCGATTACCCCTGATGCCGGTACGTGGTCGATGTCCCTCAGTCAGTCGGACGTCGAAACTAAGAGCCTCTGGATCGTCCGGTGTCACGCCCACATGACTGTGCGAGCGTGAGTTTGCTGCGGCTTCAACTTTGGCCGGTAGGGTGACCAAAGTGTCTTCTATCGGGCCCATTCCATGAAGCGTTGTTAGGGGGGCCTCCTTGTTGAGGCGCACCATACGCTCCCGAGGGCTACCTGTGCCTTCTGGCACTACTGGTGGGATGTACCGCCACTTGAGGGAGCGGTCGTTGTCTTCTTTTTCTATGACCGCGAGCTTCGTCACCTGTAGCTCGCGATCGGCTGCTTCCAAGCCAGTAGCGCTGTGGGTCGACGTCTCTCGTGGGCAGCCGCGCCGCACGATGTAGGGGCGTAGCAGGATAGCGGAGTCGCTCCCGCCGGTGGAGACCGTAGGATCCTCGAAGTGAGCCGTGACTGCGCTAATCGTCGTCTTGTCGTTCGGTGCCCAATCTTCCAAGCAGGCTTGTCGATGCACAACGTGCACCTTCCTGTTGACTCTCTCAGCTTGTACTATGGACACAAAACTAGTTAGGTGACAGTCCATAAAACGATACCTTTCGATTATTGCAGCTTCTGCCCGGTCCTTGTAGTCGATGTCTCGTGCGTTCTCCCTCTTTGTGAAGAGAGGCGCGCATGTTGATGGCGAAGTCCCAGGTATGACCGATGTCATACGTTCCTCATTGGGCGTCTCTTTCACTCCTGTGTCGCCATGTTGCATGCATCTCAAAGCGTCTCTGTCCTGGGGCAAAGTTCTTACCTGCATAAATATTTCTTTTATGCCGCTCGACATCAATGCGTAGTATCCAAAACGCATCTTCACATCTGGTAGTGACCGTAATAGGTCTGGCCCTGTAAACAACGTGTCACTCAGACTTATTTCGGCCAACTTCGCCGTGGGATCATAAACCATCTTTGTCTTCGGTTCGGCTCGGTTCATTATAGCAAAATGAGACCGGCGCCATGTCCTTCCGTTAGTGCTTGGTGACTCAGCATGCCCCGTGTAGTCGACGACAAGTAGGTTATTAACGCGTCCGTTGTACTTAGCTTTCCGTTCGCTTTCTTGATCGAGCTTGCTATCTAAGTCCAATAACCTCTTCAGTGCGTTGTCGTGCGGAGTCATCCGGTCGTTCCGCCTCCGGAGTCTGATCCCAAATTGTCCGTCAGGTATACACCGGCTTTTCTTTCCTAAAAGTCGGACGGCCCTTTGTTCGGGATGACTCACCGGTTTTATGTCCTTTTTCGTTAGCGACTCTAAGCCGACTAAATACCTCATGTTTTTCTGGAATTTGTCAGCTTGTCGCACCGCTGCCGTCGATACTTGTCCACACGAAGCTTTATCGTCGGCCGCGGCCTCTTTGTCTTTGCAGTCGTGAGGTACACGATCTGGGTGCGTGAGTGAGGAGACGGGTTGTATGCTCCGTCCTGGTCTTACCTCATTTGCGTACACTCGCTCTACCTTTTTCTCGGTTTCCTGACCGTCGGGGTTATCCTCAGAGGTCGTCTCAGGTAGCGTGTACACTCCGCATTTTTCCACTTCTTCGTTTAAGAAAGCGGAAATCTTTCTCAGCTCTGGAACGTCCTCATACCAATTGTACTTCAGAATGGATGTTAGCTTATCTACTATACATCTTACCATTTCTTGACTCTGTAGGTACGTCTCTGGGCCCAGAACTTCTACAGTGACCACTGTATTGGCCACTTGTCCAGCAAAGACGCGTACTTCTTTCGCATCGTCGCTTACCTTGTCTAGTTGGCGTAGCTTTTCTATCTCGGCTAACACCAACGCCTCCAATCGCCCGAACCGTCTCTCGAGAGCCTCCATGATGGCTCCTGGATCGAGCTGACCCACCAACAGGCTGCTCACAGCCTCGTACGCATCACCCATCAGGTTTTTTCGTACGCGCGCTACGTTCTCCGACTTTGAGAACAACGACTCACTGTCTCTAAATGCTGCTTTAAATGCTGACCACCCACTCACCTGCACATCGTAGAGGGTAAGCTCTTGTAGGTTCCTCGGCGGGTCCCTCCTCGTCGCAATCAGCGATGGCACTTCTGCTAGCTCCTCTGAGCCAACGGCAGACCCTTGCACGGGGGGTGGCGGCTCGGCCACCCGACCGGGTCGACTCGGGACACGGTCCTCCCGCACTCCTTGGTCTTTCGTCACAGCAGACGCCTCCTTAGGGATACCCACATGGCCGGCAGGTAGCGACGATTGATCTTCAGATCGTCGCTGCAGCCATCTCGAGTTGCAAACGGAGTCCTCTTCTTCCGCTCGCTTGAGAGCAATCTCAGCGAGCTCTTCAGCGGCTTTGGCCGCCACACCAGTGGCTTTGGCCGCCACAACAGCGGCTTTGGCGGCCTCGATACGCATATTCGCCAGATGCTCACGAGCCTCCCACACTTTCTTAGAAATCTTTGACCTACGGGACCGGGGTAACTGCGTGTGCGTAGGCCTATGCCCGGTCCGCACAACTCTCTCAGCAGTTACCTCCGCAGTCTGGATCTCTAATCTTGTGGCGGCCTCGATGCTTCCGCTTCCATCCGTGGTGATTTCTGCCGCGGTTTTGTTTACACTAACCTTTCGCGCGTCGTCGCGACCGTGTTTGCTTCTAGTAACCAGCATTCTCGAATCTTGAATGGCCGCTTCAGCGATCTGATTCGTTAGGATCACTGTTCCCGACAGCTGCTTCAGAGATCCGGCTTCGTAAGGATCACTGTTCCCGACAGCTGCTTCAGAGATCCGGCTTCGTAAGGACCAATGTTCGCGTTCAGAGATCTAGCTATTCTGTCGTGCACAGCTAGGCTGTGTGATGATAATATGCTTTCCCTTAGAATCAAAGAGACAAAATGAAAATGCACTGCGTTCGATGTTTTTTATTATAAAGTCTTAGGTAGATACAAGTCATAATGAACCCGCATCCCTACAATCAGTATGTAGATGATACAAAGTAGAATATCAACATTTTTATTAATGACTTTATGTACATATCTACATTATCTAGTTCTAGATAAGTAGATATGTACCGAACCTTTAATTAACTTCAATAACTAGAATCAATTTGATAAGTTCAATATGACACAACAAGCGGACTTTAGCCACAGAATAGCTAACTTACGTAATTTAGCGGACAAACATTATTTAACCAACAAGCGCAAAAAAACTGCTCAACATTTTTGCTAAACCAGGTATTATTGCATTTTGTATGGAACAAATATTCTGTTTTTAATCCCCTTTGTGTAGTTTTAAGAGTAATTTAGTAGGTGTACCTAGTAAGTTCAAAATGTTTAAATAATAAGTTCTGTGCTGCGGACAATGATGTTGCTGCTCGCATCCCCTAGCCCCGTCCACTAGCCACGTCCGCTAAACACAGACCGCTTAATGTGTATACCTACAGCGAAATAGATAAGATACCTAACTAGGAATCGGTGTTTTAATTAACGTTTAGTTAAAAAACCCATCGTCAATGAGTCATAGATAATGTATAAATAATATATTTGCTTTTTAATAGGTATATGTTTAGAAATTTGTACCACGCAGTTCTATTAGTTTGTTGTTGTGTGTAACTTGTGTTAAGTACTAGTTAAATCACAAAGGTAAGACATTGTGGGTCGTGGGTGCGATACCCACTGAGAACAACTTGAAACAAAAATTTACGAAGTGATTACTTAGTAATTTTTTGTGTTAGCCCGAAATTCTTTTTTTTTTTTTTTTTTTTTTTATAAAATTTTTTTAGCTCTGTGTCATAGAAATTGTTTATAGTATGTTCGTATAAGTTAGTGGCCAACTCTGGTGACGTAGTTTTCAGGCGTAATATTAGATTATATTGATCGGTACTATGTCAATAACTGTAACCCCGGACAGGAACTGTTTTTTTTTTTTAATCCTCTATGTTTTTAGGATCCCTTTGTAAAATGAAATTTCTTCTTCAGATGAAGTACACAGTAGCTCTCGCTATCGTGTTGGCCGTCGCTGTCTGCGACTCCTCAGTTCTCAAAGCCAGTCCGAGATCGAACCTGATAGCAGGTTACATTGCCACTGGTAACACGCGTTTACACTCGTAAGTTTGAAGAGAATACACCAGTATGTATGTTTTAGTCACGTAAACTATAATTTAATTTTGTATGGCGACCTATAATTTTCTCCGAACACACTAAGAACTCAGAAATCTAGTAAAAATATGATTGGGATCTTTTAGGATGTTATAAAATGCATAAAAATGGCTTTTATGTTATGATTTGCAAAGACTTGCCTTTTACGCTGCGTGTTTTCGATCGAAAAAATAAACGATGACAATTAATTATTTATCTAGTCAATTTAATATTCTTCAAACGGTAGAATGAGAGAATGTCATAACTGCATGGGATAATGGCTGGGACGTACAATTGGATTAACACACTCGAAGGATGGTGGTGGTCTGTGCCTAATCCTAAATTTTGAATAAATGTATCTATCTATCTATCTAATCAGAAATGTAATTTCCTTACATGTTCGCTGATCGTCACTATTTCCATTTTGTTCCCGTTCTCACACCCCTCATATTATTCTTTATTATCAGGTCGTACGTAAACCGCTACGCTGTCCACAACATCGTGCAATCCGAGGATGTGATCTGGCGAGGCAACATCACGAACAGGGTGACAGCAGTGCGCGCTACTGAGGTCGGAGTCACGCAGATGGCCTCTGCCTGGATTATCAGTGGTGGTGTCGGATGGAGCAATGTTACTGTGCGCTTCCAATCGCAAAGAAGCAGAGGTTACTACTACCTACTGGAAGTATGGGGCCGATAAGTTCAAGTTTC
Organism: Eulithis testata; assembly: GCA_947507515.1. Classification (NCBI taxonomy): domain Eukaryota; kingdom Metazoa; phylum Arthropoda; class Insecta; order Lepidoptera; family Geometridae; genus Eulithis; species Eulithis testata. Next base: position 4,624,515 of record OX382218.1, on the reverse strand, counting down.
TATCAAAAATCTCAAATTTATGGTGAATTCAAATTAAATAAAGTTCGATAGAAATGTATTTTTTCGTACCACTCGCTCAAAAAAGTGACATTCTATGCCACAAAAAGCGAACATAACAATAGTCATTTTTAATCTGTTAAAAGCAGGGAGAGAAAATTGTACTGGATTTTTTTCATCCTCTAGGGGGAGAAAGTGATTTAAATTTGGAATACAATTTATACTGAACTACATCTGTGTTTACACCATTGAGTTTGTATATAAAGCATTATACATCTTTTTGAAAAAGGAATACGCATTTATTATGCAGGCCGTATGAGCTTGATGCCTTTGTTTTTCCGACAAAAAAATATTAGTCTAGGAAAATGCCGCGTTTTTGTTTTCTTCAAATACATAAACGTTAAGTTTATTTTAATTTATTTTTATAAATAAGTTAATGTTCTAAAATGCTATCTCATATTATTATTGTGTTAATTTTTTCGCAAATGGTACGAAAAGTAGAGTATTTTCCTCGGTGATAAAGCTGTCTTAGTCTTGGGTGAACTTAAATCCCTCGCTACTCTCAGGACTCGTCTTAAATCCCTCGCTTCGCTCGTGATTTAAGTTATTAACACCCTCGCTACGCTCGGGAGTAAACTTCGAGTCCTTCGTTACGCTCGCGATTTAAATCGTCACCCGCGACAGAAGACACTGCTTTATCCCCTTGTATAATAATCTACTATTTATTGCCCTGTATGAAACTCTACCCCCACCATGTACATAAGGTTGTAGGTTGATTGATCCGGCCCACGAGTTGGCCGGCCGGTGGGCTTGATGGGAATAAGCCGATTGAAGCGCTGCGCTCGTGATATAGCTCGCTCAGTGAATCTTGTAACGTTCTGTGCGGTCTGCTATTTGAATGGTTGACTGTTAGTGGCATTTACCTACATCCGAGCGCTTGGGAGGGTACGTGAAACTGTTGGTCTCGGCTCTAGCAGGCCTTAAAACCCCGTCACCAGTCTACCAACACTATTTTTTGAGAGTTCAATGGTAGCTTTTGTTTTAACTTCAATTCAAGATGTTGAAATAGATACTTTAGTTAGGTTCTTGTGTGCGGTCTGTGGTTCCTCAATAGGTACACGTAGGGGTAATCTGTTCATCAGACGTACTTTGACATAAGTAAGGTACTTTACTTACATATTTATAGTACCTTATAAGATTTACTACTTTATTATACTTTGGTATCTACTAACTAGATTATATACTAGAAAAAAAGTTTAACATGTAGATTATTGTAGATATAATAAACTAGCAGATAATATCGCTACTTGAAAATCAAAAATACGATCAAAGAAGGCATTCAAAGTTGAACGTTATCAGTGAATCATACAATATCTTATCGCGATGAACACTATAAATAATACTCTTAGAATTCCATGCCATTCATTTGAGTGTATAAAGATTTATCTGCGGTTGTGAGATCTTGGACATTGGAACGGTAAGAGGTCATAAATAAATCATGGAGGTTTTACACAACGTTCTCTAGTCCAAAATAAGCAAATCTTGTACTATGGGAACTAGATTCCTGCTAGAATAGCCACAAACGCTAGGTATTAATCAATTAACATCTAGCTAGATAAAATAAAAAGTAAAGCTGTTTCGGACACTACTCCAATTTGCATAAATAGACAATCACCCCGCTGCTGCCGCGCTGGTAAAATATGGCTATTTAAATTTTTCGTTTAGATGAAGTTAAAAGCAGTAGCTCTCGCCGCCGTCTTGGCTGCCGTGGCTGTGGTCTGCGAGTCCTCAGTCATCAAGGCAGAACCGCGGTCTAACCTGAGCGTCGGCTTCGTGACTACTGGAGATCGGCTTTTATACAGGTGAGGTCCTACCGTTTCGAACGATGCCAATGGACCAGCGGTCTGGGGGTGATTGTCACTCTTTTGAAACCGTGAAAATCTGACAAATGCAATCAACTATAAGTAAGTATGTAATGATAGTTCAGCAAATCGGCGACAAAGTCAAAGCCGATATGCTTTTAGGGAAATATACTCCACTAGCTGTTGTCCGCAGCGTTGATCGCGTTCTAGACCCTTTAGAGTGTGACTTTTCAAAATTCATTTCTTAGTGCACGCATACACTAAAGGATACTATGCTCTAAATTTCATACCTCTAGTTTAGGTTGTGCGTTGATTGTCAGTCAGCTTCAAAAGAGTTTTAAATATTTAAATTTATTTGCAGTACGCAATGCTACCTTTTATCTTAAGTTTTCCTTAGCCTCAAAGGTTTGCTGTTTAAGGTTTAGGGTTTAAGCTCGCCTTAACTTTAGTAATTTCATTCTGTATTATGTTTTGTGTACAATAAAGAATTTAAGAATAGGATAGGAGCTGGCTAGTATTAACTTAAGTTCTTGCTTCCAGAGGGTACGTGTACCGCCCTACGGCTCCCACCACCGTGCAATTCGAGGACGTGGTCTGGCGCGGTAACGCCACCACAGTCATTTCTGTGGTGCAGGCCACAGAGGTCGGAGCCACACAGACAGCTGCTGCCTGGATCACAGCAGGAGGTCTTGGCTGGAGTTATGTCACCGTCAGGTTCCATGCGTACGCGGGGTTGGGATATTACTACCTGCTTGATATCTGGGGGCATTAACTGGGGGGATCAGCGTATTCGATCTAGGTTAAATGCAATTCAAAGGCCTGTTTATTATTATTTAATTAGGAGGACCTAAAAATAGTTTGTGTATTGGATTGATCAAGCTTAGTACTAAAATTGCAATTGTATTAATTAGTTTTGTATTTGGTACGCTCGCTTTGGATCTCAGGCAACCTTAACCTTAACAATTTTATAAGTCCACTACTTGTGATCTACTTATACGAAAAAGTATTTAAGAGGCTTGTTCTTCCCTAAGTATAGTAAAAATTATGTAATTTTGATATTTTGTAAGTAAATAAGTAGGCATTTACATTAAAACCTATAAATAAATAATAAAAATTCTAACGCATTTGATTAAAACTGTTTTCATTGAATTTATCGGCCATTTTAGCTATTGGAGGCTATAGGTAAGTACTATTATTACTAGTGGTTAGATTTGACCGCAATTTCATCGGAAAATAAATCACGGAGCTGCCAGCAACAACACTGCTGTATTGACGTTACGTGAGGGTCCGATACCCGCGGCGAAGACAAATACAAAGTTTTTGAAGACAATTTTAATAATCAACTTCGACACACATTCCATTGAACCTTGTCCAGCCTGTTGCACACTGATCTCCCACAAAAGCCGAGAATCCTACGATATCGGGATAATCATCACTCTTTTTTCCATGTCTACGAGTATAATCACTATTTTCCCCAAAACTTTTCCAGGGATCACCGTCATTTTTCCAGCGATAGCTTCTGTAATTGCCAAAGTAATGTTTTGCTTCACCAAAAACAAATATTAAAACACAGTACAATAATACCGTCATGTTATTGTGTAGACTAACTAGGAAATGACGGAAAGATAAACATTTAAGTAAACCGGTTCAGTAATGACTAAAATAGTTAGTTAATTTAATTTTAATGTTCACTTCGTATTGTTATTGCTTGCAGAATTCTTGAGTGCACCGCTTTGTATCCATATGCAAGCATGCTTTTGTTTCTTCTATTACCCTATCTATAGATGTTTGTTCTGTGTCTGGGTGTTTCTATATATGTATTATAAGTATGTATTTACAAAAAAATAATTATATATGTATTCTATCAGCCATCTAGTTCCCATAGTACAAACTTTGCTTAGTTTGAGACTAGAAGGCGTTGTGTTAAATGTCCGTGAATATTTATTTATTTATTTATATATGTATATAAAAGAAATCTATATATATATAAAAGAAAGTCGTGTTAGTTTATAACTCAAGAACGGCTGAACCGATTCGGCTAAATATTGGTAGGGAGGTAGCTTGGAACCAGGAGACGGACATACTTTTTATCCCGTTCCCGGGAAGAAATATACCTACATCCAAAAAAAATTATCAGTCAAAACATCAGTCCAGCCGTTCATTTGTTAGAAATGGTATAGCAAAACACAACTGACATGGAATAACAAAACACAACTGAGACAGTGTTGACTATGGTTAAGTTTGTTTGAAAATTTGACAATTTGAAGTTTTAAAGTTGACCGGTTGGAATTTTAAGGATTTTTAGGGGTTTGTAGAGGTTTTTAGGGATTTGTAGGGTTTTTAGGGGTTTTTAGGGGTTCTTAGGGTTTGTAAGGTTTTTAGGGGTTTGTAGGTATAAAATCCAAAATATGCTCATATATTGCCGGTACGGCGCAACAAAGTTCGCCGGGTCAGCTAGTAAACCTATAAACCATTGATAAATAAATTACTAAAAGATGGCGCTAGCGAGTGTGTGCCGTTTTGTGGTGTGTCCGCAATATTTTTAAAATGTTATAAATACAATTGTACGACCTAACTTAACAAAACTAAACGGTGCAATAATGTAAAACATGAGATAAAAAGATAAAACCGAGTAAAACATGAGATAAAAAGATAAATAAATAAAATCACGATTTTGTTTGGAGTCGAAGCTACATTGCACAAACTACTTTATATACAAGGTGTAACATAATTACCCTATAAGCCGAAAAGGTGGCGTTATCAGACCGACCACCTGAGTGCTTGGACATGTGAAAAGGGTCAATAAATCGTAATTGAAATTTCCATACAAAAGTACAACAGTCATTTCATGAATGAAAAACTTCGAAATCTTAAAGGTCGTAGAAGAAACACTGTTCGCCATGACTTGTAAAATACCCCCCTTTCGGACGTATGGGGTAATTATGTTACACCGTGTATACTCATAAGTATCAGGTACCTATGTAAGATACAAAATAAACGAGAGAAACAAAACTGCATATAAAAACAAAACAATCCTTATATCCTTATTCTACAACCAGTGCTCAGTCGTGTCCAATGCAGGTCACGGTCTTAATCCTCGTTTTCGCTGCTGTTCTAGTATACTGCTAATATACGTGAATAAAGACGAGAGGAGCAAGGAGCTGAAGCTAGTGCCGTTAGCTTCGTTTGATGGTAGTGGCTGTCCAACAGGATTTGCTAAATTCAACGCATTTTGTGTTGATATTGATTAAAATGTAAATATTTTCATTGTTAATTATCATTGAGATACCTACTCTACCTGCAGAGATTAAAAAGTTATCAAGAGGAAACTAAAAATTTTTAAAAATACCTAAAATCTAGCATCCTAAAGGCAGGAAAAAAATGTTACTACCTAAATAGTGGCGAGCAAAGCGAGCCGCATCAATTTCCGGGTTTTGTTTTGTAAATCTGTCTTATAAAATAAAAAAATACTCACATCTGGGCTGAAGTCATTGAAGTTGGCACTCGATACAAACTCCTTTAGGAAACCATCCAGCTCTGTTCCTTCTATGTAGCCGTTACCTGGGAAAAATAGCACTTTGTTCAAAATGTTCATGTGTGTGATTTTGATTCCAAGAAAAAGAAAATGTATGTTCGGTCTGCAAATTATATGCTGTAATTTCACAGAATTTTGTTAATGAATACTTTTATAGGCGTAAAACACAGAGGGGTGCAGTTCGGGCATGTCTATAGAGGGCATTACACAGAACGTGTGCACTAATTGGGCATTTTTGTGTGTTTTCCTCCGTATAAAATCAACGGAATACACCCAACCCGCAACCCTTTGTGTGTTTTAAAAGATAGTTCCAGCGAGCGTGGCGCGTGAGGCGGATACGTTTCCAAAAACACGAGAGTGTATTATTTCATACTCATTCAAAAATCTTAGTGCTCTATCTCACTAGCGATTTGCTAGCGAGTTCAAAGCGAAGCGGTCTCGCACTCTCGCCTCTTGGCTTTACTTTGAACGCACTCGCAAATCGCCAATGTGAAAGATCACTTAGTAATATTTTGTAGGGTCCGGGTTATGTGTATTCCAATTAAATGTTGTTATTATTTTATTTTGAATACTTCGATTTTATGAAAACAAAGTGATCAATTAACCAAGTCGTGTGTCCCACCATGTGTCCGGAACTGGGTCAAATCGTTAGGTATTCAATACGTGGGTAATGGCCCGAATTATATCAATAGTTTGGAATAATCGATAGTTTTCTACTTTGTTTGTCCATTTGTCATGTTACGTAATTTGTAGAAAAAATTATGTGACTGTGTGTTTTTAAAACGATTTATCATTGTGTGGTGAACACCATAAAGTATTATTAGTTTATAAGGCTACACGCACACTTAGCGGCCAAACTAGCGGCTAGCGACCAGCTAGTCATTGCTACTCTGAGTCCAAACGAAAGCGTTCAGATGTAATTGCTCTAACCCATCCAAATAGTCACCAAATAGTGATTGCATAGTTTTTAGAGGATAGAAAACAAATGAAAATGTATGGAAATTACATCGACATTACAACGAAAAGTCAATGGTATCGATTCGGTTGTTGCCTTTTTCTAAACTAACCTAATTTGACAGCTCTAAAATTATAGCCGTCCTTATCGTTTCAGTTTATGAGAAAAGGACGGCAACATTTTTAGTGCTGTCAAATTAGGTTAGCTTAGAAAAATGCAACAAGCGAATCAATACCAAATATCATATTCTGAATAGAAAACGTCAAAAAGGTTTTAATCAATTAATTAAGTTTGTTAATAAGTACAGTCGCTAGGGAATAGGTTATTCCCTAGCGACTGTACTGATTTAAACCTTCCATTTAAATAAACCTTGAGCAGGATGGTCCAGAGATCAAGTGTTCCCAAGATTTTATCTCCCGACCCTAGAGACGAAAACTCTGATGAGACGCATTTAAAGCGGCCACGAAACCCACGAAATACGAGAGATGATAATAAAAATAATTTTATTGAATACCTTCCTTGGCAATTCGACAAAGCACATGCACGTGTTTGTTTTCATGTGTGTTGTTTTATTTTATTAGTTTTTCTTTTTTTGTTATTATAGCTGACCGATTAGGCCACACGGGTAGTTAGTGGCCAGCAAGTGGCCAGCAACTAGAGTACTGAGCAGGAGCATCAAAAGCGTTTCTTTCCACCGAAGAGAAGCTGCGACTCTTTCTTTTGTTTTGACTCTAATGTAGACAAATTGCTGTCTAAGGGCCGTAAGTGGTTTAAACCACGAAATAGAGTTTAACCTCCAGTCTCCGATTATTTCATAAGATCAATGGTAGTTAATCGACCATCGGTAGCTTAAACTGACAGAGATGACAGTAGATTAATCCATCGATCAAATGTAATCGTAGTTCACGAAACCCATAGTTTAAACTGCTTTTGATCTTACGGCCCTAAGGCGTATCATGGTAAGCCTGCAGGGGTGGAAACTGATGTTAATGTCAATGACTTTTATGCCGTTATAATAGAGTCCATAATTTATAACTTTTATGACAGTTAACCATTGTTAGTAAAATGGCCGCCTGCAGTCCTAATACTCCAAATATATAGACGATGTTACTGTTTGGAACTATTTGGCAGATAATACAGCCTATGTTTATGATTTAGGAGGTTAGTGTTCCGATCCAGTTTTGATGATGATGATGAAAGTTTTCGAGCTCATGTCATAAAGTTCATAGCCACATTTTAAAGATTCACGTAAATTGACTGCCGGAGGCGTCATTATTCCAAGGTTACATCCTTTTATCTCTGAGAGAGGGATGCTGCGTAACTTTTCTCATTTCAAAACGTAAGAATGTCAATTATCATGAGATATAAAGGCACTGGGATGGCGCATTGTGGTTTATTATTCAAGAAATGAATTTTTACAGAGGAAATTTGAAATTTACGGTTCTTTTGATCCAAATTAAGTCCAAAAAAGTTGTTTTAGGACCCTAGAGGATTAATTTACGGAGTTGTTATAAAACAAAATCTAAAGTGCTACAACAAACCTATAAAAATGTATTACTTATCAGGAGTTTTCACAAAAGTTTCTCTTTTTACCCGACTACGGCGAAGCAAAAAGAAGGGTATATGATTACTAGTTTTTTTGGTAGATGAAAACAAATGTCAATTATTCTCTTTCTGAGCAGTACTAAAGGGACACAGACGAAGGATTCGTCTGTGTAAAGGGACCTATGTTACCATGGCAACCACTTATTTCGTCAAAAACGAATGATACTGAAGCAGATTGTAATCCAACTTTTATCGAGGATTAAATATGGCTGTTGAGGATTTTAAGTGAGACAGCTACAAAAAGCGACGGCGTTCATGGAGTAGGGTCGAAGCCCTTCACAACCTCCTTGAGATATCTCGCCTATTATTTACCGGTGGAAGAGTGGAAATCACCCCTCGACTCAGAACTTCCAACCTCAAGTGCTGACTGAAATCTTTTATCCTGCAGGCCTAAGATGCGCACCGCTAGATATTTGTCATGTCGTTCTGTCAAAATGTAAGCATTTTGTACCAGTTTAGGAACTATTGCATTATCTGTGGTACCTAATGGTGTCGACAAAACGCGCCATAATGTACACTTTTGACACTTCTTAGTCGTCGTACCTCTGAGGACGAGATAATAGTCATGCAGCAATGTCAAAAGTTGAAAATTCAAAGGCGCGGTGTCTCAACAACATTACCACAGATAATGCAATAGTTCCTAAACTGGTACAAAATGCTTACATTTTGACAGAACGACATGACAAATATCTCGCGGTGCGCATCTTAGGCCCGCTGGCATCACAGAACACATTGTTGGTAAATCGGCGAAGTTTCAAACACATTCGATATTTTCCTTACCTACTGCTGATACATTTTTGACGTGCGCGTTTGGAATATCCAACTGAGGGCCTAGTACGAGTTTTGGTGTGTAAATCTGGTGTAAAACGTGTGGCGCCCAGCACACCAGTGGGCGCTGATTTGTTTGGAGACACAGATCGGATTCTTTGAGAAGCTCGACATGCGAGTACGAGCTTGGTGTAGATCACGCTTCTCAAAGAATCCGCTCAGTGCATACAAATCAGCGCACACTGGTGTGCTGGGCGTCAGACGTTTTACACCAGAGTTACACACTAAAACTCTTACTAGGCCATGTGGCTAGGATTGTTATTTCTGGTCCGCAAGTAACATTTATGGTAACCCAGTTTACACACGAGTTGGCTTGAGAACACTTCAATTCGCCAGAGCCAGCACTCCACGACGCTATTGACGGATCACAGAACTTGCTTGCTGGTTATTACCACTAGCTTCTGTAGCGCCATCTATCTCGCTACATAAGAACTAACATGAGAAAAATCCTAGATCGCGCAAACGAAGTTATCACGGAGTTTGAACATAAGTAATACTACCGAATACCATCCATTGGTCCTCGGACCCCGAGCCAAAGGTCGCTCGGCGTGGAAGATCTTCCCTTTTCGTAGGAGGACATCTATCCTACCATGTTCTCCTCATTGGTGACCAACCGACGTGATCCAGCCGTCAACCACTACGGAACAGCTGCCGAAGCCTGACGACTGGAGTTTCCTGAACACGCACAACCTTCTTCAACCATCAAGCCGATCTAGCCGGATCATCATCATCTATCTACTTTCTCTCATCCTCCCAGCTTCTATCAGCCATGCAGCAGCAGCAGCAATCATCAGCCAGCAGCCTCCGCAGTTCCATCGCAGCCGCAACAGTCAGCTTCCTGGACCTGCAGGCTATCGCGACATCTCCTCATCGTTGCTACATCCAGCACATGAATCCCAGCACCTGTCTCGACTCACCGCAGACCCGCCAGATTCACGCCAACAGCAACGCCACCGCACCGCTTCGTCTCGACTCACCGTAGACAACAAGCGCATCTCGTTCCGTCTCGACTCACTGTAGACAATGAACGCTTCGCATCGCATCTGCTCACCACGTCTCGACTCACCGTAGACAATGAGCAACGCTGGCACAACTTTCATCGACGCTGCTACCAACAACGGATCGACCTCCGGTCTGGAAAGGGAGTGATGTAGCGCCATCTATCTCGCTACATAAGAACTAACATGAGAAAAATCCTAGATCGCGCAAACGAAGTTATCACGGAGTTTGAACATAAGTAATACTACCGAATACCATCCATTGGTCCTCGGACCCCGAGCCAAAGGTCGCTCGGCGTGGAAGATCTTCCCTTTTCGTAGGAGGACATCTATCCTACCATGTTCTCCTCACTTCCATCCGCGGTTTTGTTCATGTTGTAAAGACAACATGACATTTGTACCACTTGATTATGACAATTCTCTAAGCTATAGTTAGGAACAACACCGATAAACCAAACAACAAACTATCATCTCTATTTCTGTCTAGTTAGAGCACAAAATCTGTTGAATTGTAGTCTATTATTACCCATTTCTTAAGATGCTAGCAATAGAGCCTGAAATTGCTTGTAGAGAAGTTCTGTAATAAAGTTTGTGTCGGCACCAAATGTTGTTTGTGAATTTTCGAGGTGTCTCTGTAGTTATTTACTAGAAGTAATAGTCTGTCACACTCACACATGGTAGGATCTTTAAATAATATTTAGCTTGGTAGCTGTGGCGGATTCAGAATTTCGGTTTGAGAGGGGCTGGATCCAGAATTTTAGTTTGTTTTTGACGTAGGTAGAACACTTATTATAATTTTACCCTTTTATTCATATTCAACTGTCATTTTAGCGCGGCTTTGAAAAATGCTCTATCATTGTCACTTGCATGACAACGAAAAGAGATGACAAAAGATTTTGCAATCATTTTAGTTAGCTCAGCTTTAGAAGACCAATATGAATGTTTTTCAAGGGTTTTTAATACTCGTATCATGTGTACTAGTATAATATTATATAAATTCTTATGTAGGTAGACCATGAAGTTTTCAATTAGAAAAAATATATTTTGAATGTCTGTATCAATATTTTGTACGTACCTACTTAATAATTTTACTCCAAACATCTTTGTTTACTTCACAAACACAATAATACTTACTAATTTTGCGTCAGCTAATATTTATCTTTCCGAGCGTCGAAGACCCGAGTTTCGTAGAAGACCTTCTTGGGTGATTAAATTATTTGTTTTATTTAATTTCTAAGAGCACCATATTATTTCTCTTGACTTATAATATTACCAATATTTACAAAATACACATGAAACAGTTGAGCTATCTACAAACCATTGCAAAGGATTTATAGATAGCTCAAATTGATAGATTAGATTTATAGATTTCTCTTGGTATTATGGCTTTCTTTTAAATTTATACGATAAAGAAAATCCAGACTTACGAACATCAAAAGTCGACCACAGCATTACAGGAAGACGGAGTGTTCTCATGTCAATGTGACCTACATGTGATACGTAAACAGTGTCGTGTGGTACAATTTCACTGAATAGAGCCCGTTTTGTAAAGAATAAATGATAAAAACATGAGGGAGGTTCATCTTGTCATACATATTTTAGTTACTAATAATATAATAATATGTGTTGTTGGAGACGAATGCTTGTGGTGTCATGGACTGAGTTCCGCACCAATATTTCGATACTCGAAGAACTAAACGTCAAACAGCGTCTATCCAGCTTGGTTCAATGTCGCATTCTAAAGTACTTTGGACACGTTTCACGGCGAGACACTGACTCGATTGAGCGCCTTGTGGTTCAGGGACAGGTGGAAGGTACTAGACCGCGCGGCAGATCGCCTATGCGATGGATCGACCAGATAAAGTCGGCGGTAGGTGGAAACCTACAAGAATGCTCCCGGATGACCATAAATAGAGAGAAGTGGCGAGAAATCGTGAGGCGTGCCACAGCCATTAGTAAAAGTAATACATAACGACCACGAGACCGCTCTGCCAAGAGTGTAACGAAGAAGAAGAAGAGTAATATAATAATAATATATAATAATAGTTACATATAATGGATCTTGACTGTCACAGAAGCGGACATAATTTTGTGTGATACCAAGCCATGTTTGTGACGAAACGAATCTAAAGATATGACTGTATAAGTTCTCGGGTTTGGTGGACCTCCCCACATATCTGCAGATCCCTTGATGATGTATTAAGGGCCGTAAGATCAAAAGCAGTTTAAACTATGGGTTTCGTTAAGGCGTATGTAAAAGGCAGACAACCCTTTCGCTCGCACATTAAATAAATAAATAAATATTCACGGATACTTAACATAATAAAAAAACTTATACCAATGCGATAAATTAAAGTGCACATTTTTTGGTTAGAAAACTTGTTTGGATCAATGTGATATTTTTACTGAAGCTCTGCAATTTCACATAATTACATTTAGTTATATTATATCTTCAAAAATGTTGAAATGTTCGAGCGAGAGGGTTGTCTGCCTTTTACATACGCCTTAACTACGATTACCTTTGATCGATCGATTAACTACCATTGATCTTATGAAATAATCGGAGACTGCAGGTTCAACTCTATTTCGTGGTTTAAACCACTATTGATCTTACGGCCCTAAGAGGGTAGGTAGAGGTACGTCCAAACATTATTCATTTGTTGCCACTACTATATCTATCGAAAATGGAGGGATGCCGATGACTGGACCAGATTTGATTGTGTTTGGTTTTATTTACATGGAATTTGCAAAATAGTACCATAAAAATGGCGGAGAGAGAATACATACCATCTCTATCATAATGGCTCCAGACCTCCATGAACTGGTTGGCTGATAGCTTCTTCAGCTCCCTGGAGTCAGGATCTCGGAACTGCCGCATGAAGTTCGAAGCTCTCTCCAAATTCAGCCTCTTTGATGATGAAGTAGAATCTATGCTCATTTTGAAAAGGTTTCAAGCGTCTATAATTCTAAATTTAATTTTGAATTTAGAATCTAGATTGATTGACTGTCACTTTTTGATAAAGTTACTAAAATATTACTATTTCAAAAAATAATTTGCTAGTGTATATGAAAATTTTGTATTGAATATAATTTTATTACGTACAAAATAATTTGGCGTATTTTATTGTCAGTACTTTGTTTTTATGTTTATTGAGTTCCTATTTATAAGCCATTTATGAAGTATTTTGCCTGGAACAAAGAAATAAATACAATGTTAAATCCTATAACATTATTACATAAATATTAAAGAAACTGGATATTGTATAATAATCTTTGTAAATATAAAAATAAGTATCATTTCACTTTGAAAGAAAGTAGAGTGGTTTTAGATGATCTCTCTTTACAAAAAGATTTACAAAATGAGGTATACATTTCTTAGAATTTAATAAGGCTATCATTCCAAGGTCCATACGTGCCCGGGTTACGAATATCCCAAATTAGAGTGTTATATTACAGGGTTTCACAACCCTCACCCAAGTTAATAAATTCTTATGAACCGTACGCAATCGCGTTGGAAAATTTGCCTGTCGGTGCGGCAGCTCATAGCTATTTGTTAAGAAGTTTATTTAGCGAGGGAATTTGTCAACGAGTTTTATTGCTGGGGTTGCCAATGTTGCCATTTGCAATTCAGCACCTCTATTTTACGGATGGCTTTAGAAAGTCCGATATTTTTACAGCTTGCAAAAAAACCTTGGCCAATCTGGCGTGAGAAATGAATGAATGAATTTAATATTTTTGTTTAGGCAGACTATACTGACGCCATGCCTCTCTATGGACACTTCTTGGTATGGCGTAATTATATTATCTGTGGTATGGATAACAAAAAGAGAGTGCACGTCCGATCGATTTAGTCAATTTAAGTAGGTATAGTAATTTAGGTAAACTACAACTGTGCCTTATTACGAATAAATGTGACAATCGCAAACGTATCGTAACGCTAGCGTATCCGAGATACACTGCGCGGTGACACTAAAACGGTTGGCAGTCCAGCTGGCATTGACGCGCAATATAACTCGAATACGCTAGCGCGGCGACTGTCAGATTTGTTCGTGATAGAGGTAAACCTTCTCATGAAAATTACATAATTTATAGATAGAATCCATCATCAAAAATTGTATTAGAACCAAATAATTGTAACAAATAAAAATACTTGCATAAAGCATAAGCCTAAGTGTCTCCTACATAAGTACTAAGTGTCTCCTATTCAATATTATGCCTGTCTATGCCTGTCTATGCTTGTCTATGCCTGTCTATGCCTGTCTATGCCTGTCTATGCCTGTCTATTATCGTTCGAGAAAAATAGAGGAATACATTTACAAAGAAAGACAGCGGCATCCGTCCTATTTCCAGTTATTTGCTGTTTACGATAGCGTGAGCTACCGGTGTCCTGTCTCTAATAGAATGGCTAGCATTTACCCGCTTTTATCCCTCATTTACCCCTCCTTTAAAATCATTGACAACTAGGGTAAATAAAATGTAATAGTGGCTTATCCCACAACATTACTTATAACTAATGTTCTTACATTAGTTATAAGTAGCTACCCTACAGTAAACGATTCTGTAGGTTTGGCTAATAGGTTGTGGTAACAGGTGACGCCAACGTTATTCTGGCTGCAAAATATTCCCTAAAAGCCTCCGATTTCACTGTCCCTTTTGTTCGGCTCGTAAATATCCTGGCGTTTTGCCATTCATGAAGAACGGCTAGGTAAATAAATTATTTTCTAACCCAGAGATGTGTACACTAGTACAGTAAACAGTAGTCAACTTACATTCTTCCTAACCTACTTACACAAATCTATCTTTTTCTAGTAGATAGGTTAGGTATCTACAAATGATAGTATAAGTTTTTAATGTTAAATGTCCATTGTTACTATTGCTATACTCTACAATTTGACGAAGTCTTTCCTGTGGATATGGCTGACTAGCCTGAGAGGATGGTATAGGTGCTACAAGCCTACTCCATCTAAACACTGTCTCAGGCACTACAGTGTGTCGTTAAGTGTAGGCATAGGTTGCCTCCTGACGCTGTATAAATCATCTTCAATAGATGTAAAGGCCTATTATATTATGACTCTACAAATGTTAATTCAAAATCAAAATTAATTTGTTTCTCAGATGTCTAGATCCATATTTTGTTAGTTCACGGTTAATATAGGTTTTTTATGTTAAATGTCTATTGTTAGGCTGGAAACAGTGCTCGACGTACGGTCAGCGCTGACCGTACCGCTGCGGGCCTAAGATGCGCACCGCGAGATATTTGTCATGTCGTTCTGTCAAAATGTAAGCATTTTGTACCAGTTTAGGAACTATTGCATTATCTGCGGTAATGTTGTCGAGAAACCGCGCCTTTGAATTTTCAACTTTTGACATTTCTGCATGACTATTATCTCGTCCTCAGAGAGGTACGACGACTAAGAAGTGTCAAAAGTGTACATTATGGCGCGTTTTGTCGACACCATTAGGTACCACAGATAATGCAATAGTTCCAAAACTAGTACAAAATGCTTACATTTTGACAGAACGACATGACAAATATCTCGCGGTGCGTATCTTAGGCCCGCTGGTCTACCAAACCACGCGCGTACCGTCAGCGTAGCTGTGAGCGCATTCATAGACTTGTATAGATATAGCTACGCCGACGTACGGTCAGCGCTGACCGTCGGTCGAGCACTGTTTACAGCCTTACAGTGTTATCTCAAGTGTTCTGAACTGTTTTCATACTAAATCATGGGTATTCTGTGATTAAATAGTGACATTAGCGCGTTTCAGAGCGTTTTTTGCAGTCAAAAGCAAAAAGTTGTTTTTGTATCTGTGGCCACGTCACTTGACATTATGCTGGGCAGCGAAAGCAGTTCAAAGCTTGCGATACGGGGGCAGGTTCCCAAATTAATGTTGGAGACATGTATCTTGTGTGTAAAACTGCGAGTTATCACAGTAATAAACTAGCTACCGTGGACGGACGTTTTATTTGTTAAACCTACATACTAAGTAACCTAACTATTCTATCGAGACTGTGAGACTGCTAACTTTAGCAATATCCACAGTAATATCCATGATATTTGTTATTGCGAATAATTTTTATGGAGGTTCTATGTACCTACCTAGGTACAGACTATTTGTTATGTCCTAGAGTCTGAAAGGTCAAGGATTAGGTGTTTACTTCTCCGTGTAACCTAGTCCTAGCTAAGTTGACATTCTACATAAAAAACGAATTAAAATGTATGGAAATGATATTTCAAAACTTCGTCAGCCTATACGCTATATTTAATTGAATCAGTTGAACTATCCGCAGATAAAGTAGGTGCCAAATAACACCGCAATACAGGTCATTCACCCACCTTAACCTAGATGTCGCAAAATTCAATTTATGTATGGTAAACATCAGTACTACGAGATTCGAGCGATACCGTCTTAGCGACAGGTTTGTATGGAAAGCGACAGAATTAGCCATTCATAAATTGAATTTTGCGACATCGTGGTGAAAGTGGGTGAATGACCTGTATTGCGGTGTTATTTGGCACCTACTAGAGCTCAACTGTTTTCATGTGTATTTGGTAAATAAAGTAATTTATTTACAAAGAAAATTACAACTAAATAGTAGATTATTTAACAAGGGGATAAAGTGGTGTCTTCTGTCGCGGGTGACGATTTAAATCGCGAGCGTAATGAAGGACTCGAGGTTTACTCCCGAGCGTAGCGAGGGTGTTTTCGCTCGTGATTTAAGACGAGTCCTGAGAGTAGCGAGGGATTTAAGTTCACCCAAGACTAAGACAGCTTTATCACCGAGGAAAATACTCTACTTTTCGTACCATTTGCGAAAAAATTAACACAATAATAATATGAGATAGCATTTTAGAACATTAACTTATTTATAAAAATAAATTAAAATAAACTTAACGTTTATGTATTTGAAGAAAACAAAAACGCGGCATTTTCCTAGACTAATATTTTTTTGTCGGAAAAGCAAAGGCATCAAGCTCATACGGCCTGCATAATAAATGCGTATTCCTTTTTCAAAAAGATGTATAATGCTTTATATACAAACTCAATGGTGTAAACACAGATGTAGTTCAGTATAAATTGTATTCCAAATTTAAATCACTTTCTCCCCCTAGAGTATGAAAGAAATCCAGTACAATTTTCTCTCCCTGTTTTTAACAGATTAAAAATGACTATTTAACAATAGTCATTTTTAATCTGTTCGCTTTTTGTGGCATAGAATGTCACTTTTTTGAGCAAGTGGTACGAAAACAGTATTTACAATAGTCACAATATTGTAAATACAACAGTTAAATGAAATAGACAATGACAAAAAATATTTTGCTGTAATACAAACTTTATTTTTATTTTTGAATTGCAACAAAAACCGAAAGAAACTTGTGCTTACATATACCGAAAATAAGGCAAAATTACGAGCAACATACATTATTATACTGCTAATAAAAGTTACGTCTATGTGATAAAAGTACGGATATATTTTCAATTTACCCAAATATTTCCTAATAACATCCATCCTTGTTTCATAAAATATACGAAAACGTTCTTTTTGATAACTGGCGTTTTTCTTGCCGTTTCATGTTATTTTCAGAAAACAAATCAAATACATACGCATAATGTATAAAAAAATATTGTGTTTTTTAGAATCGCTTTATGGCATATTTCAACTTAAATTGGGGCAAAAATATAAATAAAGATCCATTACGTCACTCACAAAGAGAAGAAAAAAAATGCCACTCTTTTTTGTGAAAAAAAAAAATGAGGACTGTGTCTCTTGTCCATTCCTATAGGGTCTATAAAAGCTACGGCGGCGTAGCGCTACAAGCTACGATTGCTACGTCGTAGCACCTAAGAGCTAGTAAAAAAATCGTTTTTCATTATTTTCTTGCAGTTTATAATAAAAGAGAGTTCTAATAACTAGGCCTCCTTTAGGCCTCTAGGAATCTAGGATTAAGGCTATATGATGGACTGACAGATTAATACTTACTAAGGTTGAAATACTCAAAAGCCATTCGAGCGCCACTTAAAATTGCTCTGCCTCTGTTTGACATTACTCATTTGTAAGAGAAGCGTGACTTAAATTGAGTGGTGTTTGAGTGGCGTTTGAGTGGCGTTTGAGTGGCGTTTGAGTATTCGCCCATAAGTCTAATAAGTGATCGTTTTAAACATTAAAATGAAATTAAAAGTTATAACGCAAAGCTTTTAGCTTTCACCATAACTTTCAGGTGCTTTCATGATCGTTCATGCAAAAATAATTCATATGTCATTGCAATAAGTGTCATATTGCAAAACGAATAAACCTTAAATGGAGGAGTAAATTTAATTAGCTACTAGTTTCCGTTCCTGCAAAGTACCAACTAGCGAAGCTGTTCACTTATTCCGTTATTCCCGTCGAACCCACCGGCTGGCCCAGTGGTGGGGCCGATGGGAAAAAAAACCCAACGTAGTACGAAAGTTAAAATTTTGCAGTCGCTACATAAAGAAAAAAAAAGTATGTAAGTCATTGAGCTAAAAATGTCGTTGATCTAAGTAGGTATTCTATCAGCAATCTAGTTCCTATAGCTCGCTAAATAAAAAAAAAATTACCGAAAAAAAAGGGTTTATTCCATCCAGTCCTACCAGTAGTTCGATAATCTAACTGTTTGAACAAAAATATTCCAAATTTTCCCTCATAGAGAGCCTTGCATCTTTCCAGCTCCGTATTGTCAAACTTTGAATCAAATTAGAAGTTCGAGTATTGCACAGACCTTGATTTTATTAATAAAATCCAACCTACGCATTATTGTAAGTCTCCTCATGTCGAATTATGCTAAAATATTCTTGAATTTATTCATTTTACGAATAAATTCAGTTGAAAATAGATTGGATTACCAGGGTACCTTCTTTGTATTTTTCAGATTTGTAAACAAGTTTAACTTTTCCCATAACAGGTTCCTCGAAACGATATTAGATTAGATTGAATATAAGTACTATCTAGGTATCTAAGTATATAAATAAACTAACTGTCGCCCGCGGCTTTTCTCGCGTGGTAGCAGCATTATGCATTTTTTGGTTAAAATATTTGATCCTAATTTTAGATTCTTTAGGGTGCGACTTTTCAAAATTCCTTTCTTAGTGCACCCCTACACTATATAAGGATACTACCCTTCAAACTTACGTCTAGGACTTATAGTTTAGGCTGTGCGTTAATTGTCAGTCAGCTTCAAAAGAGTTTTATACATATATAGGTATTTAGAAGATTCTTTTTAGATTACCATCTCTACGTATTACAAATAAAGTATCCAAAATCATTTCTTTTTTATATTCATTGAACCGAATTACATTTCAATAATGTGGCTGAGTTATAGCCACTTATCCGGGCTGAACTCGGATAACCGGACCCGGCCCCGGATTCTACAACACCGTATTCGGCTATCTTAGCCAGCCATGTGTATTATTGGCATTTACTCGTACCATAAATAATTATGACGTTCTGCAACGTTATTGATATTTTCTTATCTCTGGCGATTGTAAAATACCAACATAGCTAGAAAAGCAGGCACATACTGCATTTTCTAAAAAAAATTTATAAAAACTTGAGACGTGTCAAGGGACACCCGGATGGAACGAAGTTCCTTGAGGTGTTGTTTTCTTACAGTAAGTACACAGAAGCACCTAAACTAAAACAAAAACTTCCAACAATACCTACATTCATTTGTTTCCTTCCTGCACCAATTTATTCGAATGACGTTGTCAAAGTTTAAAAAAAGTGTTGTTACAACTTTTGGTCTTAATTTTTTCCGTCTTTCGCCTTTCGCAACGCGCGATAACCACTTCGTTCCAAAAAGGCAGAAGTTTTTTTTAATAATTTGTTTTGAGTACAATTGAGCATTTGACAGACATTGCTCTAGACAAGGCGTTTTTGAATTTATAGTTTTGAAGTTATACTCTGCGACTTACAACAAGGATGCGTTAATCGTGAAGCGTTAGTCTCTGTCTCTTTTTATTCGGAATAGAAAGAGACAGAGCGAGAGTGATCACATACGGAGATCCCCACAAAACGCAAAACACTTCGATAGCGCGTTCTAGGATCCGACCAAACTTAGCAGCGCCATCCAGTTCTGATTTAGGCAACATGAGTATAGAACCTTTTCTAACTAAATAAGTACTGCATATTGGTTAAGTACATAAAAATAATTTTTTTTTTTCATGCCATAGCTGGCAGACGAGCAGGCGGGCCGCACCTGATGGAAAGTGGTCACCGCCGCCCATGGACACCTGCAACACCAGAGGTGATGCTAGTGCGCTGACGGCCTTTTAAGAGGAGATAAACCCGCCTTTTGAAGGACCCCATCTCAAAACTCCGAGGGAAAACCGCAGAGGGAAGTTCGTTCCACAACTTACACGTACGAGGCAGAAAAGACCGTGTGAAACGAGAAGTTGTGGAAAACCAGCCATCCAGGTGGTGTGGATGAAATCTGTTTTTGCGGCGTCACATTAAACACAGAGCGAGAGTGAATGCGTGGCACTCGAAGTATCTTCTTCCACGCGGAGGGACTCCACGTACTAGTTTTTTTTTTTAGTCATATTGACAACTCGTTTGGTCATGCATGCAGCATATTTGATGTTGTAAATCATGGTGACATAGGTAATTTTAAACCTTGTTGTAAGTACACCGAATCGTATGGACCAATCAGGGGACAAAGTTTCAAATAATCGGTTCGAAATTCAAGATAATTGGGTACCTCGTTCGTTGTCACACTTTGATCCTTTTTTATTTGGGGATACTCGCCAATTTTCCGTTTGACAGATTCAATTACTTTTATGTCGTTGTGACCATAATTTGATCTGTATTTTATTACAGCTAAAGGTTCTAGGATTGGTTGGTTGAGGGGAGGTTGGGGGTTTGACCCTTCCTTGATTTTTAGGGTTACGAGCCCGTAGGGTTTCGAAACCTTTATGGTGTGACTTTGACCGTCCGGCCGTCTATCACAAACCGTATTATCTCAGAAACTATTAGCTATTGACTTGAAATTTGGAATAGTAGGTAATAGATCTTGTTTGTCAGTATGTATATAAATGAGAAATATTTTTTTTTTATTTTTTCATTATCAAAACATCAAAAATAGAAGAGGTAAAATTTTCATAGTAATAGGTACCACGGCATTGAGTCACATCATTTTAAAGGTGTTGTTTTGTAGATTTTAAGACATTTTTTTATTATTCTTGACTGATCGTGGTCCACGCTTGTAGACCCGAAGTTTCTGGGGGTAGGGGGGCTCGAGCCCCCCTAGATCTGCTAGTGCGTGGATTCAAATCCAGTTAAATCCACGTATAGCCGTACCCGGATCAGATAGCAAGATTTACGAGCTAACCGGGCACAGCAGTGTTGTGTTTTGTAGGCGTTACAGTCATAATAGTGATATGTGTGAATTGTCTGGTTGAAGCAAATTGTTATTGTATTGTGTGGTACCAAATACCAATCAAATACAAACGTGTAACAGTTAGTATACAATCTCTGGTTTTTAACCATAGCAAAATTGTTTAATGTTATTTTTTTTCATCTTTCTATCACGTAACCAATAACGCAGTAGTGTTGGTAGCCTTTTTAGGTACATACCACAGGTACACGTAACAATGCGTTTGGAGAAGCGGGCCCCCACTCTATCAAAATTACACACTGAAAATCTCGTTTTGTAAACGCCATTCAAATTTGGACCTCCATTTTATACATTGTTCATTTTTTGAAAGTACCTACGAGTCTAGTTGGAGAGTTTCGCCAGGCTGGTATTGACAAACGATAGCTGCATACTTGCAGCCCAAAAGTAATCAGCCATATGGTATTAAAAGACCCCGCTGCGCTTGTATAACTCGTTTTTTTGTAAAAAAAAATTGGATAAAACCTTCAAACAAAAACATTGACTTTTGTAAAATTAATCAGTAGATTTTGAAACTTCAGATAAGCACGTGTCTAAAGAGGTTTAATTTGAAAAGTTTAATCATGATGTAAAATTGGCCAGATGTTGGAAACGAATTTTAAGCTTTTCGGGTTGTTTTTGATCGCCTTTCATAACTTTGGCTTTTATGAATAAACCATTATAAGAAGAGAGAAAACCTGCTTTTTACATGTTAGAAAAGAAAAAATCAAAACGTAGGGGAACTTCAGTGAATCGATTTCGAACCTGCCCTCTAGGTAGTCGTTACCTGCAGTCGTGTCTTGATAAGTGCACTACAGCTGTCGCCAGAGATCAAAAGTCAAAAATTGAAAGGAATGGTCAAGTGTCATTTTGTTCGAAGCCATAATATTTTTGAGTCCAATTTTATACGATTCGTGGCGAAGTTTTTTACTTTATTAGTGACGATAATCCTACACGTGTTTTCATCCTGTATATTGAGCACTCAGATATTGAATATTAGAAATCGATGTTAGACGATAGATCAGATCTTTGCAGTGTCAGGAGCCTTTCATCCATATCTTGATGAACGGACGCTGAAGTGCCTAAGAAGAGCTTTATATTCTGAAAACCAGCGCTGCTCCATCTCATGGTCCATGCATGTGGGGCAGCATATGCTGAGAACAACCTTTTCAACCGCACTAGGGTACCTACAGAGCAGGACAGGACTAACTAGCACTATTTTTAATTGTTTTTGTTTGAAATTGTTTGTACCTTCTTTCCTACCACTTACTCTGTTTTGCTCTTACCTGTCTGGCTTACTTTTTTCTCTCTGTTTTATCTGTGTTTGTACCCAATGGGTTGAATAAATGGATTTCATTATATGGAGTAGGCTTGCCTAGCACCTATACTATCCTCTCAGCCTAGTGGGCTGCATCCACAGGTCAATACGCGCAAAGCTGACTACGCCTTGGGAACAGATTATATAATACCATACCCTTGGGTCTACTCAATAGTCGATATAAGTTAGTATAATAAGTACTCCATAAAGGAAACAAATTGAATAATGAAACAAAGGTGTGAAAGAGTTCAGCCCTCGTTAAAATAATAACAGACTTGTAAGTAATATGAATCGTTTGTTATTTATGACCACTTTATACACAGCGAAAAAAAGAACGGTTTGATCACTCTTACAATGACCCCCCAGCCGATGAACCGACGACTTTGGGAAGTCGATGGACGGTGAAGGCCCGAAATTGTTATTAACGTTGTTGGAATTGTATGTGGAAGACCTTATATATTTATATTAATCAATTTGCATGCTAATATTATTAACCAACTTCAAAAAAGGAGAAGGTTCTCAATTTGGTTGTATTTTTTTTTGTTTGTTACCTCAGAACTCCGTCATTTATAAACCTTTTTGTAAAATTCTTTTTTATCTGAAAGTTTTATGTTTTATGGGACCAATCTGGCAGCATACCCTATGCTGCCAGATTGGTCACATAAAACTTTTATCAAAATCGGTTTAGTAATTAGGCAGTTAAATAAGAATAACTGGAAAAAACACGTCATACGCGTACACGATATTGCATATTTTGCTTTTCTGTGACTTTTCTGTGACGTTTACGAGCAATAGAACGAACAAATCTGACAGTCGCCGCGTTAGCGTATTCGAGTTACATTGCGCGTCACTGCCAGCTCGACTGCCAACCGTTGTAGTGTCACCGCGCAGTGTATCTCGGATACATTGCGTATTTTGCTTTTCTGTGGTGTTTACGATCAATAGAACAGTCTCAATGAACTGCCATCATCATCATCAAATGATGTTGATGATGATGTCCAGCGGTGGACTACAGGCTGACCATGATGTTGATGTTGGAACTAAGCCAGCTTTTCTCTCTAAGCTGCATTAATAAGCACGCGACAGTAATAATAAAGTTGTTTTGATGCTTTTCTTGTTTTTTTCTTTCAAATCGCGTGTCGGAAACTCTTGAAATCAAAAGATTGGGGGTAATTGTGACTTGTTTAAGTACTTAACCTTGTTAAGTAAACAATTTGTAGCCCTTGAATTCGTTCAAAAACCATTCGAAGGCCGTTCTTTATAGTATACTCTAACTGGGAAATGAGTAGAAGACATTTATTTGAATGTAGTACAAAGGTAAACTTAACAAAACCTAATTTTTTTGTAAATATTGTACATAATATAATGTACAATGTATTCTAAGCATGCATCTATTGTACCTTATTCTGTGTCTAAGTGTTGAAAAATATTATCTTACAACACCTAGATACAGAATAAGCCTCTATGTTTGCTCAAGTTTGTTTGCCCAAGTGTTTGTTCTTTGTGGGGATCGAATCCAGCGGGCCTAAGATGCGCACCGCGAGATATTTGTCATGTCGTTCTGTCAAAATGTAAGCATTTTGTACCAGTTTAGGAACTATTGCATTATCTGTGGTAATGTTGTCGAGAAACCTCGCCTTTGAATTTTCAACTTTTGACATTTCTGCATGACTATTATCTCGTCCTCAGAGAGGTACGACGACTAAGAAGTGTCAAAAGTGTACATTATAGCGCGTTTTGTCGACAAAATTAGGTACCACAGATAATGCAATAGTTCCTAAACTGGTACAAAATGCTTACATTTTGACAGAACGACATGACCAATATCTCGCGGTGCGCATCTTAGGCCCGCAGAACTAAATACGTATGTCGATATAGGAACACTTCGCGGGCACCGACGTGTTCCTATACGAACGTGACGGACAAAAAGTAATCACAAGACAAGACAAAACTCACGGGCTGCACCAAACTTTGAACGCTAAAGTTCGCTCCGAACTTAGCACTCTAGCATTATTCTTTGGTGTTTTTCTTTACTCAAAATAATATTCTTTACTAAAACTTGTCTTGGCTTCTTTTTTCTCTTATATTATAGCCTCTGTCCGTCATTTCGACAGGCAATGTTACCATTGTCAAATGAATTAGTCATTTAAAATTGAAGTCAAGTCATTCATCAAATCAGCTGTCATTTGTTTCGAGGCAAAATGGTGGATTTTCTCTTCAAAACTTGAAACTAATTATAATCATAATAATATAAGGAAAGTACTTTATACAAATTAATTCCATTGGCTCACGCCTTATGTTATTTATTAAAATTCTACCGAAATTAAACAGCACCTACTCACAATAACATAAGAAAAATGAATATAACAAAAGTGCTAATATTTTTCCCCAAAATGACAGAATTTGAGTCCGTTTTCGAATCTTTTGAGCAAAAAAAAAAAACTTTAAAAATATATTCAATTCTATTTCGATGGTCAAGAAAAGTTATGGTCACGTGCCTTTTCATTAGGAATTGTTATTTAATATTGATTGGTTTTAGATTTCTATTCTTTAGCGACTGTAGAATGACCAGTGTCAAGGTTTAGAAGTTTCTACATAACAACCGTCGATATTTTGCAGTAGGTATACTTAGGTACTAAACTAATTCTGTGGTATATGGAGTTCTCTGGCACCATATCATTTTCCACAAGATTCAATGTTTCCTAATATAAACCAAGCTGAGTAAAGTTTAAAAAAAAAGTACATTAATGCAGCGGCCCGCAACAGAGGCAATGAGGGAAGAACCACACATATGTGAGTCCCTCATTGCCTAGTTGTAGCCAAGGCTTGTATAGTACTTTTCTCAAATAATGCGCGGAAATTAAAACTAAGTACCTAGGCAAAACTTTTTGGTTGAAAATACAATTACTTTTCAAAACTAATAACAAACAACGAAGTTACATTGTTCATTTGTTTTTTTTTCAATAATCAGCTTTCTATTTGAAAGCCTGTTCGAAATTTGAATAAAACCTTTCATAGGTTACCTACCAATTTCTATAGAAAACCAAATGAAAAGTGAGAAATAATAATTCTATGTATGAAGTTTCTTATTCTGAGTCTGTATGTACACTACCCACACAGTACACGAGGGGTATAGCTGTGTGGGTGGGGTTCTCAAAATATCATTAGAATTTTGTTGAGACGTCGTAACAATCACAAAATAACATCACCCTTACCGCGAAGCGTAAGTAATGAAAATAAAAATGTTGATTGCCTTTTTGCAATATTTGTAAAATCTACAATGTGGATAACTTAATAAGTTAAAACTAGTCAGTAATAAGTATCCTTTATTTCAATATTAGGATTTGAGCACTGCTAAGGTTCTTAAATATTAAGTTTTTGAACTCTACTACATCTACGTTATTTTTACTACATCTTATCAGTTTACTCCTCTGTTTATTTACGTGCACCTACAGCCTTTTCTCGAACAAACACAATATATTCAAAAACACGTAGATCTAAATGGATCTTTGTTTGACGACGCAGTAAAAAAAAACAAAATTGAAATTGTTATTCAATTACAATGCAAATGTTTTGATGGTGAGAGATTTATAGAAAAAGTTCATGTAGTATCAAAAGAAGTTTCTGTTATAGATTCGAAAGAGTTCGCAGCACGGTGTTGGGTTTTTTAATTGTCATGTCATATGCAAACTTAGCGAGGTTAGACTCACTTTTTTCCCATTCGGCCCACCAGTGGGCCGGCCGGTGGGCTCTATGGGAATAAGCCACTTTTATGTGTAATGTATGTAGAAGTTTATTTTTATAACAGAAAATTATAGGCGCCAGTGGGTATTTGGGAAAAAAATCTAATTTCCACTGTGTAGTGGCGATTCCTAGAATGAATATCTAGAATTTTCGAGAACCGTCGGAGTTCTAATCATTTAGTACTAGACGCTTTCACATGGTGTTGGCGCTGATGACGCCGATATATTTATTCGAGAATCGGAAACATCGGTATCGTGTCGGTGTCGGTAGTTACTTAAAAATTCTACTGGCGGTAAACCATCCCGATATTTTTCTATTTCAAGTGCGTCAGAATTTCTGATACTATCTTGAATTTTGTCCGGACTGAGTCTGTAGTCTGAGTTTTGTTAAGGCTGAATTACACCGGGGCAACACTGTGCGGCATTGCGGCATGCCACAAGGCCGCATGCTACCAAATAAAAAATGTCGCACATTGTGGCAAGAACCGTGCGACATGGCAACACCTTGCGTCATGTGGCAGACTGTGATAATTAACGATGTTGTCTCGTCGTAAAATAGGCTGCCGCATGCCACTAATGCCGCAAATGCTTTTTATTTGTAGCATGCCACAAGTTGCCGCATTTCACAATATGTAGCATGCGGCACTGTCGCACGTTGTTGCCCCGGTGTAATTCAGCCTTTATGTTGGATTTGCGACAAGCGAGAATCGAGAAACTAGCAGTTTTTGTATGGAGAAAAATAGTTTGCAAAGCTCCCGCTAGAGGCGCGTATCGGATTTTTATACAATCTAGCAGACCGTTCCGGCTTTGCACGGGTATTTAAATTTTTTTCTAATGTCATTTTTTACGCCTTGGTTTGCATTATTGTAGTTTTAGTAGGGATCGCAATTTTTTTCGAAAATATAATATAACCTATGTCACTCGGGGATAGTGTAGCGTCCCAACAGTGAAATATTTTTTCAAATTGGTCCAGTAGTTTCGGAGCCTAGTGAATGCAAACAAACAATCAAATCTTTCCTCTTTATAATTAGTATAGATATCTCGCAAGTAGCTTCTCTATATGCGTTTCGATCAACAAAATAAAACTCAGACTACGTGTTCTGGAGCAAATTTTAATAACCATCTACGAAGAAATGTCCTTATTCTAAAGATTCACTGTAGTCAATCAATAAACATTGAATAATAATCGTCCATTTTAGTCCCAAAATGGAATGTATTATTGTCTCTATCTAGTGCGACTGAAAAATACTGAATAGAGGTCGGCGGTCGTGGTCAAACTATAAATATTTTGGTGAAGGCATGCATTATGAATTCCTTTAGTTCAGCTACTACTTGTACATTCTAGATGAGTTTGTGCAGAATGTTTTAATTAAAATTCTAGAGCTTTGAGAAATTAGAAATTACACACAGTTTTATCTCTTTTACAATCATTGAGGAATCAAAAAGTTCAAAAATGTATTGTAATAGGTAATAATCACGTAACTTGCCGTTTAGTTATTTGACACTCCCAACGACACGACATCTACACGATATCGTCGACAATGTCATGTATTTAGTACACTTAGTTTTCTTGTGTCTTATGAGAAATATCGATACGACCTAGAGTCGCTTGATTGTTTATATGAGACCGTAAATATTACGGGATAGTCTGGCTTGACCCCATACTGGCCTGTCCCCGATGCAGACAAAAGTATTACAAGATCATTTTTCTTATGTCGAAAAAGACACGCGCATGTAAAATTTTTCTTGTCTTGTGTTCGTGTCTTATAATGTGCAAAGGGCCTTTCACACCGTGTCGACGCTAACAACTATTATTTGTTCGAGTTATTGTTATCGGGCAGTTTGGAAGCGCCCTATTAAACTGTAACTCGTGCGAACTAAATGAAATAAAACATGCATGGCCAAGGCTCAACGTGCACGCGAGCTCGCGACTTGAACTTGTCCTACCTTTCGTCACGTGAAGTGGATATCCTTGATTACCTACTTGCATATCGACTTCAAAAGGATTTTATAGCATTCCCCCTCTAAAAAGCTTATTTTATTCACTGAAAACAGTGAATAAAAAGCACTTTTACTCACTGTTTTGGTGTTTGAATTTAGAACACACTAATATTTGACCTCCATCTAATTATTGTTTTTGCGCAAGGAGGTTGTATAGCATTGGCTATACAACCTCCAATCTTTCTTTTTCTCGTAGTCATGGTATAAAGTATAGTATGCAACTTTTGAATAAAACGGATTTATACCGAGGGCCATGAACCACTCGCGTCGTTCAGGATTCTAACACTTGAATCACGAGCGTAACATTTGTGATTCAGCCGTTAGAATCCTTCACTTGCTCGGGTTTCATTTAAGGCCCTTGCTTCAAATCCGTGTTTTATTCATTAGTTGCATAATATACTATTCTCAAGTTGGTTGTGTTTTTTTTAATATTTGTTACCTCAGAAATAAATCATTTATAAAAAGATTTAAAAAAAATATCGTGACTTTCAGATCGGTTCCAACATTTTTTTTTATCAAAATCGGTTCACTAGTTGGCTTTTCAAAATCTCGCAATGATTTGATTCATTAGTGATTTAAGCATACTTTTTGCCAGTTATATTTTAGTGGCGGTTAGTCTGAGTCATGTCTGAGTACTCTAGCAGCCTTTTAAAGGGTAGCTATGATTCAATATTATTTTACTACAACTGGGACTTATTTTTCCGTAAAAGAAGCACGTAGATAACTTATATTTACGTCGCTCCGGCATGGTTACGTGTACGGCGAACTTGCGCAAGAAAAATGGCAAAGTTCAGCTTGGATCAGGGGTGCATAATGTTAATACTTATATACCTACACACTAAATAGCTAGTACAGTCAACCTCATTAGTAAATATGACGAGCCAAAGTTTAAAAAATGTTTTATGACTTTTTCTTTCCAGCCCTAATTGAGAAGTAACAACTTCTATATTAAAAGTATTTCTAGTATTTATATTTTTATGATTAGAGCCAACTATAGCAAATTTTTTAATCCAGAAAACGTAATCTACCTTTAGTGCTGTTTGTACTAGGTTTGTATATAGGTAGTGTAGTATAGAAACCTCGTACTTTTGTATAAGAAAAAGTGACAACCATTGCCATATAGATTTCTCAAATGAATGAAATCACCCTTTATCTTTATTATTATTTTTACTTGAAATTATCAATTTACTTCCACTGAGTAAACTATGTAAACTTGACACACGTCTACAAAATACCAGCTGGAGATATTTGAGCCCAGACTTCACCCGAGGAACCAGAGTCTGTTTTAATGAGGTCTTTTGTGTCACTTCATTCGCTTTCACGTCTCTGTTCTGTCGCTCTTCGGAACTACGGTGGTTGTAACAATACTAAGAATGTAACTATACATATAGCTACTATGTTTTTTTACAAATTTCTATTCTATAATTCCTATCGTACCTATTAATGCTCATTCTATAATTCTAATCAATTTTCATTTTTGTATTAATTATTTTTGTGTTTTGCACACCCTGTAGGGTAGATTTACATTGATACAATGCTACTTTATAACATCTCTACACACACATGTAATTCTGCAAATAAATATACTTTGACTTTGACTTTGACAAAATGCATACCAATCAAACAAACTTCCACATAGCATTAAAAATGCAAAATCATTTACTACATTCAAAAGAAGGAAGAATTCTGCGTTTTTAACTAAACTTTAACATAATTTTAAACCTCATACCTCTAGTCTCGTTACAACCTGCAGTATGATATATTTTTGAAGGTACTTACCTACTTCTGCTTACTAATCGTCCGCTGACCTACTCAACATCCAACGTTTTGCCTTCGAAACAAATGAGAGCCGATTTGAGGAATGACTTGACTTGACCACAGATCATAATATTATTAAACTAGACTTGACTAATATTATTGGGTTATTTCCATCGAGCCCGCCGGGTGGCCCACTGGTGGGGCGTTGAAATGACAGACAGAGGCCATAAATAAAAGAAGAAGAAGAAACCCTCCATCCCGTTTGCGACACTAGACCAAACAGACACTTGCAGAATTGTAACAAAAAGTTACAAAATAATAAAAAAAAATGGCAAAATTGTCCGTCGAAATGACGAAGAAAGAAAAGCAATAAACCAAGAAGTTGAAGTTGAAGAAGAAGAATGTTATCGTTGCCAACACGGTCTAGTATGAGATTAACTTGTCACGATATCGTGTCGTCAGTGTAAAACGCTCCAATATTGCTTGAATAGAGGATGTTTAGTTTATATCCAAACACCGGAAATCTATTTACGTTACTCACATTTTTTTATCTCACTATCATTTAGTCTGTTTATATTTAACTAACAGAGACGTAACAGACACCATTCTATTTTTAATCAACTTCAAAAAAAGGGGAGGTTCACAGTTCAGTTGTATTTTTTTAGTGTTTGTTACCTCAGAACTGTGTCATTAACAAACTGATTTGAAAAAAAACTATCTGCAAGGGATTTTTATCTTCCAAACAGACAAACTTGAGTTTCGGAATCAGAATCGTTTATTTAGTAGATCTGCATATTTAGTTTTTGTCTTTTTCAAGTGAAAACTTCTTTAGCACCGTTGTGATTCGAAAGTCAATAAAACGAAAAAGCGAGGAAACGAAAGCTAATTTTCGTACGCATTCTAAGGAGACTGCTGGCCAAGCGGTCTAACGGATTGGATCGAATCGAGAGTAGCTCGTAGTGCGTGGGTTCAAGTCTAGAGCAAACACGTTCACTTTTTGCCCAAACTTTTTTGAAGAGATCACTTCTACCACGTGTGAATGCACACATGTTTTTATTTTACAGTTTTATAATAGTATAGATTGGTCCCATAATATTTTTATTAAAATCAGTTCAGTAAGTAGTTAAGCTTTTAAATAAAAATAACTGGAAAAAACATGTTATCCACGTACAAAACATTGCGTAGGTATTTCTCTTTCTTGTGACTTTTCAGTGGTGTTTATGATCAATAGAACAATCCCAATGAACTTATATCATAGAGAGTAATTAGCACTCGGGTTTATTAAATGAATTGCTCTTCAGATCTCAGTTATTTAAATAGTGGAGACGCAAGAACTTTGCTCTCTTATTAACTCTGTTCAAAGATGATTCAATTTCATCTTACTTAATGAGCTTTTACTTAACAGCCACCCTCACAATCATGACGTAGGTATAAGTAATAAGTATGTATCTCTATTCATTACTTATTATTTTTGTTCATATATTTATCAAAGAAAATCTACAGCTTTTACCCGCAACTTCGTACGCGTGCAAAACTTTATACCAAGAGCGATCATGAGTGTCACCAGCATACGATGAACCTCGTAGCAAATGGCTGCTTTTGGTTTCGAAAGTTCAAGCTGTATCTAAGAATCCGCGTCCTTGATTTCAATAAAATATAGCCTGTGTTTCAATCCGTAAAAAGGCCTTCTGAATGGTATAAGTTTCATTGAAATTGGTCCAGTAGTTAAGGCGTGACCCGCAAACGGTAATGTCTTTGTGTTAGATATTAAAATACAGTTTTAATTTTCCCTACAGCTAACTAATTACGATGAAAATAGCGTCAGTTTGATGTTAGCATGAGTTGAGGGTAAAATAATATGACTAGAAATACAGGGGTATGTCCCAACATCCTTTTTAGATGGAGCTACAATACGCAAAACGTCCCTATATTGTCTCGTAGACGTGCTACGGAATTACGTAGCAATTGTCTACGAGCTTGCTACGACAGCTACGTTGTATTTTTATTATAACAATCATAATTTTCATTTTATGTTTGTTGATTGTAGGTTTTTGTGTTTTGTTTTATTAAAACTTTATGAGCTAAATAAATGATACAAATAAAATAATACTTTTGTCAATATTTTTAAATAAAAAAATATTTTCTGCTTTTAATAATAAAAACTTATCCACATACTTCTGTTTTATAGAATTTATCCTAAAATCACAAGTAATCAAGCCACCTACGTTTCAGCTATAGTGACTTCACGTGTGACTCCAAATAACTGTAGTTCTCGTCCATAAATAAAAGAGCAACACACAATTCTCGCACCACCTTTTAATTAGTCAGACCCATCCTTTGAACCGGCCAAAAAACTACTGAAATATCAGAACTCTTTACATAAAATACTTATTTTGATAAACAAATATCACTTACCTTGTTTCTCGCTGCTGATACTCGGTATGGTAACAAAACGTATTGTTTATATCGGTTTGACACGTAAGCCGCGGATGTTTAACAGACGTCTGCCCTGCTCAGCAGCTGGGACCAGAATGAATGAATCCAGGGACGAGGTATCTTCAGGGGCGGGGCAACGGCGGGGCTATCCAGACTAGGCAATCCAACCAATTTGAAAATACGCTCCGGCCTTTGTAAAACTGTAGAACGCGTAACTTTTAAACTTGATCGGACAATGGAAAACTGTACGGGATTCTGTTTGGGTATTACCCGAATAATTTGAAAAGATTAGGTGCTATATAGCAGCTGTGGAAAGATGTAGGGTTGTTTACTTTAGTCGGATTTCTGTTTATCAAAGAGAGATGGAAAGGGAGGATTTCCATGGAAATGTGCCGCCATAATCGCTATGGTGTGGTGTCAGGGTTATTAACATTCTTGTCTAAGCTATGGGTTTGAAATTGCTTTTTTATTATGATGGTGGATTCCTGAATTTACAAAGTATGGCTTCATAGTGTAGGAATATTTCCTACTTTAAAGTACCTAACACTTAAGTGTTAGGTAGCTGCGTCTTCTTTTTTATATCTTACTGTATGGTATAGACATTTTTTGTGTGACTCAATTAGGTAACGGCTCGACCGATTTGGATAAAACTTAGAATAGGAGAGAAAGATGCAACTGGATTCCTGTTGTAGAATCAATAATAATTAATACTCATTTACTTTCTTTTCTTCCTTTTCTTTCATTTTTTTTCTTTAGTAAAAAACGCAATCGGAAAATAATCCTACTAATATTATAAACGCGAAAGTTTGTGAGTATGGATGGATGTTTGTTACTCTTTCACGTAAAAACTACTGATCGCATTTGGATGAAACTTGGAATATATATTGTCCCAGACCTGGATTAACACATAGGCTACTTTTTATCCCAGAAAATCAACGGGATCCAACGGGACGCAAACGAAGTCGCGGGCGGAATCTAGTCAATAAATATAACTGGGTTCAGTAACTAAATAGGTACCTACTAATTTAAGGATAGCATGCTACCTGTGTCAAGTTCGGTCGACGCGACTATTAGTCGCTTGTGCGTTCATGTTCTAGCAGGTGACTGTAACATAAATGCTGTATAGCAGATGGCCATACCAGAAATATACTCTTTGATCGAACTCCACTTTGATGTTTGTTAATGTTTACAATCGATGCGATTGGTGCGTGGACATCGTTTATTTTTGGAGACAGACGAAGAAGGTGTCAATCTGCAGTATAAAAAAGTGTAACTTTTTAGAGTTTTTTTTTAAATACAGGGTATAATTGGAAGTTTGAAAGTGGCGCCAGTGGATGAAAAGATGATGAGCAGTAGGTTAGCATGATATGGCCATGTTGTGCGGAGAGATGAATGTCATGTAACAAGAAGAGTATTATATTAGATATGAATGTAGATGGATATAAGAGTAGAGGTAGGCCAAAGAAAAGATGGATAGACTGCGTGAAACATGATATGGGTAAGAAAGGAGTGACAACTGAGATGACGGCTGATAGAAGAGCATGGAAGAAAAACACATGTTGTGCTGACCCCACATAAAGTGGGAAAAGGGCAAGGAGATGATGATGACAGGGTGTAATAAGACTACTCCCGCAAACTTCGGGGTAAAGTACATGGCGAAACTCTCGAACTAGACTCATGCTTTCAAAAGACGAACAAGGTATGAAACGGGGGTCAAAGTTTGAATCACGTTACATACAAAACGAGATTTTCAGAGTGTAATTTTGGTAGAATGGGAGTCCCGCTTCTACTTACATATTCTTTGGTAAAGTAAGTTCGTATGAGTTAGTGGCCAACTTTGGTGACGGAGTTTTTAGGCCGCTTTAAGGCCTCCTTCGTGGCTTTACGAGTGCTAGAGCCGGGACCGATAGTATAACGTGCCTTCTGAAGTACCGAAGCACTCAGATATCAATGCCACTAGCGGTCACCCATCCAAATAGTGACCGCGTAGAACGTCGCTTAACTTAGATAGTATTCAGTGTTTAGTTTATAATAAATTAGAATAATAATTAGTAGAATATTAAAATAGTAATAGTAATTTGTAGTACTTTTTTTTAAGAAATAGTTCTGTTCTCGTTCATTTGTTTTTTTTTCATAATCTCTAGCGTAATTTCCACACAGTGAAACTGTAATACCCTTCAGTGACATCTGTCAACCCTTTTTCCTAATATAAGGGCAATGTCGGGGGTGGTCGGGATAAATGGAAACAAACGCCAGTGGGTTTTATGGAGCTCCACGCGCCTTGCATTTTTATGAAGATCGCGCCACAAATTTTAATTCCGGAAATGCTTTTGCAAATTGCTTAATATTCCTTAGGGGTGAGAATTTGGCGCAAAAATGTTTTTCCGAATATTGTTTTTGGTGAAATCTAGCTGTTTTGGGTGTATTTTTTTTTTATAGAATTCCGCAGCTTTGACGCCTTCGTCGGTGGTATTTATAAGGTCATCCCTTGTGCAGGTGGTAGGGCACAGAGGGCAAACGAGCAAATGGGACATCGTTTGGATCATATTGGCTGAGACTAGGGTCGATCTACTCACTCTAGATCAATAACGGTAAAGTTAGCACAGAAGCCCATCGCTTTAAGCACTTCCAAATTAATTCAGAATACGGGTCGTAAAATTACAACATGAAATACGGGCGTTCGATACCAAACAGCGTTTGTGAGTTTGTAAACAAACCGGCGTTGATTACAAACACCATTGTATATCGGGATTTTACTGCCCGGGGAATAGGAGTTTTGTCACAGAACATTTACTGGATTTTTATTAAAGCTTTAAAATTTTGTAATAAAATTCAAAAAGTTTACATTGTTTGTTGCCCCAATCTCGCTAAAACAATAGAATTTGAATTGGAAGACACATAAAATTTTAACTAAAATGGAGCATGACTCGGATAATGCTGGAAACCGCAAAAATAATGTCCGAACTGCTTCCGCTGCCCAGCATAATGTCAAACGATGTGACTACAGTTACACGAAAACAAGAAGCTTTCGACGGCAAAAAACGCGCTGAAACGCGCTAATATCACTATTTAATCACAGAATACCTATGATTTAGTATGAAAACAGTTCAGGAAACCTGCCAAGTTTAAGCCTGGCAGATTTTATGAGACAACGATTGCCCCCCTGATATATGAAAAAAGTAGAGCAATGACTAAATATTATGGACTAGGTCTAAATCACATAGGTAAGTATTGCGAATAAAACCTTGTGTAAGAACTAGGTAATCGAGCCCACTCTTTGCAAAACAGTTCTAAAGGTACGTTTTGGTGTACACGTCCAAGACAGGAGACCGCGACGCGTGTTCATATGGTATTGAAATCTATGTAAACGGTTTAAAGTTCATTTTTGTGCTTAGTTAAATTTATATCACTGAATCGAGCTGGTGATAAAAATAAACGCTACGCCGTTCACTCTTGGTTCATTATTACAAATCTAGGTCTATAGGTCTCCAGCGCCACAAAACCTACCAAACATAACCATTTACACTTCTTTATTTTCACTGTAATGTTCAGCACAAGGTCACACAGACCTACCTAATTCTAATCAATACCCTACTTTATTATTATAATAGACATCTATAAAACCCTGGGTTTTCCTGTAAACAGTTTTATGGTTCGCACTTAGGCCGTCTGAAGATTCAGTTGAAAATAAAAACGCCGCATTTGTGGCGTGGAGATTACCGGTCGGAATAGTGGTAACAAACTCTAACTTTCGCATCTAAGGCCTGTATGCTCATAAATAAATCGTTATTTAAGCGTAGATTTGAGTAGAGATTTTCATACAAAAATCTATGCTTGAGTCCGGATCACTTGAGCAGTAAATCAGCATACGAACCTAAGGTTGATCAAATGAGGTCGCTTGCGGATTTTTCTATCCGGAAAATGCAATGCCAAAACTCTCAAACGGTGAAGAAATACGTGAGGAAAGCCGTGGCTTAGTCAGCTCCGCACCTAAATAGAAACCAGTCCTTGACTGGCGATGGAGAGTTGTAACTCAAAAACGCGTTTCACCCAGTAGGTGAATTGAGTTTTCGGCCGATATATGATACGAGATATGACATCATTTTTCCGAACTAAGCATAAGGCCGCAGTTAATTGTTGTTGTCATATAGTGTAATTTTTTCTACTTACTAAGTATAAACCGGGTAGGAATCTTGGCGTGGAACCAGCATATTTTGAACTACAGGTTTGGATCACCACACCATAGTTTTATAGAAAACACTCTTGCTTAACTTCCTTAGTGACCTAAATTTGCGCTGGGAGCTACCGGAAAAATAACATTAATATAATGTCTACAGAATAATATGTTCGAGTTTGTGTGGAACTGAAAAATATCAAAATCAATATTCCAGAAATCACCTTTTAAACAAACACATGGCCAAAGTCAGAAACTCGAGCTCAGCTGGTTTTGATTGGGATAATTCAGAACCGGAAGTGTCCATAATTGCATTAGCTTTTAACCTCGAAATCGGAAGAGCCTTGGATAACACAAATACGCAAGTCCAATACGGTTTCATGCGCAAATAAATGTTTTGATTAAATTTAAACAAGTTATTTTATTCAATTTATCACTAACTTTTAACAGTAGGTATTTATAATAGTAGTAAAGTGAAGTATTAGAATTGTTGTATGGGATGTATTTTCCGTATTTTCGAACACTTTTAAACTTTGACATTTATAATATTAGTAGGGGTAGGATAGGCATAAAATAATGGCTATAGTAGGTGCCAAATAACACCGCAATACAGGTCATTCTTTCACCTTCACCTCGATGTCGCAAAATTCAATTTATGTATGGTAAACAAACAGTACTACGAGATTCGAGCGATTACCGTCTTAGCGACAGGTTTGTATGGAAAGCGACAGAATTAGCTATTCATAAATTGAATTTTGCGACATCATGGTGAAGGTGGGTGAATGACCTTTATTGCGGTGTTATTTGGCACCTACTATAGAGGGGTGTTAATGTCACTTCTTTACGTATCAGTTTAATCCTTGGTTACTATCGAATATTTTTTATTTACTAGACTGGAAATTATAGTCATGATTGTACCAAGAATCTCTTAGACTAGGTTTTTATGTACTTTGCAAGAAATTCAATGTTGGAGCCGACAAACATAAAAACTAGGACAAACTGACGAACTTGCAAGAAAGTTGGAACATATTTTATGTATCTTTCAGCCGAATACTCAAACGTCATTCAGATTTGAGCACTATTTAAGATTGCTCAGCCTCTGTTTGACATTACTCATTTGTAAGAGATGGCAATCATTTAAGCGGAACTTAAGTTGAGTGGGGTTTGAATGGCGTTGAGTATTCGCCCATTAATCTTCTATATATAAAATAGTTATGTGATCGTGACGTGACTGATAGAAAAAATAGTAATTGAGGAACGTATGTACTTGTTGTGGCCGTAGTATAATTACTACGGCCACGATATCATCGAACCATCATCGTCGGAGAGATTGGCGTATTAAAGAGGAGGGCTATGCCCAACAGTGGGCGCATACCATACAGTACATACATACCAAGAACATGATTGCACCAATTTTAACGATGTCTTGGTAGCCCGTGTATGAACTTATTAGTTTTCTTGTGTTTTTATAGACTGCAGCCATAATGTTTTGGTAAAACAACACCTGCACAAATTCACAGGCATTTTTCTAGTTATAAGTTATAACTTATTTATCCTCAGAGTGGTATTCCGTTAGGACTGACCCTTCTTTTGATCCGGATAAAAACGGACTGATGGAGCACTCACTGAACCACGAATAAAAAATTCATTCGTCAATCAGAACCAAACCACATGGACGGAAAGATAGGTAGTAGAGCAAGGTCAGTTTCACTTTCTCAGAAAGCTGTAAAAGTTCAATCCTGAGCCAAAAGGAATTAGTTAAAAACTCGTTCTCAGCACATGCTGAGCGCAGAGCTTTTTATACAGGCTTGTACATGGCAGCGTTCCACTCCTCTTGCGTAGGTACGATATACTTACCTTCTGGTAAGCATTAGCATTACTTGTTTTCTTGTTTTGTAATATAAATGTGCATGTACCTACTTACTTAATTATGATTGCCTACTCCTGTCATGTACACTTTTGTATAAATAAACGATTTTGTATTTATATTTAAGTTGATTTAGTAAGAAACCTCTTGGTTAAATACTAAATCTACTTAATTCCTTAAGTTCTTTAGTAAATAATAAAGCTAAATGGGCTTCAAAAATAGAAAAGCTCTTTTATTTAGATTCAGATTCATTTACATACGGTTCAGATAGAAAGATTTAGTTACATACAGTTTCGCACAGTTTCGCATATTTCCCGACCACCCGACAAAACTATAACCTCAATAGGTACACGACCTCATTGTAAGCATAGATAAATAACCTTCTTACTAAGTAATAACTTACAGTAAAAAACTTATGGGCCAATCAACAAAGCCTCATTTTTCAACAACAAAGGTTTTCATAAACAAGAAAGCTACCACCTCTTTGCTGAAAACTCAAATGGATAATTGTCAGTTTTACAGTAATCAGATGATTTTGTAAAGTTTACCACCGTTTGTATTGATATTTTATCAAAAGTGATGATGAACGTGTTGAGGTCCATGTTCGGAGTTTGCAGCAGCTCTGCTGAGAAAGGAGAGGTCCATGACACTATTAGAAAAGTGTTTGGGAACGAAATGGTGTTGAAAGACAATACAGATAAACATAACCAGTGAGATCCACTATTTTAATAAATTTCACAAGTCTTACCCATATAAGTACTGTGCTATAGCTGTACACGTTCCATTTGAAGCTTTGGTCTTGCAATTGTAATGCACAACGCAGCGTCATGCAGCATGCCGCGCCGGACACTTAATTGTATGGAAAACGTCTAGTATGATATTTTGTTACGTCGCAGTCTGCGTCAGCGGCGAAGAGCAAACGCGGTACTCTGCGTTGTGCTGCACACCGCAGCGTTGTGCGTTACGATCGCTGAAACGCTGCTTTACGAAGGCTGTTTTGCCTTATCTTTGTAATTGTGCATCGTACACCAATCGTACGCCCCCCTTTCTATCTATAGGCATGTTATGAGCTCCGTAGCTTACGCACACAAACATAGCCAAACCACCTTCGTAAAATAGACTGTAGAGTCGTGATATAGAATTCTACGCGACTGCCGATAGAAATCGATAGAGACAAAAAAGATTCTGGGCAACTCACTCGTCCACGCGCGCTTTTTTAAGCAGCGTTACGGCGATCGTAACGCACAATGCTACGGTGTGCAGCTCAACGCAGAGTACCGCGATTGCTCTTCGCCGCTGACGCAGACTGCGACGGAACAAGAGACCATACTAGACGTTTTCCATACAATTATGTGCCCGGCCCGCATGTCGCATACCGCAGCGTTGTGCGTTACAATCGCGAGACCAAAGCTTAAGACAAAGTAGTACATACTCGTATTTTGCATATATTACAGTATTAATCATATAACAATGGGCCATTAAACACAGTGGACTGTTTTCTGCAACAAGACCGAAGACGGGCTCTTCTGTAAATAAGTACAGATCCATTGTATTTTCAGAAGGAGTAGATATGTGAGCCACATTCGAGACAACCTCTCAAAAAACCTCGACACGAAGGTCGTGAGCCACAAGAAAACTGCCAAGAAACATGCGCCTATTGCGCCGGAGGTAACAGTTTTGTATGGATTCTAAAGCCTATTATTATACTTTCCAAAAACAATTAATCCATCTTTTTATCTAACATGCATTTATTAGAAATTTATCCGATAAAAGAGGTAAGCAAAGTGGTTAATGAAGTCACTTTCTCCGATTTTAAGATTGAGTTTTTATCTAACTACTCTTTCAGTTATTTGGCGCACTTAGATTTCAAAGTTTTCTTTGTGTTTTTTTTGTTTAGTAAACACATTGTTACATTTTATAAATTTCATTTTTATCACGAATTTGATATGTTTCAAAAGTTACCTAAAATAAAAAAAACAAAACTAGGTATTTTAGTATTCATGGCGTCTCTTGTGATATTTTTATAGCCATATCCTTTTATTAATTTTCACATTTGTTCTTACCTTGAAAATTAACAGTGGTAAAATGTTTCAGACAACCGAAGCAGTGGACGATAGGAACGGAAGGATCGGACCGAAGATCGTAGTTTTTGACGCGTCAACAGGTTAGTTCAGTGAACAGGTAAATGCACATGATTCCACCTCATTCAGATCCTACTTTAGCCTATAGTAACTTGGTCTTCGAAACTTTAAGAACGTTAATTTAGGTACATAATAATATACATTACATGGCCAACCCTATTGTTGTGATTTGGTGTGTTTTTTGTATGATTTTGATACAGAACTTTTAGAGCCAATTGGTTACAAACATACTTACATACAAATCTTTCCTCTTTGTAATATTAGTATTAGTATAGATTGTATGTATCCCAGGAACAGGCCGTCTAGTTCTGGTTGGAGATGAGAGGGTCAGTGTGCAAGGTCTGTCCAGCTTTGCCACAATTCGTGCCACAGCGTGCATTTACTCCGGCAAGTGGATGTATGAGGTTCAACTTGGGACTAAAGGCATCATGCAGGTATTTTTTAAATGAAGAATTCTGATTTACGTACATGGTCTTATTGCATAAGTAAATCTGTCTGTTTGAACTGCAGCTAGCCAAGATAAAATTACATAGCCTAGCCCAATAGTCTGTGGATAGCAGGAGTAGGTCCACTAGTAGCATTCGATTACTGAGAAAAGCTAAAAAAATTCAGCAGTTGGATAAAAGTAATAGGAGGTAGGTAATATTTAGGTATTATAACAGGTATGTACTACATGGTTTTTGTTGTAGTCTACGTTTCGTGAGCCAAATAAACTTTTTTGTATTGATAATTAAATTAGATAAATATTTCTTATGAATGTAAGTACCTACAGTCATGCTACGTCGTAGCAAAAGTCTACCCCGTAGTAAAAAAATATGTCACTCAAAATAAATATTTCCTAAAATGCCATTTTCTTGCAATTGCCTTTAAGTGCAGGGTAATTTCGATACTTTACAACACGCATATTTCATTTTCTTTGTTTCAAGAAGCAGCTTGTAATATATTCATTTTCACTTTATAAAAGTCAAGTCAAGTTTATTAATATCAAATTACTGGCGACCGGCCAGAACTGGGCATGACCAAGCAAGCAGGGAAATTCACGTAAGAAAACTTTCAAAGACATGATTTATCTGAAAACTTTAAATATTCTATTATGGCGCTTGAATTGAAGGTCTGATTTTATAATTATGTTTTTAAGACTTTTGAAGTAGCATGAATAACAGAGTTTGTATTTCGTTACAACCGTAAAATCCTCAGAGATCAATTTCGAATTATTTTGTGAATGGTGGACTTTTTTTTTGTTCAATTGAAGAGACTAACAGCTACAATGCTAAATTAGAGTGAAATAGACATTTTATATAAAACAGCCGATTACAGGTCTGTCTAAAAAATTATAATCGTTTCATCAGATCGGTTGGTGCACATCAGCATGCGTGTTTTCCATGGACACAGGGGTCGGGGACACGGCCCATTCATACGCGTACGACGGCGGCAGAGTCCGCAGATGGAATGTAGCTACGTCTCCGTACGGGCAGCCGTGGTTGCCCGGTGACGTGATCGGCGCATGCGTCGATCTGGATCGGGGTATTATGGAGTATTACAGGTATTTATTACGGTATCGAGTTTCCGAGAATAAAAATGCGAATGTTGTATTGTTCTGAATTTTGAAACTACGATTTTCTGAAATG
This sequence comes from Eulithis testata, assembly GCA_947507515.1. Taxonomy (NCBI): domain Eukaryota; kingdom Metazoa; phylum Arthropoda; class Insecta; order Lepidoptera; family Geometridae; genus Eulithis; species Eulithis testata. The sequence goes on along the minus strand of OX382218.1, from coordinate 4,582,276 downwards.
ATATGATAAGCTAAGCCACGAGTGTTAATGACTGGAATCATAAATTAAGTTCAACTCTGTGTGATGGAGAAATGAACTCAGATCAGCTTACTTTTCAAAAAAATATATATAAGTATTATATCAGAAATCTAGTTCCCATAGTACAAGCTGTGTTTAGATTGGGACTAGAGGGCGATGTGTGAAATGTCCAAGAATATTTATTACGGTATGTTGCCATACTACAGCGTTGGTTAAATAAATAAATATCCTTGGACATTTCACATAACCTCTTTTAGCCCCAAACTAAGCAGAGCTCGAATCCTAAACTAAATGTTACCACTTTTGATGACATCTCCCAGTAACATAATTATTCGCTAAGGAGTTTAAATAAACAGGAATGACAGATTCTGACGTAGCAGTTATTAATCTGTCAAGCGAAAATAGCCCTTGATGTTTTGCACGTGCAAATGATATTCAGCCTTAGAGTGGTTAACCAATTTCTTGGTCGCCTATACTTCGCAATTGAAACTGAATTAAAAATTAAAATTGAAAATTCTTTCATACGACAATATTATGCGATGTCGTTACACAATTCCGCAATTCGTACACGAAATGACCGTGACCCAAAGGCTAACAGAACTAGTAAACAGTAAGCATAACTCTTTAAACAACCGGTGCATTCGGTCCACGACAGAAATAGGAAAGTACAGTCAGCTGCAAAACTAGTTTAAAAACTCCTAGTTTTCCATTAGAATGTTGTCACTCCGCAATCACTAAGTCATCATCAATCAATATACAGGGTGAATTTTTGAGACGGGACTGTAAGGGCAGCTACCTTATTCGTTATAGTTACAGGAAAACGTTTTTAGGAGACTATCCATAAATTTTTAAGATATTCTGAACTGCATTTACAGATTTTGTAAAAAATGTACAGTCAGCAAGAAAATGGTCATTTTACACAAAAACTTTTTTTGATGCCAATCGATCTAGTTTCTTATAAGGATCAAAAGTCTCTACCAGACCGAATGAGGTTTGAGTACTAGAAATGTCAGAAATCGCAAAAAAAATCCCCATACATTTGTACGGAAATACACACCAATGCAGATTCCGTGTTCCTATTATTTACAAAATACGCTTCAATTAAGTCCAAACGTTTGCGATTTAAAGACATTTTTTAACAAGAATTACATAAATTACAACTAACAATCTAGAATTTTCTCAGCACAAACATGAATGACCTGAAAAAACCCAAGAATTCGAATCGAATTCGAAGTTTGAAATTTAAAACTTTTTTACTTACCTACTTTTTCAGCCAGTCTTCTTTATAGCGGATTATAGCGAATCTACCCATATCAAAAAGTTTGGCTAATTTAGAGGTTTGACTCTTTTACCTACCCAAATGTAAGGGAAAAGTTTTTCGGATTTCCGACATTTCTAGTACTCAAACCTTAGTCGGTCCGGTAAAGACTTTTGATCCTTATAAGAAACAAGATCGATTGGCATCAAAAAAAGGTTTTTGTGTAAAATGACCATTTTCTTGCTGACTGTACATTTTTTCAAAATCTGTAAATGCCGTTCAGAATATCTTAAAAAATTATGGATAGTCTCCTAAAAGCTTTTTCCTGTAACTATAACGAATAAGGTAGCTGCCCTTACAGTCCCGTCTCAAAAATTCACCCTGTATATAAAACTCTTTTGAAGCTGACATAGAATCAACGCACAGCCTAAACTATACGAACTAGAGGTATAAAATTTGGAGGGTAGTATCCTTTTATAGTGTAGGGGTGTACTAAGAAAGGAATTTTGAAAAGTCACACTCTAACGCGAGCAACGCCGCGGGAGACGGCTAGTCTAGATATATATTTACAAAAAATTGTAGATAAGTGTTTTATCAGCAATCTAGTTTCAATAGTACAAACGCGTTGTGTGAAATGTCCATGAATATTTATTTATTTAATATTTATATTTAAGCCCAGAGATACCCATATGGCCTCTCTGTGCACCCAGAGAGCCCAGAGTGGGCATAATATGATTCAGTCACTTTGTGTTATAATAAATGCAAACCTGAAAGGGTCATCCACTTTTATCGTCGACTGTACAAAAGCAATTTTACTGTACAAACCGGAAAACAGCAAAGCACACATTGCACAGGAAATGGACTGTGATACGTATTTGCCAAGGTCAGTAGTTTGTTTATTTGAATTTTTATTCCGTTTTTATGGTGATTTTATTTTTTATCGGGTCCACGCATTTACAAAATCTAATTTAAATTAGAGCTTCTTCTTTTTTTAACTATATAAAACTATTTTGAAGCTGACTGACAATCAACGCACAGCCTAAACTATAATAGAATAGAGTAGAATAGAAAACGTTTATTTTGTGTCATAAAAAGAATCATACATAAGTTCAGAAGAATAAAAAATAAAAATAGAAATCTAATATTATGACAACAAAATCGGTCGTCTATAAGTCCTAGAGGTATGAAATTCGGAGGGTAATATCCTTTTAAAGTGTAGTGGTGCATTAAGAAAGGATTTTTTAAAAGCCGTGGGTCTAAAACGTTCTTAAATTAAGATCAAAGATTATAACCAAATAATGCGCATGCTGCTACCACGCGAGCAATGCCGTGGGCGACAGCGAAATTATTCTTAAAACTATGCCACATGGAATAAATCTATTTCGTAATTCACTTTTGACACAGAGTTAGTAATAATAGGTAGTTGATGAGTAGTTTTTTTACAGGAATGGCGTCTCAATGGGCATAGCGTTTGACAAGGTGACCCATGGCTCTGGTCTGGCGTACTTCCCCGCTGTATCTTTGGCTATGCAAGAGCATCTGTACGCCAATTTTGGACATGTACCTTTTGTGTAAGTGTTTATTAACCCTCGACCGAAAAACTGAAAGAGTGTTTTATTTTATAAGCTTGACGGTGTTGTGTTGTCTGTTTTAATAATCGTAGCTCCAAAAGTAGGAATTGAATGCGGGTTTTTTTTAAAGCTGGTTAAAAGCTGGAAATTGATGCAGCTGATGTCAAGTTATGAGGATATTTATGAGCTCTACAAAAAAATATTTATCAATTTTTATAAAATCGGTTTTCTTGTTTTGAGCGCTATGAAGTGCACTTTTATGTAAGTATTTTGAAGGCAATGCATTTTTTAATTGTAAGCAGACTTGGGTAACCACTTATTTATTGATTTATAGGAAAACCGACAGCACATAACATAGATTAGGTACAAAAATGGAAACAGTAGGCCAATTAAAGGTTTTCACGAGTAGAAAAGAAATAGATACAGAAAAAATTTGAACAAAACATAAAAACAATAAGGTAATATAAGAGCAGAAAGATAAGAAAGTAAAAACATTTTGACAAAGAATATAGAAAGGAAAAAGGTTTAGTGTTAAGTCTAGTAAGAGCCTCATTATTGCGAAAATAAGTCGCTACTCAGCCGCCGCCTCACGGATCACGTAACATGACCAAATTTTTTTTTTAACAGGTTCCCAGTAGAAGGTTTTGCTCCACTACAAGCAGCGCCAACTAAAGAATGCGGACGCGCAGCTCTTCTGTTCAAATCGCTTGATGCCTTGATCGACGAGATCACACGACTTACTGACTTGAAGGCTTCGCTCACTACTAAGAGCAGCAAGGTAGGTAAATAGGAACTAGATAGATAGAAAACGAAAAAGGCTTTCTGCACAAAGAAAATTACGACTATACAGTATCTACAATATTCACAATACTAACTTCCGCCCGTGCCTTCGTTTGCGTCTCGTTGGATCCCGTTAATTTTCCGGGATAAAAAGTAGCTATGGGTTAATCCAGGTCACTGACAATATATATTCCAAGTTTCATCCAAATCGGATCAGTAGTTTTTGCGTAAAAGAGGAACAAACATACATACATTCATACATAAAAAAAAATAAACAACAGAACAGTAAAACCACTGAAAAATAATTTCTTTTTTCTTTATCTTCTATTATTTATTGTTATTAGATCTCTACTTACAAACATCTTATCTCGATGTCTTCGCAGGCTAAATCTGAATCATCCAAGGCAGCTGAAGACGAGGTGGCTCTTCGCATCCACAGTTCCAACTCCGTGTACAGTCCCCGGGCGTCACCTCATTCTATCGTAGACTCGCAGAGCGCTGAAATCAAGAAGATGTCTAAAAAGGTAAGTTGACTAGTACCCTTGTAACTTGCATTAAGCCTTCGAATCTCACCTAGATCTGCAGTAACTATTTGAGATTTTGCATTCTTTTTGCAAACTTTCAGTTCAGTTCAAATGTCAATACAAATAAAATATGCGATTAGATTAAATTCGTCTATTGATAGTTTTGAAGGGGGTTGGGAGTGAAGTAAGCAAAGGACATTATTTAAATCCAAACGCGAGACGTCGTCGCATCGTCAGTGCAAAACTTTTCTTTAAGTTTTTATAGGTACAGTTTTTTTTACAAAAAATAAACGAATGTAATCTATACAAACTCGTGGTACCATTAAACTTTATTTTGTTCTGGTAAACGGTGAAGACAAACATCGTATGTTTTTGTTAATATTTAGCACAATAATAGGCGCCCTTATTGCTAAAATTAGCCCTCTAATTGGCTCATCAGCCACTTTAAGCAGCTTAATTCACAGCTGGTAATCTTCCAGAAAATAAATAAAAGCGATCTCTATACTTACCGTAGATTTTATTACTTGATATAAAATAATATTTTTTCACAGGCATTCCTAATGTCTTTAGCAAGGATAGTGGTTATAGAACTCGGGGCAGTACTCCGCTTGTCCTACGTGGTAGTAAGCGAGTTGCTGCCAAGACTGCGCGGCGCTCTGGGCCTGAAGACACGAGGAATACACACCGATCAGCACGCTGCTGAGTTCTTCGCCAAAGCCAGGGAAGAGAAGTTTGTAAGTATTCAGCATAGACTATAAATAAGTATCGAGAAAGCTTATTTTGGCGTAAATCCAATAAAAACCTTTGTGTTTACACCTTTATGTGAAATCTGATTTGTAATTTTCTACTTTTCTAGTAGTAACACACTTTCTTTTCTCATAAATACTCCCTTTGTCAGTTATTTACCTAGTTCCAGTGTTACGCATCAACATTGCGGACTATTAGGTACCCCTATTATATTGGAATGGAACCTACCCCTGATAATATGTCATTCTACCAACGATGCGAAGACGCTAGTCGCAAAAAGCCAAAGCCGTATTAGATCAACAATAATTCAAAATATTATAAACCTAAGTACTTACCATGAAACAAATCTATTTCGTCAAGTTAGTCAAAGGTTAATAGTAGATTATGCATTAAGGAGATAAAGCAGTGTATTATGTCTCGGGCGATATTTTGAACCCCAAGGACGAGGGATCCTAGGGTTAACTCACGAGCGAAGCGAGGGAGTTACAAGCTAGAATCCCGAGGCCGAGGGGTTCAAAAACGCCCGAGACAAATACACAGCTTAATCCCCAAAACGCATACTCTACTTTATATAAACACTGCGAGGCAATAAAACATAATACAATTAAAAAGAAAGTACTTAGGTACTTTATTAATTTTACAATAATGAAAGAAGACAAATATAGAAAATTAAAAGTAAAAGTTAATGTTAGAGACGTTGGACCAATTGTGAAAAGACAAAGTTATATTATTGTTGAAATCGTTGTAGGTTTTCATATACGCTTCCTTAGATCTTTCAGGAAGCAAGTTTCCAATGATATCAGTTGCTTCAGATTGTATGCATTCCGGTATCACATCACTTTCGTCACTGTCAGTTGACATTTTTGTTAAAATACGCTATTTTGTTACAAAATAACACAAAGATTTGCAGTTTAGCGCCTTTTCGTTCTATTTGTATTTTTTTTGTAGTGGCAAATTCTTCTTCATGCAGGTTTCTATGAAAAGTTTCATTCTAATTTTGAATACATTCTCCTTGATTTAGGGCTCTATGAAAAGTTTTCATTCTAATTTTGAATAAATTCTTCTTGGTGTAGGGCTCTATGAAAAATTTATATTCTAATTTTGACGTTTGGTCATGGATTGCAAGCATAGAGTAAGGGAAAAAAGAATAGAGATGACATACCTACGAAAAAAACGTGCATACCTAATCTGAGTCTGGCACAAAGATGGAGGCTTGCCGTAGAGCTGCGCGCACTATTATCGATATCGATAGTTGAATTGCACGGTGTTTACAGAATTTAAAAAATTCGCATATGAGTTTCTTTTAGATTTCTTCATAAAGGCTTCTACGAGTAGTACACACACACAGTGCCGCCGGCTTAGGTTGCCGCGTGCGGCTCAAGGTTACTTAGCTTATTGATTGAGTTTCATGCGGACTGCCGGGGCATATGTGTAGGAGCCTTAGTAGAGTATCACTATTACTGATCAGCATACTACGCATTCATAATTACCAATGGAAATAATAAATAAATAACTGCTACTACAGATTTTTTCTGGTTTGTCGGACTATACCTACTTATTCTTTATTAATCTATCTTCTATTATTTTTCTATTTAATATATCAAAATGAATCCTATTTCGTTGTCACTCAATAGCTCGAGGATGGCTGGACCAATTTGGATAATTCTTTTTTTTATGTTTTCTAAAAGTTCGTAGATGGTTCTTGCATTTAAAAAAAACTATGGTGGTACGTAGTGCGCCCGTGTCAACTTGTTACTAATATTATAATACTTAAGTGTAAAGGGAAATTACTCAGGTATAATTATTTATGAACTACTTGGCACGATCATTCCTAATAAAACGAAAATTATCATTTCAAACAGGTTTAATAAAAACTGTAAAAGCCGTTCCGGTTATAATCAAGTTCTAAAAATGCCTTTTACAAGTAAAATAATTATGTTCACAATAATCAAATATAAGGGTTCATCAAACCGTCGATCCCAGTCATAATCAAGTTCGAAAAATATTTAAAGTTCGGTTAAAACATGGCTCTTCAAAATGCAGGGAACAAATGAAAATATGTTTCGTTGATCTATTTAAGTTTTCCAACCCAATTACATCCAGCCACTGTTCTTTTTTTTTTAGATGTCGGCAATCTAAAATAATAAAAAAGAAATCCGAGTTTAATTATATTCACCTGTCGCTAAGTTATCGATATCGATAAAAATAAAAATGCCGTACTACCGAAACTCTATTTACAAGGGAGAATTATTTTCTTATAAAATCACATAATATTAATGGTAAAACAGTAAATGATTACAGAAAAGCAAGAATATCATTTTAAACATTCCCACTAATAGCAAAATCTTTCAAAATAATAGGAAAAACAAGATATTTTGAATGAATTCGGTAACTTGCCTGTGCAACGTTCTATTGGGATGTTTTTTATGGTGTTTCATGCGGCAACCTAACACACTGCACCTACCCATAATAAATGCAGTATTCTGCAAGTTCTAGCACTACTAACAAGCACAATTTTCGCGTAGAACACTAAATTTTCTTGAGAACACTGAAAAAAACAAGTCGCTATGACAACTGATGTACTTGATGTTGGCTGTGCTAAAACATGGCGACCGGCCGCAGGGAGAACTGTTCATAGAGATGTATAATGCCTGGTCCATAGATTCCTAGGTTCATGATTGCAAGACGCTCGTATATTCAATGTTGTTTGCATTCCAAATTCAAATGTCATAATTCCCTAGGGGATTATAAAATTCAGTACATTTATAATGACCCGGCTAGACCATAGGACACAAATGACTGGCTTTAAGTTGAGTTTGCATGACACATATGCCATTGACGAGCAGGTGTTATATAAAAACTATTTCTCATTTGATCGTTACGAAAGCCCAAACGTTTATTTTCAGATACAAAGATGTAATTTGATTCTTCCAATATCAAAAGCAATTATAGTCTTTCAGCCAATGAAATTCCTAAATCGTATTATGACTGAAATAGCACTTCTAAATAAGATTCGCCTTTTGACCTTTTAACTTCGTATAGTGTGGGCGGGTTAGGGTCAATTCATATTGATTTACAACAATATAATGTTTCACGAACACTGATGTTATATATATATCAAAATTGTTTGACATTTCACGTAGCAATATATAAACTTGTACTGTGGAAACCAAACAAGTGATGATAGAATACGAATAAGCATAGAATATCTGTCCCAGCGTATCAGTATTGCTATTCAGTGTCTTGGGCACGCTTCCGATTGCTACTGATTTGGACAAGTTGAGCTATCGTTTAATCGTTTGCAACGGTTTGTAGATAGCTCAACTGTTTCATGTGTATTTTGTAAATATTGTAAATACTATATTAGTCGTAATTTTCTTTGTGAATAAATGCAGTAAATGCATAATAAATGCACGGTTTGTAGATAGCTCAACTGTTTCATGTGTATTTTGTAAATATTGTAAATATGTACTATATTAGTCGTAATTTTCTTTGTGAATAAATGCAGCAAATTATTAAAGATTACTAAAATATTCTTTAAAATAACAATATTTTCTCCGTGTATGCCAGATGGACCTAGCTGTAAAGATGCAGGTACAGCCACACCATAGACTCTGCACAATGATGGACCTCCTCTGGACATTCCTGGATGAATCAGCGCTGTGCGATGTCTTCGAGCATTGCATCGTGAGGGAGTGTTTACTGTTTGATCTCGTATCACCGGTAAGCACTTATCTCTCACTGTTTCAGTCCAAGGAAGTTACAGTACAATTTTTTTTTGATAAGATTAACTTATCAAGCCTCTGGTCCACGTGATGTGAAACAGTTACCCCTATAACAATTCTTCTTCTTCTTCTTGTGGCTGCAACGAATTGGCCAATGTCAGTGTTTATTGGCGTTTACTTGTTTACTAATCTTTTAACAAAAGGCGGAGATCTGAGTAGATAATGTAAAATGGCCGTTGAAGTATGTATAACAACAGTTCCACATCCATCATTTTAAGACGTAAGGATGTCAAGTCACGTGTGCCTGGTAATTGCACCGGCACCTTCTAGCTGGAACACAGTAATGCGAGCGTCACTGTTTGGCGATAGAAACATGTACGGTGATAGTACTTCCCCTGACGAGCTCCAACAAAACCCTACTATAGATAAGTACTACATGGTACTAAGTTTGACTTTGCATGATCACGTTTGAGTTGACTTTAATTAGAAATTATATTGACTTGTACTTACCTTACACGCAAAAGCTTTGACTATTGGGTTGTGTGACACATAAGTTACGTAACGTAAAAGTTTGGATTTGGGGTGTTTGTGGTTCAACCACGCTGGACCGGAACAGTTTGTTTGAAACTTTTCGTGACCTACTTAGAGCCACAGAAGTAAACACACAGGAATGTTTATTTGGGAGACAACTTTATGGGCGGCGGCAGCTAACACTTTTTTGGGAAAAAGCCTTGCTTACATTTGTAATTTGCTTGCCCAAAACAATAGCATTTTGTAGAACAGACCTTTGCAACGACAGAACGGCTTAGGTGAGAGCGTAGCACACTTATAAGTTCCTTTATTTATATTTAGCCCTTTGTGTCCCACTGCTGAGCAAAGGCCTCCCCCCATTCCTTCCACACACTCAGATCTTGGGCTACACTTTGCCAGTCGGCCAAAAAATGGTCAAGTTCGTTTCGCCATCGCCTCTACATTCGTCCATTCGTCTTCTCCATTTAAGTTCCTATACCTACAAAAATAAAGGTACCTAACTATATGTGTTTGAAAAATAATATGTAATTTACCAGGATATGAATTTCACGCAACAAATGGAGGGCGTCTACGTTCTATGTGGCCTCATGCAGCATCGGGAGACCAGGCACCATCTCGTCAAATACGTGTTCTTCAATAAAATCACGTTAGTTATTTTAACCCGTGTCGTGTTATTGCTGGGCAATTGTCTCCTAAACTTCCTAAAGTATATTCTAAAGACTGAATTCTATAAGGATTTGGAAAGTCTGAGAAGTCGGTGTACGAAAATCAACCGACGAAATTGTTCCTTCTAGAAATGGTAGCAGTTTAGAAAAAAACATTGTTTCCAGATTCGACAACTTTCTAAACGTAAAATGCCCAGACGATAGTGTACTGCGAACAGTGATAAAGAGTCCATGGTGGCAACGACCCACCTCTGTACACGGAGAAACTGATCCTAGGGTTGCTGGTAATATAATTATGTTTTATTAGACTTTAAGACGATTGCTTTTATCTTGCTTATGAGAAGTTAGGTAGAAAGACCTTAGATTTGTGGCCAGTTGACAAAGTTTTTTTTCTACCGAATAGAAGTTTGTAGACAGTTCTTTAGACTGTCGAAAAAAGAAACGAACAGTCTTTTGCCTTGACAAATCGCTGTCTTGGTTGGAATGGAACTGGCTTATGCATAGGCGGAACTAATGCATGCGATGCTATCGAAGAGCTTCGCCGATAGGAGCCACACGCCATATTCAAAACTGTTTTATATTAGGAACATATAATTGGTACCTTGCCTGTCAATACTCTTTACCCGACATTAGATTCAGCTTATGACACGTGATTCTTGTGATTTTATAGTTACGTTCTTAGGAGTTGTTTCAGTTTTAGCCGCTATAGCCTGACATTGATCAATGAATTACAAACATTTAAACTTTCAATTAAAAAAGGAAATATATTTGCAACAAGACTACATTTTCTTTTTGCTCAGGTTTTACAAAGTATTACAGATTAGAACAGACCAAGTTTTTCTTCAAAATGTAATAATGGCGAACCTTTTAGCCTAGCCTTTTAGCATTATTCTCTTAGTCAGAGTAATGGTTATCGACTCTGACTTATCTGTTTTCAGAAATGGCGGAAAAGGGAATGATTAAGCATCCATTCACTCCCGCTGTTACTGGTAAATATCTTGAAAAGATATCTAAGTATGTGTTTGCCCAGTAGGATAAACGTGCAAAATTACTATCGTCAGCCTCGTGAGTTTTTTCAGCATGTTTTTTCTAAAATAACTGTCGCGAAGTGGTATTCCACAACTGAAAATACCAACTAAATAAACCCGTAATCGTGAGCTCGGGATAGTTATCTCGTGTTTTATCTTTTGCATTGTTATCCAGATTAAAATTCGGTCGAGAGAGACAAAACACTGTGTAACTTTTCCAAGATGCATTTATTGGAAAACACCTAGAAGTATATTTCTGCAGTAGGATAAGAAAAACTAAAAAAAATACGTTTGACCACACGTTTTGTTAATAAATCCAAACCTGTGCTTATACAAGATTTGAAAAGCTACAATTTTGCAGACAAAATCTCCAAGCTGCTTCCCTCAGCGCAAGACGACGCGGCTCGCGAGACGCAGTATCGAAACGACTGCAGCAAAATAACCAGTGCTATAGAACCTTTGGAACAGATTCAGGTATTGTAAACATATTTATTTAGGTACCAATTTACTAATTTATTAGTTGTTCATACAAATAGTAACCATTATAGTGGAGCACCACGTTGGGCGCCACTATAATTACATACAAATAACAACCATTACTTTTCAGGTTTCTGAATTTTTAATATCAATATTTTTTTACAACATTCCTTTTTTTTCTCTTTCATCGAACCACCATTCAAAACGTCATCCTATTAGGTAGGTCGAATACTTTGTCACCAAAATAGTTTTTACTAAAGACAGTCTTTGCACTAGTTTAAAAAATTTACACCATTGATCGATAAGGTATAATAGTGGTTTTAAATTGATGTAAAAAAAAAACTTCAATTAATTTCTTATCTGAATGGCCTTTGCAGTGTTGCCCGCAATTTCGCCAATGTCACGTTTTGTTAGACCTTAGCACGAATGAGAATGATCGCTGGTGAAATGTAATATTCGGCGGAGAATTTTATTTTTATGAGAGTCTATGGCGCGTAAAGTCAATTTTGATATACAAGTTTTGGTCTACAATTCACCAAAATTTTTGCCAGCTGGTACAAGCATGGATTATAGATGTAACACGTCCTACTGCTAAAATTAAAGCAGGTCCTTATAGTCTTTGGGATCATCATCTAAGACTGTAAAATCTGTAGAGTGCTGTCTTTATTGGTGGGCCTTGACCATTATCCAGGAATCATTCCCAGTCAAGTTTATATCTTTGGCTCTAACTCCCTAGCCACACGTTGGCAGAACACAAATACATTCTATGCTGCTTGAAATAATTCATGATGTGCACAAAACGCCTAAAGTTCTAGTTCATGAGTATTTTTGTAAATCTTATCAGTCTTCATTTTACGGCTACAACTGTCCCAACAATTTTCTACTCCTCAAGAAACTTGCTGTTTTTCTTTCTCCTTATAATAAACTATGTACAAAGTTTTTCCGAGCCCTTACTCTTGTTCAGACCACTGGGAATCGAATGAACTATGATTAAATGTGAAGCGTAGTAAACTAAGACGCCCAAGGCACTGCGGAGGATATTATACTTATCTCGAATATAAAAACAGCGGTTTATATTTTATTTACTAAGGTGCAGCGGACTATCACATCACAAAATGCCATGGAGCTTTGGAACCTTGCGCGAAGCTAGACTTATATCTTGAATATATAGTATGGTGGACGATGGCTCCTTGTAAAGCACGCATCCCCTCAATATTGGTTATATACGAGGAAAAAAAAACAAGCGAAAAATTTGGTTCTAGTTGGAGTTTCTGCTGATTCTGCTAGACAACACAGACGGCACAAACATGGTGCCTTCAACCAGGAAGATATATCTGGAGAAGTTCCGACGGTACATTATGGACAACTGCATTTTAGACATGGTAATTTCAGGCTTCTATTAATAGGTACGGCATGGTATTAAGAGAATCCATGGCCCGTACACTGATAAAGAAATCGTTACTCAAGTATAGATTTAAGTAGAGAATTTCACACAAAAATCTATGCTTGATTCTGGTTCAGTGCTTGAGCAGTAAGGGTAAGAACTCACGAAGCGGTTTTTACCCGCGCCCGCCGCGGTTGCGAGCCCGCAGCCTTTGTAGAATACAGATATTCGTGTAAAAAATGAAAGCACATTTGACGACGCGTTTTACGGCCGCGGTGTGCGCTTGTGTTTGCGGGTACCGCTGCACCGGCGGCCATCTTGTACCGGCGGGCGTGGGTCGCGGTCCCGCAGCCACGGCGGGTTGCACCCGGGGGAGGGGTTACGGAAATCCGACGCCGACTGATCGTTTAACCGCCCGTATTGCGATAATCAACCGCCAAGTTTACGAGCGATAATCGCAACCGCGACGGCTGCGTAACCGCACAAAACTGCGGTCTCGTGAGTTTTGAAAAAAGGCTGCGGGGCCGCAACCGCGGCAGGCGCGGGTGAAAACCGCTTCGTGAGTTCTTCGCCTTAGTCAGCATACGGCCCTTAATGTACAGTTGTGCTCTCTATCAAGTGAAAAAATACTCTGGGTAAACCACAGCTTAGAATTTCCCGAAGTTAGATGAGGCTGGCTAAGCTGTGAGAGTGACAGTAACTAGAGGGAGCTGGGTAATTTGATTTGACTTCATTTATTTCTCATTGGCATTTATAATAATACTAGCTTCCGCCCGCGACTTCGTTCGCGTCCCGTTAGATCCCTTTGATTTTCCGGGATAAAAAGTATCCTATATTACTTCCAATACCTCCAAGAATAAGTGTAAAAAGTTTCATGATGATCGGTTGAGTAGTTTTCGCGTGAAAGCGTAAGAAACAAACTTACATTCACATCATTTATAATATTAGTATGATTGCACTTTGAGAACGTCTCATTCGTTATGACAAGTTTGTCCTGTCCTGATAGCAAGCAACCTCGTATGAGTTAGTGGCCAACTCTGGTGACGGAGTTTTTAGGCCGCCTTAAGGCCTCCGTCATGCCTTAACGACTGCTAGAGCCGGGACAGACAGTTGAACGTGTTAAGTTTAACCTGTCCTGATTAAAATAAGATTAAAAACTAATTAAAATTATAATCAGCATATTTTCATGTCTACTATTTTAAAAGCTATGAAGTTATTTTAATAAAAAGTATCAGGAGCATATATTGCAGAGGCTGTTCAATATATCCCGCAACTCTCCTGCCATCTCTTGGTGCTGTCACGCAAGACTTCTTTCTGCGGTCATAAAGCTGTGGGCTGACAGCCCTATTGGGAATCCGTAAGCATTGTTTTATTGAACCTTTTTTGGGTGTTAATTTTAGCTGACTGACCCATTTTGGCTCTTATTACCATTGTTATAAAGCTGATAAGAACCCTAGTGCTGAGAATCTACCAGCATTGACATTTTTGCACCTTTTTCGAGGTTTATTTTTAGCTGACTGACCCATTCTGGCTCTTATTATCATTGTTATAAAGCTGTGGGCTGAGATAGGATGAGAGCCTTATTGGGAAGCAAGCGTTCAAATTTTTGCACCTTTTCATGGGTTTTTTTTTTGCACCTGTCAAATCATTTTTTGCTAGCCTTTGCTGTCCCTTACCTATTTACCACTGGCTAGATCTACCCGTATTTTTCTACTCTCTTCGATCCTCGACCAACAACCCCTATTCAACTATAGAGAAATTGGTATCCTATGAAAAATATTGGCAGGAAGTCAGCGTATGGAGAATGTTCAAAATCGTTCTGTGCAGAAATCAGAAGTCGAAGTCAAAGTCATATTTATTTGAAACGGGTATATGACTTAGCTATTTAGATATAGAACTAGCAGCGCCTCGCGGTTTCACCCGCGTAATTCCCGTTCCCGTGGGAATTCCGGGATAAAATATAGCCTATGTTCATCAGGGATAATGTAGGATTCTAATGGTAAAAGAATTTTTTTAATCGGTCCAGTAGTTTCGGAGCCTATTCAATTCATACAAACAAACAAACAAACAAAAAATCAAACCTTTCCTCTTTATAATATTATATTATATTATATTATTATTATTATATATATAAGTATAGAAGTATAGATTAGTATAGACTAGTATAGATGAATATTCTTTCAGTCAAATACCTCCACACGTTCCCGCCAAAACCTTCATCGACGGTGAGCTGGATTTCTACAACGTGGACCGATTGGGTGGCGTTCTTCCCTTCCTAGTCCGAACATTACGGTAAAATGTGCTTTATTATCTCCTAAGCAGCTTGCAAAGTCCATTACCGTAACATTATTAACTGGTTTCCTAGCCAAGTTGACACTAAAATCGCTAGAGAATTTAAAAAAATAACATAATGCCTACCTATTTTTTTTGTTTTTTTTTCACAGAATATTTTCCTTTAGGCCGGGTTCCCACTACGCCGCGCGCCGGACCGGAAAATCTGCCGGGCCGGTAAAACTGCCGGAAGGGCTAGTGGCTGTACATTTATATAGAGCTATTCACATTACCCGGGATCTGGCATTTTTGCCGGTCCGGCGTAGTGGGAACCCGGCCTTACCGTTTGAAAACACTGGCCACGCACACATTGCATTCATTATAAATGATTTATTTGCCGCTAAAGAGTGCTACGTAAGCTGTAATTGCTTAGCCTTACCCTAAAATCACCAACAATGATTAAGCACTTAATAGAAGCGCCGAAACATGAATTTTACCTACTCAGTTTTAGAGGTTAAAGTTGTTTGATGCGAATTATTTTTTTCGCAGACAAGACCTTGTCAGTGTTTTGGGCGAAGATAATCCGTTTATACAAAGCTTTGAACCGAATTATAACAGAGCTGGGGGCATTGACACAGGTACAGCAAACACTTAGCAAAATCTCGTAAATATATTAGATAGATAGACTTATAACCACCCCAAAGATAGTACAATGCAATGAAAGAAACGTATGTACCTACTACTATGAATGTACTACTATTTTATACCTTAAGACCTCACCATGTAACATAATAATTGCAATAAATGATATGAATATGAATATGAAACAACTAATTACTTAACTAATAAAAAAAATATCTTTACATCTTTTAACCACCACTTTATTTAAAAAAAAAACCACTTTATTGATTTTTTACCAACTCATTTTTAGTATATACCAAAAACAATACTGTGATCTATTAAATAAGTACTTAACTTTATTCAAAATATTATGTAGAAAGTTATTCATTGGTTTAAATATGGTAATGGACAGGCGTCATGGCTCAGTCGATAGTAGCTCTACCTTCTGTGCTGTGGGTCGTGGGTTCGATCCCCACCGAGAACAAAAATTTGTGTGTTGCTAACATAGATGTTTGTTCTGTGTCTGGGTGTTACTATGTATCATATGTATGTATTTACAAAAAAAAAATGTATCTAAGTAATGTATCAGCAATCTAGTTCCCATAGTACAAGCTCTGCTTAGTTTGGGACTAGAAAGCGTTGTGTGTAATGTCCAAGAATATTTATTTATTTATTATTATAATTAATCGACGGTTATGTCGCTGACAGTATTTCACTTCATGTTTGTATTGAAACAAATTATGGGACGAAACCGTAATAGAAATATTTATCAAATTGAAGTTATTGTTTCGTCCCAGTGGGACGAGATACCCGGTAGTCCGAAACTAGGATAACTCTCAGCGTGATCGGCGACAGTGCATTAGCTCGTGGATTACCCTCCTCTTCGTTTTTTTGTTTCTGTTAGGTACCTTTATGTTTGTTATATTTTCTATGTCTGCTCTGGGATTTCTGTGTGTATGTCAAATAAACAAATCTGTCTATCATAGAGCACGTCCTCATGTGAGCTGATGCATTTCTACCAGAGATTTGTGAGGTGTGCGCGGTTTGTGGGCAAAAATTCCAAGATATATGAAACAAGGACAAAGTTAGATGTCCTTGTTTTTTATAGATCTGAACTTCCTGCTAGGTGTGAGCGAGATGGCTGCTGGTTCGCCTGGACTGGCGACACTTCCCCAGGTCATATCATCCATGGCTCGGTTCATGCACCAGCCGATGCCGCCGATGCCTAATAGGTGAGTGATGTACACCATCATGGTAGAAACTGTCAGCGCCATCGCTTTAGTTATTTGAAATGAAGTGATTCTTTTTCTTATTTTATTTGGAGTTATTTACTTTTGATGAGCACAGGCCTCTTCCAGAATGATCGATTTGGTTCCACATCCAACGGCTCCAAGGAACTTTCGCTAGGACGTCCTGAGCTGTTCTTTTTAATGCATGGTCTCTACTCTAGATCCTTCTTCCCCCCAACTGCAGTTGAAGCTAGCTACACCTTCTTCTCGACAGACTTAGGTTTTATATCCACCAATAGGAATCGTTTAATATCAAAACAAGCGATCCGTATTGGTGGATTTCAAACACATCCATAGCAACGCAGCTAATCGTAGCTCTGGTGGATAAACACTCTGAAACCTAGATCTTATTCGAATTGTTTTTTTGGGATGTGAGGGAGCTACACAAGAACTCTAGCTCCAATTGTCAACCTCCACCAGCACGCGGTACATTCTGCAGTAACCTACGAGGCTCTGACGACGGTATAGCCCATCGTAAATTGACACAGTCAAATTCCTGGCCGCTGACGGGCAGCAGCGTCAACGGTACAAAGACTGTGCTCTCTGCGATCGCCAACCCGCATGCCCAGAGTGGCGATTAAGGCAAACCCTCCCAAAATAAAGACCGGGCTCAGTGGCGCGTTTTGGGAGAGACCTACGTCCAGCAGTGGACCGATATAGGTTGAAGATGAGACCCCTAAATATCTAAAGCCGTCCAAATGATGATCGAAGGTTGCTATATAGTAAAACAATTAGCTTCTCCTTTTTGTATGTATAGGTCGACAGGTGAAACAGCACTCGCTCTAAAAGGAGCCAGGTCTATGATGCCGGGAGCTGGATCCATCGACGTCAGATCAGCTCACTTGAGGCTGGTGGATGGTCTGTTAGCGCTCTACCACGGAGCTGCTATCAAACACGCTGAGAAGGTAAAGAACTTCTGGTCTTAGTGGGTCTTAGTAGTAAGGTCTTAGTGGATGAAGCTGTTTATGCTGGATCTAAAAGGAGGCTTAAGAGTTTCTGGTGTAGTTTGCTTAGTTATTCCTTGGTCAGCGATGAGACAGTCGTAATGCAACAGTAAATAGTTACGTGTGATCTGTATAATTCGGCAGAGACTTTGATATAGAGATGACATCAAAATGATGTCAAAAACTTGATACAACAGTGAGTGAAACGAGTTTTCCCGCGAGAGTCCTGTTAGACCTCTTCTCTATTAGAATAAAATCTTTGAGTTACGTACATTGTGCGCTATCTCTCCGTAGCTAGTCGAGCTGCACTTAGCTGCCGTGCAGTGTAACTCTCTGTTACCTCTACCTTCCCACTCCTTTACAACGCTTACAGTTAAGCAACATTCTGTGCACTCACTGTTTGGATGGGTGACAGCATTTATGAGCGCACCCATCCAATTAATTATATATTTATTGAGGTACTTAACAACAGACATTACCTACAGTTATATAAATTTGAACATTATGTTGCGGTTAACTCTATAATTTCCGGTTTGGACAGCATTGATAACCAAACTAGGCGGAATAAACGCGGAATCTCGATCCTAACTGAATCTAGCTGAAACGACTAAGGAAGCAGTTTTGACGAAAACTCACTACAGAAATGGTTTTTTCGTCCCACTTAACCAAAAGCACCCAGAAGTAATTGCTCCTCTGTCTGAAACGCCCCATTCTCTATCTAGGGTTGCTAAATAGATTCGGGAACTAGGCCGCTAAATTTTTTTTGTACAACTGAATAATGGAACAAGCCTATCTAATATTAAGTGGTAACTACTGCCTAACAAGCCTATCTTATACCACTGCCTAACGATGCAGTGCCTCGTCAAGCATGTCCTGAGGACGTGCTCATCTATATTGTAGAGTATATTGTAATTAAGTCGTCAAAAAAGCGTAAGAGCTTAAAAATTAAACCAAAAAATCACGGAGACTTCAAATAAAAAGACTATTTCGGCCTCACTAGCATAACCACGCATTACTAAGTACATGCAAGTTGTCAAAATCTGTTGAGTCGTTTATGTACTACAAGAAAGATTAACAAACCCTACCCACGTACATAATTAGACTAAAACTCTTTTAGGTTTGCGTACTTAGTCGTGTAATAAATAATTTTTAGTAAGTAATAATTTTTGATAATTATATCCACGCGCTGCCTAAAAACCTTGGACGAGTAATTCGTCCTAGCTAAAAACTCATAAGCCTTATTTAATAAAACCTATATTGTATAAGAAAATACCAAAATACTTATTTTTGTATCTCTTTTGTGGGAACCCTATTCGCTTCAGAATTCAATTTCCATAGGATGATCATTAGAGAGGTCTGACCTAACGCCGCTTGCTCTTAATTACTAGCTTAGGTAATAATGTGTATAGGCAAGTCAATTGATATTTAAGTAACCGCTAGTCCTAGAAAAAAGATATAGTAAGATAATTATATTATTTAATCAAAAAACAGAATACATTTTAATTCAAATTGTGTACCACAGTTATTTTCAAAAGAACATCAACATACCGTCTAAAAAGTTACGGAATTGCTCCTGGCTATTACAGCCGTAAACCAATTTTAGTTTAATTGAATTTTAATTTTAATTATCTTCCTCAGTTGTGTGAGCTAAGAGACAATCAGCTCGACATGGCGGATTGCCTGCATGATATCGAACACCGAATCGCTTCGATTTCTGCGGAGTTGCTTATTGGAGAAGGTACACTTTAATCAATATATTTTCCTGAAATTATTGACGGAATCTGACGCATGAGGGTGAATCTCTTATGCCGATATTAAATGAAATGAAAAATGAAATGAAATCCATTTATTCAACCCATTTGAGTACAAACACAGATAAAACAGAGAGAAAAAAGTAAGCCAGACAGGTAGGAGCAAAACAGAGTAAGTGGTAGGAAAGGAGGTACAAATAATTTCAAACAAAAACAAATAAAAATAGTGCTAGTTAGTCCTGTCCTGCTCTGTAGGTACCCTAGTACGGTTGAAAAGGTTGTTCTCAGCATATGCTGCCCCACATGCATGGACCATGAGATGGAGCAGCGCTGGTTTTCAGAAACAACCAAGGGAGGATTTCGTGGGCAAAAAAATATTCTAAGTCGTTACCTCCAATAATCCACGCCTCGACTCGACCTCGAAAAGTGCTTTGGCAGTAATGTTAAAAACTAAAGCATTATTTCAAGATCGAGTCGAGGTTCGAAGAAAACACTAGAGCAAGTTATTATAAGTTAATCTGTGTTAAAACAACACGTTCAAAAAGCTGCACATACAAGTTTAATCACTAGACCAAACTGTGAACCAAACAGAATATTAATTAGGCTTTCAAAATCTCAATGGAGTATAAGTATATTCTGTGAATCTACACCACATACCAATGACAGGTTTCAACCACAATACCGAGGGCATTGAACTGACCGTTCATTTTATAATAGTTTTTGAAAGTCTGACAGTAAAAACGACTGATTTATTTCATTTTATTTCAAAGTGATGCTGGCGATTTTTCAGAATAAATACCCAAAAAAGCTTGAACTTATGAATATCTGTAGGAACCAACGACATTCAGTCTTTCTCTGTTTTTGACTTACCAAAGATATTTTACCACAGTTTATTTTGTCAAAAAAATATGACTTTTAGCCCCAATCGCCCTTTACCAAAGATTCGGTCGTTATTCCTCCTCTGCATTAGTGTGAAAGCTTGTGGTCGGAAAACATCTCCCACAGTTTGATTCAATACCTAACAACTGACTGGACTTGAGCAAACTTGATTTTGACTCAATTGACATTGACAAGATATAAGTATTTAATAAAAGAAGCCTAAAGTAATTTATTTCAGGTGGAAAGGCGTCAGAACAGCAGAAAACGAAAAGACTGCTGACGGAGAAGATGTTAATGGAGCTGGAAAGATCCAAAGCTGTCTATGAGGTAACTACAATGTACGACGATTTTCATTCTAAACATAAGTAGTTTTTACTTATGTTTAGAAGTTTTTTAATCATCCGTAGCGCATGCGTAGCAATACTACGAGATCTTTTTTCCCAGGTAAATTTTGAAATAGTTTTCAACATTATAGAAACTTACTGCACCAGTATAACTTGCTTCACAATGGTCAATGAAATAACCATTGTCAATATGGTTATTTGTAGGAGAAGCTGGAAGCTGGTGCGTTACAAATGGGCTGGGTGATCGGCGCCATCTGGACGAAACGAAGGCAACACGAGCTGGCCAAGCATTTCTCCGGAACTCTGCATTCGTTGAGGGTTGCTTCCGACCCTGATTATGCAGCTCATGTTCAGGTAGGCACCTATTTAATGCCTTGGGATTGGATGTGAAACACTGATAACTCTTACAGACTACGTTGCTCATGTTGCAGGCTACAGTGACCACTACCCATCAAGGGGGCCGCACGCGTGGTTGCTTCTATAAAATATAATTTTAAAAAAATTATAGGCACAGAATAAATGTTAATATTATAGGTGCTCAAGGCACAGAATGTATGCGATTTACTTTTAGTACTGGAACACAGTAGGGCTACTCTTGACCACCGCCGTTTCAAATTATACTCCGTTCGCGGAGACAAGGTAATAGTGAAATCGTCCCGTCCTGTTCATTTTCATACAATAGTGCAAGAGAACGCGCGCTCTATCAAGGCTCTATCCTGTTCATTTTCATACAATTAGAGCAAGAGAGCGGGCGCTCTATCCTGTTCATTTTCATACAATAGTGCAAGAGGGCGCGCGCTCTATTAGCTTGTCTCCGCGAACGGAGTATAGATCCGGATTTTGACAGTGTCATTTTGTACTGAAAAATTACACGACTTCTGTCAAAATCTATGGATCCAGATTGGAACTGTGGTCGAGAGTAACCCACCTGGTTTTTTGACAATTTTCCATGAAAATCTATGCTCGGCTTGAGTCACGGGGGCAAATCAAGGCAACTCCAGACATTGAATGTAGCACGTACTATTTTTCATGCGATAGGTACCTACCTCAGGTGTTTCAGGTAGCAAGTAAAGAAATACTGCCCGGTAAAAGTTCATTGTTGGGCTCATCGAGCTACGCATCACTACAACTGGAGTACACGTCCAGCTCTGATCAAAGGTAAATTATACATTTTACAAAGACACCTCGGGGGCCTTATACTCACTTTGTCTGAGTTTTTACCCTCACTTTCTATCTCAGTATGCTGAATGCTTCGGAGCTTACGCACACAAACACAGCCAGACAGCCTTCTTGAAATAGAACAACCACTGCCTTATTTCGAAGACTAGTATTAGGGGAATTAAATACTTTGGCTGGCATTTTTTTAATATTAAAAAAGTTACGAAAAAAGAGACAGAAGTATTTTAGTCTACTCTCTATTCCATATTCTATCTTTATATTTCTTCTCTTCCATAGATATGTCAATTTATTTTCAAGGGCACTCGTGCTAAACCACTAGAGTGTAGGGTGGTCAACTTACGCGTAATCTTGTTTCATTTCACAGCCCTCAAAGTCCTACATCAAGAGCAGCTACTCCTAGACTTGGTTCTAACTCGCAGACCGGATCTACAAACCGTTAGTTAAACCACCCACCGTTTTATTTTACAAAAAAAAAAAACATTTGGACAAGACTCGCAAGGGACCGAAAAGAATGACGTAATAAAGAGGAGGCCTTTACTCAGCAGTGGGTGCAAACGGGCTGAAATGATGATGACACATTTACAGTATTACTTACAGTATAATACTTAGTGGTAACCACGTCCATTGAGTGACGCCTCAGAGGGATGGACGCAGTAGGCCTGAGTGGTAATGCAATGTTAAAAGTATAGGTAACTGCATCAGATTGCTCTGTCATATTTTCCCGTAAAACTCCTTTTTACCAATCTAAGCCCGTATGCTGATTCACTGCTCAAGCACTGATCCGGACTCAAGCATAGGTTTTTGTCTGAAAATTTCTACTCAAATCTTTACTTGAGTAATGATTTCTCTATCGGCGTACCGGCCTAAGGTGTCTTAAACAATAGATAAACAAGGCCTGTCAAACGATCAACGACTAAGTACCCCATTTAAACTTGGCACACAGTAAACAAAGATTGCAGGTTCTAAATTCCAAGTTTAAAATAAAATAGAGATCGTTAGTGACCCTAAATAATTGGTCGGCCTAGAAAATAATATATTTCAAACGTAGGTCATTGTTCACTAATTTATAAACGGTCGGTTACTTGATCAAGATTAGTTTGCTAACCTTTCTTTGAGGAAGTACTTAATATAGTAATAGTTACGTAGGATTTATGGATAAATCTCTTCTAAGAATACCACACGAACAACTGAAAAAAAACCGGCCAAAAAAAAGTAAAAAAAAAACTTGTATAGGTACCTACCAAAATTACTGTGCTTTCTTTCGAGAGGTCTATGAGAGGCATGTGTAACAGTTACGAGCTAATTAATTTTTAAATTCCGACTGGTACTGATTTGGACCAGTTGAGCTATCTATAAATCGTTTGCAACGGTTTGTAGATGGCTCAACTGTTTCATGTGTATTTTGTAAATATTGTCAATATTGCTCTTTATTCATTTTCGTAATCTGTTGAATCTAATATTCAACTGTACGAAAAAACAAATATCAGTTATTCGTCCGTTAAATGTATTGGTGAACACTAGACCCCGTATCGTATCTTTTAAATTGCCTGGAACGGTTCCAAAAGCAGAATAACAGTGGCATAATTTGCACTGACTCTAAAGCGCCATCCAAAACGCTTCGGTGTCACTTTTGAGCCAGAAAATTGGATAGTATTTTTTTCGGGATATCGTACCCTGAATACGTAATCAGCTTTTTGTCGGCTGCATTCTGATTAGGCGAATCTAACGCGGCTGACTGCTTCCCTATATATTTTACATGGAGCATTCAGCGCGCACTAACTGGTACGCAGTTTGCGGCGTTTTGTTTGCCTAACTATGGCCGTTTCCAATACTCAATCGAACTCTGGTTTTGCCTTATACTTAGGGTATTATCATAGCAACATAGCTTATTTTATCAGAAAATATATAGCTCTCACGCAGATCGCTACCTAACCGAAAGGGTCGAATATTGGGTTTGGCCGTTATTCAGTCAACAGCCGATTTGCGCGGCGACGACAAGCAAACTGGCTACAAGTCGCAGCTGAAAGTCAGCTAGCCTACAATCAGTCGCGAACTATTAGATATAGTGGGACCGCAGCCTTAGTTAGTTATTCTACGGCAGATTATCGAAGAGGGAGA
This sequence comes from Eulithis testata, assembly GCA_947507515.1. Taxonomy (NCBI): domain Eukaryota; kingdom Metazoa; phylum Arthropoda; class Insecta; order Lepidoptera; family Geometridae; genus Eulithis; species Eulithis testata. The sequence continues at coordinate 4,558,172 of OX382218.1, read as the reverse complement.
ATTTATTCTGGGATATGTCCCTTTGGTACTACTAACTTCGGTAATTTTGTTGAAACGTGTGGGAATTTTCGATTTGGACCAGCATTATCTACTTACGAGTAACTAAGTAGGTACGTACATCTTGCATGAGGTATGCAAATTAAATATAGGACTAAGCAGAAAAATACACATTGAAATTCTTTAATTTAGTTAGAATTTTTAGATACAGTAGGTACATTCTAAATTTCTAAGTGACCTCACAGCTGCGACTATGTAGACGCTATGACTTGGTGTTTGTATTGAAATTGTCACAGCGACGACGCGGCGCTGACCCCAAGTCCCCACTTAGTTTTTGCAAACTTTTGCAGAAGATATCTAACCCGTGAAAAATTGCTAATTTTTCCTAGGGTCAGCAAATAATACAAACTAATGCAAAATTAAAACTTTCAGGGCCTGATAGCCAAGACTTTACGGAATCGCTGTTTGCCTTCGTGCCTGAGTACCACGTGGACACGATGCTAGAGTTATGCAATACTCTGCGGCTTTACATGCATCCTACTGTGCCTATACAGCAAATACCAGGTATTGCCTATACCTAATGCTTATCTATGAATCTGACTGTTCATGAATCTGGGTGATATTAGGAATAAATGTTAGGATGTTTTGAAGAACACCATCGACGGTATGCAAGCGTTGCTTTTTACTACATTACATTCCTACTACTACATTAAAAAGGCTATGGCGGAGAGCCCCCCAGGAACTCATATAGCTTAAGGGGGCGCTTTCCGGATTGTAACCTCGTACTTTCCGGATTGTAACCTCGCACAAAACGCTAGTTGGGAAGACGACCATGGAAGTCACATTCCCAACAAAGAAGACTGGAAACTAGCTGAAGCCATTGTTACGGAGGAAGCACTTTCGTGGGCCGTAACGACATTCGAGCCGTACAAAGCGGCCGGCACAGATGGAATCTTCCCGGCTCTTCTACAGTGGAATTTCACAAAAATCGAGTCAGTGCTGACTGCCATCTTCAGGAGTTGCATTGCCTGGAAATACATCCCCCACGCCTGGAGGGAAGTTAAAGTAGTATTTCTCCCAAAGCCAGGCAAATCAGACTACACCCAACCCAAATCTTTCCGGCCCATAAGTCTAAGCTCTTTTCTATTAAAGACTCTAGAAAGACTTTGCGACCGACACATACGCAGCGGACCACTGCTTAAAAACCCCATAAACAATAAGCAACATGCCTATCAATCAGGTAAATCAACGGAAACAGCACTTCACAGCGTAGTACACAAAATTGAAAGCGCGCTAGAATGCAAGCAATCGTGCCTCATCGCGTTCATCGACATCGAAGGGGCCTTTGACAAAACAACCTTTCCGAGCATAGAACAAAGCCTGAGGAAACAAGGGGTCGAAGACAACTTAAACGAATGGATAAACAAAATGCTCTCAAATAGGGCAGCCCTTACACAAAGCTCAGAAGTAACAAGATGCCTTGTTACTAAAGGTTGCCCACAAGGAGGAGTACTATCTCCTTTGCTGTGGGTACTTGTAGCTAACGAACTTCTAGAATCCCTAAACAAGGATGGGCTACATACAATCGGCTACGCCGACGACATAGCCATTATGATATCGGGGCTCTTCGAGTCGACTCTATGCGAGAAGATGCAAAGAGCACTCCGAATCGTAGAGTCGTGGTGCCACACCCATAGCCTAACAGTAAATCCCACCAAAACAGAACTGGTTCTCTTCACTCGAAAGCTGAAATTGCCAAATCTGAACCTCCCCTCCTTATTTGGAACCAAACTGACGCTCAGCAAAGAGGTCAAATACCTTGGAATATGGCTAGACAGTAAACTCTCATGGGGTAAGCAACTAGAACATACAACGACAAAAGCCACAAACGTGCTATGGCAGTGCAGACGTGCCGTCGGCAAGGATTGGGGACTAAAACCAAAACTTTGCCTATGGCTGTACACTGTCATGGTTAGGCCGGTACTGACCTACGGTGCCGTGGTTTGGTGGCCAAGAACAAATCTAGTCACAACAATCAATAAGCTGCAACAGGTGCAAAGGCTCGCGTGCTCCCTCATTACTGGGTGCGCGAAATCTACACCATCAGCAGCGCTGGACATAATATTAGACCTAATGCCACTCCATCTACATATACAAAAAGAGGCAATGGCATCAGCGCTAAGAATAAAATCCACAAACCAATGGAAAGGTAATGCAAAAACAACAAACCACTGCAAGATTCTGGACAAAGCCACACGAGCCATCCCGGAGGCTTTAAACGGCATTGACAGAATAGCGACAACATACCTCACGAGTAAGAAGTACAAAGTGGAAAATCAAGAACGGACGGAGGATCACACGTCTACTCCCAACGTCTATCACATCTACACAGATGGCGCCAAGCAGAAAGCAGGAGTGGGCTGTGGATTCTACTGCCCTGAGACAGGGCTATCTCACTCGCAACCCCTCAGCAACTCAGCGACCGCTTTCCAGGCAGAGACCCTAGGGCTCCTCCTGGCAGCCACAGAAATGTACCGGTCCACAGCGCCAGTAACTGGCGCAGGCACTGCAAACGAACCGGCACAACTAATATTTATAACTGACAGCGCAGCACTCATGAATGCACTGAGCAGATCTGTCACAAGGTCAGAATCTATTGCAGCATGCCACACTGCACTTCAGAATCTATCTGATAAACACACTGTCAAGATAAGATGGACAAAAAGCCACGGCTCATGTTCAGGCAACAATAAGGCAGACTCATTAGCAAGAGAAGGCGCCAAACAAACGCCAACTGCAGAAAACACAAGTCTCTGCAGACCCACCTCGGCAGAGATAAGAAACAGACTGAAAATATATTCCAAGAAGGAACATCAACAACAATGGGAGCGCAGATCAGACTGCAAACACACAAAAATAATGCTTCCTGCAACGGACGCGCACATCACAACGACACTACTAAAGCTAAGACGCGAAGACTTGAGGATGATGGTGGGTATAATCACGGGCCACTGTGATCTGAACTACCATCTCCTCAAGATCGGAGCGACAGACAGCGACCTCTGTTGTGGCTGTCTTCAGGAAAAAGAAACAGTAGAGCATGTCTTGCTACATTGCTCTGCCACAGCAGAAGCCAGATCCAAAACGGGACTGCAGGAGCTGATCGGGTCTCGCTCCTTGGCATCCACAACACCACCGGGGATGCTGGAACATTGCTGTCATCAACCCAAAGTCCTTCTCCGCTACTTCAAGGAGTTGGGCTGGTTGGGGTGAGGTCAGCAGGGGGACAATGCACAATACACCCCAACGCGGGACGTCAGTGCAGATCTTATTCCCCCACGACGAATTAGAATTAGAATTAGGGGGCGTCCATTAATTACGTGAGGCACCCCTAATCTCACGCGAGATTCTTCAAGACTTCTATTTTGGCTGTAAACGTGTTGGATTATTGAAAAAAAAAACACGAAAACGCACGTGTCGATACAGCTAAACAATCGAGCGCTACTTCGCTGCTCTGCGAAGTTCGGACGAATACAACAAATACAGATTGTCTCAGATTTGACCATATAAATCTAGAAAGAATTTTTCTCGCAACTTTACACCGTTTTCTGCGAGAAAAATAATTACGTGATATTTGCCAAGACCCCTCCCTCACCCCTAAGTGAGATTTGGAAAGATGTAGCTTGATCCCCTCCCCCCCTAGGACACCTCACGTAATTAATGGACGCCCCCTAATATGCTACGAGATAATTATAAATATGGAAACACTACTTTGTGTTTGCCATCCATGCGATTTATACACTGAAGCGATCTGACCAAACTCTAGTTAAATGCCTGTACGGGCAGATTGCAATAGAAACAAAGGGGATATTAAAAAGAAACCTTTATGCAGAATGGGAGGAGCTGGTGGTATCCTGTGCAGCATTCCTCTGCGCTGAGTTTGCGGATCAGAGGATAGTTCTGGCGAGTACGAGGGAATCTCTAGTCCAGACCCTGGCTTCCTTCGCCACGCAGCCAGCCACTATGAGAGCTATTGAGAGAGTGCCTATTAAACAGTAAGTGGTACTTCGATTCCTATTACAGTTACAAACCAGAGGATAGAATGTCTGGTGTAGACTTTGACTGCTTTCTCTGCAACATATGCATGTAAAAGAATAAAGAATAAAGAAAAATAAACATTTACCTATTTGTGACAAATAGGTAAGGTAGAATACAAAGAGAACACAGTACAAAGAAGAGTCCCGTGCCTTTTTCTGGTCAAAAAACCATGCCATTTGGCAACATGATTCTATTTCAGACAGATGTGTATGGTCGAAGAACTAGTGCGTCCATATCAGAACCGCGCGTGGGCGCAATCCAACTGGGTGCTGGTCAGGTTCTGGCACGGAACCGGCTTTGGCTTCCGGCACCGGCAATGGCCTCATCTTGCTGCAAGGTAACTTTTATATACTTCTGAAAATTTACCACCTGAGACCACGCATTTCAATCGTTTTTCCACTGATTATCGTAAAAAGCGGGAACAAAGGTTATCAAAGGGTGACTACGAACTGCAAGGCGGGTTGTTGATCGCCACCTGGGTAGCATTTTACAACCAAAACACCTATCTACAGTTTAGCTTAAATAAATAAATAATAAATAAATATCTTTGGACATTACACACAACACCCTCTAGTCCCAAACTAAGCAGAGCTTGTACTATGGGAACTAGATTGCTGATATAATACTTATATACATTTTTTTTGTAAATACATACTTATGATACATAGTAACACCCAGACACAGAACAAACATTTATGTTTTGCCACAGAAATGTTTGTTCTCGGTGGGGATCGAACCCACGACCCACAGCACGGAAGGCAGAGCTACTACCGACTGAGCCATGACGCCTGTCAAAACTAGGTTCCTTCAGTAGTATGCAATAAATATAATTTTATGCTATAGTTACCATAAATTTTCTGTACAACCCTATCTTTCTTTCTTAAAAGAAAGCACTTTGATGTAATTTATCTAACGATGATGGAAGAGGATGACGTCACAACTTATTGGAAGTCATTCAACATTTCAGATCAATCCGTTCCAATTTATTCAAGCGAAAGGTTTTGGGATGATTGAGCAGTCGTTTAAGCACAGATTTTCTAACATACAATGACCGCTATAACATGATCATCATCATCACCATAGATGGTACTGCCGAGTGAGTCTTGGCCTAGTGCAGTATTACCAACTGGCTTTATCTTGGGTATTTCACCGCTAGCACCCAACTTTATCTTCTAATCTTCTTCTTCTTCTTATAAATATGTATATAAAACTCTTTTGCAGCTGACTCACAATCAACGCACAGCCTAAACTATAAGTCCTAGAGGTATGTAATTTGGAGGGTAGTATCCTTATATATAGTATAGGGGTGCACTAAGAACGGAATTTTTGAAAAGTCGCACCCTAAAGGGTCTAAAATTAATATCAAAGATTTTAATCAAATAATGTGTGCTACCACGCGAGTAAGGCCATGGGCGACAGCTAGTAGGTCCATATACAGTTATATGCAGTGTTAAAAATCTTGAACCGTATATTCAGACTACATATATGCGTTAGATGTTATTGTACCGAAAAAGACAATCATGATATTTTTTTGCGTATGATTCAGGTTAATAAAATTATTATTTGTCAGCAAATCAAGTACCGATGTTCTTTTTTTTATATAATTATGCCGTTGTAATTTTGCAAAAAGCAGATGGCTGACGTCATGTTATGTGGTTGCCACTGCCATACATACCTCATGAAGCATGGCATGTGGCAACTGCGATATTTCGTCCAGCAAAACTAGGACTAAATAAACTGAACAGTTAATAACGGTCACCGCTTTTTAAGAAACTACAAAACAACGCTTTGTCAGTAAGCTACCAATGTCATCCATCACAAAGGTACCTTTGAAGATAAGATTTCAGATTAATACATCAAAAGTATTTTACAGGTAGGTACCATTAAATGCCATAATACCATTATTGAATGTCTTCCCTTGATCAGCATTATGTTACACGCACAGAATTTGCTTACCGGAATTGATTTGTATTATATTTCATTGGCACTGATGGCCGACTCGCACTAAGATCTAAATGGGTGGTAGAAGGACAGTCAGAGGACTGACAAGGTGGTCCTATTATGTCTACATAAAAAAAATCTCACTCTATATCCTACTAATATTATAACAAGGTTTAGATGTTTGGATTTTTGTGTTTCAATCACGCTGCTATTGGTCCGATTTGGATGAATCTTGGAATATGAGTGTGACCTGGATTAATACATAGGCTATTTTTATCCCGGAAAATCAACAGGATCAAACGGGCCGCGGGCGAAGTCGCGCGCGCAAGCTAGTTCTACATGAATTACTAAGTTTTCTTCCTAGTTTAAAGTTTTCTATAATCTACCAATATACGCCACAGATCAACAGGAGTGATATTGAATAGGTACAACGCTACTACGGGTCGCCCAAATAAACTAACTTTGTTTTTCAGTACAGTTTCAGTATATCTCGAAGGTCAACAAACAAAATAATAAACCAGATCTTAGACAGTGGGAGTGGCATCTTCAAGTAATGAGATGTCATTATTCCTAGAAGCCCCTCCTTGCACTAAAGTCTAAATTCACCAACACAAACGGATGGTTACGGTAACTTAAACAGATTTAGATTAACCTCTAGATTAGATGCAAATTTAGAGGTTATACACAGCTTCAGGGGCCACTCAGGGGCTGAGGCATGCTACAAGATATTTCAATCATCTCATTTCGTTGATAAGCAAAAATAATTACAGGTTTTTATTATAGTCGATGGAAACCACAGGGGTAATGTGTAAATAAATAAATACATACCTACTCTTGGACATTTTCCACAACGTTCTTTGGTGGTCCCAAACTAATCAAAGATTGTACAAACTATACATTTTTTTTAAATGATTTACCTATCATAAGATCATTAATTTATGTGTATTTGAATGCCTTTTTCCGTCAAATGTCTTTAGGACACTAAACATTGTTTAACCATTAGATAATTTGTTGGTGAAGTCGGACCAGCCAAAGTGGTCTATGGATCTAATTTGACCTAATTTATTCAGCTATTACGGCTAGGATATGTCTTAATTCCGTGCCTGTGGATAACAGTCGTGTCTTGTGCCTATTTTTAACCGACTTCTAAAAAGGAGGAGGTTCTCAATTCGGTTGTATATTTTTTTTTTAATGTTTGTTTCTTCAGAACTCCGTCATTTACGAACTGATTTGAAAAAAAAATTTTTATCTGAAAGGGTATGCTTAGAGATTTGTCCCATAAATTTTTTATCAAAATCGGTTTTGTAATTAGGCAGTTAAATAAGAATAACTGTAAAAAAACACGTCATACTCGTACACGATATTGCATATTTTGCTTTTCTGTGACTTTTCTGTGACGTTTACGAGCAATAGAACGTAAGTACCCACGAACAAATCTGACAGTCGCCGCGTTAGCGTATTCGAGTTACATTGCGCGTCACTGCCAGCTCGACTGCCAACCGTTGTAGTGTCACCGCCATCATCATCATCATCATTTGATGATGAAGGCGTATCAAATTGAAGTCAGGTTTTCCAGTTTTTGAAACTTATAAATTATTCTTCATTACTGATATTGGCCTGGTAGGTACCAAGTAAACAAGCAGTACTCTTTTTTTTTTAAATCTTTATTTTATTTACGATTTTCTCATGTTCTCATGTCAAAATGTACATTTGTCAAAAAAAAGCATTTTGCACCAGTTTAGGAACTATTGCATTATCTGTGGTAATGTTGTCGAGAAACCGCGCCTTTAAATTTTCAACTTTTGACATTTCTGCATGACTATTATCTCGTCCTCAGAGAGGTACGACGACTAAGAAATGTCAAAAGTGTACATTACGGCGCATTTTGTCGACAACATTAGGTACCACAGATAATGCAATAGTTTCTAAACTGGTACAAAATGCTTACATTTTGACAGAACGACATGACAAATATCTCGCGGTGCGCATCTTATAGGCCCGCTGGTTACGAACAATATATATATATACCTACCAAGTTTCAGTCAAATCGGACCAGTAATTGAGCGATTTTCAAGCACAAAACATCCAAACATCCAACCCCAATCATCTAAACTTTCACAAATGGTAGGATAGGAAAAGTTATTCAAATTGATAAATAAATAAATATTCTTGGACATATTACACAACACTCTCTAGTTCCAAACTAAGAAAAGCTATGGGAACTAGATATTGGATAATTGATATGGTAGGTTCCAAATAACACCGCAATAGAGCTCACCTTCACCACGATGTCGCAAAATTCAATTTATGAATGGTAAACTAACAGTACTACGAGATTCGAGCGATTACCATCTTAGAGACAGGTTTGTATGGAAAGTGACAGAATTAGCCATTCATAAATTGAATTTTGCGACATCGTGGTGAAGGTGGGTGAATGACCTGTATTGCGGTGTTATTTGGCACCTACTATAGCTTCTTTATTCCCTGAAGTTTTCGACAGTGGTGGCTCTGGCCAAGGTCAAGGGCATATGTGTTGATAATATCTGTATCTACTGTTGTACAGGTACGGAGACCGAGAGCCAACTGTAAACAATCTTGGAGCCAAAGTCGACGCGGGGCTCATGAGTCAGTGTTTTGGTAAGAATTTGTTTTTTGAACAAGAAAGAATAACCTCTGTTTATAAAGTGGCTCGCATCTTCTATCGTAAACAAAATAAAGTAAGACAAATTAGTCCATGGAATTAGTAAGAAACTTAAACAAACTTATTAAACTAGGTTACTTAGGGCCGTAAGATCAAAAGCAGTTTAAACTATGGGTTTCGTTAACTACGATTACATTTGATCGATGGATTAATCTACTGTCAAGTCGCGTGTCAAAGTGCCACCCATGGTCGATTAACTACCATTGATCTTATGAAATAATCGGAGACTGGAGGTTAAACTCTATCTCGTAGTTTAAACCACTATTGATCTTACGGCCCTTACTAGTATAAACTAATAGCTGTTTCGTTTTCTAGATTCTAGATGAGGTTTTATGACGAAAGACAAGACGATCTTACACGACTCAAACACGTCTTGAAGACGAAATAAGAGAGGCGCGGTTTTTTGCGCCAGATTTTTGTCCACAGACAAAAAAATTGTAAGGCTACGCTTGACCACCTGCACTGTTTCAAACTAGATCTGGATTTGTACAAAATTTGCGTCAGTTTTACGAAAAAATTACAAGATTTCTATCAAAATCTCTAGATGCAAATTGAAACGGTGGCCGAGAGTAGACCTCGAGTTTTTTTTTGTAACTAGCATTTTTAACTTGTTTTCTAGGACCATGCCCTTCTGATGTAATACAAAACCGCATCAGGGATTACCTAGGAGACCATCCGAAGGAATCCGCATCATTCCTCAACTCATTGCTCAGCCAGCTCAACTGGGCGTTCTCAGAGTTCATCACTATGATGCAGGAGGTTAGTTTTCGCCACCACATTACCTTTACTATAGTAGGTGCCAAATAACAACGCAATACACATCATTCACCCACCTTCACTACGATGTCGCAAAATTCAATTTATGAATTCTGTCGCTTTCCATACAAACCTGTCGCTAAGACGGTATCGCTCGAATCTCGTTAGTACTGTTTGTTTACCATACATCAATTGAATTTTGCGCTCTTAGTCATTCACTTAGTAACCTTTGTTTTGAAAATCTTTAACTTACTGCTAAGAATATCATCAATCATCAATATTATATAAAACTCTTTTGAAGCTGACTGATAATCAACGCACAGCCTAAACCATAAGTCCTAGAGGTATGAAATTTGGAAGGTAGTATCCTTATGTAGTGTAGGGGTGCACTAAGAAAGGAGTTTTAAAAAGTCACACTCTAAAGCGTCTAGAACGCGAGCAACGCCGCGGGCGACGGCTAGTGAAGACAGGCGTCATGGCTCAGTCAGTAGTAGCTCTGCCTTCAGTGCTGTGGGTCGTGGGTTCGATCCCCACCGAGAACAAACATTTGTGTGTGGCAAACACAGATGTTTGTTCTATGTCTGGGTGTTACTATGTATTATAAGTATGTATTTACAAAAAAAATACGTATATAAGTATTATATCAGCAATCTAGTTTCCATAGTACAAGCTCTGCTTAGTTTGGGACTAGAGAGCGTTGTGTGTAATGTCCAAAAATATTTTTATTTATATTTATTTAAGAATAAGAATCTGCTACACTCAAATACATCACCTATAGGTGAAGCGCGTAAGTCAGTTCACTCCCGGCAAATGTAGAGGGGTGAGGGACATGTAGGCGGGGGATCGCGTGTAGAGCAGCTAGCAGGTGTGTTTTTGACGAACATTTAGTCTGTTTGTCAAACAAAATTTGACAGTTTTGTCAAACAAAATGATCCGTCCGGGACCCTGTAAACCATGGACCTTATACCCAATTGGGTACAAGGTCGATGCTGTAAACTTTGCAGGAATTGATCTCATCTCATTTAAAACGGTTTACCTAGAAACATAAAGTATTATCGTGCGAGAAATCTCAAAATCGTTTTGTTTGACTTTCTGTAGGCAAATCTTTCAGTAAAAGTGTACGTAATCGTTTGTATGTGTGTTACATAACTATATCCTTTGAGATTTTATCTGTACATAATTATCAACGTAACGTATTGAATTATTCTGATCATGAAACCTGAAACTAAACAGTCGCGTCCAATTTTCAGCTAAATTGGAAGCATTGCTAATTGACGGTTCCGACGAAACCTTTGTTTTGCAGTTTGTAGGTCAATGTCAGACAATTATGGAGAGAGATTGAATTAAATATCTCTCGTCAATGCTTAGCGGTATTGTGTTCGTTGTTTGTGATACCCCATTGAAAAAGATGAGTGTTATAAGTTTGAAGCCTTAGTGAGTCTATTTTTCTGCGAACTCGTAGCGCTGAAACAAATGCTCTGATTACAATCGCTGTTTGGTAGAAATCAATTTTAGGGTCGGCAACGCGCGTGTGGTAGGTACCTCTGGTGTTGCAGGCGTCCATAGGCTACGGTAAACGCTTCCCATCAGGCGGGCCGTACGCTCGTTTGTCTACTTTGTTTTATAAAAAAAAACAGTGTAGCCGTTTCCAAGTTATGAGAATATTCACTAGTGTAGGGGGATTGCAGTTTGCAACATCTGGTTCGTGTTAAATAATTCAGATTTTATGAAATGGAAGCCATACTCTAAGTTCTGACGAGGACAAGTAATGATGAAGAGTTTTTTGCCTCCACAGATGGACCGTGTCCAGGTAGATGCTCAACTAGAGTCCCGTCAGATCAAACTCTGCGCGACTTGCTTCGATCTCTACCACGGACTGGCCAGAGCTTTGGAGATGATCATGTTCCTAGCACCCACACTCCTGACAAAGCCAGAGGCTTGTGATAATCAGAATGAACTGCTGCTCGGCAGGACTTGTCAGGTAATATACAGTCAGTGGAAGGTCGTAAAGTTGAAGTAGGCAGCCGTTTTGATACCTAATTAATCTTTTAGAACTAAATAGTCTAGGCGCATCACAAACTCTGCCTAGTTCCGCGCACAGCATTGTATTTGCGTTTTCAGATAAAATAAATTACCTAAATAAACTTTGATATTATTTTACTCATTCGGAATAGTAACTATTTCTTTCGTAGCAATGTCCTACGACATCGTAGCACTGCGCCAACGTTCCATAGCAAAGTGCTACGCCATCGTAGCATTGCGCCAACGTTCCATAGCAAAGTACTAAGCCATCGTAGCACTGCGACAACGTTCCATAGCAAAGTACTAAGCCATCGTAGCACTGCGACAACGTTCCATAGCAAAGTGCTACGCCATCGTAGCATTGCGCCAACGTTCCATAGCAAAGTGCTACGCCATCGTAGCATTGCGCCAACGTTCTATAGCAAAGTGCTACGCCATCGTAGCATTGCGCCAACGTTCCATAGCAAAGTGCTAAGCCATCGTAGCACTGCGCCAACGTTCCATAGCAAAGTGCTATGCCGTCGTAGCACTGCGCCAACGTTCCATAGCAAAGTGCTATGCCGTCGTAGCACTGCGCCAACGTTCCATTGCAAAGTGTTACGCCATCGTAGCACTGTGTTAACGTTCCATAGCAAAGTGCTACGCCATCGTAGCACAGCGCCAACGTTCCATAGCAAAATGCTAACACTTCGTAGAGCTTGAAGACACTTTAAAAAATGTTTATGACCTTATAGATCCTTATGGCAGTGGTGTCAAGAGTGTGTATTCGTGGCGGTGGAGGCGCTGGGTTTTCGCGGCTTGTGGCAAGGGGCTTACCTGATACTGACAGAGTGCATTACTACGTGGCACTAGCTCCTGTGGCAGGATGTCTGATCAGGATGCTTGACCCGAAACTTTCTCCTGACGTTAGTCTTGCAGATTTTAACTTTACATACTAAACTATTAATGAAATTCTAGATAATTAATTAGAGCATCAGTGGTCTAGTGGTCTTCCGATCCAACGTCGTATTGTTCAAATCAAGGTCTTATACCAAGAGTGATCTCATTTTTACCTTACCCATTAGTAAGGGATGGCAATAATTAATAATCCTATTAATATTATAAACGCGAAAGTTTGTGAGAAAAAGTTAAAACTACTGATCCGATTTGGATGAAACTTGGAATATATATTTTCCGTGATCTAGATTAACACATAGGCTACTTTTTATCCCGGGAAATCAACGGGATCCAACGGGACGCGAACGAAGTCGCGGGCGGTATAATTTTACTATAAGATTTAGACTCTAAAACATAGTATATACAGGGTGTCCCACGGCCATGTCACATGGAAGGAAAGTATCTTAAATAACGTAGACAGACCATTTTACTGACAGAAGACTTCCTTTTGATTTTAAAAACAATTTAAACTGCATTCAAAGAATTTTGACCCATCGCCTGTCTGAACCGGGAATCGAACCCACCAAATTGTAAAAACTTAACACCCGTTATTTTATGATACCAATTGAAAGTCTTAATCATAAGGATTATTTTTTCCAAGTAACATAGCATCTTAAATAAAAGGAAGTCCATGAAATTATTCATTTATAATTTAGAGAAAATTAGCTTTTTCTTTTACTTTGATATTTTTTGGTGGAAAATTTCGCTCACGTACGAAGTATTTTAGATATTTTAGATATTTCATTTATTAACCAACTTGTTACATAATATAACTTTGGCATGTCCAACTAATACAGATACAAATTATTTACTTAATCTTATCTAATTTTAACACATATACCTACCTACTATTATATTAACATTCGCTACTTATTATGTACCTATTCTATCAGCCTTGCTGTCTGGACAGGGGACTGTGAAATGTCCATAGACACTGTATATTGTATTTACTTCACACTGCGGTGGACGCTACCTGCTCCTGCAAATCGGAAAAATATTAAAAAATATATAAATTGTATTTATAATTTTAACGTTTTACAGCACTTGGAAAAAGTCACGAAGGCACTAATAACGGAACCACTCTTCAGAGTTGATGGCCTTGAGTACATGCTTGGGAAACCGAAGGGGAAACACTTCTCTTTCTACAAATGTTAGTAATTCTACATTAATATTGTTTCCAAACGAACTTTCACAAAGTTACAAGCATTATTGTCTAGTTTACCTACTCAGTTTTATTTAAGTCGAACTCACAAATCATAGGAGTCAACTAAGTACAGTGAAATCTCACTAATCCGGCACTATAAAAAACCGGAGGGTGCCGGATTATTGGAATGTTCGGATTACTGGATTATAGTGAAAAACTCATAGGTAATGAATAAAATAAAGCATTTCATAGAGGGAATAAATGTATGTAATGTATTAAATTAACATGCAGGTACTTATGTAATACGTAAGCACGTGCACGTGATAAGTTTTGAGGTTAGACTGCTAGTCGAAAACGCAGCGACCGAAGCGCACAGGTATAGAGAGGCGAGGAAGGCGTGGGCGGAGGATGCCGGATTATTGGACGTGCCGATCTATCGAAGTGCCGGATTAGTGAGATTATACTGTACTTTATTTGCTGTTACCTTGGTACAAATATAAACAACTAAACATTCTAATATCTTAACAACCAAACATACAAACAACCAAATATCCAAACACCCAAACATCTAATAGATAATAGGTTGGTATACACCCACCTGTGTTCTTATCACCAAACGCTTTCCAGACCCCGAAGACGTAACACTGGACGAGCTAAAGGCCCTCGAAGTAGTTATAGACAGACTCCGCGTGGCTCACGACGCGGTAGTCCGGGGGAAGTCGCCGGGGTCTAGCGGGGCTCAATCTGACTTACTCTGTACTATTTGTTACGCTAGACCCGCTGACACTGCTTTTAATCCGTGCGGACATCATTCTTGCAGGTATTTACTGGCATGAACTCACACAAATACATTTATGGCCTCAATTAGGCCAGAGCCCCGAGTCTGCATTCGCAAAGCGAGAAATTTTGTTGGGAATTGCACAATTCCCAAATGTCCCGGTAGAGGCGCTTATCTGGACTTCATACAAAATTTCTTGCTTTGCAAATGTGTTTGCGTGTGCTATAATCGAGTCGAAAGTCAAAACAAATGCAGACTCGGGGCTCAGTATGCCCATACAGAAATCGCTACTCTCGCTCGAACATTTACATTTCTCAAAATATAAAATCAGTGAAGTTATTTATGAAAAATCATATATCATATATGCGGTGTGCAATAACATAACACAAAGTTCAGCATGAATATCATTTTGATTAGGGTAAGCCCTCCCAAAATTTATGGCAGTGGCGGTTCTTGGGACGAGACGAGACCTACGTCCAGCAGTGGACTGATATAGGGTGATGATGATGATGATCATTTTGATCCAAACAAGTTTTCTAAACGAAAAGAAGAAAGTACTGAGTACTAAACAAATAGTTTTTTGGTCGGAAAACTTATTTGGATCAAAACGATATTATGCATTCCATCCCAATCGTTTAGATGGATCAGTCCATGGACGAATTAACACACGTGTGTTAATTCGTCCTTGGATCAGTCCTTACCTCTAACTATGAGATAACGTCCGTGGACGTGCCGTATTAGGTATAGCATTGTGCTGTGTGTCATTCACCATTATCATTCCCGTTAAAAAAGCTCATTTATACTACACCTGCTTGGAAAGTACCTTGATAATTTATCAAATTTACGGTAGAAAGTACGTCATTGCATATCGAACAAATATGCGGGAAGAAAACGCATCTGAGCGGGAGAGAAAAGTGTATGAAAATCCATTTCTTACGTGGTTTTTCTTTTTTAATTTTTGGTAAGACTATGCGCCGGTAACCTAAATATCAAAAGCCAAAAACTTTTTAAAGTGAGTTCTTATCTCCAAGTTCGCAAAATGACACTGGCCACTAGCTGTGTGTTGGATGGTGTCGGGCTGGCAGTGCGACCCTGCGGCGGCAGGATAAACAATTTGAAAAAAGAACATGTGAAAATTGCAGACGCCATTGGCGCCATTTTCAATTTGTGTGTTGTTTGAGGATACAGTTTTAGTTTTTTATTTTCCTCGTAGGTGTAGTATAAAGCACTATGTATCACTCGATAGAAAGTGCGATTCCCGATCTCGGGTGTTTTAAAGCCCTCGCCTACGGCTCGGGCTTCAAACGACACCCTCGACGGTAATCGGTCATTTTCTCCTCTCGGTGAACAATGTACTATCCACTACATCTCATAATAAATTCACCTTAGATATTTCATTTATTAACTCCTTCTTCTTTTTCTTCCTGCCTTTATCCCACTAGGTGGGGTTGGCACAACATATTAATTTCTTCCATTCTCCTCTATCATTCGTCATCTCAGTGTTCACTCCTCTCCTATGCATATCATTTATTAACCATTTTGTTATATTTCATAACTTTGCCATGTTTTATACCTAGTAATTATATCTCAGCATACCTCTTTACTTCCAGAGCTTGCATTATGCAGCATCTGCTCAACAGCAAACAGTGTTTCTTCTGCAAAACTGAAATCGACTCCGTGAGAGATATTGAACCGGCGAATATCTGACAGGACGGTAACTTTGATATGTGAATTAACAAGTTATTTTATAGAACTTGTTTTTTATAGGACAATTATGATCAAATGTCAAAGTATAGTCAAAGTATCGGGGTTATAAAGTAATGGTTGCTTATGACTCTAAATTAGTTGCAATGGGACACATTGCTCATTTACCTACGTACAGTTTAACTACGTGTTTCGACTAAAAACATTCACAATAAAACCTTCGCAACACAATTCATGCAATCGATTTGTTTTTATAATGAAGGAAATCCTTAAAATCATCGACACAAGATTCAAAATGTCATACATGCACAAGGTTCGGCGGTGGAAACGCAAGTCTATATCCTCACAGAGTTGTGCATGGTTTTATAGTGAATGTTTTGCTTTTTCATCCGAGTTAGGTAAATCTATATGGGTAATCATGATGAGAAGATAATTTGTTAAAATCTTGTACTTATATAGAAAATATGGGGGATTAAAAATAAAATGTTTTGTTTAAAAAATATCAACTTTTATTTAAAATATCTGTATAGTCAGAATACATAGAAGTAAAAATATATAGGTAGGTTCTTAGTTTTTGAGATTTTTATGGCTAAGAACATAATAACATGTTATTTTTAGTAAATATGCGATTTTGCTTTTTGCTCAACATCTTGAGATGCTTAGTTGCATGTTAAACAAACTCACAAAATCACACTAGGTACTCATAAATTTTTTTCATAAAAAAGTTTCATCAAAATCGGACCAGTAGTTTCAGGGTAATTGAAACACAAACATCTAAAGTTGGACATTTATAATATTAGTACTCGTAGGAAATTTGGTAAGTAAATATTTGGGTTACGCGGGCCTAACCCCATACTGGCCTGTTCCCGATGTTGATTACCGAATAGTATGTACGCGCTAAATCAATGCCGATACTGTTGCGAAAAAAAGTGAAAACAACTTTATTTATTGTAAGGTTCTTTTATTATAGCATAGTACTTATAATCAAAAAAAACTAATGTAGTTACTTACTTACATCATACTAATATTATAAATGTGAATGTAAGTTTGTTTGTTACGCTTTCACGCGAAAACTACTTAACCGATCATTATGAAACTTTGTACACATATTGACTTAGCTACTCGACACGTGTTGCATGTAACCAGTTTTTGTAGATACTTGTCTCACCAAGTTACACTAGAACGACATACTTACACAAAGACTTATTATACAGGAAATATGGTTATCACGATGTAATATCAACTCTAATTTTGAATAAGACACATTTTTAAGGTTTGAAAAAACCCATAAGTAATACTTTTGTCTGCTGTTGTACTGACAATTGACGACGTAGTAACTATTCGGTAATCAACATCGGGGACAAGCCAGGGGCCTTATTCACTATGACCAATACAAGCGCGTTACGCAGCACGACAAGACAGCGGCGTGAAATCGCCCTATGCCTATGCCGTATTTCCTATGCCATAAATGTCATTCCTTACGGTGACGTCATACGGTTACGGCAAGGAATCTCCTAAGTCATACAGAATAATGCCCCAGTATGGGATTAGGCCAGCGTAACCCAAATATTTTACAGTAGATAACAATTGTCAAAAATAAACAAATGCAGCCTTGCATGCATTTCTACCATTTAATATTCTAAGGTCCCTTTACATATCCAGGGCCATAAGAATAGTACGCAGCGACTGGACACTCGCAAGACCCCCTAGGACCAGGAATACCACGTGGTCCTATCGGACCTTCTCTCCCTGGATCTCCTCTCGGTCCTGATCGACCTTCTGATCCTGGTAGACCGATTAAACCTAGAAAAAAAGTAAAGTATATACAACTTAGTGAAGCGCTCGTGGCTATGCTTGCTTAGTCAATCTTCACCGATTATCTAAGTTAAGCGACGTTCTGCGCGGTCACTATTTGAATGCGTGACCGCTAGTGGCATTTGCATCTGAGCGCTTCCGTGCTTCGGAGGGAACGTTAAACTGTCGTTCCCGGCTTTAGTCGCTAAGCCATGACGGATGCCTTAAGGCGGCCTAAAAACTCCATCACCAGAGCTGGCCACTAACTCATACGAGCTTGCTTGCTTACAGCTCTGTTGGTATTAGCTCTACCTTCCGTGCTGTGGGTAGCGGGTTCAATCCCAACTGAGAACAAACATCTGTGTGGCAAGTACACCTAGATGTTTATTCTACGTCTGGGTGTTACTATATATTATTATATTTGATTGAATAATTCGTGTAATTGGTTACGTGTGACCATTCTAAGCCTACTATACGCGATATTATATAAACGCGAAAGTTTGTAAGGATGGATGGATGGATGTTTGTTACTCTTAAACGTAAAAAAACTACTAATCCGTTTTGGATGAAACTTGGAATATATATTGTCCATGACCTGGATTAACACATAGGCTACTTTTTATCCCGGAAAAACAACGGGATCCAACGGGACGCGAACGAAGTCGCGGGCGGCCTCTAGTTAATGAAATAAATAAATAAATAAATACCTAGAACCAATAGAAATAATACAAGAATCATAACCTTGAACTATTGAGTAATATTTATTTATTTACCTACATATTCTGATTAAAATTTCTCTTAACAAAGAAATGCAAGGAAGTAAATAGAAAAGACAAAATACTATTTAATAGTATAATGCTACGAAATGGCTACGAAATGGCTACGAAATGGCTACGAGAAAGCTACGAGACAGCTGCGAATCGTCTACGAAAATACTACGTGCTACAAAAACTAAGAGAGAGAGAAAGAGATTAAAATACAAACCTGGTACCCCCCTCTGTCCTTCAGGGCCGGGTAGTCCTACCCCTTGCGGCCCTCTATCCCCTTTATCTCCTTTTTCCCCCTGACTGCCGGGAATGCCAGGTTTGCCTGGTTCCCCTGCTTCTCCTTGTGCACCTCTAGGGCCGGTTTCTCCTGGGTCACCGGGAGTACCTGGAAAGTTTTTTTTTGTTACGTTTAGTCAGTGGTTCAAGAAAAACTCTTGGATGTTTGTGAATCATTGCTTAACATCAGGTGAGATTGTGGTCAAACGGTTGTCTATATAGGTAGATAAAAAAAAATAAAAAAAAATGGATTTGGTTGTTCTGCTCATCACTTTTTTTTAGCGAATGTGATGATCATTTTAACTATGATTTATTACATATTTATTTAGTTATAATATTTAAGTACCCACCTATTTTGTTTGAAAATATAGAGTTGCATTATTCTGACTATAAGTGAATATTTTATGGCTCATTCCAGTTTTCCCCTGCGTACTGCCCCCGCGTAGGGGATTTCTGGACTTTTTGTCCAATAATAGCGACCACTACGACTAACGGCAGGGGAATATTTATAAAAAAACCAGTTATTTTAACACTACGTACCCTGGGGTCCAGGAGACCCTGGTCTACCCGGAGGGCCTCTACGACCCTCAGTGGAAACAGGTTGTATCTGGGGCAGTGTCTGGCTAAACTCTCTTAATCTCACTGAAAATCAAACGCACTGTAATTTAGGAAAAAAGTATAAA
This sequence comes from Eulithis testata, assembly GCA_947507515.1. NCBI lineage: Eukaryota > Metazoa > Arthropoda > Insecta > Lepidoptera > Geometridae > Eulithis > Eulithis testata. The sequence goes on along the minus strand of OX382218.1, from coordinate 4,538,575 downwards.
CTCTTAAATAAAAAAATAAGTGAATTCTTGAAACATTACGAATGTAGGTACTAGGTTGACATAAACAAATACATAGAATAATTAGGTACCTACACAAATACAATAACGCTATAGTCAACACATTTGTACAAAAAATAATTATTAAATTAGTACTAGCTGATACCCGCACTTCCACAAATAATTCAAGACCAAAATTAGCCAAATCGGTCCAGCCGTTCTCGAGTTTTAGCGAGACTAACGAACAGCAATTCATTTTTATTATATAAGATTAGAATCTTACCTCTAATCAAATCTTCACAAATATTCCGTATTTCACTCTCAGTTATTGATTGACTCTGAAAATATGTAACATTTGATATGGGTAACTCCCATTTGTTCTATAGGACTGTTTTTAAAACCTTTTTATCCCTGTAATTCCATGGTAGGGCTATTGAAACTAGCCCATTAGGGCTAGTTTTCGTTTTAATATTCCTACCCAAATGGAAGTTACCAGATATTAGGGATAAAAAAAGTTTCAAAAGTTCTAGACGTAACAGTTCTATAGAACAAATGGAAGCCACGCTTTAATACTTAAGATATTATTATATGCAAAATATGTACTACACATTTTTGTGACCTCCAAGCCTCTATAATTTACCTGTGTAATATGACTTGGTGAAGCAGGAATACCTGGAGGCCCAGCAGGCCCCGGGGCCCCTGAAACACCGTTCATGCCATCTCGGCCTGGCATACCCGGCTGACCCGGTTCTCCTCGCTGAAAAAAATGGTATTCTTTCATCATTTAAATTATATACAAATACAAAAGTGTGAAATAATATTCTGACAACTAGTGGTAAACCATACTAATAGGTAATTCAATGTGACGTCATTGTTTATTTGCTATGACGAGAAATCAAGGCATTATATAAAACTAGCTGGTGCCTGCGATTTTGTCAACGCAGAATTAGAAGTGTAATTTGCTATGCGAAATCTTATAGGCGTTTCTGAAAAGTTCCCCTCCGTTAATTTTCCGAGATAAAAAGTAGCCTATGTGTTAATCCAGACCACGGACAATATATATTCCAAGTTTCATCCAAATCGGATCAGTAGCTTTTACGTAAAAAAGGAACAAATATATTAGTAGGATAGAGTAGACAATAGGATTCATAATTATGTAGGTAACCTACTAGCCCTCTCTCTCCTTGTGGTCCAGGCGGGCCTTGAACGCTAGCCACTTGCGAAGTACCTAACGATGTCCCAGGAGGTCCCGGAGGCCCTGTTTTACCGGCTGGTCCTTCGATACCTTGAGGTCCTTCAGGCCCTCTCTCCCCTGGCGGTCCTCGAGACCCCGGCAGACCGTTTAACCCTGGAATTCCTATGAGACCTTGTGGTCCAACTTGCCCCTAAAACACATAAAAAGTTGCATTGCTTACCCATACTTATTAAAAAAATGTATTAGTCATCACAAATTAAAGTTTTAGATAAATAAATATAATTACGGTCAAATAGTATGAATTTTAAATGTAATAGTTATTACCGGAGTCCCATCTACTCCTGGTGGCCCTCTTTCACCAGGGTTTCCATCTCTCCCTGGGTTTCCTATTGAACCTTTTTCTCCTTTCATTCCTGAAATCAAACATGACTTATTTGATGCCATTCGGTTTGCACAACTACTGGCAAAAGTTGCTATTGCAGAAGTTTCTAAACATAACATAATAATTTTAATCTTGTATGGACCGCTGTAGTCTGAAATAAAGAATTAATAAAAAATAAAAAAAACTATATAAGATCTCAGACTCTCTGTTATACAAAAAGAGCATATTATATAGATTTGAAATAATACAGCTCTTTGAGGAAAGCTTATGTTTAGAAATGAAAATCTTCAGACTGTTATGACGAATGATTTTTTTTATAGTTATTAAATTTTAGACAGTTTCACCTCTTATAAGTGAAGAGTTGACATTAGCAGCTAGACCAGGGGGTCCCGTCAGACCCATCTCCCCTCGGGGACCAACCGGTCCAGGAGGCCCCTGTTCACCCTGTAATATTTCAATACCATTTAAGATCTATATACTATACATACAAGGCAAGAGAATAAGTGTCTTCTAGACCGTCTGCTCCATCGTCAGCTTCATCGTCGTTTATCATCAGGTGAGATTGAAGTCAAAAGATAGTCTAGACAACGTTTAAAAAAAAATGTTAATATTTTTGAAATCTTTATATTTAATATTATTTCTCATTATAATTTAAACAGTCATTGTGCTTTTGATTATATATACCTGCTTATTGTTGGTTGTGTATTACACCATAGCTTAGTATCAAGAGAGTTTCTGATCATACATTTTATAAAACACTTACATCTTTTCCATCCCTTCCATCTGCTCCTACAAAACCAGGTAGCCCTGGTTCCCCTGGATCACCTACGATATGCAAAAACATGATTTTAAAATCAATATTCTGGGTAGTGGATACTTCACTATAGGCAAACCATTTAAATGTGACCGTTTCCTACGAAGTTTACAAGGACACGGTTGGGTGATTTTGTTTGACAAAATTGACAACTTTTGTTTGACAAGAAGACCGAATCTTTGTCAAAAACGAACGCGCCTTTGGCCCGCTCGTCATGATTAAGTTTCAGTAGATTTGTTTATTCTTTGCGAAATATCACTCTCTGCATTTTAATAGATTCCAGAGGTTTATTACAACACTTTTCAAATTACCTTTTTCTCCAGAGTCTCCCTTGTCCCCTTTGGAGCCTTGTTCACCTGGTTCACCTGGTGGGCCTTGTACTGCGTTGCCCTAAATAAAAAAAAATCGTTATTATACAAAACCTAAATGTAACAATGCATTTATAAAAACTACTTATATGTAAACTAAGCCTAAGCCATTGTGCCTAAAAGAAACCCTGTACCTACTTAAAAAAACTGTACTTACATCACATTAAAATGTATTTAAACAGCCAACTGTGCCGCATAATAATCTTTCACGTGCCTATTATAATTTATTGGCATTCAATGTTTATCAAAAACAAATGCTATGCACCAATTTGCTAAAACACCGCATTGACGTCTATATGATTCGGCGCCTCAAAATAACACCCTTTCTTATTTTTGATCTAGGGTTGATGAAAATGACTGACAAACATAGCAACTTACACTTAGAACAGTGCCAGGTAGGCCGGGTTCACCTCTATCACCTTTAGGTCCGATTGGTCCTGGGGGTCCCTCAGACCCCCTGTATCCCTGAAAAGGTTAAATAATTTCAAAAAGAAAAATGTACTTAACACAAATTGTTATTTAAAAAAAAGCCGTATAGGTACTCTAGAAATCAATATAAGACAAGAGCATTAATCCACCCTTTGTATCAAATTTATAATTTGGTGCAATAAAGTATAAATAATAAAAATTCAAAAACGAAAACCGTAAAGGTATAAAAAAAAATCCCACTTATCAAAATCTGTTCAGTGGGAAATGGGAACATCCCATATACATAAATAATAATGAAACTCATCAACCTCCTTTTGCAGCATGTAGTCGGGTCAAAATATGTAACAAAACTTACTGGTAGTCCGGTGTAACCTCGCGCTCCATTTTCCCCTTTCAGTCCAGGGGGGCCTTGAGGGCCCTGGAAATAAAAATGAGTTTGCATAAAAATGCCATAAGTGAGTGCAAAAAATAGTTTATACCATTCCCCCTCAAAAAGCTTATTTTATTCACTGTTTTCAGTGAATAAAATAAGCTATTACTCACTGTTTGGTGTTTGAATTTAGAACACACTAATATATTTGACCTCCATCTAATTATTGTTTTTGCGCAAGGAGGTTGTATAGCATTGGCTATACAACCTCCAATCTTTCTTTTTCTCGTAGTCATGGTGTAAAGTATAGTATGCAACTCTTGAATAAAACGGATTTATACCGAGGGCCATGAACCACTCACGTCGTTCAGGATTCTAAAGCCTTGGTTTCGCGATCGTAACGCACAACGCTGCGGTGTGCAGCACAACGCATAGTACCGCGTTTGCTCTTCGCCGCTGACGCAGACTGCGGTCTGCGACGTAACAAAAGACCATACTAGACGTTTTCCATACAATTATGTGTCCGGTGCTGCATGCTGCATACCACTACGTTGTGCGTTACGATCGCGAGACCAAGGCTTAACACTTGAATCACTCGCTAATCCGTGTTTTATTCACTAGTTGCATAATATACTATTATTTTTAATATTACTTAATAAACTATTTGTCAAGCAAGGTGGCTCGTTTAACATACCTTTTTTTTTATTATAATTAAATGAAACTTACAGGCGGGCATGTTGTGTTGCAAACTCCTAACGGTTGAATTGTATTTGATGCAGCATCAACCCTAAACTAAAAAAACAAAGTAGTACACAGTGCATTATTAGAAAATGTTCGAGAAATGGTGACCATGTACTGCATGGTCCCCCATCCGATGGATTAGAGATAGAAAGCTTTAATCGTAGGCAAAATTTTTTTTTTTTTAAATATGAAAAATGAATATAATATAATAGGTATATGTTTATGATTAATTCCCATAATATCGTCATGAATGAGTACCTACACACACAAATCTTTCGTGGTTTATAGGGAACAACATCTAAAATGTCTTATATTGTTGTAAGAGTCGGAAAAAAACGCCAAAAGCCATCAAAATGTATGTATTTTGATGGCTTTCGATGACATTATAGGACTTTTGAAACTAATGGTAAAGTTTTACTTACTGGTGGTGAGGTGGCTGTAAGGAAGTCTACTTGATCCTAAAAAAAACATACATTTTACAAAAAAACTAAAAATATTTATGTATAAATTAATAAATAAATATTTTTAGACATATCACACAACGCTCTCTAGTCCTTTGGGACTTAGTTTGCTAAGCAGAGCTTGTACCTACTATGAGAACTAGATTGCTGATAGAATACCTACTTTTTTTGTAAACTCACATACCTACTTATACATAGTAAAAAAACATTTAAACATAGCATCCAGACATAGAACAAACATCTATGTTTACCAAACACGTCTTAGTGATCAATAAAATTTATATTTACTCACAATTTCGTCGCAGTTCTCATTTGAGATGTTATAGATATTACAACTCAATGATAACCATTGAAGATCAATCTGAAATACCAATATTAAAATAATAAATAAATCATGGGGCAAAAACGTCGTCAATATTAAAATCATGCAAAAAATGTTCATCCCGTCAGCATTGACTGCATCGACGTTCTGATAATGGAACGTGAAAACTGTGCCTAGAGAGCTTGAGCACATTTTGTTGTTAGTTATGTTAATACATGGAAGGGAAGGCAATTCATAAGAAACTAAAAAAAACTTGATAAAACCGACTTCAATTTGATACAGCTTAAGATAAGATGAGATAGAAGAGGAAGAGTTTTGTACATTTTGGAATGTTACTTACAGGAGCTGGAGTTCCGTCGTCATTTGATACAATAGTCACTGATTTTACATCTTCTTGTTTTAATACGAAGTCTGTTTCGGTGATGTTTTCTGGGTCTAACTGTAAATGTATAGAAAATAGCAAGTTATTTCTAACTGTAAATGTATAGAACCTAACTGTATCGCAAGTTATTTCTCACTGTAAATGTATAGAACCTAACTGTATCGCAAGTTATTTCTAACAGTAAATGTATAGAACCTAGCTGTATCGCAAGTTATTTCTAACTGTAAATGTATAAAACCTAACTGTATCGCAAGTTATTTCTAACTGTAAATGTATAGAACCTAACTGTCTCGCATTAAATGATTATCATTAGTTCGTGATCAATAAAGAAGAAGAAGATTACCTCAATACAGTCGACAGATACGTGGATTGTCTCGTTGTCTACCGCGACATGCAACTTGTGCCATCCCGATGTGAATAGCTGAAAAACATAGGTAATCATAGAAACTCACTGAAAAATCCCTGTCTGTGTCTAAGAAGGTATAACCTAACAGATGGCATAACAGGCTAACAATTGGTAATTTTAACGCTCACTGTAAACAACATTTTGGTAAATAAATGAATTTGTATTTGTTACAGCAAAATAAACACAATTTAAAAAAAAATGGCAACTTAGTTAAGCAAAATGGGAATGTGACAAGCATAAAAAAAATTACCAAAAACATTGCAGTACTTTCTTACCATCAAAATTTAAATACTAAATCATACTTAATTTAGACTCTACTGCCCGTATGCCGATACCAAAATCTTTACTCAAGCATAGGTTTGACTAGAAATTTTCGTACAAAAATCTATGCTTGGATCAGTGCTTGAACAGTAAATCAGCAAATTAATCAACTCTATGAACAATTTTAAATGCAAAATTAGGTATAGCTATTAATTTTGCCCGGTTAAACTCACCTCCCAACTATCAAACACAAGCTTAGTCTTCTTATAGAATACAGCCAGTTTGTTCGCCTTGGGCAGCAGTGACAAAGAGAACAGCATTTCTTTGGACCTCGCTTTGATGAGGCTCCAAGGCCGTCGTTGGCCTCGAGAGTTAAACGTGCCTATTACGCTGAAACTATGTGGCAGTCCGTTTGGGAATACCTGTCTGCGGGGTAAGGTCAAATGAGTCTGATAAATATCTAAAATAGGATAATAAATAAATATTCATAGACATTTCACACAACGCCCTCTAGTCCCAGACAGCAAAGCTTGTGCTACGGGAACTAGATTTCTGATAGAGCACTTGCATACCTACATTGTTTTTTGTACATACATACTCAATACATAAAAACACCCAGCCATAGACCAAAACATCTATGTTTGCACCCGGACGAAGCCAACCGGAACTCGGGCAATAAGTGTCATACAGAGAAGAGTTATTAGAAACGAATGAAGATGAATAAATAGAAGTTTGAGGTAAACTAAAGAAAAGATAAATTCCGCTAGAATTTCCGCTAGGATATAGATGTTCTGTGGTGACTACTAAGTTAACGGCTGGGCTGATAAGGTAGAGTGGACACACAAAGTGAGATGAGGAGAAGACTATGTTCCTAGGATGGGCAGAAAAAAAACAATTGGGATGGGAATTGATGCAGTTAAAATAAGAGCATTACGAGAGCTGAAAACATGAGGCTGAGATAGTAAGTAAATTCATATGAGTTCGCAGCCAAGTCTGATGACGGAGTTTCTAGGCCGTCTGAAGGCTTTTCATGTGGCTTTTTGACATTATTATGTCGAAAGGATATTAATATACGAATGAAGGAATAAGTCAGTTTTAAAAATGATCATTTATTATTATAAGCCAACTTACTGCAACCCCATAGTAAGATTTGCCCCACCACCTATTCTATAAGCCCGTTGCAAATCCCGGGAACCCTGAACCATGGTCACTCCAGTCGCCCTCGGCCGGTCCAGTCGGTACACCGCCAGCAGATCCAAGGTCTGGAAGTCTACGTCTCCAGGGTTGAGGGGAGAGCATTGGGAGTTCCATGTGAATGGGGCTTCTGTTGAGTTGTCTGAAAGTAATGTTACAGCACAGCGAAAAAACCGGTAAAATCCAAAAACTCTGGTTTAATAATAGGTACTCGTTCGTACTTACCCAATAACTGAGCCAGACTGCCATGACTGGAGAATACAATTGAAATGACCAGAAATCTGAAACAAATTTATTAGGTTGATACCTCTTTTTTATATTCATGGGTTCAATTTCAAGTTGATGTAGTGCAAAATTTGTTAGGGTTTTTTTTCTATCCTGTGGGTTAATCGTAGCCCTCCTTTTTGCTTTGCTGCAGTCAGGTAAAAAATACAGTGTGTGTTATTGGTGTTATGTGCATGAATTTAATTTTATTCATAAAATTGCATTTATGCGGTCGGGCAGAATGAATGGTCGGGCATGAAGGCTTTCTTTTATTCTATTCTTTGCGATATAACAATGGTAATACCTAGGTTAATATTTTGGTAATAATAGGTAATATTGTCTAGTCTAGTGCCAAATTCAATCACTTGTTACTGGTACCTAAAATAAATTAATATGGCACCATACATGAAGGAAAAAAAGATTATTCAGGTTTGAGATATTTATTTTTCTAAGAATACCTACCATTGATTTTACAAGAAATGCAAGGGTAAAAGATATTAAAAGTAAATAAAAATATGAAATTAAGGTTTCAAGTTTCAAGTTTATTCAAAAAATGTTTACAAAAGTTTGTACAGTTTACCAGGAACCTCTTTACAGCCGCTTCATTAACTATTTGTCTAGTAAATATTTAATTATAATTTTGATTTATTTAGATATAAGATTAATTTTCGTGACAAAGCCCCTGTACAGCTGCAACTTAAAAATGTACTTTTGACGTAACTAAAGTGTTCGTAAAATGACCCTATGGTTTAAATAAATAAATATGAAATATGAAAATATTTGAATTATTTTTGATTATTGCCAAAAACTAGGTACCTATTTAACACACTTGCAAATTGAAACATCAGACTATTGAATCCAGATACAATAAATGGGTCAACAAATAATTGATCTACCAAACGGCATACGACCCACTTCGACGACCTTCAACAGTCAATCAGCTAGTCGGGCCAATAATGACGGGTGGACCTTGGCTTCTAGGAAACACCTTGAAATTAGTTTTTTTTAATAAGTAAATAAAAGTTTATTAGAGAAGTTACTGGTAGATAATTACGGTGTAATTTTTCCCAATGTGGATTTTAAGATTATCCCTTTGATTCTAAATTTTCGGAATGGGGTTTGGGATAAAAACTATCAAAGTTTCCTTCATTATCATCGGCAGCTTGTAGTGACTCACTGCTGGGAGTAAGCCTCCTCTCCCTCAAACGCCACTCGTGTCTATTTTGAGTCTTTTACATCCAGGTGGGTTACCCTCGAACACAGTTCCAATCCGGATCCATAGATTTTGACAGAAATCCTGTCCTTTTTCAGTACAAAATGACACGAGATCTGTCAAATTCCGTGAATCCTGATTGGAACTATACATAGTCGAGAGTATGAGAGTAACCCACCAGCGGGCCTAAGATGCGCACCGCGAGATATTTGTCATGTCGTTCTGTCAAAATGTAAGCATTTTGTACCAGTTTATGAACGATTGCATTATCTGTGGTACCTTATGGTGTCGACAAAACGCGCCATAATGTACACTTTTGACACTTCTTAGTCGTCGTACCTCTCTGAGGACGAGATAATAGTCATGCAGAAATGTCAAAAGTTGAAAATTCAAAGGCGCTGTTTCTCGACAGCATTACCACAGATAATGCAATAGTTCCTAAACTGGTACAAAATGCTTACATTTTGACAGAACGACATTTCAAATATCTCGCGGTGCGTATCTTAGGCCCGCTGGTCTAATGGTCTTGCCCTGTACGGCTACAACACATCTGGCTGTTGGTCTGCCAAGGCCTCTCTTGTGCCCCCTAGGTCTTGGCCGTACTCCACCTAACATCACCAAATCTTGCCCAGCTCCACTTGAGTTTCGTAATACGGTCTTTAATTGCCTCCAACATGTAGGTATAAAATATATAATTATACCTTTTATAGATATACAGTAGAAACATGTTGTTGGAATTGGATAATCAAGTCTTGACCCACGGTAACTCCAAGAACCTAAGAATAAATTATTGTGCTCTACATACGAGGAGTTACGTTACTGACTAATCAAGTCTTCACGGAAGCTTACAACACAATATTAATTGTGCTCTATGCTTACTATACCTACCTACCTCCTTACGTCTGATGCCTGTATCTACGCTGATTTCTTTATCAGCATAATATGGGCCTCTAGACTAGAGTGATGTATATTCTTTCTCTTTATATATAAAATTCTCGTGTCACAATGTTCGTTCCCGTACTCCTCCGAAACGGCTTGACCGATTCTCATGAAATTTTGTGGGCATATTGGGTAGGTCTGAGAATCGGCCAACATCTATTTTTCATACCTCTTAGTGATAAGGGTTGCACGCGAGCAAAGCCGCGGGCGACAGCTAGTTTTCATAATAAAATTGTCAACATTAGACCACGTTATTTTACATAGGTACCTACTACTACAGATGTTCGAATAATGAAAAAAACGAAGTAGGTATACCTACGTACTTTCTAAAAAAAATTACTTATTAAATTACCTATATATTTTGATATTTTTAGATGCAGTTATTATTATTATCTAAATCGAGCCCGTAAACATTTTTCTATAACTATAGCAGTTTAGGTTGTACCTACTAATAGCCTGTGGTCATCGAGTTAGAATCCGTGGTTTAGGTTTTAGGTACCCGCAGAGGGCGGTCGCGAGAACTCACCCTGTATAATCTACTAGGCATGACATTCGTGGAAATACTACCCAGGATCTTTGTATCAAGATTTAGCAAGAGGTTAGATAATTTAAAAGTTCAAGATGACGATACGAATAAAAAAGAAGTTAGCGTCATGCAAATGGTCCAATTTTTACGAGCAGTGTGTTAGGACAATTTAAAGCAACATTCAATTCAATTTGGCCGTTTAGAGAGTGATACTATTGTGATAGGTAGGTTACTTAGTTGTAGATATAGATGTATAGTCAATGCCAAATGTTGCAAAAAAAATCGTAATCGGTACAGTCAGCAACGTAGGTCGAAAATCATTGCATTCAAATCATGCATTTACTTGGATTTTATAAGCAGTTATATCATTGAAATTAGTAAGTAGGTATAAAGTGAGTAGGTACTTACCTATATATCTAGTATAGTGTTATATGATCTCTGCCTATAGCAAAAGTTACAGACAGAATTAAGTACATACCTAGTTAGAAATTCCGAGAGCATAGACATTTTTAAAAATGTTAATCAACTTATTATGTTGCTATCTGTACCTACTTCCTGTGCGAACGACACTGTGTGCACATCAAAATACCTACCAAGGTAGGTACTCAAAGAACATGGACCTAATATGAAGGTAGGTACTTACTTACATAGGTCCTACTACAGTACAGTGTTACGCGACAATTACATTTCACCTAGGTATTTAGGTATAATTTGTAGTAGATTCAGAAAGGTAAACTTTTACCAAAAATTTCCACATACATTCATACATGGTACACGATTCATAGAGGTAATATATAAACATATAATTATACATATAGGTACCTCTGTATGCACCTAATTATATCAAGTTGGTACATAATAAATAAGAGAGCACTTACCGAATCGCCGGATGCATTTTTTTATTATAACTAACTATAAGGTACTTATTTCTAATTCTAATTCAAAATTTTTCGAACCAATTCACAAAAATAAAACATAATTTTCCCGACAGTAAAACTTTTTTTTTTGCAAAACTTTCCAAGCACACTCGGAAAGTGCTAGACGTCCTGCACTACCGCATACATGAGTGGCTAATCAACTCCAGATTTGTCTTCCTCGAGACAAATGCTTTAGTTCAATTAATTTGTATCGCGACGCTACAATGATTCTAATTTTCTACAAACGGAGATGTCTGTCTGTGTGTACAACGCATTATGATGTGAATATTGAGGCAATAAAATCAATTGATTGTATGGCCATTTATTTATCATCGTAATTTTATTTTCATCTGTCTGAGTAGGTAGGTACAGACAAATGGTTTAAATTTTAGCAATACCTACCTAGTATACGTATAGGTCACATTATTAGTCGACTCTACCTATACATATATAGATACTATTTTTTAGAACGTACCTACCTACTACAGCGGCGTTCCGATTTTACGTTTTAGTTCGAAGTCCAACAAGGAACCAAAAAACTAGGTATTATATCCTATTCTATGTCTCAGTCAAACCATAACACAAAAGCTAGTCTAGCCTTAATTGATTAAAGCAACCGCTTATGATCTTTATTGACTTCTCATGCCTATCGGGAATGTCATCAGTTGGATTGCAGTAATTTAACTTCATCATTTTCAGACTGTAACGCCTATAGCGGATCTAGGGGGCTAGGCCCTAGCCCCCTAGCCGCTAGGGGGCTCTAGCCCCTTCTCTCTGCAAAAGCTCTGGGTCTACCCAAGGGTGGACCAGGAAACTATAATAGCGGGCCCCTAAGATACCTAAATCCCGCGTTAACCTGCCCCCAAAACCGAAACCCTACCATAAAGGTACCTATATATATTTTATTAATAATAAAAATTAGAACAGGGACGAAGACTCGACGCGACGGTGCGATTGCGATAGAGTCCTTTTCATGACAGAAGTCCCGCGGAAATTTCTGGAACTAAACTTTAAAACTAAATTTTAAATTAGTTGTCAGGTGCTGTTAATGTGTTCGGAAGCTAGTGCGTTTTTATTTGGTTTCTGTGATCAAAGTCTTGTTTTCAATGCCTAAAGTTGTTAAAAGTGCTGCCCGAGAAATAATACTTAAGGTCGACTACAGCGCCGCGTCTGCGGGACTTCTTTCATGGAAAGGACTCTACCCATTACATTACAGGAGTAAACAGATTGTCATATAGAATCATGTGAGCACCTAGATGAGCACATTTTTGCTTCGCCGTAGTCGGGTAAAAGAGAAGATTTCTCCATTTTCGAGAAGAAATCACTAAAATTTCTCCAAAAAAGACTTGGCAAAAGGACAAACCTCCAGCGCCAGTACAGTTTTTTTTCTGTGCATGCCAATTTTTTTTTAAATAATATAAAAAATATTTGGCGTGCACAGAAAAAAAATGGCATGGCAACACTGAGTTGACTTTTTTGCGTGCTTTTTTGCCAGGGGGGTTCAACAGAACTCCTGCGGACGGAAACACTTGTCTATGGCGGCGAGCCCCAGTTCAATTTTTTGTAAAGAAAGTAGGCGAAAGATCACATGATGAAATTTACACCGGTGTCGGCCATTGTTTATGTTGTTTATCGTTTGGTTGTACGAGAAAAACTAAAATATTATTAATAAACATGAAAGAGTTGCGTGAAATGTGGAAAATCTGCAGCGACTCACGAAACTATAAAGTTGTATGGTTTCTAAGCCTGGATGCTTGAATATTTACCGGTAAGTACGCCAATGCTTATAAAATTAGCATCAAAAAAATTTTGTTCTTTGACGACCTACGTAAATTAGATAATACAATTTAATGATGAGTAAGAATCATTAAACTCAATGCAATGCAATGTGCTGAGCTAAGTGAAATCATAATATTTTCAGAAGTGAATCCTGGGCTCGATTTTTGTACTCAAATGGAGCCGGTCTAGCAAGGAACTTCAGAGCAGCCTATATTCTAGTCACAAAATGCTGTGCGAAGATCATTTTCCAAGAAAAGCCTTCCAAGACTATTCGGCGAGGAAGCTCTTTCGTTTTGCCATTCCTGAAGATGCTTTAGCACCACAAGAAATTCCTACTGTGGTGCCGCGCGCTTCAATATCTGTAAATCCCTACTTACTTACTATAATTTTACTGAGTAGTTACCCTACCTTGCTGCTAGATTTAACATTTTGTTACTCGTAAAACTTTACGTATGTAGATATTATGTATGTGTGTATGAAGGCAAGTAGGTAGGTAGGTAGGTACTTTGTGTATAACATTACGTAGTCAGATTTTAGTTTTATCTTTGTTATGTTAAAGTAGTAGATGACGCGATATTAAATTAATATGTAAAATGTATCCATTTCAGGTGCTACAAGCTATTCGTACCACCACAAGCACCTGCACAGAAATTGCTACTGTGGTTGCTGTGCCGCTCGCTTCTACATAAATCCCTACCTACTTACTATAATTTTACTGAGTAGGTAGTTACCTAAGTAGGTACCTACCTTGCTGTTAGATTTAATTTAACATTTTGTTACTCGTAAAACTACGTATACGTATGTAGATATTATGTATGTGTGTATGAAGGCAAGTACAGTCCGATCGAAAAGAGTAGAAATTAATTATCAAGGAACTAAAATTTACTGTAAACTGGCAACTCTTTATGAAAGGCCAGTGTGGCCGCTATAGAGTAAGTGCATTGAGATCGTACTTACTCTGTGGTAGTAGGTAGGTACTTCCCTGATTGAGCTCTTTCAACTAGAACTCTACTTACTACCTTTAAAAAGCGATTTTAATCGTTTGTAGTTTTGTAGGATCGTCGCTGTCATTGCAAAAAGTAGTATGAAAAAATAGCAGGTTTTCCGGAGACACAAAAAACAGTCAAACACAAAAGTTAGGTTTTTTTTTTGGGTAAGTTCTACTTTCCCAAATGAGTAGGTTAGGTTAGTTTAGGTCAATGAAAACGGGTCATGTGAACACCGCTCAATGAAAAAATATGCCGTCTTTTTCTTTAACGGGACTTAGAATATTTTTTCACTGAGCGATGTTAACATGACCGCCCTTTTTTACAGTGGAAATGGTAAGGAGGGGTGAGGGGAACAACGTTTGTATGAATCATTTTTATGGATCACTGTGAGGACGATCAGATTCAAATCATGAGCAACTTGAACCACTTCCTTACTCACAAAACATCTGTCCAAAACGATACGGAGTATGAAATATTAGGTGAAGAAGAGTGACAAAATATTGCAATATTCGCTGAGTGCAATACTGAGACGCATGATCCGGATATCAAAGATAGCGAAGAACAAGCTTGTGCCTACGTCTGCGGATATATTATAAAAAGAATAAATACGTCCTGCATTTAGTGCCTACAATCTCTTGCAACGGAGAACTGCAATTCTTCACACCACTTGTTCGTATCAAACAAAGAGTACGATGAAAAAAAGAGGTTGACATATGCAAGCAACGATTTAACGAAATGTATTGAGGCATGTGCTTCGTTAATATATAACTATTTAGAAAATAATGCGCACAAACCAAATGTAAAAAAAATATACTTAATATTTTAAAGGAAAATATTAATTTTACGTTCATCCAAAAATGTGAAGTACACTGCTCAGAAGTAATTAGTACGATAATAACGTGTGTTTTATATATGCATCAATAGATATTGTGTAAGAAAAACAGAATGTTTTAGGACGAAGCGTCTCGTCTCGTGCAAGATTAAAAAGAAAAATTAACATTTTGCAACACATATTAAGCATTGTAAACAGCATATTAAGGCGTATGTATAAGGCAGGCAACCCTCTCGCTCGCACATTTCAACATTTTTGAAGATATAATATAACTAAATGTAATTATGTGAAATTGCAGACCTTCAGGGTCGAGAGAATAACAATGCAAAGGTTCAGTAAAAATATCACATTGATCCAAACAAGTTTTCCGACCTAACAACTTATACCAATACGATAAATTAAAGTGCAAATTTGTTGGTTAGAAAACTTGTTTGCTGTTTGCTATTTACAAATGTTTGTTCTTATGATTGATGTGATGTTAGTAATTTAATCTGGTTAAATTATGGTTTAAACTAATTTATCTATTACTAATATTTTGAGCAAATGCGTTTTTTACATAGTATTGTCATAGACATGTACGACGAGCTGTATAAAAAAGTGTAAATTGCATCCCGAAATCCCAAAAGTATCAAATATCATAAAGAAATGTTGTAATCTCAATATTTCTAAGACACGATTGCAGACCAAGTTGCCAGTTGCAGGTACACTAATTTATGTAGAAGTTAGCAATATAGTCAATGTAAACCCTAGTAAGTTAGAAACAAAGGTAATTATTAAATATTTTGCCGTTATGCATATAAATTGTAGTCGGTACGCTTAGCTTTATGTAGCAATATGGGATATTGCTACTTAAGCGATTAAAACACTTTCTATGAAAGCTGTATATTAATAATATAGGTAATATTACTCAACTGTTAACTAGGAACCTATGTTCTAGATAAAATATTTTTTTAATGAATTGAGTGGGATTCTAACCCGCGACCTTCTCTTTGATGAATATCGTAGGTATGAAGGTTTTGGGATGTTATAAAAATCTTTCTTAAATTCTTTATTGCACACAGAAAAAATATGAACAAACATGTTAAAACTAAATATATGTACAAAGGCGAGCTTAACCGTAATAAGAGTTTTCTTCCAGCAAACCTTTGAGGCATAGGAGAGGATCTTAGGGATTTGTAATAGGATTCTGTAGTGATTCTGTAATAGGTATACATAAGTTAGAATGATTTCAGTTTATGTCTAATTTATCATAACTTAGCATATCTAACTCTAGTATTATTTTAAAATATAAAAGTTGTTTAAAATTGTTAATTTTCTGTTTTTATTTTTTCTCTGTTTCAGTAGGCTTTGCAGATGAACTATCTACATATTTATGTACTCGGTTATTCAAACTGGTCAGAAATACGAAAGAAATTTTGTAGTTCTTTAAAAATTCTTAGGAAACAAAATACCTAGGGGCTAGGCTAGGGATACAAATTCCCGCCATTCCGCACTAGCGCTCTCTAACAAAATCCCCCTAAAACTGAGGTGAGTGAACGTAGACCGTAACCACTTCTGACATATGGTGTTGGGCTTCTTTCCGCTAGGATATAGATGTTCGGTGTTTTTTGCGGTCGTCAGCGTGAAAAGATTGCATTATTTCATCATTTTTTCGATAATTTCTAACTATTTAGAGCGAAACAGTGTAAGCGCAAGACCAAGGTGATTTTCAGCATCATTACAGACTGTTTCCAGAAGTATAGGTCACAGTTTCTCGAACCCATAGGTTATGAGCTGGTGAATTTATTCCAGATGCCGTTGTCGTGTCGGTTTTACCAGGAGAAATACCCTGAGGTTGAGGATGTAGTGATGGTGAACGTCAGATCCATAGCAGAGATGGGCGCTTACGTCCATCTACTGGAGTACAATAACATTGAAGGCATGATCTTGCTCTCCGAGTTGTCCCGAAGACGTATACGCTCCATCAACAAATTGATCAGAGTGGGCAAAACTGAACCAGTGGTAGTTATCAGAGTGGACAAAGAAAAAGGTTTGTCACGTAAATAAGTAGCTAAATATCGTTCCAAAGTTCCTCAAACTATGCTGTGGTTTACTCTTTACAAAAAAAAAGAAAAAATAGAAAAAAATATAAAATATCTAATAAAATAATAGTAAATAGAAAAAAGACTTATACTAGCATGTCATTGTGGGATGAGTATTTCTCTTCACAGTTATTTTTATGTCATAATTATAAAATACAACACAACCTGCTAAAATTTATTTTACCCATTGAAATTTCAGGTTACATAGACTTGTCCAAACGTCGAGTCTCAGCAGAGGACATCGATAAGTGCACAGAACGGTACGCGAAGGCCAAAGCAGTGAACTCAATTCTCCGACACGTAGCCGAACTCCTTCACTACGAAAGTTCAGAACAGTTGGAAGAGCTATATAAAAGAACAGCATGGCTATTTGAGGAGAAATACAAAAAGAAAGCTTCGGCTTATGATTTTTTCAAACAAGCTGCAGTGTAAGTAATTATTTTTATGGGAGTAAGTATCAAGCAAGCAGATGGTCTACCTGATATTGAGAGGTAACCTCTTCCTATAAGTAAAACAGTGCTTAAAACAGACTAAAATAAGACATTTTAACACTGTGTGACGTAGACTTAACAGAGAAAGCTGAATAAATTAATAAATAAATACTTAACAATGCAATGCCTAACACTGACCACAGAGGTCATGCCCTGTGAGGCATTACAACAAATCCATCACTTTAAAGATTTTGTCTTATGTGCCTCTTATTGCCCCAAAAAAATAATTCAAAAAATAATAAATAAAAGGGTTATTTATTATTTTTTATACACAGCCTAAAGTTGATAATTATGTGTATGTCACTCAATATAGTCAGTGCACTTGGTTTATCTAGTCTCTTTCTAAAAATATTACCTGTTAGAGCACTGATTATTGTTAATAGGAGCTTTAACCGAACACCTTAACATTCCAGAGACCCCTCAGTCCTGAACGAATGTGGTCTTGACGAGAACACAAAGGAGGTTCTCCTGTCAAACATTAAAAGGAAACTCACATCTCAAGCTGTCAAGATTCGTGCTGACATTGAATGTGCTTGCTATGGCTACGAGGGTATTGATGCTGTCCGGACTGCACTTAAGTCTGGGCTTGCTCTGTCAACTATTGACTTACCGATCAAGATTAACCTTATTGCTCCTCCATTGTATGGTAAGATTTTGACATTAGTCGTGCAAATTGTTTATCAAGCAGATACTGTTAATGCCTTATTCTTTAAGGGTGAACAAGTCGCACACCTTTCCATACAAACGTGGAAGGGTGACTACTCCACCGTTTGATGTTGACCAACCAAAACTATGGATTATATCAATTTATCTTTAAAAAATACAAGCCTTCTAAACTTTCAATACAAAAGTTTAGAAGCTTGTATTTTTTAAATGAATACTTTTTTAACGGTTTTGGGTGTATACAGACATAGATTATGATGAGATAAATTGATATAATCCTTAGTTTTGGTTGGTCAACGTCAAACGGTGGAGTAGTTACCCTTGCACGTTTGTATGGAAAGGTGTGCGACTTGTTCAACCTTAAGTGACCCCCGTTGGTCTAGTGGTAGCAATATCGCCTTCCAATCCTAAGGTTGTGAGTTTGACAAAAACAAACAAAAGCAAATTATAATCTTGCCATTATGTTGATTTCCTGCTCAAGCACTGATCCGGATTCGAGCATAAATTTTTGCATGAAAATCTACACTTGCTTGAGTATCCATTTCTGTAGCAGCATACAGGATTGAGTTCTGGAAGTACTTTATTTTGTAACTATGATCATCATCAACCTATATCAGTCTGGGCATAGGTCTCTCCCAAGACGCGTTAGTGAGCTTGCTCTTCCCATCCAATGTTCCTAATAATATATTCCAGTAATGACAACATCAACACCAGAGAAGACGGACGGTCTCAAGGCGTTGCAGGACGCGATCGACAAAATCAAGGAAACTATCACTGCGTCTGGTGGCGTCTTCAACATTCAGATGGCGGTAGGTATATAAACTATTCAACGGGTCTAGGGTAAAACTTTCCAGGATAAAAGTAGCCTATGCGTTAATCCCGGTCACGGACTTTTATATTCCAAGTTTCATCCAAATCGGATCAGTAGTTTTTGCGTGAAAGAGTTACAAACATCCATACATACATCCTTACAAACTTTCGCGTTTATAATATTACTAGCGACCCGCCCCGGCTTCGCGCGGGTGCAATGCAGTGATGATGATGATGATGTATTATATAAATAAACCTTCCTCTTGAATCAATCTATCTATTAAAAAAAACTGCATCAAAATCCGTTGTGTAGTTTTAAAGATCTAAGCATACATACATACAGACATTAGGACAGACGCGGGAAGCGACTTTGCTTTATACTATGTAGTGAAGTAGGTTTAGTGTTTTGGCACTAAATCTTGTTAGTATTTTATCTATGGCATGTATATAATGGAATCCCTGCTATGGTTAGAAGTATAGTGTGATGCGGTGTTGGCAACACTGCGTCTGTCGTGTAGATTCGATTATGGCGGATGTCTTTAAAATAAAATATGTGAATTAATATAAAAAACCTGCGTTTGTTCTCTAGAAAACCTTTCAAATCTAACATCACTCTTGGACGATTTCTTAGTCCAGTTAGATCAAAGGCCCAGAGTGTAAAGTTAGTAATAACAGTCTTCACTCGTGGAGATTGGAATTGAGATAGTGTTTTGGTATAAACAGATGCTTATTACACATATTTATATTTTCCCAGCCTAAAGTGGTAACTGCCACTGATGAGGCTGAATTGGCGCGACAAATGGAGCGCGCAGAGGCCGAGAACGCGGAGGTCGCTGGCGATTCCGCGGAGGAAGACGAAGACCAAGGTAATAAACTCCTCAAGTGAATATATTCTACAAAAAACAAAGTTTAACCCAGTCCCAGTGACAATCGTCAGAGCTAAATGATAATAGCTCTGTCTTCGTGCTGTGGGTAGTGGGTTCGATTCCCAATCAGAACAAACATAGATGTTTTTTATTATTATTTATTACAAGTATGTATTTACGACCCGCGACCCGTGCACCCACTGGCTTCACCCACCGGTGGGTGTAGGGGTAATTCCTGTTTACCCGTGTACCCACTGCGATATGGTTGGACTTAATTATCGATGAAAAAAATAAAATAATAATACGATAAGTCAATTTGTTTATTAAAACTAAGAAACTAAAGGAGACTGGATTACATTTAACAGGAACAAACTAATATATAATAACTAACGTAATTTGTCTAAAAAATGACCAACGCTTATCTCATTTGTTAATAGTTGCATTTGTGCATTAATTATCTGATTATCTCGAATTTGATACATTTCATCGCGTCTATTAGTTAATTTCTTGTTTGGTGCAAGTATTTTGGATAACAACTTTGCAACCGTCTTATAATTTTTATTAATATTTTTATTAATCCCCGAATTCCAGCTTTCGCTAACATTGTTAGTTCTGTGACGTTTGTTATACACGGATTATGTTGCAATTTACCTCTTTTACCGAATGATATGATTTTTGAGGGATGGAATTACATAACTAACGAATGTAATGACATTAATAATAAAAAAATAGAAGATTTTAATTCTTACTTCAAAAAATTTTATCTAAAAAAAAATTTCATCTACGAATGGTGCGTGTATAACAAACGTCACAGAACTAACAATGTTAGCGAAAGCTGGAATTCGGGGATTAATAAAAATATTAATAAAAATTATAAGACGGTTGCAAAGTTGTTATCCAAAATACTTGCACCAAACAAGAAATTAACTAATAGACGCGATGAAATGTATCCAATTCGAGATAATCAGATAATTAATGCACAAATGCAACTATTAACAAATGAGATAAGCGTTGGTCATTTTTTAGACAAATTACGTTAGTTATTATATATTAGTTTGTTCCTGTTAAATGTAATCCAGTCTCCTTTAGTTTCTTAGTTTTAATAAACAAATTGACTTATCGTATTATTATTTTATTTTTTTCATCGATAATTAATTCCAACCATATCGCAGTGGGTACACGGGTAAACAGGAATTACCCCTACACCCACCGGTGGGTGAAGCCAGTGGGTGCACGGGTCGCGGGTCGTATTTACAACAAGACAAGTATTCTATTAGCAATCTAGTTCCCACAGTACAAGCTTTGCTTAGTATGGGACTAGCTGTCTAATTTAATAACAGGTAGGTACTTAAAAAAACTAGAAACTAGTCTAGACTAGACCAAATCGTTTTATAAGCTAGGAAAATCATTGGACACTTTAAAAACAGATGCAAAGACTAACTTCAACTTCTTTGTTTAGGGGATTTTGTAACTTGTTACAATTATAATTCTGCCAGTGTCTGTAACTCTAGTGTCACAAACGGGCTAATAAATTGCCTAAATCTTGAACTACATTGGTTCCTTCAGTCGGAACTAAAAAATTATGCAATACGTAAGTTGCGCTTCGCAACTTACGTTACTCCTACTTTCATTGCATATTGTTCATTGCTATTCGATTTTTACGTATTATCCGCATCGATTTACGTATATTACAAATCGAATTAATCGACTACTTTTTTTCAGGTATGGGCGACGCCGGAATGGATGAGGGCGAGCCCCAACAGAATGGAGCATCTGATGAAGAAGAGGACTAAGCTATATTCCACACCCATGTACATTATAGAACATGTTACTGAATATATAATATACAATTTTTATAAAATAAACTCTTAAATCTTTTCAAGTTGTTATAGTTTATTATTTTTATTCTTGTTCTAAAACTATTCTAAACCCCAATGGTAAACTAGCCACGGTTTACGATACTTCAAACTTAACAAAAATCTTTTTTTCGCTATGATTATTAGCATAGAAATACATTGAAATAGGATTAAAAACATCTTCCGAGCATATCGGTCACTTCAGCTACGCAAAGCTTTGGTCTCGCGATCGTAGCGCATAACGCAGTGACTTGCGGCGCCGGATACAATTGTATGGAAATCGTTTATTATGGTCTTTTGTTACGTCGCAGTCTGCGTCAGCGGCGAGGAGCAAACGCGGTACTCTGCGTTGTGCTGCACACCGCAGCGTTGCGCGCTACGATCGCTGAAACGCTGCACCTAGTTCAATAATTAGTAGAGTATTTTATACCCATAATAAATAAATAATATCACTCAAGCTATTATAATAACATAGATTATATTGTAACATTTCATAAAGTTCTTTAGGACATCACACATTTCATAGTTTCAACTTTTAAAGGTAACACAATGGTACTCTAGTAGTGGCTACACAACACTGGGTAAAAGGGTACCTACCTGTAATCTACGACAACTTATATAAACATTAGGTATACCTACGTATTTGTCACGATTTTATCTATCTACATTTATAATCAAACTTTTCTTCCGTTTATTCTATTCAGTTTGCTTCTGTGAATTTTGTCAAAAAATAATAGTCCAGCCGCCCGCTCTATCGTCTCTGGGGGCACCTAAAATAAATATATTTTTTCTAAATAAAATAGAAATACAATTTATTTTACATATTATAGACAAACGAATGTAGGTATTTAACTCCAATGGCGTATCACAGCAAAATTAAAGTTTTTTTTCTGTAGCTAGCTCAAGAAGTTTGGGAATATGTTAATGCTGATTCAGAAATCGTTACTCAAGCATAGATTTGAGTAGAGATTTTCATACAAAAATCTGTGCTCGAGTCTGGATCGTGCTTGAGTAGTAAATCAACATCTGATTATATAACTAGGCCTACGATACCGGTGCTTCCAACTTTGCTGCACGTAAAAATCATAGAAAATGTTCTTCTCATTATACGTTACATGCCCATGCCGCTGCCGGCATTATTGCCAAAGCAACATCGCCTTTATTCTCATTAGAGAGCAAGGGCATGAACCTGGGCCACGAGCCAGGACGCAGGCATGATCGTGCTCACACTATGCTCGTGCCAATTTCCCTGCCGACTGCGGCATAGTGTGAACGCAACATTATATGTAAAGATGCCAAGATATTTGCAAAGTAGGCAAAGGCTGTTTATAAGTACTCACCATAAACGAAGATACGGGCGTTTCATTCGGTATCCTTTGATTGGGCATCACATACGACTCCATGTCAAGTGAGCCATCAGGACATTCGGCTACCACCACCTTGAGACATGTAAATTTTACAAATATTAAAAATCTCCGACCATAAAAATCTTCTCTTATTTATGACTACCTTCCGCGCGCGACTACATTCACGTCCCGTTTGATCATATTGATTTTCCGAGATAAGTAGCCTATGTGTTAATCCAGGCTACGAACTATAATATTTCAAGTTTCATCCAAATCGGGTCAGTAGTTGCAGCGCTATTGGAACACAAAGATTCAAACATCTAAATTTTGACATTTATAATATTAGTGGGATGAAAAATGGATTCAATGTGATCGATCAGTGAGGTTGTATTGAATAATAGTTATTTGTTATACAAGAGTGCAAAGTTGCTTTTTAACCGCGTGTTCAATTTTGATGACCGAGCAAGCGAAGGATTCAAAATTAGAATCCTGAGCGTTAGCGAGGGAATCAAAAGAGCACGAGGTGAAAAATCTTTGCACTCGAGTGCAACACGTAACTTTTCATTCCACCTCAGCGAGGAAATGACTAAATGCAAAAAAAACGTTTACAATCACAAGATAGGTACTTTTATTTCAGTTCAGGTATTAACTACTACATTATGACAGGTAAGTATTACACGATGTTCTAAATTCAATTTACTTTATCCTCTAGAGAATAAAAACGGCTTTTGCACTCAGATATTTAAGAGCAAAAATACTCTTTCCGAGATGGTGGGATGAAAAAGCTTTTTTACTTTGAATACAAATGAATCACCTTGTAAAAATGCGTTGGTACTGCCACAGTATTTGCTCCGATTACTTGGTAGCGCACGTACGATTTTCCATCTGCTTCTTTCCTGAAGTAATAATTAGATTTCAATTTTTTATTTATTGCTTACATGTAGGTACATCCAGTATTATAAGGCGCATTATGTTTAGATGTCTATCAAAGGACAATGTGGTCGAATAAATAGATAGAGTATTTATTTGACATACACACAGAAAACACAACGAATCAACGAAACAAAGCCCTCAGAAAAATAGGCAAACTGTCTATTTATTATATATGTACACGTTGCACGTAGCGATACGTACATAGTGTTATCCAAGTCACTAAAATAAGAAGTAGGTAGGGTATCGCTAAACTATTATTAAAATTTTATTTTTCTATAGGTACCTACTCTTTCTTCTCCGAAAAGGTCTCCATAAAAAGCTATACCTACTCATAAAAAAGGACTTAATTTCAATAAGTATTTTTTTTCTTACCTAGGTAGGTACAGAGGCCCGGTACAACAATATACATTATTGTACACTTTGGTTAGTTTTCTAACATGCTTCTCTAGTTCATTCCATGCATGTCTGTTGAAGCCTTCCCCTACCTGTAATAAATTCAATACATATACCGCGTGCACACTAGCTGCCGGAATGTATGGCGGCATCAATGCCGCGGACTTATTGGCCCAGCAACATCGCCTTTATTCTCACTAAGCAGCATTCATGCCAGCAGTGGCATGGGCTTAGTGTGCACGCCGTATTAGACGTAGAGTCCTTTCATGAAAGAAGTCCCGCGGAAATTTCCGGAACTAAATTTTAAATTAGTTGTCAGGTGCTGTTAATGTGTTCGGATGCTAGTGCGTTTTTATTTGGTTTCTGTGATCAAAGTCTTGTTTTCAATGCCTAAAGTTGTTAAACGTGCTGCCCGATAAATAATACTTAAGGTCGACTACAGCGACGCGTCTGCGGGACTTCTTTCATGGAAAGGACTCTAGCTGGGGGTCAGGCCCACAGATCCAGAATACACATGGGGTAAAAAAAAAATTGCTAATTAGCAGTGAGGTCAGCTGAACATTAGTAAGTAGAGCAATAAACAAACGATAAAAAAAACAGACGTATTATGAACCTTCTCCTTTCCATCAAAAAATTAGGAGTTTCACAATTCGGTTGTATTTTTTTTTCTTGTTCACCTCATGACTCAGTCATTAATGAACCGATTTGAAAAAATCTTTTTTTATTTGAAAGGGTATACCTACTTCCTGATTATTATTATTATTATAATTATCAGCCAGTTTCATCCCACTGCAGGGCAAAGGCCTCCCTATCCCCCTTTCATTTCTCACGATCTAGTGCAGCTGCGGGCCAATCCTTCCTGATTGGTCCCATAATATTTCTATCAAAATCAGTTCAGTAGTTTAGCAGTTAAATAGGAATAACTCGAAAAAAACACGTCATCCAAGTATTTTGCTTTCCTGTGTTTATATGTTTACCTTTCAATGGTGTTTAAAATCAATAGAACAAACCCAATGATCATCATCATCTGATAATGATGAATCTGTGACATATTGAAGTTGGTTTTTTTTTCAAGTTTTAGTTAGTATACCTGTGGTGCCATATTAGTGAGATAGAATGTCTGGTCCACATGGTTCTGTGCAAGGCGATGGTTGCCAGCTGCTGCCATATGCCCCCGGTCGAACCCTGAACCTTTGTAGTCACTGTTCAGAGATCTGAAAGGGAATTAAGGATAGCAAAAGAAATATACTCACAGACACAATTCAAATTAAGCAAAGCTTGTACCAATACTGTTGGTATGATCCTATTCTATTATTATTATAAACGCGAAAGTATGTATGCATGGATGTTTGTTACTTTTTCATGTAAAAACTACTGATCCAATTTGGATGAAACTTGGAATATACATTGTCCATGACCTGGATTAACAAGATTCACGACGCGAACGAAGTCGGGGCGGAAGCTAGTAGGTTCATAAGTTTAACTTTGGTTGCCTTAATATTAGGTAGGTGTTTCTTGTTTAGGCCATTTTTTTTTTATAAAAACTAACAATGAAACTTGAATGAAACTACAAAAATTTTTTTTAGTTGAACACTTTATTAGTTAGGTACCTTTAGTCTATTATTATGTTTTTACCTGATTTTACTAGTAAACTTCTTACCTAAAGAATGGATGTATGCTCTCGTCTGGCTTAAAATCACACTTGCTTCGGTCAACTTGGTCATTCTTAGACACATGGGCCTTGGTTAGGTGTTCAAACACCCAATGTGGGACTCGATTTCGCCTGTCGTAGGATAGGACGAAATCATCGTATGAACGCACATTGTCCAGGCCAGGAAAGCCATATTTCATTATTTGTGATATCTGGAACAGTTAAATTTAAATTAATTTAGTTTTAAGATAAGACATGTTTATTTGCAAGAATATATGTTACAGATTAGGTCTTAAATGTAAAAATAGTGCATTAAATTCTACCTAATGGGCATGCAAATACCTATAAGATAAATCAATTTTACAACAATAATCATATAACTAAAAAAAAATCATTACAAATTATGTTTTTCAAAGTACTATAAATACTGTAATGCAGGAAGGGAATAAATTTCCACTCTGACATAGTTTAATAAATAAATAATAACAGTTTAGTTCAAAAACAGCACTATTAACCATATCATAAGGTATACTTTACTTATCTAGGTGGGTACTGTCTTTCTGTTTTACTCAGAGTATTAGTATTCAGGGTGGCAATGTCAGCAAGGACTTTCATGAGGCTTTCGATTGATATTTAATTATTGCTTTATATATTATGTATGTTAGAGCAGTACCTACATACTTTGTGTAGATAGGACAGGTAACTCAAGTATTTTTTTTAGGTAATGTTTTTACACCTTGAGTTAGGTACATTATTGGAGTTTTAGTAAGGATCTCTAATATTTTTGAAAATATGTATAATATAGCCTATGTCACCCGGGGATAGTGTAACTTCCCAAGGGTGAAAAAATTTTTCAAATCGGTTCAGTAGTTTGGAAGCGTATTCAATGCAAACAAACCATCAAATCTTTTCTCTATAATATTAGGTACCTATAGATTGGTAAATAGCTAGGAGCTGCTAGATAAAAATTACATAAACTTACTCTGTCTTTAGGTCCTGTTTCAGTGTAAGGAGAAGCAGCAGATACAGTTCCGAAGATAGGCAGTCCAGGCAAGTTCCGTAGCCGCTTTCCATTTAAACTTAATACATTTTCTGTATCATTTTCTTTAACCTTGCTAAACTGACCGATTATGTAGCCGGTAAATCCTACAGCACCAAGTTGAGTCAAGTTTAAAAGCCGTTTTCGATACATTGTGATTTATTCTAATAGTAATAGAAATAATAAAATATAACCTTCTGTAAAATCTCTCGTGTAAAATAAAATACTAAATAAAATTCTAGTTGAGTTTCATTTCAAATGGTACCAATGGTACATCCGCTAGGATATAGATGTTCGGTGGGTACATCCATCTATCACAGAAAACGATTGATTACTTGATGGAGTCTGTGGAGTGACTGTCATTTAAAAAATTGTCATTGTCAAACTACGTGTTTTTGACAATGATGGAAACATGATTTGACAATATCTTGTTGGGCTTTGTTTGTTTTTAATTCTCAGTATTTGTGAGGCGATTTTTAGATTTTTTAGTGGATATTTGAACTACGTTATAGTACGAAACCTTGAAACTAGTGATGGAAATGGTTATGCATAGTGTCTTTCCGTTGTAAACAATTTTTACTAACATAACATCCAGTCACTGAAAGCCTTAAAATGACCAAACTGTTCTTGAGAAGGAGCCGACTAGTATCGGCGATTTTCACTCGATATAACTACAGCACGGCTCCAAAATCTGTGTCCACAGTGAGAATAAACGAAAAAGAATTCATTGCCGATGACTTCACTAACATAACACCTAAAATTTCATCGTATTTGGGCCAGAATTTGCACCTTCAGAAACATAACCCCCTATCGCTCGTAAGGCAGAGGATAGTGAAGTATTTCTACTCGTCTTTCACACATGGAGGCAATCCTACATTCAGCGTGTATGACAACCTGTCTCCTGTAGTAATGACGCAGCAAAACTTCGATGACTTGCTGATCCCAGTTGATCACCCGAGTAGGGCAAAATCAGACTGTTATTATGTGAATAGAGGAACATTACTTCGTGCCCACATGACGGCTCATCAGAGCGAGCTACTGAAATCAGGTTTAGATAATTTCCTAATGATCGGAGACGTTTATCGGAGAGATGAAATTGATTCTACACATTTTCCAGTATTTCATCAAGTAAGGCTTTTGTAGTTTTTTTTTTTATTAATTTTACCTTTAAATAAATAAGTAAATACTCACAAACATTTAACACACCACACACAACGCCTTCTAGTCCCAAACTAAGCAAAGCTTGTACCTATTATGGGAACTAGATGGCTTACAAATATAACAATTTTTTTGTAGATATAACAAATTAAGTATGTTATGATACAACATAACATACTTAATTTCTGGGTGTTACATAAGTAACACCCAAATCATGCATGTTTGCCACATACAAATGTTTGTTCTCGGTGGGATCGAACCCACGACCCACAGCACGGAAGGCAAAGCAACTACCAACTGAGCCATGATGCTTGTCATTTGCAACTATAACATGTAAAAGTAAAATAAAATTCTTAATCCTCTATTTTCAGGTAGACGCAGTAAGATCACAACGCCAGCATGACCTATTTGGAGACAACCCTAACTACAAAATATTTGATCCAGCCTTTGACCCCGAATACCCTCACAAATTCACCAACTCCATATCAGATCCCATGAAGCAGAGCTGCCACACATTAGAAGCTACAAAACTTATGGAGGCACAGTTGAAAAATCACCTGATAGGCCTAGTTAAGACATTGTTTGGCGAAAATATCAAGCACAGATGGGTTGATGAGTATTTCCCGTTCACTCACCCTTCGTGGGAGCTGGAGATTTTCTATGAAGGGAAATGGATGGAGATCCTCGGTTGTGGCATAGTGCGGAATGAGATTCTAGTCAATGCTGGCCCAAGTAACTCCATAGCTTATGCATTTGGTCTCGGGATTGAACGCCTAGCCATGGCCTTGTACAAAATTCCCGATATAAGACTGATGTGGAGTAAAGATTCCGGATTCCTGACCCAATTTCAAACTGATGATATAAACGCAAAGATTACATACAAACCAGTTTCGTCATATCCGCAATGTGTAAACGACATTTCATTTTGGTTGCCGGAGAATCTTACTATCGACACATTTCTTAGCAACGATTTTTATGATATAGTCAGAGATGTTGGTGGGGATATAATTGAACAGGTTTGTACATGGCTGCATATTTTTAAAAAGCACAGATATCACTTATCTTTCTGCAGGTGATAGCATATTAGATTTTTAGGTCTTTTTACAGTATTATATACCTATTATTATTATTCTACCAGCTGGTGCCCGCGCGTCTGCGCAGAAGTAGAAGTGCTATTTGCTATGGGAAATCTTATAGGCATTTCTGAAAAGTTCGCGTCCCATTGGATCCCGTTGATATTATAAGTTAGGATTTATTTTTATGTACGGGGCACCTAGCAAGTCAAAATTCTTGATATCTGCTTATGTCTAGTGAAAACGAGCATATACCTAATGGTTAATTTAACTTTCAGGTGAAGCTAAAGGACAAATTTGTCCACCCAAAAACTAAGAAGCACAGCCTCTGCTACAGTATTGTGTATCGTCACCTAGAACGCACACTAACGCAAGCTGAGGTGAACCAAATACATAAGGAAATAGAGATTGCATTGGTAAATACGTTTAATATTGTTATTAGATAATTAAGTCGTATTAGTTATAAAACAATAAAGTTTTGTTGAATAGTGAACAAAAATCATTTAAAATCTCCTAATACCTATATCTAGGCCCATCTGCCGATTCACTGCTCAACCACTGATCTGGACTCGAGCAGTGATTTTTGTACCTATGACAATCTCTACTCAAATCTATGCTTGAGTAACGATTTCTGTATCAGCATACGGGCCCTAGAATTGTAATAGCAAGCAAGCTCATATGAGTAAGTGGCCAACTCTGTTGACGGAGTTTTTAGGCCGCCTTAAGGCCTCCGTCATGGCTTAACGACTGCTAGAGTTGGGACCGATAGTTGAACGTGACCTCCGAAGCACGGAAGAATTCTAATATGAGGATAGGATTTCAGTAATATAGTCAAAAAATTTAATAAAAAAAAAAACAATAAAATCATTCAATATTTTATTGGCAGAATAACTTAAGTATTATATTATTATACCTTAACATTTATCACAGTCAACTTAATACAGATTATAAACTACTTAAATTAAGATATTTCATACTAAAGCTTTGGTCTCGCAATCGTAACGCACAACGCAGCGGTATGCGACATGCGGGCCGGACACATAATAAGTATGGAAAACGTCTAGTATGGTTTTTTGTTACGTCGCAGTCTGCGTCAGCGGCGAGGAGCAAACGCGGTACTCTGCGTTGTGCGTTACCATCGCGAGACCAAGGCTTTTAACACTTCAGTTGACTGTAAGTTACCTAATGCTAAAACAAGAATCTTAAAAGTACTGATGTCCTGACAAAGATGGGGGTCTTGAAGACCACTTTTACCTTTCACAGTCCCACTGACTAAAAACATGCTAGCCGAAGTATAGCTGGGTACCCACAGAACTTCGAAACAAAAGAATCTACGCTTCAGATAATAAGCATATTTTACGATCGGCGAGCGATTTTTGAGCAACTAACCATCATCTGCCTTGCTGCGAAGAGAAGGTATATGAAAAACTTTGGTTTTCACAATATTATTAGTGAAATCAATAGGCAAGGCTGGTCTATTTTAGAAATATAATCAAATAAAACCGAACTATCGGGTTATTCATTACTGGCTATGCAAAAATATACAAACAAAAACCATTTCATGGTAGACTTATAATACCTAGCTAGGTAGAATCAGAGTTGAGGAACATACCTACATATAAATTAAATAAAACTTAACTTACTAACTTACACTAGATAGATGAAGGAACATTCACATCTGCTCAGAATAGAGGATAGAAAATATTGACCAAAAAAATGAACACAAATAAGGTGAGGACGTCTAAGGAGTCCAAATATATGAAATGGTTAATAAATAAAAAATCAGAAGTACGTTATAGAGTCCTTTTCATGAAAGAAGTCCCGCGGAAATTTCCGGAACTAAATTTTAAAACTAAACTCTAAATTAGTTGTCAGGTGCTGTTAATGTGTTCGGATGCTAGTGCGTTTTTATTTGGTTTCTGTGATCAAAGTCTTGTTTTCAATGCCTAAAGTTGTTAAAAGTGCTGCCCGAGAAATAATACTTAAGGTCGACTACAGCGACGCGTCTGCGGGACTTCTTTCATGGAAAGGACTCTACGAGTGACCCACTGCCCACAGTGACCATCTATTAAGATAGCTAGATAGATACTCATTAACATTTTACACAACACCTTCTAGTCCTAAACTAAGATAGGCTTGTATAATGGAAAATTTTGAAAATTAACTTGAAATTACACAATAAGCAAAAAAATCAATAAAATTATTTTGCACTACCTAATCTACCTATGTCTCTGTCAGTAGGTGCATATTTTCATTAAAATAACTGATTTACAGAATTTACTTTAACAAAAGTAGGATTACACAGAAATCCCTTCCTACCTAAGACACTACGTCAAGTGTGAGATAAACAATCTATAAGTTACATACTTATAAATTATTTAATAGGTATGGATACCTAATAAAAACACAACCTATCGTAATTATTTTACACAGAATACAATCATATCGTACCTACTAAAAATACATAAACTAACGTTTTTCCATTTAAATGCATTTCTAAAACATACACACAGGTAATAAAATATACCAAGCTAGGAGCGTTTTGAGTCTTTAAAATACTTAAAACTAAATATCGGTAACTGTTGAAGCGTTAAAATAACTGGTAGGTAGGTAGTACTACCAGTAGGTAGGTATACTATCAATAATATAAAATGTACCAAGTGTCCACTCGCAAAGAATAAGTTGCTTATATGAATTGGGTACTGGCGTGTTTTTGGCAAACAGGCGCCGGCGGCGCCTTCACGGTCCGAATTTCTTATTATAGTCTGCGTCACATGCAAGCGAGACTGTGTGGGTGAATTTATTTATTTAATACTTTATTGCACAAAATTATAAATTTGTTACAAAGGGTGGAATTTAGTAGTTAATTTATATTTCATTTTCATACTCCCAATATACAGTCTTCATCCTGACTATCGTCACCATCTGCCCTGAATTTCGTGTTCAATGGTATGTTATGTGCATTCAGTGCACCACCAGATAATACTAAATTTGTGGGTACAGGGCCCATGGTGTTGCTAGCTTGGCTAGTAGCCATTTCGTCGTCTCCTTGGTCATAATCATTTTCCTGTTCATCTAGATCTTGTCCATCGGAAGGTTCTTCACTTACATTGAATTGTCTTTCTTCATCTTTTTTCTCTTGAACAACAATTTGTTCTGGTTCGTCTGAGTTTTGGATATTTGACTGGTCACTTGAGTGCTCTGTTACATTCGATAGTCGTTCTTCATTAGAATCTCCTTGAGCATTTAGTTGTGGTTCACAAGAACTTTGCTGTATCTCTGATTGGCGTTCGTTCATTGTTAATTCTTCATCTTGTTTGTTGAGTTCAGTGTCTATAGAAGCGACTGGTGTATCTTTCAAGTGCTTACGCCTAGCTTTTTTGATAAGGGGTTCATCATCAGACGAGTCTTCACTCAAAAGGTATTCCTCTTCCATCGGCGCGTCCGAATCCAGCAGATCTATTTTAGCTTCAATCTTATCCAATTTTCGCTTAGAATAAAAAGTGAATTGAGGATCTCGGTGTAATGTTTTGTTTCTTCTCAATATTCTCGCAACATGCTTTTTTGATTGCAATATGTTAACCGGTTTCAAGTTGTTGGACAGCCTTTCCATCAGCCTTTGTTTTTTCTGTAAGATCGTAGATAATATATTTGTTTTGTTGGGAGGTGATTGCTCAGTGGTTTCGTTTAGTGTAACTACTGAATTTTGATGTGATATCAGCGTATTTGAGCCGTCATCTGTCGATCCAGTTATACAGATATCTGGATCATCGGTTAAGTCAATCACGGACATATCATTGGACTCCGGTAATTTAGATGGGAACTTCTGGATGCACACATTGATGGAGGTGAGTTGTCCACTCTCTAGATCTAGTTTGAAAAATACGCCGTTGTTGTCGCATGAGTATTTCAGTTCAGCAAAAGATGTTACTGGTGACAGTTCGAAAATGCCATTCTTATTTGTCGCAAGGTACTGTTGTTCACTTGGAGAACTACTTCTAGCAGGACTACGCTCATTCGTTTGAGTAACTTTAATTTCGCTCGGCACTTCTTTGCGTAATAAAAAGTTACTAGTATCAAGTAAAATCGGCTCTTGCGGCGTTGCCACTTGAGCAGGCGCTAAGTCTTCTTCCATTATTCCTGACATTTCCATTAAGTCGGACAACAAACTCTTTTTATTTGTGGCTTCTTCTACATTATTAGACTTTGTTTCATTGGTTCCAACGCTGCCTTCTTTACCAGGAACGTCCGTACCAGCTCCTAAGTCACAACTTTCTGCTTCCAAGTTTTCTATTTTATCATTTTTTGCAGCACTTTCTACGCCATTTTCTGTCAGCACAGATGTTATGTTTTTCTTTTGTGAAATAATGTCTATACTCATCTCAAAGTCTTCACATTCTGAAGCAGTCTTTTCTTTTATAATACTGTCTATTTCCATCTCAAAATCTTGTATTTTGGGGCCTATAATTTCTTTTGGAGATTCTACTTTGAATTCAGGTGGTGCCTGCATAGGTTCTATTGATTCTTTAGCTTTTTGAGCATGTTCAGCATCAATTCCATTGCTATTTTCGGGGTCCTTCGAAGATTCATATTTGTCAAGGTCAATCACTTCGTCAGTCCTCACAATAGGATGGTCTGCAGGTAATGTGATGCCTACAGCATTTATTTCTTGTTGTATAGCTACAAGAAATTGTGGTAATAAAACGCATTCTTCAGGAGTAAGCGTAACATTGGGCTGGGTAATGTATGTCAACGTTTTATCTGGCAGCAGAACTATTTGAACGCCTGCAGGTAAACTGATAGTTTGAACTGTAGGCTCATTAACTTTACGAATCGGGCTTAAAAGTGGAGGTGGAACTGTATATATAGGATCGATCTTCTTAATAGGCATCTTTATATTTGTTAGCAGTATTTTACCCTTTCCAACAAAAAAAGGTTGGTTGTTGTTGGCAATACGTTTTTTACTCAGAACTATTTTCCTTTCTTTTATTTGTTTTTTGTGTAATGGGCAATTGTTTTTGCCGTTGATTTCTATTGTTCCTTGGTTTACTTTGCTTATAGTTGGACGGCATGTACAAGTTATTGGTAGATTGGAAAAAGGTTTCGCTTTCGTATTCTTAGAGGGTTTTAATTTATAATTTACAAATTCGTTTGCTTTGTTATTAGAATGTTGAATGAATGAATTGTGACTAACGGCATTAGGTTTATCATTTATGTATGTGTTTGTTAAAGGTTGTATAACGTTTACTTTTGGTTCGGTGTTATATGCGGTTGTGTTTAAATTTTTTGAACATGATGCATAAACACGAATTTTCGGAGTTGGTTGTTTACTTGGCGAAGGATGCAATGGTGTCAATTCAGCTGACCCATCTTTAGAAGTGTCTAAAGCGTTATCTTTATCCGCTGTTTTGTCTATTTGTGAGAGGACAGCCTTATTTGAAAGTGAAATATCCGAATCTAGGTCAACTTCAGTACAATCGTCTATATCAACTTGTAGGTTACAGTCAACCGTAGATTTTGTCACTTCTTTTTGATCGGCAAGCTTAACGACATGTTCGATGGTTTGAGAAATATGTTGTTCCTTTTGCGCAATTTCAACATGCTGAGCAGCATCAACCATAGCAAGGTCCCCCTCATAGTATAATAATGCACAACAGCACACGCATTCGTTCGGTGGGCAGTTATGTCGTTTCGTATAAATAGGTTTATTACATTGAATACTTTCTATTCTATACCGACACCAACAACAGTATGCTCCATCTTTTTTGCGTATACTAGTTTTAGGTTTCGGTTTTCTTCTAGCTTTCTTTACCGGAGCCTCATCTTCTGTAATATCAATTATTTTATTTAAATTATTATTCTTCTGTTTTGGTGGTACTTTTTTCTTGTGGGATTTCTTAGGCTCGTATTCATCAATTTTCGTGCAGGGATCTAATGCGCTCAACATTTTGTATAAGGTGTCTATGGTAAGCAGAGCGTCTGAGTGATGGATTTCTTGGTTAACTGGATTTGGAAACAAGGGTCTTTTATTCCATGCTATAGGAGGGTAAACCGTTCTTCGTATTGGTTTTCTAACTTTCGGAATACTACTATTCGTTGCAACATTCGCATGTTGTGGAGCATTTTGTTTATTTTGAGCGTTTGTTTTTGACAATGGGTGCGGAGGCCGAATCATAGGTCCGGTTGTTGGGTTATTAAATGATACCATTGGTGGAGTTGGTTGCACTATTGTGTTAGTAACTTGCAGTAATGGTGAAAGTGGTCGCATTTCTGGCAGTGGACATAACTGCGGTTCCTTACTAACATCGGTATCTTTATTTTCTATTTGTTTAGAGAGTAGGCTATCGATATCGTCTTTAATATTTTGAACATAATTAGCGGGACCTAATTGTGTACCGATTTGGACACTCTGTTCATTAATGTCTTGTGCTGTTTCATTTTGCGATCTTAGCGGGGTTACTTCAGCGGTCAGTAAATGCTGATTCAGCCGGCGTACTTTCGATATGTCTGGTAGATTGATACCTCTCAATCTTTCCGCCATGCATTTTTTCAACTCACTCTCTAAAGTATCGTCTATGCTCATGAGGCTTTGCTGAACTGCGGATGGTTTTACAAGCGCGGCTGACGATACCTCAACATCATCTGTTATGTTGATTGTTGGAGTTGGATTTGCAGGGGTCGGTTTGAGATACAGAGTACCATCGATAAGTTTGTCCTCAAAAGCCTTGCTCATGTCAATTGTCATTGGTATACAAGATTGGAGTAACGTACGGTTACGCGCCGACATGAAGAAACCTACCGTCAACTTTTTTAGTCTGGTGTTAAAATCTGGATTTTTGCAAAGAAGTACTGGATTGTAATTCCGAAAACGAGGCTTTTGTAGCATATAGCTGGTCGGTTTTACCCGTATACTGTCGTCTATTACTACAGATTCAGTATCTGAATCATCCGATTTTTGGATAGAATCGTTTCTAAATAAATCGTCATCACTTACGTCGGCAGTTTCGTTGTTGTTTTCTAACTGTTCAATATTTTCGGTGGTATCGTTCTGTTCTGGTTCATTTACTTGTTCAGACATTGAAGTTGATTGTTTACTTACTGGTTTGCTTAGAGTATGAATTTTGTCTATTAATTCTTTATCGTATACCTGTTCGTAAAGTGAAAGATCATCGTAAACGGCCATGGCGTCAAGTTTAGTTGTATAAACTACCGGGTACATGAGAAGTTTGAGGTCAAATTTTTGAGTTGCAGTTGTTTCATCTTCTTTCAAGATTGATTCTTCTCCCTCACTTTCTTCTTCTTCTGTTACACTATTTCTTACAGGTTCTTTTTCAGTAGCTTTTGATGCTGTTGTTGCTGGCTGTAGATCTGTAATGCAAAAATATAGTTTTTAGCACACGTATCAGAAACATTTTGTTTAAAATCATTAATATAAGTTAATTATTAAATTAAGTATTATTAAATACTTATTTACCTTTTACAATAATTATATCATCTTCGTCTTCCTCGACGTAAGCTATTCCATCATCGGCGAAATCGATGCCTTCATCGGCGAAGTTCAGATCTGTAGGTATATCATCGAATTCG
Organism: Eulithis testata; assembly: GCA_947507515.1. NCBI lineage: Eukaryota > Metazoa > Arthropoda > Insecta > Lepidoptera > Geometridae > Eulithis > Eulithis testata. The sequence continues at coordinate 4,501,847 of OX382218.1, read as the reverse complement.
TCCAAATTGATCACTTTATCACTGTCTATTTCAATAACCGATGAACTTACAGGTTTGTTAACAGAGTCATGACTAACTACGTCATCTACATCAGAGTGTTGTTCCGTATATTTTGTAGGGTCTTCTGATTGTATGTTGTCTTGGATAAGATCAACTTCAATTTCAACTTTGACACCTTTACTTGAAACTGTCGAAATCACTGGTAGAGCTTCAGATAACATGTCGTTTTGGTCAATATTGTTAGTTTTTTTTATATTATCAGCAATACCAACGTCATTGTCGGTAGACATAATATTGTCGTCGATCGACACGTCGCTGTCAATAACATTGTAAGAAACTGTTGAATCTCTCTCTACTTTAACACCAGCACTCGAAACCGTTGATATTACAGGCAATAGTTCGTCAGGAACATTATTAGCCAACGGATTTACATTCACGTCTTGTCGGATAACATTGTCTACGTTTTCTACCTTAATAGAAGTTGCTACCGATGTTACCTCAGCGATTACTCCTATTGTTTTATGATTGTCAGTAGTTTCATCAATGTGACAGTCTATGTCTCCTGATTCTTTATTATTTAATGTCACTGTCGTTTGCCGTTGTGCGTCATCAGTTGTTGAAGCATTTCCTTGCGAAAAAGACTCATTATCTTCATCATCGATAACAATTGCTTGTTCAATTACATGTGTAGTATCGGGATCATCATCATTTCCGAGCATCAAACCGCCTTCACTGTCGCCAGACTTTTTTGCAGCTTCACTATCTGGACATTCCGCTTCACAGTTATCAATTGAAGGTACAGGATCGATGACGACATCTTTAGATTTGTCTACGTGACTTTGTGAGTCATGATCTAAATTCTCTACTACTTTATCCAACCTTTCTATTTCTTCGTCAAACTCGCTTCCTTTCTCTGGTGGGTAGTATACTTCATGGTCTTCTTGGAATTCTTCGCCGACCTCAATAGGCTCTTTTTTTATTAGGACCACAGGTGGCTGGGTTTCACTGCCTTCATTTTGTAATTCTTGTTCGTCTTCGGAATCTGAATTAGCTCCTAGATCGATTACTTCTATACGCGGTTCGATAAGGACAACGTCCGGCGCTGATGCTGAAAATAAAAATATTTATAAAGGAATTACCTTAATCTCTAAATATATAAAACTCTTTTGAAGCTGACTGACAATCAACGCAAAGCCTAAACTATTAGGCCTAGAGGTATGAAATTTGGAAGGTAGTATCCTTATACAGCGTGAATTTTTGAGACGGGACTGTAAGGGCAGGTACCTTATTTGTTATAGTTACAGGAAAACGCTTTTAGGAGACTATCCATATTTTTTTAAGATATTCTGAACTTTTTTACAGATTTTGTAAAACATGTACAGTCAGCAAGAAAATGGTAATTTTACACAAAAACTTTTTTTGATGCCAATCGATCTTGTTTTTTATAAGGATCAAAAGTCTCTACTGGACCGAGTAAGGTTTGAGTACTAGAAATGTCGGAAATCGCGAAAAACTTTTCCCATACATTTGTACGGAAATAAACACCAATGCCGATTCAGATGGCAACATTTTTATTGCTGTCAAATGAGGTTAGGTTAGAAAATAAATGGAACAATGGAATACTAATCAGTAACTTACTGTCGCTAGGTTTCATCAAACTCTTCTGACGCATTTTCACGCTCTGAAAAGATCATGACTAGATTAGAATAGAACTAAGCTTGCATACATTCTAAATTTGAGATGCACGTTTTCATGAAAATTACACACAACGCCCTCTAGCCCCAAACTAAGCAAATGGGAACTAGGTTACTGATAGAATACTTCTATACATATTTTTTTTAGTACGTATATAATATATAATCTACTAAGTTATGTAGGTACTTACTAGTTCATCGGGCAAGACAACAGTACGGCTTTCGATGGCCTCTTCCCAACTCAGAAATTTTTGAGTGATAATAGTAGGGTATCTGCAAAATATTAAGTCGTTACGATTCTACCAAGCATAAAACTAATATATTACTATGTAGTTTTGTTTTAAAAGAGAGATTGCGCCCAGTTTGGAGAGGTTATACTTCAATACAGATGACGCCACAATGACGTCGCAATTTCGTTCTACTAGTGGGCCAGTGAGCCTAGAGCTCCAGAATTAGGAAATAAGTACCTAAGTAATCAATAAATATTCTTGGACATTATCACACAACGTTGTCTAGTCCCAAACTAAGCAAAGCTTGTACTATGGAATCTAGATTGCTGATAGAATACTTATATAGGTAGGTACCTACATTTTTTTTTATAAATGCATAGAATGTCACCCAGACATAGAACAAACCTCTATGTTTGCCACACACAAATGAATAAAGTTGAACCAGGCCCTAGGTACCTCGCCTCGTCCGGTCTATCCCTCCTCAACAGAGGGACGGTTCAGACGTGTGTGCGGCAACGGGGAGGGTCAGTGGTGGACGTCTCGTTCGCCACCTCCGCTCTTGCCGCCCGCGTCGTGAACTGGCGGGTGGAGATGGTGGAGACACTGTCGGACCACCGTTACGTGCGGTTCGACGTCTCCACCCAGAGCCCCCGGAGGACGGCCCCCACCGGTCGTTCTCCGTTTCCGCGATGGGCACTCACCCGCCTCGACCGTGAGGCGGCTGAGGAGGCGGCGTTCGTCCAGGACTGGCTCACGCCCCCTGTTCAAGTCCTGGACGTGGACTCCGCGGCGGTCCAACTGAAGAAGTCCTTGACCGAGGTGTGCAACTCCAGCATGCCTCGGTCTCGCCGTCCACCACCACGCCGTGCCGTCTATTGGTGGTCGGAGGAACTGGCGGGGCTCCGGGCCGCCTGCACGGCGGCAAGGCGGGCCTACACGCGGAGTCGACGGCGCAGCCAGCGAGACCCCGAAGGTGAGGACCTTCTATACGCCTCTTACGTAGAGGCAAAGAGGGTCCTCAAAACGGCAATGAGGGCTGCCGATGACGCAACGCGAGCCGAGATGCTGGAGGGGCTCAACGGGGACCCGTACGGGAGACCATACAAGGCGGCGCGGAACAAACTGCGCCCCGTTGGTCCCCCGCTAACGGAGTCCCTGGAGCCGGCATTGCTGGATGGGGTGGTTCGGTCCCTGTTCCCGTCCAGGACCAACTTCACCCCACCAGCGATGGACCCCCCGCGGGGAGAGGCTCCACCGGAGGAGGAGGTACCTCCGGTCACGGTGGAAGAGCTTGGCGAGGTGACTCTCCGTCTCCGCGCCAAAAAGACGGCCCCAGGACTAGACGGCGTCCCTGCGCGGGTGGTGGCCATTGCCATCACCCAGATGGAAAATCGGTTTCGGGATCTCTTCAGCGCGTGTCTCACCGCTGGGAGATTCCCGAAACCATGGAAGGAGGGGCAGTTGTGCCTCCTCCGAAAGGAGGGACGTCCGGCGGACTCCCCCTCGGCATACCGGCCCATCGTTCTGCTCGATGAGGTCGGTAAGCTGTTTGAAGGGGTTGTCGCCAGCCGGCTAAATGGCCTCCTGCTGGAGGTGGGGCCGAACCTGTCGGACGCCCAATTCGGATTCCGAAGGGGGCGTTCGACGGTGGACGCGCTGGCCCGGCTCAAGGGCCAGGTGAGGGAGGCGGTGGAGGCGGGGGATGGGGTTTTGGCTGTGTCGTTCGACATAGCCAACGCATTCAACTCCGTCCCCCACCCGACAATACTAGAGGCGCTCCGCTATCATGGAGTGCCTCAGTACCTGCGGAGCCTCCTGGCCAGCTACCTGGAGGACCGAGAGGTCCTCCTCGTGGACAGAGCTGGCCAGCTAAGGCGGTACAGTGCGGAGTCCGGTGTTCCGCAGGGGTCCGTCCTAGGACCCCTGCTGTGGAACATCGCCTTCGACTGGCTCCTGCGGGGAGCTCTCCTCCGAGGCACGAGTGTCATCTGCTATGCGGATGACACTCTCCTCACTGCCCGGGGGAGAGACTTCAGAGAGGCGGCGAGCCTGGCCTCGGCTGGCGGATCCTTGGTTGCGGGAAGGATTCGCCGGCTTGGATTGAAGGTGGCGCTGCACAAAACCGAGGCCGTGTTCTTCCACGGGCCTCGGCGGTGCATCCCCACCGACGCCCACATCGTCGTAGAGGGCGTTAGAGTCGAGGTGAAAGCCCAGATGAAATATCTGGGCCTGATCCTCGACAGCCGGTGGCGCTTCGGCCCACATTTCAGCGGGCTCTCAGCGCGCCTGCTGAAAGTCGCGGGCGCGCTTTCGTGGCTCCTCCCAAATCTGGGGGGGCCCAAAGTACGATGCCGGCAATTATATGCCGGCATCTTGAAGAGCATGGCCCTCTACGGGGCCCCCATCTGGGCGGACTCCCTCCAAAGGAGGGAGAACACAGCGGCGTTGCGCAGGCCCCAGAGGGCCATTGCGCAGCGGGTGGTGCGTGCCTACCGCTCGGTAGGCTTCGCGGCGGCATGCGCTCTGGCGGGCACCCCTCCCTGGGAGCTCGAGGCGTGGGTGCTCGCCAGAGTTTATGAGTGGACGGCGGGGCGCAAGGCGCTCGGGGAGCATCCCGCCCTGGAAGTGCGGGAGGCCGTCCGGCGAGAGGCGAGGGAAGCGGTCGTCCACCACTGGACGGAGGACCTCGCCTCTGCCGTGTTTGGCCGCCGAACGCTGGACGCGCTCGGACCAGTCTTGCAAGACTGGCTCGAGCGGCGCCACGGGTTCCTCTCTTTCCGTCTGGCGCAGGTGCTGTCCGGGCACGGTTGCTTCGGCACGTGCCTGCACCGGATCGGGAGAGAGGAGAGCCCGTCGTGCCACGAATGTGGCGCGGCGGAGGACACGGCGCAGCACACCCTCGAGGTGTGCGCGTCGTGGTCAGAGCCGCGTCGCGCCCTGACAGCGGCAGTCGGGCCAGACCTTTCGCTTCCTAGCGTGGTCAACTCCATGCTGGGAAGCGAAGAGGCCTGGGCAGCGGTCGCCTCCTTTTGTGAGGACGTGATGTCCCACAAGGAGGCGGCGGAACGTGCGCGGGAGGAGGACCCTCTCGCGCCACCGCATAGGCGGAAAAGGGCGCGGAGAGGGCGAAGACAATAGTCGCCCTCCCTCCCTTCATGGTGGTGGATAGCGGGTGACAGGCGCGGGGGCGCCTGTCACCAGCGTTGCACTTTTCCACCACCTGCGGTCGTTCCAGGGCCCTTCCTGTAAGGAGGGGCGTGAAGGGCCTGCTGCAAGCAGGCGGTCGTCGGCGGGGGACTGGACGTAAAGGCTCTGCCGGTTTCCCAGTCCTCCTCCACGTAGACGACGCTGGAGAAACTGGTGGTTTTAGTGGGTAAACCGGTCCGGGAGCCCCACATAACCCTCCCCATCCCCCAGGGGGGGGTATGCGTAACGCATTTCCCCAGTAAAAAAAAAAAAAAAAAAAAAAAAAAGGCCCTAGGTACCTAGGTTCTAATTCATAAAACCCTGTCAGATTAATTAAGCTAGTTACTTAAGTGCTATAGCCTTCTGTAGTTTATCCGGCGAATGTGCCATGGCTGTCGTCAATTGCCGCTGATTCCCGCGGTAGCTGAACCAAAACTTGTAAAATTTGTGTCGCGTAAATTCTTTTAATTGGAACCAGCGCCGCTGCAGCATCATTGGAGAGCACTGGTGGCCTCTGGAATATACAACACAGTAAGCAAGCAAGCTCATATGAGTTAGTGGCCAACTCTAGTGACGGAGTTTTTATACCGCGTTCACACTATGCCCATGCCGTTGCCGGCTTAATTGCCGTGGGTTTATTGCCACAGCAACACCGCCTTTATTCTTACTAGGGAAGGGAACTAGGGCATGAACTTGGGCCGGGAGCAGGGAGCGAGGCATGATCGTGTTCACACTATGCTCGTGCCCACTTCCCTGCCCAAGTCCCTGTCGACTGCGGCATAGTGTGAACGCAACATTAGGGTGGCTTAACGACTGCTACAGTCGGGACCGACAGTTTAACGTGCCCGCTGAAGCATGGAAGCGCTCAGATGTAAATGCCACTAACGGTCACCCATCTAAACAGTGACTGCACAGAACGTTGCTTGACGTAGATAATCAGTGAAGATTGACTAAGCAAGCTGCGGCACAAGCGCTTCTGATATTTTCAAATGCCCGCCGTAAGTCACACATCAAATGTTTCTATTCATACAATGCAACCTAGAAGGGCCTAGTAGATGGTGCCTAGCTCCTTGTATGGAAATACCAGCAGAGCACAAGCTTCTTAACAAATCCGCTAGAGGCTCTGCTATCATATTCCAATGTGCACAGAGGGCCTAGTAAGAGTTTTGGTGTGGTTCCGGACGCCTAGCGTCAGCGTGTGCTGATTTTGTACGAAGACACCAGCAGCGCCTCTAGCGGTTTTTTAAGAAGCTATAAAACGCCGTAGGTAGAAGAAAAAAAAATTCCGGTTCTCTTTTCCGTCAAAAATCGTTTCATACTATGATAATAGTTCTGTTATGATAGTTTCTTCTCTATAGCCAATGGTATCGATTATCTTTTGCATTTTTCTAAACTAACCTAATTTGACAGCACTAAAAATGGTGCCGTCCCTTTCTCATAAACTGAAACGACAAAGACGGCGATAATTTCAGAGCTGTCAAATTAGGTTAGTTTAAAAAAATGCAGCATTAGAATCGATATCAATAGCAGGCCTTCTAGACCAACTTACTTAGAGTTATAGTACACAGTTGCCGCTGTCCATGCTTCTGCGAGATTCTCTCCCGACCTGCCTTCGATCTCGAAGCGCTGGACCAGGGAAAACAGGTTCGCAAGCATCTTGCTATGGTAATCACCGGTCAACCTCTCCTGTGAAGTTAATGATGCAATTGGAAGACTGATGGGTGTTTATTTATTTACCTACTCGTACCTATTCATATTGCGGTACCGCATTCATATTGCGGGTACCTACAAAAGAACATAGATAAAGTGTGTAATAGCTTCCAATTTGAACCCTGATAGGGCACCACAAGTGGCTAGTACCTATTTATAGGTATCTAAGGTACTATAGTATACTACACTAATTATTATGCCGCTGCCGGCATTAATTCCGGACTCATTGCCACAGCAACATCGCCTTTATTCTTTAGGAAGCAAGGACACGAACATACAAGACAAGCATGAACAGGTACTCCAACACCTACAAGTAGGTAAGACAAGGTAAAATTATACCTCGATGCTCTTATCTTACCCTATCAATAACGTCTATTTTCTCGTGCACGATGACCAGGTCAAAAAGCAGCCAATCAGTGAGGGTCATCCTGGCAACTGGTCCAATCAGGTCGACCCTGTCGTCTGCTTCTATTAGACGTTTTACCTTCTTCAATGTCAGCAATCGCATTCTTTCCCTGAAGAGAAAATTGCATGAGCGTCCCAGCGGACAGCGGACCAACCATAGACGATTGAATTCGTAGAAAATGGTACCGATTTTCTTTAAACTAACCTATAATTTGACAGTTCTAAAAGTATAGCCGTCCAAATCGTTTCAGTTTATAAGAAATGGCAATTTTAGTGCTGTCAAATTAGGTTAGTTTAAAAAGATACAACAAGAGAATCGATACCAACGATTTGTCTATAGATGCATAGACTGAACCTGAACCTAATAATATTTCTGTGTAGTATGAACAAAGGTATGAACCGTAAGCACTTACCACAACTTTTTACAGTTGGTGCCGATCTCTTTCTTCATATCGTCCCAGATATCGTCTCTTTTCTCCTTTAGCTTCCGCGCCACGGATCTGATCATGCGCCGCTTGAACTTTTCCAGTTCACTGCCTTTGCGATGAAACCCGCTGCCATCTGCCTTAGTCGCCATTATGATTGTCTAAACAAGAACGAAGAACGATAAAGGTTAGCATAATTAGCCCATCAACCTACTAGCGGCACCCAATGATAGACTGCACTACACCGTCTCCACCGCTTAGGTGCTCTATATTGACATTGACAAGACATATTGACATATTGACAAGTTCGCAGCAAAGAGGCCGCCGCGGATGTGTAGGTAAGGGAACGTACCCATACCCATACTCAAGACGTGACCCATTTTTTAAATTTTTTACCCGCTCGGTGACTCCTGTAGTCACAAGAGATTAATAATAGTCACGTAGTATTTGCTAAGGCCCCCCCTCCCTCACCCTCGAGTTTTCACTTATTAATTCAGAAATATGGTATTAAATAATTTTTTGCAAACAAGAAATTTAAAAATTACTATTTTCTACTCATCCTATTCGAATAAAGCTCGAAAAGCGTGAAATTTTTCTAGAGGATATTGACTAGGTACTACTGACCATCTACTGACGAAAAATATACCTATAGATACCTACCAGCCTGGAGCCGACTAAACTCTCGAACTAGACTTATATAATATAGCTGCCTACCTACTTTCGAAGAACGAACAATGTATAAAATGGAGGTCAGAATTTTCATACAAAACGAGATTTTTAGTGTGTATTTTTTTGTAGAATGGGAGTCCCCCTTCTTATTAAGCAGTATTAAGTAGGTACCTACAATAATTCTCTGACTATACAAAACAATGTTCTAGCGTTTCAAACTAGAGGTTAGGTAGGTACCTATCAATTAAACCAACTGTCTGGTTTCGTCCAACCATGTCCGGCTTTTTTCTATCCGACTTTTTTTTTTAATTCTTACCAGCCTTCTTATTTTGCACCATTATTTAGTTTTTTTTACAACCTTTTGTTTAAACATTCAGTGAGGGCTAAAGAGCAAACTAGGCAATATTCAATTTTGACACATAAAAACGTTGCTATTGTAATATTTTGTAATCTTCCTAGGTACTGACTGTCATGTCACCCGTTAGAAGAATATAAAACTCATATATTAACACGAAATTACCTACCAATAACATCCAGAAGTCAAGGGTGGGCCCAGATACTGATCGATTATAAGGTTTATTTTGAAATGCCTCCCTCAAGTCATCCCTACGCGACTGCGAGCCACGTTGGCCCAACTCAATCCCAGTTACTGACGAATGCATTATGAAAAAATACGAGAGAATACTTTGCTCGTCACCATTAGGTACTGAATACCTACTGTAAGATCAGTGAGACAGGGAAGACTTAGAATTATTTAACTGTAAGATGGGTAATACGCGAGTTAAGTTAGCATGGGTTTTTTTAATACTACATTATGTATGTCTACGTTACGTGATTTTTAAAGAGAAACCGCAGCCGCATCTTGCGTTGATTTTTGGTGTTTTTTGAATTTTGAATAACACGCAGGGCAAAAAAAAGCCTATGCTTGAAAATAATAATGTGTTTTTCGTTTGCGTCAGTAGGATACATATTATACAGATTCGCTAAATAATCCCTACTTTTACAAGCTAACGGTGTTCACATTATATAGGTAGGTATGTACTAATATTACCATATATACCTTTCTAAATGTACTTTCTTTCTACCTACTGTATTATGATCGCTAAACGAATCGCGAGTATCGTGACACGACAATCAAAGCAAAACAAACCAATTGTGACGTCATTTGTACCTAATCGGTAACTATCATCCATTCCATGACACTTGTCAGCGATAAACCGCGAGGCCGCGACGCGCGCCACGCCTTTTCGTTTCCCTCCCATACCACGCCATCGTTCGCTATAAATCATCTATAAATTCACTAGCTATATCTATTAGCTAGTGAAATAATTAATCGCACAAAAAAATCAGTAAGGTCACCTTTGCTGTTTTATTTAACCCACTCTGCGCTGCCTTATTATTATCGTTTTTTGAACTTTACTAAGATTTCAGTTCCGAGGTGCAGTCAGTCTTCACCGTTGGCCGCTAGTCAGTGACGTAGCATCGATCGGTTGTGGATAGGGTGGGGTGAGCGGTTTAAAAAATCACACCGTAAAACTTCACTACGTTAGGTGAAGGTACAGCTAGCCTTTTATTATTCAGTTAAATAAGTACTTATTAAATAAATAAATAGTGCGTGGAGTCCTTCCGCGCGGAAAAAGTTATACTTCGAGTGCCATGCATTCACTCTCGCTCTGTGTTTAATGTGAAATTAATTTAGTATTTTTTTTATGTACTTAACCATTATGCAGTACTTATTTAGTTAGAAAAGGTTCTATGCTCATGTTGCCTAAATCAGACCTAGATGGCGCTGCTAAGTTTGGTCGGATCCTAGAACGCGCTATCGAAGTGTTTTGCGTTTTTTGGGGGTCTCCGTATGTGAACACTCTCGCTCTGTCTCTTTCTATTCCACGCATTCACTCTCGCTCTGTCTCTTTCTATTCCATTATATTTATCGTTAAACGTGCAACCTTGTTTTGGAAGTCGCATTAGAAGTATAACTTCAATAATGTATTATCAATTAACATTTTAAATTAGGTATTAAATTAAATAGGTTTTTAACCTTAAAATCATGATAACCTCTCAATAAGAGCCCTAACCAACATTCAAAACGCTAGTGGATAACCTAGTGAGTAGTTTAGGTACTCATAGGGAAATATATTATATTCTTTAAATCTAGAATGGGACAAACCTATAACTAAAATACCTACTAGTAGTTTGCCCGGAACGATCTCGCGATGGTCCCAAAATAACAATGTCAAAGAAACATTTTATTGCTATGGCTGAGAATTATGACCTTTGAAAATGGCATTGATACCGCGATTTAGCTAGGTAGTGCACTATAAAATCATTAAAAATTTTAAACAATGCAAGCCTTTATAATTTTCTCTATAGGTCCAAATCTATTTTATTTATAACAATAACAACGGTTTTAGAATTGTGACACCCCACTTAACATTTTGTACACCCTATTTTTTTTACTTCTTTCTCAACTGACCACACCTTTGGGTGATCTAGCTCATTACCAGTCAAATTATGGTAGTAGGTTTCTTATCTACCTACTATTAGTCGACCCAACTTTATGCAGATTGTTGTATGAGCAGATGAAAAGTTATGCTCAAACATTCAACACCGGCCGATTCACCCAAGTTGATTTACCTGTCTTCGCTCGCTGGATTCATTATAAACGAAAATAAACTAGTAAGAGCCACAACTCAGATTTATCCGGCTTTTTGATCTTTCGTCCGGACTTTATCGCGGAAATTTTATTTGTTTGATTTTTTTTGCCATTCAGGAACATAGGTACTTATCAGTTAGGTAGGTAAGGTATATTCCTTTATCTACCTAGGTAATAATATAACAAACCAAGTATACCCTAGGTAGTAGGTACCTACATACATAGCCGTTATAATAATGGTAATACTTACCTATAGGTAATGTAGGCACTTGTAAGCTAGTTAGGTTCATTATTTTCATTTTAATAAATTATCCGGCTTTTTGTTTTGTAGTTTTTTTCCGTCCCTCATTATCTTCTCTATTCGTTTAGTAGGTAGGTAGGTACCTACTACCTTTTCTTCGCTAGATTATTTTACATTACCGGCTGGCTACAACCTACATTATATCACACCAACTGAACCAATAATCTTTCGAGATAGGTACCTAATAGGTAGGTAGGTATTACCTATTACTTATTTAGCTTCCATCTGGTTAACCGAGCGGACGTGTCCGCCGCACCCGCAGATGATTTTGTAGTGATTGATCGAGGTTTTAATATTCTGAGGATTTATCATGGACCATAGCATAAATGGGTCGATGGAACACCATTTCTTCAGATGTTGCTTGAGCGCACAAAATTAGGTAGTTAGATATCTAGGATATAGGTAATTAGGTAGGTACTTACCTTACCTACTAGTAAGGTAGAGCGTTTGGTGATATCCAGACTGCAGCTAAACTAACAAGACATTTGAAAATCATTACAACAGAGGAGGCAAGACAATTTTACTATGAAATATAATTGTAGGTAGGTAGGTAGTTACACCAGTTACCTACCTAGCTTAGTATTATTCAATAATTTCCACCGAGGTCAACCAAAATTTCATCATTGATGTCATGAAATGGACGACGCCGCGCGACGAGTTGAGCGGAACGGGGCACGTCTAAGCGCGTTTGTCGCTGCTACAAGAATGAACGAATTTCACCGCCCAAAAACTAAAATCAGCATTATGCAATTACCTTTTCACACTGAAGACGCTGATTATTAGGTTATTTATTTTGCACACATTAGTTTATCAAAATTGTCACAATATTTTCTTAACACAATATTTTTCATCGCGTGGCACAAAGCATGTTTGGCGAGCAGCACCGTCCACTTTGGCGTTTCAAAACAAAATGGCGTTTTTCGGAACGTTGGGCGGCGGACACGTCGAGCTCGCGCACACACGGATGCGAGGGAGACAGCAAGCGTTATGGAACAAGCGAGATGACACCTTATGACCTGCACTGAGTGCGAAAGGGATATAAAATAGCTTTATCAAAACGTCGAGAAAATTTCATTTGCCCGGGAGCCGCCGTCCGTAGTTGACGTAAAATGAATGCAGTGTATTCATAATCCAATATTTTGATAAATCTATTTATAGAGTCATACCTTAGTAAGACACTGATATCTTACATCATAATATATTTACTAGGGCCTGATCAATATAATAGGTAGGCTAGGTACTAGTAGATCTACACTATTTACTTAGGTACGTATGTAGGTACTAGTCTGTTAGCGTTTCCCTTATTTTAATACTTTTGGAGTGTGTTTTGAACAATAATTGCTTATCAATAATATACCTATTTTATGCTTGATTTGGCCATTCAATGTAAAGAGTGCATTGCCTGACTGAAGTTATTGATTGAATCTTTATTGTTAATATAATCTGTATTTGATGTTGGACATCACTAAAATAAAAATGTCGCGTCTCTATGAGTTGTGAGTAAAAATAGCACTGGCCGGCGGCAGCCATTAATTATGGGAGGCTTGTCGAATTGTGGAGACAAGAGATGGGATTTCTTTTGTAAAACCTTAGCATTTTCTAATTATTTCTGTGCCGATATCATAATAAACATCAAAGTTTGTATTTAACTTATCTATCTTTTATTGGTAAAAGTGAGTATGTTAATAATTCAGAACCGGGATAACCAGCTCACGATGGTATGTACTTTTATCATTTTACTTAGACCCACACCTGGATTTTATTGTAGACCATCCTTAATGTAAAATCAGTATGTAAAATGTGTCTGGCGCTATATGTGATAGATACTTAGCACCTGGGTATCCAGAACAATATTAAACTCGTGAGTTCGACTCTCACATTGTACTGTAGTGTGTTTTAACTGGATCTGTAGATAGGTACCGAAATATAGTAAGTAATGCCAGTGTATTGTTTTGAGCATTAGTCAATGTGGTACCTATCTATCTACTAGACAGGTGTAAGTCAGTCGAGTGATGCATTACGCGCAGTGATACCCAACCGCGTACTGTAACATCACATTTCGTTAGTCATCTTGTACTTACCTACATATATAATTATGCAATGAGTCAGTTTGTTTCGCTCAATCCGTGCGAGTAGGAGTGCGGGCTCAATTGCACTTGCGCCTGTCATTTATTAGTTTAAAATTTTAATTTAGAACCGTGTTGTCGACTACATAAGGTTAAATGTTATATTACATAATTCGCATCATCTCATGTTATGCTTGACAATAATTACTATTGAGTTGCACCTGAGCGTTACATTATGCTAAGTATCACACAACAAGTTTTAGTGCGTCCGGCAGTTACATCTCAGGTAATGTTTGGGGGTGATGATGTGATGTGATGTTTCTCTGTACCTACAAAATATGATACCATATTATCTTATTGCCTACTACATAAGGCACTGTTTTGTGCATGTCTACTACCTATGAAGGTAAACTAGCACAAATCAATTTATTTCCATGTTCATCACTTATTTTTTTATGATTTGAACCGAGTAGTAAGAAGGGATGTTATAAAAGATTGGTTCAAATGGTATCACCTTCTATGAAGTAGTATTGTTGACTCTTTGTGAACAAGTGTGCGTTCTTTGGTACCTATCATACAAAGGTAATAATAAAATATTACTTGTTTGGTGTGGTTGAACAAAGTATTATCACAACCACAGCACCTTGTCACAAATCCTGAAATCAATCCTAAGTAGCAAGAGATAAAGTACTTTTTCCTGTTATTGTCTTCGAGCTATATTGTTTTTATTTTTAATCATCTTCAATAGATTTGAAGGCTTAAGTATGTTTGCTTCTTTAAGTTTTACTGCAGGAGGTATGGAGTCGCGTTGAACTCTAAAATAATAAATAATAAGTACATAAAAGTTTTAAAGATTATCTAAGTTTTGGGCATCTATGTTTGTTTATGTTTATCTGTAAAGCATGAGTAAAAAGATAGATATCTACGCTTGTTGCTTTTCAAATGTGTAATGTCGGCGGCTGACGAATTAGCGAGTCTATTGTTAGATGACACAAATTTCACAAGTTTCATAACCAATTTTAAAGTTCCGATACTAAAATCCATGCAACTGCTATTCCGAACACAATGTTTGCGCGTCTATTGGCCAGACGCTATATCAACCATGTTTGACTTTGGCCGAATATTCTTAGCGGTGCAGGTTGTTAAAATGGTTAATCTTGTTAAAGTTTGATATTAATTTTATTGTTTATACTTGAGTTATTTTAAACTCATTCCACGGTATATGTGTGGAATAAGCACAATAAGCTTTGCAAAACTTAATACCTATAAGTATTCTTCAATTTATTACTAACTGCAACATTAAGAAGTCTCGAAAAACAATGAAAGGCAGAAGAATTAGAGTTACTTCTGTACCATACTAATGTTTAGATACCCACTGTTTAGCAGTGTTTGTGGTTACTGTTGTGGTGAACACGAATGTTGAGTATCATATGGATCGACTGCTCAGTAGGAAACAGTCAGGACAGAACAGTCATTTTGGTTTATTAAATCATGAACTATTTAATAACTTAAAGAAATACTTACCTAGTAGTAGGGATAACAATATTTGCATATTTTTCTTGATGCAGTGAGATTGGCATAGTGATGCTCAGGTACTTATTCAAAGTTCTTATGCAAGTGCTTTGTTACATTTATATTGTACCTACCTACAAAGGAGTTTTAATAAGTAGATGACGGCTACGAATAATGAACCCTGGTAGGTCACGAATAGTATTAACTGCCAGGTGGCTAAAATGACAAGTGCTTATATACTTACTTGTTTAGTTTATATGGTGTCTTCTTATTTTTTTTGTCATATCAATGTTACAAACACATTAAAGTCCTTTAAATAGGTGACTTTATGTTTATGGCATTAAATATCTAAACAGGCCACGTGATGTGACCACATTGTGATAATATGGATTCATTATAGAATAAATATCATTGAATGAAACTGATTACCCACTTAGGTTTGGTACTATACTAAGTATATAGTTATTGTTACAAAGTATATAGTAGTTTGAAGACACCAATTAATGTATCTATACACCTAAGTGTTTCTTTTTAATTCAAAACTGCATTTTAACTTTAGTATAAGTACCTTAAGTAATGTTTATTACCTACAATAAAACTTGTGTAAATTGATATTGGTAGGTACCTTACATTACCTACTTACAAATCCAACTTATAATTGTATACAACCTTCTAATGTTAGAAATTTACCCTTACTAATTATTTACTTACTAAATTATATGGTACTGGTGAAATACATTACTTTATTATGTATTTGCGTGCACAATAAGTGTTTATACAGATACCTACAGATTTTCTTGGATTGGTTAGTTCAAGTTAATAGTCTGACCGCAGTAAGTCTGCAGTGTACGTGGTGTAAAGCACTGTAATTGAATGGTAGATTAAATAAAATTATAAGGTACATCAACTGATGTAATTTATAGCATTTCACCTGATTTATGTCTAAGCAAGCCCTTTACTGAGGGTTGTAGTAAAACTGCCGAAAAAATAACCAAAACATTCAATAAGTACCTACTTGCGATTCTTTAGAGAGTTATCCTTATGTTAGTCTGACCTTACAATGGTATTTAAACAATTTTTTTTAGCTATTTAATCAATAATTTTACTATTATAAAAATGTTGAATATCAAATATTTTCTATTATTTTGTTGACTGAAACTAAAATTGTTAAAATATTCTAATTGCTACCAATAAAGTATGAGATATATGTGTGATTACTGAAATACGTCTAAGCCTTATTGTTGGAAATGAGTGACTGGACCAATTTGGTTGAAAATCATAGTAATCTGGAATGAGCATAACATAGTTTTTTGGTCAGGACACGAGCGAAGTATAAACAAATTAGTCAATGATATCAATGACGCATAAGTACCTGCCATTGAAGTATCTGCTGTAGATTTAAAATAAGGCCTATGTCAAAACTTCTTCAGCTCATTGACTGCTGCATTTGATATTCTTGGAAACGTCAAAAACATAGACGAAGGGTCGCATGGCACTTTATGTATTAAGTGAGTTTGATGTAGGTAATCAATACCTGCATTTACCACATACTGGAACCAGCCAGGTAATTAAACCACTGCGGTAAATGTGCTTAATAGGAGCCATTGGGCCACTTTGGTCATACCTACTGAGTGGAGGCATTTTTTCTGAGCAACCTTCTTTTATTTAATGTCATTGTTTTATTACGTATCTTCAGTCAAGAATAGATACAAATAATAAAGATGAAGGTAGTCATTAGTATCTATTTCATTTATTTCTTATGTTGATCGACTGTTAAGTCTATACCTACAGAAAGTTGCTTAATATTTTTATATTAATACCTATACCTACTTAATAATTATTTGATATGGCTGGTGACTTTTAATTCCAATTCTATTTATCACACTTAAAATAACATCACACAACATTTTATACACGTTTTTATGTGAATAAATATGTGTTACTATATTATTGTTATGACAAACAGATTAAACGACAAGAGTGTCTATTTTGTCTTGTCTTTGTGCATGTTGTGTTTCACTGATTGTATTGTAGTACAACAGACGAATTGGTACGAGTTTCTTGAAAGTATTTAATGATAAAATAATCACTTATTTTGATACTTGCCATTATATAATTGTATAAAGAAATATGCTACCATAATGGTAGTGATTACTATCTCGTAAGTGTGGGTATAATCATAATATTTATCTGTTAAAGGTGAAACATGCTGCGATATTGCAGTGATCACTAATTATTAACACAGTAAAGTATAAGTGAAACATGCTGTTATATTGCAGTGATCACTAAACATCAACATCGTAATGGTACAAGTGAAACATGCTGCTATATTGCAGTGATCACTAATTATCAAAATCGTAAAGTATAAGTGAAACATGCTGTTATATTGCAGTGAACACTAATTATTAACATCGTAATGGTACAAGTGAAACATGCTGCTATATTGCAGTGATCACTAATTATCAAAATCGTAAAGTATAAGTGAAACATGCCGCTATATTGCAGTGATCACTAATTATCAAAATCGTAAAGTATAAGTGAAACATGCTGTTATATTGCAGTGATCACTAATTATTAACATCGTAATGGTACAAGTGAAACATGCTGCTATATTGCAGTGATCACTAATTATCAAAATCGTAAAGTATAAGTGAAACATGCCGCTATATTGCAGTGATCACTAATTATCAAAATCGTAAAGTATAAGTGAAACATGCTGCTATATTGCAGTGATCACGAATCATCATCGTCGATGTTCTATATGTGAAACATGCTGCTATATTGCAGTGATCACTGATCATCATCGTCGATGTTTTTGAAATTAATTGCGGACCAGGTTGACTGTCCAATTTTCTCTTAATGAATTGAGTTAGTTATACCTACATAATTATTTCTCTTCGATTTCGTTTATTTTAAAGTACCTACATAATTATATTTCGTTGCTTATGTTGTATTTTCCTAGAAGAGCCAAATGAGGCTCTCACATAATTGTGTAATTTTAACTTAAGTTTAATTTTAATCTTGTATGGATTGCTGTTGTCTGAAATAAAGAATAAATAATAATAATAATATGTGAAACATGCTGCTATATTGCAGTGATCACTGATCATCATCGTCAATGTTCTATATGTGAAACATGCTGCTATATTGCAGTGATCACTGATCATCATCGTCAATGTTCTATATGTGAAACATGCTGCTATATTGCAGTGATCACTGATCATCATCGTCAATGTTCTATATGTGAAACATGCTGCTATATTGCAGTGATCACTGATCATCATCGTCAATGTTCTATATGTGAAACATGCTGCTATATTGCAGTGATCACTGATCATCATCGTCAATGTTCTATATGTGAAACATGCTGCTATATTGCAGTGATCACTGATCATCATCGTCAATGTTCTATATGTGAAACATGCTGCTATATTGCAGTGATCACTGATCATCATCGTCAATGTTCTATATGTGAAACATGCTGCTATATTGCAGTGATCACTGATCATCATCGTCAATGTTCTATATGTGAAACATGCTGCTATATTGCAGTGATCACTGGTCATCATCGTCGATGTTCTATATGTGAAACATGCTGCTATATTGCAGTGATCACTGATCATCATCGTCAATGTTCTATATGTGAAACATGCTGCTATATTGCAGTGATCACTGGTCATCATCGTCGATGTTCTATATGTGAAACATGCTGCTATATTGCAGTGATCACTGATCATCATCGAGACAATAAAGGTGAGACTTGCTGCTATTATTGCAATGATCAGTGTGTATGTTTATAATATTTTTTCAGGTAAACTAAATAAATGAAACATATTGCGGTGATCATTTATTTTGTATGTACCATCAAAACTTGTAGTATTTATTTCATTCTTATTTAATAATGCAAAAATAATAATCAACTAATGACTTTGATAACATGCATTTATTTATTTGGTTGACTCAAAACCAAATAAAAATAATGATCGTGCTTTACTAAGCAAATCACACAGAGTGAAAGAAACCTTACTCAATTTGTAAATATTTATTAGTCACATTCAGACGAGCTTCACTGTAGATATATCTTCTTAATAAAGATATACAACAGTTTAAAACAATTCAAGGTTATTTGCAAATGAAGTGGAAGATTCCCATAATTATATTTTATTTATTTTTACAGATATTCCAGCTATTCATCATATTTGGTAACGACAAAGATGTTCTTTAATGCGAAAACTAAAAATAGTTTCGAAATAAGAGTCAAGCACTCACAACCGAAGTTACGACTTACATTAAAACAAAATCAAAATTAAAGCTTATGATTAATATTCTATTATTTTTTACAGATGACCTTCCACTTATCTTCCGTATATGTGCAGCGCCAACAATCATAGATTAGATGCATTTATTGTTTCATGCTGGTATAATGAATACCTATGAGTTAGGTATTCGTCTATTGTATAACCTTATGTTATTAGATTAAATAAACTTACCTACTACTTATAAACGTTGCAGAACTTTAGTCAGCTGTCGGAATGATTGTTTTTATTACTAACATGTAATGTGAAATAGTCACAGAGCTAGATTATAATAATCAACCTGTCTAACTATTTGGCTTTTATGAGCATGGCTCTTTATGTATGTATAGTCAATAGGATTTACATTCAACAATGCTATAACTATCTGGGTACTTAAACTTAACTGGAAAGTATATTTCACGCTACCTATTCAATAAGATGTTGTTATAAATAACTCTAAATAACAGTACCTAATAATTGTAATAATGTTTATATTTAGTTATATACTTAAATCATGAATTCGGTATTGTCAGAACCTAGTAGATGATTTCATAAGATAGAAAACTGAACTTGACTTACTGCTACATCATTTAAATAAATTGACTATAATTAATCACACATAACAATGGATGTTTTGACGATTAAATACAATTACTGTTAAAATATAGTTAAAACTCATGTAATATACTAGTAATTGAAACATTTTCCCTATGTTCTTAGGTCATTATTTTGTGAAGCTACTGAAGTAGATTAGCATAGAAATTAATAAGATAGTTTTGCAGTATGTATGTAATTTTATTATCCATAGAACCAAGACACGGTTGGGTCACCTAGTTCAAGATGAGATACACCATAAAATTATTAACTCTTGTTGTATATTATTCTATAGTTAAATTTGGTTCAACTACTTGTACTACCTAATATTTAGCAGTTTAATTATAATAGTTATGTTCACGTTTAACGTGTAAACACTTCAACAAAAGCCATGTATTGAACGTGTAAACACTTCAACAAAAGCCATGTGTTGATATCTTTGTACCACTCTATCATGTAGGGTGTAGAATTTTAGCAGATAAAGAGTACATAATTATATAACTTGTGGTAGTATATTGGTTGTAGAGAGCTCAACTGTTTCATGTGTATTTTGTGAATGTTGTAAATACTGTATTAGTTGTGGTTTTCTTTGTGAATAAACTTATAACTTAATTATATAATTATGTATAAACTATACAGTAAGCTGATGTTTGAAGAAATATAAGCTTGTACCAAGCCTCTGGTTAAAATTTTCTAATTGTACCGTGAATATGGCTTACAGGTTTTATATTTTTGTTGTATTGATTATGAGTACCTGCCATACACTTTATTCTTGAAATTTATAGATTAGGTATTGCTTGGTTACACTTAAGCTAAGTTTAAAATACTGTTACATTTCATTGTGTCAGAGACATGCACCACTATCGAATGGCCGGGGATGGAATAGGGACATTCCATTGGTAGGACGGCCGACTGTTAGCGTTTCCCTTATTTTAATACTTTTGGAGTGTGTTTTGAACAATAATTGCTTATCAATAATATACCTATTTTATGCTTGATTTGGCCATTCAATGTAAAGAGTGCATTGCCTGACTGAAGTTATTGATTGAATCTTTATTGTTAATATAATCTGTATTTGATGTTGGACATCACTAAAATAAAAATGTCGCGTCTCTATGAGTTGTGAGTAAAAATAGCACTGGCCGGCGGCAGCCATTAATTATGGGAGGCTTGTCGAATTGTGGAGACAAGAGATGGGATTTCTTTTGTAAAACCTTAGCATTTTCTAATTATTTCTGTGCCGATATCATAATAAACATCAAAGTTTGTATTTAACTTATCTATCTTTTATTGGTAAAAGTGAGTATGTTAATAAGTCTCTATAGTAAACAAGTACCTACCTACCTATAGGTATTTTGGATGGTAGGCTAGGCAAGGCAGGAATGTGTAGTAGAGTAATGCCCTACCTCAGAATAATGATTTCGAGGTAGGTTAGGTACCTACCTGTACCTACCTAAGTAGAACAGACTACATCAGCCAGCTTTATGTATGACTCCGTAGGTACCAAGGGCAACTCTACCTTATAGTTAGCTAATGGTAGAGAAACAATAGTCGTAACAATAAAATAATTCATTCATAATTCATGACCGTGTGCTATGCCGCCGCCTGCTGCAGCCGCAGCCACTGCCGACCTCTATCACGAACAAACCTGACAGTCGCGTCCGTCGTCGTCGACGCGTTAACGTATTCTTGTTATATTGCGCGTCAATGTCAGCTCGACTGCCAACCGTTGTAGTGTCACCGCGCAGTGTATCTCGGCTAAGCTAGCGCTACGATAAGTTTGCGATTGTCACATTTTTTCGTGATCAAGGCACTGTTGATCTGCAGGAATCTTCGCTCTGTGACTGTGCCCTCCCTCCAGTAATAAAAATAACAACCCTTACCATAGTCCTTTTTCTCGTTTCTCGGATTAATGAAATCGATCAAATGCATAAAGATCTGTGAAATCAAAATAGCCATTTGCTCATTCCATTAAATTACACTAGGTACCTAATTACTCCTAAACAAGGCACCTAAAAGTGGGTAGGTACCTACCTAGAGTAGGTTAGGTAGGTTCTCTAGGTACCCACCTAGAGTAGGTAGGTACCTAGAGAACCTACCTAGGTATTGTGCGTTCGAGTTGCTTTCGAATTCGGTAACCTTATGTGACTGGCTGGTTGCGTCGGTCGAGGTACCTTGACGTGTGAAACACTGAAACACAATCAAGCAAATTCTTTTCTGAATGGCCCTTGCAGACATGAAACTCTGACCTTTGAGACACTCAACACACAAAGTGATCACGGAATGACGGGTGCAATTTGCTCTCAAAGATATCAATAGTATAGATAAGATCACAGCAAATCCCGGGATAACGAAATTTTTCTTCAATGTTTTAGGTAGGTAGTAAAAGCTGTTAAAATTACGGCGTTGAATGCGTTAAGACTAATAGCACATTCAACGTCGACACGTGAGTTTTGGGCATCGGAAGAGAAACCGTCCCGTATTGGTTTCCAGAAGTTATGGCAACCTTAACCATAGATGTTAAAATTAAAAGGCTTTATTACGCGTAGATAGGTAATGAAATATAAACCTGAATTATCCTACTAATATTCTAAATGCGAAAGTTTGTAAGGATGGATGGATGTATGTTTGTTACTCTTAAACGTAAAAACTACTGATCCAATTTGGATGAAACTTGAAATATATATTGTCCGTGACCTGGATTAACACATAGGCTACTTTTTATGCCGAATAATCAACGGGATCCAACGGGACGTGAAATAATATTATAAACGCGAAAGTTTGTGAGTACGTTTGTTACTCTTTCAAGCAAAAACTACTGATTCGATTTGGATGAAACTTGGAATATGTATTGTCCGTGACCTGGATTAACAAATAGGCTACTTTTGATCCCGGAAAATCAACGGAATCCAACGGGACGCGAACGAAGTCGCGGGCGGAAGCTAGTGGGAAATATAGCTTTAATAGGTATGTAGGGAGGGTACGTATATAAAGGAGTTGGAGTAGGAGTATACCACAGAGTATACCGTACGTACACCATACCACTTATTGGTAGACATAATGTGCATAATACCATTAATACCTACACTACAGATATAATGAAAACTAAGAGTAATTTACGAAATAGTTTATAAAACAGGTAGGTTAATAATCACATTAATAAGTGAGGTAACTATCTAGTTCATAGATAGCTATCTACTTATTGAACCTTAAATCTACCTATGTAGATTAGGTACCCACATACACGTGATACACCACTGACTGCAGATGTCGAACCTTCGTAAAAAATACTAGTACCTAATAAAGCAAGTAGGTATTTTTTTATTTAATTAATCAGTTCTAGAAATACAATTTTTATATCCGTGCCGTTAGTATAATAATTCGTCTGGTACTAAGCTACTTATAGTATGAACCAATCACAGATTTATTAATCACACACCGAAAATAGTTTCTTCTTCGTCGCTGTCAATCAACTGCTTATTATTCACTGCATCTAAAATTTCCTCATTCGTAAAATTATTAGGGTGTAAGTTTTTAACCATAGATTCGATCGCTGATCCCAGATTCATTTCCAAATTTCGGATGTCGTCCGGATTTAACTCAAGTGTTTTATTCATACGAGGCTGTGTTTTGAACTGCCCTTTACTTAAAAATTCTAAATTGTTATTATGAGATTGATAATTGAGCGATGGATTAAGGCTAACCGGCGGTAAAGATGGAGACGCCTGCGACAGCATTTGGTGTAACAAGGGATTACCAGTTGGTACCCTGGAACCAACTGGAACATTTTCGTCAATTAAACAGACATTTTTATGGTAATTTGGTGCGTTTTCTGAACTGTGCAGTAGGGTTTTCAATATAGGTCCTTGACGAGCTTGAACGCGCGGCTTCTTTGGATTAATTTTGGAGTTCAGCGGTGGTCTTCGTTTGGCTCTAGAGAAACCTGAACTCGTTGCTATTACAGGTTTATCAAGCATTTTCAACTTCATAGCAATTTCCTGTGTTTGTTTTATTATTTGATAATTATTTGCCCCTTGTTTTTCTTCTTTAAAATGCAATCGGTAAGCATGTATCAAATGTTGGTTCTTTTGTCCACCTAAAGATGACATCACTTGATAAATGCTGCAAACTGAACTCGTGTTACCAGTTATTGGAATCAAACTGTTTGTTGATAGTGATTGGACTTTGCAACCGTTTGGATCCTTCGGGGTGATATATTGGAGTGTCCTTGGTGGCATATTGTTCAAATTTTTATCAGGTGTTTGGATGTTGTTATGGGTTGGTTTTATTGGAACCAGAATTGGTATTTGCACATCATTATTTCTTTTTCTGGAAGAATTAACACGAGCGCAAAATTCTTGAGGTGATATTCCAAGCTGTTCAATCTGTGAACCAGCGAGTAACAGTATATCGGATATATCTTTTATATCTGCAGTCGTCAATTTGCCAGGAGCGGTGTTTATTATAGCCGTAAGTTTACCATTTTCGTTTACGGTTAGTTTCAAGCCATTGAATCTATCCAAAATATTGTTTACTATCGCAGTTGGTGCTGTAGTATTGGGAGTACTGGTAATGTCTTTGGTTCTCATGACGTTTGATTCTAATTGTTTATTTCTTGTTACTGTTTGCAAGTCTGATGGAACCGCATTATGTTTAGGACTAGAATTAAGGGTCATATTAATATCACCCTGTACTATACTTTGCTTATTAATAGAGTTTTTGATTTCATAACTATTTGGTTTAGGCTTACAATTATGAGTGTTACTTGTGTTTGGTAGTTCGGCACTTTCAGAATTTACATTTTCATTCAAAACATCCCGTGTAGGCATTTTAGGATTGTTACTATCCATATTAATATTTAGCTTTTCTTTATTTTTATTAGCAACTGGTACCTTTCTTTGTCTTTTAGTGTAGATTTTACCTCTCACAATACTTTTTAGTTTTTCTTTTTCCTTGCTAATCTTGATTTTTTGGATAGGAATTATATTACGCAATTTCATCCATGGGCGTGGTTTGCAGCAACACACACACTTGTCGCTTTTACAAGGATGAGGAGTGCGAATAAATTTTATTACGGAAGGTAACAATTTAGTAACATCACGTAGTCGTACAATGATGTCTTCGCGGTTCTGCCAGCAGCAAATTAGATAAGAAAAGAATATCTTAGAAATTTTTGATGTGAGAGATTTTTCATAAGCTCCCTTTTCTTCGGCAATAGTCCGATTTACAGTGGGTCTTGTAAAATTGACTATTTCTCCATTGCTTCCTATTTCATAATTTTCACCAAGACTTTCAGTTTGTGCAAAAATAATACGGTGATATTTCATGATGATAACTGCCCATTTTAAATAGTCAATGGGCTCGCGGTTTATTGTATATTGGTCATACATCGAATTAGACACGTTCGGCATGTAGTTCTTAGCTTTATGAATTATATTATTACTGGCAGGAGGATCGGTAACATTATTACTATAAACAGATTCGGTATGCTGTGATATCAAATAATTTTTGCTAAGCATTGGTGTTCCAAAAACACAACAACAGGTGCACGGTCTCGGTAAACAGTTGTGGGGTTTTTTCAAAAAAAACATTTTCGCTTTGGGAAAACGCATAAGTTGAATCACCTTTCTTATTTGTTTTTCTCTATGAACCCAGCAGCAATATTCTAATATAGTAGTTTTACTACTTTTATGTGCTTTTTCTAATATGCTGCATTCATTAATATTTGTTCGGTAATAACTTTTGACGCCGTTTTTAATATCCGTAATATAAATATCTGCTTCTTGAGATCTTTTGTCTTTCACTGCAACAATTATAGTAGCTAGTTTTTTAGTATTCTTTCCATCCAAATTGGACCTTCCTGATACGAATTTTGCCACAGGTTCGTCGTCATCAGATGAATACAATGAAGGTTCATCAGTTGATTTATATTCCTCCGTAATATATTGGACGCTGATATTTTTTTTCGGTCGTGATTTTCTTTTGTTTAATTTCAAGTCTTTTAACAATACTCTTAGAGGTTTGCACATTTTCAAAAGTTTTTGATTTCTTAAACAAGTCTCGATGCATACTTTGGTGTTCAAATGTTTAATTTGGCGGCAAAGATTGACATATGAATCCATAGATGGATTACTTTGCGTCTCAGGCTTCACTTTAAAAGCAATTTGGTCATACCGAGGTTTACTCTCTTTTAGAATCATTTTGGTTGCTTCTTTAGGGGTATGTCTCTCAATTTGATTGAATGTGTTCATTTGATCTAACCTAGTTGTATACACTATAGGTATTGCAGTAACATCATGATACGTCAAAGGATCAAAAAATATTTTTTCGACCGCAAATTCCAAACCAATTTCAGATTCTTCATTCTTGATGCAGCCAATTTGTGTTCCTGTAATAAGAGAAACAAATAATAGTTAAGTGAAATTAAACTTTGAAACCAGTTCAAACCTTATTGCTTTCTCAACCATTGTTTATTTATTTAAATCACATAAAAAACATTTATTAAAACTGACGTCTATGATCAGTGCCATGCAGTGGTAGAGTTGCCAGATGTAAATTTCACAAAGGAGACCAAATAGGTCTAAAAAGGAGGATTTTCTGTAAAAAGGAGGACATTTACAATAAAACGAGTATATTATAGGTATTGGTCTTATACCTACATTCAGCTGAAAGTTGTGCCACAGGCTATTGAGAGGGTTGTGCTGGATATTTCAGTAGGTACCTACCTACCTAACTACGTGGAATGAGTAGAAGAACCAAGGTAATCGACATTTCAGAAATTAGTACGTTAAAGTGGCTAGCTCCCAGACTTGAAAGGCAATGGAGAAAAATCGGTCACGAATCGGATCGGAAGGCGGAGTGCAGAAAGCATTTGCCACACACACACTAAAACTGAATTTATCACGGTACCTAAAATCAATTATTTCGAGAATCTTTGATTAGATGTCACATTAGCTGCTCATCTAATTCACTTTACTACATAATATTATAGGTAGGTTATTAATTATTAAGTTTATTAAGTTTTCATGAAAAAGCGGCAACACTATCTGTTAAAGTTTGAATAAGATTATTTGTTAGTATATTGGTAGGTATCTAGGTTTAATAGCGCACAGCACGCACTCTTACAAACTTTTCTCCCAGTGACGCGAAAATATTAAATTAAGTTGAATTATCTACGTGCAACACATCCGTTCGTACTAACGTACGGACTACGCTTCGGAAAATAATACAGTAATCTAAACACACAATTAATTTATTGCTATTTTAAATTTAAACTTTTATAAATGACGAGATGCTAACGCCATTTAACAATATTAATTTTTAGAATTGTTAATGTGTTTTGCTTTAGCAATCAATAAAAAAAATCATTTCATTTGAGTGTGCGACGACGCGACGACGACATTTCTTAAATAAAATACCTAGGTACTAAATAGCAACCTAGAAAAATGAAAACTAAAAACCATGGTAGGGGCTAAAGTGTCAACACCAAA
Source organism: Eulithis testata (assembly GCA_947507515.1). Taxonomy (NCBI): domain Eukaryota; kingdom Metazoa; phylum Arthropoda; class Insecta; order Lepidoptera; family Geometridae; genus Eulithis; species Eulithis testata. The sequence continues at coordinate 4,474,614 of OX382218.1, read as the reverse complement.
ATGACAGTTCGGAAAGGATTTTTTTGCGCGATCCAGCAAGTAGGTAAAAACCATGGTGCTACGAAAACAAAACCTAGGTTTAAGGCGTATGTAAAAGGCAGACAACAAGTTTTCTAACCAAAAAATGTGCACTTTAATTTATCGCATTGGTATAAGTTTTTTGGTCGGAAAACTTGTTTGGATCAATGTGATATTTTTACTGAACCTTTGCATTGTTATTCTCTCGAAACTGAAGCTCTGCAATTTCACATAATTACATTTAGTTATATTATATCTTCAAAAATGTTGAAATGTGCGAGCGGGACGGTTGTCTGCCTTTTACATACGCCTTAACTGAGTTTATGCCGCGTTGACGCGATCAGTCTTTTCGGACCGAGTGACGTCCGATGTCTACTCGGACGCTACTCGTATCATGTAAACACGCTTCGGCCGTCTACGAAAACGTAGCTTCGTAACCAGTTACGAACTAAACATAATTCTTCCTCGTACAACACGCAATCCGAGCGCACTGATGCCTTGATCACACGTACCGAGCAAACCAGCGAGACAGTATATAGATGTTCGGTGGAGACAGTGCTCTCGGTCGAGTATTCGGTACGTATAATAAATAAACTATTAAAACCTGCCGAGTCGGCAGGTTTGAACGTGCACTGTCTCGCCGCTCGCTTTCTAATTATCTTTTTACGATCCATCGTGTCCGATTTGTAGTCTCAATAGAACTGAACTGCCTGTGCTGACTTCAAAACATGTGTGAACACTACAGTCTCGTCTCGGCAGAAAAACATTTTACTGTCTCGCCGGTTTGCTCGGTACGTGTGATCAAGGCATGATTGTGTCAACGCGGCTTTCGATTAGTTAGTAGGTAGAACTACCTACCTATGTAGGCAATTATGTAGTTACCTAGGTAGGTACTTATAAGCTTTATTCGATTCAGTACTCACCGTAAACTGCGGTTATCTCCAATATGTCATCCGTAGCCATTTGCTCAAAGTCAGAGGCGGTATTTGTGTCACACATTTTGATTCACCAACTTCACTTAGGTAGTTAATATGATAAACCCGGGTTTTCTATGGATACCCGTGCATATTTTGATAAAAAAAACGATGTGAATTTGAGAGACCTCTTGCTTGGTGTTTGTTGGATCGACTGGTGAGCGAAGGGAAGGGAAGGAGGGGTACGGGACGGTGCGGGGCTGGATTTAACTCGCCTCGCCTCCGTGCGCGGCGGGTAGTGCGGGACGAAGTATTTCCAAGGCCGACATCCGACCACGTGCCGACAATGACCGAAGTTTGCCGAGCGATTGTGGTGCCACAGATTAGTATGTACCTACCTATATCTATGGGGGTATTTTTTTTAATCCTATTCGCTTGAATTTCTATGGTGATTGTAGGGTACTCAACCACAGCAGAATAAAATAGATTGTATAGGTATTTACCTACATACACAACACGGCAATATATTTTGATCTACATAGTAGCAATAGTAGGTATTTAGGCTCACTTAGACCTACCTATCTTACCCAAAAACAGCAGACTCTTATCTGCAAAATTTCAAACGATGGGTCAAATCAGCTGTTTTAAGTTACTCAGCCAGACCAACTTCGAAATAAAGCTAGGTAGGTAATATTCTTCAGATAAAACACCGTAGGTATTATATGATCTGTGTCCTAGGCAAAAACAAGGACTGAAAAATATTCGAAGTTGGTCGAACACCAAGTGGTAGGACTACCCCAATGGTGGTGGGTAGGTAGGTACAGGTTATTTCTTATCTTACATATTAAAGTAGGCCTACCTAGCTAGCTAGGCCCACCTGCTGCCTACCTACCTACCTACTTAGTTGATCGAGTGAGCGAAGCGAACGAAGATTGGTAGGTATCAACTTAGGCAAAATGCTGACAAACTGTTATTCCTACGAGTGTAAAACGTTTACAGCTAAAATACACCATACCTAGGTAGGTAGGTACTATAAATATAAAATTTCAGGCTTTGTTTTTACAATGAGAAAAAAGTTAGTCTTCTAGTTTTTTTTTATTCGCTTTTTCGCTTCGCTTTTTACTTAGGAGTGCTAGGAGCCTCCTAGCACTCCTAAGTGGAAGGCAAAGGTGTTCTGTGGTGGAGGGTATCGGCTGTCTACTAATTGTCGACGTCAAAACGTCAAATTCGTTTGTCCTTTAAGTGTCACACGCCCTTATGCGTAGCCTAATATCGACATCGTCAGACAGACGACTGACCCTTAACAGTGGGATGCACTTTGAAACATTACCTAATTAAACCATTTTCATTTGGGTAAGTATCGCAAAAATGTTTGTTTTGGACGCCTAAGAAACTTAATTTACTTAAAATTAATAATCATAAATTAATTATGGCGAGCGGAAGGTACTACCTACCTAAGGTAAAAAATAAAACTGTTGATTCTAACATCCATGTAGTACCTACCTACCTACACAGTCTTAGGTATACATTAGACATTCATACCTTTAGGACCTATTGAGGTAGATAATAGTACAGATAGGTAATACCCAAGTAGGTAATAGGTATTATTTTACTTACAACATTTACCTGCTGGCCTACTAGTAACGTCACCTAGTAGGTAGTCGGTAAATCAAGAAAAAGTTACCCTTCGTTCAGAAACCAAGGATCATGCATGTGTCAATGGTCACAAACACGAAATTATCTTGATGTTGAACGGAAGGAATAGTTTGATTGACTGATGTTTGACTTGATTGATTGTTTGGATTTTTTTTTGGTTGCCATGGCAACGTTTTATAAATATTTAAATAAATAGTTTATTTACACCTACCCTTTACACTTCGTCTTGTCCATGAATTTTGATATTCTTTTGTTATTTTTATCTGACCTATGTACTAAAATATATGTACCGTACCTATAAAATAAAGCAATGCGTAGGACCTAGCTCTTATCTCTATAAAGAAGAAGGTAGGTAGCGGCATGCTTAGAGTATATTTTGTGTGTGAAACGTTTTGTAGTTGTGTTGTGTGAACTTGTGTGTGACATCGTCAAACTAGAGTGAAAACGGACTAATAGAATATTTAGCCCGGAGGTAGGAGGTTGGGTAGTACCTAGGTAAGGTAGGTACCTAGTGTACCTATCTCAGAAATTATCTGAGGGTCGTAGGTACTTACCTAAGTTTATGCCTGATGGACTAGGGCCTGCTACTGCCGGAGTAGGTGCCTACCTACAGTTACCAGAAATAAGTACCTACCTACTAGACTTGGGCGTGCAGTACCTACCTTTACACACCTATGTACTGGATTTTTTTCTGTATTCACCCTGTACCTACCACTGTTATGGCTTACGGTCTGTGACTGAAACGAAAAGTTGAGAAGAAAAATACAAGTCAAAAAGTTGAGCAGAAATTCTAGTTTAACAAGTACCTACCTATAGGTAAGTTACCTATTACCTGGGTAGGTAGGTACCTACTTAACGTTGGCTAGATGACTCTGCCCTGAACTAAGTATGTCATTCTCTGACCTTACTTACTAATATTGAGATAACGAATCTATATAGGTAAAATTAGGTAATTAGGTACTTATACTTACTGTTTTTGAGCAATAAAATATGTAATATTATATATATATATATATATATTTTGAGTAGAGATTTTCATACAAAAATTTATGCTCGAGTCTGGATCAGTGCTTGAGCAGTCAATCAGCATACAGGCCTTAGTGAGGTCAGACTTCATTTGTGTGTAGACTCTGATTTGTCAATTTACAATATTGATATTTCTTTTTGGCAAAATTTGGCACTGACTAAATATACACATGTAATTACGGCAGTAACATAGTTTGTCATAGACTGCTGTTTTAAACTTGAGCTTTTCAGATGAGTCCGATGATCAAATAGTAATATTCCTACATAAACTTAGTAAAATATGAAATTATGGTATGGATGTGTCTTTTGGCAGAAGGTATATTTTAATTTTACATTAGATTCATGGATAATGATTAGGACAATATATTTTTTAATTAGATATTGGTGATGGCGATAATAAAGTAAAAACGTCATGTATTTTTATGACTATGGCATAGTAGGTACCTACTTGGATTCTGTTACTTACAGATAGGGTACTCTAAAAGGTGTGATGTTCTATTTATGTCAATAACCTATAGATTGATTTGAATGAAGAAACTACCTATGTAATATCTCTCGCCATACTTAGCGTCACTAGGAGCACTGCCGCAATCTCATTTGAACCTTATTTTCATAGAGCTAAGTCACCACTTTCAATATCTTATCAACAACTCTCCTACAACTGTACACATAAAACTAGTAGGTATGTATATCTATGTGCGAACATGGACTTACTATTGGGAAGGAACATTCTGCAGACCTACAAATTCTAATACAAAATGTACAAAAACCTACAGTGATGATGCAAGATGGGCGAGAGGCTGAGCAAGCTGCTGTCAGGAGGAGGCGTGCAGGGTGCGGGTTCGGTGCTTGATAGGGTCATCTCGCAGCCTAGCAGTGAAGACCACACTGTGCTCTACAAATTGGCTAACTATAAGAAAGGTAACAACTATGGCTTTTAGTATGAGCCAATCTCTTAAATAGATAACTCCTCCATTGTTTCTCCTCCATACCTATATAGGCAACGCACCGCTCCTACTGTTGTTGGTGTTTCAAGGCGAGGGTGACCACTTACCATCAGGTGGGCCGTATGCCTCTATGTAACTTCAAGGTACCATACCTTGGACTATTCTTGGCTCGGATTGGAGGAAAGTGAAGAGTTGACAATGAATGGATGTGACTACTGAGGCCGATATTCAGCAGTGGACTTCTACAAACAATGTTGATCACAATAATGTTGAAATTTAAATCACACATATTGTCTTGGTTGACACTCTATTGTCACTGGTAATTTTTCATTACCATCTCAGATCTCCGCCCTTTGTTCAAAGATTAGTAAACAAGTAAATGCCAATAATCACTGATATTGGTAAATTCGCAGCCCTACCCACGGAACGGCCACAAGAAAAAGAAGAAAAAGACACTATTGAGCATTACCAGTAGTACCTAATTTGGTATTCTTTTCTCCAGGTGGTCTTCTACTAGAGACGTATACCAAAGGAGGTATGATAGCAGCGGAAAAGCTAATCCGTGAGGAGTTTGTAGCATATACTTATAATGGTGGGAGGGGCAGGGTCATCAACCGAGCTGAATACCTTCGATGGAAGTTCAGGGATCAGAAGCAGGTGAGTGGTATTGGAGCTGATAAGAACATTCTATCATCAATCATCAATCAATCAATATATTTTTTTATAATATAAAACTCTTTTGAAGCTGACTGATAATCAACGCACAGCCTAAACGTCCTAGAGCCCTAAGTCCTAGAGGTATGAAATTTGGAGGGTAGTATCCTTATATAGTGTAGGGGTGTACTAAGAAAGGAATTTTGAAAAGTCGCATCCTAAAAGGTCCAAAATTAGAGTCAAAGATTTAAACTAAATAATCCGTTTCATTAATATACCGTACGTGATAGACTCTTCAAAATAGGTACACACAGATTCGTCAAATAAATTGACTCGACACGAGATTCAGAATTTTCTAAAAATTTCAAAACTGTTTGTACGCTGCTACCACGAGAGCAAAGCCGCGGGCGCCAGCTAGTTCTATCTGTATATACTGTTATAAGCAAGCAAGCTCGTATGAGTTAGTGGCCAACTCTGATGACGGAGTTTTTAGGCTGCCTTAAGGCCTTCGTCATGACTTAACGACTGCTAGAGCCGGGACCGACGGTTTAACGTGCCCTCCGAAGCACGGAAGCGCTCAGATGTAAATGCCACTAACAGACGGTCACCCAACCGAATAGTGACTACGCAGAACGTCGCTAGTATAGTATTATATGATCTGTGACGTCGCTTAACTTAGATAGTAGAGCTCTTTGTGAGAGCTCGACCGGGGAAGTACTACCACCGTAGCTATTTCTGCCGCCAAGCAGCGATGTTCACATTGCTGTGTTCCGGCTTGAAGGGTAAGGGCGCCGGTGTAATTACAGGCACATGAGACTTCAAGATCTTTACGTCTCAGAGTGATGGACGCAGTGCATTGCCTAACAGGGCACGTCCTCATTGGACTTGCTCTGTGAGGTAATGCATTGTTATAGGCAGAAGTTACTACTTGGCACCAGGTGAGCTATCGGCTTGTTCATTAAAAAAAAAATCGGTGAAGATTGACCAAGCAAGCAACGCCACGATGGTTTACTATTATAAAACTGTAAAAAACGTACCTAAATATGTAGATCTTCTCTATTTCCTCAGGTGGTTTTGCCAATAGAAGCGTCTCTCTCCCCTCACGACCCTCTGGCAAAATGGGAGGACCACATCGCTTGCTGGCAAATGTGCTATCGCGGCGCGCTGGGAGAATCTCTACTGCACGTGCTTATCATATGCGATACTAAGGTAGGTAACCAGTTATTTCTAAAAGTTATCTTATACATTTATTTATTTCATACTAGGTGCCGCCCTTTTTTTTATGGAGTAAAAAATTATTGTCGAAGATGTCCATTGTATAGGTATTTTTCTCTGTATCCAAAATTTCGTTGAACTAGGCAAGTAAGTAGTTCTGAGTGGCAGAAAATCGTCCCGTTGGGTCCCGTTAATTTTTCGGGATAAAAAGTAGTATATGTGTTAATTCAGGTCACGGACAATATATATTCTAAGTTTTATCCAAATCGGATCAGTAGTTTTGACGTGAAAAAGTAGGTAACAAACATCCATCCAACCATCCATACTTACTTACAAACTTTCGCGTTTATAATATTAGTAGGATAATGTGTGTACCTATAGCGTGTGCTTTTTATGAGACGATAGTAAGTACAAACATTTTAATTTTCAGTTTGTTATGGAATCGTTTTAACGTGACGTTTTCTTGGTTCAGCGAAAAAATTAATACATGTCATATCTCACTACACCCTCCTCTCCATTGGGATACTTCGTGATTTTTCCGACTCCCCTCTTTCGAACTCCATGTTATGCACGACCCCTTTGATAGTTTTTACCCACACCGAGAGAGATTATAGATGACGTGACTCATACCTACTACCTAGGTACATGCACACAACAATGCAAGCATCAATATGCAGTAGAAATTACGAGATGGGACATCAAATACTTTCCTAATCTTTTCTAGATCCACACGAGACTAGCAAGAACCTTAGTGAAATGCTTTCCAAAACTATCTTTGGATGTGGTCGAGGGTGAAGAATATTTAGGTGCTAGTTCCCTACACCTAGCCATAGCCTATAGCAACAATGAACTGGTTCAAGACTTGGTGGAAGCAGGGGCTGATGTCAATCAAAGAGCCATTGGTAAGTCTTTGTTTCTAACAGCATTTTTACCACCTGTGTGTACAATCCGGCAGTAAGAGCAGATATCATCTATCTTCTAAATATATAAAACTCTTTTGAAGCTGACTGACAATCAACACACAGCCTAACCTATAAATCATAGGTATGAAATTTGGAGGGTAGTATCCTTTTATAGTGTAGGGGTGCTTTAAGAAAGGAATCTTGAAGAGTCACACTAGAACGCGAGAAACGCTGCGGGATACGGCTAGTACTATTATAAAACTGAAAAAAATATGGATAAACTAAAAATGCAGATCTACTAAATAAACGATTCTGATTCCGAAAATCGAGTTTGTCTGTTTGTTTGTTCGCGAATCACGCCTAAACTACTGGACCAAAATCAATGAAACTTATACCATTCAGAAGCCCTTTTTCCGGATTAAAACATAGGCTACATTTTATTGAAATTTAAGACGTGGATTCTTAGATACAGCTTGACCTCCCTAAACCAAAAGCAGCCTTTGACACGAGGTTCATCGTATGTTGGTTGGCACATATTTTGGTGGAAAGTTTTGCACGCGTACGAAGCCGCAAGTATCAGCTAGGAAGACATAAAGAGAAAGATATGCAAGATATTTCAACTCTACAATTCCTTTAGGCAGCTTCTTCCTACCCCGCGACCAACAGAAGAATCCGCCAGCGCGTCAAACGAATTACGAAGGGCTGGCGTACCTCGGGGAATACCCTCTCGCCTGGACGGCTTGTTGCGCCAACGAGGCTGTTTACAACTTGCTTCTTGACTCGGGGGCTGATCCTGATAGACAGGACTCGTTCGGAAACATGATCCTGCATATGGTCGTTGTTACTGATAAACTGGTAAATGTGTTTTTTTTAAATCAATATACCTTTATAAAACTCTTTTGAAGCTGACATAGAATCAACGCAGAGCCTAAACTATAAGTCTTAGAGGTATGAAATTTGGAGGGTAGTATCCTTATATAGTGTAAGGGAATTTTGAAAAGTCACACTTTAACGCGAGCAACGCCGCGGGAAACGGCTAGTAATAAATATAAATAATAAATATTCTTGGACATTACACACAACGCTCTCTAGTCCCAAACTAAGCAAATCTTGTACTATGGAAACTAGATTGCTGATATAATACTTATATACTTTTTTTTTTAAATATACATACTTATTATACATAGTAACACCCATGATGATGTTATAGCTAAGCGTTTTTTTGTGACCGTGAACAAAGTAGGTAGATTAAAAACTAACTGGTGTGGCCACAGTGAGTACTGATGGTTAGAAGACGTCCAATTAAAAAAGTAGGTCAATTGTATCACGATGGTAACATCTTGGAAGATGGAGGATGACGTGGTCTCCGAACCTTCAAAAAAATACTCTCGGTTATTAAATTATTCTAAGAGAAGGTCACAAAAACCAAGAGAGTTTAGCACTCAGAGGTATGCTTTTACTTAACAGGTTCACAGTCCAGTATTGAGAGTATAAAGTAAGTCCGGTGAAATTTTGTAGCTAAGTATCTAGCCTACCAAGTCCACGTTTAATATGAGACATACCCTCAGAGTCCAGTAAAATACGACCCGTTAAAACTCAGTAGGAAGATAGCCCATATGCGGGCTGTGAACTCATGACGCTAACAGCCCATATATGTGCTGTGGACTGTGAACTTGCGGCTGAAGCCCTCGTGGCTAGGCTTGTTTAGCCACCGATTTATCTAAGTTAAGCGACGTTCTGCGCGGTCACTATTTGGATGGGTGACCGTTACTGGCATTTACTGGCTTCGGAGGGCACGTTAAACTGTCGGTCCCGGCTCTAGCAGTCGTTAAGTCACGACGGAGGCCTTAAGGCGGCCTAAAAACTCCGTCACCAGAGTTTGCCACTAATTCATACGAGCTTGCTTGCTTGCTTAGCCTAGTTAGCTCACCTGTTTGACCCATTCCTTCTCAGACTGCTCAATAACATGAGCGTAAGTGTTCCCCATCATAGCGATTAACATGTTGAGTAGAAGAATTGGCACAAATACCATGAAAACTGTGAACACAGTTTTACTGACTCGTGCGAGCTTGCTTGCTTACTGCATTTCTCAATGTACTTATGGGTATAGTAGGTGCCAAATAACACGGCAGTACAGGTCATTCACCCACCTTCACCACGATGTCGCAAAATTCAATTTATGTATGGTAAACAAACAGTACTAACAAGATTCGAGCGTTACCATCTTAGCGACAGGTTTGTATGGAAAGCGACGCAGAATTAGCCATACATAAATTGAATTTTGCGACATCATGGTGAAGGTGGGTGAATGACCTGTATTGCCGTGTTATTTGGCACCTACTATACCTATGTTGAACTACTGCAATCAAAATAAGCATTTCCCAATGTACTCATGGGTTCATGTTGAACTACTGCAATCAAAATAAACAACTTTCTCTCAGGACATGTTTGGGTACGCCCTACGCCACCCGAAAGTACCCGCCAGCAATGGTCGTATGAACCGCGCTGGCTTCACGCCGCTCACGCTGGCCTGCCAACTCGGCCGTGCGTCCGTCTTCAGAGAGATGCTGGAACTCTCAGCGAGAGAGTTCTGGCGGTACTCCAACATCACCTGCTCAGCTTACCCACTCAATGCACTGGATACTCTACTGCCTGATGGAAAGACGAGTAAGACTTAATAAATAAATAATTAAATATTCACGGACATTTAACACAACGCCTTCTAGTCCCAAACTAAGCAAAGCTTGTACTATGGGAACTAGATGGCTGATAGAATACATAATATAAATTTTTTGTTGTAAATACATACTTATAATACATAGTAAGACCCAGACACAGAACAAACATCTATGTTTGCCACACACAAATGTTTGTTCTCGGTGGGGATCGAACACACGACCCACAGCACAGAAGGCAGAGCTACTACCGACTGAGCCATGACGCCTGTCAAACTTGGTGACCTCTTTGAAGCTGATATGATGCTCCTATTTTGTGCTACCACCTTCTATCTACCTTACTATACTATTATATAACTTGTAAAAAAGCCAAAAGCTAAAATTAAAGATATGGTTAAACTAAATATGCAGATTTACTAAATAAACTATTCTGATTCCGAAAATCGAGTTTGTCTGTTTGCTTGTTCGCGGATCACGTCTTAACTATTGGACCTATTTCAATGAAACTTATACCGTTCAGAAGCCCTTTTTCCGGATTGAAACATAGGCTAAATTTTATTGAAATCAAAGACGTGGATTCCTAGATACAGTTTGAACTTTCTAAACCAAAAGCGGCCATTTGCTTCGAGGTTCATCGTATGCTGGTGACATTTTGGTGGAAGGTTCACACGCGTAAGTAGTCGCGGGTATCAGCTAGTCTAAGAATGGAATTCCAGCTTCTTGATGTTTTCAGATTGGAACTCTGCATTGTTCATAATCCTGAACGGAACAAAGCAGGAACATCTGAACATGCTGGATGGCGGCATCATTCAGAAGCTGCTGGAGGAAAAATGGAAAACATTTGCCAGGGTTCGCTTTAATATACTTTTATCAACGACCTAATACTATGTATGGGCGTTACTATGTATCACAAGTCAAAAAAATACACACAGCGCCCTCTAGTCCCAAACTAAGCAGAGCTTGTACTATGGGAACTAGATTGCTAATGGAATACCTATATACTATTTTTTTGTAAATACATACTTATGATACACTAGCAGCGCCTCGCGGTTTCACCCGCGTAATTCCCGTTCCCGTGGGAATTCCGGGATAAAATATAGCCTATGTTCATCAGGGATAATGTAGGATTCTAATGGTAAAAGAATTTTTTTAATCGGTCCAGTAGTTTCGGAGCCTATTCAATTCATACAAACAAACAAACAAACAAAAAATCAAACCTTTCCTCTTTATAATATTTGTATAGATTGTATAGATGTATAGATAGATAGTAACATCCAGATATAGAACAAACAAACATCTATGTTTGCCACACACAAATGTTTCTTCCCGGTGGGGATTGAACCCACAACTCACGGAAAGTAGAGCTACTACCGACAATCACACCTGTCAACGAACTCTTAAAATAATTTTGGCCTAGAAATCTGGGGGTCCAGCTAATCCAGTACGCTTGACTATTTCTTTCGATTTTCAGACGAAATTCCTCAAACGGCTGCTGATCCTACTACTTCACTTATTACTCCTCTCAGTCTCGGTATACCTCCGGCACAGTAGTCTGGAAGCTGAAGCGAATCCAAACTGGGGGCTGGAGGTAACAGACGCGAAGACCGGCGTCAGAGTGGCGAGCGAACTTGGCACTATAGTCTCAACACTCTGTTATATTATACTGCAGCAGGGTGATGAGATCAAAAACCAGGGGCTGGTGGCTTATTTTAAGCAATTGGTAAGATTCTGGGTCCCATAACCTGATTACAGTTGGCTAGCTGTGTGCTCGCGACTTCGTGCGCGCATATAAATAAAACAAGATTTTTTTACACATTGCTTGGGTTATATTATTGGAGTTTTAGTAAGGATTCCTATTTTTTTGAAAATATAATGTAGCCTAAAACTCATTGACATGAGCGTCCAAAGAATGTGTAATACGTAGTTCCTACGTAGGTAAGAAGAAGCGGGACTGCCATTCTACCAAAATTACACACTGAAAATCTCGTTTTGTATGAAACGTGATTCAAATTTTGACGCCCGTTTCATACATTGTTCGTTTTTTGAAAGCACGAGTCTAGTTCGAGAGTTTCGCCAGTCTGTGGACTCTGTGGGCGTCAAACTCACTCAGCTGATCTATACTAGTATAAAACTGTAAAAAAGCCAAAAACTAAAATTAAAGATATGAATAAACTAAATATGCAGATCTACTAAATAAACGATTCTGATTCCAAAAATTGAGTTTGTCTGTTTGTTTGTTCGCGGATCACGTCTTAATATTGGACCAATTTCAATGAAACTTATACCATTCAGAAGGCTTTTTTCTGGATTGAAACAGGCTATATTTTATTGAAATTAAAGACGTGGATTCTTATACAGCTTGACCTCCCTAAACCAAAAGCAGCCTTTGACACGAAGTTCATCGTATACTGGTTGACAGATATTTTGGTAGAAAGATTCGGACGCGTACGAAGTCGCGGGTACCAGCTAGTACAAACATATTATGTTTCAGTTGAGTGAACCAGCCAAATTCATATTCCTGGCATCTAACATTCTGGTGCTAATATGCATCCCGGCGCGACTCATGAAAATGGAAATGCTGGAGGAAGCACTGCTGATCTTCCTGCTGCCTGGATCCTGGTTCCTGCTGATGTTTTTCGCAGGGTAAGCTTATACCATTATAGTTACCTACCTAATTATAAAACTAAAAAAGCCAAAAACTAAAATTAAAGATATGGATAAACTAAATCCTATTAATATTATAAACGCGAAAGTTTATAAATAAATAAATGAATAAACAATGTAACAATGTACCTATGGATGTATGGATGTTTGTTCCTCTTTCACGCAAAAACTACAAATCCGATTTGGATGAGTCTTGGAATGTATATTGCCCGTGACCTAAATGAACACATAGGCTACTCTCCATCCCGGAAAATCAACGGGATCCAACGCGATGCTAAGAAAGTCGCGGGCGGAAGCTAGTGAGTAATAATAATAAAGTTCTTTAACCCGAAGTTTTTTTCAGGGCAGTAAAACTGACGGGTCCATTCGTGACGATGATATACAGTATGATAACGGGAGATATGTTTACGTTCGGTATCATTTACTGCATCGTGCTCTTTGGCTTCTCACAGTCTTTTTACTTTCTGTATAAAGGTAAGTCATTTACAATAGTATATTATGCAACTAGTGAATAAAAGACGGATTTAAAGCGAGGGCCATAAATGAATCACGAGCAAGTGAAGGATTCTAACGACTGAATCACGACCGTAGGGAGTGATTCATTATGATTGAATCACGAGCGTACCTTATGATTCAAGTGTTAGAATCCTGAACGACGTGAGTGGTTCATGGCTTTCGGTATAAATCCGTTTTATTCAAGAGTTGCATACTATACTTTATACCATGACTACGAGAAAAATAAAAAAGATTGGAGGTTGTATAGCCAATGCTATACAACCTCCTTGCGCAAAAACAATCATTTGATGGAGGTCAAATAATAGTGTGTTCTAAATTCAAATACCAAAACATTGAGTAAAAGGGCTTTTTATTCACTGATTTCAGTGAATAAAATAAGCTTTTTAGAGGGGGAATGATATAAATACTTTATTATTCCTTTGGCAGCCAGCTCAGTCGGTAATAGCTCTGCCTTTAGTGATGTGTTCGATCCCCACCAAGAACAATCATTTGTGTGATGGATGACAAATATGGATGTGTGCAAGAGGTCGACTTTAAAAAGTTGTGTTTCAGGGTTTCCAAACGTTCAGTCTACTTTATTCTCAACCTACCCCAGCACATGGATGGCCCTGTTTCAAATAACTCTTGGAGATTACAGCGTAAGTTTATTCACATAGTAGGTACTTCAGTGCGTTTTCTGCTGCGAGACTAGATTTTATCATTAGTATCAGCAGCCTAAACCTCAGGAGTCGTACCTCGAATAATCCTCGATTCAACCTCGAAATATTAACAACTAAGGCCCGTATAAAGAAATAGTTACTCAAGCTACCCAAAACACGTTTTTGAGGTAGAGCCGAGGCGAGGATTATGCGAGGTAATGATTAACGCTGGAATTCATAAAAATGTAGGATTAGTTTTTAAGATAGCTAAAATATACTGAATTAAAATGTATTCGTAAAGAAAATAATACATACCAATGTACAAAATACCTATAAAAAAGTTTGAGCTATCTGCAGACGATCTAATAGACAGCTCTACTTATCCAAATCTACCATTCAAAAGCGTGTTCAAACCATTTTTATTTTCAGTACACAGACTTGGGAATGACGACCTATCCCAACCTTTCAAAAACTGTCTTCACAGTATTCATGGTATTTGTGCCAATTCTTCTACTCAACATGTTAATCGCTATGATGGGGAACACTTACGCTCATGTTATTGAGCAGTCTGAGAAGGAATGGGTCAAACAGGTGAGCTAACTAGGCTAAGCAAGCAAGCAAGCTCGTATGAATTAGTGGCAAACTCTGGTGACGGAGTTTTTAGACCGCCTTAAGGCCTCCGTCGTGGCTTACCGACTGCTAGAGCCGGGATGTGCCCTCCGAAGCACGGAAGCGCTCAGATGTAAATGTATTATAAGTATGTAGGTATTTACAAAAAAAAGTATATAATATGTATTCTATCAGCCATCTAATTCCCATAGTATTTACAAGCTTTGCTTAGTTTGTGACTAGAAGGCGTTGTGTTAAATTGCCTTGAATATTTATTAAAATTAAATACCACTAGCGGTCACCTATCCAAATAGTGACCGCGCAGAATGTCGCTTAACTTAGATAATCGGTGAAGATTCGAGCGCTTCGACCCTGTATCTATGATATTATTTCAGTGGGCGAAAATAGTGGTATCCCTAGAACGGTCGGTAGCTCAAGAAGACGCCCACAAGTACCTTCAAGAGTACTCGATAGGGTTGGGACCATCAGACGACCCTCGGTACGAACAACGAGCTGTTATGGTCATCAAGAGTAAGGCTAAGACCAGAGCTAAGCAGAGGAAAGGAGCTTTGACTAATTGGAAGGTTTGTTTTCTTAAGGAAGGAAGGTTAATCTTCTTCTAAATATATAAAACTCTTTTGAAGCTGACTAACAATCAACGCACAGCCTAAACTATAAGTCCTAGAGGTATGAAAGGAGGGTAGTATCCTTATATAGTGTAGAGGTGCACTAATAAAGGAATTTTGAAAGTTACATCTTAAAGGGTCTAAATAATTAGTATCAAAGATTTTAACCGAATAATTAGTATGCTGCTACCACGCGAGCAAAGCCGCGGGCGACAGCTAGTTGTTTTCATAAAAGTATACAATCAGCAATCTAGTTCCCATAGTACAAGCTTGGCATAGTTTGGGACTAGAGGGCGTTGTATATAATGCCCATGATATTTATTTTCTATTTTATATAGTAGGTATTCTTTGGTACAAGTACATAACCCAATACTAAATATTTATAGCGTGTTGGTAAAGTAACTATAGCAGAGTTACGAAGGAAAGGAATAAGTGGCGAGGAGTTGAGAAGGCTGATGTGGGGACGAGTCTCAATATCCACGCCCACGAAAGCACCATTGGGGTGAGTTAATAGGACGTATCAACTAAAATGGCAACCGGAGTAGGTTGCCATTTCAGTGGATACGTACTTAAAAATAAATCTCAAATGACTTCTACTTAGTATTATAATTTATAAGTTTAAAAAACTGGAAAAACCGACTTCAATTTGATACGCCTTTATGATCAATTGATGATGGTGATGATAGCAGTTCGTTGGAACTGTTCTATTGAATGAATGAAAACGCTTTATTGTACATAAATAACACCGAAACATATTCTATTGATCGTAAACACCACAGAAACGTCACAGGAAAGCAAAATACGCAGTGTCGTGTACGTGTATGACGTGTTTTTTCGAGTTATTCTTATTTAACTGACGAATACTGAAATGATTTTGATAAATAATATATGAGACCAATCTGGAAGCATACCCTACCAGATAAAAAGAGAATTTTTCAAATCGGTTTATAAATGACGGAGTTCTGAGGTAAAAACATAAAAAAAAAGAAACCGAATTGAGAACCTCCTCCTTTTTGAAGTTGGTTAAAAATGACTTTTACATGCTAATACTTAGTATTAAAATGTCTAAATTTAATAAACAGGAGAAGAACAGCAGCGCCACCGCCAGACGTGGCCGCCACGGATGCTTTAGCAGCCCAAGTCGGCACTGGAGTCGGTCCAGCGCTGTCTTCTGCACTAAACGTGATGGCGTATACACAGGAAATGGACCTCTCCGCTGGTAAGGGCCATTCATAAATTACGTGAGGGAATTTTGGCGATTTTTCGACCTCCTCTCCCCTTGGTGAGATTTTGGTAGACCCCCCCCTCCCTAATCTCAGATGAGATTTTTAATGTAAATGCCTATGTTAATATTTACTTGATTTTGTTGGATTTATATGTAAAAAAGTAGGTAAATAATTTGGTAAGGCTTGAAAGAAGCAAAAATTAGATTGCCCTTAGTTCTGCTAAGCCTAGTAAGTTAGCGGAACTATGGACTCCTTGTGGGACCCTAAAAACGGCACAGTCAATATCAGTGTATTTTTTTATCATTTAGTACCTTCAAGAATACAAATACAAAAAACATTTATTGCCTCAGTAGATATTATAAAAGGTACAAGGTTATAGTTAACAGTAACTTCGAAGAGGGCAAAAGGGGTAAATTCAGCATAAACTGGATGCTATAGTAGGTGCCAAATAACACCGCAATACAGGTCATTCACCCACCTTCAAAACGATCTCGCAAAATTCAATTTATGAATGGTAAACAAACAGTACTGCGAGATTCGAGCGATTACCGTCTTAGCGACAGGTTTGTATGGAAAGCGACAGAATTAGCCATTCATAAATTGAATTTTGCGACATCGTTTTGAAGGTGGGTGAATGACCTGTATTGCGGTGTTATTTGGCACCTACTATAGACATCCAGCGCTGGTTTTCAATTTACCCCTCTCGTATAGATCTGCACCGAGACGTGTGATGTGAAAGCGGGCTACAGAGTAGAAACTACATCAAAAATTATATATATAATAACAGCGATTTGTAATCAGATCATATAAAAATATATATATTTTAAGGAATATAATAAAAAACAAAAAAGTGGTAAGGGGCAAAAATAATTTGATCAACTTCGGTTACAAAATGCTCTTAAAAACGGAACTAGTGTGTATAGTTAAGCGTGTATATTTTATTAGTAAAAAGAAATATTTTTTGCTTTGTTTTTAATGACTAACCTGTAAGGATCTAGGTACACTGACGCTGAATCGAGAAAAAGCGAAGCGTCAATAACATTTTTTCATTTATTTGATGTTTATTAATTCTATTGTTCATACACAGTACAGTTTTTCTTTTCCACAGGTCAAAACCAAATAGGTAATCAGACAACCCCCGACCTTCTAGTGAACGGGAAGTCAGTAACAGGTGCCACTTTCACCCCTTCAATGCAAACTAACCAGCTTGCCCCTATATCTGGCGCTCCCTTCACTCAGTTAGGGAAATCTGCTTTGGATGTGCGACCAGGGTTGCCGGGAACTGTTAACCTGACTGTGCTAAGCAAAGTTGGTGTTCCCACAGGTATTTATGAGATAAAATGTTTCACAAAATATTGTACAAAACACTGTTTGTAGGTAATACGCATCTTTTACTTATACTAATATTATAACCACGAAAGTTTGTAAGGATGTATGGATGGATGTATGGATGTATATACGTATGTATGGACGTATGTTTGTTCCTCTTTTACGCAGAATCTACTAATCCGATTTGGATGAAACTTGGAATATATAGGTATTGTCCGTAACCAGGATTAACAACACATAGGCTACTTTTTGTTTCGAAAAATCAACGGGATCCAACGGGACGCGAACGAAGTCCCGGGGGAAGCTAGTTTGGTATATTATGACAATGTTATTAGTTGAATTTGCCACATCCTAGGTGGTAGTTTATACGCAGTGTGAAGGATAAACAGAGGATAAACCGGGATTAAAGGCAGCTATTACGAGTTACGACTGCGTTAATTATCAATTTGTTTTATTAGGTGTTGGAATACAAGGGACAGGAATTACACCTGGGGTTCAAAATATGACATCAGGTGTTGGGATGATGCAAAGTGGAGGAGTTATGGGGCTTCAGAGAATGCCAGGGCCTCAGGGGATGATGTCAGGAACAGTGGTGACACCAGGAATGATGCAAGGTGCTATGGGCTCTCAAGTAGTTATGGGTCCTAGAGGAGTACCGGTTCAAGGGATGACCCAAGGTGTTCAAGGCTATGGCATGCCAGGCCCTAGAGGAATACCTGGTGTTGGATTAACGCAAGGAATTCAAGTAATGGTGCCAGGAATTCAAGGGATGACTCCAGGAGTTCAAGGAGCTCAAAGCTTTGGAATGCCGGCTCCTAGAGGAGTACCAAGTCTTGGAATGACTCAAGGAATTCAAGGAGTTGGGATGACCCACGCAATTACGCAAAGCGTTGGGACGACGCAAGGAATTCAACGCATAACCCAAGGCGTTGGCATGACACAAGGAATTCAAGGCATAACCCAAGGCGTTGGTATGACACAAGGGGTTCAAGGAATGACTCAAGGAGTTGGAGGAATGTCAGGAGTTATGACTCCAGGAATGCAAGGGCAATCCGGACTAGTTGTGATGACTTCAGGCATGCAAGGACAATCCGGCCAAGTTGTGTTGACTTCAGGAATGCAAGGGCAACCCGGCCAAGTTATAATGACTTCAGGAATGCAAGGGCAACCCGGCCAAGTTGGAATGACGTCAGGAATTCAAGGGCAACCCAACCAAGTTATAATGACTTCAGGAATGCAAGGGCAACCCGGCCAAGTTGGAATGACGTCAGGAATTCAAGGGCAACCCAACCAAGTTATAATGACTTCAGGAATGCAAGGGCAACCCGGCCAAGTTGGAAGAACCTTGGTACAGCAAAGTTCTACGGATCAGTATATGGTGGAGATTAACGAGCAGGGTATACCTGTTTTGGTGCCGTACAGTGAGTATTATTGTTATATTTAAAAGGTTAGGATTTAGCACTCTTACGACTGTTATGGTCAAGGTACACTGACGTTGAAGCGAAGCGTCAATGTACATTACTTAGATTGAAGCGTCGCTTTGACTTGACTCTGTGTATGTGTCTGGTTGGAATAGTTACACTGTCTTTTGTCTTTTGTCCAATTAGATTTAATTTCGATCGAAAGCGCGTCGCTTTGACTTGACTCTGTGTATGTGTCTGGTTGGAATAGTTACACTGTCTTTTGTCTTTTGTCCAATTAGATTCAATTTCAATCGAAAGCGCGTCGCTTTGACTTGACTCTGTGTATGTGTCTGGTTGGAATAGTTACACTGTCTTTTGTCTTTTGTCCAATTAGATTCAATTTCGATCGAAAGCGCGTCGCTTTGACTTGACTCTGTGTATGTGTCTGGTTGGAATAGTTACACTGTCTTTTGTCTTTTGTCCAATTAGATTCAATTTCAATCGAAAGCGCGTCGCTTTGACTTGACTCTGTGTATGTGTCTGGTTGGAATAGTTACACTGTCTTTTGTCTTTTGTCCAACTAGATTCAATTTCAATCGAAAGCGCGTCGCTTTGACTTGACTCTGTGTATGTGTCTGGTTGGAATAGTTACACTGTCTTTTGTCTTTTGTCCAATTAGATTCAATTTCAATCGAAAGCGCGTCGCTTTGACTTGACTCTGTGTATGTGTCTGGTTGGAATAGTTACACTGTCTTTTGTCTTTTGTCCAATTAGATTCAATTTCGATCGAAAGCGCGTCGCTTTGACTTGACTCTGTGTATGTGTCTGGTTGGAATAGTTACACTGTCTTTTGTCATTTGTCCAATTAGATTCAATTTCAATCGAAAGCGCGTCGCTTTGACTTGACTCTGTGTATGTGTCTGGTTGGAATAGTTACACTGTCTTTTGTCTTTTGTCCAATTAGATTCAATTTCAATCGAAAGCGCGTCGCTTTGACTTGACTCTGTGTATGTGTCTGGTTGGAATAGTTACACTGTCTTTTGTCTTTTGTCCAATTAGATTCAATTTCAATCGAAAGCGCGTCGCTTTGACTTGACTCTGTGTATGTGTCTGGTTGGAATAGTTACACTGTCTTTTGTCATTTGTCCAATTAGATTCAATTTCAATCGAAAGCGCGTCGCTTTGACTTGACTCTGTGTATGTGTCTGGTTGGAATAGTTACACTGTCTTTTGTCTTTTGTCCAATTAGATTCAATTTCAATCGAAAGCGCGTCGCTTTGACTTGACTCTGTGTATGTGTCTGGTTGGAATAGTTACACTGTCTTTTGTCTTTTGTCCAATTAGATTCAATTTCAATCGAAAGCGCGTCGCTTTGACTTGACTCTGTGTATGTGTCTGGTTGGAATAGTTACACTGTCTTTTGTCTTTTGTCCAATTAGATTCAATTTCGATCGAAAGCGCGTCGCTTTGACTTGACTCTGTGTATGTGTCTGGTTGGAATAGTTACACTGTCTTTTGTCTTTTGTCCAATTAGATTCAATTTCAATCGAAAGCGCGTCGCTTTGACTTGACTCTGTGTATGTGTCTGGTTGGAATAGTTACACTGTCTTTTGTCTTTTGTCCAATTAGATTCAATTTCAATCGAAAGCGCGTCGCTTTGACTTGACTCTGTGTATGTGTCTGGTTGGAATAGTTACACTGTCTTTTGTCTTTTGTCCAATTAGATTCAATTTCGATCGAAAGCGCGTCGCTTTGACTTGACTCTGTGTATGTGTCTGGTTGGAATAGTTACACTGTCTTTTGTCTTTTGTCCAATTAGATTCAATTTCAATCGAAAGCGCGTCGCTTTGACTTGACTCTGTGTATGTGTCTGGTTGGAATAGTTACACTGTCTTTTGTCTTTTGTCCAATTAGATTCAATTTCAATCGAAAGCGCGTCGCTTTGACTTGACTCTGTGTATGTGTCTGGTTGGAATAGTTACACTGTCTTTTGTCTTTTGTCCAATTAGATTCAATTTCAATCGAAAGCGCGTCGCTTTGACTTGACTCTGTGTATGTGTCTGGTTGGAATAGTTACACTGTCTTTTGTCTTTTGTCCAATTAGATTCAATTTCGATCGAAAGATACAAAAGACGGTGTTTCAAATTCGAAGCTCACATCGTGTTTATCCTTTGCGTTTATCGATGCCCTGGCATTTGGTGTCTCCAGAGGAAGTCTCTCGAAGCGCTCGTGGCGTAGCTTACTCAGCCAATCTTAAACGATAATCTAAGTTAAGCAACGTTCTGTGCGGTCACTATTTGGATGGGTGACCGCTAGTGGCATTTACATCTGAGCGCTTCCGTGCTTCGGAGGGCACGTTAAACTGTCGGTCTCGGCTCTAGCAGTCGTTAAGCCACGACGGAGGCCTTAAGGCGGCCTAAAATCTCCGTTACCAGAGTTGGCCACTAACTCATACGAGCTTGCTTTAGGGGAAGTCTCGCTGAGATAATAGATGGTATTTTGTTGCATAACTGATTTGGGTTATTCACTGACCAGCTTATGTTTGGAGATATAATATTAAAATGTATGAGAGGAGTCAGGTGTAACAGCATTTGGTTCTGATGATGAAGGCATATAGGTACTTGTCTCAGACAGATAATTGATATCTGATCCAAGTAATCAGCGGAGTGGGGTACTGGTGTCCTGTGGCACAGGTTTATCAAACCTATTTCAGGCACCAGTCTCTCACAAAACAGGTTCACTTAAAATCAATAGTATGTCCTTACCTACTGTCTCCTAATACGTACCTACTTAAGTTTACCTATCTGCCTCTGTTTGTTCTACCTTGTTTTGTAGAGAGAAAATAAACGATTTATTTATTATTTATTATTAAAGCTGGGAAGCACTAGATGAGAAAATCCAAAGATCTTGGATATTTCCAGCAGTAATAATCTTCTATTACACAGAAGTCAGGGGTCATTAATTTTGATTAGTTTTCAACTCTAGCAGGTCAACTTAACTAGATATAAACGAACAATTTGTATTCCACAGTGCTCCCAGAACAGTCGTACGATGATTATTTACGTGAGCTGATCATTTTGTTGGAGAAGCCTGACTGCAACAGTACGGACATCAAAGCTCTCGCGGCGAAAGCAGCGGACTTGACTGGTGTTCCCGAGATTGATATCAATGCTCTTGTAAGTACCTACTTATTAGGTTAGGTACATAATGCACCCTAGCCCCGAGTCTGTGAATTTGTTTGGACTTTCGACTCCGAGTATAGCACACGCAAACGCATTCGCAAAGCGAGAAATTTTGTTGGGAATTGAACAATTCCTAAATCTGCCGCTAGAGGCGCTTATGCGGTTTTCATACAAAAGTTCTTGCTTTGCGAATGCGTTTGCGTGTACTATACTCGAACCGAAAGTCAAAACAAATGCAGAGATACGGGGCTCCGATTCTGTTGTTTCTTTTTCTGAACTAACCTAACCAGCACTAAAATTGTTACCGTCCTTTTATCATGAACTGAAACGGCAAAGACAGCTCATTTTAGTGCTGTCAAATAGAAAAATGCACGAATAGAATCGACCTCTTGCGCTTATGCTGGTATAGATAAATAGATACGCTATGGTCCATGTTGATTTACACCAGCCAAGATTAAACATGATAGTGGGGAAAACGAAATTTTTTGAAGATTGTCATTATCCCCACTGGTGGGGACAGCTTAGTGGGGATTATGGCTATCTTCAAAAAAATGTTGGCGTTTTCCCCACTATTCTGGCTGGTGTTGATTATGACCACTGATCCGGACTCGAGCATAGCTTTTTATATGAAAATCGCTACTCAAATGCTTGAGTAACGATTTCTATCACGGGCCTTACACTTGTTTATGAAAAGTTTTCTCCAACAGATAGCAATGAAGTCAAACCGTAAGATAGTGGTAGGCACAGTGTCGGGTCTATTCGGTGTCGCGGCAGCGGCGCCCGCAGCCGACTCCGCCTGGCGCCGCGAACGGCACGAGAACAGCGATAGTGATCCTATATCAGGTACCTACCTACCTACTTTGTTTTAAAATTGTAATGGTTGTTTTAACAATTTGTACCTACATACCACATCGACGAATTGGTTTAACAGGGGTTATTCCCGCTCGTCCCCACGTTTCGTCCCCATAACAGTAGGTTCCTGTGAACAGTGATTACTATTTATCATCAGGTGGGCTTGTAACCACTGTTTGGGGGTCATCCATAAATAACGTGACACTAATTTCGTGATTTCTGGACCCCTCCCCCGTCCTTGTGCCCCCCCACCCCGCTTAGTGTGACGTCACATAATTTTACATCTAGAAATTATTAAATTAGAACAGCACTTCCGAAATTAATTTATTCCATTTCAATTATTTTTTAATATATATTTTAACACTTAGATAAGAATAAGTTAGAGTAGTATAAGATTTTGAAATGTGACGTCACAAAACTTAGGACCTCTACCACACCTTGGCTGGAATACTGAAACGTCATTCAAATTTGAGCACCACTTAAAGTTGCTCTGCCTCTGTTTGACATTACTCATTTGTAAGAGATGGCAATAATATAAGCGTAACTTAATTTGAGTGGGGTTTGAGTGGCGTTTGAGTATTCGACCACTTGTCACACAATGTCACACTTCGCCAACCCCCTCCCTACCTTTAACGTGTGACGTAACTTATGGATGACCCCTATGTAGGTACCTACCTAACTACCAAAGGTAAAATCGAGGCTATAAATAAAAAAAATATGTGTATAATTCACACGTGCTAGAAGTGAAACCTTCAAAAACATTTTCAAATCACAGCGATGCTAAAGAAGTTTTCACTTCAAAAAAGTTGCAAAAAGTGAACGAGTTTGCTCGAGACTTGAATTCACGCACTACGAGCTAGTCTTGATTCGATCCAATCCGTTAAGCCCTTCTCCCATTATACGATACGCACAGGCGATTCAAGTACCCTGCAAGTCTCGGAGACTAGTCGCCGCCAAGTATCTCACATAGGTACATTTGAATGCAGGCTCGCACACTACGCTACTGGTATCCTGCATTCAAATGTATGTGAGATACTTGGCGGCGACTAGTCTCCGAGACTTGCAGGATACTTGAATCGCATGTGCGTATCGTAATGGGATAAGGGCTTTAGACCACTTAGCCAGCAGTCTCCTT
This sequence comes from Eulithis testata, assembly GCA_947507515.1. Taxonomy (NCBI): domain Eukaryota; kingdom Metazoa; phylum Arthropoda; class Insecta; order Lepidoptera; family Geometridae; genus Eulithis; species Eulithis testata. Next base: position 4,450,427 of record OX382218.1, on the reverse strand, counting down.
AGAATGCGTACGAATATTAAGGATCTCTCTTCTCGTTTCCTTGCTTTTTCGTTTCATTGACTTTCAAATCACAACGGTGCTATAGTACATTGTTCACCGAGAGGAGAAAGTGACCGATTACCGTCGAGGGTGTCGTTTGAAGCCCGAGCCGTAGGCGAGGGCTTTAAAACACCCGAGATCGGGAATCGCAGTTTCGCTCGGGTGATACATAGTGCTTTATACTACACCTACGAGGAAAATAAAAACTAAAACTGAATCCTCAAACAACACACAAATTGAAAATGGCGCCAATGGCGTCTGCAATTTTCACATGTTCTTTTTTCAAATTGTTTATCCTGCCGCCGCAGGGTCGCACTGCCAGCCCGACACCATCCAACACACAGCTAGTGGCCAGTGTCATTTTGCGAACTTGGAGATAAAAACTCACTGTAAAAACTTTTTGGCTTTTGATATTTAGGTTACCGGTGCATAGTCTTACCCAAAATTAAAAAAGAAAAACCACGTAAGAAATGGATTTTCATACACTTTTCTCTCCCGCTCAGATGCGTTTTCTCCCCGCATATTTGTTCGATATCCAATGACGTACTTTCTACCGTAAATTTGATAAAGTATCAAGGTACTTTCCAAGCAGGTGTAGTATAAAAGAAGTTTTCACTTCAAAATGTTGTACCTGGTGCCCAATAAAACAATATCTTAAAACACTTACTTATGGTTTAGAATCAGTGTTGCTGGGTCGTCTTTCCCGCGCTAGACGAGCTCGCTCTGCGTCTAAGAAAGCTGCGCCACCGCCACCACATCTTTACGTTCCTGCCAGGTAACGGCACAGCTTAATAGCGCTGACTATATCTACCTAATTAATTCATCGATTCTAGAATAATAGTTCTTCAATGAACTCAAAATTTGCAAATACCTAATGATATTCAGCGTTACTTTAGCCTTAATAGTAGGGTTCTTTTTGATATTGATCACGTCAGTAGACGTGCTCTGTGAGGTATTGCATTATTGTAGCCAGAGGTTACGGGCGATCTGTTTGTTTCATCAATTATTCTTATTAAAGTAGTATGTACCTAAATGAAAAAATGAAATGAAATACATTTATTCAACCCATTGGGTACAAAACACACAGATACAACAGTGAGAAAAAAGTAAGTCATACAGGAAGGAGCAAAACAGAGTAAGTAGTAAGAGAGTAGATACAAAAGTATAGCAAATATTTAGTGACAGAAAACCAAAACAATAAAAAATGATGCTAGTTAGTCCTGTCCTGTTCCGTTCTGTAGAGGTACCCTTGTGCGGTTGAAAGGGTTGTTCTCAGCATATGCTGCCCCCATGCATGAACCATGACATGGAGCAGCGCTGGTTTTAAGATACAACCAAGTTTCTTAAATGGAGGATTTTATGGTCAAAAATATACCTACATCTAAAATAATAGAATATTAGATAGATAGGTAGGTAATCATCATCTCCTTGCTCTTTTCCCACTTTACGTGGTGGGGTCGGCACAACATGTGTTTTTCTTCCATGCTCTTCTATCAGCCGTCATCTCAGTTGTCACTCCTTTCTTACCCGTGTCATTCTTCACGCAGTCCATCCATCTTTTCTTTGGCCTACCTACTCTTATACCCATAGATAGGTAGGTAATATAGGTAGATAAATACAAAATAGGTAGGTATACCTACCTAACAGCATAATGGTTTTGAGGGTTTCTTGGCTGGTTTTTTTTTCACAGATCCATGTACTTAGTGGCTTCCGAGAGCAGTGCTATTGAAAGTGACGCTCTGTGGGATGAGCAACCTAGTTCTGGTAACAACTCGTAAGTACACTAACCTATAGATTTCTTTGTGTGTAGAAGTCCTTCAGGGTGATGACATCCTACTAATATTATAAATGTGAATGTAAGTTTGTTTGTTACGCTTTCACGCGAAAACTACTTAACCGATCATCATGAAACTTTGTACACATATTCTTGGAGGTATTACAAGTAACATAGGATACTTTTTATCCCGGAAAATTAACGGGATCCAATGAGACGCGAACGAAGTCGCGGGCGGAAGCTAGTAGACCTTTAACTATGCTTGCTTTTACCCATGCTTGTAATTTTATGTGTGTTGCAAATAAATGATTTACTTACTTACCTCACGAAAGATTTTCAGAAACAATTATTTTGCGCCACTTCCATCAATCGACCTTATATCCTTAGCGGTTTAGTGGATAGCTGTTCTAAATCCGTATTCCTGTGAACGCCATATAACTGGTAGGTTAACATTATAGCATTCTTTCCTTGCTTATGAATTTCAACAGGTTTTTTTGCTCTAATTGTGTTGGTTCTTCCGGAAAAGTTGTTCATATTGATGTAAATTTTAGCCTCCAGGTATTTTGGAAATCATTATACACCCTTTACAAATAAATGAGATAAAAATAATTAGTGAAAGATACCCTTAGGTAAGCAAATATTTAATAAAATATTACTACTATACCTTAATTTATACTTGCGTATAATCTTAGTATTAAATTTTTTTCATAATTAATTTAATGTTATTCTATGTACAGTAATTTCTTATCTTTAGCTTACTTAATAACCTAATTATCACAAAAAACTATCTAACTTTCAATTTTAGTCAATTGCATTATTGCATCAGTAAAGTCTGTGCTCTCCGACAATGTTTTTCTGAGACCTCTCATCAATACTTTGTTTATTAATTGTTCAGCAATATATCTCTGATCCATGTCCATTCGTTGCAGTTTGCATGTCACATTCGATCCTACTGCTGTGCATTCGCGATCTGAAATAAACAATTTTATCAATACTATTGTACAACATACATTCTTAAAAGCCTGACAAGAGTGTTTCTACTGCGGGGCTAATAATACACACGCGAAATATTTTGTCAACAGTTGGCAAAATAAGTTTGCATGCCTTCATTTAGGCTCTAAATGAAGGCATGTAAACTAATGTTTATTTAACATCTTGAGTTTTTCATCCTTGATATAACCTTATAAATTTTCATTCAAAATCTAAATTGGAAAAGTAAAACATTGTTCTCAGCTGTAAATCTTACAATTAGTTTGAATTAGCATTGGCTTGGTCAATTCGATTAAAACTTTCTACAATAATAATAACAATGATGATGGTAGACTGAAAATGTTCTAAATAAATACTGATTATAAGTACCTATAATCACAGCATCACTGAAAGAGTTTGAAGATTTTCTTTTCCATGTCTTCTTTATAATCAAGGGTTCCTTTTTAGGTTCATGGTAGATAGGGGAAGTTGAGTTTTGATGAGAATCTTGTTCTTCATTGCCACTTTCTGTGTCTGGATCTTGTATAAACACTAATTCCTGCTCCTGCAAATAAAAACTGTATATTTTCAAACTAGAAATATTTACCGCAGTCTGTCCTACTTCAAAAAGTCACGGACCACTTTTGCTTAAAGGCACCAATGTTTTGGCATCCCCAATGGTGTTGTGGATACAAAGCTCCTGCAGTCCTATGCCATAACCAACGCAACTTATATGTGGTCAGTGGCCAGATGAACTATTTTTTTGTGCCCAAGGACAATTTATTTGTTTGAAAAAGCTCAGTGCATTTAACACAGCTAACCAAGATTACATCTGCTGACCATATAGCATACAGTTCTTGTTGGTATTTAAACAGTGATTCAAAAGTTACCTCTAAGTCATTGTAAGTATCATCTTCAACAGTTTCTTCTATCACTACTTCCGATTGTGATAAGTCACTGGCGTCTGCAGTAGAATTCCAATCCTCCAAGAATTTCATAGCTGTGAACTTCCACGAAGGGGGCATATGAGTGTAAATGATTTCACCGTTTTCAGTGATAGTTCTCGAAGCCTGGTACTTCCGCAGCTCCTTCCTATACGTAGACCGGAGAATGTTTATCTTCTGCCGAACGTTGAACAAGTTAGCGTTAGGTATAAATGTCCGCAGGATCGGTAGAAGTAAATCGTACGCTAGGTTTCTTTTGAATTTGTTGCTGTACTCGGGATGGTCCTTTTTCCAGAGAATGGGCAGTTCTTCGTATTTTTTTATAAACTGCCGTTCCATAGATGTCAAGTCGGTTGATGCACTTTGATCATCTAGAGCTGAGAGGATTGCTGCCATTACAAGAACCCACGAGAGCCTGACAAAATTACTGATAAATAAACTGATTGATCGACTGATGAAAGCCACTTTGCACACAACCACCGAACCAAGTAGCACCTAAACAAAATGGTTGATTTCGTGCTTGCTTTGCTTTACTCAGACTTGCGTGGTATTATGGCGGACTGAAGGAAGCATGCAAATGCAGTGTTGCCTGCAGTTAAGTTGGAAAAAGATGGTTACAAAAAAATATTGCTGTTTAGATAACTACTTAAATTATGTACTGTATATAAAGGTAGTTAACTGTAACCCAACCCAACTACTACAGACTACTCGTGAAAACAATGAACTGTGCAGTAAAAATGAATAACTAGTTTTCTAGAACATGATTGTAGGTTTTGAGAAAAGGGGATGTTTTTGATGATATATAATCTAAACGTTGTGTAACTAGGTATGCAGTGAAACATTTTGTACCTCTATAATTTTTGATCACATTTAATAATGTTCGTTTGCTTCCTACTTTCGGGGAAAAACTTAACGGTGGCTACACTTTGACTGTCAATTCGTGACAACTGTCCAATTGTCAATACCACAGAGTGCAATGCCAGTTTAATTATTGCCACAGATAAAAAATCTTAACGGAACTTTTTTTGACTGTATTCCTCTCTAGAAGGAACAATAATTAGGTTCCCTTGATAACTGGCTATTAAATTCGAAGATATTTTACAGAGCTATCGGTAGCAGACGAGATAATACTGCTCGGATGAGAGCGGCCCGACCACTATGCGTTGAAAATGCAACAGGGGCTCAACCACCAGTGGAGCACTCTCTTTACATAGCCGGTGAGACATGATCTCTCTCTCAATCAACTACTCTAGTATATTGGATGTACTTACCACAAAAATAATGTCTAGCAAATTATCTTTGCTGCACCTTTGCTGGCCCGTAGCTGATATAGAAATCGTTACTCAAGCATAGATTTGAGTAATTTTTTTACGAAAATCTATGTTAGTCTGGATCAGTGCTTGAGCAGTAAATTACCATACGAGCGTACCTATATCTTCGGAGGTAATCTAAACCACAGATCATATTACACTCCTAAACTATATAGCTGCTAATGATTGTGTAGTAAGTATAAATGAAAATACTTGCCTTTTCAAGGTCCTGGCAGCGGTGCTGAAGTAGACAGTGCAGCTCCGGAAACCACTAAACCGGAGATAACAAAGTACCGACCAAAAACGGCTCGGTGCAGACGAAATAGGTAGGTACCCAACTTGCGACTACCCACTTTTACGACGCTAATTCGTACATAGTTTAGAAAATAATTAATAGTCTTAGTAAAGAATGTCAAGCATGGACCCTACCTACCTACCTACGTAACATAAAAAGTATGCTCGTCTTTCACTGCGGTCATTCCTACGATGTTCTTGAAATGTCCCTATTCCCAGCAAACTAGTATACTTTTGCTTTTGTATGTGAGCGTTCATTGAATCCTGAGTATATTTTGATGTACAAGCGATGAAAATCTACCCAATTTTTGTAGGATATCACCGATACCAGCCAAAGAGCCCGGCAGCCCTCTGGAGCCGTGGGCGACGGCTTCTCTATCAAGACTGTCGCGTCTCATGAGATCCTCGAGTGCATCAACTGCCTCGCTCACTTCGCAAACCTCGGCGGAACGCTCGCCAGAAAGATATTGAATAGCCTCTAATGCTTAGGTACAATAAAATTGTTTTATCAATCTGAGGCCTGTATGCCGAAACAGAAATAGACTCAAGCATAGATTTGAGTAGAGATTTTCATGCAAAAATCTATGCTTGAGCAGTGAATCAGCATACGGGCCTTACACACTCCATTGCGGCCTTGACGAAAAATTTGACGAACTGCCGACATGCCGGAAAGAAAGTTCTGATAAACCAGTAACTTGACTAGGTAGGTACATAATATTGATTCAAGTGTATAAACGTTGCCTAAATAACTACCTACCTATTAATATTAATGAATAACTAATGATGAGTTTGTGTGTACGATATAAATTAAGTAGTTTAGTTGTGGTTAGCATCTAGAAGTTTTTGTTACCAGAAGTTGGGAGGAAAAATGGCTACTCATCCGCCTACCTAGAACACAGAGAATTTTGTGACAAAATACCCAAGTTGGTAAATCATGGAAAGTGGATACCTATGTAAGATTCAAGAAATAAATTCACTGCCATGCCGCAAATATAATAAGAAAAGTATTTTTTTTCGATGGGAAATGTTAGCTTTAATTAATTTATTATTATGTACTAAGTATAAATCACCTAAGAAGTGCGCGTAAGTAGAATAACGTAATGATAAAAGATTAGTCAAATGTATATTAGCATATTATCGCTAGTCATAAAATAAAACAACGAACTCATGTCGGATAGGTATTTATTAAATAGATGTAAATACCCAATAGCAAAAATAATATTGGAATCATTTCAAATAAAGTCGAATCTAAGAATTACATGCAACGTTTTATTTTACAAGAGTAACATAAAATTCAGGTTTATTTTCATATACTACGTATGTACTCTACGTAGATATAATTTTGTGTAGAAATGCGTTGCCAAAGCAGCTAAATATTGTAGGTTAGACATACCACTAATTACGCCATTAGATGTAGCATCCGGCACGCTTAACGTGACGCCATTTTGATTTGTTAAGTGAGCGCCAAGATGGCGGCATCCACTCGCTATTTCAATTTACAGATTATGCTCCTGAAACTTGAAATATGAATCAAAGTTATGCAGGAGATAAATTTTCTTGTAAGATTCATGAAACGGAATTTATTTACAACTTACGCACTCATTGAGCAAAATTAACGTAACAAACGCGCATTTTTTAGTGCAATCTAAAGTGATAACATTTCTACTACATCCACATAGCAATTATTTTCACCGGTAAAGACTATCTACGCTATTGTGAGACGCGTAATTGACAGCATTGTAATTTGTATTGCAGTAAAGATTAGTTGGACACCTACTCACTGTTAATCTTTATAGGTACATGAATTTCAAGACATGAGAAACTATTGCATATATTTTTCGTCGCATTGGCAGTGAAGAGAAGTAAGCCATCATCAGTTACTTCGTTGTTTGGTATTTCAGATTCATCAATAAATTGGATTTAGCACTTTTCATACAAAATACAAGTTTTAGGTTTCAGTAGAACTTACCGTTAATCCCATACTACCTTTCTCTTCGGCAACTCCATCCATTATCCATACAAATCCAAGTATTTATTGTCTTTTTGTCTGTTTCTATGTTTTAACGAGTAGGCTTCCCCACCTTTAACAGATCCACAACATATAGGGCAGAGTGACATAATCACAAGATGAACACGATAATGCAATAAATACACATCAGAATAATATAAACAAAAAGTAAGTCTAGAAATATAGATTTCATATAAAAAGGGAGCAATTGACATAGATATACTAGTCAAATGTTAAAAACAAGAAGTGGTTAAAACAAGATAAGAATGTTCATGAATGAAATACACAAAAAAAACAAGTTTAGAAATAAACAAAATATAAAATTACGACATTGAATAGGTTTGTAGAAAATGGTGTAAACACAAATGATTTTTGAGACAAAGAAACAATATAAGGTGGACAACTAAATAACACTATAGCGTTAGACATAATAAAATTATTCAGCAGTGGAATAGATAAAACTATAGTAAGATGGAACTCAGTTGTAATGAATATAAAATAAATCAAAATATGGTGTGGATAAATGTTCGACAATTTCATAATAGGATCTTATTTAAAAGATGAAGCTCCTATAGAGTAGATGTTCAAAATATATTCAGGCTTTTCAGAGACCAAGTTGTTAGATGTCATCTTTAATTATCGTAGAATCAAACTAAGCTTCGACAATCAATACTTTACTGGTTGGAGGTTCAATATTCTGAAGTTGATCTTTAATTACGGTTAAATAAGTATTTAGATTCGAAAGATGAAAATTTCATGGATAAATAACTGTTTAGATTTTGAAGAGAACTAAGAAATATTTTTACTATGATGATCTTCTATAACTTTTTGAATTGCTAATTTCGTTAAAGAAAAAAAAACTTTTCCAGTAATTTGTAAAAAAAATCTGAAAAGCCTGACGATTAACTTTTGCAGCGGCCGTAAACAAGTTTCAGAGGGGTGATCACGATCAAATCTGCCAGTAACGTATTCGAGTCATACTGCGCGTCAACGCCAGCTCGACTGTCGAACGTGTTAGCGTCACCGCGCAGTGTATACGCTAGATTTAATACCGCGTTCACACTATGCCGCTGCCGGCATTATTAAGTCATCGCCTTTTGCTCATTAGAGAGCAAGGGCATGAACTTGGGCCGGGAGCCGAGACAGATTATCGTGTTCACACTATGCTCATGCCTACTTCCCTGCCCAAGTCCCTGTCGACTGCGGCATAGTGTGAACGCAACATAACGTTTACGATTGTCACATTTATTCGCGATCAAGGCACTGGGGCCGTATGCTTACTTCGGCAGAGATTTTAATCCAAAAGGGATGACGTCATATCTCGGCTGAAAACTTGTGGTGAATTGAGTTTTCCACGTCATCCCTATTAAAGTAAAACCTCTGCCGAAGTGAGCATAAGGCCTCTGATTCAGCGTAAATCGCACACATCACCGAAACGGTTTGTTTCTGCTTCAAGTGAGAAGACACCTATCATTAATTTAGTAGACGAATACCATGGAGTCTTCAGTATTTAGGACTAATCCTATTCATTGGGTATATGATTTAATCAATAATAATATGAGATAGCTAATGAAAATATCAATGTTTACATCTTTTGGAAGCTGCCTTTAAGTTTTCGGCCTGTAATACAAAGCATCATTTTTACATTTTCAAAGCCAAAGATACAGTGCTTTTATTCGATAATATCGCACTGTCATTTTTTATGTTTGTATCATTACGTTTTTGAACTTGCCAGCCGACAACTGAAACTAAAATTTACTTGTAACCATTATATTATCTTATCCAGGTTATCAAGAAATAATTGAGGCACACTTATGATTAGTTACATAAGTATTATTGTCATTAGCTACCTCTTGTAAGACCTAAATGTGCTTGTACTAAATAAATTAGTAGATCGAGATTCGACCCACATGTCATGTCATATCAACATAATATACGAAAGAGTATCATCATAGTGTCGTTGGTCGACACTGGTGTGGCCCAATTTCTGTGGAATGCACATTTTAAAATGCAATAAACACACAAGAAAATCAAGATTTAATATTCACGAAAATCCCAGTTATATATCAAATCACAAAATCTCATCAAATAAATCATTGTGGTGTGTCGTAAAAATCTCATAGTAAAAGCACAGACGCGACGTTTTTCATGCCTGTTTACAATAAAAAAGTAGACAGATAAGAACATACAAAGATGATTTACAATTTATAGTATTAGAGTTGAGTAACGGTTGTAATATCTACACTGTTATTGCGAACAAGCATAAGCGATAAGGGTGACTTACCTCAAGGACTGTGGAAAGAAACATTGATTATAAATAAAATGAACACACAAAACTCAATCAACATACACTTTATATCTTAAATGTAATACAAGAAAAGACGGCTCTGGGCCCATTGAAGCGAAATCTAACTCGTAGAGGCTTTATCATAATTGAACAATTTAACCAAGGAATGTAACTTATACATTACCTTTTCACTCAAAAATTCTATACCTATAAAGTAGCTTATTAAATACATATAACTCTAATGTTTTGCCGTTAACAACCTAATGAGCTTTCGAGAGAAATGGTTACTGAGTACATCTAACTTACATCTATGACGTGTTCTAGTTATACGCTGGGATTTTCAGTTGCATAAAACTGAAGATATCTTCAGAGTATACGAGAAATACATAATAAGTGTTCTAGTTCACTCAATACAGTGCAATTTACCTCGATTCCTCTCGGTGCGAAGGTGATCTTTCATAGTTTCGCATTCTCTCTTAGCTCCGGGTACGTCGAATCATTCGGATACGTAAACGGCAGTGTGGTATTCTATTTAAACCTGGACAGATTGGCATGTCAGTTATAAAACATTGGCACAATACAATCGAGATTCAGAATGTATATTATATCTACGACACGGATACACAAGAGTAGACCACACAGCCGCAATTTATTTTCTATTATTTACTGATGAAATCGAATAAATAATCACAAAATACTATTTTATTGACAGGTTTTTATGTGCAAACGGCGTACGAGAAATATACTAATACGTTGATGAATTCATAGGAAATTAGAATACCTAATTATTGAAAATTGAATTTTATATTAGTGCGTTAAAACCACATAGGAGAAGCGCGCTTTCGACGCAACTTCACAGATGCAATAGTTTATTTCTCGCAGGCTTGTGAGTGTTGTAATCCGCTTTCTATGTGGATATTGACGAAACGCGTTGCTTATTCATATAAATGTATCATCTAGTATGAAGTGGCGTTGCCGGCGACGACCAGACACGTACCTCTGTAAGCAGACAAGGACAATGGCAACATTTTGTTATATATTACGGAGGTTTCTTGCGCAGGCAACCCCGGCTGGCTTCCTGCAACACTACACACACTGAACAAAATGTGAGCGATCCGATACTACAACAACCTTTTTATATTGCAACCATGCAATAACTGAAAGAGGTAATAAATACATGCATTATAATGCCTGTAAAATAAAGAGTTATTATTTACATCGCCTACATAATTTTACATAATTCCGCAACTTAAATTATATTATAATAAATAATAATACACATTAATCAAAGACATCATATTATAAATTATTGGCATGCTTTGGAAACTTAGAACATATTTTGTTTATAAAATAAAGCAGTTAATAATTAAGGTGTTTTTAATGTTTCTAAATTAAAATAAGCTCTTCCACCACATTCAGCTAATAGTTTTCAACCTCATATTACTAAATAAAAAAACAAAATAATCCTCTCATGCAATCAAGTGTCCAATCACGGGAATCGAACCCATACCACTTTTGCTCCAGTCGGTTAGGGGCACTGCATTTTGCAGCAATCATGCACTTGAAAGAAGCATGTCTCAATGCCCAATGGAGCCTTTTCAAACTAAATTGTCATCGGCTAACTTAACTATTGCCTAGACCAGGGATTGGCAACCTACGGCTCTCAACCCACATGCAGCTCTTTGGATGTGAATCCACGGCTCTTTAGTCCCTTATGCAAATATTACTTAGTTTATAGGAAAGTCATAAATAAACAATAACCATGATAGTATGAATAATACTTTAACACTCCAACAAACAAATAAAGGGCAATGCAGCCAGTGTCTCGGGTACGCTTCCGACTGGTACTAATTTGGACCAGTTGAGCTATCTATAAATCTTTTGCAACGGTTTGTAGATAGCTCAACTGTTTCATGTGTATTTTGAAAATATTGTGAATATTGTAAATATTAGTATTATTTGTATCTTTGTGAATATATTTTTTTTACAAACTAGTTAAATAGACTCACCACTGCTGATGGTCGGGCATAGGTCCCTGCGGTGCCTGCGGGCCGGACGGGTACGGTGGGTATGGTTGGTACGGCTGGTAGCCGCTGTACATGCCGTACTGCTGGTACTGCGCCGGAGTTGATGCCGGCGGCGTGGGTGCACCGCCACTGCCGGCTTGCGGCCCGGGACCTCCGCCTGACGGTTGCTATTACACAAACCACTGATCAGTAATTGGCAGTACTATCACGCAAAATGGGCCCATCTGTGGGCTAGTTGCGGAAACAAGTCCGCCGAACAAGTATCAAGTAATCGTCCGACTCATCTTTGTGGTTCAACGGTTTTTTGTAACAGTTATTACTTCGGGAAATAAATGGTAGGTAACCATTTATTTCCCGCACCGATTTATAATAAACTACCCGCAACAATAAAGTTCATACAACTTATTTAAATTCAAGCTGGGCCAACATGTGCTTCAAGACCATACGCTCGTACAAATAAAATACCTACATCGCGCGCATTACAGCTATAAAATAAACCAAACCTACCTACTATGTATTAGGACGACAACCGCTAACAAATAGTTATATCTAGATTGTACTTATATAAGTCACTGTATGTCTTTTTTTAGCATAAAGTAACTAAAACAAAAAATTATACCAAATTCACCTCAAGAAGTCTTCTCATTTTATCACCACTCGATACCCAACATAAGTACAGAGTTTGATCTTGTCTATTGTACCTTTTCATAGCATTTGTGCGGTTCCTTGCGGAACCTTGCTGCTACTGTAGTATTACTCTGCCTACTGCGCTTTACTAGCTATAGGTATAATACCGCGTGCACACTATGCCCATGCCGCTGCCGGCATTAATGCCGCGATTAATTCCGGACTTATATTCTCAATAAGTACCTATAATCATAATTAAGTATAACTATACCACAGATCATTTATTACCATACTAACCCATTCGTCATGTACCATGAAACTAACAAAATATGGATCTTGGCATCTGAGAAATGAATGAATTTGAATGTATGTAAGGTACCTTCACTTTGATCTGTGCCTCGATTGCCTCTGCCTCCTTGAGTTTGCCGATGCTGCGGTAGTACTCTGCCCACTGCGCGCTGTAGTCCGGCCCGCCGGGCCCGCCTCCAGGCCCGCCGGGGGCGCCGCCGCCGCCGGAACTGTTGCTCGATGGAGCGCTAGGGCCGCCACCGCCGCCGCCACCACCTACAATAGTAGATTGTATCATAAGGGAGCGAAATCATATTTATACTGAGTAGAATCCTGAACGTAGCGAGGGATTCAAAGTACGTCGCCCGAGCCAAAAATATATTTTGCTCCCGACTGCTACACTCTACTTTTCATCACCCACTATGAGAAAACAAAAGATAAGATAAGATAAGAAAAGATGAGAACATTCTTTATTGCACAAAAATGAAGTACATAGGCGAACTTAAAGCGAAGATATTCCAAATTCAAAAAGTGCGCGGTTAATTCCGGCGCACTCATAGTTTCTTATAGAAAACACCACCTTTGGGTGCACATAAAGGCGAACAAAGTCGTTCTTTTCGAATAAATGTGATGAATATAAATAATAATCATTCTTTCTTTATTTTAGAAAAGGGACTTAGTACAAAACATGAAATCAAAAAGTCTTAATTAAAACGAATGCTTGACAATGTACAATTTTATCTAATACTAACTGACTAGCCGTCTCCCGCGACGTTGCTCGCGTTCTAGATCCTTTAGGGTCGGCCCACATCTGACCGAAGATACGTCGCGTATTATCGGTCGCGTAACGCCATAACAGACAAATATATAATAAAACATTCAACCTTTCACACTCAACCGACTCGATTTAACCAAGCGTATCGAACAAAACCGATACGTTCGAAGTATTTTCCGTCAGATGTGGCTCGACCCTTAAAGTGTGACTTTTTAAAATTCCTAAATTTTTAAAATTCCTAAATTTTTTAAATTTTAAATTTTTTTTTTGTAAAATCAGTAACATTAGTTAGTTCTATTAAATCATTCTAATATTTTAATCTACGTGAAAATCAGTAAAAAAAAAACAAACCAGTTAAACAGTATTAGTGTATTAGTATACATTACCTTCCATACCTTGCTGCTTGGACTGCATTTCAATGGCCTCTGCTTCCCGCATGAGGCCGAGCGAGCGGTAATAGTCGATCCACTGTTGTGAATAGTCGGGCTGGCCTGTCGCGGGGTTTATTTGGACTTGTTGCTATTGGAGAATAAAGTTAAGTAAAAATCAAGTTTTGTTTAAACAAACCTTTATTTTTGAATCATTTAATTACGGAGTTTGTATGACCTTTTATCTCTATTATCAGATCCTGGATATCAGCTAGAACCATAGTCCTTGTCGAGACGAATCAAACAAGCTCAAATTCGATGGCCATCTTTTGCTTCCATTATCAGATAAACTTGTTACAATGGCATTGTCACCGAAGACTAGGTATGCTAACGGGTCTGGGGCAAATTGGATGGACCTCAGGTCTTAATTTTTTTTTTAAACTTGCAATGATAGATTTTTTTTATTACAATACACTTACAATGCAGTTCTTAAAAAACATCATTATAAAGCAGCGGGAATCATTAGTTATTATACATTTTACTTCGACAAATGCGTCTTTTTCAATGTAGTTTATCGTATTGTACAGGTGTTTACGCCAAAATAATTGCGTTATTTTGCGTTTTCGTGACTGCTACTGCACAATAGACCAAATAAAACCAACAAAAGTTATAAATAACAAAATTAATATAAAAATTTACTAAATGTATGCGAATCGGGAACTGAAATGCCCCAACGCCTTTCATCCAAACCGGACATCGAAAAGTGGGCCATAAGTAGCCCAGAACCATGTTATTTATTTATTTATTAAAAGGGAACACCAACAGTATTGTATACAGAAACATTCCCTAATATTATCCAAGTGGTCCAGTACTGGTACACACACCAATGACAGGTGAACACAACATTCTATTTAAGTGCTACCATTAGGAAACTTAAAATTACTAATACAATAAATAGTATTGAAAACACAAGTTACCTGAGGCTGCGGTGCGTTATTCTGCTGATGCCAATGAGGATTGTAACCCCAGGCTGGAGGACCGCCAGGGCCACCGCCACCGCCACCGCCACCGCCGCCGCCTCCACCGCCGTAAAAGTCGCCGCCGCCGTTTCCGTTACCGCCGTTACCATTACCGTTACCGACGCCGTTACCACCGCCGTTGTCGGGCAGGAAGTTTACGGGCTGGGTAAAGCCAACCGAGAATGTTACAATGTGGCAGTAATTTTGTGAAAAGGATGAAAAATCTGTACGAAAAACACTGACAGGATTTTACGTGGAAAAGCTAAGAATATCTTAGAAAAATAACATAAGAATATCGTTAATAGTTTCATGAATATCGGGGGCGGTTTATTGACTTTATGCACAGTGTCAAAAATTCAACTAATAACATAATCATACGCAAAATCCTCAGTTTGAGAGTCTATCTGTACATTTCTACCAAAAACATTCACAACACAAAACTTACAATCGATTTGTTTTTACAATTAAAAAATCGTTACAATCTGCACAAGATTCAAAATGTAAAACATGCACAAACATTGGCGGTGGAAATGCAAATCGATATCTTCACACAGTTGTGTGTTTTATTGTGAATGTTTTGTGGAAATGTACAGTAACAATTTAAGAGTTTGCTCGAGGCATAGATTTGATTAGAACTACATTAGTTTACTGTTGTCTTTGGGCGGTCTCGCTAAGATCCATACCTGTCCAACTTTCTCGCATATAATTCTCTTGCAGTTTTCGACCGCGTCAGGATGTCCGCGGATGTAAAACGTTCGGTTGTTGCGATCGGCACCTTGCGCCCTCCGGTCTAGCTCGCAATGCGCGCCTGATTGTGCGTTGATCTGCTTTATTACTTCACCACCTGCGTATTTTTAACCGATCTTAAAATAAGGAAGATGTTTGATAACTCAGAACTCCAGTCATAAGAATCAATTTGAAAAAATCTTTTTTTATCTGAAGGGGTATAACTTCAAGCGGGCCTAGGATGCGCACGCGAGATATTTGTCATGTCGTTCTGTCAAAATGTAAGCATTTTGCACCCATAAAATTATCAAAACCAGTTCAGTAGATAAATAAGAATAACTGGAAAAAACACATCATCCACGCACACGACATTGCGTATTTTGCCCGCAACTCCACTTAATTTCAGCTTTACTCTCCAGTTTGTGAGTTACGAAACGTCACGATACGTTTACAATCATTACATTTATTCGTGATCTAGGCATAGCCCCTGTCGTCTGCCCGATAGGACGGTATGGGTGCTGGGCAAGCCTACTCCATCTAAACATTGTCCCAGGCACTACAGTGTGTCGTTAAAGGCTTTACCAAACAGAAGCGTACAAAGCACCGGCGCTCTGTGTGACAGTAGACTACCGCCACAGTACAACACAATTCGGGGCTATAGCGCGGTGCCCTGACGCGGCGTAAGTATGCGTTCTGTTTGGCAAAGCCTTAAGTGTAGGCATAGGTTGCCTCCTGGCGCTGTATAAATCATCTTCTGTGTAAAGGCCTAAGCTTTTAGCATAGCCTTTGTATAACTTACCTCTGCCAATGATGAGTCCACATTTAACATTGCTGACTGTAAATGTGACTCTGATTTCCTGCTGCTCCTGCCAGGGTTGGAAGTCTCCCCGTTCCCCATTCCTAGGTCCACCAGGTCCAGGTCCGGGACGTCGGGGTCCTCTGTTGTCTTGTTCCCTTCTCTGCTTTACAAAATTAAGAAGAAAATCTTTCGTTAATATTTAATATAGATATAATATGTTTATTTGATGTTAATATCTAGAGTATTTGGTGTGGTGACCGCATTTAGGTACAATTTTAAAGAAACGCTTCAAGTTTTCTTAGTAGTGAATGTGATAGAGCAAGCAGATGGTTCCGACACTGTTTAATAGCTCTGACCTTGAATGGAGGGGAATTGAATGCTTTGCGCGGCGAAATATTTTTTTTGCGCTTAGAATGACTGGTAGACAATGCTTTGAGCATTAAGACCTAGAACTACTCGTATGTGTGAAATTTTTAATAAATAAAGAGATATAGATATTCTCATCCAATTTCTCAGATCTGATTTTAAGCGATAAATATTATATTATACAATAGTATTTTTTTTTATAATCTTGACATATTCAGTTTTAAATCTGGAGTAAAGCTTATAGATAGAAAGAAGCTCGATATTATAGAATATATTTTTAATTTTGTGTGTGATTACTCAAAAGTCCTGTCAGAGGACTTTAATAAGTTATGATTTGTAAACTAAATTTGGAATGAATACTCACATTTACACTGCTTATTAGATCTTCAATCATTTGTCTCGCCTGGTCGACTTGATGAGGTTTGCCTTGTAGGTAACACCTGTAATTGAATTATTATTAAAAACTGATTTCCTCTGCACAAATTCAAATGTTTCTTCCTGCATCGAACTCGCGATCCACAGCAAGGAAGCAGAAGTTACCGTTTGTCTCCCGGTCCATCGTCCCTTTCTTGGTGAAACTGTACCCTGCAGCCGGTGTCGGCTTGAATTTTCTTGATCATGTCTCCACCGCGGCCTATTACCACGCCTACCGCTACTTTCGGTACTAGAACCTGTTGAGAATATTTTAACTGTTGCAATATCTCTCAGGAAACTATCAATTACATTAACCAATGAGATATGAGAGAGTACCAGAGAGTACCACCCAAGCCAGCAGACCATTGTATTAGGCGGAATACCCCAGATTGAACAGACAGTCCCCTCTGCAGAGGCTGTCTCACCGAAGAAGAATCAACTGTCCACATAGTCCTGGAATGCGAAGGCGTAGCAACACAACGCAATCCTAAGTACCCCTAGGTCACTCCTCCAAGCCTGCGAAGCCCTCAGGAAGCTTCAGTGCTTCTGGGAGAAGTTAGGCTGGCTACATTCTTAACCAGATCACCCCCCTCACATATAAAGGACCAATCTTGAATCTAAATGCAGGTAAGTGTGGGGTGCAGGTAAAAGTAAGTTGAGTAAAAAAGTATTTTACTTCCAATAAATATATAAATACAACATGCCTCTGTAGAGTTTGAACCAAGTCCATTGCCTTGGTCCTGTCCTTGGAAGTCGTCAAACGGAAGTCTGGGACCGCCGCCGCCGCCGCCACCGCCCATATCTTTGTCCGCGAGCAATTCGTATACCAGCTGTTTCGCGATCTCCACTTTTGACGGGTCGCCAGATATGCGTAGGGGTTTTTCCTAGGGGGAATTAAAAAGGTGAAAGCTTAGTGGTAATCTGTGGTGTTATCTGATAACGGTTGTTACTATGTACGAAACATACTATGTGCAAACATTACAAAGAGTTGAAATAGTCATATCTCTATCGGAATAAAAAAAAAACTGGTTACGGTTTGCGATTTTTATCACCAATAATGAATGTGGTATAATTGATTATTATTCAAACTCATGGCCATCGTAATTTAGCATGAAGCTTGTGCTAAATATCTATATTAATTAAAATATTACGATAATTTTCAATAAAATGCGGAATATTGTATTACGAATCCTACTTATGTAATGCTTTCAAACAAAGCATAAATTCTAAAGAGTTTATGCATTAGTTATGCTCACGCACGCGACTTCGTTCATGCCCCGATCATCCTGTACATTTTTGGAATAAAAAGTAGCCTATGTGTTAATCCAGGTTACGAACTAACAATATTCCAAAGTGTCATCCAAATCGTACCAATAGTAGCAGCGTGAATGAAACACAAACATCTAGACTTCCACATTTATAATATTAGTAGGATTACTTACATATTCCGTGTTAGGTCCATCTTGTATGACCACCATTTTAGCGCCAGACTGCTCTTGCAACTGCTTGATGGTCTTCCCGCTTTTTCCGATAATGAGGCCGACTTTGGGACCAGGCAACATGATCTCCTCCTGTGAAGTTATCACATTTCCCTTCTATTCCATTACTCTAATTGATTAAGTTAATTTATTGATACAAAGTAAACAATTCAAAGTTACACAGTTTCGTGCTGTAGGCTGGAGCCAACCCTGTTATGTTGGGTCAGTGATGTGGTGACCCTGAAAAGATCTTAGCTAATCTTTGAATCACATGAAAACGATGGTGGATATGATCACGGGGCCAGATCCAAAACGAAACTGCAGGAGCTGATCGGGTCTCACTCCACAACATCCACGACCCCATCGAAGATGCTGGAACATTGCTGCCATCAACCCAAAGTCCTTCTCCGTTACTTTAAGGAGTTGGGCTGGTTGGGGTGAGGTCAGCAGGGGGACAATGCACAATACACCCCAACGCAGGACCTCAGTGCAGAACTCATTCTCCAACGACGAATGAGAATTAGCTAAATAATAAAAAAAACATGTGTGTAATTCACACGTGGTAGAAGTGAAACCTTCAAAAAGACTTTCAAATCACAACGTTGCTAAAGAAGTTTTCTCTTCAAAAAAGTTGCAAAAAGTGAACGAGTTTGCTCGAGATTTGAACCCACGCACTACGAGCTAGTCTCGATTCAATCCAATCCGTTAGACCGCTTGGCCAGCAGTCTCCTTAGAACACGTACGAAAATTAGGGATCTTTCTTCTCGTTTCATCGACTTTTCGTTTCATTGACTTTCAAATCACAATGATGCTAAAGAAGTTTTAACTTCAAAACAAAGTTTGATGCAAGGCCACTTTCTATTATGTATGTACTCACGGTGGTAGCTAGGCCTCCGCCAAGGCCTCCGCCGCGGGGCATGGGTGGCATGCCGCCTCCGCCGCCGCCGCCTCCGCTCATTTCTTGCAGGGGGGCGTTCTCTCGACCTCTGTGATTCACGATTTGATTAACTAGTTCCCTGATGAATAAAACAGCTTCATTTATTAATCTCCTTGTTTTGGAAGCGGGTTATCATGCGTTTAAGGTTATGTTCATATGATAGGCGTTTGCGAATTCATCTATAAAACATTATAATTTACAAGCTAAAATCTACCCCAGTTATTGATAAGCTCGAATATACCTTGGAATAGTCCCACCGTGTTCTCTCTTTTGCGTTGACAAGCATTCTTTGATCAAAAGACAAAACACGGTGTAACTACTCCCAGCTTACATCGAGTTGACTAATAACCGAGTACGATTGTAACGCCATGCCCCATAACGTTGTAGTTGTGTAAGTGCAGGCAGGGTCCTTTTTGAATGTCTGACACAAATAAACTAGCAGCGTAAAACTTTAATGAATGCAGTGAGTGTGATCTAAATGAAACTAGCAAGGGAGATAGAGTAAAGCTTGTTTAACCTATCGTTAAAATCTTTAAAAAAGGTCGTTAAAATCTTAATCTGATAAGGTGACGTCAAAATGACGTCGAAAACTTGTTTCACTAGTTGTTTCGGCCGGGATATGACATCATCCCTACTAGATTAGAATCTCCGCCGATCTGAGCATAAGACCTCTGACCACATTTTATGTAGATGACGTATTATTTTGCCTATCATGTGAACATACCCTTATTTTTCCAAAACCATACCCAATGCTCAGGATTTTAGTGTTTTTTCTTTGCATGCGTTGACTTCCACCGTAAATCAGGAAAAATGCACAAGCCCTAAAACTGGTGGGATTTGAACCCAACAGCATTATAATCTTTGTAGTTTTCTTGTGTTCGAAAGCAAGTACTTACTAAAGGATATAAAATGATCAATCATGTTAGTAAGTGGAAAATGTGGAAATTAGCCTAAACCTTTGGAAAATATAATTAGCTTTGGGGATACTAGTGAAGTTGTGTATGAAAATACGAGATTGGAGACCACGACGCATGTTCATGTTTGAGATACATATATTCAGGATTTCTTTCGCCTGATTATAACACAGCAAAAAAGAACTGACTCGTGGAATTTAGACTAATTATGACATGAACGTAAGTCGCGGTGAGCTTGCACACCTATTTGCCGTTTTTAGTGGTATTATTCTATTAATTCTAGAAACTTATTATAAGCATGAAATAAAAATGCAAGAGAACTATGTATTAGTTACGATACAAGTATTAGTTACGTACGTTACAAAAGAGCTGAAGGTGTAAATGCATATTTTCATGCAAACTACTCCACTCACAGAACAAAAAAAGAAATTTCTCCATGTTCTGTGACTCCACTACTAGTTAACTTTTCAAAACCCATAACGTTTTTAGTTATACACTGTAACTGCTTCTTAATCAAACCCGAAAGTACCTACTTCTAGTATCACATGCTTTATATTTTAGAACATGAAGCCCAAAAATTTTCTACAAGGAAAAACTTCTACTATACTACTTAGCGATGCCCCATGAGTATGTTGCGTATTAGGCACTAGGTAAACGCAATGCATACAATGCTTTGATCCATAGCGACGGCGTGACGCAACGCAACGAACTGACAGGGCCTCGTCCTTGAGTGTGAGGAAGGAACAGATAAAAAGTTCACCCTGCTAAACTAAAAAACTTGAACATGCTTGTTACCACAGTTAGAAATAACAAACAATACTCACTTAGCCAGCTGTATCTGTTCTCGTGATCCAGTAAGAGTGCACATCCTGTCGGGCTGACCACCTGAATCGGGTGCCATTTGTATCTTGCAACCCGACTCTGCTTGGAGTCGGGTTATTTGCTCTCCACCGCGACCAATTACTGGAAAGAATGATTATTGCTACTGTACGATGACGTACACTCAACCTTTTTCGTTTCCACATTATACTGCGATTTTACTCCAAAAAAAAAATTTTACGCAATTTTGATCCATGAATTTTTTTTCTTCAGTATTTAAGCTTGAACTAACTATTCTTGCCTCCAAGCTAACTTCAACTATAACTTCTAATTGTGGACAGTCTAATCGGATTACATAGCTATTATTAAGCAATATTGTGTTTCCATGTACTCGTACATGTAAACTGTACTTGTTTGCAAGGTAATAGCAAGAAAACGGCTTATTTCTTATGCTTAGACCACTTATTTCCAGCAGCCGCTGTAATTCGAATGGTCCTATTAATTAATCTGCTCTGACATCATTTTACCACCAGCAGGGGTCTCTTAGACCGCAGCTGCTGCAATATGAGGATATAACTTCAAGTTAATGCTTACCGAGGCCAACCATCTTGTCCGGCACGCGAATGTATTCATTAATCTGGTCTGACATCATGTTTGGGGGGCCTCTACCGCCACCACCAGGAGGGCCTCCTAGACCGCCGTCACTGTCGGACAAGGAAATAAACTTTTAGTTTGATACTTACTGAGGCCAACCATTTTGTCAGGCACACGAATGTATTCATTAATCTGGTCTGACATCATGTTAGGGGGTCCACCGCCACCGCCGCCGCCTGGAGGGCCTCCTAGACCGCCGCCGCCGCCGGGAGGTTGTAGGCGCGCGCTGGCCGCCGCCGCCGCCGCTGCTGCCGCTACTGCTGCTGCTTGCGAATTACTGTAAAAAAAAAATTATCTTGTAACATACATTATCATGTCTAGTTCTAGCTTATGATGGCAGAATGAGAAGTATTTGATTTGAATTGCTAATAAGAATGGAATAGGTATGGTTTTCCTAAATTATACTTACTTCATTGGTGATAGTTGATATTGTCCCTCAGAGGATGCAATTTTCTTAGAGCTGGGTTCACTTCCGTCTTCTAGTGGTCTCTTACTACTACCGCCTTCTAACTTAGCAGCAACCTGAAATAGAGCAGTTCAATAAGTACTGTAGATCGTTAAAGCAATATAAGTAATAT
The DNA here is from genome assembly GCA_947507515.1 of Eulithis testata. NCBI lineage: Eukaryota > Metazoa > Arthropoda > Insecta > Lepidoptera > Geometridae > Eulithis > Eulithis testata. Next base: position 4,428,013 of record OX382218.1, on the reverse strand, counting down.
AAAGTATAAAAAATATAAAGCCAGTGAAAGATAACTGCACAGGAAAGGATAAAATTATGAACAGGTCAACAACCTCTATTGTTATGCGTCAAAGGTCAAAGGATTAGTATAATACCTACTGTTTTTTTAAAGTTAGGTCGAAAAGCCTAAAAGGCTGAAGAGTAACTTGAACTACAGGGAAACAGTAACAGCTTGTTTATCTCAGCCGATTAAATGAGCAGTGTCCAGTATTTGATAGAAAAATACCACACAGCATTTATCAATGTAACTCAGACAAGTCAGACAACAGGCAATACATACCACCCTACCGCCAAATGCGTAGGTGCAGAGTTCGCGCCGTTTTCACGATAGATGCAAAAATTTTACCCCACGAAATAGAACAGTTAACAACTCATGATGAGGGAATGGTGTACGAAACAATAGGCCTCAATGAGGTACTATGAAGCAGATAATAGAATTTAGAATCGATAAGTAGGTTAGGTACAAGTAACGTACACCAACGGGGACAAAAAGGCAAAGTATAAACAATTGAGGGTGGAATTATAACTAATATTATTGATGAGTAATGAAGGTAAACGGATAAAACAATACTGAGGATTGATTAGCTTGCGGCAACAAAAAGAAGAGGATTGTGTGCTTTTGTGATAATGCTTACCAATCTGGCACGTTGTAAAGCAGCCGCAAATCCTCCCGTGGGGCTATTATTTTGAACCGTAGCCATAGAAGAGTAATCACTCATGTTTAACTAGACCACACAATTGATTGCACTAAAGGGCAGCCATGAAAACGGATCAAAAGGACCCGAAAAATATGAAAAACTTAGCTCGCCTCGGCAATTTGCGAGAAAGCCGAGCGTGAAAGACGCGGCCCATAGACAATTGGAAAAGCAAAAATGTATCAAAATGGCACCACGACGACAAAATGAAATTCTGCAGCCAACATTTATTTTATAGAGGATCACAATGGACGTGTATTTAGTAAATAGGAGTTTATTTTCAATGTTCTTGCCTTTTTTACTGTAAATAACTCCGATTGTGCATATTTTTTGTAACGCTTTGACAAGTTTGACGCTATTTTAAAACTATACATACGTCAGAAGCGTTGTCTATGCTATCTTCAAAATGGAGGTTTTGCGTTTTGCTAACGCTTTCTGCCATGGCTGAATGCACCGACCGTTCACAGCGTAGTTTTGGAAACGGTTTTATGTAGTTTCTGTGTTCGAAATCAGTCTTAAAATAAACAATACCTTTTTATTTGTCCTTAACCCAGATTTTTACTGAGAATTTTGTAGCTTCTTTCCAATAAAATAAATTATTTAAAAAAAAAAATCGTTCCAAAGTGTCATTTTCGACCGAACAAAACGCAAAAGTTTTTTTTCTCTGTTTATTGGGTGCGTGCATTTGTGTTGTCCGGTGTTTGAAGACGCTTGGAATTCGCTTTCAATTTCTTCGTAAGAAAAATGTCGGGTGATACCGATAGAGCAAAAATCAGTGATAATCAGGTATTGTTGTGGAATATGCTGTTGTATTATTGTTCTAAACATAAGTGCGCGTCCAATACACGTAATTACGGCAGTGAAGTGATGTTATTTCCGTGTTATATCACTAATGTTTGTCTGCGTCTCAACATGGCTGACAGAACGTTTGCTTCCCGCTAAAAGCGGGAACTACGCCACGGAGGGTTGTGAGATTGGTCATTTATTTGCAATAAAAATGGTGAATGCCAACTTGATCAGTTACCGAAACTGATTATAATGCAATTTTTTTCAGGATTTTGCATATTTTGGCCACCCCCGCCCCTTTGCATTTCGTTGCAGGGCCTTTGTTAGCGTGCACGATGTTATATGACATTGATATGAAATCCGCATGACCTTGGTATTTGGTTTCTTGCGATTATTCAATTTTAGAGACAGCGCGCTATGTTGATCTACCACTGAACGGCGGCCTCGCGTCTCATGTTGAAGCTCGCCACTCGCCCAGCAATGTAAATAAAACACGGATATCGTTTGGGGGGTCTTTATTGCTGACCTGATTTTGTTGCGGAAAGTGTTTTTTTAGTGTTCCTTACATTGCCGCGTAATACGCAAACAAATTTTTTTTGTTTGTACATTTTGTATTAGAATTTATATGTCTGCAGAATGTTCCTTCCCAATAGTATACTATAGTACGTCCATGTTCGCACATAGATATACATACCTACTAGTTTTATGTGTACAGTTGTAGGAGAGTTGTTGATAAGATATTGAAAGTTGTGACTTAGCTCTATGAAAATAAGGTTCAAATGAGATTGCGGCAGTGCGCCTAGTGACGCTAAGTATGGCGAGAGATTGGTTCTAATGTCAGACTTTCATACCTATTGGAAAATGGATTTTGCTATTTATATCAATTTTTTGTTTAAAAGGGTGTACAACCCCTAATTCAACACTTTCACAATGTTTCTAAAGAATATGCAAACTACCAAATACATGCTCATGTCCAACCCTCACTGGAAATGTAATCTACTTACATATTTCTTTATGTAAGGCATGTACCTACTAAATTTTTTTTGCTGACTGTACATAGGAGTAGAAAATAATTATGATTGTACCGGGTATTACATAGGTAGTTTCTTCATTCAAATCAATCTATAGGTTATTGACATAAACAGAACATCACACCTTTTTGAGTACCCTATCTGTAAGTAACAGAATCTAAGTAGGTACCTACTATGCCATAGTCATAAATAGATGACATTTTTACTTTATTATCTCCATCACCAATGTCTAATTGAAAAATATATTTTCCTAATCATTATCCATGAATCTAATGTAAAATTAAAATATACCTTCTGCCAAAAGACACATCCATACCATAATTTCATATTTTACTAAGTTTATGTAAGAATATTACTATTTGATCATCGGACTCATCTGAAAAGCACAAGTTTAAAACAGCAGTCTATGACAAACTATGTTACTGCCGTAATTACATGTGTATATTTAGTCAGTGCCAAATTTTGCCAAAAAGAAATATCAATATTGTAAATTGACAAATCAGAGTCTACACACAAATGAAGTCTGACCTCACTAAGGCCTGTATGCTGATTGACTGCTCAAGCACTGATCCAGACTCGAGCATAAAATCTCTACTCAAATCTATGCTTGAGTAACGATTCCTATATCAGCATAATATGGACCTTAGTCTGCAGAACTATGATTAAAAGTTATTTAATAAAAAAAATTGTACCTCAAAACATATAAATAAATATAAACATATTTTACCTAGGATGAAGACAAAAAATCAACAGCAGGAGATGGGCAGTCGACAGAAGACGAGTCCTCCCAGGACTCGAAGGGTGAGTCCCAGCCAGTTGCAGACAAAGGTAACGCCGATGTAGATGTACCCGAAGACAAAACTGAAACAGGTCAGGCTCCAATCACCGTCTGTCTGATGTGTTCACACAATCAGCGTTCATCTACATGGCAACTAACCTTTTTGCGGCTATTTATGTATCATTTTGTGTTTTGTGATTGGGTGTGGTATGTACATCTGCATGTTTAGGATGAGCATCCTAAACAAGATATTTTGTATCTAAGAAATGACAAGTCATAGACCTCAGCTCTTTGTTTTTTATTTATGGAAAAAGAGACAAATAGCTGTCCATTTCGTAGACAGTTGTTGAGGACGATCATGCTGAGCTATTTGGTGTACTTACGAGAAAGTGGAATGCTTCGAAATAACTGGATTATGAGTAAATCCTGCAATCTTGAAATTTTTGAAACATACATGAGCTTTGTAACCTTTGCAAATCACCTCATTTTCATCATTATATCAAGTTATAAATAACACTACTTCAAGATATTTTAACACTAACCAAAAATTTTGATGTGGTGCACAATTTTTTTTTTTCTTGTTTATCCTAAATAGTGTGAATTTTGTGGTGTTTTGTGTTCACAATTCAATATCAATTTAGTTTTCATCATTTGAGGTAAGGTAAGTGCTAATTCATTCATTCATACATCCAATAGGTCCAAAGGTTAGAACCAAATTTGATTCAATTTGATTAATGGAATCTTCTAAAACATGTAGATATGAATGATCTAAGACCAACGGTGCAAGAAGTATCTAGCAATGTTAAAAAATTAATCATGCAATTTACTATCAAATTTGGATAATGGGTTTCACGAACGTAGCGTCAAGCGGAGCGATCAAAACTACTGTTAGCTTTAATCATAAATTACCTAAATACTACTTTTAGGATACAGTTTTTCAATCATAGTTGGAAAAAGAAAATGGAAAGTTCCTAGTTTTTAGTCTTATAACAATCCACTCCCTGTAAATGTACAGAGGGGTGAGGGACGTGTACGCGGGGGATCCCGCAAAGAGCGGCCATAATATTGTGCGTTTTTGACGAAGATCCAGTTTGCTTGTCAAACAAAATTTGTCAGTTTTGTCAAAGAAAATCGCCCACCCGTTCCCTGTAAACTTGTAGGACGAGGTCTCATTTAAATGGTTTACCTAAAGAGTTGTAGGTAAATAACCTCATCAATATTTCTCTGCAATTAATCGCCTAATAACTGATATCGGTTTATCGGTGTTTGACACCGTGATGGCGACTTATCACTAATTTCATAACAAAATACATAGTACGTGCATAGCAAACTGCCAAAAAATTATCTTATAGATTGTCTAAATAGCACTGTTGCGAGACTCTCATGATGATGCTAATTAGTTTCGCAAACTAGATATAAATAATTTATAAGTTTAAAAACTCGGAAAATCGACTTCAATTTGATACGTGATGATGATGGCAGATCCTTCATCATCGAATGATGATGATGGCAGTTCATTGGGACTGTTCGATCGTAAACACAGAAATATCACAGGAAAATACGCAAACTATGCAATGTCGTGTACGTGGATGACGTATTTTTTCCAGTTATTATAGCGCGATCACACTATGCCGAAGTGGGCAGGGAAGTGGTGTGAACACGAACATGCCGCTGTCCCCGTCTCCCTGCCCAAGTTCATGCCCTAGCTCCTTAGTGAGAATAAAGGTGATGGTGCTGTGGCCATCATTCCGGAATTAATCGCGGCAATCATTCCGGCAGTGGCATGGGCATAGTTTTCACGCGCTATTATTTAACTGCCATACTACTGAACCGATTTTGATAAAAAAAAAAAAATCGGTTAAATATCACTTCAAACCGAACAGTAATATGAGCATCACTGCTTGGTGGCAGAAATAGGAACTTTGGTAGTACTTCCACGGAAGAGCTCATTTACTAAGGGCCCTGCTACTACGTACACGTGCCAAAAGCTAGTCAAACAACTTTTCTAAAAATAGAACTTTGAGGCGATACATTAGCTACTTGAAAAGTGAGTCATTTTTTGTTTCCATTGGTATTGCGTGCTAAGTTGAACAATTTAGGCCGTCACTGCGTAACCAGCGGGTATCGGAGACATTGCATAGCGGTTTACTTACACACTTTATCTACATGTCTACATGTAGTGGCAGTGGGTAAAGAAGTGGGCACGAGCCTAAAGCTTTTGGTCTCGCGATCGTACCGCACAACACTACGGTATGCGGCTCAACGCAGCGTACCGCGTTTGCTCTTCGCCGCTGACGCAGACTGACGGAACAAGAGACCATTCTTGATCGCATCTGTGATCGTAGTACTTACCGCATGCACACAACTGGCGCCACTGAAAACCAGCGCCTGGGCAGGGTATTCACATATCATGCCCTGGCACCATGCTGAGTGGTGGCCATTTTTGTTATTTTAATTTAATTTTAAGTTTCTTTTTTATAATATTGTGTTGTGTAAAAGAACCAAAATAAATATTTTCTATTTCGTTTTTCCATTCTAGACGTTTTCCATACGATTATTGTGTCCGGCGCCGCATGTCGCATACCGCAGTGTTGTGCGATACGATCGCGAGACCAAAGCTTAATCTAGACACAATAATGCCTCTGCCCTGGTTCGTGCTCATGCTCATGTTCATGCCCTGGCTCCCTAAATAGGCGGTTTTTAAGACGACTTCTAAGGATCGAGGCATGCCCGCTCGCTCAGTCGTCATTAAGCACGCGGTGATGGTACACGTCTGGTTAGGTTTTGTGGAACTGTTACAGAGAATAGGACTATTCGGAAATCTACTCAAAATACAATAGGTCTATTTTCAGTTCAGTTATTCTTTTTTACCCACTTTTTAATTTAGTTTTTCATCTTGTAGAGTTTACCAAATATCATAGTCTCTTGGTCTCTACCAGATCATACTATTCCAACACCTATCCAGTATCATACCTTGTTTCTTCTTTTCAAGTCAAGTTTCACTGGTCCTCTACTAATATTTAGCTAAACTCGACAATTCTCGACATCCCTTTAAATTGCCCTAAGTTAAAGTTTCCGTGGCTTCAGTAAGCCCTACCAATTCCATTTTTTTTATGTGTGAATAACCCTTGCAATACAACTCCATGCGTATAAGTTGAAACCAGCAACATTATAAATAATAATCACGACGGAAACGAAGGAACTATGTAGGTAGGTAGTGTAGTACAAAGACGGTCTCCCTATTTCTAAGCTCGCTATTCATGTTGAGTTCATTGAAAGGTGTATTTAATTTTTTTGCAATGTAAGAGCGGTCTTTCAAATTAGTTCTACCTGTACTAATATTAATACTACCTTTTATACTAATATTCTGTGGTTCTACCAACTTATAGTATAAATAGAACTTGTCCCTATAATCTTACGTTTATAGAGGCATGGGTAAAAAGTGTCTTCTGGCGCTGTATAAATCAACTAGATTCGATGCAGAAGCCTGATTATATATTTGGGCAATATTCTTATCTTGTATTGCAAAGCGTTCAAAAATTATCGTATAATTTTATTGGGTCCATATTTGGACGCTTTTAATATGCGATACGTCTGTAAAATGTTCCTATACTGTAAAGTATTAACCCAATTATGTTGGAAAACTGCATAAATGACTAAAAGTTGAATAGAGACAAAAATAAGCAACTTTATAATCAGCGCAATGCAAACCTATCATCATAAAATCGATTAAAATACGACTGCACATCCAAAATCAAAGTAATCGCTATCTGGAGGGTCAGCTTACATTGGCTTCTTTTGGTTGGGTGCGAAAACCATTATACAAAGACATCTTCGTACTACGCATTGAACTAAAGACCTAGTGCCAACCAGTATATCATGAGATCCGGTTTGACAAGTCGCATTTGAGCCGATACCCAATTCTCACTAATCCATTTGAACATGGCCAAATTCACACGCAAAATTTTACTAAGTTCCTGCTTTACGACAACCTGCTTATTCTGAATCGCTTGTTACCGTCATGGTTAACCGACGTTTTTAGATTGCTTTTTTTGTGTTATAGCATTTTAAAAACAAAGATTACAAGATCGCTATTTGGCGTACTTTCGGGCATATTTGTCACTCGTGAACACGTGCGTTTTATTAGTACGACTGTACGACACACGCGTTACAAGCATGTTCGCGCGAACCAGTTTGATTCAGTCAGTGGCAATATGAATGAGCCATTACGAACATATTACCGCGTTTACCTTTTTACGAGATGTGTATGTTGCTGAAACACCAGCGATGTATGCTTATACACGCGGAAAATACGCCTAGTCTTGCCCTAAAGCGATTATGTATGACGTGGTCAGTTTACGTTGTATCGTATATTAGTGGTACCTATGCCTAAACGAAAAAAAATATGATAACCTTTTCTAATAGATTTTTCGTTAATTATCAGGTGATTCAAAGGACGCAACAGCAAATGGTAAAGATGATGACGCGGGCGCTGATGAAAAAGACGAAAAGAGCTCTAGCAAAGCCGATGGTGACGCTAAAAAGGTACGTAAGAAATAACTATTACTCCATGAAAACTAAATGTGATAGTTATATAGATTACTTAAGTTTAAACATCTTTCTTTCTTTCAATTTTTCAACTCGGTAAGTTTTACAACATTTAGAAAAATTGACTTCATTTTGACTACCTTCCGGCTTCATCATGAGATTATGGCAGTTCATTGGGATTATTCTAGTAATCTTAAACACCTCTAAAAAGTGTCGGGAAAGTATATTCGTGTAATAAAATGGCCCGATTCTTAGATGCAGCTTGAACTTTCTAAACCAAAAACAGCCATTTGCTACGAGGTTCATCGTATGCTGCTGACAGATGTTTTAGTGGAAAGTTTGGCACGCGTACGAAGTCGCGGGTATGAGCTAGTCAAAAATATAAATACTGAATACATACTAGTTCCCGAACCTTGAATAGCATCGCTTTTGTACACCTACACCTACCTAGAGATGCGTGTTTCGTGTCTAGACGAATGCTACCCCGTACGTCTTGAATCTCGTCTCAATCTATCAACCTTTTATAAAGTTCAATGAACTTCTATCAATGTTCACGGTGGTAGTTTTCCAAGAAAAACGATCGTGGAAATACGTGGGATATCTAAGGCGCGGGCCAGACAGAAGAGACGTAAGACGAGGACGCGTCGCGGACAGAGCGGAGAGGAGATACGGACGCGACTTTTGAAATTAAGCCCTTCTCCCATTACGATACGCACAGGCGATTCAAGCATCCTGCAAGTCTCGGAGACTAGTCGCCGCCAAGTATCTCACATACATTTTCTTGAATGCAGGATACCAGTAGCGTAGTGTGCGAGCCTGAAATTCCCTCCGTAGTTAGCGACACGAAGCTAGCGACGCATATTCATAGAAATACATAGAAACCAGCAGTGTCGCTGCGACACGTCGTCCGCTGCCAACTCATACCTTAAAGAATCTGACGGAGGAGGTTTTGCCTGTCAAATTAAGTTATTTTGGGAAAATGAGACAAAATAATTGCTGCTTGAAGAATTGTAATTTCCAAATTACAGAGATCTACCTCGCAATTTTTTTTTTACACTACACAAATTATATTTTTAAATACCACCACAAAGAACGTGTTGAAACTTTGCTTTACTATGTAAGGTTCATAAAAACCTCTGGTGGATACGCAGCTTTAGCGGGCTCATGCCTGAAGGACCAAGACATCTACCTTTCCAGTTTTTTTCTGTATTTATAGTTTTTTATACATTACCTGTTACATTTCTTAGGAGGAAAATGGTGAAACACACGATGACGACGATGACAAAGATGTAAAGACCAATGACAAGGGCGCTAAGAAAGCGCCGCCCAAGAAAAAGGCTAAGAAAGAGGTAATTGTTTGCAATTATTAACCTTTGAAACGTAATACACAATTTTTTCAAATCAAAATCTTAATTATAAAAAATTGTAATAGGACACTGAAGACGAAGAGGAAGGAGACGAGGAGGAAGAAGAAGAGGAGGAGGATGAGGAAGGCGAGGAAGGGGATGAGGAGGATGATAAGAAAAAGAAGCCCGCTAAAGAAAAGTAAGTTAGCTTTGTTAAAAGGTTGTTGGTGACGATTCTGTAAAAAAATTCTAAGGTAACCTAATTTAACATCGCTAAAATTATAGCCGTCCCTATTGTTTTTGTTGTTTCACCTAAAATGATTTAATTTTTAGTACTGTGAAATTATGTTACTTTAGAAATGCAACAACAGAATCGACACCATTACTGTGTATTGCTTAGGAAGTGAATATTTAAAAGTTCGAGTCGGGTTGTCTGTTCTGTTTATAGTTATGTATATGTAAAATTTAAAATTTTTATTCTTATAACATCTGACCTTACTCCCCCATCTTGAATTAGAATTACAACTCGCAAAATTTCTTAATTAGTTTTCACAAAATACTGACATTCGGTATGGTTTGTTACACAGAGTAAAGAAACCAGCAAAGAAAGCGAAGGAGGGTGATGATGAGGAGGGGGAAGAGGATGAGGAGGAGGATGAGGAGGGAGAGGAGGAAGAAGAGGAGGAGGAAGAGGAGGCGCCTAAACCTAAACCCAAGAAAGAGGTATTTGTTCTAGGATGTGATTTTGTAGCTGCTATACTGTCAAAAGTTGATAAAAAATTATGGTTATGCTGTCGATCCCGCTCTAGCAGTCGTTAAGCCACGACGGAGGCCTTAAGGCGGCCTAAAAGGCTGTAAAAACTTCGTCACCAGAGTTGGCCACTAACTCAAACAAGCTTTCTTGCTATGGTTATTTGTGATCCTTACTTGTCATACACAATGGCTCCACCATGATCACTTCCCTGCCTTTATCCCACGCTAAGTGGGAACTCGAAATCTACTCACCTCATATTAATATCCTCTTTCACACAATACAACCATTTCTTCGGCCTTCCTCTAGTTGCGTAAAAAAAACAAATATATATATATATATATATATATATATATATATATTTTGCTGTCAAATTAGTTAGTTTCGAAAAATCGACACCATTGGCTCTATTGCGCATAAAGTTTTGAACTGTAAAGTTTTATGACGCGTAATATTTAACCCCCAACCAAAAAAGGAAGAGATTGTAAGCTTCAAGGGATTGTGTTTGTGTTAGTTTAGTTTATGACTAGATGGCGTTGTGTGAATACCTGTGTCTGTCTGTAGCCCACAGAACCGCCGGTGCCGTTGCCGGCCGGCAAAGGTATACCTCTCGGTCACATCAGCAACGTCGAGGTGTCATTATCCAGGTTCAAGACTCAGGATCAGAAATTATTGCATCAGTACTTGTATGGGGTAAGTTTTAAACGAATACTTTGTTAGCCTGTAAAAAAAAATTACGATGTTTCTATTGTATTGTGTTTAAAAGGCCTGAACATTTTTTCTCAATTTTTTAATACCACTCTTTAACCTATTCTACTAATATTATAAACGCGAAAGTTTGTAGGTATGGGTGTTTGTTACTCTTTCACGCAAAAACTACTTATCCGATTTGGATGAAACTTGGAATATATATTGTCCGTGACCTGGATTAACATATAGGCTACTTTTTATCCCGAAAAATTAACGGGATCCAACGGGACGCGAACGAAGTCGCGGGCGGCACCCAGTATCCTATAATAGATAAATATCATACATAAAATGTGTAGTAAAGTAATATTTATTTTTATATATTTTCTGGTTTTTGTTTGTTTAGCAACTATGCCTGGACCGTAACGTAAAGCGTAACATAAAGAAGTTCAAAGGCTACGAGTGGGCGATCGGTTCGTCGGACTACAAGGCTAAACTGGAGGAGACCACCAAAATGGAGATGAAGCAACTACGCACTATGTGTGAGATGCTCGATCTTGAGAAAAAAGGTTAGTATACATCAATCATAAGTTTGGAAATATTTTTTCAATAATTGGCTTACGAGGTCGTCTAAGTTAGCTCATTGCTGCAAAGGCTAATCAAATACTATATGTATTAGTAAAAAAAAAAATGTCGGTTTCGCGTAAGTAGACGTTGATGTCACCAAGGCTTTACTTTTGAATAAGGGTCATCTCATACTAGTAAATTCATCCTTATCTCCACAATGTAATGCACATAATTCTTAGATAAAAAAATGCGTGTATTCACGCGCATACGAGAGATTTAGCGCGTCTGAATTTCCTGTGATCAATTTCTTCTACTCAGCGCTAGTATGAGTTGACCCTTAGTCAAGTTGCAATACTTGCAATGACAACAATATAATGTAACTTAAATATGTTACCTTTATGGTGGATACACACGTACGTACGTACATGCTCGATGATTTTGGTCAATCTCTGGTGTGACCATGCAAGTCTTAAGCATATGCATATGTTCGATGTGTATACGACATTAGGGTCGAGCATATTTGTAGATAGTCATGCTCAGATGAAACATGCTCATTGAGCATGTACGAACGTGTGTATCCACCATTACTTGACACTTTCGTCCTACAGCTTCAGGGCCTCTACTCTGAATAATGACTTACGAAGATTCGGTAGCGTCGTTTCTGTTACACAGCGCAATGACGCTGTGACTTCGCAAGAGCCCACGTCATCGTTCGAGATGGCCGCGCAGTGTAACACAAACGTCACTACCGAATCTTCGTAAGTCATTATTAGATAGATAGATAGATAGAAAATTCTTTATTGCACAACTTAAAAGTAGTGTATACAGGCGAACTTAATGCTAAAATAGCATTCTCTACCAGCTAACCTTTGGGTAGTGAGGATAACAGTTTATTAGGGTAGTGCGCACAGGAATATATTACTAGAAAATAATTTAGCCAAAACTTACACATGAACCTATCTTAAATAAACATAAATACGAAGGTAATACTATATAAACTAATAAATATAAATATATACATACCTAATATAACTTAAACTCGCTTTTTTGTGCCAGTGAATGTTTATTTGTATTATTCGTTCATTAGAGATAAATAGTGATTATATATTTTGGATTTAAAGACATCAATAGAAGATGCCTCGCGATAGAGATGAGGAATGAATTATTCAGAGTAGAAGCCCTGATTACTGAGCTTAGTTATTTGTTTACTCCCACTAGGGTCTGCATCGGATCTATCGGCGCGATTGGTTGGGTTCCTGCAGCAGCCGATGTCGAACTCTCCGCACGCGCGCGGCGTTGCGAAGGCGACGCCGGCCGCGCCCTCCGCCACGGCCGGCGGCCGGCCGCGCCGCTCTGCCGCCGTCAAGATACACAACCGAGGTACAAGGCTCACTATACATCTCATCTTAGCCTTTTATTTCTATTGAAGATTATTTATACAGCGTCAGGAGGCAACCTATGCCTTCACTTAACTGGACACTAGTGCCTGGGACAATTTTTAGATGGAGTAGGCCGTGCTCACTTTGGACACGAATTTGTTCGTACGTAAACGTACGAGTAATCTTCATACGAATTGAGTGGTCAAATAGTGCGACTGCGTGATAAATCCCAACAAGTTCGGATTGCATTCGGACGTCGTAAGTAAACGTACGTATACGTACGACTGATCGCATGCAGTGTGAGCGCTCCCATAGTCATTGGAAGGTCGGTATCATTCGTGCGTAGTCGTACGAATCAAATTCGGATGAAATCGTACGTATCCAAATTGAGCACGGCAGTAGGCTTGCCCAGTACTTATACCATCCTCTCAGCATAGTCAGCCATATCCATGATACATCTATATGTCTCTGAACTTTACCAATACAAAAACATTTATTGCCTCATTCAGTGTATATAGGTACAGTGCATAGTGTTTCAAATAATTTTAGGGTTACTCTCGACCGAGGTTCCAATTTTGATTCATAGATTATGACAGAAGTTGTAATTTTTCAGTTGTTACTCTTGTTACAGGCTATTCCGATGAAGAGTATGAATCAGACCCAGAGACAAAAGTCAAAGGACCAAAACCACCTAAAGACGGCTCTGAAGACTCAGACGTAAGTTGAACGTTGCCTATGTTTTAATTTAGTTGAAGGACCAAATACTTATATGCCAATGCACATTTTCTGGTTAGAAAACTTGTTTGGATCAATGTGATATTTTCACTGAACCTTTGCATTGTTATTCTCTCGACCCTGAAGCTCTGCAATTTCACATAATTACATTTAGTTCAAAAATGTTGAAATGTGCGAGCGAGAGGGTTGTCTGCCTTTTACATACGCCTTAACTGTTTTGATTCTATCGTTGAGATTTTTTCAGTCTTTTTTTGTGTACAGTAACTAATCGCTTATAGATACTAGCAAGTGCTCTTTTTATCTACCAACACATTTGCAGGGTTCATTCAACCCGAGCGGTTCAGAGGAAGTAGAAGATTCAGATTTCGACCCCGAGGGTGGTGAGGTAGGTACTCCCGGGCCAGCGCGCAAACGTAAGCCTTCTAGTGGCTCCAGGCGTCGCTCGTCCGCTAAGCCGGGCAAGCGGGGAAGGAAACCCAAGGGGAAGAAGGGCAAGGTACGTCACACTACATCATACCAAAGGAACTATACATTGTACGAAGGCGTCGTGACTTCAGTCGAGTTTTTTTTTTTAATTTATTTAAGTAAACGATCAGTACCTCAATACATATAAATAAAGTGGTTTCTTATACTAATTTATTAATTGTGGCACCAACACCGTTTACCAGAGATTACGAGAGGGAAGCCTAAACCAAATGTTTATGTGTTAAAACTGTTAATCGGTGTCGATTGATCAATTTGGTGTAGTAGAAACTGGAGTTTTCAGGTTCAGCCGAGATTTTACTTGAATAGGGTTGACGTTAAAATTACGTCAAAAACTCACTGGCCGAGATATGAAGTCATCCCTATTAGAGTGAACTCTGCTGAAGTAGCTATATATACGTTGATCTACGGCAATCGATCTCATGCTACTTTTGATCACACATACGTTTGTAATGATTTTTATAACAGTTATGTTTCTATTAGGCGTCATGGCTCAGTCGGTAGTAGCTCTGCCTTCTGTGCTGTGGGTCGTGGGTTCGATCCCCCCCGAGAACAAACATTTGTGTGTGGCAAACATAGATGTTTGTTCTGTGTATGGGTGTCTATGTATTATAAGTACATATGTATTTACAAAAAAAAAAGTATATTATGTATTCTATCAGCCATCTAGTTCCCATAGTACAAGCTTTGCTTAGTTTGGGACTGGAAGGCGTTGTCCGTGAATATTATATTTATATTGTCAGGCGCCACCATCGAAACGCGGCCGGCGAGCAAGGTCCGAGAGTGACGATGAAAGTGACAAGTCGCAGAGTGAAAGCGACGCGGGAGAATCCGGCAGCGAAGGGGAGGAGTCTGATGTGAGTATCCACATTCTGTTACTACTAGATCAACAACATTGGATCACTCGACTATACAAAGAGTATTTGGTAACTCCCATTTGTTCTATAGGACTGTTACGTCTGTTAGACTTTTTTTATCTTATATCTGGTAACTTCCATTTGGTAGGACTATTGAAACGAAAACTAATCCTAATGGGCTAGTTTCAATAGTCCCACCATGGAACTACAGGGATAAAAAAGTTTTACGTAACAGCCCTATAGAACAAATGGGAGTTACCGAGAGTATTGATGAGTGGACAATGATAAGTGACAATTATCATATTTCCCGGTATTGAACGTTATTGTGTTGTACAGGAGCCTAAATCAAAGCGCGGTCGGCCGGCGGCCGTGGCTAAAGGTCGCAAGTCCGGTGGTGCGGTGGCTAAGTCTAACGCGAAGGCAGCGCCCGCTAAACGGAAAGCGCCAACACCTCCAGGTAATTATTACCTTGTTTCAATTTGCATTGATGCAAATGACAATGTAACTGGACTGTTCTGTGTCAAAGGTTGTATTTGGTGGTATTGGAAATTGGAAAATTCTGGCAAAATGTTCTGGGGTTCTTCTCCGCAAAACGATAAACGAGAGACACTGCGTGTTTCGTGACTCTAATATCGTTTGACAGAGGAACTTTGCCAATTGGGCGTTCTGCGTGTATACGCCGCGAAACTGTTACCGTATATTTGAAATATTTTATTCTCTAGCAACCGTAGAATGTCTATGGATAGTCTGATCAATATGTCAAATAATTCCTCGAACAGCTAAGAAGAAGGGTCCAGCTGGCAAGCCTGTTGGTCGACCGGCCAAGAAAGGCAAGAAGGCCTCCTCAGACGAGGAATCTGGAGAAGAGGGCAGCGAAGAAGAAGAAGAAGAGGGAGGTAGTGAGGAGGAGGAGGAAGGAAGTGAAGACTCAGACGGAGAGAAGAAAGCCAAGAAACCGCCTACTGTGAGTGTACTCTGCAGAATTCAATACCCACATTATCAGATGCAAGGGTACCCTCTCTTGCGTCTTGAACATCTCATAAAGAAATATTCGTGTGACTGTGAAAAAGAAATATGTTTCATACAATATGCTATTACTATACGTACTAGAAATGTATGGAAGCAGATTTTTTTCACGTTAGCACTACAATAGAAAGAGTTCAATATGATGAATAGAGTTAACCTCTGACTAGGTATATATGTAGGTTTATTTATTTATTTGTATGTAGGTTCATTTGTTAGTAGGTTTATATTATTTATTTGCTATTCTTTTATCTATATGTGTTGTACACGTACCCACTTTCATTTTCCCATCTCTCACATCCTAAGGTTTGCTGGAAGAGAACTCTTTTTAGGGTTAAGCTCGCCTTTATGTACATGTTTTAAGTTTAAGTTTTAAGTTAAGTATCTCTGTGTACAATAAAGAATAAACAAACGAATGAATACTTTAACCCCTCAAAGTATTCTGGTGTCGATATTTTTTTTCTGTTCAAATTCTATGCTTGAGTTTCAATTCAAATTCCTGAATTATTTTTGTATTTTTAATATTTTTTGTCGTTCTTTAGGACGACGAGATCAAGAAGTACGTGAAGCACATTCTGGAGGGAGCCAATCTGGAGCAGATCACAATGAAGACAGTCTGCAAGCAGGTTTACAGCCACTACCCGGACTTTGACCTTGCGCACAAGAAAGACTTCATCAAGGCCACAGTCAAGTCGGTCAGTAATATTATGTTCAATGTTTTCGTCAGAGGTTAACTCTGACTTCCTTTTGCTATCATTGAGGCATTTATTTTACTATCAGTTTATTTGGTCAAGACTTTGACCACAGAATACCTAGTGTACTGTTCACCTTGCGAGCAAGACGGTTTCTAGTAATATTATGTTCAATGTTCTTGTAAAGGGTTTATTTTCTGCAATTATTCTACTGACAATTTATTTGTTTTATGAAACTAAAATTTAACCTTGCTCACAAGATTTGGTTAAAGCCAAAGTCCAGTCGGGTTGGTAATATTATGTTATTTTTGCGACACTAACAATCTTCTAGGAACTTATCATGCTTATTGGGCTAGGAGATAGTGTTTAACAACTAACATCTTTGTACCTAAATCTAATGTTTCTATGGCCTTTACATGAATCCTTATCAACCAAGTTAGGTATCACCTGGCTCCTGTGTCCATTCATAGCCGGTCTAGTAGAATTAAACAGAGAGGCAACTACTCGCGGGGTTGTAACTCTGCCGCTCTATAACTCGCAACTGAACTTGATGTTGTGTAAATCGGTTCTTAGGCTCGTATGCACTGATCCGGCTCACGCATAGATTTTTTTTTATAGTAGATGCCAAATAACACCGCAATACGGGTCATTCACCCACCTTCACCACGATGTCGCAAAATTCAATTTATGAATGGCTAATTCTGTCGCTTTCCATACAAACCTGTCGCTAAGACGGTATCGCTCGAATCTCGTAGTACTGTTTGTTTACCATACATAAATTGAATTTTGCGACATCGTGGTGAAGGTGGGTGAATGACCTATATTGCGGTGTTATTTGGCACCTACTACACTCGAGAGCATAGAAATCGCACATAGAGGCATTTTCCTACATTTTAATTTCGACCCTTATTTTTTTTTTAAATTAATGTGATGTTGCAAATATAACTTAAATTAAATTGAAGTACACACTGTTAGCTTCCTAAAAACACAAAATGTCTAGCCTTGACCTTCGAAATCATAACAGTGGCAACTAAACAATAGAATGGCCTAAATTAGCTCGTTTCAGGTAGCGCGGTTTGTGGGACTTTGAGCAGGTATAAAACGGTAAGGGATGATTGAAATGACATCATTTGCATACCAACTCCCAGTCAGAAAGGTCCTTTAACGAATACGTCATCTCTCTAAACAAGAAAATGGATACCACACCAGAAGCAGCGTCTCAAGTGGTTGCACTTATCGAAGCTGGACAGAACCAAAGTCAAGTGGCTCGTCAATTAAATTTGAGCTGATATGCTGTTGGACGTGTATACCAGCGATATCAGCAAACTGGTGGCTATACCAGGCGACCAGGAACAGGCCGAAAACGTGCGACAACACAGCGCGATGACCGTTTCCTTGTGAATACATCACTACGAAATCGCCGGTTGAATGCAGTTCAACTCGGACAGCAGCTCCAGGAAGTTAGAGAAGTGGAAGTCAGTCGGTGGACTGTTAGAAGAAGACTAGCCGAAGGAGGTCTGACAGCGCACAGACCAGCAACTGGCCCAAAATTGACCCCAGCGCACAGACAAGCACGCCTTCAGTTTGCTCGAAATCACGTTAATTGGACTATGGATCAATGGCAGGCAGTCCTCTTCTCCGACGAGTGCAGGATGTGCCTTCATGGTAACGACGGACGAGGTAGAGTCTACCGAAGATCCGGTGAGCGTTTTGCTCAATGTTGCATCTCCGAACGGGTCGCATACGGCGGTGGTTCGTGTATGTTCTGGGGAGGCATTTCTCTGGAAGCGAAAACCGAACTTGTCTTCATCACAGGGCCCGATACCGACCGTCGATCAGGTGGATTGACTTCCCAACGTTACGTCGAGGAGATCCTGGAAGAACATGTTGTGCCCTTTTCTGGATTTATCGGCGAAAACTTCGTTTTGATGCAGGATAACGCTAGACCACACACCGCTGCTATAGTACGCCAGTACTTGGAGGAGGTTGAAGACTCGTTATGGCGTGGCCTGCTCGAAGCCCAGATCTCAATCCCATTGAGCACTTATGGGACGAACTAAAGAAACGAGTAAGATCCAGAAACGCAGTGCCTACGAGTCTCAGAGAGCTCCAAACCGCGATCAAGGAAGAATGGGACAGCATACCGCAGGATTTCGTCAAAAAATTGATTTCTTCAATGAAACACCGAATGGAAGCTGTTATTCAGGCTAGGGGAGGCAATACCTCGTATTAATAAATCGATGCATTCACAAATTTATTGTTTTTTTAACCTTTTATACCTGCTCAAAGTCCCACAAACCGCGCTACCTGAAACGAGCTAATTTAGGCCATTCTATTGTTTAGTTGCCACTGTTATGATTTCGAAGGTCAAGGCTAGACATTTTGTGTTTTTAGGAAGCTAACAGTGTGTACTTCAATTTAATTTATATTTGCAACATCACATTAATTTAAAAAAAAATAAGGGTCGAAATTAAAATGTAGGAAAATGCCTCTATGTGCGATTTCTATGCTCTCGAGTGTATATGAAAATCTTTACTCAAATCTATGCTTGAGTAACGATTTCTGTATCGACTTCAGAAAGATTGGCTTTGCACCAAAAATAACCAGAAATTACATTAATTATGCACTGTGTGTAACAAGAAATTTAAAAAACGTCAAACGTCAAATGCTAATTCTATCCTCTACCTTCATAAATTCATATTTTTAACATAATCGATTTGGTCAATACTAACATGTAGGTTAATGTAGATACGTACATTGTTCCCACTTTGAAAGTGCATTTTCATGATTAAAAATCTAGTCTGGTCATATAATGGCAGATTTACACACGTAAATTACGAGTTATTGCTAGACAGTCATTGCAGAGTACCTCTAACGCTAAATAACTCGCTTTTTTTATTCAGAAGTGTGTAAATCGACCCTAAGATAACTATGAGAATCATATTGTAGTGGCGTGCATGTTTACAATTTATTTGCTTGCAAAGAATGTGTTATCTTTATTTTAATTTGTCTTTATTTCTTTTGTTGCAGTGTATTTAAGATGTTAGAGTAAGGGAGGAGTGTAGATGTCTACGCATAGTATACCTATAGTTATAAAAGGACATAGTTATATATTATTACAATAATAATATATTATGGAATAAAAATTTAATTACATACCTACTGAAAATGAAGTTTGGAACGGATAAGCACCCGCTTTCATTTACAAGGTAGATACTTTTGCATGACTTATTATTTTTGCTATTTTCAAGCTTCTATTGAGTTGAATATCTAATTTTGTGCGATCAGTTAGAGTTTGCATAAAACAAACTAAAGATTTTTTGATACATAGCTTGTCGCATTACGCTAATTTTGCCAAACGATTTGTCTAAAAAATGCTGATTGGCTAACTTTTGTTTTTCTTGTGCAATTTGAGCAGTTGTCATAGTTACAACAATAACTTTGTTTTTCAGCTCATATCATCGTGAGCAGTGATCGCTCGGCCGCAAAACATAGTCAAGTAAGCTACACAATTTTAAAACTTAGGTCTATAACTGGATCCCCCGCGTCCAAATTCCATAAGATAATATTCAGCATTTTATATAAGAATCTGATAATTGGACGGACGGATAATTTACTTTGAAAGGGTCCCTGGGCCTATTATTTAACAAATCTTTGTTTTATTTATTTGCATTCTGTTTTTTTTCTCATTTGCTTCAAATAAACAATTACAGGTATTGTTCGCATAAAAATATAATTATAGACTACTCAAAATCTATTTTTATACAATCCTGTATACATTTTAGCAACATCTTTTTAATTGAGCTTTATTGCATTAGCATAAAGTCCAAATAGCATGCGCGTCCGTCCTCTCTTCATTTTCGTCTGAAGCGACGCGGTGTGGGAGTAATCTTATGTTGTAGAAATAATTCCCTTATGTATAAGTGTAACACAAGTAAACTGCTCTAGGATTTAACCGTTTTAATTTTGTCTCTATTGGATATGTTTTTGTTAATTTCTTGCTTTTGTTGCTGAAACCATTTCGTTCGCATTTCGCGGTACCATTCGGGTGACTGTGCGATGTTTTGATCATAAAATGTATCTATGAAAATCTCATCCATATTTATTTACTTAGTTTTATTACGTTTAAATAAAAATAAAATATTTTTGTAATCTATTTTTTTAATATGATTTGTTGCATAATACAGTAAATACAGTATTTTTAGAAATTCATAGAAATTGGGAGTGTATAAAATTTGGCAGGTTAGGAATTCGTTTTCTAAGTTTAAAAAGTTTGTTAATTATGGTTTTAAAAGGGATTTCGGATTGTAAGTTTATTTTTGAAATATGGATATAAGATTAGAAAGGATTTATTCTCGCAGTTTGGCTCTATTGCAAAATCTAAGTATTCTTATAAAGGAGTTAAGGTGTACTCTGTAAGGTGTGTAAATATCTACACAACGTTTACGTTGGGGGTGCTTTGTGTAACTTCGGTAGCATATTCCTAATGCATTTTTGGCAGAAGTATCAATTATGAGCATAAACTACTTGTAAGATACTGATCCGAGCTATATTTCATAACTATACTATAGTTTTAACAAATCTATTTAGTTGAGTTATACAAATTACCCCCGGTTGTAATTTTATCGATTTTGTTGACATAATTTAACATTACTTGTAAGCTTTTGATGGGTTCTGTCTTATATTGTTTAGCAAAATTGATAACTTTTTTATTCTTGGGACGCTTTTACCTTAAAATAATAATAGTGCAATACTAGCAGTTTCACTTTTAAACTTATAATAATCAACTTATAACAATGTCTAAGTACATTGTACTGCATTAGCTTACATCGGTCGAGTTTCTGTTACATGTTTTTATCTTAAGTTTAGTTCTGATAGTTCGCCGGCTTCTTTTTAGGTGCTTTTTGTAGCATTTGATATTTGATTTTTTTATTGTGGCCGATATCACTTGTCGGGTGAGCTACGTTAGGCAGGGTCTGTGCTTGAAGGGATGCGGCAATGCATACCGAAGTGCGAGATACTAATCTTATTGTATCATACAATCTCTATTTCGAGATGCATTGTGTTGTCGTTCGGTTATTATGCCGCGTTCGATCCTTTTCAATTCAGAGGGGTGATCACGAACAAATCTGATGGACGCGTTACGTAAACCTAACGCATTCGAATCATATTGCTCGTCAACGCCAACTCAACTGCCGAGCGTTGTAGCGTCACCGCGCAGTGTATTTCCGATACGCTAGCGTTACGATACGTTTACGATTGTCACATTTATTCGTGATGAAGGCACAGCTATGATCACGCCTCCTTGCACGCACACACCCCGTAACTATAAGCTAGTTGTAATCAACATTAAATGTGTATTTGTGAATTTCTATTCGGTTAATGTTTCTTTTTATGTGTAAATGACCGAGATAATGTAGAAAAGTAGTAACACGGAGTGATAGCGCGTGACTGGTTCCCCTTTTACAATTGGAATATAGAAATAAATAAAAGTTTGAAATTATGCTTTTTATTTTCAACTTCCTCTCCCTGTTAGTGTTACTATTATACAGTATAATACAGTTACAATATACAGTTATCTCAATAAAAACTATACTTACATGATAAAGTAGTTAGGTAAAAATTTATTTCTATTAAAAAATTGTGGACGGACTTTCAAGTAGAATACTTTTATAGACAGTCAATAATTCTATGCTAAATTGTTAGGTAGGTAGGTACTTATAAATATAATATTTAATATGAACAGTCACATAGGCTTTTTAAGTCTTATTTACAATAGCGAAGGTATAAGCAAAAAAAAATCAAACAGTACCCTTGTACCTCTTAACTGGGTTTTTTTTAATGTAAGAAGAAACTTGAGGAATTTATCTGCGTTTTCATTCAACGTAAATTAACATTAATTTGTACAACCATTTTGGGCAAAACAAATCGCTTTTTTCGAAGTACATTGTGCCTAATACTATTTTGTACAATGTATTTTATAATTATGTAGATACCCTAATCGAAAAATGCACGCGCCAAGTGAAACGCGATCTCATTGAACACATCCATAGAGGACGTGCCCTGTGATGCATTACAATACCCCCACCACTGAGGCATAAACCCTGTCATTATGTTGTCAGATTTATCTTGGATCTAACAAATAACCGCGTCTCTAACTCGTGTTTTGGACTTAACTAGGTTTTTTCATAATAAGTAACATATTTAGCACCTTCACCGAGGTCTTGAAAATCAATTTGGTGACTGTTTTTTCTCTATTACCTATTTTATATTATTTACTACGTACTGTTTTTTCGAAAATATATTCGACATTAACATTTACATTGATAAAATCAACCGTAGGTACCACAGACGAAGTATCACAATACTTGATACTTCGTCTGTGGTAGGTACCCTACCTACCCCTTGTTTTGCCGCTAAATTCTTTTTTGACTTCATTTACTTGATTTACTGATCAGTTTTGAGTGAATGAATGCACAATTTCACAAAAGAACGGGTTTTTTTTAACTTCGTTGATAGTCTTACTTAATCACGACTCGGTTTTAACTCGAGCCTAATGGTGACAAATCAACATCGAGCTATGCTGCGCTGTACTGCGCTGTCCTGTGCTGTGTTTCTTAAGCTACGTTTTTTTAACAATCAACATCAAGCTGTGCTGGGCTTTGCTTAGCTCAGTATTAAAAGTATTAAGTATTAAAAACATAGCACAGTTCGGCACAGCGCGGCTCAGCACGGCGGATAGCGCGCCTCGCTCGAGACTACTGCGTTTTTAAACAGAGCGTAGCCTCACACAGCGCAACACAGCATGGTTTGTTTGTATCCTCATTCAAATAATAGACGAGCGAGTTGACCAAACATAGCACAGCGCAGTACAGCGCAGCATAGCTCGATGTTGATTTGTCACCCTAACTTTAGGCCGAGCCTAGCTAGGCCAGGTCCCTCGAAAAATCCCAAGATAAATCCGGAAACATAATGAAATGGAAAGATATTAGTGCTCTTGTGCCTGTAATAGCACCGGCACCCATACCCTTCAAACTGAACTAGTAACACAAGCATCACTGTTTGGCGGCAGAAATAGGTACGGTGGTTATACCCCGGACGAGTTATTTCACAAGAAGCTCACCGCTGTCCTCAGGGTGACAACGACAACTTCCTGAAACGACAACTTCCGAAAACGACAACTTTTAGAAAGTCAACTTCGACACGAGTTTTGTCATTTTTTGAAACGACACAGCACTTTTATTTGAATAATTTTTCTTGTGTTATTGTGAGTATTATTGTTTAATTTTGGTGGAATTTTAACCAATAATACTTAGGTCGTAACATAAAGTGTGAGCCATTGGAATAAATGTGTGTAAAGTGGTTTTTCTGAATGTGAAAATTCGTGTTAGGTTTTGAAGAGAAAATCCACCATTTTCTTTTCAAAAGAAACGACAGCCGACTTGACGAATGACTTGACTTGACTTACATTATTACAATTATATCTCTTGACATTGGCAAAATTGTCTGTCGAAATGACGGACATAGGCCATTAGTGAAGAGAAGAAGAAAGTCAACTTCCGAAAACGACAACTTTCGAAAATGACAACATCTTAAATCGTCAACTACCTAATTTGTGATTTGTGATGGAAAACGTTCAAAACCTAATAAAAACAGAGTTATAGCTTAGTCTCTGGCTTAGGCCCAGGTTTTCTAAAGCCTCGCCTAGGCCGCCTATCGTAGTCGTACTGCGGTTCCTGCCTGGGCATTATGTCAGGGCGCGGCTGGTATGAGAAATCTGCGTATGTGGGGCCTTGGATCTGTGACGTCGCTGAGCAGTTTGAGCGGTGATCGCTTTCGTTATCATCGGCACTATCTACGTCACCTGAAGAGTTACAAAGGTATATTAGAAAGTGAGTATAAGCAAACTGATAAGGTGTAGTGACGGTTTAATCGCGCTCGATGAAAAAAAAATTTTTTTTCTTGGAAATATCGCACAACGCTCTTTAGTCCCAAACTAAGCAAAGCTTGTACTATGGGAACTAGATTGCTGATAGAATACTTTTTTTTGTAAATGCATACTTATGATACATAGTAACACCCAGACATAGAACAAACATCTATGTTTGGTCACACACAAATGTTTGTTCTCGGTGGGAATCGAACCGACGACCCACAACACGGAAGGCAGAGCTACTACCGACTGAGCCATGACGCCTATCAAGAAAAGCTATGAGCTAAATTAATCCGTTTATGATCATCATCCACATCGCTGATTCGCCCACTGCTGGATATAGGCATCTCTTTTTTGGTATCAGTTACGACCCTGTACCAGTCTCATCCAATTTTTGCAATGACAGCGATATCGTCAGTTTATGATTATATCAGAGTAAAATGTCTTACCATCACTGCTGTTATTGCTCGGTACATGCGCGTCTCTGAGCCGTGGCCTTCGTCTCCAGTAGCGAAACTCTCGCGGTAGCGTGTACGATCGGGGTAGCGATATCTGTAAACAAATGTTTATCAGAGTTCAGTATCAAGAGGTCCGGAGTACTCAGGAGTTCGGTTTGTACGAGGAACATAATTATGAAATGTGTCCTGGGTATCAATGACAAGTTGAAGCGCTCATGGTGCGGCTTGTTTAGTCAATCTTCACCGATTACATAAGTTAAGCGACATTCTGCGCGGTCACTATATGGATGGGTGACCGTTAGTGGCATTTCCATCTGAGTGCTTCCGTGTTTCGGAGGGCACGTTAAACTGTCGGTCCCGGCTCTAGCAGTCGTTAAGCCACGACGGAGGCCTTATGGCGGCCTAAAAACGAGTTTGCTTTTGAATGACAAGTTAATTCTTAATTTGTGCACCGCCCTCCATGTATTACTGTTAGCTTTTATCAATGCTAAGGTTGCCTGGAAGAAATCGCTTTTAGCGGTAAGGCCGCCTATTGTTTCACTAACAACTCGTTTAAGTTACCTACTAACAAAATGACAATCCATTTTGTTGTCTGATAAAACCTTAGATTTGTTTTTTTTTATTGTGCTTTATCGTATTTAAGTATATGTTAAGCCCGTTTGCTTATTTACTACTCAAGCACTGATCACTACATAGGTTTTTATGCATAAGTTTTTGTATAAAAATCTCTACTTAAATCTATGCTTGAGTTGCGATTTCTATATCAGCATATTAGTCTTAGTTTCTAAAAGATTATACCTACTTGTGCACAATAAAGTTTAATAAAAGAAATAATAAATCGTTTGCAACGGATTGTAGATAGCTCAGCTGTTTCAAGTGTATTTTGTAAATATTGTAAACACAATTATAACACAATAATATTGGGTCGGCTGGCAGACAATGCTTTCAGCATTAAGTCCACCCTTTGTAACAAATTTATAATTTTGTGCCACCTTTTTGCACGCCCAGGAAGACTGGTAGACAATGCTCTTAGCATTAAGTCCTAGCACTACTAGTTTGTGTGAATTTTTATTAAATAAATAAATAATGTGTTATCTATGTATAGTTACCTGGCTATCGATATCGCTAGGCGGGCGTGGTGTGTCGTGTGCAGGCCCGTCGGGACTAGACTCCTCACCGCTACTTCCTACGGCACCTTCCTCTTTCCTTTTAACTCTGCAACAATTAACAAATCTTTTATCAAGGAATTTTATCAAACTATAAGTTAAACCTAGTTTCCTGTAAAGAAAAATACGTGTTTTCTCGTAACTGGTATCATACGAGGACGAATTATGTTTAGTTCGTAACTGGTTACGAAGCTACGGTTTCGTAGACGACCGAAGGGGTTCTATCACCCTATACTAAATGTCTGGTTGGATGTTAGGCGTCATCCATAAATTAAGTCACACTAATTTCGTGATTTTTTGACCCCTCCCGTCCTTGTCTCAGTTGGTCACACTTGTGTGTAACGTCCCCTCCCTAGTTTGACCTAATATTTTTGTAATGGCCGGGCAGTTAGTTGCCAATAGTTATTTATTTATTTAATCGTATGACAATCAATAGGCGCAAACATAAAATATTCCTTTAAAAAAATAAAAATAAAATTAACAAATCTTAATTTAAGTACTTAATAGCAAGGTATAATATAACATCTAAAAAATAACTTAACAACTTTACTACAAATCAATGTTCAGGGACTTTAGCCAGGTTATTGCATCGGGCGGTAGGTCCATTAGGTCACTCCATGGACCTGGGTAAGAGTGGATGAGACAACGCTGAAAGATGTGTTCCATAGTTTGGTCTTCCTCACCGCATTCACAGAGTGCCGAATCCGCCCAACCCCACTTTTGTCTAAAGAAGTTACAACGGCCATGCCCTGTTCGAAGTCTGTTGAGGCGGCACCAAAGTTTACGGGGCAAGGCAAAACCCCTGGGCTTGACAGTAGGGTCGATGGACTCGCTGTGTGTGTCCCTACTGTTCTCAAGCCATTCTCCCCTCCAAGTGCTTGCTATCTGGAAGTTCGTAAGATTTTCGGCAGTGACATAGGAGGGGTGTCGTGAATTTAAACGGATTGGTGGTGGGTAAGAGAAAACTTCGTGAGCAGGAAGTTCGGAATGCGATTTAATTTTGTCAGCTTCTCTTTTCAGTGCGTGTAGACTGGAAGCCAGCGACGGGGTGTCGACTTGACTGTACCAGAAATGCAACGCATGGCAGTGTTCAATTTTGTATCTACTTTATGAACATGGGCGCTTTCCAGCCATACTGGAGAACAGTATTCCGCAGCTGAGTAGACGAGGGCGATGCCAGTCGTGCGGAGGCAGTCAGCAGATGTTCCCCAGGTTGATTAGTTGATGTTGTTACGAGATGACAGTTTTTGAGACAGTTTATTGAGGTGGTCTTTATATGTCAGAGATCAAGGGTTACGCCGAGGTATTTGGGAGTTGCATTAAACTTAAGTTGTTCTCCGTTGAATTTGACTGTGGGCTCGTAATTTGCAAGGCTATTATTGAGATGGAAACACGACACTTCCGTTTTGCTCGGGCTCGGTATAAGTCTCCAAGATGCAAAGTATTTTGATAGGAAAGTAAATCAGCAGTGAGGATGTTTTCGCTCGTTTTCATGTTTCTATTCTGGACTACTAAAGCTATGTCATCTGCGTATATAAATTTAGTAGCTGGGTTGCCAATAGTGCAGCCACAAATTGCAGAAAAGTGTAGACCGTTTAGGAGCGCCTATAGAGAAATTATTAAATTAACAGCACTTCCAAAATTAGTTTTATTTCCATTTAAATTATTTTTTAACACTTTGATAAGAATAAGTTAGAACAGTATAAGATTTTGAAATGTGACGTGACAAATCTTAGGACCCCTACCACCCCTTGTCACACAATGACACACTTCGTCGACCCCTCCCTACCCATAACGTGTGACGTAATTTATGGATGTCCCCTGATGTGAAGCGGTGATACTCACGGGTAAGGTGCACCCCAGTGGCAGCAAACGGGTCGACTGCAACCCTCTAAGTAGTGAGGCGCGAGTAGAATCTCAGGCGTTCTACATCGCTGCATTTTTCTCATCTGCTCCATTTTCTTGGCTCCTAGTGCTAGGAAATAAACATGGCTGTCTATAAACTTATGTTAGTGACTGTTGAGTTACCATAGGTTTATAAGTGATTGTTAAGTCTCTATAGAAATTATGTTTGAGTGCATGTGTATACTGTATAGAATATGTTATTGGCTGTGCTGTGTCTATGTACTTATGTAAATGACTATTGGGTGTGCTGTGCAGTGCATAGGTTTATGTAAGTGACTGTTGGGTGTGCTTAAGCTTATGTGACTGCTAGGTGTGCGTAAGCTTATGTAAGTGACTGTTGGGTGTGAATAGGCTTATGTAAGTGACTGTTGGGTGTGCACAGGGTTATGCAAGTGACTGTTAGGCGATTTATATCTCACCTGG
Source organism: Eulithis testata (assembly GCA_947507515.1). Classification (NCBI taxonomy): domain Eukaryota; kingdom Metazoa; phylum Arthropoda; class Insecta; order Lepidoptera; family Geometridae; genus Eulithis; species Eulithis testata. The sequence goes on along the minus strand of OX382218.1, from coordinate 4,399,750 downwards.
GTATGGAAATCGTTCACAATTCTGATTGTACTGGCCACACTCGTAGTTATTCCGTATATTGTCTATACTCTGCACGGCGGTCAATGCGTGTTGTAAAGCAGCTGAGTATTCCTCTTTGTCACTATATTTGTAGTTTTCACAGTATCCTGAATACTCGCCTATTTGACCTGAATATGACAAAAGAGGTTTTATTTAGTTTAAATTGTTTTTTTTTTTATATTAACCTATCTATAGTAAGGTTAGTGACATATGTACCTTCTGAGTATATCCCGTTTTGTATCCTAGGTTTATCACTTCCCTCGTAGTTACTATCAACATAATTCGGCGTAGTGTTCACCACAGTTCTAGGACTTGAACAATTCGCTTCATAATTCCTCTCCAAATAGTTAGGCGATCGTATAGGAGTTCTATTAGCTGAATTTGCCGGGTTTTCGTAAAACGTCCGGTTTTCGAACCGGGTTTTCTGGTCCGGGGGGAAGAATTCCGGTTTTATTTCAGTGTAGGTGGGGTAGTTACAGTTGTGGGGGAGTATGGGGTAGTTTTGGTAGGAGTGGGTCAGTTCTATGCTCGGCCAGGTGGGAGGTTCTGCGTGAGTTTTCGCTCTGGGTATTGGTTGTCGTTGTAAACTGCTGTAGATCTCTTCGGCTGCTACTGGGGTGGTTTTGGCAAGTTTCCCTTGCTTGATCTCTTCTTCTATGACTCGTAATTCGGCGAGCTGTTTTAGTTTTTTCTCTTGGAGCTTTTGTTGGATGTTTACGCGGGAGCCAACGCTTGAGCCTTCGTTTTCTGACGACCCACCCTAGAATATTTAAATAACAAGCTTTCTTTTAGATAAAAAGAATAATAGGGGAATGTATTTGCAAGTTTTTTTTTATACTACTAAGTAGGCAAACAATCGTACGGCCCGCCTGATGGGAGCGGTTACCGTAGCCTATGGACGCCTGCAACACCAGAGGTGCCACACGCGCATTGCCGACCCTTTAGAAGATTTGAGTTTTGAAGATTTTTAAGTATTCGTCAGCTTATTGAAATTGCTTTCGCGTTTTTCATAATGTAATGGTGACGTCATTGTGTAGCTCAATAGTTTACATGAACTTTTAGTATGGGGTACCTACCTATACTAAAAGTACCTACGTAAAACCGTTTCTAACAGAGAGCCTAATACGAGTTTTGGTGTGTAAATCTAGTGTGAAACGTCTGACGCCCAGCACAACAGTGGGCGCTGATTTGTATGGAGACACTGAGCGGATTATTTGAGAAGCTCGGTCTACACCAAGCCCATATTCGCATGTCGAGCTTCTCAAAGAATCCCACACTATACACTGAAAACTCGTACTAGGCCCTCTGAAGCATGAGATAGATAGATAGATAGATAATACCTTTATTTGTCACTAAAAACACACATAAAAGTTTACAACATAAATAGGAAGCAATATTATTGCGTTAGTAATAACTAAAACCAAAATATAAACTATAAGACAATAAAACAATACAAGACCTGCCTGTGTTTCTCGGACGTGTGTAGGTGTTATGTGTGTTACAGTACTTGCAGTAGACAAAGAGTGTGTTAAATTGAGTGTCTTTTATTTTGATTGGTGCCTGTAGGTATTGATAAATAAATAAATAGTGCTGTGTAGTGTTAGTACTCACAACGCTAACATGATGGTTGTGTGCGGGTAGAGGTCGCCGCCAGAAGGCGGTGGCAGGCGCCGCGGGAGGCGGAACAAACGTCGTCGGCTTCTTCTTCTTACGACCACCAGCACTAAACATATTGTCTGTTTTAGATTTGCTTGCAGTTCCATTGGTTTGTGTAATAGGTTATATGCCACAATGACGAATTTATTACCCTGAGCCCCGAGTCTGTGCATTTGTTTTGACTTTCGACTCGAGTGTAGCACACGCAAACGCATTCGCAAAGCGAGAAATTTTGTATGAAAACCGGATAAGCGCCTCTAGCGGGAGATTTGGGAATTGTGCAATTCCCAACAAAGTTTCTCGCTTTGCGAATGCGTTTGCGTGTGCTACACTCGAGTCGAACGTCAAAACAAATGCACAGACTTGGGGCTCTGTTGAGCTATCTATAAATCGTTTGCAACGGTTTGTAGATAGCTCAACTGTTTTGTGTGTATTTTGTAAGTATTGTAAATACTGTATTAGTTGTAATATTCTTTGTGAATAAAATTATTTAATTTATTGTAATTATATTAACTAGTAGTTCGCTCCGAACTATCTCGCGATGTTCGCCAAAGTCGCTATTTTTTCCATATTTTAGAAACAGCGCTGGTGACCAAGGAAGATAGGTACTTACTTATTGACTGGATTTGAGAAGCGGCAATTGAAAACACCCGGTATAGCTGCGTTGTCGGTTTGATTTGATTTCGATCCTAAAGCCAAAACACTCACATAACTATAAATATGAGAACACGGTAGGGTATGTGTGCTCCTACGAAAAGGGAAGATATTCCTTGCCGAGCGACCTTTGGCTATGGCTCCGAGGACCAATGGATGGTATTCGGTAGTATTACTTATGTTCAAACTCCGTGATAACTTCGTTTGCGCGATCTAGGAATTGTCCTCATGTAGCGAGATAGATGGCGCTACAAGTCAATCATAATAATCCCACCACTAATATTATAAGTCAGTTTCTTTCAATCACGCTGCGACTTAGTCCAATTGGGCTGAAACTTAGACTATATATATAGTTCGTAACCTGGATTGACACGTAGGCTGTTTTTTATCCCGAAAAACTAACAGACGAACGGGACGCGAACGAAGTCGCAGGCGAAAGCTAGCATAAAGTAATATCTTTCATCTACCTACCCAATCACATCCGAATTCAAAACCATTGTTTCTGGCTACCTTTACAGAAGACAAGTCTAATTTGTAATTATGTATTAGGTACCATTTTTGTTCTGCGATGAAGCATTTGTACTATTAGTGCCCTGTTGATTCTCACCGAGCATGTAGCCCAGTCTCCGCACGTGGAAATATCTGTAATAAACATTATATTAGTAAAAGATATTGATAATCTCGGAGATTGTACTGTACATAAGGTTTGATGACCTCTTGATTGATATCTTGCTCAAGAGCCCTTTTCGTGAGAGGAAACACATTCTTTGTGTTTTTCCATAACTACTGTAGTTGAACACTGGGGCGTTATTATCATTTCGGCAGAGATTTTAGGCTAATAGGGATGACGTCATATCTCGACAGTTTCGAGATCTTGGCTGATGTCATTTTGACGTCATCGTATAAATAAAATAAGTGTATCTTTGCTGACATATGGTAGCGGCAGCCTGTAGAAACGATTTCAAATTCCAACGACTTTCGGGCCACCAAGCCGTTGCCGTGGTCATTAGTGGTATTAAACTGAAACACGGTACGTGGACCGACTGAGACCACAGTATACATTGCGCAGTACACTCACCGGTAGTATAACAGCATGAACAGTATTCCCGCAATGAACGCTGCAGCGGCCGCAGCGGCCAGTGTACCCGGCCGGCCCGCCAGGCCCGACCACCACCACAACATCACTAGAAGGGAGTTCTCTACGCACATCACGCAGTAGAATATCACCTGGGGACGAATATACAATTTGAAACGTACACTGATATACATTTCTGTACTTTCAATTCTAGAAATTGTCTAGTGGTAGTCATCAAGCTAATACATATTCAATTCATAACATTCCATTTTCCGCCTGTAGTTGAAATATTTTTACCATTTTTTGTCTATGAATGAGCTCCTATACTATAAGATAACAGTCTTACCATTTTCCGCCGATAAGTTGAAAATATTTTTACCATTTTCTGTCTATGAATGAACTCCTATAAGATAACATAGTCTTACCATTTTCAAACTATGATTGAAATCTTAAATTGACAATTCTTACCAATTTCCGCCTGTAATTTGACATTTATTACCATTTTCTGCCTGTTGAGCACCTGTGAGATTACATACTTTACCATTTTTTGTCTTTAAGTTGACAATTCTTACCATTTTCTGCCTATGATTGAGTTCTTGTAGGTTGACATACGCGAACACATAGACGAATGCAATGAGTGCGGATAGATACGCCTTGCGCGGCCGACTGATGCGTTCACCGTGGAACACGTTGCGAGGTGATATTAGCCAGAGGAACATTGAGAACCAGTGGAGACCTGGATAACAAAATTAACACTTGAAATAATGTACTTTTTATTATGTTACTAGATTTTATGGATTTTCGGAATATACCCATTTTCACAATTACCCCAATGCACCTTACAAACTTTTAGTCGTTATTTGATATCTGTATAAATTGTCAGAAAATAAAAAAAATATTTTGTTAATTATTTTCCTAAGCACTTTAAAATCAGTTTAACTGTTGTTTTATAAAAACCTTTCTAAAAGTACAAAAATATGAAATGAGCTACTCAGTTATGTGGTACTTGCTTTAAATTTTTCATTAGCACAATAAAATTAACTAAACATATAATTATGCTAAAACTTACCTATAACTAAGAAAACCCAGTATTCGTAGACTAGACCGTACACGGTGAGTGCACATATTCGCGCCGATATAGTGCCCAACCGCCATAAGAACTGAAATAAATATAAATATGTTATACTGCGAAATTGGCAACAAGGGCTTAGTACTAGTTTTGGTGTGTAAATCTAGTGTAAAACGTCTGACGCCCAGCACACCAGTGTGCGCTTATTTGTGAGACACTACCAACCCCGTACTCACATGTCGAGCTTCTCACAGAATCCGCTCAGTGTCTCCATACAAATCAGCGCCCACTGGTGTGCTGGGCGTCAGACGTTTCCACTCACACTATACACAGAAAACTCGTACTAGGCCCACAGGCGTCAGTCGATAATAGCTCTGCCTTCCGTGCTGTGGATCGTGGGTTTGATCCCCACTGAGAACAAACAATTGTATGTGGCCACCATAGATGTTTATTCTATGTCTGGGTGTTACCATGTATTATAAGTATGTATATTGTATCAGCAATATAGTTACCATACAGCTTTGTTTAGTTTGGGACTTAAGAGCACTGTGTGCAATTTCGATGAATATTTATTTATTTATTATACATAAAATATATCACAATAACTTATTTATGATGTGTGCACTCACTTGGAATATGACCCCGCACCAAGTAAGCACGAGTCGATGTACGTTCTGCAACCGAACGTTTTTGCTGAAGGAAGCGAGCGCCCAGCACACGGAGAATAAAGACAGTGACGCGGATATTACGTTTAGTTCCGCAAATGCTTTGTTTGCTGCAACAAATTATAATAAGTTAATTTTCAAGTGTGTAAACGAGGCTTCCATACAGCGCTTGGTGCCGACATGGCAAATGTATGCACCAAGCGATTTGCCACAACATAAATCATGAAGACCATTTATCATGATTCGCGTTTCAGTAGGTATTCTTTATGCGTTAGTTAGGTGACTCTTTTTCAAACAAAAAAAAACTAAATCGCTTACTAGCGATAAGACCGCCCATTGTAGGTACGCAATGATTAAAGGTTAGACCGCACTAGGGCGGAACTGCACTTCAGCGGAGCGTCACGGCAGTTAGCTTCTATATTCTTTCCAAGGTAAAAGAATATAGAAGCTAACTGACGCGACGCTCCGCTGCAGTGCAGTTCCGCCCTAGTGCGGTCTAAGCTTAAATCTTAACAGAGTTCAAAAAAGGAGGTTTTGAAGTCGGTTTTTATTTTAATGCTTGTTAGTAACTTATAACTCCGTCATTTATGAACCGATTTAAATTTTTTTTTTATCTGGAAGGCTAGGTATACTTCCAGATTGCTCCCATAAAATTTTTCATTCATTAATTCTAACTATTACGAAGGTTGATGAAGATCATCCTGTCGCGATGTATGGATCAGAGTGTTGGGCAACGAAGAAGTCGGATGAAAGGAGAGTGCATGCTACTGAGATGCGAATGTTAAGATGGATGTGTGGGGTTACGAGGTTGGATAAAATAAGGAATGAGTATATCAGGGGAAGTGTGAAAGTGGCGCCTGTTATTGAAAAGATGAGGAGTGGTAGATTAGCATGGTATGGACACGTAATGAGGAGGTATGAAAGTCATTACGAAAAGAGTTATGAATATGAGTGTGGCTGGGTATGCAAGTAGAGGAAGGCCGAAGAAGTGGTTGGATTCTGTGAAAGAGGATATGAATGTGAGAGGAGTAGATTCAGAATTGACAAATGATAGGAGTAAGTGGAAGAAGAAAACATGTTGTGCCGACCTCACCTAGCGTGGGATAAAAGCAGGGGAATGATGATGACGTAGGTTGATGAAGAACTATTAGGTAGGTAGGTATTAAAAGTTAGGTTATAATTATGTATGGATAATGTTATACCAGAAGGTTCGTCAATACTCGGCTCCGGCGTGATTCCGAGCTCGTTGACGGGTTCCGCTGCTCTTTGGCTATCTTTGAACAGGATGTGTAGTTGCAGAAGTAGCATTGGGGCAGCTTCGCAAAACGCGTGGACTAGACGAAGCATACCTGGACGAAATAAATGTGGATTACGATGAGAAATAGGTATTAGCAAGCAAACAAGCTCGTATCGCAGTGGGTACACGGGTAAACAGGAATTACCACTACACCCACCGGTGGGTGAAGCCAGTGGGTGCACGGGTCGCGGGTCCGTACGAGTTAGTGGCCAACTTTGGTGATGGAGTTTTGGACGTCATAGCTTACCTACTACTAGAGCCTTACACTGCAAAGTCAAAGTCAAAGTATATTTATTTGCAGAATTACATGTGTATGTAGAGATGTTATAAAGTAGCATTGTATCAATGTAAATCTACCCTACAGGGTGTGCAAAACACAAAAATAATTAATACAAAAATGAAAATTAATTATAATTATAGAATGAGCATTAATAGGTACGACAGGAATTATAGAATAGAAATTACGAGTAGTAGATATACAGTATTGAAATAAATTATAGGATGTCAAATTAATATTAAAATATGATTATGTCAGTAGTTTATCAGTCATAAATTCATGTACCGTGTAGTAACATTTAGTACATAATAATGTTCTCAGCTTTTTCGTAAACAACGACGTTGGCAGTTCTCTCCATGGCATTGGCAATTTATTGCAGATAAATGGAGCCATGCAAAAGACACTCTTGCGCATTAATGTGGTTCTAGAGTTACGGATGCAGACTTTATGTTGGTCTCGTCTGTTACGATGAACGGCATCAGACAGCCGAAAGACCGATCCAAATTGTCTGACAAACATAGCCGTTTCAAAAATATACAGCGAAGGTACCGTTAAGATGTTGTGTTTAATAAAGTAAGGTTTACATGTGTCTGTAACTTTCAGGTGAAACATAGACCTTATGCATCGTTTTTGATGCTTGAAAATTTTAACGACGTCAGTAGAGTTGCCCCAAAAAATTACACCGTATCTAATATTTGAAGCAATAAAACCGTGGTAGGCAGTTAGTTGCAATGAGAAAAATATGTATTTAATAAGTACCTATTACTAATTATTGAAGCGCTCGTGGCGTAGCTTGCTTAGCCAATCTTCACTGATTATCTAAGTTCTGTGTGGTCACTATTTGGATGGGTGACCGTTAGTGGCATTTACATCTGAGCGCTTGCGTGCTTCGGAGGACACGTTAAACTGTCGGTCCCGGCTCTAGCAGTCATTAAGCCACGACGGAGGCCTTAAGGCGGCATAAAAACTACGTCACCAGAGTTGGCCACTAACTCATACGAGCTTGTTTGTTTGCTTTTTACTGCTAGAGCCGGGACCAGTTTAACGTGCCCTCCGAAGCACAGAAGCGCTCAGATGTAAATACCACTAGCGGTCACCCATCCAAATAGTGATAGAGCAGAACGTCGCTTAACTTAGATAAAGATTGACTAAGCGTAAGCAAGCCTAACCACGAGCGCTTAAATGAGTAGATAAAGGTGCCTACTTATTAGATAGATATCTTCTCATTACAGTGTAAGAGAGAGACAATACTTCTACAGGAAATTTTATGTATTGAGCGTTTGACGCCATCGCGGCGAGCGAAGCAAGCTACACTAGGTGAAAGCGACAAGGTTCGAAATGATAGACTAATGAAATCCTGACCCAAGTTCTAAGTTGGTAAAGTGTCTATGCTGTGATCCTGGTAAGTTCAAGGGGGCAATCGTTGTCTCATAAAAACCTGCCATGTTTAAGCCTGGCTTTTCTGAACTGTTTTCATAATTAATCATAGGTATTCTGTGACTAAATAGTGACATTAGCGCGTTTCAGCGCGTTTTTTGCCGTCAAAAGCTTCTTGTTCTCGTATATCTCTTGGCATTATGCTGGGCAGCGAAAGCCACATCGCTTGGCATTATGCTGGGCAGCGAAAGCAGTTAGCAGCTTACGATGGGGTAGCCCTTGTATGTCCCAGTCTGGTGTGATAAACTCACACAAATCTCTGACTTGATGCTTTACACGGCGCAGTTCCAAAGGCACCAATAGTCGAGCATATCTCCACAGCACACCGAGCTGGAGACAATGCAGGGCTATCGGTAGCCAGGGTACGCGGCCTTTGCGGTCTGGACTCTCACACCACACGTGCCACCACCAGCGGATTGAGAGTACCTGGGGACATATCATGTTATATTTTTTTTCGATTGTTTAAAATGCCCGTAGAAGCGAGAATGGAGAAACTCGCAGTTTTTGTATGGGTTTTCATACAAAATATCCCGCAAGTCGCTTACGGGCTCTGGTAACCGTATATTGTTTGTAAATTGTAAGGAGTGATAGAAAAAGTTTATACCTACTGACGTTTATACAAACGTGATCTCCTCTCCATTCATAATTGAGATATTGGTTTAAACCTAAGAATACTCGGGAGTGTAGACTACTGGATTGGTGACCCCTACTTTAGTCTAACAAGTCGGGGTCACCAATGCAAGAAGCAAAGATGATGGTGAGCTAAGCGAGCCGTTATTTTTCATAGTAAGCTAACAATTCAAATCAACGGGATAAACGAACATTTCCGGTCAGGTTAATAGATCGAAGTCGTCCAATTCTGGAATTTTGAGGTCTAGTACTTCTGTAATTTTTTACATGGTTTATAAGTTTCTTACTTGGGATATAAGCAGTGATGTGATGACTATCGATATAGCAGCGGCGAAAGTGCCTTTATAGCCGCGCTCGAGCAGCGCATACCCCATCACTACGTCGAACACGACATCGCAGAAGTATCCCGCGAGCGAGATTACGTTGAACAGCACGTCGCAAAGTGGCAGGAATTCCGCCATTGCCGAACATTTCCCTCAAACTATTGCTAGGACTTGCGCTTCTTCATTTATTATAGCTGTAACATTTAAAAGTTTTGTTAGAAAAAAATAATAATTTTAAATTTTGAAAGATTTATTAATTTCAAAAAATGGGTTGCTAGAATGTTAGGTAGGTAAATGCGTAAAATGAAACGCAATAAATTTACGTTCCGTTACTCGTCTTTGACTTGTATTAGCTTTTGAATAGTTCAAAGTTCAACCGATTTACATGATTAAAATATTATATAAATGTAGGTTATGAATTTAAAGATCAAGGTTATTATATTAGAAGAGTATATTAGTTAAAAATAGAGATACGAAACGAAACCTACAATGATACATGTCATTGTCTCTACCTAAAGTGCGTGTAGCGCTTAATACCGTAAAACGGAACGTCAATTCTAAAAGTTTTGTTGACGTTTACGAAAGAAGTAGTTTTGATTTTACCTTTCTCTATAGCAATAATTTATGCGAATTCTTTAGTAAATTATACCGAAAACAGCTCAAAATAATGTCTAATTACGACGTGACAAAAATAAACAAGGACTCTTCGCGGTCTGCCTGTAAAAAGTGTGGTTATGCTGGACACCTGACTTTCCAGTGCAGGAACTTTATCAAAGTAAGTTTTGTTTTAGTTTCTGTAATTTATCCTGTAGGCCTTTCGTGAGAACCTAATACTATAAAATCAATTGTGTTTTTTTACGACGAAAGGGAATAGGTACCTACCTAACCTTTCTTCTTCAGACCAGACTCAGGCCAAACTCTACAGACTGAAATCTATTAGTAATGCTATTAGATAGCTCATAAAATTAGGTTTTAATAAACTTAATATAACTTTTAACTTAAAACAAATATCTTCTCATTTTATTATTGCAAAAATTTTATTACTTATCTGGTTGTAAAATTTTTTTGTTTGATGCTCTTGGATTTGTAATGCAGCTTTTTTACAACTTCATTTATAAAGAAAATGACGACTACTACAGTATTTACAAAATACACATAAAACAGTTGAGCTATCTACAAATCGTTGAGAACTATTTATAGATAGCTCGATAGTGTTCACCTGTCATTGGTGTGTGTACCAGTACACTGGACCACTTGCATAATGTTTCTGTATACCTACTACACTGTTGGTATGACTTTTTAATAAATAAATAGATAGCTCAACTGGTCCAAAATTTTACAATTGAAGTTGTAAGGTTTATCTAATACACCTTTACTATTATTATGTTTCTAGGTGGACCCAAACAAAGAAATTGTCTTAGATGTAAGCAGCACCAGCAGTGACAGTGAGCAGGAATATGCAACACCATTACAAACTATACGAGAAGCAGAACTGAGGCAGAAATTACATGAGAAAATGTTGAAGGCTAAGGAAAAGAAGAAGAGTAAAAAGCGGAAGAGATCTAGGTATTTTTTCTTTTTTCTAAAATGGATTAACATAGTATCATCTTTTTTGTTTCAAGGTGTACTAAATACTGGGTGACTCCCAATAACTTTGGGGGGAGGTCATCATCAAACGTTCTATGGTTTGTTCGTTCAATCCCCACCAAGAACAAACATTTGTGTGTGGCAAACTTGGCTGTTTGTTATTTGCATATAAGAGAGCAAGAAGAGTTAGGTGTTGTGTTGTGCGTGAATATTTATTTATTTTATTTTATTTTCCTATGGAAATGTATTTTACAACTGTATTTTATGTTCTCTTTTATTTTTAGGTCTACAAGTACATCATCAAGCAGTAGTTCGTCATCATCATCATCATCAGATAGCAGTGAGTCTGACAGGAAAAAGAAAAAACACAAAAAGAAGAAAAAGTCTAAAAAGTCGAAGAAATCTCATAAAGAGAAGAAAAGAAGCAGAAAATAGTTATTAATGTTTGTGTGAAGTAATTTAAGGCTGACTAATTTTAATTTATTAAATAAGTTGAATCCAATAAAAATTGAAAGAAAAAGTTATTTTGAATTTACCAGACCATCAAGCTACCAACAATTTTGTAATGGTCACTCTCAGTCACCATGAGTGATGGTGAGCCTACGTATAGATATATTAGATAGATATTTAAGTTTCTTATATTTAGGTACTAACAAAAGAGTATGGCCACATAAACATTGACAGGCGTCATGGCTCAGTCGGTAGTAGCTCTGCCTCCCGTGCTGTGGGTCGTGGGTTCAATCCCCACCGAGAACAAACATTTTGTGTGTTGTAAACATAGATGTTTGTTCTGTGTTTTTATGTATTATAACTAAGTATGTATTTACAAAAAAAAATGTATGTATTCTATCAGCCATCTAGTTTCCATAGTACAAGCTTTGTTTAGTTTGGGACTAGAAGGCGTTGTGTTAAGTGTCAGTGAATATATTCATATTTATTATATATTTATAAAAGACTGTAATAAAATTAAGTTTTATTTACTTACTATTGTTTTAACCAGCAGTTGTGAAAGAACATTTATTCCAAAAAAAATATATGATTAATATAAATAATTAGTACTCACAATATTTATAAAATACACATGAAACAGTTGAGCTATCTATAAAGTGTTGCAAATGATTTATAGATAGCTCAACTGGTCTAAATCAGTACCAATCGGAACCATGAACAAGACACTGGCTGACGTAGCTTACCTATATTGGTTAGATAAATGAAAGCTATATAGTAAAACATAAAATTGTAATACTATATCTGTATTGTGAATTTTGTCTGGTAGAAATCACTTTTTTCTAATGCACATTGTAAGATATTATTTTAGCTAGTAACATTTACGAGTAGGTTAGTGAGACGAGAAACAAAGTACAATACAACTGACAACATCTAAAAAGATTCAGTCTCGAAATTGAGTAGGTACGTAATAAAAAAGATATTTTGATACAAGAGAAAACTCAGGTGTGCGGCTGACTATGTAATTTAGATGTGTACTGTACCATTGCAAATAATCAAATTACCTTCCATAGAAAGTGCTGTTTATAATAACTATGTAAGTACTTTAATTTACATGTGTACTGCATGGTAAATTGAAATAGAAAGTACCTACCTACTTAGGTACTACCTATTGGGTTATATTTGGTAGAGGCAATACTTTTAGACAAACTATTTCTAAAACTAGAAAAAAAATAGTATCTAGCATAAAAATTAAAAACAAATTCAGTTTTGTTTTGAAAAACTTTCTGAACTAATTGCTGATAGAAAGTGGTTTGACTAATAACTTTGGCATCGGTATTTCCTGGATAATACCTTCAAATTAGGAAAACTATAGTGTTATTCTACAAGTAATAGGATTAGCTAGCATTGCTTTATATTGAATTGAAGTAAATAACATCACTTACCACTGTAAAATCTGTTTCAAAACTTTTGGACATGCTAGACAGGATTTCATTTGCACAGGTTCAAATTAAACTCGAACATTTCTCACGCATTGTATTATAATTCCTTGGGTTTTGAGGACGTATTCCTACAGTTATCACTATTCACATCACACAATAACTATGATTATTTTGGTTAAAATATTCGTAAGTTGCGATCAAGTTCACGTCAAAAGTTCAACTACGCGTGCTGCCATCTAGCGGTTGGAATGCGAACCTAGTAAAGCTCAATCGATCGATTCGGCCGGATGCGTTCATTGGTAAGGAATGTGAGGAATGCTCTACAAAAAAAAATGTCAATCATTTTTTTCTATCTTGATCCTTTTAGGAGTTGAATGTAATTTTTCTTTGTAAGGAAATGTTTTACGACGAGATCTTGATCAGTCATATGACGCAGAGGTTTCTTTGGCCTTTGCTGTTGTGGTTCTATTCTGAAACATATTTTTGTAAAACGTAAACTAAATTAGGTCTTTTCAAAGTCGGTAGATTTATGCTAGGCTAGTAGGTAGGTACCGGTAAATAGGTACCGGTATTTTACTGAGAATGGTAGTAGATACCGGTACTGCATGCCCTATTAGGTAGATAGAGGTAGGTACCCCTAAGTTATTTATGTAGGTACGCACTTCTTGCAATAAATAGAGCAGGCGCTCAGCAATCGCAGAAAACCAGGCAACGCGAATTCCAAAGAAGCCTTTTCCATAGCCAGGGTCTTGATTAACTCTACAGGGTCAGCTTTCATTCCTTTTACACTGCAAACTGTTCCCTGAAAAAGTGAAAACATTAACCATGTGATCCTGAACCTGATGGGTAATGGATTTGGCATGAACTAAGGACCATAGTAATGGTTCTAATAGCGCGTGCACACTAGGCCCATGCCGCTGCCGGCATGAATGTCGCGATTAATTCCGGAATTATTGCCACGGCAACATCACCTTTATTCTTATACCGCGTTCATATATGCCCATGCCGCTGCCGGAATTATTGCCGCGATTAATTCCGGAATTATTGCCACAGCAACATCGCCAAGTTCATGCCCTAGCTCCTTAGTGAGAATAAAGGCGATGTTGCTGTGGCAATAAGTCCGCGGCATGAATGCCGGCAGCGGCAATGGCATTGTGTGAACGCGGCATACCTATAAGTAGCATCCATAGGTTACCTACCTTCTTACCGTAGCGTAAGAGAAACTGTCTAACCAATTTTTATATCTTTGGTTTCAATGGGCACCTTCAATGGACCTTCCTAGAGCTAAGTACCTACCTATAGTGCAAGGATATGACGATCATACAAAGCCCCTGACCAGCTTCGTAATACAAACAGATCTCACATTAGTAAAGGCCTCCACATCCAAACGCTGGCTCTCCAGTGACGTCGCCAGCCCCTTCGTGATGATCTCGCATTTATTGCTGACCTGCCGAACGCATTTCTTGTACGCAGCTCGTTCAGTGCCGTAGCCAAGGCACTTCCTCTCAATCGCTGCTGTGGCTTTCGACGCCTGAAAAATAAAAGAAGTGGAGACATTCCAGAAACGATGCTGCCTCCGTATCGCAAGCTCTGAACTGCTTTCGCTGCCCAGCATAATGCGCGACGTGGCTACAGATATACGAAAACGAGAAACTTTTGACGGCAAAAAACGCGCTGGAACGCGCTAATGTCACTATTTAGTCACAGAATACCTATGATTTAGTATGATAACAGTCCAGAAAACCTGCAAGGCTTAAACCTGGCTTATTTTTATGAGACAACGATACCCCACTGATGAAGTCTTACCAACTGGTTTACTATAGCCTACCTCTTTGATATCCTTCAGAAAATACAAAGCCTTCGCATGATATTCATTGAACATTCTTATCAAGGACGTTCGTACTAGCAGGACGATGTCCCTCTGTGTTGGTACTTCGTATGCTCCTATGTTGGAGGGTGGTTCTTCTTCGGGACATTGGAACTTTGAGACTGTGACTGGTGGGATGGGTGTGGTAGTTTTTTCGGTGGTTGTAGGTATTGTTTCTGGCTGAAACAGAATCTCGCAATAAGTGTTTATAAGTATCTGCGATAGTACTCTACCAATACTCTACTGTAGAGTATTGGTAGAGTACTATCTAACTTATATCTACACGCGTGCCTAAGTGTTTGATTTTTATTTGTATCTCAACTGTCCTAATGCAGCGGTGGATGAATCTGTGGATCACGGAACACTAATAACCTGTGGATGAATAGGATGAACTCACTGTAACAGAGACGGGCGAGGTTTTTCGAGATGTCTGATCAAGGCTCACAGCGAAAGTCGTTACGGGTGTAACAGGTGTGGTAGAGAAACTGGTGACAGCAGATGTGTTGTTCGTAGGGATTGCGTTGAACCCAGGGAACATCTGGTAGGCGACGTAGCAGTAGCACGAGGCTATGTTCAGTGACAATATGGTGATACCTGGATGTTTTTTCAATATAATTTAATGATCATCAATTGATGATGATGATGATGATGATGGCAGTTCATTGGGATTGTTCTATTGATCGTTACACAGACACGTCACAGGAAAGCAAAATACGCATTGTCGTGTACTTGTATGACGTGTTTTTTTCCAGTTAATCCTATTTAATTCCAAAACTACCGAATTGTTTTTGATAAAAAAAAATATGGGACCAATCTGAAAGCATACCCTTTCAGATAAAAAAATAATTTTTCAACAAATCGGTTCATAAATGACGGAGATCTGAAGTAACAAACATAAAAAAATACAAGTGAGTTGAGAATCTCCTCCTTTTTTTGAAGTCGGTTAAAAAACAGGCTATATGTAGGTCTTATTAGTGCATTGTAGGTCGATGACGTATGTTTTTTTCTAAGATTACCACGTTCTTTGCGAAATAGCTATAAAGTAATCACAGAAGCATGTCCCTTGAGGTCGTGCGCTGTAAGTACTCTGGGAGGCCTATGCCTAGCGTGGGCTTCTCATACTGATGATGATGAGATATTTATTACAAAGTTTAAATGAATACTCACCTAAGTACATGTTTATATTAAAAGCAATAAGTTATAACTTTTGCGGAGTCGTGGAAAATCCTTCACTCGAGTTTGTGGTCACGCTTTCGTTACTGTAGCTCGACTACTCCATTTAGAGCGTGGGTTTATTACGAGAGTAAAGTGGAATTGACTTGTTTATGTACCATTTTGCACCTAATTCACAGCTAGTCTCACTCATCTATTCAGACTTTTTTATTTTTCCCTCTCTCTTATTAAGATGGGTCAAACTGAACCATCTTTTTGGACTAGTCTGGTGCGGAGGGAGTAAGCTGAAACATTTACACAGGGTAACTAGGTACCTAGTAATTATATAGTTCTATTTTTTCACGGTAGAGTCATAATGTTAGGACATTCGTTAGGCCTGATAAACACGCAAGTACCTACGAGTAATCTCTTCTCCAAACCACGTATGAACTGAATGTATGCAGGTATGAACTAAAGCGTTCCTGGAATTTTATAAGTTACCCTACCGATAACTAGGTAAATGCTTGGGTGATGAAAATGGACCAGTCAAGTTACGCACTCATGTTGTGAGTAAGTGAGTGTTTTGTAAACACAAGTTACGAGGCCAATAAACAATTCCCAGCCTTTGAAAGTCGGTTAACCGAACAATGCAATGTAACGAAAAAATAGAAAGCAAATAGGGTCTAATAAAAACGCAATTTTTACGTAAGTATGTAGGTAGGTACCTACCTACTTATATTTCTAGATTTCTTGAAAAATGGTAGAACTAAGCAGGATTCCTCCTCACTTCAGAAGATCACCAGAGGATTGATCTGAGGTAGGACCTATGGACTCCTTTTGACAAAACCTCTTTCTGTGGCGTTGCCATGGTGACTTACTTGTTTCTAATGACAAAGTCAGTATTGACAAAACAGTCAAACTGCGTGTGCTGCGTGGTCCGTGAAAACAAACTTTGTTTGTTGTTGTGTGTAGTCCAGAAGTAATAATCTAAAAATATTACTGGTAAAAATACTTCCCTAAGTAGGTACCTTTATTGTTATTGTATTTTGTAAATATTGTGATTATTGTAAATACTGTATTAGGTTGTAATTTTCTTTGTGAATATATTACTCTTATTATATTTAAAAAAAAGTACCTATATGCTTACCTACTTATCGTAAATCGTGCTTTTTGGTGCTGGCTAGGGTAAACCCAGGCTAAACAGATAAGGAGAATCAGCTGTGGTTACAATATCAGCCAAAGAAATACGCCTGTTGTATCAAATAGGTGTAAATAACTTATCTGTGAGTAGCGACCTACCATTTATTATGTAGCCCTAGCCCTCAGCAAGGTTGACTACACATAGCACAGTATAACAATGACACCAAGCTATTTGCAACGTTAGGAAAGAACACTGCGTTCTACCAGCCCCAGGGCAGAAAGATATCATGGCTAGGCTCAGAAAAGGGGCTAGTCTCATAATCCCCTTTGAACTATCCCCTTGATTTCAAAATTTTAAATTCAAGGGGATTATGAGACTGAAGAATCTCGAAATCCCCTTTGAGGCCAATTTACTCCGTTTTAGCTATAACTAGCTATACCCACCGACCTCAAAAAAGTGTTGCAATATAGTGTGGCATGCCTCAACCCCTAATAAAAATTGTAATGATGATTCATGACAACCACTCTACAATCAACTAAGTCTCGAACACAGCACAAGATTTGCAGAACCGGCAGTAATATGAAGAGTCTGAGCGAATCGAAATGATCTTGTAAATTGTATTTTACAGCCACAATGAACAAGCCACTCAGTCAAGACGACATCAGGGCCATGGAAGACCAACTTCGCTCCTCAGTGGAAGAGGACCGCAAATACTGGAAGGTCAATGACGTAAAGTGTGACGCCATACACACTGCTAAGAGTTATGAGGAGTTTGCGTGAGTTCACTATTCCTGCTCTAAAGTAAATTCGCGATACTGCGTTCACACTATATGCCCATGGCGCTGCCGGCATTATTGCCGCGGACTTATTGCCACAGCAACATCGCCTTTATTCTCATGAGGAAGCAAGGGCATGAATTTGGGCCGGGGGACGGGACAGAGGCATGTTCGTGTTCACACTATGCTCGTGTCCACTTCCCTGCCCAAGTCCCTGCCGACTGCGGCATAGAGTGAACGCAACATATACATATAAGTAGCCAACTCTCGTGACGGCAGTTTTTAAGTCGCTGGACGTGCTCTCCGAAGTACGGAAGTGCTCAGATATAAATGCTAGCGATCACCCAAATAGTGACAGCACAGTACCTACGCTTACCTATATCTTATGGTGGCACTTCACATGGCTATTTGTATTTGTGTATTTGGCATATTTGGCAAACAATTACCATGTGTGGACAGTTTATTTGACAAAGTATTCGCCTTATTTGCCTATTTGACAAATAAGGCCAATACCAAATACGCGTTACCGTGCGCTTGTCGGTTTCTCGAGGCACATCAAAGCAGTCAAATAGGCAAATACGCAATAAGCCGTCCACACAATGGCCATATTCAGAAGCGCACGTGCCGTGCACCTGTACGGACGTGCAGTATCTTTGTTTGCGTCTGTGTTGTGTTGTGAGCGAAAACGGAACAACAGCTTTTGAAAATGAATTGGGACAATAAAACAGTGATAAAATTTCTGGAATTATACCAAATGAACTCGTGCATATGGGACCCCCAGAATGACTCCCATAAAAATAGACAGCGTGTCAATGACGCATGGAATAATATTAAAGAAAATTTGGGGGTTCCTTGCACTGTAAAAGATTTAAAAAAGAAAAAGGAGTCGTCCATATTGTTGGTAAACACCTTGCGTCTGCTGCCAAATGTTTGTGTTTGTTATTTGAGTGCCATGTGTAGGTGGTCGTATTTGCCTCTTTTTGCATGTTCGTCTGAACGTCATATATTTTGCCAAATACAACAAACACCCAATAGCGAATACAAATAGACATGTGAAGTGCCACCATTAGACAATCGTACAAGATTGACAGAAAGCTACGCCACGAGTGCTTCACTTTAGAATGTAGGCTCTTAATTTACTATGTATAGTAAATTTTGAGCCTACATGTATACCTACATGTTTTTCTAAATCTTCATATTCCTGACGGTTGAGTTAGAGCTGGTACCTATAAGAATCTATTAATTGAGCATTGTACAATTCCAGAGACCGCGTCGCCGCTGCCCATTTAACTTCATTGGAGAAGAAGGACTTCAAGCAGAAAGCTTATCCTGGATGGAACCAGTTCGCAAAAAAGGAAAAGAGCTATGATGAGTGATTTATAGGTAATTTATTTGATAATGTCAGTCTTGAAGTTTTTGTAGGTAATAAATAGTGTAACGAGCACATTGTTTCAATCATAGAATAAAATTTCAAATATCTACATGTAATCATTGATGTTTCATTGATGTTGGTATATCACTTATTTCTTCTTCTGCGGGTTCGACATGAGAATGATAATCTCTACCTTGGTGTGAGAGCTCTCTTTCTTGGGATGGTAGAACCGGGTGTCGTTCCTATCCATCCTCACGAGCGGTTTGGTGTACCACCCGTAACTGAAATATGAAAAATAAATATTCTTTCAGCTTACCACGATAGATTCTGAAGAAAAAAACAGCAATACGACCTATAACGTCTCCACTCGCTTGACGCTTGTTAGCTATGTAAAAACCGATGGGTACCTACGCATAGCTAAAACTACCATTTGTGACTATTTCAACCAGATGGTATTGCTGTGATGGACTATATTATAATAGACTATACTAGACTATACTATATTATATACTATATTATATAATTATAATAGACTAGCAGCGCCTCGCGGTTTCACCCGCGTAATTCCCGTTCCCGTGGGAATTCCGGGATAAAATATAGCCTATGTTCATCAGGGATAATGTAGGATTCTAATGGTAAAAGAATTTTTTTAATCGGTCCAGTAGTTTCGGAGCCTATTCAATTCATACAAACAAACAAACAAACAAAAAAACAAACCTTTCCTCTTTATAATATTTGTATAGACTATACTAGTCTATAAACCAGATGGTATGGCTACGGGTCGCTACGGGTTTCTTCATGATGTTTTCCTTCACAGATTTAAGAAGAAAAGTTGACTAACACCATGTTCTCAGTGGCAGCTGTAGAGTATTTGCTGTGAGGTCCATTAGCACGGCTCTGGGTGACGTTGTGGTGGTAATCGTCGATTTTCTTTGTCTGTTCCTCAGTTTCGGACTTGTTCTGCTCGTGGGCCGCGTAGAATTTTCCCGTTACCGGTATGGCTAAAAAGAAATAATACCTTGATTATCATCATCATCATCATCTTCTTTGGTATCTCTCCTTTATCTTCTTTGGTATTAGAATAGGTAACTTATAC
This sequence comes from Eulithis testata, assembly GCA_947507515.1. Classification (NCBI taxonomy): domain Eukaryota; kingdom Metazoa; phylum Arthropoda; class Insecta; order Lepidoptera; family Geometridae; genus Eulithis; species Eulithis testata. Next base: position 4,379,748 of record OX382218.1, on the reverse strand, counting down.
TTACTTTGAATTTATTAGAAGCACGGCAAGGCATCTGACGGGTGTGATCGAAATATTTAGACTAGTAAAATAATCCTATGTCTTCATTAATAAAATCACTAACTCTGAGAAGGGGCTAGTCTCATAATCCCCTTAACATGTAGACGTTTTAGTCTGCTCAATCTACTCATAGGGGAACCCCTACATATTTATGAATTCCAGTGTAAGTGATGTAAGACATATCCATCAGATTCCGCCTTCGTCAGAAATCAAAATTTATTGATTCAGGTGGATTCAGGCATTACAAGATACAAACTACGTTTATTGGCATAAATACCCAAGTGTTAAGTACAAAGAGACACTTTGAAACTTATTTACCCTTTTCGGGTATCGCAAAAATTTTGGGTTTTGGGTAGTACTTAGAAAGTTCAGGATAATACTAACATCCAAAATTGGGCCTGTATATCTTGTAGTTCCGGAAGTTCTTCACCTCTCGGTAAATGATCTCGTTCAGCATGTGGATGTCGATGGGCATCCGCGTGCCGAACGTGCATTTTCCCTCGCCAGGCATTGTTCAGCTAGAAAATATTCACGTACACAGTCAGTACCATCATTTTATAGTGTTCTCTACATAAAACTGCTCTGTTAAAACTGTGGTCTACCATCCTAATTACGACGATGCAGAACGCTGCATAGCTTAGTAAAGCGACGAGGCAGTTCACCGATGGCGTGATGTTTCTTTTAGTTTACCTCTGACTACCCCTCTTTGATAACCAGTAGATTCTTGAGTACCAATAGATCTGAAGCTATGTCCATCATGCTTGGGAATAGTCGTGATTCTATTTCAATTTACCTTTACAAAAAGCGGCTTTTATAAATATATCAATAGCAAAAATAAAGTTTAAAAAATAAAACGGACGACGTGACGTCAGGAAAAATTCTATTGTCACTTTTAGTTGGCAGTGGCAACAGCTTGACAGGTATTTCAGCAAAAAATCGAGGGATCTTTTTGCTGTAGCAAGGAGTTTTTACTACTTTTTACTTAATTAAAATAAGGGCTCGAAACTGCTGTTCGGATTTTTCTTGTAGGTGATTTTTAAAGGTTGTAATATAGGTACCTATCTATAGATAATTAAAATCAAATTATATTGTATTGCAATGCTATGGGGAGAGGTAACCACTTATCATCTAGTGGTCCATCTGCTGGTTTCATCACTTATTCTCATAAAAATAATCTAATTTTCACTGGGAAAATGGAAAATGGAATAGACATCAAGGTTAAAATCAATTTAGAAATTCTAACAAAGCTATCAACTATAACGCTGACTGTACAACACAAGTGAAACTGCACGTGGAAGCTTGTTTAATTGTATAGGTACCTACATGACCTAGGAAGCTAGACTCGACAAGGTCTAGCTGTAATCAACAGCTGTTAATTTAAATAGCCAGTTAGCCAGGTTACGGTGTGGTTTCACGAAATTAGTGCAAGATTGGGTAGCCCAGTAGCCACCGCCAGCCAATCTATCTACATGCAAGATAGGTAAGTAGGCTGAGTAGGAGTCTCTAGGTCTCTACCTAGGACGGAGGACGTAAAGGTTAGAAGGTAGATTAGATTAGAATAATAAAAGAAAAATATAGAGAAATAACGAAAAACTAACGACAATGGGCAGTCTGATCGCTCTCGATTTTTTCCAGACAAGCTTTGGATGGGCAGGTACACGAAATACAGAATGTATTTCGTGGGCAGGTAGATATCAGTCAATCTAAAAATGGCTGTCTTAAAATGTCCGGCTGCGCCGCAAAAAAAAACGTGGACGGAAGAATGCAATTCATTACTAGAAATTGGGATCCCATAGGTTTTCAAAAACAGCAATCTTCACCCTTCTCCAACCCAGTTTCCTGGCTACCTTTCCGTCGTCGATTCATGAAATAAAAAACTGACCATTGTAACCGCACAATGATGGTATTGTGCGCCATCGTAGTGCTTCAATCGGTTTCTTTATGATCCATGAACCTATGATTTTTGGCACATTTAAAACTGTGGAATTAGCAAAGGTTGTCATAATTCAAGGCGACGACTGGCAGCACCCCGCAAGACGATCAGAAAGTAATTATTCCATCCTTATCAGAAATCGTACCGAAGCCCTGCAAATTCAATTTGTATTTATTTGCTAGACTTTTCAATCAAGACAAAACAATTGCACAAGTGGTTCTAACCCCCCCAAATGATTGAATTTAAGTTTTGAGTTGCACTGCGCAGCACCAGTGTAATTCCTCGCACAGCAGATAAGGCAGCCGAGTAGTGTAAGTCGAATATCAGTAGTGGACTTATCGTTTTGCTGAGTAAGACCCCCTGTGGGTAAACCAAGTTACCCGGCAGATTGCTTTACCTTAGGTAGGGTGGTCATTAAGCAAGGCATTGTGCCACCCCTAATTCAACCCCTCTCCCTATTTGAAGTACCCCTTCTTGTGGTGATAGCAAAGCAACGTATTTTTCTCTCAAATTAAACTAAAACGCAATAGGTACCTACTTAGTTCACTGGGAAGAATAAACAAGTATGACCTAAGTACCTATACTTAGACGTAAACTAGGTAATGTACACAAATTACCTACACCGCGGATTTCTCACCTTGAATTAGAATTAATAGTAATAGCTATTATGTAAGCTAAACAGCTACTTCTCGACGTCCATCACCACAGAGGTCGTTTCCTGCCCCCAGCTTTGCTTTGCACCCCATGCACTGTATCTTGAAGCCAACCAAAATGGTAATGGAGTTGTGGTTTTAATACCAAATTATTTAACTCTGGATTAAAATCAAGTTTAAAACATAGATTTCACTAAGTATAATATTGTTATAGTTATGTCCAAAGTTTTGAACTCCATTACCATTTTCACTTCGCAATAAGGTTGCTGACCACGAACTACTTCAATTCAAAGTTACATTCAATTACATTCAAATTATTTGAGCAGTTCTGATGTATATACAAATACCTAATATCTAGACTTTTCTGTGTGGTGGTAGGCAGTGGGGTAGGTAGAAAAGCTCAAGAGCAAAGGGTTAGGTAGGTATTCAGTATCGTGGTAGGTAACTGCGATTCGGTGTCATAAAGAAATGCGCTTATCATAGGGCACGAGGTATTCAGCAATTCCAATTATACCTCTTATGAAATAGTTGACGACGGCGGTGTCGATTTCGAAGCCGCAGTATCCCTGGGATGCCATGGCCGATTGGAATTTTTGTTAGGCTGTGGCTTCTTGAGAGAGAATAGCGTAGCGAACCACAGACAAATACGATTGCCAAATAAACAGCGCTACCATTTGGTGTTCGGAGCCCCTAGTCCGAGTTTCGAGAAGCTCGCACTTTTTGTATGGAGAAAAATAGTTTGCAAATCTCCCGCTAGAGGCGCTTATCAGGCTTTCATACAAAATATCTCGCAAGTCGCTTCAGAATCAGAATCAGAATCAAATTTATTCATAATTATAGAAAATTATAAGTCCAAAAATACAGAAATTAATAAATATAAATTAAATTAAAAGATGTACATAGTTTGTACACATTTAAAAACAAACTTATAAGTAGGTAGGTAAATACATAGACTCGTAATCATATCATTAATAATTAAGTTATCCACTTTATAAATTAAAATATTCCTCTACACTATAGAACGCCTTTTCGAGGAGCCAAGATTTTAGTTTTTTTTAAACAAGCTAGACTAGGCGCAGCTTTGGCAACGTCCGGCAGGCGATTATAAATCGGGGGCCCCATCACATGTGTGAGTTTATCCGACCTGGCCAGTCTATGGGTAGCGGCGGCGAGTTTCTTTGCTCCGCGGGTGTTGTAGAGGCGAGTGTGTTCTTCATCACGAGTCCTGAACGTTCCCTGATTTTGCCAGACGTATACAGCCACCTGGTAGATATGCGTTTCGATTAACAAAACAAAACTCAGACTACGGGCTCTGTAGGGCTTTCTGATTCATTCGGAAAGCCTTGTCGGATTGATATCGGAAACTTTAGGTGATTTTAAATTCGATATTTGAAATCTTTCTTTCTGCCATCATCAGTATTTCCTGAATGATTTAGCTTTTTTCAAGAAAAGAGTGAATAGGTAGATTACAGCTAGGCGTGCTCCATCTTAGTCTGCAGCTACACTTACCATCAGGTGTGGTGGCAGCCAAATCCTTAGATACAGCTCATAAAAAAAAGCTTAGCAATTGTGGCTTAGTTTAGCAAAAAATGTGTATATAGTAGGTGCCAAATAACACCGCAATACAGGTCATTCACTTCAAAACGATGCCGCAAAAATCAATTTATGAATGGTAAACAAACAGTACTACGAGATTCGAGCGATTACCGTCTTAGCGACAGGTTTGTATGGAAAGCGACAGAATTAGCCATTCATAAATAAAATTTTGCGACATCGTTTTGAAGGTGGGTGAATGACCTGTATTGCGGTGTTATTTGGCACCTACTATAGCTCAACTGGTCCAAATCACTAGCAATCGAAGCGTGCTGAAGACACTGGTTGCATTGCCGCCAAGTGGAAGGCAGGCGGCCTCTGCCTCTGCGAAGTTACCAAGCTATTAAATTATATAAAGGGTCGATATTTATTTATTAGTATAACTTGCCCGCTTAATTGTAACCAGCTGGGGCCTTATTCCCTATGACCAATGCAAGCGCGTTACACAGCACGACAAGACAGGGGCGTGAAATCGCCTAAAACCGTATTCCCTATGCCATAATGTCATTCCTTACTGTGACGTCACGGCGTTTGGGGCACGATTTGAACTGTCAAATGAACACGCTCGCTGCCTAGCGTGATAGGGTACAGATTAGTGTGTTCCTGATAAAGTTAGTATGGCGCGGCTCGTTTCTTTTGCACTTCTTTTGAGGTTATGTCATTGTGACAGTAGGTACCTACCTTGAAAGTTGTTTATCAACAAAGAAAATTCAATCTACGTGGTTTAAAATAAAAGGCGTGAAAAACAATATTTAAGTAGTGATAAATGGATGTAGCATTAAATTACTCAATCATTCATCACGATAGACTCGAGGCATTGATTATTCAAAGTCTAGTTATGTTAGTTTAGTTGTTATTTCAATTCATTGTGCTGAAGGAAACACACATGTTTTGGCGAAGATGTTGATTGGATTTATTTGCAGAATGCAAGCAAGTACCTGCACAAAGGCCAGCTCAGCCTAGGTAACAGCTTTGGCTGAGCCATGCAGGCCCATCCGACAATGGCTGCGGGGATAAGCAGCACCCTACAAGGCCGCGTAAATTAAGTATTTGTAAATAAATAAAACAATCTTTCTTTTATTTCTGTTTATAATTTATTAATAAAATCACAATAATTTCCTTCTACCCGATGTACCTACTGACGACACTGTTAGGACCGCGGGAAGTCCATGGACTTCACAGGCATAGAGGAGTGACCTGGGGGTGCCTAGGATTTGTTGTTCTTGAGAGGCTACGCCCTCGCATTCCAGGACTACCTACGTGGACAGCTGATTCTTCTTCGGACAGGCAGCCTCTGCAGAGTGGGCTGTCTGTGGCTCCAATGTTGTAGAGATGTTTGTTCAGTGGACAGTGACCTGTTATGGTCTCCACGATGGTTCTAAGGTTTCTATGTAGGTTTAGACACCATCCTGCTTACAAAGATCCCAAGGAGGAAAGAATATAATTCTTTGCTAACCCTGTAGTACCTCACAAACAATAATTTAGGGTCCATTGCAAGAGGGTCCGCAGAATCCCTCAGTAGCTGCCTGCTGATGCTGGTATTTTGTTGGCGCCAACGTCTTACGCGTTGTCTTCGCAGAAGAATATCCATTGAATTTGCTTTTTCAAAGATAGGTAATAAATAAGTTCGGCTATGGTATGTCAACAAACAATCAAACAAAATTATTCGTTCCGAAACTAGTCAAACATGACTTGAATGTCATTTATTATCAATAGTTTTGGGCTCTTAATTTTTCAAATCACTCTAAAATATAGTAAATTGAATAATTTGATGGTTGAAAAATCTTATAATTATAGATATTTATTACTTGAGTTGAAAATTGGGAACTAAAAATAATCCTACTAATTTATTAGTAAACAGATAATTTTCCGAGTGGAAGTTTTTAAACGAATCATGTGAAATAAAATACGAGGCATAGACAACTAGTCTTGTGGCATACAGAATACCATTTTTCGGTTCCACAACCAAGGCGTGTTTAGGTTACGATCACGGTGTGACGTCACACGGTTACGGCAAGGAATCTCCTATGTCATAGGGAATAATGCCCCTGGTTGACCGAGCTTTGCTCGGTATTTTTTAGTATTTATTTTTATGTACATAACATATGCAGTACTTATTTAGCTAGAAAAGGTTCTATGCTCAACACTCATTATTCGCCAATAGATGTCGGGAAGTCACATTTTTTACAGACTTCAAAAAAGGAGGAGGTTCTCAATTCGGTTGTATTTTTTTTATATGTATGCTTCCAGGTTGGTCCCGAACTGCCATCATCATCATCATTTGATGATGAAGGCGTATCAAATTGAAGTCGGTTTTTCCAGTTTTATTTAAACTTATAAATTATTCTGTTTAAGTGTTTACTTGAAAACACGAATAAAACGACATTTTCTGAAAATGAGTCCTAGCTAGATCGATTTATTGCCCCCAAAATCCTCTGTATACTAAATTTAATGAAAATCGTTGGAGCCGTTTCCGAGATTCAGAGATAAATAAATAAATATACAAGAATTGCTCGTTTAAAGGTAATTTGATAGATAAATGTAGAAATAAGTAAGAGTTTTATTATAATTGCTTTCCGCTTCCGCTCTATCACAATGCTCTGCCTCGAAGGATCCCACGCGCGTCATCATCTTCAGGAATGAGCGATATAGCGCCAATGCTGGCTTTAAATTCAGTCCAGGGCGCCAAGGACGGGCATTTATTAGATTTTTATTTTATTGGTATTCCGTGTATTTTTCAAATGAATTTTTAAATTAATAGTCGTACGGAAGAATCCTATCTTTTTTTATCAATATTTTACGGCAAGTTTACGCCGAGTTTTTTTTATTATGCGAGACCAGAATAGGCATGAATGGTTTCAAGTTTCTTAGAATAGGTATAAGATCCTGCTTGAGAGCAGTATATCCATAAACCTGTTGATTGTATTTAGCAATCCTTGCATTTTCAATAACCATATTAGGTAAATTTTTAGGATCCTATAATAAGTATTTCATCTAATGTAATAAAATAAAAGTCAAGCAAAATGTTCTTACTAAGCTTACAGCCGACTCAGGGACGTCATTTAATCATTAGTGTAGTAGTAGGTATTACTTACTATTATGTAGGCGTTTACATCTATTGAAGATGTAAACGTCAGGATGCAACATATACCTCTACACTTAACGGGACACTGTAGTGCCTGGGGCAATGTTTAGATGGAGTAGGCCCAGCACCTATACAATCCTCTTAGCCTAGTCAGCCATATCCACAGGAAAGACATCGTCAATACGTGCGGAGCTGACTAAGCCAAGTGTCAAGGTGTTTTATTACTTACTAAAATAAAATAAATAATGATAATTAGTTTTAGTGGTGAGAGTGGTGAGAGATGTCAATACGCGTTTCTTATCTTATAATGTACGTCTCTGAGTGCGACTGCTAGCTAAAGAGTAACAATTACTCGTTCAATTAAAACATCTATTTATTTGAATGGGCCGTCTGATACTTGATGTCGAACATAAATCTGCCAGCAATCTTTTGTCTATGTCCTATTGAAGAAGATTATTATCTTGTAAAATAATGATAAATACCTTTTACCATGGAGAATTTAAGTTAAAATCTTTCTTCTAAATATATAAAACACTTTTGAAGCTGACTGACAATCAACGCACAGCCTAAACTATAGATAAGCCCTAGAGGTATGGAATTTGGAGGGTAGCATCCTTATATTTATATATAGTAAAGATAAAAACAAGTAACACACTTAGATCAAAACATTTAGGAACACAATACATTAGGGAACAGTAGGGAGTGACTTCATTGTATGGTCGCAGGAATGAAATTTTGTGTTTACAACAATAGTGAAGTCAGGCATCCATGTTGGCACATAGTCTTGACCCCACACTAGGATACCCTGTGTCGTGTAAGGATACACTAAGAAAGAACTTTTGAAAAGTCACACTTAAAGGGTCTAGAATGCGAGCAACGCCGCGGACGACAGGTAGTTCAGTCTAATTTACCAAGAAGAAGTTTTATGACGAAAGTGGCTAGCTACCCAAAACACAGGTTCGCCTAGGGTAGCGTTCTTTACTTATTTTGTTATTTTGTTTGGCCTGCACCCTTATTGTGTAACTTGAAATCCATTACCACCGGTCGACTCTGTCAGAATTTTTTCGGTATCGTATACAAAACAAATACGAAAGTGACAGTTGAAGTCCAGTCTAGGTTTCAAATGTCAAAAACGAAGCCGATGTCGATTACCACTGAACTTACACAATAAGGCTGCTGTACTTACCTAATAGTCAGCCTGTTTAGAATTAATTTAGTACCTAATCATTTTTGATTGTTTTATCTGCGTACTAGCTGAAACCCGCGACTTCGTTCGCGTCCCGTTGGATCCCGTTAGTTTTCCGGGATAAAAAGCATCCTATGTTACTTCTAATACCTCCAAGAATATGTGGACAAAGTTTCATGATGATCGGTTAAGTAGTTTTCGCGTGAAAGCGTAACAAACAAACTTACATTCACATTTATAATATTAGCATCTGCGTATGGTAAAGAAAAGAAACTTAAACGTGAACGACCGGGTTTGAACCCACGTCCTTAAGATTGGAAGGCGCAGGTTGATAGGTAACTATGAAAGCCAAAAGGTTTTAATTGCTATGGGATTTCCTGAACTATTAATAGACATTACGAAGTATGTAAGCAAGGTGGGTTTAGTAATTTGACTCCTAAAATTGACAGCCAATTTTAATCTTGTTAATTATAGAAAAGTACTAGTCCTAGGGGTAATGTACCTTCATCATCATCATCATCACTATGTCACCGATGTCTACGGGGAATATAAGGTACACAGTTTTTATCTTCTTCTAAATATAAATCTCCTTTGAAGCTGACTGACAATCAACGCACAGCCTAAACTAATAAGTTTTAAAGGTATGAAATTTAGAGGGTAGTAAGTATCCTTATATTGTAGGGGAGCACTAAGAAAGGAATTTTGAAAAGTAACACTTTAAAGGGTCTAAAACGCGAGTAATGCCGCGGGCGACGGCTAGTACTATGATAAACAAGTCCTTTTATACAATGGAATGATGGAACAAGCCTACCTAAGTGGTAACCACCTATAACGATGCATTGCCTTACTGATCACGTCCACTTTAGAAGTGCCCTGTGACGGTGCCTGTAATTGCACCAACAATACCAAATCGGAACACAGCAATGCGAGCATAATTGCTTAGCGGCAGAAATAGGTACGAAATAAGTTTGTTTTGAGGCCGTATTTTCTGAAAAGCTCTATTATTTTTTTTAACCTACCATATTTGCTCTTTATATTGGCCACGCATGACAGACAGACGTACCTGAGTAAAAACCGATAGGGCACGATCGACAGAGAGCCGTCAAGGGTGTGGCAGGGTATTTACAACAAGTACATATACATACATTCTGTGATATGCTTTTTATTTTTTATAGCTATTTGCCGTGCTATCACGCGGACAAGTTTTCACTGGATTATGAGTCCAATGTTTAAGTACAGTCAAAAAGTCATGCTTTTTAAAATCGAAGTAAACACAGATAAAATATATAAATCATTTTTAGTACTAAATCATTTCTAATACTTTTTTAATACTGATAAAGTATATTTACTTAGTTAGTAGGTACTTAGTACTAGTTAAAGTTACGTACTCAGTAAGTACTGATAGTTAAAGGTTTAACTTTTGCAAGAGTTTAGGTAGATCCTGAAACATATTTGGACAATCCATTGTTAATAAACTTACCTATATTGCTGGCTGTACGTAATAAAAAATACATAAAGGTTCTTAAACGGCGACTACATAATAGCCAGCGTTGCCAGACGTCCCCATTTTTAAATCAAAATTAAATGTACCGCGCGGGACAGGCTCAGTCCCGCTTTTCGGGGATAACTCGACCATGCGTCCAGCGTGCTCACTGTGCTGAGGAAGCGCGGGCGAGTGGCACAGATACCTAGGGTAAATCTGATTTAAAATATCATATTTCCTATCTATTGTCACGTAAACATAATTTGAACTCAGATAAAAAGATAAATATTAAAAAAAATCTGATTATATGCATTTTTTACTATGCCCCACTTTTTAGCTTTCGACCAGAGAATCCCACTTTTTCACTCAAAAAATTCCAAAATCCCGACTTGGCAGAAAAAAAAACTGGCAACGCTGATAATAGCCAGCCGGTAGACTGATGGGAGTCAACTTCATGAAGTTCGCAGAAGTCAGTGGAAATCTATGCGGTTGGCCTATATCCAACAATGGCTGATAACGGAGAAATTAGATACAAACTGTAGCCGATAGGAGCGTGGAGTGGTGAAAAGGTCGTGGGGTTTTAAAACACTTTTTTTGAGGAATTTTGGAGAGGTACCGGGCGATTGCGCGTAGACACGGCCGAGTACGTTCGCGGTTCACAATCCAACTGCTTGACCGTCTCTGCGCACAAACGCGGGTAGTTTCACTTTATTTTGAAAATAAGGTAAGTAGGTAGGTACAAACATTTCGTAAAACTTAATTCTACAATATAATATTTTTAGTAGGTATTTCAGGTTCGCGAGGCGCGTCGTCTACATTCTCCGCCGTGTCACGTCAGGGACACTCATTAACAACAGGAAGTAGTGCCAAGCGAGTTACAGGTCGGATAAACACTCCATACTTGGTCTTTGTTTCCACAGCGCACCATACGCTTTTCGGGTCCAGGCAATGATACCTCCACGGCGCCTTTCAACCAAAATGTATTTCTTGCGATTGCGCATATCAGCTGTTGCTACTCGTTGACGTATCCGAAGTATGCTCCACTCATCAAGGTAGGTACGACGGCGTCGTTTTCTGTAGAAGTTTCGTTGTAGAAGTTTATTGTTTCTCAATAAATTTATTTTTGTAGAAACTGTTTGCATCTTTGCGTAGCAAGTTAACAATCTTTCTGTTCGCTGAAATGATTCTGCCATTTCTTTTCTACAAGTATTTTCTACGAAAAATAGAACGGGAGCAGCACAGAAGCGAGGCCACAATGAAAACTTCTCAGGATCCGGAACAGGTAAGCTACTGGGCTCAACTTCATGTACAGGGGGGGGTACCATTTCTAAGGTTTTGTTATTAATCTTTCTTTTTTCTTTTCCAGGTGCAGATGTCATCCGGGAGGTGTCCGTCTCATACAGGAAACTAGGAACGTGGAACCATTCACATTCTTTGTATAAATTTAAGTTCATATTTTTTATTTTGTTTGACTGGATGTAGTGCCATTTATGTACTTTACTCAAGTCGTCGATTACACTCTGTCTTTCTGTGACCAACGTTTTGTAATTTCTTATATCATTTTTTGTCCAGTACGATACAGTCTTCGGTTGTAAACGACGTCGTTCCTTTTGTGTTGCACCAGAATAGGTATCAATCGATGCAGGTTTTATCTTCGCATTATATATACCTACGCGCCAGTAGGCTATAGCTGCGTATGCGATGGGCGATGCGTCATGCAATTTATTTGTTTTGATTGAAGTTGAACTTGATTTTATTTGATGTTTAGAACTTTCTTTGTTTGAAACGTGCTTTGAGGGACAAGGGTACCATCTGGGTATGAGGATAGGATCTTTTATTTCTTGAAGTTGAGAAATCCAATCTCTAAAAATCTCGAACCATTTTATAGGTATCTGTAGGTATGTTGACATCTTCTCAGGAATGTTCGTGAGTGTGTGAGGGGGAGATGCATCAGCTGTGGCTCCGCAGGCGCCTGTGCGCGCGGCCACCAGTGGGTAGGAGGTGGTGGCGGCGCGGGAGCAGGCGTGGCGGGGCAGGCAGCTGGACGCGGGGGCAGGGGGGCGCCTCAGCTGTTCCACCGTTAACAATGCACACTTACATGTAGAACATTGATGCTTTGAAGGGCAAATACCATGCACACACCAACCTAGTGGTGTTAGTGTGGCGTAAGGTTCACTTTTACACAATTTTTGTAACGGTAAATTAAGTTCATTTATTTTTATTGCACTTAATTCGAATGAGTCATTGTTTATATCAAAATTTGTTGTTTTACACTTTATAAGTTCACTTTGACACATCGGTTCTGAGTCCAACGCACTACGAACACACAAAGTTTGTTTTTGTTCATGATTGCTCACGGAAACCACTTTTGACAATGCATATGATTTTGAATCGTTCATCACTGAGCAGTCAATGTTCACATTTTCTACCTTTTGATCACTGGTTAGCACACAGAAGTCAATGTTGTTGAATGTTTTTTCACTGTTTTCACTTTTAGCACTGTTTGCACTGGCTTTGAGTTTCCAGTGCAGAAGACGGTGATGAGGTAGGCCACACTCATCCACAGAACAGGAAGCTACAGAGCATGTATCGCAACTGTGAGTAGCGAGTAGGCATTTATGACACAGGTTGTTGACCCGCACGAAGCGCCATCGGTCTTTTGTTAAAGCTCGCATAAATCGCACACACTCAGATAATTGATGACTGCTGATCTTACAGAACTTGCAATTTATTTTCTTATCACTCTTAGCGCTGAATGGACTTGAGTGTATTCTGCGGTCTTCGGGTTTCTTGCGGTAATCTGATTGACTTTGTAAGTAGGTCAAACCTGCAGCTGATATTTTGTTTGCTTCACTGCATAAAAATTCGGCCAGCACTTCTAACTTACCCTTTTCTGTGTTGCAGTTCATGCTGTAATAGTCGGCCCACTTATTAATGAGAGGACTAGGACACTTTGTGAGCACTGTGGACACCAGTTCAGGACTTCGTAGGTAATCAGTTTGTTTCACTGCTTTTGCTGCGGCCACGAAATTCTTGATTTTTATTGAAAATGACACAATTTCGTGGTGGTAGTTTAGTGGTAGTGGTGGTATTTTCTTGATTTGATATGTAATTTTGTGTATTATTGTTTCAGGTCTACCGTAGCGGAGTTCCAGCGCTTCAATGATGGTTTGCGGAGCCGTGGTCACGATGAGAAGTGAAGAAACTGTTTCTTTCGCTTCTCCCTTTAAAGACTTGCGTAATCTCCACATATTTTCAGCATCACTGTACATACAAACTTTTGTTGTTTCATCGTAAGCTAGTTTGTACGCCAGCCACTCAAGAGGATCTCCGTAGAACTGAGGTAAGTCTTTTGAAGTAGCAAATCTTGAGATTAATTGTTTATTTTGCAGGTTCGACTCGTGGATAGCACTAACGAGGTCTCGCATCTTCATGCTGGCCGCGTCGCAGCCACCGCCAGCGTCGCGTCGTCGTCGGCCGCCACCATCGTCACCGCGGATCACGTTCGCGCCACAAGTTTTTATGGCTTCATGGCGACTTTTATAATCGTTTTCTATAGCTGATAGCTTTCTGTCGAATTCAGCGTTCATCTCAATGGATTTTAATTCGAGTTCAGCTAACTTTTTCGCCGCTTCAAACTCAAGTTGCTTTTTCTTTGCTTCAATTGACTTGGCGGTTGGTGAGCTGGAATGTTGCAGTATTTTCGACTTGTCGTCGCGTGCCGGTTCTTCTCGCATCTTGAGTTCCTCCTTTTTCCATGAACTACGTGTCCGCACTGTCATTGTAAAATGGCGGCTGGGTAGCGGTGGAGTGTTGAACATTTTTATGCGACTGTTTCACAGGTTCCACGTATAATCCGCTCGAAGGACTTTGTAGCCGATAGGAGCGTGGAGTGGTGAAAAGGTCGTGGGGTTTTAAAACACTTTTTTTTGAGGAATATTGGAGAGGTACCGGGCGATTGCGCGTAGACACGGCCGAGTACGTTCGCGGTTCACAATCCAACTGCTTGGCTGTCTCTGCGCGCAAACGCGGGTAGTTCCGCTTTATTTTGAAAATAAGGTAAGTAGGTAGGTACAAACATTTCGTAAGACTTAATTCTACAATATAATATTTTAGTAGGTATTTCAGGTTCGCGAGGCGCGTCGTCTACACAAACTAAATCCCTAATTTAACTTTCTTATAAAACGTTCAATAAGCGCGTTTTAATGCGCGTTGCATGTCTACATTGTCTACGCCGCCGTAGCAGTTTCGTAGAGCCAAAACATATTTACGTAGCATAGCAGCATGGCTCCTGCCCCCTGATTGTTTGATTCTGATACCATGAGTTTGATAAATATAAATCCAAATGATAGTTTAGCGGCCGGTTAGCATCAATACTGACGATTTCTAAGTAAATTCATCCCTATTTCCTAGATTAAACTAATGCGTTAGATAATCCGGGGACAGGGGTTTTTAATTTGTGATAAGGACGAATAATGCCAATTACATTTGTAAAACATTTAAGTATGAACTACATTACAGACTATAATCTCACTTATAGTTCTACAACTTTTCAGTGGCTTCCGCAGCTTTTGAATGCTTTAACAATTCCAAAACCAAAACGTATAAAAATATCGCAATTGCCTCCCATATGTAATTACTGGAATTGAATCCATAAATAGTTGTACTTAAAGTTTCATTTCCCTAGTATTTTTCTTACTATACAGTGCCCTTGAGTGGTTTGTACCTCCTAGTGCTTTCGTTCTTGCAGGCAGTCAGTTGCGTGGGAGGCGCGACGGAGAGCACACGTCTCGCGAACTACTATTTACTACGATAAGTTATTTGAGTCACTTAGTGGTTGTGGTTACGGACTTTTGTGGGTGAAAGGGGGCTTATGGCAGGTGAGTTTTTTTTAATATTTTTTTTTTTTGGTGAAAAATAAGTTTTATTATAATGCGTTCAGTAAATCAATCATGATAAGTAAATAAAACCATTCAATAAAAATACTTTTTGAAAGTATGTACACGTAATTAATTTACGTGATTCTTTACTGTACTAAAAAGATTAGCGTTACCGATCGTGGGTTCGAATCCCACATTAATTCGTAGCTTTTAGGATAGTATATTTTTAAGATAAATTTTATACATACGTCTACATTTTACTGTATTTGTAGTTGTGGTATCAACTAGTGATTACTAACCTCAGAATACAATATTCTGACAGAATACAATATAACAGAATACAATATTCTGACATACTTTTGAAATATAAAAAAACTTAATTCGTAACGTACAGTAAAACGTGTAGTTCGTAAAACTTAGTAAAAGTGTTGTCTTGTGAATACTTACTTAAAAAACATAAATTAGTTTTTGTTTTGCTAAGCAAGCTTGAATTCTTCCACACGTGCAAAGCTAGGGGCAGAAGCTAGTAAAATCAAAAACTGACATTTGCAATTACAAAACGAGGAGATAGAGATATCGAATTAAAACTTCGAAGTTAGTTCAAAGTTTTATCTCTAGAGCTTAAAGTAACCGCTGAAGTATCAGCAAATGGAAAAATCAATCTACTACGAGATTTATCTACTTTTGACATCGACAGTACTAACAGTCGATGTTTGAGAAGGGTAGGGATAAATAAATCCCACTACTAAAAAAAATAAAATAAAAAAAAAACTTTATTGAGGACAGGTACAACTTACAGTTACGTAAGGACAGACAAAGTCCTGCAAACGGCGGTCTTATCGTTTAATACGATTTCTTCCAGACAACCTTTACTTATTATCTAAACTAATTTAACTAAAAACTAAAGCTACTTCAAAATAGCAGCATCAAATTTTGACAAGAGCATTTGAGCCTACAACGACGTGTTCGAGCGGGTTGGGTATACTACTATTATAACTGTCAAAGTTACTGTTTCCTAGGATGTTTTTAGATGTCTGTGTTTCAATCACGCTGCAACTATTGCTCCAGTTTGGATGAAACTTGGAATAAGTATAATACCTATATATTGTTCGTAACCTGGATTAGCACATAGGCTATTTATTATCCCGGAAATACAACAGGGTCAAACGAGACGCGGATGAAGTCGCGGACGGAAGCTAGTATATAAATTAAGTATACTGTATATCTATCCAAATTACAAAATGTTTATTTAGCTGCGAAATCCAAACTAGGGAAATTCATATTGGTCTTCTAAAGCTGAGCTAAAATTCGTCCTTGGAACTAAATAAAATGATTGCAAAATCTGTTGTCATCTCTTTTCGTTGTTATGCAAGTGACAATGAAGGAGCATTTTTAAAGGCACGCTAAAATGACAGTTGAATATGAATAACAGCTGCGGGCCTAAGATGCGCACTGCGAGATATTTGTCATGTCGTTCTGTCAAAATGTAAGCATTTTGCACCAGTTTAAGAACTATTACATTATCTGTGGTAATGTTGTCGAGAAACCGCGCCTTTGAATTTTCAACTTTTGACATTTCTGCATGACTATTATCTCGTCCCCAGAGAGGTACGACGACGACTAAGAAGTGTCAAAAGTGTACATTATGGCGCGTTTTGTCGACACCATTAGGTACCACAGATAATGCAATAGTTCCTAAACTGGTACAAAATGCTTACATTTTGACAGAACGACATGACAAATATCTCGCGGCGCGCATCTTAGGCCCGCAGGTGAGATTGTGGTCAAACGGTTGCCTATATTGTATGTAAAATAAAAAGAAAAAAAAGGGGGTAGGCGTTTAAGCCTGTGTCTTGGGCCTCAAGAATCCGAGTTAACTAATAGCTAAGTTAACTGAATCTATCTCGATAGTACATATAAAGACGTGGAGCCACGGTATGGGCAATAGTGCATGTCCGTGGTCAAAGCTCTAATGTGTCTAGTCTTAAACGTTTAGGGTGGTGACACAACGTTAGAAATGTTTATTGTAGATTTCACAATTATTAACCAAGCGAGTGAAAATTATCTAGCAATCCAAAAATATTTCAAATTTTCTTGTGATAGTTTTTGAGATAAGTAAATAATACATAAAAGGTTAAATTCATATAACCAATATAAAGTGACTTCCATTTGTTAGTTTCAATAACTTCATTGTAGGAATAAATAGATATTGGAGAGGTCAATACATAAATAAATATTTTAATCATTGACATTTGACACAATGCCCTAAGTAGGTAGATAATGTTTTAGTAAGATAAGACAAAGAATATGTAATACGTAGATCCTACGTAAGAAGAAGCGGGACCGCCATTCTATCAAAATTACACACTGAAAATCTCGTTTTGTATGAAACGTGATTCAAATGACCCCCGTTTCATACATCGTTCGTTTTTCGGAAGCACGAGTCCAGTTCGAGAGTTTGTATAAGATAAGAAATTAGTTTTTTTTTTGCAAAATTATTGTGACAGAGTTCGACGTGAATTTTAAACATTAGGGTAACCCTAGTGCTTGTATTCATATTGGCTTCCATTAGTAGAAGGTTCCATTAGTAGAAGGTTCCATTACAGTTAAAATGGCAGTTAAATCTAAATATTTCATAAAGCCTTGGTAAAGCCGCTATAAAATGACAGAGCTACAAATGCGGATCTAAAAATTCACCATCGTTATCAAATCTGTTTGAAGTAAGTCTAAAAAGAGATATTGACTCGGCGGTTGACAATAAACTATTAAAAAAAAAGAAAAGTAAAACGTCAAAAATTAACGGGAATAGTCACGTGACTTATCGTCTGCTGTCATTTTGGCATAACTTTTGATTTGTTTTCTATTCTCTAGCGATTATTGCCAACTTGACTAAAGAAACTGTAGGGTACCACTACCGTTCCCATCAGTGAGGTTACTCAACAAAAGGTTATAAAATGACACAGTTTCTGTCAAAATCTACATCCTGGGGCATTATTCTGTATGACTTAGGAGATTCCTTGCCGTAACCGTATGACGTCACCGTAAGGAATGACATTTATGGCATAGGAAATACGGCATAGGCATAGGGCGATTTCACGCCGCTGCGCTGTCTTGTCGTGCTGCGTAACGCGCTTGTATTGGTCATAGTGAATAAGGCCCCTGTCTAGTTTAGAATGATGGTGTTCAAAAGTACTGAAAAAAGAATGTGCTGAAAGTGCAGATTATAAAAACAAGCAATAGATGCAGTTTTATAAAAAAAATTGATTTACTTTTGACAGCGAAATAAACTACAAATTATGTAAATAAATATTATAGTATAAAAATCTGAGTTTTGCAAATCGAAACATGAGCTAGTTTGAACACAATGGAGTAATCACGTTCAGCCGGATGCGATATTCAATACCTGTCAATAGGTATCAAGCTTCCGGTGCCTTTGGGACGTTTTATAGCCAATCAGCATGTCTTATTCAAATATAGCAATATTTATATTGTGAAAATTATCTTATTTGTGTTTATTGATTTAATAATCAAAAGAAAAGGAAGTTCTCAATTCAGTTGTATTTTTTGATTTGTTGTTACGGGTCACTATTAGCTTACTATTAGTAGGTGCTTGGGACATTTTTTTTAGTTCGTGTTTCTTACAAAAACCGCATTTAAGTCAGACCCGTACTTTTTACATAATTACAGTTTGAAACATTTAATTCATCCCAATCCCATCTGATGATGACCTGTAATGATGAAAAAAAAAGTAAGGAGATTCGGGTTTTTACATATAAGTAAAATAGTTGCTCAACTGACTTGTAGGATTGATGAGGTCGGATTTACATTTTATATTTACCTACATAGATAAACGAGAGGATTGTAAATACGACCATTATTTTAATGAAATAACAAATATGTCCCATCCCTATTCTATTCATAGGTTCCTGGCGATAGGGTTACAGCATCTATCACGATCGTTGAGACATTTCTATCGCTAATGGACATCTTCATTGTTGATTGGTAGCCCGGCACTCTGCTTTCATTACCGCTTGATTTTAAGAGGTTTTTTTTCCTGTTAGTTGCTATGTGATAATGTTGCTATTAAAACAGCTGGACTACCCGCTAGAGCCTTAAGTTGGCCATGATATCATAGTTAGAAAAAAAAATGGAATTGAAAAATCGGTGACTTAACACATTTTCGATATTTTTTTCGTGACTATCTTAGGTCACCGATCTTTGTTTTTTTTGGTTCAGTTCTCAAACTAGTAATATTCATACATATCCAAAAATAAATGACACTTATTGCTATAAAACATAAGTATTCTTTATTCTTTTATATTTATTTATTGGAACAATAAATGCTTATAAGTAAGTACTTAAGTATTACTAGATATCGTACCTGCTTCACCTAAAAGCTTCAACAGTTTGAATGAACTTTACTCGGGAAAATCGCTCTTAGAACTAAGTAGTAAGTAAATAAATACTTACTTAATTGTTTTCACAGGTAAGCATTAAGCAGGTAAGTACCGCAATAAAGGAATGCACTCTAAACAATAATGCAGCCAAATGCAATATTCTAACCGCATTATGAACGACTGAGTGCTTTTAAATTGTCCGGTTTGCGACGCTAATGTCTTGAATACCGTCTCGAATACTTTCTTATTTTGTCCTCGGGATGCTAGGACTATTAGTTATTCGCTAGGGGGACTATTAGTTATTTATAATTAAAAAATATATTGAGCTTTACCCACAAGCTTTTTATATTTATTATACGATTTTTGAATATAAACTTTTGCAGAGTTACGCAATCACTATGTACCTACTAGTATAGTGTTATTATGATCTGTGGCCATAACAATGTGTAGGTACGCGATCAACATATGAACTACATACATAGGTGAAGTGTCAAAACTCGTGTCATTTTCTAAACTCCAGTGCATTTTACGACCGGTATATAAGTTTGAGAAACGTAGATACCACAACAGCCAACAGTCTCATTAGTAAGCTTTTGGGACTATCCACAACGTGCTTTTCGACTTTGCTTTTTATAGGTAAGGCTGGAAGCACATTGAGTTTCCCAGATATATCGTATAGTACATTACTGCAGCGGCCTGCAACAGAGGCAATGAGAGAAGAACTTGTAAATGTGGGCCGAGTCGAAGACGAGGCACACATACGTGAGTCCACCATTGCCTAGTTGTGGCCAAGGCTTGTATAGTAAGTACTTTTCTCAAATAATGCGCGGAAATTAAAACTAAGTACCTAGGCAAACTTTTTAGTTGAAAATACAATTACTTTTCAAAATCAATAATGAACAACGAAGTGTTCATTTGTTTTTTTTTCCAATAATAAGCTTTCTATTTGAAAGCCTGTTCGAAATTTGAATAAAACCTTTGATAAGTTACCTCCTTGGTTGCCATGTTATGAAGTAAAAGATCGTTCCATTTCGAAATTACACGGCAGAAATGAGTTTTGTATGTAACTTATTTGGCCGCTAAACACGCCAGCAATGGATTTTCATACATTTTTATCTGGCCGCTGCTCGCATGTATTTGGCCAGTACTACATTTTCGATTTATCTCGAAGAAGGTTGGTTGTCAAAATAATGTTCTAATTTCCAAGCATGATTGGGAAAATAAATATTATGTAAATTAATATGGTACTTAACTGAGAATATAATTTCTATAGCCGATCTATCAGTGCAGCGCCAAGTTTATTTACCACAGCAAAGTCGGTGGTCGTCACAGCTCTTTACGAGCTCAAAGACAAGCTGCTTCACAGATTGTTGACTGGAACTTTAATCACTACTTTAATGAAGACGGTATTACGGTACAGTCAGCATTATAAGTTGATAGCACAGTTTCTAAATTAGGTAATGCATGTCATGCGGAGGGAAGAAAGCCATATTACGAGAAGAGCTAGACATGAATGTGGACGGATGTAGAAGTAGAGGTAGGCCAAAGAAAAGATGGATGGACTGTGTAAAAGAATTTAAGAAAGGAGTGAACATCGAGATGACGGCTGATAGAGGAGAGTAGAAGACGAAGACATGTTGTACCGACACTACTTAGCGTGGGACAAGGGTAGGAAGATGATGGTAAACAAAATTAAATTATTATTAGCTCAAAAGGCGACTGCAGATCGGAAGTCGGAGTGTTAAATGAATACTTTTCAGAATCTTTGCTTTTGAAAATATATTTTTTTAAATCAATTTTTCTATCATATTTACACTTCTCTTTACGGAAAAAATTGTATGGCTATCTTTACAAACTGGGGTGAATCACTTTTAAAATTTAGTAAAATATTTTAGTTTCCCTAGTAGAAGCTTAACTTAGTTTGGGACTAAAAACCGATGTCATATAATTATGTTGTCCATAACATGAATACATTTCTTTTGTCTTTACTCATTGCTAGATATTTTTACTAGGTTTTATTAAGAAACTCCTGTAACTGCCTTACATTTTCCATTTTATTTTATTTGAAAAACAACGTTAAAAAAACTATGCACCACTATGAGGTTTCTTCTACTGCTTTCAAATAATTGAGATAGATTGAAATGACTTGAGATCCGTTGAAAGATACGAATGTCTCAATTAAAATCAAGGTAACTTACAAGTAATTCGCATATTTTATTTTTTCCAATGTTGTCAACGAAAGAGTATTTTCAGGGTTACCCCTTTCATCTAGTCAGGAAGAGAGTTCAAAGAACATCCCGTACGTAGAAAAGAAATGAGCCTCAAATTACTATTTCGCAAGAAATTCTTTAAGAATTTCAAACAAATGAATGCTATATAGATCACACGTTGAATTAAACATCTTGGAGACAGAGATTAATGGAATCCGGAGCTCTTCCACATGATGACGAAAACTGGGTGTTGTGGATTCCCGAGATACAGTTTGAAACTAGTTCGTGTGTTGAGGAAAGTCCATAGCCCCGAGTCTGTGCGATTTCTTGCGTTTGCGTGTGCTACTCGAGTCGAAAGTCAAAACAAATGCACAGATAAAAATAAAATGACTACCTATTATGTAATACTAATTAACGATCTACTAGCTGTCTATAAACCTCGGCCTGCCTTCATATTGCTATACCCTAAGCAGGGTCCATGAGACATATCTATTTACATCCACCACCAATGTAAAATTTACCTAAACCATGTGAAAGCAATAAATATATTGAGTATTGAGTATTGACTCGGGGCCTTGATCACGATTAATATGCCAGTTGCAAACGTATCGTAACGCTAGCGTATCCGAGATACACTGCGCGGTGACACTACAACGGTTGGCAGTCGAGCTGGCATTGACGCGCAATATAACTCGAATACACTAGCGCGGCGACTCTTGTCTGGAAGATATCCCATGTGCGCGATAAAACACCAATATTGTATTATAGGGCTAATATTTACTATAGCTCTTATGCTAAGAAACGTCCTCAATAAAATCGGCTCTACCAAAAAAGTGATTCAAGTTAGAATCCATTAATTCACATGTGACCATTTGTGCTGGCGTCTGCGTGAACTAAATTAAAAACCAAAAACCGTATCGGCCAGCGATACCTACAGCTCACGTTTGTTACTGTAGCACACTATGATGTTCCGAGTCATTATAGACTAATGCAGACTTACTGACACTATAGGGTTACATCATAAAATTACCGATGGAACTTTACATTCTAAGGGGTATATTCATATTAGTGTTCTAAATGATCGCTAAATCTGTTGTCATCTCATTTCGTTATTATGCATGTTACAATGATAGATTAATTTTTAAAGCCATGCTAAAATGACAGTTGAGTATGAATAAAGGGGTAAGTATCTAAAACATCACATTTGGGCCTCCGATCCAGATATCAACGATGTGCCACAGCAACTCCCAAAACTGTATCTGAAAAGCGACTTCACAAAAACCCGTATCGGAAGGTCATTGTCATTGTTAAGGCCAGTTCACACTCAATTAAACATAACGCAGCTTATCACATGTGCTGGCCGAGCGATTCCTCCGTCCAGTGGGTTTACGGCTTTATCTGACGCGGCTGGGAATTACTTGTAGTACATTAGGCAGAGTCGCGTAAAATCTGTACTTACTGGTACTTTTAGCTGGTGCTTATCGATTAATATTCGAACTTACTGCGAAGATACTAAAATTTCGATGGACAATCTGTGGAATAAATTGTAGTGAAACGGCGGAAAAAACGGCTTCTTTTCCTTTTTCTTTTATTAATTGTCTGTTTCCTTTCGAAACATAATTATCACTACATAGTATAAAGCAAAGTCGCTTCCCGCGTCTGTCTGTATGCATGTATGCTTAGATCTTTAAAACTACACAACGGATTTTGATGCAGTTTTTTTAATAGATAGAGTGATTCAAGAGGAAGGTTTATATGTATAATACATCATCATCATCACTGCATTGCACCCGTGCGAAGCCAGGGCGAGTCGCTAGTCATAAATAAAAGAAGAAGGATCAGCTGTCCAGTTGGCATTCTAGATTATGCATTCTACAGTCACTAGGAAATACATAAAAAAATAAATAAATACGCCAAAAATAAATGGAATTTTACTTATGAGAAAAACATAACGTAAGACTAGGCGGTATGGTTCTAAACTATAGCCTGCTCCGAGGAGCGAAAAAAAAAAAAGGGAATTTGTATACATAACAAACTAATGATTTCGACGGTTTTTTTGTAATTATTTTTCTAAGCTATGTAGTATGTACCCTTCTTTTCAGTATAATGAAGGTATCAAACATACCACATCCTTTGGACAAAAGTTCTATCATTCAAATTAGTTTAAAGAATTAGTAAGACCTTTCTAAACTTACAAAAAGTTACAGAACAAATAGTCAAAACTTCCCAAAACAATGCTGAAGTTATGTTACTGACTGTAGGTAAACATTCCATTATGCATCGGTGCAGAATATCTCATTAAGCTCAATGTCTAAAACAGTCTAGTACAGATAATAGCGTGTCCTAGCAAATGACATTCCTTATCACAAACACTGCAAATGACGTCATGGATGAGATTTGTACCTAAATAAGGCTCAGTATAATGAGCTTAAAACTGTAAACAACGCCGTATGGCGTATGCTTGGACTGGAAGGCTACAGACGCATTTGGCGGGTTTTGCTACCAATATATGTCAGTCATTTTTTTTTTTTAATTTATTTACAGGGTTTAATCGCTGAGCCATTATACTTACCCTATTATATACAACTTATCTACTAACTTATCAACTAAAAACATAATGTATACACAAAAAAAATTAATTCCTAACTAAACCTACTTTTGATAACTTATATATAATTATGTTAGTCATGTTAAGCCGGTAGAAGTCTTCTTCTTCTTTTTTTTGTTGGCGTTCGCGCTGTTTGTGCATTTGCCTTTCTTCTTCATCTCTTTCATTTCTGGCTTCGGTTCATCATACCGACAGACAATTTGGCCAATGTCATATGATTTATTTGAAATTTTGAGCGAAAAATTTGAAATAATTATATGTTGCAGAAAAACATCTGAATTTTACAGGAAAAATAAAACAAAGTCTTCAACTTGCATAGTTTTTTTAAAAGAAAAAAAAAAACAGATGTACCTGCTGCTTTGGTTCGGAAGTCTTGGTGGGCCAGTCCATTGCCCGGCGTAGTGCGTTTGCTCTCTAAGTTCCCCTTTATGTATCATGATTTTAGTACTTACGTTCTATGTATGAATAACGCTGGCCATTTCGTATGAAACCTTCTTGTAGGTCAGTTAATGAAATAAATAGTTTGATGACCTTTTATTTACGCGTTATTATTATGCTATTAATAGCAGCTGGGCATGTTGTTAAACAGATATTGGTTCATAAAATATATTATAGCTCCGTGGAAGACTCACCTATTTATTATAAAAATAAATTAACAGGAAATACATATAGGTAGGTATAAATGTTTCAAGATAGCTGAGTATAGGGTGAGACTTCAAAGTACCACTTAAAATCCGGTGGGTCATGTGCTTGTTCCATCACATATTTTTAGAAAAAAAACTATAAAAAGTATAAATTTTGCTGTATTATCTAGCAAGCCGTCGCGTCGTCGTAGCAAGCGCCACGGACTGTAGAGCTACGATCCGTAGAGCGTCTCCGTAGCAGTGCTACGAGTCTTTACAAAACTTTTCAAAGACTGCATTGGACGTCTATGCAGTCTCCGCCTGAGGATATTGCTCGAAAATTAATTAAACTTCAAGTAAATCCACTCACATTGTAATAAAGATATTTTAAAACATAACTTAATTTTACGAAAATGAACTCTACTTTATCATTATTACAGCAGTATTTTTAAAGCATCGAATAATTTTCTTATTAAATCTAGTTAATAATTAATTGGGATTTGATTTGGATGCCATAAAAGTCAAAAGAGCAGCCTCTTTTTATGACCTCCCAACAAAATACCAATGAATACAAAAGATAGTAGAAATTCCTGCGTGTATTAGAAAAAGTTTACAAAAAAGTAATGTTACTTTCTAGTATGCTTGAATTAGACACAATAGAAAATATAATTATCTCTCGCGTGGATTTGCGTTCCGCAATACCAAAGGTTAATAATATCAAACTTGTCCATAGTTATAATTATAGTAGGGTTGAACCACATGTAGGCCTGTTCTAACACTCTAGTAATTTTACACGGTAATAAAAAAATCGTATTAAAATGCATAATCCGCTGTCCAAGCAGACACTAAACATTTTATTGTCAGCGGACATGATATGCCGTTACCATTTTATGGATACCTCAAGAAATTTTACCTCTGTCAGGCTTTGACAACAAGGTTCATTATCCAATGTAGCATTTGCAAAATTTATTCAATTCTTACCTTATGGCGAGATGCACAAGGGTGATCGAGATCGTCAAATCAGTTCATTGAAATGTGTAGATGATATTATGTCACTCAGAGTTCGAGTAACTTCACAAAAATAAAACAGAAAGGGCCTGGGGCAAATTGGATGGACATTAAAACTGGCAATGATGGAACTTTGTTTGTTACAATACGCTTGCAATGCAGTTTAAAAAAATGTGACAATGTGACAAACAGCGAGAAATTATACTTCGAAAAATACGTCTTTTTCAATGTTGTTGATCGTATTTACAAGGGTTTACGTCACAATAATCACTTTATTTTGCGTTTTCGTGACTGTTACTGCATGGTAGATTATGATAAAACCAACACAAGTTATAAATAACAAAAATAATCTAAAAAATTACTAAATGTATGCAAATCACCTGAAATGCCCCAACGCCTTTCAAATAAAGGCTCCATTTAAAACCTCTTGTCAGTGTTATACCTATAAACCTTTTGTTACTTCAATGCTGTGAGATACCTACCGATAAATACCCTAGTGTAGTCACAATAGATCTCTGTGGCTCAAAAAAGAATGGTTTTGCAAAGGTGTCCAATTGCGTTGTCCTCCAAAAGTACTTATTCTGGCCTTCATAGAAGTCTATTGGCCACTCGCACGTCATAAAAACAGTTTGAAGTAAGGACAAGCCGCGAGTCGAGGCCTCGAATCAAAAGCTTGGCCCTACACGTACCCCCTCACGTGCTCTCACTTACTCACTAATTAATTAGGAATGATCACACCCTAGCCTTTAGGGTTGACACAGAACTTTTTCATCACACCTATTCAAAAAGAATGACTTGGTTCGCCTTTATGTGCACCCAAAGGTGGTGTTTTCTATAAGAAACAATAAGTGCGCGGCCAAGTTCATTTAAGTTTTACTTTGCCGCGCACTTTTTGAATTTGGAACATCTTAGTGTTCTGCGCCAAAGAAATCGAACGAATAGAAAACATAAGAAATAAGTGGTTTTCATTATAGATACTATTTATTTTCATTTTAGTTGTTACTATATATGTTTTATTAAATAATAATATTACAATAAAATATGAGGCGCCTTTTATTTTCTCATAGTTGGTGATAAAAAGTAGAGTGTACCACTCGGGCACAAAATATATTTTTGGCTCGGGCGAAGTACTTTGAATCCCTCGCTACGTTCAGGATTCTACTAAAGAATCCCTCGCTACGCTCGGGATTCTACTCTAGAATCCTTCACTTCGCTCTGGATTCAAAAAATCGCCCTCGCCGTAAAAATATAATTTTGCTCCCTTATGATACAATCTACTATTTAACTACTTTTTTAAACAACTGATGTGCAAGGTGCCTTTATAAGTATCACGTAGGTACTTTTTTTGTAACCTTTTGTTTATTTTGTGGTATATCACGCCAACAATTGTGGCACTGATTTTACTAATATAATTTTCAGTTTTTCGGTGTACCTTGTAGTCGTGTAATAAATAAATATATGTGAGAAAGTGTGATTTATAATTTGAACTCAGAAAATAGTAAATTAATATAAAAATAAAAATATCTTCGTAATTATCCTGTCCTTTATAATCCCACTAAGTGTGTAATTTGCACCCATTATTTCGTAGTAGAAAATTTAAAATCTAAAATATGTTTCATACGACGTCACAGCCCTGCTAATAATTATGACACTCAAGTCTAACGTGTCGCTAATTATGCATTTATTAGACATAAAACCTTCAGTTTATGCCGTAAGGTTGAAATTTAAATGATAACGAGAACCCTATCTATATTTAGGTAAGTTGAATGAATTAAAAATATACTTCACCTTGCGAGTTGCGACCTTATTCATGTGTTGTTGTTGAATTTCATGGTCAAAGTTTCAGTATTATGTAAGGGTCAATTTATACTAGCGCAGAGTCGAAGCGGATCGAAGAAGCTTAACATAGCAAATTCAGAAAATATCTTCGTAATTATCCTGTCCTTTATAATCCCACTAAGTGTGTAATTTGCACCCATTATTTCGTAGTAGAAAATTTAAAATCTAAAATATGTTTCATACGACGTCACAGCCCTGCTAATAATTATGACACTCAAGTCTAACGTGTCGCTAATTATGCATTTATTAGACATAAAACCTTCAGTTTATGCCGTAAGGTTGAAATTTAAATGATAACGAGAACCCTATCTATATTTAGGTAAGTTGAATGAATTAAAAATATACTTCACCTTGCGAGTTGCGACCTTATTCATGTGTTGTTGTTGAATTTCATGGTCAAAGTTTCAGTATTATGTAAGGGTCAATTTATACTAGCGCAGAGTCGAAGCGGATCGAAGAAGCTTAACATAGCAAATTCAGCCTTATCTCCACAAAGGAATGCACATTGTATATTTCTTCTTAGATAAAAAAAAAGGCGCGCGAATTATGCGCGTGAATTCACGTGACTTTTTTTTGAGAGCTTATTTTGGTCGAATACAATGATAAAAGATGTAGGTTCTGTGACCGGGTTATAGCCGATTCGTACCTTCCATTGTTATGCTAATTTCAAATCCCCGATTCGTACCTTAAGTAGTACTGTTGTGTTATTCTGTGGTACAACGCAGGGCAGTACAGTCGAAATAAAAAGACATTTGCGAATGCATAAAAGAGGGTCTTCTAGTGGCGGATTCAGGCAGAACGGAAAGCCAACCCCATCTAAACATGTCTCAGCCAGTGCAGCATCCCGTTCATAAGAGCATGGGTAAAAATGGCCCCTGATGCTGTATAAACAGACATAGACATAGGCATATTTATTTCTGCGTTAGCAAACAATACAATACAATACAACATACAGAAAATTAAAACTAATAACAAAATATACAAACAGGTAGAGCAGGTAAATCATCTTCAATATAGATGTAAAGGCCTATCTATACCATTATAAAACTGTAAAAAAGCCAAAAACTAAAATTAAAGATATTGATAAACGAAATAATGCAGATCCACTAAATAAACGATTCTGATTCCAATAATCGAGTTTGTATGTTTGTCTGTTTGTTTGTTCGCGGATCACGCCTAAACTACTGGGCCAATTTCAATGAAACTTATACCATTCAGAACCCCTTTTCTCGGATTAAAACACAGGCTATATATTATTGAAATAAAAAACGTGAATTCTTAGATACAGCTTGAGCTTTCTTAACCAAAAGCAGCCATTAGCACGAGGTTCATCTTAAGCTGGCTGACAGATATTTTGGTGGAAAGTTTCGCACGCGTAAGAAGTTCGCGGGTATCAGCTAGTCCTACTAATATTATAAACGTGAAAGTTTGTAACGATGTATGTACCTATGTATGTATGTATGGATGTTTGTTACTCTTTCACGCAAAAACTACTGATCCGATTTGGATGAAACTTGGAATATATATTGTCCGTGACCTGGATTAACACATAGGATACTTTTTACTACTTTTTATCCCGGAAAATCAACGGGATCCAACAGGACGCGAACGAAGTCGCGGGCGGCCTCCAGTATATTATATAGCTTGTATTGTTGCAGATATAAAGCAATGAGGAGGCGAGAGTAGCTGACGGTATGGCGGGAATGCCCATCCTCGGCAACAGCGTTGGCGCCGGAGAGCTACGCGACAATCGAGGTACTTTGATCAGAGGCATGTACAATTTTGTCTAAGTTTTAGACTTGCAATCGATTTTTCTCCATACAAAAACGGCGAGTTTCTCGATTCTCGCTTTTCAGAGATAAACAAAATCAAACTGAGACTTGGGGCTCAGGGGGGCAACGCGAAAAAATCTGACATCAGGAACCACGATACGTAATACTATCGTATTCGATTCATATTGCTCGTCAACGCCAGCTCGACTGCCGAGCGTGGTAGCGTCACCACGCAAGTGTATCTCGGATACAGTTTACGATTGTCACATTTATTTGTCATCAAGGCCCAAAACTCTGAATCTAACCTCTGAATCAGCATTAGTACCCACTTTTTACCTATGCCTCTATGAGCGCTGCAGTACATGGGGATAGTAGATGTAGATCGGATATCCACGACCATAGCCAACTAATATAGTATGTTCGAGCTCTAAAGCCTTGTTTGTCCCCAGATGCAAGCAACAGGTCTTCGAGTAGTGGGTCGCGTAGAGGTTCCTCGCCGCATCGCGCTCCAGTGAGTGTGGATTAATTTGTCAAAACTACTTATACCTTCAGTACCGCTTGCCTGCCAAAGCCACGATGAGCCAAACTCCATGATGGTCCATCGGTTCTTACCTGCAATGTGTTGGGAGCATACACTGACAAACTTTCAGCTTTTATAAAATAACGAAGGTCTGGGGTTCACTGGCTCTTAGGCAGTTGTAATGTTATTTAATTTCTGTAATAATTTGACGTCAAATGTTCTGATAAATTGACGATCGCTGATATTATGGCGCTAGAATCGAAAGAAATACATATTGGCATTATTTATTTGGGTTTTTTTTTTGAGAAATTGCACAGACACTCCACTGTCCAAAATCATCACCATCATCTTATTCGCTTGGTCTTACTTACGGCTTAGATTAGATATGATGATGATGAGGATTATGGCAACATTTATTCCAGGATCAAGAAACCGATGCGACAGTGCACAAACCGGATCTGACCAGCGCTCTGCCGACAAAACGACCCACCAGCTATGAACGGGAGTACAATGACAAGATTCATACTATGGTGAGTGGGGGATCACTCATGGTGAGTGGGAACGACTTATGGTGAGTAGGGGACAACGCTTGGTGAGTGGGAACGACTTTATGGTGAGTGGGAACGACTTTATGGTGAGTTGGTATGGCTCATGGTGAGTAGGGAACAACGCTTGGTGAGTGGGGAATGACTCATGGTGAGCGGAAGATAACGCATAATGAGTGGGGGATGACTCATGGTGAGTGGGGGATGACTCATGGTGAGTACCGGACGACGACTCAACTTGATTTGAAACTGGTGAAGGTAGTAAGTAGGTATGCAGTTTTACTGTACCTATATATTTAGAAAATATAACTTTGCTTGAGACTAGCCGGAGTGAGAAGTTGGTTACGAGTTATTGGGACTTGGTGGAGATTTTTGTCTAGCTATGTGCGTTGAAGTTACATGAATGCGTGCGCAGTATTTTTTTAAGCTATGCAAATAAAACTGAAATCTAATTTGTACTTAATAGCTATATACGCTAGCAGCTGATTGATTGATGTAGAAATACATTATAACTTCCACGTTGTTTTAGGATAGTTTTGTGAATTATATCAGTTGTCTTTCACGTTTCAAATGGATTGGACGAACCCAATTTCTCGGAGTAATGTGGGTTACCCAAATCATACCCAAATATTTATTTGACAGTTCTTTGACACTGTTCATCAACGCGTAAACAGCTGGTTCACTTAACCTCAGACTAATGACTGAGTATGACAAGATTATGTCTAAAACAGCTTGAGCTAGTATAATAAACGACTGTATCATGCATGAAGGAAGGAATACCTAGGCACATATCATATTATAACATAATATAACTTAGGTGTTCATAGTTTCGAAACTTTGGATTTTCCTTTGACAGTGATCTGAGATTCTTGTCTAGCAGTTCGAAAGTTTGCCATTGCAGATGCTATTATACCTAAAATTAGAGTTTTCGTTTTATAGAGCTAGAAGCACTAGAAACTAACAAAATATTGAACGGAACAAAAATTGTATTCGGAGCATACCACACTCAAACCGTGCCCAAAAATCTAGTTCCGAAATCGAATGTCAGTTTGTAATTCAATTTTGCAGTCGAGTATTCTTCAAATAATTGCTACAGCGATACCCATCGCGAAATAAACTGTAGAAACGTAAAAAACATGTTTTAGGTAAAACTCTATGAAGTTATCAAGTTAGCAAAGCGATCTTAGGGCGAATTTGCGTTGTACGTTTGTTAGAGCGTAACTTTCAAACCGTTTATCTGATCTACATAAAATTTAGGTCGACTGATGGGACTTGAACCCTTGACCGCCGAATCAATTAGCAATAAGCATCTTCCAGAGTACCTATTGTTTCTCCAACTAAGTTCTGAATTTTCAAGGTCTATATTCACAGGCCTCCCTGAGTGGATCCAGGGTAGTGACACACACAGCGCCCTCCTACGAGGAGCAGAGAGCCAGCCCTGCGCTACTGAGTCGCGGGGCAGGAGGCACCCCTGGAGGACGCAGCGTGAGAGACGACGGATACTGCTCGGCCAGTAGCACACCGCGCGCGTTTGGTATGTACCTACTTACTATACCAAACTCATTTACATAGGTCTCTCTCTCCTAAGCATTTATTATTCCCATCTAATGGTGGGGTCTGCTTTCCTCGTTTTTTCTTTCCACTTCGCTCTATCTGACGCGTCGTCTTGGGAAACGTTGCAGGGCGTAAGGTCTTTATTGATCACATCTATTCATCTTTGGCCTACCTCTTTTCCTGGACCGGGCATGTCCAGAGTGATCATTTTACAACCTATGTGGTCTGGTGGTCTTCTTTTTACGTATCCAAACCAGCATATCGGAAATTTCCATAACCGTTTTTACAAACTTGCGAAGAGAAGCTGATTAAAAATAAAGCGTGTAAATAGTGTTTAATGATCAAAGTTTCAGGAATAAACTAACAACCGGAAACTGGAAAAACTTTTAGTAGAAAGAAAGTGAAGAGGCAATAAGGTCTTGAGGGCTGCCCGCCACCTTCAAGTTTTAATATAGGTCTTGCACATTCAAGCACCTACCTATCCTATTTTAAGCTTTCTTCCTTTTAAATTTTCTACGTAATAAAGTACTAGTTTTTTAGATAACATCGTAGCGGATCATCGTATCGAGGGGAAACCGCGGGTCCGAACACCGCGCGACTCATGTATCTTTTGTGTTGGTATAAAAAATTATATTGTTTTTTTTTATAGGGCATATTTTTCTGATCTGGGTAATTAATAAATTGACATTACCTAGCGTATTACTTGGCATATTACTTTCAAATGTTTATTTATACCTATAAATTAGGTTTTTTTTACTGATTTTTTGTTAATAAATAATTATAGTTTTAATTTAGTTTTTTCATTGGCTTGAAAATATGATTTAGTCAAAACACTCATTTCATTCCTCTATTAATTTACCTGCAACACAAGTAAAAAAGTTAAAAGTAGTTTTGAAGTTTTGTACTCCAGTGACTAGAATGATAACTTGGCTAGGACACAGATCATATGCTAGGAGATAAGTGAGCGTGTCATGCTCACTTCCAATATACCGTAGTGAGTGTTAACACGGCACGGTTTACCATCCAATTTCATCGGTATATTTTAGTGTTTGCACACTAGCGGACACCGACATTACAGCCGATATGTTGGTAGCTTGTAGAAATATCGTTATCAGCGCCCACTAGTCGCTTAGGCGTGAAACATCTGATCCCGGTATCAGATCCCAGTAGAATAAAATAAAATTTGTTTATTTTGGCAAATGATCGGTTGTTGATGAACAAGGAATACCGAATGACGGCATACATTCACTTTATTAACGCAAGGGGCGTAAAGTATATAGTAAATGTATAATATTAGCTTTCCCACGATATCGTGTAGGTAGTGTATCGTGTGGGCAGTGTGAGTTTCTCATGATATCGTGTATCGTGTCGGCAGTGTGAAAACAGTCCATTCCTTCGCATTTGCATTCCATTAGAGTTGGCACTTACACAGGTGAAGGGTTTCGGCGCATTGCATCACAGGTTGGTTATCGATTAAAAATAATAGAGGTAGTGCAACGCCACATGCTTTGTAAATGATTTTGGAAACAAAATAAGGAGGGCTTTCGAATTCGTTATTTGAAAACACCTTCGAATGTTTCCGATATCGTTTTGAAAAGGCTTTCCGAATGAAGCAATGTAACCACGCTTTTTGATTAGAAAAATAACGAAAATAGCATGATATATGTATTATGCTATTTTCGTTATTTTTCTTGTCATGCAAAGTGTGGCCAAGATTATGTACGTATCTATGTCATTATTAGGTTTATTTACTCATGCATCCGAAGTTGAATGTAAAAAAAACTTTCTAAATTTTACAATGATATATCAATAAATACCGCAGCATTTTTGAATAAATTCCAATAGAGTTGGCACCTACAGATTATTGCAAATACTTCCGCGTGGGGTTTCCATTATGCGAGGGCACATACCGGCGTTATTAAGAAGCTAGGCGACGCACAGGAATGTCGGTATTCAAGTCCCATGGTCAGGTGCCTAAGTGTCGATGGGGTACCTATCGGGAATGGGAAATGAAGGTCGTGGTCCTTTGTGGGGCAATTGGCAATTTTCTTAAAGGAAGTGATGCTGGATAAATGTTTGCATGATCTACAGTTATTATCAAAACTCACTAGATTTGTGTGATATTAATTATGAAACTCTTATGGCCTGAAAGCTGTCTACTCTAAGGCCCGTATGCAGATACAGAACTCGTTACTCAACCTTAGGTTTGAGTAGAGATTTTCATACAAAAATCTATGCTTGAGTCCAGATCAGTGCTTGAGCCAGTAAGTCAGCATGCAGGCCTAAAAATTCAAAGTGTAATCCTGTCAATAAGTTAGTATACGAAGTAGGTACGTACCTACGTGTGAGGAAGGATCACTTTGAAACTTCATAGTAGGTACGTGTAGAAAACGTGGACATTCAATTTTCTCCATTCTGAAATCACATGTAACCCAGCCTTGGAGCATTGGAAATTTGCGTAGCTGAAGCATTGTAGTACTTAACTGACAATGAAGTCAAATGAAAGTAGCTATTATAGTTCATTTTTGGTCAACTGAACAGATGAGGAGGGCTATTCAATGACAAAAGATTGTCTCTTCATAGTAATTCGATAAAGATAACGTAAGCGTCACGTTATTAGAGATTTCTCATAGTAAATCGGCTAGTTAGGTAGTTCAGTCTTAGTAAGTAGATATAATAGATACTTGATAAGAGTGTTTATTGAAAAACTATAGATGAAGATTTGTTAGTGACATTTGAGTTACATCGCGGGGCTACCTTTCGTTGTAGAGCGTTTTACTTTGCAGTGTAACTCAATTTTTAAATTGTAATCTTCATTAAATATAGTAATTTAAAATATTAAAAATTAAATAAATACAAATAAAAAATAAAAAATAAATTACTATAAGTAACTTTTTGTTAAAAGATGGTATATATGAGTATAAGGGATAATATTCATGAGAATGGTTTTATTTATTCTATTTGTTACAGATCACAAACCAACCAAAGGATCTGTCGTCACCCTTTCATGTTACAAAAGTAAGTTTTAAATGGATATGACCTTAGTTTTAAGTTATCAAAGTTAACCGTTGTACTATAATTATTTATGATGTAAGCAACTGTAAACCTTATTATAAAGGAATAAGGCAAGCAAAACATGTGTTATTCGTTTGCAGAAGAGCCTAAGATTCAGGTAGAAGAGGAGTTCTACAGCGAAGCAGCTAAGAAAATACGAGCGAATAGTATTAAAGTTGGTAAGTTTTCATTCACATCATTAGATGGAGTTTCTATAGGCGTTTGATAGGACACTAAAAAAACACCCGTAATTCTGGGTCAGTAAAGGAAGATCGAAATATTAAATTGCATCGAAAGTGTAATTATAAGAGCATTTACCATTTAACTAATTATTGATTGTTCTTGAGATTGTTGTAACTTTGCTTTTGACATGCTCTGTTTTATTCCAGTCCAGTAACCCAGCGAATCATTCCAGTCCAGTGCTGGACTGCATTACATCGTTTAATATTAATATCCCTTTACTAAGGGCGTTCTTATGTAGGGTAGCGAAGGCTTATTCCCATCGAGCCCACCGGCTGGCCCACTGGTGGGCCGGATGGGAAAAAAAATTCACTTAGAATCAAATCATAAACAAAAATAACTAAAAAGCATAAATAACTATTAAATTTATTAATAATAAATGTATTATGAACGGCTTGGTTTCAAGCTGTTACTGCAGTACAAAAATAAAATGCGTGTGCTAGCCTAAACTGTTCCTGATTGTTTGAACTCTACAAAAAAAATTCCAGCTGAAACCGACGACGGCAGAGAGACCTGGGGTACTGGCGCTGACTTCCTGCTGTCCATCATCGGCTTCGCCGTGGACCTGGCCAACGTCTGGAGATTCCCTTACTTGTGTTATAGAAATGGCGGCGGTGAGAATCCAGTTTTGCAATTAACAGCTGGATTAGTCAGCAGTTTACTAGTCAGTTGTACTTATCTTGTCTTCCTAGAATGATCCGTAAATACTCTGAGACAAAGGTGTTATTTTATCAGCAATCTAGTTCTTATAGGACAAGCTTTGTTTAGTTTAGGACTAGAGAGCGTTGTGTGAAATGATGAAAATTATAAGTAATACAGTATTTACAATATTATTCACTGGTGATTATCTAGGCCGGCGTATCAGCATAGCTATTCAGCGCGGCAATGCAGCCAGTGTCTTGGGGACACTTCCGATTGCTACTGATTTGGACCAGTTGAGCTATCTATAAATCGTTTGCAACGGTTTGTAGTTAAATCAACTGTTTCATGTGTATTTTGTAAATATTGTTAATATTGTAATTTTCATAGTGAATAAAACTTATGAAAAAGTAAAAAAAAAATATTCACAGTACCTACTTACAAAAAGCATAATATTATTGTGTGAAATTAAGTGTCCAAGAATATTTATTTCTTTAATTTGTATCTCAGGTGCGTTTCTCATTCCGTACACGTTGATGCTGATCTTCGGGGCAGTTCCACTGTTCTACATGGAGCTTATCCTCGGCCAGTACAACCGACAGGGGCCTATCACACTATGGAAGATATGCCCACTCTTTAAAGGTAATTTATACGCCTTCTTCATTAAAAGTTTGCAGATAGGTATATCGCAAAATGTTAAATGTTAAAAATCTAAGTAATTTTCTTTGTACACCTACATTTTATAATAATGTACAAGGAACAAACTACATATATAATGCCTTATTTATACGGCAAAAATCAATTATTGGAATATGCTACGTAACAGATAAGTACGGATAGTCGTAGTACGTTACGTCGTAGGTTTGATTAGGGGCCGTAGCACCATTGTAGCATTCGTAGCACTGTGCTACGATGTGTAGTCAATTTAGATGTTTGTGTTTCCATCACGGTCCGATTTGGATGAAACTTGGAATATTATATAGTTCGTAACCTGGATTAACACATAGGTTATTTTTTAACGCTGACGCGGTTCCTAGCTATTAAGAAGCAATAAGCATTTTACATTTTACTTATGTAATTGTTTTCTGATTTCTGTTCAAGGGGTCGGATTCTGCGCGGTCATCGTGGCTTTCTATGTCTCTTTCTACTACAACGTTATTATTGGTATGTATATAGTTACTGACTTGATTGAATTGACTGTGTTAGTATAGTATTATAATGATCTGTGGTATTAGGTAAGTAATTTCCAACTCTTTGAACGGTTACTTTTACAACTATTTTTATTTTTCTAACTTCATTTACTTTTAATTTCACATGTACCCTGTTTCTTTCCTACATTATACTATTTTGTGGTGGTAAAGAAATATCATCTATCTAACTATATTTTGCATAAAAATTACCCTGCCAGTTTTATCTACCATCAGCTGCATAAAATGACTACGTGTGGTTGGCACATTTGGAAGACATCCAAACATTGATATGCTAGACCAGTGGTTCCAAAAGTATCAAATCAAATAACGTTCATTGAACAATATAAATTAATATGAAAACATGCCTATAGAGGTGCCAAATAACACCGCAATACACGTCATTCAACCACCTTCACCACGATGTCGCAAAATTCAATTTATGTATGGTAAACAAACCGTACTACGAGATTCGAGCGATTACCGTCTTAGCGACAGGTTTGTATGGAAAGCGACAGAATTAGCCATTCATAAATTGAATTTTGCGACATCGTGGTGAAGGTGGGTGAATGACCTGTATTGAGGTGTTATTTGGCACCTACTATAGCAATAATCTGTTAATTATATCTAGATCTCTTAGCCTAATTATCAAGTCAGCACAGTAGGTACTGAGGGTACTGAGTATACTAATGACAAAAATAAGAAACATTTAGCTATGCCTCTTTTTCATAAAAAAACAAGAGCCAAGGATCATACATGGAATGTTTATACACTACCTATTTCTATAGACCAAATTAAGCTTTTTTAATATAATTTAAGAGGTAGGTCCCGAGTTTGGAACTTTTTGTCAGATGAGTCGCAATTGAATGAATTTTGGGAACCACTGTACTAGACATTAATGGCAAACTATAGTCTTTTACCACCTACAATTTTACGGCTACTGTTAACCTTCATTGCACGGTAATGTCAAAGCACCTTCTCGATCTCACATTTCAACATTATTGAATATCACTAAATCGAATTATGCAATAATACCCTCCTTATTGCTTTGCCGTAGTCGGGTAAAAATTGCAGAGCTTCACGGCCTAAATAATAACAATGCAAAGGTCCAGAAAATATATCATACTGATTATATTCCAAATAATTTAGCAAAAAATCCTGGTCCATTTTTGGGTAAGCATAGAGCTTTTGTGAAGCGAGGGGGGGCTTGAGTCCCTAGTCTCCTTTTAGATCTGCTAGTGCTGACAAGTCTACCTTCCCAGGCTGGGCATTGTACTTCCTGGTATCATCGGCTCGTTCGGAGCTGCCATGGTTGCATTGTGACAACTCTTGGAATACAGACCAGTGCTGGGATACCGGCAAAGCTAACAGCACCAACAAAACGGATGTGCGGTATCAAGGACCGCTGTCACACTTCACGCCGGCTTCAGAATTCTTTCAGTGAGTAGACCGGCCTAGACAAGTATATTAAGTGTACTAAATAGTATACTTAATTCACCTAGGTGAATTAGCCTTGGTGACTTAAATCGACGGCGCCAAAATAATTTAGAAAAGGAAAAAAAAACAATAATGTAAAAAGACTATGAAAACAACCAACAAGGGTTCCACTAACAATAAGACAGAAGTGCGGTATCAAGGACCGCTGTCATACTTTACTCCAGCTTCAGGGATTTTTTAGTAAGTCTGAGTAACCAACTAAAAATAAACTCAACGCTTTAAATAAATACATAGTTTGTGTGATTAAAAAAAATAGTTTTTTTGATGGGGTACTTTCTGTGGGAGTTTGAAATTAAGTTCTGGTCCTCCCAACTACTGGGAATAACCGGGAACCCGGCATAGTTGCTGAGAACTACAACACTGTCTATTTGTTACAGCCGTGCGGTCCTAGAAATGCAGTATTCAGAGGGTCTCAACGATCTCGGCTTTCCAAAATGGCAGTTGACATTATGCCTTGGTTTGGTTTACGTCACACTCTATCTATCACTCTTCAAAGGCGTCAAAAGCTCTGGTAAGAACACTTGACTTTGCAGGTTTTGAGTGTACAAATGTGGTTAATATTGGACATGCTTCACAGCTCATTGGGTCTGCCACAGCTCTGCCTTCCGTGCATTACGAGTCGTGGGTTTAATCCCCACGTAGAGCAAATAAATAATAAAAGCTAATTTATCAATCTGTCCAATAATCTTTGAATTTAATCTAGTTTATATAGTACAAGCTTCGCTTAATGTAAGACTAGAGGGCGTTGTGAAAATCTTACGTTATTTTCGCTACCCAAATCTGTTTGAATTTTATAAGTAGTTTTGGGTACACAAAGCTTGCTGTCTTAAGTTGTAGAAAATATTATATACGTTGAAACACTGAACGTAGGACAAAATAGTAGGACCACGAGAAAACGGCGACATTAAACGTGTTTGGTTCAAAAATATTAGGGTGGAACACCAATGTCTAGATAGGTACATAATACCTAAGATCTGACAAAAAAAATGTTTCTTACCAAAATTAGGTACTCTTTGATTTTCTCACATTCAGGTAAAGTGGTATGGCTAACAGCTACAATGCCATACGTGGTGCTATCGATCCTGCTGGCGAGGGGACTGCTTCTGCCGGGCGCTACTCGCGGCATCGCGTACTATCTCCAGCCTGAGCTGACGAGACTCAAGGATACACAGGTAGTTTGTCGAGTACCCACTCGTAGGTACTTACATTATGTTTAAAAGTTGCTGCTTGCTACTTAGTATCTTCTATGTCAAATTTTTTATAGTCCTAGAACTCCTATGCTTGCTTTTTTAGGAATATTGAAGCAAAAACATAAACGTGAGTAGGTAACATTCATACATCCTTTTCATCATACCTAATGGTCACCATGAAACCCCGAGTGTGGACTTCAGTTTTGTCAAATATTGAACCAAATGTTTCAAGACTGCATTATGTTTGAAAACACTTCAAAGGCTTTGTCTTTACGAATATCCTCAAAACTTGGATACGGCTTCTCCAATTATTCTCACCAAACTAAAATCAACTTTCTACAAAAAACTGCATTGAAATCGGATTGCTCCAATTCAAATTTACTCTTTCCAGTGTCTCGAAATTTAATTTCAATTTACCTTCCAGGTCTGGGTCGACGCTGCTGTTCAGATTTTCTACTCTGTTGGCGCTGGATTCGGAGTCCATCTCTCCTACGCAAGCTACAATACATTTCATAATAACTGCTACAGGTATTCACAAATTACTCGACAAAAAAACAAAGAGGTTTACATCAAGCGTACAAAACTCTTTGCTTTTTTATTTTTACAGGCATTCATGATTGGTTTCTTTTTCAGGGACTGCCTGGTAACTACTTTGGTGAACTGCTTCACGTCATTCTTCTCTGGATTTGTGATCTTCACGTACCTTGGCTTTATGTCGCACAAGCAAGGAGTTCCAATATCTTCTGTCGCTACTGAAGGTAATACATAGATAGGTACAGTATCCCCCAAATGACTGTGGCACAAACAGAGTGTGATTATTACAATTTTTATTAGGGGCTGAGGCATGCCACACGATATTTCAACACTTTTTTGAGGTCGGTGGGTATAGCTATTACGGTGTGAATTGTCCTCAAAGGGGATTTTGAGACACTTCAGTGTCATAATAACCTTGATTTTAAAATTTTGAAATCAAGGAGATTGTGAGACAAGAAGTCTCATAATCCCCTTGAAGGAGACGGCTCATAGGGGATTATGAGACCAACCCATGCTGTGTGTTGCTTGGCGTCAAAAATAAATAAAAATGAATATTCATGAAGATTTCACACAGCGCCCTAAAATAAGCAGAGCTTTAAATTTTTTTAGATTTTGTTCTCATTGGGAATCGATCCCGCGACCCACAGCCTGTCAACATACGTTATTTATTTAGATCATTGGGAACGCCAAACGCGAATGATTATTACTTCAAAGAAATATATTTCGCTACGACGCGATAATCTTACAAAGGAATATCATCATTATTAGAGAGAACAAACGAACAAAACTACTATTCTTGTTCATGGAGTATTTATGTTCTAAAATGTTCCATATTCCATTGAACTCTATCTTAAGTACACATGGTTTATTATTGTATGGCAATTTTACTGTAGTACCACGGGTTTTGCTAACCTTCATTGAAAATCTTAACAAACAGCATAAAGTTTATTTTCATATGGCAACTTTTCAGGGCCTGGATTGGTGTTCCAAGTATACCCTGAAGCTGTGGCCACTCTGCCCGGAGCCAGTCTTTGGGCTATGCTGTTCTTCTTTATGCTGATCATGCTTGGCTTGGATTCTGGGGTAAGTAGTTTTGAATATAGACCTACTTACTCAAAGTCGGTACCCCAAATGTTTGGTTCAAACCTCGTCATAGGTCATTTAAATATAAGGTACGTTGCGTACTAAGTGAGATAAACGGTTCCAAATTCACTACCAACATAGGCCTTGTAGTTGACGTCACAATATTAGTGCAGCTTGAGTCTCCATTCTCGATTCATTCACCAACTTGCAACATAACCATTGCTACGCCGCCATAGCGGTATTCGTAGCTGCTACGGTGGCGTAGCATGTTCGTAGCAAGTCGTAGCATAATCACAAATGGCACTGGCAAGAACGATTCATAGATATAGTAGGTGCCAAATAACACTGCAATACAGGTCATTCACCCACCTTCACCACGATGTCGCAAAATTCAATTTATGAATGGCTAATTCTGTCGCTTTCCATACAAACCTGTCGCTAAGACGGTAATCGCTCGAATCTCGTAGTACTGTTTGTTTACTAAAAGATACACGCCATTACGAGTTCGTAACAAAACTGTATTTTATTTCAGTACCCACAAAATACAATATAATTGACAAATCAATCATCAGCTGTCAAATACATAACATTTACCATACATAAATTGAATTTTGCGACATCGAGGTAAAGGTGGGTGAATGGCCTGTATTGCGGTGTTATTTGGCACCTACTATTATAACTCTTTTCATAATTTAGTATAGTTTTTATATGAGCTTATATTTCTGTTGTGTACAATTTTTCTGTTGTATTCAATGAATTCGTTGCCTGAAATTACAAGCAGGTAGATTTCAATAAATTAAATGCTTACATAAATTTAAAAAAGTTAAGTTTTTAGATACGTGTGTTGTTTACAGATGGGTGGCTTAGAGTGCGTGATCACAGGCCTACTGGACCAGGCAAGAGCGAGTGGCGCCAAATGGCTACGTCGTGAACACTTCACACTAATCGTCGTCTGCGTGTCTTTCTGTGTCGCTTGCATCAATATTACGCCGGTAACGGGACTTTACTGTACTTTGCTAAGTATTGTATCTAGTGATTTCAGTAGGTTATGATCTACAAAGTCAAATAAATTTAATATAAGTAAATGGTTAGATGAAAAGTTGTATGATTGTTACACTGCGGCGGAATCGGAACGTATGGAGCCTTGTGTATGTATAGTAGGCGCGCGATCTGAGTGCAGTTCTGAAGAATGCGCTAGTGATGTGACCTAATTAGCGACAATGAACGGACATCGATATTTTTCTTTGACACCTTAAAAGTGGACGTTCAAACTGCTTGTATCTGTTAGTATTTTAACTACTAACAGATACAAGCAGTTTGATATTTGTGTTACAAGTTATGGTACAAAAAAAAGGTAAATATCATGCATTATATTATATACTATAAGAAAACTGTGTGGAAAAGCCGGGAATCTTAATCAAACAAGTTTATTATTGCAAAAAATATATTATTTTGTAATTTTTAAAATCATCATCAAAAAATAACATTAGTACGCAACTTGAGTAAAACGCTATCGATAGCGCGCGCGAGCGAGAGACATCAAGCACGGTACTAAACTACAGGCGGCCGCGGCGAGGTGTTGACTCAGATCGCGCGCCTACTATAGGTACAATATGGATCCAGTAGGCACTGAACTGAATCATAATAATTTATAAGTTTAAAAACTGGAAAAACCGACTTCAATTTGATACGCCTTCATCATCAAATGATGATGATGATGGCAGTTCGGGACCAACCTAGAAGCATACCCTTTCAGATAAAAAAAGAATTTTTCAAATCGGTTCATAAATGACGGAGTTCTGAGGTAACCAACATAAAAAAAAATACAACCGAATTGAGAACCTCCTCCTTTTTTGAAGTCGGTTAAAAATCAACACAAAGCCACAAATCCTTTTAGGCTGTGTCCCCAGTAGGCAAACTGTTAGCGGCCGATTGAGTTTGCGGCGTATCAGTTTAGTACACCCTTCGATATATTTGAAATGGAGTGTCCACAGTTCGCTAGTTTTGTGCTCACTTTAGTTTTTAGTTTTACTGCTTTTGTGCTCAGTCGGCCGCTAACAGTTTGCCTACAGGGGACCCAGCCTCCGTACACTTCGATTCCCACGCAATGGACGCGCAGCATAATAAGCAACTTAACAAAATAATATTTTTGTGTACTTTATCAGGGTGGTATCTACATGTTCCATCTACTGGACACATATGCTGCTGGGATTTCACTTCTATGCTCAGCGCTTTTTGAAGCTGTCGCGGTCTCGTGGTTCTATGGTAATATTTTTTTTTTTATATATTCCAGAAATCCCCACTAAGAAATACATACCAGTAGGGTTCACTGTACTTAGGTATCGAATTCATCCTGGAAAAATATTTATTACTCACTTTTTGCTTTGCATCCCTGGGCTGCTAAGATGGCACATAATGTAAAAGGGCTATCCCAATTGCTTTATTTCTTTGTATGAATGTAAAAAATCCAGCATCGATATTGTTATACCTTGAAAATTCCTAATGTTCATTTTTTGCAGGTCTAAAAAGGTTTTCTGATGATGTTGAAGAGATGTTAGGATTCAGACCAGGTCTCTACTGGAGGATATGCTGGAAGTTTGTCAGTCCAACCTTTATTATCGTAAGTTTTATTTTCCACTTCCACGTACAATTTTTTGGTGTAACACATGCTCATTCAGTTTTCTAAAGTCGTTTTTTTTTCTATCTCCAGGGGGTAGTTGTATTCGGTCTTCTTTACCAACAACCTCTGCAGTACCAGGCATACACTTACCCTCCATGGGCAGTGGTGCTCGGTTGGGGCATAGCCTGCTCCTCCATCCTGATGATACCAATGGTCGCTCTATACAAGTTGGTGAGCACGCCCGGAACATTGCGAGAGGTACGTTGAAAGTTTCAACACAATTTTATATGGTAGGTAAATACTGCCAAGGAGTGGAACTCTTTGCCATCCTCAGTATTCCCTGAAAGATATAACCTAAGAATTTTTAAGAAAAGAGTGAATAGGTAGATTATAGCTAAGCGTGCTCCTCTTTAGGCTGTAGCTACACTTACCACCAGGTGTGCAGGCAGCCAAATGCTTAGCTCTCATGCAGAAAAACTTTTTTCTTGTAGATATATATATACCCTCTATCTTATATAAAGTTAGAGTAGCCATTATGTCCTGTTTACGTATGGTAATCAAGACATAATGTCTACTCTAACTTTTTATAAGATAAACCCTTACGTTATACAACTTATTTTTATTGTTGTTCAGCGCATCGCTTTCTGTATTTCACCCGAATCGGAACACGAGGCCATTCGCAACGGAGGTCCTGTCAGTCGTTTTACATGGCAACACTGGCTCTACGTTTAAATAGAGAACTTACAAAAGGGCTTATCAAAAGTTGTC
The DNA here is from genome assembly GCA_947507515.1 of Eulithis testata. NCBI lineage: Eukaryota > Metazoa > Arthropoda > Insecta > Lepidoptera > Geometridae > Eulithis > Eulithis testata. The sequence goes on along the minus strand of OX382218.1, from coordinate 4,335,008 downwards.
CATATCGCAATAGATGAAATATTGAGGTGTTTCCTTGTGGGTATGGAATGGCACTATGATAAGCAGAGAAAGAAGAATTTGGTAAAGGGATTAGAAGTATTGGTGTTGCTAGTGGTAAAAATCAAGATGGCGCGTCGTCGATGTATAAAAATAAGGTGTGACTAACTAAATGTTTTAATTAATAAAGATGTATTCCTAAACAATTATTTAGGCAACCTAATACAACTATTTTGTCAAAAATAATTAGTAAATAATAACATTAGTACTTATGTATTGGCCTATGTACCATACACTTATTTATTTTAGATAAGATTGGTAAGACTACGGGCTTCTGTAACTTATGCGCTTATTATATATTTACCTATATTGTTATTTTATTCTCTAAAATATTTATATTTATAATGGACCATAATATAATCGTCCAATAATGGACCATCATCAAGAACAAAATCTGTGACATACACAATAATTTTGTAAATAATGATTTAAAATATTCATTCTTTGTATACTTATACCTGATCGATGTACACACTATATACATAAGTATATTTTTACATGTATCTACAATAGTGGTTTCTATGAAATATGTATGAAATAAGTGATTTGTAGATAAATACTATGTGAAAGTTCATTGTAATCATGGTAGATTTTATTTCATTAGGTAAAAGTAAATCGTAATACTCTAAACTTTTGAATATCTATGATTATTGTATGGTGAATAATTATTTTGGTTATTGTTTTCTTGGTTCTATTGAATTCGATATTTGTTAAGTTAATAATTATTTTGACATAAACTGTAGTAAAAGTAATTACATTTGAAACGCAATAGTTATATTTTATTTTTTCGAAACTGCCAATAATTATAGACTTACCGCTTCGAAAAGTTTACAAATAAATACTTTCGTAAAAACCTCATTGTAACTAACAAAGTAAAACATTGCAAGTTTAAAAAAAAACTAGACCAGTGTTTTTTATATTTTTGCCTCTGATCCTTTCGACATAATATTATTGTGTGCTAACTATGAGTGCTACGTTGTGCTACGCTGCGTCTACGAGAATCTTGCTACGGCGTAGTATTTTGCTACGGCGCAACTGAAGAAAGACTTTAAGGCGAAGGGTAAAGTCAGACAACCTTCTCGCTCGCACATTTCAACATTTTTGAAGAGATAATATAACTAAATGTAATTATGTGAAATTGCAGAGCTTCAAGGTCGATAGAATAACAATGCAAAGGTTCAGTCAAAATATCACATTGATCCAAACAAGTTTTCCGACCAAAAAACTTGTACCAATGCGATAAAATAAAGTGCACATTTTTTAGTTACAAAACTTCTTTGGATCAATGTGATATTTTGACTGAACCTTTGCATTGTTATTGTCTCGACCCTGAAGCTCTGCAATTTTACATAATTACATTTAGTTATATTATATTTTCAAAAATGTTGAAATGTGCGAGCGAGAAGGTTGTCTGACTTTACCCTTCGCCTTAACAAAGTACTCACAAGCACAATACATGTTTGTGTCGAATGTGTTAAAAGTAGTGTTTTTGATGTTTCGAGAAGTAATAAAATTGTAGACAATTTGAATAGTTGTTAGTATAAAACGTGGAATCGCTGTTGCGTAGCTATAAGCGTTGCCGTCAGCGCCCTAGAATAGGAGTCCTAGACAGTCTGGTAGTCCTATAGAAATATTTTAGATTCAAGTAGGTACCAGACACGACCGAGTGGTGTGCTTTTTCTAATCAATGAAATTAAGTGTTAAAATTCAATAGCTTTGTAAAAGAGACTAATGATTACATTTAAAAATATCCACTGAGTCAGTTTTCTTCCTGAAATCCCTACTGGCTACTTCGGAGCATACTGTGGCGTTGCAGTTGGGATTTATGGACTTTCTCCAGTAATCAAGTGATCCCAAGGACGAATTAATTCGTCCAAGAGTGATCCCTATTTCTATATCTATTTTGGCTTAGCTGTCACTTTCTATACTGGACTCCATTTACTGAGTTGGATTTTAAAAACTCTTTCTTAATCAATTTCGTAATCATTATGTTTCTGACTGTACAATTTCTTTACCTAAAAGTTTAACTAATTTCTGCAATTAGGTGCTCGAGTATACTCGTAAGTAAATAAGCACGTGAAAATGTAAAAAAAGTTGTTCAAACCAATGTTTAAAAGAGTCATTTGCCTTTAAGGTACTGTTACACATGCTAATAAAGCATGCTTTTAGTGAGAAAGTGCTCATTTAGCATGTGTATCAAAACCTTGCTAATAATTAGCATGCTAAATAAAACATGCTACTCATATTGAGCATGCTAATAAGCACGCTTTTTAGCATGTGTAACAGTACCCTTAGTTTATTTAGGATTGAAATGCGGCTAAAATGTGTACTAGAGCTAGATATAAATGAAAAATACGTGTGTAATAGCAATTCAGTGCTCCGGGAGAGTAAAAACAAAAAAAATTAAGTAGATAATTAGTTAGGCAATGTTACACCGTTCGTATACCTAGTAGAAATGTAGTTTATTGTTGATGTACCTACTTTTGTAATAAGCGTAAGTACCTAGGTAGTTACTTATTATTTTGTAAAACTAAGTTTTATCTTCAGATTAAGGTTTCGTCTTGGTGTTAGCAATTTATTAGGTTCTTATTAGAAATATGATGTAAAAACAGATTTCAATGTAATTGCAAACTGTGCTCATTTGTTTAAAAATAAATGTGTTAGTAAAAAAAACTCGTTTTTTTCGTCATCTTACCTAACCTATATATCTTTATTGGGAGGAGTACCTTGATAGTACATAGATAGGTACCTACATTCTAGTGAAAGACTGCTGCATGCTCTAGTAACCAAAACTTACCTAAGATTTTGCCTCAGTGAGACACAGATCATGTAACTACCTAGTCCTAAAATAAAAACTCTTTTCTTTAGAGTAAATAGGTGGGGAGGTAGGTACCTAACCTACGTACCAATTTTTTTCAAAGATATTGTAAGAAAAAATTGGTACAACACATTTTTCCGGTAACTCAGTTTTTCAGGTAGGACTGTTACGTAATAGTACATTATGATACGAGTGCGGTAAGTTGAAAATTACAGCCGAGGCGATATTGCCAGCCCGAGCCGTAGGCGAGGGCTACAAGAAAGCAGAGGCTGTAATTTTCAAAGCGCACGTATGTCATACGACGTTTTATAACACATTTGCGAGGAAATAAATAAAACTCGGACTTTCTTCAAAGAATAAATCTTTATTCACTTGTTGAAGCAGTTAGAAAAATTTGAACAATTTGTATAAGAATTAAATGCTTATTTTTTATCGTAGAGCGCGGCGCGCGCCCCCCGCCCGCGCCGGGCGTTTTAGTGGCAGCATCTTGATAAACCGTGCGTTTTACATTACCATATCGCACGAGTGCGTAATGGCATACATCACGATACTGAAATTGCTGAAATAAGAGACCCTTTACGAGCAAATGTGTTATAAAACTTTTTTATCCCTGTAGTTTCATGGTAGGTCTATTGAAACGAAAACTAGCCATAATGGGCTAGTTTCAATAGTCCTACCAAATAGCAGTTTACAGTTAATAGGGATAAAAAAGTTTTAACAGTTGTATGACATAACAGTCTTATAGATCAAATGGGAGTTACCGCATTTTTCTTCTTGGGGTTTCAAAAGTTGACCCTACAGGTAGGTAGTCTTTGTTTTTCTTAGCTACAGGTAGCTCCACAGATAAAGGAAAATTAAGCTCGCCCGATTTAATGACTCTAGAATAACGGTCGCCCATCGCGATAGCGATAGGTACTACTTTGCTTGTTCAGACAGGCAGGGATCTTTTCGCGCGATCATCTCTTTACTCGCGGTGCGGGGCGATGCAAGAAAGCAACAGTAGACAGACAGTGACGGTGGTGGTGGCGGTGACGGTGGTGGCCGGTGGCGACAGAGTAAGGATGTGAGATCATTGGAAAAAAATCGATTAAATAAAAATCTATTTTTACGAAAAAAACGATTTTTTGTATTATTTAAAAGTACATGCGTTTCATATTCCAATAATAAACCTAAGAGATTCATATTAACAATTTATCAGATTAAAAATCAAATAAAATTATACGAGTAAAAAAAAACCAATTCAAACCTAAAAATCAAAGGCAATGTTCCTTTAAAATTTCAAGGTAAGGAATTAGGAAACCAAATACACAAATGTCCAGTCATATTTTGCAAGATTTTTTTCATCCATCGCTTATAAACGAGTTGTTTCTAAAAATGGATTTATACATGTAATTTATATAATCGATTTATTAAAAATCGATTAATATTATAATAAAAATCGACAGTAAAAAATGGATTATGAAAAAAATAATCGATAATTTTTTTACATCCCTACGACAGAGATGGACTCAAGGTTGGAAAGTTCCATGGGTTAACTTGACCATGTTCAGAAGAATAGGTACCATACTGGGCGTACTGGGCTGACTGTTTTATTATTCTTCCATTCGAGTTCAAAGGGCGGACAATGGACAACCAACTCCCATTGGCATGGCACTATGTGTGTGAGGTACTTTGTTTGACATAGTAGGTCTGTGCTGCCTGACAAATGTTTGACTTGACAGGTAGGGCTTGCTAAGCCTGCCGAAAAAGTAAATAAAGTCTTTCTTATCTATGACATAACGTTTCAATCTACGCAATACGCAAACTTCAAAAGTTCACCGTAGAAAAGTATGCACTACATAGTATAAATGGTATTAAACAAAACGATATTAAAACCCTTTCATTACCTACTTGTATCTGTACATAACCTGTTCCAAAAGAGCATTATTTATGTACATACAGTTTATGTACAGTTTTATGTATATGTACAGTTGCTTTACCGTGTCTAACGGAACGTATTTCTAATGGCAGAATTTAGTTTTCGAAGATTTCGTCATGTTGATTTCTATTTTCTAAAAAATCTCTAATTTTATTATGTGTTTGTAAGCAACTCCGTGAAATTTAAAACGTATTTCACTGTGAAACCATTTACTTTTTGTTTGATACATATTTCTGTAAAGTTCAAGTGTGTAGTTAGTATTTGTGTAAGCTGCCAACGACGAAATTATCAAGGAATCGATCTAATTTATCGAAATTATTCGCTGTTCGCCGTGAATACATTATCGATATGTCAACAAAGTTATTAGCTAACCACTGAACCAAGGTAAGAAGGTTGCTTTATCACGGTTCAGTAGAAATTACAAATTTTATACGCCTCCTATTCACTATCGTAAATAGCTACAAACCGTATAATTTACTGAAAAAAATATCTAATAGATTAGCTTCTCATATTTATGCTTTATTACTTCTTAAGTTATTCTGCCGCGCCACTTCTGAGTGATACAAACCAAGGTCTTAAAAATCCGTATTTATTCTAGCCTCAAAAATGTCTCTGGAGCGAGATGGTGTCGGCATACCGCCCAGTTTAGGAGGTATAGGACCAGGTGTGGGACCAGCCATGGTCGCTGGATCCTCGGCAGACCCTCGCTCACTGCTTCTCAATGAAATGCGAGACCAGAACTTTGATGTCATCAGATTTGCCACATATCGAACAGCTTGCAAGCTCCGATATGTGCAGAAAAAGTGTAATTGTAAGTGATTTACATTAAATTACTGTATCTTAAATGAATATGTAGTATTTTTAGCCCGTTATCAGGTAACTCTGAACTTAAATTCAAGAAATACCAATTCAATTACAAAAAGCTACACCAGCTTAGAAAATATAACAGGGTTATCACCTTTTTTCCATACAATAAACATTAAAGGGGCTTACCTAAAATTATCTCTCAACTTCTCTCAATTATTTCTATGATTAACCCGTCAACCGGCGCAAACGCCCCGGGGCGTTCAAGTTTGGTTCAAATTCGTTGACGGGTTAAATCGATTAACTATGAGTAAGATTATAAATATGTGTCATGTCTGAGTATTTATCCACCCATAAACGATTAATTCATTTATAAGTGATTTCTTTATTTCAGTACACGTCATAGACATCTGGAATGTAATCGAGGCATTTAGAGAGAATGCTCTCAACACATTAGAGCCGACGGCCTGTGTTAATGTCACCAGGCTGGAGACTCTAGTGTCCTCTCTCTACCACAATCTAAACAAAAGACTGCCGCCGGTCCACCAAGTGTCTGTAGAAGCATGCTCTGCATTGCTTTTGAACTGGCTGTTAGCCGCATATAGTACAGGGTATGTGTTTGATTATTTTAACTTTTGAAGTGCTCGTGGGGTAGCTAGCTTAGTCAATCTTTACTGATTATCTAAGTTAAGCGACGTTCTGGGCGGTCACTATTTGGATGGGTGATTAGTAGTGACATTTACATCTAAGTGCTTGAGTGCTTTGGAGGGCATGTTAAACTGTTGGTCACGGCTCTAGCAGTTGTCAAGCCACGACGGAGGCCTTAGGGTGGCCTAAAAACTCTGTCACCAGAGTTGGCCACTAACTCATACGAGCTGGCTTGTCTGAAGTCAAAACTGTTATGCCCTGGAGCGGAAAAAGTTCACATAGACTGGTTAAAAGCTTTGTATAGTTTGTGGCATATCACAGATCATATAGATACTACACTAGTCATATGTAGTGGTTAGACAAGGCAAGTTAGAACTGAAATGTTTTCTGCTCAGCCGAACAAATGTGACAGATTGAACAAATGAGAGGATTGTAAATTATTTTATTTTTTTCCAGGGAAAATGTTGGCAAAATTAGGGTGTTTTCAATCAAAGTAGCGCTGGCAACAATGTGTGCTGGAAAATTGACTGACAAGTTGAGATGTAAGTAGCCATATTTCTATTTTTTTTTATGTAGTTTTATTCATAATCTAGCTGATACCCGCGACTTTGTACATGTGCAAAACTTTCCACCAAAATGTCTGTCACCAGCATACAGCGTGATCCACGAACAAACAAACAGACAAACTCGATTTCCGGAATCAGAATCGTTTATTTAGTAGATCTGCATATTTAGTTTATGTGTTTAATTAATGTCCATTAATAATTAGGTGAGGTATTGCAGGTGCATGCTTAGATTGCTTAGTGACTAATCATAGCATAAACAGACAGAAATACATTGACCTTGTGTTACAAACAAAACAAACCTATTAGGACATATTAGGCTTCAATTGAACTATAGCTCAATGGTAATCAATAGCAATAATAATTTATTGCCCTGATGCAATTCTTAAGGCATGCGTCCACAGGCCCGCATCGCACGCATGGGACAGGCGAAATCTTGTTAAAAATAAATTAAGGTGAATAAGTCCACGCAAACAAAGTCGCGGGCATTATACTCGTTACTGGCTAGCGTCCACAGGCCCGCATCGCACGCATGGGACGCATCGCACGCATGGGACGCATCGCACGCAACGGATTTTAGTTTGCCTTGTGTAAAAACTCGTCCGTACGGTGCGGATCAGTGGACGCAGTTGTATGAGTTTTTATACAAGGCAAACTAAAATCCGTTGCGTGCGATGCGTCCCATGCGTGCGATGCGGGCCTGTGGACGCTAGCCAGTAACGCGTCTAATGCCCGCGACTTTGTTTGCGTGGACCTATTCACCTTAATTTATTTTTTACAAGCTTTCGCCCGCGATCGTCCTTGCAAGAGGAACTTTTATATGGAATTTTTAGGGTCGTGCAATGAGGAACAAACATAGAACCATGTAACCTTCACATCGCATCTCACTAATATTATAAATGTAAAAATTTATATGTTTGGATGTTTGTGTGTCAACCACGCTGCAACTACTGGTCCGATTTGAATGAAACTTGGAATATAAGTATACAGTTTATAACCTGGATTAACACATAGGTTACTTTTCATCCCCGAAAATCAACAGGATTAAATGGGACGCGGCCAAAGTCGCGGGCGTAAGCTAGTTTATAACATTAGTAGTATAGGATTGACTTATTGTCAGTCAGTCAGAGACACACACCAGTTCTATTTATTTGTATGAATTGAAGAACATCATAAAAATGATTATTGACTTTAATTAACTTCAATTCAACCAGCTGTTTTTCATCAATTTAATTATTTATCGTCATTGTGTTAGTTCGTATGAGAGGGCAACTCTGATGACGGGATGACGTCATATCTCGGCTAAACACGTCATTTTGACATCATCCCTATTAGAGGAAAATCTCTACCGAAGTGAGCTTGTGGCCTCTGTACCTACGTACATAATTTTAAGTCTTATTTTTAACTAGCCGCTGCCTAAAATATAGCCTATGTTTCAATCCGGAAAAAGGGTTTCTGAATGGTATAAGTTTCGTTGAAATTGGTTCAGTAGTTAAGGTGTGATCCGCGAACAAACAAACAAACTCGATTTACGGAATCAGAATCGTTTATTTAGTTTATCCATATCTTTAATTTTAGATTTGGCTTTTTTACAGTTTTATAATAGTATAGATAGATATCCGCAAATGGTTTTTCAAATAAATAAATAATATTGCAACTTCGTTTCAATATTTCTTTATTATTTACAGATATATTCTCTCAACTGTCAGATGGTAACGGCCATCTGCTGATGAAGAGACTAGGAGATTACCTTCGCGAAGTGCTAGCATTACCCGCAGCTGTGTATGAGTCACCGTCCTTCTGTTACGAGGATTCATTGGCATTAACTATATTTAATCAGGTACCTACATACATACACCAGATTATTTATGCTTAGTGTGAGTGAGCCGGCCTTCTGGGGCCTTAGGTGGCTTTTCCACCAGAGCTAAGTGAAGCTACGTTGTTGTTAAAGTAGCCTTTCGAACTAAGGGTCTATAGCATCAGTGGCGCTGCGACAGTGACGCCGCGACAGAGCGACAGATCGATGTTCTATGCAAATGTATGAAATTCTAGGGATCGTCATTCGAGCGCTGCGACAGTGACGCGGCGTCTGTGACGTCACAGTGCCGCGGTGACCGCGTTGTCAGACGGCCGCGTCAGTCGCTGTATTTTGAGATTTATTGTTTTATGATAAGACTGCTTATAGATCAATCCGGTCGGGGCGGCGCGCGGCGAAACTGTGAACCGACTGACGGTCTGTTGTGGGTATCCAAAGTCACCAAAGCGTCACTGTCGCGGCGTTAGTGACGCGGCGTTGGTGACGCTATAGACGCTGCGTCTGCGACGCTTAGTTCGAAAGGCTACCTTAAGGGATGTGTTTGACATCCACCAATAGGAATCTCATTTTACACTCTGGGCCTTTGATCTAACTGGACTAGATATCGTCCAAGAGTGATGTTAGATTTAGACCACAGAAGTAAATATTAGCTCACCTCGAGGTGGGGACCCCAAACATCCCTCCACCAATAGGAATCGTTTAATATAAAAACAAACGATCCCTATTGGTGAATAACAAACGCATACTTAGTAACATCTTAGATCAGCTCTGGTGGAAGTTCACCCTTATGCTCAGTTCGGCAGAAATTTTACTTTAATAGGGCGTCATATCTCTGTCGACAACATGTTTCATTCACTGGTAAAACGAATTTTTCTAACACCATTTTTACGTCATCTCTATTTAAAATTTCTGCCAAACTGCGCATAAGGCCTCGGTTCCTAGATTCTCATTGAGAAAATAACAGAATTCGTTTTCATCAACCAATCATTAAGGCGGGGTTATTCGAAACTTTTAGGTTTTTTAACAACTGTATCTCTACTGAAGTGCAAAAGTTGCACGAAAAAAATAATATTTTATTAATATTGAACATAATATCCTAGAGCTTTGTAAAGATAGAAACGTGAATAAAAATAATTTTCTCGATAAAAAAAATCGTAAAGATGACACTAATCGATATTTCAAACGGTTCATACTACGATGATTCTTCTTGAAATCATGTCAAAGTTATATCAAAAGATAGGGCTTATTATTTACTAGGGAACTGTAATTTTTTTTTATTAAATTTTAGTTATTATTCATCTCTGTGAAAGAAAACTATCAAAATCTATACGTTCAGCCCGTTCAGGCGCTCGCGCCTTGCTCGCTCGCTCGCGCCCAGTGCCCGTCTAGACGTCTTCGTCCTAAACTTCTTGGATAACCTCACCTTAAAACCAAATCAAATGATTCAAAACAATTTTGAACTTCAAGTCAAATAACTAATGTTTTCTTTTATTTATTTATTCTTTATTGTACACAAAAGTAATGACATAAAGATGGTCTGTACAAAGGTGAGCTTAACCCTAATAAGAGTTCTCTACCTTCCACGGTAGAGAGGAGAAATAAATTATGACGTGGGTGCGTGTACTTAAAGGTCATTACGAAAATAATGTTTCCATTTGCAGAATACCAAAATAACTGTAAACGATTTCTTGGATACACTGATGTCGGATCCCGGGCCGCCAAGTTTAGTCTGGCTGCCGTTACTACACCGACTGGCCAGCGTTGAAAATGGTATGTTTTTTGTTCTATCTATTAATTCGAGAAGCTAAGCATCTCTTTTTGAAGTTATACTTCTAATGCGACTTCCAACTGACAGCGTTTAACTTGTTCAACGTTTAACGCTCCTGGGGAGGGGGAATAGAAAGAGACAGAGCGAGAGTGATCACATACGGAGACCCCCACAAAACTCAAATGGCACTCGAAGTATAACTTCTTCCGCGCGGAGGGACACCACGCACTATTTTTTTTATTTTTCACCCCGTGACTTGGGAACAGTTGTTCCCGAAGTGGAAGCCAGAAAAAAGAGCGGAAGCTAGATTCTTACCCGCATCTCCTTACACCAAGACTGTAGTCTCCTATCGTAGAGTCCAGACTACAAGAGATATGTTGCTGACTTTACTATGTAAAATTTATGCGTTATGTAGTCATCATCTCCTTGCCCTTTTCCCACTTTATGTGGGGTCGGCAAAACATGTGTTTTTCTTCCATGCTCTTCTATCAGCCGTCATCTCAGCCACTCCTTTCTTACCCATATCATTTTTCACGCAGTCCATCCATCTTTTCTTTAGCCTACCTCTACTCTTATATCCATTGTCCATTATGTACTTTAAATGTATGTACCTTCCATTTTTTTTATCATTTTGTAAAATGTGACTTTTCCCAATGTACAAATTGTACCTATCTAAAGGAATAAATGATTTGAATTGTAGAAGACCCCAAGGGCATCTTTTGACAAGCGTCGCAGTTCAGTCGGTAGTAACTCTGCTTTTGGTGTGGCTTGTGGGTTCGATCCCCACCGAGAACATACATTTTTATGTGACAAACGTGATGTTTGTTCTATGCATAGGTGTTACTATGTATTTACAATCTGGTCAGCATTTGAATTGTTACATTCTTTGTGGGGTTCTTAATTGGTGGTACATTCTTCGTAGAGTTCTTAATTGGGCAAGCCAATTCCAGGCAATTTATCCCGGGCACCCAGGGGTCGATACGAGTATCATTAAGATGTCGCCACTAAAGTGTAAAACAAGCAAGCAAGCTCGTATGAGTTAGTGGCCAACTCTGGTGACGGAGTTTTTAGGCCGCCTTAAGGCCTCCGTCGTGGCTTAACGACTGCTAGAGCCGGGACCGTCAGTTTAACGTGCCCTCCGAAGCACGGAAGAGCTCAGATGTAAATGCCACTAACGGTCACCCATCCAAATAGTGACCGCACGGAACCTTGTTTAACTTAGATAATCAGTGAAGATTGACTAAGCAGCTTCAAGTATATAACAAAAGAGTATAAGTATCAGCAATCTAGTTCTCATAGTACAAGCTTTCCTTAGTTTGGGGCTAGAAAGCATTGTGTGACGTTTCCATGAATATATATATATATATACATATATATATAATTTTTATGTCATACTTTTCTTTACAGTTGTGCATCCATTAGCGTGCAGTGTATGCCGTCGCGGGTCATTGACCGGGTTCCGGTACCGATGTGCTCGTTGTGCGAACTACACTCTTTGCCAGGAGTGCTTCTGGCGAGGACGTATCTCAGGAACGCACACAAACGAACACGAAGTCAAGGAGTACGCAGCTTACGTGAGTATAGTATAGAGTGCAATTTACGCGTAGTGCATGCACGCCAAGAATGCTTCTTACCGGACCAAGCCGATATGGCCCACAAGATAAAATTATATGCCTAATAACAAATAGACCAAAATTTTATTCACAAAAATTTCAAATTACTATGTTTAAAATATTTACAAAATTCCTCATGACACAATTGAGCTATCTACAACCTGTTGCGAACTATTTATATACAGATACCTCAAGAGGGCTGGTGACTATCTGGGTCACCGAATCAGTATTGTTATTCAGGATAAGCGTACCCAATGGGTACGCTTCCGATTGCTACAAATAGACTTAAGAACATTTTAAGTTTTAAGTAGTATGGATGGATGGATGGATGGATGGATGGATGTTTGTTACTCTTTTACGTAAAAACTACTGATCCGATTTGGATGAATCTTGGAATATATATTGTCCGTGACCTGGATTAACACATAGGCTACTTTTTATCCCGAAAAATTAACGGAATCCAACGGGACGCGAACGAAGTCGCGAGCGGCACCTAGTGATTTTTTAAATCAATGAATTGATTGATTGACAAATTGAGGAATAATAACAGTCGTTCACTCAGCAATGTCAATAAAATCTCAATCTCAATTCAAAGTGGAGCAAACTTTAGCATCATCATCATCATCATCAACCTATATCGGTCCACTGCTGGACGTAGGTCTCTCCCAAGACGCGCCACTGAGCCCGGTCTTCGGCATACGGTTGTAAAAACTCACGTGCCGCCAATTGCACCATTCAAATAAGATTCTTATTTCAGAAATCACCGTCAAAACAGATCGGCGCGACCTTGCGAAAGTCATTCCGATGTGTACCGGAACGCGGTAGGGCTCCACTACCACGTTACCCAGACCAGCCTGAACGGACACTGAACCTGAGCCATATAGTGTAAGTATCTATTATTTATTACGTACTAGCGACCCGCCCCGGCTGCGCACGGGTACAATGCAGTGATGATGATGATGTATTATACATATAAACCTTCCTCTTGAATCGCTCTATCTATTAAAAAAACTGCATCAAAATCCGTTGTGTAGTTTTAAAGATCTAAGCATACATACATACAGACATTAGGACAGACTCGGGAAGCAACTTGCTTTATACTTTGTAGTGATGATACAAGGTGTTCATAATAACTCTATAATCGCCCATACACCGTGTATATATGTATTTACAAAAAAAGATATACGAATTCATTTATTTATCTAAATGAAAGCTTACATAATTAAGTAAATATATACTATTTTGTACAAGTATGAAAAATCTAGCTCTCATATTGCATCAAATGTTCATTTATTAAAAGAAAATCACACAACTAGGTAGATTGCAGATAGAATACTTAGAATAAGTACTTATTATAAGAGCGCCATTTGAACAAAATGGCCCCTGGAAATAATTCCGAGTATGTTTCGACAAGTGACGATTCAGATATAAATATAGATTCCTTTCATGACACACGTCACAATAAATATAAAATACAAGCGTTTCCAAAACGTGCACCCAGCATTTGGGGTTTTTAGGGGTTTGTAGGGGTTTTCAGGGGTTTGTTATTTTTTCTTAAATACCCGTGTAAAGCCGGGGCGAGCCACTAGTATAAAATATTTTCGTTGTGTAGTCCTCCATCTCCGGTTCCGGCCCACAATGGTTTCCCGGAGTACGTCGGTGGATATGTTAACACTGGTTCCTTGGATTCACGGTCTTCCAGATCAACGCATCGTAGTGAGTATTCTATTAAAAATTATAAATTTATTATTGTAATACTTTCAAAACAAGTTATTTTGCAGTTTTTTATACCTATGCTGTCCCGTTGTTGCGCAAAGCTCCGACTTTTGTTTTAAATTTATGTCTGAGAGGAAGTCCCAATTATCATTAGGTTTATCTTTATGTTTTTGGCGCAGCCTGAAGGATTTTTCTTTGCTATCTACAGACAATCCAGTTTTTCCCTTTTATTAGTTTAGATTTAGAACAAAATTCGCGCTTCAAATTGTAAATATATGTAGTTCAATAGATATTGTTTAATATTTGCAGGTATAGCGGAACATTTATCTAGAGGAGTAGATGACGAGCATCGCCTTATAGCGCGGTATGCGGCGAGATTGGCGCATGAAAACAGAACTATGGTAAAGTTATATTACAAAATTTCAATGCTAAACTAAATTAAAAGAAAAGTTTAGTTTCCAGGTAAATATATAATCTTTTTATACTTACTCAAGATCCTTGGAGAATATCTATGCGGGTAGACAAAAGTACGGCTTAATGAATTGATAAATATTATGAAAAAATATCTTTGTATTGTACGTCAACGTGGAAATAACGCACTAAAGGGGCACGAGTTTTAAACTTAGGCCCGTATGCCGATCCAGAAATAGTTACTCAAGCCTAGATTTTCATACAAAAATCTCAACATACTCTAGAAATAGAAAAGTGCTTGAGCAATAAATCGGCATACGGGCCCTAGACGAAATTATTATGAAATAATCTCCTTTACTTATTTCTTTTGAACGTATTAGTATTTTGAACTTTCAATTCTGATTTTGACTGTTTTTTTTCTAGCCTCGCGCCGGTAGATCAGCTTCGCTCACACCAGAGCTAGTAAGTGTAAGTACACAGCATTATGTATCTTCCAAATATGATAATAAAGATTACTTTAGCGTGCAGAGTTGCCTTCATATCACTATGAACCCTCGTACTAATGGCAATAAAGTTTATTTTCGTGTACAGTTGTCTTCATATCACTATAAATCTTAGGTCTATGATAATAAAGTTAATTTTCGTGTGCAGGGTCGGTCGTCATCGGAAGGATCAGAAGTAGATGCGGCGAGACAGCAAAGGGAACTGATAACGCAACTCGAGGCTAAGAATAGAGAGATTATGCGGGAAATTGCTAGACTCAGGTATTTATTATTCTTTATTTTATACTTGCTTTCGCTCGCGACTTCGCCCGCGTCCCGTTTTAACCTGTTGATTTTCCGAGACAAAAAGTAGCCCATATGTTAATCCAGGTCACGAACTATATATTATTATATTGTATCTGAAGTTTGACATCCTACTATATCCTACTAATATTATAAATGTGAATGTGAATTTGTTTGTTACGCTTCCACGCGAAAACTACTTAACCGATCATCATGAAACTTTGTACACATTATTCTTATTAGGTATTAGAAGTAACATAGGATACTTTTTATCCCGGAAAATCAACAGGATCCAATGGGACGCGAACGAAGTCGCGGGCGGAAGCTTGTATGGATGTTTGTTACTCTTTCACGCAAAAACTTCTGATCCGATTTGGATGAAATTTTAAATACATATTCTCAGTGACATGGATTAACACATAGGCTACTTTTTATCCCAGAAAATCGACGGGATCCAACGGAACGCGAACAAAGGGGATATCTGCTAGTTTATAATATTAATGGGATGGGACTTATTACTTTTTATGGTAATTCTAGACGTCAACAAGAAGCAGAAGCGAGCACCGGCGCCTGCAGCAGTGGAACATCAGCACCGCCGTTAGTCTCCGAGCTGCGAGCGTTACGGCAGAGGAAGGACGAGCTTGAAGGACACCTGTCTTCACTGCAAGAGTCGAGGAAGCATCTTATGCAACAGCTGGAAGGACTTATGAGGATGTTGAAGGTACTAGAAATAATAAATAAATAAATATTCTTGGACATTACACACAAGGCCCTCTAGTCCCAAACTAAGCAGAGCTTGTGCTATGGGAACTAGATGGCTGATAGAATACTTATATACTTTTTTTTTTGAAAATACATTCTTATAATACATGGAAACACCGAGACACAGAAAAAACATCTATGTTTGCCACACACAAATGTTATCAATTAACAAATTTTCAAAAGTATCTTAGTATTCTATCAGCAACATAGTTTCCATAGTACAAGCTTTGCTTAGTTTGGGACTAGAAAGCGTTGTGTTAAATGTCCATGAATATTTATTTATTTATTTAATAAACACTGACATTGGCAAATTCGTGGCAGCCCTAGCCACCGAACAGCGACAAGAGGAAGAAAACACGGTAAGATGTGTGCTCTCCTACGAAATGGAAGATCTTCCGCGCCGAGTGAAGTCTGGCTCGGGGTTCGAGGACCAATAGGTGGCATTTGGTAGTACTACTTATGTTCTAACTCCGTGATAACTTCGTTTGCGCGATCTAAGATACGTTTGTGTCGATTGGCAAAAGTGCCATCTGTCGGGCGTAATTCTGAGTAGTTCTCATGTAGGATGATAGATGGCGCTATTGCAAAACTAGAGTACCTAATCTACACATCTCTTGCTTTTAGATATTACCTACATCACTCATAAAACTTTCAGGTTTTAAAATATATTTAAAACACACAGGCACGTTTCTATTAGCCGGATAGACTTTAAAGTAAATAAATGTCTCATAAATAAAACTAAATTATAGATGCCCAAAAAATTGGTTGTTTATTTCATTGTCTTCATAGTTTTATAAGCTGACTTGCCCTGCTTCGCGATCATTTCTTTTTTGATGTCTGTGAATAAAATAAATTATGTATGAGTAAGTACAGGCCTTTGCATCTAAAAACATTCACAATAAAACCGTCACAACACAATTCTTACAAACGATTAGTTTTTACAATCAAGAAAATCCTTAAAAAGGTTTCGCGGTGGAAACGCACGAACGGCCCCTCGCCCCATGGACCGACGACATCTATACTATTATAAAACTGTAAAAAAGCCAAAAACTAATATTAAAGATATATATAAACTAAATATGCAGATCTACTAAATAAACGATTCTGATTCCGAAAATCGAGTTTGTTTATCTGTTTGTTTGTCTGTTTGTTGTTCGCGGATCACGCCTAAACTACTGGACCAATTTCAATGAAACTTATACCATTCAGAAGCCCTTATTCCGGATTAAAACATAGGCATATTTTATTGAAATGAAAGACGTGGATTCGTAGATGCAGCTTGACCTCTCTTGCTTGACATCGTATGCTGGTTGTCAGATATTTTGGTTGAAAGTTTCGCACGCGTACGAAGTCGCGGGTATCAGCTAGTTGTGAAGATAAATTTATAGACATATCACACAACGCTCTCTAATCCCAAACGAAACTTTTTAACTTATATACTTTTTTTTAAGATCGTGAAAAAGATCCATTATAGTTCTTCCTAGAATTCTTTCTAGAGATGTCCAGCAGAACTTCTAGAAGCAGATGATGATGATGATGTATCTTGCTATATATCTTGATATATATCGTGCTGTGGGTCGTGGGTTCGATCCCCACCGAGAACAAACATTTCTGTGGCAAACATGAATGTTTGTTCTGTGTCTGGGTGTTACTATGTATTTATTATAAGTATGTATTTACAAAAAAAAAATTATATAAGTATTATATCAGCAATCTAGTTTCCATAGTACAAGTTCTGCTTAGTTTGGGACTAGAAGGTGTTGTGTGTAATGTGCAAAGATATTTATTATTACTATACACATATTCATATAATATCTTAGTTTTAAGTCGTTTTACAATATATATAAAAAAAAAACATATACTATTAAAAAACTTAAAAAATAGAACACCGCCAGCAGCTGGGCAGGGCCCAAGCTACCGGTGGTCAGGGCTACAGGTGGAGAAACCTCCGAACAATGCGCGCCGTCTCGAGGATCACCGCCTTCTGTATCCGACCCTTGAGCCAACCATCTAGCAAGAGCCTCTTGAGGTCAAGACTCAATTATTATTATTTATTGTTGTTTATTATTATTATTATATACTTACTGAGCATTTTCTTCAAGCCGTAGAACTGGTATGGGCTTACATGGTCTATATCGAAGCCTGCGTGGTAGGCTAGACATTCCATCCCCTCCATCATCGTACGGGCGTAGCAGAATTGCCTGTTATTGAAACTGCCCATTTCGCTGCTAAATACTGAAATAACATTTTACTATTATCCTCTAATTGACAAGTTGATATTACAAAAGTTTGAAGCATGGAAATCCAAATTCTACTAATATTATAAACGCGAATGTTTGTAAGTATGGATGGATGGATGTTTGTTACTCTTTCACGTAAAAACTACTGACCGCATTTGGATGAAACTTGGAATATATATTGTCCGTGACCTGGATTAACATATAGGCTACTTTTTATCCCGAAAAAACAACGGGATCCAACGGGACGCGAACAAAGTCGCGGGTGGCACCTAGTAATAAATAAATATTCTTGGACATAATCACATTACGCTCTCTAGTCCCAAACTAAGCAAAGCTTGTACTGTGGGAACTAGATTGCTGATAGAATACTTAAATATACATTTTTTTTGTAAATACATAAAACACCAAGACAAAACAAACAATGTTTGCTACACAAATGTTTGTTCTCGGTGGAGATCGAATCCACGACCCACAGCACAGAAGGCAGAGCCGTGACGCCTGTCTCTCTGTCTTATCTTGATGAAGAGGATCCAAAGAGATCGTCTTCATCATTGCTGAGCATCATATTTACTATTTATGTCAAAATACTGATGTCCTCAAAGCTCAAACCTCGATTTTTTATACTTTCCAGTAAAATGTGTAAATATTCGATTCACCCCCTCTCAAACTCTAACTGGTAAAAAATAAACATTCTTACTCCATTCATATTCAACTGATTCTTCTGATCCTGATTCTTCAGATTCTGATTCTTCTGATCCTGATTCTTCAGATCCGGATTCTTCAGATCCCGATTCTTCAGATTCGGATTCTTCAGATTCGGATTCTTCAGATCCCGATTCTTCAGATTCCTCTGATTCTTCGTATTCTGATACCTGGCCTATTATTTTTTCTTCTGGTTTAAAAGCTTGCTTGAAACGCGGCAGCCAGTCCAGACCTAGCTTTTCAAGTTCTTCAAGAGTGGTTACTTCCGACCTTCCGAGATTGTTGGAATGACGGTCACCCTTGGTCAGACGCCCACCCATATGCCATGGCGCATAACAGTGTATAATATTTTCTAACATCATATTTATACACTGTTCTTCTATTGACCATTCGAAGTCATCGTATTCTGACCATGAGACGTCTTCTTCTGAGTTTTGCCATTGGGCAGGACCGGCAGTAATAGATCCTACGACTAAAGCAATGGTTGATACAATCAGATACATGTTCACAACTCGCAACTTGATATGAATGGTGCGTATATCTGAGTTTATTTATATTGATAAGTTGTTAGGTATATGAATAGTTTGAATAATTTCTGATTAGGAAGTAGTTAAAGCAAAAATGCAAGGATGAATGTAGATACATTTTATTGCAGATATGGAATTCTAGTGGCTTTTGGGTTATTCTACGTGTTTTATGTACAATTGATATTTATGTGTTTTCTCATGGTCCCATTGTTTTGTTCCATTATGGTACCACCATTAAAGAAGAATCAGATTTGATCGAAAGCACAAGACAATGCCAAAAGTGTAGGTTGAAAAATGTGGTGCATTTACACCATCTGATACAAGAATGACATTGGTGGCTTCAAATTGTCCTTTATAGACGAGCTTGTGGCTAGGCTTGCTTAGTCAATCTTCACCGATTATCTAAGTTAAGCGACGTTCTGCGCGGTCACTATTTGAATGCGTGACCGCTAGTGGCAATTACATTACATCATCATTACATACATGCACTTCCGTGATTCGGAGGGCACAGTAAACTCGGTCCCGGCTCTATCAATCATTAAGCCACGACGGAGGCCTTAAGGCGTACAAAAACTCCGTCACCCAGAGTTGGCAACTAACTCTTACGAACCTACCATATTCCATTATTACTCCTTAGATTTTCCTCGTACATTTCTGGTAAATACGCAGCGTAAAGCAACTCATTGTTCGCAGACGCAGCAATCGTCACCTCGCTCGACACCAAACTCGTCTCCGAGATCCACTAAGAGTCCACCATTGCCAGGAGCTCAGCCGCAGCCTTCAGCACCAGAAAGGTAACCTAGCATTAACCACCGAACGAAAAAGGAAGAGGTGTTATAAGTTTTACGGTGTTTTGTATCTGTTCCACCTTGTATATTCTGCCTATATATTAGTAATAGCTGATACACGCGACTTCGTACGCGTGCGAAATTTTCCCCCAAAATGTCTGTCAACCAGCTTGCGATGAACCTCGTAGCAAATGGCTGCTTTTGGTTTAGAAAGTTCAAGCTGTATCTAAGAATCCACGTCATTGATTTTAATAAAATATAGCCTATGTTTCAATCCAGAATAAGGGCTTCTGAATGGTATAAGTTTCATTGAAATTGTTCCAGTAGTTAAGGCGTGATCCGCGAACAAACAAACAGACAAACTCGATTTTCGGAATCAGAATCGTTTATTTAGTAGATCTGCATATTTAGTTTGTCTATATCTTTAATTTTAGTTTTTGGCTTTTTTACAGTTTTATAATAGTGTTAGTGCACAGGGCCCAGAGATAACTTTGTTTCTTTTCTTCAGAGAACCTACCACTCGTGGTGTTGTTAGAAGTGCACCACAAACGCCATCTTTAGGAGAACGGGAACGAATCGATATGACACACAGTCTAGGTAAAGTTTTTTTTTATATATTTTGATTTTAGGAAGTTTCTGTGAAAAATCTTTGTTTTAAATGTATGATATTTTTTTTTAATTTAACTATGCTTGTACTAACTCTTAAGGCAGCCACACACGCTCCAATAAAACTGATAATACTGCTTGGATTTGATCAAAAGAAAGTAGTATCTATAAGAATATAAACGAGTAGGTATATTACTCATTGTTTAACTGCCTGTGCTGTAAATCTAGGTGTTATTATAAGTATGTATTTACAAAAAAAAAAAAAAAAACTATCAGCAATTTACATCTCATAGTACAAACTTTGCTTAGTTTAAGACCTTATAGAAGGCGTTGTGTGTAATGTCCAAGAATATTTATAATGACAGGAGATTATTAATAAAGGGGCTAGACCTGTTTTGAACTGTAATGCAATCTTATTAAGGCTGTGTCCACAGTAGGCAAATTGCGAGCGGCCGACTGTGAGCCACAAATTTGTGGCGAACTGAAATTTGTATTAGCTGCAAACTCAGATCAATTTTCGTGCGTCGCAAGCAAACTGTTATTAGTTAGCCGCTTACTGAAACAGTCGGCGCACGTAACGCTGCAAACTGCGTAAAGTGAGCACAAAACTAGCAAACTGTGGACACTCCGTTTCAAATATATGGAAGGGCGAACTAACTCAGTAAGCCACTAACAGTTTGCCTACTGCGGACATAGCCTAAGTGTGTAATTTGATGGGATTATGTTGACAGGAGGCATGGAAAGCATGGCGAATGATAACAGAGGATATCATCAAAACCAACGACCTACTACTAGTAAGTACTATTTTAGTTCTAACTACTAGAAACAGGTTTTAGAGACTCGTCATAGCTCAGTTGGTAATATTCTGCCTACCGTGCTGTGGAATGTGGGTTCGAGCCCCAATAAAATCAAAAATTTGAGTGTGACAAACATTGGTTGTTCACTGTCTGAGTGTTGCATAAGTATGTATGTATAAAAAAATACAAGTATTATATCTGCAATTTAGTTCCTATTGTACATGCTTTGCTTAGTTTAGGACTAGAGGGCGTTGTGTGAAATGTCCATGAATATTTATTTATTACTAGCTACCGCTCGCGACTTCGTTCGCGTCCCGTTGGTACCCATTGATTTTCCGGGATAAAAAGTAGCTCATGTGTTAATCCAGCTCACGGACAATGTATATTCCAAGTTTCATCCAAATCGGAACAGTAGTTTTTGCGTGAAACAGTAACAAACATCCATACATTCTTACAAACTTTTGCGTTTATATAATACACTAGCCGTCTCCCGCGGCGTTGCTCGCGTTCTAGACCCTTTAGAGTGTGACTTTTCAAAATTCCTTTCTTAGTGCACCCCTACACTATATAAGGATACTACCCTCCAAATTTCACACCCTTAGGACTTATAGTTTAGGCTGTGCGTTGATTATCAGTCAGCTTCAAAAGAGTTTTATATATTTAGAAGATGATATTTTATTATCGACTGAGCTGTGACTGCTTTCTTGGGATTTTCACAATACACGCTTAATGTTTTACAAGTTGGTATTAACATTTTTGCTCTTTTAACACTAGATGGTGTTAGTAAAACGTTTGCAAATTTTCGCAGTGGGCATAGACCGTAGCTTGAGAAGCGATCTACTCTACGCAGCTGATTCCGTGACGAACGCCATGTCGACACTCGTCAGGGAGCTCAATTCAGGTAAAATTTATAAAGAAAAGAAATAAATTTGGGGGGGTTACTTTACTTACTTTTTTATAGGAATCTTACTTTTATTAAAAACTTGGGGGGGGGGGGGTGGGGGGTTAAGGAGGGGTCTTACTTTTTATAGGGATCTTACTTTTATTAACAACTTGGTCGTAGTTTTTTCATTGGGGGGTCTTACTTTTATTAGGGGGGGGTCGATTTTTTTACTTATCGACTAACAGGTATCAAACAGTATAAGTATTTCAAAATAATTTAATAATATTGCTGGTTTAAAGTTATCCTAGACTATGTGGCATGTTTTTATATTGACTTGCATATTTCTATAACTCTAATGGCCGAATACTCAAACGCCACTCAAACCCCACTCAATTTAAGTGTTCCGCTTAAATTATTGGCAAATAATGACTAATGTCCAACAGAGGCAGAGCAATTTTAAGTGGTGCTCAAATTTGAATGACTTTTGAGTATTCCAGCCGAAGCATGGTTTATATTACTTTTATGCACTCTTACGTTGTATGTAGATGTTTTAAGTTGGTAAATGTTTGCAGAGGGGTCCGACACGGAAGACACTGTTAAAGGCGATGCAAGAAAACAGAGAAGTAAGTAGTATTTACACTAAAACAGAATATTTCATTCAATATTTCTTTTAAAGGCGTTGGGCCATTTCAGGTCCCGATTTGCATACATTTGGTTAATTTTTAGATTAATTTAGTTGGTTTTATGGTAATCTATTCTGCTGTAGCAGTTACGAGGACGCAAAATAAAGTAGTTATTTTGACGTAAACGCCTGTAAATACGATAAACAACATTGAAAATGGCGCATATGTCGAAGTAAAATGTCTAATGACTAATGATTCCCGCTGCTTTATAATGACATTGTAACATTTGTAATAACTGGATTGTATATTGTGTATTGTAGCAAACAAAGTACCATCATTGCAAGCTTAAAAAAAATGTGGGACCTGCGGGCCTAAGATGCGCACCGCGAGATATTTGTCATGTCGTTCTGTCAAAATGTAAGCATTTTGTACCAGTTTAGGTACTATTGCATTATCTGCGGTAATGTTGTCGAGAAACCGTGCCTTTGAATTTTCAACTTTTGACATTTCTGCATGACTATTATCTCGTCCTCAGAGAGGTACGACGACTAAGAAGTGTCAAAAGTGTACATTATGGCGCGTTTTGTCGACACCATTAGGTACCACAGATAATGCAATAGTTCCTGAACTGGTGCAAAATGCTTACATTTTGACAGAACGACATGACAAATATCTCGCGGTGCGCATCTTAGGCCCGCAGGGCTCCATCCAATTTGCCCCAGACTCTTTGATATTTCCCTATATCAGAAACTTTAGGGTACAATCGCGTTTTGATATTAAATAATAGTAAAAATAGTTTATTTGAAACATATTAGCTTGTATTTTGAACGTTATTACCAAAAGCAAATCAACGAGTGGCCTGGAAGAGATCGCTCAGTGATAAGGCCGTCGATTGTCTTGTGTTTCCTGTACTGGTTACTGTGGTGGTCAATAAAGAGTTATGTATCTTTTATAAACTACTTTTACTAAATCAGTTTGCACATTATGATAAAAGTCCCTATACACACACATACATTTACGTACATAAATACATAATCATAATTTGTTTAACCTCTTAAAATCGGAAAACAAGTCTTTTTTGCGTTAATTTCCGTTCGTCACACTGGGTGGGACGAATAGGAAGATTTCAAAGTAACTTCCCGTCCATCCTACCAACATTTTCAGTGGGATGAATGGGAATAAAAATTACATTTCAAACGCAAACATTCCACAAAATGTAATGCATTGCATTGTATTGTTCTTATCTGAAGAATGTTGTAATGTCAATGAATTTATTTATATTTTTTTAAATACCATTGCATGTAACATATTAAAAAAATCATTATAAATTGCAAAGCATGATTGTTTTGAAAATGCATTTTAAAAAAATATTTTGACATGTAACTCTATTATCATAAGGTAGATTTTTGTCTTTTGTATTGAATAGGAAAAGAAAATACGCATACGCGAAATGTAGGTACAGTCAGCCACAGAAATTAATGACTCGTTCACAACTTTCAAAATTGTTTCAAGACAGAAAAGGAACATAATTCAATCTTTTCATGGTTTTTGTCCTATATGATTAAGTAAAGTTAAAATACTATTCTAAAATGTATCCAAATGTGATTAAAAAGTTTTACTCTATCATAGAATCCACAACTATGGTAATAAAATATGATTCGAGTTAATAAAAACTACTCTCAAAAATTATATCTTTCTCATGCTGACTGTACATACGTATAAATTGTTTGTACTTTCAGATTTTGAAGAAGACGAAGACAGCGATGAGCCAATGCCGAGACCGCAGCCGCCGAGACACTATCTACACGACAACAACGTGCAGGTTTGACCCTTATTGCTAAGAAATTTAGGTTGAAAGTTCTACATAGAATACATACTTAATAATGTACATCATTTTGAAGCGCGTTTGTACAGTATTTTGGTTTGATAATTAAAAAAAAAAGATATTTTCATTCTTGTACAAATGGGTTATGATTCAATTTAGTTTTTTTCAGTTACTTATTTCTTTTATTTGTAATTTTTTTGCTTGATTATTTGCAAAAAGCTATTTTGATTCTTATACAAATGGGTTATGGTTGAATTTAGATTTTACTTAGTTTTTTTTTTATTTGCAATTGTGTTGTCCTTTTTCAGAGCATGGCACCTAGTGTTGTTACGCAATCATAAGCACGTGTTTAAGGTTTGTTTTTGCTTGATTTTATTATTTTATTTCATGTTTAATCGCTCACGTTATAGATAGCTGACCTACTCGGAACTTGTGCGTTTTTTGACTTTTGAAACTAGTAGTTCGCCCCGAACTGAGATCTCGTGATGTTCACCATAAATAATACCAAACCATGAAAGTCTCCGTAAATCCTTTGCTAGATTACACAAAAAAAAGTGTTATCTAAATAAAACGTTGGTACCTGTGCAATATTTTGGTAGAATTTGACCGGTTGCTTTTGAAATTACCCCTAAGTACGTTCGTTCTTATGAGTTAGTGGACTCTGGTGACGGAGTTTTTAGGCTATCTTGATACCTTCGCCGTGATTAAACGACTCGGGACCGACAGTTTAAATTGCCCTCCGAAGCACAGAAGCGCTCAGATATTAATGCCAGTGTCACGCATGCAAAAAGCGACCGCGCAGAACGTCTCTTAACTTAGATAATCAGTGAAGATTGACTAAGCAAGCTACGCCACCCGCGTTTTCTCCTTATGGTATGGCCAGTTTACATTATTCCAGTCCAGCGACCCAGTCCAGTAACTGGGTTCGTGGTCTACTTTTGAATCCAGTGCGATCAATCCAGTGCAACTGGAATAATGTAGACGGCCTATCCAGTGCCATTGAGAAACTGATCTCTTTTTGAAATCATTGTCACTGTAGTGTTCACGTTTCAACGGCTTCTAAATTACTGGAATAATGTAGACGATAACGAATCCAGTTCAGCACTGGACTGGATCACTGGACTGGAATAATGTAAACCGGCTTTTAGAGATAGTAATCGATTGGTTGGTTGTGCTATTCTTCGCCTTTCGATCAGAATGACAGAATACATTATATTACTCAGTCGATGTGATCAGTGAGACAATGCATTAAAGGCATTGGTTACCCACTTAACACCAGATGGGTCATTGGCGTGTTCCATCATTTAGTAATATAAAAAATAACATAATTGGATTACTCTATAGCATTTTTGTACAATTACAGGACACACCACCGCCTCTCCCCGCGCGCACTGGTCATTACTACCCCCGCACATAGTAACACTATGTACTTAAATATACTTAAACTTAGTAACACTATGTACTTAAATGTACTTAAACTATAAGTATACTTTGTACTTAAATATACATTAACTCGGTATACACTTTGTACTTAATGTACTCTGTATGTGTACATATTGTACTTTGTGAACACTTTGTACTTCTGTACTACACTGTATACAAATTGAACCTAACGTATGTACTTGGACTCTGTGTATACACTGTACTTAATGTACGCTGTATGTATATTGTATTTAATGTGTGTACTTGGTATTCACTGTGTATAAGTACCCTGTACTTAATGTACGCTGTATGCATATTGTACTTAATGTGTGTACTTGGTATTCACTGTGTACAAGTACCCCGTACTTAATGTACGCTGTATGCATATTGTACATAATGTGTGTACTTGGTATTGGGTATGTAAGTGTGTTTACACTGTGTAAATAACGCATGTACATTCACTGTACTTAATGTACGCTGTATACATATTGTACTTAATATACACTTTGTACCTCTGTACAGTATACATAGATATTGTACTTATTTATGTATAGGCGACCAAGAAATTGGTTTACCACTCTAAGGCTGCATATCATTTGCACGTTCAAAACATCAAGGGCAATTTTCGCTTGGCAGATTAATAACTGCTACGTCAGAATCTGTCATTCCTGTTTATTTAAACTCCTTAGCGAATAATTATGTTACTGGGAGATGTCATCAAAAGTGGTAAACCAATTTCTTGGTCGCCTATACTTAGTACTAAACCCGTCATATCTCGAAATAGTTACACTGTGTTTAGTCTCTTTCAATATTTTATTGTGAGCGCAAAAGACACAACACAGTATATATCACAGTTTCCAACACGTCAGGTTTATTTGTGTACGTGTGTTGTGTATATGTACTTAATATAAGTACAGTACACCGTATATAATATGTACGTATAATTATACATATTGTACTTAGTTATATATGTACTTTGGGCTTGTTTACTGGTTTTTGTTATTGGTTATACGAGATATTTACTTTTACGTTGAATCGTTACACGTATTTCCTTAAAATGTTCTTAATGGATGTGCTCTGTGTGATAATACATTGTTGAAAATAGAGTAAACCGCATAGAATCAAGTGAGCTATATAGAGCTTTCCAGACATTTTCTTAAAAAAAAGAAAATAAGTTTACTGGGAAAAAATTGATAAATATGCATAATAGAGTCAAATTAAGTACTTATTACGGTTTCTATTAAAAGATACATTCTTTTAAATATTATGAATATAATTAATATACAACAGTACAAAATATAGTGTAGCTTTTATAAAATAGTACCTACTGTTGTCCGGTAAAAGTAAATATTTTTTGGAGAAAAAGTAAAATTAACCAGTAAACATAAGCCTAAAACTATATTTAAGTATCATTGTTATATAGGTATTTTATAGTACTTCCTATTAAGATATAAAGTAACGATTAAATATAATAAAACTAAAACTCTGACAGTTGGACATAACATAAACACATAGGAAATGTCTTATGAGTTGCTATCCCATCCCACTAATATGAAACTAGCTCCCGCCAGTGACTTCTTCCGCATCCCGTCTTATCCTGTTGATTTTTCTGAATAAAAAGTACTTATGTGTTAATCCAAGTTACGAACTATAAGTATATTCCAAGTTTCATTCAGATCTGACCAGTAATTGCAGCGTTATTGAAACACACATTACATAATTATAAATATCAAAGTTTAGATGTTCGTTAAAAAAATCCGGAAAATCAACATGATCTAATGGAACGCGGAAAAAGTCACGGGCGGACGCTATTAGTAAGTTAAGAAGATGAAAACGGTAATTTAAAAATATTTCTCTTAGATACATTATCATCAATCAAAAAGTATCCAAAACTTTAATATTGAGATTTATTAAATGGGAAATAATGCCTTTTTAGAAAAAATATCAAATATTATTTAAAAAAATAATAGGAATTAATATTATAGGTAACTTTTTTTATGTATATAATTGGTGTATTTTTTTGCTTATTGTCTAGTCTCCCCGCAGCTTGCATTTATCTAGTAATTTTTATTAGCAAAAAGATAATATTTCCGTCTTAAAAAAATATTCCTTTCCCGTCTTCCACGTGTAACAAAATGTCAATTGAAAAGTACTTCCCAAATAAAAGGCAAATATTTTGTTTATATCTTGGCAATCTCCATTCAATTTCTCGTGTAAACTTTTTTTTTTCGTCTAAATTTTTATCTCTTCCTGTCTTTACTCCAAAAAATCTGTCTGACTGCTAAGATTCCTGACAATTTGTTTATGATTGATTCTAGACAAATCTGTCAACAAAACAGGAGTCTGAGAAATGCATGTCTTTTGCAATTTCAGTTCTTACTCTATATTGCATCTTGTGTAAAAATAATACAATACATTTTTGCAAGTCATTAAAACATGTTGGAAAAAATATTTTCAAAGTCATAATAAAGACTGACTTCAGTTGAAATACCAAAACTATACCAAATTATTTTATTGAACTAACACGACTAAAATTAAGTTATTTGTGGCAACTAAATATTCAATCAAAAATATTTTTAGTTACTTAAAAGCATGAAGTAGGTATCGACTTGCTCATAAAAAAAAACATTTATTTTTCTGCATATGCGGGATTTTTGTAATACTTTAGGCTAAGCGTTTGCATATCATTTGTATAGTGTTAAGAAAAGTGCAATATTGTTGAATTTTATTGGTCTTGCCACATTATTGGTGTTTTTATTATATGTTTTACATTGTTACAAAAAATACAGTCAGATAACACAAGTCACACACCAAACTATCGCTGACTGTACCCACTATAAGATAATTTAGACATAAAATCTTTAAAACAATTACTAATCAACAAATATAAAAAAGTCCATAAAATTATCACTAACACGAGTTCAAGGTGACTCGAATCCAAAGCGCATTAGTTTTAATTTAGTTTTATATACATATATTAAATAAAACTTAGGTATATTCACCATAACTAAAAAAATATATACATGTATTTGTATATAACTACCAAAATACACAACTTAATAACTTTCCGAATAACCTGGCATGAGCTTGGTTAAATTTATTTTAATAGATATCATTCATATCATTAAAACTCATTCTGGTTAATATTTTTTATTTAAACCAGAAATAAAGTATAAATTACTCAAATAATGTAATCGTACATTCCGTAGGTTTACACAATGTTATAACTGTTAAATCTCAACGAATTTCTAGAATATCCGATTCGAAAGCCTCTATTAATATACTATACAGTGAAAATAAAGTCGAAAATTTTGTACCTTAACTACGCTGGTGTCTGCCATTTCGTAGTTAACCCTCAAGACATTTTCCATGATCTGAGTTTAGTAAAGAGTGTAATTAGGTTTAGTAACTGTTACGCGTCACGTGATAAAATAATCAGGGGTCTATCCTAGTTTCGTGTGTTATTTTATGTACATTGCAAAAATTTATATTCAATATATAATAGGCCTTTACATTAATTGAAGATGATTTATACAGCGTCAGGAGGCAACCTATGCCTACACTTAACGGGACACTGTAGTGCCTGGGAAAATGTTTTAGATGGAGTAGAAGAAGAATTACTTATTTGTCTCTGTCCTTTTGCAAGTAACAGCAAGCAAGCTCGTATGAGCTAGTGGCCAACTCTGGTGACGGAGTTTTTAGGCTGCCTTAAGGCCTCCGTCATGGCTTAACAACTGCTAGAGCCGGGACCGACAGTTTAGCGTGCCCTCCGAAGCACGGAAGCGCTCAAATGTAAATTCTACTAACGCAAGTGAAAATGTGTTAAGTACCTATTTGACTCGGACTCTTTACATATAATTTTGTGATTTTATCATATTAGCCTGTCGTAACTTTAATTGGTATTCATTTTAATATAATAGGTATCCATAAAATCTTATTTTTCTTGTGAAAGAGCTCGTCACCAACATCTCTAGTCTCAGAGTGATGGGCACAGTGCAATGCATCACAGCGCACGTCCTCAGTCGACGTGTTCAGTGAGGCGTTATACGCAGTGGTTACTACCTAACATTCGGTGGATTATCGGCTAGTTCTATCATTCAGTTGTATAGAAGATCAAGTTATAATTTTTTTGAATATTTTGCAATGTAAATAAGAATACCACTATGAATATAATCTTTTATACCCTTAGATTTTGTAATAGAATAAAATTAAGTGTCTATTACTAAGATATTATTAACAATATATGTACTAAAATGTAGGTAAAAGCACAAATCTCTACTAAAACACTCATTTTCTATGTATTGTGGTCGTCGTTTTTATATAATACATAATATACTTCCATTTATATCCGTGTCGTATATATTTAGAACAGAATCATTATTTACTAAGAGTATTATGTAATATAATATAACCCATATTATGCTCTAGTGTTTTATATATGTGAATAAAATGTAATTCTGATATTAGTAACGAGGGAAAGTTTTACATAATATCTACTTTTAAGTATTAAAAAACTCCTGGCCGTGAAAATCCTGGTCATCTGACCTTGTAGTATGGACGAAAACTCAATATGAGATGAACTAAATATTCCAAACTAGCAGCGCCTCGCGGTTTCACCCGCGTAATTCCCGTTCCCGTGGGAATTCCGGGATAAAATATAGCCTATGTTCATCAGGGATAATGTAGGATTCTAATGGTAAAAGAATTTTTTTAATCGGTCCAGTAGTTTCGGAGCCTATTCAATTCATACAAACAAACAAACAAACAAAAAATCAAACCTTTCCTCTTTATAATATTTGTATAGATAGATGTATAGATAATAATTTGTTGGGACTTATTTGTCAGTGGTTAGTAATATTTATATGTATGTCACATTTTATGTAACCTAACCGAATGCATATTTGATGAAAGAATGTTGGTATCTATAAAAACTAAAGTTTCGAAGTAAAATAGCTTCTATTCCTAGTGTGTATGTGGTTGTGATTTCAACGAATATTTGAAAAAATGTTTGTAATTTCAGACAGTATATTTTCTGTCATTATTTTAACGGATAATAATGCAGACGAGAGGTTAAAATACCTAATTAGGTATTGCTATTTCAAAAACAAATTTTATTGTTTTTTTTTTAATAAAAGATAAAGAATAAACACAAGAAAATGTGTTTTTGAAACGTGAATAACTAATTGGACGGGACAAGAGGTTAATATACTAACCTCTCGTCTGCACCCGTGAAGAAATAAAAGAAAATAAGTTATTTTCTGAAAGGAATGGATTCACGACCTGTCAATAAAAATTTCCTATAGTAAGAATCAATTCACACCAAGACGCGACGCGACTATGCTTGAAGAGGCCAATGGTTTCGCACCAGTTTTTGAATATCTAGTAAATATGAATAGTTTTATAATCGTACAACTTGTTTGGTACCTATAAAAACACGTCACACCACTTTTTCGCACGCCCAGGAAGACTGGTAGACAATGCTCTACTTGTTTATGTGAAATTTTTAAATAAATAAATAAAGTTACTTTTTTATCACTATCTTAAAAAGTGGGCGTCACGTTTCGGTGTAAACTGACCCTTAGTAAAGCTTTCCCTGTTATTGAGGCTTGTATGGACTTAAACCTGGTAACTTTAAGAACTTTATCATTGCAACTGTAAACATTCCATTGCTTGTGAAATCGTTGTTTTATTTAATGATCTTCCCCACTACATAGTGTTTATTTTCAAGCCAAGTTAGGTGCATAGAAAAATAATCATTAAGTAGTTTAAAAATACCTATACCTACTTAGTTAATTTAATTCAGTACTAGCCGTCGCCCGCGGCGCTGCTCGCGTTCTAGACCTTTTTAGAGTGTGGCTTTTCAAAATTCCTTTCTTAGTGCACCCCTACACTATAAAAGGATACTACCCTCCAAATTTAATACCTCTAGGACTTATAGTTTAGGCTGTGCGTTGATTCTAAGTCAGCTTCAAAAGAGTTTTATAGGTATATATTGATGATGATAGTTGGTAGGTACCTACTTTAGTGATGCGCAATCTGGTGAGCTTATATGGCCCACTTGATGTAATTGTTCTTAATCGCCTAAAAACTTCGGTAGGTATAATAAAAAAAATGAGGGTTGTCTCAAAATAATTTATTACAGTGGTTTGTCTAAGATTACAACTACGAGTACAAGCCAAAATGGATACAAAATGTGTATGGCACGTTTATGAAAGTAAACTTAATTATATACAATTCAGATCACCTAGGATATTGGTAATCCAATTAGGTCCTACTTACATATGACCAGCAGGTAGGTACCTGCCATATGAGTCTATTATTTTACTTGTGATAGGTCAAGGGTGAAACGTAGGCTGTACCTAGAAGTTGTAGGGCTATATTTCACCAGGACACCATGGCGGCGCAACCAGTCGCCGCTACCAACAAAATGTATACAGCTCTATAGAGAGTTACTCACCTGGTGTCCATTTGGTTGCGCAACCAATTTGGCGGCGCCACCAACTCGGACGCGTGCACAGAATGTTACTGGTTGCGCCGCCACGCTGGTCGCGCCACCACTAACTACTATAGCGTTGTATGGTGTCTCACTCACTCGGCCGCCAGTCCAGCCGCCAGGCGCCAGTCCAGCCGCCAGGCGCCAGTGACGCCCTCACCTCATTGCATGCAACACTTGTGCACTGTTATGTTTTGTTTTTTAACTGCTTATTTTAATATTTGTGTGGTGACTCTGGTGTCTGTATGGTGTCTAGTTTGGTAGCTTACGGACACCACGGTGGCGCAACTGGTTGCGCCGCCATGTCCTGGTGAAATATAGCCCTTAGGCTTTAAAAACCATTCCCAAGTCGATGCTGCATTTTTCTAAACTAATCTCGTAAATCTATTGCCGTCTTTCTATAACTGATTTGCCAGCGCTAAAAATTATAGTTGTCTTTGTCGTTTCAGTGTCATTTTTAGTGCTGTCAAATTAGAATAATGCACCAACAGAATCGACTCTATTGTCAAGCAAAACCTTTAAAAATGCACCTGAATGGAAACTCTTATCTAGCAGAATTACTTACATAAGTAAGAATAATTAAATATTTTATATCACTTATAATAAACTAGCCCCTAATTTTTCACAATTTAGTAACACTAGCTTCACAATCACAGTCGTCTTTCCCCCCTATCTCTGCGTAAATCTCATCTATACTACGCATCCTGGTCTCTGGCACCACCCAGGCTATATACACAGTACTGATGCCGCAGACTGCTGAGAATAACCAGAACACTGTGTAGAGGCCGGCGGATTCCGCTAAAGGATGGAAGAAGCGGAGTTCTATGGAAACCAGGGCGCAGGCGAACGATATCACGATAGATGTCACTGTGCCGCGGAGCTGAAACATTTTGAAACATTTAGATGAAAATTCTCGAAGTATGTCAGTCTTGGAAGAATTTATATGCGCATTAACACCAGCCATTAACGCATTACCTACCTAATGGTGCAGAAAAACACTGTCAAGAAGCCCGCGGTTTAGTCAGCTCACGGATTGACGATGTCTTTCCTTTGGATATGGCTGACTAGGCTGAGAAGATGGTATAGGTGCTGGGCAAGCCTACTCCATCTAAACATTGTTCCAGGCACTACAGTGTCCCGTTAAGTGTAGGCATAGGTTGCCTCCTGACGCTGTATAAATCATCTTCAATAGATGTAAAGGCTTATTATTATTATACTAGGTGCCGCCCGCGTCTTCGTTCGCGTCCCGTTGGATCCCCTTTGATTTTTTGGGATAAAAAGTAGCCTATGTGTTAATCCAGGTCACGGACAATATATATTCCCAGTTTCATCCAAATCGGATCAGTAGTTTTTACGTGAAAGAGTAACAAACATCTATCTATCCATACTTACAAACTTTCGCGTTTATATTATTAATACGATTCCCCGGTATGTATGTAAATCTTATTTTACCTGAAAATTAAACATCTCAGTCATAATAACGAAAGGCACTGGTTGAAGTCCCGCTGCGTCGCAGTAAATACACAGGCATAATGCAGCGACAGGTAGCCAGGAGCCTCCAAATGTTGTGCAGTTGGCTTGCGCGAAGAACCAAGCGCCTAGGGCACACATAGCGATGCCGGAGACCAGGCAAGTCGTGCCTAGGAGAGGCTGAAATAATACAAACAGTTGAAATCCTCTATTTTATAGATCTCTTTTTACACAGTTTCACAATAAATGATTCTTATTCTTTCTCGTCTTGTCGCTTGGCGCGACTATTATAGTAGAGTGAAGGGAAATTTTACTTTCTTGTGACACTACTATTCTTATTGGCTGATTAAACGCATGATAAAAAAAATCCCGTGGATAATCTCATTACCAATGGCACTCTAACCGCCAAATTCAATAAACGGATTGGCTAGGTAGGTAGAAAATACAAAAAAACTGTTTCCGCCCGGGATCGAACCGGGGGCCTTGTGCGTGTGAAGCACACGTGATAACCGCTACACTACGGAAACTTGAAATCATAATCCAAATTTACAATACCATTACCTGTGCCCATTACCGTTAGTTTTATCATAGACTAAAAAAATTTTTCATACAAAATAATTACGATGTTGAAAAAATCAATAGCAAGGAAACCGATGCTTTCGTAACCGTCCGTGGGATTGCAATCTTCTAAATATATAACTCTTTTGAAGCTGACTGATAATCAACGCACAGCCTAAACTATAAGTCCTAAGGGTGTGAAATTTGGAGGGTAGTATCCTTATATAGTGTAGGGGTGCACTAAGAAAGGAATTTTGAAAAGTCACACTCTAAAGGGTCTAATTCAAATTCAAATTCAAATCGTTTATTGCACTTATGTTGTTATAAAGATGTTGTACGCGAGCAATGCTTAGTTAGTTTATAATCGTAGGAAATGTATTAACTAGGTAAGTATAACGTAATTACCTTCCTGCCAGTCCTCTCTACCAGGGTGGAGGCGGTGCAGGACCCGACCAGTTGCACAACTCCTAATACCGCAGCTTGCTGGTTAGCGCTCAGTACCCAGCCGTCTTCACTTGCCCTGCTGTAATCAACTTATTACAACAGAGTTATAACTTCGTCCTTTGAATTTCTTGATAACCGAATTCAATTAGAGGAGGTTCTCAATTAGTTTCAATATTTTAATGTTTGTTATCCTCATTTTGCTCCGCGTAGTCAGATAATAAAGCTCCTTTTGACTCACCTAAGTAGGTAATGGAGTTGCGTGATTTACTTTCGTAGTTTTCATTAGAACAGTCCCAATGAACTGCCATCATCATGATGATAAAGCCTTGTCAAATTGAAGTCGGTTTTTCCCCTGCCGGCAGTCACAAGGGTCGCTAAGGAGATTATTGGACAAAAGTTCCACAAATCCCCCACGAACGGGACTCACGCAGGGGAAAACTGGAATGCGCCTTTTTAAGCAAAGAATATGTAATACGTAAGAAGAAGCGGGACTCCCATTCTACCAAAATTACACACTGAAAATATCGTTTTGTATGAAACGTGATTCAAATTTTGACTCCCGTTTCATACATTGTTCGTTTTTCGAAAGCACGAGTCTAGTTCGAGAGTTTTGCCAGTCTGTTTTAAGCTTAAATTATTGAATACCTTTATGACTATACTGGGTAGGTACTGTTAATATGTATTTACAAAAAAAAGTATATAAGTATTATATCAGCAATCTAGTTTCCATAGTACAAGCTCTGCTTAGTTTGGGACTAGAGAGCGTTGTGTGTAATCTCCAAGAAGAAAAAAAAAAGACCCTTGTGTTGATTATACCTATACGAGTAAAGTAGGTACCTGAAGATCAGCGAGGCGAAGTGTAGGACCGCGAGACATCCACACAGCTCCCGCGCCACTGTGATGATCAGAGTAATCCGGAACGCACGGAATGTACTGCGATCCGTTACTGCAAAGGGCCTTAGATATAATAGCTACCCAGTTCTATTATCTAATCTAAACTTATATTTAATCTACATAGGTTACTAGCCTACTTAGCTTTTAGAAAAATAAAGGTATGGTCTAGATCTATGTGTTTTACATCTACAACCAATGTAAAATTCATGTAAACCATGTGAAAGCCATAAATATATTGAGTATTTAGTATATGAACCTACCTAAGTACCTATATGTAGTTACGGAATAAATAAATAAATATTCTTGGACATATCACACAACGCTCTCTAGTCCCAAACTAAGCAAAGCTTGTACTATGGGAACTAGATGGCTGATAGAACACATCATTTTTTTTTTGTAAATACCTACTTATGATACATAGTAACACCCTTTGACTTTGATTGCGTCGTTCTCGAGTTATAAAAAAGCAGAATTAGGCCGACTTATGGCCCAAACATCGATCGCCTGCATAAATAGCTATCTACCTTTTGCCTGTAGCCAAGTAGGTAGCCTATAAATTTGTCATATCATATACTCAAATCTTATCCCTTGTAACCTGCTTACACATATAGGTACAAGTACTTAGCAAGTAACTGTTATGCGATAGTGAAGCCACCCACCCCGCCCACGCGCTGTCAACATCATTATTGATCACAAATACGGTTCCATGGGAACTATTATAGTACTAACTAAACAGGCACGGAGTCAGGACACTCTCTAAGGCCCTTTGCGCATTATAAGATATTTTTCTTGTGTCCTAAGAGAAATAGTCGCTTGATTGTTTATATCAGACCGTGCATATTTTCTTATGTCGGATAAGACATACCTACGCCATACAAACATTTTCTTGTCTTGTGTTCGTGTCATATAATGTGCAAATGGCCTAAAAGAGGAAGCTAACAAGAAAGGGAGCAATGGAGAATAAAATAAGCAGATTAAGTGCCAATGACATTGTCGGAGCAATGGACAGCCTTGAGTACAGTCCACAATTCTACCGACACCACCTACAATGATTTCTGTTTGACCAAGTCCCGTTAGTGTCCAGTTTACACATTGTTACCCGTTTTTAGGCTAGATTCGGTAAGTAGGTGGACAAAGGTCGTTCGATCAATATTGGTGACCCTGATGTAGTTTGACCAATATTGTTTATATGGGTCGAACTTTTTTAGGAAAAAAATGAAGCATTTCGCTTTTGCGCACCAAGAGATGCGCATCAAGGACTTCCGCACCTACGCTATTCCATTTTTGCGCAACAATCGATTTTAAGCTTGGTGCGCAAAAGTGGACTATTTTTTAATATATAAAGTTTTTTAGAGGCAACTCATCGATAACCGATAGTGTTCTTAATGTTGTCGGTGTTTCTAGGCGACGGTGACCGTTTACCATCAGGGCCGTATGCATATTTATCTACTAGGTACTTAGGTAAATGAAAAATATTTTTTTTTCATCAAAGTCATTTTAGTATTGCGATGTCAGTGCTCTTACCTAGAGTTTTCAGAGCTGATTTGAACTGGCCAGCCTTGCTGTTCTCCAGCTCAAGCAGCAGCAGTTGCAGCTCGCTTTCCACAGCTGCTTCCGAGGAGTCGCGGCATCGCAGCCAGGCGAGGGCATCGCGAGCTTCCTGGATCAAACATAAATCATAAATAAATAAATATTCTTGGACATTACACAGAACGCTCTCTAGTCCTAAACTAAGCAGAGCTTGTACTATGGAAACTAGATTGCTGATATAATACTTATATACTTTTTTTTTGTAAATACATACTTATAATACATAGTCACATCCATACACAACTAGTAGGTATAGTATGAGATAATCAACTATTATATAGTAGGTGCCAAATAACACCGCAATACAGATCATTCACCCACCTTCACCACGATGTCGCAAAATTCTATTTATGTATGGTAAACAAACAGTACCTACTACGAGATTCGAGCGATACCGTCTTAGCGACAGGTTTGTATGGAAAGCGACAGAATTAGCCATTCATAAATTGAATTTTGCGTCATCGTGCTGGAGGTGGGTGAATGACCTGTATTGCGGTGTTATTTGGCACCTATTATAGTATAGTATTATTGACCTGTGACTAAACTTAGTAGCCATTTCCAGCTACCGTGAAGGTTATGAAAAAAAAATTGATGGATCCTGCTAATATTATAAACGCGAAAGTTTGTATGTATGGATGTTAGTTACTCTTTCACGTAGAAACTACTGAACCGATTTGGATGAAACTTGG
Source organism: Eulithis testata (assembly GCA_947507515.1). NCBI lineage: Eukaryota > Metazoa > Arthropoda > Insecta > Lepidoptera > Geometridae > Eulithis > Eulithis testata. The sequence goes on along the minus strand of OX382218.1, from coordinate 4,296,778 downwards.
AATATATATTGTCCGTGACCTGGATTAACACATAGGCTACTTTTTATCCCGGAAAATCAACGGGATCCAACGGAACGCGAACGAAGTCGCGGGCGGAAGCTAGTATTTCTATATCTGTGGATATTTCTAAAATATTAGTAAAATATCCCTAGCAAGCAAGTAAGCTCGTAGAGTTAGGCCAACTGTGGAGACGGAGTTTTAAACCGCCATAAGACCTCCGTCGTGGCTTAATGACTGCTAGAGGCGGGACCGACAGTTTAACGTGCCCTCCGAAGCACGGAAGCGCTCAGCAATGATTTGGATATTGCTAAGATTGTAAAAATGAATCTTTGTAAATTGATGTCGGTTCATCCATTACGCTTTGCGGTCAGGCTGCGTTCAGTGATGCCCTCTTCAAAGATTTATATAGCAACTGCTTAATAGAAGTACCTACTAGCTTCCGCCCACGAATTCGTTCGCGTCCGTTTGGATCCCGTTGATTTTCCGGGATAAATAGTAGCTGTGTTATATGTAAATGTGTTAATCCAGGTCACGGACAATATATATTCCAAGTTTCATCCCAATCAGATCAGTAGTTTTTGCGTGAAAAAGTAACAAACATGCATCCTCACAAACTTTCGCGTTTATAATATTAAGTAGGAAGGATTGTATTTTAAAATGTACCTACTTGTAAGTAGGTATAACCACCTACAGGTGGTTGGCAAGATTACTCCATCTAAATATGGTAATACCTCAACTCTGCCACTTTTGAGGAGGTAGCTCGGAGTGTCAGGCATGCTGATGAAGAGGAGGAGGTGCAGCAGAGGTGCACACAGACACACCCACAACGTCGTCCGGTAGCTCAGGTATTCCGCTTCGTAAGATAAACTTATATTTTATAATTAGCATAACAATAGTAGGTACAAATTGGCTATAACTAAAATAGCTAACTAAATAAAATAACCCAAACAAGAAACTGAGTTCACCCACCGAGGCTTCCGAACCAAAACGGTAGGTATACGATACCTAGGTAGTTTATTTTTTACATTTTAATTTTTTTATCAGAACTCAAAAACAAAGCATTAAAAAGAAAATATAAAATTACCCTAAAAACCCTATAACGTACAAATCAATAACTTTTAAATAATACCCCATTTAACTTAGTGAACCTTGACATCATGATACCAAAAATAGAGGGGGTCCAGGAAGGAATAAATAGGTCTTACCTATTCAAAATAAAAATATTTTTGACGTTTCACACTGGCAACATGGGCGGGCGAATAAGTTTAAAAATAGCTTGTATCTACTTAGGTAGGTAGTTAGGTACTGAGATAATCAGTCGTGACGAGCCGACGGCTCTACCCTTCTATGACGACCTTTTGATGCGAGAGCTTTATTCGAGCTCGTCCGGTGAAGTACTACCACTGTACCTATCTGCCGCCCGCCAAGCTGTGATGCTCGCATTGCTGTGTGCCAGTTTGAAGGGTAAGGCGACGTCCTATAGTCATCGCTCGCGCGATTATGCGTCCGTCCAACGAAAATGATCGTATCGCTCCGAAGTTCCAGGACATCGCATCATCGCACGAGCGGTGGCAATAGGACGACGCCTAAGTAGGTATACCTACTCGTAAAATAAAATAATTATGTTTCCTCATCCCCGAGTCTGTGCATTTGTTTTGAATTTCGACTCTAGCATAGCACACGCAAATGCATTCGCAAAGCGAGAAATTTTGTATGGAAACCGAATAAGTGCCTCTACCGGCAGATTTGGGAATTGTGCAATTCCCGATAAAATGGCTCGCTTTGCTAATGCTTAATTTGCATGTGCTATACTCGAGTTGAAAGCCACAACAAATGCACAGACTCGGGGCTTTGTCCGGAACTTACCAAGCAGATACACCAAGAGGTTCCCCAGATTCTGCGCGAGGACCACCAGGCTGCCCAAAGTCCCTCGAATGGAGTCCTCGCTAATCTCCTTAATGTACAAAGGTGTTACGACATACGCGCCGCTGACTCCAAGACCAACTATGGCCCGTGCAGTTATCAGGGCCCAGGTTTCAGAGGAGTAGAGTTTCAGGCTCCAGGAAAGCTGGAACCAGGAAAAGCTTACTTGTAAACAATAATTTTCTGACCAGCCCAGTGTGGAACCTAATAAAATACATACAACGACATAAAAGTCATTGACTAAAAGTATTCTATTAGCAATTATATTTCCTCTAGTACAAGCTCTGCCTAGTTTGGGACTAAAAGCGTGTGTATTATCAAAGGATATTTTCATTTTTTTATTGAATTTGTGAAACGGAAAACAGAAACTTGGTAGCCTAATATCAAAAGTTTACGCAAATATTGATGGTTTAGGGGTCTAAATTATTCGCAGGAACCAAACCCACATTTCGCGAATTTTATTGAGACTTTTGAGCTCACTACCGGACATTTGGTTAATTGTCATAATCTCCACTAAGCTGTCCCCACAAGTGGGGGTTATGACAATCTTCAAAAACTTGTTGGCGTTTTCCCCACTATCATGTTTAAACCTGGCTGGTGGGGTTTAGTGCTCCAAAAAAAGCTCTACCAAATGTCACTAGAACAACTGAAATAGGTAAGTCCATAGAATCAAAAATTTAAATATAATAGGTAAAGGTAGGTTTAGACGGGGTCAGTAACATGGCAGTACAGTAACCCAGTCCAGCGCTGACTTGTTACTGGGTGCATGTAAACAATAGTTTTGTGCCGTTTTGGCAGTGACTGGGTTCGAAACCAAGATAACTGGGTCCAGTCACTAGCATTGTGTAAACCTTGCAAAAAGTTCTTACCGCCATAGAAAACGAAGTAAACATCAAAGCCTTCTTCCTTCCAAAGTTATCCACGATGTAACCAAATAGAAAGACAGTGGGCGTGCCCACCAGGTACACGACAGACGCCATCCAAGATATCGTCTCCGGGTGGACGGGCACTGGAGCGGGGCTTTCAGGAGACATCAGCTTCGTCCCCATGGGAGACATCCAGCCTACTGCAGTACCGTAAGAGAAGGCTGGGACCACCACTGAAAATACAAGATGGTGGTAAAAAGTTGTAGCCCGGAATTGAGATGTCCTGATGCTAGTTTGATCGTTTTAGTATCTTCTTTGCTGATTTTACTCATATATTTACCAGTAATTCTGTTGACCTTCCAAATTCTATGCAGATTGGACTAACGGATCGAAAGTTATGCGAAGGCAAACATAGGTACCTACACGCCGATTTGTATAAGTTGATTGTTTTGCTCGCTTGACTGGCAAAATCAAATTCTTCAATAATTATACCTATGAAATATGATGATAATTTATTTTTGTACATAACTTAGGTAATTCTTTGTTTTACTGTCCTATAGGTAAGGTATGTAATTAGGTATAAGTAACCTGGTCTTCTTATATTTAACATTTAATAACAGGCAATTCAAATTAACAAACAGTAAAAAACTGTTTCTAAAAACTATTAACTTCAAAACCGCGAAGCCGTAAATAAAAATCGAAAAAGACCACAATTCTTTATTAAAATAAACCAATCATGATTAGATTACCTACGCCATACATAAGTAATAATTTAAATTATGAAATGCACGTTACATTCTTACATTTCATTCGCATTATACCTACTATCAACTCTTTATAACGAAGGCTTATAACATTTAAGTTACATTGCGTAACAAACCGGCAATTTTCAACGCGGCCGCGTACCCACACCAAGTGGCCGCGCAGTGTAGCTCAAATCAGCAGCGATCCTCGTTTGTCATTTCAATACGTAGACCCCTACATCTTACTCCATGAACCTGACCATGACCAACGTACCCAGATCTTTCTTTCTTCAAATATGTTCTAGAAAACAAAGGGATCGAGGATCTGCCAAGGTTGGTGGCTAATTGACAGTTCAATTGAAGAGAGGCAAGGTCCAGATTGAATTGCAGTCAATATTTACGTCTAGAAGATTGAATGAACATTGCAAAGTTGCGCAGACGACAATTTTATTGTTATAAATTATACCTAGTCTGAGTTTTGTTTTGATGAACAAAACTTAATGAAAGCTCGTTAAGCTCTTGCGGAAGATTTACAAATATTTTTTTTTCCATGAAATAACTGCGATTACCTTGATATATAATCTAGTTCTAAAAGCATAGGTTAGGTGTTAAGCAGTTAATTTTAACGCACGTGCTACTAATTTTAGAAATGAACTGTTTTAAAATGTGTTTACAATTAGAATAAATAATTAGTCTGCAGTTAATGTGGACGCCGTTTAACGGGAACTTATTAGATAAATAAAATTGTTACATTAGTACTGCTACTGCATAAGTATAGTCTGACCACGCTAAGTTTACAGTGAAATATTTGGGCAACACAAAATATATTTAAACATGGCATCTCACCTCACCAAGCTTTCGTGGTCCATTATGTACGTTGGGAAATCGTTTTCGCAGTATCATAGGTTTTAAATTTTGGCATGAGGTTGCAGACATACCGTGGTAAGACTCTATCACAAGCAATGCGTCAAGTGAGTCTGGTGTCGTGAGTCATTTGACACCTCGGACCTTTAAAAAATAAAAAAAATACCCACTCTACTACCTAGTTAAGTATGTATGTACGAGTAAGTACCTAGTTTTCAGTCATAAAACCTTTTTGAATGTCTGATCGTTCGTTGGTCCTAACATAATGTATTTATAATACTTACTATGTATTGATTATAATGTATTATACCTATTATCACGTCTCACGCGGGCCGAGTTAGTTTGGGACGCGTCGACGACCGAATCTTTACAGTTTTTTTTTCTTTTGTCTGAGTACTTTTAGTTTATTACTTAACTTACGCAGACTAAATTAAAGAACTATTGACTAAAAGGTGAAAACTAGCACAATACAAGGTGCCAGTTTGCAGAAAATATTATTTGCACAAGTGTCATCGTATCTATTGCTTAGTTCAAACTGTACATTGAACTAAATACATTTAATTATAACACAAATCTCATTGAAACTTTCACAGAGTAACTTTTTATAAACGACTTTTTACGCAACTACGTGGAAGAAAAGGGTTACGAGTTTTATTTATGTCATATTCTTATTCAATCTACCGATATCAAGCTATCTGATAGAAGATTAAAACAGCATCGTTGTTTCTCACAGAAAATGTCTTTTTTTTTGATTATTTTTTATTTAGGAAAAATAATAGAATAAGCTGTTGGTCCACTGGTAAGCGGCTAACTCTGCTTGTAATAATTCATTAGCTCACAGTGTAAGTCCATTGAGGACGTGTGCTATGAAGCAATGCAGTCCGTCCATTCTCGTGTGCGTATTGTACGTGTAATTGCAGTGGCACCTCAAAATTTGAACACAGCAATGCGAGCATCACTTTTTGGCGACATAAATAGGTACGGTGTGGTACGGTGCAGTCATATTTTGCTTAAAAATTGTTTACCTGACTGTACTCAACAGCTTCTATTTGATTTTGTCCCAAACGTCAGTAACAAAAATATTAAAATCAAAAGTGACAATTGGGAGAATTTGTCCCAAAATATTTTCCCCGAAAGGTCAGCAAGTCGTACTTCCACGAACAAGCTTTTTTACAAAAATTTGTATTACTAAGTAGGTAATATCTTTTACAAATAAATAAATTATGATGGGTAATCTATCTATTAGTTACGAAGAGTATATAAATGTTATAAAATCCTGCAAAAAGAAAAGTCCTCTTATACTGTTTATCTATCGTAATTGAAAGAACACTATTTATGCACTATGTAAGATGAAGCTTTTGTTATTTTGTGTATCTTTTGTTGGCAATCTTCAATAGATAAATAAATACAGATACAGTAAAATTCATATTCTTAACTCAGACTTAACCGTGACTAAGGCATACATTTGAGTAGAGATTGTACTACGTACTAAAAAAAAAATTGTTATACTAAAAAAAATACAATTGACGTATGCAATTGAGTTCGGATCAGTGCTTGAACAGATTACAAATACGGAAATTAGACGGTAATAAGCAGTACTTTTAAAAAAGTCCAATGTATGTAGTTTTTACAACTTTCCTGCAATACGCGAGCGCGTTGATGTCTTTTGTATAAAAAACTCATCACCACTACTAAAAAAGAAAATAAACTACAATAATGCATAAAATGTAATGTACTTGCTGTTGCTCGCGGCTTTGCTCGCTTGGTACTACGCATGATAAGTATTATCTAGTGATAAATTACAATAAAAAAAATAAAGTACCTAAGTACATACTGTTGATATTTTTTTTTTTAATCAATGATGTTTATGAAGTAGTAGGTACGGTGCTAAAAACTTTTATTTTCGGTGTACCTAGGTACCTACCTATGTGCTAATTTCTGGACTTATCTCAGACTACTCTTGATCTATGAAACCCAGATCCTGATGAACGTCTCTCTGAGGGGATGTTTAATGAGGGGACCATTTAGGTATTTCAGGTATTAATAAAATATAATACGGTCTAACTGTAACTGTTTCACTTGTATTCTGTGAATATTGTAAATAATGTATTCGTCGTAATTTTATACGAAAAAAAAATCTTTTTTGTAAATATTACATAAATATTACATTACGTAATTTTCTTAACGAATAAAGTTGTATACATGCGAAAAAACTAAAAAAAAAAAGAAACACTTACTTAAAACTGCCACAAGAACTTGATTAAACTTGCTCCCCTCCGTACAGTACTTCTTGACGGTGTTTTTCAACATTGTTAGAGAAGACACACTAATAACGATGAAGGGACAGTGCGCGCACTCTCGCCCGCGGTAGCCAAATGAGAACCCATAGACACATGCATGGAAAGGCTTGTTAGTAAGAAAGTACTTGCTGGTCAAGCTACATATCTTTGCGAGCTTCAGCATTACGCTATTGATCCGGCAGCGGCGGCGGTACAGCGAGCGACGGCAGCAGTGTGATTTGGCAAAACCGAAAAGTATCATCGAAAAGACCATTGTTATAGCTATTTGGTTTAGTGGCATGACGTCACTGAAAACAAGCGCCTAGCCTTCGTTATTTCGAGTGTTCATCGTAAGTCGTTGGTGGCACCGACGTGAAGTCTCTGCTTTGAACGCTGCATCCCCGAGTTCAAATCCCGATAATTGACCGAGCGAGCGAAGCGTCTGTGTTTGTATAGCAGTAAGTTTAGTGTTTTATTTCGTCAACCGGCACGTAACATCTTATTCAAAAACGAATACAGAAATCGTTACTCGAGCATAGATTTGAGTAGAGATTTTCTTGAGCAGTAAATCAGCATACTGGCCAGTGCTCTTGAACTTGAACTCAAACTTTTGAACTAAAAATAATCGTAACTAGGCTAAACGTGACCGTGTCGAGTTTAACAACGCAAGGTCTGCAGAAATAAAAATTAAGTAAAATTGGTAAACCTAAAGTTTGAAGCAACGTCTGTACAGTAAAAGTGACATCATAACGACAGATTTAAGATGCACAATTTGCGGTTGCATATTTATTTTACTGCAGACAGCATGGTCAGATTCTAAGGTGACAGGCGTCATGGCTCAGTCGGTAGTAGCTCTGCCATCCGTGCTGTGGGTCGTGGGTTCGATCCCCACCGAGAACAAACATTTGTGAGTTGTAAACATAGATGTTGGTTCTGTGTCTGGGTGTTTCTATGTATTATAAGTATGTATTTACAAAAAAAAAAAAAAAATATGTGTGTAATCTATCAGCAATCTAGTTCCCATCGTACAAGCTTTGCTTAGTTTGGGAATAGAAGGCGTTGTGTTAAGTGTCCGTGAGTATTTATTTATTTATTTATTTAAGGATAATAAAATTTGGATTTGTCATAGATAATTAAATCAAGATAACCATACAATAATGATTATCGGCTTCGTTTCAAATTAAAATCGACGACTGACGACGCGAGACAGCGTCCGTCGTTTGCAGGATGAGTCAAAATTATCTGCAGCATAACATAAGTTGTAGTTTGACCCTTACTATTTATAGTACGGTTAGTGTGAACCAATTTTTGCCAGTTACTGGATAAACCGGTGCTTCTTACTCCTACCTTATTTAAGAATAGCCTATCGGGGAAATGACCTTAGACAATTAAAATGCAATTAAGTTAAAAATAGGCTTACAAATGTAATTTCCAGGTACTGCAGACATTACCTCAGTATCTATATGGGTACCTATGTTGGAAGAGGCGGTCAAAGACACGTCCAAACTTTATATTTAGGGGTATATCGCCATTTTGCAGTAGGTAAATACATAGATAGGCACTAAATATTATCTATACTACATTTTTGAAAAATAGAAGTAAAAAAAAACGAATATTTAGGAGTATTTTTTCAATGCCCCATCATTCTGGAAAAGTAGGAAGGTGCTAAGTTATTAGCTAGTTACTAGTTTTAACTTATCAAGTTGGAAATATTCTCATTTATAAATATTCAGTAATATTGTAAAAATGGCAACAAACATTTTGGATTACCATTACCTAGCTTCGCGGTAAGACAAACTACTGCAGTATTAGGAGTACGTAAGTAGGTACCTTTTTACGAACAGGCACGGGCTGGTCATTTTCATGGAAGTTACATAATATAATGACTTGCCAACGTAATTAGTGAGTTTGCTCTGTGCTTTCATTAGGCCTTCTGCCAAAATCCGTAACTAAGTGCCTACTGTACCTATTACGAAAACCATGAATACTTCCTTATACTATCCCATGAGGTGTAAACGACCTGTCAAATGAAGGCTCTGAACATTTTTTTCTATAGAGCAAACAGAAGGAGCACGAAGCGGAAAAAAATCATCTCTTCCAATACCTTTTTGCTAAGAACAGATAGTATCAGGAAATTTAACTTTCATACATTTTGACTAGTTTTCCATTTCTCTATAGTTCCTTGATTTTGCTCGCGATTCGCTAGGGTCCCTGAGAAAAACATTTCTCTTTGAAACAGTATTTGAAAACGTGATTTCATTTACAATTAAACGTCAGACAATCTCCAGATTATTACTTGTTACAATGCTAATTTGCTGACACCTCCACTTGGCTCCCATGGCGCATGGCTCGGCAGCCATTGCAACCATGATTCCCGTATCCTGCATTTACTTAGAAAACAGAATAAGCACTGCAGGTCAGGCGGTGCCCGTTTACCGGCAGGTAACCTATGTTGCGAGTTCTGGGTAAGATGGTAACCAAATGTGAGAATATAATGACTCGTAAACTAATGACACGTAATTAAAAACGTTCGAAAAATTCCGTTTATCTGATAACTTTTTCAACCACTATGTTTTTTATATTCGGAAAAAATACTGCTCTTTTATATTATTCCCGCAGCAATACGGTTAGGCCCTCGGAGTTACCCATAACGTCCGACTAAGGTAGGTTTGAATTTTTTTAAGTTTGTATAAGTTAAATACTTATTTCCTAAAGGTAATTACGACTGATACTATTTACAATAGTTACCTACAAAATACACATGAAACAGTTGATATAATTCTAAAAACCGTTGCTGTTACCTACAGCACAGATCATATAACCTACAGTATTTTCATTTGATGATTTAATTTTTAAGATACTTTGTCACAATTGATGGTCACATAAAACCCCAGTTCGTACGTTGATACTACCAGTGAATCGCTAATCTGTTTCCTACATCAATGCAGCCTAGGGCTTCTTAGGAAGTCCGCACGTGCGTCAATTAGTTTATATTTAGTAGCGGGTTCGAGGAATAATGCTAATCAGGGATAGGAAATAGCCTTAGTAGGATATGAAGGTACCTTGAGTCATCAAGTGAAAAAAACTGTTGCTAAAAAAAACTGTTCCATGCATGCCTGGAGAGGACTGGATATTTTTTTTTTATCAAACCTTTTCCTTGCAACCCATCAGTGTTGCAGACATAGCATGGTCAAGCTCTAAGCTCTTAAAAAGTTATATACCTATATGTCTTAAACCAAAAAGGTTAAAGATCAATCAAGTCATCAACACCTCAGAATGACAGCACAAGTCGGTTTTGCAATGGCTTCAGAAAAACGAAAACCACCATGAAACTCCTAAACTGCTTATCACTGCTTCTCCTGGTTGTGAAGGTCGCTGGAGACGTGAATAACCGGACACGAGAGCATAATCTATGTAGCTCATACGGGTTTAGTGTTATTGAGGCAAAGTTCGGGAAAGAAGTGCATTTGCTTTGCCTAAAGTTACGACCCATAGGTAAAGCAACACTGGCTACTAGGATATCTAGAGCAAGTAGCCTGCAGTTTTTTTTATACAACTGCTTAAATCATGGAACAAGCCTGATGTTAAGTGGTAACCACTGCCTATAACGATGCATTGTCTCACTGACTACATCCTCTGAAGATGTGCCCTGTGATCATTTGGACTGCGACCACTACTCTGACACAAATAAGGGTATTAAGTCTCATGTGCTTGTATTTGCACCGGCACCCATACCCTTCAAACCGAAAGAGTACCTACCTAATGCGAGCATCGCTGTCTAGCAGCACAAATAGATACGGTAGTACTTCCCCAGATGAGCTCTCTCACAAGAAGCTCTATTATTACTAAAGCTTGGCGACTTCGCAATGCGCCTTCAGAAGTGAAAAAATGTCACCGAACGAGACATACAACTTTGTACCTATAGATAACACTTTAAAGCGCGAAACACACGAGGACGGGTGCGGGTCGGGTGCGCGTTTATTCCATTGTACTTAGCCCAAAACACTCAAAATGAGTATACATACAGGTCACGCGTTCTGTTTTGTGTGTTTTGGGCTTGACAGGATAACAAGATTGGTCTTGGGGGCATGAAGAAATAAAAGAATATTAGGAACAAATTTTTTTGCTACCTACTGTTACCTTTTGATTATAACTATAGTTTTTATAGACAATTTGGACATTAAAGTTTTTTTTCAGGTTTGTCCGCTTTGACCTCTCACCAGTCCGCGTTACTCCTAGACCCTGACCTAGAAGAGAACCTAAGTTCCACCCAAGTGTTACCTCTGGACACGGTGACCATGGCGTACGGCTTTCCAGTGGAGGACCCTTCGTCAGGCTCTGCTGAAGGCTACATGGGCGACGATCACCAGTTCTATGGCGTTTTGCATATAGGTTTTTATTTTGTTTTTTTAGCTGATATGCATCATACGCCAAAGGATTCAGTACCAGACTTTTGTGAAAATTGTTGTTTCAGGTCACCGAACACTCCACGCTGACCCGTACGGCAAGGACGACCTGACGAAGCACTTCGGGGTGTTTGAAAACGACAATATGGCAGCGCCGCGTCATCGCAGAGACTATGCACAGGTGAACAGGTGATGATTCGTCGACGTCCATCGTAGATACCCCTTGTTAGGTTCCTTCATTGAACAAATAGGATATTCTAAATGAGGGAATTCAGTATCACGTACCACATTTATGCTAAAACAGACAAGAATAAAGTGACTATCGAACTAAGTGAAAGAATAGTAATCGAAGAATAAAGTGACCTCTTTAAACTCTTTGAAAGGCTAAGCTTTCTTCCAGGAGTATAAAACCTCAGCGATCACAAAAGTTATTTTGGCCTTACCGCCAGTTCCCCCCGACCGGCGCGTAACAAAATGATTTCCACCCAGGAGATAACAATGGCAATGAGCCCCATCGACCAGCCTTACTTCCCTTACCACATAGAAGACAGACACCGACTGCTCGGGACCACCCGAGCGCGTATCTGTGACCTCTTGCTTCTAGCTGATAAGGAGTTTTTCGTGAAAGATGCCAATGCCAGCCTGAATCACGTGGTGAGAAGAATGATGCACGCGGTAGCGCAGGCCGATATTATTTTTAGGAACTCTGATTTTAATGAGGATGGGATCCCTGACAATATTGGTAAGTTTTTGAGGGACCTAATAATAACCGAACCAACAATAACTGCTCGGTTGCTATATAAACCTGTATGAGATATGTTCTCTTAAAAGTCAAAATATACAATTACAGGGTTCTCTATAAAATATATCCTTGTCTTGACCTCCGACGTAACTAACACGCGAGTTTTCGGAAACCTAATGACGGATGGGAATACGTCTATCGACGGACGGGAGTATCTGATGATGTTCGCCAGGCTGCGACGGCTGTCAGAAGTATGCTTGGGAGTTGCTTTCTCTGGGCATGCTTTTCATAATAGGACTCTTGGATTGAGGTAAGTTCTATAGCAATTTTAGAAACAATTCTAGCGTCTAAAAATCTATGACGTAGCTTTTGAAATGGGTTTTTGTTGTCAGCGACCAATGACGTTCTGTCATTTCCGTATTAGTTAGAGACTGCTTGAATAAATAGAAACACAGGTTGGAAAAACAACATGTTCTCAGTTTCACATCCCTTGGTGGAGGAATGGGGGGTGCAGCCGGGGGTCTCTGCGACCGTCGGGCTTACGGACGCTCATTCAACACGCTGGCAATCGCACACTCTACCATGGACGGTAAAGACAGAGTACCGGAGAGGATAGCAGCTCTCACGCTTGCTCATGAGATGGGTTAGTTTGGTATACCTACTACCTAGGTATGCTTAGCAAGCTTAGAGCATGACAGTTAAGAAAGAAGTTCCTGAATGCTGGCAAGTTCCAAACCGAAATGCAAGCAGTAAAATGGTCCTTACTCGATGGATAGACGGTATTGTTAAGGGCGCAGGAAGTTGGTGGATGGAGAAGGCCGAAGGCCCAAAATTTTTCTGCTTCAAAATCTTTGGAGAGGAGGTTTATGTCCAGTAGTTGTCTCCTACTGGCTGATATGATGGTGGTGATGATTCACAGAATGCTGTGGATACATAAATGTTAGCGTGTCATCATATCATTTGATCATAGCTGGCCTAGCCACGTGAATTGCCTACACAAAGAGTAACATCCAAGCGGAAAACCTGCTCAACATTCACCATGACTTGCAAACCTGTACCTCTGACTGACATGCTCAGGGCACAGTTTCGGCGCGCACCATGACGACAACTTTCCGAACCCCGAGTGCCGAGGCTACCTCATGGGCTCTCAGTCCTCCACGGCGGACAACGGACGCAGCTTCGAGTTCTCGCTATGCAGCAAGCGGCTGATAGCTGCCACTTTGAGCAGCATGAGCTATTGCCTTACTGATGATGACCAGCCTTATTGTGGAAACGGTGGGTTGGGTACATTTCTTGTCTCCATAAAAATAAATCAATATCGGTTACTCACTAAACTTACGCAAATATTTTTAGTGTTATGGATATTAGAACCAACAAAAGCCATAGCACTTAGCAAACGTTTTCATGGCCCAAAGTCCCTTATGAGAGACTACAATTCTTAAGGTACTCCACCACAAAAGTTGACAACTGGCTTACATGATTTGTATGATACAGGAATAGTAGAAGAAGGTGAAGCATGCGACTGTGGTCTACCATCGCGGTGCAACCATAGAGACCCCTGCTGCACGCCTAGAGCTGGAGGCGCTCTTGTCTTTGAGGAAGGGTAAGGTTATGAATGGCTTTGGTGGTGTAAATCGTCATTACAATTGCTTTTTCGATCTTCCATAAGTACACTTCGGGTTTTATAACAAAAAAGGTTACTGTGTTCTAGAACACTGCACTTAGAAGGCTGTTCGGTGGCCCCTACAGCTATGTGCCACCCTTCCCAAGGCCTGTGCTGCACGCAGGAGTGCAAGTACGCAGATCTTAACACCAGTGGTATCGTTAGTAATGCAACCATCTTATTACTTATCTCAAGAAACTCCATAAAATGGTCTATCGCACGATTCGGTGAGATTTTAAGACCTTGAAACCTTGGTAAAAAGGTCGCTTCAATTCCCAAAGATAATAAAATTCATAACATTTTCAACAATTTTTGATAAGGGCGACTAACAACTCATCGCTACCTAATACTTTCAGGAGAATTTGAGCTAGTTTTGCCACGACAGATAGCATGGTTTGTATAGCATTGAACAAAATCTGATCTTTACAAAAGTCCTTGTAAAAAGTCTACTAAGTAAGATTCTTAACAAATCCTCGTCGCCCATAATAGCGGCTGTGAAACGAATTAAATAATGTGCTTTTACAGGACTGCAAAAGCCAAGACCGAGAATGTACGTGCACCGATGATGACACGTTATGCCGCTGCGGGCTCGGTGGCAGGTGCCTAGCAGACGGTAGTTGTCATGCTGCTGAATGTGCCATACTGGGCCTACAGGAGTGCCAGTGTTTGAAATCACCGGTAAGGGAACCCTTGCTTTATCAAAAATTTTCAGACATGATTGAGCTGCCTTCTTAATATTATTTACTTACGAGTATTGTATTAATAAAGTCGTGAGGAACGGCCGCGCCTAGTTTCATCTAGTGTACCTATAGAGTTTTATGTTACTAAAAACACTGACATAGATTTCACTGATTTCGATTCTTGATTTGCGTTTGCAATGTATTGCCTTCTGTATCCACCGACTTCCTGCCTGCCATCTCTTTGCAATGATACGTGATCGTAAACTTCAACTCTCAGCGTTGGAACGTTTAGAACATTTAAAACAAGTTAATACCACAGCGTAATTCTCTAGGGAGGAATCCTCGGTGACTCCCGCATGTGTGGTATATGTTGTCTACTGAACCAACCGTCAGAAGACGGTATAGATTGCGTGGGCGCGGAACAGGCGGCTTTGCAGTCGCTGTTGAACAGCTCAACACTACCTGACGAGTGGCCGGGTGATGGGTATAGTGGACGTTAGTTTTTTACGCCACATAAGATGAGTTTTACTACGTCAGAATAACGCTATTCGTTACATTATAATAGGTACCTACTTCTTTCTTTGTTTTTGAGAAAATCAAAGTAGAGGCAGTTAATTTTATCAGACGGATAGCGTTATTTAGAGATGGTATAAACACCCTTAGAAATTGATCTGATAGTTACGCTGACTGAAAAGTGTCGTATTATATACTGAGTCTGAATATTGTGTCTGGAACAGATTTACGAGTGCGTAGGTATTGTAAAATTACCGCAGCAGCTGTGATCTCTAAAGCCCGAACACACAGAACACAGGGTATGGCGCGGGTAGGCTACGCCCGACCTCTGTGTGTTTCGCACTTATGATAGACCAGACGGCTCTTGGCCACAAGCACACTTTCTTTTTACTGTTATTTCTAATCAGATTTAATGTTTATTTGTAGCGAATGTGACGGTGCGGCTATGCAACGAGGGTTTTTGTAAACAGACGGTCATCCGCGCGTGGGAAGGCGGTGATGCTTGTGTGACGCTGGGTGCTGTTGGCGTTTGTTCACCGCGTGGTGTGTGTACTAGGGTCTTACACACGCCGCGGACTAACGTCTATCCGGATGTCATGGTTTGTTATCTCTCTCTCCCCCCCCCCTCTCTTTCTCTCCTCTCTCTCTCTCTCTCTAAAATAACTAGTAGTATCAGCACTTGTATCTCTGTACTCTCTCTTCATATTTTACTCTGTCGGGGGTTGACAAACTTATGTGGAAGAGATCTTTTTCAGTGATAAGGCCGCGGTTTACATGTTAGGTTCGATTCCCGCTCTGAGACATAACAATTTGTAGAACTGGGGGTTATTCCACTAACGTACTTGTGAGCTAAAACTCAGCTGATCCGCAGTTTTTATTGCTTTTGGCTATTTCGTATTCTACTATTTAACTTTGGCAGCTAAAACGCAGCTGAACCGTTGTGTTATACCTTTTAGGACATTTTGATCCAGCTGAACAGTATGTTTCAGCTAAGACACCAAATTAGTTGAACCATTGTTGGTACTGAATTGAACGTCAAGTTAGAGCCCTTGTTAACCACATGAAATCTAGGTGCAGAGTTACTTAGGGCTATGACGTAGGTACTTAATTATTGTGCATTTCATACACTTTATATTTATTTTGTTACAGCATGTAAGACTTAGCACGGTAAAGTCTTCAGCAAGACCAACAGTAAATCTAACCATGATAACATTATTTGTGACAGTTTTGATAGTGAAATTATGAATGATTACTAAAAATAAAACATGAAAGTATTGGTTCGTTTTTTATTCAACATAGGTAAACGTGTAGGTAACAAAAGAAATTAATATTGTATAATAATGTAATTAGGTATGAAACTTTTATACTAAATCGGCCCTAGTAGTTGACCAATTTGACCATGTCCACTTCAAAAGTGTTGTTCACTTGAAATACTAGTCAAAGTTTGAATCACGAAAGACTAGTCAAAAACTGGAGCACTGGTTATACTTATTGCACCGATATTTTGAAATATTAATATTTAATATCAAATTCCATATTCCTGGGATCTGCTGCTCAGTTCGGCAGAGATTTTGCGCAAATAGGGATCTCGGGCAAGTTTTCGAAGTCATTTTAACATCATCGTTATTGGAGTAAAATCTCTGCCGAAATAAGCATAAGACCCCAGTAGTTGACCCATGTCCATTACAGGTTTGCTTCATGTGACAGACTGGTCAAAAACTGGTTCACGGCGAGTATTATTGCATCGATGTTTTAAAATAGTAATATTTGAAATCATATTTCATATCATAGCCGGTACCATATCATAGGTACTAACAGTTGACCATGTCCATTATTAGTTTCCTTCGCTTGACAGATTGGTCAGAAACTGGCGCACTTCTAATACTTATTGCATGATTTCTTTAACATTTTAATATAGCAATATTTAATATCAAATTCCATGTCATACCAGTAGTTGACAATGTCCATTATTGGTTTCCTTCACTTGACAGATTGATCAGAAACTGGCGCACTTCTAACACTTATTGCATAGTTTCTCTAACATTTTATAATAGCAATCTTTAATATCAAATTCCATGTCATACCAGTAGTTGACAATGTCAATTACTGGTTTCCTTCACTTGATAGATTGATCAGAAACTGGCGCATTTCTAATACTTATTGCATAGTTTCTCTAACATTTTTAAAATAGCAATATTTAATATCAAATTCCATGTCATACCAGTAGTTGACAATGTCAATTACTGGTTTCCTTCACTTGACAGATTGGTCAAAAACTAGCGCACTTCTAATACTTATTGCATAGTTTCTCTAGCATTTTAAAATAGCAATATTTAATATTTAATTCCATGTCATACCAGTTGTTGACAATGTCCATTATTGGTTTCCTTCACTTGACAGATTGATCAGAAACTGGGGCACTTCTAATACTTATTGCATAGTTTCTCTAACATTTTAAAATAGCAATATTTAATATCAAACTCCATGTCATACCAGTAGTTGACCGCGATGCAGCCATGGCTCTGCATCACGTGATGGAACCAAAGGCTGGGTAGGTATAGGCAGTCTCCTTTCTCAAGCCGGATCGTGAAGCAGTGCGCTTTGCGAAACTCTGGATATTTCGCGTAGTTCGGTGAGATGGGATCTGAGGGTAGGAATAAACTTTGGTTGTGAATAAGTGAATAAATTTTTAGCCAATAAGTACCTACCAGTTTTAGCCTGCAGATCTGTGATGAAAAGTAACCTGTATGCTTATCCAGAAACGAACTATTTGTTTGTGCCAAACACATATGTTTGTTCTATGTCTTGGTGTTACTATGTAAGTATTATAAGTGTGTTTACAAAAAAAAAATTTTATAAGTATTCTATCAGCAATGTAGTTCCCATAGTACAAGTATCCCTTAGTTTAGAACTAGAGGGCGTTGTGTGATATGTCTATAAAATGCCTCATTCCAGTTTTCCCCTGCGTGAGTCGCCTGCGTAGCGGATTTCTGGAACTTTTGTCCAATAATCCCCTTAGCGACCTCAGCGTGCCAGCAGGGAAAAATTGGAATAAAATTCCAGGAATCCCCTTAGGAGTTCATTTACACCATTTTATTTTAAAAGTCAAATTAAACAAAAACGCAGCTTAACCAGCTCCGCACGTACCTATAAAATAATAATTATAATAGGCCTTTACATCTATTGAAGATGATTTATACAGCGTCAGGAGGCAACCTATGCCTACACTTAACGGGACACTGTAGTGCCTGGGACAATGTTTAGATGGAGTAGGCTTGCCCAGCACCTATACCATCCTCACAGCCTAGTCAGCCATATCCACAGGAAAGACAAGGTCAATACGTGCGGAGCTGACTAGGCCGCGGGTTTCCTTACGATGTTTTCCTTCACCATAAAGCTCGTGTTAATGCGCATATAAATTTTCCTAACAAAAAATCCATTGATGCACGGCCGGGATTCGAACCCACGACCTTCGGATCAAAAGTCGAGGTGCAAACCCACTCGCTATAAAATATGTACTACGTAATCTTAGTTTAATTTTACCAACCTATTGCAATCCACGGTAAGCCATCATCATCAGACTCCTCATCACTGCTAGATGCCCTTCGAGTCGGCACAACATCCCATCTATTTTCTCTCTTCTTGAAGTTTGCTTGTGGATACCTCTGGTAAGGTACGTAAGGTAGATCGGTGGGGGGGATGAGAACGAAGTCTTTGTATCCGTCGATAACGCAGTATATATTTTCGTAGGGATCTTTATGCACTGAAACAATATATCATTTTAGTACAGGCGTGATGGCGCAGTCGGTAGTAGCTCTGCCTTCCGTGCTGTGGGTCATGGGTTCGATCCCCACCGAGAACAAATATTTGTGTTTTGTAAACATAGATGTTTTTTCTGTGTCTGGGTGTTTCTATGTATTATTTCACAAAAAATTTAAAATGTATAATAATATGTATTCTATCAGCCATCTAGTTCCCATAGTATAAGCTTTGCTTTTGGGACTAGAAGGCATTGTGTTAAATATCCGTGAATATTTATTAATTATTATTATTTTGTAATGAAATAACAAATAGGTTTTTGTTTACATTTGTAAAAGTTCGATCACAACCTCGCCTGATTATAAATGATGATGTCGTTCACGTACTGAGGATGTGCTCAGTGAGACATGCATCGTTATAGGCAGTGGTTACCTACTACTTAACACCAGGTGGGCCATCGGCTTGTTCCACCATTTAGTTGTATTAAGGTCCAACTAGTCGCCCACCTTTTCACACAAACGTGGAAGGGTAACTACTCCACTGTTTGACGTTGACCAACCAAAACTAAGGATTATATCAATTTATCTCGTCATAATCTATGTCTGTATACACCCCAAACCATAAAAAAGTATTCATTTAAAAAATACAAGCTTCTAAACTTTCAACGAAAACTTGTATTTAAAAAAAAAGCTATGTATGTTATAATAGTAATGTTTAAACTCACTAGATGTGACAGCTCTCTCGTCCCCCATCCAGAAGTTGATGGCATCAGGCTGCTTGTTAAATGCTTCAGTGGCCCAAGGTATGTCTGGTTCCACATCCGGCAGTAGTTCCGGCAAGTCTTCGGTTAGGTTGGAGTTCTGCCGTTGGATGTATAGGATGTCTGTTGCTCTGAAAGTGAGATAGAGAAGTTAATAAATATCCTTGAATATTTTACACAACACCCTCTAATCCCAAACTAAGCAGAGCTTGTACTATAGGAACTACATTGGTAACATAGACAACAATAGGTAAAATGGTAACACATGAAGTGCATAGTTTCAATTAGGCTACTGTTTGAATTTAGTGTTTATTTACTTATTTAGCTACTAGCTGATACCCGCGACTTCGTACACGTGCGAAACTTTCCAACAAAATATCTGTCACCAGTTTAAAATTAACCTCGTGCCAAAGGCGGCTTTTGGTTTAGAGAGGTCAAGCTGTATCTAAGAATTATCCGGAGAAAGGGCTTGTGAATGGTATAAGTTTCATTGAAATTGGTCCAGTAGTTAAGGCGTGATCCGCGAACAAACAAACAGGCGAACAGATAAACAGACAAACTCGATTTTCGGAATCAGAATCCTTCATTTCGTAGATCTGCATATATTTCGTTTATCCTTAACTTTAATTTTAGTTTTTGGCTTTTTTACAGTTTTATAATAGTGTAGAAGCATAGCAATATGTATTTAGAGCTAGATAGTGCTGTATAAAATGATTCATATTAATATTAATTTACTAGATGGTGCCCGCGACTTTGTCTGTGTAGGATTAGAAGTGCAATTTTCAATGCGAAATCTTCTAGGCGTTTCAGAAGAGTTGGCGTCCCGTCAGTGCCGGATTAAGTCAGCGCGGGGCCCGTAGCAACTTCTATCAAGGACCCTTGGATTGCTTGAGGTTTACCGAAAATTGAGATTTTACAGTAAATTGTTGTTTGAAAGCAAAGAGAGAAATACGTACTCACCGTTATACTCGCGATTTATTTTGTGTTTTTGAGCAATATGATTTGAAAAAGTTGATAGATTTTACGTTTTACTGTAAGAAAGCGTTGGTGCGCGGGACCCCCAAATGCGCGGAGCTCGTATTATT
The DNA here is from genome assembly GCA_947507515.1 of Eulithis testata. Classification (NCBI taxonomy): domain Eukaryota; kingdom Metazoa; phylum Arthropoda; class Insecta; order Lepidoptera; family Geometridae; genus Eulithis; species Eulithis testata. The sequence goes on along the minus strand of OX382218.1, from coordinate 4,276,495 downwards.
TGCTACACCTGCTACGTGGCTATTCCGCCACTGCGTCCCGTTGGATCCTGTTGATTTTCCGCGATAAAAAGTAGTCTATGTGTTAAAAAGTAGTCTAGGTCACGGACAATATATTCCAAGTTTCATCCAAATCGGATTAGTAGTTTTTTCGTGGAAGAGGAACAAACATACATCCTTACAATAATATTAGTTGGATAGGATAGGATAATTTTACTTCTTGAAAAAGCTGGAAGAGGAAGTGAGGGAAGGCCTTTGCCCAACAATTGTAATATTTACTTTGACACTAATAGTAATATTTACTTCTTGGCATCCAGTTCAGTTAGAAACTCAGCCATTGTCATCTCCATTTCATGTGGCATTACGAAGTAATCCACTCCTTTTTCGTTCGTAATCCCATCGGCCAGTCCATTGGGTGTGACTGCTACTGTTATTTTTTTATTTGGTATTGTTTCTCTGTAAATAGATTATTTTTATGAATGATGCTCTAGGATGCCTGAATTACACAACATAATAGAAAGTCTATGGTCTCGTGCGGATTGGTATAAGATGGAAAATTCAGCACTTTGAACTTTATTTTTTTGTAGGTAAGAATTTTGAGAATAGCACAGAAATGTGATCATCATCAATATCATCAAATTCATCAACCCATATCAGTCCACTGCTGGACGTAGGTCTTTCCCAAGACGCGCCACTGAGCCCGGTTTTCGGCTCTTCTCATGCAGTGTTTGCCAACTACATTTCGCAGATCGTCAACGAACCTAGCCAGAGGGCGTCCTACACTACGCTTACCTAAGGAACGTGATGGATGGTATTAACTAAGAGAAACCTATAGCCAGCAGGTGTAAGCGTGGTGTAACCTGTGTATGTTAACGATGATGTAGAATCTTACCTCAAATATTTAGAGTTCCATTTTTTTACTGCTGGCCACGAAGAACAGCCTCCCTTGATGACTACTGGTATATTCTTCGATACATAATCTCTTTGGAACTGCAGGGCATCCAAAAAACACGTCTCCGGTAGGCGATGCCCGAGGTAAAGCGCTGAAAACCAATGAAATTATCATCTTCACATCATTGATTAGTTTTTTGGTTAATTACAGCAGTAAGTATATTAAATATCTTACCAGACGATTCTTCGTTAAGGATTGTATAAGCTTGGTCTAGTGTAGAACTCATTTTTATGTGATTTTCATTATTTTCGGTCTCTAAGAACTTGCAAATTTTGATTGTAAACAATGTACTAACCTAAAACAATTTTGTTTAATTTGACAGTGACATTTATGACATAAAACAGCTGATCGATGGAATATTTTGTTTTCTTTTTGGTCCTTTGTACACTGACCATATTCTTATCTGCACTCCCCTCTTGTTTATGACTCTAGCATCAGCGAACTCGACACTGGCAGAATTGTGACAACTAGCCACAAAAGCCACAAACTAAGAAGTTGAAGTTTTTCTTTTTGGGATTTTTTATTGCAGTAACACCATGGTAACACCATCATGTGTCATTTTCCTTCTATATCATTCACAGACGAAGTATCATCTCAAATTGGGACTACACTCAACCACAGATAATAATACACAAGGATATTGAAACCGTAGAACTCGTTAATAAAAATATTTATATCCAAATAAATAAATAACGAGACCAAAAACTTAAATATATTTCATAGGCATGGGTTTTTTTAGTATTCCTTTGATCGGGGGTCCATCCATATCCGCTGGCAGGGGTTGTTTGACTTGAGGAGGGGGTTCCATAGGGGGTGCGACCTCCTCACGGGGAGAGGGTGCTGGACGGGCTCGCCAGAACGCACGGGGCATGAAGGTGTAGGTGGAATCGATGGCTGTTACTGAAAATACAACAAAACTACTTTTGTTACCAAAAAAAACCTTTGGTTGCTAGCATTAGGCAATTTATTTTATTTATTTATACTTTAGTGCACAAAATTATAAATTTGTTACAAAGGGTGGACTTAATGCTGAAAGCATTGTCTGCCAGCCAACCCAAACGTGGTGGTGTAGTGAGGAGGTTGGCGTGCGACATTACAGAGAATAATAATTATCTTACAAACTAAGAGTTACACCTACTATATAATCTAATATCTATCTAATCAGCCTATGCTCACCCACTGCTGGGTATAGGCCTCCTCTTTGTCACGCCATTTTTTCCGGTCCTGCGCCAATCGAATCCACTTTCACGATGCCACTTTCACGATGTCATGTCGCAAGTTATTTAATGAGGGACGAGAAATCTGGGAAGATTTGCTAAAAATACAAAATGAGGGTAGATCCAGAAAAGTAGCTGTAACATTAAAAACTTACGCTTTGGCTTCTGATTAGAATATTCAGATATAGACAATGCGCTTTGAGCCCTGGGACCTTGCAGCATGTTCAGAGCGAAGAAATCATCCACTCCCTGTCTGTTCATTGATAACTTGTTCTTTTCATGCATTTGCCGTAGACGCACGGCTTTATCGAAACTTTGAAGGAAAACTTTCGAGTTGTTGTGGATTACTGTCGTGTCTAAAACTCCTACAAAAAAAATTCTAGTTAGAATAGGTACTAGCTTTCAGGTATAGACGAAAGCTAGCGTTCTAACTATAAGCATAGACGAAAGCTAGTAAAACGAAGGTAGCGAGGTAAGTACCTACAACAGTTATTAAAAACGGTTGTAGGTAGTATAAAAGTTGGATGAAGAATTACTTACGCAACTGAGAACACCTAGCGATTATGGTTTCCTTGTATCTGTGCTTCTTTGTGATAGGGTTTCCAGTAAAGTTTGCATCTACCAAGCTCACTAAAGTGCACAAATCATCTGCTGCCTCCTGAAAAAAAAAAAGAGTTTTTAAGGTTAGATACCTACAAAAAGTGACGTTTGACAGTAACAATCGCCTATTTACGCCTGTCGCGAACCTGTCGCGATCTACGTATTCTAGTGGCGGAAACAAAATGCTTATATTTTGGATCATACGAGATCTAGAAGCAGAAAAGGCTTCTTTTAATGCTTCGCAGTCAAACAGTTTTCTTTTGCACGAAAGAGGTTACCAATAGGTATAAGTACCTACCTACCTACCTACGTACCTACCTACTTAGCGATGGAATTATATTATAGGTACGTAAAAAAACTATAGTAGATAGGTATATACCTGCAAATCTTCAAGATTGTTCTTTTTGGCGATCAGCACCTCTAAGCGACGTAGTGGCTTCACCCATCCCATGTCAGTGATCTTGTTTTCTGATACATTCAGAACTCTCAGACTAGCCTGTAAGTTTAAGGTTTTGAAAGCTGACTAGGTAAATAGGCCCAAATACCTACTACTGGATAAAAGCAAGCTCGTATGAGCAAGTGGCCAACTCTGGTGACGGAGTGTTTAGGCCGCCTTAAGACCTCCGTCATGTCTTAACGACTGCTAGAGCCAGGACCGACAGTGAAGCACGAAAGCGCTCAGATATAAATGCCACTAACGGTCACCCATTCAAATAGTGACTATACTGGATATAAGCTGTCAGAAATGCACGCCATATAAAAATTGCAAGAAAAATAGAAAGGTCGGAAACATACCCCAAGGTTCATAATAGTTCGAGGGTCAAAGCAAAGCCCATCAGGCCCGCCAGTAATCTGTTTCTCAATGTGTAGTTCCTCCAAATACTTCAGACATTCCAAGTTCTCCACCACACTGATCCTATTGCTGCCCAAATAGAGCTTTTTCAAATTATACAAACTCTCTAGTCCTTCGATTTTCGTTATTTTATTCCATTGGAGATGCAGATGGGTACAGTTGTATAGAAGATCTAGGTTTTGTATTTTGGATATTTTATTATTATGATAGTAAGCGTAGACTATGTGATTTGGGATCTTGGGTTTTGTCTGTGAAGATTCAAATATTTATTTATTAGATTATAGACGAGCAGCTTTCGCTGTTATGTCTACGTCACACAGTGTTGAAATGTCTTTTATCACTTTGCACTGTTTTTTATATACTTATGCGAAGATTTGGTACCTACCTACCTATGCACTACGATTAGGTAGGTGTATTTACATGCCATAGTTTAGCCAATCAGAGACATACCACTTCCTTCATTGGCTGAAAAATAGCATGTAAATATTACCAATTTATAGGTACTGCCTACATTTACTAATAAAACCTAATCTGTGATATTAGTGAGCACGTATGTCGTGTAGTGTGTAGTTCTTGGGTGAGTTCTTGGGATCACCCACGTGACGTGTGGAGTTTTTTTACATTATCTGTCGTAGTCGTGTGTATGCACGCTTTACTGCAAATAAGATAAAAAGCTGTAAAAAAAATATAAAGAACTTACAATTTCTGTGAGATCTTTCTCATGCATGAACAAATGGGTTGGTCGTTTGAGAGCATCAGAATTTTTCTGTCGGGCCATCTTCTTCGCCTGTTTACGTAAATTTTCTTCAATTTCTTTTGAGCTTTCTATTTTCATTATATCCATGGTAGGTATTTTCTTGTTGCAAAAAACGTCGCTATGAAAAATCGACCAAGCTGATTTTTTTGAAAATGGCGCTTACTTTTTTTTTAATGAATGAATGGTGTACCATGCCACAGACAAATTAACTTTTGTCATGTAACAAAAAAGTAGAATGTCATTGTCATATGAAGTCAGTGTCAGTCAAAAAATCTTTTGTTTACGAAAAAATATTTTTGTTGCAATTTGGTTGGAAAACAGCACGAAAACAGTGAAAGGAAAGCTTTGCTAAAATCTATAGCTGAGCACCTACGTTAGGCTACGTGATTCTGATTACACCAACCACCACCTTTCGTGAACAGGTAACGTTTATGATAATATCATCACAGCACCGAGCAAATCTGCTGTAGAAACGATACACTTCGATTCTAACCAAAAAAAATATATTTACAGCAAAATGGGCGAGAGATACAACATTCACAGTCAGTTGGAGCATCTGCAGAGTAAATACATCGGCACTGGACACGCTGACAGCACCAAGTTTGACTGGCTGACAAACCAACATAGAGATTCATGCTGCAGTTACATGGGCCACCCAGATTTGTTGAGTTACTTTGCTATTGTTGAAAACGAGTCAAAAGCGCGAGTTAAGTTCAATTTGATGGAGAAAATGCTACAGCCGTGTGGCCCGCCACCGGAGAAACCTGAAGACTAATACCTCCTTTAATAGATCAAATTATTTTTTTCCGTGATATTGATTATGTTCTTATATTAATGTCTGGTGTTGTAATTTTTATTTTAAATATATGTGCGCAATTGACCATGAATTTCTTCTTTAAAGTTTGATGTTACCTGCTGCGAGACTTGTGTGGCATGTTTCAATTACTACTAAAGAGTTATTAGTCTGGGATAAAAATAAAATACAAAACTGAATATCACCCGGCATTTAATAACCTCTTCAATTCTTCTACTTTTGCGTTTAACATCTCTTCCCTTTTCTTTGATTCTTCATCCAATGTCTTTCTTTGTTCCAAAGTTGTAACCACATTCGTAACAAGGATCTTTTGTATTAATGGCAAAATCTTTTCACATTCTTTTTCTAAGATATCTAAAGCGCTAGTTACACATTCAATACTCATTGAACCGACTTGACGGTAGTCGGATATTTGTTTTAACTCTGATAGAGTTGACATTGTGATGATTCCGTGGTTAGTATCTGATTCCGGACTACTGCTAGCTAATGCTTCTTCTTCTCTATTTGGGTCAATGAATATCTTGTCTTCAATGATGGCTAACGAGCAAGATGTGATGACATCGTACATCGGAACAGCTGCATTGGCTAAGGCTAAGCCGGCAGCGTTGATGGCCGCGGATAAACATGAGCCATCATTTTCTAGGATGTAAACATAGACATCAATCTGAAACAAAGGATAAATTTATTAGTAGAATAATATTTGTTCATTCATATGTTTGGGCTACAAAAAAAATTCATTCTATTCACTCGAATTGTTCGCTTCGTATAGATTCCATTACACACAATAAAATACACTCAAAAACAATTTCAAGTTTCAATAGAATATCTACTGCCGATCACAGATTCGCAGCCCAATCTACCTTGGGCATTAGATAGATAGATATATTCTTTATTGCACACCAAGAGAAACAATAAAAGAGAAATAAGTTTTAAGTATGAGGTAGAATGGGCGGTCTTATCGCTATAAGCGATCTCTTTCAGACAACCTTTGGATGGACAGAAGCATTTTGATTAGGTTGGGCATTGTATCCAATAACTTCTTATAGAATATCTGAGTTACTCTTGTGTCAAGGAAGGTTGCTTTGCTATATAATGTGAAGTGTTTATGGTGCAATTTATAATTTAATAAGGCAGGCATTTTTATTAATAAACTCAAATACTATAATAAGTTTATAACTTTAAAAATACCTGAAAATTGGGAAATAAATGCCGACACACACTGGGCTCCAGAGCCTGCCTCAGTGCCACTGACAGAGCTCTCTCTTCTTCATCAGGAGCTGGAGATCTTCTTTCTCCGTAGCAGGAGAACGGGGCATATTTCACTTCACAGAATATTTCACCAAGGTGACTGTAAAATGGAAGGATATTCAAGGTAAGGTTACCTAACAAATTAGATCAAATCCATACATTTCTTTACAAAATTAGCTACATATCTATGGTAATTTACCTATAGTAAGGCAAACACAGAGAGTGATTTAATATTAGCAATGGCCCTAAGACTGTTGCTAATATTTCCATGCATAAACAGTCATTTTTTACTTATTTATACCTACATAAATAAGAGAATAGAACAAAAATCTTTATTGCTAAACTGTGTACAGAGATCTTACAATTAGAGGGTTTCAACAGTTTACCCATGCCGGGCCTACCTAAGGTACCTACCTAAACTCACTCTGACCAGGGATTTCTCTTGGGTCAAAAACAGAGCAGGCTACTTTAGTCTTCTTCATCTCCAAGTACGCTGAGCCCTTAGCTTGTGACAGCATATCAGCTGTGGCAACTGAAAACGGTTAAGTTTTTGAGTGAGTTTGCAACCTGCTTGAGAATGTCTCCTCCAATGATGGTAACGAGCGTTTGAAGTAGGTACTTTATCTCAGTTCATGTTCACAAAAGGAGTAGGTATCTTGGTACAGACAGGGAGAAACGGAACAATATAATGTAATGGTAGAGTAGGTACAGCGACTAGGTAAGTACAATGGAACGAGTTTGTATCAAGCGTTAAGTTTAGATAGCACAGCAAAAGGCCACGCTGATAGTAAACCCAAAGATTGATACATACAAAACATACACATGCTTCGGCCTTCGTCGAGCGCGCGCCCGTCTTTCCGCCGCTGTTTGTCATCCAATAACTCAGCGTGGAGCTCATTGTATGGTCTCACATAGTCTTTTGTGTATTTCAGATACGAAACACCATCTTCTGGGCCGTTGAATCTTCGATTATCCTGAGGCATTTCCAATATTTGATTTGAACTGAAATGAAAAATAGAAACATGTGGAATGAATGAAACAAACTAATCCGTCATGCATAGAAAAAGAATACTCTTCTGTCATGTATTATAAATTCACTGCCACTCCAGCATGTCTACTTCAAGTCAAATGTAAGTCAACGTCAACCAATTGATTGTATTCGTCACGTCATACTACTATTTGATGATGTTGAGTTTATTCAAAATGATATAGATGTTCGGTGATTCGAGTTGTTTTATCTTCATCATCGAACGAACACCCACATTCAAGGATTCAAGTCATGGATGGAGTCAACTTGAGATAGGTAAATAATTAACAAATTAGAATCGTGAAGTACGATAGGCGCTCGAGCAACTCATGGTATCGTATTTTCTTCATTGGAGCGGATAAATATGCAACCCAACTCGAGTTGGACAAAATAACTCAATTAACCATTCTCTATAATTCAACTCGCTCGCACATCACTAGTTTGGTTTGGTTTTGTCGCTCGCTCGATTCGATTTATTTTAATTTTATTTACGGTGTATTTTCTCTCAAAAGTATGTAAGTGCGCGATTCTCTAAACTGTGATGTATTAACGGCGTTTCATCAGGAACACGGCTTAAACTTGCTCAGACGAGAGAATAATACGCGTAAGTGTACCAAGGGTGACATTCACCGCTCTCCTTACCACTACCGCACCATGAAAAAGGTGACGTTTCAAGCCGATGCACTAGCATGCCATTCTATTTTACTTGCTATCAGATTTACTAAGTATCTAATGAGTGACTAATTCAATCTACTGAATTGCTGATAACAGTGTTGTAGTATGTTCAATAAAATTATTCTGAGCAACACTCAAGTATTTGTGCCTAATCAAATTATTCTTGGTCCTAAAATAATATCAAGAATTACCTACTTAGTACACTATTCCTAACAGTATTGTAAAAACTAGTTTGTTTTGTTCATATCTACCCATGAAAACGGAAGATGAGGCATTAGGTATGGTTTAGATGTAGTCAGATCTTTGCGAGTGAAAAGGAAAAAAATGATACCTACCCATGATATTACACCGTTAGTACAATGGTTCATAAAAGTAATTTACCTATTAACATATTACAAGTAATATAAATTCATCTATTAGCACTTGTAGTAATCCTCCTGTCTCATTATTATTCTATTTTACTGAAGACTACTAAAGTAATTCAAGCAAATTATGGTTGGACAGAGCCGAGAAGTCATACTGTGCCTTTCCACCGTAAAACATTTACAATAAAACATGCACAACTCTGTGAAGATATCGATTTGCGTTTCCACCGCCAAACCTAGTGCATGTATGACATTTTGAATCTTGTGCAGATTGTTTGTAAGGATTTTCTTAGTTGTAAAAACTAATCGTTGTAAGGATTGTGTTGTGAAGGTTTTTGGAATGCACAGTTAGACGCCATAACAAACTATTATACATTATAATTGTTGTACATTTTGTGTGTTAAGCAGGCTAATTTAATCCCACTTGATTAGTCTCGGTTTTAAAAATTTAATTTCTGTCGCAGATAATTATTGAGTGGTAGGAATTTACTCGTAACTTTAAAACACCATCTAGAAGAAAGTAGTTATGTGACTCAAGTATAGATTTTCTTAGAAAATTGTCAAAAACTTGAGTCTCAATTTTTACTTGATTTTGTCAGCATAGGTACAAGCTTAACAATATGAACCTACTTGACATACTTAGTATCTTTCTTTTTCCTTTGCAAGTATGAACTGTGTTGAACTTCACAAATCGAGATCAGCCTTATCTTACTCTGAGATTCACAGCCTAAGTATTGTCTTTGTTTCAACAAGATTAACAAATCCTAGTACAAATTGTAAGCTTAACTAGTCAGTATTACTGTATCATACAGCAGAGATTTTAATTAGGTAGGTATATCTTTTATGCACTCATTACTTTCACACTTGTGTCTGTTAGGTTCAAAGAAAACAAGGAAGTGAATATAACGTGATTTTGACCTAGATAGAGCATGGCAATGTTTTCTGGGGTTACCAGATCACAGCCTATCATAACTTTATTTAAAAAAAATGGAAATTCCAGGTTCAAAATGCTGAAGAAACGAAGCATCTGTCTCGCAGCAGGCATGTTTGCAGCATCGTGGGTCATGTCGTCTGCGCAAGGTCACGCCCCGGTACCGCCTATGCCTATAGAAACTACCACTGAGGTATGTTAAATTTAAAAATATAACAGCCTGCCATCTACGTAACCAAGACGAGATCTGTTAGTTTTACAGAGTCCTTAGGCACCTAGTACAAGTTTTGTTCGACAAAAATGAAAGGAACATTATATCTAGAGTCCTTTTCATGAAAGAAGTCCCGCGGAAATTTCCGGAACTAAACTTTAAAACTAAATTTTAAATTAGTTGTCAGGTGCTGTTAATGTGTTCGGATGCTAGTGCGTTTTTATTTGGTTTCTGTGATCAAAGTCTTGTTTTCAATGCCTAAAGTTGTTAAAAGTGCTGCCCGAGAAATAATATTTAAGGTCGACTACAGTGCCGCGTCTGCGGGACTTCTTTCATGGAAAGGACTCTAATTCACAGTTTGGGTTATGTATAGAACATGGTTCTCGATCCCCCCGCTAGAGGCGCTTATCGTTATTATTCAAAAACGTCCTCGATTTTCTAGAATATAGTGAAACGAATCCGAATGAATGGAGTATGTAATTTTAGTCCGAGTCTTGTAAATGACTAGACTATTGTGCTCAGTAGCGCTATCTCTCGCCGTATTTGAGTTATCAGACTCTTTGAAATTCAAAAATAAGATTTCGATGTTAACTTGGTATAGTAGTTCAGCACGAATATCATAGATGGCGTTGGTCGCACTACATTTTTTTTAAACATTTCCATACCTACCATATTTTATATTGACACCATACCATAAACACGTACCTACCCTTACAATTTTAACAATCTATCCAAGGTACCTACCTACTTACTAATACTTACCTTTCTAGACCTACTAATCTATGTGAAGGTAAACACCATGTTTTGTTACGTCATTTAATCAAGAACTCTGTATTGCCAAGGATGAACACAATTAGATAAGTAGTTGCAAAGACAGGTAGTTAGTCGTACCTACTGGTATTTACTTATTTGGATCTATGTTGTCACTATTGATTATTTTCTACCTTTTGTTTTACCTTACAGCGTAGGTATTTTTAAACATTTTATAATACCTTGAGATCCCAGAAATTTAGAATCGCTCTACCGGGCGATATTGTCGTAACTGAAATGCGGATCTATAAAGTTTGCACGCACATAGACGTAGATCTTGAACGAATCAATACGATGTGTCGATAGGTAGGTTCCTCCTAGGTATGTTCCACAAAATTATGTTACTTTTTTACTAAATCTATGACAAAATGCGGCAAAAACGTTGAACTCTTGCAAAAGAGTTCATAGGGTTACGAAGACACCCTTCCACATAAAATGTCTTTATTAATATAGGTAGTAATTAGGTAATTAATAACAAATTATTATCTTAAATTGAGTCAAGTGTGTTATACCTACCTATGTTTTGAAGAAAACTACGATCTAGTTTACTGATACCGCGTATAATAATTCTACCATCATACTTCAATTCTATTCAAACTTTGAGTAGGTACGTACTAACTTACGAGGTACTGTACCGTGAGGAAAACCGCAGAAAATATTCATTGTTGATTATTTTTCATGGTCACATCTTCATTTTTCTTTATTTCATCATCTTTTTTTTACTTTACATACCTAGTTGTCTTACTAAAGTAACACGAGTAAGATGGTTTTATGCTAACATAACCTAATGTCCCGATGAGGTCCAAACTTCCTATCTACCCAACTTTACAGAGACAGAATGCTTCAAAGAGCTGGCACCATAAAATCCAGAATTTGAAAACTTACAAAAATACATTACAAAATCCAGTCCAATCAATATGGGGTCAAAGTTCAGAGCAACAACAGTAACATAGCACTTAGTAGGATGCGGTAGAATTTCTTCTAACAAAATTAAGTATATATTATATCAAAAAAATCTAAAACATTCGAGTAAGTAGGTATACTCATCGAACTCAAGCGCAGTCGGTGACCTATATAACCACCGTCACAGAAGTAATTTGTCGTAATTAACAAGAGCCTTGCGGAGAAAATAATCACAACACTAAATAATAGTCAGCATGCTAAAAATTATTTTCCGAGGCACTTACCTAAATAAGTTTTTCTTGAACAAGAACAAGGGCGCTAAAATCATGGTCGATAAATCACGATAGTTTCTACTTTATCTGTTTGATACCTATTTCTGTATTATGGTAAAAAACAGATTGACGTCGAAGCTGAAGCTATTTTTGTAGAATTTTATTAGTATATGAAAATTTATCGGCTAGACGCTGAAGAGTGATGCATTAAATCAAGAGTAATAGCAACGCAGAAAGCGAAATGTTAATCACATACCGCGCCAAACAGAATGACATTGCTAACTACATGTTTAGATTTTAAAGTGGCTTTTAACACCAAACTTAAGAGTCAACCTCATAACCACATAGATGTTTGTTCTATGTCTGGGTATTACTATGTATTATAAGTATGTATTTACAAAAATAAAAAATGTATATAAGTATTATATCAGCAATCTAGTTCCCATAGTACAATCTCTGCATAGATTAGGACTAATAGATTAGGGCGTTGTTTCCAAGGATATTTATTTATAACCTTCTCTCAAGTTAGCTTTTAGATATAAATATTAGAACACTATCGAAATTAGCAATGAACACGACTTTAAATTGGTTTAAATGTCCCTAAATATCGCATATTATTATACCATTCCAGAAGGCTTTCACAAGGAGGCATTTTAGTTCCGGCTTTTTTTATTTTATACACCGACGGCGTAGTGAGGCATTTACCTAATTAATTGACCTATTACCTTCGAACTCTTGTAATTGGATACTGTCTCCATTACCCAAAAAGCAATTTTGATGAACGTAGGTCATCAAATATACCAAGGAAATGGATTAATATTCAGAGCCAAGGTTATTGTGACTTCTTGTTAAATACTTACGTAGATAAGTAATCAAGATTTTATTTAAACCAAACAGCGTACCTAAAGCTTACCTGCTTAAAATCAACTTTCTTGAAACTGGGACCGGTCCTATAATGCCTTTGATTGCAGTAAGTAATAGGCCATTTCGTAAGGAATCGAACATGCAAATTTAAATATGCAACCTCTACGTCTTGTATACCTTCTGCTTTTGATTTCGCGTCTTCCAGTCAGCTCCAGCGAAATTACTTTGGTATCACCGTCAATTTATTTTGGGCAGCTTTTTCTATCGCTAACGTCAGCATTTGTATTTCCGTCCTAAACCGTCTCGTATCCGGAAAATGTAAATTGGCTGATGTTCAAAAATATTCTTCTCTATAATCTTGGCATAAACTAAAGGCTTACTTACTTAGTTCGACCGCGAGATTCAGCAGTCAACGCGTTTGAAACGAGGCGCACGGTCGTGTGTTATCAACAAACTGCTCACGTATCGCGACGCGACGAATGCTATATTATAATAAAACTTATCTGATGTTTATTAGGTTTTATTAGGTTCAGAACTTGGTCATTATCGCTGCGGCGGCGATGCGACAGGTATTCTCGCGCGCTTGCATTTTGTTTAACTTTTTCCATACCGCGAAGTTCTGTGCAACTGTTCCAAAATGAATGTGACGGATTACCTGGATTTTGAACCTACGGAATGGACAACGTCGACCATGATCCCAGAAGTTGTGACGACGGAAGCCCCAGATTTCAGGACATGGCTCACGAATATTGTTATTGCGGTTTGTTTACCAATATCGTTGACATTTGATTGTGTAATAGTTCGGTGCACCTATAATTAAGGTGTAGGATGCTTGTGACAGTTAACACAATTAATCTATTATAGATTGTTTATGTTGTTAATACATGTTGAGGTTTCTGTGAGGCTGTGACCGTGTGCCCGAAGTTAAAAGATTATTTTCTAGAACACAACAATACGCTTTAGCAGTCATTTTGTCTTCAACCTAAATTTTTTTAACGGATGCGTTGAAAATCCTTGAAAATTCACAATAAAATTTTCCTAATTCGTATTTGTCACATAAAAGATAAGCACAGATGAAGATGTTAGGTATGTATCTATAGTTATTACAAAGAGTCATTCAACAGTAGATCTTAGTCGCTGGGATAACAAAGCAATGTAGTTCGTTCTCATTCAAACATACTTTAGGCTCCGCTTTTATCTGAAGTGTTTAGATGTCGTACGTAGGTAGGTACTCTTGCCACTTGGTGAGTACACTGGGTACCTATGTCAGTAGTACTGTCACTCTGCATAACCAGTTTCTTATAGTACAGCATCATTTCATAAGATGCTTTTAGGTTTTGTTATTTATAAACAAAATAAAACACATCCCTAATCTAAATAATTATAGTCTTTAACCGCACTGCAAAAAACATAAGCGTCAATTTAGTATCAACAAAGGAACAAAAACTACACTCAAAGCATATACCTACTATTGACAGACTTATGTTATGTGCAAAGCTGTTTTTCTATGTCGGAATCAATAGCAATAAAAACTGAGTTAAGTACACTATTGTCAGTGCGAATGAACTTGTTCCCGCCACGTAATTTCCTTAAGTATTTTTGTGGTATATTTACAGTTTTTGTGCTCGTCATTATTATGCCATTTCCTAAAATTAACATTTTTGTGGTTACATCGGCAATTATTACGATCAGCATCTTGAAATTGTTTATGTCAGAATAGGCAATTCCATTTTCTTAGTTTCTGTGGTATCTATGTCTGGGTATGGTATCCACCTTGGTAATGTTGAAACATGCATAGGTAGCCAGGTACTTCCAAGGTTGATGTAACTTGTTTAAATAGTTTTCGTTCTAGACTTTATTCATCTCGTTCCCCTTTCAATCCTATATATTTACTTCATTATATTTTCTTAAAAAAGGGGGTTTACTCCATAGGTAAAATTCTAATTTGGACGCTCACTTTGGATTTGGACTAGCATAATGATTAGTGCAGTAAGTAGATTTTTTTAATGCATTGTCGTTCTTCTGTTTTGTATTTCAATCAAGCTGCGAATACACTGCTGAGTCGATATGTGGCTCTTATCCCATTTTCATTGAATTTCCGCCAGCAGGTATCGTCTACCGTCCGTAATAGAGAAACAGTGCTAAAACCTCAGTGTAAATAAACCTATATCCCTAAACACACAACGCATCTCTACTTTATGACTACGTCGACATTTATAGCTAAGTTCACTGTCGCGTTTAACTGTATTTATACAGATAGACAGGCTAATAGCGGAACAATTTTCACTTTTCTTTCCATCTTGTCCCAAAGCAAACTGGAGTGGGTCAGAGCTTAGTAGGACTGTCACTGTTTAGGCCCTTTCATCTTTTCTATTACTAGTCTTACCGACTATACTTTTTGTCTCTTTATTTGTAGTCATCTGGCATGCGATTGTTACGAGATGCAACCTCGTTGTTAAACCGGCATGTTTACAAACTTGTATTTTTAGTTTTCTCTTACGGCTAGTTCGCATTGACACCGTTATTGGCGCCATTTGCTCTAAGTCATAGATAAATGAACTGAGTTCTTGTATCTACTCCATAACTTCACAAAGCGAAATGAAAAGATGAATTAGAGACAAAAATAATTACGGTCAAAACGCCGCGCCGGTACCCTTTTGCATATTGTGCTAATCGAACCAGCACTTGTATCTGCTTCTACTGGTTATTCGCCTATACAGAGGTCGTCAACTAACAAGTTAGACAAAACAATATCCTTCGTACCAACTGGCAACGTGGCAACCTTGAAATTGTTTTCTAAATCAACATTTGAATCATCCTATGAATTATACAACGAAATACATTTTCAAGCATGCGATGCATCTGTTGTCATGCTTTTTCTCTTTGGAAAAATTATTTGCAGAACGTAATGTCTAGACAGTAAGGTTTTTAAGGAATTCATAAAGGAATTTATAACTGACAAGATACTACGATGATGGCATTGGATATCTCGAAAACCAATAGTTTTAATTTAATTTTGTAAGACAAAGGCCACTGAGTATCTTTTTAGACCAAGGCAGTTCGCCTATCTTTAAATTGTTTAATCTTTATTTTGTGTGTTTTAATACGGACTTTGCAAGAAAATCTAAAAGTATAATGTAAATACTTGTTAAAGTTGAGTGCTGGCCGTAAAAAGATATGAAAATACGGTAACCCAGTCTGTTTCTGTATGATTTGCACAAGAATAAAAGATAATTAATCTCAAAGTACCAGTTAAATGTGGTACAATACAAACAGAAACTCAGAATGTAGCACATGTGCATGGAAAAGAAAAGGCCTGGAGAGGGATCCTTGCGTAAAGCCCGGATCATTTTTCGACTGAAGGCTTAAGCTGATTTTCTCTTTATGGAAACAGTGAACTCAGAAACAGTTATCAATTAATCAGTTTATTTGCAAGAGGTTCCACCATAATTCCGCAATTTGTTTTATCAACCAAACATGGAAGTGAACAGTAATGCTCAGCGGCGTAATTATTATCATTGGAACAATGTGAAGTTTATACAAATATTATGTAACAACGTATAATGAAATATATATTAAGTCAAACAAGCGTTTTAACATACAAATAAGCTTATGGTAAAAAGTGTTTGTTTATTGATAAACTTTATTCTGAATACATAGAAATTATGTCTCGGTACACACACATTCATACTGATTCTAACTGGTGTCTCTAGTACTATCAACGAGAGGAAGATAGTCCGGTGTCCGCAGTACCATGACAGAATAGCGTTATTGGATACCTAGTTAAGATGAAGTGTCATTCAATCTCTATTTAACAACCCATCCGATGACTCCATTCTGTGATAGTCCGGGGGACTACCA
The DNA here is from genome assembly GCA_947507515.1 of Eulithis testata. Classification (NCBI taxonomy): domain Eukaryota; kingdom Metazoa; phylum Arthropoda; class Insecta; order Lepidoptera; family Geometridae; genus Eulithis; species Eulithis testata. The sequence continues at coordinate 4,260,138 of OX382218.1, read as the reverse complement.
GATATGGAATCCTCAATTCCAATGCATTGAACACTGAACGGTATGCTCGAAAAGTAGCTATAGCAGCGAGATAGCTAAACGATATTACCAAAGTCACGGATCGTAACAAAAAGGCACAAAAAGGTAGCCCGCAGTAGTAGATGAAAAAATTCCATGCAGCAATGCAAATTGATATCGTCAGTAGGGAAGTTAGTCTACCTAAAAATTCGTTCAAGTCTGTACTAGCAGAAAAAGTATTTTTGCGTCATTTCGCCACTCAAGGCGCTTGATGGCATGATTGTAGCGAACGTCATACACAGATTATACGGTCACTTCAGGTACACCCCCGGCACTGCATATAAGCGAACTGATTTAACTAAGTACCTTCAAACAAAAGCACTGACGTGCCCGCAGCCGTATAAATTTTTGTGTCGTTGGTTGGGTACGTGTAATAATGAACTGATACAATGATTTAGGATCTTCGGAGTCGTGCGCGGATTTGGATTGGGGTGCAGTGTGACCATTCTGATCCTCAGCGCTAGAGAAGTCTCACGACTGACGACTTTAGTCATTCAAAGTGAAATTTTATTGATAACATTAAAATAATCCCGAGTATTCGGTTGTTTTAGTACCAATTGGTTTCAAAAAAATGGTTACAAAGCTTTGGTTAGTTTTTTTACAAAGAATATTCTACAACTAACCCATAGTGGATAAGTATAGATAGATATGTACTGGTTTCTACCATATTATTTTCTGGCTTAGCAGACATATAAATCTTAGGTATCGTAGTAACTATGATCTGACATCTCGATTCTCTTTCCAGAGAGCAGCAATGCAAGGCAGTTTCCTCCAGGGCTTTCTCGCTTCGCTATCAGTGGTCGTCGTATCAGAACTCGGGGACAAAACCTTTTTCATAGCCGCGATCATGGCTATGAAACACCCTAGAGTCATCGTCTTCGCCGGTGCTATATCAGCTTTGGTCTTCATGACGATACTATCAGCTGCTTTTGGTTGGATAGCCACAGTTATACCAAGGATTTATACGTATTATGTCAGTGCGGCGTTGTTCGCGATATTTGGACTGAAGATGCTGCGGGATGGGTGGAAGATGGATCCTAATGAGGGACAGGAGGAGCTGGAAGAAGTCCAGAGTGAGTTGAAGAGGAGAGAAGATCAGGTGAGCTGCCTAATTGATAAATATTATGCTTTTGTTGGTAGAATTCATTTCATCCGTCCGATTTAATCGTTGTTGAATTTATTAACACTACAGAAACTAGGTAGTAGTAGCTGTAAGTACCTATTACAGTAAACTTCAATAATTGAAAGTTAGGTACCTTTGATTCATGTTTCATAATTGACCATTTCTAACACGGAATAGTACATAAATAGACATTCCGTCGTGCTTACCATGATTATTCTAGACAGCGTTTCTCTACTGAAGATAAGACAAACAATACTTAGTCCCTTTCCCTTGTTTGACGGTAAAAGTGACAGACAGAATGCCTACTTTTCCGTAGACGAGTTTCTATCTAGATCGCTCATGCTAAGAAATTATTAAGAAAAGAAATCATAGATCTCATAAATAGCATTCCCTTTAAAATGATAAGCAAGTCAAAATCAGTGTCGTACATTCACACTGTTTCTACTGTTTTATCAATGGAGCCGCTTACTGTACTTTAGATTAATCTACTGTGTAGATAAGGACTGATAGCTATATTACTGAGCGCCAAATCTTTGAAAATTTATGTATTTTATTCTGTAGGTATACTTATTAAAGAAAAATTTATTCATGTGCCCTTAGCACGAGTGCAACGTTTTTTTCTACTGAAGAAGAGATAGAAATCATAAAAAATTCAAGTAAAGGCATTTGAATTTATTAGGAATATCTTTCCGACTCAATCATCTTAGAAAAGGACCTCTAGGTCAAAGTGAGACGTTTTTATCAGTCGCTGAGTGCTCCCTATTTACTTTTATCTTGGCATATCTGTATCTCTGATCACAATACAAGAGATACCAACCTTTTATGTCTTTGTATCTTTTTAATTAATTATCTTTAAAAGTAACTAGCTTATGTTCAAAGGTAAGTAAAAGTAGGCCTTGAATTTAGAATGAGTGTATTTAAATGATACATACATCCGTTTCTGCAAACTTAAGTATGTTTAAAAAGATAAGATATGGGATGAGCTAATTATAAAAATGTTTGTAGAATCTTAGTAGATTTGCAAATGTTGAATTCCTTTGGTTATTTTGAACGTTTCTGTTTGTCTATGGGGATTTTTTGAGTTGCCATTGGCAGTTTCTGTTTCAAAATTCGAAAATGATATACAGGAGGGTTCTCCAAAAGAGAGGAGGTCTCCTGAGGCTTCGCCCGCGCCTTCAAGGTCTCAGAGTCCTCGGGCCTCGCCCCGGTCAGTGGCTAGTGCTCCGGCGACGCCAGAAGAGCCCCAAGCGGGCCCTTCGTCAGAACCGCAGAGGGTGAACTTGCGTCATTATGCCTGGCAGTACGAATGACACCATAGTTTTTTTTCTTTTAGCCTAGCTTTTTACGTTCCGTTCCGCACAGACCATCAATCATATTATAAAAGCTTACCGACCGAGCTTTAGAGTATAAAGGAATTCAGCATTTGACCACAGGCTTACTAAACTTAGATTATAATCTACGATAATGTATTTTGTTAGCAGAAAATGTTGTTTTTTTATTTAAATGTAGTGCAGTATATAGAAAACCGTTTTTATAATTTTAAAACTTTGCCATTGTTGTTTTTCTATGCATCTTGAAATCATTGTGTCATGGTTATTTTATTATTTGCAAGATTTTACGTAACTAGGCACATCAGTTTCAGTTTACTTAAATAAAAAACTTTTTCCGAGTAAAATGCATACAGCTGTATGTATTATTTAATATAATTTGTTATTTCAATGAATGAGATAATTTTTCTACTATGACAGATGCCTGAATACATATTCTGTCACTAGATATTGCTACTATATTTACAGTAAAACATACAATACCAAGTGTAAATGTAAAATATCAAATCTAATCGAAATTACTTTATAACCTGCAAGTATTTGTATTCATTATCCTTGTTTGTGACTCAAGGCAATTTCTCTTATCTGCAGTGCCATTAGAGTGTCCTTCATCGTTTGAGTGCATGGTCTTTGACAATGTTTCTGATGCATTATTTTGAATATAGTTTAGCTTTTGTATGCTTAGCACGTACTAATTATTAGTTATTATTAGTATTTAGTTGTTGATACTTTGGTAGAGATAATCTTCTAAATTTGAACGCGTCACTATTTTAGTACATAAACGTGAAATGTTACTTATTCCTATACCTACAAGGATCATGCGTCAACGCGGAGAAAACGCGTTGAAGAGGCATTCAGTTTTTATTTCAGTCGGTCTCTACATACTTGTGTAGTTATTTATGACGATTAGTTATACTAGTTGTGTAATAAAAGAGTGAATCTAAATATTTCATTCACCATTCACTCTTTTACCTAACTGCTGGGCCCATAACCTAACGACACAAAGCCCAAATTAAACAGACTTAATCTTCCAGGAAGAAAAAGAAGCGTCAATGACCATGCTAGAGCAAGGTCAGGCCGAAAACCGACGGCGGAAAAGGAACGCCGTGCTAAAAGTTCTGTTTCAAGCAGCTTCACTTACATTCTTGGCTGAATGGGGTGACCGCTCACAGCTCGCCACTGTTGTATTGGCGACGAGGGAAGATGCTGTGGGTGTTGTTGTTGGGGGGTCATTAGGACACGCCCTGTGTACCGGCCTAGCCGTGATAGGGGGGAGAATGGTAGCGCAGAAGATTTCTGTAAGGACTGGTGAGTGTTTTATAGTTCTTGTAGCTTGTAGTGTACTATTGGCGACGAGAAACAATTCGAAGTTGTGTTATATGCAAGCAAAGTGTAAAATTAAGCAAGCAAACCTAAACCTTATGCGACTGGTCACGCAGTGCCTGCTGTCGCAATGTTATTGATGTCGCTTCTATGTTATACATAATCAGAAATGAATTCACCACACCTCGCAAGAGTTTTTGTTTCTAAAACTAACCAATCTTTTCTTTATTTCCAGTGACGATCATCGGTGGTCTAGTGTTTCTATTCTTCGCGATCAGTGCTTTGTTCATCGGACCGGGCGAGTAGAATAAATAAATTGTGTAAACTCAATCTCATGTCGTGTTGTAAGACATGCATTTACATGTAAGTACAGTGCTTTGTGAACGAGGCTGGCCGCGTTTTGGATAGGTAAGGAGTTTGGTCGTACGTACACGGGTTTCTGTGGGTGTTTTAAGTTCGATAAAATCGGTTGAACGGAAGTGTTTTGTACTAATACAAGACAATATCCCGATTTATCGGGATCCGTTCATAATATTTGACACCCCCGCGATTTCGCCCTCTGGAGTGACATCGGGAATCCACCCAATAGTGCTGTGTGCTGTGGTATATTTCTTGCTATAGGGCGCTACCGGGCATAGCGTTTGCCGATGACATTCCTGGGGTGAATGAGTTATGAACCACAGGATCTATGTCGGGACAACTAAAGGCAATTAAACTAAACACATTGTTGAATAGTACGAATTGAGACTGAATTTGGTGTGTAAACTGTAAACGTATCCAAAGTGCGCTCGGCCAGTGTGATGTACACGAAAACAGACCGCGCACACCAGACCAGAATTACCCCCATAACAGATCTACCGAGTCTGGTAGTTAAAACTTGAAAATGTCGTGTGACGTGTCTTTTATCGTTTCGGAATATTTTCTCCATTACATTTTGGTCAGTTTTCTATTTCTGAATGTCAACTTGGTCAGGGGTGTAATTTCTATCAAGAATTGGCCCCAGGGGCACATTCAATAAGAAATTTATTTATGAATTATAAAACGGTTTGTAACAATAATGTTTCTTTAACTTAAGGAATTTTGAAACAGTTTTAATAAACAAAAAAAATGGCTGTGATTAGAATTCACTCAAGCTAAAATATTAACTTCTATGAACGCAAAATCTTCTTTCTATTAGTTATGTATAGGTACTATACATGCTCTAAGTAAATTAATCAATTAGCTTAGTTTCCTTTTCATCTGAATAAATGCAAGGAAATGACTTTCATGAGCCTCTCAAAAAATTTTCCATGAGGGCCCTACTGAACTTGTAGTTCTACCGAAGAGGTCAAATTCATCTGTTTTTTCTTCCATAGCCAAATAGTCGCCTAGGACGTTCATGATAAGCGTGCCAAGCATTGTGTCCGAATACTTAGGCCCGTATGGTGATTTACTGCTCAAACACTTATCCGGACTCAAGCATAGATTTTTGCATGAGAATTTCTACTCAAATCTATGCTTGAGTAATGATTTCTGTATACGGCATGCGAGCCTTGGTCCGGGAAAGATTCGGTTCTTTATTTGAAAAGCCACAATGATCAACATAATACAAAGAGACGAATAAGCTAACTGTGAAATGTGATAAGATTATTCAGCGACGTAGCTTAGCAAGAATAAGCTCTATTTTAATTAAAATAAGGTGTTGAATCGTACTAGCTGTACTTAGCTTTTTGGAAAATACACTACACAATGACTAGTTTATTGATAAACTTATCTTTAAGCTGTCAATAGGAATAGAATCGCACTGCTGAAAAATATGTTTTGTGTAGAATTCAAAACGTTGTCATAGACAATAAAACAATAGTTTTTTTCGGAATATGCGACGAAAACTTTTTAGAATGGTAATTTTCCACCAGAGCACGAAACTACGTTGCTAAGGAGGTGTTTGATATCCACCAATAGGAATCGTTCAATATGAAAACAATCGGTCCCTATTGGTGGGTTTCTTCTTTTCTTTATGGCCTCTGTCCGTCATTTCGACATACAATTTGATTGGTGGATTTAACACATCCTTAGCTTAGTTTAACTCTGGTGGAAAAGCACCCTAAACAAAGTAATATACCTAAATAGTGATGAATATTGAATATCACTTTTTGACACATTTCGGATAAAAATGTATAAAGTGCGATTGTTTCAAGTGGACTGTATAATCAGGCATAGGTTTTCTATGTTATTTTGAAAATATCTATTCGTATGAACTTATTCCATTATTTAAGTTTTAACTGTTTTTATTGTGCAATTTCTAAATTAGTTTCTAAAAAAGTATGCGATTTTCAAAGTACAAAAGGTCTGATTTTCGAGCCGGGTTGAAATATGTAGAATGTGAAATGATTGAAATTAGCAGTTTTTTTATAAAAGTAATAGATTATAAATCATTAATGTTGCTTCGCTAGATGTTAATATGTAAAAAGTATTATTTTTATGTAAAAAAATAAATGTAAATATATTTTATTTTTTTGTTTTATTGCTTATACATTTCAACAGCACGACGTCTAATACAGAGTATATTTCTGGATTTTCAGAGTGACCATGGCCTAGAGATTTTTTATTTACATTCTTTTGATTAAAAAAAAACTATCTTTTCTTTGAACCCGGGTTGTGTATTATTTTATTAATAGGTAGGTATGTATGATACCTACGAGACATGTACTTTTATCATTTTATTAAATTAATAGATAAAAGTAGAAAATTCTTGATTATTTTATTGATTAATGCGAAAGATACAAATGATAAATTTAATCTTTGAGAATTATGATTAGATTAAAATCTTTCAAAAATGATTGATCGATTTTTAAACGGTTTTTATGAAATAATTAAAAAGTTGGTAGGTAAATTCAAAACTTGATTACTTAGGTACCTACGTAACTACGTATGCAGTTATGAACCTAATTAGATTCCGCCTTGAAGATAGGTTATGAGGTAAAATAAAGCTTAAAAAAAAGGTTTGATATGAATTTATTAAGAAAAATAAAATTAATGTATTTATCATTAGTACTTAATAATTTTATTGAGATCGTAAACTATAAACGATTCTTTAGAAATTAGTCAACAATCTAAGAACACTACTCAAAAAATCAAAAAATATCTTACCAGAATGACTACAATATGAAATATCAAAATCAACATGCATAAAAAAATCAATTGTACAACCAGCTTACAAAGAAATTATAAAGTTGCCATAAGGATAGTGAGATCGTCAAACTATAAGCTAATAATTTTAGAAATTAGTCAACAATCAAAAAACAAAGTTAGAAAAGGTCAAAATCAACAAACATAAGGCCCGTATGCTGATTTACTGCTCAAGCACTGATCCGGACTCGAGCATAGATGTATGAAAATGTCTACTCAAATCTATGCTTGAGTAACGATTCCTGTACCGGCATACGGGCCCTTAGATTAAAATTATTATCTCGCATCAAATATTATGTCACAGTGAGATCGTCAAACTGTAATGTTTTTATTTTATCATGATTTTAGAAAATAAGACACAATCAGATACACGATTAATAATATCAAGAAATTCCACCAATTACAACAAAATCAACATGCATAAAAAATTCCATGCTTAGAATGAATGAGATTAGGGGTCATCCAAAAATTACGTGACACTAATTTCGTGATTTTTTTTACCCCTCCGCCATCCGCGTCACAGTTGGTAACATTTGTGTGTGACGTGACATATCTTGCAATATTACATCTAGAAATTATTTAATTAAAACAGCACTTCCGAAATCAGTTTTATTTCTATTTAAATTATTTTTTAATATATATTTTAACACTTAAATAAGCATAAGTTAGAATAGTATAAGATTTCGAAATGTCGTCACAAATCTTAGGATCCCTACTACCCCTTGTCACGCAATGGTATCGATTCGCTTGTTGCATTTTTCTAAACTAACCTAATTTGACAGCTCTAAAGTTATAGCCGTCCTTGTCGTTTCAGTTTATGAGAAAGGGACGGCAACATTTTCATTGCTGTCAAATTAGGTTCGTTTAGAAAAATGCAACAAGCGAATTGATACTAGTGTCACACTTCCTCAACCCCCTCCCCCTTAACGTGTGACGTAATTTACGGATGACCCCTTATGAAACGATACCTATGTACCTAAACCATGATTTTAGATAATAGTCAATAATCTAGTTAGAAAATATTACCTCCACCAAAACGAAATTAAAAACATAAACTACAAAAACAACTATATAAAAATTCCGTTGCATGCATAATTGCATATGGCCCTTTGCACATTATAAGATATTTTTCTTGTGTCATAATGAGAAATGTCTTAAAAGACATTCAGTCGCTTGATTGTTTATATGAGACCGTAAATGTTACAAGATATTTTTTCTTATGTCGGATAAGACACGCGCCATACAAAATTTTTCCTATCTTGTGTTCTTGTCTTGTAATGTGCAAAAGGCATAACTTTAATCGTAGCACCGCAAGTTACCTTGGATATGAGCCTTTTGGTGAGTAAGCTCGAAATATCAGTCGTCGCGTTAGCCAAACATAACCGAGATACACTGCGCGGTCACGCTACAGCGTTTTTGATTCGAAATATAGTTGAAGAGCAGTGTAACTCAAATACGTTTATGTAATACATTATTTGTGCTGGCCCCCCAGTTTGTATCTTCTACAAAACAAAGTTGCTATGTCAAATAAACTGAAATGTAATCATCACAGGCATCCATCACCGCTTCTCTGCGTATTTCTTCGCGTGAATTCAGCGCTGCTGTGTGGCTCGGCAGAAACAAGCACATGCGGCATGCAGAACCCCACGAATGGTTTAGGGTACCTTGAGAAGGAATCGGGAACTTACTAATACCTACTACGTAATAATAATACCATCCTCTCGGCCTAGTCAGCCATATCCACAGAAAAGACAAGGTCAATACGTGCGGTGCTGACTAAGCCAAGGGTTTCCTCACGATGTTTTCCTTCACCGTTATGCTCGTGTTAACAGGCAAGCCTACTCCATCTAAAACATTGTCCCAGGCACTACAGTGTCCCGTTAAGTGTAGGCATAGGTTGCCTCCTGACGCTGTATAAATCATCTTGAATAGATGTAAAGGCCTAATTATTTTATTAATAATAGGGATTTCCTCAGTAGGCAGAGCAGGCAGAGATAATCTGTTAATATGTAAATATTTACCATAGTATCTGAGAGGCCAATCGTGTGGAGAGTGAGCTCGGCCGAGCAGACAGGATGGCACATCTCCCGGAGTCAGTACTTTGGCCGGCCACCACGGACACGCTCCTAGCTTGTGCCAGATCACATCGTCATACCTGTAATATTCATTTTCATATTGGTAAGATCTAATCCGATTTGGATGAAACTTAAAATATATATTGTCCGTGACCTGGATTAACACATAAGCTACTTTTTATCCCGGAAAATCTACGGGATCCAAAGGGACGCGAACTAAGTTGCGGGCAGAAGCTAGTTCGGTTATAAAGTTAAAGCAAAATGAATTTTACTCACCCGACTTTAGGTCCCCACATACAGCTGGGACACAGCTTAATGTTCTCCTTGTTTCTCTGAACGGAACACTTGATGCGGGTACTTGATAGTATTTTTCGAATGAACGTGACCGGCTTATCTACTTTCTCTGGAGTCTTTTTGCGATCTGAGAATAAGAATAATAGTATAGTATATTATGCAACTAGTGAATAAAAGACGGATTTAAAGCGAGGGCCATAAATGAATCACGAGCAAGTGAAGGATTCTAACGGCTGAATCACGACCGTACGGAGTGTGTACGGTCGTGATTCAAGGTTCGTGGCCCTCGGTGTAAATCCGTTTTATTCTATAGTTGCATACTATACTTTATACCATAACTACGAGAAAAAGAAAGATTGGAGGTTGTATAGCCAATGCTATACAACCTCCTTGCGCAAAAACAAGTATTAGATGGAGGTCAAATGATATTAGTGTGTTCTAAATTCAAACACCAAAACAGTGAGTAAAAGTGTTTTTTATTCACTGTTTTCAGTGAATAAAATAACCTTTTTAGATGGGGAAAGGTATAAAAGATTTTTGTTAATGTTAAACCACTTTGATGGCTTTTAAGACGCGCCGACTGTGACCAGTTGTTTCAGAGGGCCTAGTACGAGTTTTGGTGAATAAATCTGGTGTGAAACGTCTGACACCCAGCACACCAGTGGGAGCTGATTTGTATGGAGACACTGAGCGGATTTTTTGAGCAGCTTGGTCTATACCAATCCCGTACTCGCATGTCGAGCTTCTCAAAGAATCCGCTCAGTGTCTCCATACAAATCAGCGCCCATTAGAGTGCTGGGCGTCAGACGATTCACTCCCACACTATACATATACACTAAAAACTCGTCCTATGCCCTCAAGTCCATTGAAGCACATTATTGGATCGGGCTTGGTGGGCGGCGGTGTCGGAGGCGTTGGGATTTCTTTGCCGCAGGAATTATTTGAAAATAGAATGTGTAATCTATGCCTAATAGGTCTCGGTGAGGCGCAGCTCGGATCGGGAATAGATCGTGATCCAATCACGTGGGATATACAACCATCCATCAATTAATATTCAAATCAAACCATGGATAATTTCGACTAAAAAACCTGTCTTGAAGGCCTACATCTGCTGGAGATACGAGACGTGTACCCGTACAGTTACGCTGGATGTGTGAGACCTACAATACTTACGGATGATAGTAAGTAGCCACTCACGACGACACGGCAGATGGTAAGATGCAGGGCAGTTGGTGCAAGGTAGTAGCTTCTCATCCTTGCCACACACCAGACACCAGGGAAGGTGGACTGTGATTTCTGATTTTATCGGTGTATTTGAATTCTGCAAAAGGATGATAAACGAAAATGTACATGAAGTAGGTACCTATTACCTAGAACACAGATCATTATAATACTATCCTAGGATTACCAAAACATCTATACTCATAATATTAACGTCTCAGATTGACATAAACACATCTCATTAAACGTGATTTTCTGAAATATATAGGTATACTAGGTGCTAGCCCGCGGCTTTGCCCACGTGGTAGCAGCATACGCATTATTTGGTTAAAAATTTTGATCTTAATTTTAGACCCTTTAAAGTGCGACTTTTCAAAGTTCAGGAACTATTGCATTATCCGTGGTAACTTTGTCGAGAAACCGCGCCTTTGAATTTTCAACTTTTGACATTTCTGCATGACTATTATCTCGTCATCAGAGAGGTACGACCATGAACCTAGGAATCTATGGACCAGGCATTATACATCTCTATGAACAGTTCTCCCTGCGGCCGGTCGCCATGTTTTAGCACAGCCAACATCAAGTACATCAGTTGTCATAGCGACTTGTTTTTTTCAGTGTTCTCAAGAAAATTTAGTGTTCTACGCGAAAATTGTGCTTGTTAGTAGTGCTAGAACTTGCAGAATACTGCATTTATTATGGGTAGGTGCAGTGTGTTAGGTTGCCGCATGAAACACCATAAAAAACATCCCATTATAACGTTGCACAGGCAAGTTACCGAATTCATTCAAAATATCTTGTTTTTCCTATTATTTTGAAAGATTTTGCTATTAGTGGGAATGTTTAAAATGATATTCTTGCTTTTCTGTAATCATTTACTGTTTTACCATTAATATTATGTGATTTTATAAGAAAATAATTCTCCCTTGTAAATAGAGTTTCGGTAGTACGGCATTTTCATTTTTATCGATATCGATAACTTAGCGACAGGTGAATATAATTAAACTCGGATTTCTTTTTTATTATTTTAGATTGCCGACATCTAAAAAAAAAAGAACAGTGGCTGGATGTAATTGGGTTGGAAAACTTAAATAGATCAACGAAACATATTTTCATTTGTTCCCTGCATTTTGAAGAGACATGTTTTAACCGAACTTTAAATATTTTTCGAACTTGATTATGACTGGGATCGACGGTTTGATGAATCCCTTATATTTGATTATTGTGAACATAATTATTTTACTTGTAAAAGGCATTTTTAGAACTTGATTATAACCGGAACGGCTTTTACAGTTTTTATTAAACCTGTTTGAAATGATAATTTTCGTTTTATTAGGAATGATCGTGCCAAGTAGTTCATAAATAATTATACCTGAGTAATTTCCCTTTACACTTAAGTATTATAATATTAGTAACAAGTTGACACGGGCGCACTACGTACCACCATAGTTTTTTTTAAATGCAAGAACCATCTACGAACTTTTAGAAAACATAAAAAAAAAGAATTGTCCAAATTGGTCCAGCCATTCTCGAGCTATTGAGTGACAACGAAATAGGATTCATTTTGATATATTATGTAGAAAAATAATAGAAGATAGATTAATAAAGAATAAGTAGGTATAGTCCGACAAACCAGAAAAAATCTGTAGTAGCAGTTATTTATTTATTATTTCCATTGGTAATTATGAATGCGTGGTATGCTGATCAGTAATAGTGGTACTCTACTAAGGCTCCTACACGTATGCTCCGGCACAAGCCGCAAAAACTGGCAGTCCGCATGAAACTCAATCAATAAGCTAAGTAACCTTGAGCCGCACGCGGCAACCTAAGCCGGCGGCACTGTGTGTGTGTACTACTCGTAGAAGCCTTTATGAAGAAATCTAAAAGAAACTCATATGCGATTTTTTTAAATTCTGTAAACACCGTGCAATTCAACTATCGATATCGATAATAGTGCGCGCAGCTCTACGGCAAGCCTCCATCTTTGTGCCAGACTCAGATTAGGTATGCACGTTTTTTTCGTAGGTATGTCATCTCTATTCTTTTTTCCCTTACTCTATGGGTACGACGACTAACAAGTGTCAAAAGTGTACATTATGGCGCGTTTTGTCGACACCATTAGGTACCACAGATAATGCAATAGTCCTGAACTGGTACAAAATGCTTACATTTTGACAGAACGACATGACAAATACCTCGCGGTGCGCATCTTAGGCCCGCTGGACTTCTAGTCTAGGCTGTGCATTAATTGTCAGTCAGCTTCAAAAGAGTTTTATATACATTGATCATTGATGATAAGATCATTATTTGCATCATTTAGAAAATTTGGAAACAAGTTGAAACGGTTTTGTGTGATACGCCAACATTATTGTTATATTTTGACAGGCGTCATGGCTCAGTCGGTAGTAGCTCTGCCTTCCGTGCTGTGGGTCGTGGGTTCGATCCCCACCGAGAACAAACATTTGTGTGTTGTAAACATAGATGTTTGTTCTGTGTCTGGGTGTTTCTATGTATTCATCATCATCATCTCCTTGCCCTTTTCCCACTTTATGTGGGGTCAGCACAACAGGTGTTTCTATGTATTATAAGTAAGTATTTACAAAAAAAAATATGTATGTATGTATTCTATCAGCCATCTAGTTCCCATCGTACAAGCATTGCTTAGTTTGGGACTAGAAGGCGTTGTGTTAAGTATCAGTGAATATTTATAAAAATAAAAAAAAAGGAATATTTATAGACTTAAAAGCCAGACCTTTAAACTATCTTAGTACTTACAGTAACATCTGCTATCTCTTGAGACTCCTTAGGCTCAACAATACTCTGTTTCTGTACAATGTTGTACCTCCAACATTGCTTCAAGTAATTATCGAGCTCCTTCTCCGAAACAGTGTTCTTGATCACCAGTTCCAACTTATCTTCGGTCGACGAATCCACATTCATCAGAAAGTCTAGAGAGTCCTTATTTTGTTCGATATTCAGCTTTAGAATATCAAAGTATTGGTCAAAGAGATGTTCCTTCCCTCGACGAACAAATTCTTTGAATGCATTCTCATATTTTCCCTGTTTTAGCGGGACATGTTGTGAGTCGTATGTGGTGTTGAAATCGGGCTTTTTTACTGTGCTTAGTTTAACTTGGAGAGGCACGATGTGCTCTTCTTGGAGCTTTCTCTGAAAGTTACAAAGGATATTCGGCAACTGATGACAGGCGTCATGGCTCAGTCGGTAGTAGCTCTGCCTTCCGTGCTGTGGGTCGTGGGTTCGATCCCCACCGAGAACAAACATTTGTGTGTTGTAAACATAGATGTTTGTTCTGTGTCTGGGTGTTTCTATGTATTATAAGTATGTATTTACAAAAAAAAATTGTATGTATGTATTATATCAGCCATCTAGTTCCCATCCTACAAGCTCTGCTTAGTTTGGGACTAGATGGCGTTGTGTTAAAATGTCCGTTAATATTTATTAAATATTTATTATTATTATTATAACTCATGTTGAATTTGCTATTCAATGTATAGTATACTAGCCGTCGCCCGCGGTGTTGCTCGCGTTCTAAATAGACCGTATAGAGTGTGACTTTTCAAAATTCGTTTCTTAGTGCACCCCTACACTATGTAGAGATACTGCCCTCCAAATTTCATACCTCTAGGACTTATGGTTTAGGCTGTGCGTTGATTATCAGTCAGCTTCAAAAGAGTTTTATATATATTGATATTCATAAAAAACTTATAACAGATCACTGCAAAAGTGTAAAAAATTTCATCCATTTCAGAATAACACCTTCGTCACTGTAGAACTTTTCTAAGCTAATATGAGTTTGGCCGAGAATACTTCTCTCATTTAAACTTATCTTGATTTACTTATTTAGCAGAAAGTTTTACAGTAGCCTACTTCAGATTGTTTTGTTCTTCTTGTTCTTTCTTGTGGCTGTTCGGTGGCCACGAATTTGTACTACTTCAGTGGGTGTATGTACATCCTACTAGTTTTAAATCAAACCATACCTTTTTAGGAGTTTTGATTGGTGATGGTTCGGTTTTGATCTTGCCCGGGGATACTTTCTCGTCCCCATAGAAGGGGCGGGATCTCCCAGCGAGATGCATGCAAGTATATGGCAGCCATAGCCGAGTGTTCGTTCTGCAGGTTTCAACGTAGTAGCAGAGCTCTTTTGTTACCTTCAAGCTGCCATCTTCATTGCAAGAAATGCCTAGAACTTAAGTTATGTCTGTTTAAACTCAATACTACATATTATTTCTACTTTTACATGAAATTAGGTGAAGTAGATATCTCATGGACCTTGCATCCCTGCTCGCAGCAACATAGAGACAAGTCGAGGTTTTACAAGTAGATAGGTGGTACATCAATAATATTATACTTAGTTTTTGTTCAATAAGTTTTGTTCCATTGATTGATCAAAGGATTTGGAGTCTGCCTAGCAGTGGGAAGAAGTAGACTAGAAAATAAGGTTTTGAGCAATTTTGAGCATATCATAATGTAGAACATCTCAGAACTCAATAAAGCTTGTAGGATACAGCATTGTTGTTGAAAATAAAGATACAAACCTTTGTCGTCATAAAACAATCCCTTTTCGTTCTTGATCACACGCACCCTTGTATAAACTTTCTTACACATTCTAGCTAAAGCCACATCACCCAGTTTCCAATGCCAGATACCCTTGCTTTCGGTGGTCATTTTTACAGAGTAATCAATGTAATTATACTTAGAATTAAAAAAATAAATCTTTTCTGAACTTTTACATTTTTGCGCGCTTTTTGATTGTTTGTTTGTATTGTAAAAGTGAGAGTGAAGGTTAGACCGCACTAGGGCGGAACTGCACTACAGCGGAGCGTCGCGTCAATTAGCTTCTATATTCTTTCCAAGTAAATGTACTAGCCATACCGCACTAAGCGGCAACGGAACTGCACTGCAGCGGAGCGTCGCGACAGAGTTGGGCAACTAGGCAAAGTTGACGCGCAGTTCCGCTGCCGCTAAGTGCGTTATAGTAAGCGGCGCGTCCGCGACAGTTGCGAGGCATCCATCTATATTATACTAGCTGTAGCGCCTGCGGCTTTGCCCGCGTGGTAGGTACTCAGTAATAAAGCAACACATAAACTATGCTTCCTGTTAACTTTATAGCGAGATCTTAAGTAGGTACCTACTACCTACTTACCTACCTACCCACTTACCTACCTACCCACTTAGCTACTTCTTTAAATGTGGCTTCAGAGGCTGGTATTTTTTACCTAGGTACGCTATCTCCCTTCCTACTTACACCTTTCGTAGGTATTTTATTTTTTTGTAAGGGCATGCTAGGTACCTACCTAAGCTTGAAACAAACAAATTTTTCCATACAAACTTTAACAACTAATAGCACAGCGAATTAGTGTTGAGCTAGCTTTTTTAAATACAGATCTTATTTATTTAGTTTGATGAATAAAGGTACATGCCAATTTTGGTATTTATAACTTCAAGGAATATGATTTTGCATACTAACGTTGAGGCCCAGTTTGACCCAGTCAGGGGTTAAATTTGTTAAAATCCCGTCTTAGCGGGTGCCTATGCCATGTAAAGAAAGTACATTCCAAATTTTAGCCTATCACATTCCAGGCCAGACCGCTAAAGCTATTAGCTGTCTGGCCTGGAATGTGATAGGTAAGTCAGGTCCCTCTTCTTTTTTATATATACCGTTCACACCAATTTCATCCATCGCGTTCAGTGGTTGCCAACCGACTGAGAGATAAAATGCCGCGCTGCTGCAGTTCTAGTGCGTTATACCGAGCTACATTGAAAATGACGCGACGCTCCGCTGCAGTGCAGTTCCGCCCTAGTGCGGTCTAACCTTGAATGAATTAACTGAAAAAGTTGTTTGATTAATTCATAGATTAAAGAAGTTTTTGTTTGTTTGATTCATATGACAACTATCAAGGTGATCAAGTGAATGAGAAACAAAAGCACAGGCTAAAAAATGAATTAGCTAAGCTAATCGCCATCTAGCGTCGAGTAGCGAAAGCTTTGAAACGAGTGCCATCTACTGATTGACTAACGAACTAAATCAGTATGAAAAAAGTGTACGAGATGGCAGTAGTAGTAATTTTTATAAAATGGTCCATCATATTTTATGCAATATTGTAATACTGTGATGGTGTTATACGTTAGTTAGGTAAGTACCTTCCCTAAATTGATTAAAATAATACTGCCTTCTGACTCACTAACTCATACCTAAACGATCGATGTCGAGGTTCCTCTAGACTTCTAGAAGTAAATTCTGGTGCTGCACTGGTAAACGGTTACAGCCCAACGGTTGAGATAGATAGATCTTTATTAAAATTAATATTCATGGACATTTTACATCTTTATTTGTCCCGTTTAGTAGGTAGGTTTCAGTCTGTTCAGCCCAAAGAAATATTACCAATAATATTAGTTAGAAAATGATTTAGATTACGGAAGAATGGCTCCCGCTGACAATGACGCGACGACGTTCTGAACTAGCGGGAAGTTGGAGGACAGAGAAGGCTCAAAATCATTCTTTTTGAAATTGACTAGGTATTATATAGACAAAGTTCTTGCTAAGTCTTCCTGTACAGTATAGGCGTAGATAAGTAGGTAAGTATACCTTAGCTCTAGTAATATCGATGCATTACAGCCAAAAAGGTACAAGCGAAATTTTATGCGAAATTATGTTACATACCTATGTATAGTAGGTAGAAATAAGTATCTACCCACACTCAATAAGGAACGCGTCATTTTATTACACAAAGATTTCTTATCTAATCGGATTTACCAATGTAGGTTTTCTTCTTCCCCCAAAACCAACAAGAACCAAATCCAATAAGTATACGTACCTACTTACTACCCACAGTACCCACCCTACGTAGGTATTTGTACCTACCGGCATCTCCGGTTACATCGCTGGCCGTGATTGGTGCATCTTACTAAGGCGGGGCGCGCAGCATCCAATCGTTGTGACATCTCCGATAGGGGGCTCTGATTTGAGCGGGAGAGTAAATAGTGCTACCTATGTAGAGATATGAAACAGATTTGGCAGATTTGGTGGTAAAGCTAAGAGTAGGTACCAACAGTGTAGGTCCTACACAGAGATCATGGGGATCATAGCTAAGTTATCTACATAAAAGATTTTATTGTTGAGAACAGAAAGCAAAATCAAAAAAAAACACAGTGTAATTGCGTGTATGGAAGGTCACGTGACTGTTCATTTAGCAATATTATAGTTTCAATGGCTGAACGAACACTAACGTTTCAATTTATACAGATAAAAATAAAATAACATGGCGCTAAATAAATAGGTAGCTACTAAGAACACGTGACCATTCCCTTGCATTCTGACGTTTTCTATTCTCTAGTCTAGTGACTCTAGCTCACAGACGAATTGTGATCCTTCGTCTGTGCTCTAGCTAGTTAGCTTAGAAGGCAACTGAGGAAGTCACTTGAGGCCATAAATAAAAGAAGAAGAGCAGGAAGTCACTTGACACTGGCAAAATTGTCTTTCGATGTGACCGACTTATGTTAGGAGAAGGTCAGGAGTATTTTTTTTCTGTGGTCAGAAGCCATGAACGAAGGAGCACACACAAAAAAAGATAAAATTGAAATGGAATTGAAGAAGCAGGAAGGAAGGTACAAGAAAAATGATAAGACCGACTCAACAATAGAAATGTCTCGCCCAATTCGCTATACCAAAAGAAAGTAAGGCTCCATTACCAATCAATATTCTAGGGGAGCCCTCCAACTGTTTTTATCAACCGCTCGTGCCGAGACCAGACAGTGGCCTTCCGGTACAGACGAGTGGGAAAATAAGTAGGTAAATCATTCGTTTTAATATTATGAAGTTCCAGAAATCCCCTACGCCGGGGACTCACGCAGGGGAAAACTGGAATAAGCCTAATCTTTATAATATCTGGACCGTAACCACGTTTCATTGGTGAATTGAGTTTCCGACGTCATTGTGACGTTATCCCTATTATTATTTTATATTACCATCTTTTGACTTCAATTTCATATTATACCTAGAGTTAATTGATCTTCTGCAGAACCTATAGGCACCTACATAATTTATCTAAGAAACATTCTCTAATTTCGTCTTTCATTTAGCACGAGCATTTAAGACGCGCCACTGAGCTCGGTCTTAGGTTCTTCTCATCCAGTGTTTGCCAGCTCCATTTCGCAGATCGTTACCCCACCTAGCCGGCACCTAGGTACCTACCTAATATCTCGGAAACATTTTCTACTAAGTCTTTCATTTCATAAGTTTTGGCCAAATTATCTTCTATAGTAGGTGCCAAATAACACCGTAATTACAGGACATTCACCCACCTTCACCACGATGTCTCAAAATTCAATTTATGAGTGGCTAATTCTGTCTCTTTCCATACAAACCTGTCGCTAAGACGGTAATCGCTCGAATCTCGTAGTACCGTTTGTTTACCATACATAAATTGAATTTTGCGACATCGTGGTAAAGGTTGGTGAATGACCTGTATTGCGGTGTTATTTGGCACCTACTATAGTAGGTAATATTCCTGTGCGCACTATCCAAAGGTTAGCTGGTAGAGAATGCTATTTTAGCATGTTTACACTACTTTATTTGTATCTAGAATATACGATAGGGTATTGGAGACCCATTGCATGTACCTACTTGCTAGTAAAACTAGGCGTTTCTATTCTCTGCCTGTCTGTACCTCTTTGTCAGCATCTGTAGTCGTTTTTGTAGTTAATTATCTTTGAGTTTTTGCTGCATTGTTCTCGAGTAGTTTCGACAGGTAGCACGCTGGTAGATGAACTGTCTACGATTAGCTTTGGGGTAGGTTATTAACCCTCATGAACTCTTAAATCAATGGGTCATAGGTAAGTTAAAACTCCAGCGACTTAGGCTGGAGTTTTCCATATCTCATGTAGGTACCTACCTACCTAAGGTGCATTGGGGTAATTGCGAAAATGGGTATATTCCGAAAATCCATAAAATCTAGTGTCGTGATTTTGAATATTTTTGTGGCAACACTACTTTGTGTAAAACCAATAAGTTGGCCGGTAATAAAATGTATTTAATTTTGTCTAAGTAATAAATAATCATTTGAGAATTTATCGTAAATAATTTGGTAATTTAATTGATATTGCAATTTTAGGGAAAAGCAGAATAGAGTCATGAATATAGCTAATAAGGGTTGGTAGATGGCGCTAGTCGGGCATACTGCTTTTACCCTAGGTTTAGTCATGGGGAAGGTGGCAGTTGGTTGAGGATAGTCGAGTTGAGAACAAGACAAGTGTTAAAAGAAGTCAATGTATTGTGGTTCATGAATAAAGTGAGAAATATCCAAGATTATCCTGGCGTTTCATTACAAGTCAGAAGTGGGATGAACCAAGGTATGTAAAAATGTTATACCTACCCACTCTTCTTTTATTTTAGAATGATTGGACTATTATGCTATTATTCGTTCAAAGTATAGCGTAAAGTAAGATCTGGTTATATCTTATCGGTCACGATTGACCCGAGATTTTCCGAACGTGTTTACTTTTTCAGTTCAAAAGTACAGGTACATAAACAGTTTTATTTTGCTTGAATCTTTGTTTGTTTGAACCGGTCGGTATTCCACCGAGATTACCCGGTAGTGCTAACACCTTTCAATCAGTGGTTTTACTTAATGGTTGCCTTATTGTTTAATTTTCATAACTGACCATTAATTTTATGCTACCCGCTGATAGCTCTCCTTGAAGCCAAGTGTGCTAAAGTGAAAACAGTCTAAAGACATATATAGGCTATGTATGCCATAGTTATTTTAAAGTTACCCTAATCGTTTTTGCCATGTGTGCATTAAAATTTTAGTACCCGCAGGACCTGTACGTGGCTAAGTACGTCACAAAATTACACGGACTGTGTTGATAGATGGCTAGTTATGCCATAGCGAACCAAATGAGTTAGAGTTGGCCACGTGTGCCATTGATAGCGAACCAAGTGTGTTCAGGCTATGTATGCCATAGTAAACGAAGTCTGTTCTATCTGAATCGTGCCATGATTTGGCTTTCTGAATGGTTAAAAGTGAATAATAGACGCAGTTCTCTAGGCCCCTCTTGATTTTGGGTTTTGTTTTTGTTTGTACCTAACATTTACGAAACTACTTTCGTTTCTTTGAATAATTACTACTTCGAAGTACGTAGTTTAGTCAAGATTTTATAAAAATATCTTAATTCAATGCCGTTGCGGCATTCATCACTTTCATTATAATAAATATTACTCTATTAGTATTCTTATGCCAGATGACGAGTCTACAACATGGAACATAATATTAAGGATAAAATTATTTTGCTAATAGAGTATAATTTTTCTTTTCATGAGTTTGGATAAAACAGAGATTCCCAGGCGCATCGTCGTTCCTAGACGAGAGCGATTGCGCACACGTGAAGAAGCCAGGGCGCAGTGAGTCGACGCCTCTGACGACTGGTGAGGTACCGAAATTGATTACATCTCTGCATTAGCCAGACACGCAGACCTCTCACCGGTTTTTTATTGGTTAGTCCAAGTTAAGTCCAAGTTAAGAGTCTGACCGCGAATAGGTCTGCAGTGCTTGGTGAAATAGTGGAGTTTGAATCCAAGTATAGAAGGCGCCGCGGTGCCGCCGCCGTCTGTACCTGCCCCGGTTTAACAAGTTGCTATGTAAAGGAGACACTAAGTGCAGATCTTTATTGGGGCTGCCCATTTGTTTAGTTACAAGCTTAGCTTGGTTAGATTATAACACATTTTTAGTCGTACGATGTGTAAAGTACCTACTTGCAATTTTTTTAGAGACTTACCTTATGTATTTTATGTCAGACCTTCAGTATTATAGTAGTCTTTTGCTATATCAACAATGATTTCATTGTTATTGATATCAAAATCTTGGGACAACAAACACCTTCTATTAAGTTGTTGACTTGAAACTGATATTGTGTTAAAATACTTTATGCTATATCAGTAGCGATACACATGGTCGAATCGCTACTGGTATAGTCCGAGGTATTAGTCTGGTTACAGAAATACATCGAAGCCTGATTGTTGGAGATGAGTGAGACTCGATGTTCAGAGTTGTCACGAACCATGCAGCGACTGGACCGGCTTGGTTGAAATGATAGTAATCTGGATCGAGCATAGCACAGTTCTTTTGGTCGGAACGCGAGTGAAGTCAAGTGTAAACGGTTTAGTCAATAAAAGAGTAGTCTTTATAATTTAATTTGTTGAATGAAATTAGAGTAATCTGCTATCGTAAGGACTTGTAACCATATTTCTGGCAAGTAAACCATTTAATTTCATAGATACTGCGGGTAAGTACCTGCCATTGAAGTAGCGGACGTATAAGTATAATTTAAAGTAAGGCCAAGTCAAAACTACTTCAGCGTATTCTTCAGATCTTCTTGGAAATGTCAAAAACAAGGGACGAAGAATCGTGTGGTTTGTAGGTACCTTAAGTATCAAGATCTGTATTTGACGCATACTGGTAGCCTGGAACCAGCCAGATAATCAAACCACTGCTGTAGACTGATGTAAGGATGTAGGAGCCATTGTGCCACTTTTGGCATGGCACATACCCAAGTAGAAGCATTTCTGTGAGCAACTGTACCTCCTATATACAAATGCCAAAGATGAAGGTAGTCATTCGTATCCATTTCATTTATTTTTATTAGTTAAGTCTATACAGAAAGTGGTTTAGATCATCAACCGATTGTTATTATTTAATGTTTTTATATTAGTACCTATTTATACGTAATTATTTTATATTGCTGTGGCAAGAGACACGTAGTAATGATCAATCTCATGATAGAACCATTATTTTTATTTTATTTTATTTATTAGTATAAACAAACAGTTACAGTCTACAGATGAATAATGTGAGGCGCATGGCTAACTATGGCACCAATTAGGTACCGTTTAGGTACCAAAGATTGTTTAGATATACCTACATAATAGGTACTAGGGAAGCTAATCAGAGATAAGTAGGTAAGAGCTATTCAGGGAGGTTAGCTAAACTCTCCAGTAACAGTTTTGGAACTAGTGCGCGTTGCCGCAATGTCTAATTGTATGAATTTAGTAATTGTAAGAATCGACTAAGCGGAACAAAGATGAGCGCTTACCGACATGCGGTGGGTTCTAGTTGGTACTCTATAACATAATCTATTTACTATTAGTTATACAGTAATATCGTATAATAATATTGTGTTGTGACAGAAGACGTAAAGTAACATTGTTTTCAGTCGCGAGCGCCTTGACAGCGTTTGTAGTGCACACAGTGTAAGAATTTATTGCTAATTCGAGTGCATCACTGTAGGTACTTGATAGCGGGTCCCAGGTGGGCACACAGTATTCTAGTTGTGATCCAATTAATGAATTATAAAAATAAAGGTACATAGGTGGCCGCGCAAATTTAGTGCTAGATCGCATAACTTCAAGCCTATAGCCAAATGCATTGATAGCCAGAGCAACGCCATTTGTAGAAAAAGAAGTTTGCTGCGTCAATAGGAATTATAGGGACACTTTTGCTCCAGAATGACTCGAACGTTATGAAGTAAATGAAGGACAGGGCGTCGGCGAAGAGATGTTTAAAAGGTTTCATCATACCGTGATTGCTTTGCACTGAGCCGTAGCAATATATTTATTTATTTTTTATTTTAAAAAGAATGGATAACCAACATAGGTTTACACAAAACAAATCAAAGTAAACTTAAAAGGAAATAAAACAGTGTGCTCCCATAATTAAAGGGTACCACAGCATGCGTATAGAAACAAGCAAGTTATATAATAACATAAAGTTAGGAAGAATAACAAAGTTACACATAAACAAAAGTAAGCTTAAGGCAATTAGGTTAGTAGACAAATAATTAGTAGGTATGTAACGGAATATAAACAAGATTATAGTAATAATAATAGTTTATTCAGAACAATGTACAGTGTGCACTAGATAAAAGATTAAAACGAAGAGACTGCAAAAGTTATAAAAATTGAGTAGCAGCCTCAACGCCCAACTCCAAGGAACCAATGATTTATTTGTTCAGATACAGAGAAAAATAAATAAAAAACTAGAAACATTGGAAATTTAAAGAAATATAAAAACATAAACTAACAAAATAAAAGTAAAAACAAAAAAAATTAAACAGAGAAGAATACAAAATACTAGCAGATAAAGTTAAAAAAAAAAAACAACGTTTTTGTACTATAATAGAGCGACTAATGGTTGTTAAAAATAAGGATGGAAGACAAAGTAAGGTTGAACATTCTTGCAATAAACGGCTAATTTTGCGAAAAACTGAGTTACATGAGTGCTAGAACAGTAGAATAATCAGGTAGGCTAAGAAGTAGGTACATAACTAAGTATCATAAAATAGTCGTAAAATAAACAATATTTACATAGGTGCTCTCAAACGTTTTTTGAATTTAGGCAGAGAATTAGTTAAGCCCACATCGCACTTTTTAGAGATGGTTGTATTAGTAACACAGAAATAGGAATTGAGTAAGTCAACGATAAACCGGTAGTTTATCGCTCGTATTGTATAAGGAAGGAACAAACTTTCAAATGGATAGAACAAGAAACTAACGCGTTTAATTTATTGAAAGGTAAAATTAATAGATCGACCTATACTGGCTCTTTACAATTCAAGCCTTGACACAGAATCGCATAAGGATGCGAGTGCGCTTATAATAAAGATGCTGGCGCAAAGATGTAGTCTGGGTTTTAGTACCCCATAGAG
Source organism: Eulithis testata (assembly GCA_947507515.1). Lineage (NCBI taxonomy): Eukaryota > Metazoa > Arthropoda > Insecta > Lepidoptera > Geometridae > Eulithis > Eulithis testata. The sequence continues at coordinate 4,235,830 of OX382218.1, read as the reverse complement.
AAGCTGAGAGGAAGAAACCTTGGATTAATATAAATCCTTCAGTTTCCGATGTCCGTAGCAAACCAGACGACTTTTTGGAATAGATAGTGATGTTGAAGTGCCACTGTCTGTGCCAAACAGGTGAATTGCGTGATCCTGTTTTTTTAGGCGACCTAATCGAATGTCGTGATCATCTTGTGATCTCTTTAGATAGTCTTAATGTAGCAGTTAATCTAGAACTTTAACTGTTATTATAAGTTAGTGAAGGTTATAGTAGCACTCGTACATAGGTAGACGTACTGTATTTCTCAATTTTGATATAAGTAGACAGATTTACAACACTGCATTTATTAAATTGAATAATTAATATAATGGCTGACCGAATCTATAAGTACAAAGTGATAGGTGTTCTGTGCAAGTTTCGGAGTTACAATTTATTTTTCGTTCGATTCGGTCGGAGTACTTTAGAAAATACATTTCTGTGAAATGTTATCTAGGCTCGACGAATAAGATATTAAATTACCAGTTACATTTTCAACTAAGAACATTAACTTACCTAATGGTTATTGTATTGATTATGAATTAGTTTGTTCTAGAAAAAGTGGTTAATTAGTTCAAATTTAAATTTCTTTATTTTTATCCTTTAAGTTTAATTATTTATTGGATCACCAACACAGTGTACACTAATTTTATGATAAGTATTTATTATGAAGTTATAGATATGAGTGCCATCACAATTATAGGCGAAAACAGCATGGTTAAAATTGTAAATGAACAAGTAACAATTTAAAAAGAAATAAATACAGTATAAAAATGTAAGACAAAAACATTTACAGTTAAAATAATTAAATAAGTACTTAACAATAATTTAATTTAATAAAAATTAAACTTAATAAAAATTAAACTTAATAAAAATTAAACTTAATAAAAATTAAACTTAATAAATAATAAACTTAATAAAAGTTAAACTTAATAAAAATTGAGTGTTACAAACTAGTTGAATGGCAAAAAGAATAAGTAATTTAGAAGAAAAGTCTTTGAAGTTCGATACTGAAGTTTTTGGTTTTGGCTCCTGAGCTAGTTATATAGAAACTGTGTTACAGGAACCAGTGGCTTCTCCCGAAGTGAGATAACCAGTACATTTTAATAAAATACCCTCTATATATTTGATTAAGTTTTATTGCAATATAATGTAAAATAGATGCTAAAGAAGCATTGACTGCTAATAGATATTTTCGTACACCGGGAGGTAGTACGAGGTCGGACGGCCGAATGTCGTGATTTTGAATATTTTTGTGGCAACACTACTTTGTGTAAAACCAATAAGTTGGCCGGTAATAAAATGTATTTAATTTTGTCTAAGTAATAAATAATCATTTGAGAATTTATCGTAAATAATTTGGTAATTTAATTGATATTGCAATTTTAGGGAAAAGCAGAATAGAGTCATGAATATAGCTAATAAGGGTTGGTAGATGGCGCTAGTCGGGCATACTGCTTTTACCCTAGGTTTAGTCATGGGGAAGGTGGCAGTTGGTTGAGGATAGTCGAGTTGAGAACAAGACAAGTGTTAAAAGAAGTCAATGTATTGTGGTTCATGAATAAAGTGAGAAATATCCAAGATTATCCTGGCGTTTCATTACACTAGTAACATAATGCGATATTTTCCTGTTGGCACGAGAATATAATTATAGGACTGTCACGGCGATGCCAATCAAGATGGCGTCTAGAACAATGTTGCCAACAGGAAAATATAGCATTATGTTACTAGATTTTATGGATTTTCGGAATATACCCATTTTCGCAATTACCCCAATGCACCTTACCTTCAACTTCAACTTTGGTTTACGGCTTTTACAACTTGTGGTTTCAATTTCTGCAAGTGTCTGTTTACTCTAGTGCCACAAACGGGATGGAGGGTAGGGAAAAATAAGAATTGTAGGTAATAATGGACACATAGGTACCTACCTTCAAAACTTCAAAAAAAAACAAAGCCCCTGAGGCCTTAGTGTGTACCTACCTAGAGTCCTTTCCATGAAAGAAGTCCCGCAGACGCGGCGCTGTAGTCGACCTTAAGTATTATTTCTCGGGCAGCACTTTTAACAACTTTAGGCATTGAAAACAAGACTTTGATCACAGAAACCAAATAAAAACGCACTAGCATCCGAACATATTAACAGCACCTGACAACTAATTTAAAATTTAGTTTTAAAGTTTAGTTCCGGAAATTTCCGCGGGACTTCTGTCATGAAAAGGACTCTACGTTTGGCGTTTACTGCAAAGTCATGTCAACTATAATCTTGTATGGAGAATTATCAGTTTTTATAAACTAAATCGCTCGGAGCCCCTGAGACTCCAGCATATTTTTTTGTATGAAAATCTCTACTCAACTCTATTTTTTAGTAAGTAGGGCTAACTACTCTGGTCTTGGCACCCCCACAAATTGTTGGCACTTGTCTGATTTATCCTATATTTACTAAGAAAAAGCCAGACCTCACGATGTTTATTAATGTTAAGTTGTTGTTTATTATAACAACATCGTGAGGTCTGCCTTTTTCTTAGTAAATAGGATAAATCAGAGAGGTGCCAACAATTTTTGGGGGTACCAAGATTAAGGTAGTTGACCCTAGTTTATTAAGAGAGTAAGTAGTAAGTCTGAGTTTTTTATCAGAGTACGGACATCATATTCTGTTATCTCCTACTATCTGCCACCAACTTACCTCTCCATTTTTTTTTTATACAATATAGGCAACCTCTTGACCACAATGTCACCTGATGATAAGCAAAATAATCCATGGTTAAAAATAACAAATAAAAAAACTAAAAAAAAAAGTAAACTCTTTTATACCAGTTGTCGCACTTACGTAACTATCGATAATCCCGCCTTATGCCCTTTTAAATCCTGCTACGAAATAAAAAAGAAAGTGCAGGTAGCGATCAGCTGTTCGATCGGACAGGTTGCGGGATGACAGATGCTGCAACATCTGCCACGGCGCGTGCGCTCTAACCTAACTCTCTTGATACTTGCTCGCAATACTACTAATATTATAAACGCGAAAGTTTGTAAATGTATGGATGTACCGAGAACAAACATTTGTGTGTGGCCAACATAGATGTTTGTTCTGTGGCTGGGTGTTACGTATCATAAGTATGTATTTACAAAAAAATATGTATATAAGTAGTCTATCAGCAATCTAGTTCCCATAGTACAAGCTTTGCTTAGTTTGCGTGATATGTCCGAGAATATGTTTATTTATTTTATTTACTTATGTTACTCATACAGGCAAAAGTACTGATCCGATTGGGATAAAACTTGGAATATACTTGACCTGGATTAACACATTTGGCTACTTTTTATCCCGGAAAATCAACAAGATCCAACGGGACGCGAAGGATGTCACGGGCGGAAGCTAGTTATTTATAATACCCGACTTCCACCCGTGACTTCGTTCCCGTCCCGTTGGATCCCGTTGATTTTCCGGGATAAAAGTAGCAAAATGTGTTAATCTAGGTCACGGACAATATAATTATATTCCAAGTTTCATCCAAATCGGATCAGTAGTTTTTGCGTGAAAGAGGAACAAATATCCATCCATAAATTCTTACAAACTTTCGCGTTTATAATATTAGTAGGATCACAGGTAGGATTATCGCATAAGTCCAAAGTATCAAGTGCGTTTGGTCTCATTGCGGGCGGTCAGCTGCCGGCGCGTGCGCATCTCATTCGCGTCTGTGTGCGCGGTGAAGCTGCTATATCGTGCAATGTATAGGCGGAAGCGTTTTTCAAGCTTGAAATGGTTTACGGAAATCCTCACTGCTACGACGTAGAAGTGGGGATTTCTGGGGTTCGAACTTCAGAAATCCAATATTACTTCACGTAATTTATGGATGCCCCTAGCAAAGAATATGTAATACGTAGTTTCTACGTAAAAAGAAGCGGGACTCCTAGTCTACCAAAATTACACACTGAAAATCTCGTTTTGTATGAAAAAAGATTCAAATTTTGACCCCCGTTTCATACATTGTTCGTTTTTCGAAAGCACAAGTCTAGTTCGAGATGCCCCTAGGTTGTAATCTCTTGTAACTTGCACCACAGATCCGAGGTAACGGCCGCTGAGTCACGCGGAGCGGTGATCTTCAATTAGCCATCTCGTGCACATTGCTCTTAGTTATCATGCATTTATCGTTACATAATCAAGCACATGTTTCCTTGAATGCCAATAGTTTATCGACCTTTTTGTATGCAAACTTCTTGTTTTTTTTTTCTTGTGGTTTGACGCTTGACGCGTAATATACCACCTTGTATGTTTCTAGTACTCAGACTGGTGATGGCGAAACTCTCGAACTAGACTCGTGCTTTCGAAAAACGAACAATGTATGAAATGGGGGTCAAAATTTGAATCACTTTTCTTACAAAACGAGATTTTCAGTGTGTAATTTTGGTAGAATGAAAGTCCTGCTTCTTCTTACGTAGGAACTACGTATTACATATTCTTTGCTAGTACGTTCCTCATTTTTGTGTTTCTCTTTTGTATTTTTAGTTAGAATTGTGTTGTCTGTTGATTTTTCTCATAATTTTGCTTGGATCCAAATTCTCCACCGAACATTACCTCACCATCGGTCATTCTCCATCGTGCTAAGGTCTAACAAAAACGTGACACTGGCGAAATTGCGGGCAACACTGCAAAGGCCATAGACAAGAATCGAATTGAATACTTATCTTCTCTTTTATTTGAGTTTAGACTCAATAGGGTAGAGAGGAGCCTACCCTGCTTCTGATTCATTTTTCTCTATTTTTATTCTTAGAAGGTATTTTTTTTATTTTTATGTCACAGAAATGGGTGCATGCGATTGCCTTTTTCCTATGAGAATCATCTTGATTTTGGTGTAAAACCTCATTGGTAAAAAATAATGTGGGTAAAAAAGTTTGGCAAAATAATAATTGGAAGTAAACAAATGACGTAATCAACAGCTGCAACGCTTGCAATTCATGGCCGTTGAAAAAACTAGTTTTTGGTAAAGTTATCAAAATATAGCCATTAAATTTCATACAAAGAACATACCTACTTTGGTTTTTGAAAAACTGTGACCGCCTTATAACTGCTTGTTTCTTGAATCGACAAGAAAAAAAACTCTCTTAGCCAAGTTGACATTAGAGACTAGATACTTTGTTTCTTAGGTTTTATTTAATATGTCACGTGACTATTCCCCTCTATTTTTTAAGTTGCCATCATTGACGTTCTCAGCTACTCACCTACCAGGTTCGTAATTCGTATGGTGAATTTTGAATCAAGGCTCAAGCGCATAGAATTAGGATATACTCAAGCGTGACTCTAGCAAGTATGCTAGAGTCACGCTAATTTGACCGTTTTATAAATACTAGGCTAAGTGGAAACAAAAAACTTCGAGCACGTGGAAACTAATGGCTCTTTTTTTTTAAATATAACGTTGAGCGTTATCCTCAACATATAAAGTAAAAAAATATAGCTAAAATTAAATTTACCATAAAACCAGATAGGTCAGTGGGTCAATGCATAATATTGCATTAAATATAATAATTTTGCCAAAATACCCAACAGGTGGAAATCCAGGTGCCAAATTAATAACGTCGGTTAACTGCGATGTGAGTTAAATAAACATGGTATTATCACTCGGTAACTGGTTTTTAAGGTTCCTGTAACGGAATCCCGAAAATAACGGGATTACTGTTTTGAATGGATTAGGAATCTTTTATTTTTGTTAGACGACGAGGTTACTTACTATGTAAATAATATTATAGCTTTTGTTTTTTGATTCGAGACATGGACATGAAGATAGTGCTTTCTAACGGTGAAGAAAAACACCGTGTGGCGTGTCCACACCTGTAGCCAGGTTTTATTTATCATAATCGGAGTTCGAAGCCACAAAAAACTGAATTTCTCTCATTCAGACAGATTGCATTTAATCATATCAACACTTATTAATCATATCATTTTATTTGGGTACAACATCTATAATGTTCACTTGAATAGTTGTATGTGTTGAAAAAAAAAATATATATACACGCGAGAGCAATGATTCCGGGTCACTTAAAGAATGTTAAAAATCTCGGAAACTAAAAATGATAGGTTAATGCAATAAATTGTATTTAATAGACAATGTAATACTCCTTAAATGAAGGTATTAAAACTTCTTAGTTATTGTAAAGTTATATCTTAAAAAAATCAAATTTCAAAAAGGGCCACTTTCGAAGATGGAACTACGAAAATACAGCATTTGGTTTTGCTTTTGTTTGTAATCTGTCATTTATGTGGGTATATAAACCATGTTGATAGTGCTCTATATTCATTATTCAAGCTGAAATTATGTCGCTTACGCCTGAAGAATGCACCAGAATACTTACAATGCTGGAAACCGGCCGGAGTCAGCGCGATACAGCCAGGACTGTCGGTGTGTCGCTGTCAACAGTACAAAGAGTTCTCCGACGTTACGAAGAAACTGGTTCTAACCTACGCAGACCAGGAACGGGCAGAACCAGGTGTACCACAGCACGAGAAGACCGATACTTGGTGAACACCATGCTTCGAAATCGCTTTCTCACAGGAACTGAACTCACAAATCAGTTTCGACGCCTCGGAGGAAGTAACCCAAGTGCATGGACAGTAAGACGTCGGCTTGCTGAATCTAACTTAAAACCCCTTAGACCTGCAAACGGCCCTAAACTGGAGCGTGGGCATCGTATTTCAAGACTAAGATATGCCCAGAGCCACGTAAATTGGAGTATTGAAGATTGGTCAAAAGTTATGTTCTCCGACGAATCAAAATTTATGCTCTACAAGCACGATGGAAGACACAGAGTGTATCGAAGACCAGGGGAAAGATTCAAGCAAGCATGCATCGAAGAAAAAGTAGCCTACGGTGGTGGGTCTGTACTTGTGTGGGCCGGAATTTCTTCTGAAAGTCGCACAGAGCTGGTGATCATAGAAAACGGCTCTTTAACTAGCGTAAGATATGTGGAAGAAATCCTCAATGATCATGTTGGTCCATTTATGGTCAATTTAGGTGAGGATGCTATATTTATGCATGACAATGCCCGACCTCATACAGGTAGGATTGTGAATGACTACCTTCAAGAGATGAACATTACTCGTATGGAGTGGCCAGCGCGCAGCCCGGATATCAACCCGATCGAGCATGCTTGGGACGAGCTAGGCAGATGCGTAAAACAACGAAACCCTCCCCCAATCACGCTTCGTGAGCTCAAAATTGCTCTCACAGAGGAATGGGAGAATATTCCCCAAAATCGTATAAGGAACTTGGTGTACAGCATGCCAAACCGCGTAAACGCAGTAATGGAAGCACGAGGAGGCAATACGAAGTATTAAAATTCAAGTCAAATCGTAATAAAGTTCAAAAATTTCATGTTTCCTATTTTTGTTTTAAGGAGAGATCAGCAGTTTTTTTCTTTATGTAATTTTGTGTTAATAAAATGTATGGTGACTCATATTTTTTTACTTTCATTTAAGGAGTATTACATTGTCTATTAAATACAATTTATGGCATTAACCTATCATTTTTAGTTTCCGAGATTTTTAACATTCTTTAAGTGACCCGGAATCATTGCTCTCGAGTGTATATATACATTGATTCTTTAAATTTCTCATGTTATAGGAAACAGAAACGTGGTCTTCAGTTATAACGAACAATACGTTACCAAAGAATATGTAATACGTAGTTCCTACGTAAGAAGAAGCGGGACTTCCATTCTACCAAAATTACACACTGAAAATCTAGGTTTGTATGAAACTTGATTCAAACTTTGACCCCCGTTTCATACATTGTTCGTTTTTCGAAAGCACGAGTCTAGTTCGATAATTTCGCTAGTCTGACGTTACGAATGAATGAACGAACAGCACGTTATATGAATGAATGAAAACCTCCTACTTACTAGGTTAAAATCGCTTATAGACTTTTGATCCTTGAATTATTAAATATTTACCGAAGACAATACTTATTACTTTTATTACTCGTTAGTAGCTATTATTGAAAAACATTTTACTGATTGAAATCGCGCTTCCGCTATTTCGTAAGTCATTATTGTGATTTCGATGCCTCTATGCAAATGGCTGCCCTTTGTCAACTATCGGAAATTAACACAAAATGTTTCATTTTTATTGTTAGACAGTCTAGTTCCAAGCCAGGGAAAAGTAGGTTCCGTCTGGAAAAACCAAGTTAATACCTACCTACTTATTAACCTTCACTTCATCTAGCTAAATTAAAGACAAAAAGTAGGTAGAGTTTATGATCTGTGGTAGAGCTAAAGAAGTACCTAAAGTACCTATCTAACAATGCTTGTGTATGTGTGTCCCATACAATTAAAACATTGCGGTCGTCCATCGAAGGCCATAGACAATAATTAAATTGAATTGAATAACACCCAAGCAAACTAATGACCGGTAAATAAAAATCGTGAATATACTTCCAAATCCGTACTTTTGCTTTCAGAATTATTTTGACACATTTCAGTCAAAAGTTTATATCTGCTGTCATCTTATTCAGACTCGATAAAGCATAAGGTCTTTGGACTCGAGTAATAGTGTTCGAGCCCTGAGTCTGTGCATTTGTTTTGACTTTCGACTCCAGCATAGCAAACGTAAACGCATTCGCAAAGCGAGAAATTTTGTTGGGAATTGCACAATTCCCAAATCTGAGAATGCGTTTGCGTGTGCTACACTCGAGTCGAAAATCAAAACAAATGCACAGACTCGGGGCTACAGAGCCCCGAGCACAGGCTCGAGTATCCCGATGTCGGATTTTTTTCAAAATATTCAAGAGGCTACAATATCTTTTTTAAAATAAAAAAAAGCTTATCTAGATTTGTACAAATCCCCCTGCAAGTTCCAGCTTAGACCCGAGGGTCATCGCCCCGAAATCCCTAAGGGCAGGTGGCAGGCAGCTGAAGCCACCCTTGCAATCTACATCTATTTTACAGCCTACAACGCCAGACCTGCTTTTATTATCCACCTATCTACATAGCTCAAAAGTCAGTTACATGAAGAATATGTAGAGGCTCGTATAGGAGTGGAAAAAGAGTCTTTTGCAATCCAATTTCTGATATAAAAAAAAAAGTTTATTATTTACAGGTAAATTAACATCATTGTAGTCGTGAAGGGTTTGCTTCGTCCAAAATTTTGTAACAGAGCCCGTGGTCTATCTAGTAAACATCTAGTAGTATTTAGTTGTAGTAGTATTCTCCATACAAAAATGAGATCACTTTTCGCAAATCAGCATAATAAAAATCTTGACTCAGTACTCGAGGCTCAGATGGGTTTAGACTGTAGATACCTATTATGTGGTAAGTAAGTAGGTAAAGTATTGTACGCCCGGCAGCGGCGGCGGCGTGGGTAAACTGTAGAAACCTCTGTTTTTAAGATCTCTTTTACGCAGCTTTAGGTACAATAAATGATTCTTATTCTTATAATTTAATTTAATGATCAATTCTTTTGTTTTAATTTATTTCAGTCATTTAATTTTAAACTCGTTCTACTATAGATTTATAGTATTTGATAAGGCTGAAGGCATTTCACCCAACAAAAAGCATTTACTTATCCCAGTGCGTTGACTCCGCAGTGCCGGCAGGTGGCGCGGCGCGTGCGCACCTTGAGATTCCAACCAGATTGGCATTGTCGCATTGTTTTTACTGTACGTAATTGATATGCGATTGTGCTATAATTGTACTTTTATACGCTCGGTAATAATCAGCTTATAATAATATGAGAAGACAAAGAAAGTAAGCAAGCATTGAGATGATGGTTAGAAAAAATCAAAATTAACAAAACCAAATCACTTACCTAATTTTTAAGTAAGGGTTTACCCTTCTTAATGTTAATTTTAATTTAGCGTTGTATTGTTGATCGAAGATAGCCACAATGTATTTCTGGACTAATAGTGTAGGTAACAGCTCCAGTGGCTGCAGGCACAGAGAGTGATTTTTTGTATAAATTTTATTTAAAAAAAAGTTTAAAAACAGTACATTATTTTAAGTCAGTGGAAGGGTACCGTGATGATGAGACTGGAAGAAGTCATTTATAATGTGGTAATAGTCAGGTTCCAGGAGAAGCTCTTGACCAAAATAGACGAAAGGATGAGGGGAAGGTAGGTATACGAAATGGCTATAACCCCTGGACGCATCCTAAACAAATTACTAATATTATATCCAAACCCAGAATGCACAATAAACCCTGTGATCTGAAGGATCGTGGGTTACTTACTCTCGACCACAGTTCCAATCCGGATCCATAGATTTTGACAGAAGTCGTGTCATTTTTCAGGACAAAATGAGGCCATATAGGTATAGAAGAAGAAGAAGAAGACACGAAATCAGTTAAAACCCGGATCCATTTTGCCGTACGTATAGGTAACCATGTTATCGGATTGGCCGTAAGATTGACTGCCTCTTGGTATTAGCATAAAAAATCTTGAGTGCCTTTTCTCAGAGAAAATACAAAACCTAAGTAGGGCACGATAGACAGAATCAAAACAAAAAGTTCAAGAATGAATCATACGCAGATATTTATATAAAAATATTGTCGTGACGTACAAAGAGTGATTCATGAACTACAATGTGTTGAATCATTTATTGTCTGGGGTAACACAAAGAGACGATTGATCTTTGTAGCCATTAGGTATTAGACATCCTAATACTTTTACTTTGGCAATTTGGTGAACGCCCTCTAGTCCCAAACTAAGCAAATCTTGTAATATATAAGAACGAGATTGCTGATAGAATACAAATAAATACATTTTTTTTGTAAGTTCACACTTGTAATACACTTACACCCAGGCATAGAACAATCATCTATGTTTGCCAACACACAAATGTTTGTTCTTGGTGATGATTGAACCCACGACCCAAAGCACAGCAGGCAGAACTAATACCGAGAGGGAGTCGTGACACCGCCTTTCAAATTCCATATCTAGTGTTTGGGTGTGTTTGTGTGAAGAAGATTGTAATCGCGATATTATTTCAAAAACTAGCTGATACCCGCGACTTCGTACACGTGCAAAACTTTCCACCAAAATATCTGTCAACCAACATACGATGAACCTTGTGTCAAAGGCTGCTTTTAGTTTAGGGAGGTCAAGCTGTATCTAAGAATCCACGTCTTTGATTTCAATAAAATATAGCCTATGTTTCAATCCGGAAAAAGGGCTTCTGAATGGTATAAGTTTCGTTTAAATTGGTCCAGTAGTTTAGGCGTGATCCGCGAACAAACAAACTCGATTTTTGGAATCAGAATTGTTTATTTAGTAGATCTGCACATTAGTTTATCCATATCTTTAATTTTAGTTTTTGGCTTTTTTACAGTTTTATAATAGTAGGTATAGATATATTACTCACTTGATACTGGCAAAATTTTTTGCCGAAATGATGGACACAGGCCATACCTAATTAGAAGAACGCTATTGTTCTATGATAAAGCCCTTATCGGCTATCACCATGATAAGATGGAGTACACAGTTCGCAATCTGTGGGTCACCGCAGCTTCCCGTTTCACATCCGCCTGACTTCTCCCACAGTAGCCGACCTTGGTGCTATCATTGCTATCAATGTTTACATTGCAAAGCGTAAAAATAACCGGCAGAGTACTTTAGGAAACTACAAAGATGAAAAAAAAGAAGAAAAGAAGAGAATACGTCAAAAATGTATGGGAATGATCTCGTGACTCGTTTGTTTGCAAGTTTCTGACCCAAGGAATTAGGACATTAGTTTATCGACACAGTGGCATCACTAGCGTATTGAAATCTTTCAGCAAAAATGGCGAGCTGGCACTTCTTCTTTGTTTAACATTCTTTCAAGTTCTGACCTATAATAATTCATACCAAAATAAGTTTTTCGTTTTGCTCTAAACGAGATAGTACGTTGATATGCATATTCTGAGACCATAGAGTAGGTTATCTAGAGGTCTTGTCTGCGCAAGTTTACCATTGTCCCAAATATCACAGCATCCTATAGGGCCCTATGTTCACTTCGGCAGAGGTTTTATTCTACTAAAGATGACGTCTGTCTCACCAAACTCATTTCACCCACCAGTGAAAAAAAAATTGAGAGGTGTCAAGGGACACCCGGATGGAACGGAGTTCCTTGAGGTGTTGTTTTCTTATAATATTTTCTATAAGAACCTTAACAAACCCTAAAAACAAAAACTTCCAACAATACCTATAGTAGTTGCCAAATAACACCGCAATACAGGTCATTCACCCACCTTCGCTTCGATGTCGCAAAATTCAATTTATGTATGGTAAACAAACAGTACTACGAGATTCGAGCGATTACCGTCTTAGCGACAGGTTTGTATGGAAAGCGACAGAATTAGCCATTCATAAATTGAATTTTGCGACATCGTGGTGAAGGTGGGTGAATGACCTGTATTGCGGTGTTATTTGGTACTTACTATACATTCATTTGTTTCGGTTGAGAACTTACGAACTTACAGGCACACGATATTAAAAAAAAACTTCGTGCACTAATTTATTTGAATGACGTTGTCAAAGTTTGAAAAAAGTGTCGTTACAACTTTTGGTCTTAATTTTTTCCGTCTAGCCCCCCGTTCGCAACGCGCAATAAGGAACTTCGTTCCAACTTTTTCGTGATAAATCTCTGACACAGTGAGTATAAGGCCCCTGATTTATATAAGGGAAGGTTTGAAACCCATGACATAAAACAACCCATCTTCAACACCGGGGGCAATCGTTGTCTCTTAAAAACTGTTTTCATACTAAATCATAGGTATTCTGTGACTAAATAGTGACATTCGCTCATTTTAGTGCGTTTTTTGCCGTCAAAAGGATTTTCATACTTAGGTATACCTATTTATCTGTAGCCACATCGCTTGACATTATGTTGGGCAGCGAAAGCGGTTCAGAGCTTACTATATGAGGGCAGGCTATAAGTAAGAAACCGTTTCTTGTCTCGGTGACCATACCTAATGATTGATCAGTCCCCAGTGCCCATCCATTCGTCCAGTATGTGATTTGACGCCAAGTTCCGCGTCGCAGCACTAATAAACGTGACGGTTCTCTACAAACTGCTCTAAATGGATCCAAACAAGTAGACCGAGATTTCATTACACCTATCTATTACTAGGGATGCTTTCTAGAGAATTTTTACTAATACCTTGTTCTAAACGCACGTGTACGTCAAACTTACTGCTTTATTCCCCAAAGTCCACGGTTCCTTTCGACACCGGGTTCACGTAGGTATGTTTTTAAAATTGTAGTAAAATATTTGGCTGGACTCGGTACACCTGGACCTCTCTTTAGTGAGGTATAGGTAGGTAGGTACCTATACCTACCAGCTGCTATAGAAAAAATTGAACGAAGGAATAAATGAATGAATGAAAACACCTTACAACTAATAAACAAGAATAAAAAAAATTACAAAAGAAATAAAGATAAACATATGTACAATGGTGGTCTTATTGCTTAGAGAGCGATTTCTTCCAACAGTGGTAAGGCTGTTTAAAAACATGGCATATCGTTGTCGGTAGAGTCCTTTCCATGAAAGAAGTCCCGCAGACGCGGCGCTGTAGTCGAACTTAAGTATTATTTCTCGGGCAGCACTTTTAACAACTTTAGGCATTGAAAACAAGACTTTGATCACAGAAACCAAATAAAAACGCACTAGCATCCGAACACAATAACAGCACCTGACAACTAATTAAAAATTTAGTTTTAAAATTTAGTTCCGGAAATTTCCGCGGGACTTCTTTCATGAAAAGGACTCTACAATGACCATTTCTGCGATATTCCGTTTGGATGCTTTCTGGTCGTAAAATAGTACGATCCAATTATTTAAAGGTTTAATCTCGCGATCGTAACGCACAACGCTGCGGCACAGATCATATTATAATACTGACAGCGGTATGCGACATGCGGCGCCGGACACATAATCCTATGGAAAACGTCTAGTATGGTCTCTTGTTCCGTCGCAGTATGCGTTAGCGGCGAAGAGCAAACGCGGTACGCTGCGTTGAGCCGCATACCGCAGCGTTGTGCGTTACAATCGCGAGACCAAGGTCTACTAATTTGATTTCTTTTCTCGTCTCTGATTTATATGTCCCGTTTCCAATTTGAAGTCGAATGCCTAAATTAGATTAGGAATTACTGTTTTACTAAATTAGAATGCAAACTAACATCCTGCGGATATTTAGAAACATTTAAATGCAAAACTTATAGATTTGACAAAAAAATCTTAAAGAACAAAGGTCTGGAGATCAGAGGTGATCAAAAATCAAGTAAGACCATTGTAAGATGAACCGCTCGCAAAAGATTTTGAAAGAAATACCAGGACCTTTAAAAATGGTCGCTGTGATTTTGAATTGCTAATATCTGGGTTCCGTTAACAAATTGTCTTATTAGGAGCGAATTAGGGTTACCTACGTCGTAAACAAGGTGTTTTGGTTATTAATTTCATTTAAGCAGGTTTTGAGTTTTGTTTTTTTCTTAAAAAAATTATGGATACCTAGTGATTTCAATAACAGCGTCAATTTAGCTGTAACTTCATCGTAAAATATTAGATAAGATATGTATGTACCTACCTATGTAATTGTTCTTATAAATAGTTGATACCTACTTACTTAGTTGACGTTTTACAACCGCTAGACAATAAAAATGATCAAAATAAATCGACTCTTCGGACGCAGCCCAGATGCTATAGGTTAGAAGAAGTAGGTTTAGTTATGGATTAAGTGATGTTTTATTTTGTGTATATAGGTTGTTTTTAGTTGATAAGTTAGGTTGTATATATAATCGCACAGCAATCAAACCCTTTATATAAATTAAAAAAAAAACGGCTTGACATTTTCTAAACGAAAAGTCACGTGATCACGCTACGTTTGCCAGAAGAAAGTACAGATTATGAAATGTCAAGTTACCTTTTGAATTTACCTTTCAGTTTCAGAATAGAGTAAACTAATAGGTTCAGATTGTTTTATTTTACAGTAAAAACCTGGGAAAAGGAAAAACAAATAGGTAAGGTTTTGAGTAAAACCACAGATAATGCGATTCTCAGCAAGACAAGGTGACCGCAGCAGAGGAGCGTGTCTCCATGTCCGGTCGGAAGGTAACCCGAGCGGCGACGGAAGCCTTACGAGACCGCTTCCACGTTCCACCCTCGTTCCTCTACCCACCTCGTAACGTGGCTTTGTATGTTGTCTGAGCGAGGCATTATAGCCGATAACCTATACCCCCTATCTTATAAAAAGTTAGAGTAGACATTATGTCCTGATTACGTATGTAAACAACACATACGGCCTTACCACGTTATCAGATTTATCTTGGATCTAACAAAAACCACCAAAAACCACGTGTGTTTTGGACTTAGTTCCCTGTCAATAAGTTGTCATATTTATTGTAACCTAAAAATCTGACAACTTATTGACAGGGGTTAAGTCCAAAACACACGCGGTTTTTGGCGGTTTTTGTTAGATCCAAGATAAATCTGGAAACATAATTTGGGGGATTATTATTAACTTTTTATAAGATAGACCATAAGTATTTAGGTATCCCATAAATGTTAGCTTCTAGTTTTTTTTTGTATGATATCCTTTGCAGTTTTGTTTTTCGTGTCGTCGTCATGAGTGGTCATAACACCCTGACTGGCGAAACTCTCGAACTAGACTCGTGCTTTCGAAAAACGAACAATGTATATGAAACGGGGGTCAAAATTTGAATCACGTTTCATACAAAACGAGATTTTCAGTGTGTAATTTTGGGTAGTTCAGTGTGTAATGGGAGTCCCGCTTCTTCTTACGTAGGAACTTCGTATTACATATTCTTTGATAACACTATGAATGATCACAATGATTGACCACATGTTAGGCCGCCAAGTGCGCACTTGGCGGCCTAAATAATATATATGTTCAGCCTAAATAATACATAGTCACTGTATGAAATAGTCATAAACTACCAACCTTGTTTGATAAAACAGTGGAAGGTAAGACTTGATAGGTACCTTAAAAAGTCTCGTCAAATATTATGTTATACCTAACCTATTTATTGGGGTTGTTTAAATATTGAACTATTTACGTACTGACACAATATACCTAATAATTTTCAACATACCAACAGTTACCTACTGTCTAGTCTGGCTATCAAGTAATTTTGGTAGGGTAGGGTAACGACAATTTATTTCTGGTTACCAGTTACCATTTCGGCAGTTGGCAAGCCGTTTATCTCTCCCCAGACCTCGTGTTCACATATAGGCGATCGCGAGGTGAGGGCGAAGACGTTAGGACTAGCCGAGCGTAGCGGCAGATGTGTCGCCATCTGGCCGCAGTCACTGACCTCCGTCTTGGATCTTGTGAAAGTTACCTAGGAAAAATAATCCCCTTAGGGATTATTATTATTACGAGTCTAGTTCGAGAGTTTCGTCAGTCTAGAGTAGTAAATTCGAATACATGATCTTAATCATGTATTCGAATTTACTACTCTAGACTGACGAAACTCTCGAACTAGACTCGTGCTTTCGAGAAACGAACAATGAAACAGGGTCAAAATATGAATCACGAATTTTCAGTGTGTAATTTTGGTAGAATGGGAGTCTCGCTTCTTCTTACGTAGGAACTACGTATTACCACAGATTATATAATACTATGTATTACATATACTTTGGCCATGGACGGAGGATAATACGTCCATGACTTTGGCTCTAGCACTCGTAAATTTATTTTGACAGTTTCGTATTAGGATCTCTGTGATCTCTACTCAAATCTATGCTGATTGAGTCACCTTTCGTATAAATTCTTCATAATGCTGAAGAAAAGACATGAAGCAAGCATTAATTTGTGTAGAGATTTTCCGTAGTGTCCAAGAATCTGTCTTTATTTATCAGGATGCCTGGTTCATGGGAATAATCCTCGTCGAGCGCGACACAAGCATTAATTTGGGTAGATATTTGTCAAAGTCTATAATCTATTCTATATCATTTTTGATTCTGACGTCATGAGCATCAGACAAGAGCTTGTATGTTGAACTAAATCGCGACTCAAGTTTGAGTGCAGACTCTAGCATAAAAATCATTAGGTACCTACACAGATGATATCAAAAATCTATCCCACCCAGGCTCTTATTCCGTCTCCGTCCAATGAGAAAGTAGTACCACCTTTCGTATTTGCTGAGCGGGTAACTTTTTTACGTATGTTCTTTATAATTTAATGTTTTTTACGTAAAATAAATAATTTATATCTCTACAATTCCCTCTTAGAATTCTTTCTGTATTGAATGAAATATTTTCCTCCCAGTTCACAAGAGCGCGTGTGCGGCAGGTGACGCCTCAGAGTCACAGATGTAACAGTAGTAAAGTAAGCGATCGATTACCTGTTACGTAACGAGATCCACTCTTATTTCGATAAGCCAGAAGTCCTTTAAAAGGCTTTAGAAATCCTCTTTGCAGTCCCCCTGCAAAGGGCATTTTTAAAGCGTTCACTATATACACGCAGGGATTTCTGGAATGAGCCAAAATAACGGCCCTTCAAATCGTAACGTCTTCCCGATATGTCGCGACATACACCCAACGCAACACCCATGTCTTTCTTTAGGGTTAAGGGGGCGTCTTTGCACGACGTCCGTGAAGCATGAATACGGTGACGACGGCTTAATTAAGTTATTAGTTACAAACTTGTGCATGAAATTGTATACTTTAACGCTCTTAGCATCTGTTTAATTTCTTTTAGTTTTACGTAAGAGAAGTTTAAGAAAACTGTAAAAAAAATCTATAACACTGTATTTGGATTTTGATTGACTTATGGTACATAAGTCAATCATAAAAAAAACCTAAGAAAAATTAAATGTCATGGGACTGAAACATTTATTTTATATAGATTATCTAAAAAAAATCTTAGGTGAAAGTATAATTTTTTGTAAAAATATGGAGCATTCTAGTAGCACGCAGTATTTAAATAAAATAAAAAAAGAAAAAGCAATGATTCTGTTCTCTGACCGGACAAAGGAAGCGGCGCAGGATAGGGGTGCGCGTACGCAGCGGGAACCACCACCTGTGTCTACGCCGACGCACGGCACTTGGTATTTTGTCTTTTTCATGGAGTTTTTTATTTATACCACAGATGTACCCAATCTACGAGGAATTTAAAAAGCATGCGAGGAAAAAATCAACCAATAGTAACTATGGAATTATCTCTTCCTCCATTTTCCCTTCCTTTCTTCTTCGCACACCAACACTGCTCATCTACCTCGCACTTGGTTACTTCTCTAGTGAATATGACGGATTATGTCTGACGATTGCTGACAACGTTGCAAGTAGCAGCCGAATACTCAAACGTAACTCAAACCCCACTCAATTTAAGTCCCGCTTAAATTATTGCCATCTCTTACAAATGAGTAATGTCAAACAGAGGCAGAGCAATCTTAAGTGGTGCTTAAATTTAAATGACTTTTGAGTATTTTAGCCTAGGGCCCGTATGCTGATTTGCATTTACACTGCTCAAGCACTGATCCGGATTCAAGCATAAATTTTTGTATGAAAATCTCTACTCAAATATACACAAACATAATAAGAAGGCTCAAAAGGCAAAAACCTTTTGAGCTAGTGTAATGTTGAATAATCAGTGATATGTAGTGTGAGTGCAAACTAGTGCCACCTAATAAAGAACACAACAACAAAGTGTCTTCGCCTTAAGTAATTAGAGACAATAAGAAAAGTGCCAATGGACACATTTTTAGAATAGTTTACGTTTAAAAATTTATGTCAATGGAAAATTACTAATTAGCCTGCCTTTTGGCTAGATCGTAATTTAATTAGGGTATAAGTATTATCTGTTAGTACAAGTACGCTAAATAAAATATATATATATATATATATATATGCTTGAGTTTCTGTATCAGCATACGGGCCTAAGCTTGAAGGTATCGTAAAGTAGTAAAGTATCAAGACTTGGTCAGGCTGTTGTAAGTAGGTGGCAGGGACAGCCGTTGAGAGGAAGTACCAGATATCGACAACATTTATTACCAACTCGCAATCAAACTTATGATTAAATATCTCGAATTTTTTTTAATATATTTTTTTCGATAACAAAAAATGTACTGACGTTAGTACAGAGAATAACCCATTTATTTTAATACATTTCATCGACTAAGTATAGTACATAATGATGTAGGTACCTACCTACTTATAACTAATTGATGTGCAGTAACCTACCTATTTTAATTATTGTCTGAATTGCCTTTGCAGTGTTGCCCGCAATTTCGCCAATGTCACGTTTTGTTACACCTTAGCACGAAGTAAATTTTTATCAATCTTTTTAATATGACGTAAGCCTCGTCAAAAGCCCTCACAGTTGGGTACCTCTGACGGAGGCACCTGCGCGCGCACGTGCCAACTGCCCCGTGTCTCCCCTCCCTGCATCCGGGGCGCTGAGGGCCCGCTAGCTGAGTCCAACATCTTACAATATCTCCACTCAAATAAGACAGTATCTATGTAATCAAATAAGTACGTTAGCTCAAAAGTCCCTTAATTTTTTAAACGCTGCCAAGCTAATGTATGTAACTCATGTTCATATGTAACTCTCTGAAATAATGGTACCTATACGATAGACATATGTAGTTACCAAAGCGCATCCAGCTTTACGAAAGCTATAATCATTACTTCTTTCTCTTATTCTCTCTTTGGTAATGTTTTGTTATAATTTAGTAGAGTTTAGGTAGTATAGTATTATATAATCTGTGGTTTAGGTAACCCCTCAACAAACATAAGAGAAAAAATATACGACACTCAGTGGTTTAAACTTAGAGAAGCACTACAAAAATTATATCATATGGCGACCATTGGAACAAGACGCAAAATGAGTCAGTCAGTAGCGTTTGATGAATCATAGATTTTCTCGCAACGATCAGCTAATCCACGCACATGCAGCGACCATCCACGACAGGTAGCACCGACGCATCGCAGACATGCACCGATAATGGCCCTTAACCGATCAACAGCCGACTTAAATACCTTCGCCAAAATCCGTTGGCCAACGGTCAAAACGACCCACCCGAAAACTGTATCAAAGCATACTTAACACAAAGCGAATCATTAAAAAGAGACCACTTCTTTGTTTGACAACGCATCGCCAAACTTTCCCAAAGGCGAGCTTTTGTCCAACAACCGTCCTAACGTTACGGTTTTGCAAAGAAACTAGAACATTCTCACGCAAAAATTTCACCGATAGACAACCGAGCAGGAACTCAATAGGCGACGAACAATAAAATAGATTCGCGAAAGGGATTACAAATAATGCCTTGTAAGAAAAGGGTGTTCTGTACGGGTCAGTGGGGTCATCAGATGACCCCATCGCTCACGGTGCACCAATTTCGGGGTGTTTAGAAGTCGTAAAGGGTTGTCGTGACCCTAGTATTGTGGTGTGGGTCATGGGTTGGCTACCTGCACTGGACGGGTCATCCTGACCCTGCCCAATGAATAGACAATTAAAACGAGAACAGCGCATCAACGGTTATAAATCGGAAAATCGCGATAACCTCTCTTTTTACAATTGATTTAGTGATACTATTACGTTAGCTATTTGTAGCAATTTAAATGATATGTTAGGGGAAATGTTACTTAGTTGTTTTTAATGAAAAGACTTCCTCCAAAGCAAGTTTACAACTGAAACTATAAACGGTTAGTTTTGCTGGTTTCTTTTGTAAACTAACGGCTTATTTATCTTATACAACGTTTTCTAATCATCTAAAACTACGGGAAAATTCTGTGCTATTCCATTTAATCCTTACATTTGATTAGAAAAATGTAATTTGCCCTGATTTTCTGGTTCCCATTTTCTTGCAACGGTTAACCATTCGGTCCAATATATCACCAAATAAAGTAGACTTACACTAGTCTAAGCGACTAATCACATGACGTATAACGGTCATACGTCTTTACAAAGAACTATTGTACTCCACATTATTAAAAATAGATCCGCCTTTGGCAAATCCGTTGGACTCCTTCGGACAATGCAAAAAAATAGAGCATAGAAAACTGTTTACCATAAAAATAGTATCGCTAAAAGGGTGGTCATAGACACCTTTGTTGTGGACAGTGAGAATATTCGCAAGAACGGGTGCAGAATAAATAGGTCAGTTAGACCCGGAGTGGAAGACAGTGGGTGCATTGTTGTGTTGGGCATCGCAGGGTTATGCAAATCAGTTGGCCGAGAACAATGCCGTGAGATGCGCAGACGCAGACAAACAGATGGACAGATTTGTTGGGTCTTTTGTTTATATTGACAGTAGGTATCAGGCTTGAAGTCAGTGACCATATTTATGTTGATGGTAATGTGTGTCTGGATTGCATGGAGATAGTTATTAGAGTGCAATAATGCTGTCCAGGCCAGGCTGTTGGCTTTATAGGCATTTTATCAGGTTACAATATCTCTGGACAGTATGGGTAGCTGAATTCCAAAGAAGCTGGTACTTTCTGGATTCATTGTCTTCGTAGCATCTGGACATTTTGACCTTTGGACTAAGTATAATATTCCCTGGAGTATCTATCCTAACTAGAGTTATTTTCTAATTCTAAGTAGAAAAAATAATCTATTGATAGTCAATCGTGTAAGATTCTGTTAGCTGATTCTGGTAGATCTTCATATGACCACATAGGAGGTGCTTAGATGAGCTGGACAGATCTAAACTATGATTTTTATGAGCTATTTAGTAGATGTACAAAATGTACAAACAGTGAGTGAGCTTTTTAATAGATGTACAAAATGTACAAACAGTGAGTGAGCTTTTTAGTAGATGTACAAAATGTACAAATACTTTCTAAGCAGGTAATATTTTAAGCTTTCTCAGTAAAGGGCCTAGTGTGCCTACACTATTCCAAATCTATGCAAAAAGCCATTGCGTATACCTTTCCCACATACTCGTACATCCTCTAAACGAACAAGGATCTTCGTTTTCTCTTCAAGATGTCGTCGTTCGCCGTGATCGGCCGACCATTTTGCAGCTTAGAAGAGCCTGGCACATTTTTTGGCATAAATTTTTAACTAGTAGGTCCCTGCAACATATGATGAGATTTCATCTAGGCCTTGCAGTAGGTATAAAATAAATAAATAGGCCTTTACATCTATTGAAGATGATTTATACAGCGTCAGGAGGCAACCTATGCCTACACTTAACGACACACTGTAGTGCCAGTTGTCAATGGGACAATGTTTAGATGGAGTAGTCTTGCCCAGCACCTATACCATCCTCTCAGCCTAGTCAGCCATATCCACAGGAAAGGCAAGGTCAATACGTGCGGAGCTGACTAAGCCAAGGGTTTCCTCACGATGTTTTGCAGTATGTACCTATGTAGCAATAATAACTCCAACTTACCAGCACGTTCGTTACAAACAGTTGTCAGTACCCCCCAATTAGAGATATCAATTCATTTTCCAACTCTTTTTCTTCCCACTAATTTTCTTGTCAGCTGATAGCGAACAAACTCGGAAGGTGCGAAGCGTTGACCTCAATAACCTAACAACGCTATCCCAAAATCACCTTTATTTTCATCTCTTTAAAGTCCTTTTGAACTCAATTACACGTTAAAACTCGTATATATTTACCATTATCTTTGCAGTGGTAAAGATGTGTATACCATCGAGATAGAGTTGGTTTTTCTTTGTTTTTTAGTCGTTGGTGTGTGGGAGGTCTTATCGCTGAGCGGGTTGGTTATCAGTACGGTTCGGTGCGCTCAGCAGATGGATGGAAGACGATCGATTTTACCTTCCGAAGTTGTTTGACTGTATTTTTGAATACTCTAACATTTGGACGTAGTTATGCAAGATGGATCTAATCCACACTTAGCCGAAAATTAGTTAGGTACGTACATATAGGTATACGTATATCAAACGATTCCTAAAGTTTACTTTTATGTTTAGCAAAAAAATCCAGGCTAAAATAGGAGTAATACATTTTGTTTTAAGACCAAATGATACCATCCCACCATAATATTTTGATATTTTATGGCTGGAATACTCAAAAGTCATTCAAATTTGAGCACCACTTAAAATGGCTCTGCCTCTGTTTGACATTAAGGTACTGTTTGACATTAAAGTACTGTTACACATGCTAGAAAATAGCATGCTAATTAGCATGCTCAATATTAGCATGCTAGTGAGGAGTTTACGTTTGCTAGGAATAAGCATGCTTCTGAATAAGCATGCTAAAAGCAAACACTCCAATACACATGCTATTTTATAGCGTGCTCTCACGCTCTCTGTGCACGCGCACCTGTCGCAAACGACTAATCGATCGATACTAGCATGCTCAATAAGCAAACCAGTTCACACGCGCTAAAAGCACGCCCCCCTTCACCCGCGCTGCAGGTAGCATGCTCAAAAATCGACGGTCGTGCGATTTTCTAGCATGCTAATTATTAGCATTAGCAAGGTTTCAATACACATGCTAAATGAGCACTTGCTCACTAAAAGCATGCTTTATTAGCATGTGTAACAGTACCTTTACTCATATGTAAGAGATGGCAATAATATAAGCGGAACTTAATTTGAGTGGGGTTTGAGTGGTGTTTGAGTATTCGGCCATATATGTCCTCGATTTTATTTGCACTGGCCAGACAAAGTCGATATACCAGCTTGCTTACTGGCCCGTGCAAAAGGGCCAATGTTTGGACTTGACTCTCACTACTCCTAAGAGATGTTACTTCAGAGATGCCTGAAGTACGTAACAATAAATTATACTTGACTTGACCAAATAAAATTCTGCAATAATTAATAGGCCCACTCCACTTACATAGTTATCTATGTCACAGTGTTAAATAACAGTAAGATGTAATCTCCAGTAGTGTAAGTACAACATTAATCTCATAAACTTAGGTTAGGTTTTTAGAAAAATCTACCTTCATAATATTACGCCCGTAAAGTAACAAACAGACGGCAGAATTTTTTGCGACAGAAACAAAAGCAAAATAATTTATATGTAAACTTGAAAATACCGACTTCAGTTTGATACAGCTTCATCATCAGATGATGGTGATGGTGGTAGTTCATTGAGTTTGTTCTATTGATCATAAACACTACTGAAAAGTCACAGGAAAGCAAAATACCTACGCAATGTCATGTACGTGGATGACGTGTTTTTTCCAGTTACTACTAAACCGATATTGATAAAAAACTTAAGAGACCAATCTGGAAATACCCTTTGAAATAAAAAGAGTTTTTCAAATCGGTTCATAAATGACAAAAAAATAATATACAGCCCAATTGAGAGTCTCCTCCTTCTTTGAAGTCAGTTAATAAAGAAGTTGAAGTAGACAAAGAGGACATTACGGTAGTCATATAGCAGTGCCAACTTTAAAAAAGCCAGAACTCTAATAGAGGCTTCCACGTAGTTGACTCACTGAGAACTTGAGATGCTGGGTCAAGTTCGGTCAACAGGTTCCCAGTTTCCCACGCGACCGAGACAAAGATGTGGACCAAATTATCTTTGGAGAACCACGTAGTACATACGAGGTTATTGACCTCCATTTTCTGAGCGTCCTTGGTTGTACAACTCAGGCCGGAATACTGAAACGTCACTTAAATTTAAGTACCACTTAAAATTGTTCTGCCTCTGTTTGACATTACTCATTTGTAAGAGATGGCAATAATTCAAACGTAAACTTAATTAAAGTGGCATTGAGTATTCCGGCCTTTAGGTCTTTTCAGTTTTTGTAAAAGAAAATCATCAAGCAGAGATACCTTTACATAGGCACTACCACTTGGCACTACTAGCAGAGTGAACGGAAATTTTACTTTCCCGTGACTTCTTACTTATTATAATAGCCTACCTACCTACCTATTATAAGAAAACCACATAGGTACCACAGTGTAACAGGTGTTTGGTTCTTAATAAATTTCATTTCCTTTCATTTCAATAGAGTATCTACTTAGGATGCTGCGTCTAGCGTGGTAACACCTATACCTTCAGGCTAGTCCGCTTATAATCCACAGGAAAACCATGGTACCTACCTACGCCGCGAGCTTAGTCAGAAACACACGTAGTAACTGACTAAGCTCGCGGCGTACGTGCATAATGCCATCCAACGATGATTTTTAGAGTCTAGGTCCGAGAGTTTCACAAGGCAACGTATGAAGTATGAAGCCCTCGTGACATGCGACGTAAGTTCCGCGCGGTCAATATTTGGATGGATGACCGTTAGTGGCATTTGAATCTGAGCGCTTCCGTCCTTCGGAGGGCACGTTAAACTGTCGGTCCCGGCTCTAGCAGTCGTTAAGCCACGATGGAGGCTTTAAGGCGGCCTAAAAACTGCGTCACCAGAGTTGGCTACTAGCTCATACGAGATTGCTTGCTTTGACGGGCAACACCAATACTTCCGTTGAAGAAGACCATAGACAATTTCTTAACGTCTTGAGTTCCGGACCAACGTCCAGCTGCAGCCCGAACAAAGATTTGCAAACCGTTGCTATTTTTAATTGCACATATTTGCATAAACGCCTATAGGGTAACACAATGGTTGATGATTGATTACAAGTGGTCATACAAGAAGGGTTAAGACGTTCTAAGATAGAAAAAATTGTGTAAACATTAGATAGTTTCGTGAGAAAGATCTTTGTGGAAAATCTAAATAAAAACTATTTTGATAACATTAGATCAAAATAGTTCTTATTTTGATTTAGTAAAAATACTAAAAACTTTTTCATATCTTAGAAAAAAAATCAATAGGTCCGACCGAGTCCGAAGATATTCATATTGGCGACGAGGTTTCGAATGGGTACTTAGTCTTATCAGCAACATACTTCGTGCTTTTTTAGGTTTAGGCATCGTATCACCTAAAGCACGAAAGACCGAAGTTATTATTACTGTTGGTACTCTTTTTTTTAGCAAAAATCTTCAAGGAATTAAGTAAACCCTTCATGCAATTCTTCAAACATGACCGCTAATCTCATTCACAGCATCCCAATCCCACGTCTCAACAAAAACAAACCCCAACAAAGTGCCAAATTACCATAAACAAAGCATTATCCTGACGGTTGGAACCGGTTAAAACCGGTTATTTCCGGAAATTGCCTGTTTCATTCTTTGGTCTTGCGACACCAGAGACAATTGTTTTTTTTTTTGCGAGATGGGTCGATTCGACCATGGTTTTGGGGTGTTAGCCGATTAGAATGAGAAAGTTAAATAAGTAGATGAATGGACGATAGACGAAAAGGGTTAAATTATGAATGTTATGATCTTTAATAGCAGGATGTATTGCTAAAATGCATTGTGGGCATTTGTAGGGTTCTCATAAATGATTCTGAGACAGTTCCCATGGAAAAGTAAACGATTGACATCGCAATAATACTAATAGATTTGTTTTCTTCTTCACCTACCTACTAGGTTTCCTGTTCATGAGAAACGCTAAGATAGTGAAAATCTCACATACCTAGTCATATAACAAGCATAAAACCAAAAACCCATCGCTTCGATTAGACGATTTCAATTAGACAATTAGACATGGTCGCGAAATGGAAATTGGAGAA
The DNA here is from genome assembly GCA_947507515.1 of Eulithis testata. NCBI lineage: Eukaryota > Metazoa > Arthropoda > Insecta > Lepidoptera > Geometridae > Eulithis > Eulithis testata. The sequence continues at coordinate 4,209,350 of OX382218.1, read as the reverse complement.
AAATTCCAAATCAATCAGTAAAATAGTCATGAAGATATTTCTTCTCGCTGTGATAATTCTGACAGTGTATTCGGAAAAAAACAATGAAAAGTTTCTCTGTAAAGGTATTGGAAGAATAGATTACCATGGACGAGATATATTAATATTTCAGAATGTTAAACCTAATTCTAATATCTTAAGGGAAAGCAATAAAACGGAACCACAACAAATGTTGCAGATTTTGCAAGAATTTGATGGTCAAGGACAAACAAGGTTTAAAATAATTAAAAAAAATAAGAAGAAACATGACTTTTTACGCGAAAATTATTTAAAAAGTTCATTTATTTCGAGACTGTGAAAAGACACTGGGTAAGAATAACGAGTATATCTGTGGTTGGTACAACCTGATGCAATCATCAGAAACCACCATCGGTCCTATGACCGATGGTGGTTTTATAGGATAGCCTATCTCTAGGTAATTTTTGTAATTTTCTTATCGAGTTGAGTAGCAAATTAAAACCACATAAACCACGATTAAATTTTATTTGTTTCCATAGCCAATTCATCATCTCGTTATTATTATAAGGTACGGAAACTAGCCTCCAAAACACTCCCCCCCTGGTCAGAAAAATAATTCAAATCCGTTTGACCCTTCACCGTGTAACACGACCGGGGGTCATCTGGACCGTTCGGACAATGGTCAAACTCCACAAAAACTACCATTGGTCCAACTCACAATGGTTGAAATGACCTATAGAAATTAGCAAGGCTGACCTTCTTGGACTCAAGAAAGGGTGCTTTGTGAAGGGATTAGAGGTGTAACGGTGGAATGTTGAATAGCTTTCATCAATGGCTTGTCACCCTTTTTAAAGGTGTGTTAAGAAAAAATGGGCTGTGAAGTTTTTAATGGAGTACGGTAAAAATATTTTGGTATTGTGAAAATGTATGCTCCTGAACCGATTCAGATAATATTGCGAGGTTTTAAGATCTAGTATGTGGCCTAAGTTACCATCTTATTCTAATTGAAATCTAAATGAAAAACCAATTTCTTTCAATTACATTATTTTTTACTGCACAAAGAGTGGTCAAAAGCTAGTACTCTATAATTTAGCGCACAGTAAACTCGATACAACAACTGGCTACTTAACTGGGGTTTGCATAACTCCATTGCATTTTAACTGCCATTACACGGAGCTCGCTCCAAATGATAACTAACCGGTCTAACTTATAGTTACGTAGTAAGTAACTATAACATGTCTGTGATGCTCTCTGTGATAGTATGAACTGCAGTATTATTTCTTTTTAGGAAAACTTATCTTTGATTGATTATCTACACGCTACCTTTATTTACCTAAGGTTCTTCAAAAGATTGATAAGAACTCCAAACAAAGAAATGCAAAACGTGTATCTCATAGACAGATTGAGTTGTCTATAGTAGGTTTAGGTAAGTGTTATGAATTATGTATACCAACCACTCTTTCTTCTCTAATGGCATAACGAGTAGTTCACAGATAAGTACGTATGCAAATCGTCAAAGAAGCGGTAGTAAATACCTAATAGATAAGTTTTGCCCTTACATTTAATATTTATCCTCATAGAAACTTCAGATTTTTTTTTAAGAAAAATAATAAGTTGTAATAAGTTGTAATAATAATAATAATAATAATAATAATAATAGGCCTTTACATCTATTAAAGATGATTTATACAGCGTCAGGAGGCAACCTACGCCTACACTTTACGGGACACTGTAGTGCCTGGGACAATGTTTTAGATATTGTTATAAGTTGTTATAAGTTATCGTATTTAGGTAAAACAGTACTAAATTAGGTATAAGGTCAAATAGGACAAAAATAAAAAAATTATTAAATCCTGTGAGGTATACTAACGTCGAGAAAGCCGAGTCATCCGAGGGGTTCAACTTTCTACTTCTAGAAAAACCAAGTGCCTATAAACTTATTGAGTTGAGTTACTGTTATAAAACTGTAAATAGCCAAAAACTAAAATTAAAGATATGTTATTATCTGCTTGTTTGTTCGCGGATCACGCCTAAACTACTGGACCAATTTCAATGAAACTTATACCATACGGAAGCCCTTTTTCCGGATTGAAACAGGCTACATTTTATTGAAATGAAAGACGTGGATTCTTAGATACAGCTTGACTTCTCTAAACCAAAAGCCGCCTTTGGCACGAGGTTCATCGTATGCTGGTTGACAGATATTTTGGTGGAAATTTCGCACGCGTACGAAGTCGCGGGTATCAGCTATTTAGTTATATACTTAGTGCTTATTGATTTGTGTACATTAAAATTTTGAGTCAGGGAGCCGTAACTACAAAACAATATACAGAAATTACGTGCATAATATCGATTGTGCATTAGATACTGCCCGTGGGAACTCACACAAACGAGATGTGGAATTGAAACGCACTTTTTGTATTGGAAATCTGAGTAAACGAGATAACTAGAAAACTATCGTTATTGAATGAACATTCATAATCAAAAGGTTTTTTTTTTGCGAAAAACGGGTTTTCCGGTTTTGCTGTGTGACGGCGCGTTTAGATGTGTTAAATAGTTAACTTGAAAGTTGTTAAATACGAACTACTAAATTGTTAGTCAGTGTTTTTCAAAACGAATCTGAATCAAGCTCAAAACATAGCTAAATGTTTTTGATATATTTTGATTGAAAACTGACAAAAAATCAAAGCGTGAGTCTAGATTAAGCATTGTTTGCGAACCTAAAAAGCTTTGAACTTAAAGCTCAAGTTTAAAGGTTATTAAACCTAGGCACACCTACCACTTTTAAAGCGGGTGCAAATATTTTTCTGAAAAACCGTAAAAACCCAAATCTATCCCACCCCTCTCCCTAAAAATACAAAAAGCTCACCCACCACACTACAGGTTAAACCGAATTATAGCGCAAGCTACACACACATGCAAATTACGTAGAGTTTATCTTATTCGCATGTGTGCTCCCCCGAGAGACGCGTGTCTGTGGAAATATTAAAAACAACACCTATCCACTAGTCACTGGTAATGTTGTAGCGAATTGGCGTTATTTAACCCTATCCCTCTCTTTCCTGAGGATATGGCTGACTATGCTGAGAGGATGGTATAGGTGCTGGGCAAGCCTACTACATCTAAACATTGTCCAAGACACTAGTGTCCCGTTAAGTGTAGGCATAGGTTGCCTCCTGACGTTGTATAAATCATCTTCAATAGATGTAAAGGCCTATTATTATATCCCACTATCGCACTTATATTATATCAAAGTTTTGATGTTTTGATGTGTGTGTTTAAATCACACTGCAACTGCTGGTCCGATTTCGTTGAAACTTGGTATATACATAGCTCGTAACTTGGATTAGCACATAAGCTACTTTTTATGCTGGAAAATCAACAGGATCAAACGGGACGCGGACAAAGTCACGAGCGGAAGGTAGTAGACAATTAAATGGGACTCGGCTACCGTCTTGTGGCTCTAGTGAAGCACACAAAAGTTGCAGATTATCTCGATGAGCTACATCTCGATCGGTTTTACGAATTAGGTGTAAACATAACTATAACTAACAGACACAAAGACTTTTGCATTGATTTCTATCTATCTATTTAGCCTGTATGCACCCACTGCTGGGTATAGGCCTCCTCATTAGTATGCCAGTCTCTCCGGTCCTTCTCCACTGCTACCCAACTACAGCCACAATATCATCAGACCATCATCGAGCGGGTGGTCTGCCTCGTGGTCTTTGAGCGCTGCTTTAATTTGGAGCAAATTATTCCAAGCCATGTTGTGTGTCGACGTTGCATACCTATAAGAAGTAAAGTAGGTATAGTAAAAGGTAAAAATTCTTTATTTGCGAAAAACTGTGTAAGTATTATAATCAAAACAATAGTTTAGCGATCGGTCATCGGATAATTTTCATTCTTATTTTGATATTTTCTGATGGCGACAAAAGATAGAAAACCGGTTTTCTCTCACTAAAAACATCGGCCAATTTTCACTAACCCCACACTGAGGACAGACGCCACTGAGTCTCGCACGCACACAGACACACCCACACAGAGCACGGACAGCGTCGGTGTCCTGTGACTCACCTGAAGGGTGTATATGGTGACCATGCGATCGAATTAGACGGGACATAGACAAAGGAGAGCTTGCTAATGTTGCGTTCACACTATGTCGCAGTCGGCAGGGACTTGGGCAGGGAAGTGGGCACGAGCGTAGTGTGAGCACGAACATGCCTCTGGCCCCAGCACTCGGTCCAAGTTGATGCCCTTGCTCTTCCTAGTGAGAATAAAGGCGATGTTGGTGTGGCAATAAGTCCGCGGCAATAATGCCGGCAGTGGCATGGGCATAGTGTGAACGCGGTATTAGAATTGATGATTGCAGACAGGGACAAAGTCTTCCCATTTGTGTTTATAGCTCGCTACTATAACACCCATCTAGGTGTCCGTAAATGGGCTAGTGTTGAGGTAATTTGTTGCTGCAATTTTTTATTATTTTGTTATTTTTTTGTATAACTAACTCGCTTTAAAAGCCTTTTGTGTAAGCAAGACAGCTATACAATTACAGCAACAAATTGCATGAAAACTAGCCCTTTTACGAAAACTTTTATAGAAAGACTGCTCGCGTGGTAGCAGCATACGCATTATTTGGTTAAAACCTTTGATCTTAATTTTAGACCCTTTAGGGTGCGACTTTTCAAAATTCCTTTCTTAGTGCACTTTACACATATAAGGATAACTACCCTCCAAATTTCATACCTCTAGGACTCACATAGTTTAGGCTGTGCGTTGATTGTCATAGTAAGCTTCAAAAAAGTTTTATATATTTAGAAGAAGAAGATAGATTAAGGGTCAATTTTATAATAACATAGAAAAAAACGCTTAAAAAGTATCTGAATAATCACAACGTGTGGTCTCCACAGGTGAACATTTTTACTCGCGTATCGATTGGTCTCTCCCTCGCGGACTCGCGCCTAAAAGCTGGATAAATGCGGTTTTCACTTCCCGGAACCGAGGGGCGCTTTCCGATCTGCTAGGGAACCTTAATTTGAGCAACGTACGGGTTTTAGCAAATAACTACCCACAGAGCCCGTCTGAGTTTTGTTATGTTGATTTGCGACAAGCGAGAATCGAGAAACTCGCAGTTTTTCTGTGGAGAAAAATAGTTTGTAAATCTCCCGCTAGAAGCGCTTTTCGGATTTACGTACAAAATATCTTGCAAGTCGCTTCTCGATATGCATTTCGATGAACATAACAAAACTCGGACTACGGGCTCTGTATAGAGAAATTCCGCTGGACTTGATCACATCGTGGAAGAGTGATCCTTGTGATTTTCTTGAGAACTTTTTCTGGGCAATTTAACCCCCTTCAGCCCGTAAAGTCTAGTTTATGTATACCTATATGTATAATTAAAGCATTGAAGGACCAGTACCTAAATAAAGAAGAAGTAAATCAGTAAATCAAAATATGGTAAATCAAGGATAATTGAATGGTCCGTCAATTAATTACAATCCTTGATTGATTTTTAGGTTAGTTTCTTCATGTCTTGATTCAAACTCTAGCAAACGAGCCTTGGTGAATAAGAGGGCCGATCTTCTACGTCCCCATTCCCAACCATCTGGCCACAATAGAATGATAGTGGCGACCACCACATTACTGTTTGTGACATGACACTGCTTGCGTAAAATGTTGTTTACTGTTTGTTGGTGCGTTGTCCACTGTCCTCGACTCTACTTTTCATTTTTTCTAGAAACAGGAGATCTGGGGCCGTGGTTTGGTATCACTGAGTGGCATGCGGAGCATCGTGCAGTCAAGTCAATGAAGGAAAAACCTGATTTTGATGATAACTGAAAAAATAAATACATATAAATATAAAACATACTCCAAGAATGGTCCTTTATTTTATTTTTGAGTGATTACCAGATACCACGTAAATCACGAATTACCGAAATCTTTTTTGCCAGCGATAATATCTGAATGGACGATGGAGACCTTACAAAACAATGCAAGAGTCAAAGAGAGGTCGTCAGAAGCGCTGTCGTCAGCAAAGACGACATACCGATCTGTCCGGTATATTCTGTACCGATTTCACACCAGTTCGGACTTTAGTTTAGACATGTGCTTTCTTTTTCAGTCGTCGACAGTGGACAACAGCACAGCAAGTAGGTATACATCAGCGAGCCGAGAAACCTACGAGATAATAGAATTAGAGGCATACGAGATCCCACGAGTATCACTACCATATTACTCAGGCTAACCTACTGTCCGACTGATTGCGTTTCTATCATTTTCTAAAGCTTTGTATATCTCGTTGGGGTTTTCTACTTCATACCGCGTTCAAACTATGTCCATGCCACTGCCGGCATTATTGCCGCGGACTTATTGCCACAGCAACATCGCCTTTATTCTCATTAAAGAGCAAGGGTATGACCTTGGGCCGAGAGCCGGGACTGAGGCATGATCGTGTTCACACTATGCTCGTGCCCATTTCCCTGCCCAAGTCCCTGCCGACTGCGGCAAAGTGTGAACGCAACATAAGTAACAGGTGTATAGACACTCGAAAGGGTCAAAGATCGGTGATTGAAGATGGTCGACTTACAATGGATTTTGCATCTGACAGCTGTCAAACAACTTCTCGCTCGCACCTTAAAATTTCAACATTTCTAAAGATATAAAATCACTGAAAATATATTAATATGAAAAATCGCAAAAAAATGTTGTGTGCAATAACATTGCACAAGGTTCAGCATAAATATAATTTTGATCCGAACAAGTTTTTCGACCAAAAAAGGTTTTTCTAGAGCAAGTGTTCATTGGTTCGGTGGACACGAGTCGAGTGGTGGATGAATCAGTCACCCTAACTCCAGTAGCTTACATTAGTAAAGTATTTGTACAAAACACCACAATTTGAGACGTTATCTATTCGCTGAGAGCCTCTGGTTTACTGCCTCAATGGGAGATAAACTGAACGTTTCTAATATAGCGGTAATCGCTAAATTATGACAGGCGTCATGGCTCAGTCGGTAGTAGCTCTGCCTTCCGTGCTGTGGGTCGTGGGTTCGATCCCCACCAAGAACAAACATTTGTGTTGGCAAACATAGATGTTTTATCTGTGTCAGGGTGTTACTTTACTATGTATCATAATGTATGTATTTACAAAAAAAAATATGTATATATTATGTATTCTATCAGCCATCTAGTTCCCATAGTACAAGCTTTGCTTAGTTTGGGACTAGAAGGCGTTGTGTTAAATGTCCGTGAATATTTGAAAAAAAAAAATTATTTATCAATTACGGTTATAGAAAACCCATTTTCTTTATTAGGAACTAAATTACGGTTGTAAATGGTATCGATTCTCTTATTATATTTTTTTAAACTTTATAATTATAACCGTCTTTGTCGTTACAGTTAATCTATGAGAAAGGGACGGCAACATTCGTAGTGTTGTCAAATTAGGTTAGTTTAGTAAAATGCAACAAGAGAATCGATACCAAATGTTTACTAACTGTATAGAAAACCCACATTGAGTAAGGGAAGGGAACTTTCAGCTCTCTACTTATGTCGAGTTGAGTCTCATATTCCGCCGTCTTTCTGATTTTGTCTATCCTCTCTTTTCAAAGGTTGTCTGGAAGAGGTCTGTTAGCAATAACGCCGCTCAATATACTCGTTGCTTAAATTGTTTCTCCTTTGTGATTATTTATTTATTTATTATTTATTTATTTATTGAATTCAGCTGCTTACTGCACTTACAGTTTTCACCAACGCGCGCAGTAAGCCATTAATTGATCTATATATTAAGTGATCTATATTCCTTTTTGATAGATTCATCTCTTTTCGTGCCACAGTGCATCTGTGCATTTCTGACATACTGCGAAGTAATGGAGGCTGGTATGGTCTTGACTGCCTGCAGTAATATAACGTTGATCAGTTTCTAGGAGACCAAAGCTTCACTTTAAACAATGCTGATGGATAAGTGTTCTCGCATACCCTCCAGATGAATCCAACATCTTAGGTAAAGATGTAGAGAAGTGTAGACAGGACTCTTTTTAATCTTAGGCCCGTATGCTGTTATGGAAATCGTTACCTACTCAAGTATAGATTTGGGTAGAGATTTATATACAAAAATCTAAGCTTGAGCCTTGCTCGGCTTTTAGGCAGGAACTCAGAATACAGCTTAAATGGCCATAGCGTCTCTAAACTGTAATTAATTTTGACACAAAACTCTGCTCAATTAAAGTCTATTGCTCTGCTCAACTCTATTGGAGTGAAAACAAAACAATGAAAGTTCATAAGTGGCTTCACGTTTTCTTCATATTCGCAGCTGAGGCATTAATTATTTATTTATTCATTAGCTAAATGAACAAAACGTTTCAAATCATCTCATTTCATTGCCACAATTTCAACAGTATTTTTAAAAGCGCTTTAATAGTATGACAGGGATTTTTGTTCTATCTTGTAGAGAAACTAAGAGCAAAATAAGAATGACCAGTTCTAGAAATAGTGAGGTCTATGAGCGGCGCGTGCGCACGAGATAGTAACGTCTGCGCCGATAACGACTAAAACGTCGAGCACACCTTAAGATAAACATGCGATGGATCTATTGAGGCGCATTCCTCTCATCTCTTGATACAGGAAAAAACTGAAGAATTCGTTAAAAAGCCTAGTCAAAACCCATTTAAATATTTGACAAACTTGTTTGAATATATGCGTTAGTAGAATGCGCTTGTTTTTTTTTTCTGCCAGCTACGAGGTAACCTCGTTGCTGGCAGAAAAAAAAACATGCCATGGCATAACCGGATAATTTTAAATGAAAACTTTTTCATTCGGACTTTGACAGCTAATTTATTATGGCGCGTCATTCAATCATTTCATCTGCTTTTTGAATGTCCGTTTCATGATCTAAAGTTACGAGTGTTACGTAAGGCTGGATACGACTGCAGTGGTCAGTCGTTCTATGTCTCTCCGAAGTTATAGCTGTCTGTGGCACCTGCAGCAGTTCGGAGAGATACTTAAAGATCTCGTGTCTTCTACAAACTGCTACTTTCTACTTCTTCAAAATGATTGCTTGAACACTTTGACCAGCTTTAAAATTGACTTGTGCATGTAAACATAGCTGATATTTCCTGGAAATCAAAGTGACGTAGGTACCTACTTATACCATCTCCCAGCATACTCTTCTTAAAATTCAGCCCTCGCAGGAGTCTCCAATTCCATGAACAACGGCGAATATGTCGAGATGCCACATTGCAGTGTATTTACATACAACTTAGGCAGGGAGCATTGTACTGCGCCAAAGTATATTTTGCAGTATGTAATATTCTTCTAAAGTAAGTATAAATTCGTTTTTTTTTTTTATACAGTATAGGCAACCGTTTGACCACAATCTCACCTGATGTTAAGCAATGATGTGGTCGACGATGTAGCACGGTTACGTAGAAGATACCTATTCACTCTACTCTTGAAAACTTCCAAATTATAGTCATTCGGGAACACAGACGCGGGAAGCGAGTTCCACTCTTTGGCTGTCCGCATAATAAATGTTTCTCATCAACAGTCAACAGGGTTGTAGGCTCGGAATATTGATAATTTGAGGTTGTATTTCTTAAAAATAAGGGGAAAATACGTGAAAAATTCAAAAGTAACTTTGTGTGTGAGAATGAACAGACATATTCCGCGCAGTAGACGCTGTATTTCTACTTCTTCTTCTAACATCTTTAATTTGTTTTCTTACCATTTTGGGACACAATCCGATGGACCAGCACACAAGCCAAATAGTGATATTGCATTGTCAGGCTTATTCGAGAAATCCCCTACGAGTTTCCTGTGTGAAGGGGACTTGACTTTTTGACCAAAAATCAATTCAATTTCTAGACTTGTCTAAAAAACCCCGGCGCACACACGGCACGGAAAGGTATTTTTAAGCGACGAATAAAAATATAACCTAACGGTATTGAAATAAAAATGAAACTTCAATTTTAACGATCGTAAATGCAAATACAATACCGTAGTGCTTAGACATGCCGTGTCGGCAGCCTACGGCACGCTTCGTTATCCCTCGGGACGCATCGGCAGTCTTCGGGATAACGCGGCGAGACAGCGCCCGCCCGAAATTACTTAATCGAAAGTTGAGCTACTGGTTTTTTCTACATTGCTGGCTTACTTTATTGCTGTGCCACAACCATGGTATTTGGATCATTGTCTAGCGTTTTGGATCGGTACCAAAGCGGGATTCAATGGTGTATGGTTCGTAAGACAATGGTTATGGGGTCGGAGAGTTTGATTGAAATTAAGATATTATAAATGTCACCTGAATATATTATTTAACACATTAGTGCATAGGTAATAGGTACACATAAATATTTGTCTTATCTATAGGTAGGTACACAACACAACGGGTGTAACAAAATATACGGACAGCACTAATTAACGTGGCTTTCTCAAAAATTTCATAATCAAATCCAAAAAATGTAGCTAAGTACCTAATAGTACCTATATCGGAAAATTATTATTATTTACAACAACTTTTTGCAACTGTTTCATATTGTATGTGTATTTTGTGAATAAAGCTTTTACTATTTATTTTTCTTTTAGAATCCACCATTTAAATATTATGCCAAGTTAGACAGGCGTCACGCTCAGTTCGGATTAGCTCTGTCTTTCGTGTGGATCGTAGGTTTGATCCCCACTAAGAAAAAAAAATTCTGTGCAAGCATAAATGTTTGTTTTATGTTTTAAAGTATCAATTTACAAAAATAAATATTTAAGCTTTGCTGAGTTTGGGACTATAGGGCGTTGTGTGAAATGCGCCTGAATATTTTATTTATCTAAGTAAAGACCCAGTATTTCTTTCTGCTGATCCAAAGGTTTTTAGGAGTCAGTGTTTATAGTTAGTGCAAGTACAGTCAGCGTCAAATTGATATGAGCGTCTAGAGTAGTCAAAATGATCTGAAAAACATAAAAGTAATTTGATATAGGCAGTTCGAATCATCATAATATTGTTGCAAGCACCTAAGGTGTTCAAATTATCTTACTACTCTTTGTTTCATATTTATATGAGCAGTCAGGGTGTTCAAAATTATCTTAGCAAACAATAAGTATCTATGACATTTCAAGTATTCACTGAAAAGAGTTTGCATACTACCTTTGAGAGCTTTGTTTGCTAAGATAATTTTGAACACTCTGAAGGCTCATATAAATATGAAACAATGAGTAGTAAGATAATTTGAACACCTTAGGTGCTTGCAACAATATGATGATTCGAACTGCGTATATCAAATTGCTTTTATGTTTTTCAGATCATTTTGACTACTCTAGACGCTCATATCAATTTGACGCTGACTGTACCTATCTGTCATTTATATGCAAAACTGAAGCTCGCGCGGTCATCTTGTATTGTTTTGAAGAATGTCAATGTACTGTATGTGTACCGTATTACTACTAACTACTATACTTGTAGTTACCTACTTACCATAAAATCAGAGCCTTATTTGTGAAAAGATTGGTCTATGGTTTGAATTTCAAATAGGTGAAGTCATTAAATTATTTTAGTACGGTTTACGTTTTAAACTAAGTACCGAGTTGTTTTATTATGGCCAGTCAGTAATATTGATAAAGAAAACAATTAAGTTTTATTCGGTAGTTTTGTGAGCACACTATCTACACAATTTTTTAAACAATTTACACAATTTTTTTCACACAATTATACACAGTTTGGTCATCTTTTGTTTCTTAAATCGCGCTAACAATGATGGTTCTTTTGACGAAGCTGTTAATATGGTTTATCTCATCTAGTCCTACTAGTAGTTCGATTATCTAACAGTTTGGACAAAAATATTCTGAATTGTTAGACTGACTAATCGAACATATTGATAGGTACTTTAACCCCTCGAAGTTTTAGCAAGTGTTTCTATTACACGTTGTATATTTCTTGATTATTTATCTCAAAGCGTTGAAAAGAAAATGTTGAAGGATAACGTTGTCGGGACTAACACGACGCGTGAGAAGATTATGGGAGGACGCTCGCGATAGAGAGCACTAAAAATCGTTGGGAGAGATCTTTGTCCAGCAATGGGACGATTTAGGTTAAAAAAAACCTCAAGACAAGGGTTATTATCATAATCTATATTCAATGCAGCAGGGTGTTTCATTTCTAATTAGGTCATTATAAACACAGGAAGACGTATCAGCACGAGCCGTGGCACAGGGACACAATAACATCGTGAGCACGAGCCCTCGCTGTGACTGGAATAATATACTCAATAATCTAACTAAATTATGTATTGTTTTTTACTTGTAGTGATCATATTGTGCGCAAAACGCCGGGCGCCATCCTAGAAGAAATACATAGATTTAGGTATGCCGATGAATTTTCCAACACTGCGAATACCTAATGGCGCGTTTAGATATGGCGGCAGTGGGCAGGGAACTGAGCAGGGAAGTAGGCATGAGCCTAATCTTAACACGATAATGATGAACGACGCGATGAAAAAAGTAGGTATACCTATAGTTCTAGGCACTACTTCTAGTAGAAGATCGTTATTCTAGGCCACCGTCTGTAGTTTATCTGTGTTCTAGTTTCTTGTTTATCTGTGTTTTAAGCAGATGAAAACCGGGTATTTACTTAATCAAGTCAATCATTGGTTTGATTGACTGTTTGACGGGTAATGTTCGTATCATTTATCTTCGCCGCGTGCGCAGGGGAGGTTGGGGTAAGCGGAACCATCTCGCTAATGAAAGTGATTACTGCCGCGCCTTTATTATCTGTGGGGAGTCAATCAAATGTAACGTGTCATTATGAACTTTTTAGGGGAAATAAGAACTTATCACTGTATTGTGAAACTGACTGTAATGATTTGAGGCAAAAATATATTTTTTGATTCGTGAACAATTTTTATTTTTTTATTTTGTGTTATAAAAAAATATTGGATAGGTATTGGATATAATAACTTTTACCAAAGAATCTGATACTAACAATAACACTGGTTTATGGGTTGAGAAGGAATGATAATTTATTAAAATACTAGAATAGGTACAAACTTATCTCTCAAGAGAAAATAATTCGGACCTGAACCAAACAAGAAACGAGAAACAACGACTCTACCACAGTAGAGTGCTACAAGGATCATTTGGCACTTGGATGAGGGCGTTGGTGTGATATTAGGGTTACCAGCTATAAAAATCTCCTTAGTTTTAGGGAATTGTGTAAACTGCATCGTAGTTTAATTTAAACTTTACTGCATGAAAATAAAACAACAATAATATTATATTCAATTTTTTTTGCTATAATTATGTTCGGCATGAACTATGTCTAGGGGTTGCAAACTATTAAATTCTTCATCATCTTCATCTTGAAAATCATCATCATCGTCACTACTATCTTCACTCTCAGAGCATAATTGTATGATGAAAGGTTCGTCCAAATATCTATCTTTTTTTCGATACTCTTCTTCTAGTTTTTTGACGTGGGAGCAATGATTACGCCATTCATCGACAGTAATGGAATTGAAAGCATTCTGTACCATTTCCGGCATTTCATTGGATGGCTTCCCAATATTTATCTCAGCTACTTTTCGTTTCATGGATGCCCAGACCATTTCAATTGGATTGAGATCACAATGATACGGCGGTAAACGCAATATCTGAGAAAATAAAGCAGCATAATTAAATGGGTACCTACATAACAATTCTTAAAATATTATAGGGTCTAGTAGAGCATTTAAGCTATAATTACCTTGTGACCCAGTCCTTTTAAAATAGCATCAACAACATACACTGGTTCGGGTTTGTTTCTATTAACAATTTCTAAAAGTTGTGATCGTGTATATATTTCTGAATATTCAATATTGTTCACTCTTAACCAGTCAATTATTTCACTTTTTCTACTGCTTGTGTTCGGGGGTTTGTTGACGATTGTATTATGATAGGAAGCGTTGTCCATTATAATTAGACTGGGCTCGTTCAAATTGGGAGCTAACTTTTCTAAAACCCATTTTTTAAAATTGGTGTGATTCATGTCATCATGGTAATCACCACTCTTTGTTTGTGATTTAAAAACCAAACAAGCATTCTCCACAAAGCCTTGATTACTTCCGGCATGAACGATAATAAATCTTTGTCCTTTAGAGATGGGCTCTAATACACCATCTAAAATTGAATTTAGAACTATAAAAATAAGCAGAACAGAATACACTCTTTTAAAAATTGGCATTATACAATTAGATACTTAAATACATAATAATATTAGTCAAATAAGTTTTGAAAAATATATTATATTACGAGGTAATTAAATAGCCATTACCTTCATCATCATTTTGCCAACATTTCCCAGTTGTATGACCGGAATGAATATATGTCTCATCTAAGTAGACAACTGGTAGTTTTTCTGTCTCGTCATTATGCTTTAAAGTCTGAAATAAAACAATGTGAATTAGAGTGACAGTTTATTTAATGTTTTCATTTGTCCTTAATACTAATAGTATAAGAATAGTATTTAAGACTATAAAAGTACATGTACAAATACCTGCAGATAACGAGCGCGCCAAGCAGTAATATCGTTACGTTCCATCAGAACCTTTCTGTTGCTTTTAGTTTTTCTGAATCGAAAACCAATCTTTTTTATATGCTGTCTGAGAATTTCGCGACTGCCTGTGAATCCAATCTCTTCTTTAAGTAGATGAAACAACTTTAATTTCTTTTCTCCAAGCATAAAACTCATGGATCTTTCGCCTAAGAACGCCAATATCAAAATTATCCATTACAATTTTATCCTTCCTGGTTTTCCTTTTTTTTCCTGGTGTAACTATTTTACTGGACGATGCTTCTGCCAATCTTCCTTCATTTCCAATTCTTGCAACTGTACGTAAAGATATACCTGAAATCATATTTTATTTTAACAATTTGACGGAGAAAATAATGTTTCATAATCATAACAAACCCTACAAAATATGAATTAGTATTCTTGGTATTATTACTATCGGGTACACATACGAGGTATGGTATGGTAACACTTACCCGTTGCAGCTGAGACGCGCTCATTTACTCTTTCAAATGGAATAATCGGGGCGCTAGCTTGCTTTTCTCTCTTAAAAAAATCCTGTACTTTTAGCACCACCTCTCTAACACCACTTCTTATCACTTTTGGCATATTTCGGGATATTTACATTGAAAAAGCACAAAATAACCACAACGAACATTACACTCCAGCTGTCTGTCAAAAATGACGCTTTACAAGATGGCGGTGTTAGTTCCGATTTCGGCCACGTGCCAAATGATCCTTGTAGCACTTTAACCATAGTGACTTATATTTGTGCATATTTATTTGTAGCATGCCAACGACATAAATTCAAACAGCGAACATCAAAATCACCCTAAGAACTTAGTCAATTTTAGTGTCCACGTCATCGCCCACAAAAAAGTTTTTTCTCATTTCCTGGCTTGCGCCTCATCCCGGGCGATAGGATCACACGGAGCTCGCGTGTCCAGGCACCGTTTGCGTAAACTCTGGACCCTACTATCGGTTTTAACAACTTTGATTTAGATTCGTGTGAACTTTTAGTACTTACCTGAAAATGTAATGTCAATTTTTTTTAACCATTGTGTATATTTTAGTGCATGTTATGTCAGGTCAGCCCCATTGTGCTTTAAAGCCTCGTTTACACTTTAAAATAAGTTCAATCACTAAGATCACTGACGTAAAAACGTGTTGACAAGCATTTCTGCCGCGTCTATTTTAGGCATATACTACTATTTTAGGTATCCTGAATCTTAGGCATTTTAAGTAAGATTACATGAAGTAATTACAATCGTACATTCGAATCAGATAATTTTCCATGATTTGTTTAAACATCCCATTTTTTGTAAAAACTATATTCACACCGTGATAGTTTGAAAAAATATAGGTTGATAAGGACTGATTTTCAAACAGAGTGAAAATAATTCGAGAACTGCTAGTAGTGGCAAAACGCCGTGTGTTTGTGTTTATGTATACCAATTTACTGATTGCGACCGGCAGCACTGGCGTAGTGTACAGGGTGTTAAGCAATTACTCCCTGGGACTAATGGAACAGAGTTTCCAGCATCACAACCTCTTTTTCCTACACGCTTAGGTGTGGGTATCTTTGTCAACATAAAACTTTCTGATTACTACTTAATAATAAACATAATTAATACAACTATGTATATAGGCACCTGCTATTCCTTTATTTTCTTAGGCACTACCGCTTCGCACTAGTGGTAGAGTGAACGGAAATTTACTTTCCCGTGACACTACTATTATTTTAGTATCTTACTAAGAATATTTTGTTTTCCTCCACCCGCAATTAATTTCTCCGTAGGTATCTATTCCATTCTCATAAGTAACAATTAAATAATAAAATGGAAAAAACTCGTTCGTAATAGCCGTTTCAACGAAGCGCTCGTGGCTAGGCTTGCTTCGTCAATCTTCACCGATTATCTAAGTTAAGCGACGTTCTGCGCAGTAACTATTTGGATGGGTGACCGTTAGTTGCGTTTACATCTGAGCGCTTCCGTGCTTCGGAGGGCACGTTAAACGGTCGGTCCCGGCCCTTGCAGTCGTTAAGCCATGACGGAGGCCTTAAGGCGGCTTAAAGACTCCGTCAACAGAGTTGCCCACTAGCTCATACGAGCTGGGGTATTATTCTGTATGACTTAGGAGATTCCTTGCCGTAACCGTATGACGTCACCGTAAGGAATGACATTTATGGCATAGGAAATACGGCATAGGCATATAGGGCGATTTCACGCCGCTGTCTTGTCGTGCTGCGTAACGCGCTTGTATTGGTCATAGTGAATAGGCCCCTGCTTGCTTTAACGAACCGTTTATGTTTTTGTGAGTTGTCAGTTTTCACCCTGTACTTTGCAGCCCTGGCAAATTGGTGGGGGATCGGGAGAGTATCGTGATATCATTTTAATCAGCGGTAATGAAATATTGGGGCCCGCGGTTGTAAAGGTCGGGGATTCGTGGAGATTGGAGCGAATTCATAGTTTGTTTCGTAATAGATTGGGTTTGTTGCCAACTGGTTGATTGGAATTTTAAAGCTATGGGTTTCTACTATTGTAAAATACTGTATTTTATATCCCTGGCTCACTGGTACACCGAGCTGGTTTCCACAGTCCTTCCGTCCGTGTCACCGAACACCTATATCCTAGGTCCGTGTTCCTCTCCGTCAGCCTTCTCCCCGACCCCCTCGACCCCTGCCCTTACGTACGGGTGACATTGACAGGTCGGAAGCTTGACACTGACAGTTACCTAACCACTCGTGCACGCGAGACAGGGTAGCACATCTACTGAATAGATGCAAACACTACAACTATGTTGTCTATGTTCCACGTTTTTTTTCGTTTTTTTATGGGAAAAAGTGGGTTAACTAGCAGATGGTCCCCCTAGTGTGATTGTGTGGTTCCTAGATGGTTCCTTCATTCCAAGGTAACATGATTCTATCACGCCCTAATAAGTATTTGCAGATAATTAATTATTCTCCATGAATCTGGCTAACTAGTCGTCTAAATAGTTATAAAACTGTGCTTGTGTGAGGTTGACGACCTAACAGTAGCTTTTTACGGGTTATGCCACTCACACAACTCACATAAAAAAATGGTACTACTTCATTGATCTTAGTGACAACTTGGACAAAAATGCTTTGTATGTTTGTATGTTTGTTCTACGAGATCTTTTGAACCGCTTATCCGATCTTCACAGAATTTGGTAGTTAGACGGATAGTACTCTTAAGTTTTACTGGTTTGTTAAACGAAGTAAATCGGTCAAGGGGTCGTGAAGCTATGAGGGTCCAAAGGGAGTAAAAAAAAAAGTCCTTCAATAATATCATGTGGGATGTCATATGATAGGGTTTTGTTTAGACATTCCAAAACCGTTTTTATTTTGATTCTAGGTTTAATAGTTTTTGAGTTGTTGGTAAAAATTATAAAATTGGTAAACCCAGTATAACGTGAGCTACCATTTCTTGGAGTTTCAATGATTTTGTAGTTCAAGTAAGACTGGTACATAGCTAGACGGCGATTTCGGAGCGATTTGCAAAGTTTATTACAACCATTGTCAATAAAAAAAATTGGGTTTTATTAACCTTCGACCATCACGAGATCTCAATTCGGGGCGAACTACTAGTTATAATCTGCTCGAAAAACCTCACTGCTCATTGAAATCGAGAAAAGAAAGCCTATGTATGTACCGCTCTGATATAAATACTTACGTACAATTTACATTGGAGGGTTACGCAGGCTCTTTTTTCTTGAGTGGGGCAGTAGACTTCTTCTTGTTTAATGTACTTAGTAGACTACCCTCATAAATATACGAAAATAAGTAATATTTTTCCAAAAGAAAACCTAAAATAACCAACCCCATCCACAGTAGAAAACTAATAACAAAACAAACATGTTGACATCGCGCTCGTAACGATGTTTGCCCACTCTCCCCCGAGATATGCCCTTTTTACGGGAATTAAAAATGCCCGGCCTCCCCTCGTCTAACTAGATTATATCTTTAGTAAGTTGACTATAAAAATATGTGCCCATAGGTAGGCCTTATAGGTAAGATCGTATGGTAAATCCTATCAATTTTAGTTTCTGTAATTCGAATCGAATAGGGATAGCTAGACTCTGTACTCTTTTTAAGTTCTTTAGGTATATCGCATACATTATTTATGCAGGAATATGCAGTGAGTTTTTTTATTTGAATTTTTGAGTTTTACTGACCAATAACTAATATTATTTATACAAACGTAGGTATCTTTGGTGAATTAAGAAGGGTGTATATGTGTATAATTCACTTCCTGGCCACCTGGTAATCAGTGGAACAATGGGCACCTTCCAAACGGAATAAAAAATGATCTGTCAAAGGAGCAGCTTTCCCGCCAATTTGGCGGCAGCTCGCGCCCTCGCACGTTCCCCAGGGCTGCCATTTTGTACAGTATTTTACACAAATTAGGGAAACTGACGAGTGTTATTAATATGACTATTTTTATGATGGAACTAGTTATTATACGAAAATCTGATGTGAAATAAACATCTTCTTCTTCCTGCCCTTATCCCACTAGGTGGGGTCGGCACAACATGTTATTTTCTTCCATTCTTCCCTATCATCCGTCATCTCAGTGTTCACTCCTCTCCTATGCATATCATCTTTTATACAATCCATCTATCTTTTCTTGGGCCTACCTCTTCCTCTATATCCATCCACATTCATAAAAAAAACTACTTATAAAAGTTTAAAACTAAAAAAAAGAATATAAACATATTTCTATGTTTTAGATATATGAGTAAGCATATATATTACATAGGCTTACTCAAGTATTTTGTATGTTCATATAGGCAATTACAGCGTAGCACATTTTTATGAAATAAGGTTTCTTTTCAATAGAAATAAATAAACCTACGAGTAGTTTATTTACGGCCTCATAACACCTGACTAAGAAGGATCTACTTAGAGACTTGGCAAAAGGACAAGCCTCCAGTGCCAGAATAAAATTAAAAAAAAAAGGTTCTACTTACCAGCGAGAAACCACACAATAACCTTTAAGTT
The DNA here is from genome assembly GCA_947507515.1 of Eulithis testata. Taxonomy (NCBI): domain Eukaryota; kingdom Metazoa; phylum Arthropoda; class Insecta; order Lepidoptera; family Geometridae; genus Eulithis; species Eulithis testata. The sequence continues at coordinate 4,189,812 of OX382218.1, read as the reverse complement.
TCTCTAAAACGAGCCCTATTGACTAACCTATTACCAAAGCATGAGTAATTTACCCGAGAATAATAGCCCAGAATAATGAAATCAAAACAAACAACAGTAACCCTGCGGCACGCCCTCACTTCGAGATTAATAGGGCTCCGTGTTTAGGCCGCGTCGCCATAGCAGCGGGGGTGTCTCACACCCCTTGCAAATAACACATCTTTGTCACAGAAGATGGCGTAGTAACCGATTCTGTGCTGTTCGGGTGACTAGTCAATAAAGAGCCTTTTTGATCTCTGTTCTATGCCTTCTTATACCGTTAATTAATTAAGGGAATTAGGTATTGAAGTGAATTAAATAAAAAAAAAAATAATAATTATTGCTACTAACATATTAAAACAACTACATACCATAACTACATATTAAAACGAGTTAATTTAAATATTAAATCTATTTTTTTTTTAATTAGTTAGGTGGGTCCTAACTTAGGCTTATTGAAGTGAATTAGGTATCTAAAAAGATAGAAGATAGAAAATACGTTACACTGTGCACCAAAACTAAACATATTGGAAACTTAATCACTTAACTCTATAATATAAAATGGGCGGTCTTATCGCTAAACAGTAATCTCTACCAGACAACCAAGACTGTATATTCTATCAAACTTACAAATCAAACTGATTCTGTTTTTCGTCTGACGTTTCTCGTTATCAGTGTCAAAAATTAATGTCAAAATACTTACGGTAACTTAAGTATTTTAGTCGTCAGATAAATTACATGCTTAAGTTTTCATGAACAACATGTTTTGTTGTAACATGATAATGAGGTCATAGTTTATGATACACGCGACTTGACTTGGAATTCTAGTGTGTAATTCTAGCCATCATGAGCGCACGGTGTTAGCAAGACATAATTAAAATGTTACTACGGAATCATGTGTCCAAGAAAACAAGATAGCATTGAAAACTGTTGTTTCTGAGCAGTATCAAATCTAAATCCAACGTGATAAAGTTTATTTTCCAGTTAACCCCGACTTGAAGTGAAGCAAATTGTCATCTACCCTTGGAAATACCACATCTCAGGGGAAAAGTTACGTTATCTGGCAACCCAAGTGAGAAAAGGTCAACCGTTAATTTGGACATAGATTGATTTTTTATCATTTTCATCACGTTTTTAAAGGATAATTTTGATTGAAGATTTTATTTAGACGATGACGCCTGTTTTTCTATAAAATTGGCTTTTTTGCTACCTAGATAGGTACACTAAGGGTGTTAACTTATGATTAGGAGATTTCTTAGATAAGAAAGTGGGAGTACGCTTTTTGAAACTAAATTTTTAATTAAATATTTTAAAATATAGAAACCCTAGGCTAGTCCATTCTTCCCGTACCTCCCCTAGCTTTTAACTATGAGACGAGTAGGTAGGTGGGTAAGAAGTACTGCGGGCCTAAGATGCGCACCGCGAGATATTTGTCATGTCGTTCTGTCAAAATTTAAGCATTTTGTACCAGTTTAGGAACTATTGCATTACCTGTGGTACCGAATGGTGTCGACAAAACGCGCCATAATGTACACTTTTGACACTTCTTAGTCGTCGTACCTCTCTGAGGACGAGATAATAGTCATGCAGAAATGTCAAAAGTTGAAAATTCAATGGCGCGGTTTCTCGACAACATTACCACAGATAATGCAATAATTCCTAAACTGGTACAAAATGCTTACATTTTGACAGAACGACATGACAAATATCTCGCGGTGCGCATCTTAGGCCCGCTGGAAGTACTATTTGGGATATAGATGTTCGGTGACTATTTGGTATGACAACAATTAAAATGACATATTTTTTTTGACAACCAGAATGTAAACATATAAAATTTTAGCTCATACAAAATCCTTTGTATAATCCAAAAAAATCATCCAAAATGTCCGAAAACCCCCACAAAATATCTGAAACCAATACAGTCAGTAGAAATTTCTCTGTACCAGTCCAGCTGACTGATAGGTCAGCTTATGACGGTGCTTTCACCTCTATGAAGGAGCGCTTTGCTGCTGAGATGAGGAGGATGGATGAGGAGATGTCTAAGTTCAGGTACTTAGCTCATCATCATCAACCGATTTACGGGAGGTCTAAACTAGTTTCTGTGTATTTTTCCGTCAAAGAAAACCACGGGATGATTAATTGTCTGCTATTCTATTAATCACTCGAAGAAAAAGATGTGTTGGACGCTGAAGCTACTTGAAATAGGCCTCTCCCATAAATTATTTTTAGTTTTAAATTCCATTTCTTTTTAACCTCAGTACCAATCTACTCCGCCTCTACGGGCAGACCACGACAGTCCACGCCGGCATGACGTCAGCGAACAATGATAATCCAGCGACAAGTTGGGACGTCATCACCAAGTCCCCGCTTGTGGAGGGGGAGGGTGAAGATAAGGTCCTCAAACTGCAGTTCGATGTCAGGGAATATGATCCTAATGAGGTTAGTTGATACTGGTTATTTTGCCTTGGATCCTTGGATCTGTAGCCAGCTTAGTGAAAAGATCATGTAAATAAGTCACATATTAGTAGAGGTCCACAGAATTCTATGAGTCGTGTGGGTATCAGTAACAACTAGGTTCTAGAAGATACCTTCGTACTAAGACCTGGAACAGCCATCGAACCTTGCATCATCACGTCACGATCGTCAGTAAGAGTAAGTGTTAAGCTCTGATGACGAAGCTCGTTGGCCACCTTTACGGGGCTGCCAGGATAAAGATAAATAAATACATTATGATCCCAGCCTTCAAATGGGTCATAGATACCGCAGATTTCCACTTTCCGCAATCCTAGCATTTCCAAAGACCATATGGATCCTGCCTTACCTTTACTTCATTCACTCTTATGACATTTTTTATGCTACCCTGTCATTTTCCCCTGATAAAACTTTAAAAAAAAATCCAGGTTTCAGTCAAAATTTTAAACAACATGCTCATCGTCTCAGCAGCCCGTCAAGAGAAATTAGACGCGAATACAGTCTACAGTGAGTTCAATCGTGAGGTCCTTCTCCCGCTCGGCACTGACCCAGAGTCAGTGGAATCCTCGCTGTCAAAAGACGGGGTTCTTACAGTACGAGCGCCGTTGCACTTGGGAGGTGAGGCTGAGACTTTAAATCTGGGCGAAGATGAAGAATAACATGAAGAGGAAGGCTCTGAAGAGTATAGATGTTGTGTCAAACGATGGGATACTGACAGGGGAGCAGCGCCATGGAAATGCAAAATGTGGAGAGTGATTTCAATCTGAGCGAAGATGAGGAATAAAAGATTACAGGAAAGTTCATGAAGATAAAAACCGCTGTGGTGTTATGCTTATAACTAACCACGTTGAACTAATAAAATTCTTGAATTCTTTTTTAATCTGAATAAAGGGATTTTCAGCGAGCTATATTTTGGTTTGCATTTCAAGTCTCCTAAATATTTTATCTTTTAGCGACGCAAGAAAAATCAGTTAGGTACTACAGAATCGTTGGTCATGTGGATATCGTAAATGTTTAACAAATGTATTGAAAATATTTTTCAGACAGCCGCAGCTGTTTTGGTATCCGCTCGTGCTGAAATTACAACAAAGGAACTGAAAGAATTATTTATATCAAACAGACGAGCGTCCCTGAAAATCATGATCATCCTAGTAGAAGTCTGTTAATGGATTTATGTCTCTTCCATGTATTTCTAGAACTCTTCTTAGCCTTCAACGTTCCGCGATCCATACCTCATCATCATCTTATACCGCGTGCAGACTATGCCCATGCCACTGCCGGAATGTATGGCGGCATCAATGCCGCGGACTTATTGGCACAGCAACATCGCCTTTATTCTCACTAAGCGGCATTCATGCCGGCAGTGGCATGGGCATAGTGTGCACGCGGTATTAGCCTGTAGAAGTCCACTACTGGACATAGGCCTCCTCTATAGTATTTCAGAAAGAGCGGTTTTCAGGCCTTCTTTTTCCATTGGCTTAGTCTCAGCCCCGCATTACAGCCTGCGTCGACTGCTAAAGCCAAGACAGACCCGGAAAGCGCTCAGATTTAAATGTCAGTAACGGTCACCCATCCAGATAGTGACTGTGTGAAACGTCGCTTCATTTAGATAATGAAGACTGACTAGGCAAGCTACACCACGAGCGCTATGACCTAAAAAGCTCATACAAAATGCTATATTATGTGATATATTCCAGAAATACCCACTGAAAAATCGCCACCTGTGGGGAGTTCTTGAAATAACTGAAATCCCCATGGTAGGGATTTGTGGAATATATTATTATGTCAGTACAGTACAATTAGCAGCAAAAGTTATAGTCAGCAGGCAAGTACCTATCTCTTTATCAGTTTTTTATCTTACCCAAATAACCATAGCAACATGACGAATGCAAGTGTCCGCGCCCCTGGAAGGGTTCTCGCCGGAAATGAGGTTTTTATCCCTCCCCTCCCCGGAAGTCAGAAATCGATGTGACCCGAACGCTGCGTCAGAAAGGTAGGATGAAGTAACAGTTATTTTTTGTGATAGAACTTATCACGTTTGTCTATATATCTGTTTGTTTATTTGCGGATTACCCAATTTTAACGAAACTTTTAGCGTTCGGAAGCCTTGTTTCCGGATTTAAACATTTTAAACACAGGCTATATTTTATTAAAATCAAAGACGTACATTCTTAGATATAGCTTGAACTCTCTAAACCAAAAGCAGCCATTTGCGACGAGGTTCATCGTATGCTGGTGACAGATATTTTGGTGGAAAGTTTCGCACGCGTACGAAGTCGCTGGTATACAATACATCTATGACCATACTTATTTCTGCTGCTAAAGTTCAAGCAGTTAATCCGGACTCAAGCATAGTTTTTTACTCAAATATATCATTGAGTAATGATTTCTTTAACAGCATATTATTGACCTCAGGCCAAATTATATCATGTCAATCAAAACACTATCAATTTGCAACACTACCACAATTAATAGTCATGCAACATTGACTCTGCGCAGCCCAAGGGTGTTCCTGACTTTTCCATGCAATTTGGCACGGGGGGAGTTATCAATGCTAACAAAGGAGAAATCAAACATACGGTAACCACCCTATCTGATTTATCATGGCGCTGTGCTCTGTGTGGTGTGGGTGGGGTACAGTGAGTGGCTTTTGATATTGCACGTTACAAGAGTGGGTGACTGAGGCTGCATTTTTGCATTGTTTGTGGTGTTACACTCGTTCGTGGTCACATTCAATTTTAATTTAGTATTTGCATGCCATGGGTAAGATTGTACTGGGACTATTGCTACCTATATTATTATCAGCACCATTGTAACACCTTCATGCTAGCAAATTAATGATTATGACTAGGTATGTTTTTGGGTTTGGAAGCATCAGCATCTTATCATAATGAAGTCCATGGTGGTATAATTAGGTCTTTATAGATTTCCAGGACTTTTCTTCCTCCAATTCGATACGATTAGTTGTGACGTGTTATAATTTCGCAAACGCTGCCCTAATTTTCCTAAGGCTTAGGGCGATTTGGGCAGCGTTTGCGGTATATTAGGACTCTATTTTTCTATTTCTCTTAAATAGAGCTTTATTTTCCCAAATATACCGCAGCTTCAGCCGCGATCTGTGTACAGGTGAGAGGTAAAAATCAAAAGCTGTCAGATATCAGACTGTTATATTGATGGGGATAAAAAGCTGACTCATAGCTCATAGTTTAGACACAGTATTTTATTGTGAGTACCTACTTTTTCGTAAGTGTTTCGTAAGTTTTAAGCATCAACTGAATTATAAGCTCTATGATTTCATAAGAAATTACTTCTACTGACATCATTTGCTACTCCCGTATGGTTCGTAAGTTAATACAATCATAACTACTTTTTTTATATTCCTGGAGGTTCTAGTTCTAGTTCTATACCTACTAGCTCTAGTTAGTAAAAATGGGATTATACAATTAATTTTATTTTACAATATTATCTAAAAAATTTAATAGAGATTTACTTACTAGGTGTCAATCAATTACCTAGGTACATTATGCGTAAAGTACTGTTGAAAGTTAATTAATCTAACCTATGTAAATACCTGCATAGAGAAAAAAAACAGTTTCGGGAACGAGGAATATTTTTCTCTGAAAACACAAAGTCTAAAGTAGATTACTTTCTGAATATCAAGTGAAAAGAAAACCGTCTACCAATTCACCCGAAAACCGTAAGAGCCCTTATTCATAACAACCTGCTATTTATCAAGACTTTATAGCATTCCTAGTATTAAATTTTGCTCTAGTTACCTATATAGAAGTGCCGGTGGTTCCTTTTGGTAAAATCTAACCAATCAAATAGGATAAACAATAGAGGGCACGGTGGCTATTTAAATGGGTGACCGCTTTTTACATAAGTGTTGTGGAACTAAATAAATTGTTATTTTAATAGAATTTAAATAGGTTAAATTCTTGACGCAGTAAGAACAGTCTTCTGAGAATGTTTTCCGGTAGCTATCAATGCCTCGTCTCAAAAACCCACCCTGGAACACCTATCTAGAAGCACGCCTAACGTACTGGACCAATCTAGAATCTAAATGCGGAAACGGGAGTCCAATCAATACCAATACCTATCTAGAAGGTAAAAGAAAAGAATTCGATATATTCGATATAATTCGATATTATAGGTTTATACACCTCTTGCGAACACGGTGGATGAACTTTCCTCAAAAATTCTCAGTAGTTCGGTTGTTCTCGATAGCACAAAGGCCCGCGTTGGTTCTGAGAAGCGGTTGCCATGGCAACGCGCCGCATCAACACCGCACACAGGCGCACGTGAATACCTAGGTGACCTGCTTAAGATGGTGGTGTACCAGGTGCAGATTTCAAATAAAAAAAACACGCTTTAAACCTTAAAATTCATGATAAAAATCTAAATTCGACTTGGCGCACTTGGTTACTATAATCTTCTAAAAAAAACTAGATCTTTATAAATGCCGAGGCGGAGTTGATGCAAGAAAAAAAAACATAAATGTAACACCTCGTGAAATTATATTCTCTACAGTAAAAACATTATAAAAATCGGATCAGCTGTTCAAGAGTGCTAGAGTAATTGACAACCCACTTCAGTTAAAATGTGTTTTTAAACACTAATTAACACCACAGGTAAAAATAATGAGCGTGAATAAGACAACACACAAGATAAAAATGCTAAAATACCGGATATGCAATTGGTGGTATTAATATAATTAATAATTTGCATTCGACCTTTTCCAATGACATTTTAGACTCGAAATACAGCTAAGTATTTCAAAAACTATCTTTAAAGACATTTTATAGGCTCGTTCGTATTCACAACACTCAAGAAGACCCGATTCTAAGCTCAAGCACGCACTTTTAACAGTTTATTTTACTAAAAAGTATACTTATCATCATCAATATATTATATAAAACTCTTGAAGCTGACGTAGAATCAACGGACAGCCTAAACTATAAGTCCTAGAGGTATGAAATTTGGAGGGTAGTATCCTTATATAGTGTAGGGGTGCACTAGGAAAGGAATTTTGAAAAGTCACACTCTAACGCGAGCAACGCCGCCGGAGACGGCTAGTTAATAAATAAAATCTATGTTCAAAACGTCCACGACCTTATACATTCTTGTTACACCAACGATTTTGTTGAGATTTTGACAGATAGACTTATACATAACTTTTATAACACATTTGCTCGTAAAGGGTTTCTTATTTCACCAATTTCAGTATCGTAATGTATGTCATTACGCACTCGTGCGTTATGGTAATGTAAAACGTACGGTTTATCAAGATGCTCCCACTAAAACGAACGGGGGGGGGCGGGGGGTGGCGCAGGCGGGGGGCTGTAATTTTCAACAATATTACTTACATCCCAATAGCAATCGTACCGTGCCGTCCGTCGTCGTCGTACCTACCTAATGGATTACTAGATTATATTAAGAGAATTTTTCCTCTATTTCTAAACTAGCGACCCGCCCGGCTTCGCACGGGTGCAATGCAGTGATGATGATGATGTATTATACATATAAACCTTCCTCTTGAATAACTCTATCTATTAAAAAAAAACTGCATCAAAATCCGTTGCGTAGTTTTAAAGATCTAAGCATACATACATACAGACATTAGGACAGACTTTGCTTTATACTATGTAGTGATATGGATCCAGTTTGTCATAGATTTTGATCGTAACCATTTATCCAATATTTTAATGCTTTTCGAACAAATTCTTTTATATTTTTCAGCCATCTCTCTGTGTCCCTCAGTCTTCAGTTTCAGTAGTGTGCGTTTCCAGCTCTGTTTATCTGCTGGGCCACGTCATCACCGTCACCATGTCGATGTCACCAACAGCAGCAACTATTCATTAGCTATACACGACCTGAGCTATTAGATACCTATAATAAAAGCTATAGAAACAACAGCCGCCTTATTTTCTCACGGGGTGGTTGCAAATTGCTGTTCGATTATCCTTCCTACTATGATTATAAACGCGAAACTTTGTAAGAATGTTTGCCACTCTTTCACGTAAAAATTACTGATCCGATTTGGATGAAACTTGGAATATATTATATTGGCCGTAACCTGGATTAATACAGGCTACTTTTTATTCTAGAAATTCAATGGGATCCAACGGGACGTGAGCGGAAGCAACTAAAAAACAAAAAAAAAATGTAGACCTTGAAAAATTTTGATTTTGACTGCGTCTAAGAAAAGTTATATTCTAGGATCCTACAACTTTATTTGGATTTTTAACTATACTTTAAAAAAAGTGTTTTTTGGCAGGGTTCAAGATTTAGTTACATTTATAAGTATTTATGACAAAAAGTAAGGTTAGTTTAAATTTTATAAAATAATTATCAATCTAATAATCATCCAAGCAGGTGGTTATAGCATTAAAATTATTATGATAGTTTATATTTATTACTTTTCCTATAAATTTGATCTACTGCCGAGTCACGTACAATAGTCACGATATAGTGGTAAAAATATACATTTGCAATTTATATTCTGGATGAGGTGTCCTTTCTCTACGAAGAGCGTTCTCATTTTGATATTGAATCGAATTATGATTTTGAAATCTTATTGGAACGGTAATTTGTTTTTGGTATTATACAACGTGTTAACAAAAGGCTAGGTAATAATAATAATAATAATAAAGCCCTTTTTTTTTCTTTTTTTTTACAGTAGGTACATATGAATCTTATTATCTAATACTTAATCTATTACAAAAAATAAAATAAAGAATGAACTATACCTACTTAAGAATGATTCTATTTGTGTTTTTTTTAAGGGCTAGGTTTTTTATAATTTATAATTTTTTAAAGTCAATTATCTTCTAAATATATAAAATTCTGTTGAGGCTAATTGACAATCAAAGCACAGCCTAAACTGTAAGTCCTAGAGGTATGAAAGGATCAAGATTGTGTATGCTGCTGCCACGCGAGCAAAGCCGCGGTGGACAATAGACAACGGCTAGTGGTCAATATAAGTCACTAACTGGGCCTAGAGGGGCAATCGTTGTCTCATAAAAACCTGCAAGGCCTGGCAGGTTTCCTGAACTATTTTCATACTAAATCATAGGTATTCTGTGACTAAATAGTGACATTAGCGCGTTTCCTGGGGCCTTATTCACTATGACCAATACAAGCGCGTTACGCAGCACGACAAGACAGCGGCGCGAAATCGCCCTATGCCTGTGCCGTATTTTCTATGCCATAAATGTAATTCCTTACGGTGACGTCATACGGTTACGGCAAGGAATCTCCTAAGTCATACAGAATAATGCCCCAGCGCGTTTTTGCCGTCAAAGGCTTCTTGTTTTCGTATATCTGTGGCCACGTCGCTTGACATTGTGCTGGGCAGCGAAAGCAGTTCAGAGCTAACGATACGGGGGCAGTGCTGATGGTCCGAGCTGAAAACATTCTTTCTATAAAAGAATTTATCTAGAAGTACTTAATTTACTGCAAACCCGCAATTAAACCATTGAAAGGTATTGAAATAAAATATCATGAACACGTTAACCTTTGCAAGTCGTCTAGAATCACTTTAAAGATGGCCATAAAACTTATCCGCAAGATTACAATTTCTAATTATATCACCGACATTACTAATATCAAAACTAAGTAGGTAGGTATGTTTGTTTGTAACTATCACTATCACACAACCCCGTAACGGTGACTAAAAGTCAAAAATTAAAAAAAAAAAAAATACTGTGAGAATTATAATTTATTATTTTTATAGGGAAATTATTTATTTATATTTTTACTTTGGCGTTGAATAAGTGTTACAAAAAGAACCATCTAGGTACTTACCTACTACATTTTTTTAAGCTCATTAATTTAGTACTGAATATCTTCATGGGATAAATAAGACTCCGTTTTGACAATCTATAGAAGTTCTAAATTTAAAAGTCCCAGTGAAAATATTCACCTGCGTTAGCAAAAAATATATCAAGCATCACGCGAATGAAGCCGTGGATAAAACCGAGTGTAAAACAAATAGAATAGTAATAAGAAAGTGACCTCTCGATAAAAATATCCTCGTTAATCGTGAGAGCCGTTCCCTGAGGACGCCATTTTTCGTCAAAGTTGACGTGCGCCTACGCACCTGCTGACATAGAGCTTTGAATATCTAGATCAACCATTATTCCAACGTTCTTATAATATAAAGTATAACAAAATTCGTATTCTTCGTAGACACGTTTTTGATTAGATAATCAGAATTTATTGGTAATAAAGAAATACATGCCAGTAATTACCCTAATGATGACCCATTATTGTATGATAAAGCATCACTCTATGGGTTACAAGCGAGTGCAGATAAGATCAAGGTGCGAGTGGAAAAAAATCATCAATTCCATAGAAAGTCCAATTCCTACTTCCAAAATGCAGCAAATAGTAGTTTTTTTTTGCATCTCACCTCGCTGGTTCTGTAAGAAAAGTTTTGTCCCTTGAAGTTTTCGGGAGTAGTTACACCCTGCATAAAAACAATAGTACATTGTTCACCGAGAGGAGAAAGTGACCGACTACCGTCGATAGGCGAGGGCTTTAAAACACCCGAGATCGGGAATCGCACTTTCTCTCGCGTGATACATAGTGCTTTATACTACACCTACGAGGAAAATAAAAAACTAAAACTGAATCCTCAAACAACACACAAATTGAAAATGGCGCCAATGACGTCTGCAATTTTCACATGTTCTTTTTTCAAATTGTTTATCCTGCCGCCGCAGGGTCGCACTGCCATCCCGATACCATCCAACACACAGCTAGTGGCCAGTGTCATTTTGCAAACTTGGAGATAAAAACTCACTGTAAAAACTTTTTGGCTTTTGATATTTAGGTTACCAGCGCATAGTCTTACCCAAAATTAAAAAAGAAAATCCACGTAAGAAATGGATTTTCATACACTTTTCTCTCCCGCTCAGATGCGTTTTCTCCCCGCATATTTGTTCAATATGCAATGACGTACTTTCTAGCGTAAATTTGATAAAGTATCAAGGTACTTTCCAAGCAGGTGTAGTATAAAAATATAAGATAAGATGAATCTTTATTTGTCTCCAACATGCAGGTCATTGCAGCAGGTACAGTACAGTACAGTATAATAATATATAGTAGGTATCTTTTTTTTTATTTTTTTTTATTTTATGCCTTAGCTGGCAGATGAGCAGGCAGGCCACCTGATGGAAAGTGGTCACCGCCGCCCATGGACACCTGCAACACCAGAGGTTTTTGGATGGGAAGTTCTAGTAGTGTCAAAGCTCTCGCCACAGTCGGCTGCGCACGCGTCGAAACATCCCTTTCTTCCGAGACAGTTGTAAAGGAGTCGGGTCCAACCGTTAAAACATACAATTCTTTATTTCAATTACTGGGTTAGGCTCATAATCCCCTTTGAGTCGTCCCCTTCAAGGGGATTATGAGGTTTTTTGGCTCATAATCCCCTTGATTTCAAAATTTTAAAATCAAGGGGATTTTCTATAGGTACTTACCAAAAATGTACATTGGTTACATTTTCACACAGTTTTACGTGGTTTTATCATAACTTCGAGACTAATGGCCGAATTCGCCACTTAAATTATTGCCATCTTTTACAAATGAGTAATGTCAAACAGACGCAGAGCAATTTTAAGTGGTGCTTAAATTTTAGTGACGTTTCAGTATCTCGGTCTAATGTACCAGTCTCAAAATGTACACTACTTTTTCAGACTATTTTGAGACTGGTATACATTTGATACTCCGTATATAGTTGTTATTGTTACGCAATGTAGCTCTACTTTACTTTTGATGTGTAACTCGGCTCTTAGATCACACAAGTGGACGTGCTCTGTGAAATAACAGTAAAGGTGGGTCGATCCACAGTAAGTGCTCCGTACCTAAGAGTCCGATAACGCTGTCAGCAATCGTCAGATGATTACAACAGCATTTTAGACCGTTAGAAAAAAAAAACACAGTAAGTGGACTAGAGTCCTTTTCATGACAGAAGTCCGGAAATTTCCGGAACTAAACTTTAAAACTAAATTTTAAATTAGTTGTCAGGTGCTGTTAATGTGTTCGGATGCTAGTGCGTTTTTATTTGGTTTCTGTGATCAAAGTCTTGTTTTCAATGCCTAAAGTTGTTAAAAGTGCTGCCCGAGAAATAATACTTAAGGTCGACTACAGCGCCGCGTCTGCGGGACTTCTTTCATGGAAAGGACTCTAAGGACTACCTGTCCACTCTAGCTGCAGCAAGAACATAATCCATTCCTTTGAATGATGTCTGGGAGGAATAGCTGTCTGTTTTATGTCATAGACTATTATGTCTCCTGTATGTTTCGTTTTTAGTTGTGGTGGGCAATTTAAAAAAAAAGTATTTTCTATCTCCTCTACAGAAAGTATATTCAAAAACTTTCACCTGTTGTGTGTGTAAAATTACCTTATAAGTAATACTTCATTATAAAATAAAGTATTTATGTATGATAAACAGCTATAAAATTCATTGTCAAGTTTAAAATTAATATAAGATTAAGATCGCGTTACTTCGCGTGACAAACGAACACGTACTTATAAATTAAAGTATTTAAAAAGTAGTTACAGGCCATTTACCTAATAAAATAACTATGGTACAAGAGGCAAAACTATTTTTATCACCATTAGTACAATTATTATTAAAAATTTAATAGATATGCTTTTTGTTTATGATTTGATTCACAGTGCACTTTTTTTTCCCATCCGGCCCACCAGTGGGCAGGCCGGATGGCCGACTTTACCCACTGCTGGGCATAGGCCTCCCCAAGTTTGTGCCATCCACTGCTGTCCTGAGCTAGTCTCTCCCATTTACTGCCTGCGATTTTGACTATGTCGTCTACCCATCTCGTCTAATTAGTCAATCTTCACCGATTATTTATCCATGTTAAACGACGTTTATAGAAACAATACTAATTTTTAATTTTATTTTTAAAAGAATCTAACCCAACACAGGTTTACACAACACAAATCGACGTACATTTAAAAGGAAATAAAACAAGGTACTCCCATAATTACAGGCTATCACAGCATGCATATAAGAACAAGCAACTTATACAATAACATAAAGTAGGAAGAATAACAAAGTATATATAACAATACCATGTAGTAGGTACTAATATGAATAGTGAAGAAATCAATAAGAATAAAAAAAGTTTACGTCTTGACTCGCCATTGTCTCGGCTTGCGATTTAAAAATAAAATCACGTTTCAAATTCAAAGTTCCAAAGCTTTCGGATGAAAATTATCACTGTTGCGTCTTCAAGCGAGACGATCCTGCGGACATAGACAAGAAAGGAAATAGTAAAAGCTGCTGTGTTCGAGAGGGATGGGAGATACGCATCTCGGCGGGATGCCAGATCGGCAACGCCGCGTCCACCAATGGACGGACGTTTATCTTGGCTTTTGTTTTTGTTTTTATTTTCTTTTTTATTTTGTTTTCGGTGTTAGCTAAGTGTAGAGTGGACCTTTTAATATTTATTTTTGGGAAAAAATCACAGAATATAGGTAAGTATTGTAGGTTAGGTACAAACTTACAAAATGAAAGGTAAAAAGTAAAATAGTGTAAAAATAATATAAGAATAAAAAATTACACAAGTCATTTATCATAACCTAAACAAAATGGATTGTCCAAAAAACTGAGATATTATAACAAAGAAAACGTTTCACGCAATGATAAAGCCTAAAATAATAGTGACGGGAAGCGTAACTTAATAACTTAGAACAGATTTTTTTAACATAGTCAACAGTCGTCTACCTATAGGTACTGATTGTGAATTCACCTCTACGATCTGGACTTTTTTATTTGCTTTAGCTACTATCTGCGATATATTTACTCGATAGAGAGGGGATTTTGAGACTGAAGAATCTCAAAAACCCCTTGATTTTAAAATTTAGAAATCAAGCGGATATGAGACAAAAACTCTCATAATCCCATTGAAGAGTACAGCTCAAAGAGGATTATGAGACTAACCCACTAAAGGGACTAAAAACTACCACACTCATAACTATAATAAGTGTTTTTATGTTACTAAAACCAAACTGGACCGAGTTGTCTGAATAAATAATAAAAATAAATAACAAAATCAAAATATCTCATGACTTACCTGAGTGGTTCAAAGAAATAAACACTTTATAGACGTTAAAAAAAACATTAAACAAATACTTACATTGAATATATAGAATTTAAAACATTCAAACAAGACCAAGACTGACGCCAAGTCCATCCCTAGTCTGAAAAGTGCGTGACAAAAGAACTCAGGGGATAATATGGTAGACACAACATATTTCACTTCTACAAGTACGTACTGCTGGCGTAAAATAATAAACTTAATTAAAATGTGGGTTAATTGTCTGCATAATGCGGAGTAAAAATGTTTATGTGGCAAATGTTTAGAATTCCTTAGAATCGTGGTGGAACGATAGACTGTCTTTTAACTAGTTTTTTTTTTGTAACGGTTACAGGATTTTAAAATAATGTTTCTTTGTTTAATGCAGATTAATCATACAATATACTTAACATACGGTAAAACGGATTCTCAGACAAACCGATTTGAAGGTTTAAAAAAAATCACTAGAGCTATTATATATAATAAATACTCTTTATGCTAAGAAATTTACTTATCATTTGGGCAATGTTTTCAGAACACCTATTTTATACTATAAGTAAATCTTAACTTACAAAAAAGCTTATTAGTTGTCCTGAAAACAGAGCACTTAAATTAATAATTAATTAATAATTCAGGTACAAGTATTTTTTCTACAATCTTTTTGCAATATAATCTACATATAACAACTATGTAGTTGGTGCCCGCGACTTCGTCCGCGTGGAATAGTATCTTTGAGTAGCATAGCTTTTACAAACCTTGATTTTATATCGAATCAATAGCTTAAAAATAAGTTTCACGCTTCTAGCTCTAAAAATGACGACACTTACATACAACTTTCATCCCCCCCTTTAAACCTTTCCAACCATTTTTTCGCATTAAAAAGTAGCCTATGTCCTTTCTCGGGCTCTACACTATCTGTGTACCAAATTTCATTCAAATCGGTTCAGTAGTTTTGACGTGAAAGCGAGACAGACAGAGTTACTTTCACATTTATAATATTAGTAAGGATTGAGTGTTATACATTTATTATATTAAGTAGGTCTAATATTTTAAAACCCTGTAGTTCGTGTAGGTACCTAGGTATTACCTTTGTACAGAAGTCATGTATCGTTATGTCACTATTACATTGTAAGTACAAAACCCTTCAATTACTTGAGCGACTCGCACTTGTCCAGTGTTTCCAACACCACGCGATGTTTGAATAATGCATACGCCGGGATGATTGCGTGTGAAATCGAAAACATATCATTATTGCGAGCTTTTCAAGAAAAACTTGTAGAAATATGATTTGCATCTTACGACTTCTCAATGTTTACACCATCGATATTGAAGGTAAAAGTACACAGCTTAGAAATCATTGCAAGATTTCCTGCCGAGAAGATACGATACGAGAAAAAGCCGCAAACTCATAAATGAATATGCCACCTTTTTAACCGACTTCAAAAAAGTAGAATGTTCTCAATTGGTTTTTTGTTTGGTACCTCATAACTCCGTCATTTAAGAACCGATTTGAAATAATCTTTTTTATCCGAAAGGGTATGTATACTTCCAGATTGGTCCCCTATCACCTCAAGTAGGTGGAATCACTCAGAATATTGATTATCTGTGGCAGACGGTCGAAACTATAAAACTAGACTCGTGCTTTCGAAAAACGAACAATGTATGAAAATCACGTTTCATACAAAACGAGATTTTCTGTGTGTAATTTTGGTAGAATGGGAGTCCCGCTTCTTCTGACGTAGGAACTACGTATTACATATTCTTTGATCTGTGGATGAAATATGCGTGTGTGGGCAAATACCTCTGTCTACAAAGTGAGATGACCGGTCATGCTTGGCTGCTTCGAGGGTCCAACGGTTCCGCAGCCTTCTATCAGTGCCACATAACTATAAACACGGTTATAAGGTATCTAGAGGTCAGACGGCCGCGACAGAGTCGTGGTAGAAATGAGTACGATGGAAAAAAGCGTATATAATTTCTTTTTATTATCATTTAAATTAGAAACACGTTATCGTAGCGATTAAAGTATTACTATTTATTTTCTTAACATTAAAAATAAAACATTTGTTTAATATTTACATAAATAAAATTTCTTCTTCTTCTAAACTATAAGTTCTAGACGTATTAAATTTGGATGGTAGTATCCTTATATAGTGTAGGGGTGCACTAAAAAAAGAATTTTGAATAGTCGCAGCCTAAAAGGTCTAAAATTAGGATCAAAGATTTTAACCAAATAATTCGTATGTTGCTACCGAGCAAAGCCGTGGGCGATAGCTATTAATTTATAAAATATTTAATGTAAAAGAAAATACAGTACCTACCTAAGTATATATTATTTACAAAATACCTACATTTCTCATCCGCAGGACAAGGGCGCCCATGTCCCATTTTTATTCGTCTTTATTAATAGAATATTTATAAGTAATGTATTAGGCAATTATTAATAACCTACCTACTTATTAGTTCATTTAAAATATGTAAATCAATTGTTAAGTAATTCAGCTTGACCGCATAGTGATAGGGAAAAATTCAGGGTTTTCTGATGTTCTAAGAATTTATGGGATTTTACATTTATATAGGTACTTATGAATAATATTTAATAAATTCCCTCATAGAATAATGTTACATTCTAAAATTTTATACGACTTAGAATGTAGGTAAC
Source organism: Eulithis testata (assembly GCA_947507515.1). Taxonomy (NCBI): domain Eukaryota; kingdom Metazoa; phylum Arthropoda; class Insecta; order Lepidoptera; family Geometridae; genus Eulithis; species Eulithis testata. The sequence continues at coordinate 4,172,556 of OX382218.1, read as the reverse complement.
ATTTTAAGATGATCGCCTCCTCCATCTCTTGCCAGCCTCTCTTCTTCTTCTCTTCAATAATGGCCTCTGCCTGTCATTTCGACAGGCAATTTTGCCAATGTCAAGTGATTTAGTTGTAATTAGTTGTAATAATATAAGTCAAGTCAAGTCATTCGTCAAGTCGGCTGTCGTTTGTTGTGAATAGAAAATGGTGGATTTTCTCTTCAAAACCTAACACGAATTTTCACATTCAGAAAAACCACTTTACACACATTTATTCCAATGGCTCACACTTTATGTTACGACCTAAGTATTATAAGTTAAAATTCCACCAAAATTAAACAACAATACTCACAATAACAAGAAAAACTATTAAAATAAAAGTGCTATGTGTCGTTTCAAAAAATTTCAAAACTCGTGTCCTGCCAGCCTCTCTATATATGCACGTTATATACTAGACATTCTAAAATCGCTTGACTTGATCGCCGACTTGCCGAATGACTTGACTTGACTGATAATATTTCAATTATTTCACTTGACACTGGCAAAACTGTCTGTCGAACAAACAGAAAGACGCCATTAATAAAAGAAGAAGAAGAGTTTTCTAATATCTAGTGATTTTACAATATAAACTTATACCTACCGTAACCTACAGTCTATGGATCATTCTCATTCGTATCTATACCAATACTACTAGTATAGTATTATATAATCTGTGCCAATACCTACCTACTTACAAGGTAAGTATTAACTATTATGATAATCAACTCTTATGCAAGAAAAATAGCTCAAGTTCGCTCAAGTTCCTTTAGTAATTTTAATTACACGTATCCAATTACGGTTATCTCGCTTAGTCATAAGATCGTAAGACATCAGTGACATGATTTTTTAATAGACAGGTTTTACGCCTCCATAGTTGTACTTACCAAAAAATGGCGCAAATATTATGGCACTGCGTTGCGTTGGATTCGTCTATTGCGTGGGTGGTTACTTTATTAAACAAAAAACTGATAAAAATGAAAATGAGAAATGAAAACTATAGAAAAAAACTTAACCTTTTAATACTTATAGAAAAAAAAAATACGTCAACTTTGTTCATAAAAAACGGCAATATCATAGGTATTATTATTTTTACAGTCATGATAATATTTAACAAATATAAGACAGTAAGCGAAAAAAAAGAAATTACTAGCCATCATACGCCACAACTATTGCTAGAAAGAGATCGATACACAGTCTGACAGCTGTTAATAACGAAGTGCAGACGGCCAGACGTTGCTTGGTGTGCTAAAAGTCAGGCAATTACCTTTTTTTCGGACGAGCTAGAATGCTGTTGCAGTAATCATTTGCCGATTGCTACGTCACCGGACTATAATAATAATAAAACCTTTGTTATTTCCTTAAATTAGTGATATTTTTTTTTTAAATATTTTAAAAAAATTATCACTAATTATTAAACATCCAATAGATCAATTAAAACATTAATTATTAAAGTAGTAGTTCGCCCCGAACTGAGATCTCGTGATGGTCGGAGGTTAATAAAACACAAACAATTTTTATTGACCAATGGTTTCAATAAACTTTGCAAATCGCATCGAAATCGCCGTCTATCTAAGTACCAGTCTTACTTGAACTACAAAATCATTCAAACTCCAAGAAATGGTAGCTCACGTTATACCGGGTTTTACAATTTTATAATTTTTACAACAACTCAAAAACTATTAGACCTAGGATCAAAACAAAAAGTTTTGGAATGTCTAAATAAAACTCAATCATATGACACCCCACTTGATATTTTTGTACTACTTTTTTTTTAATCCCTTTGGACCCTCATAACTTCACGACCCCTTGACCGATTTACTTCATTTAACAAACCAGTAAAACATAAGAGTACTATCCGTCTAACTACCAAATTCTGCGAAGATCGGATAAGCGGTTCAAAAGATCTCGAAGAACTAATATACAAACATACAAACATACAAAGCATTTTTGTCCAAATTGTCACTAAGATCTCGTTCGCTTCGCTCACTCGATCAATAAAATAATTAAAATACATGCAGAAATAAAAATTAAAAATAAAATGAAAATATGTCGTACACTTTTGTCTTAACTTAACTTTAGGTTATTAATGTAAGTATATTATATTAATTCTTGGTTTGGGGACCGGACCTGACTACATTGAGCAATTACCTTACTTTTGCTTGCCATTTGTAAGCCACAGGTCGCATCTACACTATAAATATCTTAAGACATTGCAAGATGCAGTATCTTAGCTACTGGATCGGTTTGCATAAGCTTAGAGCGCCTCTATCTAGAGGCACTGGACCGAACAATTTATTCATTGCTCTATGCCTCTCTGGGTTGTTTATCGTACATCTCCACAAATGCCGGAGAAAATGGCTCCAGGCGTCCTTTCAGCACACTGGTCTCAAGCCTGACCGAATGTCGCAGATAAAAATAGTCCAATAAGATTGCACAGAGATGGGCACTACCCTAGTAAATTGTTATCCCAAGAATACCCAAAGGTTAGCTGGTAGAGATTGCTATTTTAGCATTAGTTCGCTTGTACTTTTAATTTGGACCAGTTGAGCTGTCTATAAATCGTTTACAACGGTTTGTAGATAGCTCAACTGTTTCATGTGTATTTTGTAAATATTGTGAATATTTTAAATACTGTATTTGTTGTAATTTGCTTTGTGAATCAATATATATAAAACTCTTTTGAAGCTGACTTAGAATCAACGCACAGCCTAAACTATAAGTCCTAGAGGTATGAAATTTGGAGGGTAGTTAGGAATTATTATAATAAGAAAGGAATTTTAAAAAGTCACACCCTAACGCGAGCAACGCCGCGGGAGACGGCTAGTAAATAATGATGCAATAAATAATTTTCTATCTATCTTTCTAACTATCTAGATGGCGTTTGCTATTTTAAAAACTATTTTATTTGTCTCCGCACATTCCTAACATTGTAAAAAAAAAACTCAAACTCAAACTCAACAAGAACAGCCACAAAATAACCAGTGAGATGAATAAAACTCAGTTCTCACGAATCCTCTTAAGGCTGACCGGGCACCTAAGGTTACTCCTCTTCCCCTTGCCACCCGAAACTACACTCTACATCTTTTGATTAAGGTTATTTTTAGTATGGGAAGGTTCATGGTGGTTAGGTTATTCTGATGGTGTTGCGTAGGTAATTTATTTCATTAGGAGAAGGCAGGATACATGTCCCTCTCTTCACGGGCCAGTGGCTCCAGTCTGAGCATGTTGAGACTGGAGAAAAAACAATGTAGTGTAGGAGTTAGCGGCAGAAACTATACATCAAGTTGTCAAGGTCAAATAAGCTTTATTTTATTACTAGCTTCCGCCTGCGACTTCGTCGCGTCCCGTTTGATCTCGTTGATTTTCCGGGATAAAAAGTAGCCAATGTATTAATTCAAGTCACGGACAATATCTAATCCAAGTTTCATCCAAATCGAATCAGTAGTTTTAGCGAGAAAGAGCAACAAACATCCTTACCAACTAGTTGGATAGGATATTTGAAACATACTGTTTTTTTTTTCGTTTTATTACATTTTTGTATTTGCCTCTCGACAACACTTGGGATTTTGTTAAAGAAGCGTAGGTACATATTGCGCTTTGAAAGTTTGACTAACTTTAGTGAGCCCAGTGGTGGGAACAGCGAGTTTGTCTTTGTTTCTAGTGTTAACATTATGATTACCACTTTTTGTTGAACAGATTGATATTTTTTTGAACATACAATGTTTTCATAGACGTACTGGCAAGGTACTGTCATACTATTTATTTCTTTAGACTGAGAGCATGTACCTACACGTCAAATCTCAATAAGACGCCCATACGACCTACGGTACACAGAAGTGGAGACGTGGATAGAACGGGGTAAAGACTGGCCAATCTAATATTCGTAATAAGTTTTGTCCTGTAATGATGTAGAATAATGAACCGCCAGCTCCCAAACTATAAGGCCCCTACATCTCCGTGCTTATATTATGCGAAACCGCCTTCGTACCATTAAACTCAATGGAAGAAACTCGTCGCTTTATCTTATTTCCGTTGGAATAAATTACTTATTATATCTACCTGCGTTTACGAGCTTGACAATTAATGGTGGGTCAATTGACTTCATCCATACTGCAGATGTAGACTATCTTGTATATTTGTGACATGCATCATGGCTCAGTCGGTAGTAGCCCTGCCTTCCGTGCTGTGGGTCGTGAGTTCGATCACCGCCGAGAACAAACATTTGTGTGTGGCAAACATAGATGTTTGTTCTGTGTCTCGGTTTTACTATGTATGTATTTACAAAAAAAAAGTATAATAAATATTCTATCAGGAATCTATGTAGTTCCCATATTTGCTTAGGGACTAGCGAGCGTTGTGTGATAATGTCCAAGAATATTTATTTATATTCAATTATCTTTATATTAATTTAATGGTTGGAATTGTTTAACTCCATACTGGCTTGGCCCCGATGTAGATTACCAAATAGTATGAACGGCTGCATGCGCTAAGACAATGCCGGTACTGTTGCGAAAACTATACTATACTTACCTATTTATTGCTTTTATGAAAAATTAATATTTTAGCATACTTACTCGAGTCATTATGTCGATCAAACTCAACTTTGATGATAGTGAACTCAACTTTTTCGTAAAGAAAATGTGCAAAGGCCAGCCTTACCATGTGATAATACCATAAGGAAAACTCAGTATTTACAATCAAAATCTGGCGCCAGTCTCACAGGTATTTCCCATGACCGTCGTTTTGCAAACCAGGCGACTCAATCTTTGTAAATAAAATAATAAAACTTTGCTAATATGGTCAGCCATCAAACAATGATACTGAAGCTGAGACAGCATCCTAATATCTTCATTGATATTCAGGAAGCGTGGCGAGATCTCACTACGGCGTATAAAATATCTCTTTATTATAAAAAAAGTTATTTTTTTATTTTTCTTTTTGGCTAGTGCGTTTTAGTTGGTAGACAAAATATTAGGTAGGTCAAACCAAAATATTGGTTTGACATTATAAATAATGCATCTAGCACTTTGCGTGCCTAAAATAAAAAATATGTACTAATAAACTTGTATCAATGTGATATTTTTACTGAACCTTTGCATTGTTATTCTCTCGACCCTGAAGCTCTGCAATTTCACATAATTACATTTAGTAATATTATATCTTCAAAAATGTTGAAATGTGCGAGCGAGAGGGTGGTCTGCCTTTTATATACGCCTTAAGTAGTACAAACTTTCAGATTTTCCTCTTCCACAGTTTACTTTTGGAATTCCATTCGCAAATCAAACCACACAATAAAGACACGAGACAAATCGAGTGCTAAATAATACGATTATTATTCAGCTAGCGCGTGATCTCTCGATACCCAGAATCCGCATACAATGGTCGGAATCATCAGGGTTCTGTGATGGCTGGGTTTGGCGACCAGTTGTTATTGCGAATTGTTTAGCTACATACATCTTATTTATAAAATATAGTCTGGTTATGATAAATCGGGAAAAAGAGCGATATACTTGGCCATATACTTGGGATCCTGTGGATTAAAATATTACCTAAACATTTTATAACATTTGTTGTCATAATTTTTCATTATACTTTGTGTTATTTTGGTATATGTTAAGTAAGTATTCGACGGTTCTATCACAATTTATTATGCAACGGAAATCATAAATACGCATATAAAGTATTTATTGCGAATTAAATATTACATAATCAATATTCAAAAGCAGTTGTGACCAATTTTGAATATCTAATAACTTATAATCACCGCTGATTTTTATAATTACTTATTTTTCTTAAAACTACATTGCAGGAATTACGTAACATTAGTAAATTCAACTATATATTTGAAATATAAAAAAATAAGCCTAGGATCCATACAGTTTTGCCCCATACCCTTTAAACCCAGGTTTGTAATCCAAAATATATTTTTTCTTTTTTTTAACATTGCAGGTGATTGCAGTTCTCAATACCTAGTTGCTGCAGGTCAACAACCAGATCACGAGATCTCCCAGGAGATGCTTGGAACTGCATACTGCATACACAAGCGCTATTTGGCATTCAACGCGCATGTGTTCGGAGATATAGGCTCTGTATCTCCTTTTGCGAGTTATTTACCTCAGCTTTCGCTTCAAGGCTTTACTCGCTTCAATCACAGGACTCATGGAATCACCTACTCTCTGATTGTCTATGTTTTGATACCGCCACAATCTTCAACTTCAACTTGTTGGCTTTTGTAACTTGTTGTTACAATTCTGCCAGTGTCTGTTTTGCCAGAATGTGATAAATGCTAAATTTTATAAGTCTAAGGTTTTGAAGGAAAAATCCACCATTTTGACTTCGAAGCTTCAAAAATCGAAAACTTAAAAAAAAAATACTTGGTATCAATTAATACGTTCCTATTTGGAAAACAATCACAGGTTAACAAAAAAACGTACTGATTTGACCACAAAGTTCGTAGATGAGTAATTCTAGCGAGATTTTCCTTAGAAATAAAAAATCCAAGTACATTCGTGTAGCAAAGTGCAATGTTCCTTTATGAATCCGTTTTATGCTTCTCTGAATCTCGTATAATGACATTCGTGATCCTAATCTCCGATCATACATTCATCCCGGTTAAGCTTGGGTTTCCGGAAAAACGCTACCGGTATTTAGCGGTATGATTTAAGATAAAAACTGATTTAAACCTCTAGACCAATTTATAGGACTACTTGTAAAAATCACAAGCTTACACTAATAAAATCTTGTAAGTACAGGTAAGGTCAGAATTTCAGAGAAAAAAAGTTGGGAGTTGTAAGCTGTAAAAGTTGGAAAGCTATGTAAGGCCATTTTACCAAAATTGACACTACATTCTCCAAAAAATAGAAAATGTCTTAGTGGAAGAAAACTTTCGCAACATGTTGAATTTCCACACAACATGGATTTTTTTTCTATTCTCTAGCAACTGTAGAATGTCAACATCTAGAGACATTCTAAAAATTCAGAGTATCTTTTGGCTTTCTTCGGATCGAAGAAATGAGTAACAGAAGAAAAGGCTTGCGCGCGAGCAAACGTACGAATTATTTACAAGCGAAATTATCCTTGAAGTTTAAAAGAAGGCGGGTTTATCTCCTCTTAAAAGGCCGGCAGCGCACTAGCCTCACCTCTGGTGTTGCAGGTGTCCATGGGCGGCGGTGACCACTTTCCATCAGGTGGCCCGCCTACTCGTCTGCCAGCTATGGCATAAAAAAAAAAAGATGGACCGCTATAAAGCGGCGACAGTTTTGTTTAAAACCAGAGTTTTATATTCAAATCACGATGACCACGGGATCTGTTGACACATCGGAATTTGATGCTATCGTAATGCTGCGATAAAGTTGTGTATAGAGATAGCTTTTCATGAAGATTTTGAACTAGGTATCTTTTTGTCTACTTTCCAATACTATACACAAAATGTGAGTTTTCTACTGGGTTCACGTCGCTACTCCCATAGTAGCACATAGAAGGTACATTATTGATATGTTTTCTATCTATTCTCTAGCGATTGTAGTTGTCAACTTGGCTGTGCCTTGGCTCAAAAGGGTAGAGGAGAATGACCCTCCTAGCCACCGAACAGCCACAAGAAAAAGAAGAAGAAGTAGAGACTGACTCTAGCCAATTTCTACACCTTTACTTGACAAAATCGGGCCTAGGATGCGCACGCGAAATGTTTGTCATGTCATGTCGTTCTTTCAAAATTTAAGCATTTTGCACCAGTTTATGAACTTTTGCAGTATGGTAATGCTGTCGACAAAACGCGCCTTCTTATCGTAAACTTTTGACACTTCTTACTCGTCGTACCTCTCTGAGGACGAGATAATAATAGTCATGCAGAAATGTCAAAAGTTGAAGATTCGACTTGCTGACGTTTCGGAGAAAATATTTTGGGACAAATTCTCCCAATTGTCATTTTTGATTTTAATATTTTTGACTTAAAAGGCGCGGTTTCTTGACCACATTACCACAGATAATTCAAAAGTTCAAAAACAGGTGCAAAATGCGTACATTTTGAGAGAAAGACAACAAATATCTCACGTGGGCATCCTAGGCCCGCTGGAAAGGACCATCAGATTCAGATGTTTCTGGTCACGCATCGCGTATGCAAATGAGCAGGCTCCTCTCACGACGATCATTAGCATCCCAGGAGTTGTTCTCATCAGTATGGGTACCGCGGCGAGGTGCAACGCCCTCTGCTTCCGCGCTCATGGATTTTTTCACTTCCTTTCGTCAGATGTGAGTTATTAGGATTTCTTTATCGTTTTTGGCCATGGACTCCGTGCTGAATACTAAAGATGTGTGTTATTGATATACAACTACTGTTGAATTCGCTAGTCCTGTGCCAAGATTTCCAACCCCATCACTAAACCTCTTTCATCTTCTTCTTCTTAAACTTGAAAATTTTAGCATTTAGGGAAACCACTTTACACACGTTTATTCCAATGGCTCACACTTTATGTTACGACCTTAAGTAATTATTGGTTAAAATTCCACCAAAATTAAACAATAATACTCACAATAACACAAGACAAACGATTAACGACAACGACATCACTGAATTTGATATTCTACAAGTGATAATGTCAAAATGTATAGGATAGTCACGTGACTTACAGTTCAGAAACGTCATTTTCATACATTATGATTCGTTTTCTGTTGTTTTTTTTTTAATTGGCGTCGCACTGTTTTTGTGCATTTGCCATTTTGCGTAAAAACAATTAGGGAAACATAACATATATATTAAAAAAAGCGCGGGATCTGACATGCGGGTTAGGAATAAGGATCAGCAGGGTGGTTTTCTGTTCCCTAGCGTTTGTAGCATGTCGTCTTAGCTAGAAGGGTAGTGTTGGCAATGTTGGAAGTGTCAAAGACACACAAAACAAGATTTAGATACAATAAATAGATCGACGGCAAAGTAAGTTATAGCTAACTTAATCTTTGTATAAAATTTGGAAGAAGATTTTATTAATAAGAGACATATCACTTTCTATGAAATGTCTGGATTTTGTACGAGTACAGTAGGTACCTACTGTTTGTAAATTCAAGTACTGTGGCGCCATTTCCTAAGAATATATTCAAGTTTTTTAGAACTGTCGAAAAAAAAATTGGCTTTTCCATGACTTTACTTGCATAGATACGTAACACTAGAATATAAACACATACCTACATCCAAACTAACCTCGTGCGCAAAAGAGGTTACAAATATTTGTATCAAATGAGGTAGCAAATATTCTGTACTCCAAATGAAGAACCGCTTCCACAAGTCTTCGGGAAGGATCTTCAACAATGAGGTACCGACTATGGAGGAGGAGGAGGGAGCACGTTAGTACCTATACTTACCTACTAAGATTTTTGTTAATTAGAAAAAACTTTTGGCCAAAGGCGATCTACTTTCTTGGACGAATTCTACTTTGTATATAGGGCGATTTCGTTCTCATGAGTCATTTTCGAGAGTCCTTTGATGTATTTATAAACCATTTAAAAAAATTTCTTTGTCGTGTGTGTTACTGAAATTGGTTGAATTATTAGCAAAACAGAAACTTGACCGTCACTTTGATGACTACAAAATCATTACATAAATAGAATTTTCCTCAAATTATCTCAATTACACATTGGAATTTCAAATACAAACGTAAAATGACACTTACTCATTCACAATGGGCGTGCAGTCCACACATCGGTTCGCGGAAGCCTTCTACGGTAGCTGAATCTAAACACGTCTTCTTACATCGTCCAGAATACCTTGACCTGCCTACCCCTCCTGTCAACACCGAGCTGATGTCTCTTCAACTGGTGTTCTATTGGAAAATGAGCTTTTTCACGATGGCTAAGGATTTGAAATGGCTGGAACAGCTTCTTGAGCTGTTCACACTTTGAACCATTGTCAAAATTAAAAAATTAGAAAAAAAACACAGTAGTTTCTGATCAAGTTCAGTTGACTGTTATTTTTTGAGAATATCAAAATAAAAGATGATTGGAGTGAAAATGGTATGCTTTAGAAACTAGACTATCATCTGCACTGCCTCCCATTCCAAAGGGAAATGGTATGCCCAGTTCAAGATCTCGCATATCTGGTCGCACAGTTCCACAGACCAATGTTACAGACCTCCCAGGCCCCTACACCTGGAGCAAAAGCCTTTGGATTCAGGGAAGGGGTATGGACAGTTGCGGGTCTAGTGACACTGGTCAGATGGATGGATAGAGTAATGAAACCGTTACACGATGATCGGACTCGAATGAATGGAGTCATTCAATAGGTTCGGAGAAAGATAGCGGGATATTATGTTTGGAGATAGCCGCGGGCATACGGGAAATGCAGGCGTTTGCTGGTTCTGTGGGAGAACGTTTTGACAATTGTTTTTAAGCTTCTGAAAGGTTTTAGGCATATTACGTGTTAAGTAGGCTCCACTCCACGGAATTTTGACGATCTAAATCAAAATTAGCGACTTGGCTAGTTTAGTTAACCATCTAGAGGCACTTTAATGCCAGTTGTGACTCGATACGTATAAAATTTAGGCTAGTCTCAAATCTATGCTTGAGTAGGTGCTTCGCACCTACTCAAGCATAGATTTGAGAAGAGATTCTTATACTTACAAACTGTTAAAAAACCTATGCTTGAGCTTGGTCATGGAAATGCGGATATAAACCTTCTACGCTCGCGCGTATACTGATATAGAAATCGTTACTCAAGCATAGATTTGAGACGAGATCTCAAACAAAAATCTATGCTTGAGTCGGGATCAGTGCTTGAGCATAAAATGCCAATACGATCTGGTCTTCATATTATTTTGTCTCGTGGAAACCGTACCCCTGATGAATCATGGTATTCGTCACCTGCTTCGCTAATGTAACTCGCTGTGGTACTAGGTATTGATAACGATCTAGTAACAAGAAAATTGAGCACTTATTCTTCGTTGTCGCAAGCAAGTGCGTCACAGTAATCTATAATCAAAAACCTATCAGTTTTCGATCCACTTGTGATATATCTCAGAAATCCTGTGCCGTTATCAACTGCTTAGGATTACATCGTATCTCTAATCTTGGTTACAAAGATCAATACAGGAAATGATAGGCGAGCTGAGGCAATCTGCAGAGCCCCAAGTCTGTACATTTATTTTAACTTTCGACTCGAGAATAGCACACGCAAACGCATTCGCAAAGCGAGACATTTTGTTGGGAATTGCACAATTCCCAAATCTCCCTCTAGAGGTGCTAGTCCGGTTTTCATACAAAATTTCTCGCTTTGCGAACACTCGAGTCGAAAGTCAAAACAAATGCACAAAACCGGGGCTCAGTACTATGGCTCAGTATACTTCTAACCTACTCGTATATAACCAGAGAGTACATCCTTCGGGGCTAGGATTGACATTATTCGGGATTAACAAAGACTCCGAATACGCTATTTGTCAGATAAATATTACCCATCTCTACTTCTGAGATCATTCTCTCGGTAACTCTAATCTAGATGACTAGATATAAGTCATCTAGATTAGAGTTACCGAGAGAATGATCTCAGAAGTAGAGATGGGTAATATTTATATTTCAGCGTAGTCGGCCTTATCCACAGGAAAGACTAACCCAATACGTGCTGAATAAGCCGAGGGTTTCCTCACGATGTTTTCCTTCACAATGCTCACGAAGTTTTGTATTTAAAGCATTTATTAGCTATAGGTACCTACTTATACCATTTCCAAAAAAGTCCTTACTTTTTTATTGGTTAGTCTAAATTCTCGGAATATTGAAACCTCTTTGGTAATTTAAGGTGCATAATTACACCTCAAATTACCAAAGAGGTTTCAATATTTAGGTGTTTTGGGAGCGACCTGTCAGTACATTATTTATCTTGATAAGTATCCAGCTTGCTCTAATTCCGATAATGCTATCACCGACAGTAGAATCAGTAGCTTTTTATCAGACACAGAATAATCAGTACAGCGCTATCCAAAACCGATTATCTGTCAAAGTAGGTTAGCCTTAAATAACTGGGGGTAAACATGAACAAATCTGACAGTCACCGCGTTACGAAAAACTAACGTATTTGAATCATATTGCGCGTCAACGCCTGCTCTACTATCGAACATTGCAGAGTCACCGCGCAGTGTATCTCAGATACGCAACCGATACGATACGATTACTGATGTCACATTTATTCGTGCCGAGGTTCTAATTCGAATGATTGTGATGTCAACTATTTGTGGAGCACTCGAGATGTGTTCCTGTTTCTTATCGAGTTACTTGAAATCAAGCTTGTAAACAGTTCAACACCCACAAATAGTGACCGCGTAAAACATCGCTTAACTTACATAATCGTGAAGATTGACTTAGTAATCTATGCTACGAGCGCTTCCAGCATCACTGTAGAGTGTTTACTGTTAGGTCTAATAATAAATAGGCCTTTACATCTATTAAAGATGATTTATACAGCGTCAGGAGGCAACCTATGCCTACACGTAACGGGGCACTGTAGTGCCTGGGACAATGTTTTAGATGGTTTAAAGGGCTGGTAAAATTTGGTAAGTATAATTCTAATATTTGAAAATTGAATTCCAATTGTAGATTTCGTTATTACACAGGATCAACTCCGCTTTTCTCTGTGGCCATTTTGTTTAGGGAGCTTAGATAGGTAATCTTATTTAGCACATTCAAAATTAGATAATCTGTTCTTCTATACATACACTAGCTAGGTATTTTATTCCATAGGCTTATGAGAACCACCCAACGCTTATCATTAGATGAGTAGGTAGGTAGGTATAGTACTTCCACGTTCCACGCCTCTCAGTTATCTATGTGTGGCATGTTTGTCTATGCATCACTGCATTTACAATTTGCTTTGACAAAGGAAATATTGAGACTTACATTTAGCAAACGTAGTTACAGGAAATAAAAAAAAATGGTTTTGCAGAGTTTAATAAAATAAGGTCAAACTCACAATTTAGGGACACTTTTTAGTCGAAGGCTTGCCCAGAACCCATACCTACCATCCTTTCTTTATCTACACTTTAATTCATGACGCAAATAAATCATTCATTCATTCATTCACAGGAAAGACAAGGGGAGCTGACTAAGCCGCGGGTTTCCTCACGATGTTTTCCTTCACCGTTTGTGAGAACTAGCATTGCTCATATTTTTTCAAATAGAAAACTTTTTGGTGCACGACCGGATGTGAACGCACGACCTTGTCGGTAGGTATGCTATGCTACCACTGCTCTTTTTACTAATCAAATATTTAATTTTATCCTTTGGAATACTTGGATTCTAGACTGTATTGATTTTCTATTATTCCTGGCTAAAAAAAATTGAACAGGGGCTTGCTCAGTTTTGCAGAGGTTTACTCTAATATTGATGACGTCACAATGACGTCAAACACTTATTCACCGTAAGGTGAAATGAGTTTTCGGCCGAGATATGACGTCATTCCTGTGGCCCGTATGCCGATACAGAAATCGTTACTCATAGATTTCAGTAGAGATTTTCATACAAAAATCTATGTTTATTATCAATGCTTATGTTGTCATAATAAATATCTTTTTTTTTTCTTTCTTTCTATGCTTGAGTCCGGATCATTGCTTGAAAAGTAAATCATCATACGTGCCTAGTAAAATCTCTGTCGAAATAGTATATTTCATTACAAGTGCGGAAAGGCTATCATTGCAAAGAGTTCCGACAAATGTCTACCCGAGCCGAGGCGCAGCCGAAAGCGAGGGTTGACAGTCGGAACAAGTTGCAATGACGGTTCCACACATGAACTGAACGACTATTTTAATACAGTTGCGAAAAAATGAAGCAATTTAATAAAATATTTTGTGCAACAAACAACTAACTCGCAAAAAAAAATTCTGAAAAATAGCGCTGACTATAGAATATAAGCAGAGTTATTTTTTTCTTCACCCATTCTGGTAGGCAAAGAGAACTATGCCCATCCAGCCAAGTCTTCAGTAGAATTTTTTTATTGATATGAAATGAAAAATAAATTTAATGAGATGAAATGAAATAAAAATTAACCTAACTCATTCAATCAAATCATTAAATCTGATATTGAAACAAATTAGTAGCTTCTTTTTAGAAATATATGTATTTGTATGAATCATAAAACTTCTATGATTTTTTAAAGTAAAAACTCCATGTTTGGTTTTTCTTTTTCATAGACATTATTTTGACAGTTGGGAAAGAGAACGCACGAGTGCGGGAAAGGTAAAAAAAAAGCCCACATCCCGAACGCTATACGTCCCTGCAATACGCCACTTTTTGAGCAACTGTATTAAAAAGTATAATCCAGTTTCTAAGTAGTACATTTGGATGCGTCATACGAGTAGGTCCATAGAAATGAACACAAGCACGCGTATTTACTAAAGATAATTTCAACTTCACTCAGTATAATAGTGATGCTGTATGACGTCATTATCGACGAAGAAAACCACTCCAGTGTTTCTATAGGATATCATTGAATTTTTTTCTAGTTTTTTAAAATCTATTTTTTCTCATCTTCATTTTATTTCTACTTTTTTTAACAGTCACTGAGGGTCAAGCCTTCTCTTTTGTTGGCTTTGCACGTACGGTCAATTCTCGTTGTTGTATTTTTCTAAACTTACGGCCGAATACTCAAACGCCACTCAAATTAAGTTCACGCTTAAATTATTGCCATCTCTTACAAATGAGAAATGTCAGACAGAGGCAGAGCAATTTTAAGTGGTGCTTAAATTTGAGTAACGTTTCAGTATTCGGGCCTAACCTATTTTGACAGCGCTAAAATTATAGCCAACTTTGTCGTTTGAGTTTATAAGAAAGGGATTCTAACATTTTTAGTGCTGTCAAATTAAATTAGCTCAGAAAAATGCAACAGAATCGACACCATTGGCGTGGTTAGAACTTCCTGTCATATTTTAGATTTAAGAAGTAGATTTTTCGATTTTTCACTTTGTATTGTATTGTATTGAGAAAACATGAGTTAGGAACTAAACTATATATTGTGGATATTCTAACCGCAATCAATAATGTCTCTAACCGAATACCTACAATATTTTTTGCTTAACCACATTAGTGATATTCTATTGAAGTAACGCACACATGTAGCAATACACATAAAGTGTATGTGAGGGCATGTTTGTTTGTGTGAAGGACGGATAGGTCACCGCCCGCCCTCGCATCTCAGCCGCCCTAGTTTCATGAATATAATTATACTAGCTTTCGCCCGCGACTTCCTCACGTTCGTCCTATAAATTTTTCGGAATACAAGCCTATACACGGTTACGAACTATCTATATTCCAAGTTGCAGCCAAATCAGACCAGGGGGGCAATCGTTTTCTCATAAAAACCAGGTTTAAGCTTGGCAGGTTTTCGGAACTGTTTTCATACTAAACCATAGGTATTCTGTTACTAAATAGTGACATTATCGCGTTTTTTGCCGTCATAAGTTTATTGTTTTCGATCTGTGGCCACATCGCTTGCTGGGCAGCGAAATCAGTTCAGAGCTTACGATACTGGGGCAGTATTAGGA
The DNA here is from genome assembly GCA_947507515.1 of Eulithis testata. NCBI lineage: Eukaryota > Metazoa > Arthropoda > Insecta > Lepidoptera > Geometridae > Eulithis > Eulithis testata. The sequence goes on along the minus strand of OX382218.1, from coordinate 4,157,029 downwards.
TATAACCCCTGTCAAAAAGGCTACAAAGTTTTTTTATAGCCTATAAAACACGCATTCAATTTACTAAAAGGAAAAACACAAAAAAAAGTACTAAAAACCTTCCATATTCATAAAAGGAAAGTTCAAATACTGCAGGTTATTTGAACACGGCTATCTAACGTACCTTCTCCCTAGAGCAAATCGATCTGTTCTACTTCTCAACCACAAAACCACCTATGTGCTTTGACATCCACGCAATTCTCACCTTTAATCCACCCACATTCCGTTAAAAAACCGACCAGTATTCCGTGCACTCCATCCTTGGATTTTCCCCAGAGAACCATCTTTGCACGTTCCATATTTAAATTGGTCTATCATTTTCCACTTTCCAATTAATAACCAACCGTATTCAGTTGCGTTACGATGGAAATTGCATTAAAATTGCTGGTTTCAGAGAATCGATCTCGTTTTCGACTTGCTCTAAAAAGGTGGTAAGTAGATCAGAGTCAATGTAAAGGATTAACGTCTCTACTTTTAAGTGTTAAGGTTGGTTTTAGTGTGGTGTGGGAAAATCAGGGAGTGCCAGGGAATACCGTTCTATCTCCTGCAGAGAAAATTGTTCGAGATTCAATTCAATGTGTTGAGGTCCCATTGGCTCAGAATCACTGCGAAGGTAGGGGCCCTATACATAACGTTATAAGCAGAAGAGTAGATAAGATAGAATTAGGTAAAGATTTTCATTGAGAATAATTTTGAAAACATACCTACTATGTATGTACTCACTTTTCGTAGGTACCCAATAAAATGAGTAAGTATAGTGGCCAACTCTGACGACGGAGTTTTTAGGCCGCTTTAAGGCCTCCGTTATGCCTTAACGACTGCTAGAGCCGGGACCAAAAGTTTAACGTACCCTCAAGCGGTCACCCATCTAAATAGTGACCGCGCAGAACCTCGCTTAACATAGATAATCGGTGGAGATTGACTAAGCAAGCCTAGCCACGAGCGCTTAACTATAATTAACCACAGCGTAATGATGTAAATAGATATAGATTATCATTCAAAAAAACGTTACGAATTATATCGTAGCGCTACGGCGTAGCAATAGACAATGGAAAAATATTATCCCAATCCTAATTTTCAATACACAATGGGAATCTTTATTGGAGTGGTTGCATTATTGGAGTATTTGGAGTTGGCTTTGTAGTCAAGTTGTAATTGAACATTCGATAGAAAAGTCACTTGACTTTTGTTTTAACAGCAACTGTTAGGCCGGTTTCAGAGCTCGACCGACCGTCGCGTCGGTGCGTACGTCGGTCGCGCTTGTCATTTGTATGTAAATTCACGCGCGTACCGTCAGCGTAGCTGTGTACGCATTCATAGACTTGCATAGATATAGCTACGCCGACGTACGGTCAGCGCTGACTGTCGGTCGAGCACTGTTTCCAGACATAGACTTGCATAGATATAGCTACGCCGACATAGATATAGCTATATCTATGCAAGTCAATGAATGCGTACACAGCTACGCTGACGGTACGCGCGCGAATTTCCATCCAAATGACAAGCGCGACCGACGTACGCACCGACGGTCGGTCGAGCTCTGAAAACGGCCTTAGTATTTAAACATGGCTAGAGACCGTAAAGACTATAGTATTATAAGATCTGTGCTAGAAATAAAGAGGTTGAAAGATTTGAAAAAGTATACTAGCACTCTGAAATATAATTTCGAAAGGATAAAAATTAAAAAAATAACTGAATTGAGAACCTCCACCTTTTTTTGAAGACGGTTGAAAAATTAAAAAGAAGATGTTTGCAAAACTGGTATATGTAATTTATAGGTGACGCCTAAATGAGGGGGGTAACTACTATGCAGCTGGTAGTAGGTACTTATAGGTTGCCTTATGGGGAGTTTCCCATGAGAAATACCTGCTTGTTTTCAGGAAGCTTTCATTTGACGAAATTGCGCATATATATCTTTGTTCAGTATCTCGTTTGTTCATTTTTAACAGACTTCAAAAAAGAAGGTTCTCAATTCGGTTGTATTTTTTTTAAGTTTGTTACCTCAGAACTCCATTATTTATGAACATATTTGAAAAAAAAAAAAATTATCTGAAAGTATCTTCTAGACAGTAACAATTTTAACAATTTTATCAAAATCGGTTTAGTAGTTTGGCAGTTAAATAATAATAACTATAAAATACCTACTTCTACTATATACTACCTACTACTTCTGTGTTTTAACATATTACTAAAAGCAAAAATATTTATCACTTTTAGTGCAGAAACGAAATAACAAAGGCACATCGCTTAATCACCCGGATTGCCACAGCCCACAATGAGACCACGGAGACATGGGGGCGAATATTAATTATCACTCCACCCCACCCCTTCCCCTGTCCTCTACCCCCGAGAGGGTGAGAGGGAAGCTAAGAGGCGCCTGGCACCATCACCACTAGTGCAAGAGACAGCAGCTATTACTGCAAATAGATGATAAAGTTGCAAAAAACTCCTTTGTTTATTATAGAAAAACTTCAAAAAAAGAGGAGGTTCTCAATTTGGTTGTATTTTTTTTTGTGTTTGTTACCTCAGAACTCCGTCATGAACCGATTTGAAAAATTCTTTTTTTTACTGATTGGGTCACCAGATTGGTCCCATTTTTTTTTATTAATGTTTCTTACCTCAGAACTCCGTCATATAAGAACCGATTTGAAAAATTCTTTTTTTATCTGAAAGGGTATTCTTCCAGGTTGGTCACGAACTGCCATCATCATCATCATTTGATGATGAAGGCGTATCAAATTGACGTCGGTTTTTCCAGTTTTTTAAACTTATAAATTATTTTAATATAGAATAGACATGAAGCAAGACGGTCTAGAAGACACTTTTTCAGTCTTGCCTTGAAGTCATTCCGGTTATAGTGATCGCCGGCAATGTGTTTCATTCTTCGTAATACGCACTTCTATCGTGACTATCGTTTTCAGAATTATACAATAAGTATATTAATAAGTATATCCCTACTATCCTACTAATATTATAAATGAGAATGTAAGTTTGTTTGTTACGCTTTCACGCGGAAACTTCATGAAACTTGGTACACATATTTTTGGAGGTATTAGAAGTAACATAGGATACTTTTTATCCCGGAAAATTAACGGGATCTAATGGGACGCGAACGAAGTCACGAATTCATCCTCCCTCTCCTGAACTAAGTTGAGATTCACCAACTCGAGACAAAGACCTTTGCAAGGGCGTGGATTTCATGAAGATATACATTATACATACATCCTAAAGTATATGTAAATCTGAAACTGTAGAATTGGAATTCAAATCTTATAACAACGGAATAAGGATTAGAATCAGCTGAAGGTTGAATGCTTGAAGATACATTAGTGCGGCTTTGTGATACTACTGTTGGGGTGGAAAGTCTTTGTGGAGAATTCACCAACCACGGTACAGACCTATAGCCTTGCTCATAGTCTGATCCCGTAGTCAGTCGTAGTATTTTGTGGATCTTCGAAAAGCGAGAATCAAGAAACTAGCAGAGCCTGTAGTCTGAGTTTTGTTTTGTTGATCGAAACGCATATCGAGAAGCGACTTGCGAGATATTTTGTGTAAAAACCCGATAAGCGCTCTTAGCGGTAGATTTGTAAACTATTTTTAAAGACTTCGACATAGCAAAACTCAGACGCGCTCAGTTTTTGCATCGAGAAAAATCGTTTGCAAATCTCCCACTAGAGGCGCTTATCCGATTTTCACTTTCTCCCAAGTCGCTTTTTTATATTCGTATCGATCAACAAAATTCTCAGATGCTATGCAAAAACCGGCCTTCGCCACAAACCACAGATTAAATACTATTTCATGAGCTTCGAGAATTGTATTACTCTACCAAGATAAACTAAAGGTCCAGCCACGCGAAAATCAACCGTACGTCTTTCTAATAGAGCGTTTTGCTCAGACCGACCATGATCACAACAAAAGATAAAGTCGTTTCAGGCTGGCAAGAATACGCATCTACATTCAAAATAGGAATCTAAGAGATCTCGCCACGCAAAAAAAGACTCTAGGTCTACGAAATAGAGTGTATAACTTCAGATGAGAGGTTCATCTCAGGAGCGACAAGGACACAACCACAGATTAGAAGCCGTTTCAGGCATCCTCAAAAGAGGTTACGAGTAAAACAAACCTCGTTTAGCGAAAAACGATCTTACGTCCTTTGAATAAGGTGTATCTTCTCAGATGAGAGGTTCATCTACGAAGAAAATCTTGCTCAGCGAAAACCGATCTTACACCGTTAGAATAGGGTGTATCTCCTCAGATGAGAGGCTCATCTCGAGAGCGACAAGGACGGAGGGCGGAGATTAGAAGCCATTTCGTCTGAAGTATTGATCGCCGCCCGCCCAGGCGCCAGGGCGGGCGGCGCTAATCTCTGTCTGCGGGCGGATTTAAATGGTTGGGTGTTACTATGCGGTTAGATGTAGAAATTTTATGTTAGTTTAAAACCTGCTTCTGCATAATATTTAAGAAGGTTTTAAGGGAGATTTTAACAGTGCAGTTTTAGTCAGTGCAGATCTAATTGCCCCAAAATTAATTAGAATTAGATTAGAACCAATCTAACGACGCAGATTATGATGGTTTAGCATACCGCCTGTGACTCCATTGGGGTTATTCCCATCGAGCCCACTCATTTGCATAGTGTACTCGTTGGGTTATTTTTCCCATTTGCCCCACCAGTGGGCCCGTACATCATAGTGATATCTCCATAAAATTCAATTCGCAGGGTATGCCTACCATGCCTAGGAATTATAGTCGAGAGACTCTGATTTCCTGATTAGACTCTGGCTGCACTTTTACTCCGTGAATTCGTGATGCCTATTCCATTCAATTCAACATTCCTTCGTTCTTAAATTTCATAACACATTCAATCAATGCTTATTAGATCGTGTTAATTGATGTACACTCTGCATTTGCAGTTATAGGAAAGGGAAAAATCCGGTCTTTTTCAGCCGGAAACTAAAAAAAATTGGCACACGGTTGTTTATCCAGGACTTTTCACCGACCTTTAGTTACTTAATATCATGTCTAGTCAGTTTCCAGTCAGGATGGTTAAATATTATGATGACCTAACACATCGTTTATCACAAATAAGAAGGACTCACTGGCAGCTCGGTTTAACTTGCACAGTCAACGCTAAACGTGTGTTAGGGCTCAGGCACACTTGACGGAAATTCCGTCGCGGACGACGGATGATCTGTCGCGGGAATTCCGTGGGTGTCAATCCGGTACCATACTTCCGCGACCGATCTTCCGCGTAGTGTGGCCGCTATTTGTAATTTATATGCATGTATTGCGTTCCGCGACGGATCATCCGTCGTCCGCGACGGAATTTCCGTCAAGTGTGCCTGAGTCCATAGTGGTAATTTGTATACCTTTAGTGAGTTGTCAAATCATATCGTCGAATTTAAATATAATTAGTTGTAAAACATGTTCAGTGATTGTTGTGCAAGCTAAGCTAGGTGTAAGTTTACCTCAAATCTAAACAAACAATGAACATATTTTCGCTTTTCAAACCAACTAAATGTTGGAATACGTCATTTTTGGTTTGAAGTTGCTTACAAATTATGAAAAAGTATATACTCAGCTACTCAGCTACTTATTCATAGCTAACTACTCAGCTTTTTATTATGAAAGTTGCGTAGAAAAAGCCCATTGGAAAGAAAGTCCTTACTAATCCGGCTTTTCCGACTTTACGATCCGACTATCTACTAATCCGACTTTTCGATACCAAACAGCATTACCCACAGGATATAACGCAACCAAACTGGATTCGATTACGATTGTTTCTCGGTACAGAGTATCGATTTTTTATGTCCATTAAGCAACGCGTTGCAGGCATCCTGCAGTTAGGCATCGCTCGTGTCATGCTTCTAGCCTAGATACCAATTTACTTGTATTTAAATAGATGTTGCCTGCGACTTCGTACGAGTTCACAAATAGTTTTCAGTACTTTAGCAGGCTTGAGAAAAGGTGGATAGATGGTGTAAAAGATGATAATGCATAGGAGAGGAGTGAACATTGAGATGACGGATGATAGGGGAGAATGGAAGAAAAGAACATGTTGTGCTGATTCCACCTAGTGGGATAAGGTCAGAAAGAAGAAGAAGACATTAGTGTCACCTAATCTATCACCAGCCATTCGATGACTTAGATTATTTCAATTAAATCACTTGACACTGGCAAAATTGTCTTTCAAAATGACGGTCAAAGGCCATTCATTAAGAAGAAGAAGAAGAAGTTGCGTATGGTTGAAAACTAGAAAACAAAGTTACCTATAAACACTAAAAATTCTATAAATCGTTTGCAACGGTTTGTAGATTCCATTACAAAATACACATGAAACAGTGGACCGTTTCAAATGTATTTTGTAAATGTTATAAAATTAGTTTTTTTTATATAAAGAACTTTTTTGAACGAAAGATTTTGATTAAAAAAAATGTTTATGCTGAACTTTGTGCATTGTTATTGCACACAACATTTGCGGTTTTTATAAATAATGTTGAAATGCAATCGAGAAGTGGTATGACGATTGTCAGCGTCTTAACATTTATCGATTCAATGCTATATTTTCCACGGAACGGTATGATTATCATTACCATGCGCGCGCAGGCCGCATTGTATTTAAATATAGGTGGACAGGTCAAGCGGACGCGTCATTGTGAATATAATGAGATCTACTGATTATTGACAACCGTGACAAAGAAATAACCGGAGTCCCAAGAGTACTTCAATTATTTAACTGAAAACTACGTCGTCGTTTTAATCAGCGCCTCTATTTTCTATCTTTTGATAAATAGGTAGGTACCTACCTACCTTCTTCTTTTCTTGTGGCTGATAAGTACCTTCAGAATCTGACAAAATGATGTCAAAATAATGTCAAAATGATGTCACAATAATGTCAAAATGATGTTAAACACTACCGGTAAACTGTTGTATATTTTGATTTTATTCTGTCAAATTTTGATGGTGTCAAAAGATATCGGGGGTATCCTAGAGAAAATGCGACTGAATTGTGAAAAAATCGCTAGGTAACATTTATTTTGTAAACCACATAATTATTGAAGAAACCAATGGCTCAGCTTGTGCTAACTAGTATGCATTTCCTAACTTCACGTCCACCGAGAACATTCCCTGGGTCTGGAAGAAATCGCTCCCTAGCGATAAGACCGCCCATTGTACGTAATGTAATTTATTATAATCTGTCTCGCATATTAGTTTGTAAGGTGTACCTACGTACAATAAAGTATTTTCATTCATTCATTCATTCATTCATTCATTCCCTGTGATGCAATGTACTGCGTCCGTGCTTACCTAAATATTTTCAAGACACCCTGTAGATTAAATACTAAAAACACTTAACAGAAGGAGTAATATTCAATTCTATACTAAAGACACAAATTCTTGGTCATATCTATAGGTGATCTGAAATTATTTTTAAATTCATGTTGTTGATAAGATATGGCGTAAACAAACACTGATTAGGTCCACCAAAGTGGTTCTTATGTCAGTGTGATAAGGGCGATAATCGAGACGATTTGTCATATCAATGATGGTCATTGCAGACGTGCAGGCTGCACGTTCGTTTTCAATGTATAATTAGTAGAAAAAACAATGAAACTTGCTTCGAAAGACCATATCAAAGCCCGTCTTAAATTCCCTCTAGAGATAATCTAGAGTCGATATATAACATTAATAACATACCTAAACGCCTTCAAAAACAGATTCGGCTACAAAAAAATAAAACAGTGCTTGAAAAAAGCTGAAAAAAGTGACTAAAAGAAAAGACATTTCAACACTATGTGACGTAGCCAAAACAGCAAAAGCTGCAAAAAAAATGTCTTGACGTCGGTGTAGGTACTTGTATACTCTATACTTGGTATTATAAAACTGTGAAAAAAGCCAAAAACTAAAATTCAAGATAAGGATAAACTAAATATGAAGATCTACTAAATAAACGATTCTGATTCCGAAAATCGTCTGTTTGTCTGTTGATCTGTTTGTTTGTTCACGGATTACGCCTTAACTACTGGACCAATTTCGACGAAACTTATACGATCTGGAAGCCCTTTTTCCGGATTGAAACATAGCCTATATTTTATTGAAATCAAAGGTATAAATTCTTAGATACAGCTTGACCTCTCTAAACCAAAAGCAGCCTTTGACACGAGATTCATCGTATGCTGGTTGACAGATATTTTTTGGTGGAATGTTTTGCACGCGTACGAAGTGGGTATCAGCTAGTATTATATAAATGATCTTTGACGTGGGTCTGTTTCCTAGTGTGCTTACTTCTCAGACAGCTATCATGCTCTATCGTTCCACGTACAAGCCGGTTTATGAGTAGATCCATTATGTACAAAGCAATATGGACCAACATAATCGTAAGACGACTCAACGTCCCTAAATAAACTAAGATTAAAAAAAACCTCATTATTCTGACGTCATTGTCGGTCGTGGACTTCGGTGGAGCGTACGTTTCTATCATCGATAGTAAAAAAAAAACCCTGAATAACCGAAACGTAGAACCTAACCGATGTGTTAACATCTCATAACTGAAGATGAGACATGTAGCTGGCAAACACTGGCTGAGAAGAGCCGAAGACCGGGCTCAGTGGCGCGTCTTGGGAGAGACCTACGTCCAGCAGTGGACCGATATAGGTTGATGATTATGATGAACTGAAGATGGCAACACCGCGCAATGTTCCGAGTGATCGGCGCTGGGTGCGTGTTGCGTGTCAACCAGCAGACGCATCCTGATTGTGAGTTGCAGTGAGTTGATTGTGAGCGCGCCACATCTTCAATGGTGCGAGGAGTTGAGTTGCCATTCGACTTAATTTACCCACATTTCGGGAGTTTTCCGAAACCCCGAAGGCTTTGTCGTAATGAAAAAGTGATTGAACTTGCAGTAAGAGATTTTAGTTTTCACTTGTATGCTAAGTTTGATATCAGAGTATTTTTTCTTATTTACTTTGCTAGACGTGTTTTATTTTATTTACTGCACTGGATTTAAGTATGATCTATAAATCTTTCACGCTAAAATATTAAATAAAAGGAACTTTATCCTGCAAGAACAAAAAAGCAGTAAGCAACGATGGTTCGTCAAATATTTTAGAATCTTATCAACTTTTGGATTCACGCTAAGTGACGGTATAATACTCTTAGGTCTAGTATTAAAAAATACCCTAGTATTTTTTTCAATAATGGCAATACCAATCCACAATCACCAGAATCGATGCGAAATGATTGGCCGGACGGGGTCTTACGAAATTTTTTTTATGTCTTCGTGCTAGCTGCCAGTATTTCCCAACGAGTCATCCAATTTACACATTTTTGCACAGATTATAAATTATCACTGATCGTATCTAGTATCGACTGCTAGAAACTTTCCGATGCAGTGCACATTAATCACAAATTTTCAAACGACACTTAGGTAAAAAATAAATAGATTTAGCTACTTACTCTTACACACCTACCTAGGTACGTCCCTTAAAAGTTGCCCCCAGCCGAAGCTAAATAAATAAACCAATCGAAATACCTATTGTATTTAGGGCCTACTTAATGGTTGAAAAAAACTGAACTTATATGTACCTAAGTAGGTCTGTGCCATTTTCCTTGCTATCTGTTTTTAAATTTATTAAATGAAAATGAAAAATTTACTTTGACATAAAAAAATTACAAAATGATCCATAGAATTCCGAACTAATGTAAACTGTGTTTCGGGAGCCAGTGGCTTCTCTTAATCAAAACATTATTCAAAACATTTCATTCATCTATTTGTTAGGTATATCTATTTCAAAAGTTATTGAATAAAACCTTTTCCACACAACTATTCTGCAGTACCTATACATAAAGATCGTCATGGTTACAGTATCGAGATGGAAAATAACAGTTTTTTATTATATTTGCTAACAGGGGTTTGAATTGAACGTATGATTTCACGGTAAGTGGTTTTACAGCGAGTAGAATTAGAAAGTGATAACTTACATACAAATCATACAAATTGTTAGGGGCAATAATGGGCATTGGTTTGACTACTGTCAGTGCGTCGGGTGAATATGAAAGTTGCAAATGGTGCTGGTTTGATTCTTGGGGCGGAACAAATATTTTTTTCTATCTTATTTGCTCTGACCTGGCTGCGCACGAAATGCAATTTTGTCATAATTAAAACTTTTTCGAGGATTAGTATTTAATTTTACTTATATAGAAAAAAATGTTATTTTAGTCTCTATCTTACGTCAAAGTTGTGACGCAAGATAGAGTCTAAAATAACAATTTTTAGTTTGTTACACACAATAGCTGAGATAAACTCATAATACATAATTAAGATAAATACTGATGTAACTAACAGAATAATTAAGCTTTTAATGCTGTAAATGTAAACAAATAAACAAAGGAACAATTATATCTTAGTTGAAGTATGGCGCGTGCGGCGTTGAGCGGTAGTGTACGACAAAATTGTTATAAACACACCGGCCAAGCAAACATGAACCCTATCTCAATTATCATAGAGCTTTCAATAACGCATTTAAATCATTGTGCGCGTGCTTAGATGCGCACGCAGCATGTTCTACGACCAATGACCGCACTTTCTCTGTCGTCCATCTTGTGAATTAATTTTGATTTTCAAATTTGGAACGCCCAACGGTTTGTGCAGAATGACAATTGAAATTGGCAACACTGAATCGAGTTGGGAAAAGAAATCACACACGCGCAGAATTTTTAATGATCAGCTGATGATGAACTGAATTATTTTAGAGTTCATCTCATAAAAAGAGGCATCGTGTAACACAACATTGTCATGTTGCAACTACTAATATATACACCACTATTTTGTAATTACCATGAAACCGTATAACTCAGTGTCTGTTACTGATTTCACGCAATACTAAATAAATTGTGCAGAATTTTGGTGTAAAACAAACCTCGATAACGTAATGAAAGTTAAATACATATTAAAAATCTTGACATTAAAACCTATTTTTTCTTTTTTTCATTTATTGTTTTAAAAATACATAATAACTTATTTTGTACTATAGCACTAAGGAAACCACAAGGTTTATAGGAATAATGCTACATGAGAGCGTCGATAGCCTTACATTAGGTAGGTATAGCTACTAGGTTAGATAGGTATGGGTAGGTAGCTGTAAATAGGATCTAGCAAAGTGCATTCCAATTACTTATGTAGCTAGTTTTAGTTACAATTTTTTTTACTTGCTAGTTAGTAGCCTCTGCTGCAACTGTCTTTAATTGTTTTATGGTAATTACAAAATGGTGGTGTATATGCGTTCCCTAGTTTACCACAGTATGTTACTTTATATTCCGGAATGTCAACAGGATCAAACAGGACGCGAACGAAGTCGAGGACGAAAGGTATAGTGATTTATAGTACCTATGTACAACACAAAATATGACAGTGTTCATACTGTTCATTGTTACTTCCCACGGTGCTATGATATTACCGGAAAATGCAGATCTCATTTAGGGTTGGCACTTGGCAACATTAACCAATAAATTCCAATTCTAATACAAGATACAAGTGGTGTGCTCATAAGTGTCAAAAACAATTCAGAAAAGCAAAAAAGACTTGGCAAAAAGAAAAAACCTCTAGCGCCAGAACAAAATTATTTTTTTTTTTTTTTATATTCCTTTATTCCTTATTTTTTTTTGGGAAAGCCAGTGGATGAAGTCGTACCTCATTTGTTAAAATAGTTTATTTTATCTGGGCCGGTGTCCAACGGACCAAGAAGACCACTCCTTCACGTTGATGATGATACTTTTTAGTAAATTTAGCTGAGAATTTATGAAATAATAAAATGTTATGCTATGGTTTTTTTTTATTATAATTTCATTGATTTCGTAGCTCGTAGCACGTAGCGCGTTGAAATCTTTTGTATGAAACTTTACATAAACTACGAATAAGTTTTTGGTTACACAGTTTATGAAGTTTTTTGTAAATAGATAACATGTTAGTTAGTAAGCACACTAAGCCCCTACGGAGTCTCATAACCTCTTTCTTTTATAGATTAGTACAGTTGTTCTATTTCACGAAGGCGGTTTAACTATGTTTGTAGTAGTGCATGCACATATACTAGTCGTACGCTCCGTCTCTTTCTATCTCAATACGTCTGAGTGCTGCGGAGCTTACGCACACAAACATAGACAAACCGCCTTCGTAAAATAGATCAACTGTCGATCTATTTTTCTTTATTTTTGAAAAACACTAAAAAGGTCTACTTACCCGAAATGTCTAAAATTCTATATTTGTGTGTTGCTCCAGGGGGCCGATTCTCACAAAATAGACATTATCTCTATGACGACATAATGTCACTTGGTAAAAAGTCTATCAAAAATGTCGCTAAAATGGAAATGACCTATTCTCGCGCCTATTCGACATTCTACTATAGACATTTGAAAATCTCTATTGAAAAGGTAAAGTTTATTACTCTGTGGGTGGAACGCAATTAAAAACTATTAAAAACTGACATATTGTGTGACAGTTTGAGAAGTGATTGACAGTAATGTGGCTGATTTTGTTTGTTTGTTTACTTTATATTTTCTAAAAACTTCAATTAAACTTTCAAATTTTTCCATCATTTGGTGATTTTGTTTTGCTTTAAGTTAAAGTTTGCTGAAAATGAGTTCTGGGATCAGTGGCGGTGTTGGAAATAATTCACAATAAACCACAAACTGCAATAAAAATAAACAAAATGTCTGTCAAAGAACGTAATGTCGATTGATGTTTACCGGTCGACTTGCAAACGACAATGTCGTGTACAAAAGTATAGACAAATGTCTAGTTTAGAAATGCGAGAATACCGGTTTCAGTTTTCTCACGACAAAAATGTCATTTTTAGAGATAATGTCGAATTAGACTTTATGTCTATCAGGCGAGAATTGCCCCCCAGGGGGGAAATCGTTGTCTCATAAAACCTGCCAGGATTAAGCCTGCCAGGTTTTCGGAACTGTTTTCATACTAATGTCACTATTTAGTCACAGAATACCTATGGGTATTCTGTGACTAAATAGTGACATTAGCGCGTTTTTGCCGTCAAAAGCTTCTTGTTTTCATATATCTGTGGCCACGTCACTTGACATTATGCTGGGCAGCGAAAGCAGTTCAGAGCTGACTATACGGGGGCAGTGGTGACCCTAGCATAGTGCATAACCAACAAAGCAGTGGCGGTACAAATGCAAGGTACACCTGAGCTCGCGTATAAACATCCTTCGAGAATCTCTAGAGCACTCTAACCTAGTAGTGTTATGTTACATGACAAAGTCTACTCGTTAAAAGAGATTGTAAAATGATTACGATATTGTGAAGTTGCAAAAAAATTTAATATTACTTTAAAGTACCTACTGTAGTGTACCAATGACATTCTTGTATCAGATGGTGTAAATCAACCACATTTTGAACCCAATACTTTCGGCATTTTCTAATGCTTTCAGCCAAATCTGATTGTTCTTTCTGATTTTATGAATGTAAGCAATATATTTAAGGATCTGTTGCAATGGGTCTTATCCTTGTATCAGATAGCGTTGATATTTTACAGGCGTCATATCTCAGTTTGGTAGTAGCTCTGCCTTCCGTGCTGTGGGTCGTAGGCTCGATACCCACCGAGAACAAACATTTGTGTGTGGCAAACATAGATGTTGGTTCTGTGTCTGTGTGTAACTATGTATTATAAGTAGGTATAACCACGCAGTGTATCTCGGATACTTTTGCGATTGTCACATTTATTCGTGATCAAGGCACAGCGTCAAATGTTTTAGGCCGTGCTCACTTTGGACACGAATTTGTTCGTACGTAAACGTACGAGTAATGTTCGTACGAATTGAGTGCTCACACTGAATTACGTTTTTCTCCGTCAAATAGTACGACTGCGTGATAAATCCCAACAAGTTCGGATTGTATTCGGACGTCGTAAGTAAACGTACGTATACGTACGACTGATCGCATGCAGTGTGAGCGCTCCCATAGTCCTTGGAAGGTCGGGATCATTCGTGCGTAGTCGTACGAATCAAATTCGGATGAAATCGTATCCAAAGTGAGCACAGCCTTACACTAGTTTTATACACCAACTCGTACTAGGCCCTATGGATACGAGTAATCTGAAACAGTTTTTAAATGAGAACAATATGATGACGCTGAATAGTCGGCGCTATATGACGAGAGCTTAGTCCAGTCTTAGATCGTGAGAATGCGATTATTCCACAATCTCATGCCTCCAGTTCCTATAAAATGGTACAATGATGCCGGCTCTTGGAACTGTGATGATGAGATTCGTTCTAACGTTGGGTTTCTTTCCTAGAATACTCCTGTTTTGGTACTTTCCTGTGGATATGGCTGACTAGGCTGAGAGGATCGTATATCGGTGCTGGGCCTACTACATCTAAAGATTGTCCCAGGCACTACAGTGTGTCGTTAAGTGCGGGCATAGTTGCCTCCTGATGCTATAGGATAGTATTATATAATCTGTGCTATAGGTATAAATCATCTTCATTATATTATGTAAAAGGCCTATATTTTTTATGTTCCATAGTTTTGTTACTTTATTCTTAAAAATTTGTTTATTTACAAAAAAACTTAAAACTGATACAGTATTCACAATATTTACTAAATCACATGAAACAGTTGAGCTTGTATTTACTCCTAAAAATGTAGTTGAAACCAATGATCTTTTTTATAAAAAAAAATTGGTTAAAACTTCATAAAAAGGCGTTGGGGCATTTCGTCCCGATTTACATACATTTAGTTATTTTTTAGATTATTTTGTAAAATGTCTAATAACTAATTATTCCCGTTGCTTTATAATGACAATGTTACGTTTTTTAAAACTGCATTGTAAGTGTATTGTAACAAACAAAGTTCCATCATTGCAAGTTTAATAGTAGATTGTATCAAAAGGGAGCAAAATTATATTTTTACAGCGAGGGCGATTTTTTGAATCCAGATCGAAGTGAATGATTCTAGAGTAGAATCCCGAGCGTAGCGAGGAATTCTTTAGTAGAATCCTGATTACTTTTCATCACCAAATATGAGAAAATAAAAGGCGCCTCATATTTTATTGTAATATTATTATTTAATAAAACATATATAGTAACAACTAAAAGGAAAATAAATAGTATCTATAATGAAAACCACTTATTTCTTATGTTTTCTATTCGTTCGATTTCTTTGGCGCTGAACACTAAGATGTTCCAAATTCAAAAAGTGCGCGGCAAAGTAAATTGCGGCGCACTTATTTAAATAAGTGCGCCGGAATGAACTTTGCCGCGCACTTATTGTTTCTTATAGAAAACACCACCTTTGGGTGCACATAAAGGCGAACCAAGTCGCTCTTTTCGAATAGGTGTGATGAAAAAAAATGTGGGACCTGGGGGCCGATTCTCACAAAATAGACATTATCTCTATGACGACATAATGTCACTTGGTAAAAAGTCTATCAAAAATGTCGCTAAAATGGAAATGACTTATTCTCGCGCCTATTCGACATTCTACTATAGACATTTGAAAATATCTATTGAAAAGGTAAAGTTTATTACTCTGTGGGTGGAACGCAATTAAAAACTATTAAAAACTGACATATTGTGTGACAGTTTGAGAAGTGATTGACAGTAATGTGGCTGATTTTGTTTGTTTGTTTACTTTATATTTTCTAAAAACTTCAATTAAACTTTCAAATTTTTTCATCATTTGGTGATTTTGTTTTGCTTTAAGTTAAAGTTTGCTGAAAATGAGTTCTGGGATCAGTGGCGGTGTTGGAAATAATTCCAAAAAAACGTCGCTAACATACGCTTGAATGAATTCATCCATTTTCTGTTCTAACAAAACACAAAACCACAAACTGCAATAAAAATAAACAAAATGTCTGTCAAAGAACGTAATGTCGATTGATGTTTACCGGTCGACTTGCAAACGACAATGTCGTGTACAAAAGTATAGACAAATGTCTAGTTTAGAAATGCGAGAATACCGGTTTCAGTTTTCTCACGACAAAAATGTAATTTTTAGAGATAATGTCGAATTAGACTTTATGTCTATCAGGCGAGAATTGCCCCCCTGCGGGCCTAAGATGCGCATCGCGAGATATTTGTCATGTCGTTCTGTCAAAATGTAAGCATTTTGTACCAGTTTAGGAACTATTGCATTATCTGTGGTAATGTTGTCGAGAAACCGCGCCTTTGAATTTTCAACTTTTGACATTTCTGCATGACTATTATCTCGTCCTCAGAGAGGTACGACGACTAAGAAGTGTCAAAAGTGTACATTATGGCGCGTTTTGTCGACACCATTAGGTACCACAGATAATGCAATAGTTCCTAGACTGGTACAAAATGCTTGCATATTGACAGAACGACATGACAAATATCTCGCGGCGCGCATCTTAGGCCCGCTGGGCTCAATCCAATTTGCCCCAGACCCTTTCTTAAAAACAAATAATAATTTCAAAGTGTTCAGTCGTAAGCGGACGTTAAGTCGATAGGTGACAATACTGTGCGGGTCACATGAATATGTAAGTAAATGATCTTTATTACGTCTTCAACGCTGATCTTCCTTCTGTCCTGAATGTCGCCGCACCTTGTAACGTTTTCTTTTGATACACTGTAAAAATGGGTTCTGTCATCTTTGATAAGAGTTTTCACACAATACTAATAGTACCTACTAAAATAGCAAATGATTTGAGTTTTGATTTTTTTTAAATAATACTAACTTTTATTTTAATGCAAATGTAAAAGGCAGACAACCATCTCGCTCGCACATTTCAACATTTTTGAAGATATAATATAACTAAATATAATTATGTGAAATTGCACAACTTCAGGGTCGAGAGAATAACAATGCAAAGGTTCAGTAAAAATATCACATTGATCCAAACAAGTTTTCTAACCAAAAAATGTGCACTTTAATTTATCGCATTGGTATACGTTTTTTGGTCGGAAAACTTGTTTAGATCAATGTGATATTTTTACTGAACCTTTGCATTGTTATTCTTTAGACCCTGAAGCCCTGCAATTTCACATAATTACATTTAGTAATATTATATCTACAAAAATGTTGAAATGTGCGAGCGAGAAGGTTGTCTGGCTTTACCCTTCGCCATAAACGCGAGATGCCAATGAGGGTATTATACCTAAACATGAGATTGGCCAAAAAAGCTGTTTACCCCAAACGAAAGATGAAGCCATCAGTAGGTAGGTATGTCTAAAATGTGAAATTAACAAAGAAACAGTTTGCGTTTTTCTTGTGTTATTGTGAGTATTTTTGTTTAATTTAGGTGGAATTTTAACCAATAATCAGAGAGATGGGTGCAGTGCAATGTCTTCAATGGACGTGGTTAATGAGGCAATGCACTGTATAGGCAGTGGTTGTCATTTAACACCAAAGCCTTTGACTCGTTCTATCATTTAGTTATATAAAAGATCAGGTAAACCGACTTATTGGACAGTTACCAAACACTTTGCATATTAATTAAACTGAATACGAGCAAACATGTTTACGATAACAAGGCCTCAGTACTTCAATTCTCCGGAACGATCAGTAAAAGATTTTAAAGACACTTTGAATTACATTGCGTGGCATGTACTGTGATGACAGGTTAAGACCGGAAGAGTTTCTTAGTTACCGCGCTGTGTATCTCAAAGTGTCAGTAGATTTTTCATCATCGTTTAGCAGAGTAGAATCGCTGATGTTACTGAAAATGGTTCAACCGATTTGGTTCATTAAATCTTATTTATGTTAAGTTATTCTTATTCCGAGTGAAGTATTTAAATTCAATGTATTTCAATGAATCTTATGTATTTGTCACGATAGATAGTGGTAGATAAATAACAATGAAGATGTTATAAAAATGCTTAAATACATTTAAAACTAAAAGGTTAGTAATTGTCCAGCCCCCGTATCGTAAGCTTTCAACTGCTTTCGGTGCCCAGCATAATGTCAAGCGATGTGGCCACAGATATATGAAAACAGGAAGCTGGCTTTGATGGATAAAAAATGCGCTGAAACGCGCTAATGCCACTATTTAGTCACAGAATACCTATGATTTAGTATGAAAACAGTTTTATGAGACAACGGTTGCCCTCCTGACGCGAATGAAAAAGCCTGTCTAAGTATTATCACTACCGTTTTTTTGGGAACGGAAATAGACTGAATTTGAATCGAAACTAGATTAAAACCTTTGCATCAACGAATTCTCTCCAACTGGTAATGAACATTGCATAATTTAAGGTCTAGAATACATACTAGCTGTGTGAAAGTGAATTACTTAGGTAATTGTCAATGGACCTGTGTCAGAGAAGCATGTTAATGTGATTACGTAACTAGATCATTATCTAATGATAATTGCTGGTAAACTAAGGAAAACCTTTGCCAAGTACTGTAGCTTATTTCTATTCTGTGTCTATGATCGGTAGAAATACCACTTCTGAGGTTAATGTACCCAATATGAACCAATATACCCAATTAAATACCCAAATTTTTACCCGACGACCGACGGAGGGATGTATTTCGCGTGTATGTATGAATGTATTTGGCAAGAATGATTCACCCTTAGAACGGCCGAGTGGGATCACTGTGATATTCCTTAAAAGTAGTGCTAGATTCGAAAAATAAATTGTTTTGCCATAAAAAAGGAATACTTACTTACATTCATAAGACAAATGAATCTCATTTCATAGATTATATTGTCTCAATGCCTGTTTTCACGCTGCTACCGATTTTTCTCCTACACGATATCGAGCTTTGAGTGGACATAATTTTTTTACAAACATCTATGCTTGTGTCCGGATCAGTGCTAGAGCAATATATCAGCATATAAAATCAAAAGTGTCAGTTGGGACACTGCTGCTACAGCTGTGACTAAATAGTGATATTAGAGCATTTCAGCCCCTTTTTTTCCGTCAAAAGCTTCTTGTTTTCGTATATAGCCACATCACTTGACATTTTGCTGGGCAGCGAGAACAGTTCAGAGCTTGCGATACGGGGCCAAGTCAGCATACGGGCCTAAGACACACTTTCGCCATAGAGTCACTTTTAAGGGAGAAGCTTCTCTTTCTAAGTCCATTTTCGGCTACTAAGTACACTAAAATAAGTTTCCCCAAAAGAGGTTCAGGAGCTGTCTACTAAAAGATGTCTACCCAAAATTCCTCTAGAGAAAAGATTGACGCATTACGCATGCGCGGCCAGATTCGTACGCGCAAGTATCCGCCCGCTTTCGCATACACACGAGTATAGTTATAACAGAATGTATACTCGTGATGTAACTTTCTTAGGTAAGCCTACAGGGGCAATCGTTGACTCATAAAAACCTGCCAGGTTTAAGCCTGGCAGGTACTAAATGATAGTATAATGACTAAATGATAATGATCATACTAAATGATAGGTATTCTGTGACTAAATAGTGGCATTAGCGCGTTTCAGTGCGTTTTTTGCCGTCAAAAGCTTCTTGTTTTCGTATATCCGTGGCCACATCGCTTGACATTATTCTGGGCAGCGAAAGCAGGAGCTTACGATACGGGGACAGGTCAACTTAGCAAATATGCTGCATTTGCTAGCTGCTAGTATATTTATTTGGTTAGTTCATGGTTGTTGTAGAAATCGACTCAAAGTCAAAAGACAAAGTCAAAAATCTTTTATTCAATAAAATCTCACTGATCACTTTGAATCGTCGTTACGTTTTGTATGATTAGGTATGATTACAATTTTTTTATTGGATGAGTTGGAGCTGGTTCGTCTACTTCGTAGTTCGTTGGACTAAATTTTATCTGTGGAAACTTTTAATTGGCCTTCAGAATACTTTATTATGTGTGTCTTCCTACTGTCTTATACCTAGCTGTTAGTTTTCCTAAAATTCTTAAAATAAAAAATAAAATAAAATAAATAGAACTTCCAGCGATGAACATTACACTATTTGCTAATTTAGCTTCAACAGTGTTGACCAATTTGCTCTCATTAACCTAGTTATTTATAAAAGCTAAGCATAGGTATGATATTAAATGGAAGTAGACTTACTTTTTTTTAACTTTTTTTATTTTAGATTACATAATTATTTACATAATACAATGTGGTATCATGCTAATATTCTGTATATTAGTAAAAGTAATAATACTTCCATCAATTCTACGAATCGTAGTACGTAAGTCGCCATTAATTTTGCCAGAATATACCATCACTCGCGCATTCCCCGCTACGCCGTAGCAAGTGCTACGAAGCTCGCCCTCTGTTAGTTATTTTACTCTTGTGCGCTGCGCACGCGCCGGTTTGACACATTTCAAGGTGTTTCGGTGAATGGGTGAGTGAGCGAACACAAATATGAATAGATAATGCCGCTAGGCAATATGTAGATGTGTGCCGAATAGTAATATCATATATTCTGTGGTAAATACACTATGAAAACATTTAGGTACTTTAACTAGTAAAAATGTAATTGACGGAATATTATAACAGTTAAGTAGCATTTGTAGGAAAAATAACATTAGATTATTGATTTTATTAGTTTTAGGTGTTTAAGATATTCTATTGTACTGAAAAATGGATCAAAAAATTATGATCGCAGTTATATTTCTAATGACCTACTTATAACTTAAAAAAAAACTTAATACTATGGGTAGGTGTAACGGTGTAACCCTCCTTTTGCTCCTCGTAGTCGGGTAAAAATAAAGCATTTGAGCTATCTGCAAACCGTTACAAAATAGTATATTATACAACTAGTGAATAAAAGATGGATTTAAAGCGAGGGCCATTAATGAATCACAAGCAAGTAAAGGATTCTAACGACTGAATCACGACCGTATAGGGAGTGATTCATGATGATTGAATCACGAGCGTAGCGAGTTATTCAAGTGTTAGAATCCTGAACGACGTCAGTGGTTCATGGCCCTCGGTATAAATCCGTTTTACTCAAGAGTTGCAGACTATACTTTATACCATGACTACGAGAAAAAGAAAGATTGGAGGTTGTATAGCCAATGCTATGCGCAAAAACAATAATTAGATATAGGTCAAATATATAAGTGTGTTCTAAATTCAAATACCGAAACAGTGACTAAAAGCTGATGCTTTTTATTCACTGTTTTCAGTGAATAAAATAAGCTTTTTAGAGGGGGGATAGTACAAAAACTATTTTTATTACCTAAAAACTATTTATTTCTAATGTAAATATTAGCCAACCTTATTATAAATACCATACGAAATCAGTAAACAGGTCATACATGACATATTTCGCAACCCGTCGAGATGAGTTCAGAAATGTTTTAATTAACTGCTAATGCGTAGACCTTGCTACCACTTAACGGGGTGTGAGCACGACATAGATATTGTTTGAATAGAAGTGACATAAGTTCAACCGCACTAGGGTACCTACAGAGCAGGACAGGACTAACTAGCACTATTTTTATTTGTTTTTGTTTGAATTTGTTTGTACCTTCTTTCTTACCACTTACTCTGTTTTCCTCCTACCTGTCTTGCTTACTTTTTTCTCTCTGTTTTATCTGTGTTTGTACCCAAATGGGTTGAATAAATGTATTTCATTTCATTTCATTTCATTTCAAGTTGGGAAGAAGGTTCTCTAAACTTCATGGACGACATTGATTATATTACGGGCCGTATTAACACACCGTATAAACACTGAAATACAATCATGAAATTGTCAGTAGACTAGCTAATATTCGCGTGCGAAACTTTCCACCAAAATATCTCTGCCAACCAGCATACGATGAACCGCGTAGTAAATGGCTGCTTTTGGTTTTGAGAGTTCAAGCTGTATCTAAGAATCCACGTCTTTGATTTCAATAGCATAGGTTTCAATGCGGAAAAAGAGCTTTTGAATGGTACAAGTTTCATTGAAATTGCTCCAGTAGTTAAGGTGTGGTGGTCCGCGAACAAACAAACAGATCAACTCTTTTTTCGGAATCAGAATCGTTTAGTTAGTAGATATTTATATTTCGTTTATCCATATCTTATCTTTAATTTTAGTTAGATAGAAGATACGGCTATATTCATACCTTACTAATCTATTGGCAGTATCCAATATTTCTCCATTTGCAAAATCAGTTTTAGAGACCATCGTGTAGTTCTATGGATAGTTTTAGTAATTAACAACTCTCTTTTTAAACGTGTATAATAAATAAATTATAAGTTTAAAAAACTGGAAAAACCGACTTCAATTTGATCAAATCAAATGATCAAATCATCAAATGATGATGATGATGGCAGTTCATTGAGACTGTTCTATTGATCGTAAACACCACAGAAAAGCAAAATACGCAATGTATCCGAGATACACTGCGCGGTGACACTACAACGGTTGGCAGTCGAGCTGGCAGTGACGCGCAATGTAACTCGAATACGCTAACGCGGCGACTGTCAGATTTGTTTGTGAGTACTTACGTTCTATTGCTCGTAAACGTCACAGAAAAGTCACAGAAAAGCAAAATATGCAATATCGTGTACGCGTATGACGTGTTTTTTCCAGTTATTCTTATTTAACTGCCTAATTACTAAACCGATTTTGATAAAAAAATTATGGAACCAATCTGGAAGCATACCCTTTCAGATAAAAAACAATTTTTCAAATTGGTTCATAAATTACGGAGTTCTGAAATAACAAATATTAAAAAAAATACAACCGAATTGAGAACCTCCTCCTATTTTTGAAGTTGGTTAAAAATAAAAAATATTCATAGACATTTAACATCACGCCTTGTATTCCCAAACTAAGCGAGGCTTGTACTTGTTGTAGATGGCTGAATTTTTTTTGCATTATGCTCAGAGGATGTTTACTTTTATTAGGCACATCTAGTATCTCTAAGTCTCTACTAGCTAAGTTTAATAAGTAAATATATGCAAAACTATGAGGCATTAACTGCAATTCAGAATAAAGATTATAATTATTTTGGCATTTCATCATAATTCATAATAATGCTTATCAGAATTCTCAGTTTATCTTTGCAACTATCTTATTTTTGTTTGGCAATTTTCGGTTTCTGCGTAAATGATTGGTTCATATCCGTTGGTCTATTATAGCTCACAACATCAGCGCATACATACATTACATACTGATTAATATTTATTTATATTACGGCCCACTGCTGGGCAAAAGTCTCCCCCAAAGACTCCTAATACTCTCTATCCCGAGCTTCCTCCCACCATCTCCTTTCGAAGGCGTCAAGTTCGTCCCCGCTAAAGTTTTATTCAATGCAAAAGTTTAAAAAAAACGAACTAAGTACTTAGACCCTGAAATTCATAAATAATGTTCGTTTGTTAGTGGCACTACACAGACTGCGCCGGCGCCGGCCGCTGACCAGATTTTCTTTATAACATGATGCGTCGGCGCTGCAGCCGACAACAAGACAATCTGACACCTTACTTGCTACCCAGGGGCCTTATTCACTATGACCAATACAAGCGCGTTACGCAGCACGACAAGACAGCGGCGTGAAATCGCCCTATGCCTATGCCGTATTTTCCTATGCCATAAATGTCATTCCTTACGGTGACGTCATACGGTTACGGCAAGGAATCTCCTATAATGCTCCAGGGTGAAAATTGACCTCACCTGACACTGTCAAAATTGTCTGTCGAAATGACTGACAATGACATTGGCAAATTCGGGGCAGCCCTAGTGAAGCGTTCCACATTTTCTCATTTAAATGTCTCCTTTCTCAAACCTTTTCACCTTTGATTAATTATATGTTATGTAAGTTTATCCATATTAATAAGATTAAATTATGAAAGTGGTTTATTATTTTAAAGTGGTTTATCTTTGAAACTAAACTCAATATTTACTAAAGCTCATAAATATTATTATCAACTAATATTAATGTTGTACTGTCTCTTGTTTTAGATCAATCTAATTGTCAAAATTTTGGTTGTACCTCCCTTTGTACACTGACCGTATTCTTATCCGCACTCCCCTCTTGTTTATGACTCTAGCATCAGCGAACTCGACACTGGCAGAATTGTGACAACTAGTCACAAAAGCCACAAACCAAGAAGTTGAAGTTGAAACCTTGGAAGAATAATTCTATGCACCGAACAACCACAAGAAAAAGAAGAATAATGACGGACAGAGGCCATAAATATAAGAAGAAAGTGCTAGCATAAAATACACCTACATCGCATTTCATTATGAATGAATGAATGAATGAATGAATGAAAACGCTTTATTGTACATAAATAACACCGAAACATATTCCTATGATATAAACAAAACAGGTTACATTAAATGTACAATGGGCGGCCTTATCGCTCAATAGCGATCTCTTCCAGGCAACCTTTGGATGGAGAGGATTTGAATAAATTTAGAGAAGGGGGTCGGGGTGCTAATAAGAGAAATTTCGTGATTTAGTAAATACATATTATATAATATACGTATATATACATAACATGCTATGCATAATATAATACATATACAATTCCAAAACCTAATATACCTATTTAAATATAATTAAAAAACATATATACAATATATATATGTATATATAATAACTAACGTAAACAGAGAAATGATATAATAATCCAACATAATATATGAATAATCCTGTATTAACATAAAGATGATCAATAACAATACCTAGGACAATTTCGAAAGATAATAGCTCTTCACTCGAGCTTTGAATATTGCAAGGGATGCAGCCTTTTTAATAGAGATCGGTAGTTTATTCCAGAGGCGTACGGCTTGAACCGTAAAGGAATTGTCGAAGAAACTAGTTCTGTGAACGGGAGTTATTAACAAAAGATTTTCATTATGTACCTAGCAATATATTTTTTTTATATTTTCCAAATATAAAAAATACTTTTGACTTTGAATATACCTTCAACATTTATTTCAAAATAAAGAATAAAACACAACACACTATCTAAGTACTAAGTAAATAGTGTGTATGTAGGTATAGGTCGTTGCCCTAGCATTTTCTCTCAATAGACGGTCTCGCCTGTCAAGTGAATAAACTGCGTGCAATTTATAATTTTTATGATTGCAGAAAATATACAAGTATAGATATACTAGTTACATTTGAAGAAAACTTTACCAACTGCACCATAATAAGAGGTTGTGGGGGAAAGTAAGTAAATGATGAGGGAAAACATCGAAAAGCTAGACCGTGTACATTCTTAGCCAAGAGACAAAATTCAGGAGACAATGTAGCATCGGGATTGGTAGTGGACTTTAGCCAAGATTAGGGCTGCCTTGAGCGTGGCTAAACGTGGTTACTTAGTGGACTTTAGCTAAGATTACTGGGCTGCGCTGAGCGTGGCTAGACGTGGCTAAACTAGAAGCTATCTCCTAGGAACGACCATGATACAATTTGGCGATATTGTACCAGCTGGACGTGTCTGACAAATTATCGGACGCGACCTGTAGCTGTAACATTGTGACTCGCGACATATATAGTCGCGCTTAGGTTCCAGATGCCTCCACGAGCGAGTGAATCACAGCGATTGATATTATCGCCGTGCGACGTATTTCTATACACCCTTGTAAGAACGATAGTTTGTATATAATTTGAGATTATCACCGCTATTGGATAGAGTTTGTTCGTGATCTACGTACTTAAGCCAGATTATAGTGATCATTTCAGTATACACAGGAGAGACATATGAACAAAACGTGCTAGGCCGCTGTCAGGGCATCATTTCAGTATTCCAGATCCTAAAAATCACAGTGGAGGGGTGAACAGTTTCAAAGAAATAACATCGCCCTATCCTGCACCCCAATATAGAGACAAACGACAAACGGCGAGCGTCGTCGCGACTTTAAGTCGCGTCTTGTGCTTGTTTGTTTTCAGCTTTATCACGAATGTTTAAACAGTTGGCTACATCTCTTATTTAATCTCGTTCAATGCCAGATATTTAGGTATCTAGTAAGTAACTAGTTTTAATTAGTTACGGATGATTCATATTTTTAAAATGTTTGATAAAAAAAAAATTTGGTACTTTATAATAAACAAAGCTACGATGATAAGTATGCAGGTAGAGTCCTTTTCGTGAAAGAAGTCCCGCGGAAATTTCCGGAACTAAATTTTAAAACTAAATTTTAAATTAGTTGTCAGGTGCTGTTAATGTGTTCGGATGCTAGTGCGTTTTTATTTGGTTTCTGTGATCAAAGTCTTGTTTTCAATGCCTAAAGTTGTTAAAAGTGCTGCCCGAGAAATAATACTTAAGGTCGACTACAGCGCCGCATCTGCGGGACTTCTTTCATGGAAAGGACTCTAATAACATTTATTTTTTGTTTAGTGTATAGTAGGTACAGTCAACATCACAGGTAACTAAATAATGAGACACAAAGTTTCAAAATCGTTTTAGGTACGCCTACAATCCGTAAATCGAACTATTTTATATTTTCCAACACGTGAAACTCTAATTATAAAGTAATATCGGGATGAAAAATTTTAAAGTATGAAAATTTTATGTAATTCATTATGAAAATAAAATAAAAATTATCAAAGTAAGTATTAGGTAGCTAAGAAGCTTACTTTTAAGTAGCTAAGAATGAAAAATTCGGTACCTATTAGTTAAGCTACGTAATGTTAAAATATTTTAGAATTGTTTAGAATGCTCAAGAAGAAAATTCGTGTTTACCAAAGGCGTTAAAAGGGTTTACCAGGATCTGTCAGGGAAAGATGTGTCCTGCTCCTGGGTCAAGCTTTCCCAAAACGAAATCTTGAATGTGCAATAATTAAAATATATTGATTGTACATAAGCGTTAGTTATTGAGATCACAGAAGGTCAATGCCCCGTCTGACAATATTGATTCAAGCCAGAGGAACTGATATCTCAACAAACAATGTGTCCAAACACGATACCGATGTCCGCGCAGGATTCTATCTCAAATAAATACGTTTAGATTTGAGTCCTTCCAACTCTGTTTGCGTTGACACCATTTTTAATACTGGCAATATTTTTTTAGGTTCTTCAAAATCTTCACATAAAGTTGCACTCAAAGAATATGTAGGTAATACGTAGTTCCTACTTAAGAAGAAGCAGGACTTCCATTCTACCAAAATTACACACTGAAAATCACGTTTTGTATGAAACAAGATTAAAATTTTAACCCCCGTTTCATACCTAGATTTTTCGTTTTTCGAAAGTACGAGTCTTAGTTCGAGAGATTCGCCAGTCTAGTTGCACTAGTAAAATAGTTATTTGTTATACAAGAGTGCAAAGTTGCTTTTTAACCGCGTGTTCAATTTTGATGACCGAGCAAGCGAAGGATTCTAAAAATTAGAATCCTGAGCGTTAGCGAGGGAATCAAAAGAGCACGAGGTGAAAAATCTTTGCACTCGAGTGCAACACGTAACTTTTCATTCCACCTCAGCGAGGAAATGACTAAATGCAAAAAAAAAAACTTCTCGCGTGATCGTTGAGGGAGAAAGCTCATTTGCGCATTATTAACAGTTTCAGTCAATTCTGTTGGCGTCAAACAAACTTCCTCGTCGCTAGAATCACTCATTTTAGTTTTTTCACTTGTTTTCAAGTTTCTTGTTTTTAATATAAGGTTTAACAATGACGTGAAAAAATGCCGCGTAAAGAACCGCGTACAAAGCAAATTGAAAAAAGAAAACCAAGAAGGTCCCGAGTCTGTGTTTTTAACAAATTAAAAAAAAGTTGTATGATATATTCGGCACCATAGAGGTAGCAGTAAATAGGTTTAATGTTTTTTTTTAATTCACAAACTTAGTGCACACGATGTTCTAAATTCAATTTACTTTATCCTCTGGAGAATACGGCTTTTGCACTGAGATATTGAAGAGCAAAAATACTCTTTCCGAGATGGTGGGATGAAAAGGTTTTTTTTTGTATTTCGTGTCGTCCTTGTGTCCGAAGTTCGAACTTCTTTTGGTGCATCCTGTTAGATACTTGACTACCATTTGCTTAGTTGCCAGTAGGTAATAGATTTTAGTAAAAGTGGTTCTTGTGTCCGAAAAACCAACTCATGTGGATAATTAATTATAAACAAGCAACGAGTAGTGTGTAGCATGATCCTACAATAATAAGGAACACAACAACACGGATGAAACATCTTCAGTTCTGAAAAACGAAAGTAAAAGAAAGTCATTTGACCAATACATCATTTTCATCACGCAAGCAAAAATGGCGGAAGCGTGGGCGCGAAAATGAATCTTAACTTTTTTCTTGGCATGGCTATTAGCGCGAGACATTTCTACCGGCCAGTGTCAGTTACCGCTAAATAGTAACCACACGTTTGCTCGTTTTCAGGACATACCTAAGTACGTGATCTTGTTTAAAAACGCATTACAATTCTTTAACAAAATTCAAACTCCTCTGATATTTGTTTTAACACCGTTATTCATCATCATCATCATCAAACAATCTTACAGCAAGACAGTCAAAAATATAATTAAAGATGCATGTTGACTCTTGCCTTAAAGAAATCTAGATTGTATTTTGTTTTATTTAATTGAACCAGCAGTCAGGACAGCGAAAACTAGCAAAAAGTTGATAAAGATACAACGTCTTGTCGAAGAATCGACTTTACTTATGTATCGTAAGAAGTGTATATGCAAATGCTCATGATGGTCACCCCAGCCAACATTATTGAAAAACAACGTAACATCGTGCAATTACGCAGTAACAGCGCGCGTCGCGACAACGATTGATTAACTCGCACGGATTCTGTTATGAAAATATATGTATTTAATGATCGTAGGTGGTACTGGCCTTTACATTACACATTTTAGATGACAATATTACTTCTTCTTCTTCTTTTCTACCTATATGGCCCCTGTCCGTCATTTTGACAGACAATTTGGCCAGTCTCAAGTGAAAAAGTACCTTTAGCGGGCAACACTGCAAAGGCCATAGACAAGAATTGAATCGAAATGTAAGTTTAATTTTAGATGACATATCGCTACAACGCGTACCTACCTGCCTTCACTGCTTGCACAAAGACGTTTTTGGCCTCGAGCCTGAGTTTTATTTAGTTAATTCGCAAAAACTAAGTAGCAATCTAATTTAAAGTTGGTCCGTGTGCCACGTCAAAGTCAAAAATCTTTTATTCAATAAAATCTCACTGATCACTTTGAATCGTCATTACGTTTTGTATGATTAGGTATGATTACAATTTTTTTATTGGATGAGTTGGACGTGCCCTTCCAATCCCATTTTAGTTTTGCCAGATGATCTATGGTCTAGCAAGTCAAAATAACAACCGGATCTCATATAAGGCATGCGCGCCGTCGTGGTAGACCCCAGAGAAAATGGCGGCGCGGCGGGACGATCTCGATAGCCATGAAAGTGACTGGCCCACTGTGGCAAAAGATCTAGAAGTGTAGAAAAAAGGGAGGGAGGCCTCTGCCCTGCAGTAGGATGATATAAGATAAAAAATAAATAAAGTTAGGTCTAAGTCCTAGACTTAGCCCTAGTCAATGTTTTGTAAACTAACTGCTTGACATCCCGTCTTTACACCTATGTCTATTTTTTCCGTCGTCCGCCATATTGTTTGTAAACATGCGCCGCGCCGGTTACTGAATGAATTCGCGCGTTTCCGCGATTTGGCGGGAAAATTACTAAACATGTTTGTCTATGAAATCCAGAACTCGTGAAACGAGAATGTGGATTGTGGACTAGGTGGGGTGACGATCTGCGAAATGTAGCTTTCAAACCCTGGATGAGAACATCCGAAGACCGGGATCAGTGGCGCGTCTTAGGAGAGACCTACGTCCAGCAGTGAACCGATATAGAAGACGATGATGATGGAACGCGAATGTGCCTACATAGGTAGATTTACCGGTAGATTTCTACTGGTGTTTTTATTAGGTATTTATGTGTTTTTATTTTAAATTTTATGTGAGTGATATGGGTCTGTATACAAAGTTTTGTTACCTACCGTGCCTGCAATAAACGAATTTTATTTTATTGATTTATTTTATAGGTAGGTACCTACATGTAAATACTAATAATACGGCATAATAAAATATGATCAAAAAATACTCCGACTCAAGACACAACACAAGCACAGAATTTTTAATCTGTCAAAAAATCTCCGCTTGAATTTCACGGGTGCGATTGACACTTTTCGAAAATGAACAAAATAAAACTCAGACTAGGTAGGTACGGGCTGCGTCATTTTCCCGGAATCCGTCGCGTCGCAAAAGCTACGTTGCCAGCGTTTTTGGGTTCCGTAATATATAAATTAGCCAATTTGACTTGTATTTGTTTTAATTAATTTTATTGGACTTATATTTAAAGTAAGGAAGGGTTTTATTTGAGATCAAATACCTACGTACTTTTCATATTGGATGATTTTTTTATTCCTAGATTCGGAAAAAATGCCATATATGAATGGATACCTACAAAGTATGATTGAATTATTTTTATCCGCGGAAAATGTATCATTGCCTAAAAACTTTCAGTGTGGACGTGGACTTTGCCGGTTAGTAACTGACCCATGATAATATAGGGCGAGGAAAAGATGACGTACAATAATAATTCAGTGCGTAAACCCAACTTATCTAGATAATACATATTTCCGCTTTCATTCGTCAAAATACATCATATCCTGCATGTTTCCTTAACAACAGTCTAATAATTAGTACTGACTTGGTAGTGAGTGATAAAATTTAGCTCATAGTCGTAAGAGGATAAATTTTGCATTTAGAAACCCAATTTGGATACAGTCTTATAAAAATATCTAGTAAAATATGATAAAAGCATACTTAATGTCGTTATTTTTGACAAAGGTTCTTCCAATCAATTCTCTTTTTTTATGTCTTGCACTAGCAGCTGTATTCTTTTTTTAAAGCCACGATCTACTTTAGAACTAACTACTTTCTTTTACTTTTTCTTCAAAATTTAAATTATCTAATAGGTACTTCTACCTACTCGGTGATTCTTGTCGTCTATTTAGATGTTTATCTTAGTATAAATTTAGTTATAATCTGTGGAAACTTTTAATTGGCCATCAGTGTACTTGAATTTTATAGATTCCTGTATTATGTATATGTGTACATAGTCAGTTTTTCTGAAATCTTTAAAATAAAATAAAAAAAAGTACGTAAGATTACTTATAAATGTTACAAAATAAGAAAAGTAGGTATACTCATAAGTAGTTATTTTTATTAGAAATCTGAAAAACAAACTGTTTTTTGTACTCAATGATATTTGTTTGACTAAATCTAAAATCGTAGGCTAGAGACGATAACATTCCATTCTATCTATCCTGTGTTGACTCAATCGCCTGTATTATCAGATAATTATTGTAGTTTCCTACAAGCGCACACCTTACCGCCATTATCTCAACCGTTACTTACAGAGACGTAAAAAGGGCGTCGGTATTGGGTATTGATATTTCTAGAGACACCAAAAATTTAAATAATATTGTTAATGGTAATGATAACTAAGCTAATAAAATAGTTATACATACATTTAAAAGTATCGTGGTATATTTGTTTTATAATAAAATTTAAATAGGTAGTGCATTATTTTTGTTATGAATAATTAAATAACGTTTTTAAATTTTTATTTTAATAATTAGAGTGTAAGGAAAAAAATTAAATAAAAAGATACAGAATCTATTCACATACTGTCGTACTCTAGTCCGACTCTGTCTCCACCACATCTTTTCGTGTCGCACCGATAAACAATACGTCCTTCTTAACACTAAAAGATAATATTATTAATTTTCTTACGATTAGTGATACCTTGAGTTTCTCAAAAACATGTTTATTAAGTTTATTCGCTTTGAGATCGTCTGGACAGATATTGATTAATGTCAGGGCGTAGATAATGGTCTTTGTTTAAATAATGTTACTTACAGAGTGACCTTGCGGATGCCCTTTTTACCTTCTTGTTTAATTTTTTTTAGCATGATCTTATCTATGCTTTAAGATAGTTTAGTATAATATGTATCACCCTTTTATCCTTTTTGAATAGTATAATCTTGGCATTCTTGAGTCATTGTTATAAAACTTTTATGGGTTTTACTGTTTCAATTCAACTGTTTCATTTATTTTTATTAAAACTACGTTTATTAATCCATCTTTTAACTAAAAATTTTCCATAACTTTAAAATCTCAAGCCTCACCTCTTTCCCCAAACTCAAACAAACTTATCATCACAACGGTCCCTCTCTGAGTGACCTCAGCAATCGGTCACACAGTCTGTACAAACACAGCGCCCTCCGATCTGTCAACGGTTTGTATCTTCTCGGTATTTGCATACAGGAAGTCAATATGGACGTTTAGATTATACTACCTAGGTGGAGATTGTAATGCGGGCTAGAACACCTAGCGAGGAAATATTCAAGGTTTTTATTTATTTTTATTTTTCTGTCATTGTTGTCCCGTGGCAGAGCAAAGGGCTTAAAGTTGCTTATTGAATAATAATTAATTTTATTATACAAATTATATGAGAGAGTATTAGGTACCTACATAATAGCGACCTAGTTAAAAGTACTAATGGTGTAAGGTGCAAGTGTTAAGTGGTTTTATCTTATATAGTACGCAATTCATTTTATTCGTCACTCTATGGTTATTAGGTAGGTTAGGTAGAAGTACTAAAAATACATCATTCAATATGGTAAAAGTCTTATAAGAATCATTCAATTGCAACGTATTCAAAATATGAATAAATAATTAAATCTGGGAATTAGTTGGTATTACCAAATATTGAACTATTACATAATCCTTCATAATTATTCATTATTTTTTTATAAGTCACAGAATAAATAACGTATTATTTGAGATTATTATTGTAGGTGAGATAAAACCAAGCACTCAAGAACATTCTCCCCGATAAGAGCGCAGTTATTCACATTATCGGAAATATTTATTCTTTAATAAAGATAAAATTTAATTATTTTTAAACGTGATCCGAGGTAAAGCCGTAGTTAGGTAGGTATTTGAGATTGTATTCTGTTATTAATCATCGTTAGGTTTTTATTTACAAAGGTATACTTACATACACCTGTAGAAAAGATAAAGGTTTCTAGTATGTAAGTACTTGCCAAATTACTTTTGTTTTCTTAGTACTAATTTTTTAGGCGATGTAGGTAGGTAGGTACCTATTTATGGAGATAGTCCAACGAGTGGTTTTCATCTAAGATGCTTATATACCTAGGTAGGTATGTATGTAGCTAATATCTAGGTGGTAGGTATTAAATAAGACTTATCGATATATAACTTAGTGCTGGTATCGAAACGTAATTTTACAATTTCGCTATGCAATTAAATGTAATAAATACTAATTTATAATTATTATGATTATTTATTATTTATTTATAAGCTTTAATGTCATAAGTTTTATTTTTTTATTAAAACAAAACTAAATAAACCTATACATAATTACTCTCGTATTTATGTAAATAGTAAATACATACCTACTTGAATATGAACTTGCAACTGATTACAATATTCACAAGTCACGCATAATTTTATTGCTGTTCTAGGCATTAAATTACCTACCTGTATACACGATAGTACCTACCTTTTTAATAATAAAGTTTGGTAAGTAGCTAATGTTGCTAACTATGTAAGTTCTGAGGTGTCTATTTGTACATAACGCACGTGTCACGTGCTATATATCCCAACCACAGACACCTGCACTATCTATTTCCATCACTAGATGAAGCTTATCACAATCACATAATAACAATCCCTATCAACTCTTCCTGATTTCCCTTATGAAACAACAGAAACAAGCAATTAATTCCTAGAAATCTATATCAGAACGAACAAGTACCTAATCATAAAAAAATCTTGAGCAATGCTACGATAGACTTCTCAGAACGCTATCGAAAAATTAACTCACTATCATTATCATACAATTAGCAAATCGTCGCTTATTGTATTACGTGACGTGTCTAATGTAACTTATATAATGACGTAAACGGATGCAGGTTGCTTCGCTTTACGTACATTTAGAAAATAATAAAGTGTTACATTTACATAAACATGAAACAAAATAGCTTTTGGCTGCTTGTGCTTAGAAAATCAATAACATACGGAACCAAACGAACACGGCATCTCCATACTATCATAGCTCTCAATCCACCTGAGCTCGCATCGGACAATCTGTAGCAACGCAACAACCGGCGCTATCTGTCCCGCTCGTTCTCGTCCCGCGCGAGATGCGCGCTCTCCCTCTCCCCGCGCGCCCGTCGGCCGCTCTCGACCAATCGCAAGCCGTATCTTGCTCCCCCGAGAGCAGAGCGACAGTGCGTACTCTCATCACCACAACGAGACGACATCTCGGAGCGCGAGGTTGTCGTTCGCTCGAGATGCGATACTCGACACGCGAATTAAAAACAGTGCCTTAGTGAAATTTTGTAAAGACTGTGATTGTGCTTTCGTGACTGTAACGTGTGTGGACAATAATTTTTCGGGCTTCGGGCTGATAGTGTAAATAATCCACAATTGGGTGAGTTTTGATAAGATTAGGATGGTAATAATCGTTTGCAATTTGAGGGCGACGCCCTTTTGTTTCGACTACCTAGTCTAGGTAGTCCAAAAATCTGGTTGGCTGTGTCGCCGGTGCGTCCGTTCACCCGAAATAAAACACAAAAGAATGTAAAATGTTATACCTAAGAGATTACCTAATAAATAAATTCGATCACAAATTATATAAAAGCCCCGGATACCCTCAAAATAATAAGCTCATAGAAGTTTTGAAGTTAAGTTCTGAATTTTTTTTAGATTTTTTTTCATATTTTGTACGCAAAAGCTTCTTTTTACTTTTAGATATCCAAACTAGTTTTATTATTTTAAGCTTTTACCTAGTAAGTACATGTTTTGTCTTATTTTCTTACGAAAATTAATTTTATTATCATTTTTAACCGTGCGCGCTCGTTCAATCTATATGTGGCCGCTACTGTGGCCGATGCGGTAACAATGATTTACGAAATCAATAGTGTTTTTCGTTTTAGGTAGGTATAACCTCGTCATCGCAGTAGATAAAATAAATATTTTTACACTAAATAATATTCACATTAAAAATATTATTAGAACGCGTACCTTTCTAACCTTCCTTCCTCCGCCATTATTATTTTTACTCTCTAATTTAATTCCGTATGATAAAAAACTACATATATTTAGCAACACAGGTCTCTTTTATTTATTTTTCGGTTATCTTATTTACTTTTAATAATATGATAAATGGCTCCATCTTTACCAGCAAATATTACTTTCTAAAAATAAATCTTATTAGGTACCTACCTACCTACCTACCTATAACAGTCACAAAAACACGCGCAGGACATGTTTTTTTTACGAAACTCTATCGATTTTAATCTCATTTTGCAAATATTAAAAAGCCGTCGGCAAGTTTCTTAAACCAATTGGTTTCCACTAAAAAAATAAGAGACAAAGAAAAAAGATTTTCTTAAAAGATTTTTTATTTCTTTTCGATTCTAGCAAGATACTATAACTGGTGAATGTCGAGTGAGAGGTTATAAAACTTATAAATAGGTATTTTATATGATATGTTCGGTAGATACTATCAATCTCATCATCAACTTCAAGATAGTCCCTTATCTCGAGTGGATGAGAGAAGATTTGCTCTTGAATTACACAATAACATCTCATATCGACCGATTACTAGATAGGTAGGTACTATTAGGTATTTGATGATCTAACTAATTGAATCTGGTATGGTAACTATACCTACTTATCTAAATACTCCTACTTAAAGCGTATGTAAAAGGCAGACAACCCTCTCGCTCGCACATTTCAACATTTTTTAAGATATAATATAACTAAATATAATTATGTGAAATTGCAGAGCTTCAGGGTCGAGAGAATAACAATGCAATGGTTCAGTAAAAATATCACATTGATCCAAACAAGTTTTCTAACCAAAAAATGTGCACTTTAATTTATCGCATTGGTATAAGTTTTTTGGTCGGAAAACTTATTTGGATCGATGTGATATTTTTACTGAACCATTGCATTGTTATTCTCTCGACCCTGAAGCTCTGCAATTTCACATAATTACATTTAGTTATGTTATATCTTAAAAAATTTTGAAATGTGCTACTGAGAGGGTTGTCTGCCTTTTACATACGCCTTAAAATATATTCAAACCTAATATTAATTAAGTATACTAAGTGCAATACATACTCTATTAGTCTGATTTTGACAAAAATTGTAGGTACTTATCTATATTAAATATTTACCTAACTAAATATCTACAGAGTACCTACCTAAGTAGATAAAATGCTTTAAAGAACTACGTTTTTTTTATTTTATATATTTTAAATAGGTATTATTATATATTTTAAATGGGTATTAAAGTGTACACAAAGTACCATCAACAATAGATCAAGGGAATAGTATCTTTGAAACTATTGCATTAAGTACAAATAAAAAGAATAAAAATAAAGCCTATTGTATGAAAATTATACAACAGAATTGGTTCAAAAATGTACATTTCTGCAGTGGTTAAAATGCATATTTTTGCATTGTCTTCCACACACAATATCTTCATTCTACATAATATACCTACTTATATAGCTAGGTTTCATATAAAATATGAATGACATTCCATTGCATTGTCTTTTTATCGAATTCATAATTTTTGGAATAGTCGATTATCGATTGTGTGGTGACCAAAAGTTCTGATTAGGCAGGACATTTCTGACAGACCAGAGAAAATGTCAAACAACGGTTTAATTAATAATTACTTTTAGTATCTTTTTCCTACATTATATACATAGGCTACCTACCTACCTAGCTATTTCAATTTTAAGTAAACTAAAACACCACGTTTAAATCAACCATAGTGTGGTTGAATTTAACGTGGTGATAGAGAGATAGAATCATATATTATTATGTACAGTAAAACAAGGTAAGTAATATACAAACATACAAAAAATCAAGTTATTAAAAGTTACAAACAATGAGTATAAGTATACATATATACGACAGGCGTCTTGGCTCAGTCGGTAGTAGCTCTGCCTTCCGTGCTGTGGGTCGTGGGTTCGATCCCCACCAAGAACAAACATTTGTGTGGCAAACATAGATGTTTGTTCTGTGTCTGGGTGTTACTATGTATTATAAGTATGTATTTACAAAAAAAATGTATGTATGTATTCTATCTGCCTTCTAGTTCCCATCGTACAAGCTTTGATTAGTTTGGGACTAGAAGGCGTGGTGTTAAACGTCCGTGAATATTTATTAATTTTTATTTATTTAGTTATTATTAGACTTTAAGATTACTCATTTATTGAGTTAGATATACTGTTCGATCTGATCACGTCGCTGATAATGGAGGAACCTTGTGTTTGTGAT
The DNA here is from genome assembly GCA_947507515.1 of Eulithis testata. Lineage (NCBI taxonomy): Eukaryota > Metazoa > Arthropoda > Insecta > Lepidoptera > Geometridae > Eulithis > Eulithis testata. The sequence continues at coordinate 4,119,754 of OX382218.1, read as the reverse complement.
AAAACGATCAATATCCACTTTAGTTTTATTGAAGCTAGGCAAAAGTAATGAGTGACTGGATTTACAAGGATTTTAAACGGTACCTAGGTAAGGTGCTTACGTATCACCGATCAATGACAAGGGATCAAATTATCAAGGGGTTTATTAAAAAAATATGGTTATACCTCGATGGTTTTGACAGAAAGTGGGAGTTAGCGGAGAGCAGGGATTAGTGGAAGGACATGGAAGTGTGGCTATTCCCAGCTAGTATGGGACGAGATACGTTAGAGTTATAGAACCAAATGCTACACGAATGGTACCTATTATGCTGCTGTCACTACTAGATATCGAATTTCTGAACACTATGGACCTGAATGTACCTACCTAAAATGTTACAGTATGAATTCTAGAACGTTTATACTCAAAAGCCACTTAAATTAAGTTCACGCTTAAATTATTGCCATTTCTTACAAATGAGTAGTGTCAAACAGAGGCAGAGCAATTTAAAGTGGTGCTTCAATTTGAGTGACATTACAGTATTCCGGCCTAAGACCTCTATGGTTTATTTAGTCTAATAACATTGATGGTTTATCAGTCAGCCTCGTTATTTACATTACTATATAAATTACATATAAATAAATGTATTCTGATCACAACCAGTTAGAAAAGACTAGATAACATTGAATCCAGGGTATCGAGATATCCATTTCAGTGCCTCAGCTTTCGCACGCTCCGCAAATACGAACAAAAGCACCGGCACCTTTGATTACAAGGATTACACCTTACTTGGAAAGTAATACAATATTTATTACTTATCTTCTTTCTTTGATAAGTGTCGGCATTTGAAGAGACAAACTCGTATACTCTGTAGTTTCTAAACACAGCAATGTGATTAAAAGCTCATATTAAAATCTACCTTAAAAAAAGCTGCAATTGCATATGTCAAAAAAAGGGGAAAAAAAGATATAATATGATTTTACAATAATATCGATTCATAGATTTCTTCATTGTTTGTAGCTTAGTTGTAATTCTACCTAAAATTATTAGATGTATGCATAATTTGTAAGTGAACACTAGTGGATCTGGAAAGGGACTAGAGGGTTCAAGCCCCCAAAACTCACCCTAGGGTAGACCAGTTTTTATCAGGGAAAGCTCTATGATTGCCGGGTCAAGCTCAAAATTCTGTTAGGTGTATACTAGTAGATCTCGTGAGGAGCTAGGAGCTAGGGGGTTTAAACCCCCACAAGCTCCAGATACCCAAGGATATACCAGGATTTGTCAGGGAAAGCTCTAAATTCTGAATTCGCTTGTGTATATAATAATAAGCAAAAATACGTACGCAGACTAGAAAATATGTAACCCAAATGAATGAAATAATTTTACGAGACAATAACCTCAGCTTTTGAGTCATACAGTACCTACCTGTAGCGCCATCTATCTCGCTACATAAGAACTAACATGAGAAAAATCCTAGATCGCGCAAACGAAGTTATCACGGAGTTTGAACATAAGTAATACTACCGAATACCATCCATTGGTCCTCGGACCCCGAGCCAAAGGTCGCTCGGCGTGGAAGATCTTCCCTTTCCGTAGGAGGACATCTATCCTACAATGTTCTCTTCATACCTTTCTGTATGTAGTACAAGAAGGTAAGCATTGTAAGTTCTTCTATGTAGGTACTTAGGTACTGTTAAGTATTCTATAACAGTCACTTGCATACTAATCTGCAGGTTATTAGCACGCATTGTCTGCTAATGACGAATAAGGGCGCGCGCGCAACACTTTGACAATAGAGTGACCGTCATTTGAGACGAGAAAGAAATACTTGCAATCATTTAAAAAATCTTAGCTCTAGTAGGTGCCAAATAACACGGCAATACAGTTCATTCACCCACCTTCACCACGATGTCGCAAAATTCAATTTATGTATGGTAAACAAACAGTACTACGAGATTCGAGCGATACCGTCTTAGCGACAGGTTTGTATGGAAAGCGACAGAATTAGCCATTCATAAATTGAATTTTGCGATATCGTGGTGAAGGTGGGTGAATGACCTGTATTGCCGTGTTATTTGGCACCTACTATAGTATTCTTATTGTTATGATATCAAATTAACTAGTGAATTACGTCAACTTGAGATAGCAACATTTAAAAAATATATATTTAGGTAGGTTTTTCTTCAATCAGAATTTTTTCGCAACTTTAAGTTATCAGTAAGTACATAATTACAACTAATTAACTTAACATAAATACAATTACCTACGTAACTAATGTAGGTATTCTATCAGCAATCTGTTTTTCTCTTGGATGTGCTAACTCGTCCAAGGGTTTTCTTGTTGGAATTCCTACACTTTGCTTAGTTTGGGACGTGTGGAATGTCCATCAATATTAAAAACTCGATACTTATTCTGAGGAAATTACCTCGTACAAAACTTTCAGCCTCATTTCGATCATTGATTGCTAACACCGGAAACGTCGCTGATAACATGACGCTTGTGAGTCAACTTCTTTTGTTCTGTTTAAATGTCACTTGGTGTTTTTAAGAGTTTGAGCAACCGTGAAGAGATAAGAGGCACTTAATTTCCGTAATAAATAAAAAAAAACACTTGCCTAGTAGCCGAAACTTGTTCATTGTAGACGTGGCCAAGAACCTCCATCCTTGCTCGAGTGACAGATGTGGCAGTTTGGAGAAAATATAGTTGTGATTATGTTATTTTCATTAAATTTCCCCATAACTAAGACTGCAAGGTCTTATGCTTCATTGCTTTTACCAAGATGTCTCATAAAATCTTACTTAATATTATAAGTGCGAAAGTTTGTAAGGATGTATGGATGTTTGTTACTCTTTCACGCAAAAACTACTGATTCTATAAATAAATAAATAAATACGTGACGCGAAAAATTAATCATTATGACGTAGCTACAAACTATGTTGGTCAGTAGGTAGTACACCGACTTCCTCTTAAATAAGTACTAATTATTAATCAATACCGAATTACCTAATTAATATTATATTTTTATATTACTGACGTAGGTCGCGCGTTGATAAGGATTCATCATAAGGAATAATAAATATTTGACCTGATTAAACGCGATTCTAAAAATATAGGGTAACCACACTTTTCTTTATGAATAATCGTTAGTGCGTTATAGATTAGTTATAGAAAGTAGCAACCGTAAATAAGGCAGCGTTTTCACCAGAGGTGTGCAAGGCAGATGAACAGGTACGAGGAAAAAATCAACGATTAGTAGCACTTCATTTGTCACCTGAAGTGTTACTATTGGTGGATTTTATCTGCCTCACACATCTCTGGCGGAAAAGCAGGTCAAGACTGTTTTCTATTTGGGTCGTAGTAATGGTTGTAATGTAATGCGTTTTGCGCAGGCGACGCCGCGGTTTCCCGTCGCGGGCCATGCAGGGCGCTGGCGTGTCCGCAGCCCCGGCGGCCGAGCCACCGCCTTGTCAACGTGAGTACTTCACATAAATGCACTGAGATGTATGTGCTTACTAATTCCGTTTGCTCAGTACCATAAGTGTGTCTTGTCCTCCAGAAAATTTCCATCCAGTTCCTGCCAGTTCCTAGCTTGGAGCTCGCATTAGCCATTCAGCGGTATCGTGGGTGCCTTACGGTACCGTGAAATGCATACCTATATTGAAAAGTAAAAGAAAAAATAGCCTAAATACAACTGCAGAAATCATTGCTCTAATTTTCTAAACAAGATTAATCCCTAAAAACTATTACTCATCATGCATTATTATGACCGCAGTTTTAAGAGGTCTCATACCACAAAGATGTCATGTTGGTCTATTGACGCATAACTTTAAAGGCAAAATTATTAGGTGCTCGTATTTTTTCATTGATTTCCTAAAAGGTAATTGTCCTTAGCAACAAACTACATACATGATTTCATAATCGAATGACGAAACTAGCAACTAATGTTGGATTTTACTGTTATTTGAATCATTTACCACATTATTATTCATAACTCTTTGTCAGTGTAAGATTACTTTTCTCCTACACAAGCACTTAAGATATCATCTCATTAGGAACGTGAGTGGAACGATGCGCACGCGCAGATCGGACACCTGAGCCTATAACTACCCTCAATCCTCATTCCATCGTTTCATTTCAGAACAGCTGATAATCTTTACGACCTGGCATCCGGTGTATGCTGCCATCATTAGAAATAACTCGCAAATACTCAAGGCACTAGCTTCCACGCATTTTCTTGATATCCACCACATAAAACTTTGTTTCGTCACTGCATACTCTGATTATAATAGTGCTTCTCACAATAATAGAAAACAGTAAACAAGATGTCAATAATCTTTTGCCCTCTATCTACATCTATAGGCTCTTTCATTTTATTATACCCAAGAAGAGTTTGAAGAAACTCAAAGAATGATGGAAACAGAACACCTATTTGTATTGATGTATAAATATCACGCGAAGTTCTAGTCTAGATATTGTGTCAGATCTTTTAGTTTTGTGACCTCCAAAGCGCATTTATACAAAACACAGTTTTCTGGTAACTTATTGGTGCTCCGAAATAGGTAAAGAAGAGTAAGCAAGCAATGATAACTCGTATTCCACGTGACCTCAAGCAACAAAACAACTATTTCGTTAACCAAACAGTTTCTAATTCCAAAGCGTCATTACAAGACTCATTAAGACAATCGCTTTCGGAATTCAGTTTGCTCAGATGATCTCCCGAGAGCAGGAGCCCACATCCTTTTGTATAGAAAACACCTGTTTATACAGATGTCTTGTCCACACTAGATCTTTAAGGCCGTTTGTAGGTACTGCGGAGTGGAACAAACATCGATACGACTTGTTTGCCCGTGAGCTGTGAAATCAAATACGCAGCTCAACTGTTCTTGTTCAGGATTAAATTGATAATAATGATAAAGTGTTGAAAACTTTGGACTATGCATCACCAGTCGCATACCTGATTTAGAAGATTATTGTGTAGTTTTAATCTACAAAAATGCTTGTTGATACTCAGAAACTAGTACCTAAATTAGATCATCAGCTAATCTGTTTCCGGTAATTGTGACAGTCATCAATTTCATCTATATGGGAAAGGTCCGTGTTATGACATTCTTAGAATATGACACCTTTGTTTTACATTTTCGTTTCTAATCAATTTACTCCTGTGAAGGTCATTTTGAAATATGTTTAGCAGAAAAACATATTAGTACTATTATTAATTTGTCTTTTACTATTTTCTTTGTTTCCAATAAGTTCAGTCTCCTCAGACCGTTTGGCATTATCAGTCAAAGGTGTACCCTAACGGCATAGGCTTATCAGATAACCTATATGGAGTCTTTTCCGGTCGTAATTGCTGTTAGCTGTTAGGCAACCTGGCAAATTTGGACAATTGGAGCAGTGATAATGGAGATGACTAATTTTAAAAAGAAAAAGAAGCTGTTATACTTAGACATTCAGCTTGGTTTCTTCTTGAAAGGGTGTGGCCGTCTAGCGAAACATTGTATGGAGCTCAACTCCCACCTTTTTTAAAAACTTTATGATGATTACAATGAGAGTTTTTAGTTCAAAGATTCCACGCCGACTAAATACCATGTTTCCAAATTAATGTAATTTTAAAGTCCAAATAATTGATTATCTTTTAAGCCGCGATCATCATCGCGTTAGGTTTCTTCTCTTTACTCTCTGTGTCGCTCCTTTACCCACTAGCCACTAGTTACTTTGCATTTATAAGATTACATCAGTTCAGTATGCTGCTATACCAACTACCATTCATCAACATTTTCACTATCTCTTACTCGCCACCCAAGACCATTACACAAACAAGAGTAGTAGGGATTGATTCATTCTGGCTCACCCAAAAAAAAGTTGCGATTGGGGTGGTCTTGCCAGGGCGCCAGCTAAAAAAAAAAAAAAAAAAAAAAAGTTTAGACTCTATTTGTATGTTTTGACACACGCCTGATCGATTGCGCTAACCCATTTTAACGCACCCCGGCCCATTCAAAAGTTACGAAGCCACTTGTATACTCAATGAACAAACAATAGCGTTTTATTGAGGGTCGAGCCATTGTGTCCGGCTTGCGGGGCAGGTACTACAGATAAGCAGTCTCCATCCGTTGACGATAAGAATTTGTGTGAATTAAATTAGTGTAATGCTTGTTCACATCATTAGGTATTAAATCGAGAACTAGGTCAAAAATTAACCTCCAACTGAACTTTTTTTTATGTGACATCTCTCAAGCCGAAAACTTCCCTGGCGGAGGGCGGATGCGCGCGCATAAAGGCTGCGTTCCGAGCACAACCCCTAATATTAAGCCCGCGTTACAATAGGTAATTATCTATAATATCATATTATTATATTATGATAATATGATAATCAATATTTATTATTTATTTATTAGCAATACACCAATATATTTTTATTTTATATGTATATTATTTAATATTGTACGGCCCCCCACGATACATATAATATGAAATTATTATTTAAGTATTAATTATTTAACCATTATTAATTATTTTTATTATTTAAATAAACTAACCTAACACCTTCACTGTGACGCACTGTCCGTCGCCTGATTAACCAGCAGTGGGCATTAATTATAAGCTGTGGATGATGTAATTGCAAATAAAATTTTCATGAAGTTCATCTTTTAGCATCATGTTATATCGCGATACAATCAATGCAAATATAAAAAACAGCCGACAGGTAGTGGCCACCCAAAAAGGCATTTTGCTTGTCGGGACATGACGCGGGTTTATTGCTACGTGAAAAGGGCGTCAGATAACATCTTCGATAAATCAATGTGAGTTATGCGACGCTGCAAAAAACTAATAGGCACCCATCACAAACCAAGAAAGTTTACCTGTTGAAACATGTCATGAGTTTTTTGCGATATTTCTCTGCTATAAAGGTCGAAAACCCTCGAGTTACTATCACAGTCTTACGCCATTCGTGCAGTGAACTACAGATAAATATTGTTATAACGTCTAATAACATCTGCGTGTATTCTAAAATTATTCGTTACTCAACACACAGTATTTGCCACAATAAATAGTGTTTCCGTGTTCTACCGTATAAAATGGAGGTAAGTTGTTATATTACGTATTTACTTTGAACCGATTTCACCTTTGCACTTAAACGCTATCAATATAAGCTAAACCGAGTTCAAGATACCCTTGATGACAAACTTTTGTAGCAAAACTTTGACTTTATTTGATCTATGATTTTGCATTTATGTATTTTTAAAAGTAACATGTCGTTACAGGACACGCCAAGTTACTCCCCCGTGGAGGAGGTTGAAGAACATAACACTTTCAAGCAATTCTATTATAATGCTATATCTGATAAAGAGGACATATATATATAATGAAGAGAAGACGGTCAGAGGAACAAAACCATTTGGAAACACCATCAACATCGCGGGAAGCATTTGACTCAATTTTCGATAATGAATTACTCAATCTTTGTATGGAAGCTGAAACTGGAACTGTGGATTGCACTACCTGCAATTTGCCAATAAAAAAGAGGTATTTAAACAGCCATTTCAATAGTAAACAACATAAATATAACTCTGTTAAAATTCAACATTCTTTATCGAATGTTGATCTTATACAATCAGCTTTTGGAAACCGTGTTTATACATACAAAATAACATCTAAAATAGATAAAACGAAAATAGATTTTGAAACTCCTGAATTATTTGTAGAATCAATCAATGAAACAATTTCAGTTTTAATCAATGAAGCTATCGAAGAACTAACAATTTTTAAAGTTAACTTTATATTGTACGCTGATTTTGTACAACAAACAAAGGAAATAAAAAACTCATTTGACTTTCAAACTAGTAACTTTATAATCATGCAAGGTGATGATTTAGATATATTTTTAAAATCATTAAAGGACACTTTGTCTAGCAAAATAAGCGAATTTGAAAAAAAGGATAGTGGCTGGAGTTTATCTAAAATTGTGAGCATTGATATGAATATCAATAAATTTAACCCCCTACGTGGTACATCATACATTGAATTACCACATGATATACAAACAAAAAAAGCAGTAGTCAATGTTAAAAACGCAGACGTTAAATGTTTCCAATGGGCATTACTATCGGCATTGTATCCAGTTGCAAAAAATGCTGATAGAGTTACATCATATGTAAGAAATGAAAATAAATTAAAACTTGATGGGGTTTCTTTCCCCGTTAAACTATGTGACATCTCAAAAGTTGAAAAATTAAACAACATGAGTGTGAATGTTTTCGGATTAGAATATGATGATGTTAAAAAACAAAATTCTGTTGTTGGTCCCTTATATTTCACAAAGTGTCGAAAAAGTTGTCACATTAACTTATTATACATAACAAATGGTTCAAATGGTCATTATTGCTATATTAAAAATATGTCACGTTTAATAAGAAGCCAACTCACCTCGCGACACGCCGCAATACATTTATGTGATGGCTGTTTATTGTATTTTTCAAACCACGAGCAGTTATTGCAACATCAAAAGCGAGATTGTAATCAAATTCGTACTGACTTACCTTCCGAAAAACCATGCTTAAAGAATTGGTTCGGTGAAAATGTTTCCAATAATAAGGTTTCATTCGATAAATATCAAAAACAACTCAAGGTTCCGTTTGTTATATATGCGGATTTTGAATCATTTCTGAGACCAATCACATCCTGTTCAAATGATCCAGATTTACCTCATACTGAAAATGTTCAAAGACATGATGTATATAGTTTCGGGTATTACATTAAATGTGCTTATGACGACAGTCTTTCCAAATACAGAACTTACGTGGGTGATGACTGTGCAAAAAAGTTTATGGAAAGCTTACAGAAAGACATTGAAATAATTACCAAAATAAATAATTTTCAAAAATGTCCATTACCTTTATCAGATATGGACAAAGTTAAAATAGCTGTAGCTACTACATGCTACATTTGTGGGAGAGATTTAAAATGCCAACAAATAATAGACCACGATTGGTATACAGGCGTTTTTCGAGGTGTTGCTCATGAAATATGTAGCAGTAAATTTAGAAGTCAATGTTTCGTTCCGGTTATCTTGCATAATCTAAGTAATTATGATGCTCATTTTATTGTTCATGCCTTAAATTTTGCTGAAAGTGCAGTGGAAATAATCCCCCAAAACAAAGAGCGTTATATATCTTTTTCAAAATTATTAAAAGTTAATAACCATCGAGTAAGTTTACGGTTTATAGATTCTCTGAAATTTTTGTCATGTAGTTTGGAAACACTAGCAAATAATCTAAACATCAATCAATTCGATGAATTGAGGAAACATTTTCCGAATGAGCAGGATTTTAACCGATTAAAAAGAAAAGGTGTATATCCTTATGAATTTATGACCGGGCTAGAAAGTCTTAAACAAAAATCTCTTCCTACACAAAACCAATTCTTTAGCTCAATAACGGGTACAAACGTTTCAAATGAAGACTATGAACATGCTAAAGATGTTTGGCAGCATTTTGAATGTCGTTCTATGAGTGATTATTCGGATTTGTACTTAAAGACAGATGTTTTATTGCTAAGTGACATTTTTGAAAACTTTAGAACTGTTTGTATGAGCACATATGGTTTGGATCCTGCGCATTACTATACAGCACCAGGTTTAAGTTGGGATGCGATGTTAAAATACACAAAAATAGAGTTAGAGTTGCTAACAGATTTTGATAAAATTGCCTTTATTAAATCTGGTATTCGAGGTGGAGTATCACAGTGCAGTCATCGATATGCCAAAGCAAACAACCACTACATGAATAATTACGATAGAAATCAGGCAACATCATTTTTAATATATCTTGATGCTAATAATTTATATGGTTGGGCGATGTCACAGTATCTCCCCGTTGGAGGTTTCCAGTGGGTTGATATTGAGACAAATTTCAAAGTTGCAATCGATTCTGAAATCGGCTATATTTTAGAAGTAGATTTAGAATATCCTGATAACTTACATGATTTACATTCTGATTTTCCACTCTGCCCAGAAAATGTTTGTATAGGGAATACAAAAGACTTTAAACTGGTTCCAAACCTAAATAATAAAAGTAGCTACGTAATACACTACAGAAATTTAATACAATGCTTAAATATGGGGTTAAAAATAAAAAAAATTCATAGAATTTTAAAATTTGATCAAAGTCCATGGTTAAGCAAGTATATAGAATTAAATACAAATCAAAGAACCAAAGCCAAATCCGATTTCGAAAAAGATTTCTATAAGCTTATGAACAATGCAATCTTTGGAAAAACAATGGAAAACATTGAGAAACGGGTAAATGTTAAATTGCTCACTCACTGGGAAAATCGAGGGAAGATTCAAGGGGCTCAAAGTTTAATAGCAAGACCTGAATTTCATAGTCTTTCCATATTTTCAGAAGAATTAGTTGCAATACAACTTCGTAAAACAAAATTGGTTTACAACAAACCCATCTATTTAGGATTGTGTGTTTTAGATATATCCAAAACTTTGATGTATGATTTCCATTATAATTACATGAAAAAAAAATTTCAAACCAATATCAATCTGTTATACACAGATACAGACAGTTTGGTTTACCAAATATTTACAAAGGATTTTTACAGAGATATTAAAGACGACATTCAAACATACTTCGATACATCTGATTATCCAACAGACAATGTATTTAATTTTCCACTTGTCAACAAGAAAAGAGTAGGGTTATTTAAAGATGAAAATAACGGTAAAATCTTTACAGAGTTTGTGGGCTTACGATCGAAAATGTATGCAATGCTGGTTGAAAATAGAATCATTACAAAGGCTAAAGGAGTAAATAAATGTGTAACTAAAAAACTTACAATGGATAACTATAAGACGTGTCTCTTTGGTAAAAATATTCAATTTTCTCACATGTATAGATTTAAGTCAATAAAGCATGTAATTTTCACTCAAAAAATTAACAAAACATGTCTTTCACATAATGATACTAAACGTTTTATTTTATCGAATTCTGTAAATACTTTAGCATGGGGACATTATAGTTTAAGAAACTAAGTTTAAGTAATATTAGAATTTAAGTATCTAGTTAGGTACCTACCTCACCGCACCTTTGTAAAGTACCTAGCTGTTAATGTAATAATATATTTATAGAGTTAAGACATAATATAAGACATAATTTTTAATCCTATTTTAAGTTTACATAAATATATATATTTGTATCTTTCAATACATTGTTTCATTATTTTCATTTACCTCATACCAGAAACACGTGTTGGTAGTCAAAAATGTTTCATTTCAATCATCCATTTACTGCAATAGTGGCTGGTCCAAGTGGGTGTGGAAAATCCAATTTTGTTACAAACTTTATTAAACATGTAAAAGAAGTTTGTAGTGTGAATTTTGTTCAAACTACATGGTGTTATGATGAAATGCAACCGTTGTATAATTTGAGAAACGTAAATTATTTTCAAGGAATACCAGATCTTAGTATGTTCGATGGAAAGGATCCTCAACTTATAATTATCGATGATCTCATGAGGGAATCCGATGGGCGCATTGTTGATATTTTTACAAAAGGTAGTCATCACAGAAATTTGAGTGTTTTCTACATAACACAAAACTTATTTCATCAAGGTAAAGGCCAAAGAGACATATCACTAAACTCTAGTTATATCATCTATTTCAAAAATCCTCGTGATAAGACTCAAATTCGATACCTAGCACGACAAGTTTCGCCAGAAAATATTAAGTTTATGGAAGATTCTTACAAAGATGCGACTAATGAAGCTCATGGATACCTAATGATTGATTTAAAACAGGATACTAATGACGTGTGCCGTTTTAAGACAAAAATATTCCCTTCAGACGGATATTGTACTGTGTACATCCCAACAAAAGTGTTTAAATATGCTAAGAATCAACAAATTCATATCAGTCATAAATAATGCATCGAAGACTAAAGACGCATACGGATTTACTTAGAGCCCTGCATACACTTAAACCAAAATACATAAAAGCTCTTTTAAAATCGTGCGATGAAGAAGAAATAAATTGTATTTGTGAATGCATTCATAACGTTTTAAAAGGAAAAGTGCCCTTAGAAGAAAAAGCTAGAAAAAAATTGAAAAAGTATAAAGACATACTTCGCAAACTCGTACGTAAAAGTACAAACAAAATTCGCAAAAACATAATCATTCAAAAAGGGGGTGCCTTTTTACCAATGATACTGGGTTCAATTTTAAGTGCATTAGTTGCCTCTTTTGTTTGAAAAATGGAACATGCCAAGAAAATGTTGCTTGTTGATCCAAGTGTAATAGAAAAACTTAATCAGCATAATACGACTGATAACCCCCTATCACGATTAGATATGGAAATGCAAGACATTTTAAAAAGTGATATGGAAGAAAGAAAAAAGTGCACTCTATACATGCAAGTTTTGCAGCGATATTTACATTTTGCTGAAGAAGGACGTCGACCAATTCAATTACCCATCGTATCAAATATTGAAGTATCTGATAGGGATAATAGTGGATATGACACAGTTGATAATAAAAACAATGAAATCAGTGTTAAAGATTCAGTTACTGTTCAGTCTCCAGACGAAGGTGAGGAACAGGTAAATATTACTGTTTCTCATGAAAAACCAACTCCTTACACCCCAAAACACATACTCAGCTTGGTACCTAAAACATATATAAGGAAGGGTGAGAGATTATTGTTTTTGTTGGTATCGAACAAAAATAAAATTTATTGGGATGCTGATGGTATAATTACTGTAGACAAAGAAAAAATCCCTGGGAGTAATATTGTTGACTTAGTAAATGATTTTTTGAGACCGCTAAAAAGAAGTGCTCCAATAGGATGGGAGAAATTTGCAAAAGCACTGAAAGATATTAAAATACCAATGATTTATATTGGAAATCCACAAAGAGTCGACTATATGCAGCAGCTTCCGATCACACCATATAAAGAGGAGGAAGAGTTTTCAACACCAGTTACTAGCAAAACCAGACAGAAGATAGATTGGGAAAAATGGAGTCCTTATTAGAAATAAACAATATCTACTATAACCCTTCACACCCAGCGGGATATGCTAGTATTGATAAACTGGCTAGTGCTATGAAAGGTAAAATGAACAGAGAAGATGTTAAAAGATGGTTACAATCACAAGAAACATACACACTACATAAACCGGTTCACAAAAAATTTCCACGAAACAAATATGTCTTATCTAATCTTAATGAACTTTGGCAAGCTGACTTAAGTGACATGAGAACTTATTCAAAATATAATGATGGTGTTAATTATATACTTTGTGTTATTGATGTTTTTACCAAATTTGCCTATGCACGATCAATGAAAAATAAAAATTCTGAATCGATTAAAACATGTTTTGAAAGTATATTTCGTGAAGCCGATATAACACCAACCCATATACAATCCGACAAAGGAACCGAATTTGTTTCGAAAGATGTTCAAAAATACTTTAAAACGAAGAATGTCAATTACTATACTACAAACAACCCCGATATTAAGGCTAGTGTAGTTGAAAGATTTCAAAGGACACTCAAAATGAGGATGTGGCGTTACTTTACTCACAAAAATACATATAAATACATTGATATTTTACAGGACTTAATATATTCATATAACCACAGTTACCATTCCAGCATCAAGATGTGTCCTTGTGATGTAAACTCAAAAAATATAATGACAGTGTGGAACAATTTGTATACACGTAAACATGTTCAAAATAACACCAATACATCTCCAACACTGCCAAAATTTCATATTGGAGACTATGTAAGAATAACAAAATATAAACATATATTTCAAAAAGGATATGAATCTAATTGGAGTGATGAAATATTTGTAATATCTTCAGTGATAGATCGGGCTCCATGGATTGTGTACACACTAAGAGATTTACAGCAAGAAAACATTGTTGGAACCTTTTATGAAAAAGAATTGCAAAAAGTGACGTATGACCCCTCTCTAAATTATAAACTAGATAAAATAATTAGTTCCCGCTATTCTGGCAACAGAAAGCAAGTGTTAGTGAAGTGGAAAGGTTATCCAGATAAATTTAATAGTTGGGTTCTAGTTTCCGATTTAAAACAAATATGAATAAAGAAAGTTTTTATTTAACATTACCTAGTAACAGTTCTATGGAATATTTTCCAGACAATGTTACTACAAGATTTTCAACTAAATTACCAAAACCCATAAAATTGGAAGGGCAATGGACCGTCGGAGTTGTTGAATTTCAATATCCATGTACCATGTTTACTGTTCAAGAACATGAAAATATTATTTACATAACTAAATCGATGGTGATGCCAAATGAGAAAAAACCTTCATTGGTTTATTATAAAAAACACATTCCAGCTACAAATTACGATAACATTAATCATATTTTAACAGCGTTGAATAATGTGAAGGAAAAAGTAAGATTTCGCTATGATGAAATATCAAAGTTTGTGTCAGTTTCAGTGATGGATGATTCAGTAAAATCAGTGATTCTAAAACCCAAATTGGGTTTTCAACTCGGTTTTGAACCTAATAGGAATCTTGTAGATAATGGTCTTGGAAAATGCCCCGCAAATTTGCATTTAGGGTTACCATCACAATTATTTGTCTATTGTGACATAATCGATCCTCAGATAGTAGGAGATGTTATGTCTCCTCTCCTGAGAATCATTCCTTTAGATCCAGCAAAGTATATATATGGCGCAAATAAAATGCATGTTTTCTCACCTCCTCACTATTTACCAGTTATGCGTAGAGAGTTTGACACCATTGAAATAGATATAAGATCCAGCACAGGTCAAAAAATACCATTCCAGTTTGGGACAGTGTGTGTTAAACTTCATTTCAAAAAATTATAATGTATCCCCGTGACAGCATAACTTGTCCATATGAACATTATTATTCTCATCAAGCTGGCTCTGGTATTGGAGTGATTTATAAAGGGGCGCCTTATCAACGTGGTCATGGGATCGGTAGCTTTTTAGGAGGGCTGTTTAGATCAGTTTTACCCTTACTTTCTAGTGGCGCTCGCGTTATAGGCAAGGAGGCTCTAAATGCTGGTGTCGGTCTTCTATCAGATATGGCTAGTGCCCGCCCCATGGAAGAATCAATTAAAAGTCGGTTAAAAGTAGCTACTTCAAACTTGAAAAGAAAAGCTCATGATAAAATTGATGGATTGAATATGTCTGGTTCTGGATATATAACCAAAAGGAAGCGTCTTAGTTCAGTCATTCCACCGTCGACTACCAAAGTGAAAGCTCTAAAAAAATTACGAGTTAATAATCAAAAAGATATATTCTCATAAATAATTTTTAAAATGTCATTCTTACATAGCCATTCCTGTGAATGTATAAAATCAGAGTTAGATTTATTTGCTCTACCATCCACGCAAACTAGTATAGAAAACGGGTTATGGATACACTACAAACCCATCTCATCTCTAGCTGATGATGGACCCATAGAATTTCAAGTACCTGGAACAGGTGATGACTACATGGATTTATCCCATACATTGCTGCACATAAAAGCCAAGATACTAAACCAGGATGGTACGAAATTAACTGAGTCAACTGTTGTGGCTCCAGTAAACAATTGGCTCCATTCTCTTTTCACCCAACTAGATATTTATCTGAATCAAAAGCTAGTATCACCGCCAAACAATACATATGCCTATAGGGCTTACATGGAAACTTTATTAAATTATGCTCCTGCAGCTAAGGAATCTCATCTGACTTGTGGTCTTTGGTATCAAGATACGGCTGGGAAAATGGATTCAACTGATGAAAAAAATGATGGATTTGTTAAAAGACGAGAATTAGCATGTGAAAGTAAGGAGATAGAAATGATTGGTCATCTTCATGGAGATATATTTAATCAAGAAAAGTTTTTAATAAATGGTGTTGAAATGAGTGTTAAATTAGTTCGTTCGAGAGAAACATTTAACCTAATGGCTTCTACATCCGACTTGAAATTTAAAGTATGCATTACAGATGCAACACTTATTATACGTAGAGCACGAATCAATCCTACTGTATTACTTGCACATCAAAAAGTTTTAGCCTCTACTACAGCTAAATATCCTATCACTCGAGCTGAAGTCAAAGTTTTAACTATTCCTTCGGGGATTCAGGGTAAGACTCTAGATAATATTTTTTTGGGGCAAGTTCCCAAAAGGTGTATAATCGGTTTTGTGAACAATGCAGCGTTTAATGGGGGTCTAACAAAAAATCCATTCAATTTTGAAAACTACAATATAAATACATTTTGTTTATACATTGATGGTCAACAAATACCTTCGAAAGCTTTGCAACCATCATTCGATAATAATATTTACACAGCAGCCTATCACACACTATTTTCAGGGACAGGTATACATTTTCTGAATGAAGGTAATGGTATATCTAGGGAGCAATATGCAAAAGGATATTGTGTGTTGGCGTTTGATCTAACGGCTGACCTCAGCTCAAATTCAAACACTCATTGGAATCTTATAAAACATGGTAGCGTTAGACTGGAGGTTCGTTTTGAATCTGCTCTGACTCAGACGATAAATTGTATTATTTATGCAGAGTTCGATAATGTTATTGAAATTGATAAGAATCGTAATGTAACTGTAGACTATAGTAGTTAGGATGTAATAAAATTGTATTGTTTTGAATGTACTGAGACTATAAATTGAATTATTCATGCAAAGTTCGATAATGTTATTGAAATGTAACCGTAGACTATCAATTGTCAAGATTGAATAAAATTGTATTTAGTTATATAATAAATAAATAAAACATTGATGTATGCATACCTACATATAGTTTTATTTCCTGAAACCTCTTCTTTACTTTTTCTCTATAAAAAGTAATTTACATATTTCCTTGTCACATTCTTGGTTTGAAGATTGAACTTGACACAGCTTACCTTATTAAGAATAATGGATACAATTGATATTCAAAAATATTTACACTACATTCACCCAGCTTTACACAAAAATGTGTATGCTGCAAACAGGCTACCACTGCATGTAAAAAAACCGGTGTATCTAATAAGCAATTTGGATCCGGACAACAAGCCAGGGTCACATTGGATTGCCATGCACATAGATAAAAATGGAGTTGGTCAGTATTTTGATTCATATGGACGCGCACCTAAAGACTACCACAAAAACTTCTTGCGCAGGAACTCAAGACAGTGGGATTTTAATAGATATAGATTGCAGCACGACTTAACTACAGTGTGTGGAGAATATTGTTTGACATATCTGTATTTCAAGTTTTACGGAAATACTATGACCGATTTTATTGAATTATTTAGTAACAATACTATCAATAACGATCTATTTTTACACAAGTTGTTTAATGAATGCTTTAAAAATAAAAAGGACTAGATAGAAATAGTTAAAGTTAACTAAATTAACTAAGTTAACTAATCGATGAATGTGGTTAAAAGTGGATCATTAGACAAATAAAACAAAGTTTAATGGAATTAAAAAGTTTTTTATTTAAGTATAAAAAGAAAATACCTGATATACAAGAAAATATTGACAATGTTATTACCTATTCTAAAAATCATTATTTACATATTTAGTTATTACACCTAGCTAGTTATTGATTTTTGAAAGAATATATTTTGCTGTCTTCGGATTCCGATATCTCCTTGGTGATTTGATAAACAATTTTTTTCAAATTTTCATAATTTTTGTTATTCAATTCCTTGCAGTAATATTTAACGCGAACGTCAGCGTGTTTCCAATGCTGGGTAGGAGGAATCTTGCTCAGCTTTTTCATATCAAACACATCAATTTTTATAAGATGTGCTGCATTAACACTGTCGTCTGTGTTTGTTGATATGTATGATGTACCACCCTCTTTGTTCATTCGTCCAACGTTTGATGAGTTTTTTGCTTTCTTCTTTTTTGGTGGCACTTCCGGAAAGAACTCATCTATGTTGCTGAGACTACTGCGGGGGCGCTTCAATATAGATTTCTTTGCAAGGTAGTATGGCACGCAATTGGTGGTGTCCTCTTCATCAGATATATTATAATAGAATTGCTTGAAAGTGTTATGTTCTTCAACCTCCTCCACGGGGGAGTAACTTGGCGTGTCCTGTAACAACATGTTACTTTTAAAAATACATAGATACAAGTAGACATACAACATAAATGCAAAATCATAGATCAAATAAAGTCAAAGTTTTGCTACAAAAGTTTGTCATCAAGGGTATCTTGAACTCGGTTTAGCTTATATTGATAGCGTTTAAGTGCAAAGGTGAAATCGGTTCAAAGTAAATACGTAATATAACAACTTACCTCCATTTTATACGGTAGAACACGGAAACACTATTTATTGTGGCAAATACTGTGTGTTGAGTAACGAATAATTTTAGAATACACGCAGATGTTATTAGACGTTATAACAATATTTATCTGTAGTTCACTGCACGAATGGCGTAAGACTGTGATAGTAACTCGAGGGTTTTCGACCTTTATAGCAGAGAAATATCGCAAAAAACTCATGACATGTTTCAACAGGTAAACTTTCTTGGTTTGTGATGGGTGCCTATTAGTTTTTTGCAGCGTCGCATAACTCACATTGATTTATCGAAGATGTTATCTGACGCCCTTTTCACGTAGCAATAAACCCGCGTCATGTCCCGACAAGCAAAATGCCTTTTTGGGTGGCCACTACCTGTCGGCTGTTTTTTATATTTGCATTGATTGTATCGCGATATAACATGATGCTAAAAGATGAACTTCATGAAAATTTTATTTGCAATTACATCATCCACAGCTTATAATTAATGCCCACTGCTGGTTAATCAGGCGACGGACAGTGCGTCACAGTGAAGGTGTTAGGTTAGTTTATTTAAATAATAAAAATAATTAATAATGGTTAAATAATTAATACTTAAATAATAATTTCATATTATATGTATCGTGGGGGGCCGTACAATATTAAATAATATACATATAAAATAAAAATATATTGGTGTATTGCTAATAAATAAATAATAAATATTGATTATCATATTATCATAATATAATAATATGATATTATAGATAATTACCTATTGTAACGCGGGCTTAATATTAGGGGTTGTGCTCGGAACGCAGCCTTTATGCGCGCGCATCCGCCCTCCGCCAGGGAAGTTTTCGGCTTGAGAGATGTCACATAAAAAAAAGTTCAGTTGGAGGTTAATTTTTGACCTAGTTCTCGATTTAATACCTAATGATGTGAACAAGCATTACACTAATTTAATTCACACAAATTCTTATCGTCAACGGATGGAGACTGCTTATCTGTAGTACCTGCCCCGCAAGCCGGACACAATGGCTCGACCCTCAATAAAACGCTATTGTTTGTTCATTGAGTATACAAGTGGCTTCGTAACTTTTGAATGGGCCGGGGTGCGTTAAAATGGGTTAGCGCAATCGATCAGGCGTGTGTCAAAACATACAAATAGAGTCTAAACTTTTTTTTTTTTTTTTTTTTTTTAGCTGGCGCCCTGGCAAGACCACCCCAATCGCAACTTTTTTTTGGGTGAGCCAGAATGAATCAATCCCTACTACTAACAAGTCTAATTAACATTTTAGTACCCAGACAGTGATGCGACAGTGCTTCCTTAGCAGCCATATCACGACACGACAGCAGTTCGTCGATCCTGTTACCGACATCTCTAGCCCTTTACTTGATATTCAATCATCTCGTAAGCCTGATTGGTACGCCTTCCGTCCGGTGAAAGTAGCCATTTGTAACTGTTTTTGGTGCGACTTCACACGTAAGATCGATCGCTTTCCGATTTGTAAGGATTGCGAATCGAGTTACATTGTTCATGCCAAGTTTTAACTAATTCTTTTTTACATTTTGATTAGTCTTGTTTTTTGCTCTTACTTGCTTCAAAAGTGCAAACGGCATTACTTTTTTGTTTCAAATGAATACAACGACATTTTTGTACTTCATAATAATATATTGTTATGTATTTGACTTCTTGAGTAAAACGTATCATGAATGATTCTGTAATGGAATGTTATTGAACGTGGTGAATCCTTCAATAGAATATTCAGAGGAAACGAACAAAACAAGTCAATACTGAAACAAGACACCTGACGCAACCGTGAAATACGATCGTCGACCATCAACGTAGTTCATTCATAAATCGGAGAAGTAGCATACCTACATCATGCCTAGAATATCAGATTATCAGCAAATATTATGACAAGTAATATCAAATCATATATTTTCGCAAACATGCATTTTAATTCATTCACACTATTTCAGACTGTATGGCTGAGTGTGCCCTAGTTTTATTTCACGGATTAAATTTTGGCGTAATTTTGGTAATGAATTTGATTTTGTTTGTTTTATAAAAACAAACTGCAGTGATTCTGCGCATTGCGGTTTTATAAACTTATGAGTAATTCATATAAACAGAATAAGTGATGATTTTGATAGGGTTCTATCTTGGCTCTGGTTTCTTATTATATATTACGCGTAAGAACAATAAATATAATAGGGAGAACCGTTAAATTGCCGCGGAAGGCCAGGCTCCTGACGTGCATTAATGAAGTCCAAGAGTCCAGGCAAGATGGCGGCGCGCCTACTCGATGAATTTATGATCACAAACATTTGTTTGTTTAGTATTCCTTCGTAGGTTAAATAACGGGGCATTTAAAATTAATTATTTTGATACTTAAATTCTCTGTAGCGGTATTTAATCAATTCAGTGTTTAGATTAGATAATTTGAACAATCAGGATTAATCATCACATCACACTTGGTTAGGTTGATACCATACTCGCTACGCTAATCTCAAAATCGAAACCTAGGGTTTTCCATGCCGATTTTGGATCGTGGTTGATCCTATAAATAAAGTCAATTACTTTACTAAAATATACTCAAATTGGCCTCATACAATGTCTTGATTATAAGATTTCAAAACTCCACTTGTAATTAAGTTTCTCCAAAGATTCGAAACGAGTCCAGTCGAAATGACAGTTCGGACTACATACATTATCAGTTTCTAACAACCGTTGCAACATGAACTTCTCAAACACTGCTTAATCCCAACTGTGTAAGAGCTAATATTGAATGCTGCTTGAAAGCTGGTAAGAGGTATGGTCAGGTAATTGGTGGTGGCGACACTGCAAATGAAGGCTTAGGATAGGTACATGGTGTAATTCAGTACCGTTCGACTCATTGGAGTGAAGAAAGCACCACTGGCGCGCGACGTCCTACAAATATCAATCACTTATGATATGCGTTCCGTTCCGTTATACCGTGACCCACAATAATGAGAGCTGTCAATTTACTAGGAACCGTCTTATGAAATCTCTTTTTTTACCACACCGATTCCTAAGTTCGTCTGAGTTAGTGGCCAACTCTGCTGACGGAGATTCAGGGTACCTTAAGACCTCTGCCGTGGCTTTTCACGTGTCTTCCGAAGCACAAATTCTCGATGAGGTGATCTAGGCATTCGTAATGGCAACCCTGCGCGGGATGGTGATAGGTCGATTTAAATTCCGTATAAGCGGGAAGGAGGAAGTCACGATCCTCGCCGCATCTATGTCACACCTTTTCTCTGTATTTGAACTTGAGTGAACCCGATGGACGATGAATTCAAAGGACATTATTCCATCATTGTACCGTTTTAACGTTCTTTTCGTTTATAAACTTATGTGTTATTATAATAATGTATCACTAGTTTGATAGAATTCATAGCAGTGACGATAGCGGTCCTCTGCATATTTCCTTAGATTTTTGCAAACTTCTAATAATAGGTACTTTTGAGGTCCGTAGTAGCCCCTATCTACTCGAATTTACTGCTCAAACACTAAAACGGGTTCTAGCATAGACAGTTCATGAGAATCTGTAACCAATCAAATCTGTGCTTGAGTAACGCATCTAAGTGAATCTTTACTCAATCGACTGAGTGTTGAGTAACACGTCTGAGTTGTTTATCAAAATACGAGCCTATATAGGTATTATTTTAAACAGCGTTATGCAAGTTATACAGCTTAAAACATTTATAATTTTTGGAATAACAAAACAATCGTTTCGCCTCGTCACCATAAACAAAATGCTTATAAAATTCATAATGCGTCTCTCTAAAACCTGCATTTCAGATTCCTTCCGAGAATTCGATTTCATAATGTTCAGTTAGTTACACTTATTTTTATTGAAAGATTAACACAGTCAGTAATAATTACAGTGGCGAGTTAGGTAGCGGTAGGAACCAGGGTCAGATTATCACCGTGATTTTCTCAATTACTCTATAATCAAATCCGCAAAATGTAGCTATGTATATACCTATCGGGAAATTATTATTTATTTTGCTTGTCGAATCCACCATTTCATTATTATCGCGTCCCGTTGGATCCCGTTGATTTTTTTGGATAAAAAAGTAGCCTATGTGTTAATCCAGGTCACAGACAATATATATATATATTCCAAGTTTCATCCAAATCGGATTAGTAGTTTTTACGTGAAAGAGTAACAAACATCCATCCATACATTCTCACAAACTTTCGCGTTTATAATATTAATAGGATTTAGTTACATCTTGTATTTCTTTCTGCTGATCATCATTGTTATTTTACAAAATAAAAAGATAGGTACTTGACTTTGTTATAGTTGCACTGCGCAGTCACAAGATAGCGCTCGATAGTCGGCTACCGCACAGTGTAGCCCTGCCGCTCAATAGTCACAATATGCGGGTAGGTAACTCTGCATACTCTTGGCTTTGATTGGAGGAAAGTAAGGGGGGGTGGGTATAGTGCTTAACTTCAGAATGACAGAACGGGTGACTAGTAGGTACTAGTAGTACACTACTTATGACTGTGTAAATCGGTCTGACGTGAATCCATACGTAGCCTAATAACTTATCTACATTTTTTACGATTCAAGTTACAAAACAATCTAAGCCAGTTATTCAGCTATTTGTCTTGTTGCTTAACAATATTACGTAGATTAAATCCTGTTAGTTTTGTTTACTTGCAGAACATTTTTCTTTTGTAACCTGATTCTATGTTACGCCTGATAAGTTTAAATCAGTGAAGATATTAATATCATGAACGTATGAACCTATATTTATTACATTATACAGCCACCTAAGAAAATGTTTACCCCGGCATATATAACATGCCTTTACATTTATTGAAGATGATTTATACAGCGTCAGGGGGCAACCTATGCCTACACTTAACGACAAGCTGTAGTGCCTGGGACAATGTTTTATATGGCTTGCCCAGCACCTATACTATCCTTTACCCCGGCATAGTATTATAATAATAATAATAATATGATCTGTGACCCCGGCCATTACTTAAATCGGCTGCAAAAGACGCAAAGGTCGATGATGGTGATGATATTCATTACACAGTAGCTAGGTAGGTAGCTACCTACGCTATTGATTTCAATCGAAAGAAACATATGAAATTAAATTAGTTATAATAGACGTGTCAAAAATATATGATTGTCCCGACATTACTCCCGAATTATGGTCACCCTACTAAGTAAAATATATTGTCCTTATGCACAACCCTGTATCGGTTCGGTAAGTTAGGTGTGTAGGTAGTACCTACCTACCTACTTATACGTAATTTGATACAATCGGATATTTTATCTAGAAATCTGCATTCTAGTGAAAAAAGATAATACCTATCTACTTGCTTGCATAGCATTAGTCAGGTATTCATTGCCCCCGATTCTGTTTTTTTATTTCCTTATCTAACCTAATTTGACAGCACTAATATTTGTTGACATCCCTTTCCAAAGAACTGCAAAGAGACAAATAGCGTATAGGTACCTACCTAGTACTACCCTATATTGAAATGTTGTCAAATTTAATTTAATTTCGTTTAATTTCGTTTAATTTACAAAAATGCAGCAGCAAAATCGGTTGTAGTAGGTATGTTAGTAGGTACCTACATAGATACACCTCACAAATTGTAAACACGTAGTAGGTATCTCTTAAACAATGAAAAATGGCAAATGCAAAAAAAAAACTCACAAATTAAAATTAGTCGCATTTCACGAACCTAGTTTACGGAAACGAACGTTCTTATAATAGTAGGTAGGTAGAATAGGTACCTACCTACCTAGCTACCTACAACAAGTATAGATAGGTAGATAGGAATCTACTATATACCGCAGTCTGCTCATTTGCGAATCGCGACAGAGCTATCGATTTTAGCTTAGCCTTTAGCTACGTAGTAGGTAGGTTACCTGGGTTACCTATACCTACTCTTTTCTATTCTGTGCTTCGAATTAAATTATAATAATAAAATAGGTAAGCTAAATAGGCACCTACTTACCTATAGAGAGATGTTCGCAACTATTGGTTTGTTGTATTCTGTTATAATTAACTTAATTAATGAAGCAATGAAGCAAGGATAATAAAATTTTGACAGACATGAATACTACATATTTAAAGGCATTCAATGGTGCGGACACCGAATCGATTGTGGGAGGGAAGTGGTGGCTACCGCCGCGAAAAATACTGCTAGCGCCATCTAGTGTCGAGTAGCGGCAACAAAACAATCATAATAATTCAATCCCAAATCTATTAGCTGATTATACGCTAGATACGATTCTATGAAAAGATATTATCTTTTTGTATTATTTCAATAAAACGCAAGTGAATCGCCTGACTCATCTATTGTCGGGATTTTCTTGGAAATGGAAAATGAAAGCACTCCGCGTTATTTAAACACCGCAATCAATTGTAACGCGTTTTCTTTGTTACAGAAATCAAAACAGAGGAGGTCTGCAAGGCTAAAATCGAGGCCGAGGAAATGGAAAGGATGGTAATCGAGCGCCAGGAGCTGCGGGGCACTCGAACGACGAGCATCGACAGCGACAACCGCTCCGATAGAAGCGAGGAGGATGAATGCCGGAGAGCCAGGAAACGGGCAGCGTCCACTTCACCTACCCCCATCTCCATGGACAAGAGAATAGCGCGGTTCGAATGCCCAAAATGCCATCACAGATTCGATTCAGTCAACGCTTTCGACATGCATCGCTTCACCGCCCACGGCGACGACTCTCGCTCCGGCTACGACGACCTCGTAGACTTCTCCACCAAAAAATTCCCCGAAATTACCCGCGGACTTCACAACCTCAGGTGCGATCTCTGCATGAGAGACTTTAACAACGCACAAATCCTAGACATCCACAGGAAGACGTGCTCCCCTTCAAACAGAATACCCACGCCCGACCGCGATCGAAGAGAAGATTTTTTCGCTAAACTGGACCTTAGAAACAGATCGTTCGGTATTCCGGGCACGTTGACTCCCCCTATGGAGAGGTTCACGCCAAAGTTCGACGATGGATATATCGGTAACGGCATTCGGCATATCGACGCCGCTCGAGACTTGGCAGATATTCAATCGATACTCAACGTCACGTCAACGGGAAGCCTTTTAGAGAGACTCACTGGCACCAAAGTCAATTTAGAAAGTTCTGTGCTGACGCCACCGGACACTATTGCAAAAGATCGTGACCAGGAAGAGTCACAAGACAACTTTGCAGCTGAATTTAGACGAATGAAACTACGTGGTGAATTCCCTTGTCGATTATGCCCTGCTAAATTCCCAAACCTACGAGCCTTAAAGGGACACAACAGAGTACACCTCAGTGGAACAGGCCCTGGTCCATATCAATGCAATATGTGCCCTCATGCGTCATTAGATAAAGCAGCTTTGGTAAGGCATATGAGAACTCATAACGGCGACCGTCCTTACGAATGTGCTGTTTGCAACTACGCGTTCACTACTAAGGCCAACTGCGAGCGACACTTGAGGAACAGACACGCCAAAGTAACCAGAGAAGATGTCAAGCGTTCGATAATCTACCATCCTTCAGAAGATCCCAACAACGACGAAGTGAATTCTAAACTAGCTCGTGATGAGGTTAAACGGTCACTCGCTTTCCACTCTCCCTCTGAAATTGACAGACGCAATGATAGTACTGGTCGCGACACTCCTGTGACTCATCATTTTTCGCCTAGTTTCATAACCGAAAGACACCCTGTGGCCTCGCTAACTTCAAAGCCAATCCCCGACCTAGCACCACTACCCCCAAGAGAACCAGAACTAACCGGGCCGAGAATCAATGTCAAAAGTATAGGGCAACTGACGCAAATTCCTGAATTCAGGGTGCCGGATCTTTCTTTCAAACCTAACGACATCAAGCCTGAAGTCTACGAAGAAGAGACTCCAGTAGATCTTAGCACGAGCGACAAAAACAACTGTGATGTGCTCGATCTCAGCAAGAAGAAGCGTGATAGTGACAACGATGAGCCTAAAGATCTTACTCCTCCACGAGCAGCTTTCGAGCCTGATGCAGCAGCAGTCGCAGCTACGGCTTTCGAAAAGACAAGGCTACTGCTTGCACAGCAAAGGTTCTTGGAAAACTCACTCCCAAAGATAGACCCTGCTTACTACGCCAATCAACTTTCCCAACTCTATGCCGGAGCAGTTCCTGGACTGCACGGCCTTCCTCTTCCACCTTCTTTCCCTTATTTTCTTCAGCCTTCTTTTTTTCCCCACCCTACAGACTCACCCGAGATGACAGAAATAAAGCAGCGTATTCAGAAGGAAATCATTCGAGGCCTTAGCATGTCTGGTGGTAGACTGGTACCAACCGAGCAGGAGATTCAACCTAAACAAGAACCTGAACCAGAAATAGAAGAGAAGCCGGCACCACTCGTAGTCTCTCCTGTGCCATCGCCGCGTTCAGAATCTCCAAGACCAATGTCTAATAACAACAATATGATTTCACAGACGGATTCCGTCAAAATGGTGATCAAGAACGGTGTTCTCATGCCGAAGCAGAAGCAGAGGCGCTACCGCACTGAGCGGCCTTTTTCCTGCTCTCAATGTTCAGCTCGATTCACCCTCCGATCCAACATGGAACGTCACGTGAAGCAGCAGCATCCTCAACACTGGAGCGTTAGACGACCTGCTCCGAGAGCGCCTCCGCCATATCCATCCTCGGATGCTTTAGCTGATCGTGTAAAGTTCGCGTTACTAGCGCGTCACCTAGAAAGACCTCTCCAGCAGTCTGATCACTCGCCAATCCGTCGTGATTCAGATGAAGTTGCTGATAACGAGGAAGATGAAGACGATGCTTTAGTCATTGACGAAGAACCAGAGCTGGAACCGGAAGAGCATTCAGCTGCGAAGCGCGCTGCAGCAGAAATCCTCATGGCGACATGCCAACAAGAGTTGAACAAGGACTTCGATCTCAAAATAACTGGAAATCTCATCAACAAGCCAGTTTCTGATAAGATTGAGACAGGGTCAGATCCTATTCCGTTGATGCAAGAGCCCTTGCCTGTTCCGGTGGTGCCGACGCGGAGTGACGAGGAAGAAGATGAAGAAGGATTGGTTGCTTCTACCAGTGAGGGGAATAACTCTGGAAGCGATGAAAATAAGTAAGTAACCCTTGTCACTACAAAATAATGTAGATATTTGCGTTTTATAAATTGTAAAGTGCTAATACTATTGTCCATCGATGCTAATGTAATATTTCTCCTCCAGATCGGAATCCGACACTGGAACCCAACCACCGAAAAAGCGTTCAGCTTACAGCCTCGCACCGAACCGCGTCTCCTGCCCTTACTGCCACCGGAAATTCCCGTGGTCTTCATCATTACGCCGCCATGTCCTCACACACACCGGACAAAAACCCTTCAAATGCCCACACTGCCCCCTTCTCTTCACCACCAAGTCTAACTGCGACAGACATTTGCTGAGAAAGCATGGTGGATCTGCAAGAGCTATACTAGCCGAACCTGTTCCTGATGCTGTATCCCCGCCGCAGCCGGTTAACGACATCCGAACAGTGCCAGAAAGGCCGTACAAATGCGGCACTTGCCCTACCAGCACTTTTTCATCCCTGGAGACTTTGAAAAAGCACATCTCCTCCCGCCACTGTTCTATTGAATCCCAACCGAGTTCTCCTAACCCTGATAATCACGAGGAGACTGTAGACGGGATGGTTTTTAAATGCCATCTCTGTGAAGCGGCATACCATGATCGGACTGGCGCTTTGAACCACCTAGCTAATGTCCACGCTACGGAGTACGAGCAGTTAGTAAGCAAAGGGGCTTTAGACGGTACGAGTGATAAGAGCGAAAATACTGATGATGACGACAGGGGAAAGTTTCCTGACCATGCTAATAGGAAGGTAAGTCACGATTTCTATTAGGTAGATAATAATAATAATAATAATAAAAAACTTTATTGAGGACAAGTACAACTTACAGTTACGTAAGAAACAGACAAATGTCCTGCAGACGGCGGTCTTATCGCATATTATGATTTCTTCCAGAATGTAGGTATACGTTGGTTTTGATTAGCAACGGAAAAATCATAACCACGGTTGAATATCTGAGGTAAAAACGTTTGGTAGGTATCTAATTCTATACGTAAAATCATAGTTTTCTCCATTTACCTAGGTTAGGCACTCGAAATGACTAACCCACTTCAATCTTGATTCATTTGATCTTCAAACACGGGTGAGAGCTGGGATTTCCCCAACTATAACAATGGTGACGCAACTTAGCTGAACAATTTTGTTTAGATAATCTTTCCAAACAACTTCAACATCCTAGATGCTTTTCGAGTGCGTCTATCCATCTGGCTCTCTGTTTACAAATGTACAGACCTATAATAACTATTTAGATTAATATTTATCTTTTAATATCAATATAGATACACTGGCTTTTCATGAAACGGTTTGCACGTGAAACAATATGACGGTTCTGACAGCGCTGCCAACACAAAAAAAATTAAGGTTGCGTTCTTAAATTGACAAAAATCAATAAGTTATTAAATTACTTAAATAAAAACTCATTGCATTGAAACCACGTTAAAACCAACGTTTTTATATCAATTTTAAAACATAATTTACCTAGGTAGGTATCTAAAATTGCAGTAGGTAAGGTACTTAGCTACTTATCTAGACATTAATGACTCCCAATCAATTTGATGGTGCCTAAGTTACGCATGAAAGAGATTTCAAATCAAAACATTATTTACCTGGGTAGATATCTTAAATTGCAGTACCTACCTAGACATTAGTGAGCAATCAATTTCATGGAGCCTAAAGCCCTTCTCCCATTACGATACGCACAGGCGATTCAAGTATCCTGCAAGTCTCGGAGACTAGTCGTCGCCAAGTATCTCACATACATTTGAATGCAGCTCGCACTGTATCCTGCATTCAAATGTATGTGAGATACTTGGCGACGACTAGTATTCGAGACTTGCAGGATACTTGAATCGCCTGTGCGTATCTTAATGGGAGAAGGGCTTAACACTTGTTCCATCCCCCAGGTGGTCTGTGCATTCTGCGTTCGTCGTTTCTGGTCTGCTGAGGACCTGCGTCGTCACATGCGGACTCACTCCGGCGAACGCCCTTTCGCTTGCGACCTCTGCCGTCGTCGTTTCACTCTAAAACACAGCATGCTTCGACACCGAAAGAAGCATCGTGAGGAAGTCACTGATGATGATGAGGCTTCGCCGCCGACCACGCCCGAGGAGAAAATCAATGGGTAAGTATTTTCAATTATTCTAATTCTAACGTTCCAATATTTAAGATATTTTTTGGTAGGTAGGTACCTACCCTTTACTGCATGTTTCGACTAAAACATTCAAAATAAAACTTTCACAACACAATTCTTACAATTATTTGTTTTTATAATCAAGAAAGTCTAAACAATCCGCACAAGATTCAAAATGTCAAACATGCACAAGAGTTTGCGGTGGAAACGCAAATCGATATCTTCACAGAGCTGTGCATGTTTTATTGTGAATGTTTTGCAGTGGAAACGTAACGTAGGTACCAACTCCACTATTCTCAGATTTTTAACTCGTAATCATTTTCCCAGTTACCGTTTCCAAGATGACGATTCCGGCAACGAAATCCCAAACAACGTGAACAATAACAATTCTCCCCCCGCGGCGCCCTACGAGAAGAAACTCCGACTGGATATGACCTCACGCAAGTATTCCTCAGAGGAAAACGATGGAGAAAACGGCAGCGACCTCATCGGAAAACTCCTTGGAATCCCTGACAAAACCATAAACAAACTCCTCTCTTCAGCAGACGAGGCCGCAAAAATACTAGGTGTGAATAAATGAGAATACGCCTTAGTCTTCGTGACGCCTGCCAGGCTGATTCTGGCACCACGAGGACTAAACTTAATTCAAACAACGAAGGTTACAACGCCATCTACCAATGAGTAGCTGTACTATAATAGCTTTATTTTGGCACTCCGCCATTAAGGGGATGCAGTTCGCTTTTGATTGGTATTTTCTTTGCGTAGTCGTTAATTTTTTCAAATGGCAACTCTTTGCGCAACTTTTGAACTGTAAATATTAAAAAATAAGTGCCTTTAGCTGCCTTATTGAAAAGTACGAACCGTCCTAAATGTGTGTTTAGTAATGTAATGTAATGTGGGTACTATACAACGAAATATACCTTAGTGCCAGGTTTAAAGTACATATTTGTATATTGTGTTTTGATTTGTATAATGTGGAATTGCTAAATTTAACATATTTAAGGTAAGATACTATCAAAAGCCAGTAGGTATAGTGTAATGCACCGTTTTACCTTCGACACTGTATAGAGCTATAATATATAGCTATACATTTTGCATTTTTCCATCTAGTCGAGATACTTTTTCATCTTTCACTCAAACAACGCACTGTCTAGTAGTGAAATTCAGCCAAAAACTTTTTGCAAATCCAAAATTATCTAGTCAATTTATAAACGATTTCTTAGGTATCTTAAGCTAAAATACCAAAATGTCAGTAAAATTAGTGACTTTACAATAGTATCTTTGAGTGTAGGTTTACCTAGTAATAATTAACTAAATATATAACTTAATTATAATTCATCTAAAGCTACCAATGGAAATAAGGCATAATTTAAAACGGTCTAACTAAATCTAAATTAATGTTGAGAATAAAATAATTGTGGGACAAGCTCATTACCTATACTAATGTAAATAGTTTAAAAATTCATTTTTTTGTGTACCTGTAGTACCTAATTCCTTAAATATCTCTGTTCTTTTCTGCACTTTCGTATAACGCGCACCTTATTTTACAAATTACTTCTTACTTCATTATGATCATCTTAATCTTTTTCTATGTTGTAAGAATTTAGATTATTAGCGGACTTATTTTATTTTGCTCAAATAATGGCATTTTGTTTCAACAAAGACTAGTTAGATTATAATTAAGGGAAGGTTAGGATCTCTCGTACATATAAGGAGTAATATTAATTAGTATAATTACTTTCTAGGGTTAATACCTATTGTATAATTTATTTAATTATCTACCCGAATCTTGCGGTGGGCTGTCGTTTACCAATTCGGGGTTTTTTACAGAATTTTATTTCGTTGCAAAATGCAAACAATATTTTATTGCAAAATGTTTATTAAGTACTTATGTTTATTTCTTTCAGCAATATTTAAAGGGTTCTAAACTCCTTAGTTAATAACATAATATAGGTAAATATTATTCAAAATAGATAAGAAAATCCGTTTCCTTTAACAGGAAAACCGATTCATACATTCGCTAGAATATACCTAAGTCTGATTGTGCTTTGTATAATAAAATGGCTGAATATACCAAATTATTAAATTATAATAAATACCTAATAACTTAATTAACAAATATAACTTATTTACTAGCGCGCTTACTTATTTTCTTTTTCATAAAATTGTAACATTTAATAAGCCGTCAACTTTTAAAAGCAATATAAAATGTATATATTCATAAGTTGGGATTTACTTTGCTTGATTAATACCAAAGTAATTAAAGATTTTTATGAATTAAATAGCTGTAGATGATATCCCGCTTCATGTCAATTATAGATAAGGACAACGAATAATTTGATATTGTAGTTAAAATATTGTGTAATAATTAAGTAGGTATTTAATTTAATGTCTTGCTAAGATATAGCCTTTCAAAAAATGCTTGTTATCCGTTGGGTTGGGACCTTAGGTATTGGATACTGATTGTAACTAGGAGGAAACGAAGTCTTTCCTAACAGTAATTAGATTTAGTAATACACGTAATTATTTACTTAAATAATAACAATTTAATAAGTTATATTTAATATTTGTGTAGTATAATTACTTATGTACCCAATCTTTATTAATAAGATTAATTACCGAATAAGAAATTGTGGCAACACCGCTTGGCCTTCAAAATGTAGTGTCGTTTTATATAATATCTTTAGGTAAATAAGTATATCAAAATATTGCTAATAAATAAATAATAGGTACTATGCAACTTATGCATAACTTTATTGGTATTAGATATTTTGAAAAGATTTTCCGTACTTATTATAATGTTTAAAAATAATTAATAGGTATTCACCTTTTGCCTCTCTTTCTTTTTTATTATGCAAAATGTGTGTCGTTTTAAAAACGTTTTGTGAATAAATGATGTGTTTCAAATAAAATATTTAACTATACTTATTTAGTTTTCGATTAAACAAACGTACTACCTACTATCATCTACTAAAAATAGAAGGGCTAAAATTAGCCCATAAGGCATAGAATGAATAATAGTACTGCATCTTTCTTGGGTGTTGTAACTTGTAACACATGCTGACATTACAGTCACAGAAATAAACAGTTGCTGTGTGGTCGTATGGTACCTAGTAGCCAAGTAGCACGTAACAACAAAAGGCTGGGGCCTTATTCCCTATGACCAATGCAAGCGCGTTACACAGCACGACAAGACAGGGGCGTGAAATCGCCTAAAACCGTATTCCCTATGCCATAATGTCATTCCTTACTGTGACGTCACGGCGTTTGGGGCACGATTTGAACTGTCAAATGAACACGCTCGCTGCCTAGCGTGATAAGGTACAGATTAGTGTGTTCCTGATATAGTTAGTATGGCACGGCTCGTTTCTTTTGCGCATCTTTTGAGGTTAAGTCATTGTGACAGTACCTACCTTGAAAGTTGTTTATCAACAAAGAAAATTCAATCTACGTGGTTTAAAATAAAAGGCGTGAAAAACAATATTTAAGTAGTGATAAATGGATGTAGCATTAAATTACTCAATCATTCATCACGATAGACTCGAGGCATTGATTATTCAAAGCCTAGTTATGTTAGTTTAGTTGTTGTTTCAATTCATTGTGCTGAAGGAAACACACATGTTTTGGCGAAGATGTTGATTGGATTTATTTGCAGAATGCAAGCAAGTACCTGCACAAAGGCCAGCTCAGCCTAGGTAACAGCTTTGGCTGAGCCATGCAGGCCCATCCGACAATGGCTGCGGGGATAAGCAGCACCCTACAAGGCCGCGTAATTTTAGTATTTGTAAATAAATAAAACAATCTTTCTTTTATTTCTGTTTATAATTTATAATAAAATAAAATCACAATAATTTCCTTCTACCCGATGGACTGACGACACTGTTAGGACCGCGGGAAGTCCATGGATTTCACAGGCATAGAGGAGGGACCTGGGGGTTTCTAGGATTTGTTGTTCTTGAGAGGCTACGCCCTCGCATTCCAGGACTACCTACGTGGACAGCTGATTCTTCTTCGGACAGGCAGCCTCTGCAGAGTGGGCTGTCTGTGGCTCCAATGTTGTAGAGATGTTTGTTCAGTGGACAGTGACCTGTTATGGTCTCCACGATGGTTCTAAGGTTTCTATGTATGTTAAGGCACCATCCTGCTTGCAAGGATCCCAAGGAGGAAAGAATATAATTCTTTGCTAACCCTGTAGTACCTCACAAACAATAATTTAGGGTCCATTGCAAGAGGGTCCGCGGAATCCCTCAGTAGCTGCCTGCTGATGCTGTTATTTTGTTGGCGCCAACGTCTTACGCGTTGTCTTCGCAGAAGAATATCCATTTTATTTTGCTTTTTCAAAGATAGGTAATAAATAAGTTCGGCTATGATATGTCAACAAACAATCAAACAAAATATTCGTTCCGAAACTAGTCAAACATGACTTGAATGTCATTTATTATCAATAGTTTTGGGCTCTTAATTTTTCAAATCACTCTAAAATATAGTAAATTGAACAATTTGATGGTTGACAAATCTTATAATTATAGATATTTATTACTTGAGTTGAAAATTCGGAACTAAAAATAATCCTACTAATTTATTAGTGAACAGATAATTTTCCGAGTGGAAGTTTTTGAACGAATCATGTGAAATAAAATACGGGGCATAGACAACTAGTCTTGTGGCATACAGAATACCATTTTTTGGTTCCACAACCAAGGCGTGTTTAGGTTACGATCACGGTGTGACGTCACACGGTTACGGCAAGGAATCTCCTATGTCATAGGGAATAATGCCCCTGGAGTACCAAAACCCACCGGTTGCGGTGGGTTGGTAACTGTAGCTACTCAACGCTAGATGTCGCTATACATTTATGTAATGATAGGTAGCCTGTGGTAAACGAATGAATGAAATGATTTAGTCTTTTTTTTATTTCAAGGTTTTCAAGCAAGCAAAGCAAACAAACAATAATGAAATAGAAAAGAAGGAAGCAGTTGCTTATTTATTCAAGACGGCATCTTTTATTTTGAGATTCAATTGCCTAACTTTTACGTGTGTTTCGTTTCGAAATAATTCGCCGTGTCCTTGGAATCCTGTATTTGTATTCGTGTACTCACATTGTAGTAAATTGTAACCTAGTGTATTTCGAAGGTAAGCATCTTTTTACTTCTTTTCTATTTATTGTAAGTACCTACATACTTAGTGACGTCGATGTAAAAACTATGTAAACTGTGTCTTCAGCATTCGTAGAATACATATTTGCATAAAACACCCACAAAATGTATGTATTATTCAGTGTAAAAGTGCATTTTAGCTAGTCAAAACTTTCGATTTCATATTTTCTAATTTTTTCAGTGGTATAATATCCAAAATGGGTGACCAACAGTTTTTTCTGAAATGGAACGATTTCCAAACAAATATGGTCACATCCTTCAGGCATCTGAGGGATGAGAAAAGTTTTACAGATGTGAGTATTTCAAAATATTTATTGTTTTTGTAAACAAACAAATCACAGAATATAACCTCTTATGGACAGTTCTAATACTCAACCTATCTCTGGTTTTACCATATCAAAAATGAGTATGAGTACATTACTACAGTACCTAGTTCATAGTAAAAAATGAACCTACTTAAGGCTTTGACGCAGATCCCTACCTAACCCTTACCGAGGGTTGTACACATTGAATTCTCTGTGTAATTTTTGTAAATCTATCTATAAATCTACTATGATATTGAGCATGAAGCCTTCATTCAGATACATACTAAAATGTATACATATGTATAAGCAATGTAGTTCCCATAGTAGGTACAAACTTTGCTTAGTTTGGGACTAGAGAGTGTTGTGTGATATGTCCAAGAATATTTATTTATTTATTATACTTCATTGACTTTCAGGTCACATTGGCATGTGAAGGCCAAACTTGTAAAGCACATAAAATGGTGCTTTCTGCATGCAGTCCATATTTCAAAAGTTTGTTAGAGGTAAGTGAAAAAGTAACACTTTAGCCCTGACATACATGACAACTCAGAAAAGGGGTATGGTGAGGCGATTTAAATTTTGGTCATGCAAGCAACCAAGCTCATCTAACACCATCGGGGATGCTGGAACATTCCTGCCATCAGCCCAAAGTCCTTCTCCGTTACTTCAAGGAGTTGTGCTGGCTGGGGTGAGGTGAGCAGAGGGACAATGCACAATACACCCCAATGCAGGACGTCAGAATTCTTCATTCCCCCACGACAAATTAGAGTTAGAAGCTCCTATGAGTTAGTAGCCAATTCTGGTGAGTTTTTAGGATGCCTTAAGGCCTCCGTTGTGGCTTAACGACTGCTAGAGACGGGACCGACAGTTTAACATAGCATCCGAATCATGGAAGCTCTCAAATGTAAATGTCACTAACCATCACCCATCCAAATAAAGACCGCACAGAACGTCGCTTAACTTAGATAATCAGTGAAGATGTACTAAGCAAGCCTAGCCACGAGTGCTTCTTTTTGTCGTAAAGAGTATGGATTTGAATCAAAATAATTTAGTTAGATTTAGTTCCACAGCAAATTGATATTTCCAAATACAGCTGTTAATGTTTATATAATAATCTAGAGCTATCAGGATGTTTTGTTTCACTGTTTTCTTAACTATGACACAGTAACTGATAGTAATTGACATAAGGGGCAATGTTTATTTCAAAATAGCTTTCGCCTGCTACTTCCACATCCCGTTTGTTCATGTAGATTTTCTGGGATAAAAAGTAGGTTATGTGGTAAACCAGGTAATAAAATATATATTCCGCGTTTCATCCAAATTGGAACAGTAGTGGCAGTGTGATTGAAACACTGACATCTTAAGTTTGTACGACACACTAGTCTCCCTTTATACCTAGTTAACCTATTATGGAGTTCATAGTTTCTAGTTTCTAGTTTAGTAAGTACATATTTAATTAATTTTTTATTCATGTTTCTGTTCTAGTACCTAGTTTCTACTATTATAAAACTGTAAAAAAGCCAAAAACTAAAATTAAAGATATGGATAAACTAAATATGCAGATATACTAAATAAGCGATTCTGATTCCGAAAATCGAGTTTGTCTGTTTGCTTGTTGGCGGATCACGCCTAAACTACTGGACCAATTTCAATGAAACTTATACCATTCAGAAGCCCTTTTTCCGGATTGAAATATAGACTATATTTTATTGAAATGAAAGATGTGGATTCTTAGATACAGCTTGACCTCTCTAAACCAAAAGCCGCCTTTGGCACGAGGTTCATCGTATGCTGGTTGACAGATATTTTGGTGGAAAGTTTCGAACGCGTACGAAGTCGCGGGTATCAGCTAGTGTCGTAAAAAAAAACATTTCCTAAATATCCAAACATTTAAACTTTATAACATTTATAATATTATATTAGTAGGATTAGTAGAATTGGCGTTTATTCATTATCTATTTCAGGAAAATCCATCAAAACACCCGATAATAATACTGAAGGATGTATCCTACCTTCACCTGCAAGCCATCTTGGAGTTCATGTACGCAGGAGAAGTCAACGTTTCTCAGGAACAGCTGCCGGCTTTCCTCAAGACTGCGGCCAGGCTGAAGGTACACTTGACATTAAAGGCTCGAGCAGACCGGATGCGTATACGTGTATACGTCGTAGTCACGCGCATAGTTACTGAAAAACTACGAGACAGGACACAGTGCTTGCGTAACGTAGACGTGCGCGTCATTACGCAAGCAGTGTGTCCTGTCTCATACAGTTTCATAAATTACAACTCAGTAACTACGCGCGTGACTACGACGTGACTACGACGTATACACGTATACGCATCCGGTCCGCTCGAGCCTTAAAGATTCATTTGACAGGCGTCACAGCTCCCACATTAAAAAATCATTTGACATTTGACAAGCATCACAGCTCAGTTGGTAATAGCTCTGCCTTCCGTGCTGTGGGTCACTGGTTCGATCCCCACTAAGAACAAATTTTTGTGTGGCGAACATAGATTTTTGTTCTACTTCTAGGTTTTACTATGTATTATAAGTATGAATTTACAAAAAACTTGGATTAGTCTAAAATCAAATACTGGTAATACTAGAAAATAATTGTTTATGATATTAAATTATTAATTTCCAGGTGAAGGGATTAGCTGAACCACCACCGCAGATGCCCAACATCAAACGAGAAGGCTAAGTGCAGTGCATTAAAGACTATAGTGCGATAACACCAAGGTAACATACTGAGTAATAACTACACCAACTACAGTTTAAACTTCACACGATTTTAGGCTTTACGGAGGCTGAACATACTTTTTATTACCTCATAAACTTCAGTGAGCTACTTTACTCAAACCCCCATGGTCTTTTAATGCCTATATTCTGTCAAAGGGGTCAAAGGTAAATTATAGACTCGCTATAATTTACCACTGACTGCTTTGACCTTCTTTTTACCCTTCTTAACTCTTCAAACTGCAGCATTTCTTTGTTCCAATCTTTTACCCCGTATACTCCTTATTCAGATTTTATTTGCCCCCTAACCTGTTAAACATGAAATGAAACTTTCTACTTCTTAGACTGCAGGAATACCCTTTGACCTCATAACCACTTTATTCAGATTTGAGTTTATTTGCCCTCTTTACCCCTCCGACTCCTATTCCTTAGATACGATTCCAGACGCAATATTTCTGTTGTGTTTTGATCAATCTTAAACCGGACAAGAGAATTGATAATATTTCTCTTTAGCCCGCGACTTCGTCCACAAACTTTATCCAGGGTATTTTCCAAACTTAGGCATGCCTGCTGGTTGTACTCATTACTCAAGCACTGATCCGGACGCAAGCATGGATTTTTGTATGTAAATTTGTACTCAAATCTATGTTTGAGTAATGATTTCTGTATCGGCATACGAACCTAAAAGGAAAATGGGCATTCTGGACCAAGACTTGTTCCCTCAGAGTTGTCATTGACACAAAAGTGCGGTTGAAAGGGCTTTGACAGGACTTCCATTCTTCATACATAAGAAAAAAATGCATTCTGCAGAAATTGAGTTATTCCCGAAAAACGGTTTATTTTATTTCTTTATTTTACTTGGCTTCTCCTTTTAGATTACTTCAGAAATAAGCGTATTTCAGCCTCAGCGTAGCCATAAGAAATCTGCACTGCGCCATGGATGGATGCGATAAACAAAATATAATCTCTAACGCTTCGTAACAGAGTTGGTTTTCCACCAGCATCCATCCCAGTTACCCTCGGGGCCCCACATAA
Organism: Eulithis testata; assembly: GCA_947507515.1. Classification (NCBI taxonomy): domain Eukaryota; kingdom Metazoa; phylum Arthropoda; class Insecta; order Lepidoptera; family Geometridae; genus Eulithis; species Eulithis testata. Next base: position 4,080,979 of record OX382218.1, on the reverse strand, counting down.
GGCAGCGAATAGAAATTTATAACAGCACCTAGACAATAGATAAATAGATATTGTATGTGTGTTATTCGCAATATTTTGACTTGTATTTTGCGTGTTTGATAAAATAAGACACCGCGCTGCCTTATTTCTTTCTGTAGTATATAAAAAAATGCTTTTTAGGGATAGTAAGTAATTAGAGCGTGCTTGATTTCACCAACGAACTAACCGGGTATTTGTCAAACAGATATCAAACCAACAAATATTATACTCAAACAGTTTTATACGTCGGTTTTTGTTGGTGAATATAGGCGTATGACCATTACCAATATTCAATATATATCTGGTTATTTCTTGCTAAAAAGATTTACCAGAATTGTTTACTTTGTTGAAAAATGTACGTCTTTGACGCAGAACTAGAGGTAAACTATATAAATGAAACCACGCCCTACGAAGTTTACAGGGGTACGAGCGGGTGATTTTGTTTGACAAACCCAGCATAATCTTATGTGATATGGCGAAAACAAGAAGCTTTTGACGGCAAAAAACTCGCTAATGTCACTATTTAGTCACAGAATATCTATGATTTAGTATGAAAACAGTTCAGAAAACCTGCCAGGCTTAAACCGGCCCAGTTTCACCAAGTCTTGCTCACAGAGTGTTACGTAATCGGGCGTCAAAATTAACAAGAATGTATTGTTAAGTATTTTACGTCCCACGAAACAAAATTGACAAAGGATTACTAAATCAACCGTTATGTGAATGATAATGTCAAGCGACTAAATTAAAACGACGTTCAACGCTGCTTAAATAAAACGCAAGCAGATGTATTTTTGTTTAGCTGGTTTATATGGTGGCCGTCAGATCAGCGATTAGATTTAACAGTCTGTTAATGAAGATAATCCTTGGTTAGGGCATGGTGAAACACAAAACGACCTTAACAGTCCGTTAAATGGCTAACAAACTGTCAGTTTAACTAACAGAGCATGGTGAAACCGGCCCTAAACCTGGCAGGTTTTTATGAGACAACGATTGCCCCCTCTGAATCTTCGTCAAAAACGTACTTTCTGTCCGCTCTCAGCGACCTCCAAGAACTCATCTCATCTCTGTACTTTCATGGACGTGGAATGACTTATAAATGTATATGGTTTACGTAAACCTTAACCGAAGGTTGAATATTGAATTCGGTCGTTAGTAAGTTAATGGTCCAATATTCAAATGTTTTGACTCTAGGATCTCATTGTAACTTGAGTAATTTTAAAGGTTCTCAAAGTCGAATGCTTATAATTTGGTGTTTATTTTACAATGATTATAAAGCGTTTTTTTTGATATCGTTTTTATGTTGATTTTTTTTATCTGACATAATGTAGGTTCTGGACATACCACAAACTAAAATTTCTCAAATCCATTAAATCTCTCACTTTTTGAGGTAACAACAATTTTGGCGTGAGTTTAGAACCAGCACAATTTCAACAAAAGCAATCCCCATTCATAATGTCAGCTTAGAACATTCTTAGTCGCAAACCATACTTTCATTCTTCGCTCCATAAGTTACCCAACACACCAAAGTTAAAAGTTAGTAATGTTTTTTTTCACACTCTAAACTCTTATGTTCAATGGGACTACCAGAAAATTATACTAAAATACTACTTTTTTAAATTAATCAAACATGAGCAATGATTTTTTAGGGGTATTCATGACCATGTACCTATAAGTCAGTACAACCTTATAAAATATTGTAAAATTTTGGCCAATCTTTCTACACGGTGCAGTGCGAAGCAACAGAGTACGAGTTTTGGCGAGTAAATCTGGTGTAAAACGTCTGACGCCCAGCACACCAGAGGGCGCTGATTTGTATGGAGACACTGAGCGGATTCTTTGAGAAGTTTGGCCTACACCAAGCTCGTACTCGCATGTCGAGCTTCTCAAAGAATCCGCTCAGTGTCTCCATACAAATCAGCGCCCACTGGTATGCTGGGCGACAGACGTTTCACACCCACACTATACACTGAAAACTCGTACTAGGCCCTCAGCCTGCGTGTCGTGTAAATTTTGCTTCACTACTGTCTTGCCAAATAAATTTTTCTGTGCGTCCTATTCAACAGAAGCGTAAACTAAGAATCCCATCTACGCTGACATATCAATGCTTTTCCAAAGGCGACAAACTTAAGGCCAATAGAGATATATTATCTACGTAACGGATCTTTGTATAAAAACCTATATAAGATTTAGTTTTTTTTTATTCAATTATTACAAGATTCAATTTGAATCGCTTTTATACTATCAGAATCAAAGTTATGTGTCCAAGCTTAGGGTCAAGGCACACTGACGCCGAAGCGAAGCGGCAATCTAAAAATTCGAGTGGATTCGGTCTTTTTTATCTCGATAGAGATGTGTGCATTACGCTGTGGAGATAGGGCTCAATATCCAATGTACATTTTTAGATTGAGGCTTCGCTTCGGACGCCGGTGTGCCTTGACCCTTAGAAGCCGAAGAATTATAGGTTGGAAGTTTATAACACAATTTATGAATAAAGTTAAGAATTTAGAAGCAATTTCAAACTATTATGTTTACTTTACTATGAGTGCGGCCAATAGTGTCTTTGCATAATGTATTTTAGATTATTTCGACATCTTTTTAGAAGATAAATTAAATGGACGACTCAAGTTTTAACTGCGAAATGTAGACTTGAGTATTGCTGCGCTTGAGTTAGGTCTAAATATAGACTTATGTGTGGATCTTATGAGTCGGTGTTTTAGCAATTAAAAAAATATTGATTGCTTTAAAATCGTTAGGGTTGATTTTATATTATAGTTATGTATCACATGTATATGTATAGTATGTATGTGTATTATATGCACATTATGTATTTGATTAGTATGTAATTTATATAATACTTGTATGTACGTATGTTATATTGAATTCAAGAGTTAAAGATACCGGTATGCTTTTAAATTATTATTATATGGACAAGCAATTTGTAATGACTGTAGTATGAATTAATATATCGCTTTATATTTTCTCAAGGAAGTCTTAAAACCACTTTTCGATGATGTTTTTAGGTATTTATGCTGTCATTACGAAATTATGTAGTTATTTTTAGATTGAAAACGGTTTCAGAATGCACCACACGTTTATACTCATCGTGACGTTTGGTTATTATTTTAATATTGTGGAAATAAGTGCAATTTTTCCATTTAAGTAATTGATTTGATATTTTTTAGGTTAAGTTTTTAGTTTATTTTTGTATACAGCACATGTTTTCCCCATACTTACCTATAAACAGAAATATAGTTCACGTAACGTAATGCAACAATTTTAGCGAAATATTGTAAAAATGTAAATCAGATATTTTTAGATAACAGATGTATGTGCTGTATGCAGCACTTTGAAACCTAGTTGTAACTTGTAATGATGGAAAATAAGAAAGATTTGTAATAATAGAATACAGATTAACTACATTTATTTGGCTTTTTTATTTCAGTACACTGAATGAATCCTAGGTAGCCTTTCGAACTAAGCGTCGCAGACGCAGCGTCTATAGCGTTACCAACGCCGCGACAGTGACGCTTTGGTGACTTTGGATACCCATAACAGACGCTCAGTCGGTTCACAGTTTCGCCGCGCGCCGCCCCGACCGGATTGATCTATAAGCAGTCTTATCATAAAACAATAAATCTCAAAATACAGCGACTGACGCGGGCGTCTGACAACGCGGTCACCGCGGCACTGTGACGTCACAGACGCCGCGTCACTGTCGCAGCGCTCGAATGACGATCCCTAGAATTTCATACATTTATATAGAACATCGATTTGTCGCTCTGTCGCGGCATCACTGTCGCAGCGCCACTGACGCTATAGACGCTCGCTTCGAAAGGCTACCTTAAGGTTACACTAGTCGCCCACCTTTCCATACAAACGTGGAAGGGTAACTACTCCATTGTTTGACGCTGACCAACCAAAACTAAGGATTATATCAATTTATCTCGTCATAATCTATGTCTGTATACACCCCATCCGTAAAAAAAGTATTCATTTAAAAAATACTTTCCATACGAAAGTTTACAAGCTTGTATTTTTTAAATGAATACTTTTTTACGGTTTGGGGTGTAAAACTGTACAGTTTTTAGAACAAACATGTAGCGATTTATCGGTACCGTTCGAACTGTACAGTCTGATCGTAACGATTTCTGGTAGCGTGTATGCCCACCATAAGGTATTGTTGACATTTTTATACTTAGACGTTCTGGATCATAATCTTGCCAAAATAATATGTATATATTTTTAAATATCGGCATTTCTATACATATACTTTCTGGTTATAGACATTTTTACATATTGACATTTGCAAATATCGTCATTTTTATATCTCTGCATAAATAGCCTTCGACAAATTAATTGTATAAATTCGTCATTTTTATACCTAGTCATTATTCCTGATAGTCCTAAGTCGCCAAAAGCGACTGTACCCATCGTCAATATATCAATTCCCCTATTTATAAAAGAAAAAAACTAAATAAATTCACATATTTTATTAAGTAGATACGACATGTACATTTTTGTACATACTTACAATATTTTTATATTAATTTTTATTACTTATATAAAATAAACTTTTCTTTGGATAAACTAGCACCAAAAAGGCAAATAAAATAAATTCGTAAATAAAGCGAAGGAATGATACAGTTACAATAAAATGCAGAAATATTTGATTAAATAATAGAAATGACTAAATAATTTAAATGCACATAAATATGTAAATTTTTATAAATCTTTACATTATCACAATAATAATTTTATAATCTTTGGGATTTCATGAACGAACATGTGCGGCTTTACTTATAATCGCATCGCAGTAACTTTTGACAAAAGTTTGAGACGATTATAGGTAAGACCATTGTATTTTACAAACGTATCCTCAAGTACTACAACAAACACAAAAACCCGCTGCAACTTTGTACTTGGTTTTTTATCTAGCTGTTGTTAAATGCTTTGGTATTTTTTTATAAATAAATTAATAAATAGTATGGCAAATAATTAGGAACGTCAACGAAATGTTTGGTCTTAAAATAATATTACATTTAAACGTAATAATAATATTATATCATTTAAAATGGCACTGATAGGTGACCAATTAAATTGAATGCCGCAAAATATAGATAACTGGCTTCCGCCTGCGACTTCGTTCGCGCCCCGTTGGATCCCGTTGATTTTCCGCGATAAAAAGTTAGGGGCCTTACGACAGACGAATAGTTAACAGCGGGCCTAAGATGCGCACCGCGAGATATTTGTCATGTCGTTCTGTCAAAATGTAAGCATTTGTACCAGTTCAGGAACTATTGCATTATCTGTGGTAATGTTGTCGAGAAACCGCGCCTTGGTATTTTCAACTTTTGACATTACTGCATGACTATTATCTCGTCCTCAGAGAGGTACGACGACTAAGAAGTGTCAAAAGTGTACATTATGGCGCGTTTTGTCGACACCATTAGGTACCACAGATAATGCAATAATTCCTTAACTGGTACAAAATGCTTACATTTTGACAGAACGACATGACAAATATCTCGCGTTGCGCATCTTAGGCCCGCAGTTGAATCAAAGTCTAGCTCTGTCACTGTTTGACATTACCTGTTAGTAGGTGACAGCAATAATTTAAACAGCTTATTAACGTTATGCAGCGATCGTAAGTAAGGGGGTAGATATTTGGGACTCTTTAGAGCTGTCAAATTAGGTTAGTTTAGAAAAATGCAACAAGCGAACTGATACCATTGTCTGTGACTCGGATTAACACATAGGCTACTTTTTATCTCGGAAAATCAACGGGACGCGAACGAATTCGCGGGCGGAAGCTAATAAAAAAATGCTCATACTCAAGACAGGATTCATGTCGGAGTATGACATTTTTGTTGGATTTTTTGGTACATTTATCTAACTCTTCTGAAATCCATTAGGGTTCTCGCTCTGCCATTTCCACGTATCTTTACACATATCGTGTATCGTCCTTGTCGCGCGCCAGCCTAGCATGCGGTGTGCGAGCGAGACGTCCGCATAGTTCGCAGCTATGTCGCCAGTGCGGCGCGACACGATGCGGTAAGGTATGGTCCGACCGCTCGCGGCTTCGAATGCTGATATCATTTGGAGAACTGAGTAGCCGGTTCCTGTGCCTGGTAAACAGAAGATATTTTTATGAGAATAGTCTTAAGTTATTTATTCCTAAGTCATAATATCTATATCTATCTATCATCAATATGATTATGTATATAAAACTCTTTTCAAGCTGACTGATAATCAACGCACGACCTAAACCATAAGTCCTAAAGGTATGAAATTTGGAGGGTAGTATCCTTATATAGTGTAGGGGTTAACTAAGAAAGGAATTTTGAAAAGTCACACTCTAAAGGGTCTATTTAGAACGCGAGCAACGCCGTGGGCGACGGCTAGTACTATTATAAAACGGTGAAAGAGCCAAAAACTAAAATTAAAGATATGGATAAACTAAATATGTAGATCTACTAAATAAACGATTCTGATTCCGAAAATCGAGTTAGTCTGTTTGTCTGGTTGTTTGTTCGAGGATCACGCCTTTACTGCTGGAGCAGCAGGCTGGAACATTCACGCGCATACGAGATATTTCGCGCGTCTGAATTTGCTATGTTAAGTTGGGTAAGTCCCATTTGTTCTATAGAACATGACGTAATAGAACAATTTGAGAAAATATTTTCCCTATTTGTACTATAGAACAGTTTGTACTTTTTGTCTCAAATTGTTACATAGAACAATCAAAGTCCATATTTTATTTTGCAAAATAAAAATATTATGTAGCAAGTAGTTTCATTTTTTTGATAGTGAACTGTACCTGGTATTAACGTCAGTGATTAATGTCATTCACGTCTTATATTGTATATATCTCATCATGGAAGAATTTGGGAAAAGCGATTCCCATTTAGTTCTGTGCATTCACAGACAAATAAAAACAAGAGCAAAAGTTAGTATGTAGTTCTATAGTACAAATAGGGACAATATTTTCTCAAATTGTTCTATAACGTCATGTTCTATAGAACAAATGGGACCTACCCGTTAAGTTTCTTCGATGCCCTTCGACTGTGCGCTAGTATGAGTTAACCCTTACCAAGGTTAACAGCATGGAACCCTTGGAAACCCTTGTTGGCGAAGAGTTGGAGCGCCTTGCAATGTCCTTCGGCGAGGTCCACCACGTGTATGTAATCTCTGACCCCAGTGCCGTCTACTGTCGAGTAGTCGTTACCGAACACCTGTAATTCGGGGAGGCGGCCTGCTGCAACCTGGAATAATAAACAAATAGTTGAGTCAGAACTGGACAATAATTGTTTGTATAAAGGTACGTGTATTGTGAAAATTGCTATAGTAGGTGCCAAATAACACCGCAATACAGGTCATTCACCCACCTTCACCACGATGTCGCAAAATTCAATTTATGTATGGTAAAAAAACAGTACCTACTATGAGATTCGAGCGATTACCGCCTTAGCGACAGGTTCGTATGGAAAGCGACAGAATTAGCCATTCATAAATTGAATTTTGGGACATCGTGGTGAAGGTGGGTGAATGACTTGTATTGCGGTGTTATTTGGCACCTACTATATACACGCGCCCATAGACATGAGATTTAGCTAATTGTAGCTTCAAATTCAAATTATTTATTTTTTCTCTCATAACTAAGCTAATGGCTCGTGATAGAGAGCATTGGAAATCTTTAGGGGAAACCTTTGCCCATCAGTGGGACGAGATAGGTTAGATAAAAAAAGTACAAAAAATAATTACCTGTCTATCCGTAAAAGACCTACGTCCATCAATGGACAGATATAGGTTGATGATAATGATGGTCTGTAAATACCTGTAGGTAGGTAATAGAATAAAAATAGGTAGGTACATACAGAAAACTCGTTACCTACCTATATTTTCGAGATTTGCTTTGAAACGGAAATACGATATAAAAATATTTGTCGATAGAAAAAAATCACAAAATTCTGTCTGGATTTTGAAGACAGCGCTAATTATTGGGTTGAGACATGTAGGTACCAATAGTTGCTTGAGCGATGTCTGTTTTTCAAAATTATCTTTAGTTTACAAGATGGCATCAAAAACTACAAATTCACGCATTTTAAATGTTGCAAGCGCAACGGCGAAATGCCTGCGGTTTCCAACCTTATTCCAACGATTTTATAACCCAGTTTGAAATCGCACGCGCTGAGAAGGAAACTAAATTACTTTTTACGCAGTTCTATAATGAAACTCACAATATACTTGCCGGTTCTAGAATGAAACTCACAATCTAGTTGCAGGTTCTATGAAACTCACAATCTATGTCGGTTCTAGAATGAAACTCACAATTTACTTGCCGGTTCTAGAATGAAACTCACACTCGGCATTCAAGTAAAGCTAAACTAATTACCTGTGCGATGTAAGGCATCAAGTTATTTGGTATTCCGTTGGGGTTCTCGCCAATCCGTCCGCTGTGATGTGCGCCTACTGGGTTGAAATACCGCAGTGAAACAACTTGCCATTTCTGAAAATAAAAAATATTTAATAAAAATATAGATACAGATAATAAAGCTCAAGACTGTTGAAACTCAGAACACAGATTATTCCGAGGTAATAAAAATGCTACATGTGTCTTATGTTATGACAACTCGCAAAAATTTCTCATGAAAAAAAATTGGGATCAGAAACTCTAGGAGAACACCGGGATCTTCGTCTTCTTTTATTTATGGCCTCTGTCAATTATTTTGACAGACTTTGTGAGAAAATGCAGACATCAAAAAGTGACAAAAGTTACAAGAATGACATTCGACCGATAAAACATCTGTGGGCTATCGTCAGCGTAATCTAGGAACCGGTAATATTTAGCAGTGCCATCTGGTTATGACAAGACCAATAGAAGTGTAAAAATGAGTTTCACCGGCACATAGCAATGTCAGCATCACAGCTTGACATTAGAAATGGTAACCTATGTAACCTATGATAGTAGTAGGTACTTGTCGAACCTTTTCACATAGTGACCCTAGAATATTTTGGCACGTACCTTATCGCTAGTACACAGATCCTTCATTATCTCTTCGCAGAAGTACTTAGACTTGCCGTAAGGGCATGTCATACCCCGCCCCGTTGGATGTCCCTCATTGATGGGCAGTGTCTCTGGTTCCCCGTACACAGTACATGACGAACTGTATACCATTCTGTATACGCCGAATTTGCGCATTACCTGGAATTGTACCAGTGTTTCTGAGATATATCACCTTTCTTAAAAAACTGTATTCAAATCGGGACAGCTATGCCTTCGTTTTTCGGTCGGGAGTTCAAAATATGATACCATCGCAAACGATCAATAGATATTCAACTGATCAAAATCAGTACGTTCTACGCTGTAGGTTGTGGAAACCGAAAACAGGGCCTCTACACTGAATATAATGATAAACGAAGATTTGGTAGGTACCTAGTGACTTTTGTGTTACACTGCGATGAAGCGGGTTCTTGCAGTGTATCACAAATTCAAAGTAGATTTACAGGTTCACAGTGCTTTAGTGTGAGTTTGCGATTTCAATAAACCTCAGAAAAGAGACTACATCTTCTGTGATGAATATATTTGTTATTTGTGTGTTGGTGCCACATATGTATTTTTAGTTCCCATACTACAAGCTCTGCTCAGTTTGGTGCTATGTGGCATTGTATGAAATGTCTACTAATGAATTTATTATTTACTCTGACTATAAAAACGCGGCAATTTTGTTACCTAATATAAGTGCCGACACTGATATGATAACTCGCGTTTAAAGTGGGTGTAAAGTGTATAGTGTTTACAATGAAGAATTGATAAAACTATTGCATCAATTAGCTAAGTAAACAATAACAATCGATACCAAAATCAAACATTACCTAGAATCAGGTAAGCAGGTATTTCTCACGTACTTTTATTTACAATGTCTTGTGTGTGAGTTTTTAGGTTTTTTTTACAATAGTTTTGATTAATCATAAGGTTAGAGAACCCGTGCACGATCAATTTTTTTCTCTTTATCGATCTCTACTACAAAAGGCGTTGTGTGAAATAATCATGAAATTTAGTTATTTTTTCTAAATCCTACGATTTTTTTATCTCTTGCATGTTTAGATGTCTTGTGGCTTTCAATTCCCAATATCTTTTTAACGAGTTTAATCAGAAAGGCAACGAGTAAAATCGTTTAAAAATAATTAACTAAGATTGAAACTTTGAACAGGTATCTAAAAGTACTTACCTCAAAGAGATTACATGTTCCAGTTATGTTAGTCTGATAGTATTCGAGAGGTTTGTTCACGGATTCACCCACAGCCTTCAAGGCTGCGAAATGTATAACGCAGTCAATGTCATGCTGAAAAATAAAATTTAAAAATAAAAAATTAATTTTAAAGTGAAATATGTATCTACCTAGCTATAATAATAATCTCTATACTCTAACCCATTTGACATGTACCGTGAACTAACAAAATATGGATCTTGAAATCTGAGAAATAAATGAAAATGAAATGAAATGAAAAAGTCCACAGAATGCATTTGTCGAATTGTGCAATAACTCAATGAGAACCGTTTACTCCCACACATCTGGATTTAATTTCAATCATATTTGAATATTGTTAAAGATTGTTGAAGATGGAGGGTGTACAAAATAGGTAGGTACCAAAACCTATCGAAAATTATGTCTATTTTTTTATTGTTTTAACACATTATTGAAGTTCATAGTATTAGCAAACCGAGATTTTATGACCATTCGGCCATTCAGACCATTCAGACCCCAAGCTACCCACTTGGCGGAATTTACATAGTAAATTGAAAGAAAACTTACATTCTCAAAAACCCGGGTCAACCCAGCAACATCTTTGATATCGACATCGTAAAAATGTATCTTCTTATCCGTCAGCTCTTCAATAATCTTGATCGATGCCGGTTTCTTTTCCCCCTGATCTCTATAAGCGTTGGAAAGGTTGTCTATGACGACCACTTCTGGACTGTTTTCTTTTTCTAGGATATTAGCGACAGTGTGAGAGCCTATGAACCCAGCACCGCCTGTTACTAATACTGCTGGCATTATCGTGCTGGAATTAATAAAGATATTACATTGTTGTCACATTATTACTAGGTCTGATAATAAATCTATTTTTGATTGCTCGAACAATGCTGTTAGTGTGAGAAAGAAACTTATAATGTTTTAAATAGTGACCGCTTAGATTTTGTTTTTGGTTTTGTTTAAGTTTAGAGGCAATTCTAAATAAGACCATGAAGTTCGAAGCACAGAAGCGCTCAAAAAAAGAAGTGTGACGCTGAAAGAAGCCTACTAGCCAAGCCAGTAAATTCTTCATGAGCACAAAATAAAATACGCGGCAGTTTTTTGTTGACAAAATATCATCTTAACCTATTACGTGGATGCTAATGGGTTATCTACGTAATGTGTTTGCCCTAACGACATTGCATTCATAAACTATCGTAACATCCTTATTGTTAAAGGCATAGAGATCATAGTAATGGATCACTTAGATAAAGGATAACATTGAATGTCAAGTTCCGTGGAGAATCGACGATAACTTTGATCGATATTATTTATGTTTGGTATGGAAAATTAAAAACATTATTCTGCACAGATTCATATTCGCTCAAGGACTCTAGCATGGATTTTTTTAACAGTTATGTATAAGAATCTTAACTATAGGAGTATACGAGCCTTTATAGCAGCACTCAGATAACAATATTTTTTTACACTTGATGTAATAAAAAAAAAGTTACCTTTGATTTATTAAAGTTATACAAAATACACAAGTGGCTGACTGACAGTCAATGACTGAACAAACTAAGCTGCACATATTTATATGATGAAAGAACTTCAAAGAGGGGATGGAAACCACTGATAAGAAAAAGGGACATGAAGGGTTTTTTAATTTTCAACGCAAAGGGAAACCACGATTATTGCAATTTATCGCAGACCACACGGTGCCCTAGGGCTCTGGTATCGGACAATGCCCTAGGTCTTAGTGTGTGAAAACAAAACTACTAGATACCTACTAATTTAGATTGTAACTAGATATTACTGCATCGTTATGGGGAGGGGTTAAAACTTAACATCAGGTGGGCCATCGGCTTGTTCCATCATTTAGTTGTATAAAAAAAGAGATGTACTTACATACTTATTAAAGTAACCATATTTATATTTATGAAAGAAATATTGTGTGAGTGGTTATTTAAGTTCTCTAAACATAAAATTTTAAACTTGTTTTAAACAAGAAAAAATATTTCATGTTTAACAAAATACTGATAGTTGGAAACTTAAACAGCGCTTTGGAATGAACTGCCAATATTTTATCAGAATCTTTACAATAATTACTTATTTTAATGGTATTTCATAGTAAAGGTTTTTTAACATCAGATTCAAATCTATCTATACTATTATAAATCTGTAAAAAAGCCAAAAACTAAAATTAAAGAAATGGATAAACTAAAATGCATATCTACTAAATAAACGATTCTGATTCCGAAAATCGAGGTTGTCTGTATGTTTGTTCGCGGATCACGCCTTAACTACTGGAGCAATTTCAACAAAGGTATACCATTCAGAAGCCCTTTTTCCGGATTGAAACATACGCTATATTTTATTGAAATCAAAGACGTGGATTATTAGATACAGCTTGAACTCTCTAAACCAAAACGAGGTGCTACGAGGTTCATCGTATGCTGGTTGACAGATATTTTGTTGGAAAGTTTCGCACGCATACGAAGTCGCGGGTATCAGCTAGTTATCGTAATAAAATGTTATAACATTATCGAAATGGATTAGCTTCATATTTACCTTTCTTGTAATGTTTTAAAAATGATTAGGTAATTATTTTTTGTATGTAATTTGCTTACGTATACCTACGACTATACCTACATAGTATTGAATTTGAAGAAATGACACATTTGAATATATATGTATTTAGTACCTATCTACCTATTTGGATGAAATATTTTAAAGGTAGGTACAAGTAAGTAAAGTCAATTGGACGAAATTAAAACTATTTCGACTTGTCAATTATCAGGACATCCGGTTGGATAATGTATTAGGTAAACCGTATCTAGGTACCTACCTAACTTACTACCAACATGAATGTCGGTACACCTTTATTTTCCTGTATTTTGAGTTTCTCAAGTTACTTAGTTAATATTCAGGCTCCAGGAAAAAGCAAAACAATAGTTTTTCACGTTTCTATCTTTACAAAGCTCTAGGATATATGTTCAATTTTAATAAAATATTTTTTTTTTCGTGCAACTTTAGCACTTCAGTAGAGATACAGTTGTTAAAAAACCTAAAAGTTTCGAATAACCCCGCCTTAACCACTGTTAGAGCCGAGACCGACAGTTTAACGTGCCCTCCGAAGCACGGAAGCGCTCAGGATGTAAATGCCACTGACGGTCACCCATGACTTAGTGAGGCAATGGTTACAACTGAACATCAGATGGGCCATCCATAATGGGCTTTTTCCATCATCTAGTTATGCGTATTTAGATGAGCTGTATTAGGTCTTAGAGCAATAAACTTCGTACTTTGTATCCAGCATTTATTATTTATATTTGTGGAAGTTTCTTACACTCCCACGATTATAAATAATAAATTGCTGGATACGAAGTACGAAGTTTATTGCTCTAGACCTAATACAGCTCATCTAAATACGAAAACTAACAGTGAGACGAAATTGTCGTGTCAAGGCTGTCAAAAGTAATGGCCGCGTTTTTCCCAGCGCTAGTGACGGGACACGCTCGTAGGGTTGGGAAAAACGAAGGAGGACGATGCAATCGCCACATACCTACCCTAGTTTCATTAGTTTAATTGGTTCAATAAAATGAAGGAAGCTATACTTTACATCTACTTTTAACAGACACTCGTCGTTGCACTAAAAGCACAGAATATTAGTAAAGGAAACGGTGTAAAAGAAGTGCTCGCGATAACGCGGGGACTATAAAGAAGGACCATTTTTCTTGGTAATACTACTAGTATTATATAATCTGTGTTACTAAAGAGGACCATGTATGTACTTGATAACACTGGAAACAATCTTAAATGTTTTTTTTTATAAATAGTACATTTAAAAAAGTTATTTCAATAATTAGACAAATTAAAAAAAACAATTCATTATAGTACCTGAGATAGTAGGTACTTAATGTATTCCGAAAATGATAATTTTTCTCGATAAAAAAATCGTAAAGATGACACTAAATCGATATTTCAAACGGTTCATACTACGATGTTTCTTCTTGAAATCATGTCAAAGTTATATCAAAAGATAGGGCTTATTATTTACTAGGGAACTGTAAAAATAAATTATTATAATTTAGTTATTATTCATGTATTATTCTATTATTCATAGGACGAAGACGTCTAGACGGGCACTGAGCGCGAGCGAGCGAGCAAGGCGCGAGCGCCTGAACGGGCTGAACGTAAAGATTTTGATAGTTTTCTTTCACAGAGATGAATATTAACTAAATTATAATAATTTTTTTTTACAGTGCCTTAGTAAATAATAAGCCCTATCTTTTGATATAATTTTGACATGATTTCAAGAAGAAACATGTATGAACCCTTTGAAATATCGATTTAGTGTCATCTTTACGATTTTTTTTTATCGAGAAAATGATTATTATTATTCACGTTTCTATCTTTACAAAGCACTAGGGTATAAAGTTCAATTTTAATAAAAATTTGTTTTTTCGTGCAACTTTTGCACTTCTGTAGAGATAAGTACAGTTGTTAAAAAACCTAAAAGTTTCGAATAACCCCGCCTTAAGCCATGATAGAGGCCTTAAGGCGGCCTAAAATCCGTCACCAGAGTTGGCCACTGACTCATAGGTACGAGCTTGCTTCACTAAGCACGTCCACTAAGAGCATGCCTGTAATTGCACTTACAGCACCCATACTCTTCATACCTACTTACCTTCTACATTATGTGGTATAGCAAAATAAAATATCTATTAGTTTGTCGTACGATACGGTACAGTAGGTACAAGTTTACGTATGTACCTACAGTCTTTTATCATAATAGGCAATTTATTGCTCACCTTATGTGTACATGTAAGACAATAAAACCTACGTATGTAGGTACCTACTTAGTTACCTACCTAGGCTGCCTGAACAAACACATATCAATGAAAAAGTCGTGCAGATACTCATAACTAATATATACAATAAGTAATAGGTTACGTGGGTAGATACTTTCTACCTAAGTAGGTACCTACTGGTAGAGGTCACAAGAAACATGTTCAAACCGAACCATGTTGAAAATTAACCGAAAGATCACGTCTTATCTTGAAAAGGTTAGTTTTAGGAGTTCAAATATGACGATTTGATAAAAAATACATCGAATCAATCCAAAAAAAAAAACTACGAAAACCTATCCGTAACACCTTGGGACGAATTTATTCTTCCAAGCGTTTTATCACCTTCACATTTTATCTGAGGCACAAATTTATATCATGAGGTAGGTATGTATAAAAAAAAAATATTTGGAAAAATTACCGCTTAAAAAAATGCACTAACTTTTTAAATTCCAATTCAGCAATTGTAATTCTCGTGCGTGAAGCAACACGGTCGTCGGGTCACTACGGAGTAACCGGAGAGCCGTTATCAGTAGCGCCACAGACAAAATAATACTTATGTGCGGATGTTTTAACATTACAGCTGAAAATAGATCTATATGTGAAGCTACACGCACGGTAGGTAGTTAATTTATATAAATGGCTAGCACATAACCATGATTAATTATACCTTATATAACTATAACTTAAGGTAGCATTTACCATACAAGATTATTGTGCCTGGGTGTTACTATGTATCGTAGGTATGTATTTACAAAAAAAAGTATATAACTATTCAATCAGCAATCTATTTTCCATAGTAAAAACTTTGCTTAGTTTGGGACTAGAGAGTGTTGTATATATGTCCAAGAATATTTATTTATATTTAAAACTTCGGGGGAATAGAGTACCCTTCAGTATAAAACACTTGCATAATAAAAAAAAACTGTTTCTTATATTTTTGCCAAGGGGCTGTAGTATGATTACATACTACACCATTAGCCCAGTCGGGTTAGAATTTTAAATTACATTAATTCCCGGCAGCAATTTTTTTGCTGCAACCTTTAATATCGATCGTACGAAAAATCTTGCAACAAATAAATCGTAGAGATTCACATTTACAACAACTTTAGTCTTATCATTTTTGTTGAAAAGTTGAAATTGAGTTATTAAGCCATAAATTCAAGATGGCGGCTAACGCACCGGCGGAATTTGGTCGCCATTTTGGATTTAGACTACCTGTGACCCTCCTTAAAGGTTGCAGCAAAAAAATTGCTGCCGGGAATTAATGTCATTTCAGGCTCTTTTTTTGACTAACCTGACCAGGCCACATGTTAAGAAAACTACATACATCCAACAAAATATTAAATTAATAATGAATATCTAGTAGGATAGGATTTTTGACATATTGAAATTGTAGTCTACAAATATGGCCACCAGTGACACGGGCCTGACAAACATTATTATAAGGATTAGTTTATCAGTAGTTGTATCGGAGTTGTTGAGCAAGCGATATTTTGTAATATTATTATGTGATATGATAGCAGTTATTTATGACATGATGGATTAAAATATGGTCCCAATCTTGAACATCATTGACGATTATTAAAAGAATAAGATAAGAACTAAAAACTGGTGCCAATTCGATCGTTTCATTTTCCTAAACCAAATTAGCCTCACCAACATCTGAGCCCTGAGGTGGCTAAATTGCTCTATCGGCACATTTTTGAGATACTTAGTGAGATAGCATAGGAAGATACAATGGAACTGACATTGTCTTATTAGATGCAAAGTGCGTTAAAAAAAAGAAAAAAACAACTTAATTTGCCAGTGTTAAAATTATACCAGTCTGTGTTTGAGTTTATAAGGAATGGCAACATTTTTTGTGCTGTCAAATTTGGTAGTTTAGGATAATGAAACAACAGAATCGCACCACTGCCTGGTACCTGGTATTTTATGGGTTAACATGCTATGTTAACCCATAAAATTCCAGGTACCTATTATTACAAAAGTTGCGCAGCAAAATAAGTAGATAGGTACCTACCTAGTACAAAAAATGTACTATAATAGGTAAGTATGTACTAACTTGCTATTATTCTTTGATTACATTTAATGTGGCTACCTAGGTAATAAGTACACAAAAAAAATTACAAAAAATATAGTCTGACTTCAAGATTCAGATATTTCAGGCCCAATCCCACCTTTATTCTGCTTCGGCGTCTTGTTACGAGCGGACGTGTGTCGGTTGCTGTCTCTAAAAGTGCTCCCATTGGCTAATAAATTTCTCACTTACTCCTGTGTGCTTTCAACGGCGTAGCTCCTCCCCCCGACTAGGACGGATAGCTGTACGTGAGTTTGCACAAGTTGTTATTGGTCAAAGCTGCCCCCACCATCAGTGCGACGCGAACCTGCGACCTACTGCGTGGGAGTCGACGTGTGTATCCGCAACACCAAGGCACAAGTTGGTCTGGCGCTCGAAATTACGCTACCAGTGCTGCAAGCGAGGTACGTCACACGTCACAAACGCGTGAGAACCATACGCTGCGCTGACTCATAGAGCCTGCGCAAAATAATTTATACGTAGCGCCTTCAATTCCGCTGCTAGCAAGACACGCTTGTGCTTTGCTCCACATATCATTGAGCACCTATATACCGACCATAACTAGCTTATATCCTCACCCACAATACCTATTGCAAAATAAATAAAAATTAAAAATATTCGCTCGCTTGTCGCTTTAAGATATTTTATAAGATGCAGCGTACTCCAACTAAAAACGACAAAACGGAAGAGGCAGTATCAGGGCATAGTCCCTCAGAAACTGATCATGAATCTGACTGCAAGGTTACACACCGGTTCAAAAGACGAGCGCTGCGCAGTCCCGAGCTTATAAGCACTTTTAAGATGGAGAGTACGTTAAATGCCTTCCAACATAACTTCTCGGAGCACATGACCGGGCTTTTTTCGGCCTTCCAAGCAAGTCAAGACGCTAAACTAACAACCCTTATAACAGATATTAATTTCATCAAGCAGGAAGTGAAGGAAATAAAATCACTAAACGAAGAAACGGAAAAGAAGGTTAAGGTGCTTTCTTCACAGATTGAAAATGTCTCCATAAAGACGACCACATTACAGAATGAATCTGATGCTACCTGTACAAAAATAAAAGTTTTGGAAAATAAAATCGAGGAACTAAACCGACAGGCATGCGCATATAAGATTGAAGTAAGAAACATTCCATCTAAGCCAGAAGAAACATCAGAAGATGTACAACAGATCATTTGTAAGATCCTAAGTACTCTGGAGATTGATACCCAACCCTCGGAAATCCGTAATGTGCGAAGATTTCCAGGAAAACCAGATGCACCAAGACCAATAGTGGTGGAGCTCGCCACGTCTAATCTAAGAAATAGAGTCATTCAAGAAGCCAGGAATTTTAATAAAAGAAACAACATGAAGAAACTCAACACATCCCACTTGTCGATGGCGGGTTCTTCTAGGCCCGTATACATTGGAGAGCACCTCACTTATAAGGCAAAAGGCCTTTTCTATAAAGCACGCGAATTCGCGAAGCAGAACAATTTTGCCTACTGCTGGACCGCTAATGGGCAAGTGTACCTGCGCAAGGAAGATGGCTCTAAGAGCACAATTATTAGGGATGAAGACCAACTACACAACTTCGAACAGAGTGCATGACTAAATATATATAGTACCTATATATATCTCTACACTAAGATAAATACCTTTCTTTGTCTATTTAGCTTAAATTATGATACTATTGTACCTATTAGCCTATGTTACCCCACACTCACTACAACACACTACACACTCTACATTAACCGATCACATACATCATACACATTAAATACACCGTACATTCACTTACACCATAATATCAGCCCAGCTTTTACAATCACTCAAAACCAAACATTCAACGGACAAACAAACATAAATAGTACGTTCCCTACATACCAATCTTTACACCGAATTCCAAGGCGTTTTGCTATCCAGTCGTTTACACTATTTTATAAATATATGCACTGTATGTTTTTACGCAGTGCCTTCATAAATAATATCTTTTATATAACATGAGCAGAATAGAATCTCATTGTGATAGCATAGACAACGTAACTGTATCGGAATCTCATGTATGTACACCTGAACAATGTTTGTCCTTTATGAAATCATATAAATCAAATAAAAAACTTGTGATACTCACTGAAAACATAAGGAGCATTTCAAAAAACTTTGATGAATTCTTAATATTGATAAAGCGCACTAAAATCCAACCAGATATCATAGTATTAACCGAATGCTGGCTCTCAAAGTGCTATAACATACCAAATCTAGATGGATATGAACACGCCTCGACAAGCAATAACTTAACTCAGAACGATGGAGTTGTGGTATACATAAAAACGTATATCACAGCTAATTCATATGAACCTTCCTTCATGAATGCTAATTGTTTAATCACAAAAATTGAGAATAATCTAGCAATATTATCAATATACCGCTCTCCCTCTTATACTAACTTGGACAACTTCATTAACTCATTGGATAATGTTTTATTAACCCTAAATAAGTATAAAAATATAATACTAGTTGGAGATATCAACATTAATATTGCCAATGATGAGGGAACACGAAGCTCGTCAGAATACTTAAATGTCATGGCTTACTATGGTCTCCTTCCATCTCATACCTACCCGACTAGAAAATCGAATTGCCTCGATCATATATTTATTAAGTCTAATAAAAATGCCCTGACTCTCGTGATCGAAAACTCACTGACAGATCACAACTCCGTTTTACTAGCACTCCAAAATTGTAATTATACCACATCCACTCATAACACTATTTCTAAGGTTAACTATGAGGCGATTAAAATGGAGTTGTCGTCTGCAGATTTTAGTGGCGTGCTGGATATGCACGATTGTAATCTTGCAACTGACGTATTTATTAATATCCTAACCAAGATATTAAAAAATAACACGCAAGTTGTGAAACTCTCTCGCAGAAAAACTCCGATCAAGCCTTGGATTACGCCGGGACTTATACGATGTATAAGACACCGGGATAGACTCCATAGTAAAGCACGAAAGTCACCAGATAATGAAAATCTACAATTAATCTACAGAAGATATCGAAATTTTTGCAATTCTCTTCTTCGAAAATTGAAATGCGCCTACGAGAAGTCACAATTTGAAAAAGCTGGCACTGATATAAAAAAAACATGGAAAGCTATAAATAACTTAACCAACTACAAACCAAAAAAACCTCTTCCTCAAGATCTTATACAAGGAAAGAATCCTGTGATAACTCTTAACGCAATAAACTACTTTTTTGCTAATGTAGGTAGAGATTTAGCAAATAAAATACTTTCAAAAACCACAATCCCTTCAAGCAGCCAGACAGCAGACCATGTTCCGCTTAACTCCTTCGGACTCATGGATATTGATCGGTCAGAAATCCGTGGTCTTATAAAGTCACTCAAGACAGATTGCTCTATAGGATGGGACAACATATCATCCCGAATAATTAAACAAAACCAAGATATTCTTGTAACACCATTAACATACATCTGTCATTTGAGTTTTACTACGTCAGTTTTCCCTAACGCTTTCAAAAAATCAATTATACTTCCTATCCACAAAAAAGGAGATAAGCATGAGGTCTCTAACTATAGACCTATATCTATATTACCAGCTCTCTCAAAGATATTAGAAAGAGCACTAAATAATAGACTCGTTAATTATCTCGAATCACATAACCTCATCTCGAGAAATCAATACGGTTTTCGAAAAGGACGATCGACTGACGACGCCGTGGCGGTGCTCAATAACTATGTCGTAGGTTGCTTAGATAAAGGTACCAAATGTCTAGCAATTTTCCTTGATTTGGCAAAGGCATTCGACACGGTGTCAATTCCATTACTGTTGTCTAAACTAGAAGACATGGGAATAAGGGGAAATCAGCTGGAGCTGCTACGGAGTTACCTTACTGGAAGAACTCAGTGTGTTAGAATAGGTGAAGATATTAGCTCTGAGTTACCCGTCACTTACGGCATTCCTCAGGGCTCTATATTAGGTCCAACTCTTTTCTTGACCTATATGAATCAAATATGTAATTTGGAAATTCCAAATTGTAAGCTGCTAGCATTTGCTGACGACACAGTATTATTATTTCAGGGAAAGACTTGGAGTGAAACCTATCACCATGCCCAGTCTGGTTTTGATTTGGTATCGAAGTGCCTCTACCAAAACATACTTACCTTGAACGCCTCCAAAACAAAGTACCTTACCTTTAGTTTACGTAAGCCAGGACTCCCGAACCAGACAAATCTCTTTATAAAAGCCCACACAATACACTGCCTCCAGAACCCTACACTCGGATGTGGCTGCGAGCTATTAGAAAACTGTTGTACTATAAAATACTTAGGTGTTACTCTTGACACGCATATGACTTATGTACCGCACATTAACTTACTCACTTCTAGGATACGCAAATTGATCGCAATTTTTAAAAATATAAGACATGCGGCTAACCTATCTCAATTAAAAACCACTTATTTCGCACTGTGTCAATCATTATTAATCTACTGCTTGACATCTTGGGGTGGCGCTGGTATCACACACCTCCTTCCACTCGAAAGAGCTCAGAGAGCAGTTCTTAAAGTAGCCCACTCTCGTCCTTTTAGATATCCTACAACTCAACTCTACAAGGACTGTGAAGTCATGTCCGTTCGAAAACTGTTTATACATAAAATCCTCCTAAAGCAACACACATTAGCTCCAAATAAACAACGGAGAAACAAAAGAAAAAGTGATAAAGTTTACTGCACACCATCCTGTAAAACTGCATTTGCCCATAAGCATACATCCTTTTTAGCACCATATCTATATAATAAAATCAACAAAATAACCTCTTTGACTGATACAACACATTTACAATGCAAAATAAAACTAAAAATTTACCTACAGAACTTAAACTATAAACAGACAGAAGAGCTATTAGATATACTATCATGAACCATCTTAAGTAATTATTCCATAAATACAACCTCACACACCCTCACTCACACCAAACCCCAGAACAAATCCGACGACAATACAGAGCTTTGCTCTTTTTACACACACAACTCATACATCGCACACTAACACACACCCTCATACCTACATCAACAAAAACACTAGCATGGCTATAAACTACGTAGGTATAATGTGTATTAAAATTATAAGATACGATTACCTAAATAGATTTAGTAATATTGTACTCACTAACATAATGATTAAGTTATAACTAGAAACGAACAACTTACTTTAAAATTTAGTACCAATAAGATCGCGACCTAAAACATCCTAGTAATGTCATCCTTAGACTATGTATCAGCCGAAGCAGAGATCCCTCGCGTCTACATACAAGTATATCTTTACTTAGTTAGAGCGAGGAGTCAACTCCTTGACTATACAAAGGTTAGGACAAAAATTAAGAAAAATTATGAATATATTAGGTAGCGCCTAGCATTAAGCATCACTTTAAACATATATTTAAGAAGTTACTGCACTTCACCGCTGTACCCTAACCTTTTCAGTAAATAAATTTATTTTTATTATTATTATTATTATTATTGGTTTCATCAATTTGAATAAAATAATATCTAAATATTATGGTTTGTGACCAGCCAAGTAGGCAATATTTTATTTGAGTACCTATCAAACAAGGGAATACACAGGCAGACACTACAGAATATTATAAATACCTACTTACATCTATGTTTATAAATTGTTAAAAAATACCTATAGTGACAAAAGTGAGTCATTCCACAAAGCACCCAGACCCAACCTAATGAAGCTAACTGTACAAGAAACTTGCTAGAAAAGTAAGTAGTAAGTTATGTACCTACCTAGATATTTGAATCTAAACATGGAATTATTTTAGAAAATGATGTTTCTAGACTTACCCATTGAGACACGTCTTCATTGTTGTTTCAGCACTTCACGCACGTCATAGAAATTTCATGGTTTGTTTCTTGGAAGAATGAAATGAAGGTTTGTTTATAGAAATTTCAGCAAAGTAAACACTGCTTTTAGCTTGGCTTTTAGTCCCTACTCTGTGGTCTCCTAGATTACGTTACGGTCCGTTTCCACTGCAAGGTACGAATTCCAGTATTTTTAGTACGAATAAGTAGTTAAGTTCTAAAGAAGCAGCATGAAAATCTAGATCCAGACATTGTTCCTGTCCTGCGGGCCTAAGATGCGCACCGCGAGATTTTTGTCATGTCGTTCTGTCAAAATGTAAGCATTTTGTACCAGTTTAGGAACTATTGCATTATCTGTGGTAATGTTGTCGAGAAACCGCGCCTTTGAATGTTCAACTTTTAACATTTCTGCATGACTATTATCTCGTCCTCAGAGAGGTACGACGACTAAGAAGTGTCAAAAGTGTACATTATGGCGCGTTTTGTCGACACCATTAGGTACCACAGATAATGCAATAGTTCCTAAACTTGTACAAAATGCTTACATTTTGACAGGACGACATGACAAATATCTCGCGGTGCGCATCTTAGAGCCGCTGATGTCTGTCTGGACTCTGGACATTGTTCTTCTGAGGTCTGGACGCCACAGTAGTCGGTTGGACAACTCGGACAAGTCCTTTTTCTATGGACAAGTCTTTCATTTCATTCGTCTGTTGGCTCACACCACAGACGAATTATGATACTTCGTCTGTGGCTCACACACACCGAGTGGCGAGTTTATTGATTGATGTAGTACCTAGTGTTTGTCATTATCAATGTCAGTTTGGGTTTGGCAGTTTTAAATTCGTTCAAAAAAACTCTCTAGTGTTCTACGATAAGTTTTGTGGTTTTGAACGAATTTATTATGGTTTTAGTATTGCCATTATATTAATAGTCCGCAATTATTGTGGTCATTTTTGAAGCATGGCCTTGCATCAGTTGCAACATGCTGCTCGGTCAACTTTCTATATTTTTGAGTTCGTTTAGTTAAAACTTAGCTTAGTTTTTTTTTCTTAAGACAAACATGGAACAAGTAGATGGCCCACCCACCTGATATTAAGTAAGTAAATTACCTACAAAACAAGGCATGCTTACCTCTCAGAACATGTCCTCTGACTGGTGTTCTGTGAGGTATTTATTACTGCATCTATCACTTTTAAAAAGAGCATAACTAATAAAGTTTAAATCGGGTACATGTTTTGTTCCACCACTTACTTACCTACGTCCTACATTTTTTGGTAGCCAAGCTGGGGTAAAGAGAGGGTTTTACACTGACAACACAAATTTTCTGTCTCTTTCGCTCCCGTACAGTTTTCAAGGTAGCTGAACTTGTGAATTTTTACGAAATTATTCCAAGTTTTTACCGAAAATACTACACAAATACCATATTATAATAGTAGATTAATAACCGCGCCATTCATTGGTATCCATTTCAGTTTATTTACGGTAAAGATCCCTTAGATAAAGTGTGATGACAAATCCGCTCCCCTCTTGTGTTCAACGTTGTTTTGATATTTTGAAGTGATGTAAAACTTACATTTCGTCGTTTTGCGGCCGAACCATTTCGGATTCATGTACCCCTAAGTTGTTCGTAGTGATTTTCTGTGAAAACTTGTATTTGTTTTGATCAGGCGGTCCAAGTTTTCTAACCTCGAAGCGAGTGTAAAAGTTGGTGGTTCGCCTTTGCAGATGAGTACGAAGATCATCAAGGCTAGCGCCGCTGAGCCCGATGTGTTCGAGACGTCGATCTCGCAGGCCCTGGTTGAGTTGGAGACCAACTCTGACCTGAAGGCCCAACTTAGGGAGCTTTACATTACAAAGGCTAAGGAAATTGAACTACACAACAAAAAGGTGAGCGTAATCAATTTTTTTATTACCCTAAAACCAGCCTTGAAATGACACAAAATCTCTTGGTATTCCCACAGACTTCCTGTAACTTGCTCTAGTTTTTTTTCCAGCCATCTGTTTTAGATAACTAAAATACTGTTGACTGGATAATGGTCTGTTAAAAAAAGGTATTATTCTGAAACTGTTGCCTAACATACTCCAACACTGATTTCTTTGAATACTATGGCCCGCTGATTTACTGCTCAAACACTGGTATGGATAGGTGGTTGAATTCATTATCTAAATAAATATCTCTTCTAACAGGCTCTAAATAAATACCTTAGTAGCAAAGTTAACAAGTTAGTTGCCAAACTCGAGGATACTTGATTAATCTATTGTGTCCTGTTGTAAGATATCAAGAAACTACCAGGTTGAACCTTCTTTTGTACACTGATCATATTCTTACCCCTTTATTCATATTCAGCTGTCACTCTAGCGCGGCTTTAACAAATGCTCTATCATTGTCATTTACATGAAAGCGAAAAGAGATCACAATAGATTTATTATTTATTAGTTTATAGACGAGCAGCGTTCGCTGTTATATCTACATCAGTGTTGAAATGTCTTTTATCACTTTTTTAAGCACTGTTTTATTTATTCTTAGCCTATTGTCGAGTTTATTTATAAAGGCATTTATTTTTATTTAGCAATCATTTTAGCTATCTCAGCTTTAGAAGACCAATATGAATACACCCCTTAATCCGTACTCCCCTCATGTTTAAGAAGCTAGTATTAAGAAACTCTGCACTGGCAGAATTGTGACAACTAGCCACACAAGCAATAAACCAAGAAGTTGTATAGTTATAAACTACCAGTGATTATTTTTAAGATTTATTTCATACATGGGCAGCCTAAAGCTGATGTGTGTAATTGTGTGTATTATTATTGGGCACTTGGTGTATCCAATAATTTTTATTTGTATATTCATTGTTGTACCATCACTATCTCTAATATTCAAAATACCATTTCCAGTCAATCATCATCTACGTGCCGATGCCCAAACTGAAGCAGTTCCAGAAGATTCAGATCCGACTAGTCCGTGAGCTGGAGAAGAAATTCAGCGGGAAGCATGTTGTGTTCGTCGGAGACCGCAAGATTCTACCCAAGCCCAGCCACAAGACGCGTGTAGCTAACAAACAGAAGAGGCCGCGCTCTAGGTAATAAAATCATTATTAGACTGTCTATGTAGACATAGACATATAGACATGATGGAAGGGCATTCGTGGGTCCACGAATGCCCTTCCATCATGTCTATAATCACTAGCAGATCCAAGGGGCTTTAAAGGTCTCCCAAAAGCTCCTGAGGGTCCAGGGACCAGGATTTCATGGAAAACCCTAGCAAATTAGGTCAAGGCTTTTGTTTATATGAAAAATTGCTAAAATATCTATTTTTTTAAATCAACATTTTCGTAGCTCATTAAGTGTAAACCAGCCTACAGGAATGAAATATCGAGTGTATCATGAAGGTACCAAACTACCTACTACTAATATTATAGATTTCTCATGAAAAGTCCACTACATTGCATAGAATTCTGGAATAGCCTTCTTCATCCACCGACTTCCCGCTATCTTATCAATCTCATCGATCCATTGGTTGGAGGACCGTTCTATACTTCCATTGCAGATTCGAGTGCTATGTGGCCAGCCCACTGCCACTTCCATTTGCATCAAATTCACTAGAATTCTAAGCTTCTAAGGTACCTGTAACAGTCCAAAACAGAACTGCAGGAGCTGATTGTGTCTTCTTCCGATGCATTCACAACACTATTGGGAATATCACCCCAAAGTTCTGTTTTGTTACTTTAAGGAGTTGCTGGCTGGGGTGAGGTTAGCAGGGGAGAACCACTTTGAATTACAAGGCACCTGTTGCTAGACTTCTAATCCACATAATCTTTCCAGGACACTAACGTCAGTGTACGATGCAATCCTTGAGGACCTTGTCTTCCCCGCCGAGATTGTTGGCAAACGCATCCGAGTAAAGCTGGACGGATCACAGCTGATCAAAGTTCACTTAGACAAAAACCAGCAAACCACTATTGAGCACAAGGTATAGTTTTGTATGATGTTTGATGTATTTAGGCCAGGGGTCGGCAACCTTTTGAGTCGGAAGAGTCAAAAATTAAATTAAAAATTAAATTTTTTTTCTTGCCAACAATAAATAATACACACTGTAGTCCTGGGACAATGTTTAGATGGAGTAGCTATACTATCCTCTCAGAGGGGGTACCACTAGGTACTCTGAAATTTTTAAGTTAATAATCTGGGCCAGGCATAAACTGCCATGATGTCGTGCTCCGTTACGTTACCTATGTTGCACGTAACGCAGGACCTTAATACAGAATA
Organism: Eulithis testata; assembly: GCA_947507515.1. NCBI lineage: Eukaryota > Metazoa > Arthropoda > Insecta > Lepidoptera > Geometridae > Eulithis > Eulithis testata. Next base: position 4,053,649 of record OX382218.1, on the reverse strand, counting down.
TGGTCAAAATACACAAAAGATATCAATCCTGTATATAAATATCATAAATTTTGTACGTATTTTACAGATATGATATATTTATTTCAAATGTTTTCAAGTGTGCGTTCTGTAAATAAATAAAATGAGGGCCACGGCTTTATCAGCAGGCATTGTAGTAGACAAGACACCCTCTCAGATCTCTTAGTAGTTAGTTGGTACCTACCTTGAATGCGGGTGTCTAAAAGGCAGAGACACATACAAAGATTCATAATGCATGTAATAATTGCTTACACGACATTAACCGCAAATACGTTGCTTCGATCTCGCTGGCCGCTGCGGCTTGGTGTGGCCGCTAGCCGCGTGCGGCCAGGTGCGCGTGCTTTATGGCGATTTCATACTAATGTATCTATCTCGATGGCCGCCGCGGCCTGGCCGCTAGTGCGCTATTGCTCTAAGTACGTGACTACAATTTTCAGTAGTTTTTATTCCATATGTGGCATGCAAACACATATGGCTATAGGTTGCAAACCTATAGCCATATGTCCACCAACGCCGGCACCGGTAATACAATACCAGGGCAATACAACACACTCGAATGACACTTGTCAACACACTACCGTCGCACAGCGCCGTTCTCATGTTTTTAATTGCCTTGGTAGGGCATTACCGGTACGGGCGTTGGTGGACAAACGGCGTATCGCCTGTACTTTTTGCCCGATAATAATATACCTGTCTGTTTGTCCGTAGGTCGACACCTTCCAGTCCGTGTACAAGAAGCTGACGGGTCGCGAAGTTACCTTCGAGTTCCCAGAACCTTACTTGTAAATTAGGGCTATGACTTTACAATAAAACAAAAATCCTAAGTAACATCTTTTATTTGCCGGTCTCAGAGGAACGTCCCCCCGCGAACACTCAGGCTGTGGAACGATCTTCCTGTTGGGAGTTTCCCCTAGTGACTTGCAGTATGGGGCACTTCAGTGTTTTAAAATTCTTCTAAAAGGGTCGGCTACGGTAACCGCTCCCATCAGGCGGGCCGTAAGTTTGTTTACTTTGTTGTATAAAAAAATAAGAGGAACAGGAAATCAATAATAAAACCATAAATGAGAGCATCATCATAATTTTTATTCATTATTTTTTACATTGGAAAAATTGGGAATGATTACATAAAGCTTATTTTAGTATCTGTAAGATCTATTGTGATGAGAATAATTATGAACAAAGACACATTACATTATGTAATTTTAAATTCATTACATTACGCTGTGACGTAAATAATCAAATGCAGACAATAGTTACACAGTAAAAAATAAAACTAAGAACTAGAAAACCCGACAGAATCCCCACTAAACATACATACAACTAATTTATTTCTACTATACATATAAATTATAAAGACTAGCCCACCCATATGTCAAAAGTGAAATGCACGTATTTTTTTTGGAAACTTTCAAACAATATTTTAATGGTCATGAACGGATGTGGTGACGTTACTGAATTACGAAAATCTCGCCTTAAAATTGCTCCAAAAGTTGCAATTTGTATTGTATCTGTGACTCGTTATTAGTGTTATTACTGTAGGTTTCCACTAAAAACATTTACAAAAAAACCTTCACAACACAATCCTTACAAACCATTTGGTTTTACAACCAAGAAAGCCCTTACAGCAATCTTCACAAGATTTAAAATGTGAAACCTGCACAAGGTACGACGGTGGAAACGCAAATCAATATCTTCACAGAGTTGTGCAAGTTTTATTGTAAATGTTTTTGGAAACCTTAAAATACGTTATTTTTACACACGTAAAGTAACTTACAATATTTTATTTAATATTTATTTGACATGAAATAAATAAATTCATAATTGAATAAGTATCATATGTACCGTTTTGTTTATATCAATGGGTACCTAATTTTTTCATAGATCGCTTTTACGGCGAATTACAGGCATAAATTTTACCTAACTGCGGCGAAAAAAAAAGGTGGGTACAATAATTGTACCTATATGATTTTGATAGTTTTAACAAATCTTAGAAACATCCAGTAGCAGTATTGAGATGTTTAAAAACACTGTAGATTTTGTTTTACTTGTCCATCACTATTGGGTTTTGCAGTAAGGGAGCTGGTCCAAAAAAACTTAACATTTGTATATTTCTATGTTTTTCCCACATTCAAAATCGTCATCAAAAATTCCCCGCATTATCATAGGTATCACTTGGAACTTACCTACCTACCTAAACATTCGCTGGTGAACATCGCTCCTTTGCGGTAATCAAACCCGCATTTATTTGATACTCCAATAAAGCCAAGTGGTAAGTTGGTATCATGAACTTATAATTTTAATTGATCCAAGGTACTTAAGAATTTTTGATATACTTACCACAGATTATTTCAGGAGCTAGAATAATGTGTACTGGGACACGCATAATATCATAATATCTACCGCTTTAAATACATAAAGGTAGGTTTATACGGGGTCAGTAACATGACAGTACAGTAACCCAGTCCAGCGCTGACTTGTTACTGGGTGCATGTAATGCAAGGTTTACACAATGCCAGTGACTGGACCCAGTTATCTTGGTTTCGGGCCCAGTCACTGCCAAAACGGCACAAAACTATTGTTTACATGCACCCAGTAACAAGTCAGCGCTGGACTGAGTTACTGTACCGCCATGTTACTGACCCCGTATAAACCGTCCTCAAACAATAGTTTTGTGCCGTTTTGGCGGTGACTGGGTCCGAAACCAAGATAACTGGGTCCAGTCACTGGCATTGTGTAAACCTTTAAACCTTGCATAAAATCGTTAATAACTGTAGTCAGCTCATCTGCTGTTTTTTCTTACTAACGCGTAATGTCAAACAATGACAGCTAATTTTAAATCTGGTGTTTAACTTATTCAGTGTTATAAGTTAGTAGATAAGTTGTATATAATAGGGTAATTATAATCGCTAAGCGATTAAACCCTGTAAATAAAAAAAAATAAAAACTTATTCAGTGTTTTTATGTAGAGTATAAGAACCCTAGTATCAAAATACGCGATGTTTTGTATGTTGGTATGTAAGAATGATATTATACATTTAAGATATACATTAATCACGAACAAATCTGACAGTTGCCGCGTTACGTAAACCTAACGTATATAAATCATATTGCGCGTCAAATCCAGTTCGACTACGGAACGCTGTAGTCTCCGCACATTGTCTCGGATACGCTACTGTTACGTTACGTTTACGATTGTCACATTTATTCGTGATCAAGGCACAGAGCATCAAGGACGAAAACATGTGACAGTTGCCGCACTACGTAAACCTAACGTACTCGAGTTATATTGCGCGTCAAATCACGGAACGCAGTACCGTCACCGCGCAGCGTATCTCGGATACGCTACTGTTACGTTACGTTTACGATTGTCTCACGTTACGTAAACGTAACGTATTCTAGTTATATTGCGCGTCGCCATGCGCCATCGCGACTGCCAAACATTGTAGTTACCGCACAGTGTATCTCCGATAAGCTACCGTTATGATACGTTTACGATTATTATATTTATTCGTGCTGAGATCTCAGCACATACACCATAAATAACATTATCCCGTTTTAAGTGCTCGGATTCAAAGAGCAATGCAACTGTGGTGTGGTGTCTTGTTTCTGGTTGGCAGTGGCTTCATCTTGGATGATCTTGATATAAGTGGCGGGCACTAACCCTGCGGTGTTGCCGTCAGTTGTGGCGACCAGCCATCCGGAGTTCCACAGGTTTCCTTGGAGAGCCTGGCAAATAATCATAGACATTACACAATGCCATCTAGTCTTATACTAAAAAAACTTGTACTATAAGAACTAGACTAGACGAACTAGAATGCACATTACCTGGGGTGCAATTTGCAACATCTGGTTCTGGCTGAAGCTTAGCTCCTGGGGTGATGCGGCTTGGAAGGCGTGCTGTGCGATTCCCTTCAGAGTTGTACTCCATGTTTTAGGATCGTTTACTGTGGAGACATTTCAGATTACTGAGGGGCAAGCTAGAACCATTTTGACAGTCGCCGTGTTACGTAAACCATAAGGCGTGTCGTGACCCGCCATAAATATGTCGTATCCATACATTTAGTATGATTAGAATTATATTACTAAAGCGCAGCGTCCGCACTTTAGTACTTATGGCGCGTCACGACACGCTCCGACACAATATTGTAATTCCGGCTTTACGTATTTGAGTCACACTGCACGTGAACGTCAGCTCAACTCTGAACGTTGTAGCGTCACCGCGCGATTACGTTACGTTACGATACGTTTACGATTGTCATATTTATTCGTTCTGAGGCCGCTGCACAGAAGTGATATGAGTATTGCTATTAGAATTTGCGATTGGGGAGAGGAGGCATGTTTTTTTTTTATATACGTCCATTGATATTGTAGGACGTCAGCACAAATAAATCTGATGATAGTGGCGTAACGTAAACTTAACGTATAAATAGGTACGAGTTACACTGCACGTCAATGACTGCTCGACTAAAAACGTAGGTAGCAGCATCATCGGGCAGTGTTACTCGGATATGATATTTGACACACATATTTTCAGAACTTTTTTTACCAAAAAAAAATATGCATTCAATCGTAAGTCATGCAACGCAACATGCAGTAAAAAATCGACTACCATCATGTCCATAATAATAAGAAAAATAATGTAACAAACAACGAACACGAAAAAAAACATAAATTGTTTTTTTTTAATTATTTTTTGTATCGCACTCAGACAAGCATATTTAGCGGACATCGATCGAGGTACGTGTCTATAAACGGTTTTTTTGCATAGTCTATAACATTTGGTCTGGTGTGGAATTGCATAGAAAATAACAATATGCACTTTAGATAGGTTTACAATTGCGATGCTCAGCTTTCGCACAAAGCTAGCAAAAACAGCGTATGGAAATAAAAACGTGCCGCTAAAAGATAACTAGTAAGGCTCGAGTTCACCAACACGTAAACCAACCGTTCACAATCTATGTCGCATTTGCACTAGTACCAATACATTTCTAATAACAATAATGTGTTTATCTTATCAAAACCCGGAATTAGATATTATACATGAAAATAAATGATAATAAAAACATTACAAATTTTAACGCGTAAGCTACTATCCTGGAAAATCTACAGGATCGCAAACGGAACGCGAACGAGGTTGCGGGCGGAGACTAGTTTATGTATTAGTAGGATTAGTACAGCGTGAGATCCCCACCAAGAACAAACATTTCTGTGATGATAACAAAACATAGAAGTTACAAAGAATTATACAAAAAATATGCATGTATGAATTCAACAAGCTGGGTTAGTCTGGGACTAGGTAGACAGATTGTCTATGAATATAAAAAGACGATATCTAATAAACTATAAAACATAGACCAGCCCGTTTATGTGTTAGTGAACCTCCCTTATCTTTACCACTATAGAATTGTTCGCGCAATTTCTGCGGTCGACCGTGGACGCAAAGGCCGAGTCCTTGTGGTTCGGTTATTTCTTGGATAGCGGACTCCTTAGCCGTGAATGCCGTGATGTCTTCTGCTATCGATCAACGAACTAACTGATATTATATCGGTTTTTACATATACTTCTAGATATTACATAGATCTATTCATCTATTCAGTTTTATTTATAAAATTCATTCGATTAATTGATAAAATAAACGATGGTAGATCCATTCATTATTTTATTGTCAAACTCATCCGGATGTTGTTCGAGATCTTATTGAGTAGGTAAAATTTATGAGTTTCTGTACCTTTCCGATAGAGGCTTGATTTTATGCAATATTTTTTCTGCCGCATTTACAGAGGTTTTAAGTTTAAAATACGTGTTAATTACCAACATAAAACCCATGAAGGAATTAACCTGTCCAAACCCAGAAAAAAATTTCCCATCCATAAATGGCTCCCACGGGAGCCAGCGGGATTGGACAGGTTAATGAAGCAGATTTGTTAAAAATGGGTAGATAACCGATTTTGTAGGTAAAAATAAGATTATTTATTAGTATTTTAGCAAGTTAGTTTACAACATGTAATAAAACCATACGTTTTACTAGGTACTGAAAATCTTTGTAACTGGTTATTGGTAATTGTATTGATTTTACTAATATAAGTAGGTACCTATACACAAGTTCCGCCCGCTTTGTTAAAGTGAAAATTTTGGAAATTTTTACAGTGATTCTCAATATTCAATCTTTTGCCTTACTAAGGTAGGTATATTATCATAGCAACATACGTAGCTTATTTCGTCAAAAAATGTATGGCTTTGACGCAGAATTTTACCGAAACTTGAATATCTGGTTCGGGCGCTAGTCGGGGATTGCGTATCCAATACTTCAATAAAATTGCCAGATTTCTAAATTGTCTACCATGGCGTCTATAAAATCGGACCGAGCGAAGCTGTGGGCACAAGCTAGTAATTTTGAATAGGCAAGCGCCACCAGCACCACACAGATGAAGCTTGCCAGAATAACACCCACAAATTTATAAATGATTATTGATGTATGATTCTACATTGTAGAGGCTAGTTTAAAGGCGGTTAAAATGGTTTGGCGGATTGTTCAGCTTAGGTTATGAATTCGGGGGTAAAATAACTTAAGTTATGCCCTCCACACACGAGGCTAGTTTATAGGACAATGCCCCCGATCCTGTTGTAACTTGTGTCAATTAACTTGACAGCACTTAAATAGCTGTCCTTCTCGTTTCAGTTTATCATGATCACAAATAAATGTGACAATCGTAAATGTACCGTAACGCTACCGTATCCGAGATACACTGCGCGGTGACGTTACGTTTGACAGTCGAGCTGACATTGTCATGCAATATGATTTGTCAGATTTGTTCGTGATCACCTCTCTGATCCCGCAGTACCATCGTGGTTTTGCGATCCGTGACCCACAGTGATAACACTGATAATGGGTCCGACTCAGTTCGTGCATTTGATTGATTTGACCGCACTAAAAAATAGCCAGATAGGAAAATGAAACAACAAAATCAGGGGCAATGTAACCTAACTGCTTAATCCTACTAATATTATAAACGCGAAAGTTTGTAAGTATGGATGGATATTTGTTACTCTTTCACGCAAAAACTACTAAATCCAATTTGGATGAAACTTGTAACATATATTGTCCGTGACCTGGATTAACACATAGGCTTCTTTTTATCCCGGAAAATCAACGGGATCAAACGGGACGCGAACTCTTCAGAAACGCCAAGAAGATTTCGCACAGCAAATTGCACTTCTAATTCTGCACAGACGAAGCCGCGGACACAAGCATAAACTAAACTGTCCTCGTGTTTGAAGAGCATTAACTCAGAATTATAAAAAATTCAAGAGTACATTATAAAATTATTGCAGACTAGGTGCCGCCCGCGACTTTGTTGGCGTCCCATTGGATCCCGTTGATTTTTCGGGATAAAGAGTAGCCTATGTGTTAATCCAGGTCACGGACAATATATATTCTAAGTTTCATCCAAATCGGATCAGTAGTTTTTACGTGAAAGAGTAACAAACATCCATCCATCCATACTTACAAACTTTTGCGTTTCTAATATTATTGCAGATTATATTAGTAAGTGTACTTACGTGATTCAATTATAGAGCTGGTGACTCCATTCATCATCTTCAGTACAAGGTATGGCGCAGCCGCTACTACGGCGAAGAACAGTAGCACTGGCCAACTGGAGCTGCGGGGCTGTTCCGGTGTAGCGGGGCCTTGTGTGGCAGCCACGGCCTCTGCCCACGCCTGAATTATTAAAGAGTTTAAACATTAGATTCTGTTGAGAAATCCTATCCTATCCTACTTCCTACTAATATTATAAACGCGAAAGTTTGTAAGGATGGATGTATAGATGTTCGTTACTCTTTCATTCAACACCTGCTGATCTAATTTGGATGAAACTTGGAATATATAATTGTCCGTGAACTGGATCCCGTTGATTTTCCGGGATCCACACTGACAGATGACTCTGTTATTTTATGTAAAATAATCACAAGTTTCAAATCAGTTTGATAAGCATACCTCATGATTAGGCGAACTGCCGCCGTTTATATTTACAGAATATTATCATGATTTGATAAGATACTTGTACTAGACAGTTAGTGATAAAAAAGATCAGAGATAATCAAAGAGTTCCTTCTTATTTTTCTGCCTTTTGAGGAACTTTGCGTCAAATAAAACGATGTCTGTTCCATCGTATCTTCCTATGCTATCTCACAGCTCACTAAGTAACTCAAAAATAAGCCGATAGAGCATGTTAGCCATCTCAAATGTTGGTGAGGCTAAAATACTCTGAAACAGGCCAATGAAAAATACAATCTGCTATATATATAAAACTCTTTTGAAGCTGACTGACAATCAATGCACAGCCTAAACCATAAGTCCTAGAGGTATGAAATTTGGAGGGTAGTATCCTTATATAGTGTAGGGGTGCACTAAGAAAGGAATTTTGAAAAGTCGCACCCTAAAGGGTATAAAATTAGGATCAAAGTTTTTAACCAACCAATGCGAATGCTGCTACCACGCGAACAAGCCGCGGGCGACAGCTAGTAATATATATACCTTAAATTCATCTTCTGTTCTGATGCCAAGCATAACCAGTAGTTTTCTGATTAGCCAGTTGATGCTCCTAATCATGCCGAATGTGGTCCAGAACTGTGCGAATAATGACCGTAGCCTACCAAAGTTTTCGGCTACACCTGTAAAGTAGGAAAGGAGTATTATTTAAATATTCCTCAGCTACCTACAGGAAATAGAAATGGTACAGCATGTGTTGTTGCATTCCACTGCCACAAGCAAAGCCAGATCGAAAACAGGACTGAAGAAGCTGATCGGGTATCATTCCTCGGCATCCACAACAGCATCAGGGATGCTGAGACACTGCTGCCATCAACTTAAAGTCCTCCTCCGTTACTTTAACGAGTTGTGCTGGCTGGGGTGAGGTCAGCAGGGGGACAATATACACCTCAACACGGGACATCAGTGCAGATCTCCTTCCCCCATGGCTGAAGGCAGCCTCAACAGGGGTTGCTATCCATTGCTCTGATCTTGAGGAGATGGTGATCAGTGGCCTGTGATTATAAGTATGCCCTAATAGTAATGTCTTACCGAGAATAGCTCGGAAAGAGCTGGTCATAGCGAAGAATGTGTTTTCCAGCATCATGGACACTCCTCCCACAGCGTGCACTAAGCTCTGTATCGTATCAAATGCGGGCCGAGAGTTCTCCTCCGCCATTTGAATGAATCTAAAACAAATAAAGATATTTATAAAAAATATATGAACAGGTTTATTTGCTCATAATGTAAAAAAAACAATATACTTGAGAAACCAAACTAACAAAGTAAAAGAAGAACCTATGGTACACTAAAGTTTGTATGCTGATTTACTAATTAGTACACTAAAAGTAACTTATACATTGAAAGTAACTAGTACACTAAAAGGTTTTGATAAAGCTCTTCGTATTCTATTGAAACAAAATAGGTACAATATTAATAAAATAAACATATTCTTACCTGCTTTCAATATTTCCATATCCGTAAGGGTTTTGGCCACTCATGCCCATTCCCATTCCTCCCATGCCATATCCCCCGTATCCACCCATGCTGTACCCTCCATACCCTCCCATAGTCCCCATCCCACCCATCCCGTAAGATCCCATTCCTCCCATACCTCCGTACGACGCCATCCCATACCCTTGATTCATACCGTAGTTCTGATTTTGAGCCATTATGTATTCTGGCCTCGGGGGTAAAACTGGCACTGCCACTGCAGTTGTGACATAATTATTCGCAGGAGGAGGTACACTACTCCTAAACGACGGTACATTAATATCCCTGACTCCAGCGTTTGCCAAAACAGGGGCAGATTCACGAACGTTGTTTGATTCACTCATCTTTCGCGACTGAGAGATAAGAACCGTATCTTCGCGAGAGATTGAACACGTAAATTCACTGATAAAGGATATGCGACATTAGGGCCATCAAATTATTCATAGAATTTAGGTAAAAATCACAATAACTAAATTCTCGATCGATGAACCTTGCACTTGCACAGAACAGACCACCAACACCAAGTTACTTTTTCTTCTTCTTTTATGGCCTCAGTCATGTCATGCTTCAGTCCATCATTTTGACAGTCGAGTCATTCGTCAATTCGGCTGTACACTGTCGGTGGCACAGACGAATGTTCGTCTGTGGTCGGTGGTGTGCACCAGCAGCACCGAACACCTACCAGCAGCATCCGACCGACATAGATTCGACTCGACCGTCGTCGTCGACCATTTCATTCGGATTTTGGATTAGTTGTCTATGGATTGATCTGATTGGGTTGGTTTGTAGTTCTCCGGAGCGTTGATCATTTATTTATTTAAATTTAGGCAATTTTTCCTCGGGGGTAAGCCTGAAATACTTTTAAAAGTAGGTAGGTAAACAAGAAGGTTCACGGTTGTGGTCCGGGATGGGAAAGAAAAGGAGGAGGAAGGAGGAACCACCTCCCCCTGATGAATCGTAAGGTACTGTTACACATGCTAATTATTAGCATGCTAGAAGATCGCATGACCGTCGATTTTTGAGCATGCTACCTGCAGCGCGGGTGAAAGGGGGCGTGCTTTTAGCGCGTGTGAACAGGTTTGCTTATTGAGCATGCTAGTATCCATCGATCAGTCGTTTGCGACAGGTGCGCGTGCACAGAGAGCGTGAGAGCACGCTATAAAATAGCATGTGTATTGGAGTGTTTGCTTTTAGCATGCTTATTCAGAAGCATGCACCTAGCATGCTTATTACTAGCAAATGTAAACTCCTCACTAGCATGCTAATATTGAGCATGCTATTTTCTAGCATGTGTAACAGTAGCTTAAGACTAGGCGGTATGGTTTTAAAACTATAGTCTGCTCCGAGGAGCGAAAAAAAAAAGTATGATACGACGAGGGAAGAGAGTGTCAATAAATAATCGAAGTAGTATATTTTTCCGATTTTGTGAATTTCCCAGTGTTTTGTTCAATAATTAGAGTGGTAAATAGTGTTTACTCTAAACCGTAAGTACCTACCTATTGTAAGCTGATTTACCGCAAATTCCTGACTGTTTTATGTCGCTAGAAGTATCAATGAAACCCCGCTCATATTTCGATGTTTTTTCCTAGTATAACACGATTCCTGGAGATTATTTCAGCTAAATAATATAACTGATCTCTTCTCAATGCGATTATGAGTTTTAATCGGTAAAGTTGTTCAAGTTTCACATGTTTGTAGAGGTTTTTCTGTGGAGTAACTATGAGGCTATCCCGACCGGTTCTCGAAAGTAAACCATAGCGGAATGTCTAAATCAGAATCAATTGCCTATTTGACTGACTACGTACTAGATAGGTGTAGGTATCTATTAGCCATAATAACTAGCTCTCTGTTACAGACATCACCATCTCAACAATTATCAGCAACAATTTGATTGGTACCTACCTACCTACCAATTGAAATCAGAATAATATCATTGCTTCATTCTGTAATAGCATTGTTGGGGTTACTGTTTAAAAAATAAGGCAATAGCATGTACATATCACACAACACTCTAGTTCCAAACTAAGCAAAACTTGTACTATGGAAATTAAATTGCTGATAGAATATAATATATGTTTTTGTGTAAATACATGCATACCTAGTAACACCAGACATAAAATAAACATCTATGCTTGCCACACAAACGTTTGTTCTTGGTGGGGATCTAACCCACGACCCACAGTACAGAAGGCAGAGCTACTACCGACTGAGCCGTAATGCCTGTCAAATTATTTTCCTATTTATATACACAAATACCTAGCTAGTTTTTTTTATGTAATCTCTAGGTCTTATAGGTCTCTGAGCTACAACTGAAAAAGGAACTGAGGTCTTGACTTTGGTATGGTCCTACACAGCTAAACCAACTGTGTCCAATTTGATACTAAAACTATGAGTAGGTGTTTTTTTGTTTTTCGAATTACCATTTGCCAAGTTAAAAAAATAAGCTATCTTATCAGGCTAACAACTAAGGCCAACGACCTCACTTCATTGCAAACCGTATTGTTGTGGATTACAATGAAATGAGATCATTGCGCAAGATAAGATTTTTTATTTTTTTTTAACCCAAGTTCCGGGATTTTGCTTGATTTGTTATGTCAAGTGTAATGTTGTGCTTTGACTACCCTGTACATAATATATGATCTGTGCCTGTACTGTAGAACTAAGGATTGTTATACTGCAAACTTCCAGTTTTTGATCCTATTTCTATGCGGTATAGTCAAATTGAGCCATTCGTGAAGTCAGCTGTCAAATATTCATAGCGTTTCGACAAATATTCATTGAGATAAGTATGTCAAAACTTGAGTGTGAGTTTGTTTAGAGCAGACGAGCCAGGTTCTGAGACAGACATCAAGGTACCTAGGTATTAGTTAGTTCGGGTACTAGGTAGAAGTTAGTTCGCTGAAAGTCGTTGCGGCGGCGCCACTGTCGCTATGGAAGGTAGTTTGCGATAAGCATCCTGAATAGATGTAGAGCTTTCTTCAAAAAGCAGCTAGATTAGTACTTAATAATATTTACTAAGTTACCTATCCTATTTAATTTTATAAACGCGAAAGTTTGTATGGATGTTTGTTACTCTTTCAAGCAAAAACTACTGATCCGATTTGTATGGAACTTGAAATATATATTGTCCGTGACCTGGATTAACACATAGGCTACTTTTTATCTCGGAAAATCAACGTGATCCAAGAGGACGCGAACGAAGTCGCAGGCGAAAGATGGTGTATAATAAGTGCAATGAGATATCAGAGGGCCTAGTACGAGTTTTCAGTGTCGCCCTCACTAGTGTGCCCAGCACACTAGTGAGCGCTGATTTGTATGGAGACACTGAGCGGATTTTTTTAGAAGTTTTAAATGAGAGTACGGGTTCGGTGTAGCCAGCCGCACGGTGTAGCAGACCACACGGTGTAAACTGGATATACTATTACCTAAGCTGTGACAGTGTGGATCTTGGCGTGATCGTAGCGTACACCGATATTTGACCGTTATTCTGATAATTCCGAGTAAGAGACACATTTAGCCCCTCTGCGATTGCGCCACGACCGGGTGGCGCGATAGTGCGGCCCACACCATGAATTTTTTGGTGTGACTGAGGTGTGGCTGTACTAATTGTTAGATAGTCTGTGTCGAATGGTGATAGATATTGACGAAAGGTTTATATATTAGTGCTTTTCTATTCCAATTTGTTTATTCTAAGTTTATTTGTTTGTTTTGTATTTTATTCCGTGTTACCAATTAGTGAATAGTACTACGTGTTGGCAATCCTCAATAAATAAATAAAATGACCGTATTATTATGCGTGGAGGTGGAGGTTGGTTGGAGTCCTCCAGAGCTCATGCAAGGGAGCTGCATTGACAAAGTTGAAAAAAGTGCTTCATCGTAATCTAGAGTGAATCTTGAGTGCTTGACCAGTTTTACTATCTACGTGCTATCTACGCTGGGAAAAAAAAGTAGAGACCTCGGCTTACGAGAGAAATGCTACGGGAGATGCAGACCAGCTTCCAGCCCTGTCGATGATCTTCCGGAGGCTGAGCATCGGCAGTGCTGTCGCACGTTTGCCTAGGTTCCGCGTAGGTACCTAGTAGGTACCTACCTACTAGGTACCTAGTGTCCCTAGAACTAATAAACAGTGAGTGTATTTTGTTCGCCTTTCCTTAGCATGTTTGTATAGGTAGGTATACTACCTAGTAGTAATACCTAAACAAAACATTACATAGGTTTTCTATACATTATTTACTCACCTTTTACCTACCCTTATTAGGTACCTACTCATAACTTACCTAGGTACCTATTTACTCTTTACCTACTACATTACCCCCATTGATTAACTACAATTTCATTGCATTAGGTACCTACCTAAAATGCTATAAAAAATGCACTTGGTGCTGCCAAACTTTGTGATAAGCCAGTAGGTAGATAAATCAAAACTCTAGTAGGTAATATGAGGTGATTGGTGATTTTATGTACCTAATGATTTCAATAGATGCAGATTAGACTCCACTGCATCTTGATGTCATTTATCTAATAAAACCATGTGATTTCAGGTGACTGGACAGCCATGACCACTCATGATACCAAGTCCAACCACCTACCTACCTACCTACATGCCGAGCCCACACAAGGCATCTTTCATTCAGAGACATGCCAGACTATCAAGAACATCATATATGGCTGAAAATGCTTTGCCAATATGTACATATAGGCAAAGGGAGAAAGCCTTGCACTGTAAGCACACCAAATAACACCACTCAGGGTTGTGTCTGGCACAATTTGGCCTTAGACTTTTGGATGCTTGATCCTGACAGAAACCAAGGTAGGTAGCAAATGTAATATGTAGCTATTATTCTCTACCTAAAGTTTCATAAGTGCCTATCACTTCACTGACCATTCAATGCTGACTAAAACCAAGCTGACTTATAACTTCACTCCAACCTTCAAACTGCTCGAGAATTTCTTATTTTGGTATTACCTATGAAGTTGCTATTCATAAAGTACTGCTCCATACATATATATATACATGTACATAGAAGCATAAACCTTTGTTAGTTAGCTACATACCTAGGTACTATAATTATTGTTTTTATTTTAGAGCTTTTACTAATAGTTTTGTCTTTGTTGCAGACCACTGAAAGCTAAAAGTTAGGCTACTCGGAGTGTTGAGTTAACCAAAGCTAGATCCGAGTCAACCACAGGCATCACCAGACTTCTCCCTTAGCTTCGCAAAGCCTGCCTGCACCTATCCCTTGCAGGATTCTAGTTCCTAGTTATTTAACTTTGTTATCAATACTATACATCCACTCTGCAGAGGTTGTCTCACCAAAGAAGAATCAGCTACCCACGTAGTCCTGGAATGCGAGGGCGTAGCAACGCATCGACAAGAAATCCTAAGTACCCCTAGGTCACTCCTCCAAGCCTGCGAAGCCCCCAGGAAGCTTCTGTGCTTCTGGGAGGAGTTAGGCTGGCTGCACGCATAGCCAGTTTACTCCCCCACGTATAATGGACCAACCTTGAGTCTAAATGCGGAAACGGGAGTCCAATAATAATAATAAAATACTATAGGTACATTCTTAGTATTATTTATTTGGTATTCAGTTTTTACATATTTACATTTAAGTTATATCAGTCTGAATAAATTTAAGAGTCTTGAATGTTTCGAAAGGTGATTGCTGATATTTTCTGGATATTTGACTGTGATGCTTGCTCAAGAGAAGCAGTGTTGAAAGGCAAGCAATACGGCGCTCCCTGCCATCAGTGGCTACACCCGTGTCTGGGCCAGACCGCTTCACTGAAAAGTTAATGAATCATATTAATATACATTGGTAACAGGCACCGACCACTGTTGTTTCATTTTCCTAAACTAGCCTAATTTTAACAGCAATAAATGTGTCATAGCTCAGTGTATCTGTCTCTTTCTCATTCAACAGATTCAGCACCATTATTATTATAATAAATACTTGGGCACTATAAATACTGAGGTGAATTTTGTTGTTTTTCATAGTTAGTTGTCTCCCATGAGTAGGTACTAACCTAGATGGTAGGTAGGTAGGTACCACATTTTCCTTCCCTTCACCGATGACTTTATTATGTAAACCTGGACCTTTTCTATGCCTGAAAGTCGAAACTTTGGTTAGTTATTGAACACAAATACATTCATACAAAAACAATACCTGAGAGTCTCAGGGAGTTGTAAATTATGATCAAAATCAGACAAGGACAGATGTAAACAACCAGGGCGGCATGATCTCCAAGCAGTATAAAAGATTTCTATTTCTTACCTTTCTGCAAACTCTTGAATTTGATGTTTAGACAACACTGGTAGATTGGTACTCGCATCCCTGAAGCTACCCAAGGCAGGAAACTCATGAATCTGATTGTCTAACTCGTCTTCTATTCCAATGAGATTGTTCGAAAGCCATCAGCCTACAACGAGATAAATAAAATGGGATTGAAAAAATTGTGATGAGATATAACCTCTAAATAGTAAATACCTACGTGTTATTACCTTTCTATGAAACCGTCTTTTCTACTAGTGGTCCAAGAGTATATAACGCTATGCTAGTGGTAAACACTTTCCTTCTATGGAGCTCCACTTCATGTCAAATAATTTTGGAGGATCTACTAGGCAAATAATCATAACATCAAACATATCGATGGCCATAAGTTGACACCTCGTATCTTACATTTTCTCAAAAATTAGACACGAGTTCGATATATCGAAACGTAACTTAAAACGCCTACGGGTTGGATTTCATACCATATCGATACCTAAATCCACATATCCGTTATCACAGAAACTAATCAAAACTTCTACTGTTAGGCCGCGCGCACTTTGGATACGCTTTCGTACGATTTTTACTCGTGAGTAGGTATACGTACGAACACCCACGAACGATCCCGACTTTCCAAGTACCTACCTACCTACCTACTATGGGAGCGCGCAGCGCACAGCGCTCGCAGACAAGCCGCAAGTTAGCCGACGACCAAAACGAAAACATCACAAACCAACCAAAACGATATGAAACACCGATATGATACGCTAGATTCGCTACCTCTCTTTCTAAGTATGAATAGTTTTACTGGTAATAGAAAGAGATGGAGAGAATTTGAGTGACGTAACATGACGACCAAAACGAAAACTTCACAAACCAACCAAAACGATATGAAACACCGATATGATACGCTAGATTCGCTACCTCTCTTTCTAAGATGAATAGTTTTACTGGTTAGAAAGAGATGGAGCGAATTTGAGTGACGTAACGTTAGCTATATTTGCATGTTAGTGGCGTGCGTAAAAATATGTCATAGGTAGCTAGCAATATGGTTTACTTTCTATTGTAACTTTTTTGGTCCATGCTTTTGAAGCGCGAAAACACGAAGCGCGTATCGATATTTGAAAACCGTTATTGAAATCGAATAGTAATCAAGTTTAATTATTTGCAGGCTCTTAGGAGTGCTTCACCCGCAGAATAGAATACCTTTAATGATTGCTTGCCTCATACTTAATCGAAATTAATATAACAGTTGCACTCACTGGTGTTAAATTGACTACTCGTAACATGTTATTTGTATAACTATTTTGACATTGACAGCTCGTAACTAATTACAAATTGAGTTTTTTTAATAAAACTCGAGGTGAGGTTATCTTTTCATATCCTTAGATAAATAAACAAAATATCTATTTTGTTTTATTTTAATAGCAGTTATACCCGATGGTAGGAGGTTTTTTGTCTCTCCTGTAAAATTTGGGTTTTGTGAGATACGAGGTGTCAACCTATGGCCATCGATATGTAGATAAAAATGCAACATTGCTGTGAAGCATCATAGCCAACCCCCCCCAAAAAAAAAACAAATATTTCTGACAAATATGGCATTGACTTTAATATTTTAGGTGATATGACACTGACATTGACATTTCAATCTGTCAAAACACTCAAATTCAATGAAACAAGCATTCAAGCAAGCAAAGACAACACTAATCTTTGTAAAAAAAAACGCTCTGTCAAATTCAAATCTTACTTCCGGTGTAAGCTATGGGTGTGGCCACGCTGCATCGCAGAGCACACCGTGTGGTGCTTACATGGAAGTCGTACTCGAGTGTGGGCTCTAGATCGTAGTGTGGCACTCGTATTTCGGTCTCATTCACGAGCCCGCACTATCGCCTTGTACACCGTGCAGAGCCAAACTCGTACTAGCCCCTCAGTAGGTTTCCTACCTCTTACCTTTAAATATCCATCAAATAACCTAGTAACAGGACCGTGAGGAGTGGCACAGACAAAGAGACGCCTATACCCAGCAGTGGGTGAAGTCTGGCTGTGAATGATAATGATGATGAACCTCCTAGTTTATATAAAATATTAGTAGGTACCTAAAAGTACTCTAATCAGCTACTATTTCATACAAACTTACAATTAATACCTACAAAATGAGCTAATGACTTACAAAGAAAATGCAATATGACTATACTGACAAAGCTTTCATACAAAAAATAAAGAAAACATCTACTCTTCAGAACAAAGAGAGACGTGTCACCTTCAAGCATTTCCACGCGTCTGGTGTGAATGGTTTTGAGTACCTAGGTGTACCTAGTAGAGGGGTAAGATTGTATAGAGCGCGTACCTGAGGGGCTAGTACGAGTTTGGCTCTGCACGGTGTACAAGGCGATAGTGCGGGCTCGTGAATGAGACCGAAATACGAGTGCCACACTACGATCTAGAGCCCACACTCGAGTACGACTTCCATGTAAGCACCACACGGTGTGCTCTGCGATGCAGCGTGGCCACACCCATAGCTTACACCGGAAGTAAGATTTGAATTTGACAGAGCGTTTTTTTTTACAAAGATTAGTGTTGTCTTTGCTTGCTTGAATGCTTGTTTCATTGAATTTGAGTGTTTTGACAGATTGAAATGTCAATGTCAGTGTCATATCACCTAAAATATTAAAGTCAATGCCATATTTGTCAGAAATATTTGTTTTTTTTTTGGGGGGGGTTGGCTATGATGCTTCACAGCAATGTTGCATTTTTATCTACATATCGATGGCCATAGGTTGACACCTCGTATCTCACAAAACCCAAATTTTACAGGAGAGACAAAAAACCTCCTACCATCGGGTATAACTGCTATTAAAATAAAACAAAATAGATATTTTGTTTATTTATCTAAGGATATGAAAAGATCACCTCACCTCGAGTTTTATTAAAAAAACTCAATTTATAATTAGTTACGAGCTGTCAATGTCAAAATAGTTATACAAATAACATGTTACGAGTAGTCAATTTAACACCAGTGAGTGCAACTGTTATATTAATTTCGATTAAGTATGAGGCAAGCAATCATTAAAGGTATTCTATTCTGCGGGTGGAGCACTCCTAAAAGCCTGCAAATAATTAAACTTGATTACTATTCGATTTCAATAACGGTTTTCAAATATCGATACGTGCTTCGTGTTTTCGCGCTTCAAAAGCATGGACCAAAAAAGTTACAATAGAAAGTAAACCATATTGCTAGCTACCTATGACATATTTTTACGCACGCCACTAACATGCAAATATAGCTAACGTTACGTCACTCAAATTCGCTCCATCTCTTTCTAACCAGTAAAACTATTCATCTTAGAAAGAGAGGTAGCGAATCTAGCGTATCATATCGGTGTTTCATATCGTTTTGGTTGGTTTGTGAAGTTTTCGTTTTGGTCGTCATGTTACGTCACTCAAATTCTCTCCATCTCTTTCTATTACCAGTAAAACTATTCATACTTAGAAAGAGAGGTAGCGAATCTAGCGTATCATATCGGTGTTTCATATCGTTTTGGTTGGTTTGTGATGTTTTCGTTTTGGTCGTCGGCTAACTTGCGGCTTGTCTGCGAGCGCTGTGCGCTGCGCGCTCCCATAGTAGGTAGGTAGGTAGGTACTTGGAAAGTCGGGATCGTTCGTGGGTGTTCGTACGTATACCTACTCACGAGTAAAAATCGTACGAAAGCGTATCCAAAGTGCGCGCGGCCAAACAGTAGAAGTTTTGATTAGTTTCTGTGATAACGGATATGTGGATTTAGGTATCGATATGGTATGAAATCCAGCCCGTAGGCGTTTTAAGTTACGTTTCGATATATCGAACTCGTGTCTAATTTTTGAGAAAATGTAAGATACGAGGTGTCAACTTATGGCCATCGATATGTTTGATGTTATGATTATTTGCCTAGTAGATCCTCCAAAATTATTTGACATGAAGTGGAGCTCCATAGAAGGAAAGTGTTTACCACTAGCATAGCGTTATATACTCTTGGACCACTAGTAGAAAAGACGGTTTCATAGAAAGGTAATAACACGTAGGTATTTACTATTTAGAGGTTATATCTCATCACAATTTTTTCAATCCCATTTTATTTATCTCGTTGTAGGCTGATGGCTTTCGAACAATCTCATTGGAATAGAAGACGAGTTAGACAATCAGATTCATGAGTTTCCTGCCTTGGGTAGCTTCAGCGATGCGAGTACCAATCTACCAGTGTTGTCTAAACATCAAATTCAAGAGTTTGCAGAAAGGTAAGAAATAGAAATCTCTTATACTGCTAGGAGATCATGCCGCCCTGGATGTTTACATCTGTCCTTGTCTGATTTTGATCATAATTTACAACTCCCTGAGACTCTCAAATATTGTTTTTGTATGAATGTATTTGTGTTCAATAACTAACCAAAGTTTCGACTTTCAGGCATAGAAAAGGTCCAGGTCTACATAATAAAGTCATCGGTGAAGGGAAGGAAAATGTGGAACCTACCTACTTACCATCTAGGTTAGTACTTACTCATGGGAGACAACTAACTATGAAAAACAACAAAATTCACCTCAGTATTTATAGTGCCCAAGTATTTATTATAATAATAATGGTGCTGAATCTGTTGAATGAGAAAGAGACAGATACACTGAGCTATGACACATTTATTGCTGTTAAAATTAGGCTAGTTTAGGAAAATGAAACAACAGTGGTCGGTGCCTGTTACCAATGTATATTAATATGATTCATTAACTTTTCAGTGAAGCGGTCTGGCCCAGACACGGGTGTAGCCACTGATGGCAGGGAGCGCCGTATTGCTTGCCTTTCAACACTGCTTCTCTTGAGCAAGCATCACAGTCAAATATCCAGAAAATATCAGCAATCACCTTTCGAAACATTCAAGACTCTTAAATTTATTCAGACTGATATAACTTAAATGTAAATATGTAAAAACTGAATACCAAATAAATAATACTAAGAATGTACCTATAGTATTTTATTATTATTATTGGACTCCCGTTTCCGCATTTAGACTCAAGGTTGGTCCATTATACGTGGGGGAGTAAACTGGCTATGCGTGCAGCCAGCCTAACTCCTCCCAGAAGCACAGAAGCTTCCTGGGGGCTTCGCAGGCTTGGAGGAGTGACCTAGGGGTACTTAGGATTTCTTGTCGATGCGTTGCTACGCCCTCGCATTCCAGGACTACGTGGGTAGCTGATTCTTCTTTGGTGAGACAACCTCTGCAGAGTGGATGTATAGTATTGATAACAAAGTTAAATAACTAGGAACTAGAATCCTGCAAGGGATAGGTGCAGGCAGGCTTTGCGAAGCTAAGGGAGAAGTCTGGTGATGCCTGTGGTTGACTCGGATCTAGCTTTGGTTAACTCAACACTCCGAGTAGCCTAACTTTTAGCTTTCAGTGGTCTGCAACAAAGACAAAACTATTAGTAAAAGCTCTAAAATAAAAACAATAATTATAGTACCTAGGTATGTAGCTAACTAACAAAGGTTTATGCTTCTATGTACATGTATATATATATGTATGGAGCAGTACTTTATGAATAGCAACTTCATAGGTAATACCAAAATAAGAAATTCTCGAGCAGTTTGACCTCGGAGTGAAGTTATAAGTCAGCTTGGTTTTAGTCAGCATTGAATGGTCAGTGAAGTGATAGGCACTTATGAAACTTTAGGTAGAGAATAATAGCTACATATTACATTTGCTACCTACCTTGGTTTCTGTCAGGATCAAGCATCCAAAAGTCTAAGGCCAAATTGTGCCAGACACAACCCTGAGTGGTGTTATTTGGTGTGCTTACAGTGCAAGGCTTTCTCCCTTTGCCTATATGTACATATTGGCAAAGCATTTTCAGCCATATATGATGTTCTTGATAGTCTGGCATGTCTCTGAATGAAAGATGCCTTGTGTGGGCTCGGCATGTAGGTAGGTAGGTAGGTGGTTGGACTTGGTATCATGAGTGGTCATGGCTGTCCAGTCACCTGAAATCACATGGTTTTATTAGATAAATGACATCAAGATGCAGTGGAGTCTAATCTGCATCTATTGAAATCATTAGGTACATAAAATCACCAATCACCTCAGATTACCTACTAGAGTTTTGATTTATCTACCTACTGGCTTATCACAAAGTTTGGCAGCACCAAGTGCATTTTTTATAGCATTTTAGGTAGGTACCTAATGCAATGAAATTGTAGTTAATCAATGGGGGTAATGTAGTAGGTAAAGAGTAAATAGGTACCTAGGTAAGTTATGAGTAGGTACCTAATAAGGGTAGGTAAAAGGTGAGTAAATAATGTATAGAAAACCTATGTAATGTTTTGTTTAGGTATTACTACTAGGTAGTATACCTACCTATACAAACATGCTAAGGAAAGGCGAACAAAATACACTCACTGTTTATTAGTTCTAGGGACACTAGGTACCTACGCGGAACCTAGGCAAACGTGCGACAGCACTGCCGATGCTCAGCCTCCGGAAGATCATCGACAGGGCTGGAAGCTGGTCTGCATCTCCCGTAGCATTTCTCTCGTAAGCCGAGGTCTCTACTTTTTTTTCCCAGCGTAGATAGCACGTAGATAGTAAAACTGGTCAAGCACTCAAGATTCACTCTAGATTACGATGAAGCACTTTTTTCAACTTTGTCAATGCAGCTCCCTTGCATGAGCTCTGGAGGACTCCAACCAACCTCCACCTCCACGCATAATAATACGGTCATTTTATTTATTTATTGAGGATTGCCAACACGTAGTACTATTCACTAATTGGTAACACGGAATAAAATACAAAACAAACAAATAAACTTAGAATAAACAAATTGGAATAGAAAAGCACTAATATATAAACCTTTCGTCAATATCTATCACCATTCGACACAGACTATCTAACAATTAGTACAGCCACACCTCAGTCACACCAAAAAATTCATGGTGTGGGCCGCACTATCGCGCCATCCGGTCGTGGCGCAATCGCAGAGGGGCTAAATGTGTCTCTTACTCGGAATTATCAGAATAACGGTCAAATATCGGTGTACGCTACGATCACGCCAAGATCCACACTGTCACAGCTTAGGTAATAGTATATCCAGTTTACACCGTGTGGTCTGCTACACCGTGCGGCTGGCTACACCGAACCCGTACTCTCATTTAAAACTTCTAAAAAAATCCGCTCAGTGTCTCCATACAAATCAGCGCTCACTAGTGTGCTGGGCACACTAGTGAGGGCGACACTGAAAACTCGTACTAGGCCCTCTGAACTGAACTGACGCCAGGAAGAGGGAATAGTAATACTACCTAACAGGCCGTGCTAATAATTGCTTTGCTAATTACAAAGGTAGTATGGAAAATATGATCTATACTACTATTCCATCCAGTCCTACTAGTAGTTCGTTTATATTACTGTTTGGACAAAAATATTCCGAATTTTTAGACTGACTAGTCGATAGAAAAGGCAACAAAGCTTTATTGAAAAACTATAGACCAATCTCACTCTTGAGCCAAGTCTACAAACTGTTTTCCAGGGTTGGTCACTCATGCCCGATGAACCGGACGGTGCAGTGCCTGGGACATGATTTAGATGGAGTTAGGCACCTATACCATCCTTTCAGCCTAGTCGGCTGCATTCACAGGAAAGACAAGATCAATACAAGGCCAACGCAGGCACTTTTTTCGGAAGCGAGAATTGGTGTATAGTTATTGATCGTTGGAATTTCTCTATGTTCATACAATTTATCGACAAATGTTCATACCTGCACCATCTATAGGTACTGTAATACCTCCAGTACTGAAACCAGGGCACAGGGACACTTCGTTGCGACACGTATTGTTGGGATGTCGGGCTCCGCTGTGAATGGCGGCTGCGAACAGATGTCTGCAACGTGAAAAGAGTTATTTCTATTAAAAGCTGTATTCTGAATATTTTTTAGTAAAGAAATTTGAGGCTAGAAGTTATTTATCTCACGGTAGCATCTCACAGGTACGCTGTAGATATTGACAGATTTTCCAGTAATTAAGTCATACTCGGAATGTTTTCAACTTTATCACTAAAAGAATTCTCCCAAGACACGTCATCTCATCTAGTCCAAAGAATATGTAATACGTAGTTCCTACGTAAGAAGAAGCGGGACTCCCATTCTACCAAAATTACACACTGAAAATCTCGTTTTATATGAAACGAGATTCAAATTTTGACCCCCGTTTCATACATTGTTCGTTTTTCGAAAGTACGAGTCTAGTTCGAGGGTTTCGCCAGTCTGACCTAATCTTTGACCTCACACCCCCAGTAGGTTTTAATTTTTTTTATTATGCTTTGTGTGTCTGTGTTTCTCCATGATCGAACCTCAATCTACTGCACCTTAGAAATTACCCGAAATTCAAAATAATAGAACAAACTATTGGGAATAATAGATTAAACTATTGAAAAAAAGAACTGCTCTGAGAATACTCCAAACAGACGCATCTAGCTAAACTAGGCGGAATAATGGATAAATTGATATGCTATAAATTTTAACTGAACACTTCTGAAGGATCATTCCTGTAATGGAATGGCAACACAAAAAGAAAAGAAAAAAGGGAAAAAGAAGAATATGACATCTTGCATAACAAGCATCGCACCGACTGGAATTTTTAGGGAAAAGCTCTTTTTATTTAATCTCTGATTAAATAGGTCTACTTAGATAGATTTCAAGAAAACAAACAGTTATATTTCAAGAACATTTTTATTCATAACAGTTCCCGAGAGTTTTTCCAAAAGCCTAAAAACTCCTAGACTAAGCTACTAGGTCATACGTAGGTTAGGTACGTAGTTCAAACTACTGCTTAAAAATAGGTCAGTACTCAGTACCGTGCTGGGAATTCCGCCCCAAATAAATTCTCTTTCAAAAATTCACTCTGGAAGTGTGGAAACTAATATTCAGTCCTTATTTCAGGTGACCCACATCTGCTCGACCGTTCCTGTTGGTGAGTCTTTTATTTATTTACTATTTATTACACACTTATCAAATTAACGTCTTCATAGTCGTATCATAAAATTTTACGATGTGCTAGTAATTTGATTTACAATATTTTGACTTTTGGCACTCTATTTCGGTTATTTCGAAATAGTTTTATAATTAACACCTTAGTTTTTATGATGAAATTATTAAGGTCTGACTCCAACGCCGTGTATCCGTCCGTAAACTGTTATTAAAGGAAAAAATCTCCGTGAACATCTAATGTTAGTCATATTAATCATTCAATCATTTTATTTTACTGTTTAGTGTGACTACTGAATGAAGGCAAAAGAAAAAAAAATACATTTCCGACACAAAAAGTTTTATTAGTGCATAGGTCATCTGCATGGAGGTCTACTCTACCTGGAAATAACAGTACTTAGTAAAGCTTGTTTCATTTTTCTCCCATAGAAAAGTAAGACACTGATAATAATATGCCTGTGTAAGTGTGTACATTACCTTTACAGCCAGCTTTACCTAACTCTAAAAATGTTAACTGTGTTATTATTACATTTTACGTCAAATAAATCTTTCATTCATTCGTTCACACAGGTAAACCTCTACCTTGTCGTACTAATAATACTACATGCTAGAACTGTATTTGAAATTCACAGTTTTACAATTTGCATTGGAATAGAGAATTTAGTTCGTCCGAGCGTAGAACGACCTACATACGACATCTGCACCAAGCATTCTGCAGTTTATTGGACAGTGAGAAATTTCGGTTTCAGTGTTATCGATTGATAATTTCATTCGATTTTGAAATAATTCTCAAAAAATCAACTCGATTCACTTTTCAAATGATATGCGTCATTTTAGATTTCATAATCGTAGATCTATACCGAATTCAATTATTATTCGATGGTATCTAAGTTAAAGCTTCCCGGTATGCCATATTCCCCTTCATTCATTCATTCATTAAAAGCGCCATACCACAGATCATATAATACTATACTAGCCCATACCTTACCTTCCCATCCGAATAGTTTCAAATAACCGTAGTCCCGAATGTTAATAAACTGCTATCGACGATGTTGAACATTCATAAGCTACTGTTTGACTTCTGGTAGAGTATATAGTTTCTAGTTAGCGGTTTCATTGGGATTGGCAGTAATCCCTTTGGGAGACTCATCCAGGTTTCGATATAAGTGTTCTGTGTTAGTTTAGTGGTAACTTTGGTAGGTAGATTATTATTAATAATAATAATTATTATTATTGTGTCCGTTTCCGCATTTAGACTCAGGTTGGTCCATTATACGTGGTGGTAGGTAGATAAGTACCTATGGTAGTTTTGCAAATAGAACTTTTTGGCAGATGCTTCTCTTCTACGTCAACTGCTAAAATCGATGCAAGAACTAAAGCCGGGATTATATTATTGTGTCGGGGCGTGTCGTGACGCGTCATAAGTAATCATACTAAATGAATGGATACGAGATACTTATGGCGCGTCACGACACGCCCCGACACAATAACTTTTTTATTTGGTTAGCCGAAATAAAATATGTATCTGCCTAGTATCTACGTAAGTAACATAGCACGTTAAACACATTCCACCATCCGTTCTCGTAAAAGTTTGTCTTTTCTACTCTTTGTAAAACAAATAGAAAAATGCAGAACGAATTTAGGTATTGCACTGCCTTTTGCCCGCTAAAGTTATATGGACGCTACTGAAGTTATTTCCACGTTCAGCGCCCCGTAAAATGCTTCCATGCAAGGAACTATGCAAACGCGTACTACCATAGAGTAGCTAGACGTGCTCGCTTATGATGACACGACAAGCCACACGAAGAGATTCTTGTCTATGATTCTGTTTTTGAATTTGAAATCATGCGGTTTGATTCAGAATGCTCGTAGAGTTGAAATAAAACAATATGAGTAGGTAGGTACTTAATTGAAGTAGAGTAGGCCACTTAAATAAAGGTAGAAGAAAAATCAAGCTGGAGTTTCGAGACACTACTATTTCCCGTACAAAATAAAAACAAAAAATCTGCTGGGGTTTCGAGACACTACTATTTCCCGAGCAAAAAAAACAAGTTATTTTAATAGGTTTTCCACTCTGTCTAGCCTAGTGAAAAGCCTCTAATAAGGAGTCGGCCTGGTAACCTCCTTGGCTAACCTACAGACTGCAGGCACTCAGGCACGCCCCACCGCAGAAGTTGATTCTGCGTCTGCAGTTATTCTGACGTAAATTGTTTGTCTAGAACTGTGGAATTATGTTACACTGCAGAATTCAGAATGACTAAAATTGCTTTATATCCCGTGTCTGGTGTGGTGTTACACACACACATTCCAAAATAATACCGCTTAGATTCCTTTGTACTTAGTTGTAGGTTAGTCAGATAGACAGGAAATATGACGAAACACGTAGTAATTCGTAACCAATTACAACTATCCACAAGGACGTATGGCAGTCATGCAAAAATCTCCATAATTATCTGTCACGGGAGTCACGATTCCCAGCTGATGTTGACAATCAGACAGGCATAAGTCACGCATTATCGATACAGATAATCGATTAGTAAGTTCGACTCGCTCGGATTAACAGCGTCGCCGTTATTTCGATTGCGTAAAAACCGGGGCCAGTAATCGGATATGCGAATCGATTTTATTCAGATTCGGACTGGATTTTATCCGCGTAAATCGGTGCGTGGAAACTGTAGCCAATTGTTTCTAAATGGTTTTGCGGAAAGAGGTTTGTTTTATATGTAGGTATACCTACCGGACTTCTGTGGTACCTACATATCGACGTAATATTCTTACATACACTCAAAACATCCAGAATCCCTTACATATGTTTGGTAGAACATCTACCTCTTCTACACTCTACACACCTACGATGTTCTACACAGTCCGAACTTTCTTATTAACATTCGTCCAAGTTATTAACTCTTCGTAAAAGTAAGAGATATATCGATCTTCGTCGAAGCCATTTTTTGACAAAATAAACTATAGTGCTATGATAAATGATAAATGATAATACAACATTAGTAAGACAAAACTAGATATTGAATATTTGGCCATAAACTAACACAGGAAGCAACCCCATCAACCCCTATCATTCAACCCAATCTCTAGATTGTAGAGACAGAGTTGTCAAGCAGATGTAATAGTCTCGCAGACCTCTGATTACCCTCTTAGGGTTAACAGCTTCCAAAATGCTTAGGCAATCAACATTACGCTTGTCGACGAAGTGGAGTTCGGGATACACAACAATATTTGGTAATCTTCCTTGTTTGGGTGAGAAGCAACAAACTGCATAACTCGTAAATCGCAGATTTGGATAATCTTACTTATTTTGTTATCTATCTGAATGAGAAGCGACGAACTGCATAACCCATAAATCACAGATTTTGCAGTAAGTCAAGTGATACGCGGGCAATGTTAAAAAATAAACGTTAAAATGTTGGCATACGTGCTGCCAAAAGATTGCTTTAAAAAATAGGTACATACATAACTACCTCTTAAAATATATATTAAAAAACTAATGGGTGTATGCAAAGCACTGCATTACAATGGGACTACAAAATCATGGCTTTCACGAAAATTTCAAAGTAGTGACGCTAATCCAAATATTTGTAGGAACGATATATTATCTTTTTTATCCAGGTGTGAATTTTCTACCAGTTGGATCAATATTGCCAAGACCAATCTCTTGTGTTTATTTAGGGTAAATTTAGATGTCGTGATGCACACAACACTTCACAAAAAATGTTGACTGTGAAGCAGATGTAAGCGTATTTTAAGTGTCAATTAAGGTCAGAGCACATTATGTAATGATTTTGGTTAAAAATTATGTTCCCTGCATCGAAAAAATTAAAGAAAATCTTTTGTTTCTTTCTGGAACTAGCAAAATGACCACATATATGAAAATCAGCTTATAATACTCCTGTGAGGTTAAAGTTTATAGTGTTGTATGAAGCACAAAGAAACAGTTAATAACTGCATCTATTAGTTAACTTTTATCGTTGACAATCTAATAAATACCAGTTTGTTTACAGTTACAAGAAACAACGGAGTATACTTGCAATTAGCGAGTGAAACAATACCATGATTTCGCACGGGCTTTATTTAGACTCCCAGTACATGATTATTCATCATGATTACCTATAGTTAGGTACCTAATACTAGTGTTAGAAAAAGCGTATTTCCTCCAAATTCTAATGAATCTTCTATGACATTAACTTCAGTATTTTTTGGCTCCTTTCAATCTGCAACAGTTTTGAAACAAATCAACATATCTTTAACTTTAGGACATTCGTAGATTTCTGCTAATTGGCTTGTCTGTCTTTACCCAAAGACTAACTGACTAGTGTGGCGATGTCGAGGGCTTATACCCAGCAGTGTATTATTATGAGCATTCGGGATGATACGGGTCTTTACATGTAACTTTCTTTGCCTAAGACTTTATTTTCCCAAGTAAGTCTGAAGAACTGTAAAGAGTCTAGCAATGTGAGGTGCCCTCTGGATAAGCACATTTCCCACACACAGAGTGCATCAAGCGGAACCTCTTACAAACGATCTAACAAACGTACAGACGTTCAACTGTGCTATACCAACTGCGCGATGCTTTGTTGTTCCCGGATGGCACCGTTTAAGTACACAGCATAATTCACAATTGCGGTACCAGCCGTTTCACCATTCACGGAATTCAATTCAACTGTAAAACATAATAAGCAATAAGTAAGCTCGTTTGAGCTAGTGCCCAAGTCTTGTTGCGGAGTTTTTAGGCCCGCCTGAAGTCATGGTAGTTTAACATGTCCTCCAAATCACGGAAGTGCATAGTTGAAAAGGAAATGAACGGTCATCAAGTCAATCTAATGATAAGGTTAAGTATTTGGGTATGTCATCATTTTGTTTAGTGAACTCTTTGAAAAGCCAAAATTTCAAGGTTGTTTCAGATAGGTAGGTTCGTTGGTATTGTTGGCTCGCGTGTATTACGTTTGGACACTTGTTAGGTATTTTCTTTGGGTGAAATTCATTACCCAAAATAGAAACGTTGCAAAGGTTTTAATAAAATGTATTATTGGTATAAATCGGAAATTCTTGTAAGACTTAAACATCTTCAAACTTCCTAATCAGGAAGTACCTAATATTTTGACCTTGGGTTTTTTAATTGCTTTACAATTAGTCCCTATAATGTCTCATCCTCGTATTTCTCAATGTTCCACATGAATGACAATCGCATAGTTTTGCAAGTCGCAATCTCGGTTTCAGTAATCCGAGCCGGATCGTATCAAATTGGCTTGCAACAGGATCGTTCCAATCGACCGAAATCTATGCATTTTCTTGTATTTAATTTATAACGTTATCCATTTGCTCTAGGTTTTGTTTCTTGTTGCTAAAACCTAAGTTACCTAAGAAACCTATAAAGCTATCATGTCACTACTCTGTTAGTTTATTATCGATTTGTTTATTTTTAAATGTTCGCTGTTATCTGTCATGTTTGTTTAACAATGTTATTGTTAAGTATCTCTTGCATAATAAATAATAAGGTGCATAAGGTTACAATAAATCCAAGTTCTTTCCTCCTCATTACTGTTCGTTCAGTTTGTGCGAAATAAAAATAACTCTTGGTGTACCAACTTCTCGCATTCTCGAAGACCGCAATATAAACGCAGGACTTACGATCGAGGGAATACATATTTTTGCAAGTTATAGCCTGTTTATTACACCCGCCTGGCAAGGTATCTCCAGCACCGTCCTAATGAAATTCGAGATGCGTTATATCGATTCGATTATAAAAATTTGTTTGGAAATCGTCGAATTTGGCGAGAATTTGTATCGCGACGACTCGGGAGCGGAGGCGGAAGATGTGTTGTCCTGTTTCAGGAGCATCGATTGGCGTTTCTGTAGCTAGGGGTGCGAATGTAGCGTCTGTGTCCGAGGTGTATGGTTGGAAATGCGGTGATACTTGGGGGTGTTTAGTTCTTTAGGGTTCTGAGGAGGGGATAACACGCGGCCGGCCGGCACCGCAGTGCCTCGCCGCTCGTCGGCAACACCGTTCGCGTGGCCGTATCCTACATTCGGGAATATCCGGCAACAGTCGTCGCGTTGCGGTAGGTTTGATGACGAACGTTGGCCGATTCGGTTTCGTGCGAACTATTGCCGAAAATGATGATGGAGTGAAGTGATGTTTTATAACGCTTGTTACGCGGAGTTTTGCAGTTAGTAGTGATGTGAAGGATTTTTAAAGTTTTCCGCCCTACTGGTTTGTAATTGTTTTGAAGTTTTCGATTTGTTTTGATTATTGGCTTAAGTTTCCACAATTTTATGACAAATAGATTATAAAGAGTCTTTAAGATGCTTAGGGAGTTCTTCCTTGTGAAAAATCTTAGGTATAACGATTATCTTAAATAGCATATTAAAATTTGGGTTTGTGACATTGTCGGTAGCAGATGAGATTACTACTGCGTAGTGCGTGCGTAGTACCACATTTCACTTTTTGACTTATAATGTATGAAGTTTAGATTATGATTTAGGTAGGCAATTTAGGGGTATCTTTCTCATTGTACCTAAATCTGGTAAGCTAAGTAGCACCAAACTATGTAGGTTTGGTACAAACAAACCTAGAGCGTCTAGATCACTTCGTCATTTGCAGTATTGATCGTCTCACCTACGTAACTAACATGGAACCTAGTCGCAAACGCTTCAAGTTGAAACCTACTCCGCTGCTTGTGATTGCTGGCCGCAACTACATACGGGAAAATGACTCAATTACAGTCACCTACTTACCAGGTTAAATAGAGTAATCAAGGAAGACAGAAGCCGTTATAAACGATGGCATTATAAAAATGCATACAACTGAACTGTTATGGGCAATAAATAACACAATAATACGCCATTTGAAAATTCTCGCATTAGCTTTGCTAATAGTTTCATTTAAATTGAAAGAAAACCTAAAAAGGTTCATCAAATTTAAAATCATGATCTACTCATATCACAAAATGATTTCTACTAGGTATCATTCTAAATGGGTTCTATCGAACCACCGAAGTCAAAACAAAGAATCCCCTTGTTTCTACTAAATTCTGTGGTTTTGATGATGAAATCGCTTCTCATTTCGAAATAGCGCCAAAGAACTCTAGTATTTCGAAAGACCATTGTCAAACCTATTCCTTACGTTTATAAAGCAAATATTTGCAAAGGTTTCGACCAAAAGAGATCGTTATCCAGTCATGCAGATTGGATTTGAAATGTTGCTATCCTTGATGCCTACGTAAATTCGAAGGGCGATCGGGCTGAATTGATTGCGGTCTTGCCAGGACTGTCGAGTATTTTGTCAATTAATTTAGTGATTGAATTGAGCCTGATTATGTTGACAATGCTTCCAAATTTGCTATTACAGGATATTGTTTCAGTGAAGTGAACATTAGTATTCATCTCACTAAAACATTGTAGGGTAGAGAACGTGAATTCAGAACTTTTCCGGAACGAAGTCTTTCTTCTGAATTCGAATAAAAAAAGTTTACGTGGAATTTTGTACGCCCGTTGTATTTATTTTCAAAACTGTTCGTGAATTTCAATTATCTGCAACTGCAAAGTGCGCAAATAAAGGCATTCAAATTACGAAGCACCTGCATTTCCGGCAACAAAACAAGACAAAGATTCAATTTAGAGAGTTGGCAAGCATGGAACGTTTGAAATTTTAACCGATACTCGGAGGCTGATTGGCTTTCGTGCTGTGTGCTTGGTAGTATTGGGCTGGCAAACACTGTTTAATGAAAGACTGCAAATATTGCAGAGGCTGGTTGTGAACAGCATAATCAGTGCATCTATTGAATCCCTGCGTAATCGATTAAATATTCAGATACAGCTGAATTCCAAACGGAGATACAGGAGTTTTGAAATTACGATTTCAGACAATTTTGATGCAGATTTCCAAGATTATGTGTTGAAGAAATGGTCGTAAATGATATTCTTAGCTATTATCAACCCTTCTGATTGTTTCATGACTTCCATGATCGAGATTTAACCTTTAACATTTTGACCAAAGCTCTAATCTCTATTCTTCTCTATCTTTGAAAAAAAAAATCTGCTGAGTACCTACCAAAACCAACCATGATGCATACGTATTAATGTAAATCAATGCAGTGCTTACTAAGATTAAAAAAAAAATGTTTACTACGTTAACTGTTTACATAGGTTTTCCCCTAGCGTTCGATGTGCTGTATAATTTTATCCCATCATGGCCGTAATGGCCGTATGCAACCAGACTGGCGAAACTAGACTCGTGCTTTCGAAAAACGAACAATGTATGTAATGGGGGTCAAAATTTGAATCACGTATCATACAAAACGAGATTTTCCGTGTGTAATTTTGGTAGAGGGGGAGTGCCGCTTCTTCTTACGTAGGAACTACGTATTACATATTCTTTGGCATACTTATTAGTGTACCTAAATCAATGCAGTGCTTACTAAGATTTTTAAAAAATCGCTTACTACGTAATTATTTACATAGGATTTCCCCTGGCGTTCGATTTGCTGTATAATTTTATCCTTATTATAATTTATCAGTATGTAGGTATGTAGGTTCTTTACTTCTCGTACATCGTATTTGATCGTATAACGTATTTGATCGTATAACTGGTGTCACCGTCTGTGGGTCAACCGTTCTAAATATAGACTGATCGCAATTTATAGTGCCTAACTGTACTTGCGACCCAGTTTTGTTATTGAGACCGATATAATGACAATGACGAATCAAAGCATTCGT
Source organism: Eulithis testata (assembly GCA_947507515.1). NCBI lineage: Eukaryota > Metazoa > Arthropoda > Insecta > Lepidoptera > Geometridae > Eulithis > Eulithis testata. The sequence continues at coordinate 4,020,120 of OX382218.1, read as the reverse complement.
TTTGTGTCCATTAGTTTTTTCAACATGAGTCGGAAGTGTATGCTTTATTTGACTCCTTGTGTGTCATTTGATGTCTGCCAATTTTGGAATGAGTTTATCTTTATTGCCGATGTCAGGTGATTGGTTTGGGCTTGTCTACAAATTATTTTATTAGTACTAAGTAATAAAATAATTTGTAGACATTGCTAAATTATTGCTAAATAGCTGTCGCCCGCGGCTTTGCTCGCATGGTTGCAGCATATGCATTATTTTGTTAAAATCTTTGATCCTAATTATAGACCCTTTAAAGTGCAACTTTTCAAAATTCCTTTCATAGTGCACCCCTACACTATATAAAGATACTACCCTCCAAATTTCATACCTCTAGGACTTATAGTTTAGGTAGGCTGTGCGTTGATTGTTAGTCATCTTCAAAAGAGTTTTATATATTATTTAGATTATTCTGAAAGTCGTCCGTAAATCTGAACTTAAGAAAAGTTATTCGACTTCATAATTAAAAGTGTCTAATTTTATGTAAAATCTTTTGTTTCCTTGTTGGAAAATGGTTGCTCATCTTACGAGCTTAGCGCGATCTGAAATAAAGCTGGATTTGGTTTATTCACACTCCCAGTCTTCGTTTTGTCAAACTTTTCGGTTATGACTCACGTCCATCTGGCTCACGATCTTGTGATAATTTTTTTTAAAGTATGAACTGGCTGTTGTAATTTACTAGAAGTACTCCATGGCTACGTAAACATTTGTTTCAATTACAACATAATTAACATGTGCGTGTCCCCCCCGCAGTGGGTCGTTGACTGCAGCCGATAGATAGATACCTACCTAACTACATGGTGTAGATCTACGTACCTATCTACGTACCTCCTTCCTTCCTATAGTAATGGGGATAATTTCGCATGCAAAGTTTACTTGTGTTTCTGCTCTGACTAGTTGGCTGCTAGCTAATGAGTTTTCGCAGTTGTAATATCTACTTAGTTCTTATTAGAACTGCTCATTAGTTATTCCACAAAACAATTCTCTTGTGATTTTAGAAGGCAAGTATTTTAGAGGTTATATTGTTGTCATTAGAAGTAGCCATCTTTTTGGTTGAAATTTTTATTTTTTAAATTTTTGGTTGCGTATGTCACGATTTTCTTCGAAAACTTTCATTTTTATAGTTTTGAGATATCTACAGTTTTCTGATTCCTCGCTATTTTTTCCAAATTTGTTATATTGATGAATTTTGTATAATCTCATTCGCATGCAACGGATCATCTCGGACCAATAATGTGAACTATATCAGCCCGTGACTAGGCAGCATTATTCTACTCCGATGAATCATTCATGATTGTCTGTGACAACTGTCTATGTGTGGGTGTACTCACCTACATTGAACTTAATTTTCATTACTTTACACCTACATTGGTTTCATACATATAATGTTATAAGTATGTACCTACAGCAATATAGTATTACGCAATTCTGTATGCCAATATTTTAATCTAAAGGGAAGGCATATTATCTAAATTATTTACGTAGATAATTATTATAAGCTACTTCTTTTGAAAGGCAAACAGCCAATTCACTTCACACGAAACAAACATTATAGGTATTATTAATCCATCGAAGTCCAGGCAAAATTACCGGATTTACCCTTTGAAGCAATTTATAAATTCAACAAATAATTTCAGGATTAGAACGCCGATCTCTGAATATTTCGCTGGATGGACTAGAGAAGTTTCTTTATAAAAAAATAGGAAGATTCTTTTTTTCATGTTCCAAACTTAGGTAAGTTTATCATTTGATCGTCGACCAAAATTTCAAGCTGGTTTAGGTTAGGTTTAGGTTTCTTAGTCTATGGTTCTTGCGTGTATCGAAAATAATGGGTTATTTTATGATAAATAAGTAATAGTACTTACTAAAAGATGATAAACTGATCTACCTGTGATGTAGATTATAATAATTATAAGATACCCATTTTTTGCTAACCCTATATTTCTGTTCCTCTCGTGTTCAATCAAACCCTATTTCTAAAAACATCGTCCGCATAATATTTTCATTATTAAAATAAATACTTTGACTCATTAAATCTCTGATTAACCCTTTTCAAAGTCATAAAATAATCCTTCTAAACGTTTTTTAATTCACATGTTAAATTTCAGAGCTCTTTGCTTATATTTCTTATTGGGACTAGATTACCCGAGTCCATCGATCATTCTCATGCCTTATGGGGCTACCTGCCTTCCTTGAGAAGGTCAGGAGTTGATACAATGTAGCGCTCATTTATTAATACTGATCTTGCCCGCGGCTATACATACATACCTATATTAAGTACCTACTGAAACCTGTTAAAGTATATACTAGACTAGCTGTCGCCCGCGGCTTTGCTCGCGTGGTAGCAGCATTATTTGGTGAAAATCTTTGATCCTAATTTTAGACCCTTAAGAGTGCGACTTTTCAAAATTCCTTTCTTAGTGCACCCCTACACTATAATTATAAGGATACTTACTACCCTCCAAATTTCATACCTCTAGGACTTATAGTTTAGGCTGTGCGTTGATTTATCAGTCAGCTTCAAAAGAGTTTTATATATTTAGAAGATGATAGATAGTAGGATTAGATTATAAAGGACTTGAATGATACTATCATAAAGAGTAATTTTGGTAGGACGTTTGCATTACGTCCATCAAAAAAAAATTAGACACATTAGATACATTGGTTTTTAAAACCTTTGATGCTTGAATAACTACATCTACATATAAATAATATTGTTTTTTTAAGCTTGTGTAGGTACTAGGTACCTCTGCTTACTATGGCTTTTACATTTAGTTACCTACCATAGTTTACCTAATGATCCAAACGTGTATCATCGTATATATAGCTGCTTTTTAGCGTACCTATGGCTCAGAGAAACTCGAATTTCGGAATCAGAATCGTTTATTTAGTAGATCTGCATATTTCGTTTATCCATATCTTTAATTTTAGTTTTTTGCTTTTTTACAGTTCTATAATAGGTAGTATAGATTTATTCATTACGCTATAGCGTAATAAATGCAACAGAAGCCCTAAGGCCTAGGTGCCTACTTAAAGGTAAACATTATCGAACCCTTGAGGCCTACAATTGGCCTCTATCGCAGAGTAACGAGTGCGATACACGAGCCTGTTCAATCAAAGTGTGCAATAGTGTGCAATCAACTCCTCACTTTCTCTGATGAGTCACGTGTTTACATGATGTTATTACGAGTTTTTTAACCTGCGTTCTTGACGAGCTTCTTAGGAAGCTTGTTAAAAGTTAAAACTAGATTACGCTGGAAGATTAAAATACACGGCCGGTTTCTGTTTTTTTTTATTACTACTATTTTGTAATTACAAAAAAAACCTCTCAGTGTCTGTTACTGATCTGTTTTGTTATTGTCGACGCACTGTTTAAATTTGAATTGCTGTAGGTACGTGTTGGAAAGAAAAAGAAATTTGTGTAAGCAGGTACCTATATAAGTATTTTAATAAAACATGTTTGGCAAAAAATTGTAAAAAAGAGCCCTGTCCGCAGTAGCACAATGATGAAAAGATATAAATAACATGGGGATTGTATTGTATGTGCGATTTGCATGACAAGAGCACGGACTTTGTATGACACGCCACAGTCTCATGGAAATTGAAATTCGGCCTCCGTCCACGGTTCCACATGACGAGGTTTCATTGGAATAATCAGAAAATAAGCGATAAGTGTACTTACTTCTGCTGACCGCGTACCTATTATACCTTCTTGATGGACCTGTACCTAAGTAGCTGTATCTATATATACGTAGGTATTTATATTTCAATATATGTAGATCAAGTCATGAGGGCGGTGCGGTAGTCAATATCGTAGGGCCTAGTGAAATACTTGCAGGTACGTAATATCAACTTCATAGGTCAGGTACCTACCTAAGTAAGTATATAAAAAGTTACCTATGTAGTTAGTTCTTTACCTACTGGATTTGTATGATATGTCTTCGTCTTCAAACTCAGGAGTTATATCATAGAGGATTTTGATATTGTCAAAAAAAATTGACATGAAATATTTAGGGTCGATAAAATAATATACATCTAGTTCCCATAGTACAAACTTTGCTTAGTTTGGGACTAGAGAGCTTTGTGATAAATGACAGTGAATATTTATTTATTTATTTATATTTATAAAATTTTTGATCAGTATAACTAGGTAAAATACCACTTTATTTTGTTTATACCACCAAAATGTATGTAACGTTCACAGTCTTAAAGTAAACCTCTGAATGTCTCTTAAATGTTAAGGCTACTTTATTTTAGGACCGAACCGAGGATGACATCACCAAACACGTTGCCAAATGCAGTTATATTATACCTTTTTGACTCCTGCATCGGCCTGCATGTTTGAAATCAGCATGCATTTTACATAGCTTGTTATTCTTACAAGGTTTAGGGAGCGTCCCCATCTGACACGTCGCGGCGCCGTCGCCGGGCCACGGCACGGTGCCGCAAACGGTGCGCCGTCCATTGCCCCTTTCAGTCAATATTTCGCTGTTGATGCGCTCGAACGTGGTGGAGCGTGGGCAATGGACGGCGCACCGTTTGCGGCACCTTGCTCCGGCGCGCCGGAGCACGGTGCCGCGGCGACGGCGACGGCGGCGCTGCGCCGTGACTGATGGGGACGCTCCCTTAGGGACGGAATACCAGCGTCGACCAAAACAGTAAACTTAATGCTAATTCGAGGCCATTTTTCAGCAGTAGCACCCTTATTCATTCACCATTATATTTAGTGGTTTTTTTTTAACTATATCGTTTAAAATAGACAGATGTATCATCGTTTTTGTACAGAATATTACAAGTTTTAGTTGCAAATCAAAAAATGTCTATTGTCTTTAGCCAGTACGTATTTTACGCAAGTCGCAACCCATTCAATGGGTGGTCGCAAGTTTAGATCTTTTTTTCTGTAAAAAACGTACTTTAGGAAGAATTGTTCATTTATTAAGTTGCCAGGCGTGAAAAGTAGTTTACTGTAAGTCTAAGTTACTTACCATGAATACATTCAAACTTACTAAACTTTATTGAAACCCCTCAGATTTAGTTCCAGAGTTTGTTATTCTGAGGTAAAATTGACTCTGAAACTAAGCTGCCAAGATTGCCATAAGTTATAAATAAGTCGCTATGTACGTAGTAGACACTAGTATCTACAAATAAGACTTGCTGGGAGCGAAGTAAAACTAGGAAAGAAAGGTAAGAAACTCGTATGTTGGAAACTTGGAATATCCAGTCTAGTATCCTGCCCGAAGAAGCACCCTTGTCAACCTATCTCTTTAACTAGGTCGGAAGAGTACTCGAGAGAAACTTGACTGAAGTTGCATAGCTCTGTCTGTATATCACATTACCTCGCGTTCTTATCTTACTGAGATGTGTTTTGGAAGTGAGGGTAAGAATTGCATGGAAGTGAAAGAAGTATTCAGAGAATATTTAATACGTAGTTCCTACGTAAGAAGAAGCGGGAATACCATTCTACCAAAATTACACACTGAAAATCTCGTTTTGAATGAAACGTGATTCAAATTTTGACCCCCGTTTCATACATTGTTAGTTTTTCGAAAGCACTAGTCTAGTCCGAGAGTTTCGCCAGTCTGGTTGTGAGTTAAATGCAAGAAGAATGTCGGGATGGAGTGTGGACCAAACCTATTTCTAACAAAAATATAAAACAAAACGAGCAATTAAGCGAATGTATGGCTCGCACGAACGTGACCCCACAGCACTGCGAAACAGTGATAAATAAACGTACAAAACCGACATACAGCAGCCAATTTCTCCATTTACCCGCACCAGTTTTGGCACGTGGCTGACCGCAGGCCGTCACGAGCAAGCAGTCTTCGTATCCGTAGCACTGTAGGTAATTATGTTGTTTAGAGTTATCTACGTGTATAATCTTGAAGAGTTTTGACAGTTACGATCTGAAAACGTGTTTCTGTACCAAACTCCTTGAAAACGTGACATTGGTGAAATTGCGGGCAACACTGCAAAGGCCATTAGACAAGAATTGATTAATTATTGATTTCCCTGAAAGCTTTCCAAGCAAAACCGTTTTTGAACTATAGGAGAGGTGTTATAAAAATTTCATGCACCTAATAAACAATTCTGGCCATGTTAGGAGACCCTGGTATCATGTCACCAACTTACTGGTCTTACTTAATTTGGTTTACCTACTCATATTTTTTGTTGGGTTTATATTATCTACTTTGGGTCATATTGTATGGTATCCATTTTAGATACTAACATGCTTTACTACGGTTTCTATTTACAATATTTATTTGCAATCACTTTCTTGAGGTTTCATTTTACTCATCTTTGTTTCAGTGGATTATCATAATGTGGGTTATTGAGGTTGACATGAATTAGCTAATGACAAAACGCTGGAAAAAATCCCTATCTCGAAAATTCTGAGACTCGTAGTGATTCGATAGAAGATACCTACTAATCTCTGACGATGTTGTAGTACGGGGTGGCTTAAGGCTTCCTCGGTCTCGGCGCCAGAGTAAAGTTGGCTAACTCTTTGATGTATGGCAAACGTTGCGGGAGCTTGAACAATGACACTTTATAGTCCAACTTTTCAACTTCTATCTGGTAGAAGACTAGGTTTTTGGTGTAGCGTAGACGTAGGTAGTAGAAGTTGAAGTTTAGTGTGAATGTACCAGTTTTTTCTTTATTCTTGTAGGTACAGAAAATTATAGATTAACAGGGATATAAACTTACCAGAAAATCACAACAGGTAACATGTACTTACCTATAACATGGTTTTACATTTATATACATACTTACACAACAACATTTTTAATTATTATGTAAATCAAATAGAAATAAACTAAATACAGTTTTAAAGGGTAATGGCCAAATTCGTTAGTCGTTTTGGTTCATGATAGGTACAGAACATTTTGTTCCATCAACTAATGCAAGTCGTTTAGTAAAATGTTTCTCCTACGAAAGCAATCCAAAACCTTTTAGAGCGCCATCTTTTGCCACTATTTATTTCCATTTTCCACCCATTAAAATCTTTCTTCCGCATTCTTTCTAAAACTTTGAGGGCGGCAAAATTGCTTTAGATAGGGTTGACCGACATTTATTTTTTATTTTATTTGTTTTTTCTATCTTAGATGTAGTGAAGTAGCTTTTGCTTTGTCTCAAGACAAAAAAACGTCTTGTAAATATGGGCACAGATGAAAAAGGAATCCCGTGGGTAAAATTAACCCCCTGACACTCACTATATCAATAATTTAGTATAGCAGTGTAGTCTGCTTACTTTTATTTTAAGTTAAAACATAAGTTTCAACGCTAGTTTGCAGTGGGTTTAAAATTGAATTTATCGTCATCTGTAATGTTTTACGTGTTACTACAATGCAAAAATTGTATAAAACAAATATTGTATAAAAAAATTTTGTGAACAAGAAAGTTGCCTTTTTATTACCTCCGGCGGCATAGTGTCTTTTTTATGGGGTAAAAAAATTAAGTTGCTGACAACCCTGACCTTGGGTGCATTGCTCTGGGATGCACTATATAAAATTACATTGCGTAAAGTACACGCGGAGATAAATTGTATAACTGTGTGTTGGATATAATATGAAAACAAAGTTATTTTGTGGATTTTCGTTGAAATTCAGAAAATCCTTTTCAGGGATCTCATTATTTAAAAAAAAAAACAAAAATATGAATAAAAATATCTTCAGAGCCTACTTCCGATGGTTTACCATTTTACAAAATAACAAAAAGCACAAATAATACAAAACACCAAACAGCAATTCACAAGAATTTTATTTATGAAAGGAAATATTGAATGTAAATGATTGATATAAAATCAATCGCAAACAAAAAAACCGGCGCGCCATCATCCGGGAAATCTAAATTCCCTTTGCAATTTATCGGAAATAGGGATGCCATACTGATCCATAATATAGAAGCCGGATCAGCTAAAGGGGTGTTTTTGGATATATCAGTATTGCTAGCACCGGCTTTGCTAAGCTATGGGCTTTTTTACACCAATGTCACGGAAAAACTACAGTTATTGCAAAGTCCAAGTAAAAAAAATATTCATGGACATTTCACACAAAGCCCTCCAGTCCCAAACTAAGAATAGCTATGGGAACTAGATTGCTGATAGAATACTTTTTCGTAAATACATATATAATAGCTATAGAAACACCCAGACATGGGGTATGAGCGTATGAGCGTTTGCCAAATGTTTGTGATCGTATTCTTTCTGACAATTTTCTATAAGCAACTAAGATTAGCCTTGTTTACCACTTAAAAAAACTGGTTCATAAAATACTTTTATTTTAAAAGCTTAGTACCAATTTCTTTTTAATAATTTCGTTTTTTTTTTCAAAGTAAAGTAGCAAAGTTTCGTTTTTTTTTTCCAAAGTAATGTAGTAAAGTAGTAAAGACAACTCTACCTGCTCGGAAACGCTCGTGAAAAGTTCGATAAAACTCGGGATTGCTACGTTGTCTTCGTAATTCGAAACGTGGTTTCAACTCAGCAGTAATTACTGCAAATTGACGCCATTGTTCCACGCAGAAAACTTCGACTCAGGTGGATGACTTGTCTGGTTCCTATGGAATATTACGTCATCGGAAAATATATTTAAGAGCTTTGAAATAGGCGTCTTTCTTTTCGGATTCTTTTTTAATTATTCAATTGAATAGTAGGTAAGGTATGCCGATAGCGGATTTGCTGTTATTAATCATAGATGGCTCTTTGGTTTCACAAAATTATAATCTTCATCCAATTTCTTGAACAAAAATACGAATATTCTTAACAAGTACGACTATCGAAACTCAACTATTTTCGAACGGAAATTTTAAAAGCAAAAATTCGGCCGCTCTCCAAAATGTTTTTCATACTTTCAAAAGTTTCTTTGCTCCTCTGGCGGTGTATTTCGGATTAAGCTCATAATATATTTCCTCGCAAGCGTGTCGTATCACAGACATTTTTATATTACTTTGCAGTTTGGCATTCCAGTGTGTAGTTATTTGCTTCACCTTTTATCATTTTTAACTTGGAAGCTTGATATTTACTTGAAATACAGACTATGTAATATTGTAGGTAGTCATAGAGATATCGCGCCATGTCATGACAGTGGCAAGCCAAAATATCTCTAACAGTATATAACTAGTGGCTCTGGGAGCTGTAGACCTCCCGAGCATACTAAATATTCCAATATTTAACATCATCAATCAACATAATCAATGTCGTGTAAGCTGTTTTCTGAAAGTCTTTAAGTGCACATAATTTAAGGCTTATTATCATGCTGATGCTCTCATTCAGTGAAGGAAAACATCATGAAGATAATTATCAGTTAGTATTCTAACAGCGACGAAACGCTTGCAGCCTGTCACGTATTGAAAACTAACTATAATGCAAAATGTTGTGTGTGTGTGATGTGAGGTTTTTTCTATTTAATTTTGTAAATTTTTGAGGAATGTAATGTGCAAGTGCATTTTCCGTTTTGTGATTTTTTTGATCTTTTTGATTTTTTTTGCATCATCTTGTGTAGAATGAGGTCCTTTGTGTTTCTCTCAAATTTGATTGAAAACCATAGATTGTTTGATGAGCTATCCTGTTCATCATGCTGAAGATCCTTATCAGATCTTCGCCAAACTTTTATGAGACCAACTTATAGTTACTAACTTTCAAATTAAAAAAGAATAATCGAAATCGGATCTCATTTGGTGGAGGTATCCAGTATATCAAATAGCCCCCTTTTTGCCCTTTTTTTGGGGGAAGTACCCCTCCAATCAAAAATCCCCGACGACAAAAAAATTCTAATAAGTCATATAACCTGTGTACCAAGTTTCGTCCAGATCGGTTGAAAAATGCGACCTGTAGAGGAGAACAGACAGACAGACAGACAGACAGACAGACATCCGGACAAAAGCATTTTTGGCCAATGTGGAAACTGAGACGCTTCGCTCACTTCGCTCGCTCGGTCAACTAGTTGATACCCGCGACTTCGTATGCGTGCGAAACTTTCCACCAAAATATCTGTGAACCAGCTTACGATGAACCTCGTAGCAAATGACTGCTTTCGGTTTAGAGAGTTCAAGCTGTATCTAAGGATCCACGTCTTTGATTTTAATAAAATATAGCCTATGTTTCAATCCGGATAAAGGGCTTCCGAATGGTAAAAGTTTCGTTAAAATTGGTCCAGTAGTTAAGGCGTGATCCGCGAACAAACAAACAGACAAACTCGAATTTTGGAATCAGAATCGTTTATTTAGTAGATCTGCTTCTGCATATTTCGTTTAGCACCTTTAACATAAAATAAAACGTCACTTTCGATTCAAGTTCAAACCCGTTAATTAACCTAATTAAGTAATAACTTTCAAAATGAAAGCACTATTTCAAAAGCTTTCTGTCAACGAAATTACCTCAACACATGCGAACTACCAGCCATTATTACCTACGTAGGTAGGTAGCTTTTTAATTAATTTTACGACTGTTACACGGAAAAAGTCATAAAACGGCAAGTTCAAAGTTAATAACCCGTAATGTTTTTTTGAAGTTATACTTCTAATGCGACTTCCAACAACGTTGCGTTATACGGGAGGACATAGTCTCTGTCTGTTTCTATTCCCCCGAATAGAAAATCCAAAAGTGGCATTTTCAATCACAAGAAACCAAAAAAGGCGGTTAAAAGTAAAATTTAATACAAAATAAGATTCGTATGTTTATGCTTTACTAATATTCTGTGGCCTAAATAAACCCGGAACAAAAAAATGCTAAAATCTTGATACCTACTTGTTGACTTTGTAAAGGGTTCCTGAACCCACCAATTTTGGTCGATACCGTTATCGACATAACCTAACTCGTACCTTAAATTGGATCATTAGGACCCGATACAGTGATGTACCACAATCGCTTACTAATTTCTGGCAATGCGATTGGGCCTTTGAACTTGGGAACGTGATTCGAAATTCAAAAGGACGAACTTGCTCCTTGATCACACTACGTAGACTATAATAGGGTGCGAACTCTTTACGAATAATCACTCTTTGATAGCTGATTGATAACTCTTTGATGCAACGTCACTGTCATTTCCACGATCTATCCGAAAACCGATCAATACTCGTGTTTCAAGTTTTGTCATTTTTTGAAACAACTCATAGCACTTTTATTTGAATAGGTTTTCTTGTGTTATTGTGAGTATTGTTGTTTAATTTTGGTGGAATTTTAACCAATAATACTTAGGTCGTAACATAAAGTGTGAGCCATTGGAATAAATAAATGTGTGTAAAGTGGTTTCTCTGAATGTGAAAATTCGTTTTAGGTTTGAAGAGAAAATCCACCATTTTCTCTTCAAAACAAACGACAGCCGACTTGACGAAGGACTTGACTTATATTATTTAAAATTCATCACTTGACACTGGCAAAATGGTCTGTCGAAATGACGGACATAGGCCATTATTTAAGAGAAGAAGATCAATACTCTTTCTCAAACGATTTGTATTTGTATTACGTGTGTGTAAGTAAACTATTTATTTACAGAATTATCTTACATTTACTCTCTTACCCCAAATGACATCAATAACTACCCCATTTTAAGGCTTTTATTCAGTTATGTCAATAACCCATTGACAGCACCTCCTCCCCTATATGATTGATGAGCTCATCTTAGCCAGGAAATAATTTCTTCTATATTTTTTCTTCCATGTTCAAGCCACTTTGTTTTACTTTACCTAACGATAACGACCTCATAAGCTCAAAGGTCACTGACTGAGGTCTTGAATATCTTGCAAAACTTCGTCTAACCTATTTTGCGAACATTACTCTAGAATCTAAAGTTTGAACCTTTTGATGGAACATCAGACAAACTCTACTTACAAAATGAAGTTTTAAATTCGAAAGTTCTAGTTTAATAGGTAACTATTATTTTTAAAGTAACTTTTACTGTTACCATAGACGCAATATTTTTCATATCTACTAAAAGGCTTCAGCATTTCAGGTCCCGACTTGCATACATTTAGTTAATTTTTAAATTAATTTTGTTATATATAATTTTGTTGGTTTTATCATAATCTACTATTATGCTGTAGCAGTCGCAAAAACGCAAAATAAAGTAATTATTTTGACGTTAACACACAAATACGATAAACAACATTGAAAAAGACGCATTTTTCGAAGTAAAATATCTAATAACTAATGATTCCCGCTGCTTTATAAAGATACCTATTACTACCTACCTACACAGTTGGCATCAATCAAAAGTGAACTGTACAAAATAATCAACTCGCACAGGAATCTGAAGTGAATGAATGGTTACAGACAGAAAAAAAAACTGGCGAAACTCTCAAACTAGACTCGTGCTTTCGAAAAACGAACAATGTATGAAACGGGGGTCAAAATTTGAATCACGTTTCATACAAAACGAGATTTTCAGAGTGTAATTTTGGTAGAATGGGAGTCCCGCTTCTTCTTACGTAGGAACTACGTATTACATCATTCTTTGAAAGAAGTTCACAAAGGTTGCAGGATACAACCTGTTTTACGCAAGGTGCCGGAAATAACAGTGTGATTGAAAACATGTCATCAACTCTCGATATGACACAATGATAAAAAGCGCCAAGTCCCGTTAAAATTCACGACGAAAATTCCTACACGGCTTCCGAGTACTCCCAACTTGTTTTGGTGACTCTTGAATAACAAGCAGACGTTTCTGAAAACAAATTGGTTTTTCACATGCGATATTTGGATGTTATGTTGCTTATGACATTTTATTTATACCACGACAATATCCAGATTCATGTTTCTAAGTTCAAATAGTTTTATTGCAAGGAGTTTTCTTAGATTTTTAAAGAAGCAATTTGTCCAGCTCATCAATCTAGCAGCTAGTAAATATAGCCTGTGACTGTGACGTCACGTAATGAAAGACTGCGTCTAGGGATTGGCAGAGGTCGACGCTCGGTAATGATACGGTGAAAAGCTTGTTTGTCGGCTGCGTTGTGTATTGTCTGTGCTATTTCAACTTAGCACATTTCCCACGCTAGAATGAGATAACAGATGAAATATTCAGTTTTAAAACTACAAATCTCCCCACTTAGCTTATTAGAGCTTTGCAAAATAAAAAAAAAGTTTTAGCGTTCACTCCATAATTTAGACGTCATAAAATAATATTATAGTACCTACCAGACTGGCGAAACTCTCGAACTAGACTCGTGCTTTCGAAAAACGAACAATGTATGAAACGGGGGTCAAAATTTGAATCACGTTTCATACAAAACGAGATTTTCAGTATGTAATTTTGGTAGAATGGGAGTCCCGCTTCTTCTTACGTAGGATCTACATATTACATATTCTTTGGTACCTACTCCGGTACCTAGAAACAGTCTACTTACCAAAGATTATGTAGGCACCTACAACCAATTCATATTATGTACTACCATAAGTACATCGTACAATTCGTACATAATTACATACGCAGCTAAGACTTTTTTTTGTATCTCGTATCGTCTGCCATTTCTTTTTTATTCTAAACGATTCTCGAAAAACAATCCTTACTGTACTCAAGGGTTGTTCAAATCGAAATGGTATGAAGCAACCAAATTAACCCTCAATCCTCTCGAAACCAGGAATGTCTGCAACAGCGACCCGAACAATACCTATCGCGTCCCAGCGACTGGTATTGACAGAGCCACAGCTCTTAGCAGTCTGTAGACTAGTTTAATAAAAACTGAGCTTATGGAGGTTTTTTTAAATAATTATTTAATTGGTTTATCAACCTTTTTTAAGTATATTTTTTTATCATAATTAATACTTGATGATGATGATTCGGATTGTTCTATTGATCGTAAACACCACTGGAAAGTCACAGAAAAGCAAAATACGAAATGTCGTGTACGTGGATGACGTGTTTTTTCAGTTATTCTTATCGAATAACTACCAAACATTAAAAAAAAACCAGTCCTTACGCGCGGAAGAAGTTATACTTCGAGTGCCACGCATTCACTCTCGCTCTGTGTTTAATGTGAAATTAATTTAGTATTTATTTTTATGTACTTCACCAATATGCAGTAGGTACTAAATTTCACTTCAAAATAAAAAGTAAAAAAATTCAAAAAATTTATAATATCGCTTTGGATTTGAACTTGCTCCCGTTGTCGGTCTGACCGCAGTCCAACGGTATCACTGTTTGGCCATGTCTCTTTTTCTTTTTTTTTAACGCTGTCAGTTGGAAGTCGTATAACTTCAAAAAATGCTGAACTCTGCCTATCCATGAGTTAGGGGTAGAGACAGAGTCTATTTCCTCCCGTATAACGCTGTCAGTTGGAAGTCGCATTAGAAGTATAACTTCAAAAACTACAGCCAAATTGAGAACCTTTCTTTTTTGGAGTCGGTTAATTAAACCGACTGCATAGATGTCGTAAAATTGCTAGCTTTTTAATCCTTTTGGCAATGATAAATGGACCGATTGGACCAATCCAGCTGCTATATTGATCGACTGTGGACCATTCAATACTTTTCTTATAAATAGGTAGATATCACATTGTTAATGGGAGCCTAAGCATTGGAAGTGGAAGGTACATAAACGAACAATAGATCTAGTTCATAATAGGAGTGCCTGTAACCATGATATCATTATTTTAGAATCTGCTACTAAGATAGTAAAATACGGCGCTGGATTTTATCGATACTAGATTGTGAATATAAATTTCACCAAAATTATAAAGGTGCTTAATTTTTTCTTCTTCTTTTATTTATGGCATCTTCTTCTTCTTTTCTACCCATATGGCCTCTGTCTGTCATTTCGACAGACAATTTTGCCAATGTCAAGTGAAATATTTGAAATAGTATCAGTCAAGTCAAGTCATTCGCCGATTAACGTTTTGACATTTTTGAAACAACATATTATAGCACTTTCATTTTAATAGTTTTTCTTGTGTTATTGTGAGTATTGTTGTTTAATTTTAGTGGAATTTTAACCAATAATACTTAGGTCGTAACACAAAGCCATTGGAATAAATGTGTGTAAAGTGGTTGCTCTGAATGTGAAAATTCGTTTCAAGTTTTTGAAAAGAAAATCCACTATTTTCGCTCTCAAACAAACGACAGCCGACTTGACGAAAACTTGACTCGACTTATATTATGTCAAATTCATCACTTGACATTGGCAAAATTGTCTGTCGAAATGACGGACAGAGGCCATATAGGTATAGAAGAAGAAGTCATTCGTCAAGTCGACTGTTTCGCTTCCAAGTTTTGAAGGTGCCTAATTCTTAGTAGCGTTATTAACATTATGAAATAAAGAATTTGTGTTTGCATGTCGTTTAGGTAGGTCATTCTCTAACAACAACTAGTTTTCTATTTCCTAGCGATTGTAATGTCAACTTGGTTAGGATTGAACAGCGACGAACGTTTCGCTTGCAGCAATAATCTTATTCTTGTTTTGCTACCGTAAATCCAGATTGTTCCGGAAAATTCCAGACTGGAGAGTCGTGATGCGTCTGAAATAAATTTGTTTTCGCTCGGAACTATCTCGAGTTTACCAAGTTTATCAAGTTCCATATTTTCAGATGAATTTCGTGACCTGCTTGCTTAATTTGATTTGAAATTGTTCCAACTTCAGTGAGCATTTGGTCCGATATTACTTTTGTATTACGTTCATAGACGGTACGTGCGTTTTGGTCCAACTGCCGAAGGGTTAAATTTTGTTCAACTACTTGTTTCATAGAATCCTGTTTCATGCAAAATGAAATACCTACTTGACGAAAGTTTATAGCCAAATTTTTTTTCCTGGTAGTTATTGAAGTGAAAACTTCTTTAGCATCTTTGTGATTTGAAAGTCGATGAAACAAAAAAGCGCAAATAAAAAGAGACAGACACATAAATTCATAAGATTGAACGTGGGAGAAAATGAGATAGGAAGCAAAACGCTTCGATAGCGCGTTCTAGGATCCGATCAAACTAAGCAGCGCCATGTTGTCTAAAATCTAGTTCTGATTTTAGGCAACATGAACATAGAACCTTTTCTAACTAAATAAATAAGTACTGCATATTGGTTAAGTACATAAAAATAAATACTAAATTAATGTTCAATGTAGGATAAGTTACCTAGGTAGGTAGGCAACATGAGCATAGAACCTTTTCTAACTAAATAAGTACTGCATAATGGTTTTTGAAGGTTTCACTTGTACCACGTGTGAATTGCACACTTGTTTTTTTTATGTAAAAATAAATTCGGTTAGCCATATTTTCGGGAGTGTTCTAGTCTAGGTAGAAAAAAAGAACAATATCAATAGTACATTACTGCAGCGGCCAGCATAAGAGGCAATGAGGGACGAATGTGCAAATGTGGGCCGAGTCGAAGACGAGGCACACATACGTAAGTCCATCATTGCCTAGTTGTGGCCAAGGCTTGTAAACTGATTATTGAAAAAAAAACAGATGAACACTGTAACTTCGTTGTTCCTCATTGATTTTGAAAAGTAATTGTATTTTCAAATAAAAAGTTTTGCCTAGGTAGGTACTTAGTCATCATTTCTGCGCATTATTTGAGACCTAGTTAAATTGATTACACATGCTACGTCCATGACTTCACTTCAGATCATGGTGGTAAACCAGTGTGTAATTTATAAGTGAGTAGCGCATTACAATAGACTCATTAAACACCTTTGATAACGACTGAGCTCTCGTATTCCTTTGTCAACATGAGTCACTGGTATGACTACAATTTTTCGATGACTTAAAAACATAATTTATGCATTTGAGTGTAATAATTAACGCCCAATACGCGCAAGTCGAAATTACGGTAAAAAATAGTTTAGCGGAAAAGTCCGGTAATTTTTCATTTTTTTCCTACAGCTGGCAACACCACAGGTCATTGTTCCTGCGTTTTGGTATTCGCGACAGGTGGCGCGCAGCACCTGCTTCCTGCGCATGCGCATTTTGGATATTGAATGAGACTTTTTTACTGGTCAATGCGTTCTGGGTCACACGCATCACGCAACGGAATAATATAAATTATACTGTCTGCCTCAAGTAGACAGTATCCTTGGTTATTTATGAGGTCTGAGGGATGCAGTGGTCAAAAAATTCTTCACATCTAATATGTGTGAAAAAATATTTACAAGGTCCGAAATTACCGAAATGGTTTGAGGGAATATCTTCTGTGTGTTGATTAGAAGGCTCATTCCAATTTTCCCCTTGCTAAATCCCCTGAAGTGTTCAAAAATTTCTTAACACAATAATGTGCCAAAATTGTCTTGACAAAGTAATAAGTAGTGCTTACTTAGGGCAGTCTGCGGAAAGGTTGACTGCATAGTACAGTAGTCAAAAATATCATAACAACCACAAACACAAAGATAAAAGTAACGCGTAATTTACTGTGAAAAAAATCATTATGTATCTGTTATTTAGTATTGCAAAAAAACATTATTTTAATAATGTTTTATCAAGGCCAACTTGTTTAATAAAACAATGATTTCACTAATATCTGTTGACAGTCATGTTATCTGCGTAAAATAAAAATGCAATGGCCACCGGATGAGTGCCTGCAAAGAGATAAACAATACACAGCTACTGACGAGTTTAGCATTACAAATTATTGTCGATATAGAGATATAGCTACGTCATTCTACTGTCATATTTTTTTAGTCAAATAAATTTTCGTGATTTGTTTTGTATCCTAACTAGTATATAATGCTTGTGCGATGTATTGACCAATATCGTTATTTAAATAGAATCTCGTAATTAAAATAAAATATGTAGTTTGTAGATTATACCTGCACCTACAGTATTACTATAAAAAATAGTATTTCAAAAAGTGGCCTTTCGCTGATAAACATTATATTCTGTACATAGTATTAGGATGGATCGCGGGCTAAGATTTTTTTTTACATATTTTTACTTTCGTTTAGTTTTAAATAAACGATGATGACGACGACGACGACGTAGCGCGAAGAAGTGACCCAGTTGTTATAACGTAAGCTGTGACTCACACATGTTCGAACAGATAAGGAGATAAGAGACGACCGCTTATCTTTGTGGTGGTTGATAAACTGAATGTTTACAAACAATGCCAAAAATATTAGTTCAAGCAGTTAAATAGATAGAAAATTGGCTTTCTTTTGTATTTCATTACATATTATGTAATTAAATATTGTAAAGTAATACCCAAGTTATGTAGGTATGTCGAAATACCCAATATACGATCGATTCATAAATTATGTCCCGAAGTCTATTATTCTGGTATTATTAATTATATCTAGATAGGTT
The DNA here is from genome assembly GCA_947507515.1 of Eulithis testata. Lineage (NCBI taxonomy): Eukaryota > Metazoa > Arthropoda > Insecta > Lepidoptera > Geometridae > Eulithis > Eulithis testata. The sequence goes on along the minus strand of OX382218.1, from coordinate 4,001,882 downwards.
AGCTTATAAGTACCTAATTATACTATGTTTTTTACTTACATTTCAATATAAATAAATTTATTCTTACCAAGGAACGAAGAATCACTAAATCTAACCACGACAATAAAGAACATGGATAAACAATGGTGCGGACATTAAAAATCAATAGCAATCAACTCAAATCAAGTGTAAAAATGTAGCGCATTTACGCGCGAAAAAACCCAAATTCAAAGGAAATCTATAAAATGTAAAGGGAATGAAGCTTAAAGTGTCATTTTTGACGTGAACGTCAATCGTGTGGAAGCGCCTTGTGAAATCCGAGCAGCACTGAGGAAAAGCATCTTAAAGGCTCTTTGTTCACATGACTCTAGAAGGCGCTGTGATGCGTTAAAGCAGGTTACTTATTCATGTCACCTATTTTACCGGTACCGATTTTTTTGCAATTTTTAATTAATTGTTTATACAGCTTCTGTTGCATAAATTGGTGTACATTTTGATATGTACTTGCTCTGTCACTTATGAATAAAAAGTGAAAAATTATACCGGTTACCAATAAACCTGACGTAAACTCAGAATATTTACACCGTGTTTTGTCTCCTTCTATCTAATTTAAAACTGCTTATCCAAAGTAAGATACAAAATACAGTGAGACTATTTTGAGATTACACCGAAGATGGGATACACTTATCGTTACATTCGCTGTTTATTGGCAACAGTGTTCGAAGTTTAACTAATAGATGGTTTGGTTAGTTGTGGATAATTGGCAGGTATTTGGTGGTAAAGTAACCTGCTTGAAGTAAAAGCGCCCAGAGTCAATGTTTGTGAAAATTGTGGATACTAAAGCCATTGTTTCACATATACAGCATTTGTTTACTTTCAGGTCCCGGAAAGAATACGTTAAAAACGTAGTGTTACGTGCTTCTACCAAAATAATCTAAAAATAACCAATAATCCAGCCTTATAGACCTTAAAGGACCAACTTTGTACCGTATTAGCATAGTGTATGAACGCCTTAATTTTTTACCGTAAATAAGTGCTTTACCCGGTTTTTGTAATTTTGTAATAACCATAGTGAAAACCGTTTTTGTAAAAGCAGTTTTTGTAGTGAAATGCTAGAAGTGTGTGTGTGGTATCGTGATGATGTGAGGTTCTTGTGATCTTAGTATTGGATTGCTGCATCATGGAGCGCTGTGATGGGTTCCTGGTCTACCGCAAGCCCGTGTACAGGGTGTTCCAGTATTTGGACACGTAAGTTTATATCCAGCTGTCCTATATTTTTCGTGTACTTCTTTCTACGTTGTAAAATCGATTTACTCGTGAAATTGGATTCCAAAAACAATAGAATTTTCCATTGTTCCTGGCTCCCGGGCGCCTTTGTGTTTTTAAATTAGCATTAAATCTCGGTGTAATATACAAAAAACGAGCGATAGTATATTTTGTACTCACTTACCGTTTAAATTGATTCACTGATGCTTTTTTCGCACCCTAATGTCAACGATCGGCTACCAGGCTTATCCATCATATCTTCCTATCCTTGTCTTACATTGCGTGGGATCAGCACACCATGTAATCTTCCTCCATTTTCCTTCATCAGCCGTCATCTCAGACCAACTCCTGCCTTAGCCATAATCATGTCTTACACAGTTCATCCATCTTTTCTTGGTATACGTCCTGCATGACATTTTTCTTTTCCATTTTCATGTCCGTAGGTACTTTACGCTCATTAAGCGCTACTTTAGAACTCCCACAGATTTATCTAATTTTGACTAGATCCATCTTTGCAAACAAATTGCATCATAAACAAGGTCAATAACCTCTCTAAAGCTACACAGTGCACTGCACATTGATGCAACGAGGTTCCCTCCAGCCATCGTTAAATGTTTGATGCCGATCGCTAATGTCCTCAGCAACTATTCAGCTTCATTAATAGACTAGACTGTATTGAAGTTATATCTGGCTTGAAGTATTAATCTATATCAAGCTCAATTCTAGAGAATATGACGTTCTAAAGGTGGCTTTTACTATTACGTTCAATTCAACTTTCAGTTCTACAGTGAATTCGGTATGAACTAAGTCAAAGCACCATAGAATTCGTAGAAGGAAGATCGTGTAAGGTCCAAATACTACTACTATTAATGGCAGAAGCTATATATTTATCTGGTATTGAAACTTTTATAGCATACAAAGCCTCATTAGTCTGATGATTAAATTAATAGAGGTAAATCAGACTCTTCCAAACTGATATCATCAGAGTAATGTAAGCAATACATTATCAACATAACCAGACAATCATATTCACCCAGCGTGTGTGCCATGCCATTGTTTTGTCTGTCTGGAGAGTTGTCATGTGCCCTGCCTGCTCAATAGCGTCTATCGTGTGGTCTGCTTGCTATACTGATTGTACTGTATCATTGAAACTTCCCTTTACTATAACAGTAGTCTTGTATTGTTTGGAACAGAACTAAACTGAACACTGTTTTTAAAACACTACCAAAGGTGGCATCCGTATGTCATTTATTCCGTGCTTACGTTTTTGCAGAGGATTGCTATTCCCTACAATGCTATTTTGATAAACAGTCGCAGAATGTTTTATATTTTTTTTACAGATCTTTTAGAGGTACATAACAGACGAAAAAAAAACCGACGCCCGTCCGTCTATGTTGAAAGTAAAATAAAATAAAATTTCAAAACGGAAGAAAAGCAGGCGAGATGATTCTACGAAGCTAATTAGTAATTGAAGATGGAGTTGCAGAGTCCATTAACTAAATTAGTAAATTGCCGCTAGCAGGGGTTGGTTTAAAAATGTTTGCGTTTAGGGGTTGGAGCTTGGAGCTACCCTTGCTTAATGGCGCGCTCGCACTAGTAGGGCTCGACAATTTTCAATTCATTCTTTGTCTATTATTTTTGTGCTTTATTGATAGTTTTGATGCACAAAAGATCATTGCCTTATGTTGTTAAAGCTCGTAAATATTTCACAGATAACAGTGAATTTTACAAGAAATGTGCTTCTGTATGTCTACAAAATGTACGAATACAGTTTTTTTTTCATCGCTAATTTTTTATCATCGTCTTCACTCAGCTTCAAAGACGCCGTAGCTCAACATAATCTAACGAATTATAAATACGAGAATATTGAAAAACCTCACAAACATCAAAACATTATCAAACATACATTGCACCGTACCGTATTGTAGTATGAAATGAACACTGGCTAAGAGGGATGACGACCCTCAGTTCAAAGGGTGTTCGTTTACCGCTGATAGCATCAGAGGGGTCTCTCAGGGTCGATCGACCGACGAAAAAAGTGGCTCAAAATTGTTCCCAGTTATGGAGATCAAAACTTCCCTTGTTGCTCACGTAAATGAACAATGTCACCGACGAAACTCTCGAGCTCGACGACAAGATTCAAAAACTAAGAGAGCTTGAAATATCTAAAAACTATACAGTCTATGGGACAGGTAACCAAAACTAGATTCCGTTTCATACCTAGTAGAGATTTTGTGAAATGGTTTACTGGCAGTATCCAAGTCCCGTTATTTAGACAAACTTCCAAATAGGTACACTCTTCTTTGAACGTCACGCTGTTCTCGGGAATTGTAAAGGAGCATGTTCCCTTAGATAAGTAATGCCACAACAGGAAGTATGATCTGATATGATTGTGCGGGTTTTTTATGAGATTTGGGCGAAAGGACAGATGGTGATAAGGCATCTCGCTGATGTGACTGCGGTGATTGTACCGCAAAATAGGCGTTCGGTGCTTTCAGTCTCTATAGTAGGTAAATTATGATCTTTTCAAATTACAAACGTTACTATCAAGGAAAAGCGATCATCATTATTCTTACATCATGACTAGAAATCTGTCTAACATCACTAAAATAGATACAACCTAATCTGAATTCCAAAATAAACCTTATGGTAAAGGAAGTAAATTTCAAATTTCATATACCATGCTGTAACGATGCATAAAATTTTCATAAAATGTAAAATTCCAGCAAGCAGCGTAAAATATGGCGTTGTTTGGCACAGCCACTAGTTATCGATTACGCGCCGTATTTCACCGCTATGTTATAACAGAGCACATCATTTTGCATCTGCCCTATTTGCAAGCAGGTGTCTCATTTTAGTTTTCATCTCAGAACCTACCCACTAATCTTCTGTTTTATTTCTCTCTAACCTATCTCATTTCGCGATACTAGCAAAAAAGTCTCCCCCAATTCCTTCCACTCGGACTCTGCTAATTCCTTTGGTAGTATGATTGTGGTTTGGATATTCAAAAGCGCCTGCCGGTTGGAGTGCTACGATTTCGTGCTTGTTATACGAAAATGTTGCTAGCTTCTAAAATGGAAATCACATTATGACAAAAGCTGCGTATATTGTGTAGCCTAACGTAGCCATTGGATGACACGACCATGCGAATGTAGATAATGTGAAAGCGTGCACCAAAATGTCAACAGCATTCCCTTTGGTACAATTGATAGCGTTTTGTGTTATGCTTATCGGATGAACCTGTGACATGCGGTATGTCTAAAGTTTAATTAAAATGGAATTAACTAGTGAAATGTGTGTTATGCAAACGGAAAACTGTGAGAACCGTCGTCGTCTGTCTTATTTATCTGAAAGCTGAATGGAGAAGCGTTCATATTCTTCCCTATTGCGTTTCCTTCGAGTAGACGGGTAAAGTAACGTAATACCTACTTAGATTGCTTTGAAATGGTTTGTATGGATACTGATGATCTTATTCTTATTAAGTGAGCAGGCCTTGTGTAGGTCACAAGGCCTGCTCACTTAATCTATTTTATATAATTTTGATACGATCACTTTGGTTGTTTGCCAATTTGGTACAATAACTGTTGCTCAGCTACACAAAATCAAACTAATATAACTAACGCTCTGACTAACCTGTATAGTTATTTATGAATATAGCTCTGTGCAGTGTGCAGGTCATTTTGAACATAAGAGTTTTATTGCTCAGCTACTTCTGCTGTTTTTCGCATCACTTAATTCCGTTATCGTAACATCAATACCGATTTCTGTAATATCGTGGTCGTTACAGAAATCGGTTTGCTCGTTAGGTTTAAGTGATTTTTGATGTTATGAAAGTGTTAGTTTATGTGAGGGAAGTAAGTGGTAACTTAGGTCCTGCACGCGGCTTTACTCGAGAGTACCAAAAGCTGGATTGCTTGGACGTGCCTCTGATTACAGACATTAGAATTTTGATTAGATAGAAAGTTAAAAGTATGTGAAAAAATGTTGAATTTCGTAGTCGTTCGGAAGATCGTTAGTCAATTTGTAGTTAAGATCAACAATCGGTTAACTTTTTTATTTTATGACCAAAAAAGAACAAGTGATGCAAATAAACAGCTTCTTATAAACTAAAGGGTGCTATGTTTTGATAAGAAGTTTAAAATAGCCAAGAGGGGCTTAATGTTTTGAAAACTGTTGGGGGGTGAGCACGATCAAATCTGACAGTCACCGTGTTACGTAAACCTAACGTATTCGAGTCATATTGCGCGTCAACGCCAACTGGACTGCGGAACGTTATAGCGCCACCGCGCAGTGTATCTCGGATATGCTACCGTTACAATGAGTTTACGATTGTCACATTTAGTTAATAGGCCTGTTAAATTGTTATGATCTTAAAATATAGTCCTACTTATATTCTGAAGAGTTCGCGTCCCGTTAGCAAGCAAGCGTATGAGTTAGTGGCCAACTCTGCGGTGACGGAGTTTTTAGGCCGCCTTAAGGCCTCAGTCATGGCTTAACGACTCCTAGAGCCGGGACCGACAGTTTAACGTGCCCTCCGAAGCATGGAAACGCTCTGACTGTCATCCATCCAAATAGTGACAGCGCAGAACGTCGCTTAACTTAGATAATCGGTAAAGATAAACTAAGCCGGCTATGCTCCATGGTATAAAAAGTAGCATATATATATTAATCTAAGTCACGGACAATATATAGGTACCTATTCCAAGTTTCATCCTACCTAATCGAATCAGTAGTTTTTGTGTGAAAGAGTAACATACATCCTTACAAACTTTCGCGTTTATATTATAAGTACAATATACTGTGGTATTCTGTGTGACACAAGTGTCCAAGACGAATTGTGTACTTCTAATTAAGTTACACTTGAGTAACCATTATGTCCAACCATTGACCAATGCACCAAGCAATTAGAGAAACGAAACGATTTCACCATCAATATGTTTTGAAATATATTTTCCCGTCACGCCTTGCAGTACCCCATTCATTGCATTAATATCAATAATGCACCCCTGTGAAGTAAGTTTGCTAAGGGTGGTTTTGCTACAGCACATCACAGAACAGCTAGGTTAATTCAAAATTTCGAAAAGACCTATAATTTGGAAATTTTCAAGAGTGAATAGATATCTGTTAGGTATCGTGCTACATCGTCGACAACATCATCGCTTAACATTAGGTGAAATTGTGGTCAAACGGTTACCTATATTGTATAAAAAATTAAAATAATGACCTTGTGTTTTTTTTCAATCACAGGTTCATTTTATATTGTGGTGTAAGTTTGAGTTTTAATTGTTAGGAGTTACAAGTGAATTTTACAAAAAATTCAAATCTTAGGTCCATAAAAGTTTTTTAGAACGGTTTATAGGTACAATATAAGCCTACTTCTTAGAATTTTGTGATTATACCTTCATAATTAATTAGCTTCCGCCCGCAACTTCGCTCGCGTCTTATTGGATCCCGTTGATTTTCCGAGATAAAAAGTAACCTGGACACTATATATTCCAAGTTTCATCATAATCGGATTAGTAGTTTTTGCGTGAAAAAGTAACAGACATTCATACATACAAACTTTCGCGTTTATAATATGAGTAGGATTTCATATCGCATTAATTTGGACGTAGAACGGACAAGATTGACTAAACTAGATTGGTGCGCAACTTTTTGGTGCGGAAAGAGGAATAAATAAAATAAATAAATATTCACGGACACTTAACACAACGCCTTCTAGTCCCAAACTAAGCAAAGCTTGTACGATGGGAACTAGATGGCTGATAGAATACACACATACATTTTTTTTGTAAATACATACTTATAATACATAGAAACACCTAGACACAGAACAAACATCTGCCCCTGAAGTGAAGTTGCCATTCGTTCATTAGCTGTGCATTGAGCTCCGTCCACGTGCTTTTTCACATGATTGGATCAGAACCCACATTTATTGATCAGGTCTTTGTTATTCTATAATATTTATTGTGAATACATGTGTGCTATTTCTAAAAAAGCAATCATCTAAATGAATTACGAGCGTTGAACTTTGGTATTGAATGGTTTCCACAAACGAAATAAACTAAGTTTAGGGACCTTTTGTGGAGTAGTGGCGACTTACCAACTGAGACGCAACTGATGTGGGTTCGATTTATGACGGGACAAATGTTTGCAAGCTCGTCTAGGTGATGTTACGTTACTAATGCCCGCGGCACTAACTAAAAAGTTGGCACATTGGGATGCTAAGCATTTGGCTCATCACATTCAATAAAGGCGTAAGTTAAGAAATAAACTATAAGGACCTCATAGGTTTTGTGGCGCAGCGGCGACTTACCAACTGAGACGCAACTGGTGTGGGTTCGATTTGCGACGGGATTTTTTTTGTAAGATCTATAAAAAATATGTCTGGGTGTTTTTACGTTTCTAATGCCCACGGCATTAGCCACTGCACTATGACCAAAAATTTCGCACATTGGGATGCTAAGCATTTGGCTCATCACATTCACTAAAGGCGTTAGTTAAATAATGATGTTACTCTAAAATAAGTCACTTTAAAATTTAGTAACACAGACTGAAAAGTCTCTTAGAAATATGAGTACAGCATGGTGCATTGGGATGCTAAACATTTGGCTCATCGCATTCAATAAAGGCGTAAGATAAATAATGATATTACTCTAAAATAAGTCACTTTAAAATTCAGTAACAGGTACATTGGGTGGGATGCTAAACATTTGACTCATCACATCTAATAAAAGCATATGTAAGTATAAAGTGGTATAAGTACCTACATAGGTAAGTTATGTATTGATGTTACTCTAAAATAATTCACTCTAAAATACAACACAGTAATAAAGTTAGAGGCTACAGTTCCCAAGTTTCAAATAACTGTAGCAACGTAGAGTTGTAATAAAATAGTTCAATTTACGTAATTGCGAGCAAGTTTAGCGCGGCTGGCATGAAACGTGGAAACATAGAATGGATGTGGTATTGTTCGTTTGAAACATGTTTGAAAAGAAACACATTTTTTACACATGTATAGGTAACCGATCTCACTTGATGAATCATTTGTCTGAAACTCCGTGAATCAAAGTCATCGAGTCAAGTCTTGTGATGTGTGTCTTTGAAATTAAAGATTTAAGTTTTGAAAACATTACAAGCATACGTTTAATCATGTTTTAAATATTCCTTGAATCTGTCTTGAAATCTATGCAATTACTAAGTCCTACCTCTACAAAATTTTGTGTATTCACATCCAATTCATGTGACACTAAAAGGGGAAAAAAAGGGGAAAATCATCTAGCTAAGCTAGCCAAACCCACGAAGAACACTTTCATAGGTATATCTTTTCTTTGGCATAATTTTACTCATTTACAAGGTAATACACATGTTCCGTATAAAACACAAGCATTTTTCTCGTTATATATCCCTTTTTAACCAACTTTCAATATAGCGGTTCAAGTTCGTTGTATGCTTTTTTCGACGCATGACATGCCGAATAACATAATACGATTACTTCTCAGCTTGTTAGTTACTATGTCACTTCTAATATACCGCCTCCATAAGTTGGCTTAGAGTAATGTCGGTTAGAAACCTCAATTATACAAATTGCTATACTCTGTGGCTTTTCTTTCCACTGTCTCTTTTAAATAAGTAGGAATTAAATATAGCCGTGTTACTAGCTTTGTTAAAAAAAAACTTTGTATAAATACTAGAATGGCTATTCTTTGTTAGGACTTGCAATCTGACACAGCCACGGTAAAAAAAGGTAAATTGTACAAATAGTAGATTGTATCATAAGGGAGCGAAATCATATTTTTACGGCGAGGCCGCTTTTTTGAATCCAGAGCGAAGTGAAGGATTCTAGAGTAGAATTCCGAGCTTAGCGAGGGATTCTTTAGTAGAATCCTGAACGTAGCGAGGGATTCAAAGTACGTCGCCCGAGCCAAAAATATATTTTGCTCCCGACTGCTACACTCTACTTTTCATCACCCACTATGAGAAAATAAAAGATAAGATAAGATAAGAACATTCTTTATTGCACAAAAATGAAGTACATAGGCGAACTTAAAGTGAAGATATTCCAAATTCAAAAAGTGCGCGGCAAAGTGAATTCCGGCGCACTTATAGTTTCTTATAGAAAACACCACCTTTGGGTGCACATAAAGGCGAACCAAGTCATTATTTTCGAATAGACGAGATGAAAACCTTATTAATCTACAAGTTTAAAAAATGAAAAAAAAAAATTATACAGCTTCATCATCAGATTGATGATGATGATGATGGTAGTTCATTGGGTTAACTGTAAAAAAGCCAAAAACTAATATTAAAGATATGGATAAACTAAATATGCAGATCTACTAAATAAACGATTTTAATTCCGAAAATCAAGTTTTTCTGTTGTCTGTTTATCTGTTCGTTTGTTCGCGGATCACGCCTTTAATTTCAATAAAACTTATACTTATACTGTATCTAAGAATCCACGTCTTTGATTTCAACAAAATATACCATATATTTCAATCCGGACAAAAGGGCTTCCGAATAGCCCTTTTGTCCGGATTGAAATATATGGTATATTTTGTTGAAATCAAAGACGTGGATTCTTAGATACAGTTTGAACTCTCTAAAAGCTGCCATTTGCTACGAGGTTCATCGTATGCTGGTTGACAGATATTTTGATGGAAGGTTTCGCACGCGTACAATATCGCGGGTATCAGCTAGTGATTTAATAAATGTGAGCTTTACATAAAATGGTAAATGAAAAACTCTACAAGTTACTTTCTGTGTCTAGACTATGAAGTCGACAAGGGCAGACGATAGCTTCATTAGTGGTCATTTTCGATACTATCCCACCTCTCCAGTTGTTTGTATATGAACAAGGGGGGAGGGTTGCATTTAAGGGTGCTCACGGCTCATTGAGCAGCTCTCCGCGGATTGTGAGCTCATTAAGGATTACCGGCCTTTGTTTTAAACGCACTGAACCCTAATTCAGCGGTTTCGAGATCAAAGGGATCGGAAAGCGTAGATTTTTTAATGCATTTTTTAATCTACCCGCGTCTCTTCTCTGTATGTTTTGTGCGGTATATTATTAATTGGACTCCCGTTTCCGCATTTATTGGTCCATTATTTTATCTTTTTCTAAATATATAAAACTCTTTTGAAACTGACTGACGATCAACGCACAGCTTAAATTATAAGTCCTAGAGGTATGAAATTTGGAGGGTAGTAGCCTTATATAGCGTGCACTAAGAAAGGAATCTTGAAAATTGGCACATCAAATAAATTGACTCGAAGTGGGATTTTTATAAATTTCCAAAACTGTTTCTAGGTTTGCTACCACAGGAGCAAAGCCGCGGGCGACGGCTAGTTATTCATATACCTTTAATACGATTCTATTATTAAAATTTTTGACCATGTGATATTTAAGGGCAGACGACATCGTCAAAGTCGCAGTTGTAACTGTAAAATGTAATTTTTACGTTACAGTAAATAGCGGTGGCCTCTTCACAGGAATCTTGGTAACGGAGTTTTTTTGAGGCTTACGCTTCATTGAGCATCGATTGTTCGGTTCATGAGCGTTTTATGGAAAATTGTAAAAGGAAATGGGGAAGTGTAAACACGAAAATAATGGGTTTGAGGAACGAGGAACTACTAGTACAGTTTTTAAAACTCTAAACTGTATATAAGTCACAAGCATTTATTGGTAATTTAGATATAGGTCACATAAAAATGGTCAAAATTACTAATATTAATTAATTTAAATAAGTAAACTAGGCATCTAACCTACACAAATTAACTCAAGAATACAAAATATTTAAATACTTAGAGAATATTGTATATAAAACTATATACTTGGCAATAAAAGTACTCACAGTACAAGATGACTTTAAACCCCCCCCTTTTTCCATTCATAGAAACGATCCACGTTTCTATGAATGGATCGTTTCTATGCTCAGACTGCCTCCACTTTAAATAAATTCTCACCAAAGCTTTTTTAAATCCGTTTCAGTATTGACACGGACACTTTAATTAAATTTCTCGCCAGAACCGCCGAGTGTTTTATGCTGACCATTTAAATATTTTAGCGTCTCGTGTCTCGACAGGTGGTGGCACTCTGTACCCCCTTTCACCTCCATATACCCCCATTCGCCCCTTTTTACCCCATATGCACATCGACGTACGTTCTCGCTGCTGTATTACAGCGTTCTTTTTCGCCTGTTGTAATGGCCATCGGCTACTGAAGCCTTGGTCCCGCGATCGTAACGCACAACGCAGCTGTATGCAGCATGGAGCGCTGGACATATAATTGTATGGAGAACGTCTAGTATGGTCTTTTGTTACGTCGCAGTCTGCGTCAGGGGCGAGGAGCAAACGCTGTACTCTGCGTTGAGCTGCACACCGCGACGACGGCTGAATGAATACGTTACATTTTTATGTACATATTCATATATTATTACGTACGTTACAATACATTTATTATTACATTTATAAGACGCACCTGCGTGCCTGTGACGCGTAATGGTAACTCAAAAACTTGCCGTTTTTACAATATTAGTAAAATCTGCAATGGCTAATAGAACTAGTAAGTTTTTATTTTTACTATACTTACTAACTTACTATGAGCTTATTACAATCCCCTATTTATTTAAGTGTTATATTATTTGAGTAGGTAGGTACTTATTGCTGGATGTAAAAATGACTACCAAAGGTTTTGAACTTCATTACCATTGTCCTTTGCAATCAGTCCAAAAAATATGGTTCTAACATAAATTTAGCAAAATTTTCGTGTAATACTAGGTACGTATTTCTACGTAGGTATCTAGTACCTATACCTACAAGCCTATGGGACTTCTAACGCTTCAGTGGGCAGTGGGTTTAAGTAATAATGAAAAACGGTCAGAGTTCGGGCTAGCGTTCAGCTCCATTGTTACTTATTTTGTTCCATTTCGTTCCTAGCTTCGTTTACCGAAGCTGGTTTTTACCTACTGTTTCGTTTGTGATGAAAATAGACTCTCTACTGTTAGTAAGCGTCAGGCATGGTAGACATCCTCTCAAATAGCTTGGTATTTAGTATTTACTAGCTGGTGTGCAATTTGCTATGCGAAATCTAGGCGTTCATGCAGAGTTCGCGTCCCGTTGGATCCCGTTGATTTTCCGGGATAAAAAGTAGCCTACGCGTTAATCCAGGGCACGGAAAATATGTATTCCAAGTTTCATCCAAATTGGATCAGTAGTTTTTGCGTGAAAGAGTAACAAACATCCATACATCGATCCTTACAAACTTTCGCATTTAAAATATTAGTAGGATTTATTCAATCAATAAGGCAAGTGCCTTTGCAAAGCGTTACATACATCGAAAGGGTTACTCTGTAGAACCCAAGTTCGATGTAAATTCCTTGCGTTGCAGACTTAGTGTGATCAGACTAAGCTTTACGGTCTGAGACGGATACTGAGTGAGATATCCGGAGGATTATCAATCAAGATATCAGTGATTCGGAGTTAGTGAAAGTTATGATTTTCAATTTATCGAGGCGTAGATTAGAAAGTTGGCAGTGATAACTTTCCGGGATTTGTTTCAAAGGTGATTTATTTAAATTGAAATCATAGTTATTACGTCCAGCTGTGGACTGATATAGGTTGATGATGATGATGATAATAGTTTTTTTTTGTAAATAGAGTGAAAAATCGACTTGTCTGAAGTAGTTTAGTTTTTCCCCGATACCTACTTTAGTTATTTTTTTAATTAAATATCCAGCTACCAGTCAAAAATGAAAACGTAAAGGATATTTTTGCTACTTTGGTGATTTCCAACAGACAAACGACCTAGTTGGGCGGTTAGTACGTATTTTTCTTACCTAGTTTATTCGTTAGTGATTCATTCTAACCGACAAACTATCCGTAGATAGTTTGTCGGTTAGAATGAATAGGTTGATAATAGTAGATTATTAACCTAGAGGCCAAAGCACTATCTTAATTATGTCAAGTGGGCTCTGGAATCCCGAAGTCACGGAGGATCCTAGTGTTTACACGCGAGGGGAGCGTTGAGTTTCCATGACATGTGATCGGACGTTGTCGAGCAGCAAATGTGAAAACTTTTATTACCAACTGACAATCATGCATGAACAATATGAACATCATAATTAAAGTGTTTCTTCGTAGCATTTTTTTGCCTCGTGTAACCATTAAATGAAAATCATCAATGTCTAAATTCTATAAATGGGTGTTCAATCGAATCTTCTCAGTTAGCCCCCTTTCCTCTAACACCCCTAATATGATTATCTTCGAGACAACGTCAACGTAGCCCGTTGTTCTACGACTCAGCCAATTTCCTATCGTGAAAATGACGTTGAGACGATTCAATAACTGGAAATCGAACTTGATGTGGTGATGTCGGTAGATGGAAAGGTCTAGGTTCTACTAGATACCTTAGTATGTTTTAGATCGATGCCTGCAGCCTAAAGTTAGTTGGGTGCCTCGAACTCATTTTTCATCGGTGGATAATTTTGGTGCCGTCGGCTTAATTCACCAGGCCTAATTCACCTAGGTAAATTAAGTACCTATACTATTTAGTAGATTAAACATTCCGATAAAATCTTCGTCCAACTAACTCAGACAAATCACATGCAGAAATCTGGGACAGGTACATACAATTACAGACATAACTCATTGAAAAAAGTGTTTGCAAAAGCTACAGCCTCGCGCCTCGCCCTCACCACTCTCATTTTATGTTTGCCTTCATTTAATTTTCCCTGCTGCAAACTGACATCCACTCCCAACGTAGTACTTACAGCAATTCCATAAAGCTTTTCATCACAAGTTTTTGCACATCTAGCGTACATTAGTCTAGTCAACTAACATATTTGTTTTTCATTATTTCCTTGTACCTTTTTTTCCTGTTATTTTGGTGTACAATAAAGATATAATCTATCTATCTATCTAACTATTTGAAACTTTGTGTGATATTTGTAGCGGAACTATTAGGTACATAATGGTGTTTTACTTACTTTCCGGTGTTTTCGATTACCTACAATCCACAGCGAATTCTTATAAGTTGCTCCATTTCAGTTGACTGTCGTCTATTTTTTTCTCATTATGCCAAGCGGAAGAATAACTTATTTATTATCTGTGGTTGCAATCAGTTAGAATCGGTTTCCATTTCATACCAATCAATATGACAGTTTTAACTTAGCTAGCAAGTTAGCAACTTAATTTTCTATCGATCATTTCAAAGTCTATATAAGTATCCGATACTTTCAGACAGAAACCACGATCAGATTGATTGTACACTTAACTATGAGTCTACAGTAGCGTTTACACTCAGCTCATGCCGCTACCGGCATTATTGCCGCGATTAATTCCGGAATTATTGACACAGCAACATCGTCTTTATTATTACTAAGGAGCGAGGGCATGAACATGGGCACGAGCCGGACCAGCGGCATTATCGTGTTCAGGTTAGGCTCATGCCTACTTCCCTGTCCAGTTTCCTGCCCACTGCCGCCTAATCTAAACGCGACATACGAGCGGACTATGTTACATGTTCACACAGCCTTACAAAAGGTTTCCCACGTGCGTCCATGCATCGCAAGTTCTCCAAAGGATAAAATGTGAAATAAACGTCGTGGAAAATAACAGTGTTCACATCACACGGCACAGTGTGCGGCAGAATTTTATATGGAGGTTGTGAAACATGGCAAGTAATTTGAATATTACAAAGGATGGAAGATGTATCTGGTGAATATTTTAAATATAATACAGTACAAATACAGTACAGTACAGAGCTCAAACCAGCTAACTGCGCTGAAGGTCAGAGTAGTAGAGCTTAAATATGGTTTTATAGATGTCAAAGTCAAGATCTCTTATTGATACTTAATAAGAGATCTTGACTTTGACAAGGATTATTTTAATATCGTCTTATAAAGTACATGATTCTAGCCAGTTCTTCGTGACCGGAGCCTAGTAGCGAATTGTTCCCTTTACGTCGATTCCCTCTACGTCGAGCGGTGAGAGTCACCACATTTTTATTACCTCAATGTTGAATAATTAGTTCTTCCTCGCTTTCATTCCCTTAACGTCGAGTCAAGACAAGTGCCGAAAGTACAGTCACATAGTAAAATGAAAAGCTATAGAAAGAGGAAAAGTTTTTACAGATTTGATGTGATGATGTGATTGTATGATAATTGTAGTAATATTTCATAAAGTAAATTTGTTGTTTTTACGATACAATATCACTTAAACAATATTATACATAAAACCAACGTGATTATCAAATTTAACCCTTTTCATAAATCAGTCAGGTAAATTTTAGAAGCCGTCTCTTTTACACATATACCTGTCTTCTTACACCTATTGTTCTTATCGCATCGCGGCACTACTTGTTTTATTTTTAAATTTTAGAAGCCGTCTCTTTTACACATATACCTGTCTTCTTACACCTATTGTTCTTATCGCATCGCTGCACTACTTGTTTTCAAATAGGATGACTTTGTCAGTTTTGACTTGGAAAGTGTATGTATAAGTGTGTATATCGTTAAAGTGTTAATTTATAATAACAACATGTGAAATATTATAGATATTCAATCGGACACTGCGAGAAATGTAAGTAGACTACTGTACCTATATTAAAAAGATAGTAAGATTTTATTAATTTATTTCCAAGATTTTTATAAAATATATATTATTTATCTATTCTACTATCATAACCATGTTGTGTGGGTACATTTTGAAATGTATGTCTAGTAGAACTAATTGTTTATGACTTCGTCAATATATTATTAGGTATCATTACAACAGTATGACTTATTTTATAAGTATTTGAAAAAATGTTAAGTTAATACACATAACGAACCGATGCGATGGCATAACGAATAACAAAACAAAATGGCGGTCGCCTGGTGGCCGTGCATCGTTCAAAAATATTGCTTAAAATTTACTACTTATTAATTAAACTTATTACTCAAATAATACTTTAATGGTTATTATACCATTCTAATATTTGACTATTTGTTCTAGGAATAATTGAAGTACTAACTCAATCTAATCAGATAATATGGATTTGGTTAAAATAATAAACATCTTGGAGGGTAACGATGAAACTGATACTGATGAAACAAATAGTACCAATGACATAGAATCAAATCCCAATAAAAGAAACAACACATTATCTCCAGAACGTGATTCCATTGATTCATATGTATATTTGGATCTTGATAAACAACAAGATGTAAATCCAACAAGCCTTGAAAAACCGCAAGACACACCACGAGAAATATATGAAGAACCTGTATGTAGTTCTTCCAAAAGTGATGCCATGGAAAATAATTTCTTTTTCATAGAAAGCAAAAAAGGTGGCAAAATTTTAATGAAAGCTGGATATCGTTATAGAATAAATCGAAAAAATAAATGCGGTTCATCAATATGGAATTGTGTTGCAAAATACTGTAAAGCTTCACTAACGCTGGATGAGAAAGAAATGAATATTCTTAGAATTACAGAAACCGATCACGCCTGTTCACCGGATTATAAACGTGAAGAATATGAGAAAATATTAAATCAGTGTAAAAAAGATGTACAAACAAATTTGAAACCAATACCTACACTGTACGAAGAGGCTGTGAGAGATCTAAAAAATGATGATTACGTTGACCATGTTCGGAAATTTCAATCTGTAAAAAATACATTATATCGATCACGAAATAATTTTTTAAATGTTAAAAAAACTACATTTAAGAATTTGGAAGATGTGGAAATTTCTCCAGAAATCGGAAACGATTTTTTGATTGTAGACAGCGGAGGGAAAGACAAAATTTTGATCTTTATGTTGAGAGAATGCAAAGAAGCATTGAAGTATTTAAGTGATTTCTTCGTTGATGGAACCTTCTATTCGGCTTCCCCACCTTTTTATCAATTATATTCTGTACATGCCGATATTGGCAGTACTCAAGACAAAACAGTAATTGTACCGATAATCTTCGCATTGTTGCCAAATAAAACACAATGTACCTATCTAAAGATGTTTGAATTGATAAAAGAAAATATTCTCGAATTCCATCCGAAAAAATTCAAAATTGATTTTGAATTAGCAGCCATAAATGCCATCAGAGAAATATTTCCAGAGACACATATAAGTGGATGTTTTTTTCATTTTAATAAGGCGCTATGGAAAAAAGGAAAGGATGTTGGGTTGACAAAAATTGCCAATGGAAAAAATCACATTGCCATGTGTGCAGCTACGGCACATCTTCCCATGGAAGGTATACCAGAAGCATGGATTTATTTATTAGAAAATACACCTGCTGGAGAAGAAGCGAGCCTCTTTAATGAATATGTTACGTCACAGTGGATGAAAAATAACATAAGTTTGTTTTGTTGCTACCACGAACGTCACAGAACTACTAATCCTGTGGAAGGTTGGCACAACAGGCTGAACAGGAAACTAAACAAGAAACCGCCACTTTACACATTAATTAGTGTGCTCAAAGAAGAAGCTAAAGAAAGTAGATTCAGGATAGAGCAGGCGGGCACATACGATGAAGACCAAAAACCAAGAAAAAAATCAAGCCTGGCTATTGACAATCGCATTAATAAAATCGTTGAAGATTTCACTACGCAGAAAATTGAAGTGTCAAAATGTTTAAAAAGACTGTCAGTTGTCAAATTTTAAGAGATACACACATGCTATACAAACTATTCTTATACTGATGCATATTGTATATCTACTATTATATAATACAGAAAGTCGTTAAGTATACATATTTTAGTTAGTATGTAAGTCAGTATTTGATTGTGATTTGATATTTGTGTTTTTTTATATAAGGTATATTTTAAAGAAATAATTATTTACTTGTTGTTATTAGATCTCAAATTTATATGTTAGTTTCTGATTGTGATAATCTATTTTAGATGTTCCTGTCACATTAGTGACTTCTGTGATTTTTTTATATTATGTAACTTCATTTAACTGTTTTTAACAAAATAATGTGTAACATTATTTTATAGTACCTACCTATTTTATTGTTGATACGATGTCCTTAACTGTGTGCTTGATTACAATATTTTTAGTGTCTATGTTACCAATGACACCAATACTTAGTCTGAAATGTTAAACGATTGTGATTTTTATTAAAACTGACTGATTATTATTTTTTGTTTCAACTGTACCTTTCCAAAATCGATGTAAAGGGAATAGGAAGCGTAAACAATATTAATTAACATAACAATAGTCTTTAAGACTCGACGTAACGGGACTCGACGTAAAGGGAACAATTCCTAGTAGCCTATATAGTGTAGGGGTGCACTAAGAAAGGAATTTTGAAAAGTCGCACCCTAAAGGATCTAAAATTAGAATCAAAGATTTTAACCAAATAATGCGTATACTGCTACCACACGAGCAAAGCTGCAGGCGACAGCTAGTAGTATTATATGATCTGTGGTAGTGTACTGACTTATATTTTAAAGTGCATTTTCCCTGACATGTATTAGAATCAATACAATTGATAACATACCATAACTGCGAGACGTCTAACAGTTATACTGAACAAATAAAGTTGCTGATAAAGTAAACAAGAAAATGTTGAAAGTAGAGGAAAAGTAGCACGATATTTACTGTTTGCTATTTCTAGACGGGCGATTGTAAATTACTTGTACTTATAAAATCTATTTTAACACAAATAAAGTAAGTACTTACCTACTTATTATAAATTACTTGTACTTATAAAATCTATTTTAACACAAATAAAGTAAGTACTTACCTACTTATTATAAAACAAATTAAACAAAAATACGATACAGCTTACCAAATACGATAAGGCTAGGACTAAATTCGGCCTAAACAAACCTTTTTAACCCTTTAACGGGTTAAATTTGGCTTACTTATCAAATCCTCAGATCCAGTAGTGGTCAAACGCGAGTCATTCATTTTATGAAGTCGTAAATAAACCACGTTGGTGGTCTCATTATCGCGATGCGTACAGTGCACGCCATTGGTTAGTGTTGCCAACTTTGAACCTGCTAAATGTAGCCAAATTTTGAAATTCAAAGTCTGTTCTCCCTTATCGGCTAACCAACAGTTTTTCTTTGTTTAGTAGGTACATATTTTGCTCTTCTAGTTACCTACCTAGGTTTCTAATCATATATTTTTACAGAAATGTAATAAATCTCTACAGAATCCCATAAAATAATATAATTACTAAATAAAAAAATAATCCTTGGACATTTCCCTATAGTCACAAACTAAGCAAAACTAATACTTTTTTTAATATAATTATTTGTACAGCTAAACAGATACATACAATTTGACTTCTTTCATTCAAGGTCCGTGCTATTAAACCGTGCCGGTAGGTAGGCACTTGTACCATGACTGGTGTAAGATACTAAGATAGTATTTTAGGGGTTACCCATTATTTTCACTGCAGACTTTCAGATCAGGGTGGAAATAAAAAGAATAGTCTTAAAGTCTAGCTATACGATACGTAATGTAATAATTTGTACATAAAACCCAGCAGAAGCTGGCAACAGTGGCAACACTGCATCCGAGGACAAAAGAACGTAAATACGCGATAATATCGAATGGATTATATCAACAAGTTACACGCCCTTCGTGTTCTGATTGATTTATAATGATACCTTTGTCTTTTTCTCATCTTATATTAGGTAATAAAAAAATCTTCTGGTTGTATGTTATTGTGTCCAACCTGTGTCTACTATATACTTATAGTTATCTACTGTGTAAAAATGAATACTATATGTATAAATCTTTCTCGGGTTGCCTGACAAATTTCATTTCTTTATTTCATTGCAGACTTAGCTTCTTCAGCCTACTCCATTATCAATGTAATTGACACCGAGAGTTGGTAAATTTTGTGAATTTCTGTCAGCTCTAAGGAAAAATTAAAAAAAAAATTGGTTTCCACGCAGGTAGAACCGCGTCCTATAACTAGTTACGACGTAATTATTATTTTTCTCGGTTATTATTAAATATTGAAACCGGAAAAAATTAAGTTGCCTTCATTCTGATTTCTGTATGATTTATAAGCTTCGTTTTTATTACCTACCACATAATCATACCAGAAAATCTTGACAGTAATATCCGTCAACCTACCATTTTCCCCTGCCGGCAGTCGCCGTGGTAGCTAAAGGGATTTTTGGACAAAAGTTCCAGAAACCCCCTACGCAGGGGACTTTGTCAGGGGAAAATTGGAATGAGCCCAGATTATGGAGGATTCGAGTTTTGATATTTTTTGAAACAACATATCACTTTTATTTTAATAGTTTTTCTTTTGTTATTGTGAGTATTGTTGTTTAATTTTGGTGGAATTTTAACCAATAATACTTAGGACGTAACATAAAGTGTGAGCCATTAGAACAAATGTGTGTAAAGTGGTTTCTCTGAATGTGAAAATTCGTTTCAGGTGTTGAGATAAAATCCAGCCACATTTTCTCTTCGAAACAAACGACAGCCGACTTGACGAAGACTTGACTTATATTATGTCAAATTCATCACTTGACGGACAGAGGCCATATAGGTTATAGAAGAAGAAGAAGAAGATTAAAGAGATCTTAGAAGTGGTTTGAAAGTTATGCACAACATACATACATACAAACATACATCGCCGATTTGCTCAAGCTGACACTAAGATATATTCCAAGTTTCATCCAAATCGGATCAGTAGTTTTTACGTTTAAGAGTAACAAACATCCATCCATCCTTACAAACTTTCGCGTTTATAATATTAGTAGGATTGGATATACTGTTTCTATCGAATTTTAGACGATATGCAGAAAAAAAAATTTTTTTTTTTTTTCGTGTAACTGTAAAATGGTTATAGATTCGGAAAAGTTTATAGAATCGAAGTTGTAAAAAATTTACTGAACTTTAATTTGGTAAATTTTCGGGCCATTCGTCGACGAAACTAAAAGTACCCATCACTAGTACCTAGCTACTAGTGATGGGTACTTTAGTCTATTCATATCCTATTAAATAACCACTTAATTTGAACAGCTAATAATGACAGTTCCAAACAAATAAGCTCATTTAAAGGCATCAAAACAACAGCTTAAATTAAGCTGAAATGCAGCGGAGCTCGGCTTGACAATTCCGTTTGTCATTTGTGTTTGTATGAAAACCGACAAAGTTAATGTCACTGCAAATGGTTTAACATGGTAAAATGAACTCTAGGTAATTGGATTTTGATTTAAAACGGCTTGGTTGTTTGCCTGCAGCAAAATTTGTCGAACTACGAGTATATACTTACTTTGTTCTACAAATTATTCAGGGTGTCTATGTCGGTTGATTGTTAGGTACCTATAACTATAGTAGGTGCCAAATAACACCGCAATACAGGTCATTCACCCACCTTCACCACGATGTCGCAAAATTCAATTTATGAATGGTAAACAAACAGTTCTACGAGATTCGAGCGATTCCGTCTTAGCGATAGGTTTGTATGGTAAGCGACAGAATTAGCCATTCATAGATTGAATTTGGAGACATCGTGGTGAAGGTGGGTGAATGACCTGTATTGCGGTGTTATTTGGCACCTACTATACCTACTTTATTTACATTTAGGTATTAATTGGCCATCAGTTCACTTTAATCTTTATAGATTCCTGTATTATCTTTTTCATTTTATTGTATAACTACATAGCTGGGGGCCTAGTACGAGTTTTGGTGTGTAAAGTTGGTGTAAAACGTCTGACGTACCTGTGCGGTGATTTGTAAGGAGACATTGAGCGGATTTTTTGAGAAGCTTGGTCTACCCCCGTCATCAAAATTTGTACTAGGGTCTGTTGGTTTTCCTAAAATTAAATAAAATAACTACCGAACCAATCACCTCTTTCTACAGTTCGTCCAAAATTCGCCTGATGTTTGAGTTGATCTGATGTTCGAGTATGGAAGTTGGTAAGAAACAGGTACCTAGTACTCCTAGTAGAAATAATAGATTTCCGTCAGCTATCTCGATTCGAGCTATGATCTATATGATCGAACTTCCAGATTGAATTGTTCGAATACTTTGATTAGACTGCGTCGCGGCGGATAGGTCTAGACTTCAGTTCATCAGAGTGGAAATATCTATGTCTCTGTCTGTCTGGTTTTTGAACTTAGCACGGAGTATGAACAGTTAGATGAGTGTAAACTGAATAAGCATTCAGGGCTGTCATTATAATTAGAAATTGTTTATTCGCTTTAATGTAACGCATCTACTCAATAGATACAAACACTACACCCGGTATTTATATGATTTGAAATACCATAAAATTGGGTTATACATTTTTTACGCCTAGCGCCTGTGTTAGTTGTTCCAAGTGCTAATCATAATCCAATCCAATGGTCCAATGACCGTAATAAACCATTATAATAATGTTTTGGGCATTACACACAACGCCCTCTAGTCCCAAACTAAGCCAAGCTTGTACTATTTATTTGCGATCATTCCCTGTTCAATATTGTCGCTCTAACTAAAGCTTCAACTTATCCTAGTGCTTTAGCATGCTGGGACGCTCCCACATTCCACCATGACTCTAGACTCAAACTCTTCAATATTTTATTGTCTGTGCATCCTGACGTGTTGCATCTGGGTTTCCGCATTGATTTTGCAAATTCCCTCGCTCAAGATTTATCGTGTGATTTCGATGCAAATGCATTTCGCTTTGAAGCTTCGAATTGCATTTTCTGTTTCAGTTTTCTGTTTTTTGTTTCACTAGTATCGTTATTTTGCATAATTTAATTACCTAACTCCCGATTAAAATCATACAAACTAGGTACCTAGCTGGATTGATAGAGGCTTTTAAAAACGTAAATAAACTAAGAAACCATAATACTATCGCTTTTATACGTAGCATCGATTGTTCATAAGAGGGATGCAATTAAAACTCAATCCGCAATTCCGCACTCGATCCGTGATACAAAAAAGAAAAAGAAAATCTGTATGATCAACAAAACCAACTATGTTAGAACCTATACCTACCTAACGATGAGCAGTAAGCACGTAGAGACCATAGACTACATACAACATCGTAGAGCTTTAGTAGAGCGCTTTGTTTTCTGTGAAAACATAGTAGAAACACGTTTAGAATAGTAATAGTAAGTAAATAACTACAAACTACGTCAGTGAAACGTGAAACTCTGAAATATCCACTATGTTTTCCCCTTATTCTATAATCTGGCAACATTTAATGATAAATTAAAAAGACTTTGCAAAAAAGCAAGCCTCCAGCACCAAAACAAAATTAAAAAAAAAGAAGATAAAATAGAGCCATAATGAAAAAAGAACACCTCAAAAACTGGCATTAAAATTAAAAATAAATGAGAGACATGGAGTTCCAATTTCAAAATTGAAGTTGACACTCAGGTATTCATGAGATGGCTTAGCGCTGGCACTCTGTCTGCCTCGCGGTAAATTGGCCACTTCAGCTGGCTACACTAGAGCCACTTGGGAACCTAGTCCGCTAACGACCAACTCGCTTCTTATGAGACCTATTTTATGAAATGTCTTGTTCGTCAAGACTGTCGTATTTTATTTATTCTTGATTCAAAAGAATGTTCTCAAAGAAAAGTCAATTAAAGTTGCTGCTTTTTCCTGAGTTTTTCTTTTGTAACAAGAAACCACTTCGGACTTCTGATGCTATTAGTTCTTGAGCTAGATATAATTTACGTAAATAAATAAATAAATATTCTTGGACACATCACACAACGCTCTCTAGTCCCAAACTAAGCAAAGCTTGTACTATGGGAACTAGATTGCTGATATACCTATCCACCTACTAACTTAGGTACATACATAATCCTATTTTCCTACTAAAAGTTTTTTTTTTCAAGGAGATTTTCTCTTCGTTCCACACAAACGCGCATATTCACACTAGCTCTCAACAAGTTATACTTAAAAGTGGCACTTGGAGCCCGGCGATATATCATACTCGTAGAACGAGGCGAGACGCGACAACGGTAAAAATAAAAGCAACACCACCCACTAGAATATTTCATGCTGGCGACACTGGCGTTATTTTTTCATGCTGGCGACACTGGCGTTATTTTTTCATGCTGGCGACACTGGCGTTATTTTATCTTGCTGGCGTTCTATCTGCGGCGTGGCGGTGTTGCGTGAATTTTGTTTGTGTAAAAAAATGTAGGTTTTATAAAAATGGTAGAATATTTTAAGTGGGCAACACTGGTGTAGGAGAATATCACTGAAAAAAGGTTGCGGTGTTGCGTAAATTTTCTCTTCCTCTAAAACATGTATAGGTTTTGTAAAAACGGTGGAATATTTGAAATGGGCAACAGTGGTGTGAAAAGATATCACTGAAGAAAGGTTAGAAAGAGTACAATTCAACCCCTTTTACACTACGGCCGGCGGATCAAGACCGGTCTGAAGTTGCGCTTTCGGAAATTGTGCGCAGGTACAGGCGAGACAAACCACCTATTCGACCCTAAAAGTGACTACTGCGCAGCGTTCCGAACGAACTTAACGCCGGTCTAGATCCGCCGGCCGTACTGTAACCTCTTTCTAGTCATAACGAATGATGTAAACGTTTTCCCAAGTTCTCACACATCTTGTTACGCCCCTAGGTATTTTAGCCACAGAAAAAGCGTACAGAGGTACCTAACACTTTAACGAGATGAACTGCGTGCCTCAATTTCATATAACGAGTATTCTTTTTCCATTCAAATTGATGTCGAACGAACATGTACATAATGTAATTTCTTTCTTCTTTTCTTTCATTCTAAAAGCGTACTGTGGAAAACTTAGTACCTACATAACATACACGTTATGTATCAACTACAAACTGTTAGTATATGTATTATACAGTAACAGTAGTTCATACATAACTTTTTTAAAATATCTTTAACTGAAAAAGAGTTTTTTAAGGAGAAACAAAAAAGATAGGTTGGCAATATTTTAGTTACTAGCATGATGTGTCACTTCTGCACGTTCGTTACGTACCTCACTTATGCATAATTTCATCTGTGTAGGTTAGAACATACATCCAGTTCTGTTTGTTTTCGTCCGTCTGAGAGTAATTTGCGAGTTAACGATGTTCTTTTAGACGACCTTTGAGTGTTTGATGCTAGAACCGCTTGAAAAACGCTTTCGAGTTTTTATTTTGCAGTTTTTTGAGCGCAAACTTCTTAACCCTGCATTGCGTCCGATATCTTTTTCATCCCAACGGTTTGTTTGAAATATAACTTTGTTGTAACATTGGACAGGTTATAACAGTTGCTGTTTTCACCAAAACCCAATGAAATTTTTATATTTTTTTAAGCTCTGATTAGATTGGGCGTTGTATGTAATGTCCAAGGGTATTTATTAATTTCGGCTAGACGTTCCATTTATAAACGGAACTGTGAAACCGTGCCTAAGCAGTGTTCTTTGATTTATATTCGTTTTTGTAGTCATCATTAAGAATTTATGCAAATTTTATGCCACCGTATTTTTTACCTATCTTACTTAGTGGAACCTCCTTAAATTAATTAGCATTTTCTCTTTCATGCAATTTTTATATTAATTTGCCTATTTCTTTCAGGTAAGATCCAGTAGTAGCTGCATGGCATGATAAGTAAACGCGTGACATTCTCACTGCCGCGGTAAGATTAACCTTATACTGGTGGTGGTGGGTCATATTTATACCTACATAAATAAAAAAAATATAATTACAAAACGTCCTAAGGTTAAAACTCTGATTCTGCTGTCATCTCATTTATTGACATGCGTGTAATATATATTGTAAAATATCTAAAACCACACAATTTATGCATTTTATTACGTGCATAACTGTGTACATTGTATAAATAAATGGTAATAATTCTACTAAATAAGAAATAGGCACGCTTTAATCACACAGTGCACTGCATACAATACTTCTGAGCACTTTGTTTATGTACGTATTACACTTTTTTCATAATATACACGGGTAGAGTGGTAACTACTTTATGCATACTAAACTGATTAAAAAAAAACCTGTGCGTGCAGTCCCTACGCGCGGGAGAAGTTATACTTCGAGTGCCACGCATTCACTCTCGCTCTGTGTTTAATGTGAAATTAATTTAGTATTTATTTTTATGTACATACTTAACCAATATGCAGTAATAAATTTTCACTGCAAAATAAAAAGTAAATAGTTGCATGAACACTGCCATCTATTATATTTTGATTGTAGCGTATTATAGTCTCTTTCTATTCCCCCCGCTGTCAGTTGGAACTCGTATAACTTCAAAAACACGGGCGGTCAAATGCTGAATTGCTGAACACTGCCATCTATATTTGATTGTAGCATTTGTAGCGTATTAGACTATGTCAACCGCGTAACGCAACGTTGTTGGAAGTCGCATTAGAAGTATAACTTCAATAATATCGTCCTGAGTAACTCTCGGCCACAGTTCCAATCATCCCCAACACACCCGCAACGTTGCGGTGAAGGGTTAATAAACCAAGCCAATACCATCCTTCTCGCTTTGACGCAGGAAATGCAATTCCACTCGCCTGGTATCATGGGAAGCTAGCTACTAATGATTCTCGATTCCAATTTCAAATCTGTAATCGAGAAGTGAATGTACGAATAAAATGCTCAATGTGCTCACGCCGTAAAAATTAACTCGATATTGGAGTTTTCTAAAAACCACAGACAAGATTAGACGATACGATACGTGTTGCCAGTTTTTTAAGTTATAGTTTTTACTGGCGTTTAATATTAAAAGCAAATATTTTTATTATCACGGCTATAAAGGTATAGTAGATTGTATCATAAGGTAGCAAAATTATATTTTTACGGCGAGGGCGATTTTTTGAATCCAGAGCGAAGTGAAGGATTCTAGAGTAGAATCCCGAGCGTAGCGAGGTATTCTTTAGTAGAATCCTGAACGTTGCGAGGGATTCAAAGTACTTCGCCCAAGCCAAAAATATAACTTTTTTATTATATTTTAATTTTTTTAAATATATTTTTTCACTCTACTTTTCATCACGAACTATGAGAAAATAAAAGGCGCCTCATATTTTATTGTAATATTATTATTTAATAAAACATATATAGTTACAACTAAAATGAAAATAAATAGTATCTATAATAAAAACCAATTATTTCTTATGTTTTCTATTCGTTCGATTTCTTTGGCGCTGAACACTAAGATGTTCCAAATTCAAAAAGTGCGCGGCAAAGTAAATTGCGGCGCACTTATTTAAATAAGTGCGCCGGAATGAACTTTGCCGCGCACTTATTGTTTCTTATAGAAAACACCACCTTTGGGTGCACATAAAGGTGAACCAAGTCGCTCTTTTCGAATAGGTGTGATGAAAATATTTTTATTATCACGGCTATAAAGGTAACTATTTATCTTGCCCGATGCGAGATTCAAGTTTTTGCACCCTCTTAGTAAATTGAGTAGGTATTTGACACAGCCAGAGGGCTTAGTACGAGTTTTGGCGAGAAAACTGGTGTAAAACGTTTGGCGCCCAGTACACAAGTGTGCGCTGATTTGTATGGAGACACTGAGCGGATTTTTTGAGAAGCTTGTCTACACCAAGCCCGTATTCGCATTTAATCGTGAAATAAAAAAAATATTAAGTACACGAAACCTTGTAAATCTTGTAATGAAAATATAAACGCCACTAAAGTAATAAGAAACAAAGTAAGTTGTAAACGATAATTATGTTGTTTAAATCTGGGTTTATTACCAATATTAATACTTATTTCCTTTGAAATCACTTTGGATAATAGCATTTTTCGACGAAAAATACAATATTAAAACACATATATTTCATGTTTCAATATTACCCTTTTAAAGTAAGTTCCACATGTCAATTTCAAAATTGGAATATTTTAAGTAGCTATAAACAGTGACTGTCAATTTGTAAGTGATCTAGTGATGTGCTGATTTTGTGCAGATAAGATTATCGATATGCTTTGAGGTCGTTTGCTTTTGCAATAGTGTTGTGCCGAGCTAAAAATATTGAGATTTGCTACGATGTTTATGAAATGATTATTATTTGAATACATATAATATTAATTTTCTTCTTCGTTCGGGTCCCGTTGGATCTTGTGGATTTTACGGGATTAAAAGTAACCAATGTGGTAATTCAGGTCACTTACAACATAACCTATCGACATATTTGATCGAAGAATTGATCAGGTTCCCATCACTATAGCCCTTACGTAAGGGCCTCTGCGCATCCGCCCGCCCACGTTGCCTCTCGACACCAATCGTGATCATTGTGAAGGACTACAACTCAAGTTGTTTGTAACAATAATACCTAATTGAATATTGTTGTAAAATATATTCTTATCAAATAGGATATCAATGATATTATCAAATGTTTGTTCTGTGTCTGGGTGTTAAAATTTACATAAATATTATATCAGCAATTTAGTTTCCATAGTACAAGCTTTGCTTAGTTTGGGACTAGAGAGCGTTGTGAGTTACGTAGTTATTTATTATTATTATTATTTTATACACAGGCAGCTTAAAGCTGATACGTGTATATCACATAATATTGTCTGTGCACTTGGTTTATCTAGTCTGTTTTTAAATGTGTTAACCGTTGGAGCACTAATTATAGTCTCTGGCAGCCTATTCCAGGCTTCGACCACACGGTTTGGCAAGGTATGTCTTTTAGGGTTGCTTGTACCTGGTAGGCTAACCAGTTTGAGAGAGTGTCCTCTTAGGTTTGTGTTCTCGTTTAAGTTGTAGATGCATGCTAATTCTGGTACATTGTAGTGACCCTTAAGGATTTTATAGGTCTCTATCAGATCGCCGCGTTGCCTTCGCTGTTGTAATGTTGTTAATCCTAATTGCTGAAGACGACACTTGTAGCAGTACTTTTTAAGTGATGGTACCATTTTTGTAGCTCTGCGTTGTACTCGTTCCAAGAGATCAATATCCTTCTTGAAGTAGGGATTCCAGATTTGGAATGCATACTCAATTAATGGTCTTAAGTATGTTTTATATATTTTTATAAAAAGATCTTTGTCAATGTATGTGAATGCCTTTCTTATTATGTAAAGTATAGAATTGGCTTTCTTAACAACCCCTATAATGTGTGTCTCCCACTTGAGATCTGTAGTAATACAGACTCCTAGGTCCTTTTGACATTCCACTTTTTCTAGTTGGTTGTTGTTAATTGTGTAATCAAGTTTCGGGTTTTTGTATGTGTAATACTGTACATTTTTGTTCATTTAAAGTTATGAGCCAGTTCGGTGTCCAGTTGTAAATGCTATCAAGGTCATTTTGAATTATATTATGTGTTATCATTGGGTTCCCCATGATTTTTGTATCGTCTGCGAAAATAGATAGCTGAGATTGAATGTGCTGTCTTATATCTGTCAAGAAAATTCCAAAGAGGATTGGTCCAAGCACAGATCCTTGAGGATCTGTGCTTGGACCAATCCTCCAATTTATTAGAAGAATATTTATTTATGAGTACATTTTGATCTGACACTTATTTACTTTACCTGCCTACATACAAAACAATCTTTAGCCTCATAAAAAACAATTCGCAATTCGAATTAGTTCAATTATTAAAAAAAAATTTAACATACACAAAATCACTAAAACTCTAGCGCTGATCGCACCATGCCTGATTCTTGCATGAGCAGTTTTTAAATATCGAACAATATGAATGAAAGCATTCTGATTTGAAATTTCAATGCAAGCGACTGGCGAAACTCTCGAAATAGACTCGTGCTTTCGAAAAACGAACATTATGTGACGGGGGTCAAAATTTGAATCACGTTTCATACAAAACGAGATTTTCAGTGTGTAATTTTGGTAGAATGAGAGTCCCGCTTCTTCTTACGTAGGAACTACGTATTACATATTCTTTGGCAAGCGTGATTCGATGGTGAATGAAATCCCCAGCGTACAGTAAATTATCAAACAGTAGTGCAATAACGGCGCGGTTGGTTACCGCATGCGGTTCGCAAGCTGCTGCTGTGTTAGAGCTTTTGTTCATACTACTTGTTCCGGTCTGAACGGCTTTGAAGCAGGCGCTAGTCCGTACGGTGAAAACAGAGGTTTATAGCGACTATGACAATCTAATTAAACTACTATGTTGCTACTATCTAAAACTTACGTTGTAAACTATAGCAATTCAATAAAAAAGTTTTCATTCTACGTAAACAAACAAGTTACAAAGTTTACTTCAGATGCAGGCGAAGTAACTTTCTGACATTACCCTACTACTTCTCTATCCACCAACTTTACACTCCTGGCTTGATGGTACATGTTTAACGATGCCGTAAAATTGTTTGTTAGGTACTATTCTTGAGTCTATAAGCTTTTAGCAACATTGTTTTTAATAGATTTTGAAGCTACGATGTAAATAGACGGTCAATAATAAAAATAACTGGTTTTCGCACTTTCTCACTTTTGGGGTAGGGCCTCTACGAGTAGCTTACTCCCTTACCATAACTAGGAAAAGCACAAATCATGAAAACTTTTTCTATTTATGACCTATGTCCGTCATTTCGACAGACAATTTTGCCAGTGTCAAGTGAGATATTTGAGAGAAGTCATTCGTCAAGTCGGTTGTCGTTTAT
Source organism: Eulithis testata (assembly GCA_947507515.1). Lineage (NCBI taxonomy): Eukaryota > Metazoa > Arthropoda > Insecta > Lepidoptera > Geometridae > Eulithis > Eulithis testata. Next base: position 3,971,135 of record OX382218.1, on the reverse strand, counting down.
TTTGAAGGGAAAATAGTGGATTTTCTAAATTCACTATATAATTCAGGGATCCACTTTACACATTTATTCCAATGGCACAAATTTTGTGCTACGACCGCAAGTATTATTAAAACTTCACCGAAATTAAACAACAATACCTACCTACTCACAATATCACAAGAAAGACCAATAAAATAAAAGTGCTAATGTTGCTTCTAAAAATGACAGAACTCGAATCCCAATGGAAACTTGAGTAGATTTGAAATACGAACAGAACAAACTGTCAAAAAGTTTACGTCAATCAGTTGGTTTCACAACTATCGTTGTCATCTTCACAGACGGGCAACAATAATAAATAGAAGAAGACGAAGAACAATAATATTCGCAGAATCGTACGTCAATCAGTTGGTTTCACAACTATCGTTGTCATCTTCACAGACTGGCAACAATAATAAATAGAAGAAGACGAAGAACAATAATATTCGCAGAATCGCAAACGCATCGAATGAAGACACAATAGGCGTGTGGGCAGACGCCCAACCTAAATATTTATATACTTCCACTTCACCATGTTTATATTACTTTATAGCACTTCATACAAGTGTGAAGCGTCGCTTTCGAGTTATGTCAACTCTTGGACATCTGCGTCGAGTCTTATAGGGATTATCTTTATGGTGGCCATAGGAAAACTATAAAATTCTTTATTTACTGTTAAAAGGTTGTGGTTCAATGTGAAATGTTACCAGTGCTATTTAATGTTTTTTTTAAATGAACACGAAAATTTATTGCAGATAAAATTTTCTAGTGATTTCACTCATGCATTTATTTAAAATAAATTTAAAAAAATTTAATGCTGGCAGGTCAGTGAGGGCACTTATTTAGCCTTTACTTTTTTTTTAAATTCTTTGACTGAACTTGTATAATGTCACTTTTAACGTTTAGGTCCATCATACAACACATAATAATGTGGATATTGTTATGATAATGTGTAAGAAACTATACAGTATCATAGACAATAATAGCAGCAGATAGATATTAATAGGTTATTGTTCATGTTCATAGTACCTAGTAATTTTTTTTTACATAATTGATCGAAATTTGGCATCGCGCCAATAATCAAAGAATAAAGAAACACGAAGGTACAGATAAGACAGACCAGAGGTTAGAAATTACAGGAGACGACGTCAGCCGTGGTTTCTTTTATTCTGTAGTTATCTAATTTCATCACTTTTCGTAATAATTTAAACTGGGGTCACAGAGGTCGCTGCTACTCGCTAGTCTCTTAACTCGTTGACCCCAAAAATACCATACTCCAAAAAGTACCTAGGTGTCTAATAAAATAAAAATAAAAATAAATCACTTCTAGGTTATTTATTTCAATGACATACCTTCGATGATAATGATCATGGTTAACATAATTTTAATCGTGCATTCTAGAAGGCTATAAAATAGTGAATTAATGAGAGTTTAGTATTTTATTTGATTTTATTCTCAAATTTTTGACGTTTTAAAATTTTTCCAGGCAGCGTAGGTACTTGATAATTTACAATACTTTCTTTATAATATAGCCTTTAGTCAAAAAGGACATAAGTCGAGTTATACCCTTTTGGTTTTACAATACTTTCTTTATAATATAGCCTTTAGTCAAAAAGGACATAAGTCGAGTTATACCCTTTTGGTTTTACAATACTTTCTTTATGATATAGCCTTTAGTCAAAAAGGACATAAGTCGAGTTATACCCTTTTGGTTTTACAATACTTTCTTTATAATATAGCCTTTAGTCAAAAAGGACATAAGTCGAGTTATAGCCTTTTGGTTTTACAATACTTTGTTTATGATATAGCCTTTAGTCAAAAAGGACATAAGTCGAGTTATACCCTTTTGTTTTTACAATACTTTCTTTATAATATAGCCTTTAGTCAAAAAGGACATGAGTCGAGTTATACCCTTTTGTTTTTATTGCACCATTGTCTACGTATTCTGTTAACATATTACCGCTGAGTGTCATATCTGTGCATAGGTACGTTAGTGTTTGTCGGGTATTGAACCTGAAATACCTATCTATCTACACCACACACAAACATCGAACAAGACTCGACACATATCGACACATAACGCACACATCGAACAAGATCATAGACAAAGCGGACAGATTAACATGCGATTAGATAATTAGGTAAATTAATTAGAAGATAGTAGTTATAATTTAACTATTATGTAGTTTAACCGGCCTATAAATTGTTAATTGGAGATTAGTACTCGTCAGCTGATTAAGAAACTTTTTCTTTTTAATATTTTTCCTGCTAATTAATATTTTTAGTATATTTTTTAATTTTAACCATTATTTATGGCTTATATATTTGTAGATAACGAAAGATAATTACAAAAATGATTTCTGATTTGCATAGAAATAATTTACAATCAATAAAGTTCATATTTATAACGATAACTGTATGCTTTTTTAATAGTATGGAAACTCAATCGTTCCAACAAATGTATGCTTTAATGTACTGTGATAAGGTTTAAAGTTGTGTAAACATTTTTTTGATCATAAAACCAGACTTTGTTCAAAGGTTTTACCTTACATGGCAACTTGGTCAAGTCTGGGCAGATATCATATCACGATATTATAAGCTGTGTATCGTAAGCGATATATCATTTTATGATTAATATTGGTGCCTATTTGTTATTGTGATAAAATAATGCGTTTATATAAAACTTAAGTAAAATAAATATTAAAAAGTGTAACTAGATTTTTTTTTTATAATAAAAATATCTACTTATACGGATCCCTATGCTTCCAGTCTCAGCTTCCATGAAAATATATTAACTATAAAATAACATCCCTTCCGTTTTTTGTTTTGGGGGAAATAAAAAACCCAGTGGAATGCAATTGCATCCTCATCATCAACCTATATCAGTCCACTGCTGGACGTAGGTCTCTACCAAGACGCGCCACTGAGTCCGGTCTTCGGCTCTTCTCATCCGGTGTTTGCCAGCTACATTTTATCAGATCGTCGCAATTGCATCCTAGGTAATTTTAAGTTTTTAAAAAAAAAAACAAACAAATTATGTCATAGACAGTTTTCGCATTTTTCATTTGCATTATTCACAATAGTGAAAGATTGAAAAATATCAAAGGAATATTTTTTTATGACTCATGCAATAAGGTGTTTTTATGTATTATAAGTATGTATTTACAAAAAAAAAATGTATGTATGTATTCTATCAGCCATCTAGTTTCCATCGTACAAGCTTTGCTTAGTTTGGGACTAGAAGGCGTTGTGTTAAGTGTCCGTGAATATTTATTTATTTATGTGATTGTATAACATATCGTTTCGTTTTATTTTCCTGACAAGCAAATAACTCTAAAATTATCATACTTAGAATCTATTATATGACCAAATAAGGTATGATTTAGAATAATTCCTAGGATAAATAGAATCGTTGATTCCACACTACATTCTAAATACTACTCCTGACTTAGGTAAGTAAGTAAGTACCCGAGTTATTTCTGTACATATTTTTTAATATTTTATGCTATTTTTTGGTGCTGTCGACTTAATTCACCAGGGCTAAGTCACCTAGGTGAATTAAGTATAGGTACTATTTAGTAGACTTAAATACTCATAGGTGACTTGCGGAGAATTAAGTACACTAATTTGTAGACTTGGATACCCTAGCTAGGCGCGGCGGGTAAATTAATTATCAACTTAGAGTTTTGGGTTGTTTCGAAATATTACCTAGGTACACATCAACATCTGGACAACTTAAAAATAAAAAACTAGGTACTATCAAGACCGTCGATTCGAATTTTGTCATTTTTTGAAACAACACAGCATTTTTATTTTAATGGTTTTCCTTGTGTTATTGCGAGTATTGTTGTTTAATTTTGGTGGAATTTTAACCAATAATGCTTAGGTCGTAACACAAAGTGTGAGCCATTGGAATTAATGTGTGTAAAGTGGTTTTTCTGAATGTAAAAATTCGATTCCGGTTTTGGAGAGAAAATCCACCGTTTTCTCTTCAAAGCAAACGACAACCGACTTGACGAAGACTTGACTTGACTTATTATTTACGCAAGACAAACACATTAATAAACAAACTAACTTATTATGGGAAAAAACATAACGTTAGACTAGGCGGTATGGTTTTAAAACAAAAGCCTGCTCGGAGGAGCGAAAAAAAAGTCAAGACCGTCGCTTGCTTCTTTTTAATTAGTTTTAGTTTTTTTTCTGTCAACTAACATCTTTAAGTTTCCCTTTTCCTCCTAGACTTATCGGAAAACGCCAGTTAAATCACACTGTCACTAGAACGCTTAAATATTCATCAGTTTAGTTTAAATTCACTTTGCACTCTGGGTAATTTAGTTGTTGGAATTATGCAAAACGGCGCGGCTGGAAGAATCGTAATGCTATTTGCTTGACGGCTTCTTCAGTAGACAATAACCACTGCGTTCTAAGAAGCGGAACTTCCATTCAACTACACTGGACTGCAAAAATAAGTACTACACTTTTAAAATTTAAATTTTTTCTAAACTATAGAAGTTAGAGATTTATTATAATAAACGTTTTATAGCAATTTTTATCAGCTAAATTAAACTCTTTTTCGAGTCCTTTTTGTTTCGAAAGTATATCTTGTGTACTTAAAAAGATATTGCAATTTTAAGTGTGATACTTATCTTATAACTCTACTTTGTATACAGCATTCAGATTTTCGTTTCCCTTATTGTAAATATTTAATTTAAGCTTCCTTTTTATTGCTATAGTCAATATTATTGCAAATGCTATGCATGACTGTAATTGGCACACATTTTATGCAATAAGATTTTCAAGTGATTATTGTAATGTACACTATATGTGCGCTATTGGCGTTGCCTATTGAATAAATAAATAAATCTTCATAGTGTATGTTTTCTTTTGAGTCTAATATTATTTGAGACTCGACAGACAGTTGTTGTGGTAAGGCAGGTTCTTACCCTTTCATCATCATCATTTACAGTAACTTTTACCCATAGATACCAAGTAGAGTAGGTAGACCTTCCATCACTACTTCTACAAACCCATACAACTCGCTTAAATTGAAATTATCAATCACAATTCACAATGTCGCTGCCCATCTCTCTGCCGGACTAGAATCAAAGTATAATGAAGTCGTGGACCTCTGGGAATAAGCCCTATATTCTAACCATGTATTAGGTACCTATTTATCTAAAATTGTACGTATTATTGAGGTTAGTTGAAATTGAAATCTAATTACAAAAATATTCCTTACACAAAAACTGGCATCAACTTTATTTGCCGTGTCAAACACTATCCGCCAAATTATGTTTCCAGATTTATCTTGGAACTAACAAAAACCGCCAAAAACCGCGTCTGTTTTGGACTTAACTAGGTTTTTTCATATTACGTAACATATAAATCTGACAGCTTTGACAGGGGTTAAGTCCAAAACAGACGCGGTTTTGGGCGGTTTTTGTTAGACCCAAGATAAATCTGGAAACATAATTTGGCGGATTAACTCTAAATTCATTAATAACTAAATTACTTAATGCAGTTTGACGCCAATTATAAATCTCGCCTTCGGCAGATAGATTAATCAACATTTCACTGTATGACGGCCCAAGGGCGAATCTGGCATCTTTACATTCAATACAATGTATAAAGACAGTCATAGTTACACTACAGAGCCAGTGATAAAACCATCCTTACCCGCTCATGCAAAACCATAGTGGGAACAGTACCTCTATCACGAACAAATCTGTCACTCGCCGCGTTAACTTATTCCGAAATGTATCGCGCGTCAATGCCAGCTCGACTGCCAACCGTTGTAGCGTCACCGCGCAGTGTATCTCGGACACGCTTGCGTTACGGTACGTTTGCGATTGTCACATTTATTCGTGATCAAGGCAATGCTTTGGAATTATGCCAAGATTCGGTCATACAAAGACAGACCACCCGCGAGCACTAAATAGGGTATGAAGCGTAAGCCCGAGGCTCTCACCCGGAAAACATTACCACAGAGTCCAGAGACGGTATATGCGTTATATAAAATGTTTTTCATAGAGATTACTCCGACTTTCGTTTTCATTTGAATGCATAGAATAGGTTAAAAAAACCCACGGGCGCTTCTTGACTTTTCTATGGAGTGTTTACGATAGTAAATAACAATACTAGATAAAAGCAAACGATTTATTTTTAAAGCGACGATTGAGTATATTAGCGCTAGGATTAATTACGTAATTTGTTTTTATGATTTATGTCCTCATACGCACTATGTACATGTCATGTACCTAACTAGCCTAACCTACCTAATTATTGTTAAAATTTTGAGTCTATACAAAACAATATATTACAATATATTATAACCACAAAACAGGAAACTAATAGGATCAAGGTTGTTGCTTGGGGAATATCGCTAGTTAGGTGCCAAATAAATTGCATAAAGGAACTGTTTTCTGTGTATTTTGTAAAAAATATACCTTTTGCTTAGAAAAAAATGAAATATCAAAAATTTACATTAGATTATAATATTATACTGTAATAATCTATGTACCTAATCAAAATATAACTTACGAGTTGCCTCAATTTTTTTGATGAGAAGTATGTTTCACCCGTGGAATGACTCATTTAATATAATATCCATAATTCATTTCGTTTACGGCTGAGTAACGACCTCCATTAGGTCCTACAATCTCGTTTCCGTGTCAATAACATGCTTATTTATCCGACACTAGCGCTCGTTCACGACTTTGCTCCAATTATTCATAAACACCTGTGGAGTTAAACTTGTTCCGCCAAACATGTTAAAGGACTTTTAATTTCTGTATGGCATATGTTTTTATTTTTATTTTGATATATAAGTATGCCATATATAAATAATGCTTTAACCTTTGCTCCGAATGTAAGGCAGGTATGATTTACTGATCAAGCAATTATTTGTACGTATTTTTCTTCTCAAATTCAATGATAGTTCATTGAATTTGAGAAGATTTATCTAGAATCTAGATTATTAAAGGACAAGTATATAATATAGTTCCGGTGTAAATCAAATAAAAAATGCTTGATATGAATGTCTGAATGTCCCAGTTACCCTTCAAGTGGCATATAAAACTTGCAATTCTGACTGACTTTATCTGACACAGAGCCCGAACCACTACTCTTTTGTATGCCAGAACTCACGAGACATAAATTTTCTATTGTGTCTGGAATACCGACTAAAGGTTAAATGCGAAAAATATTTAAATGATATATTACTTAATTACCTACTTACAACGCAAGCTCACGCTAATAAAAGCATAAGCTAATGGATAGAATCCGCAACACCGAACTGCGTTCACAGACTCAAATCGCAGATGTAGCTTCGAAAGTAGCTAAGTTGAAGTGGGATTGGGCTGGTCATGTCCGTCGTACGTATGCCAGCTGAGCTGTGGGCAAGGACCGCCACTGAGTGGCATCCTGACCCAGCAAGAAGGCGATGCGGCAGACCTAAAAGAAGATGGCGGCCAAACCACCCATCACGAAAAGTAAAGTAAAATAAAATAAAATATTGACAAAATAGGGAAAACTATATATAAAATAAATCATATTTTCATTAAAGAAACGGTTATGTTTGACAATAATTGTGTTAAAAATAACAAAGTTCAATAAAACACGCGCCAGAAGTTTTTAAACATTTATGTTTTCTACAATTACCACTTATTTTCATACATTTAATGCGATTGTGTTGATTTTCATTTTATAAAGGTCTGTTTAATTATAGTAAAAGGTTTAATCTTTGGCCTTAAACGTTGGGTTTTTATTAGCTAGCATAACTTGAATCTGCATTTATATCGATAGTTTTTAAACGAGTATCATACGGTATATTTTATACGCATAAAATTTTATACTTTATGACAAATGAATGAATAAACATTTATAAACTCAACAATACATAAAGATAGACGACGAAAAGTGTTCTTGAAACTGATTAAGTTGAGAGGTAAACGATTTTTTTATAAGACCAAGTGCTTATAAAAATATGATAATTTTAATAGTAATTATGCTTTAATTAATAGAATAATATTATATACACTAACGACCCCCCCCCCCCCGGCTTCGCACGGGTGCAATGCAGTGATGATGTATTATACATATAAACTTTCCTCTTGAATCTCTCTATCTATTAAAAAATAACTGCATCAAAATCCGTTGCGTAGTTTTAAATATTTAAGCATACATACATACATACAGACATTAGGACAGACGCGGGAAGCGACTTTGCTTTATACTATGTAGTGATACATCATGCTACGATAAAGAAATAAGTACGTGTCATACTTATTAGAAGTCAAAAGAAAATAGCAAAAGAGAAAACACAAATACTTTTTTCATCTAGAAAAAATATATATTTTTTTAACTTTTTTAATAACATTCCTATAAAGTAGACATAATTTAGTAGTAGTGTAAATATGGCAACTGTGTAGAGTTATTTATAGACATTATACCAACTTATATTTCTCGATTTTGAGTATAGAGACGACTTGATTACTCTTTAATTTCAGTCATATCTAAATGTGGTTTTAAGTTAATGTTTTCAGAGTGTAGACACGAGATATCTTTTAAATGGTCTTCAATACAGATAGTGGCTTGGTTTTAATTCAATTACTACTTATACGAATCGCCATTTTAAGATAGTTGCATATCTTATAATAACGGTGGAGTTTTTATTTGTTTTTAAAAGTGTTCACAAAATAACCTATATATAATTGTTTTCTACAGTAATTCCCTTGACTTTTGACGAGGATATACTAAGGGCCGTGTGCCGATATACTGCTCAAGCACTGTTCTGGACTCAAGCATAGATTTTGAATGAAAATCTCTACTTAAATATACTTATGCTTGAATAATTATTTCTGTATCAGCATAAGGGCCTAAGATATAAACAAAATAAATATCATGTACCACTGCGGACTCCCATTCTGACAAAAAATGTCCCTGCAAAGTTTATAAATGAATTGCTAGTAAAATTTTGACTTCCGTTTCATACATGTTTTATTTTAGGAATGCTCAAGAGTTTTGCCGGGCTGACTAAAATGTCAGAAGTAGGTGGTAGTACTAGGTTAGGTTCTTATGCAGTTAAATAACAAATGACATCTGATATACAGTTAACTTATAGACGTCTGACATTTTACGAAAAGAACGTATTTATTTGGATGTTTTGTAAATCGTCCTTGATTGCTTACGAAATTCGCGCCTACGTGAATACCTCGGGAAAATCAAGCTTTTTGTCCCGTTTGCACTGCGATATGTGCCATGTGTATGAATGAGATGGAGGGGACAGGTGAATGATGCGAGTAGAATTCGTCTCCAGCCAGTCTCTGGGCGCTGCGCGTGCGGCGCGACCGCGCGTGAAACCGACCGGACAAAATTTCAAAACGAAACACGATCGTTTCGAATTCGAAAATTTAAGAAGTTCATCGATGTTCTTTTGTTTGTGGTTTTCTGTAAAGTGTGTGTTTTTTTACGGTTTGTAAGCTAAGGAATCTCAGGTCAGACGGGCAGTTAGTCACCGCTTTTTATGATCATCCTGTTAACTGCTGGATATAATATTAGAATTAATATTCTAGAAACTGATTTGGCATTTTTAAAACGTCTGTTTTTTGTCCAGGAAGTAGTCACCTACTTATTACATTCAATTATGTAGTTAGCGTTAATAAGCATGCATACGATGTTTGTACCTAGATTTCTATAAGGTAATATTACATGACCTGTTTTGACTGTTTCAAACGACATTACACCTACTTTCATTTTGGTTTCCGTTCCAAAGTTGGCCTTAACTTTATAGTACTTTTACCGCGAAACACATTCGAGCTTTGACATTTGACATAAAACCTGATTGAACATGAGAAATGATGTTTTAATCCATTTGACATTACCACAACATTACCTTAGCCTTTAAAATTGAAAGTGATACTGTGAGGAAAGAAAACCAGTACTCTAGCAAACTGTCACTAATATACCAATATGTACGAAAATTTAAATGAAAATATGCTACAGGTTTGTTTTCGACATTTAAATTATAAAAACCTATGAAACGTTATTTTATGATACCTGGCAACTTCTGTAAATTTTTTTTTACTGCCTTTTTTTCGCGTGATTCAACATTTCCTGTGGTGTTACACTCTCAATAGTTACTAGGTCGTGTCGTGATATGATTGATTTTAAAGCTATCCGGATACTCCGCTGTAATATCATTAAATACCTTGATACTGGATCGTGATACGGCGTATGTTGTGATATTACTACTAGTATAATATTATATGATCTGTGCTGATAGTGTGACTCTTAGTAGAATCGGTATAACAGCAGGAGCCTACAGATAGTTAAAAAAAAAATTGTGCGTGGAATCCCTCCGCGCAGAATAAGTTATACTTCGAGTGCCACGCATTCACTCTCGCTCTGTGTTTAATGTGAAATTAATTTAGTATTTATTTTTATGTACTTAACTAATATGCAGTACTTATTTATTTAGAAAAGGATCTATGCTCATGTTGCCTGTCTCTGTCTCTTTCTATTCGGGGTAATAGAAAGAGACAGAGACTAACGCTTCCCGTTTAACGCAACCTTGTTGGAAGTCGCATTAGAAGTATAAATTCATAAACAGCGTCAAAATGTAAGTAAACGCATTCAAGATGTCGTTAGTTTCAAAAATAAATGAGTCGCTTCACGACCGGTTTAGAACTGTCATGTCTAAGAGAACTAATACGTTAACTGTATGATACAAGCTTTTATAGGTATGAACCAAAAGCTTCTTAGATTCTTAGATTCTTTATTGCACACAGAAAAATATGAACAAACAAGTTAAAACTAAAGATATGTACAAAGGCGAGCTTAACCCTAATAAGAATTTCAAGTTTCCCTAATAAGCTTCCGTAGTACACACACTAAAGGAACGTTTACGCTTATTCAACGTTCTGTTGAAGCAACGTATTGTCGTACAAGCAACATGTTGAAAGCAACAGTAAACCAAGCAACATCGACCGTTCCACAAAATAAGCCTTGTTGAAAGATGTTGCTTGTGAACCCACAACTCAAGTTGCATTTACGCTTATCCGAAATTTGTTGAAGCAACGGATTGTCGTACGCAACAGCTTTCAACATATTGCTTTCAACATGTTGCTTTCCACAAAGTTGCCTGTTGTTGAACAGATGTAACATTACCTTAAGGCCCGTATGCTGATTTACTGCTCAAGCACTGATCCGGACTGAAGCATAGATTTTTATATGAGAATTTCTACTCAAATCTATGCTTGAGTAACGATTTCTGTATCGGCAATAATCGGCATACGGGCCTTAATCAATGACTCAATACACTTTTTCTTTAAACGCCAAAATCGTTTACATTATTTTAGCAGTTGAACGTTTCAAATAGTTCAACCCTTATTCTCTATGGTTATAATGGTAGTTTATATGACTACTTATTGGATTTGTTTATATTCGAATTTGTAATATGTATGTAAAAATAATAGAATAATATTTGACTCTGTAAAAAACCAAAACCAAATGAGTCATAAACTGTAGCTTTCAATTTTTTGTAATTTTATAAAAAACAAAACCTGTGCGTGCAGTCCCTACGCGCGGAAGAAGTTATACTTCGAGTGGCACGCATTCACTCTTGCTCTGTGTTTAATGTGAAATTAATTTAGTATTTTTTTTTATGTATTTAACCAATATGCAGTACTAAATTTTCACTCCAAAATAAAAAGTAAAAAGTTGCATGAACACTGCAATCTATTATATTTTGATTGTAGCGTATTAGTCTCTTCTATTCCCCCCGCTGTTAGTTGGAAGTCGTTTATCTTTTAAAAACACGGGCGGTCAAATGCTGAATTGCTGAACACTGCCATCTATATTTTATTGTAGCATTTGTAGCGTATTAGCCTGTCTCTTTCTATTCGGGGGGAATAGAAAGAGACAGAGACTACGTCATCCCGTAACGCAACGTTGTTGGAAGTCGCATTAGAAGTATATGTTCAAAAAACATGTGTGTAATTCACACATGGTAGAAATGAAACCTTCAAAAAGACTTTCAAATCACAAAGATGCTCAAAAAGTTTTCACTTCAAAAAAGTTGCAAAAAGTGAACGAGTTTGCTGGAGACTTGAACCCACGCACTACGAGCTAGTCTCGATTCGATCCAATCCGTTAGACCGCTTGGCCAGCAGTCTCCTTAGAATTCGTACGAAAATTAGGGATCTCTCTTATCATTTCCTCGCTTTTTCGATTCATCTTCGTCATATCCGTTTCATCGACTTTCAAATCACAATGGTGATAAAGAAGTTTTTACTTCATAAAAACAGCTGTCAAAAGTTATGTATGTGTATTTTTCGAGCTTTCGAGTTTATTCTTACTCTATCAATGCTACATAAATGTTTATTTTGGTGATCTCCTGCGACACATGGGCTGTAAAACTAATGACAACTCTATCAAAGTGCTTTTGTGCTTTTACTGCGATCACTTTCGATTTTAGTGCACTTTTGATTTCACATTTTAAGTTGTAAACAATATAGCAGGTCGTTGTCAAAACCAGTTTAAAAAAAATTCTAAAATCAAACAATGGGAAAAAGTTTTGTTGTAATTTAAAATATCTGTGATTTGAAAAAAAAACATCCAGGTTTGCCAAACGCAAATGTTTATTCTCGGTGGGGATTGAACCACGATCCACAGCACGGAAGTATTATGTTAAGAAACATCCTATATCTACACTCCTATCCAATATTTCACTCATAATATGCGTACGCGCACGCCTGTTACAGCACGCGCTGTTGTCAAACAAATCGGGCGACCGAGTCGCATCATTCACGCATCTGAGTCACGATGAGTCTAGAGGTAAACTTAGATTTTAACTGAGTTAAATACAGTGTCGGGTTACAAGAAGTTACAAAAAGTTAACCCTCTCTTTGTAGCTTCGTTATTTCTAACACGAGCAAATGCAAATGAGTGGGCTCGATTGGATTTTTTTTCCCATCTGGCCCATCGGTGGGCCGGCTGGTGGGCTCGACGGGAATAACCCGTTACTTTAGTTATGTATAAAGTTTTTCTGGAAAAAATCCGCCCATTGTAATCTATTTTGTAATATTTTAGCATAGAGTAGAATATATTGTTTTTGAAAAAAAAAATGGCCACTAAGCATGGTGCCAGGGTAGTATATGTTAGTACCCTGTTCAGGCGCTGGTTTTCAGTGGCGCCAGTTGCGTTATTTTTGATTTTATTCTTGTTTTATTAGGCGCAGTGCCGTATTGCACTGGGCCTAATAAAACAAGAATAAAATCATACCTATAATAAACCTCTTTGGACGTTCTCAGTAAGACAATGCATGGTTATAGGCACTTAACATCAGATGGCATCTGCTTGATCCATCATACAGGTGTATAAAAAAATTACCTACATTTTTAAAATAACGATAAAAACTACAAAAAACAAAAAGTGCATTGTTCAAAATGGTAACTCTGAAAGTGAAAGTGTTAAAACCTACATTACCTACCTAATGACTTATTATTAATAACCAATAAACATTCTGATAAAGAAATATTAAATATTTCACACAACATAGAGTAAAACAGCAAATTGTTCCGAGTAATGTAAATAAATAATTAAAAGTGTAGCAAGAAGTGAGAAATAATTACTTTTCCTGTCTGATTAAACACTTGTTTATTATAATTCATCAATAATTGAGTTGGTATTTTATTTATATGGGCAGTCACTTTAATTGGCTGAATCACGATTCAACATTTTTTTTTTCATAAATACAAATACAATGTTTGTACGTTGTATTAGCTAAGATAGGAAGTAGGTATCCCAACGTTTTAATTTAATTAATTTATCTATTTATTAGGATTGCCAAAGATACACATAACTTAAAACTAAAATAAACTAATTTTAATCTAACTAATTTTCTAGCGACACACAAATTGACTCAACCTTAGGGTCTCAATTTCTAAGGGTCTTGAGCAAAACTGTAAGAAACTAGTGTCCAGTTTTTTTACCTGAAATTCCCTAACGATTTCTAGAGAGTTTATACTGTCTACTGAAAACCTATCACTAAAGCCAGGCAAACCATGAACCTAGGAATCTATGGACCAGGCATTATACATCTCTATGAACAGTTCTCCCTGCGGCCGGTCGCCATGTTTTAGCACAGCCAACATCAAGTACATCAGTTGTCATAGCGACTTGTTTTTTTCAGTGTTCTCAAGAAAATTTAGTGTTCTACGCGAAAATTGTGCTTGTTAGTAGTGCTAGAACTTGCAGAATACTGCATTTATTATGGGTAGGTGCAGTGTGTTAGGTTGCCGCATGAAACACCATAAAAAACATCCCATTATAACGTTGCACAGGCAAGTTACCGAATTCATTCAAAATATCTTGTTTTTCCTATTATTTTGAAAGATTTTGCTATTAGTGGGAATGTTTAAAATGATATTCTTGCTTTTCTGTAATCATTTACTGTTTTACCATTAATAATAAGTGATTTTATAAGAAAAAAAATTCTCCCTTGTAAATAGAGTTTCGGTAGTACGGCATTTTCATTTTTATCGATATCGATAACTTGCCGACAGGTGAATATAATTAAACTCGGATTTCTTTTTTATTATTTTAGATTGCCGACATCTAAAAAAAAAGAAAAGTGGCTGGATGTAATTGGGTTGGAAAACTTAAATAGATCAACGAAACATATTTTCATTTGTTCCCTGCATTTTGAAGAGACATGTTTTAACCGAACTTTAAATATTTTTCGAACTTGATTATGACTGGGATCGACGGTTTGATGAACCCTTATATTTGATTATTGTGAACATAATTATTTTACTTGTAAAAGGCATTTTTAGAACTTGATTATAACCGGAACGGCTTTTACAGTTTTTATTAAACCTGTTTGAAATGATAATTTTCGTTTTATTAGGAATGATCGTGCCAAGTAGTTCATAAATAATTATACCTGAGTAATTTCCCTTTACACTTAAGTATTATAATATTAGTAACAAGTTGACACGGGCGCACTACGTACCACCATAGTTTTTTTTAAATGCAAGAACCATCTACGAACTTTTAGAAAACATAAAAAAAAAGAATTATCCAAATTGGTCCAGCCATTCTCGAGCTATTGAGTGACAACGAAATAGGATTCATTTTGATATATTATATAGAAAAATAATAGAAGATAGATTTATAAAGAATAAGTAGGTATAGTCCGACAAACCAGAAAAAATCTGTAGTAGCAGTTATTTATTTATTATTTCCATTGGTAATTATGAATGCGTGGTATGCTGATCAGTAATAGTGATACTCTACTAAGGCTCCTACACATATGCCCCGGCACAAGCCGCAAAAACTGGCAGTCCGCATGAAACTCAATCAATAAGCTAAGTAACCTTGAGCCGCACGCGGCAACCTAAGCCGGCGGCACTGTGTGTGTGTACTACTCGTAGAAGCCTTTATGAAGAAATCTAAAAGAAACTCATATGCGATTTTTTTAAATTCTGTAAACACCGTGCAATTCAACTATCGATATCGATAATAGTGCGCGCAGCTCTACGGCAAGCCTCCATCTTTGTGCCAGACTCAGATTAGGTATGCACGTTTTTTTCGTAGGTATGTCATCTCTATTCTTTTTTCCCTTACTCTATGAGGCAAACACATTATTTACTGAACTAAATAACTTCAACCTCTTGGTTTATGGCTTTTTCAACTTGTTACAATTCTGTCAGTGTCTGTTTACTCTAGTGTCACAAACGGGATGGAGGGTAGGGAAGAATAAGAATATAGCCGGTCAAATTTTATGAGAATCAATTAAATATAACGCTAAGTACGTAACTGTCTTATTGACATTGACAGCTTTATAATAACAGCAACGGAATACCTCAACTCGCAAAATAAAACAATATAGGTACATTTTAATTGCTTGTCAACGTGTTAATTTAAGATTTATCGTATTTTTCGTAAACTTTTTCATGCATAATCGAAGGCTAGGATCAATTTAACACGGAATTTTACCGCCACCAATAAATTGAATATTTCGATCTACATGACAATTGACGGCCTTTGTGTCGGAACTGAGACCTTATAAAAACATCAAATTGAATAAAAAAACATGATACATAAATAAACTCTTATTCGATCTCGTTACTAGAGAGATTCTTTACGTACCTACATTGTCGTGTACCTACAGCTTATTGGTCGTCGTTTTATATGTGAAAATTATAGGTTATTTCATTTTTACCAGCTTCTGCGCGAAACATCTTATTTGTGTCGAACTTCCTGAATAACTAGTTCTTCTTTATTAGTCAGTGGTTATTTTTAAAGCCCTTTGGGATTCCTTAGAGGTCTCAGACAATATTTGAATTTAATATATTTCAACGACTAAAATATAGACGCATTTATTTTTTGCAGCAGATTGACAGTAAGCACAGCCTACATCCATAAACCTAACCAGATTGTATTGTACCTAAGGCCATGGATATTGAAAATAGATTCGCTAGTTTTAGTATATTCATATATTCAGTACCTACGTAAATATGTATGGTGAGGCAATGCATTGATGAAAACCCATATTATTAGTGTAATAATTTGTTCTAATTTGTTCTTGTCTCCTATTCATTTATTTTTATTGATTGATTGTTTTGTATACTGTTTATTTCTTGCACGCCAACCGTTCTCCCGAACTGTAAGGTTGGCAGCCAGAAAATGCTTATAGCAGCAAGCCTTCTTCATTGTACATTTGCTCATTTTGTGCAATAAAGAATAAAATAAAATAAATAAAACCAAGAATACCTTCCGTTCAACATCAGTTGGCTCATCTGCTAGTTCCATTACTTACTCTCAAAAAAAGTATTTTCCTCATTACTTTACATCCGTGACGTTTTTTTACAGATATTAATAAAGCTCATCTTAAAGTGGACCAATTTCCTTGCTCATCTTCCAAAAGGTCAAGTTCACAATAAATAAATAACCAGTCCATAAATCTCTTTACACTTAAGTCATTATGTCGTTAAAAATTGAAAAGTTATTGTTCTACACGCCCTGTAGTACCTACCTACTTGTGAGAGCCTAAGGAAGGACGGCCACTTACTACTGTAGAGGTAAGTAGCCACACACAACGGTAATAGTAGGGATGGGACATGGCAGTTGAAGCCGATTCGGACTCCGAACACAGACAAGATTAGTAAATACAATGAGGAGAACACGGTAGGATATGTGTCCTACGAAAAGGGAAGATCTTTCGCGCCGAGCGACCTTCGAGTCGGGGTCCGAGGACTAATGGATGAGATTCGGTAGTAATACTTCTGTTCAAACTCCGTAATAGCTTCGTTTTCGCGATCCAGGATAGTTCTCATGTAGCGAGCTAGATGGCTCTACAACAAATTCATATAATTACCGAACCAGAAGTTTGCAATCATTATGTGACTTATGACTTCTGTGTGTGTCATTAGAAGTATGTAACTGTTGCCAGACACAGCAGCTAGCCTTATAACTACTTTCTTTGAAATAATGACAACCTTCGTTAAAATTTCATTAAATTCATTAAAATTTCAAGAAAGGAACAATCAAATTTGGAAAACAGTAGCTCGTTTTATAACGTAAAGCTTGGTCAAGCTTTCAGAGACGAAAGCGTATTTTAGGAACTTTCGGCACACTTTCGGTCAGATCATTAATTCGATCTGCAAAACCAAAGCTTGTCTCATCACTATTCTATACATC
Organism: Eulithis testata; assembly: GCA_947507515.1. Classification (NCBI taxonomy): domain Eukaryota; kingdom Metazoa; phylum Arthropoda; class Insecta; order Lepidoptera; family Geometridae; genus Eulithis; species Eulithis testata. The sequence goes on along the minus strand of OX382218.1, from coordinate 3,953,417 downwards.
TCTCAAGTGGTCAAGTTGGTCATCACACCAGTCGTTCCAGGAATGTAGTCATTTCGAGATAATGATAATCTACTCCGGTAGCTGGTAGAGTCTAACCACATTAAGATTGCACCAATTAATCATACAGGAGTTGTAAAGCTATATTTGGTAGTACGTCCTGCGAAAATGATTTGACCAACTATAACGTAAGGCAAGATCACCATCTACAAATCTTTTTCAGTTTTTTAATCCATTGCAGACTAAGCGTGGTCAGATTTTAGGTACCTAATTGTTTTGCAAAAAACCCCAGATTGCGACCAGCGGGCCTAAGATGCGCATCGCGAGATATTTGTCATTTCGTTCTGTCAAAATGTAAGCATTTTGTACCAGTTTAAGAACTATTGCATTATCTGTGGTATTGTTGTCGAGAAACCGCGCCTTTGAATTTTCAGCTTTTGACATTTCTGTATGACTATTATCTCGTCCTCAGAGAGGTACGACGACTAAGAAGTGTCAAGTGTACATTATGGCGCGTTTTGTCGACACCATTAGGTACCACAGATAATGCAATAGTTCCTAAACTGGTACAAAATGCTTACATTTTGACAGAACGACATGAGAAATATCTCGCGGTGCGCATCTTAGGCCCGCTTGTCTCGTTTTACCTTATTTATCCTACGTGCTAGAATATCTGGAAGTTTTGAATTAAGTACCTATATTTTTTGTTCATTACAATTAAAACAGTATAGAATTAAAATAGTTGTGAATTTTGTGTTTACATAATTGGGGCGTTATGCTGATTTCTGCAGATATTTTACTCTGATGGCTCATCAGTGAGTGCACAGGGTTTTCGATCGAGATATGACGTCATCGTTATTACAGTAAAATGTCTACCGAACGAAGTATAAGGATGGATGGATGATTATGTTAGTATTATTGTAACTAAATCATTCTACAAGGTAGCTAGCGCCATCTGTGTATCCTAGGTAGGTAACTGTTAATAAAAAACAATTGCACTCTGTCAAGGACAACTCTCTGTTTTAGTAGGTTATGGGCCCAGTCCATACAAAATATAGTTTACGTGAATTTCGAGCCAGTAAGTACACTGTTGCTTCGTAGGTTTTCCCTCTGACTGTAGGAAAACCATTTTTTTATTTAACCTAAATCGTCCCACTGCTGGGTAAAGGTCTCCCTCAAAGACTTCCAATGTTCTCTGTCCCGAGCTTCCTACCACCATCCTCCTTCAAAGACGTTTAGTTCCTCGCGCCAACGCTTTCTCGGCCGACCCCGAAACCGCCGACAGTCAGGGACCCAAGGACGTGTCCCGCCCACTCCCATTTGAGCCTAGATAAACCATAAGTGAAATTAATTTATGTTCCATCAACTAACTACCCCGGCCATTGCATGATTGTCCGGTTCGTGTTCCCAATTTCAGACTCCCGCCATTAGCTAAATTGTGCTAACTAGATTGTCCCTGCACGCTATGTTCCCTGTAATTCCGCTAAAGCATTTTATTATTAGGATACCTATCTACCTACTACAGTGTTCCGTTAAGTGTAGGCATTGGTTGCCTCCTGACGCTGTATAAATCATCTTCAATAGATGTAGAGGCGTACCTATAGTACCTACTCTTATTTCGGTTTAGTTGTGACTGCTACACATTTTATTAAAAAGAGATGAGTGTTTTATGAAGGTTTTTACGCGTTACTTTCAATATTGGATGTAAAAAGCAGCATTCAATATAATAAAAAAGACATTGAGAATCTGTTTGAAAAAATGTTATTCCTGCAAGACACTTGATGGTCATAAATCCTAGGTTTCTGACCTTTAACCTTTGGGCGTAGTTAGCATGGCGCGCTACGCTCTCTTCGCACGCTCATCTCTTTCGGGTCTTTCATAACAACCTAACTGCTCGCCGCTTCGCTCCTCGCCCTGTATGTAACGCATCACCTTTCCGCTGAGTCTTTCTTTTCCGTCGTTCTCGAGCAAATCATGTGTACCCTTCTTTTTGCTTGGCCGTAGTCGGATAAAAACCAGTTGACCGGTATTTGGTATTATACCTGCAGGGCTACTCTTGACCACCGCGGTTCCAAATTGGATCTGGATTTCGACAGATTTCTAGTAATTTTGTACTGAAAAATTACACGACTTCTGTCAATTCTATGGATCCGGACTGGAACTGTGGTCCTGGCTTTAAGTTAGGAAAATTCCGATGTAAGTCTCGGTAGTTTTACCTTATCTATGTACCTACTAGGTATGAAGAACATCCTCATATTATTATAGTATTCCTCAGCGGAAATACACAATTCGCCGTCATTTCCAACGATAAGTTCATAAATATTCAATTAAATGTATTTGGAAACAAATTGCGGAAAGATAAGGTAACACTTAAACACAATGACAGTACGTACCTTCTTAGTAGGAATTCCCTCCAAATGAGTCAGGTCCTTGGAGCCTTGCCAAGAGGGCTAAACGGTTATTATGGCAACAAACACTGTCTATGGCTATTGAGATTGGCCGTTGTCTGTGGTTAATAAGACGGGTTGACCTTACAATTGGCGATATTCCAGACAATACAATACTTATGTGCTAGTTCTGATATTTTATTTTTTTAATCGATAAAAGACCAATTACTGCAATCATTCACAAAAATTGTAAGAAATAGTAAGGAAACTATATTTTTACTGTTATCCGTCGTATAGATTTAATTTTGATATTAATCTTTTGGAAAAATAAAGGCGAGTGCCTGAAATCAGTGAGCCTGGGCATAGATTTTGCAAAGCGGTGTTTTGTTAAAAATCTATCAAAAATATAATAAGTTTGAAATACGGTTATTAAGAATCGTAGAGTGTGTTAAAATCAACGAGCCAATCTTATAGAGACGGCAACGATTTATTCTCATTAGGACCTCATTAGAATCAATTCATCCGATTTTATAATGAAAGCATGGCGCGAAGAATAAATTAACATAAATTAACAAAACAGGTAAATATTTGATGTTAAATTAATGAATTGTTTTACGGTCGATATTAACGATTTATTTCAATTTTCTTTTTCTTTTTATGAATTTGTAAACAAAAGATAAACTTGCCAATAAAGTAATGAATAAAATAAGTTTTAAAAAGACGACTAAGTTTTTGCTATAAAATTACATAGAAAACAGTTATAGTTACTTCAATAAATAACTTAACTTTATCCTTTTGATACTTAAAAGTCACCTACATTTCCGACTACCAACATGAGTAACGGGAAAGTTTATTAAAAAAAAACACTGGTGCACCACCGGGCTTGAGAACCCATGACTTTAAGATATGAACCCCGCCTACCACTATACCACCAGGGCTCTTAAAGAATGCAGCAATGGATATAAGGTAATTGCAATAAAAGCTCGGCTTACAAATTACCTCACTCAATGCAATTCCGTGGTAAGTCCTGCCAATTTACCGGCAGTATAACCGGACTATCAGCTGGCAGTCTGCCAGTTGCAGGTGCCGGGAACGAGTACACTGAACTTACGTATTGTTGGCTTGTTAGAGGCTTTTAGTTTGTTATTGAGAGTCACGATTGGTGACGTATGAGCTGGTACTAAAGATTATCTTCCAATGAAGTATTGGTTTTTGTCATAAAATAGGGGAATTAAAGCCCACTCACACATCCGTTGTCAATATCGGATCGCCAATGTCCAAATAGACAAAAATACTATTATTTTTGACGTACAACAATTTGTTCTCGGTGGTAGTACCATTATCTACAAAAGTGGCAATATATTTATTGGCGACTAGCATCCGCCCGCGACTTTGTCCGCGTTCCGTTTGATCCTGTTGATTTTCCGGGATAAAAGGTAACCTATGTCACATAGGTTACCTTTTATCTATGTGCTAATCCAGGTCACGGACAATAATTCCAAGTTTCATCCAAATCGGATCAGTAATTTTTGTGGGAAAGAGGATCCATCCATACCATCCATGGATCCATGATGGAAACATCCATACATCCTTACAAACTTTCGCGTTTATAATATGTATTAGTAGGATCTATTGCCACTTCTGTAAACAAACTTCGTAAAGCACATTCCGATTTTGGTCGCCCGTTTCATACATCCATCATGTAGTTTTTGGAAAGATTCGTTCGAGTTCACTGCGTTGACTGAAAGTTGAGATTACTGACGTATACAGTGTTGCAACTCGAAGGAAACAGATGTCTAAAATCTATTTTAAATGCTAATGTAATCTGAAAATCAGGAAGTGCATTTTGATTTCAAAACTTGGGAATAAATTTACTGTTCAGTTTAGTTATTTATTCATCACTATGGAGTCTTGGCAAATGAAATATTCATAAGGGTTATGTCATGGGAAAATACTCATAATTTAAAAACATCTTAAAAATATCATGGAAGTATTTAATCTACAGCGCGGTCGGTTGGCGTATCTTTTACAATGGTGAAGTATGTTTGTGAAGTGCGAAGACAATTTAATTCGGAAAAGCTCCAATGCTCATAGAAACGGCTAACTTCAGAATTATAAATCTATCAACAGAATCTACAACAATGTTGCCAGTATATCATGTTCTAATTTTAAAACTCCAACTAGCCCATCAACAATGCTTTTACAATCGGTATTGGTAGAATGCAGATCCCCAATCACCAATAAAACAAAAGAACGATAGACTTGTCTATGAATTCAAAGTAAACCCATCTATTCTCGCAAAGCATCCCGGAATGAATCTGGGGCAGATTCCTCGAACAATCACTAATCCACGGTGTTCGAGTTCGACCCACTACTCGGGCATTATTTACACAAGTGGATTTCACAACCGCGTGTTAGGGTGCAGTCTGTTTGTATGCGAACGTAATGCAACGAGCGAAGCCTATTTGTTACAATAGGCTACGCTCGTACGTAGCACAGCGAGCGTAGCATTGGCTATAGATTACGCCCTACGGCTTCGCATGATGTCTACGCTCTACGCCGTTGTCTACGCTCTACGCCGTAGTCTACGCTCTACGCCGTAGTTTATGCTCTACGGCGTAGTCTGCTGTCTACGCCCTACGCTGTAGCTTACGCTCTACGGCGTAGTCTGTGGCCTACGCTCGACGCCGTAGTCGACAGTGTAATTTCAACATCGACTACGTTTATTTTACTCAGTAGGAATATTTTTCGTTACAAAAATGCTTAGTTTTTCTTATGTAACTCTGGCCTAAATGGACTTTACACGCTCACTTGCAATCAAACCTCCTTTGTAAACTCTCTTTGAACTCAGTGGAAACGCGCAATAGTGTAGTGAAGTGAGATGTTTTCAAATGTTTACTGTTTAGAACTCATTTTCATAATCAGGTGTTGCCAACTGTTGCCTAACGATTTTGCGAAACGAATAGCGTGAAATTGAAGCCGTTCAACATTTTGTTATTCTTTTCTGAGCTTTGTCTTTTTGATTTCTAGTGGCGCGCGTCCAAGTTTGTTCGTCGTCTTTTATTTAGTTTTTAGGCCCTTGTTTGTTTTATGGAAATGTGAGAAACTTGGCAAGTTTTTAGGTATTTTTTTTATGAGCAAAAGCGGATGACCCATTTACTTACCTATGTTAAGATTTATAGATGCTAGAATTTATAGTCGTAGAGGATGAATAGTCGTTTATGAGACGCAATGTCACAAATTTTAACTGTACGGTAAGAAGCTTTGACAAAAGCTAGGGCTTGGATGCTCGCTGAATTTCACCATTCAATCAATCCCCTGCAAGAAGACTTTTTGAAACGAATGTCAATGACAGACACGTCAAAGTGAATGCTGAACTGGATTTAGGTTAGAACAGCTGAACGAGAGCATTTACTATGGAACGGCGAATATCTATGAATTCAAGTAGGTACTACTTATTAATGTAAAAAAAAAAACATTTTGACAACTTTCACATTTTGAGGGACTTTTCAGCCCCTACAATTCAATGCTTGTCATTTTGAGGGGCTGAAAAGTACTCAAAATATGAAAGTAGTTCGGGGGTAAATAACCTCTTTATAGAAATAGGTAAATGTTGGTTCATGTAAATAAAATGACATGAATTGAATAGTGGCGACAATCCAGTTAGAGCTAAACAGGATGTGAACTCGATTCGTGCTGTGCTCAATGCAGCCGCTGGAGGTCGATATCAGTACTTACTAAATGTAAAGTAAATACTTACTTAAAGTTGCCAAGTGCGAGTTACAGAGCAAGCGTTGTCTGGTCTCGACCACAGTCCCAATCCGGATCCATAGTTTTTTGACAGAAGTCGTGATTTTTCAGTACAAAATGACATGAAATCTGTCAATATCCGGATCCAGTTTGGAACGGCGTAGCCCCCGGAGGCTGTGCCTACTAAAGAAAGTAGGTATTCGTAACGTAACCACTAAGTTATAGTTAGCAGGACTTCAGTTCTACCAAAATTCTATCTAGTTTTGTACGAAACGCATTGGATATTAAAAAAAAATGCTTTCTTGCAACGTTAGTTTTTGAGAGTTTGATTCGGGTTTCGTTCGGGACTTTTTTCGGGCTGCGTCGTATCTTCTTATCGTATCTTTTTAATAACTAATTTTGTCTTCTATTTAGGGCGTCTGACCGTCATTTTGACGGACAATTTTGCCATAATTAAGTAACTAACTATTCCTGTCATATTTGACAATCTAGTCAATGTCAAGAAGGGTTAAAATAAAAACAAAACAGTTAAAAATAAACACTATCAAAATCTACTAACGTGCTATAAAAGCTCGTGCTACCTATAAAATCTTCTTCTTCTTTTATTTGTGACCTCTATCCGTCATTTTGACAGACAATTTTCCCAGTGTCAAATAATATGAGTTGCTTTTTGATATTGACAGATGCACTGACAGGTCTTTCAACGTCCACAATTTAGCAGTAGGCAGTAGCCCATCCAGAAAATAGCTCACGACGTTGCTTTTAGTAAAGCAACGTAATATACCATTCTCTACTATCGCCCCACCGATACTTACTACTGAGTCATCTATTTCGTGTCGCCCTTAGATGGAGATTCCAATTTCCAGCTGTTGGTGACTGTAGCCAATGCATTCAGTATCAGAGCCATTTACGAAAACCATTGTGCACTAGCTCAGATCATTTTCACCCCTTTCACGACTGTACAAAGCTCAATTTCCCTTGAATGTATGAATAGCATCCATGTTCCCGTTCCAAACTTAAGTTGTTGACTTGCTGGCTTTAGAAATAAGGTTGTTTGTTGCTTGTATTCCCGTCGGTGATACCAGCTCGGTTCTGCTGGTTCTGATATAAGCTTTATGATTAGGGTTATAAGGGTGATTTTGGGTTGTAAGTGAGGCTTTGGTCTTCCGGCGATTGTGTGTGTTTCCAGTAGTGTTGATTCAAGATTCGTCGAGCTTAGATTTGTTTGATAGCGTTCTGCTTGATGGTACTGTAAACAGTTTCGTCGAATTCAGGGTGTAATTTGGAATGCCTGATTATTGAATTGGTTTTTTCTTTGTTGAAAAAGTAAAACTATACTTACCTCTCTAGCTGAAACTATTATTTAGGTCCTAAATTTCAGTTTACCCTTTTTGAAGTTACTATGTTTAATTAGTTTTTTTAAGCTATTGCATAGCTTCTATCGCGGGCCTTGAGCGTGGAGACCGAATCTAGAAATTCCGTAACGAAAATAACCTAACACCCCCACTCCGACCGGCACAGCGGTGATACGATAAAAAATGCTATGCAATAGCTTTACCGCGGCAGTCTCCGAGTGCCACACGTTTTTTTTAATTTATACAAGGTGTAACATAATTACCCTAGAAACCCAAAGGGGGTGTAATCAGACCGACCACTCGAGTGCTTGGACATGTGCAAAGGGTCAATAAATCATACAAAAGTACAACTTTTATTATTTTTGAAATTTGCGACCACCCTGACTGCTTTTTTACTATTTGCGTAAACCCGTACACACGCATGCACACGTAAGTACCATCCTACCGCGTCGTACGCACATGCTAGCTGTGTGTTGGTACATTTTAAGTAAAACTTACGAGCTCATTTCATAAATGAAAAACTTCGAAATCTCAAAAGTCGTAGAACAAACACTGTTCGCCATGACCTGTAGAATACTCTCCTTTCAGACTAATAGGGTAATAAAATGTTACACCGTGTATTAGTTTTTTCTTTAATTTCTAGTAAAATTCTAGGACAAAAATATTTTTGCATTAGTTATATTAACGTTACTATCACAATAGCATACCTAATACCTATACTTACTTTATGAGTAGGATAGGTAGGTACAGCTACCTAACCTACATACCTAAACTACCTAGCCATGTTCATTGAACTTGTGAAATAAAATAACCACAACAATGCGTCAAAATAACGCACCTATACAAATGCATTTTACAAACAAGGAAGTTTTTATAGGTCACTAACTGTGTCAAAAACAAGAATACAATGAATACCACAATCATATTTCCAAAGAAAAATGCGTGAATTTTATTCGAAGAAAGAATACGACGTCATGAAACGCATCAAATGGCACGTCATTGGGCGAAACTCTCGAACTATAGACTCGTGCTTTCGAAAAACGAACAATGTATGAAACAAAGATCAAAATTTGAATCACGTTTCGTACAAAGCGAGATTTTCAGTATGTAATTTTGGTATAATGGGAGTCCCGCTTCTTTTTACGTAGGAACTACGTATTACATATTCTTTGCCGTTCCCTAGGGGGCTGTTCAATGATTTTGATTATGAATTCCAGAGGTCTGTAACCAATATTATTATACTGCTACTAACGAACGCTGTTGGGAAACTTTTTATCCCAATGCCCTTTTTTACGGCGAGCAGCAGTCACGAATGATAAGCCTCTAATCGGGCCTTTGGGAACACTTCGATTTATGTCTGGTGGAATGATCAGTTTTAATAAGCTGTTTGGGGGAAGAATGACTGAGATATTATGAATTACGTACAAAGCGAGATTTTCAGTGTGTAATTTTGGTAGAATGGGAGTCCCGCTTCTTACGTAAGTCTTACATATTCTTTGACCTATGCTTCTTTGAGCTTTTTAGCACATTTTTTTAGGTAAAATCACTGCTCCAGCTAAATTAATATTCCTACAATCGCTTGAAAATAGAAAACTATATAGTCAAATTACCTACTGTTCCTGAACGAAAAGTCACGTGACCATTTTTGATGTTTTCCATATAGTCAAGCTTATAGTCGACGCAAAAAAAAACACCAAATAAAAAAAATACTCCTAGCGTTTTTTTTTTTACATAATCCTGGTATGAAAAAATTTGGTGTAGTAGTAGCACTGTTTAGCCACCCACGAAAGCAAACAAGAAATTAAAAACGTATCTATAGATTTTTGAGAGAGTTTGTATGTCTTCTAAAGTATTCACGATAGGAAATTTAGTTTTAGTACAAGGGCACTTTCAATCAGCGTGTCACTATTGTAACTACTACCTACACCATTGTAAAAAATTCAATAAGATTGCGATATCCCGACGTTAGTTATATACCTACATACTAAGTATCTCTTATTCACAGCTAGGGGACTTCCTGCGAATCAACGACGTTTCCTGCCTTTGTTTACTTTAAAATATTGTAGTAAGTATAACTTTAGGCTTTTTTTTTCACTAGGTAGGTATATCCTTCTTCTTTTTTCATTTACAGCCTCGGGCCGTCATTTCGACAAAGTTTTGCCTGTGTCAAGGGAAATTTTGGAAAAGAGCTTAATTTATTAACGTCTATTGAACTTTAGGTCTAGTGTAAATAAAAACTGACAGCAAACGTCAGATTCATATTAAAATATTCTCCCATATCTTGTCTAAAGTCAGCTTTTAGTAGAACTTTTGATAGTACTCGGCAGTTTTGGATGCAAAAGTAAAATTTAGTTGTTTACGTGACATGACAGCTAGAAAACGATACGCTAATAAAAAACTACGACATTTTGAAATATTCGGACCATAGAAAAGTGTAGGACGATATCGAGTTACAAGTTTTATGACATTTCTGTTTCAATCTTACTTCACCAATCAAACCTACGATATTGCATAGGTATTACGATATTATGTAGTAAATGGTGATACATATCATCATACAGTAAAAAAATAATAATAAATAAATACAGTAGTACCATAGTTTCTGAACTGCATATTAATTTATAACTTCCGGCTACCGATTAGTATGCTAGTCCAATGATGCGACTGTCTATGGCTATCTGTCACTTCCCATCACTAGCTGTCACTTATTCGCTAACTCGTTCACTTGATGTACTTGTCAAAGAATATGTAGGTAATACGTAGGTAGGTCCTACATAAGAAGAAGCGGGACTCCCATTCCACCAAAATTACACACTGAAAATCTTGTTTTGTATGAAACGCAAGTTCAAATTTCGATCTCCGTTTCATACATTGTTCGTTTTTCGAAAGCACGAGTCTAATTCGATAGTTTCATACTTGTCATTGGTAAAATGGTTCAAACGTATGTGGCTTAAAATTCCGGGTTATCTATAAAAACTTGAATATCGTGGAAATCCCCGAGATCGTAAAGCACGTGTTTAATTTGAACACTGACATATCTGCTTGAAACTGTCAAACGCGTAAAAATATTGGTTCATCTAATGTCAGTGCTAAATTCAACAAAGATTTTTTCCCTTTTGAACGCGAGATGAGGGCATTATACCTACCTAAATATGAGATTTGTCTAAAAAGCTGTTTACCCCAAACGAAAGATGCCAATGATGAACTTTTGCCATCATTTTTAGAATTACTAGACAATTGATATCGATTCACTTGTTGCATTTTTCTAAACTGACCTAATTTGACAGCACTAAAAATGTTGCCGTCTCTTTCTCATAAACTGAAACGACAAAGACTGCTATAATTTTAGGGCTGTTACAACCATTTGAAAATTGCCCCAAGACAAAGTTAGGAAAGAAGTGGGGTAATGTCCAAGTAATTCTGCTGACCCTTTATATTGTCGGTTATTTAGCCACGCTTTAGAAATTGAAATGATTCATTCGGTTATCGTCCTTGATTTTATTGATGCCCGTTGATCTAGCTTCATTGTTTCATGACAACATACCGTTCCAATTTAGGCTTATTAGCCGTGCTATTTTTTACACATAAATTATGATAATTTAGACTTCTAACGGACAATATCTTTGTGATTAGTCAGAGCCACTGTAACCTTGGGATTTCTAATAAAAACATGAATGGGTGGTTTCTACAAACAAAAAATAGATTATGTAGGTATTGTATTATATTATGTATGTGGGTGTTGGTATCAATCTCTTATTTAAACTTGTTTAAGGTTGAGCAAACACTCATAAATAATGCTTATTTTTATATGTAACAGTTGTCAATTTCAATTTATTTGTCCTACTCAAAAATAAGTACTTTTCCTACTCAGTTTCAGAGCGTTACTCTTCTCTGTACCTACCTGTTACGCGACGTTCGACCTTTGGCACACCTACACTAAATACCTATTTCGAATGACACACCTACAAATACCTCGACAATCTGTCTGGTAAGACCAAAACAATGATAGATACTTCAGTTATCTGACCATCAGTTACTCATTGATATTTTATCAATCCTTGACGGTTGATCGATTGCGTGTGGTCTTGCAACCTCCTTGCCTTTTTATGTGGTCATTGAACAGTCTTTATTTCGCTCTCGGATGTGGCAGACGTGTGTAAAAACTATCCAGTTGAATATAATACGTAAAGTTAAATTTCATATAGCTGATTAAAGAGGTCTTGATACTTTTCGTTGTTGGTCATATATTTTGTGCTTATTCGAATAGTTCGTAAATGACTCAGATATAAAGAGTCACGCACGTTTTAGCAAAATTCAGAGTGAATTGAACTTTCTGGGAATGGTCATACGAGTGCAACTTATTACAGTCATTGGACAGTTTATGAATGGAAGTAGGATGTGGTGGACGTGACAGTCATAGTGAATTTAGACTTCGTGTTGTGATTGTTTGAAAACTCGTTTTCATCGTTCGTCGTCTTCTAAAATAGAATTTATATTGAAACAGAATGATTTTGATGCCAAATCACTCGATTAAATGTTTTTAAAAAAAATTTACTCGAATTCTAGAATTGCGTGGGTAGGCAGACGTAACAGTGATATTGTTATACAACACATACAACCAGCTCGCCCCAGATTCCTTAGCTTACATTCAACAAAATTTTTAGAAAACATCGATAAAGTCAAGTGAATTTCGAAGCGAAACAGTGAATAAAGTGTTCAGATTTCAAAAATGGTGATGGAGTCAGGGCAGAACCAGGGGCGGTTCTGGCCCCTATCACCGCGCCTCTGGCGAAGAAGCAACGAGTACTCAAAAGTAGTCTTCCACCCCAGAAAACCACCTCTCTCCCCCATCGAGTTCCGTCGCAAGGATGTCACTCCGGACTTGCTACGATCCAGGAGTATCGTCAAAGAAAGACTGGATCATTTGAATTTGGAAGAGTTTGGATTCGAGAACCGATGGAGCGTATCCAAGCCGCCAATCAATTCTGATCAAAAGAAAGAGAAGAAGGAAGAGGTGGTGAAGTTGAGAGTTAAGAAGCAACGGCAACCGAGGCCGAACAGTCTGCAGCTGTTACTGTGTCCGTCTGGCTCTGGGCATTATAGCAGCAATACTTGGCGGTATACCAGGGTGCGATCAAAAAGGTTCGTATGAACTACTGATCTGTTCCCGTTTTGTAAATGTCCTGAGAGATACTAATTACAACTTAATATTTGTACATAACAAACATAACATCGAATTCAGGTGAATAACATGATCAGATAGTCAAGATGATGTCATAAAGTAAGGAGACTTATATAAAGAAGCTTACTAATAATATTATGAAAATAAAAACAGCAATTGAGCTCCTTAAAAAATAAAAATGATAAGATCTTGTAATAAAAATACGATATAATAAAACCAATCTCCAATAATAAACAACTCTATAAAAAGTGGCTCAGTTGATAGAACAAGGACCTTAGCTCGACAACGAAGGGAAGCTCTAGTGTCTCGGCTGTTTTATTAAAAGTAATAAAACCACTTCGACAAATTAATTTCAGTATCGGAAACAAAAAACCAAGTCGGAACGAACTCGACACGACGGCGAGATGATTTAAATATTTCCTTTTGGTTTCCTTTGAGGTATCGTTCACAAAAACATTCTAGAATATTATAGCGATCAAACCATCATCTTTAGGATGTCCAATCGGATTTTGTTTTCATCCTAAATCACAGGTATTCTGTGACTAAATAGTGACATTAGCGCGTTTCAGCGCGTTTTTTGCCGTCAAAAGCTTCTTTTCGCGTCGCTTGACATTATGCTGGGCAGCTAAAGCAGTTCGGAGCTTACGATATGAGGACAAAAGGTACTATACTCAGCTTATAACTTAGGTGACTATGATCAGCTAATGCAATGTCACAACAAAAAATTTGATAGGTAGGTATTTGATAGGCATTGTCATCGAAGCGTTTCCATGATAAGTTTCCATGTTTGGGCACTTTCGAATTGAAACTTCTTATAAATCCAAAGAGCAAAACACTGTATTTTTTAAAGTTATGCTGGGAGTATTGGTTATAGTTTTTGACCATTGCCTCGCGCCCTTTTTGCGTCCATTTACTGAAGTAGCCCTCAATCCTTTATTGAGCTGGGTTCCGATAGAAATACCCTCATTATTTTTACGGCTTCGGGCAATTTGTGAAACAATAAAAGCCATCGTCAACCCATTGAACAGGTTGAATTTAATTACGGGTAGAATGGTTACAACTGTTGTACCATTTTATTGGGGGGTAATGACCCTTGTAATGTTAACCTATATTGGTTCCATCTAAATGGAGCTTAGAAATTTTTTTTTAGAGTTGGCTACTCACTCATACTAGCTTGTTTGCTAGAACTTTCAATAAGGAACTTAAAATTTTAGATGTTTTTTCTATGTGTAAGTACAATAAAGAGTTTAGTTTATCTACCTAAAAAAAGTTGTCTATAGTCATCTAAATACATAATTCATTTATTTTGCTTAATGTATGCTGTGTACAATTATATTTTAAGTACCTACTAGGATGTTATATATATCAACCCTGAGTAAGGGTACTTTGAATTTCATAAATATGTACAAATGTAGAAGTTGTAAAACTGTTGTGGATTTTTGCTGCTTTTAATATCTTGTAAGTAGGTATGTAATGTTTAGATATCTTATTATTTAAGATGGTAAATAAAAAATTTAACATAGGTACCAAAATTTTTTTTAACTAAATGTCAGATGAGAAAGGTGGGTTCAAATATCAAGGATAAACTTATGCACTTAATTAAATTTAACACTTACGAAATCAATAATTACAATCCAATCAGTATTATTAATGCAGTGCTAGCGGTCTCGATAAGATTATAAAAACTTACGGCTTCGTTCACCACACTTTGCTTTATCCTATAATTTTTTTATAAATAAAAAGTAAACTTTATTCACAAATAAAATTACAACTAATACAGTATTCATTTATTTATTCAATTTTATTCTTCAATAAAATTAGTCATGAATAATATTTTTTTTTTTACATCTTTATTTTATATCTGTAGGGAGATAGGCTAACAAGTACTTAATTTTGGGATAAAGGTACTGTAAGCTCGTTTAGAGTACATATTTGCACCCATACAATGTTATCTTTGCCAAGTATCAAGATTGGTCCAGCCGTGATTTGAACTCTTACTTATAATAATATAACAAACATAACTTTCGCTCGCATTTATATGTTTTTGTAATAATGTTGATGTGGATACATTATCTCTTTCCACATTCTCGGTTTATTTACCTACATCTTGTTGCAAAAGATCAGTGTGGGATGGTGGGGTGGGTGGGTGACCAGATAACCCAGCGATATGACTACTAATTCAGTAATTTTTATTATCTATGGCTGTGATCACCTGGCCACGTGATCACCCAGGTGACCAGTGTGACCACCTGGTGAATGCAAAGTTGTAGATAACTTATCTTTTCGTTTTGTTATTGCAAACTTCCGTTTTGCAATTAGCTTATGTCTTGTTAGATGTATTTGATTTGTTTTGTAATTATTTGATACCTAAGTAGTTATAGTCCAATAATACTTATTTGTTATTCGTTTCTGTTTTTTTTTCATTTCATCATCATCATAAACAAGAAGAACTGTCTTACTCAATTTTTATTAAGTATTCATTTTGTGCAAGTTTTACGCAACTTCCGTAAAAAAAAAATGTAACTGGATTTTTTTTTTGCCGTCCAAACTAATTTTTATTCGAAAAATCGACAATTATTGCGTAACTGATTGGATAGCATTTTATCTTAGGGGTTCTCCAGTGATTCTTAGTGTAAGTACCTACATTTCTTTCTACTGAAGACAAGTCATTCATACCTACTTCGTTTCTTGCTTTAGTTTTACGAAAAATTTACAGAAAAAGTTAGGTACGATTTGATCCGAGTCCCGAGTCCGTGCATATTTTTGACTTTCGACTCGAGTATAACACAGTTCGTAACTGGTTACGAAGCTACGGTTTCGCAGACGGCCGAAGGGACACACGCAAACGCATTCGTTAAACATGAAATTTTGTATGAAAACCGCATAATTAAGCGCCTCTAGCGGGAGATTTGAGAATTGTGAAATTCCCAACAAAATTTCTCGCTTTGCGAATGCGTTTGCGTGTTCTATACTCGAGTCGAAAGTCAAAACAAATGCAGAGACTCGGGGCTCTGTTCTTTTGTAAAGAAATCGTTGTAAAAGCTTTCATGTTACTGATGATGATGACCTATCTTGTCAACATGTACCTAATTGACCGAGCGAGCGAAGCGTCTCAGTTTCCACATTGGCCAAAAATGCGTTTGTCCGGATGTCTGTCTGTCTGTCTGTTCTCCTCTACAGGTCGCATTTTTCAACCGATCTGGACGAAACTTGGTACACAGGTTATATGACTTATTAGAATTTTTTTGTCGTCGGGGATTTTTGATTGGAGGGGTACTTCCCCCAAAAAAAGGGCAAAAAGGGGGCTATTTGATATACTGGATATCTCCACCAAATGAGATCCGATTTCGATTATTCTTTTTTTATTTGAAAGGTAGTAACTATAAGTTGGTCTCATAAAAGTTTGGCGAAGATCTGATAAGGATCTTCAGCATGATGAACAGGATAGCTCATCAAACAATCGATGGTTTTCAATCAAATTTGAGAGAAACACAAAGGACCTCATTCTACACAAGATGATGCAAAAAAAAATCAAAAAGATCAAAAAAATCACAAAACGGAAAATGCACTTGCACAGTGGGGGTTGCGGGTGAGGGATGGGTGTCAGGTGAGAAGTAGTGGGGATGGGTATTTTCTACTTCTCTTCAACATTGATAGGTTTCTTTCAAAACTCTGAAATAGCTTTTGCTAAGGCAGTAAATAGCTCACTTTTAGTATGCTCGCGAGGTCTACAGCTCCCAGAGCCACTAGTTTAAACATAATTAGTTGGTCCGGTCCTTTACAATTTACATGTAAATGACGGCCTGTAATGTAAGGTGGGGCCTAAATTATGCTAAGTTATTTAGTCGCGTGTTGGGTATGCCAAAAAGTAAAAGCATGGTAGTGACATGTCAATGTTGTTGGGTTGGGAGGGCTGTTGCAATGCAGGTCATGGGAAAATTAGAATATTCATAGATGCTGTGTTTACCTATAACATAAAATTCAATAAATTATTATTATTGGACATTTTACACAGCGCCTTCTTGTCCCAAACTAAGCAAAGTTTGTACTATGAGAACTAGATTGCTGATAAAATAGTTATAGGTAATATTTTTGTAAAACTCGGACATAGAACAAACATCTAATGTAACTATGCCATACACAAATGTTTGATCTCGGTGGGGATCAAACCCATGACCTACAGCAGCGGAAGGCCGAGCTCTGACGACTGTCGAACTATAAGTAACAAAAGATGTTTGTACTTATACTAGGGCCCTAGCTAAGTTGACCTGACACTAAAATCGCTAGAGAATAGAACTTTGTAGAACAGAATTTTGTACTTTGAAGGTAGTCTGCATAAAAGTTTCGGTCTGAGCATAATACTGCGTTCACACTATGCCCATGCCGCTGCCGGCATTATTGCCTCAGCAACATCGCCTTTATTCTGATTAGAGAGCAAGGGCATGAACTTGGGCCGGGAGCCGGGACTGAGGCATGATCGTGTTCACACTATGCTCGTGCGCACTTCCCTGCCCAAATCCCAAATCAATAGTGTGAACGCAACATAAGATTATCCTTGCTACATAGAACTGGATGGCATAGACGAAGTGTACCTAGGTAGAATACCTATGGAATGTCATCTCAGAATCCATAGCACGTGGGCGTTTTCCTGCGGAACACTGGGATTATTGAACTTTGTCCATAGCAGAACGAATCTAGCTAGAATTCTTAGAGGATATCCAGTTGTTAACATCAGCATGCTCAATGTGTTCGTTTTACGTATACCTACTACAAAGTTGACGTAAACTGTAGAGATTGAGCAGCGCCCCTAGCGGGTAGTTTACAAAACTGATGATTCTCCATACAAAAAACGTAGTAAGTAAACGTCAAAGATACACACTTGGGATGCAGGTGAGATAGTGGTCAAACGGTTACCTACCTGTCTATATCTATCTATTTTCTAAATACATAAAACTCTTTTGAAGCTGACTTGCAATCAACGCACAGCCTAAAGTGGCCTAAACTATAAGTCCTAGAGGTATGAAATTATTTATAGTGTAGACGTACGTCGTACACTAAGAAAGGAATTTTGAAAAGTCGCACCCTAAGGCGTCTAAAATTAGGATCAAAGATTTTAACTAAATAATGCGTATGCTACTACCACGCGATCAAAGCCGCGGGCTACAGCTAGTATTCTATAAAAAAGTTGTATTATCTAGGTACCTACCTAAGTAACAAAAAATAAAATTAAATAAACTCTACTCTTCAGTCTTCAGACTCATAACGACCTCGTTCCGCACGCGGTGGAGATCGACTATAATGGTTTTCGCCTCTCGAACGTTTAAAATATGCACAAACATAAATCTTTCTTTGTGCCAAAACTAACCATATTTATAGGGAAAAATAAACGAGCTATGAAAACATACGGGAGTATATTTAGGTCAGAATTGTGGAACGAAAGATATAAATCTTTTTTTTTATTATTAAATGTACCTAGGTAATGTTACGATGAGGCCGTGACTACCCTCTTAGGCGTTAGAATGGAAAGTATCTAGATATAAAGCATCTGTGAAAAGGTATATTCTAACGAAGTTACCGTGATTTTTTGATTTTCTATTTTACTTTTTTTCAAGTGACAGCCCTAAATCCTTCAAGCTATTACAAGTCTATGGTAAGTAAGTAGACACTAAAGGATTCCTAAATAGCTTAGTCAAGTTTATATTTAGATTCGTAAACGGTATCCGTACTATGATTTCCATAATCAATGAATAACAACGCAGCATACAAATCATACAGTCCGGTGCAATAACCTGATTATTACAGGTTCGTAGCGCCATCTATTGAATACTAAGTTTATGGTCTTGGCTGGGTCTAGGCATAATAAGGTTGTATAAGTGTAATCAATAAAATGTACTTTTATTTGTTTATTTTTCAGCATATCCTTATGACCAGCGTAGTGGGGTTAAATTGTTGCGTATTTGATTTTTATCACTTGATATACTTGCTTAACTCTTCCGAGAGAAGGGACCTAGATTTATAATTTTTTTGTACTAATAGCATAAGAGAGAAATAAATAATTTGAATTTGAATTTGAATCAATTATCTTTTAACCCATTCAAATTACTAGATTATTGAGTTGAAAAATGTTGCTTTGAATGCAAAAAAAATAGTAAGCAAAACAAACAGCGCAAAAAATCGTATTTCTGCCACCTCTAGTACTACGTAACGCAGCGTAGGCCTGGTTGGTAGGGCTATTCTGAATCATTCGGAAGTCTTTTCGGATTGGCATCGGAAACATTCGAAGAAGATTTTGAACTAGCTATTTGAAATCCTAAGTTCGATATCGGTCTGAAATCGCAAGTTTTCGACATCGGTCCGAAATTTCCGATTGAATCAGGATAGCCCTTGCAAACACATTTCCCTTCCGTGAATTTCCGCAAAAACTCTATCGCCAGCTCGATGCATAAAGTATCTATGAATATTCAGGTCCTGTCCTCATTAATCTATTGACAAAGTGTCGTACTGGGATGACTAGGTATCCTGCAATGCAGTGTAAGTAGATACATACTGAACTTCATAACAAAATTGACAGTTATTCCCCCGTAAGCCCGTAACGTAACACAATCGCTTTGATTTCGAACATCTTCTGTTTCACTCAGCAAGTCGAGCCGACAGAGAATAAAAAACGAAACCAATAAATTAAAAAAAATGAATAAATTAATAAATTGTGACAATGTTTTTCCGTACTGTCGGATATGAAATAAAAACCTCAGAATAATGAAAAAAAAAAAGGACCATGCAAATATTCTGGGTTCTCTTCATCACTGCTGGTCATTATCAGACCTTGGATTATGGACTCCAATACTTTGAGATTAACTAAATGTTTAAAACTGCAATTATGCCTGCAATTCCTCAAAACTAGTTTTCTGAGCTGATGAATATCCTCATAAAAGGGAAAAGGCTCCACCAATCCAAACATGAACTATCTCAGATCAGCCAGCTTTCTTTGTAGATCTAAGATCACCAAAACAAAGAGGTCTGCGACCTCCATACTTTATCTGATGAGTCACACAGATTGAATAATAGTTTGTAGTAACTTTCTATTTCGATAGACGCAAACCATTTGGCGTTTTACGAGCAAATACTCTTTGTCTAGCGTTTCGTTTGTTTATTTTTAAACTCTGAACCTGTTTTTTTTTTGCCGCTGTTTGTTTCAAGGACTTCTATTTGCACTAAAGCACTGCTACCTAATTAGTTAAGTTTAGAAATGCACCAACAGAATTGGGCCCACTGTTCTAATCTTCTCTCGTCGTCAGTATAATTATTTCACACACCATTCGATATGCAACTAGTTACTACTAAGTTCATATAGAAACGGCGTCTTTGCACTCGATTGGTACCTCATGGTCAATGACTCGATTATCGCCTCTATTTATTTCACAATGAAGGTTATTGATATTAGTTATGCAATTTGTATTCGTTCGTGGCCTGAATGCTACACCTGTCCTGCCCACGCCTCTTTTTAATGTTGAATGAAATGTCCACACAAAATTTACTTAGGTAGGTATATAAGTATTCTATCAGCAATCTAGTTCCCGTAATACTTAAGCTTTGCTTAGTTTAGGACTAGAGGGCGTTGTGTGTAATGTCAAGGTTTTTTTTATTGAGATTACGTACTGAAAGCTCTTTTTATCACAGTAAACATAGCTTTGGACACTCATAATGTAGCTATCTATCTTTCAGGGAAGGTATCTATTAGTTACTGGAGGTGGGCTACTCTCGACTATCGCCGTTCCAAATTGGATCCGAATTTTGACAGATTTCGGGTCATTTTACGTACTGAAAAATTATACGACTTCTGTCAAAATCTATGGATCCATATTGGAACTG
The DNA here is from genome assembly GCA_947507515.1 of Eulithis testata. Lineage (NCBI taxonomy): Eukaryota > Metazoa > Arthropoda > Insecta > Lepidoptera > Geometridae > Eulithis > Eulithis testata. The sequence goes on along the minus strand of OX382218.1, from coordinate 3,932,877 downwards.
TGGTCGAGAGTAACCCACCAGATATAATTAGTATAGACACAAATCATATAAACTAATATAAGTATAAGGAAGAGCGACCATAAAAATCACTAGCAAGATAAAAACTCCTTGCAGTACTTTCTCGTCCCGCAAAAACCTTTACCACATTTTTCTATTCGTAAAATCGCAAAAACCTTCGAAAGAGGAACCAAAAGCCACATTAAAAATGTAAAGATAAGATAAGTAAAATAAAGATAAGTAGATATCTGCTTCCATCCCCAAAAAACTCATAAATCATACCCCTTCCTGTACGTCCCAAAAAAATTAAAACCTATGTTGAGGACATAGGGGTAGAATTGTACGAATTTTGGACCCAATCACGGTGGTATACGTACTGTTTTTACTTTACGTGGCTATCAAAGAAATTAACAAAACCTAAGCCCACCCTTACTGTAGGGGTAGAAAATTCATCAAATCAGCTTTACACTTTTATTACGGTCGAGTAAAAGTTAAAATCGCTTCATAAAATTGGCTTAGGTACTGAAATTGAAATGCAAGAAGATTTTTTCTTTTATTATTTATGTTGAATTGAAAGTCTGAAACGAAATAAAGGTTCGAAAAATATCAAATTTGAATCCCTCTGTTGTAGGTGGTTACAGTCATGACCATGAGTCTAGTTAATATTAATAGGTTATTTGAGTTACCCACACCGACACTACTTTCAGGTTCTTTCAACCCCGCTCTCCCCTACCAAGGTTCGTTCACTGAACCTACTTACAACTACTAAAATTTTGACCCATGATGCATCAGACGGACAGACAGTAGTAGTCCTCAAATGCACTCCAACCCATTTAGATCTTAGACAATACACACGTCGATCTGCATTGCAAATGGGGGGTGGCATCAATACAGGGTGTCCCATAACTGCACTTATTGTTTGTAAATTGTATCACAAAATATACAAGAATTTAGACCGTGGTTTCGAAAGAACACAAGAAAACAAAGGTAAACAATTTTTTTTTGTTCTTTTACGAAGGTAAGGTACACACGTTTCTTAAACTATTATTTATTATGTATCTCATTTTTGCAGTGTTACCCGCCATTACGCCAATGTCATGTTTCACTGTTCATTTAATTATTCCCTTTTTCAGTATATCACCAGAGTGCAGTGTGTACGTTTGACGTTTACTGCAAAGTCTCGTAAACTATATTTTTGTATGGAGAATCATCAGCTTTGTAAACTACCCGCTAGGGGCGCTGTTCAATCTCTATACAAAAATATAGTTTCCGTCAATTGGTGTAGTATACGTAAAATGAACCACTAAGAATGCTGTTATTGGACACTCTGTATAACATCACATTTACGTAGGCCTGTACAGGCCGGGCAATTCAGGGTACGTGCCACACCATAGTATCTAACCTATACCTACATCTAGTATAGCCAAGCGTGTACCATAGGTATGACTGTATCAGGCATTGGGGGTACGGGTATTATGCATCCACATGCACAATCGATGCGTATGGGTGGAAGGGGTGATACGAGAGAAATGGGAAAAGGGGGAACCCCCACAGTGGTCACACCGGACATTCTGTTTGGTGTTGCAATAATTAAAACTTCCGATTGGGTTGAAAAATGGAACGAAATGAAATGAAACTATTTTCATTCCATACTATTTATTACTACAGATCATACAATACTTTTAAAATTGATCTGATAGAATGTGTAGGTATTGTAGGTGGATGGAATAGGTAACTAAAAATATATTTACAAAAATACCGGTTATTGTAAATTACGTTTAAAGTAAGGAAAATATTATTATGCATTTCATGAAAGAAAAACTTCGAAATCTCGAAAGTCGTACAACAAACACTGTTCGCCATGTCCTGTAAAATACCCCCCCTTGCGGACTTATAGGGCAATTATGTTACACCGTGTATATTACGTATTTACGTAATTTTAGTTAGTTTGCTATAAAAGAATCGGCACCATTACAGTTTACGCTATGCACAAGTTACATGAAATTAATTGCTTGCTCAGCTTACTAGCATAACAATCTTGTCTCCCGCACAGTAATCCTGTTACCGAACAATGTAAACTTGCTAACTTTCATAACTCCGACAACTTTGTCAATCTTTGACAGCTGACGCTAAGTTCAGTACCCCTTTAGGGGAAAGCGGGGATAAAAGTTGCGAGAAGCATCGAGTTTTGTGAAATTAATTTATATCTAAACGTTCGGCTAATTTTTTTGTATAAATGTATTTGTTATCCTCACTACCCAAAATTTGCGTCGCGTACCCGGATAATATACGCGCTCTTTTTCTTATTTACACATAGGTTTTTTTATAGAGTATCTATACGGAAAAGCGTTGGCGGGACGACCTCGACGCCTTTGATAGGAGTTGGTGGGAGCAGGCCCGGGAGAGAGAAAATGGAAGATGTTGAGGGAGACCTTTGCCCAGCAGTGGGACGAAATAGGTTAATAAAAAAAAAACTATACGCAAAAGTTAGTCTGTCGAGTTCTGGCGCGACGCCAAAAACATGGTATCCTTTTTTTTAATTTGCACTATTTGACAGGTTGGCACCCACTAAGCCTTGATGTTGATACCTGAGTTACCTAGTGCTATTTACGTTCCTATTTACGAGCGAAATCTGTGAAATGACTCCGTAATTTTATTATCATTTTCTGAGAATTAAAAATAAAGTAAATAAAAACTGCTTGGTTATTAAAGCAATACCTAAGTGCACGGTGGGAAAAAAAATCAAATCACATTTACCTTGTTAGTTATCGCAGTAAATAAGGAAATAACCTTAAAAACCTTATGAATAAGGAAAAAAAAATGTTGTCATTTACGCTCCCTAGGGAATTAATTAAAATACATACTAAGCTGGGGTGGAGGATTTCTCCCCTAGCAGAATAGGTACTTTTTTTTTAATCTGGTGAAGTTGTATTGGAAAAGGATTAAAAAACATGAGGGGAGGTGATTGCCGACGGGCTTAGTTATAAGTTGATTATTTTATTCGCGAATGATTTAAAAGACCTATCTAGAAAATTACGCTGGTTTTTCAACTAGGGAGTAGGCTTATAGCGATAAGACCGCCCATTGTACCTCATACTCAAAACATATTTCTCTTTTATTGTTTTTCTTCTTTTTTTGGTGTGAAATAAATAATATATCTATCTATTTATCTAGGTAGGTATCTAAAAGGTATCAAGGGCCGTATCTCTGCCGAGTCATATTCGGTTTAAGGCACTCTGAAACTCTGAAAAAATTATCAACAAGCTTCTGAAAAACCTAAAAAGAGCCTTGAGATTGAAATTAGTTGAGAAAGTGAACAGTAGGGCTACTCCTGACCACCGCTATTCCAAATTGGATCCGGATTTTGACAGATTTTGTGTCTTTTTGTCCTGAAAAATGACACGACTTCTTTCAAAACCTATGGATCTGGATTGGAACTGTGGTCGAGAGTAACTCACCAGTTACTTCCTTGACCACAGATTATAAAATTTAACTTCGTAACATCACCATATTTTTCATACGTAGCACCTAACCTGTTCCCTCCGAGCGGAGAATACTGCCTAATATATGCATAATATAACGATTTTCAAATAAAATAAAGCAAATAATGTCAGCCAATGTTTAGTCACGTCGAAAATTCAATTACTTCCTAAGAATGGCTCGTTCGCCGTGTTTTATTTGGGCTTGCAAATATTTTCACGCCCTCCACGGCTCAGGGATAAACCATGTTGGTATTTGCGCGCGCGGTTGACCAATTTGTTTGGGATTGGACATTGAAAAAGCCTAGTGTTTTTGACATTCTTACCTGTATTCTGTCTGAGCCTTATTTTTCAGGCATTCTGGAACACGATTCAAGTCTAAATAAAGCAGTTGGCTTTATACTTAATCCTGGAAATTCCCTTAACAATCTTCGCCATTTAATTATTACATACTGGTATTTTATGCAGTGTTATTTATAAATTATGAGTTGCTAATCTAAACATTCTTAAATAAGTAGAGTCAGACCACGAAGCAATGCTTTTGTTTTTTTTTTTACACTATTTTTATATTACATTATTTAGTTCCAAAGAGGCTTCTAGTCTTTTTGAATTGGCTTTCTCTATCAACGGAACTGTTCAAATGAGTCCTCTCTTCTTCTTTTGACCTACTTTCGATTTCTAAAGTGTCATTCTGTTTGTTACAGCCATGAGCCGGAGGGCGGCGGGCGGTGCGAGGGGCCGCTAGCGCGCGCCATGCACGCAGCGCCACCTGGCGGCTCGCCGAAACGGCACCCACCTGCGCCTGCGCAAGGTAAGAGAGAAAATATTTATCTATCTTTCAGTGAAAATCGCGTTCGGATCAGTGCCGTCGTTTCAGAGTTATAGGCACTAGATCTAGATCTTGCAACCGGACCTAATTCTACGGACCGATTCAAATTTATTCGGTCTAGATTCGGGTCTGGTGTTTTTTATAGTCTGAACCAAAGGTTTTTTAGACGATATCGCCACACAAATGCTGACTGAGTCTTGTCAGCATTTGGTAAACGACTGAGCAAGCTGTTAAAGACTTCAGTTATGTTTTTAGGTCAACTGGCATTGGTTAGATATCTCATTTTTATGATGGGTTTTATTTTATATGTTCCAAAAGTTTCATGATCCACCAAATAGGATTTGAATTTCGATATAAAAAATCAAATTTTGCTAAAACCTTTTTAGTGAGCTGTGGTTGAATTTAATTTCCAGCCAATGAGCTGCACTCTTACAAATCAATATCGCTCAACTTTTACCAAAATCACCAATCTACAAAACCACTTTATCAGATCTCGCGTGCGGTCGGTTTAATTTCCTGAGATTCTGATAAAGTTCGAAACAGCGCTCAGATATTTTAATTTTACACATAAAACGGACCGCTGGCGCTGAACGTGGCTGAACTGGTTTTAAATGATCACGATTACTTCTGCAATCACATACAAGAATCTTCGCTTAAATCAGAGACTTTACTTATCACTTCTCAGAATTTTATTCTGTGCTGGTGTTCAACATCACATTAATTTACAATGAGGAATACAGTCTATTTGACAAATTACTTATTATACTGTACATTACAATAGAAAACGGAATAAATAAAATATGTTAATAACTAGAGGGCTAGGTATAATGGTCCCCGGTTTTTCTCGTATCGTTTTTCATCTCAGTGTTTACACTAATTATCTTAGGGCCTAATTCTCGTTTCCAATCAATGTAATTTCTTCTCATTGAATCAATTTTATTATTAAAATCACTCTTGTGTTACAAAAACTTGGTTCTTTCAATTCCAATAAAATTAAAACGATGTCCACTTTTCTGTCCGTTCAATTTCAGGCTCTTGCGGACAAAGCCATTCTGCCGCTGTCAGGTAAAGCAGTCTCTAAACGCACCTGTTAGCGACAGACTGACAAGAGGACTGGATATTTTATTCTTTTAAATTCAAGCGGTCAGAAACACGATTTAAAAGGTTAGGATTGTTATGGTCTTTTTTCGACAGAAAATAGGAAACTTGTAGATTTGCCTTCAATCCCTTCCCAATAGCATAAAAATTAGCTTCGTCAAAATTACACATCTCAATAAAATCCTCTCTGTAGGTAAACAGAATCCCCGCCAAATAAAGTTCTGTCAAAATGTCACACATTGATCCTTTTGGTTTACTGTACGTAAACATCCCCGCCTTTTCCAATATTTGACATCGTAAAGGATAGGATAATGTGGGTAGTTCATTAACAAGCGTCTACCGTAAAAGGGACAGTCTGATGTCACCGATATTCTGAAATTTGCATGGAGTCACCATTAATATGACATGTCTATCATTTGGCGCGCCGGCGTTATTCGTCTGGTGGCGTGCGATTTGCATGTAAATTGCTATATATATATATTGGAAAAATGATTTATTAGTACCTACCAATAAATCATATATGTGTGACAATGGACAAAAATCTATTATTATTGGCGCAGTCACGCCTAATACAAATTTTAATGAAACAAGTTATAAGAATAGGTAGTTTATGACCTATGCTACCTTACATACGCCTATAATGAGACCTTATCACGCGAGATGAGTAATTATCCTAGGATGGTTTACAGTGGTTACAGCGCCCAGAATAAAAATGAAAATATTATCTGGTAAAACCAGTTTTATCAACAGTCTAGTTAGGTACGTGGTACCAAAATAATGGTCTATCTATCTATAAATCATTTACTACGGTTTGTAGATAGCTCAACTGTTTCATGTGTTTTTTGTAAATATTGTATTAGGTAGCTGAAATTTTCTTTGTGATTTTAAAAACAAACATTTTTTTTTATGCCAAATCTTGCCGACGAGCATGCGGACCACATAAACATAATATTAATTAAAAAAATGAACAAAATCATTGCACGCAGAAAGTTTATAAACTAGAATTGGAGTAGATAAAAGTGCCTATGTTTTACTTATAATTATAATTTGTTGGTGACCCTCATAAATAGTTACCGAAAAGCGTTTACCTCGTTTCATCCAATCAATACCTGGTAATAACAGGCGGCCGTGAGACCCGTGGGAAACCATTGACGTATAGAGATTTTATATCATTCCGGTCAAGATAAAGTGAACGAAATGAAGGTGTACCAACTTCCGAGTTTAAATGGCGAAAGTATTCAGCCGTTCCCCAGACTGGCGAAACTCTCGAACTAGACTCGTGCTTTCGAAAAACTAACAATGTATGAAACGCCCCCGTTTCAATATTTTAATCACTTTTCATACAAAACGAGATTTTCAGTGTGTAATTTTGGTAGAATGGGGGTCCCGCTTCTTTTTACGTAGGAACTACGTATTTCACATCTTTGCCGTTCCCTAGGGGGCTGTTCAATGATTTTGATCCAGAGGTAACCAATATTATACTGCTACTAACGAACGCTGTTGGGAAACTTTTTTGCGTGAAAGATGAACATACATCAATACATCCATGCATCCATACATCCATACATCCATACATCCATACATCCATACATCCATACATCCATACATCCATACATCCATACATCCATACATCCATACATCCATCCATACATCCATACATCCATACATCCATACATCCATACATCCATACATCCATACATCCATACATCCATACACCATACATCCATACATCCATACATCCATACATCCATACACCCATGCATCCATACATCCTTACAAACTTTCGCGTTTATAGGAATTCGCGAAGTAGGATTATGAAAGTAGAATTATGATGATGACGATTATCTTTATCTTTATCTTTTAAAGGTGGAGCAGGTGAACAGTCGACACTAAAAGTCCACCTTCCCAACGGTGGGTTCAACGTGGTCCGTGCGTCTGCAGACGAGGATGTGAAATCCGTGCTGCGGTTGCTAGCGTCGAGGCTAGCCACTGGAGACAGGGTCTATGCGTCATGCTACGCGTTACGGGCCAGGAAACTGCTCAGCGGGAAGGTATTCTGGTGTTACTAGCACGTTTCTCCTAATTTTTGAAGTGAATACTTCTTTAGCACCGTTGTGATTTGAAAGTCAATGAAACGGAAAAGATGAAACTGAAATGACATAATGACATAGCATGACATGAATGAAGCATAATGACATAGCCGTAATTTCAACCATCGCAGCAGAGGTACTGTTGGGCTGAATAGTGATAACGTTGGACTGTTGGACTGCGGTCAGACCGACAACGGGAGCAAGTTCAAATCCAAGGCGACATTAAACTTTTTGCAACTTTTTATTTTTTATTTTGAAGTGAAAACTTCTAAAACGAAATGAGTACTGCATATTGGTTATGTACATAAAAATAAATACTACGCAATGGTTTTTTTTAATGTTTCACTTCTACCACGTGTGAACTTCACACGTGTTTTTTTTCCTGATTTTCTACTAAATTTTTCAGAAAACTTGTATCACTATGGTATTAGGTAACTGATGGCCTAGTACGAGTTTTGGTGTGTTAATCTGGTGTGAGGTAACTGAGGAGTATTAAGTATAACTGAAAACTCGTACTTAATACTATGGGTGTGAAACGTCTGACACCCAGCACACCAGTGGGCGCTGATTTGTATCGAGACACTGAGCGGATTCTTTGAGGAGCTCGACATGTGAGTTCAGGCTTGGTGTAGACCAAGCTTCTCAAAGAATCCGCTCAGTGTCTCCATACAAATCAGCGCACACTGGTGTGCTGGGCGTCAGACGTTTTACAACAGATTTACACACCAAAACTCGTACTAGGCCCGCTGAATTTAATAAATGAAATATATATATTTTTTAATGTTTTCGACCATCTTTTCTAGATCCGATGGATCCATCAAGACACGCCGGTATCGGAGCTCATCGCGAAGTGGCCGGCGAGCGAGTGGCGGTTAGAACTGCGCGTGCGGTACCTACCAGCCAACCTTCGGGAGCTGTGTGATGCCGACCGCGTCACCTTTCATTACTACTATGATCAGGTAGAGCTATTTGATAACTGTAGGTCCCGACACGGATTAATAGCTCTAATCGCTATTTTTAGGGGGGTTTTATTGATTAGGGGGGAAATGGGAGGGTGATTTGCGCTGATAAATAGAATAAATGCGTTTTACGGTTACCTAAGTAGTCGGTCCTGGCTCTAGCAGTCGTTAAGCCATGACGGAGGCCTTAAGGCGGCCTAAAAACTCCGTCACCAGAGTGGCCAACTCTGGTCTCTCTCTTTTAGTTTTGTGTGAGTTGCCTGGGACAATGTTTTAGATGGAGTAGGCTTGCCACAGGAAATCCACAGGAATGTCAAGGTCAATACGAGCTTAACGATGAAGGAAAACATCGTGCGTGAGGAAACCCTTGGCTTAGTCAGCTCCGCACGTATTAAATTGTTATATAACTCTAAAAATAGGTATATAACTATAAATAGATGGGCTTAATGCTATAAGTATTTTCTAATTCTCTTTGGTTTGTTGTTCCAGGTGCGACATGACTACCTCAATGCCAACCATCCTATGGTCGACCAGGATTTGGCAATACAAATATGCTGCTTAGAGATAAAGTAAGACTTCCAACAAGGTTGTGTTAAACGTTTGACGCTCCTGGGGAGGGGGAATAGAAAGAGCCAGAGCGAGAGCGAATGCGTGGCACTCGAAGTTTCACTTCTTCCGCGCGTAGGGACTCCACGCACTATTTTTATTTTAGGGATAGTCAGTAAAATATATACCTACTTACCCATGACTTTAGGGTAGATACGGGTAGACAAATACATTATAGTAAATATTTACCTAATGTTCACTCAAATATCTTCAGCAGGTTTAACAGCAGGTAAACGAGCGCGCAAATATGTCTTGGACACATATTTACACTGATTTACTCCCGAAGACATAAACGATGCGGGGAAAAAAAAAACTTTATGCTGATCCTGTTGTTTTCAGATACTTCTGCAAAGATATGCAGATATCCTTAGACAAGAAGTCCAACATAGAATACTTAGAAAAAGAATTCGGCCTACATAAGTTCCTGCCTAAATCTGTCCTCGAAGCGATCAAACCCAAGGTGCTCAAGAAAGCTATACAACAGCAGTTTAAAAAGGTAAATCCCAAAAACTTCAAGGGAGTTAATGTACCCATATGGGTACTTTAGGGTAGAGTAAGGAGGCTACCCATACGGAATATAAGTACCATAAGTACCCATATGGATACCTTAACAGTATAGTATTATATGATCTATGCCTTAACCCTCCAAAATGTTCAGGGTCTTATTGCACCTTGTCCTGTATACAAAAGTAAGCTAAAAGTATTGAGATTTGATGATCTGGAGACTCTGGAGTACATACTCCAATGTCTGATGATGACCATCGATGATGAAGAAGGTTTTCATGGTCTGGATGTTTCTTTTTATTATTGTAAAATTAACCTTATTGTAACGTCCAGTCTATACATTAACGCGTAGAAAAAAAAACTGTTTTGTTTATATGACACAGTTTGTATGGTTCTATGGTACCTACTTGGAGTTACTTTATTTGGATTTTCAATTATTAGAAAAAAAGAGCCTGTTTGTCCAATGTATTCCCATAAACAATATATTTGTTTTTTTTTCAGGTGGCGAATCTAAGTGATTCGGAATGCATGCTCAAATACCTAGAGACAATGCACACGCACTATGGCTACGATAGAGAGACGTATAACGGAGCACTTGGTTCTGGCTGGGCCATTCCCGTGGAGTTGGCTATTGGACCTTTTATAGGTAATATAACTCTGTTACTTAGATGAAAGTATTTCGGAATGCACACAAACTACTTCAAATACAACCTGGAAAAATGCAATAATCGTTGATCGAATCGTAGATGTATCCATGTGGGTACACAGTATAAATGTACCCACATAGATACAAAACGATAACGACGCTCATGACATGTTACTATTTGTCGTCTGTTGTTATTGTGAACATGTCTTTAAATAGGAACTCGGGCTGTGTCACGATCAGATTGGCTTACACGTGATCCATTGCTGCTTCCAGATATATCATATGTGTCGCACAAAGCAGGCGAGCCACCGACCTACACCAAAATAGCGTCGTTCAGCGATATTGTCGCGGTTCAGACGCTCAAATCGAACTGTACGTCCACACAGTCACAGCAATCACAGCAGTCGCAAACTCAGGTATGAATATTGTACTTAATACTCTGACAGCCATCGATCAATTTCTCGCTAGAATATTTTAACACTTCTGAAGATATAAAATCAATGAAGTTATTTATGAAAAATCGCAACTAACAGAATTGTGTGCAATAACATTGCACAAAGTTCAGTATAAATATTTTGATCCAAACAAGTTTTTGAAAAAAAGTAGTAAATAAGTAAAACACTAAATCATATTTTGGTCGGAAAACTTGTTCGGATCAAAACGATATTTATGCTGAACTTTGTGCAATGTTATTTTGCACACAACATAGTTTGCGATTTTCCATAAATAACTTCATAGATTTTATATCTTCAAAAATGTGCGAGCAAGAAGTTGATCGACGGCTGTCAACGTCTTAACAAAGGAGAATGGACGAATTTGGGCTAATTTGCTTTACCAAAAGTTTTAGACCAATACACATGTGATATAGAGATTTGCAGTCTATGGAATTATGGGGTCACCAATTAACAAATCTGTTTGTGTTGATTTTCAGAGCGGTTCTTGTGGTAAAGCGGCGTTGCAGTTACGAGTGAAGGGAGCTGCAGAAACGCTAACTATTACTTGCAGTAGCGTTGAAGTAAGTTCTTCTTTTATTTTGCCAAAATTATCTGGTGAAATTACGGTAAAGACAACCTTCTCGCTCGCACATTTCAATATTTTTGAAGGTTATATTTAAATAAATGTAATTATGTGAAATTGCAGAGCTTTAGGGTCGAGACTCGAGAGAATAACAATGCAAAGGTTCAATAAAAATATCACATTGATCCAAACAAGTTTTCTAACCAAAAAAATGTGCACTTTAATTTATCTTTTTCATAATAAATTCATAATTCATATTTCATAATGTTAACATGACGTTAGTTTGGATGGGTTTGAATTTATTGTGTTTTCAGGCAGCGGAAAGTTTAGCAGATTTAGTTGACGGGTACTGCAGGCTAGTCACAGAGTCACAAACATCACTATGGAATAGAACAAGTAAGTTTATTATATTCTAGCATTAGGTACTTATGTACTATTTGAATAATATGCGTTCTAAGACAATTGCTAAGTAACTTAAAAAAATAAAAAAAATAATCGCCACCATTTCGTGATAGATTTTTAACTGACTTCAAAAAAGGAGGAGGTTCTCAATTTAGTTGTGTTTACCTGATTTTCTGTGGTGTTTAAGGCCAATAGAACAGTCCCAATGAACTGCTATTATCATCATCAATTCATGATGAACGCGTATCAAATTGAAATCGGATTTTCCAGTTTTTTTAACCTATGAATTACTAGCTGACCCGACAGACGTTGTCCTGTCATTCAAACTCTTACTGTCAAACAACTGACAGTGTGATTTCAAATGTGACATTAAAAAAGTTTTTACTGAAAAGGTTAAGGAACTTTCACCCCCCCCTTTTCAACCCCTTACAACCATTTTATCGCATTAAAAAGTAGCCTATGTCCTTTCTCAGGCTCTAGACTATCTGTGTACCAAATTTCATTCAAATCGGTTCAGTAGTTTTGGCGTGAAAGCGAGACAGAGAGAGAGACAGACAGAGTTACTTTCGTATTTATAATATTAGTAAGGATTAGTATTAGTATGGAATTAGTATGGATTTTATAGATAATTGTAATCATTTCTTTCAAGCAACCGTATGGAAAACACTGAATTGTCAGTGTAAAAGTAAGTTCGTTATAGAAAAAAGTTATTAGGTACGCAGGTTAGGTAGGTTTAGATTCGTGCATGACCACGCTTTTGACGGCGTTTGCACACTGTCCGACAGCGACACGACACCGATTGAAGCGGTTTGAACACTTTGAACAAAAAAACAGTACACTTGAACACGTTTCTCGTTCTTTTTTGGAAATAAAAAATAAAATTGTCGTCGTCGAAATCGAATGTAATGAACGAAATGATAGTCTACTACTAGATATAATCTTTAAATAATTTTAGTGCATTTGTCTATATTTTCTGTAAAAGTCTCAGCTAACTGGTATTTTCAGCGGAAATGAGCAGCAGTTCCTCAGAAGGAAAGACATCGTCTTGGGAAGCAAACTCATCGACGCTCTTGTCTGAGGACTACGCGGAGATAGTTGATGATGACGCTGATTATTCTACACCTGCAGGTATTTATAAAAAAAAATGTGACACTGACTGAAATTGACTGAATACGTTTCTCTTCGTCAAATAGGTGTGTGAATTTTTCAATTCAATCATCAATTTAAATCATTCAATTTCAATTTCGCATTTGTGTGAAGTCACACCTAATACCGCGTGCACACTATGCCCATGCCGCTGCCGGAATGTATGGCGGCATCAATGCCGCGGACTTACTGTCACAGCAACATCGCCTTTATTTTCACTAAGCGGCATACATGCCGGCAGCGGCATGGGCATAGTGTGCACGCGGTATATTGGTGGGAGTGGACCAAGTGGGAGCGGCAATATTTCTACATCCATTTTAGTTTCGACGCACGAATGTGTTTCATTTGAGTTATTTTCGTACGTCGGTAGTACACGTACGTATACGTAAGCGTCGAACTACATCAGAAGGCAAGACGTCGCGTCGTGTGTCGTGTGTGTGTCGTCTAGGGAGAGAAAATTTAAGAGCTTTTTCGTTACATTATTATGCTTTTTCTTAAAAGCTATTTCAGTTATAGCGAAAGCAAAACGGTATAAAAGTTACAAACAAAAACATTACGAAAAACCTCTTTTGACAGCATGCTTTTTAAAAGAATATTTATATTTATGTCACTACGGACACGACAACGACGTATTGTCGTCAGCGGGCCTAAGATGCGTACCGCGAGATATTTGTCATGTCGTTCTGTCAAAATGTAAGCATTTTGTACCAGTTTAGGAACTATTTCATTATCTGTGGTACCTAATGGTGTCGACAAAACGCGCCATAATGTACCTACACTTTTGACACTTGTTAGTCGTCGTACCTCTCTGAGGACGAAATAATAGTCATGCAGAAATGTCAAAAGTTGAAAATTCAAAGGCGCAGTTTCTCGACAACATTACCACAGATAATGCTATAGTTCCTGAACTGGTACAATATGCTTACATTTTGACAGAACGACATGACAAATATCTCGCGGTGCGCATCAAAGGCTGAAATACTCAAAAGTCATTCAAATTTGAGCACCACTTAAAATTGCTCTGCCTCTGTTTGACATTACTCATTTGTAAGAGATGGCAATAATTTAAGCGGGACTTAAATTGAGTGGGGTTTGAGTGGCGTTTGAATATTTGAGTATTAGGCCCACAGGTGTGCGCCAACGCTAAGACCAAGACTTTTAACTCGCGTCCAGTCTGCGCTTCCATAATGTCGAGATAGTGCGTGCATGTTCGTACGTGTACTCACGAGTAAAATTCGTACGAAAAACGTATCCAATGTATTTGACATCCATGTTTTATTTTTAATGAATACATTTTCAGTTCGGGATTACGAACTGGTTCGTAATCAGATTGAGCTGACAAGTATTATTGGAGAAGGCCAATTCGGTGACGTCCACAAAGGTAACTTTTATTTAATCATTTGCTTAAATATCCTAGTGAAAATCACTTAGGAATAATATTTTTTAGAAAATCTTTTAGAATCGGTTCAGAGGTTCCAAATATTACCCCCTAACTCTCGTATATCCCAAATAAAGAGTTATCTAAATATATAAAACTCTTTTGAAGCTGACTGACAATCAACGCACAGCCTAAACTATAAGTCCTAGAGGTATGAAATTTGGAGGGTAGTATCTTTATATAGTGTAGGGGTGCACTAAGAAAGGAATTTTGAAAAGACGCACCCTAAAGGGTCTTAAATTAGGATCAACGATTTTAATCAAATAACGCGTATGCTGTTACCACGCGAGCAAAGCCGCGGGCGACAGCTAGTCCTACTAATATTATAAACGCGAAAGTTTTACTCTTTCACGTAAAAACTACTGATCCGATTTGGATGAAACTTGGAATATATATTGTCCGTGACCTGGATTAACACATAGGCTACTTTTTATACCGAAAAATTACCGGGTACCAACGGGACGCGAACGAAGTCGCGGGCGACAGCTAGTTTACCTATAAAGTATATTCCAGGCACATGTAAAGTGACGTCAGCGAACCACCCCTCACTCCGACGTCAGATCGCGATACAGAAGCAACGGGGGAAAGGAACAACAGGAGAGTACACGTTACCAGTCGCCGTGAAAACTTGCAAGATGGACGCCGATCTGGATACCGCTGAGAAGTTTCTAGAAGAAGCTTGTGAGTACTAGTAAAACCAATCCAATTAATTAACAAAATAGTGTCGATCAATCAGATCAATGTTTGTAGGTACTAAGGGTAGAGAAGTTGGTACAAACCTACGTTCATAATGATGGTTTATTTATTTTTATATCCCACCCAAAGTAGAATGCGGAATGGAGGTAGATAATCTCATAATCTTGTCGATCCTCCCCTCTATTATTCTGAAGTTATGTGGCGTTCACACTATGCTGCAGTCGGCAGGGACTTTGGCAGAGAAGTGGGCACGAGCATAGTGTGAACACGATAATGCCTCTGTCCCGGCTCCCGGCCCAAGTTCATGCCTTTGCTCTATAATGAGAATAAAGGCGATGTTGCTGTGGCAATAAGTCCGCGGCAATAATGCCGGCAGCGGCATGGGCATAGTGTGAACTCGGTGTTAGAAGCAACCTCCGACAGAAAACCATCTGTCAACGCCATCAACTCTTCTTCTTTTAATTTATGGCCTCTGTCATTTCGACAATGGTATAAAAGTATAGTCATCTTTGACGGCAACATTTTTTGACAGACGCCATGGCTCAGTCGGTAGTAGCTCTGCCTTCCGTGCTGTGTGTCGTGGGTTCGATCCACACCAAGAACAAACATTTGTGTGTTACAAATACAAACATAGATGTTTGTTCCGTGTGTGGGTGTTACTATGTATTATAAGTATGTATTTACAATAAAAATGTATGTACGTATTCTATCAGCCATCTAGTTCCCATAGTGCTTAGTTTGGGACTTAAATGTCCGTGAGTATTTATTTATTTATTTTAGTGCTGTCAATTAGGTTAGTTTAGAAAAAATGCAACAAGGGAATCGAAACCACTACCTACGAAAACAGATATCAGACAAGCTCCACTCTACGGTCTATAACGCTGTGTGAAATACAATTTTTTTGCAGATATAATGCAACAATTCTCACATCCGCACATAATCGGCCTGGTCGGAGTTTGCAGTTCACCTCCCATATGGATTGTAATGGAACTGGCCACGCTGGGAGAAATGCGGGCGTATTTACAACAAAATTCACATCGGTAAGGGCCGTAAGATCAAAAAGCAGTTTAAACTATGGGTTTCGTAAACCACGATTACATTTGATCGATGGATTAATCTACTGTCATCTCTGTCAGTTTAAGCTACCCATCGGAGACTGGAGGTTAAACTCTATTTCGTGGTTAAAACCACACTTCTTGTCAACCATCAGCAGGAACAGATATGGTAAATTTTTGCAGGACCCCTATCAAAACTTATTCGTTACTAGCTTCCGTCCGCGACTTCGTCCGCGTCCCGTTCGATTCTGTTGATTTTTCGAGATAAAAAACAGCCGATGTGTTAATCCAGGTTACAAACTATATATATTTCAAGTTTCATCCAAATCGAACGAGCAGTTACAGCGTGATTGTAACACAATCATCCAAATATATTATTTTTTGTTTCATTCTATTTATTTTATGTGTATCCGTAGTATCCGTGTTGTGGGGTTAAACAAAAATTCTTCATTCATAAAAAAATCATTCATTCATTCATTCAAACGTAATTCATTCATACATACATTTAAATATGTAAGTATATCTAAACTTTGACGTTTCATACATTCATTCAAACATCTAAACATCAAAATATCTAAACTATGACGTTTATTTCAGATTAGAAACATGTACCCTAGTCCTATATATCTATCAGTTATCAACAGCGCTCAGTTACTTGGAGAGCAAGAAGTTTGTACATCGGGATATTGCTGCGAGAAATGTACTTGTGTCTACGCCTACATGTGTCAAGGTAAATACTGTTTTATTTTTAACCTTAGACTAAAAAAGAGGGGTGGTATAAGTTTGAAAATAGACTTTTTATTTGAGTATTTTGTAAAAAAAATATTGTAAAAAGCTGATGGTTTTGGGAGCTTAGCTTATTTATTAATAACATTTTTTATTTAGCGTGTCTATGGGTGGGTATTTTATTTATTACTAGCTTCCGCCCGCGACTTCGTTCGCGTCCCTTTGGAGCACGTTGACTTTCCGGGATGAAAAGTAACCTATGTGTTAATCCAGGTCACGGACAATAAATATTCCAAGTTTCATCCAAATCGGATCAGTAGTTTTTGCGTGAAAGAGTAACAAACACCCATCCATACATTCTCAAAAACTTTCGCGTTTATAATACTAATAGGACTAGCCGTCGCCCGCGGCGTTGCTCGCGTTCTGGACCTTTTACAGTGTGACTTTTTAAAATTTCTTTCTTAGTGCACCCCTACACTATATAAGGATACTACCCTCCAAATTTCATACATAGTTTAGGCTGTGCGTTGATTGTCAGTCAGCTTCAAAAGAGTTTAATATTTTTACTATAAAGTATATATTAAATACCCATCCATAGACACGCTAAATAAAAATGTAATTTCAGTTGGCAGATTTCGGTCTATCAAAGATGGTGGAAGACAAGTCGTACTACAAGGCGTCGCGTGGCAAGTTGCCTATAAAATGGATGGCGCCGGAGTCCATCAACTTCCGGAGATTTACTTCCGCTTCCGATGTCTGGATGTTTGGTATGTTTTATTTCTTCATATATATAAATAACCTTTTCATTCACACAGCGCGCCTTCTAGCCGCAAACTATGCAGAGCTTGTACTATGGAAAATAGATTGCTGATACTATACTTATATATACACTAGCTGTCGCCCGCGTTATCACTAAGGGGTATGAAAAATAGATGTTGGCTGATTCTCAGACCTACTCAATATGCCCACAAAATTTCATGAGAATCGGTGAAGCCGTTTTGGAGGAGTCCCGTACTCCTCCGAAACGGCTTCACCGATTCTCATGAAATTTTGTGGGCATATTGAGTAGGTCTGAACATTGTGACACGAGAATTTTATATATAAGATTTTTTTATGTAAATACATGCTTCTATTACATAGTGACGCTCAGATATAGAACAAACATCTATGTTTGCTACATTGCTACACACATATTTACTTTTCCCCCCCGATAACCTGTATTGTTTAAAAGGTGGTATAAATTATACTATACTAGCTTCCGCCCCCGACTTCGTTCGCGTCCCGTTGGATCCCGTTGATTTCCCGGCATAAAAAGTATCCTATGTGTTAATCCAGGTCACGGACAACACATATTCTAAGTTACATCCAAATCGGATCAGTAGTTTTTACGTGAAAGAGTAACAAACATCCATCCATCCATACTTACAAACTTTCGTGTATTTATTTATTTATTTATTAGTCTAAGATTCACAGTTTTATTATGGTACATTAAAAGCTATCTATTTTACATTATTCGTCAACCAATTCGAATCTATATTTTGTAAGTCAATAATATAATATAATAATAGTAAGCCGGCAGGCACGCCGCCGAATTACGCAGGATTAGAATTAGGATTCTAAAGTTGTTGTCTTTATTCCAGGTGTATGCATGTGGGAAATAGTAATGCTAGGCGTCAAACCATTCAGCGGTGTGAAGAATAACGATGTCATTGGAAAATTGGAGAATGGCGAACGACTGGCGTTACCACCACGATGTCCTCCTAGGATATACTCCATCATGTCGCGATGTTGGGCATACGAGCCTAGTCAACGTCCTTCCGCTACTAGTTTGAAGGAAACTCTATTGTAAGTCATCAAAAATGCCTTGTCATCTAGAATTAACAAGGCATTTTTGTAAGCAAGCAAGCTCGTATGAATTAGTGGCCAACTCTGGTGACGGATTTTTTAGGCCGCCTTAAGACTTCCGTCATATCTTAACGACTGCTAGGGCTGGGACCGACAGTAAATAGTAGATTATTTAACAAGGGGATAAAGCAGTGTCTTCTGTCGCGGGTGACGATTTAAATCGCGAGCGTAATGAAGGACTCGAGGTTTACTCCCGAGCGTAGCGAGGGTGTTAAAAACTTAAATCACGAGCGAAGCGAGGGATTTAACACGAGTCCTGAGTATAGCGAGGGATTTAAGTTCACCCAAGACTAAGACAGCTTTATCACCGAGGAAAATACTCAACTTTTCGTACCATTTGCGAAAAAATTAACACAATAATAATATGAGATAGCATTTTAGAACATTAACTTATTTATAAAAATAAATTAAAATAAACTTAACGTTTATGTATTTGAAGAAAACAAAAACGCGGCATTTTCCTAGACTAATATTTTTTTGTCGGAAAAGCAAAGGCATCAAGCTCATACGGCCTGCATAATAAATGCGTATTCCTTTTTCAAAAAGATGTATAATGCTTTATATACAAACTCAATGGTGTAAACACAGATGTAGTTCAGTATAAATTGTATTCCAAATTTAAATCACTTGCTCCCCCTAGAGGATGAAAGAAATCCAGTACAATTTTCTCTCCCTGTTTTTAACAGATTAAAAATGACTATTGTTATGTTCGCTTTTTGTGGCATAGAATGTCACTTTTTTGAGCAAGTGGTACGAAAAAGTATTTTTGTGATATTATAGATAAGACGATCAACGGCAAAGTGTGATAGAACTATCAGATAGTCCTGATGTTAAGTGATAACCTCTGCCTTACCTCACTGACACCTCCACTAAGGAGGAAGTGCCCTGTGAGCCATCGCACTGCGTCCATCCCTCTGAGATGTAAAGGGTGTTGTGAAAGTAGAAAATTCTATTTAAATCATCGTGCTACAGTTTGACTACCTTCCGGCTCCATCTGATAATGATGATGGCAGTTCATTAAGATTTTGCTAATGACTGTAAACACTGAAAAGTCACAGGAAATCAAAGTACGCAATGTCGTGTACGTTAATGACATATTTTTCCAGTTATTTTGACATAAAAGCCAAACTAATGAACCGATTTCTATGAAAATTTTCTAACCTTACAGATTAAGAGTTTTTTTTTTCAATCAGATCTGAAATACAACCAAATTGGAAAACCTCCTCCATTTTTGAAGTTGGTGAAACATATGCATGACTCTTTCCAGTGAAATTCTCCAAGAAGAGCGTAACACGGCGTGGGACACGATGCGAAGAGAGAACCGTCGAGTCGCAGCCGCCTCGTGGGGAGACGAACCTCCACCCAAACCCACCAGGCCAACCACTAATCTTACTGGTACCTATCCTGCTAGATTAGATTAGAAAATTCTTTATTGCACTTTTAAAAAATCGTACACAGGCCAATTTAATGCTAATTAGCATTATCTACCAACTAATCTGGGCGTAGTGTGGAGATGACGGTAGTGCTTATAAGGTAAAATATATGGATAATCGGTGATGATTGACTATTTTTTTTGTAAAACTTTATTGCACAAAATTATAAATTTGTTACAAAGGGTGGACTTAATGCTGAAAGCATTGTCTGCCAGCCAACCAAATCTTAGTGGGGATACAACGCAACAAGAGAATCTAACTAATACTAATATTATAAAAACTTTCTTATTATACCTATGTACTAATCAATACTAATATTTAAAAAAAAACATGTGTTCAAAAAGACTTTCAAATCACAACGATGCTAAAGAAGTTTTCACTTTTTTTTTTTAATGGTAAAAGTAAATGGAACAAGCTGATAGCTCACCTGATGTTAAGTAGTAACCTCTGCCAGTCCAATGAGGACGTGCCCTTCAAAAAATGTTATTGTTCACAGCGGCTGATTCAACCTCAGTGCAGTCAACAGGCGCGGCGCCACAAACATACATCGTCGCACAAAACCCTCTAGTGCTGGCCCATCTCCTCCGAGAGAACCAATCCCGAGCCCTGGAGCCCCAGGCCTACGTCACACCAGCATCGGTATTCAACACAGTCTCCGTAGACTTCGCCGAAACACGTCCGGAGAACCCCAACATAGCTGACAAAATAATCCATCCGAAACCTGATGAAATTCTCGATATACCGCTCCATACTGCTCCAATCCCCGCCCACAGTCTACATAAGCTAGACCCTGTTGTTCCTGAAGAAACGCTAACAGTTTTAATCGGCGCGAAGGAAAGTTGCGATAACTTATGTCAGAACCCGGTTATTGAAGACGAAACAGACTATCCTAATAGAGTTAGGTCGTTGGAACGTAATCCTAGGTTATCAGAACGCGCGCCGGTCAGAATGGGATCCCTAGAGAGAAATAATAGGGGAAGCCTGTCACATAGGGCATCACCTGTTCCTATCGCTCCGTTTACGAGACAACATTCAGTACCAGCCTCCCCTCCTAGAAGTAGGAGGGAACAAGATGTAGGCCAGTTTTCGGTTCAAGGCACAACGAACGCTCAGTTAGCAGCCAGCGTTGTTAACAAAATGAGAACGCAGCCAGAACCGCCATTAGTCGAAGAGATTTACGACTTTGGTGGTGATAATGTTAAAAGTTGCGTGGCCATTGCTGCTCAGAAGGCTATGTGTAAGCCGTACCGGCCTACTGGCGCGGCAATGTCCGCGTCGCATCCAAACAGTTACAACGTTCCTGTTGGTGTTGTGCAAGGTGTACCTTATTCCCAAAGCCCAAAGTCTAAAATGTTTCGTTCGGGGAGTCCTCAATTTCAATTTCCCCAAGCAATGCCATATTTACAATACAATCAGAATATACAGCCTCAGCCGATGCTGTATCGGCCACAAGTGGCCACTCAGTCAGCTAGTCAGTTTACTCCGGGATTTTCCCCGGTATCCACTGCTGGCTTCCAACAAGCCAGACCTCAGTTCAGTACAGCGCAATCGATGGACGCGCAGTACGAATCTCGAGAATGCACATCCAACGCTGGTTTTCAACCTCAGCCTAGACCGCAGTTCAGTGCGGCGTCGTCAATGGACGTGCAATACGCGTCGAGGCAGGAGTGCTCGCCGAATTTGGCGTCCACTGCCGGTTTTCAAGGACAGCCGAGAGCTCAGTTTGGGTCGGCGTCGGCAATGGACGCTCAATACGCGTCGAGGCAGGAATGCTCGCCTGTCGTTCAAGCTAGTAATATACAGGTGATTTTAAGAGGCATGCAGTTTGTAGATACGTGCTAGATACAGCATGCTTTTAGAATAAACAATATATTATTTCTAAAAACTTTTTTTTTTCGGAGTCTAAGACCCGTATTCCGAGACAGAAATCGTTACTCAAGCATAGATTTGAGTAGAGATTTTCATACAAAAATCTATGCTTGAGTGCGGAACAGTGCTTGAGTAAGGCTATGGAATACGGGCCTAAAAATTAGTTCTGTGTGTTTTTTGTGTATGGTTTTGTATTTTTTTTTTGTAAATAAGTTTTTCTTTTCTTTTTTGCAGAGTTTTATGTTCCTTGGGTTTCTCCGGTAGTTTTTTGGTTTTTATTATTTATTTTACTGTGGAAATCATTCGTGACTTTTATTCAATTTTTGATACTATTTTCACTAGTGGTTTCCTACTAAAGATCTAATGTTTGGTTGGTGTTTAAAAATCCTATGGTGATTGGCAATCGTCTAAAATAACATGTTTGTAACTAAAAAATACGGGTTTTGTAAATTAATAATACATGGGGACACTAACCTAAAATTAGTTCTAAATAATACTATCATTTATTTTGTACCATATGAAGTAGAAACAAGAAAATTTTTCCACCTATCTGAAATTAGAATGCTGATTTGCACATCACTATTTTTTTACCAAACAATAAGTAACTACGATATAATCGTATAATTAGATTTATCTATTTCGTTATATTACCCAGCAATCGATTCGATTACTGATATCGATTAGGTACTAATAAACTTTGTAATAAAGGTGCACCTACTGACAAATTATAAATAAACACATTATTGCACATGCAAGTGATCTGCACTGTACTTTTTAGATTTTGATAAAGTATTTAAAATGAAAAAAAAAACAGTCTATGTAATGTCATAATGACTATTAATTTTCTAATTACAAAAGAAGAAAGTGGTTACTATTTGCTAAACGAAACTAACCTTTATTCATCACACAACAGAGTCCGGAATTCGATACGGAACAAGCGGTGGAAAGGAGGTTACTAGCCGAGCTAGCGAGACAACAACATCAGAGTGAAGAGGACAGACGATGGTTGCAAATGCAGGAAGATAGCTTGGTAATTATGAACTCTATTTACAGTAGCACAAAGTTCAGAGACTCTAACCTCGAATTCTATTTATTAAGGGGCTTACAGGACAGGACTTGAGAGTTTGTCCTTAAGGAATAGAGTTGAAAATCGATAAACAATATTTCATAACTAATATTATAAACGCGAAAGTTTGTAAGGATGTATGTATGTAGGTATGTTTGTTCCTCTTTCACGCAAAAACTATTAATCCGATTTGGATGCAACTTGGAATATTGTCCGTGACCTGCGGGCGTAAGATGCGCACGCGAGATATTTGTCATGTCGTTCTGTCAAAATGTAAGCATTTTGTACCAGTTCAGGAACTATTGCATTAACTGTGGTAATGTTGTCGAGAAACCGAGCCCTTGAATTTTCAACTTTTGACATTTCTGCATGACTATTATCTCGTCCTCAGAGAGGTACGACGACTAAGAAGTGTCAAAAGTGTACATTATGGCGCGTTTTGTCGACACCATTAGGTACCACAGATAATGCAATAATTCCTAAACTGGTACAAAATGCTTACATTTTGACAGAACGACATAACAAATATCTCGCGGTGCGCATCTTAGGCCCGCTGGATATACATATTACATAGGCTACTTTTTATCCCGCAAAATCAACATAAGCCAACGGGACGCGAACGTAGTTGCGGGCGGAAGCTAGTAAAATATATTTTGACTTTGACTTTCACATTGGGGTATGGGTAAAAAGTGACCCTTGAAGCTGTATAAATATATGTCATCTAGATTAAGATGTAAACGCTTAATATAATGTTGTTTGTAAGAGTGCTAGACATGAATGTGGACGGGTGTATAAGTACAGGTAGGTCAAAGAAAATATGGATGGACTGTGTGAAAGAAGATATGAGTAAGAAAGGAGTGAACACCGAGATGACGGCTGATAGAGGAGAGTGGAAGACGAAGACATGTTGTACCGACACCACTTAGCGTGGAACAATGGTTGGAAGATGAGGTTGCTTATCATAATATTGTTTCAGAAAAAGCGTCTATCGAACGTCCAGATATCGGCAGAGTCTGAAACAGGAGATCAGAAGAGCTCTGAAAGTCCACACGACACTATCGTTACAGACGCGAGGGCCTCTAGTCAGTCGCATTCAGGTAAAATTCACAAAATAACATCTATTACCTACTAAATCAAGCAAGCTCGTATGAGTTAGTTGTCAACTCTGGTGACGGAGTTTTTAGGCCGCCTTAAGGCCTCCGTCATGGCTTAACGACTTCTAGAGTCGGGATCGACAGTTTAACGTGCCCTCCGAAGCACGAAAGCGCTCGAATGTAAATGCCACTAGCGGTCATCCATCCAAATCACCGCGCAGAACATAGCTTAACTTAGATAATCGGTGAAGATACGCCACGCGTGCTTCAGTACCCAATTTAAAGATTGTTTTCTATACTAATATTATAAAGAGGAAAGGTTTGATTTTTTGTTTGTTTGTTTGTATGAATTGAATAGGCTCCGAAACTACTGGACCGATTAAAAAAATTCTTTTACCATTAGAATCCTACATTATCCCTGATGAACATAGGCTATATTTTATCCCGGAATTCCCACGGGAACGGGAATTACGCGGGTGAAACCGCGAGGCGCTGCTAGTATTAAATATAGTATTTATTTATTTATTTATTTATTACACAGTTGCTTAAATAAAACTTACAGTCTAAGACCAAAACGTTTTATGAGCCATTAGAGCATTTAGATGCTTAAAAAACATATGCAAAGCCTAACGAATTGCCTTAAATTTGTATGGAATATATCCACTTGAGGTGTCCTGAGTAATGAGCATATTCAGTGCGTGTGAGTGCGTGGGGCGTCGGCGCATACCGAGCTGTGTGAGTGCGGGAGGTGGGGGGCGCGAACAGACGCCGCATGCGTGCCGCTCGAACGTACCGGTCCCGAACGTACAGAGTACACTTGGACAAAGCAAGGGGGTTGTCTATTTTATCCCGTAAGAGTAAAAAGTAGTGTGTCATGAGAGCACATTTGCGTCTGAGTTCCAGCGTATTCATACCCACCATCCCAGCGATAAAGAGAGACGGATAAAGATATGGATAGTATCCATTATATTGTTTGTTCCAGCGGCAAATTCATCGGAAACAAGTCCTGCGAACACGGTGCGGTCGACGGACAAACCGACCGTTGAAGACAAGGTAAGCACACATCGTAAACTAGGGAAGCCAATCCCTGAGTTCAACTGTCCCGCGGATTAGCGGTATTTGCCAATTTCTAAATACATTTCACAGATTTTGCAAAGATTTTTATAACATCCCAAAAGTTATCGAGCGGGATTTGAACCCGTGACCTTCCCCTTACGCGTTTGAATTCAGGGGATCCAGCATTTGAGGGATTCCCCAAGGATCCCTCAAATGCTGGATCGACATTTGAAATTTCGAAAATTTTCATTCATGATATGAGTTCGTAACTTTTACTTTAAATATACCTACACACAGCATGCGTTTGCGTGCAACGCGGTAGGAAGGTACCTACGTGTGCATGCGTTTGTACGGGTTTACGCAAATAGTAAACAAACACTTAGGTTTGTCGCAAATTTTTAAAACAGTTTAAAAGTTGTACTTTTGTATGAAAATTTCAATTTAGATTTATTGACCCTTTGCACATGTCCAAGCACTCAGGTGGTCGGTCTGATTACGCCCCCTTCGGGCTTATAGGGTAATTATGTTACACCTTGTATATTGATCAACAATGCCCAGCGCTCAGTACAAGCGAACGAGCCGGTATACTCAGCGACAACTAGCGTGGTGCGTTGCGTGATGCGTCTGGCGCACGTGGCACAACGCGACGCGACGCCGGGTGCCACGCTAGCGGCCGTGCGCTGTGTCGGCGAACAGCTGAGGGCGTTGTGTGCTACTGTCGACTGCGTTGTTGTACCCTTCCCTACAGCGGCACAGAGGTATGTCATCATGATAACAGCCAGGCTGTAACAAGTTCACTAGACAAGGGTCAGATAATCAGATATTCAATTTATTGGTTAAAAAGAAATAATAATAATAATTGACACGTCAATTATCTACTTGCATTGTTTTAAGGGTTAAAACAGATAAGTCATTGTTAAAATAATTCGCCTCCATAGGTTTCCAGAAAGAAATCGTTTCGCCTTCTAAATACACTGACTTACGCAATTTTAACAATCCAGTCAATTCAGTCATAATCGGCCGGAGGCCTTAAGGCGGCCTAAAAACTCCGTCACTAGAGTTAGGTAAGAGTATAGCAATATTTTTTCAGGGAAGTTGAGATGGCTCATCAAGTTCTGAGCAAAGACATGGCGGCGTTGGTAGAAGCAATGCGACTCGCAATACAATACTCCAACACTACCTTGCAGCATGAGTACACTAAGTAAGTAACGCCCGAATACTGAAACGGTACTTGGAATTTAATTAATGCTTAAATTATTGACATTTCTTACCAAGGGTCAAACAGAGGCAGAGCAATTATAAGTGATGTTTCAGCGTGCGGGCGTAAAACAGTCAAAAAAATTTATTTTATTTAAAAATATATTTTTATGATTCAAAAATGTAGCCCAATAGTGTGCATTTTTGTCTGTTACTATCCTTCGCCCGCGACTTCCTACGCGTTCTGTTTGATCATGTTAATTTTCCAGGATTAAAAGTAGCCTATGTGTTTAACCAGGTCACGGACAATATATATTCCAAATTTCATCCAAATCGGATCAGTACTTTTTGCGTGAAAGAGTAACAAACATCCATACATCATTACAAACTTTATAATATTAGTAGGATAATAAATATTAGTCGGATATTAGAAATATAATAATATTAGGTAGACTATAATATAAAGCAAAGTCGCTTCCCGCGTCTGTCCTAATGTCTGTATGTATGTATGCTTAGATCTTTAAAACTACGCAACGGATTTTGATGCAGTTTTTTTAATAGATAGAGTGATTCAAGAGGAAGGTTTATATGTATAATACATCATCATCATCATCACTGCATTGCACCCGTGCGAAGTCGGGGCGGGTCGCTAGCTTGAGATATAATATCTCTATCTATTTACAGGAGCATGCTAGCAGCCGCTCACGTATTAGCTATGGATGCAAAGAACCTTCTAGACGTCGTTGACTGCATCCGACGTCGACACCCTTCCATCGACTGGCGATCAGCTCTCGAACCGAACCCGACACCTCAGAACCCAACTTCGCTCATCCAGAACCCAACTCCGCAAAGCCAGAACTCATCACCGCAAGCTCAGAACCCGACTCATGCCACCCATATACACGCGCAGAATCAAATACATGAGCAGAACCCAAGTTCGCATAGTGAACAGAACTCTCAGAACCCAAGCGATAATCAGTTCTGTGAACAAAATCCGGCGTATCAGCGACAAGACTCGTCATTCAGTCAGCAAGAACCGATATTTCAACTTCAGGTTAGTTTTTCACTTAAAAATGGATAAAGAACTTTTTAAATCTTAAAAAAAAAACAACCCTTTAAAAAGACTGAAACTATTTATTTTTTTCCATCAAAATAGATGAAAATATTGAGTAGTACTTTACTTATGATAAGATTTGTGACCTAAGCTAGTGACTATTCTTATACCAAGTTTCATCCAAATCGATCCAGCCTTTACTGCGTGAATGAGACATTCATATTTATTTATTTACTTAGTTATTTATTTAATTTTATAGAAATCAATTATCATAAGCTGGGCAAAACCATGTGAAATGAATCTACTAAACAAACCTTTTTAGGATCCACCATTCAACCAAAACTTCAATCAGCAACCACTTAGCAACCAACCATCAGTCCAAGAAGACGACCTACCGAAACCAGAATTCAAAATTAACCAACCAGTCACAACTAGCCAATTCATTACCACAGATATACCTAAAGATCATTCTTTAACATCAACAGCCAACAGAGTATCAGCATTGATACATAATTACAACTTATATGGCAATGTCAGGGAAGCTCAACATATCTACGGAAATACGGAATTCCAATCACTCGACGAGCCAAAGGTTGACTCCGCCCCCATGGAATCAGTCAAAAGCCGCGTTCAAGCGATCGCAGGCAAAATTGAACCCCCAATATACTCAGTTAGCAAAAAAATAGATCAGAACATGCATACAGATCAGGGGTGAACTGTAAAGCTCATAATCGCTTGTAGTTTCTACTTTATTTACGGCTATGATAGTACTTACAAGCATTTATCGGTTTTCGAAGCTTTTTCGCTTGCTCTGAAAAGACATAATGCTCAATGAGCCATTTAGATAAGGTGCAATCACTAAGCGACTTTAAAAAAAAATAATTAGCAAAATCGTTGAGATTCCTATAAGTTTTTTTTTTGAGAAATTGTTGTATTGAATCCCTCGCAAAAATAAAACAACTCATATTTTTCTTTAGATACAATGGTGTGGATTCTGTTGCATTTTTCTGAACCAACCTATTTTGAAAGCTCTAAAATTTTATCCATCTTAGTTTTTTTAGTTTAGAAAAAGGCAACAACAGAATCGGCACCAATGATTTTTTTTATTTAAAAATTTACCTAAATCAGTTGGGAATCAGTTGGGGGTAGTTTTAGACCCTTATTTGACTTTTGCTCAAATACAAATCTGACGCCATAAGTGATTGTTCCTTCTAAATAGCCAATATAATATCCTATAGTGAATAGATGTGTTTAGTTTGAGCCTATCTGTACATTCTAACATTAGTGAAGGTCATGTAATCAAATTATTTATATTTCTTACTGACAGCGCACTTTTGGCTTCTTCAAACTTGAGGGTACTTATAATAAATATTTAGGTACCCTCTAATTTTAGAATGTTTTTTCTTTGTATATGTTTTTTGACTTTAAAAAATATCCTGCAGCGACTATTTTGTGTCGCCATTGTCGTATGGTTTTTTATCTTGGGGATTTTTTTTTAAATAATCTCGGAAATTGAAATCTTTAAATAAAAAGTGCGCTGTTTGTAAAATTGTACGTTGAGTCATTTAGTGATAATTTATTAACATATCATCAGCATTGTCGTGCTTATTTATGTACGCGTTTCGTAAATTGTGAAATTATTTACTCAATAGTTTTAGTCCGTTTATGTTAAATTTAGAACAATTTGTATCAGAAATTTTGTTTTTCAGAAAATTTAGACAAAAAATCACTCGAACAAAATGGCTCAAAGTTCTTGCATTTCTTTCTCTTTGGAATCGAAAAAACTGTTGTGAAAACTGATAATATTGATTTGTGATATTATTGCCAATAATAATGACCTAATTCGAATAATTTTAAGGTTCAATTCACAATACAGAGCACATTCCTTGAATTTCGCACCTAAAGTAAGTTTTGTAATTATCTTTCATACAAATTTTATATTTTTGGTGTAACGATGTTTTTATACAATATGTATAAGTGAATCAATTCTTCCATAAAACAATAATATCAATCTTTTGAAATTAATTATTAAAGTATTACTTAATTTAATGTAAAATGTATATTTTAAGGTGCATACACACTGTCACAACTTAACAATAATGCATTTATAACAATATCTCTCAGTATTCACCGGGGAAATGGTTTTTCTTTGTAAAAATGTACAAATTGATTATTATAATTTCTTATCCAAAGTTTATTGTAAGTCTAGATCTCAGGATTTTCTAGAGTTTTAGGTTCGGTTAGTTGTGTATTGAGGACAGAATTTATTTATTGATGTAACATTTTTTTGTAAATTTGATTTTCTTAAGGCCTTGGTTACACAGAACGTACACAAACTACTGGACCTCAGGTCCAAAATTTTATTAACGAAGATTCGGTATGACGGGTTACACTGCGCAGTGACGTTGTCACTTCGTAAGAGCCCGCGTCATTGTATGAGGCGGCCGCGCAGTGTAACACGAATATTACTATGATAATAATTATGCGGAGTTTTATATTTCATTTTAAACAACTAGGTACCTACTTAGGTATATCTCTAAAATATTTTCGAAAAACTATGTTACTTATTGTCATCAGCCTAGATATTGGAATGGCGGGTACAATTCGCTGTCAACAACGTCAAAAGATATCAATAGTATGGATAAGATTTTTTAAATCCTCTGGACATCGTTATGTGACAAAGTGCTTATCCCCATGTTAGTAGATACTGCGTTCTGTCTGGCCAAGGCGTTAGCGTGTAAGCAGAATGCCATTCCAAAGTATGGTTGAGCCGTAGCATATGTAGTCGCCTGACATTATTTTCCAACATCCAGTGGACCGGTTTTTGTTTACGCAATAAACTGAATAAAGGACACTATCTTTCTTTTATTTCTCCTGCTTGCTGCGAGAGGATGGTATGGGTGCTGGGCAAGCC
Source organism: Eulithis testata (assembly GCA_947507515.1). NCBI lineage: Eukaryota > Metazoa > Arthropoda > Insecta > Lepidoptera > Geometridae > Eulithis > Eulithis testata. The sequence continues at coordinate 3,902,601 of OX382218.1, read as the reverse complement.
TACTCCATCTAAACATTGTCCCAGGCACTACAGTGTGTCGTTACGTGTAGACATAGGTTGCCTCCTGACGCTGTGTATAAATCATCTTCAATAGATATTGCCGTGTACGTACCTCGTACATAAGCTACTATGTAGGTATGTACGACTTTTTTTAATAACTGAAAAACGGCTATAGGTACTTTGAAACTTCGTGCACATTCACAGGAGACTAGGCTTTAAGGCACATATTCAGAAAATGAAATCATTACTCAAGGATAGATTTGAGTAGATTATCATACAAAAATGTATGCTTGAACAGTAAATAGGCATACATCAGCATTTTGAGAATCCTACCCAGTACAAATATGTAGCGTCCGCTGACGTGGGCAATAGTAGGCAATACATGCAAGTGTGGCGTGTCCGTAAAGTAGAAAACGTAACTAAGGTCCTACAAGTCGCCCACCTTTCCATACAAACGTGGAAGGGTTGTATGGAAAGTAGATAGATAGAAAATACTTTATTGCACACCACAACTAAAACTAAACATACAGGAAACAAAACAACTTAAGTACTCCACTATTTGACGCTGACCAACCAAAACTAAGTATTATATCAATTTATCTTGTCATAATCTATGTCTGTATACACCCGAAACCGTAAAAAAATTATTCATTTAAAAAATACAAGCTTCTAAACTTTTGTATTGAAAGTTGTCTTATGACTAACTCACTTATGGGCGACTTCTGCACCCATAAGTTAGATTTCTTATTTGTAGCCATCAGATAAGGTTGAGATTATCTAGGAACCTAATCGGCCTGCATTTTGCCTACCTAAAGAATTAAATATAAATTAGGTTAGGTGCAGTAATAAAACACGTTTTTAATTTACGGGTTTATTAACAAAAAATTACAAAGCAAAATAAATCATAGATTTTAAAGTTACATGCCACTTGAAAAAAATAAATAACGTTACTACAGACTTACCAATAAACGACAGAAAAGGAACCACCAAATAAAACATTTATAAAACCTATTTTTATTTAACTTAAGAAAATAATCATAACGTAAAGAAAACTAGGAAACAGTGAAAGATAGATGAACTTTTCCATAGTAAGTTAGCTCTTAATGAGACCATAATACCTTTAGAAATAGTAGTATTTCATGTTAGAAGCAAATTCATCACATATATGCGTATTCTAAAATTTTCTCATTGAATACAAAAGGTAAGTAGGTACAGACAGCAACATATGTTGGGTAGTCTTTCAAAGATAACAGAAATTCTCTACCATAGGTTCTATTTTTTGGGATTAAATCTACATACATTTAGAACACTATGAAACTCCAAAAACTTGATACTTATAAAAGTTATTTATATATAGAGACAGTTTAATGTAAAACTGCACGCACCTCGATACAATGCGCTTTAGCAAGAGTAGCTATTTATTGAGATGACTCCACGAAGTGACCTTTCTGTACTTGTAAGTACTATTCTTTGGCAGAGCGGCGAGCAGTGTTACATTAGTGCAGTTTTATCTCACAAATCGATGATCGGGTTATTTTTCTCGCCCGCTAGAGTGTGCTTATCGTGATAAGAAGCATTTTCATACTTTTCAAAGAAAATCTGTCACAAAATCCATAGGTTCTCGATTTAGGGCCGTATTCTGATAAAGAAATCGTTACTGAGGAATATCGTAGAGATTATTATACAAAAATAGATGTTTGAGTCCGGATCAGTGTTCTAGCAGTAAATGAGAATACAGACTTTAAACTTGAGCATTGTCTCAGCATACAAGTTACAGATGATCTCTCAATAGATAGTTATGAAACGTGACAGATCTTGACGAGTAAGGCCGAGTTCCCACTACGCCGGACCGGCAAAAATGCCGGATCCGGGATAATGTGAATAGCTCTATATAAATTGTACAGCCACTAGCCCTTCCGGCAGTTTTACCGGCCCGGCAGATTTGCCGGTCCGGCGTAGTGGGAACCCAGCCGAACAGTAGATAACACATTTATTCATGATCAAGGTCATGAATAAATGTGACAATCGCTAGTGTCCGAGATACACTGCGCGGTGACACTACAACGGTTGCCAGTCGAGCTGGCATTGACGCGCAATATAATTCGAATGCGTCAACGCGGCGACTGTCAGATTTAGGCCGTGCTCACTTTGGATACGATTTCATCCGATTTTGATTCGTACGACTACGCACGAATGATACCGACCTTCCAAGGACTATGGGAGAGCTCACACTGCATGCTATCAGTCGTACGTATACGTACGTTTACTTACGACGTCCGAATACAATCCGAACTTGTTCGGATTTATCACGCAGTCGTACTATTTGACGGAGAAAAACGTATTCAGTGTGAGCACTCAATTCGTACGAACATTACTCGTACGTTTACGTACGAACAAATTCGTGTCCAAAGTGAGCACGGCCTTAATCGTGATCGAGGTACAGTTTAACAGTCGAGGAAGTTAGCAGCCATGAGCAGTTCCAGGGCAATTTCTGGAGCGATGGGGAACTCCGGAATCTCAGTTGAAGAATTGGTGTAACGAACCTTGTACGTGAAGTACATGCAGACCTTTTGCAGCACGTGGGACCTGGAAATGAATTTTACCATTTATATAAGATTCTTATGATAAAAATGTGGAAATATTTGCACTAAGCGTTAGTTTCTTTTAAGTTTCCTAGATAAGTAATTACTGCATTTTACCCACTGTATCCTGTACCTTTTCTGTAAATAGAGGCGTTGGGGAATTTCGGGTCCCGATTTGCATACATTTAGTTAATTTTCAGATTAATTTTGTTATTTATAATTATTGATATGCAGTAGCAGTCACTAAAACGCAAAATAAAGTAATTATTTTGACGTAAACACCTGTAAATACGAAAACAACATTACATAAACTGTCTAATAACTAATGATTCCCGCTGATTTTTAATGACATTGTTACATTTTTAAAACTGCATTGCAAGTGTACAACAAAGTTACATCATTGCAAGTATTTAAAAAACGTGGGACATGGGCTCCATCCAATTTGCCCCAGACCCTTTATTTTTATTTATTTATATTACTTACGGAATCTCCCTGAAGTTGACCTCATTGGCCTCATTCTCTGCGAACTGCCCGGGTCCACTGAGCATGGCTTTGATAGTACCCGAGGTAAGGGCGTGCTCCCGCTTCACTATGAACTCGTGTCCGTCTGAAGAGACCAGTTTCACGTACATTGCGTCTGGGCCTTCGCAGCCGCCGTAGTACTTCTCCTCTGAATGTACGCTAGCGGACGCCGCTGAACCTGCTATATAATAATAGGCTTTATTGAAGATTGGTTATAACAGCGTCAGGAGGCAATCTATGCCTACACTTAACGGGACACTGTAGTGCCTAGGATAGTTTGTAGATGGAGTAGGCTTGCCCAGCACCTATACCATCCTCTCAGCCTAGTCAGCCATATCCACAGGAAAGGCATCGTCAATACGTGCGGAGCTGACTAAGCCGCGGGTTTCCTCACTATGTTTTCCTTCACCGTTCAGCTCGTGTTAATGCGCATATAAATTTTCCGAACGAAAAATCCATTGATGCACGGCCGGGATTTGAACGACCTTCGGATCGAAAGTCGACATGCAATCCCACTCTGCCAACACGGTTTTTTGAACCTGCTATACGGAACGTTTTATGGTGCGTTCACACTCAGCCGCAGTCGGCAGGGAAGTGGACATGGGCATAGTGTGAACACGATCGTGCTTCTGTCCCGGCTCGCGGCCCAAGTTCATGCCTCTATAATAAAAATAAAGGCGATGTTGCTGTGGCAATAAGTCCGGAATTAATCGCGGCAATAAAGCCGGCAGTGGCATGGGCTGAGTGTGAACGCGGTATTAAAGTATTAAAGTAGGCATTGTTTTTCAATCGTGCCCGATTTATGTCCCAAAAAGGTGGAAAAACACTGAAGTAGAGTATCATAGTAGGACAGACGGCAACACTGCTAGAGACGTGTAATATGGCGTAGGTACCTATCTACTAATTGAGAATTGTTGGTATACTTAGTAATAAGAGGTTTCTATAATAAACTGGCTTTTACCCACATGCTACTATAACATTTTATGCTGAATGACGACCTATTTTGATGTCATATATTAGATTCTTATTTTTATTTTTATCTTTCTGCTGTACCTATGTATGTCTCTATTTATGGCACAAAATATAGGTACGTTTTCTATTCTATTCTATTGCGCTTAGCTGAATGATGATGTAGGTAGGTACCTACCTCCGCTCATGCTGGCGATGCGCGCTTGGCTCACTTCGTCAGAGAGGTGAAGCGCGGACACTTGTGGTGTGGCTACTTGTTCCTGAGACATGTTTCCTGAAACACAACAACAGTAGAACAAATTATTATAAACGTCAACCACCAACTATACCTACTGGGACCTTAGGCTGTTTGTCCACCAACGCCGGCACCGGCAAGGTACCGATAATGCACTACCGGCAATACAAAACGCGTCCACAGCACTGCCCTCACACCGCGCCGTTCACGTGTTTTGTACTTCGGCACATCGGCGTTTTCGTAATAGTGATGACGTCGAAATTCGATTCACAGGAAGGCCTAGTATGAGTTTTTGTATGCAAATCTGGTGTAAAACGTCTGACCAGCACACCAGTGAGCGGTGATTTGTATGGAGACACTGAGCGGATTCTTTGAGAAGCTTGGTCTACACCAACTCTGTACTTGCATGTCAAGCTTCTCAAAGAAGTCCCATTCTACTGTACCCACCTTAAGGACAATTTCTTGAGTACAGTAGGATGGGACTTTACTATTGTGTCCAGTCGGTAGATCAGTCCAAAAATCTAATAAAATGATATCCCATCGGTAAAGCCCTATAAATAATCTAAATATATAAAACTCTTTTAAAGCTGACTGATAATCAATGCACAGCCTAAACTATTAGTCCTAGAGGTCTGAAATTTGAAAGGTGAATAATTTCGCACGCGTAAGAAGTCACAGGTATCAGCTAGTTACATATTATTTTCACCAGTTATAAAAGAAGATTATGATTAGGACCATTTATCTTTATGATAGTGAAGTATTATTATTCTTGAGATTACATTCTGCATAATGAAACAGTGGAATGTTTCGAATGACGTTCTGCGAGGTCACTATATGGATGGGTGACCGTTAGTGGCAATTACATCTGAGCACTTCTGTGCTTCGGAGATCACGTTACGTTGGCCAATCACTACATAGTATAAAGCAAAGTCGCTTCCCGCATCTGTCCTAATGTCTGTATGTATGCTTAAATCTTTAAAACTACGCAACGGATTTTGAAGCGGTTTTTTTAATAGATTGAGTGATTCAAGAGGAAGGTTTATATGTATATTACATCATCATCATCATCATTGCATTGCACCCGTGCGAAGCCGGGGCGGGTCGCTAGTAACTCATATGTGCTTACTTGCTTTGCTTTGCTTGCAACATTCGAGAATCACTTTTTATGACTCAGTATTGTAAAAACCTTCTTTTATATGATAGTAATAAAAATAGGTTGAGAACAGATCCCAATAGATACCTCTCAGTTGGTACCTACCTACTCATTATCTAATTCCTTTCTACAAACTCAAGAGTTTTGAGTCAAAAGTTAATTACCACATTCATTGCAAAAAAGCTGCAAAATACCCAACATTCAGTCGGACTCTTTTAGGCTCTTGGACAGTGGCGTAGCGTGCCTTGGCGGGGCCCCGTATAAAAATTTATTTGTTGGCCCTTATGAAGGGTAAAGATTTGTCACAAAAGAAAAAAAATGTTTGCATAAAATTAAAAGAAATATTTATTCATCATAACTATCTATCTGTCACTTTTTCAAAATTTTTACAAACAATTCAAATTAAATATACGCTCTCCTTGCCTTTTTTTCGGCAAACTGATTTATTAAATCATTTACAGCTGATGATGACTTTAGTTTTGCTGAAGTTTCGGTTGGAGTATAGCAAAGGGTGTGCAGTACTAGGTAAAAAAAGACTCTGCCGAAATTTCGATAAAAAAAGACTCTGCCGAAATTTCGATAAAAAAGGACTTAGAAAAATTTTGAAGATTTTTTTTTATTATGTATAAGCCTCCTTTCCTCAGGTGGCCTAGCGTGGCCTAGCGTGGCCTAACGTGGCCTAGGGTGGCCTAGGGTGTCCTAGGGAGGCCTAGGGTGATCGAATAGCCTCAGGTGACCTAGAGAGGCCTAGGGTGACCTAGGGAAACCTAGAGTGATCGAATAGCCTCAGGTGACCTAGAGTGACCTAGGGTGACCTAGGGAGGCCTAGGGTGATCGAATAGCCTTAGGTGGCCTAGCGTGACCTAGAGTGACCTAGGGAGGCCTAGGGTGATCTAGGGAGGCCTAGGGTGATCGAATAGCCTCAGGTGACCTAGCGTCACCTAGAGTGACCTAGGGAGGCCTAGGGTGATCTAAGGAGGCCTAGGGTGATCGAATAGCCTCAGGTGACCTAGCGTGACCTAGGGAGGCCTAGGGTGATCGAATAGCCTCAGGTGACCTAGGGAGGCCTAGGGTGATCGAATAGCCTCAGGTGACCTAGAGAGGCCTAGGGTGACCTAGAAAAACCTAGAGTGATCGAATAGCCTCAGGTGACATAGAGTGACCTAGGGAGGCCTAGGGTGATCGAATAGCCTCAGGTGACCTAGCGTCACCTAGAGTGACCTAGGGAGGCCTAGGGTGATCTAAGGAGGCCTAGGGTGATCGAATAGCCTTAGGTGTACTAGCGTGACCTAGGGAGGCCAAGGGTGATCGAATAGCCTCAGGTGACCTAGGGAGGCCTAGGGTGATCGAATAGCCTCAGGTGACCTAGAGAGGCCTAGGGTGACCTAGGAAAACCTAGAGTGATCGAATAGCCTCAGTTGACCTAGAGTGACCTAGAGTGACCTAGGGAGGCCTAGGGTGATCGAATAGCCTCAGGTGACCTAGCGTGACCTAGAGTAACCTAGGGTGACCTAGGGAGCCCTAGGGTGACCTAGGGAGGCCTAGGGTGATCGAATAGCCTCAGGTGGCCTAGTGTGACCTGAAGTTAATGATTTCTTTTTTTTTAAAACTTGCACAAAATATGAGTAGGTTAGGTTAGGTTAGTATAAAAAATGCGAGCGAAGCGAGCCCATCCATCACTTAGTTTCCGTTATTAGCCCCTAGTTCTGTTATGGTTGACTTCAGAGGTCAATGACCTTAACGAAAGATACCCCTCTATAAACCCCCTACAGGATGCAATCATAAAAAGGGGTGCTTATACATACATAATTTTTTTCTTCAAAATTTTTCTAAGTCTTTTTACTACTGCACACCCTTTGCTGTACTCTGACCGAAGTTTCTGCCTTTATGGACAATAGTGACATTGGGACAATTTGGGAAGTTTTTTGCTTACGCACTTCGGGGCCCCCTTGGCCCGGGGGCCCCGTATAATTGATACGGCAGATACGGCGGTAGCTACGCCCCTGCTCTTGGAGGTTCTTTGTTCTGAACACCTATGGCTACCCACACCTCCTTCAAGATAGCCCTAATTAGTTTTTTATGGAGTAGGTAGCTGGTTGAAACGATTGGATCTTTTATTTATTTCTAAAATGACTGTTTTAGACCACCTCAGTTGTATGTATAGTCAAAGGTGGAGTGAAACACTAACTCAAGGATTTCAGAAGTAAAGATTCTTACTGTGCACTTTTTACGTAGGATTTATTGTTACGCTCAAGATGAGATGATGTTTCTGGATTTTTGAAAAGTTCAATAGCATTATTACTTACGGCTGGTTTGTTTGCTTGTCTAGATAATTCACAAAACAGCTTTGTACCTATTTACGTCTTCGGCTCACTATTTTTTTAGATAAATAATCGCTAAAATAGGTTAGAATAGTCAATGAACTTCAACTTCTTGGTCGTAAGGCTTTTTTTCGCCTGTCATCATTCTGCCAATGTCAACTTCGTCAACTTCAACTTCTTGGTTTATGTCAATGTTCTAACTTCAATCTTACTTACTCTGTGGGTTTCTCTATGGTTTCTCTTTTTCTTTTTTTATTTGGTAAGGCCTCTGTCCGTCTTCTTCTTCTTTTTCTTGTGGCTAGGGCTGTCACAAGTTTGCCAATCTGTGTTTATTTATTATTGGCGTTTTCTGGTTTACTTAGCTTTATTTAGCAAAAGGCGGAATTTCGACAGACAATTTTGCCAGTGTCAAATGATATTTAAAATAATATCAGTCAAGTCATTCATCAAGTTGGCTATTGTTTGTTTTGAAGGCAAAATGGTGGATATTTCTCCTTCAAAACTTGAAAACTTTTATCATTCAAGGAAACCACTCTAACCCAAATCGAACCACATAGTCCAATGGCGAATGGCGATTCGGGGATTCTGGATGCCATCGACACGAGTTTTTCTTTTGACAAGCAAGTAAAGTAAAAGTCAGTAAAAAAGTTAGTTCAGTTTTCATCTACGCCTTCAGGCTGACAGTCGGTCAAGAATTCTTTTGTTTCACTTTTTCTATGACTTTGAGCATAAAAACAAAAAAACATTCTCCTTTTTTTAACCGCTGGCCTAGCCGCACTCAAGTGATAAAATCACTAAGGTCGTGACTACATACATACAGCGCTTTATGGCGAAGCTTCGTGCGTGTTAGTGCGATGAGTTCGGTCTACAGTTTCATCTTTAATTTTTTTTTACAACATAATGGTGGAACAAGCCCATGGCCCACCTGATGTTAAGTGGTAACCACTGCCTATAACGAATTTTCTTACTTTAAAATCATAATTACTATCATCATTAGACAGGGTTTGAGTCAAAATCCTGTACTGCTACTATTTTATTTTATTTTACCTAGGTATAACCCTTGTTGCACTTTATCGTGCTAACGTGAATCATCACTCTATTGCTGTACCTAGCCATGTAGCCACGGCTTTGCAAACATTTTCAATGCCTATATTGCACGGTGTTAACGCCGTAGGCTGGACCACTTTATGACTTCGCGAATACTTCGCGAAATCCGGATAGATAACGGAAAGAGATAATTCGTTGGAGCCACTAACTAAACTTCTTTTTTTATCAGAGACAGGCCGAGGGTTAAAAAGTCGTTCTTTGTCAGTCGGGGTGTGGTGTGGTCCTAGACAGGGTAGAGTCGGGTTGGGGTTTAAAAAAAACCGCTGTGGTTGACGACGACGACAACGACCGACGACGACGACGACGGGGCGGCGGCGGCGCTGCTCTTGCTTGGTTGCTATGTGGAAGCGGCCGATCTGGGTCAATGGTCTACAGCTGACGATTCGGCGGACTTTTTTTGACATGGCTTTTGGCTTCATTCCATTATTTTGACATTTCGTGAATTTGATGTCAAGCGCTACGTATTTCTTTGAGAAAAGTGATTTTCACAAAGATTCTATTAGTTTCTGACGAATTTATAATCAAATTCGGCCGTAGAGAGTCTCGTTCGACTCTCCTCCGTCGAATAGCTGACGACGGAGCCGAGAAATTCCGCGAGAACCATGTGACACGAATACGAAAAAGGGCTTCCAGATCGTCAATGTGACAGAAAATGTTTTCTGCCATCGCGACGATCCAGCGCCACAACACAGCCGTCACGATCCCAACGCGCGTTCCTCCGACGGCAATATAGGTGAAGCGCGGCGAAGATGAGCGCGAGATGGCCAGTTCGCCACCGAACCCTAGTGAAGGCGAGGAGGGCGGCTCAGAGTCACAGGAGGCGGGCGGGGAACGCGCGGCCGCCCCGCAGAAGAGGTTCATAGCGCCGCCTGCGAGCCAGCTGCCGTCGAAGCTCTCATACGTAGCGTTCGGCCCGCCCGGCCCCAGCGGCGGCATCAAGCAGCTGTTCCGGACCGTCAAAGTGGCGAGGAGAGTGCCCACGCTGCCGCGCAAGCTGCAGGAGTACGAAGGAGGAGGGCCATCGCGCGCGGGGCCCTCTTCGGCGCCGCCGCCAGCCCCTGCAGCCGCCGCCGCCGCCGCCACCGCTGCCGCTGCTGTCGAAGCGCCGCGTCGCGCGCGCGCTCGCCGCGACCAGGCAAAGCGTCACGCGTGCGATACCTGCAACAAGCGCTTCACAAGCCCCGGGAAACTCAGCCAGCACGTCCTCTCCCACACAGGTGAACTACCCTTCCCTTGCGAATTTTGTGACAAACGATTCAATTCTAAATTCAAGCTCGCCCGACACAATCTTATCCACATGGAAGCCCGCGCCTTCGCATGCAATGTTTGCAGTAAAACGTTTAACCGCAAGGATCATCTCACTAACCACATTCGAGTGCACAACCCTGTCAAAAAGCTATACACTTGTGAGAAACCAGATTGCAGAAAGTCATACACATCCCAAATGAGCTACAGAAAGCATGCTGCATTGCACTCAGCAGAAGAAGGGAATCTACAGTGTACGATTTGTGATAAAGTTTTTACCAATCGTCATGATATTGTGTACCACTTGAAGGTTCATACTGGCAGTCGGACTGTGAAGGATGAGACGGATAAGAAATTCACATGTGATTTCTGTGATCGGAGGTTTTTTACCGCGAAAGATGTGCGGAGGCATTTGGTTGTGCATACAGGCAGCCGTGACTTCTTGTGTCCCTACTGCCCTCAGAAGTTTGGACGAAAGGACCATTTAGTCAGGCATGTCAAGAATGCACATCCAGAGGAATCTTGGCGATCGGCGGATGTAGGAACCTCCAGCGAACCGACACCTGAGGCTTCCGCTTTCGAAGAAACTTACACAGACTATACACTCCACGGCTCTGATTTCATTTGGAAACAAGAATCACCAGAAGGCACTGCTGAGGCAGTCCAAGTGCCTGTACCCACTTCAGAAATATCACCAGGCATGCTGGATGTAAAGGTGGAGCCAGCCGAGGTTAAAGTAGAAGAATCAGAGAATATAAAGTCGGAGCAACAAATGTCACCTAAGTTGTTGGAGACAGTCCCCAGCGAGTTTCAAGAGATAGTGTTTGTGATGCCGGAGGAGTTCCAAGCGCCAATGGATTTTATCACAACGCAGGAGTTGCCAGGTGAGATGGAGACTGACCTGCTTGATCCAACGTTGCTGATTGATCCTGGGGAGGGGCCATCGGGGCTGTCTAACCAGATGCTTCGAGGACTGCTTGAGGATAGGGAGTCAAGGTACAGTAGTGAGGAAGGTTCAAGTGGACGGGTGCAGCAGAGGTTGCCCGCGTTCAAGCAGGTCTTCCACACCGCCCAGAGCCCGAAGCCTCCGCCCCCGCCGCCGCCGCCTCACTAACCCATCACCACTTCAGATTAACGAAGAGACACTAGGAGTAAGTACAATAATTTATAAATCTCTAGTTAATTTGAAGTTGATATGGGCATGATTCCTGCATTTAGCTTATGTAAACTACCTCACTAGGTAAGGTTGGCCTAAGCTGTAAATAGTCTTGTGCAGTAGTAATTCGAATTTTAATTTTGGACTTGATATTTTGATAATAAGCTCGGGTCGGAGGCGCCCCTCCGAAATTGCCAAATTGTTTATTGTACGTTGGTTATACCAAAATATTTCCGAATTCTGCATGAATATGTGATCTAGTCGTGTATGTACTTTCGGAATTTTATGTTTATTTGTAGCACAATTTGATGTTTATGGAGTATAATCGGGACCAACCCTGTAAGCTGTTAGACGGGGTGTAGTGCTTAGTTGAAGCCGCTCGGTGGAGATCCGAGTGGTGGGTTACAGAGCAGAATCGTTAGGAATATAGTTCTTGAGGGCAGTAGGCTTATAATATGTTTCAAGAGATGCCTGCTGTCCTCCACGCGCTATAATACAACAAAGAACATGTTCCTTAGCAAACTTAAAGTATATTTTCTGCTAGAGTAGGTTAACACCAGATCTGTTATAGAATGTGTATCATCTTAATGTAAGTCCTGAAGAACAGAATTACAATTAAAGGGTTTAGAATGAGTTTGTGAATCAATTTTATACAATGCAATCAGTATACCTCAGAAGCAATCTGCTTCCTTTAGAATAATAGACAAGAATATATTGGAAAAGTCTCGGGCGATTATAAAACAAGAGTTCCATCATTTCATTCTTTCTAGTAAATATCATCCATGAATGTGCCAAAAATCGAAATGAAATGAAAATTAAAATAAAAAAAAAGAATTTTGAATGCACTCAACTTTAAGGAGTTTGTAAAATTGTACAAAGTTTGCAAACTTTAACAAAATTGAGTTATTTCAAGAAAAAAATATAAAAAGAAAGAAAATAATCATGTGCTAAAAAAAAGTTAAATAAGTAGGTACTTATTATCTGGTACCTAACACAAAAGTTACATACCTGCCCATCTGGTAACACATCAGTTATGTGTCATCTAGTAACAAAAATAACTTACAAGCATTTGCCTTGGCATATTGGTTTTATTAGAGTTTAGGGAACCAAAATATTTTATACCTAATGCTAGTTTTCATGTGTCAGATCAATGAGAATATAAAAAGTTGGGATGAAATGGAAGGGTATAACAACAAAATATAGGTGCCTTGCATTTCTTAGGAACATACACAAAATTATGAAATTCTTTTATATTTCGTGCATAGTAGCTTTAACTATCAATAACAGTATGTGAATATGTCCAAAGAAAGATATTCACATACTTAAAAAATGTAATAATGTTTAAAAAATTAGTTCAAAATATATAATCGCATTAAAATTCAGACTTTTTAAATTGATCCCTGCATATTGAATATAACGAACATAATAAAGATTTAAAAAAAATATTAAAAATTACAACTTTATAGCTTGATAATCTAATTTTCAATACCTAAAACAAAATTACATAATAATATTTTAACATAAAATTAAATAACCACTATGCACGAAATAAGTACTTGTTTTCTAGAGCATTACTTGAATAGGGTTTGAAGCATAGGTAAATGAGAAATAAATATTGTAACATAGCAAAAGTAGTTAATGAAATAGAGATTTCATTTAGTAATCATTTTATCAACACATTTCTGTAACACACGTCTTTTTACCACCCTATTTCAATAATGTTTTAAAATTGGTAGGAAATCCTCAATACTGACACATCTATTATGTTAAGTTTAATTATTAATTTGAAAATATGTTTTTGTATTCATTAGGTACCGGCACAGTTTAAGAGCGCTGACCTCGAATGTGCAGAAGTCGAATGTTAGATCTGTTTTGCTGTGCAAAAACCCTCCGCTTTCGCCGAGTACTATTAAACAGTGTCGGGTACCTATAGTGTGATGTTCAATGCTTGGCGTCTAGTAATTGCAAGGAGACTATATCAGAAAGATCCAATATTGTTCACACTTCATCCATAAATTATGTATGTACATAATTCTAATCTTTGTTTAGGTTAATAGGACTGTAAAAAAATTTAATCTACCTCAAAAAACTTATCTTCTAGAATTTTAATGACTATGTTAGGTTAGTGAGAAAAATAGATTTTCTATAATACGTGAGATACAGGAACCAAGAGCTGGTTGTTTCAGTAACTTCTTAATTAGAATGCTGCAGGAAATCTTTATTGATATAAAACTTAAAATATGTATGATTATTTTTAGTTTTGTGCTTTATTTTTATTATGCTCTGTAAGAGTGGCTATTTGATTAAAATGGAATAGTTATTCCACTGATAAAGATCTGGGTTTTAATAAATAGTAAGCCACACAAAAATACAAAAAAAAAATTTAGGACATTGTCGCACGTATCTTAAAAACTAATTTATAAGAATATATTTTTTTATTGATGATTATATCCTGAATGTTTGCAATTATCAGAAAATATTTCAGCAGAAATGTTTCCAATGAAACAAAGGACTGCTCTAAGTAGCGTTTTTATTGAAAACATTTTTGTCTAATCATTCCTAAGGACACATAGACTTGTTTTGAACTTTGAGACTACTTTTCGAGTCTATTTCCTTTAGCACTAGTCATGTACAAAAGCAGCATCTTAAATAAGCCGTTCTATTGATATTATCAACACTATGTACCCAGTTAAAGGCAAAAGTTTTGCTTGCCTGCTGTCATATCGCGTCTGATTTGTGAATTTTAACAATTTAATGTTGTAGTAAATATGTAATCTACTTGTCATACAATTGATGTCAAATAAAAACAACTATTTTCAATGCTTCTTCGTAAATCTATCAATGTTTGTGGAATTTTTGCCTGCATTTAACACTGCAGTAATGTGCTTGCAGTAATATTGGGTTACAAGTGTTGCAACTAATAAGTACAAAATGTTAATTTCATAAACATAATCTTGTATTATATAGTATTGGCAGAATATACAACGATGTAATGCAATATATTTTTATAATGTTTTAGTTATTAACTATACTATAGTTAACATATCAAAGAATACTTTTCTATCGCGTTTTGTCTTGGATATTAATATGTAATATTGAAGTTCATGTTTTTATTTATTGTTTAATACAATACAGTATGTATAACAACTGTCAAATTCTGTTGTATTTTATATTAACACAAAGTGTTCATTTACTTTTTATTTGAATAAGGTACTAATAAGGTACATAATGATTGGGACATCTTGGGCATTCTCACAAATTAGAGTTTATTTCATTTCCTTTATTTAAGATTATTTGTTACTTTGTAATATTACACCGAAAAAAAACAAGTTTGTTCAAAAAAATGTAATGTTTGACGTCGTTCTAAAATCTTCTTTTATATTTTTTATACAGCATTAATTTAACAGTGAATTATTCTCAGGATGTCAAAATCGTATTCGATGCATAATCATTTTTTTATCAACTTCCAGTTATAGATTAACTTTACAGTTATTGAGTGTGACTCATTTTTAGGGTTTCAAACCCCGACAACCTTGATAATTTCGCCATGTCGGTCAGTTGTCCTTCTGTAGTCAGTATCGCGTTTTACCACTTTTTTTTAACTTTTGATAAATAACAATTTTTTTTAAAGTAACTATTTTACTAGAAGTGGTAACATTATTGTTACCGACCGACGCTTATCGTGTTAAAAAATATAATGAAGTCGTTCACGGTAGATACTGACTTCGGAAGCACTGTGTGTGGTCCGACACGCCCTTGGCAAACTTTTGTAACACATACCAAATACATTATTTTTATTTTCGCTTACTTACATCATTCGATTTTTTTTATCATATCTTTTGTCATATCAAATGATGAATAAATTAAGCCTATCCTACACGATGTACTAGCTTACGTCCGCATGATCTTTGCAGTTTCATGCAATGTTATTCACGATAACATACTCGTATACAGGTGAATTTTTGAGACGGGACTGTAAGGGCAGGTACCTTATTCGTTATAGTTAGGTACAGGAAAACGCTTTTAGGAGACTATCCATAAATGTTTAAGATATTCTGAACTGCATTTACAGATTTGAAAAAAAAATACAGTCAACAAGAAAATGGTAATTTTACACAAAAACTTTTTTTGATGCCAATCGATCTTGTTTCTTATAAGGATCAACAGTCTCTACCAGACCGACTGAGGTTTGAGTACTAGAAATGTCAGAAATCGCAAAAAAAATCCCCATACATTTGTACGGAAAAACACAACAATGCAGATTCCGTGTTCCTATTATTTACAAAATACGCTTCAATTAAGCCCAAACGTTTGCGATTTAAAGACATTTTTAACAAGAATTACATAAATTACAACTAACAATCTAGAATTATCTCAGCACAAACAAGAATGACCTGAAATAACCCAAGAATTCGAATCGAATTCGAAGTTTGAAATTTTTTTTTTTTTTACTTACCTATTTTTTCAGCCAGTCTTCTTTATAGCGGATTATAGCGAATCTACCCATAGCAAAAAGTTTGGCTAATTTAGAGGTTTGACTGTTTTACCTACCCAAATGTATGGGAAAAGTTTTTCGCGATTTCCGACATTTCTAGTACTCAAACCTTAGTCGGTCCGGTAGAGACTTTTGATCCTTATAAGAAACAAGATCGATTGGCATCAAAAAAAGTTTTTGTGTAAAATGACCATTTTCTTGCTGACTGTACATTTTTTCAAAGTCAATATCTTAAAAATTTATGGATAGTCTCCTAAAAGCGTTTTCCTGTAACTATAACGAATAAGGTACCTGCCCTTACAGTCCCGTCTCAAAAATTCACCCTGTATATGACTGACAGCTGTACTGTGCACCTTAACGAAGGTACTACTTATTCATCGTTAGTCTTAGGGCCTTTTTCACAATCTTTGAGTAACGCTATCCGTTAGAATAATATTTCTGTCTTTATTTTTATTAATATTCAAAAGTAGAGACTTAGAATATTTGCATCTGATGGAGCGTAAAAGCGATAAAAAAGATGGTGAAACAGGCACTTAATCTCAGTTTCAATATCATTAACATTGTGTTTAGAGCAAAATCATTTTCTAGTGCATTCTGTGTACAATGTTTCAAACTATTTTTAAATGTTATTCGATATACGTAATTTTGGTACATAACATAGGGGCCTTATTAAAATAGAGTTTTGAAATTTTAATGAGAGAAATAAAATATGTTTGTTTATTCTACTATGATAATATTTTTATTATCTATTTTTATTACGCTTTTATCAGTATGCATTTCATGTTACAAACGTTTACGTATGAATTGGCACATAATATGTGTCAGTTTATACTTTGTTGAACACAAACACGTATTAATAAGAGTCACTAGTCATGCTTGGTTTTTGAGTGGGGTATTAATACGATGAAATCAGTTTACACTTTAATAAAATGAGTTAAAGTTACTTCTTGACTGCGGATTATCGCCGCGTTGCCGCGAAGTGTAACTTGTATTATTTAGCACACCTATTATGCATAAATAATAATCTCACTCGAACCTCAGGCCTGGTAAGTGACTCATCAGTAAAGGTGCTGCCTCACTAAGAGCCCTCGCCTGTAATGTAACGTTACAGAGTATCGTCGGTGTTACGCAGGCGAATGCTTCTGGTGAGCGAACATTAGAAAATGTTTAGAGGGATGATCACGAATAAATTTGACAGTCGCCGCGTTACGCGTATTCAAATCATATTGCGCGTCAACGCCAGCTCGACTGCCAAACATTGTAGTGTCACCGCGTAGTGTATCTCGCATACGCTAGCGTTACGATACTTTTACGATTGTCACATTTATTCGTGATCAAGGCACTGTAACTTGCAAAAAAATTGTACCGACGATACTGCGAGTCGTCTGCAAGAGGCATTATTTTTGAACCAGATTAATCAGTGAAACCACGACGCATTTATCGATACACAATCAGTAATGTTTAGTACTAACAAAACAGAACATCTAAAAACATAATAGTTGTAAATGCTGTACCTGGTTAACACAATGTAAGTTTTCATTTTAATAAATATTTGGAACATCATTTAATTATGTTTTATTTATTTACAATTTTTTCTAGCTATATTCACACAATCATAGTGCAATGAATAATTATTTACCATTACTATTACCACCAATTATTTAGGCAGTTCTTCATGTCACTTTTTTGGTCTCTGTGTCAGTAGTTCTACTAAGAATTTCATGACATTTTTTTGGCCTCCGTGTCAGTAGTTCTACTTACTAAGTACAACTGGTAGTACAAATGACACACCTTTGTATCTCTAGTACTACCAGTAGTAGGTACTAGTGACCTTATGCGGCATTGGTAGTACAACTGAGCATTTGGTATAAAAAAAAGATAAAGGACTTGCCTACTCCATAAAAAGATCTAAAGCAACTAATGTCGTAAGTAGCTTGGAGTGTTGAAAATAAAAACCAAAAATAAAACAATCAAATACAGCCAATAAAGATGAATTATATTTTATCGCTGAACAAATAATAACAAAACTCATAAACTTATAACCAGATTTAACAAAATAAATACCTAATCCACGGTAAGATAGTAACGAAGAAATGCAGTCAGAATTATCTAAACACGAAATTTCTATACATTTTACAACTATAATTTTTTCTGTACACATTTAAATACACTTAGACAATGAATAACATTTTTCAACACAGAATTGATCTACCTGAATTTGAACTAAATTATAAATTGTACTAAAAATACTAAAACCCGATCCCGGCTACGAACAAAACACGACATAATCCCGTATAAGACTAAAATAGTTCCCAAAGGCTCTTCAAACAGTACCCAAAGAGGTTCAAACAGTTCCCAAAGAGGTTCAAACAGTTCCCAAATAGTCTCAAATATAACTCTAAATGCACAATACACCAGTCACCGAAATTAAAAGGAATGTTTAGTGCCTGTCCGGGGCCGATATTATCATTCGTTTCAATCTGTGAACAAATTGGAACGCAAGGAAAAATCATTTCACAGTTCGATTTTTCATCCTTCTCACTTTGCGGGACTTTGATTTGTTTTTTAATGAAGCGCTGTCATTTGCCATTTCTGAATCGGAGGGTTTGTTCTTGACCGGATTGTCGTTTGCATCATGATCGGAGCTATCAACTCCGTTTTCCATTCTGACAGTGTTCATGTAAGTTCTTGGTGGGTTTGGTTCCATATCTTCGTCGGAATCATAGTTTCCGTTTGGCTCGTGTCTGAACTGAAACGAATGTCGATAGTTGACGTCTTCGTCTGAGTCAACTGTTCTAGACGCTGTGTATCTTCGACTGATGTTTTGTAAGGATTGGTTTTTCTGTAGTTCGGACTGCACTGTGTCTCTGATGTTCACTTCTGATGTGGATTTTGAGCAGTAGTCTTCTTTATCAGACTCTGAGTACTTTCTTGACAGGCGTCGCGGTTCTATAGGTTTTTCTTTGGGTTCTTGTGCGGTATGAGGCTGTGTTGTGGGAGATTTGAGCTTGACTTCTGGGCCTCCAGAGTAGATTTCTGTGAAGAACCGCCAAAGTTCTTCGCTGAGCTGGGCGTGATCGGAGCCCTGTTTTAGGGTGTAGGTGGTTTGACCGTCTGCTTCCTGAAACATGGAATGAATAATATGTGAGATATAGAATGAACGAAGTCCAGACAGGCGTCATGGCTCAGTCGACAGGCGTCATGGCTCAGTCGGTAGTAGCTCTGCCTTCCGTGCTGTGGGTCGTGGGTTCGATCCCCACCGAGAACTAACATTTGTGTGTGGCAAACATAGATGTTTGTTCTATGTCTGGGTGTTACTATGTATTATAAGTATGTATTTACAAAAAAAAAGTATTTAAGTATTATATCAGCAATCTAGTTTCCATATTACAAGCTCTGCTTAGTTTGGGACTAGAGAGCGTTGTCTCCAAGAATATTTACTTTACTTTACTCCATAGCTGATACCCCGTTATAGATTTTTAGTAAGAACGATGACTGCATCTGCTGAGTTCGCGCGATCCTAACAATGTCGTCAGACCATCGACTGAAGACAGTTTTACGCTTTGCCATCGCCTTGTGGTCGTCATTAGTTATTAGTAACCCTGTGAGCGCCATTTTCTATGCAAATGATGAGAATATTAAGTTCGAACTATTGGTTCGAACTTAATATTCTCTGTTTGCCCTAGCACAAATGTTTGTACTGGGCGGGGATAGCAAACCTGTACAGACTAAGCTGCGACGTCGGATTATGACACTGCCTGACTTATATACCGCGTTCACACTATGCCCATGCCGCTGCCGGCATTATTGCCGCGGACTTATTGCCACAGCAACATCGCCTTTATTCTCATTATAGAGCAAGGGTATGAATTTGGGCCGGGAGCAGGGACAGAGGCATTATCGTGTTCACACTATGCTCGTGCCCACTTCTCTGCCACTGCGGCATAGTGTGAACGCAACAATAGTTTAATTGAATTCTTACTATATAAGTGCCGTATTGTGTATGAATGGTACCTGCTTAGTGACTATTCCTGAGTTGTCAACAGGCGGCGGCGGTTGGTGCGTCTTGTTGCGAACAAACGCTTGCCATTGACGGAACCAATGCATACTGATAGCGTATATCGCGCGCGGCTGGTTTTGCTCCTGCAAATCACAACGTCATTAACTGAGCAAGTGTTGTGTGGTCAGTAGATATGATAGATAGATAATCATTTATTCAAACCACCACAAATTTTTATTGTAAAAAAAAACAGCTAAAAATTAACATAAAGTAAGTTCGTATGAGTTAGTGGCCAACTCCGGTGATGTCGTTTTTAGACCGCCTTAAGGCCGTCGTCGTGGTTTTCTATGTGTGGTAATGCAATGCAGTTGGTATAGGCAGAGGGGCTTCAAATTGAATACGGTTTTCTGTAAGAAATCTGATTTATTTGAGATAGTTCTTAGCTATGTTTGGTTAAAATAAGTTGATGAGGATAATCATGAGTTTTGAAAACCAATTTTGATGAATCCTAAGTCATAAGCCTCTAACTTATGTAAGCTTGTATGAGTTATCATACGAATTTACGTAAAAGGCTTATGAGACCGACAGTTGTGATTAAAGAATTTATTTCTCAAAGAACAGGGGGGTTCACAGAGAAACATATCGCTTATCGTTATTGTGAACATAGTGTACTGGTTCTGGTCCCTATATAACAGTGGTTTACTAAATGTTTAAAAGATTAGGTAGAACAGTTCAATGTGCCCTCCGAAGCACGTTACAAGCCTCTACTAAAGCTCCACTACCAAGTAAGTACCTGGAAGCTAGCGTGCAGGTCGCAGAACGCGGCCAGTTCCCTGGCACGTCGAGTGCGAAGCCTCTGCGCCGCACGCGCGCATACGCTGCATTCGTGCACGTGCGATACCGCTGGCCCGCCGCCGAAACTGTAACATAATGAATTGAATTCAAATAAAGTAAATATTCATAGACATTTTACACAACGCCACCTAATGCCAGACTAAGAAAAACTTGTGCTAAGGGAAATAGATTGCTAATATAAATAAATATTCATGAACATTTTACACAACGTCTTCTAGTCCCAAACTAAGCAAAGCTTGTACTATGGAAACTAGATTGCTGATAGAATACATACTTTTTGTAAATACAAAGTAAAAAACCCATATATGGGCTGTAGGCCAATAGCGTCATACGTCCACAGCCCGCATATGGGCTATCTGCCTACTGAATTTGAACGCGTCGTATCTTATTGGACTCTGAGGGAATGTCTCATATTAAACATGGACTTGGTAGGATAGATACTTAGTTACAAAATTTCGGGTAACTCCCATTTGTTCTATAGGACTGTTTTTAAAACCTTTTTTATCCCTGTAGTTCCATGGTAGGACTATTAAAACTAGCCCATTAGGGCTAGTTTTCGTTTCAATAGTCCTACCCAAATGGAAGTTACCAGATATTAGGGATAAAAAAAATTGTAACAGTTCCAGATGTAACAGTTCTATAGAACAAATGGGAGTTACCCAAAATTTCACCGGACTTGGGTGGTACTTTATACTCATATGCTGGACTGTGAACCTGTAATGGTTCATTCATAAATTATTCTTGTAAATAAATAAATATACTTGAACATTACACATAACACCACCAAATCCAAAACTAACTACAGCTTGTACTAGATTTGATGGAATACTTATACATTTATTTTTGTAAATACATACTATTGTTTTTGTAAATATATACAGAGTAACACCCAGACATAGAAAAACCTCTATGTTTATCTGACGAATAGCGGTATTCAGAGTTGGTAAAACCCATGATTAAAGGGGATATAATACGACATAGTATAAAACTCACTGAGAGTACAGCAACTCCCATAGTGACTGGGGGACGACAGCGGCGAGGTTGTGCAATTGCTGTGCTCTGTCGTGTCTCACTCCACCGTGACAGCACACAAAGTCACTGTTGTCTATTGGCCCGGGTTCTGCCCATGTATTGAACCTGAAATTATAACAAACTATCTATAGTAGGTGCCAAATAACACCGCAATACAGGTCATTCATCCACCTTCACCACGATGTCGCAAAATTCAATTTATGTATGGTAAACAAACAGTACTACGAGATTCGAGCGATACCGTCTTAGCGACAGGTTTGTATGGAAAGCGACAGAATTAGCCATACATCAATTGAATTTTGCGACATCGTGGTGAAGGTGGGTGAATGACCTGTATTGCGGTGTTATTTGGCACCTACTATAGTGCCCGCGACTTTGTCAATGCAGGATTAGAAGTGCTATGCGAAATCTTCTAGGCATTTCTGAAGAGTTCGCGTCCCGCTGATTTTCCGGGACAAAAAGTAGCCTATGTGTTAATCCAGGTCACGGACAATATATATTCCAAGTTTCATCCAAATCGGATCAGTAGTTTTTGCGTGAAAGAGTAACAAACATACATACATACATACATACATACATACATACATACATCCTTACAAACTTTCGCGTTTATAATATTAGTAGGATACTGTACTAACTTGTTAATCCACTGCTTAGAGATGAAGAATTTGATGTCATTCGGCTCTAGATTCGTGGAATCTATTATTTCAGCCGCCTTACGTCGCAACTCCACCATTTGTGGGTTCACTTTTCTGTAATCAATACATATCACTTACATTGAGAATTCTCAACGAATTTCATGTGGAAATATGCCATTGTATTTAGAAAGATCAATTTCTGCCGTCAAGCAGTGATGCTCGCATTGCTGTTTACAGATTTGAAGGTGCCAGCGTTATTAGGTTATTACAGACACATGAGACTTAACATCAGTACATCTTATAGCCATGGACAAAGTACAATGTAACAGCTTAACATTAACACAGACATTCTCTTGTGCTTATTCAATGCCATCATGTGCTATTTGCCAGAAATGTGCTATCAAATCCAATCAATATTAGGTACAATAAAATTAGTAGGTAGATCTAAGTTTGACTTACTTGTAAAACAGGACGTACGCCTCTGTGTGCGTGAGTTGGTGCAGTGTGAGTGGCGTGACCGTGGCGTCGTCGTAACAATGCCAGCCACGCGTGCTTTTAGCCACGCACGTGTAGTGGCCGCCACCGGCTGTGCCAGCGTGGCAGATAACTGCACACAACTCGTAGCGGGTTATTTTCGATGTGCAATCTGGAAGAAAATTAAGTTTTTACTATGATTTTGATACTTCTTTGTGTGTCAACCGCTACGTTGCATGCAAAATATTTGTTACTACCTTCCGCCCGCGACTTCGTTCGCGTCCCGTTGTTGTTTTTCGGGAATAAAAAGTAGCCTATGTATCCAGGTCATGGACAATATATATTCCAAGTTTCATCCAAATCGGATCAGTAGTTTTTGCGTCAAAGAGCAACAAACATCCATACATACAAACTTTCGCGTTTATAATATTAGTAGAATGTGTATTATGAATCTATCATAGTTATAAGATACCTTTATGAGTGTAAGGAGCCATGTTTAGATCCGCGACTGGAAATGATACCCTGGCTGCGACTTTGGCACTGAACATCAGCTCGTGACGGAATCGCTTCAGATGCACGCACAAAACCTCCGGCAGTCGCACCACACCCGACATTTTGACGCCGTTCCTTAGCTTGTTGCAACGCGAACAACTGTGGCATAAGAAATGAGACACATTTATTGTAGAACTGTGTACAGGAGATCTTATCTTTGAATAGTTTCAACAGTTTACCCATTTCGGACGATTAAAATATGTATACAGGTAAATTTTATACAGGAAGAATATAATATAAGGGAATATAAAGGCGTTGGGGCATTTCAGGTCCCGATTTGCATACATTTGGTAAATTTTTTGATTAATTTTGTTATTTATAACTTTTGTTGGTTTTATCATAATCTATTATGCAGTAGCTGTCACGAAAACGCAAAATAAAGTAATTATTTTGACGTAAACACCTGTAAATACGATAAACAACATTGAAAAAGACGCATTTGTTCGAAGTTAAATGTCTAATGACTAATGGTTTCTGCCTATTTATTATTCCATTTTTTTTAACTGCATTGTAAGTGTACTGTAACAAAGTTCCATCATTGCAAGTTTAAAAAACATGTGGGACCTGAGATCCATCCAATTTGCCCCAGACCCTTTCCATGAATAAGATGTTTATTTACCTAAGGCATTATTCATTTTAATGAGAAAAAAAAAGAAACAAAAAGAGGTTGTCTACTCGTGTGTAGACAAATCACTGTACCTGTACATATTATCGCCTTTGAGTTCGTCTGCGCTAAAGAAAGCGGCGAGACAGTCTTGGAGCGATACAACTGGACCATAGAACCACGACCGGAGCCAACTTAACAACCACCATACCTAAAACAAAGTACATTTTAGAATATCTATAGACCGGCGTCTGTGTTTCCAAATACTGAAATAATTGTCAAAATAATTTTTATTACTTTTATTTTATTTTTATTGAGTAACAAAATCCACAGCTCGTAAAGAATGATGGTAAATCTTAATTTTAAAGCAGATAGCCAAAGACGGATTTACATTCTAAATACAATAACATAAGCGAAAATCGACGACAGTCACTAGAATACAAAAGACAGAAAAAAAAATAGAGGTAGAACAATAATAATTCTATTAAATTAATAAAGACAATTATTACGTACGAATTGAATATACTAAACACAGCGAAACAACAGCGAAGACCAGCTGACTGTATGTTTCTCGCTCGGGTACACTCGCCGGTCCCGAGTTCACCCGATCGAGCCTTTCATCTCAGAGCATGAAGGCTGAATTACACCGGGGCAACACTGTGCGGCATTGCGGCATGCCACAAGGCCGCATGCTACAAAATAAAAAATGTCGCACATTGTGGCAAGAACCGTGCGACATGGCAAAACCTTGCGTCATGTGGCAGACTGTGATAACTTGTATCCGGGCACAATGGATTCCATGCGACATTATTCGTGCGTCAAAATAGTTTGTAGGTCACCGAACACCTATTGTAGGTTATGTTTTTGTTTGTATTTGTTTTGGAAAGTGAGAATTATCGGTCATGGAGTGGTGTAATTAAAAATATTTAGACTTAATTGACTAATATTTAGCATATTAGTCAATTATTCATATTTGGAAGTTTTCAAGAGTAGAGTGAATAGGTATCTTCTAGGTAACCGTGCTACATCGTCGACCACATCATTGCTTAACATCAGGTGAGATTGTGGTCAAACGGTGGCCAAAATTGTATTAAAAAAAAATTAAGTCATAAATATTTAGAATATTTAGCTGCTGCTAGAGTGACTTGATCAGTCATATTCTATGGTGTATCCCCTCTCGATCAATCAAGTAGGTAGACCAGAAACACTTCATAAATAGCATGATGCTTCGGAAATTTCCCAAGCACGATGTTGCCTCGGCGTAAAATATTGACATTTGCGGCATGAGTGGCGGCTGCCGCATGCCACTCATGCCGCAAATGCTTTCTATTTGTAGCATGCCGCAATGCCGCACATTATTACCCCGGAGTAATACAGCCTTTACTACCTACGGAAAAATATCTGTGTGCAGTGCGCCAAAACAAGGATTTTTTTACCCATGACTCCTGGTCGCAGTGCAGCATGGTGTTATGGCTGAGGATAGGCTGCTGACATCGGATCACGGCGAGATGTTCACGCGACGGGATCGGAAGGGACAGGTCTTGGAATGTCTCCACACGGGTTGATACCTGCAAAGAGTGACGTCACAGCTCAGTAGGTGGTAGCTCTACAAATACAAAATGTTTTATTTCGTTCACTTAAATAGTATTGATAGTGGTTGGATACCTCCTTTTAAGTATGAAATACCTGTATTAGGAGATACCGCTCTTCCGTAACGTAAAATAAGCTATCAAAATTATCAGCGGTAACTAATTTTAAACACTTTATAACATAACAATAAATGTGAACAGAGAACTGCCTTCCGTAACTAATGGTTCCCGTCTCTTTTCTACAAACTGCATTGGGAGTGAATTGTCACAAATAAAGTTTTAACATTGCAAGCATAACACAAGGATAGGGCTGGGTTCCACACAATTTTGGGCCCCAAACCCTACTTATCATCACTATCACTACATAATATAAAGCAAAGTCGCTTCCCGCGTCTGTCCTAATGTCTGTATGTATGTATGCTTAGATCTTTAAAACTACGCAACGGATTTTGATGCAGGTTTTTTTAATAGATAGAGTGATTCAAGAGGAAGGTTTATATGTATCATCATCATCATCACTGCATTGCACCCGTGCGAAGCCGGGGCGGGTCGCTAGTCATCAATATATATATAAAACTCTTTTGAAGCTAACTGATAATCAACGCACAGCCTAAACCATAAGTTCTAGAGGTATGAAATTTGGAGGGTAGTATCCTTATGTTGTGTAGGGGTGCACTAAGGCCCGTATTCCGAGACAGAAATCGTTACTCAAGCATAGATTTGAGTAGAGATTTTCATACAAAAATCTATGCTTGAGTACGGATCGGTGCTTGAGTAAGGCTACGGAATACGGGCCTAAGAAAGGAATTTTGAAAAGCCGCACTCTAAAGGGTCTAAAACGCGAGAAACACCGCGGGAGACGGCTAGTAACTACATATATTATTTACTAGCGGTGCGTCTCGGCTTTGCACTGATATTCAAAAGCTTCAAATCTTGGGTTACATCATTGGAGTATTAGTAAGGATCACTAATTTTTTTTTAAATATAATATAGCCTATGTCCCGGGGATAGTGTAGCTTCCCAACGGTAAAAAAAATTATTCAAATCGGTCCAGTAGTTTCGGAGCTTCTTTAGTAGAAAGAAACAAACAATCAAATTTTTTCTCTTTTATTAAAAAGAGGAAAGATTTCATTGTTTGTTTCTACTATTAGTATTAGTTAGTATTAGTATTAGTATTATTAGTATTAGTATAGAAAAAAAGAAATAAATACTTGGTTTTTATGTAACTTACCCTATTACAAATGAGGCATTCTACCGAGGACAGTAGTTTCTACTATATTAGTATATAAAAAAAGAAAAAAAAACTTGGTTTTTATGTAACTTACCCTATTACAAATGAGGCATTGCACCGAGGACAGTAGTTTTCCGTCAAAAACGTCAGAAATTATGCTTCTGTATCGGGGAGTTCCGCTTCCACCGTCGCCGCCGCCAAAACCGGGCGTTGACTTTCTGAACCAAAATACACATTGGTTTACTGATTAACAATTTTTATTCTTATTATTAAAGGCTCATTTCAAAAATCTCCTGCGAGTTCATCTGCGAAAAGGGATTGCAAATTTCGACCAGGGGATTTTTGATCAATTCTCCTTCAATCCCCTTCGCGCGGGGAACTCGCTAGAGATTTCTGAAGAGCTTTTTTTGATAAAAAAAATAGGTTCCCCTGCGACTGCCAGCAGGGGATTTTTGGATAAAAAGTCCAGAAAAAAAGGCGAGAAAATTATAAATATGGTGAAACTACTGCGTTTTTGCCATGCATGGCATTTGTGCACTGAAGCGAACTGACCCAAACTCTAGCTAAATATCTGTACGGGCAGATTCCAAGAAACAAAGGAGATACTAACTTATAAAAAAAAATCTAAATATATGAAACTTTTTTGAAGCTGACAATCAACGCCCTGCCTAAATTATAAGTCCTTTAGGTATGAAATTGGTATAGGAGGTGCCAAATAACACCGCAATACAGGTCATTCACGTACCCTTCACCAAGATGTCGCAAAATTCAATTTATGTAAGGTAAACAAACAGTACTACGAGATTCGAGCGATATCGTCTTAGCGACAGGTTTGTATGGAAAGCGACAGAATTAGCCATTCACAAATTGAATTTTGCGACATCGTGGTGAAGGTGGATGAATGACCTGTATTGCGGTGTTATTTGGCACCTACTATAGTATCCTTATATAGTGTAAGGGTGCACTAAGAAAGGAATTTTGAAAAGTCCCACCCTTGAAGGGTGTAATATTAGGATCAAAGATTTTAAACAAATAATGCGTATGCTGCGAGCGAAGCCGCGGGCGACAGCTAGTTATATAATAAAACTCACTGCGGCTCGCTTCGCTCCTTGGAAGGTACGTCACTAGCGCCACTAGAACACGTTTCGTATCTTTCCTCCGCTTCGCTCGACGAAAGTTCTGATTCAGAACCTATATTCTCTCTTTGGATGGATTCTTGTGGGCCTGTTGATTATAAGTTACTTCGAATAAAAACATTATTAGAACTAAATCTATAAATAGGTAAAGATGACCGAAGATAGCTCAAAGTACTGTTTCATGTGTATTTTGTAATTATTGTAAATAATATTTTGTAATTTAGTAAGTATAGTAGTTGTAATTTTTTCATAAAGTACTTAATTACTTCAAAGAGGAGGAAGTCCTCAATCTGGTTCTTTTTTTATTGTTTGTTACCTCAGAGCTCCGTTATTTATAAATCGATTAGGTTTCTTTTATCTGCAAAGTTTCCAGATCTGTCCGATAATAATTTCATCAAAATTGATTCAGTAGTTTGGCTTGTCATCCACATACACGACATTGCGTATTTTGCTTTCCTGACTATTTGTGATGTTTACGATCAATATGTGTGAACTGCAATGAACTGCCATCATCTGATGATGAAGCCGTAAGGTAGTGTAACTAAAGTCGGGTTTTCTAGGTTTTTAAACTTGTAAATTATCTTTGTGAATAAAACAAACTTTATTTAAAATTAAAACAACAAACAAATTATTATTGAAATTAAAACTAAGTTCATAAATAGTTAGTTACCGTTAGTAGTGACTTGTTGCGTGAGTACGTTGTACGCAAACTGAGGTGTTCCAGCGAAACTGGCTGAACGCCGGTGACGTGTGTTCGCCTCCTGTGCTACCCTGTCGAATATAATAATAATAATAATAATAATTCTTTATTTCAGACATGGTCCATATTTAAATTACACGAAAATATACATTACAAAAAATACACACAAAATAAACACGCAAAAAAAAAAAAAAAAATAAGTAGGATTTCTACTTAATTTTAGGTGGAAATTTCCACCCATCGTCTGTACGTTGCAGTCAGCATCAGCCTGTCCGCGAAACTACTGACTATGGTATTGGGGCAGTTATTCACCCTGTCTATAAAAGCGGCGATTCTTTTCCTCTGAATGGCGTTAAACGTGTCAACTCTGGCTTCCGCGAACATTCCTGAAGCGCTGCAGTAGCGCTTCAGGCCCATAAGGTGCCTGAAGATATTGTTATAGGTCACCCTTATGCCATCGTGCGATTTTTTTGTAAACACCTATTCTTCACATAATCCTATTTAATATCATAAACGCGAAAGTTTGTAACGATGTATGTATGGATGTATGTTTGTTCCTCTTTCACGCAAAAACTACTGATCCGATTTGCATGAAACTTGGAATGCTAGTGATGATTTTTGTCTGTCGAAAGGACGGACAGAGGTCATTATTTAAGAGAAGAAGAAGAAACAGCTGAATAAAGCTATGCGACGGTTGTAAGTAAGCATTTACTTAAGGCGTATGTAAAAGGCAGACAACCCTCTCGCTCGCACATTTCAACATTTTTAAAGATATAATATAACTAAATGTGAAATTGCAGAGCTTTAGGGTCGAGACTCGAGAGAATAACAATGCAAAGGTTCAGTAAAAATATCACATTGATCCAAACAAGTTTTCTAACCAAAAAATGTGCACTTTAATTTATCGCATTGGTATAAGTTTTTTGGTCGGAAAACTTGACTTGTTTGGATCAATGTGATATTTTTACTGAACTTTTGCATTGTTATTCTCTCGACCCTGAAGCTCTGCAATTTCACATAATTACATTTAGTTATATTATATCTTCAAAAATGTTGAAATGTGCGAGCGAGAGGGTTGCCTGCCTTATACATACGCCTTAAGAGAAGAAGAAACAGCTGAATAAAGTTATGCGACGGTTTTAAGTAAGCAATTATTTAACTCACCGTAGATACCCGTCAGTTCTAGATTCGCTGTAAGACGAGGCGGCGGGTGATTTTCGTCTCATACGAGCAAATAAAGTCGCGTCACTAGCTGTAAAGTACGACAATTATTTTGATCAAATAGAATTAATGTTAAGGCTGAATTACACGATACCATTTTCTTGCACGTGCCAGTGCAATAGTTGAATACAATAAATTAATTGCATGGTCTAAACAACTCGTAACATTTTTGATCTGGTATATAAGTTTTACTTCAAAACTTTCCTTGGTCTAACCAGTTGAATGCAAGAATTGCTTAGGAAATTATTGTATACGCATTCCCGCGTAATTTAATTCTGTCTGTAACCAATTTTTTTTTTCGCTCCTCGGAGAAGGCTATAGTTTTGAAATCATTCCGCCTAGTCTCGTTGTTTTTTCCCATTGTGTTTTGTGGTATCTCATGTGGATTCTTGTAGTTTTTCCGTATCCCATATGCACTCATTATTAAATAAATGAATTTTATTAAATCAGCAGAACCGAATTTGAACACTTTTTGACTCATATTTTTTAATAACTAGCCCCTTGAAAAACGTGCAACAATTGCATGAATTTCTGCCAGCGCAAATACGTGCAATTCTTGAAGCAACTCGCCAAAAAATGGTACACGCCTGTGTTTTGACAAGTCAAAACTTTTAAGCAATAATCTCCATGACATAATTGTATTGGTGTAAACAAAAGCCATATGCAATTATTGACAGTCAAGAATTGTATTCAATAATTGCATGCAACTTTTTTAAATATATCCGCGTGTAAACAGTTGCTTACAATTCTTGAAAGTCGATTCTTGCGCTTCAACTATTGCATACAATTATTGCACTGGCACGTACAAGAAAATGGTATCGTGTAATTGGGCCTTTAGGCCCAATTACACCATACCATGAAACGCCATAATTCACGTTCAAGAATTGAATTGTAAGCAACTGTTTACACGCGGATACATTAAACAAAGTTGAATGCAATTATTGACCACCACCAAGGAAAGTTTTGAAGCAAAACTTGTAATAACAGATCAAAAATGTTACGTGTTGTTTACACCATGCAATTAATTGATTGCATTTAATTATTGCACTGGTACGTACAAGAAAATGGTATGGTGTAATTGGGCCTTTATTCTCAGGCATGGTAGACAACGGTATCAATTATCTTGATGCATTTTTCTAAACTAATCTAATTTGACAGCACTAAAAATGTTGTCGTCCCTCTCTCACGAACTGAAACGACAAAGACGACTGTAATCACAGCTCAGGCGTCACAGCTCAGTTGGTAGTAGCTCTGCCTTCTGTGCTGTGGGTCGTGGATTCAATCCCCACCAAGAACAAACATTTGTGTGTGGCAAACATAGATGTTTGTTTTGGGTTTGGGTTTTACTATGTATTATAAGTATGTATTTACAAAAAAATATGTATATAAGTATTCTATCAGCGATCTAGTTCCCATAGTACAAGCTCTGCTTAGTTTGGGACTAGAGAGCGTTGTGTGTAATGTCCAAAAATATTTATTTATTTATAACTAGCTGACCCGATAGACGTTGTCCTGTCATTCAAACTCTTACTGTCAAACAACTGACAGTTATTTAAAATGTGACATTAAAAATGTTTATATGGAAAAGGTTAAGGAAATTTCACCCCCCCCCCCTTTCAACCCTTTTTTCGCATTAAAAAGTAGCCCATGTCCTTTCTCAGGCTCTAGACTATCTGTGTACCAAATTTCATTTAAATCGGTTCAATAGTTTTGACGTGAAAGCGAGACAGACCGAGTTACTTTCGCATTTATAATATTAGGATGGATTCTAGAGCTGTCAAATTAAGTTAATTTAGAAAAATGCAACAAAAGAATCGGTACCATTGTCTTAATATTTTTAAATGTGTTTACCTCCCGAGGAAGCCGCTCTACGTCGCCGGTGTTCTCTTCTGTTCTCCTGATGGTCGCCGTCCGCTTCAGTGCTGAGCTTATCTTCACATGGGGAATCCCATACCTACAGACAACCATAATAAATAAATAAATGTTTAATGTCACATTTAAAATAACTGTCAGTTGTTTGACAGTAAGAGTTTGAATGACAGGACAACGTCTATCGGATCAGCTATTATAAATAAATATTTTTGGACTTTACACACAACGCTCTCCAGCCCCAAACTAAGCAAAGCTTGTACTATGGGAACTAGATGGCTGATAGAATACATATTTATAATTTTATTTTTTTGTAAATGCATACTTATAATACATGAAACATCCAGACACAGAACAAACAACTATGTTTGCCACACACAAATGTTAGTTCTCGGTGGGGATCGAACCCACGACCCACAGCACGGAAGGCAGAGCTACTACCGACTGAGCCATGTCGCTTGTCAATTATAATAATTATAAATGGAGTGCAAATTGTATGGAGGCTAGTGGTACTAGGATGCCCACATTGCCAGCGCGAGATATTTGTCTACTCGTTCTGTCAAACTTAAAGGCATTTTGCTTCAGTTTTGAAACTATTAAACTATCTGTGGTTATGCTAAACGCGCCTTGTTATTGTTAACTTTTGACACTTCTTACTCGTCGCACCTCTTCTGTTCGGTGGCAAGGGCTGCCACGAATTTGACAATGTCAGTGTTTATTGGCGTTTACTTGTTTACTAATTTTTAACAAAAAGCGTAGATCTGAATAGGTAGGTAAGTTATGAAAAATAACCGATGAAGAAGAGAGATTCAACTCGTCGTACTGACGACGAAATAATTGTCACGCAGAAGTGTCAAAAGTTGAAGATTGATTGATTGCGTTTTCTTTACAACATTACCACAGATAATGCCATAGTTCAATTACTAGTGCAAGATACCTACATTTTGAACTAGTACAAGTCAGATATTCCAACTCATTCATTCATTCATCATTGCAAGTTCAGAAAAAAATCTAAACTTGCATTGATGAATTTGTTTTTTTTTTTTTTACTTATCAAATACAACCTACCGGTTCTTTGAGCTCTTCGTGAAGTTGATCCATGAAGCAACGCAGAAACTCCTGTGTGTCGTGTTGATGGTAGCCACGGAACATCGGCTGTACCTGCAGAAACACCTTACAGCTATTGTTATAGAGGTTATTTTGCTGTGCTATTCACACGCTAGAAAATAGAATAGAATAGAATAGAATAGAATAGAATAGAATAGAAAGTTTTTATTTTGTTATTATACATAGGTTGGTATTACAAAATTAAATCTTAGAACTATAAAAATAACAAAAATGGCCACCACTCAGCATGGTGCCAGGAATATTTGGAATATTTATTTATTTTTTTTATTTATTTGAACATATTTAGCACATAAAGATATCTACCTACTTGTTTACATTACAATTAGTTTGGTTAGGTTAGTCATATTCAATAAAAAAGTTATCTAAAAAATCAAATCAATCTTAACTATCTAGGTTAGGTTCTTCGATACAGCGATTCTACGCTGATTAGCTCTAAATAACGAAAATAACATGGAATCAACTACAATTTCAGTAAATATCAATAATGTTACATGAAAGAAACAGTTTTTTTAGAATTAATAATAAACATAAAGAAATATAAATGTAACTGTCAATGTAACTTTTCAAAAACTAATTGAAATAAACAAACTTAAACGATAGGGCTATCGTAATTTTTACTTGGTAGATCGGTTTAGTCGAGTGACTACCCTCCGTACTAGTTGCACTGTATGACGGACGGGCGTCGTTGCTCTTCCAAAGTGAGCTTTATATCGTTGAATTACAGTAGTTATAGCAAAGGCAGTCTTAGGTAGGTAACTAACATGTCATTGGTGAGAATAGTGTTGTGCTGCAAAGGTAGCGTTTTGATTACATCCACGATAGAAATCCAGTAGTAAGTAGTTTATATCATTAGGTAGGCACTTTAGATATGTAACTTAATTACTAGGTAGGTAGTAGGGACACTAGGAACTATATATATATATATATATATATATACATGTTTCCAAGTTATTAAAGGTTGATTTACAGAATTACACTATTAAGAGCTAAGTAGGTATAAAGTATATAATAGGGTTATATTAATTTATAAAAGGTATCTATTAACGTATTTTACTACGTTATCAGGGAATTTAAGTATGTGTTTTACTTATTGTTGCCTCATATTCCTAATGTTTATCAGGGCAGGATATGTTAGTACCCTGCCTCGGCGCTGGTTTTCAGTGGCGCCAAAACCTTTTCTTATTACGTGAGACCTTTTCTTATGACCCTTGTTATAGAGGTCATTTTGCAATAGATATTCCTCCTATTTACAATGAGGTTAGAGAATATTGATTATGACATTTTCTACCATGTTTCCAGGAAATCAATATATTTCATTTGAAAATTTATATTTCAGAAATAGATACGGTGTTACTTTCCTGAAAGGATGCATTCAAAAAGAGCCCTATGATAACAGGTTTTTGTAAGAAGCCTAGATTTAGCGAGATGGTAAACTTACATTTCTAATTCCGTAAAGTATTCCGTTGGGAACTACATAGCCTCTTGTCCGTCTGCTCCACATTTCTTTGATTAGTTTTTGGTATGCTCTGTAAACAAAAACATCAAATATCATCTCTATATATATATATATATATAAATAATAGGTCTTTACATCCATTGAAGATGATTTATACAGCGTCAGGAGGCAACCTATGTCTACACTTAACGACACACTGTAGTGCCTGGGACAATGTTTACATGAAGTAGTCTTACCCAGCACCTATACCATCCTCTCAGCCTAGTCAGTCAGACTAAGCCAAGGGTTTCCTCACGATGTTTTCCTTCACCGTTAAGCTCGTGTTAATTAATGTGCATATAAATTTTCCGGAACGAAAAATCCATTGATGCACGGCCGGGTTTCGAACGCCAACACGGCTTTTAGGTTTTTAGGCCTAAAGGCGGCCTAAAAACTCCCTTAACAGAGTTGGCCAATAACTCATACGAGCTTGATAATGATAATATTAGCATCCATACTAATATTATAAATGCTAAAGTAACTCTGTCTTTCTGTCTCGCTTTCACGCCAAAACTACTGAACCGATTTGAATGAAATTTGGTAGACAAATAGTCTAGAGCCTGAGAAAGGACATAGGCTACTTTTTAATGCGAAAAAAGGGTTGTAAGGGGTTGAAAGGGGGGGGGGCGGTGAAAGTTCCTCAACCCTTTTCATGAAAACTTTTTTAATGTCACATTTGAAATAACTGTCAGTTGTTTGACAGTAAGAGTTTGAATGACAGGACAACGTCTGTCGGGTCAGCTAAGTATTGCAACAAGTGAAATTACCGACTGATGGTAGGTTTTCTGTCATTTGCTAGAACTGCGACGGCGGCACCGCATTCGAGGAAGTATGACGTCAGTGGTGGAGTGTTGCTGAGTGCTTGTAGGGCGGCGTTCATGTAACATGTGTTGCCCATGTTCTGGAGACCAACAAGACCTGGAAACAAATCTTCTAAATATATAAAACTCTTTTGGAGCTGACTAACAATCAACGCACAGCCTAAACTATAAATCTTAGAGGTATGAAATTTGGAGGGTAGTGTCCTTAGGTATATGTATAGTGTAGGGGTGTTAAGAAAGGAATTTTGAAGAGTCACAATCTAAAGGGTCTAGAACGCGAGCAATGCCGCGGGCGACGGCTAGTTCAGTATAAACGTCTTTTCGGGACTTGTTGAAGATACTTTTATGGTAAAATTTTGAATTTAAGAAATAAATTAAGTACTTAATCCACGTAATTATAAACGATGTAGATAGAGGCTCCTCTGGAAGTGGATTCAAAGACTTTTTTATAGATTTTTGGCAAAATAGAATAGTTACCTCTAGCCCTCGTATCATCATCATAATCAATATCATCGGGGTCATCGTCCGGACTCGCCAACCCGACCGAATTAAGACGCGCGCTGATCGAACCGTCTATTGACGTGGAGTCTGGATACATCTGTAAGAAACAAACATCTGAAACTGGCTGCCGACCTTCCTATTTATAAGCTCCACTCCAACCAAAGGTTGTCTGGAAGAAATCGCTCCCTAGCGATAAGACCGCCCATTGTACGTAATGTATTATAATGTAATCTGTCTCGCATATTAGTTTGTAAGGTGTACCTACGTACAATAAAGTATTTTCATTCATTCATTCATTCATACAAACATACAAAGCATTTTAGCCCAAGTTGTCACTAAGATCTCGTTCGCTTCGCTCATTATCTGTGCCTTTGCTGTAACAATGCAAACCTCACAAAGTCCATTGCGGACGTGCCTAGGTTTTGGGTTTCAGTTCTTTGCGACCAGAGCCTAGAAAAACAGCCAAGAAACTATGGCCTGGTCATAGTAAAATACTCATCCAATCGCTCAAAGAACACTTTAATAAACATTTCTATACCTTTGGATGGAAGTAGATGTAACTCACCGCCACTTGGTTCATAGCTGCTTTGACGTGGACCTCTTTTTCACACACATAGCACCATATTCGTTCAGTGGACACGTTCATATGCACGCAGTGCGTTGGAAGCGCCTGGAATCACATAACATCTTTCGAAATATATAAAACTCTTTTAAAGCTGAATGAAAATCAACGCACAGCCTAAACTATAAGTCCTAGAGGTATGAAATTTGGAGGGTAGTATCCTTATATAGTGTAGGGGTGCACTAAGAAAAGAATTATGAAAAGTCGTACCCTAAAGGGTCTAAAATTAGGATCAAAGACTTTAACCAAATAATGCGTATGCTGCTACCACGCGAGCAAAGACGCGTGCCGAGTAAGCTAGGCCATGTGCTAAGGCGCGTATCGCGAACTCATTTTGGGTCGTCCACGCCAACGCCTTGCATTTTGTGGTATCCGCTCTGTCCTCATTGCTCACTTCACCACTTTACAGAGTGTATATCGGTTCTTACAGCTTACCTTAGGCGCCGTCTTCACGAGTGAATCGCGGCGACATTAACATCGTCCCACGTATTTATACACTCTCATAGAACTATCCTGCACGCCACGATAGTTTATATACCGCGTGCAAACTATGCCCATGCCGCGATTAATTCCGGATTTATTGCCACAGCAAAATCGCCTTTATTATTATATCACGTTCACACATGCCCATGCCGCTGCCGGCAATAAGTCCGCGGCATTCATGCCAGCAGTGGCATGGGCATAGTGTGCACGCGGTATTAGAAATACTAACGTGATATCTCGTGAAGGTGGCACCTAACTAAAACGTCTATAAACAGGGTTCCCTAATATAGCACTAAATCCAGTCTTATAAACACAGACGCGTCCTACGAATATTCGGCAGCCTGTGCCAAAATAGAGCCATTCGGTCTGCGAATTCCAAATTGGAATATTGATTTGGTTTATTCAGAGCTGGCCCACTTTCGCGTTGAACTTATACGAATTTAGTGACGAAACTAATTGGTTTATTTGGAATTTAGTCGGCTTAGTCTGGTCGTCGAGTACCTAGATATTAAATTAGTAGATTGATGGCAGTTGTATATAAGAGCTTATTAAATACTAGCTGTCGCCCGCAGCTTTGCTAGCGTGGGAACAGCATACGCATTATTTGGTTAAAATCTTTGATCCTAATTTTAGACCCTTTTAAGTAAGACTTTTCAAATTTCCCTTCTTAGTGCACCCCTACACTATATAAGGATACTACCCTCCAAATTTTATACCTCTAGGACTTATCGTTTAGGCTGTGTGTTGGTTGTCAGTCAGCTTCAAAAGAGTTTTTATATTTTTAGATTAGCTTCCGCCCGCGACTTCGTTTGCGTCCCATTGGAGATCGTTGATTTTTCGGGATAAAAAGTAGCTTAAGAACAATATATATTCCAAGTTTAATCCAGTACCTAGTTTAGCAATATGAATTTTGTATTTCATTGTGTAGTGTAGACTGTAGTATTCCTGCCTACCAAACTGGATCCACAACCTTTGGGATATAAAGCTCTCAGATCCATAAACTAATTTGTGTAACCATTTTATGTCAACAAATAAATAAATTTACTTTGATTTAGATTACCTTTTGGTGCTGCGTGCTGTGGTCATTCTTGACTTCAGAGCAGCCGACATGATGGCATTCCGGCTGTAGGCATATCCAGAGGTTGGGACCCGGGCATCCGCAGTCTAAGCATGTCAGCGCCTGGAATAAAAAAACCTCATTTTTTATACAACTAAATGATTACAGTTAACACATTGAAGAATAAAAAAATGCAATGTTACAAATAAACATGGTGTTTTTTTTGTAAGTCTATTTTTTTTTTTATATCTTCCTTTTATTTTAGGGACGTTGAGTCGACTCACGACTATGTCGGTCCCATATTGATTTCTACCGACTCATTAACTAGCTTGAGCGTGGATCGGTACAGTATGATAGCCGTCTCAGATGTCTGAGAAGCCAGCACACTAGGAAACAGGCCCACGTCAAGCCAATTAATGTTACATGTCGCAGCCAGATTATCTCTCATAGTTTTACTCCAAGCACACTCCCTTAGAAAGTGATAAACATCCTCCTTAACTCCACAGGCTTCACAATTAGGGCTATCAACTTTCTTCATCAAAAACTTAAAACTATTTAGAGGTATATGTCCAGATCGCAATCTGTGAGCTATTACAATCATAGATCTGCACAAATTGGTATTAGAAAACCATGGCACATGAGGTGGCTCACTTTGAATTGTTCTGTACCAGATTCCTTTCTCCCGAGAAGCAATATCAAAGTATTCCTTCCATTTGTCTTTCAAGCGTTTTTTATACTTGCACAAAATTTCTGAAAATTCGGGCTTAATGTACACTTCATTACCATTTGATATTGCCTCTCGGGCCAACTCATCTGCCTTCTCATTGCCATGAATGCCTACATGAGAAGGAATCCATTGGATTATCAGAGAGCCCCCCCCAGATACCAGCACTAAAACTTTTCTAATTATGGTGTAAGCAATCGATGCACCTCTGTGGCCAGAGGAGCACCGAGCCACAAGTTGTAAGTCTATTTCATTCAAGGTGACATCGGAGAATTCATTCGATTCTTTATTCCTTCAATAAGCCTTTCTAGTTTTACCCTTTTGTTAATATTCAACTGTCATTTTAGCGTGACTTTAAAACATGCTTTATCATTGTCACTTGCATGACAACGCAAAGAGATGACAATAAATATTAGTTACCGCAGCTTTAGACGACCAATATGAATATACCCCCTAAATGGTCGTGGGGGAACGACATCTGCACTGACGTCCCGTGTTGGGGTGTATTGTGCATTGTCCCCCTGCTGTCGGTCCCGGCTCTAGCAGTTGTTAATCCACGATGGGAGGCCTTAGGGCGGCCTAAAAACTCTGTCACCAGGATTGGCCACTAATTCATAAGAGCTTTCTTGCTTGCCCCTGCTGACGTCACCTCAGCCAGCACAACTCTTTAAAGTAACGGGTAAGGACTTTGAGTTGATGACAGCAATGTTCCAGCATACCCAATGGCGTTGTGGATACAATAATCCTTTGATAAAATTATCATTTACAAAGTTATTGTGGGGAAAATGTAATTAGTCCCGATCCCACTTATCTTTTAACCAGTGGCAGTCTGGTACTATATATTGAGATGTACCTACCTCTTTGTTTACTTTGTAAATACCTACTTATATAATTTTCTTTGTTATTTAATATAAACATTTGGAAAACCGAGTTTCCACTGTAGACCCAAAGGAGTTAGTGGCCAACTTTTGTGACTGTTTCACTCTTATTCTTTCTTCTTTAGTGACTGTTTTGCTTTTATGGAAAGTAACTATAAAACAACAATCAATTATCTTACACTACTGACTGCGTAGGTATTTTATAAAAGTACCTACCTACTATGTAGGTATTCTTGTTATGAAGTGGAACATAACAGATAGGAATTGCTTGTCAAGATTGTAAACATCCTGTACACAAAAGGGACATTATGAACGAACTACTCATGTTGGCGTGTAAGGCACAAAGAGTACACAGGCAGTTACACAATGTTAACTGGACTGGACCACACAAAGTGATACCTAATTATCTAATTACATGTTTGAGGTTACTTTTCAACATAAAAACTTATTTACCTCCTTTGACTGCCACAAATCCTTTCCTAGATTATCACTAAGCTTATTTAGATGCTCACACGTCTGTCCTTTTTCCATTCTGAATAAGAAAAAGCTTAAAACGTAGTGAAATCAGTTTGACAAAATCACAATACACTGTTTCATGCACAATTTTACACCGCCGCGAACCGAATACAGACAGGAGTGTTTGTAGAAGAAACTAGAGAGACAGAGAAAGGTTTTAGAGAACTCATTTCGGGAGTAAAAGCTAAAATAAATTGAATTGGATTACAGAAATTTTCTACAACTCAAAACCTTCCGTGACGAGCGAAAACTCAGCGCTGCGTGTCCGTATTCTGGATATTTCTATCTACTGACTGAACTGAACCAATGACGAGTTTTTTCAAACTCGAAGTTGGATCGAATCGAAATATTACATGATTATAAACTAACTCTCAGGCCGATTAAGCGACGTTCTACGCGGTCATTATTTGGATGGGTGACCGGAGGGCGCGTTTAAAGCCTTGGTCTCACGATCGTGACGCACAACGCTGCGGTGTGCAGCAGCAGCACAACGCAGAGTACGTGTTTGCTCCTCGCCGCTGACGCAGACTGCGACGACGTAACAAAAGACCATACCTACTAGACGTTTTTTATTCAATTATGTGACCGGCGCGTTAACTGTCGGTCCTGGTTCTCAGTCGTTAAGCCATGACAGATGCTTTAACCTTTAACGTCCCGTCGACGTGTTATCGGGTCGGTAACAATAGATTTTTTATTGTGTCTGGAATTCCGGTAGGTAAAAGGTTAAGGCAGGGCGACGGCGGCGGCGGCGATGGCGGCGCGCCGCCGGTGGCGGTGGTGGCGGCATGAAAACTGCGTCACCAGAGTAGGCCACTAACTCATACGAACGAGCATGCTTATACTCAGGCACTCAGGCTTTAGAATAAGCCCGTGAGCATATAATCTGTGTTGCCCGGAGTAGGGCTACACAAAAAACAAATCCAAAGTATATTATCAATCAATGTCATCATATCTTATATCAATCAATGTCATAATGTCTCTTTAAAACCAAAAGCTAAGAAAAAGAAGAAGTGAGACATTTATTTGTTGATGAAATATCATTCCAATTTTCATGAAAAAACCCTAGAAATCATCGCAACACAATGACTTCTGCGTCATCGAGTAGTGCTCGGTCTCTTTTCTCGGAATCCAAGCAACGTTTAGCCGATCGAGTGCAAGTCAACATGAACAACATATCTTCACTGGCCCGCCAGATACAAAGGGGATCCAAATCTAATGAGGTAACTTCATCATCAGATAGATATAATCGTAGATTACAAGTTCCAATGATCTATGAACTGTTAATTTATTTTATTTATTTACTTACCTATAGTAGGTGCCAAATAATACCGCAATACAGGTCATTCACCCACCTTCATCGCGATGTCGTAAAATTTAATTTATGAATGGCTAATTCTGTCGCTTTCCATACAAACCTGTCGCTAAGACGGTAATCGCTTGAATCTCGTAGTTACTGTTAGTTTACCATACATAAATTGAATTTTGCGACATCGTGGTGAAGGTGGGTGAATGACCTGTATTGCAGTGTTATTTGGCACCTACTATACCTACTAACGCTATCTGGTACCTACTCACAAAATACCTAATAGGATACCTATTTGCGTAAACCTACATAATGATCTAAAATAACCTAACAGAATCTTTTCCATGGCATACCTATATCATAAAGGCCCTCTATAGTATGTTTTTTTTTATATATAATATAGGTAATTATCTATACTCATATGTAAGTATAGTACTAACCTACTAAGTAAACTTGCCCTATATAATATTTCTCAATCTGTCCCACAATTTAATAATTGTCTCAGAGCAGAGAAGTACTAACATTTATTTACTTATACCTCTTTCAGCTGCTGACCCGAGCAGCCCGCGACATGGCCAGCACAGAAAACCAGATGCAGAACACCGAAGATAACCTTAAGAAGATGCAGCTGATCACCGTCCACATGGGCTACCAGTATGAGAACATTCTGAAGTCAGCTCAGATGCTCACCGAGGTTCGAGAGCAATTGGAATCTATGAAGAGATGAACGGGTGTGATAATCTTGTGATATTGTCTTGTTTTTTATTATGGTGCGTTCACAGTCAGCCCATGCCGCTGCTGGCTTTATTCCGCAATGAATTCCGGACTTATTGCCACAGCAACATCGCCTTTATCCTTCAGCTAGCAAGGACATGAACATGCCTGGAGTAAGTAGGTAGTATTCTATCAGCAATCTAGTTCCTGTAACAGGCATAGTTTGGGACTAGAGGGTGTTGTATGAGATGTTTATGGATATTTATTTATTTATTACTATTTATTACCTAGGTATGTACAAAATATGTAAATGTAGAGATTATTAGTTCATGAAGCAGACACATTTATTTAGATAATCATTCAATTCACAAGTATGTTTAATTCATTTATTTAATTGCTTACTTATAAATGTAAATAATAAGTCATGATAAATTATGTAGACAATTAATTGTAATAAAAATAAATTGAATATACGAGTTCTCTGTGGTAAAATTGCTCTTACAGTTTTGATAGGGGCTTAAACACACAAAAAAAATTATTCAGCTGGTAGGTATTACTAGGTAAAGCTAAACTTGATACAAAAAGACCTTGATGCCCTCAGACTAAAAGGGGATTTTGAGACTTCAAAGATTAAACTCGGCCAAGCCGACCTGGGTCTCCACCAAGATGTCTACACAAAACATACACCACTCTGTGAATGTATCGAATTGCGTTTCCACCGCCAACCCTTGTGCATGTTTCACATTACAGAATCTTGTGCAAATTGTTTGTAAGGATTGTTTTAGATAAAACTAAAAAATCATCAGATCTTTACATTCCTACGTTCTTTGGTGAAAACGCTAGCCCAACAAAACAATCTGTGGTAGCAAGTGGTGAAGTTTTATAAAGCCGCTATAAAGTCGCGGCCAAACTCAACCACTGCTAACTAGTGACTAAAAAAAAAACAAAAAAAAACTGGTGACTGACCAAAAAACAAAAGACTCTCAATTTAAAACCCCCTATTCTTGAGCCCCCTTATTCTTGAGCCCCCTTATTCTGCTAGTCTGTACTGCACCGCTGACTAAACTAGATCACAGATTATATAATATTAAACTAACTACCTATTTACGACTATAACTTAGCACAGTGTATTCTAT
Organism: Eulithis testata; assembly: GCA_947507515.1. Lineage (NCBI taxonomy): Eukaryota > Metazoa > Arthropoda > Insecta > Lepidoptera > Geometridae > Eulithis > Eulithis testata. The sequence goes on along the minus strand of OX382218.1, from coordinate 3,859,537 downwards.
ACAATCATGGATAGTTACAATTTTCCCGCGTTGCGCAATACCGATGTGGGCCTAGTACTTGCCTAGGTACAGGAAGGAATCCTAGACTTTCACTGCTCTGAATCTTGGACGAATACTTCCTCCTATCACGACATCGAACAATGTTAATTTTGTGTTCGATTATTGTAAATACAACCATAGAATGTCTCGAAAGGCATTCTTTCTTTCTAGAAATGTATAGGTAGGCCTATGTCCAATGTACATGTCCGTGTATAAAGGGTTAGTTGGTAGAAAATGCTAAAAATAGCATTAAACTCGTCTCTATACGGCTTTTAATAAGTGCAATAAAGAATTTTCTAATCGAATCTAATCTATAGGCTGATATGATGGTGATGATGAGATTTGAAAGTGCCACAGAAGAGGTTTATGTCCAGCTGTGGTGCTTCTAGAGGCTGTTAATGATGGTTATTATGAAAACTTGGAAGTAAAATACATAATACATAAGACTTAATAGGTATAACTGTTTTTTTTGTTTTCGATAATTCTACGCATTTGGCAACTGTTCGTCATGAATTGCCTATATATATAATATATGTTTGGGTATTTGGATGTCTAGGTTTCGATTTGGATGTATGTAGAAAAAAATCTAGTTTGTGTAAGAATAGGATACTAAACACACTAGTTTGACTATTGGGTATTACGTACATTTACATTGAGATCCATAACATTTTGCTAACATTATCTCTTGATTTTGGTAAAAGCCGCACCTCTAGTGTCTCAGTCCATTCAGTCGGCTGCACCATGAAGGTTTTCAACAAAATATAAACCTTGCTCTACATTTTGCATTTCAACAAAAGGATTCGGCAATAATATTATAAAGAAAAAATATTGCTCTTATTGTCATTTTTACGACCGTGAACTCCTGGAACTATTATTAACTCTATTTCTACTATCATAAGAGCGAAAAGTTTTGCTAGCATTGACATGAATACTGACCTGTGAACCTAGATTTCACTCGATAGAATCGATGTAGTTTTTTTCAAGTCGTAAGACATTCTATTATGTTCTACGCTTTTGTCAACATAATTCATACATAATTAGAATTCACTGAATTGAAGCAATAACTTTTGCTGAAGGTCTCCGATTTCCAGTGAGGACTATCAGACATTCATCATCATCATCTTCCTACCCTTGTCCCACGCTAAGTGGGGTCGGTACAACATGTCTTTGTCTTCCACTCTCCTTTATCAGCCGGACTATCAGACATTGTCAGAGTTATTTAGATGAATTTCTTCTAACAGGTGATGGTTTTCAGTGGTTCCTTGGAGATTCAAGATCTTAGTAACTACCTATCCTTACCTACCTACCTTTGCGGCCGCTTTGAAGGAACTAATAATTAGGCTTTTGCATCTAATCTAGATAATCAAGTTATTTAGATGATATTTTTGTAATAGGTTTTGTTTCTCAGTGGTTCCTAGGAGAAACAGGATCTTAGTAATCTTCATCCAGTACCTTTTCTGCAGTTTTGGAGGAACTGATAATCAGGCTTTTGCATCTAATCTAGATTATCAGGCGCCATTCTTTACCCCTCTATGAACGTCACACTGTAGTTTCATGATTGAGATTAGATCGTAGGTTCGCTCAGTACCTATATAAGTATACTCTCAGTCATGTTGGCGTTTTCTATTGGAAAGACAAAGTTCCCTTTCAAAAACATTTCACCAAAATACATCTCAAAGTTTCAAAATTAGATGAAATGAAGTCCATACTCTAAGGTCAACTTATGACCAGCTATTATGAAAAGGATGGAGACTTATGTTTGAGTATTATTTATCACTAGATCTGTTCTGGGCGAACTACTAGTTATAATAGTGGGACAAGTCAGTACAGTTCAGTGCCAGTTGTACCATCAATGGTACTAATGGGACAAATCGGTGCCAATTGTACCATCAATGGTACTGCGTGGTCCGGCGGCAAATGAACATCACATAGGCCGAAGGTGTACCAGTCTTCTGCCAAATGGAGCACGATCTGAGGTAACACTGGCCAAACCACTAGTTATGCCAGTAATTACTGCAAAGTGCTAATCAGCAAGGCATGTGTTGCGTCAGGCGATCAGCTAGCATGATAACAATGGAACACATATTCAATCGATACTACGAGTTCTAGCCACTAGTTCATTCTGCACTACACGTTGTGATCTTACCTAATCATTTTCATAATTTTCGAGGGAGTACCTACCACTGTAGGTATACAAGTTTTCGGACGAAACAGTATTACAAATATTAATAAAAATTAACGTTATTGTTTCGTCCCAGTGGGACGAGATATCGGTAGTCCGAAACTAGAATAACTCTACTGGCTCTACCAGGCCGCCAAGTGATGCTAGAATCGATGTGTATCGAGTTGAAGGGTGCCTGTGCAGGGTTACAGGGACTACTATTACACTAACAGAGTGATGGTAGCCATTTAATTTAATTTAGGGAACTTCCTTGGTGGAATGTTCTGGGGTATTATATTTTTATTTACGGAGTAGGGTCCTGGAGTAGGAATAATCTTTCATATATCAATATTCGCGACACAGTTTTTTTTTTAACTTCTGCGGATGTTATCGTTTTCTACTAACTTGTGCCTTGTTTTTTTTTCCAATAATAAACTTATTATTATAATTATAAAAAAAAAATCGTTCATATATCAGGGGTATAAAATCAAAACCAGATACGTCCACTGAGCCTAATTTAGCAGGAAGTAAAAAAAACTTCTAATTTTTATTTACAACAACTGAACTTCAAAGCAAGTACTCCATAAGTTCGGGAAAAAAAACTCTACCTAATGGTACTACATTCAACATGCCCGTAGAACAAACAAATACGATAAATTGTTTAAAACTATTGGACATAACCACTTTTGATTCCAAGCTGTGGATAAAACCATGTTTGATCCCAACTTCTTAGGACGTAACCAACTTTGATGCCAACCTAATCTCAGGGCTGGATTTAGTAACTAGGGCTACCCCGATTACTGTAAGGCTAATTGTATTTTTTTTATTCTAAAATAGGTCCTACCAACTAAAACAGTTAATTTCGGAACCTAATGAGAATGCTCCATTCTAAAACATTTTCCGACAACATAACATTAATTTTAAAACCCGCTGTGTTTACAAAAAATATCTTGGATTCTAGAACGAAGTTATTGTAACCTGGTAGGTACAGGTACATACCTACTAAGAAAGAAAAATAAAATATGTTTTACAGCAACACCATTCATTTATTTTTACATTTAGTTACATACATACCTAACAATGAATATTCTAAAATAGGTACCTAAACAATCAAAAGCGGTGGTTCTTCTCTGGGTTCACATTCCAATTCTTCGGTGTCATTTTGGTTCTCCAGTAAAATTTCTACGTTGTTTATTACATTGGAATAAAAATTTAATTCTTCCAGACTTTGCCAGTCTTCTCCAAAATGCTTTGAAAGCAGGTTTTTCACATCCTTTATTTTCAATGCCTTTACAGGTACGTTTGGTCTTATTTCGTCAGGAGCAATCATGCTCATAATTTTATCTTTACGGCAAACATTCTCATATTTTCCCGTTTGTGTTTTATAAAACCTTTCCGACTGGACCAGCACATTTCCGATCCGTTTCGATCGTTTTATAAAGAATCTTTTGCATTGTGCAAAGTGCACTTTCCACTGTCCAGGCGGTTTCAAAATTTTTTCGGCTTCCTTTTTGAAATCGTACACAGTAAAATCTTCACCTACTTTCACAATAGTTGCCTGCTGAGAAATTACATCCAAATACTGTTTAGGAGTTATTATTGTGTCCATTTTACGAAATACTTTTTCACTGTTTCCGAATACTCTGTCTGCTGGAAGATAGGAGTGGCCAGTTACTGGAAACACGAGTTCTACTCTTTTGATGGAGGGATGTTCCAAAAGCCATTTGCAGCACATAGTAATTATGGTGGAATTTTTATTTTGACCGCCACAACCATCTGATATGAGTCTAATGGTAGTAATATTGGCGAGATCAGTTTTGTTTAGATGGTTGTAGACGGCAGACGCTATTGTATTGGAATTTTTGGAGTAAGTGTTTTCTGTCCAGACATTTGCGAAAACGTTGCTTCTGTTCAGTGGTGCCTTCGAAGTTCCTTCCACGATAGTGAAATTGAAAAGGTAAAGCTGCCTGCTGTAATAACACGATTGGTCAGGCACTTTAGGGAGGTTCATGTTCTTTTGGCAGTCATATGAAAGGATTTTTACACCCTCCTCTTCCGTCTTCAGCAGCGAATAAAAAGCTTTTGCCCTTAAGCTATGAACTCTTTTTTCTACTCTGTACTTATCCTTTTTTCTCTCATCTTTTTCATTTTTTATTTTCTCCAGCAGTTGTATGCATGTTGAGCACATATCCGTTTGAGGACTGCCAAATCCTAAATTGTATTCAGTATTAAAAATGTGCCTAAAGTATGACTCTTTTGCTGGTGCTGCGCATTCCGATTTATAAAGGCTGTACAGTTTTCTAATGTTTAAGTCGCTTGCCAAATATTTGCGAATTGTAGTTTGGCTTCGGCAATAGTGCGGTTCTGAGCAATTAAGTTTTTGAATAAATGCATGTATTGATGCCTTTGTGTCCTTAAACAGATTGGTCTTACGATCTCCTCCCCTTTTTTCTAGTGGAAACTCGCCACTCACAAATGACTTCTGAACCAGGTTAGACACCCGTCCTTTTTTTAAGCAAGTCGCAGCTAAAAACATTTTTTGGCATACAGTTAATGATTGTTTATTTACTTTTATATGGTATTTTATAGTATACTGCTTGCTGGCTCTTGCAGGGGTCTGGATTCCAGAAGCAGGATCCAGTCTCAGTGTCCTTGGCCTTTTTCTGCTAATGGGTACAGCTTGACAGCATTTTAATATAATTGCATCCTGACTTGTCTTTACAGGATGCTTATAAAAAGCTGCATGAAATTTTCTTAATATAGTGCCCGTCACTTTATTGCATTGAAATATTTGGCCTTTATGTTCACAACGGGGTATTCTGGGCAAAGACTTGGCAGAATACCTAAAACAAAAACAAAAGTAGATAAACAAAATTTTAAATGAAATTACTACATAGTCGTCCCCTCTAGCTTTATTAGTAGGTAGGTACCTACTTTTAATGAAACGATAACGTTAGTGCGACGGACGACGCATAGTCATAGTCACGTCCCTAATTACAACTTGCTTTGGTGCCGTGAATTTGACCCTACCTGCGGTACGGCCCTGGAAAAACATAAACTTACCTCATTTTTTTTGCCTTGTTTGCCTTCCAATTTTCTGGCTGCGCAGTCCGTTTTCGAGCCTGGTTTTTGGTAACAGGCAAAGGAAAACTATCCATCTTGATAAAAAACGATAGCTAGCACAATAGAAAGCAGAAATTCTTATTTATTTAGCTAAAAACAAACGAGTAACACTCGGTAAAGTTGTATGGGCAGCAGTTACTGTTTAGTTTCGAATGGAGCGCTCCTATTGGCTGGCGCGGACTTAGCTAGTTTTGATACGAAATTTTTGTGGACGTAGCCAAGTTTGATACTAACCCCATTTTTTAAATCAAAATAACTCAGGACATAGACAAGTTTGATGCAAAATTTTAGTTTTGGGGAAAAGATAATCCCGAAACGAAAGTGTTGCCATTAAAAAGTCGATTTCAAAAAATTGTGGACGTATCCGGTTTTAATTCTATACCCCTGATATGGAAGAGCGGGTCCTTCCAATACAAGTATTTTTTTACTTACAGGAAGGTCCCAACCTTGTTAAAATTGTTTGTACATCTTGTTACAGAAAATAAAGATAAAGATATAAAGATATTTGATATCATATTGTTTGTTCTATCACATGCTCATATTTAGCATGTTCTGGGTGTCATATTGGCATGAGGTAAACCTACGATTTTCATGCAGCGAAGTCCGGTCACCTGCTCACCAGCCTCCGATCTTACCCAGTTACATCGGATTATACTCCAAGTCATATTAACATGCCTTTGTATCTAATCTGATTTATGCAACCACTTTTTAACCTTACTCCTATGAACGGGACACTGCAATGGGATAAGGATTAGATGGAGTAGGCTTGCCTTGTACAATCCTCTGCCCCCTTATGTAATAAACCAGCTTCATGAGGTGGATCGAGCCAGCCAGTAAAGGGAAAAGGTACAGAGGTTGTGAACTCTAGATTGAAAGAGCAGATGGCATGTCGCAAAGGATTGGCACTGGCTTTTCTCGGGATTAGCATAACCATAGTTGACGTTTCCTGGTTCAAGCGATTAAGTATGACATGAACATGACAGATCTATGATGATTTTGAGCGACCTAATAGACCTGGGTGGATTAGAAGTTCTGGGACGAGACAGTGAATGGTAACGCGACTCTGTCTTGCCCCATTTCAGGGAGGACTACACACGGGGGCGGGGGGGGGGGGGGGGGGGATTTCAGTTGGTTTGAGGCCCACATAGCTACCCTCTTCCGCTGCCCCTATGTCGGAAAGGAAACGTGACGGCATTTTCCCCCTCAAAGCAATAAAAATAAAGGAAGATTAGGAGTTAGTGGTTTGAACGGTCATTTTGGAAATCTATGAAGAGCATAACGTATAGGAGAGGATATTCTTGGGCAGAGGGAAAGAGAATCGAGTAATAAAGCTAGGTTCTGAAATAAAAAACTACTGAATCCAATAAAAATTTCTGACATTATCTGATAAAGCGCCTAGAAAGCCCACAAAATTAAACATTTGAAATATAAAGTCATGACTCCGCTATGCGTGGTAGCCATCTTAGTAACTCTTTTTTTTGCAGTTGCCTGGTGGCTACTTAGTATTCCAAACGCAACAGTATTTAGTAGGTTGATAAAAATCTATCATCCTCGTAGAATCGTTTAAATCAAAATGTCACATCTATCAAATCTTCGCAATAACAAGTAGGTATAGATTATAGATATAGAACTAATACCCATAACAACCGGAGCGAACATCACGTAACGTTTATGCAAGATGCGCTCGCGCCGATGCAACTTACTGTGCAAGCACAACCTATAAGTAAGTAGGTTATGCAGTATGCCATCCAGTATTACTGGTATACTTACAGTAAGAAACAAAATGGCCTTTATTCACAAAGAAAAATACCACTACCTCGCTTCTTTATTCATATCTACTCAACTGTCATTCGGTTATTCAACAGTCGGCTTTAAGAAATTATCTGTTATTACCTCTTATGTTGTCTATCTTGTATGACAACGAATAGAGATGACAACAGATTTAGCAGTCATTTTAGTTAGCTCAGCTTTAGAAGACCAATATGAATATATCCCTATATATTTACAATATTCACAATCTTTACCAAATACTCATGAAACAGTTGAGCTGTATACCTACAGTTGCAAACGATTTATAGATAACTCAAGACACTGGCTGCATTGCCGCGCTGAATAGCAATGCTGATATTGGGCTAGATTAATCACCAGCCCTCGGACCACGCGTCGCTTTGACCTGACGCCTTGAAACAATTGGTATCAATGTTTCTGTACCTAGTAGATCTGGAAACATCTATATGCAAAGGCCTGTTTATTTTTCTAGAGCTAAATGATGAAGTTTTCTAGCTGGAACCAAAAGGCCGGCGTAATAGTACTTATAACAAACTACGTAGGTACCTAAGTATATTACTTTGAGAGTAGGAACAGCCACATGATAAAGTGTGCTGATAACAATTAATAAAAAAAAAACGAAACCCAAGGTTTCATATAGCGATGAGCATCAATGATTGCAAAATCGAAATGCATTTTATTGAACACCAAAACTAGTAGCTGCATCACCTAATTCTGCACTTTCGACGTAGATAATTATAAGTGGTACTTGCGTAAGAGGCCCCAGTCGCTTCTGCAGTCACGACCAAGCACCGCCAACTTACAATTTACCACTCATCGCAACACTTTCAACTTTAACTCAAAGATGTAGAGCTCAATGTTAAATAGAGCAGTGTTACAGTCCAAAAACAGGTAAAAATTATATCAAAACTTCAGCGGTTGCATAACCTCGTGCTCAATAGAATAATAAGCGATGTCGCAGAAAAAAAACGAAAGTACACAAGAAGTAGAGCGAGCAATAGACACAATGGCACGGTGGGCACGACGCCGGTCGGTCACTTATGTCGTCGAAGTTACTTACAAGATATGGGCTTTCTGGAGGAAATGAACACTTATCTATTAGGTAACAATATAATCATTACTGTTTAGACTTATCGTGCTGTGTGATGCTCTAAAAATCATCTAAAAAACACGTAACAGTACAGTACCATTGTAATAGGTACCTACGCTTCATCCCAGAGTCAGACTTACACAGTTTCGGACGAACACAGTTTAAAAATACGTAGGTACCAAAAAGTTTCGCTACACTCTTATTTTATAAAATGTACTGTTAGAAACAAGCGTGCTATTACATAAAATGTCCTGTTAGAAAGAATAATGCTAGGCTGATAAAAATACAGCTGTAGGTATATTTTTCTTAAATAATGCTTGTCAGAAAGCTTCTAATAAACGCACCGTACCTACCAGAAATCCCATCAAATCTCTTATTATGGCGTTGGTATATTTTTCTTAAATAATGCTCGCCAAAAAACCCATACATCCCTACATATCTCTTATTACTGATGGCGGATTAAGAATTTCTGATTCGGGACTTTACGGGTATCCCTGACTAGACCATCCTCGAGTGGACCCGGTGCTTTTTGTGGGGTTTTAGCCTCCCCTAAACACCTGACTTTCAATTTGAATGAATTTGTCAACAGTATTCAAATCCTTTAAAGTTAAATTAAGGAACATCGAGGGGACTTTGAGGTTTCACATTAAAAACATTGTAGGTAGGTAAGTAGTAAGTAGTAAGTAAAATAATAGTGTAGGTAGGTACTAAAAGTTACCACTAAAGTTTTAGATTTCCATTACCAAGGTAAGACACTAGCTAGATTAGTGGCTGACACTGGTATCTTTCGGAAGGTATAAAGGCCAATGCCCTCTGGTGGTAAGCATCTGATTAATGATGAACGTCTCTTGACAGATGCGTCAGACAACGGGTTCATTATTTCTAGGTAAAACTGACGTCAACTAACTTCCTTACAGAGTTTTCCGCATACAGTGTATAGTATACACTGTATACTCTTAGGTGCCTTCATCATCATCAACCTATATTGGTCCACTGCTGGAACTAGAAAGAAGAAGAGCCGAAGACCGGTCTCAATGGCACGACGGAGGCCTTAAGGCGGCCTAAAAACTCGTCACCAGAGTTTGCCACTAACTCAGCTTGCTTGCTTCTTGGGAAAGACCTACGTCCAGCAGTTGATCGATAATTATATATTTTTTAATTTTTTCTTGAACTCCGATTCTATAACAATACATTGCCTGACAGAGCACGTCCCTGCATGTATTCCATCATCCATCTAGTTTCCGTAGTACAAGCATTAGGTTGGGGCGAGATGCTGTTTGAAATGTCCATAAATATTTTATTATTTATGCATAATACCTATTCTATGGACATATGCACTATGGTAATATGTTCGTAGGTAGGTACTTTATTGCCCTTCACCTTAACTTGTATGACGTAGGTAGGGTCATGCATCGTGCATGTACTCGTATATGTAAACAAGACAGGATATTATTATGGTACAATGTTTATAGTATAAGATACAAAGATACAATTGATCGTAGAGCGAAGCGTACGAAGATCAGTGACAACTTTGGGAAATCGGCGTTGCATGATTGTTCGACGAGAACTTTCGAACCGCTTATCCAATCTTCACAGGAATTGGTAGGTCTACGGATAGTACTCTTAATCTAGTTTTACTGCCTCTATATATATCGTAAGCTCTGAACTGCTTTCGCTGCCCAGCATAATGTCAAGCCTTGTCAAGCGATATGGCTACTACAGATATACGAAAACAAGAAGCTTTTGACGGCAAAAAACGCGCTGAAACGCGCTAATGTCACTATTTAGTCACAAAATACCTATGATTTAGTATAAAAACAGTTCAGAAAACCTACCAGGCTTAAACCTGGCAGGTTTTTATGAGACAACGATTGCCGATTGGTTTGAAAGATGAAGTAAATCGGCCAAGGGGTCAAGAGGGCCTGTCCATAGTGTCCATTCCATTTTTGGTCGAGGGTTGTTGGTCTCGAAATCGGTGGTGTCGGGTTGAAATATCATAAATGTTCGTAAAAGATTGCCATTATCATCTAAAGTATGATAATCAACAAAAACCATTGTACTTAATGTAGCTTAACATACATAATTCATGTACCTAAGCAGTTAAATGTGTCTGGGTTAAGGACGAATCACAATGGTTTGTGTTTTGGATGGGTGTGCAGACGAGGTCATATTTTAGTATAATTTATTTATGTATGCTCGGAAAGAAAATAACTTTTACCCTAGAAAAGTCTTAAAAAAGTGTCTTCATCTTACGCTGGTCATCATCACGAACTAAGAAAAAAAGAATCTAAGTCAAAAATCATTGAAACTCCTGTTAAAATTGAATTGGAAAGCCTCTTATTCGTAGAGTCACAGATCATCTAATACTATGTAGAGTAATAATTGCTCTATGTTCATATTGTTCATGGATTAGGTAAATTTTGTACGAAAGTTTACTACTGTTGAGTTTAAAAGTAACTTTTGAGACAATTGTCATATCCCGTATGGTCTAGTGGCTAGGATACCTGGCTTTCACCCAGGAGGCTCGGGTTCGATTCCCGGTACGGGAAATTCTTTTTGCATTCAATTATTTTTATTTTGTGCTTATATTATAGAAATACGTAAAGGTGGTTTTTAGACCTTGGTTTATTAGTGTAATATAAAACATGGCTCTATTTTTTAATTGGTCATAAACTTTTTCAAAATAAATCCACTTGTTCCTACAATTATTTTATTTATACTTTTAATCGGCTAAAAAAAAGATGTTCTAAAATCTTTTGTATTTTTAAATACCTCCTACGTGTCAAAACCTACATTTATTATTCACATGGGTATCTTACAATAGTTTTGGACAATAATCTTTTACTGAACATAGGTATATCAATTAATTGGTTGCACTATATTGAATGTTGTGTTCACCTGAGGGCCTAGTACGAGTTTTGGTGTATAAATCTGGTGTGGAACGTCTGACGGCCAGCACACCAGTGGGCGCTGATTTGTATGGAGACACTGAGCGGATTCTTTGAGAAGCTTGGTCTACACCAAGCCCGTACTCGCATGTCGCTCCTCAAAGAATCCGCTCAGTGTCTCCATACAAATCAACGCCCACTGGTGTGCTGAGCGTCAGACGTTTCACACACACACTATACACTGAAAACTCGTACTAGGCCCTCTGTAATTGGTGTGTTTACCAATACTGGACCGCTTAGATAATAATATTAGGGAATATATCTGTACACACACTGTTGGTGTTCCTTTAATAAATAAATAAATAATAAATCGTTCAGTCACACCACACGAGCTAAGGGCTTGTACACAAAACTGCGATGCGACGGCGCATCATTAAAATCTGCGAGCACGCACGACGCATCTTTCTGCGATGCGATTAGGAGATACAGGAAAAAGAAACAAAGAAGACTTGCGAATCAAGTCGCAAGTTCTTGAGATGCGTCGTGCGTGCTCGCAGATTTTAATGATACGACGTCGCATCGCAGTTTTGTGTACAAGCCCTAAGCTACGTTGCTGAGGATGTGCTTCAAATCCACTAATAGGAATCGTTTGTTTTCATATTAAACAATTCCTATTGGTGGATCTCAAACACACCCTTATAGCAAGGTAACTTAGCTAACTCTAGTGGAAAAGCACTCTTACAGTACAGAAACATTAATTTATCTTTATCTTTATCTTATTGATGATTTACACTGTTTATATCCCTAAGTTCTTGCAACCGGTTCATTGCGGTGATAAAACAAGAATATAATCACATGTCATTATACATGTACCTAAGTAGATACTTACAATGTTTGTAACCTGAGGCATCGGAAGACCGGAAGTGTAATAAAATATATTAATAATAACTAAAGATTATAATAATAGTACGACTTTTGTCAATAATGTCATGGATTGAAATACATAAAATACAATAAATTTAGAATTTTTTTACTTAAAACTCGTCGCTAAAGATACATAGAGTTTATTTTATATTTTAAAATACTACGAGTAACTGCAGATTGCTTTAAAGTAATAATAATGAAATAACAATTAAAAAGTAATAATAACTCTTATTAGGGTTAAGCTCGCCTTTGTACATATCTTTAGTTTTAACTTGTTTGTTCATATTTTTCTGTGTGCGATAAAGAATCTAAGAATCTAAGAAAGTAGTCGTCACAAAAAAAAGTTAAAAGGACAGGGTTGTCGCACAAACTTAATAGGTACCTACAGGGTGTCACAAGCCTACTTGGCTTGGGTTTAACTTCGAGATTGATGAGTATTTTGACCCATTCACAGATTTCCTGAGTGGTTTTTTACACCCAAATAGTGGTATCACTTGATTGTAATCTTTGATTGTCTCAACTAAGACAGATTGTTGACAGGCTTCTGTGTTTTTCTCTTCTTCTTTTTTACCTATATGGCCTTTGTCTGTCATTTCGAAGTGTTTTTTTCAGATAACCAGAGGTTTGACACTAGATTAGCTGTCAGTTTATTTCCGTTTAAAAAACCGGGAGATAGCTATAGTTAAGTAAAGTCTCCAACTATTAGAACGCCACCTACCATACATAAGGGTATGAGGAAAACACGGTAAGAAGTGTGTCCTCCTGTGAAAAGGGAAGCGTTCGCGTCCCGTTGGATCCTGTTGATTTTTCGGGATAAAAAGTAGCATAATATGTGTTAATCCAGGTCACGGACAATATATATTCCAAGTTTCATCCAAATCGGATCAGTAGTTTTTACGTGAAAGAGTAACAAACATCCATCCATCCATCCATCCATACTTACAAACTTTCGCGTTTATATTTAGTAGGATGTTCAAACTCCGTGATAACTTCGTTTGCGCGACCTAGGATAGTTCTCATGTAGCGCGCTAGATGGCGCTACAGGTATGTTAGGTTATTAATAAGTATGCATTTAATATTCATAATTTTATAACTCACGGTATGCAGGCTACAAGTTTTCCGTACGCATACCAAGTTTAAATGATTTTACTGCATTACCACAGAAACACAATAAATAGGCAGGTGTATACAGTGTGCCCTAGAACTAGTATGTTATCTCAAAAGAAATAACAAGGTCCTTACTTACTTCAGACGAATAGTTATACAGTTGAATCAAAGTCTAGCTCTGTCACTGTTAGACATTACCTGTTAGTAGGTGACAGCAATAATTTAAACAGCTGATTAACGTTATGCAGCGATCGTAAGTAAGGGGGTAAATATTCACGGACATTTGACACAATGCCTTCTAGTCCCAAACTAAGCAAAGCTTGTACTATGGGAACTAGATGGCTGATAGAATACATACACATATTTTTTTTGTAAATACTTACTACTACTTACTATACTTATAATACATAGCAACACCCAGACACAGAACAAACATCTATGTTTGCCACATACAAATGTTTGTTCTCGGTGGGGATCGAACCCATAACCCACGGCAAGGAAGGCAGAGCTACTACCGACTGAGCCATGACGCCTGTCAAACTTTCGCCTTCAACTTACGAGAATAACAAAATGTACGACTTTCTGAATTCAATGGTTTCATAATTTTTATTGAATGGGTTTGAAGACTAGCTGATAATAATTAACCACAGACAAAACTAAATATATTTTTAAGTCAGTTGAAAAATGTGTTGTAATGCTTTTTGCATTAATAATAAATACGGTATTTACCAAGCAACGATATGAATTTAGTTTGGTATTTAAATACCAAACTAAATTCATATCGTAGTTTGGTTTTCAGCACTACTGTAAATAAGCATCATTATCCATAAAACGTCATAATCAGGGAATCCATAGCGATAAAAACATTTTGACTTGACACTGCCTATAATATAAAGGGGTACATTCTGTTTTCGGCAGTGACTTTTTCACACCCTGCATTTCTATAATTCTAGTGATTATATTGTATTATTTTAATAGCATGAAGATATTTATATCACGACTCTTCCTGACTGATACAATCTTAAAACCATTAGGTACGTATTGTTTCTTTGACATGTGTATGACACATAGGTATAATACCTAGACCTTAATCACGTGAAAATCATAGGAAAATATTATAATTACAATAAAATCCCCCGTTCTGAAAAACAATAGATTCTCTTTATCATTGCGGTCATCAGAAGTCGGACTATTTAGCTTTGGAGATTACTATAACCCTTCTTATTCTAAGGACCGTATTCTGATTTATTGCTCAAGCACTGATCCGAGCTCAAGCACAAATTGTATGAAAATCTCCACTCAAATATATGTAACGTTCTTTTTCAGCATACGGTTCTAATTAATAGAATAAGATCTACACTGACGTCTCTCTTTGGGGTGTAATCAATACAGATTTTATCTAGTGTGGGTATCATAGTACATACATTTGAATTACCCGCGGCACTCCATTTTCCATCCAGTACCAAACGCCTTTATCCATTTAAAATTCCTTCTCACCTGTTCGATAACTTTTCCGTAAAGTGCATTGGGGTAATTGCGAAAATGGGTATACTCCGAAAATCCATAAAATCTAGTAACATAATGCGATATTTTCCTGTTGGTAACATTGGTCTAGACGCCATCTTGATTGGCATCGCCGTGACAGTCCTATATATCCTCGTGCCAACAGGAAAATATCGCATTAAGTTACTTGATTTTATTGATTTTCGGAATATACCCATTTTCGCAATTACCCCAATGCACCTTACCCATCCCTTTTAAATTTAAGCTACTGTAATTTATTCATTTATGTAAGTGTTTTGGTTATGTATGGTGTGAAATATATATTTTTTTTTTTTATTCCCCTACTGACGTCATTCGCGCTAGTCACAGCTCTTTAAATTAACGAAAAACTTTGGGTTGAAGGCCATCAATAATAGCACTTATAACACCAAATTTTTCCAACTCAATGAATTAATAATTCAGCTGTTACATACAGTTTTGCCAAGTTTCCATTTTGTATTGAACATATTGACGGATGCTTTAATCCCCCAAAGTTTTCGGCAGTGGTTTTATTACACCTTGTATATTATGTATAATAATAATGTATATTATCTAGAAAAGTATCCTAAACAAGGATCTTCCTCATATTTTGAATACGTACCTAATTACTCAAAGAGACTTCTTTTTACTTATTTCGAATTGATTTCTTGCTAATTATTTTGTGAAGAAACCTTCAACTCATCCTCTCACACCATAATCACTTTTACTGTTCTAGCAATAAAGAGCAGACTCCTTTTAAAGGTCTGGTGCAGGCACTTTCAGCTGTTTCTCTCACATCAAAATCGACTTTACTGCTATAACATTAAGGGATATAATCGTTGAAAGATCTGATGCAGGTTCTACGGCTGTGTCTTCCTTATTTCAAAAACCTTCGATTCGTTGCGATAGGTAGGTGTAGGTATAAAGTGTTGGGCTTTATTGAAACTAGGTACCTACTACCTACATACCCACCAATCTTTACCTAAATAAAATAAATAATTATTCTTGGACTATCACACAACGCTCTCTAGTCCCAAACTAAGCAAAGCTTGTACTATATCTTTCATTGCTAAGAGGTCATTTTCAGGTATCATTTGAAATTAATTTGTAAAACACTAGCCCCTCTTCTTATTCTATTTATACCCTGCATTTATTGTAAAGTAAATCCGATAAAAAACTAATATTTTGGTAAAATTCTAAGGCGGTAGCTTTAGTAGAGCAATAGTTTTAAAATTATTGTCTACTGCTTATATTCGTGGAATTTTGAAAACCGCTAAACGTAGCGCCATTTTCTTATATTTTTTTACCCAAAAAATTATAGGAATACCATACAACGACAACTAAACTAGCCTACCAATAGAACAAAGTGATGAATCGATGAATATACAAACTAGTTCAATTAACTGACTTGCGTGTTGTTCTACCAAATGCAGTGACCCAGTTGGTTGCACTGTTGAAGTGTTCACCACCACATAACCAACCATTTAACTAGTTAAGCATATTCGTTGATATGATGAGGTCTTTTTGCGGCCATGTTTTGCAAGTTGGAACTAGGTGGCGCTAGGCGAAAGGTGTTTTGTAAAATGTAAAATCTTCCGACCATGAAAATCTTCATGAAGGATGATTATCATCAGATCTTGAAGTATGGAATCCAGTTTTACAAATCTCAATGCTTTGATATGAACTAAATGTTTAAAACTGCTATTATGCTTGGGATTCTTCAAAACTGATTTAACACGTTCCCTGCCAACTACGAAAATGTACGTAGTAGCGTATCTAGGATCCAGCGCCAGCTACGAGTTTATTCGTAGATGTTTAGTTGAGGCTACCTACAAAATTCAAAGCGTTGGCAGTGTAAACAGGACGGGAATCGATTAGTTGGCATTGGAAATAAAACTTTCAAAATAAAATGAGAACTCTACCATATTATATATTTTTTTCATGGGAACAAAAAAATTACGTATATACTCCGGATGATGATTTTGTATGGATGGCAATAGGTATAGTTTTTTTTTACTACGAATATATTCGTATGGCAGGGAACGAGTTAAGAGCTGATGAATATCCTCGTAACTTGGAAACGCTTCTACCAATTTTCTCCAAACCCTCGCAGATCAACCTGCTTTCTTTATGTGTTATGTGTATGTATTTACAAAAAAAGTACCTATATAAGTATTTTATCAGCAATCTAGTATCCATAGTACAAGCTTTGCTTAGTTTAGGGTGGTTTAGGACCAGAGGGCTCTGTGTAAAATGGCCATAAATTTTTATTTATTTAAAAATCCACATTCAATTTGAAGCCCTACTTTCAGAGCTACGTGCATGGCAGCAGACAAACAGACAGACATAATCGACACCGCTATTTACCTGCATCCCTTTGTTAGATTGTTTCATCGTTTTATTAAGCAATTAAATTAAAAAATAATGATAACGGATATCACAACACCTTGGCATAGAACATAGCTCTCGTTTTATATCGACCTCAAACATGATTCTTTAAAAAGATTTTTTTAAAGGAGAATGGCACGATTTGTACGAGATGTTGGCCAAAAATCTAGGCTGGATAATAATTAATTTTTCATCACATCTATTCGAAAAGAACGACTTGGTTCGCCTTTATGTGCACAAGGTGGTGTTTTCTATAAGAAACTATAAGTGCGCCGGAAATAACTTTGCCGCGCACTTTTTGAATTTGGAATATCTTCGTTTTAAGTTCGCCTATGTACTTCATTTTTGTGCAATAAAAAAATTTTCTCATAGTGGGTGATGAAAAGTAGAGTGTACCACTCGGGAGCAAAATAAATTTTTGGCTCGGGCGATGTACTTTAAATCACTCGCTACGTTCAGGATTCTACTAAAGAATCCCTCGCTAAGCTCGGGATTCTACTCTAGAATCCTTCACTTCGCTCTGGATTCAAAAAAGCGCCCTCGCCGTAAAAACATGATTTCGCTCCCTTATGATACAATCTACTATTGTTACGCCGCTGGTACAAAAAAGTAGGCAGGTAAAGTACCTACATAATAAATATAAATATGATAACTCAAACAGACTACATAAAAAGTTACGAGCTACCCCATGAACCAAAAAAAAAAATCTCTTAAAAAAACAATGGTATATTTTATGCTAGAGATAATACTGGCCTAAAACTTTAGCAAAATAAACTGTTATTTCGATATTTTCATTATTTTTGAACATGAAAAAAAGTAACATTGAATCGAGAGCCCGTTGAAGTCTTTTGTAGGGAAGTTTTACTCGTTACACGTTCTTAAGCAAAAGAAACGTGATATATCAACAGATTAAATGTGACCCCAATAAAGCAATAAGTCTGGATATATTTAGTGTTTGTGAGAACACTAACGAAACTAAAGATGAATATTTTGGATAAAAAAAGATAGAATTTCACAACACGGCGTCTTCGATCACAATACCCGTTTCATCCTTTATAACGACAAACAAAATCAAACAAGTTTTTGATCGCATAAACGTGTGAATCATCGTGAAAAACATCTTCAAATTAAAAAGATAATAAATTGAAACCTCTTTTAAAATCAACTTTATTAGGTAGGTACCTACTAAAGGTTCTGTTGTCCATGATAGGTACCTATAACTTTTATTGAAAAGTGAAAATTAAATAATGTCCCAACATGAACAAAAACTATTATCATTAATTTCAATGTCCAGCATTATATTAACCCTAAAAAGTGTGGTTCCACGTGAATACCTATAGTACTTAAGGAATCCAATAAGATTCCAACAAGACTTACATAACTGTCCAGGAACAAGATTTTCAAAATCAGAACCTAAATCCAGACTCTTTTCGAAAAAAAAAGAGCAAAGCCCCCACTCTTGAAAAGCGAAGGTTTTATTGTGTGGGGGAGCGCTCACGCAGGCCAGTCGCCCGCTCGCCGTCTTTCGCGGAGCACGCGTCGAGCGGCATCAGTTTCCCCCACTTAAAAACACGGAAAAATTGTGCCGCGCGTACCCTTAACACAGTTCAAAAAATTTGGATTATGTGCATGGCTAAAAAGTGTTCCAGTGATTACCTTTTTACCAGCGCCCCTGGCCCTCCTTGCAACTAGACCTTCCTAAGGTAAGTTGTATAACTTAAATTCTATTCAGTTGCGTAACAAAACATTTTGAAACTGAAAGTTGAGGCAGGACATTGCCAAAACCGCCGAAGGCGATAATGAGCCGACTTAGAAGTATGCGCTTGCGCATATTACAGCCGGTTATTAAAACTTACATTTAATTTTGCTGCGGAAGGTCAAACAGCGATCCAGTCTTTTACCTAACTACCTAGTTATAGAAACATCGATCAGCACATAAATCAGATTTAAATCTTATTTAGAAATGAACACTAATCAATAAAAATATAATTTGAATAAAAACAAAATCGGTAAAAAACTAATAGGTACCTACATAGTCGCAACTTAATTTGGTAACAAAGTGATAGAAGTCACAGAAGTCGTGACCAATGACTTCTGTGAAAAACGGCGCAAAAACGGGTTAACTCGAAAAAAGTAAACATTTTTAATCGATTAACTAAGAGTGATTGGTATCGATTATGGGCGTAAACCAATAAAGGAAGAGCTAACAAACCTCTGTATTTCAATTATCTTTCCTGAGTCACTGATGAAATTAGAATTAAAGAAGGCACAGGCACCCCGGAGACAAAATTATCTGCGCAAAAATGACTTCGTCCGAACATCTAAAAACATTTTTGCCAAAAAACAGTCGCTGCTAATGTTATTTTAAATATATTATTGACTTCACAATCCGGTCACTTGCTAAACCTGTATCCACAACCTTTGAACTTGTCTAAAGGCTGGTCCAGACTTGCGACGCCATTTCCTTGTGAGTGTCATTATTACCTACATGCATTATAAAAAAAAACCGCAAAAACGGTATTCTAAAACTTCTTAAGTATGTATGTATTTAAAGCCGCGGGTTTTCCTGCGTGATTGGTAGCTTCGGTAATGTATTATAATATATGTTTGCATTGTTATGCTGCGCATACATTTCAGACATGTCTACATAAATTCAGGTTACGGTCACGATTTAAAAATCTAAACCATTATCACGGCACACAAACACGTATTTAATATACTAGTTTTACTAGGTAGCGAAATAAATGTCATCCCGTAGATATAAATTGGCTTCAATCATCTGTTGACAGTTGCCGTAAAACGCCCAAAGCGTCTGGAAAACCCGACATGTTTATACAAGTCAAAGTTTAGCGAATGTGTACATGTCTTAAGGTCATAAGGATTTATTTTCTCTAAATGTGGCCTCGCGAGCTAGCTAGAATAAATATTTAAGTTTTGAGTCGGGTGTCATGCGGATTTTACTTTGTTTGACCAAACGTCAGGTTGTCACGTTGCGTCACCCGTAGGGCATGGAACCCATCTGTTTTAAAATATTAAGTTTTTCGTGACATATATTATTTTGATGTCGTATATTTGAGTGTTATGTCAAAGTCAGGCATTATTTAATTCTGACAGGTTATGATTTTTAATGAGTATTTTTTGATTTTAGATTTATGATTAATTATGAAGTTTATGGCTTTTAGAGCTTTTAGAATGTAAAACAAAAAGCATTTGAAGGACACTCGATGAATTATGGTTTACGTAGTATAATATATTTAAATGTTCTTTATAAAGGGTAGGTATTAGTGGTCGTTCGCAAATTTATTTAAAGAAACCTTTGGAACCAAAACCTTAAACATTAGGTTCAACAAAAATAAAACAAAATCAATTCAATTCCTAAATACAAATTTAGGAACACTCACGCATGAAGAATTTATTTCAAATATCTGTTTTTTTTTCAAATGTGACGATCAAAATGCTCAGAACGTTTGCATATTTTAAAGTGAATAAATACACAATAGTAGGTACCTACAGGCTGTATTTAATTTGTTTAGCTTAAGTTCGCAATTGGCATCGTCGTATACAACGCGATCATCGCGCGAACTGACGACGCGATTATCGCACGTTTGCTTCAAAAAACGCAACACACACCTTTGACATCTATGTTTGATCGCGGATTCGTACGACTAAAATTCGCTCGAACTTGCTATGATCGCGCAGTCGTGTAGGTTGGCCACAGAAGACGGAATATCGTGTTCTGTGAGGACGCCTTTTGTAAGTACATATTTATATTTAAAGTAGGTATCTATATTTTACTGTAACGTATCTCTTACTCTTTAAACAATTAATATAAGTGTGTTAATGTATTTTGTAACTAATATTCACCTGTAGGTATATAATATGCACATGTCAAATTTGACACCTCCAGGTGTTGGTAACACTAGCGCTTTTCTTTTATGTTGCGTTTTCGTAGAGTCTTTTAAAATTAGATTGTTTGTATCAAATGTATCATCTTTGATTAAACTTCCCAAACGTCACGATATGAATACGCAATACGTGGTTTTAACTGTAAGCATTTCTTTTAATAACGCTGTGATCGCGTCCAATTTAAAAGTCAAGTAATTCGTCATCAACTGTCACTTCTATAGGGTTTTATTTAGGTATCTGTAGTGCGTGGGACAATGTTTAGATGGAGTAGGCTTGCCCAGCTCCTATACCAGCCTCTCAGCCAATGCAGCTTTAGGAAAGACATCGTCAATACGTGCGGAGCTGACTAAGTCAAGGGACTACAACGCCCCGCTATGTGTTGGCATAGGTTAGATTAGATTAGATTAGATTAGAAAATTCTTTATTGCACTTTTAAAAAATCGTACAGAGGCGAGTTTAATGCTATTTAGCATTATCTACCAACTAACCTGTGTGTAGTGCGGAGATGATGGTAGTGCTTCTAAGGTAAAACTTTAAAAAGAAACAACAACGCCTTTATAACTACAATAACCTACAAATAATATACTAATACACATACATAACATACATGCCTAACCCAAAAAAGAATACATATATACCTACTATATAAAATTATATACATATAATGCTCAATTTTGTTGAGAGATCTGAATTGACAGAAAGTGGTGATATAATTTGGATTTAGGAAAATTATATCACCACTTGGATTAGGTTGCCTCCTTGACACTGTATAAATCATCTTCTACAGGATATAAATGCCTATTATGTATCTACCGTGGAAGTAGGATATAGAAAGTAGAATTTAAACAGATTACATAAATTCTGAGATATAAAATAACCGTAATACAGTGAGTCCTTATCGTTTCATTTTGCAAGACAATTTAAAAGGTTCATGTCCAAATGCAGTCCCGATTTAGATCAATAAGTTCACTATTACGCTAACACTCGTGATTCAACTGTTACGAGGTTCTCGTGCTCGTACAAGATCTTACAAGATTTTTTTGTGGCTAGTAGCGATATCTTTGCACAATAGTAGCACGCGTGATCAGTTTCGGTACCTAAATTTAAACGATTTCTTAGTATTATTTGGGCGCGACTGGACTATTATATGAGTCAATAAAGTGTATGACATAGCAAGCATTGATTTCAACTATTATAATTTAAAATATTTGAATCACGTTTTCCTTGATCCAACTCCAACCTGGCAAATTACCATTTTTATGGATACTTACTTATTATTGCTAGTATTATATAAATTTATATATATAGCTATAAAATGATATCTTCGCCGTTCCCTAATTTTATTCCTTTAGAACTTCCAAATTGTATTTCTCAAAAGGGTTACCTAAAGTATAAACTATTTTTATTAGAAAAAATATTGTAATAAGTACCTAATTAAATGTATTCAGAGGACTCTTCCTTACACAATAAAAATATGAATATTCCGAATATTCAAAGTTAAATACATTTATAATAATTGGTAATGTATGAATAACAAAGCATAATTTTGCATAGTTTTGGCGTATTTCACAAAAACTAGACATATTTGGATACATAATTAAATTGATTGATAATATCTAACCTTGGAAACGGCGTGTATACTTTTCTTTGTACCTGGTATTTAGTAAATTGGCCATTCTCCTTTTGACCTCACAACCTTAAACAAATTAATATGAATATACATTAAACTCTAAAATAATATCAGATATCGTTTAAGGAACAATGCTTGTTTCATAATAATACCCATAAAAGATTGTACATGATAGCATCTATTTTGGACATTAGCCTTTTTATGGATTTTGATAAAGATTTTATAAAAATAGCTTCAACCGATAGGTATTGTACCATAATGAATATTTATAGCGAATTATTAAGAAATTTGAGAGGATATCTATCTTGGCCTCTCAAATACTTAAACACAATGACAGTTATTTTATAGCTTTTATCCATTCCCACACATAGTATCGTAGTATCTTAGATAAAAACTTTTTAAATGAGCTATAATTATCTATACACGGTGTAACATAAATACCCTATAAGTCCGAAGGTGGGGTATTCTACAGGTCATGGCGAATAGTGTCAGGTGGTCGGTCTGATAACGCCCTCTTCGAACTTGTAGGGTATATAATATGTTACACCTTGTATAATATAATACCACTGCAAAACTTATAATTAAGTACTCCCATATTTTGATACCTTGAATTAAAATGGATTAAAAAAAACTCAAATACTTTATGGTTTTCATAAAACACCTAAAAGGAACAATGACTCAAACTTTTACACAATTCATTTCGTACGAAATCGAAAGTCAACGTATTTGGCCATATATCGACTCACTTTCAAACTTGCAACACATCCGCAAAATAACTTATTCCTACACTACAGTTCACCACACTGGTTCCTTGATCCTTCCTTCGTAGACTCTACGCACTAGGTGGCCATACTAGCAGCGACTGGAATGAGCTGCTGTTATGACGGCACGATATCGCATATTCAGATTATTCATTTATTATTTTTATAGTGGGATTGTCCAAAGAAATGGTCCAAAATTTTAGAGCATTACTTTGTTTGCTCTACCAAAACATATTGAAATAACTTCTATCTCTTATCAAAGTCAAAGTCAAAAATCTTTTATTCAATATAAAATCTCACTGATCATTTTCAATCGTCATTACGTTTTGTATGATTAGGTATGATTACCTACAATTTTATAAAAAAAGTTTTGTACTTACTAATATTAGAGCCGTACAAGCTGCATTAATATTATTTCAAATATTTCACTTGACACTGGCAATATTGTCTGTCAAAATGACGGATAGAGACGATAAATAAAAGAAGAAGAATATTAGTCAAGTCATTTGTCAAGTCGGCTGTCGTTTGTTTCGAAGGCAAAATGATGGATTTTCTTTTCAAAAACTGTTTTCCTTGGAAAAAGTCATTGGTTCGTATCAAATTGGCATTGGCAGGTTCAATCGACGACTGTCAAAACTGCACCCTTATTGTGTAACTTGAAATCCATTACCAGTGAAGTTCAAGCCCATTACCACCGGTCGACTCTGTCAGAATTTCGGTATTGTATACAAAACGAATACGAAAGTGACAGTTGAAGTCCAGTCTAGGTTTCAAATGTCAAAAACGAAGCTGATGTCGATTACCACTGAACTTACACAATAAGGCTGCTGAACTGTACCTCTATCACGAAATCTGACAGTCGCCACGCTAATGTATTCGAGTTACATTGCGCTTCAATGCCAGCTCTACTGCCAACCGTTGTAGTGTCACCGCGCAGTGTCAGATACGCTATACGCTAGCATTACGATACGTTTACGATTGTCACATTTATTCGTGATCAAGGCACAGAACTCTCGGACAAAGGGGGGTAATGAAATGGAAGTAGATATTGTGAGTTGTGTAGGATGCTGGCCCCACAAGAAGCAGTTCTGTAACTACACATGCTGTGCATGAAAACGTGGAGCATTTTATGGGGATGCCAGGAATGCAAGTGCGTGGGATCATTTCATATCCGAGGTGACATCCAAGCAGCCACGCATGTGTTAATGACGTAACTGCCCGCGTGTGGTTTAGAGAATGTTTTCATTTACATTTTCGTACAAAGTCATGGTACCTACGCGTAGTTGTACGTATACTAATAGGATTATTATTGAATTGAGAATGTGATGGTATCATTGCCTGAAAAATCCTCTAGAATAAATATTTTTAGAAAAAAAAACAGTTTAAGCCTTGGCTATGCTTTTTTTAGGTAGGTATATTATAATAAACGTTTTTTTTTTCGGTGTG
This sequence comes from Eulithis testata, assembly GCA_947507515.1. NCBI lineage: Eukaryota > Metazoa > Arthropoda > Insecta > Lepidoptera > Geometridae > Eulithis > Eulithis testata. Next base: position 3,834,765 of record OX382218.1, on the reverse strand, counting down.
ATCTAGTAAAACCGGCTTAGTCAACTCCATGATAAAAAAAATGTATGCAAACCAAAACATGATAATTAGGGTTATCACAGCACCTCAAATTTTAATTCCAACTTGTTGAATAAATTCATAAAAACATATTTAAATAAAAGAGAGATATCTTAGCTATCTTTTTACTGTAGATACGTATTAAAGAACTATTTGTGTTAGTAACTTGTACGCTTTGTACGTGACGTATCTTCATTTTAAAGAGAATAAGGTCATGATAATGTTATCAATATCCCAGATCATATAATACTACCTATACTAGTCAATATGTATGATGAGTTTGAATCTCAACAAAACGATAAACTTTATACTAATTTCTATAAAATTGCATTTGGAGTCAAATTAACTAAGGTGCATTGGGGTAATTGCGAAAATGGGTTTATTCCGAAAATCCATAAAATCTAGTAACATAATGCGATATTTTCCTGTTGCCAACATTGGTCTAGACGCCATCTTGATTGGCATCGCCGTGACAGTCCTATATATCCTCGTGCCAACAGGAAAATATCGCATTATGTTACTAGATTTTATGGATTTTCGGAATATACCCATTTTCGCAATTACCCCAATGCACCTTACGTCGTTCACATTCTAAAATAACAAATTAAATTTGTTGCCAGGCGCAGCACACAGATCGCGCCCCTGATAGGTAGGTATTCGCTAACGTACCTACCTACTAGCATCTAAAGTAAGTTTATATGAGTTAGTGGTACTCTGTTGACAGAGTTTTTAGGCCGCCTTAAGGCCTGCTAGGTCTCGACAGTACTTATAACATACTCTCCGAAGCACGGAAGCATACAAGAAGCACTAGCTCGTAATAACAAATCATGAAATGAGAATAAACCGAATTACCTTACTTAAAAATAAATTACTAAAGTATATTAAGTCATCATCTTCCTACCCTTGTTCCACGTTAAGTGGTGTCGGTACAACATGTCTTCGTCTTCCACTCTCCTCTATCAGCCGTCATCTCGATGTACACTCCTTTCTTACTCATATCTTCTTCCACACAGTCCATCCATCTTTTCTTTGGCCTACCTCTACTTCTACATCCGTCCACATTCACGTCTAGCACTCTTCACGTAATATGACTTTCTTCCCTCCGCATGACATGTAAAGTATATAAAGTATAAAATATTTTTTAAATGTTTAAGGTATCAAGCTATTTAAATACCTTATTTTATAATAATAATCATTGTTCTCTCTTAGCGATTATCCGAATACCTATTGAGAATATATTTACTAACTAGCGACCCGCCCCAGCTTCGCACGGGTGCAATGCAGTGATGATGATGATGTATTATACATATAAACTTTCCCCTTGAATCACTCTATCTATTAAAAAAAACTGCATCAAAATCCGTTGTGTAGTTTTAAAGATCTAAGCATACATACATACAGACATTAGGACAGACGCGGGAAACGACTTTGCTTTATACTATGTAGTGATGGTGATACTTCCGTTCGTTATACCAACTACCCACCGAGCAAGTTAGTAATTCGAACCTAATTTTGAAATTAATAAGGCCGAATGTAGGTCAACCCTAATCTTGCACAAAAAGTGCACAAATTCTGCGCTTGCGCACCCGAGCGTACATGTTGCGCCAACACGCCGCTTGGCCAACTGCTTTGGAAACGGCAACCCTGAAAGAAATTAACTATTTAAAAACAACTGGCACAGGTATTAAGTAAATATTATAATATTAATTATTTGATTAAAAAAATAGTAGATATTGAAATAATTCGTGCGGTCTTAGTACCGGCATTAAGCACCTAAATACCAGGTAATCTAAATCGGGACCAGCCAAGAACGGGGCCAGGCAAAAATGATTAATTATTGCCATCTCTTAAATTATTGCCATCTCTTACAAATGAGTAATGTCAAACAGAGGCAGAGCAATTTAAAGTGGTGCTCAAATTTGAATGACGTTTGAGTATTCCAGCCTAGGACTGACAGACTGATAAAAATTACTTCATTTTCTAGCGCCATCTATTAAAAACTTTTAAAACATAGCTGCGAAAAAACCTTAGACGAAATGTGACGTGACTCCTGTCCCATTTCAGTAACTGTACAATGTCAACTTGCTAGAGAGGACCGCTGACTAAACTTTAGTTCAGAAAAAAAATTAGAGAGTAAAGTTGCAACATCTATAATCACGATTGTTTTTTTTTAAGATCTTCATAATCTAGTGGTCTTCTAATATTACATAAACTATGCACATGCAGCTTTCGTAATAATCGACCTTTTAAGTAATATACATTTTGCAATGCGGAGCTTCTTAAAGCATTAATCTATGTTGCAATGGCTTTCGCTGTGCTGTGGGTACCTGACCTTTGATGACATGACCTCTCTGTACGTATAGTTTATCTTTGACCGTAAGGTTACGCGCACACTTGATTTGAACTGGTCAGTTTGACGTAATTTTTTGAATATTTTACAAATCGAGTGAAATGTTTTTTTTTGCAGTTGGTATAAACTTTGCAATTATTACTGCAAACAGGATAACTTACTTGTACTTTTTTTAACATCTTTTATTACTATAATATACTATGATAATGCTTAATATAGCTAAATATAAAGTGTACTTTTATTACTTGTACTAGGTAATTGTGTATTCTTTGCTTTTATGTAAAGATTGTCATAAACATGTCAATTTTTTTTGTAATTTTTTTAAGAATACTAATAAATAGATCTACCCGTGTGTCAATTTAATGTCGCCATTGTAGATAGGTACACGCTGTATTCTGGTTTTACATCAAATAAATGCACCTAAATGACAAAAAATAATATTTGCTCACTTGTCTTGCCAGTCACAAAAATGATAAGCAAAAAAAAAACAAGTGCGTGCAGTCCCTACGCGCGGGAGAAGTTATACTTCGAGTGCCGCGCATTCACTCTCGCTCTGTGTTTAATGTGAAATTAATTTAGTATTTATTTTTATGTACTTAACCAATATGCAGTACTAAATTTTCACTTCAAAATACAAAGTAAAAAGTAGCAAAAAGTCGATAATGTCGGTTTGGATTTAAACCTGCTCCCGTTGTCGGTCTGACCGCAGTCCAACGTCTCACTGTTCCGCCAACAGAGCTCTCCTGCTGATGGTTGAAATTATGGTTATGTCTTTTTCTTTTGTTTAACGCTGTTAGTTGAAAGTCGTATAATTTCAAAAAATGCTGAACACTGCCATCTATAAGTTAATTTTAGAAACAGAGACATGTCCTCTTGTTTAACGCTTGTCAGTTGGAAGTCGTATTAGAAGTATGACTTCAAAAATGTACGTATTTTTTATAAGACGATGATGTACCTAATGGCGTTAACTCCTAACATAAAATTTGGAACGATGACTTAATAAGTAAGTCTGATGACTATTTTGCAAAATTGGAACATCGTCCGTGCAAGTACCATTCTTGACTTTTATATTTACAATTGCGCAATATCCCGTATGTCAAACAAAATAACTGTCACCAGTTCATTGACCTGTGTTTCGACAAAATGTACCTAGGTACTTAATTGGTATGCTCAAGCATGGTTGTTCTAACAGCCACTTCAAGCGTATGCCCCATGTGCCGTTGGTACAGTCAAGGTGAACTTATTTATGAACAATTTAACTTTTAAAAGTCAAGTGCGCCCTGCGTTGAAGTAACAATTTAAGGCGAAGGGTAAAGTCAGACAACCTTCTCGCTCGCACATTTCAACATTTTTGAAGATATAATATAACTAAATGTAATTTTGTGAAATTGCAGAGCTTCAGGGTCAAGAGAATAACAATGCAAAGGTTCAGTAAAAATATCACATTGATCCAAATAAGTTTTCCGACCAAAAAACTTGTACCAATGCGATAAATTAAAGTGTACATTTTTTGGTTACAAAACTTGTTTGGATCAATGTGATATTTTACTGAACCTTTGCATTGTTATTCTCTCGACCCTGAAGCTCTGCAATTTCACATAATTACATTTAGTTATATTATATCTTCAAAAATGTTAAAATGTGCGAGCGAGAAGGTTGTCTCACTTTACCCTTCGTCTTAAAGAAAAAATATTGCAAAATAATAACAGAGGGCCTAGTACGAGTTTTGGTGTATACCTAAATCTGGTGTAAAACGTCTGACGCCCAACACACCAATGTGCACTGATTTGTATGGAGACACTGAGCCGATTTTTTGAGAAGCTTGAAATGCGTGTATACTTGTATAGGCTTGGTTTATCAAGTTTCTCAAAAAACTTGCTCATTCTCCATACAAATCAGCGCCCACTAGTGTGGCTTCAGACGATTTACACCAGGTTTACCCGCAAAAACTCACACTAGGGCCTCTTCATGTCACAGCAGTACCTACCTACCTACCTATTACTTTAACTTGATTTTACCCGACTACCGAGATCGATGTTTTTAAGTGGTACGTAAGACGCGTTAAAAGTTCCCTGTTATATTTTTTCACCGACAGTACTTAACGGGATGTGGTACGTATGAATTTACATAAAAGTTTTATGTAGGTATTCCTAATACTGTATCTGTTTGTTTTCTTCGCTTTGAAGTTTGTTTGCCGCCAACTAATATTTAGTTGAAGTATTTGAAACAGTTTTTTCGCTGTAGATACATAATGGTTAAGATGAAAGCGACCAGAGTCATTCAAATAACCTAAACTAGTAGTTCGCCCCGAACTGAGATCTCGTGATGGTCGGAGGTTAATAAAACCCAAACAATTTTTATTGACAATGGTTGTAATAAACTTTGCAAATTGCTTCGAAATCACCGTCTAGCTAAGTATCAGTCTTACTTGAACTACAAAATCATTGAAACTCCAAGAAATGGTAGCTCACGTTATACTGGGTTTGCCAATTTTATAGTTTTTACAACAACTCAAAAACTATTAGACCTAGAATCAAAATAAAAACGGTTTTGGAATGTCTAAACAAAACCCTATCATATGACACCCCATTTGATATTATTGTACGATTTTTTTTTTACTCCCTTTGGACCCTCATAGCTTCACGACCCCCTGGACCGATTTACTTCATTTAACAAACCAGTAAAACTTAAGAGTACTATCCGTATACCTACCAAATTCTGTGAAGATCAGATAAGCGGTTCAAAAGATTTCGACGAACAAACATACAAATCATTTTTGTCCAAGTTGTCACTAAGATCTTGTTCGCTTCGCTCCCTCGATCAATGATAGTCTTGGTCAACGACACGAGCATTAAATAGGCAGGCTAAAGTTATTTTAAATTATTCAACCTCACCAAGTAATAAGCAATCAAATTATTGAGATTAACTAATAATTTATTGTTTCCTGAATGGTAGTAGAAATTAAAATTGTATGTACAAAATATATGATTTATTTCTATAGAAACAGAAAATATTTATATTGTTATTTTTACAAAACACATAATATTATAAAATTAAATCTTAAAATTAAATAAATATAACAAAAATGACCACCACTCAGCACGATGCCAGGGCAGGATATGTGAATACCCTGCACAGGCGCTTATTTCCAGTGAATTTGTTAGTGAATTACTGAATTATTTCCCTGGATGAATAATAACTAAACTAGACATAGACATATTTATTTCTGCGTTAGCAAACAATACAATACAATACAACATACATAAAATTAAAAACAATATACAAGCAGAGTAAAAAAAAATATAACACTAAAAACAACACAGAGAAATCGAACAGAAACTAGAGTTAAGTAACTATTATTTGGTAATGAATATCTAGGTAATATGATTTTTTTCACGTCTTGGCGGAGGGAAGAGAGCCATGTTACGAATAGTGCGTTAGACATGAATGTGGACGAATGTAGAAGTAGAGGTAGGCCAAAGAAAAGATGGATGGACTGTGTGAAAGAAGATATGAGTAAGAAAAGAGTGAACACCGAGATGACGGCTGATAGAGGAGAGTGGAAGACGAAGACATGTTGTACCGACACCACTTAGCGTGGGACAAGGGTAGGAAGATGATAGTGTCTTCCACTTGGAATGTACTCATTTTACGAGAAAGAAAATTCTCAGTTTGAATATATGGAATAGAATCAAACTTATCTATAACACTTATGTGCTAATTAGGTATGTAGAATTAATATAAATAGTATTTTTAAAATATTAAATTAATTCTAATCGATACCTAACCGGTGGTACCTACTTATAAATAAAAGTGTGGTCTAACCCTGACCGACCGGTTTAAAAACCATAATGTTTATCCCTAACCGGAGATTTTAGGTTAAGATGATGATATTTAAATTACACTTTTTCTTGTAAAAAAATGCGGACATCTAATATCCAAAGATTAGTAAAGAATTAAGATGTTTTTTCAATGTTCTGTGAGGCACTGTGGTTTTTACAATGTGCCTATTTGCTAAGAACTTCTGTGAGTCACCGACTTTAATCTAAAAACGTTACTTTTGAATTGAATTTTGCGACATCGTTTTGAAGGTGGGTGAATGACCTGTATTGCGGTGTTATTTGGCACCTACTATAGTCATCCTTAGAGTTTCAATGATTTTTGTGGCGTATCGCAGTATCGATGCAATTTGAAAAGTCTATCTTAGCCATAGTTACCATACCTACAATCCCAATCTACACCAGCTGCACAAAGATTTGTTGACCGTTTCTGACCAACTAGGCTTGGTCAATGGATCATGAAGCGCATGTACCAGATGCTGCGTCCAGTTGGTTTTGTGCTGATGAATAAGATGTGTAATAGTTTAGACAATTGATTTTTCAGGACAATTTTTCTAGCTACGCATAGTCTGCCGCTTCTGACCACTACTCTTTGCCCTCTACGAATACTCGCACAAACATGTCGATCTTAGGTATTTTTTTAGGTATTTCCGTTTTGTCCCATAACATATCGCTTACCTTTTGGAACGGCTTCGCAAACCGGTCGCGTGACGCTTGACCCTGGTTCATTCCTGGTCACCCTGAGGTCAATGACCTTAGGTATACTCGTTAATACGTTTGAAAGGTCACGTGACGTGATAGCGTGACTGTTGGTCACAGGTGTTCAATAGATGAGTAGATTTTTTATGGTATTTTTATGCATAATTATGAGTTTTTTTGAAATACCTAAACACAACTGCCCCCGTATTGTAAGCTCTGAACTGCTTTCGCTGCCCAGCATAATGTCAAGCGACGTGGCTACAGATATACGAAATCTGACGGCAAAAAAAGCGCTGGAACGCGCTAATGTCACTATTTAGTGACATTAGCGCGTTCCAGCGCTGATTTATTATGAAAACAGTTCAGAAAACCTGCCACTGACTTAAACCTGGCAGGTGTTTATGAGACAACGATTGCCCCCCTGATGATGTTAAGCTGTCACTAGACCGGATGATGGAAAGTTTATCTCAAAAAGCACATCCTATCTTCCATTTTGAACCTCGACCCTGACTGAAGCGAGAGGTGCTGTTTTGAGGCTTCAAATTAAATTTCAATTTTCCTATCTGTGATCTTCGTAAAGAACTATAAAAATAATAAGTAACTACCTAGGTACAGTCAGCAGAAGTATCTCTCTCTTTTAGAATATCAAATTGATAATTGTTTCTAATTATTTTTTTTATCTAAATATTACTGTTGTTTTAGTTAGAAAAGAAAAATGCTAAGTTCGTAGTTTTCAATCATAAAACTTTTTTTGAAACATTGATCATCATAGTGACTTACTGTAGGTACAAGATTTCAACTTTTTTGAAAGTTTATTTAAAAAAAATGAGTGTATCTGTTTTCATATTCTGACGGCATGTTCAGAAGTCTCAGAACACTACTTTTGAAGAAATTTATGGAAGAACAGACAAACGTTTTATTTCTAAAAACAATTTATAAAAAAGCAGTTCTTGAATTAAAATCACGAACTTAACTAGTTCGTGAATATTTTCATAAACATTTTTTTCTGATTATTTATTCAAATAGCAATCATAATTTTTAAGTATAATTTTAGGCGTTCTTTCTTTTTTTAAGAAAACAGATTTAAAAAAACCTGTAGTTTTTATAAAAATAACATCTTGTAGCCTCGAATAAAGGTAAATCACTATAGTTATTGTCATGCTGAGGTCAATACTTTCCAATTTAAGTGTGTACAATTTAATTCTCAATCCTTCGACAACTTCATATTTTTTTTTCCATCTAATCTTTTTCTTCTTCTAAATATCTATATTGTTGGAAGCCCCTCGAAGAAGCCTGGATTATGTGACGTCACTTGTTTACGCACTTCTTTATAACGCGATGCGCGCGGAGCGACCGGGCAGTCTTGATCGGACTTTCGTCCGATGCACATGTCTTTATAGCGCTCTAGGGTTGCTAATTATTGTGCGAGACTAACTGATTGGTCGGTAACGATGATCAGTTTCGAAGTTAGTTAGATTGTTTAACTAGTCAACGCTGTTTTGTTGGTTAAATGTAAACTGTGAGGTTGTTTGTGTAAACTGATGATTTCTCGTCATATTTTGGTGCCTTATCCGGATTTCTATGAGCATTAATGCGATTTATGGAAGTTAGCTGTTTGTCAGCTGTTAAAGTTATGTGTTTTTACCTCAAATACTACTTCTTATGTTTTTTTTTATTTGGAACCGCTTCTGTTTCCTAACAATATATATATATAAAAATTAATCCCTATTTCCCTTGGTCACGGCATCACGCGTGAACGGCTGGACCGATTTCCCTAATTCATTTTTTGTTGTGTTTGTTATTGACAGGAGAAGGTTCTTATGAAAGAAAAAAATAAGAAAAGTGCACTGAAAATTGGAAAATTTAAGAAAACTTACCGACTCTTTCTTAATGAAACCTTTTTTAATTGCTGGTGCGTTATATACTCCTTGCTAAGCACGTTTGAAATAACTGTCAGAGTTGTTTGACAGTAAGAGTTTGAATGACAGGACTTTGGACAGGACAACGCCTGTCGGGTCAGCTAGTAATCTAGAAAACTTTTTCGAAGCTGACTGACATTCAACGCACAGCCTAAACTATAAGTCCTAGAGGTACAAGATTTGGAGGGTAGTATCCTTATATAGTGTAGGTGTGCACTAAGAAAGGAATTTTGAAAAGTTGCACCCTAAAGGGTTTAAAATTTTAATGATTTTAACCAAATAATGCCTTTCTTTTATATACCGTATATAGACGATCCTTGAAAATGGGTACATAGATTCCTCAAATAAATTGACTCGATACGTGTTTCAGGACTGTTTGTATGCTCCTACCACGTGAGCAAAGCTACGGCAGTTAGTCTAATAATAATCTTTTAACAATTCAAATAATATGGTGCAGTCACCATGCAAAATTCATGATTAAATTCATTTCAGTGCTGTCAAATTAGATTAGTTTAGAAAAAAGCAACAACAAAATTGGGGCCATTGTGTAACTAAAGTAATCGCTTGCGTTATAAATAGGTACTTAAGCCAAAAAGTCAAATCTTAAAGTTAATAGTCACGATAATACACTCAATAAATGCACGCAAAAACCAACCTTAATCCCAATAAAATTTGTACAAATTCTGACGAAAATAGCATGAAGTTGGAACTTGGTACGTATTATTGTATAACTAGCTGACCCGCCCCGGTTTCACACGCGTTAAATTGTTCTAAAAACTTCTAATTTAGTCAGTTTAACTTCAGTAGTTCCATTTAGTACTTTCCAGTAGTTACATATAGCCAGTTAACTTATTGTGTATCTTGCGACAAGGAAGCGTAAGTAAACTAAGTAAATATGCGACGGTTGCTTTCAACCGTCATTTTGCGCTAAAACTTTGACGTTTTTATAGCATAAAACAATAATTCTATATTAATTATTGTTTTTGTTTATTTATTACTAGCAGCGCCTCGCGGTTTCACCCGCGTAATTCCCGTTCCCGTGGGAATTCCGGGATAAAATATAGCCTATGTTCATCAGGGATAATGTAGGATTCTAATGGTAAAAGAATTTTTTTAATCGGTCCAGTAGTTTCGGAGCCTATTCAATTCATACAAACAAACAAACAAACAAAAAATCAAACCTTTCCTCTTTATAATATTTGTATAGAAAACATAAATAGTTTATTGACAAAGAAAATTACAACTAATACAGTATTTACAATATTTACAAAATACACATGAAGCAGTTGAGCTATCTACACTTACTATTTTATAACTATTAATTAATATTATATTTATTTAGTAATCTTTGTATTAAAATTTATTTTATATTAATTTATTTTTTACACTGTAAAAATGTGCATTTACTTTTACATAAAGTAAGTAAATCACCATAAAAAATAAGTATTCATTAAATTTAAAAAAAAAATTGTCACGGACCTGTCGCGAGAGACGTACTCAATGGGATTTAAAAAAAAGGGGCTTTATACAAACAGACATACAAGAGACTATTTATTGATACCTACTATAATGTGATAGTGAAAAAAAACATAAGCCTTGGGAGTTTCAGCACAAAGAGCTATTATTAAAATAATTAAGTTAATAATGTTTCCTGCCTCGTTATTATGAAATAACTGCTTATTATTTTGTTTATTTATTACGTCACTGAAAATGAAAGCGATTTCCTTTTATAGAAATTAAGGGATTTATATTGAAACGTAATAAATAATTTACGTAAAAAATGTACCGTAAAGTTATAAGAAAAAATACTTTACACAAAATTTTTTTTTGGTTCTGTAAGTACATATAAAATATCAAATAAAATTATTATAAGACATAGTTGTGATGGTGAAAAGAAATATGAACAGAGCTAAGTAGGTACCTAAATTTAATATTTGACGCTATAACCTCAGCTAAAGTATTCTCCAAAACTAGTTTTTTGTATGTAACACAGCGGGCAGTACATTAATTGATATGTCAAACGTTGTGTTGACATAATTATATTTGATTCTATTAAGGCGTATGTATGAGGCAGACAACCCTCTCGCTCGCACATTTCAACATTTTTGAAGATATAATATATTAAATGTAATTATGTAAAATTGCAGACCTCCAGGGTCGAGAGAATAACAATGCAAAGGTTCAGTAAAAATATGACATTGATCCAAACAAGTTTTCTAACCAAAAAATTTGCTTTAATTTATCGCATTGGTACAAGTTTTTTGGTTGGAAATTAGTTTGGATCAATGTGATATTTTTGCTGATCCTTTGCATTGTTATTCTCTCGACCCTGAAGGTCTACAATTTCACATAATTACATTTAGTTATATTATACCTTAAAAAAATTTAATATGTGCGAGCGAGAGGGTTGTCTGCCTTATACATACGCCTTAAAACAACATTTAAATAATTACCTTACTAAAACATTCGTTAAATGTATCAGTCACCGCTTCTGATTGGTCGGCTGCGTTGCGCAGGCGCCGTACGAAAGTTGGCCAAGTGTGACGTAAGCAAGTAGCCCTACTTCCGATACTGTACCTATTATTTACACTGTGACTGTACTGTTGTCAACAAAAGTGCTTGTAAAGGCTTATTCGGACAGTATTAGTACTTTAGTCGAGTGCTAAGTAATTTAGTGACTAAAAGTGTGTGACACAAGAATCTAGTCAAGTAGATAGATACGTTTATTTCAAACCACCACAAATTAGTATAAGTAGTTTAGATTATTTAGTCAGACCATCAAATATTTAGGTACCCTTTCTAAAAAAGTTATATCAAACGAAAATTTAAATAAGTTACCAAAATTATCAAATATTCACTTTTTAGTGGTAGATATTTTTTTATATGGTTAAAAGAAATGTAGAAAAAAATACTTTTCAATGTTTTTGTCACGATAATAATAAAAAAAAATGTGATGCTTATTGGTAGAAACCTTTTATCATAAAAACTGGTTTAGGTGCATAATTTTCAAGAAATTAAAAAAAAACTTAAGTTTAATCGCTATCTTGTATTTCTGATATTAACTGTACGATAGGCGACTGTGACCTATACATACACATTGCAAAATTCCGGGCGAGCGGACACGCGAGGAAACAATTTCCTATTAGTAACTTTTGAATAGATATGGAATATAATTTGATGGAATTAATATTAGCATGTGAAATAACACGTGATACATTTTTATTAACCTTTAGCGTGTCTGTGGGTTTTTGCGTTCACTAATCCTACGTTATTAGGCACTTATCAAATAAATTTCAATCCGATTACCTAGTTTCGACGTTCGGTCTTTTATGAATCACGACTTGATCTTGATCTGAGTAATATGATCCCTCAATCCTGCCTGACGGACATCTTATATACGTTGAACTGAAGATAAACTTATATTAGTATCAATTCGCTTGTCGCAACTAACCTAATTTGACAGCACTGAAAATGTTGCCGTCCCTTTCTCATAAACTGAAACGACAAGGACGGCTATATCTTTAGAGCTGTCAAATTAGGTTAGTTTAGAAAAATGCAACAACCGAATCTATACCTAGCTAAAAGTTTATTTTTCATCTTCTTATTTTATTTAATACTAGCGACCCGCCCCGGCTTCGCACGGGTAGAAAAGTAAAAAAAAAAGTAAAAAGTTGCAAAAATCTTATAATGTCGCCTTGGATTTGAACTTGCGTCGGTCTGACCGCAGTCCCATGGTATTACCCTTTGGCCAACAAGAAACCTGTTACCGCGGTTGAAATTACGGCTGTCTCTTATCAATTTCCAAATGTCAAATTAGCTGTCAGTTGTGTCAGTTGTGTTTTGCTATACCATTTCTATTTTTTACACCTTGGGTTACATTATTGTAAATTTATCAGTGTTTCTCTACAATATTATGCATGTATTATACATAATATAAACCTTTCTCTTGAATCACTCTATCTATTAAAAAAAATTGCATCAAAATCCGTTGTGTAGTTTTAAAGATATAAACATACATACATACAGACAGACGCGGGAAGCGACTTTGCTTTATATACAAATTCGGATGAAATCGTATACAAAGCGAGGAGGGCCTAATCCAAGTTACTTGCAAATAAAACCGTGGACAAAAGCTAGCTTAAAAATAACATGACCTATTTCGATATCAGCAGGTGTTTACTTTGGCTAAAATTAAATGTCTTTTTTTGACATTTAAATATTATGAACTAAAAGTGGTGTCACACGGATTACCAAATTCAAAGAATAGTAATATTTTTGAATAATTTTAAATAATGTGCAAATGCAGCCATGTAGCACTATATTTCATTATAAAGTAGCCGAATATCGTTCTCATTTATTACCTATTTAACATTTAGAGAATTATGTGTTTAATTCGATTATTTATAATAAATTATCTTTAAAAATAATACAAAAGTTTCATCTCTCCCCAATTAGAATCTATTTTACCTACAGCTTGATTAAAATATAAATAAAAAAGTATTATATTTTATAGGTCATGACCTTGATAACGATAGAATGTAAAATCGGTAGACAGAATGTCAAAGGTAGAGTCGCAATATTGACCCATAGCTTTTTTGTATTTTTTTAACAATAAATATATTTTATAAAATAATTTATATTTCTGATAAGAAACGTGACTGAATAAGCAGTCTGATCATTATTATTAAAAATGAGCTTGTGCAGGTATTATAAAAAAATATCTATAAATTATTTGTTTTCAAAAACCTTCCAGACTAAGTTAAAATTCTAATATTTTATTTTAGAATTTTAACTTAGTCTGGAATTTAAACAGTTTAACATAGTGCTTGAAAATGTGTCCATATTTTTAAATTATTAGTATACCTACTCTTATGTGCCTTGCATTATGAGGCACAAAAATAATGACAGTAGATAGGTAAGGTACCTACAAGAATATCAGGTAGGTTCAGGTGAAGTTAAACTTATGAGGTACTCTAATTAAACTTACCTATTACAAAGAAATTACAACTAATACAGTATTTACAATATTTTCAAAGTACACATGAAACAGTTGAGCTATCTACAAACCGTTGCATACGATTTATAGATAGCTCAACTAATCCAAATCAGTGCCAATAAGCTGAAATTGAAATCCAACTTTTCAAAAATTACTTTTTTTCAATAAAAAAAAATCAAAAATTATATGTCAAATATTGTCTTTTTTGATTTGATGCATCGCTATAAACCTGTCAAATCATCGACAAACTAATCAAAATAATAGTCTTTAGTTGCACTACGTCTCGGTGGAGTGACCAGCAGATGTACCGCAATGTTGCAATTCCACTGCAAGTTTTAACGAGGCAGTAGTGAATAACTAGCTTGCGTAACCATCGTTGTATTGCAAACATGACCGATTCGTCGCTGTTGATATTTAGTGATGTACCTACTACCTACGTCACGCACGTGTATAGTCGTTAGAAAAAACTTGTTTTGATGCTGTATTTAAAGTAGCTATTTAAACCCAAATTAAGTTCAAATATTTTGTAAGTTAACAAAAAAAAACAAGAAATGCCGCAATTTCATTAACCGTGAACTTAGAATTGCACTTAATTAACGCTAAGAAACGATAAAAAAAGAATAACTATAAAATTCTAGATTTGTCTATAATTATAATGCTTCTTATATTTTGACCTTCTGTAGTAAAAGTTTGGCAAAAAAATTGAAACAAGTTTAGAAGTGTCATAGATTTTTGATTAGTCGGTGCTAAATTAAAGATTAATAGTAAATAAAGGAATTTAACGTTTATTTAGATGAAAATAACATAGCAGAAAAATTTTCAGAGCGTTATTCTACTTAACATTAAAAATAGTACGAAAAACACAGTCATTCTAACTTATTTATACCAGTAGGTACTCGGAATAGATAAATAGTTGAAAACAAAACAAACAAACGCAATTTCGAAATTTGACCAAATCATACAAAATTTATTGTTTCTGTGCGCAAGGAATTTTTTTAACCAAACTTTCTAAAACTTAGTTCACAGTTAAAGTAAAAAAAATGTTAAAAAAAAGATTATGCACCCACATATTATCTGTAACAGTCCAGTCTTCAGCAGACTGGCGAAACTCTCGAACTAGACTCGTGCTTTCGAAAACGAACAATGTATGAAACGGAGGTCAAAATTTGAATCACGTTTCATACAAAACGAGATTTTCAGTCTGTAATTTTGGTAGAATGGGAGTCCCGCTTCTTCTTACGTAGGAACTACGTATTACATATTCTTTGGTCTTCAGAGCGTATCGCTCCGAAAGGGAGCATGTCCCCGTAACTATTACTCAATAGCGTTCCACTTACCGATCACCTGTTATTTGCCAGTACGAGTTTCGTTTCTACCTGTTATTTTGCTTTGTTACGCTATGATGCGCTTTTTATGTGACGTTAAGTAACTGATATGTATAACCTTATTAAGAAAATAAACGCTCTAAAAAATTACTAAATTTAAAAATAACATTTGCCAAAAAAAAAAAAATGATTAGACGCTCTTTACGTGTGGACAGGAACAACACTACAGTAAGTAGTTTCTTTTTCGAATGCTTGAAAAAGGTTGTTAATGAGTTTCGAAAATAGAATATGAGACTACTTTTATGGAGGATTAAAAATAAATTCATAAAATGATAGCCAAAAACTATTTAATTAGGTAACCTATTTCGTCCCACTGCTGGGCAATGGTCCCAACATCTTCCACTTTTCTCTCTCCCGGGCCGTGCTCCCACCAACTCCTATCAAAGGCGTCGAAAGTCGTCCCGCCAACGTTTTTTAGGGCGACCGCGAGACCGACGCCCGTTGGGGAGTCAGGGTGTGACGCAGTTGGCCCACCTGTCAGGCTTACGTAAAAAAAACAACAAAAAAAATATAATAAATAATTAGAAGTAATTTCGTAAAACAAAATTAAAAACGAATAAAATTTGCAGTAAATTCGTTTCATAGTAAAAACAGAATCTACACTCTAGGAAATGGTGTCTTATCACGCTACTAGTTAAGGGTCTGTTTGTCAGAAAGCAAGCACGAGAGTGCAGAGTGGTAAGCACTCGCATACTTTTGTAATCATATACAGGGTGTACTTATAGATACGTCCAAATAAAAAAACATAATCCCCCACAATTTAGTTTTTTTCTTTGTTAGTAGTAGTTTAATTTTTTTTTGTATATAGTAGAGTTTTGGCAAGAAACTTTTTGCTTAGTAGAAGCGAAGATTTTAAGTTGTTTAGATGATAAAAACGAGCTGCAAGATTTTAATAGCTCTTTTTTATAAGCCCTTTGTCTGGTTTTTTATCTATAAGAGTTTCCAACTCCAACAATCAAGCGTTCAATTATTTAACTAGCATTGCACGGTGGCTATAGGTAGATACTGCGAACAGTCGGCTGGGATATCCAAGTAATTAGTTACCATTATTCAGCAAAATATCTCTACTTTTCTACCATTCACGGACGCGATAAATAACGGGTTTACTTAGAAACGTTACCACTTAACAAAATTCTTCCTGTTTTTACATAATATGTTTTTAACTGCAAAAAAACTAGATGGCGCTGTTTTAAATGGTGATATACTCTTGGCAGTTGAGACTTGAGAGGCTATTTTAGTAAAGCAGGTTTTGAGAGGTTAACAATAATCAAAACCTGCCATCTATATTTCTAACCAAATACTAATAGAGATTCGCTCTCAGTCAGACTGCTCCTTTACACAAGACAACAAGTGCGCATGAGTGAGTGAAACAGCTGATTTATAGAAGTTGATATGAAAAGCGGTCTCTACATGGGAAGTTAAGAACTATTGTCGAAAGTGAAATTAATCTCTGTGGGATAAGACTCATTTCACATTGAAGCTTGATTGAAAGTGTCGGGTTTTAAAATAAAAAAAGGTGCTAGATATAAAAATACTAATTTCATAATCATCTACATATTTCTAAATCTTACGTTACTAAATCTTAATAAGAATTATGTTATTGACTACATAGGTAAAATTGAAAAATGTTTTTACTATAGCTATACTATAGTCACATCTATAATTTTACTCTGTGACATTTTTCACACCTAACCTCAAACTTCTTGCATCATTCAAAAATCAACTCTACTGGTAGTAGTCACAGATCATTATTAACTTTCCGATGACCCTATTTGCGGTTCTTTGACGTCATGACCTGTCTTTCACACCTGAAGTGTTTTGCTACGATATTTTCATCTTTATTGTGAGTGATTAATGTTCAAAATGAAGTTTGTAATTCGTTTTGGGTGATAGGTACTTTGACATTTGGGTTGTAAAAGGTTACATGGTAGTTACAAGTTAATTGCAGCAACAGGTCATCTGACTGACCCATTGGACCTTTGATGGGTCTTATTGGTTCGGCACACAATCGTAAAACTAACTACTACATATCCATGCACCTAAAATTTACGTAGGTATAGATACTTATGTAGGTGTTTATTTACATATTATAGAAACTGAAAATATCTCCCTAAACTTATCTCTTACTTACATTAACTCTATTACTAACTAAATATCTATTTACTTTAAGTCTGTATTGTTCTTATATAAGTGCCTGTATTTGTCTTTTTGAGAATAAAGTACCTATCTTAAACCATAAACTCAGAAGATTATCATACCTACTTATTATATATTGTTTGCCTAAAAGCGGAAATGAAACCCACCACTTTGTATCATCGGGTCTCTAAAATCACAGTTAAAATTTTGTAAAGGATGTTTAAAACCCTACCCAACCTTTTTTAAATATTAAAAATTTAATCATTGCATGTATTACTTCCGTCAATTAGTAGGATTCGGCATTATACTTAAGAAACAAGATCGGTCGGAGATACGCGCCTTGAGGCACCCGTGCTTATCACATTGATCTTTACTGTATGTGATGACCATTTCTATGTAAGATATTAATTAGATAGTGAAAATGTGTAATTAAAATAAACTCACGTTTTTCATTTAGTTTTATCAGTAGATAATGACGTGATACACGCTATCACAAGCTTTGGCGATGTCCAATAAAATGACACAAAGCGTGTTATTGGTACTCAATATTTTCTAGTGATCGTATGGTAGTAAGAAATATATCATTGTTTCTAAACATACTGTTTTATTTTACAGGTAAGCACAATGCAGATGTTTGTGGTGGTAAGAATTCTGAGTGGCTAATGAGACTACAGATATGATGGAACATAAAAACCTGTAATTGGTCTTACCAGAATAAAAAAATAACAATTGAGAAGTAGGGAAGTAGGTGAGTATTAAGGGCCCAGTGAGATGGCATATCGATAATTAAATAGAGCAACTCATTCGTAAGTTGATTGTTTTTTTTTTTAATACAAGTTGAAGTTTATTTTTAAAATGCATTCACACGTACCAAGGCTACTGGTTCATGCTCCTGCAGTCTTGTCTTCCTGGTTGAGTGGCCTAGTGATGGCGGACTGTGGTTTCCTTGAGTTTTCTATTTTATATTGAATTGATGTAATTCGTTCATAGCCAGAGGTTTGTCGTGATCTATCTGATAATTGGCTTTTGTTTGATAGAAATGTGGAAGAGACATGACTATTTAAAGATGGATGGATGTCCAAGGCACTCTAAGGCAATTATGAAACAATGCAGCTTTTCAACAGTGTGTCATAAAAGGGTGAAACAAAAAGGTTAATCAGTACTTAGGTCGAAAAATAAAGTTTATGCTAACGTGTCTGCTTCTTCGTGTCTTTTAAACTTCTGTGTTACACAAGTTATCTGCGATATGTTACGTCATATTATACACAATTATTTGTTTATTGAACCTTTATTTTAAATTCTGTAGGTAAGTGATTCGGCATAAAAATAGATTTTCTTTGTTTTGCGAAACATCTTGTAGTTTGCTTGTTGAAACCACCATTTTCTTAAATCAATTTCGCCCCATTGCTAGATGTTATCTGTAATTTCGTTAGTTTCTATACTGTCAACGGTGAGTCAACAGACTAAACATAGTATTTCTCATTCGTTATCAGTTCCAGTGAATGCATCTCCGTGATAAATCTGCACTCACTTCCTAGCGCACGCGCACATGTAAACACACGTGCGAGAATCACCATGTGTGCAACATGTTGTTATTTCTGTGTACTATGCCTATGTTTGTAGTGCAACACATACGTGGTTTCGATGTGTGTGTTGTGTACGTTCACTTTCGATCGCAGAGTTTAATCGTACCTACTGCAATATTATGATTGTAATTGTTAAACATTTAACGTTATCCGGATTCGCTTTTATTGTTTTAATTGTTTTGTTGAAATGTAATTGGAATAGGATTACTATTGTATAATTTTTGGAGCTACTTAATGTTAATACAGGGTGTAATAACAAAGACTTTAAGGGCGAGGGTGGGGGGAGGGTTAAATTTAATTAATGTAAATCACTTTTCCTAAGAAACTATCAATGTTAGGACACTGACTGTTCGTTTTTCGCGCAATATTGTTAAAAATTGATAGAACCTTCCCCTCACCAAGAGTATTACCATCTCGGTGTGTCATTAATAACTCCTTGGTTAGAGATGTCAAATGGTCAGTACACATTTTATTATTTTTAACGATAATCTAAGTTCGACTGTAAATAGTTTCAATTATCATTGTTATCCTGGAAACGAAAAAATATTAAATAGTAGATTATTATACAAGGGGATAAAGCAGTGTCTTCTGTCGCGGGTGACGATTTAAATCGCGAGCGTAACGAAGGACTCGAAGTTTACTCCCGAGCGTAGCGAGGGTGTTAAAAACTTAAATCACGAGTGAAGCGAGGGATTTAAGACTAGTCCTGAGAGTAGCGAGGGATTTAAGTTCACCCAAGACTAAGACAGCTTTATCACCGAGGAAAATACTCTACTTTTCGTACCATTTGCGAAATAATAAACACAATAATAATATGAGATAGCATTTTAGAACACTAACTTATTTATAAAAATAAATTAAAATAAACTTAACGTTTATGTATTTGAAGAAAACAAAAACGCGGCATTTTCCTAGACTAATATTTTTTTGTCGGAAAAGCAAAGGCATCAAGCTCATACGGCCTGCATAATAAATGCGTATTCCTTTTTCAAAAAGATGTATAATGCTTTGTATACAAACTCAATGCTGTAAACACAGATGTAGTTCAGTATAAATTGTATTCCAAATTTAAATCACTTTCTTCCCCTAGAGGATGAAAGAAATCCAGTACAATTTTCTCTCCCTGTTTTTAACAGATTAAAAATGACTATTGTTATGTTCGCTTTTTGTGGCATAGAATGTCACTTGTTTGAGCAAGTGGTACGAAAAAACATATTTGCTTTCAATTTAGCGCCACACAAAAAACTTCTACATTACCTCACGTGGGAGTTTTTTCAGCAAGTCGAGTGACTGACCTATGAATGCAGTAACTCATTTGTTAGATATTAAGTCACATTGTCACTAGACATTTTTCAATAACTATTATCCTGGAAACGCAACAAAATTAAAAAACAAATTTGCTTTTAATTTAGCGCCATACAAAAAACTTCTACATTACCTCCCGTGGGAGTTTTTTCAGAAAGTTGAGTGACTGACCTATGTATACGGTTGTGAAGTCTAGAATGCTATTAGAAGTTAGGAGTGCTGTTACTAGTACAAGTGTCTATTGTTCAACGCAGTAAAATATCCTTGCATTCCAGTCTCGCCATTGTTTGAAGGTTATTTACTAACAAAATAGAGACAGTGGGTATTTGTCTAGGTAAAGCGACATATTTGTCTATTGCGTCTGTTTACAATGTGGTAAAGCCCGACTTGTAATAGGCACATAATTCTGCTAAGGCATAAGTTGATAAACGCTGTTTAGGGCATTTGACTATTTTGTACGCCGAGCGGATGCGGGATGACGAGATAATATGGTTGTCTCGTGAATGAGGACGGAACATTTTTCCCTACAGAAATCACAGATCATATAATACTATACTAGTACCAAAACCACAGATCATATAAAACTAAAACTGTTTTATCTAATTACAAGATAATTAAACAACCAATCGAAAAAGTAATTTGGAAAAAATATTTCCTGAAAAAGAAATACTCAAAAAAAATAAGTGCGTTATTCTTGAGATGAGATAAAAATTATTATTAAAAAAAAATTGGAAAATATATTAGTAGTAGGATGCGATGCTGATGCGTGTTTTTGTATCTAGTTTGTCTGCTTGACATTTTTAAGAATTATGCTATACCTACACTCACACATTGTGGTTAAAGTTCTCGGAAAATCTAAGTGAGTACACTCTACGTAGTATACAATGTACTCACTTATACATTTTAAGAACGTACTATTGTACAAAATCATTATTTATCTCAGAATCTGTGAAAGTTATCACCTTAAAGTAGTAAAGTAGCTTGTATGAGTTAGTGGCCAATTCTGGTGACGGACTTAGTTTAACGTGCCCTCCGAAGCACGGAAGCGCTCAGATGTAAATGCCACTAACGATCACCCATCCAAATAGATATTACGTGGTTTTACCTATACTGTACTTGTATGTATTACTACTAGTATAGTATTATATAATCTGTGGTATTACTTACTAGCTGATCCGACAGACGTTGTCCTGTCATTCAAACTCTTACTGTCAAACAACTGACAGTTATTTTAAATGTGACATTAAAAAAGGTGTCATGAAAAAGGTTAAGGAAATTTCACCCCCCCCTTTTCAGCCCCTTACAACTCTTTTTTCGCATTAAAAAGTAGCCTATGTCCTTTCTCAGGCTCTACACTATCTGTGTACCAAGTTTCATTCAAATCGGTTCAGTAGTTTTGGCGTGAAAGCGAGACAGACAGAGTTACTTTCGCATTTATAATATTAGGATGGATAATATTGCAACAACTATTGCACACATCCGAAGACACACGACTTCCTAACAATACAATGAACATGTAGGTTGGGGACGAAATTAATAATAGTGATATGTAGTTCCATGTTACTTTGAGATTATCTTAATCATTGTGATTGTGTGGTTTCGCAATATCTTGTTCGAGACCTGATGATACAAATTGATATCTTTGAGACAGGAATGATACAAATTGAGATCTTTGAGACAAAAACGATCTTAATAGAGATAACTACCTATGACTTTTATCACTGTGATTGCGTGGTTTTGCAATAATTCTAGAGACCTTTGAGACATTGACACAAATTGGGTAATTGAAAAAAAATTTTTTTATCGGTGCTTCGGATGGCACGTTAAACTGTCGGTCTCGGCTCTAGCAGTCGTTAACCTATGACGGAGGCCTTAAGGCGGCCTAAAAACTCCGTCACCAGAGTTGGCCACTAACTCATACGAGCTTGCTTACTTATTAAAACTACGGTGTCCTAGAGCAACGTACAGACCTGCTCTAGTATTTATGGAATAGCCTATTTCAAGTAACTACCTCACTGTCGGTACTTTGTAGTGCACGCACATGTTGTTGGGATTTGAAAAATGCCAATATGACTACTTTTTTCCACTCTAAAATTTATTATTAACGTAGCTATAGTAGGTGTCAAATAACATCGCAATACAGGTCATTCACCCACCTTCACCACGATGTCGCAAAATTCAATTTATGTATGGCTAATTCTGTCGCTTTCCATACAAACCTGTCGCTAAGACGGTAATCGCTCGAATCTCGTAGTACTGTTTTTTACCATACATAAATTGAATTTTGCGACATCGTGGTGAAGGTGGGTGAATGACCTGTATTGCGGTGTTATTTGGCATCTACTATAGTATGGCTAATTTTAACGTACCTACTTGACTTGTAAGTGACTAAGTGACTTTTGAGTGACCAGATGCGAAATTTTGCGAAGCACTTCTAATAGGTACCTCACTATTTAAGTGCCTTGTTCAACCATAGCCAGAACAAGTTACTAATAATATCAAAATGAGTTGATATAAAAATTGCTTAGGTACAGTCTGCTATGTCAATATACAGATGCAACTTGTAATGTTCGTTTAACCCCTTGCGTGCATACATGATAGTATTTTTTATTGTCAGTAGTATTTAAGATCTAAATATTAAGAAACTATTATTTTTCATGCTTTTCTACAATATAGTGTATACTGAAGTTCACGAAAAGAAAAACCTCAAAATGTTCCTCTATGCATTTTTACCAATCGCAAACGAATATCTCTTTCAATATTACGAATTCGGTCCAAGAATAAAGGCACCGTTAAATTGAGTGTCAGATAAAAATCTCAACCGTTTTGAATAAGAATAACCATTGGTCTATCCATTGGTTTTTTGAGGTTATATCTAGCTGTCAAAGTTCTAGCAGTTGGTACCACGCGAACGAAGCGAGCGAGCTGAAGATTAATAACAAAGCGAAACGTCACATTCGTCTCACAACTCAACAGACTCGTAACAATCGACAATAGCTGCCCACGCGCTACACTGCGATACAAATAATACTGCGTTCTAGGGGTTAATCCACTTGGCACCTTGGTTATTCTATCACAACATTCACAACCGGTTTTTTCCACCACTTCCAGAAGCAGACGTTCTGTGTGATACATACAGGATATATACCGTTGTAAAATGACAATTTTTATGATTCATTCACGTTGACAACCATCATAAAACTTCACGCTCGCACATTTCAACATATTTGAAGATATTAAATCAAAATGTAGTTATGGAAAATTGCAAATACCCAAGTTTTGTAATATCATTTTACCCTGGCAATAAAATAAACAGTTGTTTCTAAATTATATCGATTTAATTGAAAATCTGCCAAAAAGATTTGTGCAATTTATATTTTGAGCTTACCAGAGAGCCAATCGGAATAGCCCACATCTGATTCTGAAGCATAATACTCGTAATATCTGATGCCATACAAAGACGTTCAGACACTTTCTAAGGCATCACAATGGAGCCAGTTACGGCTAAACTACCTATAATTGGGTA
The DNA here is from genome assembly GCA_947507515.1 of Eulithis testata. Lineage (NCBI taxonomy): Eukaryota > Metazoa > Arthropoda > Insecta > Lepidoptera > Geometridae > Eulithis > Eulithis testata. The sequence goes on along the minus strand of OX382218.1, from coordinate 3,810,988 downwards.
GTAAAGTTTTTTTTTTAATTCAGATAAAATAAAATAAACAATACATAGAACTTATAGATTAGATATTGTTAGGAAGAATGCCAGTACTCTCAAGCGGTATATAGTGTAGGGGTCCACTAAGAAAGGAATTTTGAAAAGTCACACCCTATATGGTCTAAGATTAGGTTCAAAGATTTCAACCAAATAATGCGTATGCTGCTACCATGCGTATTGACCTAGTCTTTCGTGTGGGGGCAGCTGACTAGACTGAGAAGATTGTATAGGTACTACAGAGAAGATTGTATAAAAGCCTACTCACATACATGTCCCAGGCACTGCAGCAGCTGCTGGCTCCTAGCGCTTCTGCAAGGGCAATGTGTACGCTTCTTTAACAAAATCCCAAGTGATGTGTCTCAGTTGTCGATTGGCAAGTTCAAAAACGTAATAAAACAGAGACTTCTTTTAAAAGCATACTATAAAATATCTGATTATTTAGAAGACAAACAACCTTGGGACAAACTAGCTCCAACTCATCCAATAAAAAAAAAAGTAATCATACCTAATCATACAAAACGTAATGACGATTCAAAGTGATCAGTGAGATTTTATTGAATAAAAGATATTTGACTTTGACTTTGCTGTAAAAAAATATTTGTAAATTAGTAGATGCAAAAACCTACTGACCTCTTTAGTTAGAGTAGAGGCCCTGATTATTAATCTTCTCGTAGACAAATTTAGAGCGCTCAAGCTTGCATATGATCCTTCGAAAAAAAAACAGTGGCATCCAAAGTTGCACCCAAAAGTGTAGCTCAAGAAAGCGGTAAAAACACCGTCTCTACCACCTAAACATCGAATTCAAATAAGCCAATTGAAGTTAACGGACAAGAACCGCTATTAACATTCGCAAATGTGAACATACTTTTATAATTTTACGGCCGGTGACATAACTGTTATAAAAAAAAAACTTTGGGAAATACGCGAGTGAGATGGTTCATAACTTGTTCATACGGGATTTGTTAATAATTTGGCTTGTTGATAATTTGGGAGCGAAACAGTAATAGAATAGAAATATTAATAAAATTAAAAGGTATAGTTTCGTCCTAGTGAGACGAGATACCGGTCGTCTATCTCCCGTGATACAACTGCTTGACTCAACCAGTAGCATCTATCTTCTCTAAATATATAAAACTCTTTGGAAGCTGACTGACAATCAACGCACAGCCTAAACTATAAGTCCTAAAGGTATGAAATTTGGAGGGGTACTATAGTGTAGGGGTGCACTAAGAAAGGAATTTTGATAAGTCATACTCTATAGGCTCCAGAACGCGAGCAACGCCGCGGGCGACGGCTAGTAGTAAAATATAGGGCAACAGCACCAGAGATATCTTTGAACCAACTTTGAACGGAACACTGCAGTTTATGGGAGATGACTTTTAGTTTCCGTGTACAGAACAAAATAACACAAAATAACGCTCTCATTAGCACGTGAAAATTATGTAACGCGTTATTTGATACCCCTTGAACCAAACGATACTTGAGATTTCTTTATGATAATCTTATGTAGGTCACTGCAAAGCTGCAAAGTATCAATTTTCACTGCCTTACATAACCATTGAGTAAAAAGGTAAAAAGTAAAAAGACTTTTTATATTTTCTGAATGAAAACTCATTGAATTACCCGAATACTTGACAAAGGTTTACGTCTTAGTGACACAGTTTTTGTTATGACTTGTTCGTGTTGTGCGATTTTTTTAATAGCAGTTTTCGTATCTTTTTTTAAATATACTATAAGTAGGTACATAACTCTATTTATAAACACAGTTGTTAGAGCATACTGTGCTCATAGATAATTTAGTACCTAATGGAACTCCTACCCCAAACAAAATATGTACCTTACCACAGTTACCACTGTAAAATACTGTATTTTATATCCCTGGCTCTGATACACCGAGCTGGTTTTCCACTGTCCTTCCGTCCGTGACCGTCTCCGTCGGCTTTCTTCTAGACAACCTTATCTCCCGCCATCACGTACGGGTGACATTGACAGGTCGGGAGCTTGACACTGACAGTTACCTAACCACTTGTGCACAAGACAGGGTAACGCATCTACTGAATAGATGCAAACACTACACCACCCCTAAAGCAATACCTACCAACTTGGCAAAGAACTTACGGAACCGGAAGCGGAACAGCAGTTTTCATATTCGTGCTGTTACTGATTGTTTCTTAGAGGTAATACCCCCCTCCCCCCTTCCCCGAAGTTTGCGGGAGTTGTCTTAAAGCAACCTGTGTTGAAGACTTGAATAATAATATTTGGTAGCAGCAGTAAGAAGTCCCAAGATCGTGTGACCAACGCATTTCAAAACTTATTGTTTCTCTTGTAATTACTGTTGGGTAACGCTGTTTCTAAACGCAGAGGCTGTTGTCAAGATTATTTAAAAACATTACACGAAAAGTGTTATTTTAGTTTTACCTTCCATCTAGTTTTGGAATGAGGAGTTCAGTATGATATGATTGATTAGTTACTGAGATATGGCCGAGTGGTGCCGAGTAAACCTGATTCAGCATCACCAAACCGAGCGTGGCGATTCATTTTCGTACACTGTGCTCACGCAAAACGCACCCAAAGAGGATTCCACAAAAAATACAGTTGAATGAAGAACCTCCTCCTTTTTTGAAGTCGGTTAGTAAAAAAACATCGCACAAAAACTTTGTCTTGATGGGAATTGAACCTACGACCTACAGCGCAGAAAGCAGAGCTTGTACCAGCTGAGTTGCGAGGTCAACGGTTGAAGCTACTGTTCTCGAAATTAGTTTTGCGAAGTCATGTTTATTAAGTCCTTTCTTGCCGATACTAACACTAGTTTATCAAGTTACTTTTCAAGTTCAACTGTGAACGTAAACTCAACTGAACTATGATTTTTTTTAGTTACCAACCTTTTTTGTTGTCGGGATAAGCCGCACACAGACACCTTACCACATTCAAGGATGCGGCAAGGTAGTGTAAGGATGGCAAACAATCGTCAATTCACTAAAACCACCCCGATGGCCGGCCTCTCTGCATATCAAGGAGCTCCGGGTCCTCTGAAGACCAACGTAGCTTCAAGGGTAGCCTAGGGTGAAACAGAGAACTACACTATGGCTACCAAAGACAAAGAAACAATACTAACGTGATTAGGTACTAAAGAAACTACTGCAAGATAATAAAATAAAGACCAATTAATACTTTATTCATTGCAACCGCGGCACATTGAAATAATAATTGTCCAAAGCATATAAAACTAAGCAATTAAACCCTAAAACTACGATTTTACGACGAAATACTTAGATTTGTTAAAATATTTCGTACCTTGGCCTCGTGGTTGGCCACGGTGCTTGCACACGATCGAAAAAAATTGTGTCAATGTTCGCGCGACACACTTGTCGATGGTAGATGACAGACAATGCGGTTTTATTCAAGAAAAAAAAACTATTAAAGTATAAGTGTGTGTCTAGGGATAACGTCTTTAATTTGACTTTAAAACCTTTCTTCAAGGATCAGGAAGCCAGAAATGATGAGGAAGCAGTTCATGGGATCTATTTTGGTGACTGTAAACACCATTGAAGAGTCACAGGAAAGCAATAAAAGCAATTTCGTTCACTTGGATGACATATATGTTTCAAGTTGCTGCGTATTTTGATTTAAAATTCCAATTACTGAATCAATTTTGGTGAAACTTCTTAAAAAATACTTTCAAATAAAACAAAGAAACTATTTTGAAACTGTCCTAAGAATTTGAAATTTTCTCCATTTGAATTCAGCGTCATTTATATCAGCTCATAAAAACTGAACTGAATTAGGCCTCCCAAAGAAACCGACGGAAGGAGATGTCTCCAAATAGTTTTATCTGAAAATATATGCACCCTATTATCTCCATCAGATATATATATTCTACAGGCTGATATTTTATTGCCCGGTTTACACTTACCTGTTCTATAACCTTGTGTAAATCGGCCCTAGTCATAAAACAAATAAACATAATATTTATGTTGATTTCCGGAAAACTCAACCTACGTGACGTCATTAGCAGTCTTCGTAGAAGTATCACCTTTGTGGATCCTTGTAAGTGCCTATGAGGTAAAAACTAGGCACCTAAGTTTTTATATTTATGTAGAAGGTAATTAAGTAGAATTGACAATCACTATAGAAAATTCTAACACTTCCAATTTAAGCGGTTTGTTATTCTAACAAGCATAGCAAAAATGCATTAGACCCAATATGAAAAATATGAAACATTATTTACGTACGTAAAAATAATAATTGAAAAAAAAATATTTAAATTAGAAATTATTTACTTTGACATAAAAAATGTTACAAAATGAGTAGTATTTTAATCCATAGGATCCCGAACTAGTATAAACTGTGTTTCGGGAACCAATGGCTTCTCCTAATTAAAACATTCGGTTGGTTTTGTAATGAATTAGTGGAGTAAAGATAAATAAAGGTACCTATACCTAAGAAAATCTTGAATCAAGAAGGTTGTCTATGGGTTCAAATCGGTCAATATTGTTTAGGATAAAAATCTCTTAGGATTCCTCTCATTTTTTTGGACGGATGCAAAAAACAAAACAAACCGTAACTAATCTGCGATCACATTCATACGAAAAACAGGACGGGATTATAAAAAACAATTCAATTCAAGAAGTTTTTTAACAAAAAAATACTGTTCTTATCAATTTGTTTAATTTTCAACAGGATGTTCAATTATTTACGTACCATTTTTGTTTTTTCCAGGTAAGGCTGGCAACGTACCTCTGGCCCAAGACTGGCGTTAACTAGGTGCCTTTCGTTAGATGATCCGTGTTTATCTGCCAGTTATGGGATAAACAAATAAATAAATAAAAACTCAAGACACTTGGCTTTATACTTCAAGCTATCAAAATTCTGTGTGTAAGTACCCCTTGTTGTGTCGATACCGAGTTGTTGTAATATATGCACATTGTTATACATTATACTGCCCTAATAAACTATCAACAGATCAAGTAGTCTCATCATCTCCTTGCCCTTTTCCCACTTTATGTAGGGTCGGCACAACATGTGTTTTTCTTCCATGCTCTTCTATCAGCCGTCATCTCAGTTGTCACTCCTTTCTTACTCATGTCATTCTTCACGCAGTCCATCCATCTTTTCTTTGGCCTACCTCTACTCTTAATACCCATCTACATTCATATCTAATACTCTTCTTGTTACATGACATTCATCTCTCCGCATAACATGACCATACCATGCTAACCTGTTGCTTATCATCTTTTCATTCACTGGTGCCACTTTCAAACTTCCTCTGATATACTCATTCCTGATCTTATCCGTTCTACTCACTCCACACATCCATCTCAACATTCGCATCTCTGCCGCATGTACTCTTCTTTCATCCGTCCCTTTCGTCAACAGATCAAGTAGTCTGCAGTCTGTATAATGTAATTGCAATAATTGTATGCGCCAATGCTCCTTCTAAGTTTCAAAAGAAAGACTTAATTTTTTTTTAATATTTTTGACAGCTATTTTATATGTATTCATCTTTTAAAATAGATGTTTTTTAATTAATCATAGTTTGTAGTTTATTTAAATAATACAAAAAAAAACAACTTACCTTAGGACTTACAGTCATGATAGGTCACTTATAGGACTATTTTTTACCACCTAAATCTTACCTATTTTTTGTAGAATACACAAAATACTTAGTTATAAGAGTTTTATAAAATCATTGTTGATTGGCTAGTTTTTTTTGCATATTTTGGTTTAGACCGTTCAAATTATGATCTATTCAAATTCAGACAGATTTGACACTAAGTTATGAGAAAAGATTTTTAAAACTTGAAATTTATTTATAAAAAATGTCCTGCAGGTGATGCTTTGAGAACGACCTATGGGTTTTATTGTTTTTTTTATAGATTTCGTTGATTGATGAATGTTTAATTTAGTTTTTTCTTTGGCTGAAGGTTAGTCAGTTTGATTTTAAATGTTGGCAGTTCTGAATAACCTACACGTGAAGATTTTATTTGATTCTGAATTCAAACTTTTTTGTCAGCTTATTGGCAACACCATCCAAGCATGATTTTTTTTTGTAGGTTTAACTAGAATTTGTGTAAATAAAAAGAGGGAATAATAGAAAATATTAGTATTTTATTAACATTTTGGTATGTACTATAAACTATTATGAAATAAGAGCCCAACAAGTTTTTCGAACGGTCAATGATGATAGTGATCTTTACGAAACTTAAAAAAATTATGTACTCTCAAGGTTTTTTGTTTTTTTTTCTACTTAATAATTTATACAAAAAAGTACTTTCATACAAAACGTCACGGAATAGACAATAAACGTGGATGAAAGTGAAGTTATTCACTTGATAAACACCATTTAGGATTCCCCACACGGATAGTTTTCACAAATGTTGCTACTTGCAGTTATTATAATTCAGACGACTTCCGAACTTTGTGCTTTGAATCTGAAGTTACTTTCACTTGAAAGTGGATTATAGAATTTTAGGGAAACATTATGTATAATCAGAGTACGTGTTTTTTTGTTGTACATGTGTAGTACAACAAAAAAACAGTAAAATAAAATTGTCAAAATACAGGTCAGGCAATATAATTAAGGAAAATCCAGACCCAGTATTTTGTAATCAAGTCTAAATGCATAAGGAAACACTAAAAGAACTTGTTAAATATTGTCAGCTATCTTCGCGTTTAACGCAAAGCAATAAAAAAAAGATTTGATGGAACCGCAAAACACTCAAATGCGTCTCGTTTTACGCAAAAAAAGCTTAAAATCACATATAAATTTGCAAAACCGCGCGCCATTCAAATACGTCCCGTTTTACGCAAAAAAGCTGTAACGCCTAAAATCACATGGCTTTGCAATACTGTTGCATTGATAATAAATTTCCGGTATGAAACATCAAAATTAAATGTAAATTAAGCTGTATGACCGTTTACTTTACCAGCGCCGCGGTATCTGAAAAAAAGTCGCATTGTCCGACAAAATACGGAAAAACATAAATGTGGTCCAGTAATGAATTTTGCGTCACGTTCACATTATTGTGTAACGGGAACCTCTTCTGAACATACTCCTTGGGGTCAAGAAACTTGTAATAATGCTATGCATTGCCGGTGGGGGGCACGCATTCGATTCACTTGTTTCGTCATGTTGGTCTAACTGTAATTCATCTTATTTCTATACACATTTATCTAAAAGATCACTCAGGTCCGTATGTTGATTTACTGCTCAAACACAGATCCGGACTCAAGATTCTTTTTAACCGACTTCAAAAAAGGAGGAGGTTTACAATTCGGTTGTATTTTTTTATATATATTTTTTATGTTTGTTACCTCAGAACTTCTTCATTTATGAACCGATTTGAAAAAAAATAATATCTGAAATGATATACAGTACTTCAAGATTGGTCCCATAAAAAAAAATATCATGATCAGTTCAGTAGTTTGGCAGTTAGATAAGAGTAACTGGAAAAAACACGTCATCCACGTACACGACATTGCGCATTTTGCTTTTTTGTGGTGTTTACGATCAATAGTACAGTCCCAATGAACTGCCATCATCATCATCATTTGTAGGCGTATCAAAATGAAGTCGGTTTTTCCAGTTTTTTAAACTTATAAATTATACAGGCTAAGGGCTTATACAGGCCTGGCTAAGGCCTTAGATGATAATATATGTCTACCTAATTTTATTTGCATTACAAATAATTAGAACACCTGGGGTCAAGTTTGTCTGGATTTTCGTGTTTGATCGGATGTTGTAAGACATAACGATGTGTGATTAGTTTTATCACTTTGGGAATATCAATAATTAGTTTCTAATCGAGCATGATCATTAGACATTTATGTTTAGCATTTTTTTGTATAAAAATAGAGAATCGGCTTGAACTTTAGTGTTTTTTTTAGTGGACCAACTTGTTTTTTAAGTTTTATGTTCAAAAGAATGACTAAGTAATTTTTTTCTTAAAATAACGATATATTGATCCGTACCTCTATCACGAACAAATCTGACAGTCGCCGCGTTAGCGTATTCGAGTTATATTGCGCGTCAATGCCAGCTCGTCTCCCAAACGTTGTAGTGTCATCGCGCAGTGTATCTCGGATACGCTAGCATTACGATACGTTAGCGATTGTCACATTTATTCGTGATCAAGGCACAGTAGTATTATTATTTATGCGGTATTTTTAGAATCATGAAAGTGACAAACGATTGTTTTTAGCTATAATTCACTGTTTGACATTGTAAACATATTTTTATTATTTTTCACAAAACAAAATGACATAATTCTGCAGGAAGTCTTGCGGTGTACTGTGTTATATTATTATTTCTAATAACATTGTAGTCAAGTGTTTCCGCAAAAATCTAATACGACAGCGATTACAAGGTTATAGCACTAATTATTTTATAATTATTATTTTATTATAATTGACTAGGTGCCGCCCGCGACTTCGTTCGCGTCCCGTTGGACCCCGTTAATTTATCGAGATAAAAAGTAGCCTATGTGTTAATCCAGGTCAGGGACAATATATATTCCAAGTTTCATCCAAATCGGATTAGTAGTTTTTACGTGACAAACATCCATACAAACTTTCGCGTTTATAATATTAATAGGATAATTATATTTTTGACACCAATATTTTTTTATTGCATGGACTTGAGTTGGGCAAGTGTATTTTGACTGGTGCTAATAATTTCCATAATGCATTTGATTCATTGTTTTTTTTTTATGAATAGTTATTTAAATTTTATTTTAAACAGTTGAAGCTGGTTCAAATACTTAGTATAAACTTTTTAGGATTTTTTTCCACGAACGTAATAGGAACTCTTACCATCATCATCATCATCATCCACAGCCCGACTTTACCCACTGCTGGGCATAGGCCTCCCCAAGCTTGTGCAATCCACTGCTGTCCTGAGCTAGTCTCTCCCATTTACGGCCTGCGATTTTGACGATGTCGTCTGCCCATCTCGCTGCCGGACTCTTACCAAGGGATTAAATATTGTTAAGAACTAGCTGATACCTGCGACTTCGTACGCGTGCACTTTCCACCAAAATATCTGTCAACCAACATACGATGAACTTCGTGTCAAAGGCTGCTTTTGGTTTAGGGAGGTTAAGTTGTATCTAAGAATCCACTTCTTTAATTTCAATAAAATATAGCCTATGTTTCAATCCCGAAAAAGGGCTTCTGAATGGGATAAGTTTCATTAAAATTGATCCAGTAGTTTAGGCGTGATTCACGAACAAGCAAACAGATAAACAGACAAACTCGATTTTCGGAATCAGAATCGTTTATTTAGTAGAGCTACTACATATTTAGTTTTCCCAAATCTTTAATTTTAGTTTATAGCTTTTTTACAGTTTTAAAATAGTACTAGCCGTCTCCCGCGGCGTTGCTCGCGTTAGAGTGTGGCTTTTCAAAATTCCTTTCTTAGTGCACCCCTACACTATATAAGGATACTACCCTCCAAATTTCATACCTCTATGGCTGAAATACTCAAAAGTCATTTAAATTTGAGCACCACTTAAAGTTGCTCTTCCTCGGTTTGACATTACTGATTTGTAAGAGATGGCAATAATTTAAGCGGGGCTTAAATTGAGTGGGGTTTGAGTGGCGTTTGAGATTTGCCCATATGACTTATAGTTTAAGCTGTGCGTTGATTCTATAACAGCTTCAAAAGAGTTTTATATATATATATTGATAGATATATTATATTAGTATTTCATTAGTTATTCAAAAGTAACCAAAATTAGGTATTACGTAAGCATACAATAAAGTCTTAAAACTGTACTAAAGAGTTCATTGTCCTCTATCTTGTGTTAACCGTCAAAAAGAAAACGCCATTTTGCTTTAGTATAAAAAACCCGCCAAAGGTCCTTATCGCTACCAATTAGCGAGAAATGTTTCTCCTTTACCGCCGAAAAAGCTAAAAAAACCGGGAAGTGCAGATTTTTGAGTTAACCACATTCCTTTTAGGTGACAGAATGACACGCGGAATTTGAAAAATAAACAGTTGTTTGTGATTGAACTTGATTTAAACAAATTTTATTTTTAATTTAAACAAACACTAAAAGAAGTTGTGATTTTAATTGCTAACTATGTACAGGCTGCGTTTAATTACTTTTCTTCGATTTTTATTGTAATTATTTTTAATATAACTTATAAATTTAGTAAATATTTCATATATAGGTATAATATATTTAGTAAAACGCAAAAGGTTCTTACATGAAAAAAATAATACAAGGTGGAAGCGCGTTTAAATCTTTTGTATGGAACTAAAATTTTTTTTTTATTTTTACTTGTTTTTTTTTACAAAGATCAGTATTATCATCTTAAATATCTCTGTCAACACAACACAAATACAGTGGCCAACAAAATTGTGTTACGCAAAAACGGACATTAAACACTTGCGTAATAACGTTGAAGTTCGCACGGTGCGGACCTTTTGCAATAACTTGTAAATAATGTAATGTGAACTATAATCCAATCGGGGTAGAACGGACCGGGTGAATACGGGACCGGGTGAGAACGGGCCTAACCCAAAATTATAGTAACTACGGTTAGTTGCATCTTTTGTGTTGTGTGACATTAAGTCATGGTTTCGTCCCAGTGGGACGAGATAACGGTAATTCGAAACTAGAATAACTCTTAAAAACTGAACTACATGTATGTTTCTGTAGGAGTTAAGGCGGGGTTATTCGAAACTTTTAGGTTTTTTAACAACTGTATCTCTACTCAAGTGCAAAAGTTGCACGAAAAAAATATATTTTATTAAAATTGAACATATATCCTAGAGCTTTGTAAAGACAGAAACGTGAATAATAATAATTTTCTCGATAAAAAAAAATCGAAAAAATGACACTAAATCGATATTTCAAACGGTTCATACTACGATGTTTCTTCTTGAAATCATGTCAAAGTTATATCAAAAGATAGGGCTTATTATTTACTAGGGAACTGTAATTTTTTTTTAATTATAATTTAGTTATTATTCATCTCTGTGAAAGAAAACTATCAAAATTTATACGTTCAGCCCGTTCAGGCGCTCGCGCCTTGCTCGCTCGCTCGCGCCCAGTGCCCGTCTAGACGTCTTCGTCCTAAACTTCATGGATAACCTCGCCTTAACCGACAACAAACCAATAAATAAATCGTAGTAAATTTTCTAAAATATCTCAGAAAAAATTAAGATTAAATGAGCAACCCAAATCAAAATGTACATGATAATCATTTGTGACTTTTTAGGTTGTGAAATCATTTTGACAGGACGGTGCTTCCAACTATACATTTTTACTAGCTGTCGCCCGCGGCTTTGCTCGCGTGCAATCCTTATCACTAAGGGGTATGAAAAATAGATGTTGGCCGATTCTCAGACCTACTCAATATGCCCACAAAATTTCGTGTGAATCGGTCAAGCCGTTTCGGAGGAGTACGGGAACGAACATTGTGACACGTGAATTTTATATATAAGAAATATGCCATATTTTAAGGTCTGCGGACTCATCGTGGCAACTCTATTGCATTATTCATTTGCAATCGTTTTGTTTTTCCTATAATTACTTTATATTATTATAATTTTGTTATAATAGGTTGTTTGACTTGTCAGCGCTAGTAAATTATGAGATGTTAAAAAGCAGATTATTTTTATTAGGTATGTATGTTTTCTATTTTATTTACAACACCACTAGAACTAAATGGAAATAAATTAGATAAATTACAAATTAATCACAATAAACAACTCAATTTAGTGTTCAAGGTAGTTTCGGTAATTAATTTGGTTAAAACAAAACAGATTGTCAATTTTTAATTAATTTACGTTAGCCTACCGCGTTGGTATCTGTCGGTTGGTAACAGTGTGATTTCCTGGCGTGAACTAATATCATTCAAATTGTTCTCTGGGCATCATGAATTGTAAAACATTTTACAGGATAAGACTACCACGTGACGATGGATATCATATAAAAAAGAATACATATAATTATGTAGGGTCGTCAGGATTATTAGGGCTATTCTCTGACATACTGCGGGCGATGTGCGGGTATTTGTGAAAATGAGAAAGTCCGTAATGTTCGGCACACCGTATAATCAATTTTACAGCGAACCGGATAGCTAATTACTACTACACTTAGTAACGAAACGTGAGGACAGTTCCGAGACGTCTTCACTTAGTGGCGATCGGGCTGAGACTGAGCAGTCCGTTCGTTGAGCGATGACACCTCGACTCTGTCAAAGCGCACGGCAGAGGGCGCTTGCGTTTCGTTTTGAGCGACTATTCATGACCGGATGCGACAATTATATTATAATAATAAAAACACAAGTAATGTTTCCTTTTACAAGTACTGTAACTTACAAAAAATAAACTTTACAAAAGTAGCTATAAATGTAATAATAATATTTATAAAAAATATTATAATATTTTTTAACACGCTACCCTTCCTAATTTAAAGTGCAAATTACATTTATATTATGTCAAAAAAAAGAATGAGTAAGAATATTGTTGTTTGGGTTCGATCCCCACCGAGAACAAACAGTTGTGTGTGGCAAACATAGATGTTTGTTCTGTGTCTGGGTGTTATTACTTATGTTATGTATTTAAGAATGTATTTACAAAAAAATGTGTATAAGTATTCTAACAGCAATCTAGTTCCCATAGTACAAGCTTTGCTTAGTTTGGGACTACAGAGCGTTATATGATAAGTCCAAAAATATTTATTTATTTAAGCTACATCAGAAGGAGATAGGTAGTTATGTACCTCATTTAATTTGATTTATAAGTATTTCCACCATGACTAAAACATCAGAAATCGAGGAATTGGAAAATATTACGCAACTGATTCGGAGGCCGTGCGAATCGGATCTCATCACAAAACCGAATTTCGTAATAGGAAACAATGTAGACTCATCTTTAGTCAATTTCGTAATCGAAAACAATGAAGTCTGTCGTAAAAATGCAATTTCTTGACACACATTGAGTCATGGTTAAAATGCCATTGTTTCTCAGTTGCTTGTAAATCTGATTCGCAAGATACTAAAACTAGAAACAAATTGTAAAATAAAAACCGCAGCGCAGTTCATCGCGCACAATTTTTCATGTCAAAATGACGTTTTGTCTGGAAAAGTATGACGTTTTTCTGAATATTTCTACTTATTGGCGAAATTGCGGACAACACACCAAGGCTATTCAGACAAGAATTGATTGATATTACTAGTAGAACGGTGCAAAATTTTACCAGATTTGGCACTTGGAGGGTAGAACTTGTAAGTCGAGCCTCCTTCCATCACGGGATTAACGAATAGACTATAAAGAGTGAAAATCTGGTATAAAAGTGACAAAGCAAAAAATTTACAGACAGCGATTCTCGAGCAAAAAATGTAACGCAATAATTTAAAAAAAACATAAATTTAAACTTATTATAACATCGTTTTTATGTTATTTTATAACAGTTTAATATTATGATAAGGAATCATACCTTTGTAATCCCTAATTGAAATAAAACACAGGACATAAAGTTTCTTGAATACCTCTCACCTTTACGTAAGCACTAAATTGACATGTCACTGTCAAACCAAAGGTAGAGAAAATAATGTGGTGTAAAATGTTGTAAAACTAAAAACAAACAGATGAAATTAAACAAACACTATAGATATTTTTTATACATAAAGGACATTTCATTAATTTTTCTTCATCCTTATGATTTTTGTATGGTACATTTATTATTACAAATTCAAAATTCATGTGGAAATAGCCCTAAATAATGTAAGGTCTTAAAAGCAAATTGACCTTATAGCAAAAAGACATATTATCAAAACGACCTATTTACTAAATGGACAAAAACTGATATTAGAAGTACGTCGTGTGAAATCAGCTTTATTGCTACTTGTTACACGTCGTCGTTAACACGCGTAATGGGTTCCCGATAATCATAAATCAGAACCAATTACTGAACCCCAAAAAAGGTTACGCGCGAGTATTTTTGGTTAAGGTGCTGTTCATCATTTTCAATGTTCTGGGCATAAATTATTAATAAGTAAATAAGTGTCTTTTGCTTTTGAACTCTTACAACGACATAAATTGAATAAGTACTTTATTTTGACAGGCGTTATGGCTTAGTCGGTAGTAGCTCTGCCTTCGGTGCTGCGGGTGGTGGGTTCGATCCCCACCGAGAACAAACATTTGTGTTGTATAGATGTTTGTTCTGTGTCTTGGTGTTACTATCTATCATAAAAAAATATATAAGTATTCTATAAGCAATCTAGTTCCCATAGTACAAGCTCTGCTTAGTTTGGGACTAGAGGGCGTTGTGTGACGTATCCAAAGATATTATTATTATTTGATTATTTTTTCTACAGTATTGCTGAAGTATTACGAACTTGAAAGTAACCTGCAAAAAAATTTTGCACTGTATGTATATATTTGCAATCATATATTTGCACAATTTGTGAATCTTACGCGTCGTGGGATCATGATAGGGAAACGTCTTAAACGCAAAACGACCAATAGACAAACTTGGTAAATAGAGTCGATTTACACTTAGTACAGTAGCTAGTTAAGATTTACACTGCGCGGTAACAACAACTCGATTACGTAGTGCTGCTAAGTTGCCACGCAGTCTCTCCCTAACCAATCACAATGAACATCAGCCTGGCCAAACTCTTGAACTAGACTCGTGCTTTCGGAAAACAAACAATGTATGAAACGGGAACGTAGGAACTACGTATTACATACTAGCTGACTCGACAGACGTTGTTCTGTCATTCAAACTCTTACTGTCAAATAACTGACAGTTATTTCAAATGTGACATTAAAAAGGTTTCATGAAAAAGGTTCAGCGACTTTCACCCCCCCCCCCCTCTCCCCTTTTCAACTCCCTTACAACCTTTTTTTCGCATTAAAAAGTAGCCTATGTCCTTTCTCAGGCTCTAGACTATCTGTGTAACAAATTTCATTCAAATCAGTTCAGTAGTTTTGGCGTGAAAGCGAGACAGACAGACAGACAGAGTTACTTTCGCATTTATAATATTAGTATGGATTGTTTGATGAAAATTTTAAGCCTCGTTAAACGGTACAATATTTATAACTGACAATACAAAAATATCACTTCAAAACATATTTATGATCATGTTTTCAATATAAGATCCAAATTCGTTCTGCTAAACGTTTTGTAAAAAAAAGAAAAAAAGCGACGCGGAAATCCCGATTCAAAATAAGAATACTACGGTGATACCACAGAGTATATAACAGGTTTTAAATGCCAGTACTCTCAAATCAAAGAATATGTAATACGTAGTTCCTACGTAAGAAGAAGCGGGACTCCCATTCTACCAAAATTACAGACTGAAAATATCGTTTTGTATGAAACGGGATTCAAACTTTGGCCCCCGTTTCATACATTGTTCGTTTTTCGAAAGCACGAGTCTAGTTCGAGAGTTTCGTCAGTCTCAAATGGTGAAGGAAAACATTGTTTGGTGTTCTAGAAGCTTGTATCTGACTGAAAAATTTGACGTGAACTAAATGTAATTTTTGAACGTTTATGCATTCTAAATGATCTTAGGTACCTACCAAGAGAAGGGTAATTATAAGTTGCCTAAGATTACATTTGTTAATAACAACAAAACCGAAATAAAATAGACAACATTTGATTTGTAGGTAGGTGAAACATAAACCACAACTTGCGTGAACAAAAATATCGAGGACTATAGTAGGTGCCAAATAACACCGCAATACAGGTCATTCACCCACCTTCACCACGATGTCGCAAAATTCAATTTATGAATGGCTAATGCTGTCTATTTTCTACAAACCTGTCGCTAAGACGGTAATCGCTCGAATCTCGTAGTACTGTTTGTTTATCATTCATAAATTAAATTTTGCGACATCGTGGTAAAGGTGGGTGAATGTCCTGTATTGCGGTGTTATTTGGCACCTACTATACATATTCACTCTACTCTTGAAAACTTCCAAACATTCATTAGATACACTGCGTGCATTACCTACTCCGAGAGGCAAAGGTATTAAAAAAAAATAGCCTTGGACATATCACACAACGCCCTCTAGTCCCAAACTAAGCAAAGCTTGTACTATGGGAACTAGATTGCTGATACTAATATATATTTTTTTTGTAAAAACACATTCTTATGATACACAGTAACACCCAGACACAGAACAAAAATCCATGAAATTATACTCTAAAGTCTTAGCACTAAGGTCTAGATTGTATTAAATCCTGGTTCTAAGTGAGCAGGAGTCTTATTAACGTCTGCCGATCCTGTTTCGCAGAAAAGACATCGTCCCGAGTCGGGGCATTGAACCTACATTTTTTGTGGAATAAATTTGAACTTGAACTTTGTTGGCACACTTCCGTATAGTAGCCGGCTTTAGGGTTGTCAGACATGTTTATAAAATGCGACAACCCTAGAGTGATAGAAAAGATGGTACAGATACCGGTACTTCCATTTTAAGTACCGGTATAAGTTTGACAACCCTAAGATGGTAGAAAAAAATGGTATAGTTTATAGTAAGTACCACACTGACGAAACTCTCGAACTAGACTCGTGCTTTCGAAAAACGAACAATGTATAAAACGGAGATCAAAATTTGAACTTGCGTTGCATACAAAACGAGATTTTCAGTATGTAATTTTGGTAGTATGGGAGTCCCGCTTCTTCTTACGTAGGAACTACGTATTACATATTCTTTGGTAAGTACTTGTATAGGTTTTCTATAGTCTGTTTTCTTTCTGGTTACATATGGGCACGATTTTTGACGGCTATAGTCGAAAAATATCTCTTCTTATATTATGATGATTAGATTATGATATATTCCAGATATCCCCACTGAGAAATTCTCATTAGTGGGGATATTGGGGGTCCCATAAATCAAAATCTTCTTTTTTAAAGTTCTAAAACTATAAGAAATCCAACAGACACTATAACTATGCATTACCTCGCACAGTACGTCCAAAGATTTCTAGGAGATGGTTCTCATTAGTTTAACCATTATTATTATGATCTGTGACTATGACAAGTTAAAAAAAAATGATAATCTCTCTCAATCGATATCAAATTCGATTTTTGATCTAATCGATGGTTCATCCACATACAAGTTACTAATAAACCAACCTCTATAGTACTCAGATCGGAAAAAAAGAAAAAAAAAAACCTTTTCAAATTCGATTCTTTATCTAATCGATGTTTCATCCATATACAAGTTACTTATAAACCAACCTCTATAGTATTCGGATCGGACAAAAAGAAAAAAACATTGCAATGCGGAAATGTACGAACACGAATGTACGAACAACAGTTAGTTTGGGAGTTGTAAGCATATAGTTGGTCCTGATTCCAAGAAAGCATGCCAACTGGGCATTGAACTTGAAACTTTTTTATAAAAGTTATTGTTTTTTTTATATGTTAGACTAGATATGCTATAAATTCTTGGTGCCTTTAGGTTACGCTTTAGATTAATTGGAAAGGATTTATGTGACAACATAAAATACTCTTTGAAATATCATAGATTAATTTGAAAATTTTGGCGGTTTTATCAATATATATAAAACTCTTTTGAAGCTGACATAGAATCAACGCACAGCCTAAACCATAAGTCCTAGAGGTATGAAATTTGGAAGGTAGTATCCTTAGGTAGTGTAGGGGTGCACTAAGAAAGGAATTTTGAAAAGTCACACTCTAACGCGAGCAACGCCGTAGGAGACGGCTAGTTAGTTTATATAACTTTTAAATGATACAGGGTGAAAGGTACTTTTAATTTATTTGACACCGGGTTATAATTGTATTTTTATTTTTACTAAAATAAGTAGCAAAAAATTAATAAAAAAACCATGTTCTCGGCACGTATAATCCTAGTCTACTACCTACTTATCCAAGGAATAACTGTAATGAGCCATTGTTTTGTCAGATTGAAAAATAAGTTCAAGCTAAAAAAAACACGAATTATACCTAAAATCAAATCATCGTCAGTTTCCGCGAACATTAATATTATACATCTTGTACTCGTAGTTCTAAATAGTTCATATTTATTTTCTCAAATATTTTATTACTTTTTAATTAATTTATTGCCCATTTGTATGCCTGCAGTCATAACGTTATCTAATGAATAACCGATATTTAACGGTTCCATTCACTATGAATTATCGTTACTATGTATCGTTTTCTGGATGATACCGTTTTTGGCTAACGAAGTTGGGAACGCCCCTTTGGTTCGGAGTGATGACTGGGAGTTTAGTGAAATGATCATGAGATGGATTCTCTCGAATATCAAGTTGGATGTCATAAAATAGGGTTTTATTTAGACATTCCAAAACCGTTTTTATTTTTATCCTAGCATAAATAGTTTTGAGTTGTAGTAAAAATTATAAAACTTTTAATAGTAGGTATATATGTCTCGTAATATCTCAGAAACGGTGGCTCGTAAGAAAAAAGTATTAATACAATTTTTATAGATAATTTTATGATCTACAATTTTTATCTGAAGTACTTTTATGATAAAACTTACCGTTTTGCTGAAAATCGTGAAAAACTCATTTTTTGACCTATGAACTCGAATATTTTTTTCCATACACGGGAATGATGGGGAACTTACAAATTTTAGTTATAATTATGTTTTGAACAATTTTACTGATTTTCAGCTTGTCGTGATTTTATGTACCTTCGAATGTCTATATTGATCGAACTATAATGGCTAGTGTCCACAGGCCTGCATCGCACGCATCGGACGCATCGCACGCAACGAATTTTAGTTTGCCTTGTATAAAAACTCATACAACTGCGTCCACTGATCCGCACCGTACGGAGGAGTTTTTATACAAGGCAAACTAAAATCCGTTGCGAGCGATACGTCCGATGCGTGCGATGCGGGCCTGTGGGCGCTAGCCATAAGTCAACTGTTTAATTGACCGAGCGAGCGAAGCGAGCGAAGCGTCTTAGTTGACCGAGCGAGCGAAGCGAGCGAAGCGTCTTAGTTTCCACATTGGCCAAAAATGCGTTTGTCCGGATGTCTGTCTGTCTGTCTGTCTGTCTGTCTGTTCTCCTCTACAGGTCGCATTTTTCAACCGATCTGGACGAAACTTGGTACACAGGTTATATGACTTATTAGATTTTTTTTGTCGTCGGGGATTTTTGATTGGAGGGGTACTTCCCCCAAAAAAAGGGCAAAGAGGGGGCTATTTGATATACTGGATATCTCCACCAAATGAGATCCGATTTCGATTATTCTTTTTTTATTTGAAAGGTAGTAACTATAAGTTGGTCTCATAAAAGTTTGGCGAAGATCTGATAAGGATCTTCAGCATGATGAACAGGATAGCTCATCAAACAATCGATGGTTTTCAATCAAATTTGAGAGAAACACAAAGGACCTCATTCTACACAAGATGATGCAAAAAAAATCAAAAAGATCAAAAAAATCACAAAACGGAAAATGCACTTGCACATTACATTCCTCCAAAATTTACAAAATTAAAGAGAAAAAACATCACATCACACACACAAACACACAATATTTTGCATTATAGATAAAAAAGAACAGAGTTCTTGGAGGGCAAAATGTTCATCCAAACGCATGTTAATTTTAGTACCTAATTAACAACTAGATGTCGCTGGTAAAAGTGTAACAGTCCTGCATCGCGCTATCGTTGCGTTTTGAACTTTTCTATAAGTAAATAGCTCACTTTTAGTATGCTCGCGAGGTCTACAGCTCCCAGAGCCACTAGATTCTATCACTCACTAACTGATACTTAAGACTTAGCATTGTTTTATGGTAATCCAAAGAGCTATTTTGCATGTAAAGCGTGTAGTATTTCATTGATTGTAAGTACATGTGTTATTTGACTTCCTGCCACATCGGATTTTGTCTTATCAATGTTTATCTGATGTGTTGAAGGCTGGGGTCAAATTCTTTTACTTCCGAACATTGTTTTCGTGAAATTATTCTCGCATATAACATTGCATTGTGTGATTGGGCTGAGAGCTCAGTTGGTATGTCTACCTTCTGCGCTGTAAGGTCGTGAGTTCTATTCCCGACCAGAAGAAATTTTTAGACTACTTAAATCATCTCTCCAATTTTACCAACATTTGAATCTCAATTTTTGACAGCACCATGTACTAGCATTTTTATAATATTGAGATTGAATATTTAATTGACTAAAAATTGCATATTTAAATGAATAGAAATTGAATAGGAATTAAACATGAAATTGCATATGAACTTAAATATGGAATTCAATATGAAATTCAATATTAAATTAAATATGAAATTGAATATGAGATTGAACATTAAATTGAATATGAAACTGAATATGAAATTGATAATTTGATATTGAAATGGAAGTAACTACCTGAATACCTACTAAGGCTATGTAATATTGTCCACAGATACATAATGGAGGCCCCGCCTTATGTATCGTTCCACTGGCTATCAACGTCCGTTCTACTCTGCCTGTTCTTCTCAACACACACGCTCAACACTAAGGTAAGACATTTTTGATATGAATTTGATATGAAGATGTTTTGTAAAGATAGGAGACTAAGTATGATAAGTATTCTATCAGCAATCTCGTTCCCATTAGTACAAGCTCTGCTTTGGGACTGGAGAGCGTTGTGGGATGTGTCCAAGAATATTTCTTTATTTATGACGGCCGAACACGTCAATACCATAATTTTTTTGGCAAAGTTTTGATGAGCAGTGTTTTTTTCGACTAAAATATTTCATATATCAAAACAACTTGAAAGAGAAAACAGAAACATTATATCTCTCTTTATTTTATTCATCTAGCTAGAAGATATATTGAGAACAGGAAAATTTCGTACGATTGCAAGTCTGTAAAAATCTTTTGATCATTATTAAAATCTTCTAAATATATAACTCTTTTGAAGCTGACTGACAATCAACGAACAGCCTAAACTAAGTCATAGGCCTCCTGCACACTTGCGGAAATATTACGGAGCCCTTAGAAGTATGAAATTTGAAGGGTAGTATCCTTTTATAGTATAGGTGTGCACTAAGAAAAAAACTTTGAAAAGTCGCACACTTTTCAAATTTCAAACAAGTCTTATATTAGGATCAAATGTTTTAACCAAATAATTCGTATGCACGCGAGCAAAGCCGCTGGGCTACGGCTAGTAAAACATAAATTTAAAGGTGAATTTCCATACAAATCAAGGTAATCAAAAACCGTGATTTTATTCACTAGAATATTCATAAAACGTGTTAATTATATTCTTGTGTACCTATTTTGTTTTTAATTATTCGAAAATTCGCAGGTTTTTATTGAACACCTGTTAGGTATTAAATAATAATTGCGAATACAAGATTTGTGATGAAAATCATGACGCCAATACAGTAAAAAAAAATCGATATTTTTTACCAATCCTTAGATTGTAACAGTTTATACGTCGCTACTTGGCTGAACAAATTTTTGATATCATTTAATGTAGTTTGTTATATTTTGATGGTATTAGATTTTGATGATATCAAACAATAGACAATCGGCGTTTTTGAGAATATGATTGTCTCTTTTTCCCTCGAATAAAGGAAAAGAACGAAGTATTATTTGTTTTCCCATCGGTGCTAAAACGTATAGTGCGTTCTTGCTTTAGTCTACTGATTCAAGCCTACAGCTAAGAGTCAATTGAGTTACTTATTATAGTTTTTGTAGAGTTTTGGAGTATTGCAAAAAATACTTAAAAATTTACTGTCGTCAACATGACTGCTAGAGAGCAGTCATTAAACCACGATGGAGGCCTTAAGGCGGCCTAAAAAGTATGTCAGCAGAGTTAGCCACTAACTCATACGAATATTTTAACTTATAATATCGATAAAATCTTACATTTTTTTAACCAGGGATTGACGTAACCAACATCAGTCCGAAATATTGCTAGCTAATATAGCTACTAATACTTTGAAAAGGCGACTTCTAATTGGTACCAATTTCTACCTTTATCTATTGCAACATCGTGACCCAGATCCAAATTCGAGGCATAAATAAACCTTTATCACTGTATTTCTACAGGTGTTGTAGTAACTAGGTACCTGCATTGACTTTCACTAGCTAAACGATAGAAAGACAATCCTACTAATGTTATAAACATGTCTGTTTAGAGGTTTGGGTGTTTGTGTTTCAATCACGCTACGATTTGAATAATACTTGGAATATATTCGTTCGTAACCTGGGCCTCTACTGTGAATAATGGTTACCGAAGATTCGGTAGTGACATTTGTGCTACACTGCGCAGTAACGCTGTGACTTCGAAAGAGCCTAGACCATCGTTTGAGGCGACCACGCAGTGTAACACGTCACTACCGAATCTTCGGAAA
Organism: Eulithis testata; assembly: GCA_947507515.1. NCBI lineage: Eukaryota > Metazoa > Arthropoda > Insecta > Lepidoptera > Geometridae > Eulithis > Eulithis testata. The sequence continues at coordinate 3,788,646 of OX382218.1, read as the reverse complement.
TCAATATTCGCAGTAGAGGCCCTGGATTGACACGTAAGTTACTACCCTTCCGGACCCAAGGCACAACTAAAAATTACTCTTGACGTAGGACAAGTATCGTATTTCCGAAAAGGACCAATTAGGTTGTTGTATAAAAAGGATCAAAACTAAAAAGTTAGTAAAAGTACTTTTACAAAAATTTTGATAGATCTTTAGATCCAAATGCTAATATCAATGATGAACTGTTTATATAAAAAAAAGTAGAGCTCAAACTGAATGTCCTAAAGACCATTTTAGAACTAAATTCTTTGTAAGTGCGACAAGCCTAAGCATTGCACACTACGGAACTTGTGTATTAAGTCGATTTCGCCAGCCAACCACGCCTTATTTCATAAGAGTGTAATGTCCAGCCAGGTAATATTGTGTACCAAGATTATTTTGCGCAAAGGGGATTCTGAAACTGAAGAGTATCAAAATTCCTTTGATTTAAAATTTTTGATAACAATGGGATTTAGAGACAAAAAGTTTCAATATCCTCTTTAAAGGGATTTGAGACATTGATCTCGATAAGTAACCCCCTTGATTCTAAAAATTGAATTGAGATTCATGTGCCCTCAATTGGTATAAGCACCATGGAGGAAGTCTGGAAGAAATGCTCTTTAAGAACGCTTTTTAAATGATAAGACCGCCCATTGTACATAATGTTTAGTTATATTTCTTTAGTAATTTTTTTATCTTGTTTATTAGTTGTAAGGTTACAATAAAGTGTTTTCATTCATTCATCCATTCATTCAATCATTCACCATTCAGAACGGTTTAATTTCAATTGCCCGTATTCTGAATCAATATTTAAGGTAACTCAACTTTACTAAAGCATCATGCGACACTTATTATATAACTGTCAAAAATCTTTTCTGTCTTTTCGCTTGTTTCATTATTATACGTACTAGCTGTTCTTGGGTTAGATTATTGGAGTTTTAGTAAGGGTCTCTAATTTTTTGGAAAATATTATATAGCCTATGTCACTCGGGTGTAGTGTAGCTTGACAACGGTGATAGAATTTTTCTAACCGGTCCAGTAGTTTTGGAGCCTATATTCAATACAAACAACAAAATCTTTCCTCTTTATAATATTAGTATAGATAGTACAGATGTGTAAAAAATCTTATTTCCAACAAAATAAATGCATGGTTCAAATTAAGATACATAAATCATACCGAGTCATACTTTTGACTGATTTCGTAACTGAGTTTAAGGTACAATCGTATCTATTTCAAAACTTGACAAAGTGCTGGGTGACGGCTAGAAACCTGAAGGAAAGTTGTTATTTTATTTATGGAAATATCTAGCCAACTAGTTAATAGCTGACCATTTATTTATTGGGTCTAAAGGTAGAAGTAAACACTAGCAGTCTGAGAATGAAGCATTCCACTTTTGCGTAGTCTTAATTTTATCACAGCAAAAGTCTCTTCTACGTTTTGTGACAGTGTTAAGTTTTTATGTTCTTGGTGATAACTTATAACAATTAAGTTTACGTCATATATTTATGACCACAACAACCAGGTAGGTACGAATTAAACGCATGACTCATTGATAATTTTGGTAGATCACAAGTTCATCTTGACATTTTGCACATAATTATAGGTAATTTCGATTAATTTATAAAAAGTGGGTACTTGTTCACTTGTGCCACAGATTATGTAATACTATACTAGTACTTGTGCATAAATCATTCACTGACGACATAGTCACATCACAGCTGAGAAAGAACAGCTATCTGAAGATAGATTTTTTGTTAGTGTCCTACGTTTGTGGTTTTATATGGTAGATAATCCGTTTTGTTCTCGGCCTCCCGCGACACAGGCTAGACCTAGTGCCAATTACCAAGTGCCAAAATTACCAATGATCCCCTATTGGTAATTTTAAAGTATTATTATGTAACTACTCTTTTGGTAATAAATCTTATATATAAAATTCTCGTGTCACAATGTTCGTTCCCGTACTCCCTCCGAAACGGCTTAACCGATTCTCATTAAATTTTGTGGGCATATTGAGTAGGTCTGAGAATCGGCCAACATCTATTTTTCATACCCCTTAGTGATAAGGGTTGCACGCGAGCCGCGGGCGACAGCTGGTGAATTTGTATCGTCCATGATTTGTATAGAGAAAGACAAAAAAAAATTCTGTAAAGAAATTGTTCAAGCTCAGATTTGAGTAGGTAAAGATTTTCATATAAAACTGTCAAAATATTCTATGTTTGAGTCCGGATCAGTGCTTGAGCAGCTAATACAAATACTGGCCTTTATTAGACAAACCAATTTATACTTTGTTTACTTTGTTGAAAACACCAGAAATGTAATTGGAGCCACCGTGCACCTTAACACCTTTTGCGATAGCAAAAAATAGGGTAATTGCCCGACTTTAAATTAGGTCCCGCGCAGATTTCCATGAGGAATAAATATTTGATTTGTTCAAGGTGACTAAAAAAAACAATTATAAAGTCTTTGAACTACACAAACACAATTTATAGAGGAAAGTCGAATGCGTGATTTATCTCATTCTCATCGCTAAATTTCCGTAAAATTACCTAACATATTGTACCCGCAATATATCAACTCACCACTGTAATTCATTTGTACTGACGTGTTGGGTAACCCCGAATGCAATTCACAACTTGACTGGAAAATATGCCGAAAAACAAGAGAAATAAGGTCTACATTCCAAATGTTTCGAAGATTTGCACCAAAGTGGCACAAATAAATTACTCAAAATTCGACCTTAAAGTAATGGTAATAAGAATTGCACAAAGGGCCGCTGTGGTTGTAAAGTTGAAGGACAATGCTTTCTTACTAGGTACTTAGTACTTGCTTCATAAAAAAGTGCTTGAACGCGCAATGTCTTGCTGAAATATCTTTTACATATACATATCATAAACGATTATTTTAATTAAATATATATAAGTTAGTTAAAAATAAGTGTTATTATTGAATTTTATAACGACAATTTTTTATGTACTTATGTATCATTTACTAACATTTGTATTTGTGGTTAGTTGCATTGAGAATGATTAATTAATAATACCTACCGTTCATACGCTTGTAAAGGCAGATTTTACTGTCATTTTACCTATTTTTAATATCTATACAACCTAAAAATTTAATAAAATAACTACATGACAGGCGTCATGGCTCAGTCGGTAGTAGCTCTGCCTTCCGTGCTGTGGGTCGTGGGTTCGATTCCCACCGAGAACAAACATTTGTGCGTGACAAAACATAGATGTTTGTTATATAAAGTATATATGTAATGTATTCTATCAGCCATCTAGATCCCATAGTACAAGCTTTGCTTAGTTTGGGACTAGAAGGCGTTGTGTTAAATGACCGTGAATATTTATTTTATATATTTTTTTATTTATGATTACTGAGCTGTGACTATCACCACACCTGTATCACTAATGTATTTCTTATAGGTTTTAAATGTGTTTAGTACCCACTTAAGTAAGAACACTTAACTTGTTAGTACTAGTATAGTATTATATGATCTGTGGCAATAGTAAACCTTCGGCTATTGTTAATATCGGCACAGCTATCGGTGTCAGCTTGTCTAAGTGATTATGAACAGTTGCGTAGTCAGTTTGCCCATCCTACGTAGTTCCAACACAAACGGTTTCAATGGAGTTTAGTGGCATTTTTTTAACGACTTCAAAAAAGAGGACGTTCTCAATTCGGTTGTGTTTTTTTTAATCCCAGAGTGTGAAACGTCTGACGCCCAGCACACCAGTGGGCGCTGATTTGTATGGAGACACTGAGCGGTTTCTTTGAGAACCTCGACATGCGAGTACAGGCTTGGTGTAGACCAAGCTTCTCAGAGAATCCGCTCAGTGTCTCCATACAAATCAGCGCCCACTGGTGTGCTGGGCGTCAGACGTTTTACACCAGATTTCCACACCAAAACTCGTACTAGGCCCTCGCCCTCAGAACTCAGTCATATATGAAACGGTTTGAAAAAAATTTTTTTTTGGTATTCTTCTAGATTGGTCTCATGAAAATCATCAAAATCGTTTCAGTACGTTCATTATGTTTCGTAAGTTCGATTGGTTTTTTAATAAAAATAACTAGAAAAAAAAACATATGATCCACGACATTGAGTAATATGATCTTCTGTAACATTTCAGTGGTGTTTACGATCAATAGTCAGTTCTGATTTGGATGAAAATAGTTAAGGTGGCGGTTCGCGCCGCGACAGAGACCGGAGACCGAGACCAGAGACCGCGACCGTCACTTGACGTTAGGCAATGCATAGGTGGCGGTTCGCGCCGGAGACCGAGACACGAGAAACTACTTGACTTTACTTGTCGTCTCGGTCTCCCGTCTCGGTCTCCAGCGCGAACCGCCACCTTTAGGTATACTACATACATAGTTTGTAGCCTGGATTAACACATAGGCTACTTTTTATCCCAGAAAATCAACAAGCTCAAATAGAACGCGAATGAATTGTCGCACTTACAATAAATTCGATGTAAAAAGTGAGATACGTAAAACATGTTTTTATTAACAAAAAACAATAAATCACTTTGAATTGTCGTACAAGTAAAAGTACACGTTTTTAATATGCAAACATCGAAGACATTAATTTTGTAGCTGTCAAATTAAACAATTTCCTGGTCAGAAGGCACCACATATCGATGCAATATTTATATTCTCCCGGGGCAGACGTTAAAAATCAATGAGCTCACGCTACAAGTTATTTTCTTGAGAAAAATATTTTAGGAATATACTTAATAGATTTAAACGAATACATTTATATGAAAACTTTAATTTTATTATAATCAATTCAAGTAGTCCTATTTCAGCTTGTGGACCAACCCTACTGTAAGTGTCCACGTTTCGGCAGCATAGGTCATGACAGGTAGGACTTTCGTCATCAGACATTGAGGTATGGGTGACGAGAAGACCACTGACAGTAGGGTTGGTCCACAAGCTGAAAGTCGCTCAGCGAGCTATGGAGAGGGCTATGCTCGGAATTTCTCTGAAGGATAGAATCCGGAACGAGGTTATCCGACAGAGAACCAAGGTAGTCGACATAGCTCAGAGGATAAGTAAGCTGAAGTGGCAGTGGGCCGGCCATGTTTGCCGCAGAACTGACAATCATTGGAGCAAACTAATACACGAGTGGAGACCGCGTTTAGGCAAGCGTAGTATAGGACGCCCTCCGGCTAGGTGGGGTGACGATCTGAGACATGTAGCTGGCAAACACTGGATGAGAAGAGCCGAAGACCGGGCTCAGTGGCGCGTCTTGGGAGAGACCTACGTCCAGCAGTGGACCGATATAGGTTGATGATGATGAGTCCTATTTTATTGCTTTATAAAGAGGATGATAGGCCAAATTCACTTGGGAAAATTTTGAAACATGAACAGAATTATCCTCTTGTCATTTTAGCGCAACTTTTTAATATGCTCTGTCATTATCATTAGCATGATAACTATAAGAGATGACAATAGGTTCAGCAGCGATTTTTACTAGCGCAGCTTTGGACGACAAACCGGAATATACCCACTATGTATCTAACTAATAAAATCCTTTAGTGAGAATATCTAAACAACTAAACGAACTATATGTAGTAGAGAAGCGTGATCTCATACTACAAATTCGACGTTGGCTCCGGGGCTCGATACACAGTGAAATAAAAAGAAAATTAAAATGAAGAAAAATAAAATAGGATTTATGGACCCAGTGGTCAGATACTTCTGGCACAGATGAGTGAAGAAACTAAAGGATGAAATTACGAAACTCTATAATTGTTACAAAAAAAGATGCCAAAATCTTTAGGTAAAAGTTAATTGGAATTATTGAAAGATAAAGAAGAAGAAGAATAACGAAGAAGAAGAAGAATATGGAATATAGTCGGGTTTTCCAGTTTTTTAAACTTATAAATTAAGTTTAAAAAACTAGAAAAACCGACTTCAATTTGATACGCATTCATCATCAAATGATGATGATGATGATGGAAGTTCATTGGGACTATTTTATTGATCTTAAGCACCACAGAAACGTCACAGGAAAGCAAAAACGCAGTGTCGTGTAAGTGAATGACGTGTTTTTTCGAGTTATTCTTATTTAACTGCCAAACTACTGACTGATTTTGATAAAAAAATTATGGGACCAATCAGGAAGCATACCCTTACAGAAAAAATAATAATTTTTCAAATCAGTTTATAAATGACGGAGTTCTGAGGTAACAAACATAAAAAAAAACAACCGACTTGAGAACCTCCTCCTTTTTTGAAGTCGGTTAAAAAATTGCTGCCACACTCGAGGCTTTACGTGTTCGTTTAACTAAGGCCCGCATGCCGATACAGAAATCCTTATGTACTCAAGTGTAGATTTGAGTAGAGATTTTCATACAAAAATCTACGCTGGAGTCTTGATCAGAGCCCGTACTCTGAGTTTTGTTATGTTGATATGCGACAAGCAAGAATCGAGAAAGTTTTTGTATGGAGAAAAATAGTTTGCGAATCTCCCGCTAGAGGCGCTTATCCGGTTTTCATACCCTCTCGATGTGCGTTTCGATCAACTCAGACTACGGGCTCAGTGTTTGAGCAGTAAATCAGCATAGGGGGCCTCAGAGTTCTTTGTACCGTAAATAGCTCAGTGGGGCTGTTATATTCAGAAGGTGAAATTGCTGTCACTGAACCCATTTTTCCTATGACTGTTAAAGATGATGGTGGCACCATACCATTTTGCATTTTACCAGCGGCAAAATTCAGGGCAATATATCATGTTATGTAAATGATACCCATGACTTACGGCGGTGCTTACAGCCAATTAGATATAGAGTTATTCAGAGTCATGATCACACAGAAAGCAGACAGAACGGCTTCACCCAGTTTCACCAAACATGGCTAAAAACCATCCCAGATAAATCGACTTTCTTATGAAAACATTTAAATTGGAGCCCTTCAGAGCCACGAGGACACTGAGAAACAGACAAACAGACATACAGACGCACAGGTTTTCATACAGATTTTCTTACTCTCCTTTCGCATTTCGGAGTTGAACAAAAAACAAATACATTTGAATCGGAACCCTTCTTTCACAGCTACGAGGACATAGAGAAACAGACAAACAGACATACAGGCGAATAAGTTTATGTACATTTCTCACTCTCGTTTCGCATTTCAGATATCAACATTAAAAATCTTAGATTCGAGCCTCAGACAAACACACAACGCCGTTAAACTTATATCACCCCTTACGTTTTTTGGTCGGGGGTAAAAAAGTACTTGAGTTGGTTTTTCCATCTCCAACCTGCTGCTCATATGCTTCACGTGTTAATTTACCTTCCTTACCGCGAAGCTGAGTCATCTACCTTTTTCTGAATCTAAATCAGTGGTTCAACTTCATGATAGATTACTGTTTTCTTCTTGGTTTTGCGAGTCAGTGACCGGAGAGCTGGTTAACTGGTAGTCATTTGCATAACCAGAAGAGTTATCATCATCATGTTAACAGTAGAGTAGAGTGATTTGGTAATATAATAGGCATTTACATATATTGAAAGCCGTGTTGGCCGAGTGGGATTGCACCTCGACTTTCGATCCGAAGGTCGTGGGTTCGAATCCCGGCCGTGCATCAATGGATTTTTCGATTCGGAAAATTTATATGCGCATTAACACGACTTTAACGGTGAAAGAAACATCGTGAGGAAACCCTTGGCTTAGTCAGCTCCGCACGTATTGACCTTGTCTTTTCTGTGGATATGGCTCACTAGGCTGAGAGGATGGTATAGGTGCTGGGCAAGCCTACTCCATCTAAACATTGTCCTAGGCACTACAGTGTCCCGTTAAGTGTAGGCATAGGTTGCCTCCTGACGCTGTATAAATCATCTTCAATAGATGTAAAGGCCTATTATATATTATATTACATCTATTGACGATGATTTATACAGCGTCAGGAAGCAACCTATGCCTACACTTAACAACACACTGTAGTGCCTGGGACAATGTTTATATGAAGTAGGCTCGCCCAGCTATACCATCCTCTCATCCTAGTCAGCCATATCCACAGGAAAGACATCGTCAATACGTGTTGAGCGGACTAAGCTGCGGGTTTCCTCACGATGTTTCTTTCACCGTTAAAGTCGTGTTAATGCGCATATAAAATTTCCGAAACGAAAAATCTATTGATGCACGTCCGGTGTTCGAACCCACGACCTTCGGATCGAAAGTCGAGGTGCAATCCCACTCGGCCAACATGGCCTTGGTTTGGTAAACATTAAAATAAATTGCACGGTTGAAACCGCTGTTGCTAAGATGCGCGCTGCAGTGATTTGAAGGGTGTGCTTGGAGCAATTCCACATGATACCTAACACTTTCACGTCTCAGAGTGTTGGACGCAGTGCAATGACACACGACATGCGGCAGTCTGTGGTTAACGTGGTCAGAGACGTACTTAATGCAATTTTAATACACTGAGATGGTACCTTAAATGCTGACAGTCAAACAACTTCTCACTAGCATATTTCAACATTTCTAAAGATATACAATCCCTGAAATTATTTATGAAAAAACGCAAAAAACAAGGTTTAGCATAATATCATTTTGATCCAAACAAGTTTTCCAATAAGAATAAATTTTCGGGTCGGTAAACGTGTTTGGATCTAAATGATATTTTTACTGAAACTTGCTATTCTTCTAAGCATTGGTTGTTTACGATTTTTCATAATTACATTCAGTGATCTTATATCTTCAAACATGTGGAAATAAATATACGAGCTAATTGTTAGACGCCTCAAGCTTTCGGGAGTTGTGTTTTTTATATACTTTTAGTTAGTATAGGCTTTTCATTTTAACCCTATTTTTTTAACCAGAAAAGCTTGCAGTCTTTAATTTAGCTTATTACAAAAATCCTCAACGACAGGAATTTGTAGACGTTTTGTCCAAAAATTTCCTTAGCGTCTCCTGTGACTTTTCCAGCAGGGGTTTTTTGGGAATCCCCTGATAGGTTCATTTACACCGTTAACCCCATCAATCGCAGATACGCTAGGACCTCTTTTGTGTAAGTATTAGATACCAATGTTGATTATAACAGTACTAAATCAATTTGTATTATTATTTAATAGTCATAACGTGACGGGGAACTTTCAACCCGTTTTTTGTCTAGATCAAAGTTCACCACACTGATTACAATATTACAATAGATTCAGGTACATCAATTTGAGTCCCGTTTAAACTAAAATTGATTTACTGAGAATTAACGGTAGGCTATAGGTCAATACACTTGGTTTTTTGACACGACGGGGACAAATTGGGCAATATAGTTTTATGGGTTTTGAAGTGATCTAAGACCGTGGGCATTTTGGATCTTAAGAGGATAAACAGTTTTGGCGTCACCGAGTCTCTTGCTATGCTTAAAATATGTTATCCCAAAAAGAACCGGGATCTTTCACACTCCATTATTATATATTTTTTTATTCTGTTCAGTTTGAATACTTTCTCAAATTGTTAATAAGCAAATGGAGTTTTTGATATTCATGTAGACTCACACAAAACTTTACCTGAACTGATGCAAAAAATATTAAACAAATAGGTACTTAGTTAAAAGCTTGCAATACATAGTCGGAGAATTGTAACATTTTTGAAACCAAATACTTTTTTTAAGGTTTTTAATCTTTAGGCAAATTTTCGTTTAAGAAACTTGTTTGGATCAAAGTTGTATTTTTGCGGAATCTTTGCGTTGCTATTATCTACTTATCTAGAACTTAAGGGATTTCGTTTTTTTCTAACATTCAGAGATCTCTCTATATTCAAAAATGTATAAATATGCGACTGAGAAGTTGTTGGACGGTTCTCAACAAAACTCTTTGAAAGACTTGTTCTAGCAAACATCGATTATTTTTCATCTTGTTTTAGTCGATATAATTTAGTACACCCATTTGTAGAATCTATAAATAATGCAAAATTATTCCGGAAAAAGTTACATTTTTAATGCAAAACGGCTCTAAATTTCAAAACACTTCTTAGAACCTCTTTATAGGCCAATTAATAACAACCAACTTCTATTAAGAGGGTGTTTTGCTTGTCAATTTGCATAAGTACCTAAGTACAGTCAGCGTTACAAATTGATTGACAATTTGAATGTTTATGAGTCCTTTGGAGAATAAAATAAAAGAGTTAAACAATGAAATGTCAAATAAGGATAACGATGATAATACTTTCAAGATTTGTTTTCTTTATGGGTTTTGAAGTGATCTAACACGATATCCTCATACAATTAGTACTACACGCCGGTGCCGACATTTTGTTCACGAAAATAATATCTCGGTGCTAGGTATCGGCCAGTAAGCAAACAGCCTGTACTATTGACTGTACATTTTTTTACGTATAAACATTCAGCAGGTGTCTTTATTTCCTGTGAACTTTGAATTATATTTTATTTAAATGATGTGAGTGATGAGAATGATTTGCGGTTGATTATTTTGATCAATCACGATCGCTTTAATTAAGTGAAATAATTGGCAGTTGGGCTTTTCCTAGAATAGTCTATTTATTAGCTTCAGTTTTTTTTTACGCAAATTTGAGATAGCGACATTGATAAGTAGAGCCGTAAGAAAATGCGTGGCAACACTGGTGTACCTACTAACATTCTGTGACACTGGCAACTGGCGACCAATGTTTATGTTACCATTACCAGTTACATATCGTAGGTTTTTTGTGTTGTGTTGTGAGTTATAGTCACTACTGATCCAATTAACAAGTTAGATCACTTCTGCAACAGAAAAGTTTAGGTAGTCGTCCAACACCCAAAACGCTTCGATAGCGCGATCTACGAATGGACATTGTGAAGTGGCGACATCTAGTTGTGAATATTGAACTAATTACACTTAAGAGGCTTAAACGCGATTGCTAAAACAAAGATATCAAGCTTACTCGTAGCTTTGTCTAAATGCTGCAGAAATAATAAGATTGATAAAATTCCAATGATGTCTGCTTCGCACGCAATCCAATGAAATAAATAACCGATAATTTACGGTTTTACACAAAAATCGTTTATCTAGTTCTTGACCTACAGAGAATTACGAAAAACTATAGCGATATTGAGCAAGCACCGCACGCACCTCGATTGACTCCGGTTGCTAAATCCATCAAAAATTGTTTATGGACTTTCGATTTCAATAATAGCTGTGATAATAGTCTACTTCATAGACGTGCCATAATATTGATCTTCCAAAACTGCGCTAGCTTTTTCTTCTTCTTTTCTACCTATATGGCCTCGGTCCGTCATTTCGACAGACAATTTGGCCAGTGTCAAGTGAGAAATTTGAAAATAATAATGTCAAGACAAGTCATTCGTCAAGTCGGCTGTCGTTTGTTTTGAAAAGAAAACAAAAAGTTTGCTAAGTGCGACGCCAAAAACAAAAAAAAACCCGGATGGAACGAAGTTCCTTGAGGTGTTGTTTTCTTACAGTAAGCACACAGAAGCACCTAAATTAAAACAAAAACTTCCAACAATACCTACATTCATTTGTTAATTTATTCAAAAGACGTTGTCAACTTTTGGTCTTAATTTTTTCCGTTTAGCCCCTTTCGCAACGCGCGATAAGGAAATTTGTTCCAAAAAACGTTTGCTAAATCTGTTGTCAATTCATCTATTTTTGCTGTCATGCAACTCTTCTTCTTCTTCTTCTATACCTATATTATGGCCTCTGTCTGTCATTTTGACAGACAATTTGGCCAGTGTTAAGTGATGAATTTGAAATAAGTCAAGTCAAGTTATTCGTCAATTCTGTCGTAATAATAGAGCAATTTTAAAGACAGACACAAGATATAAAATCACTGAAATGATTTATAGAAAATCGCAGACAAGAATTTTGTGTGCACAACGTTTAGTATATCATTTTGAACAAGTTCGCAAAAAGTTTTTATTCTACACCTGCTTGGAAAGTACCTTGATACTTTATCAAATTTACGGTAGAAAGTACGTCATTGCATATCGAACAAATATGCGGGGAGAAAACGGATCTGAGCGGGAGAGAAAAGTGTATGAAAATCCATTTCTTACGTGGTTTTTCTTTTTTAATTTTGGGTAAGACTATGCGCCGGTAACCTAAATATCAAAAGCCAAAAAGTTTTTACAGTGAGTTTTTATCTCCAAGTTCGCAAAATGACACTGGCCACTAGCTGTGTGTTGGATGGTGTCGGGCTGGCAGTGCGACCCGGCGGCGGCAGGATAAACAATTTGAAAAAAGAACATGTGAAAATTGCAGACGCCATTGGCGCCATTTTCAATTTGTGTGTTGTTTGAGGATTCAGTTTTAGTTTTTTATTTTCCTCGTAGGTGTAGTATAAAGCACTATGTATCACTCGAGAGAAAGTGCGATTCCCGATCTCGGGTATTTTAAAGCCCTCGCCTATTCAAACGACACCCTCGACGGTAATCGGTCACTTTCTCCTCTCGGTGAACAATGTACTATTTAAGAAACAATAGGAGTCTGATATTAAAAAAAAGAGCTTGGTTCGGGGGAAGCTTCTTTAAGGCGGTGTACCGGGGTCGTGTAAGTGAACCACGACTAACTACACTAGATGGAATATACGTATTCTGTTTGAGGGAGCTGCGGTTGAGATTACAGCGATTAGCTCCACGATCTGTTACATTTGCGGTTTGTTGCCAAACCCGCGGCTTTCCTCTGTAACGTGGAAACAGCTGCGCACGATTCTAGAACCAGAGAGCCTAGTACGAATTTTCAGTGTATAGTGTGAGTGTGAAACGTGATTCACCTAGGTGACTTACGGCCGAATGCAAAAACGCTACTTAAATTAAGTTAATGCTTAAATTATTGCCGTCTCTTACAGATGAGTAATGTCAAACAGAGGCAGAGTAATTTTAAGTGGTGTTTAAATTTGAGTGACGTTTCAGTATTCGGCCCATAGCCCTGGTGAATTAAGTCGATAGCACCAAAATATCAACGCTATCTTATACAAGGATAAGCTCCATGGCAACAGATCATCAAATATGCTAAACTTCGTAAAATCGGAAAAAAACAATCAGATTTGGTCGAAAGCACAAGAAAATTACGAAAGCGTAGGGTCGAAAAAGTGGCCGATACACACCATCTGAGGGCTTAAAATAGCGACAAATTAGAGAATAACCATACAAAAGTTCGCTAAAAATATCCGTTTGATCCAAACAAGTTTTCTGACCAAATAATGTTTTTTTTCCAGTTTCCGTTTGGAAAACTTGTTTATAGCAGCGTCGTAGACAAAAAGCCATACGCTATAACGCCAAGTTTCGTTTATAAATGTAATGACCGAACTACGACCTCATAATCATTATAAGCCCCGAATACCATAGTGCGTTGATCGGCTTCAAAAAAAGAAGCTTCTGGTTTTTTTCTCGTTTTGATTGAGGTAAATACAATAATTTAATTTATGACTTAACTTAATGTACCGATTTGTGTTCAAATCCCACAATAACTTTTGTAAATGAGCAAACACAGTGAAAACACGACCGCTGGTTCAGTTTAATATTTACCGATCTGTAAAACACAGCGATTACAATCGTTTCTGGTCAGCCCAAATATTTTTCGGAAATAAAGGCATTTTTAAAATTTCTGGCAAATTGGATGGAGCCCGGTCCAACATTTTTTTTAAACTTGCAATGATGGAACTTTGTTTGTTATACACTTACAATGCAGTTTTAAAAAATGTAACAATGGTATCGATTCGGTTGTTGCCTTTTTCTAAACTAACCTAATTTGACAGCTCTAAAATTATAGCCGTCCTTGTCGTTTCAGTTTAAGAGAAAGAGACGGCAATCTTTTTAGTGCTGTCAAATTAGGTTAGTTTAGAAAAATGCAACAACTGAATCGATACGATTGTCATTATATAGCAGCGGGAATCATTAGTTATTAGACATTTTACTTCGAAAAAAAAGCGTCTTTTTCAAAGCCGTTTATCGTATTTACAGGTTTTTACGTCAAAATAATTACTTTATTTTGCGTTTTCGTGACTGCTAGTGAATAGTTCTGCGAACTAGGTATTGAATAAAAAAAACGGTAGGTAGGTAAAGTGAAATTGTGTGTACAAAGTGATTCAAAGTGATCAGTGGCATTTTATTCAATAAAAGCATTATGACTTTGTCTTGAGCTATTACGGTGTAATTTTGACCAAAGGGGATTTTGAGACTGAAAACTCTCATAAACCCCTTGATTTTAAAATTTTGAAATCAAGGGGATTATGAGCCAAAAATCTCATAATCCCCTTGAAGGGGACGATTCAAAGGGGATTATGAGCCTAACCCCTGCATAAGGGTTAGATTATGATAAGACCAACAAAAGTTGTAAATAACAAAAATATTCTAAAAATTAATTAAATGTAAGCAAATCTGGACCTGAAATGCCCCAACGCCTTTTACGTAGTCGGTTTTTTCTTGTTATTGTCATTATTGTCGAATCGTTCAAGATCTTGATCACCTAAACCAGCTGTTTTCTTTGTCCATGTCATTTCACCATAAACATTGGATTTAGACTTTAAGAATGCTGGATTTACATGATTTTAATAGTCCATGTTTTATTGAATAAGACCTCAAATTTACGTCAAAACATGTTGATAATTATCTGGAATGAGCCCTGATTGGTTATGGACCTTAGGGTATTGTGGCTATAACTTCTTGTGACCCCTCTGCGTGTTTTTATAACTAACTTCAAGAAAGGGGTTCCTTAAATATATATTTTTTAGTTTATTTTAACGACGACAAGTTGCCATGTTGATTTTAAAATTCTTGCGATTTATTGTTTTTTACAGTCTTCTTCTTTTACATAAATTTTTAGTTTTTAAAAGTCAGATCGGGAATTTCCTTCGCACCTTAGTGCTGTTTTACCGCCTACTGACGACGTAGTAACTATTTGGTAATCTATATCGGGGCCAAGCCAGAACGGAGTCAGGCATTTCCAACCCATATCTTTGACTATTTCGGTGGTCGTCGCTAAATGTTTTACGGTTGTTTATTATGAAGAAATTTAATCGCTTTATATATAATAATATGAAACTTATATATTTTTATAGATGATATATAGTTTGTCTGTATTTTAGTCAACTTTGTCTAGAGTAGACTTTAGACAATTTCCAAACAAAAACAAAATACGAAACTTAAATCTACTGAAGTAAGAGTGACATAAGCGATAAGTTTCTGTCAACACATTCACTTATTTCAGAAGTACGAGGTAGTAGCTATTACATAAAACAAATTAAGTTTTAAGCAACTCGTGCGTTGATTTATTTAACCTGTTGTTCATTTACATTTTAGATCTTACCACCTTGATTTAAGGGCTATTGGTGAATAATATGTACAGTCGGAAATAAAGGTCGATTAACAAGTTGAGTTCTTAAAATATAAAAAATAAATTTAAATTTACAAGCAGTAGTTCTATTATTAAAATCACTTTAAATTCATACAAACCTCAAAACTTTTGTAAAAGGTTCAAATACCAAAAAACTCAATTGAACTCAATAAATTGTTAATCAACTTGTGTTGCTGACTGTACCTATCACGTGACAAGACGATGACATATCGATTTTTAGTCCAAGAACAAATACCAAGGCTTATGATTTCATAGAATTGTTTTTTTAATGCGTTTAAAATATTAATTGTCTAAGGTTTTTAATATCCTTTTACTACCTATAAATTATCTTTATCTTTATCTTTATCTTTACCTAAAAAGATATCAAAAACCTTTGAAGGTTTTTGGATTTTAACATATTTATTTATTTAATACTTTATTGCAGAAAATTATAAATTTGTTACAAAGGATGGACTTAATGCTAAAAGCATTGTATGCCAGCTAACCCATAGTTGTTATCTAGTTTGACAAAACTGACAAATTTTGTAGAAATAAACTTTATTTTTGTCAAAAACGCACTTCGCGTGATTCCCGGTGTATACACGTTCATCTCTCCTGTGGGCCTAGGATGCGCACCGCGAGATATTTGTCATGTCATTCTGTCAAAATGTAAGCATTTTGTACCAGTTTAGGAACTATTGCATTATCTGTGGTACCTAATGGTGTCGACAAAACGCGCCTTAATGTACACTTTTGACAGTTCTTAGTCGTCGTACCTCTCTGAGGAGGAGATAATAGTCATGCAGAAATGTCAAAAGTTGAAAATTCAAAGGCGCGGTTTCTCGACAACATTATCACAGAAAATGCAATAGTTTCTAAACTGGTACAAAATGCTTATATTTTGACAGAACGACATGACAAATATCTCGCGGTGCGCATCTTAGGCCCGCTGTACAGTATACATGTGCAGAGACGAGGTGTTGATGATGGGTTTAATGAAAATCTTCTTGTTCTATTATACTTAGTTTTACTTTACTGTTCTTCCAAAATACAAAATGAAATAAAAAATTAAGTTCTAACGACGTGCTTGCACTTTGGTATGCGACTCAACGCAGCGTACCGCGTTTGCTCTTCACCGCTGACGCAGACTGCGACGGAACAAGAGACCAGCATACTAGACGTTTTCCATACGATTATGTGTCCCGCGCCGCAAGTCGCATACCGCAACGTTGTGCGTTACGATTGCGAGACTATTAGCTTTATAACGATGCACAGCATTTAGTTCTTTTTAAAACATTCATTTTTATTATCCCTAAACTAATTATCACTCTCTTTTTGTTACAGGTAAGACCTCGATAAAAACAAACGACTATTTCTTCTTCTCTTCAATAATGGCCTCTGCCCGTCACTTTGACAGGCAATTTTGCCAATGTCAAGTGATATAATTGTAATAATATAAGTCAAGTCAAGTCATTCGTCAAGTCGGCTGTCGTTTGTTTTGAAAATAAAATGGTGGATTTTCTCTTCAAAACCTAACACGAATTTTCACATTCAGAGAAACCACTTTCGACACATTTATTCCAATGGCTCACACTTTATGTTACGACCTAAGTATTGTTGGTTAAAATTCCACCAAAATTAAACAACAATACTCACAATAACATAAGAAAAACTATTAAAATAACGACTATTTAAGAAGTGTCGAGCCGACTTGACAAATGATTTGAGTTGACTTATTTCAATTACTTATTTCAAATTGACTTATTTCAAATTATATCACTTAACACTGGCAAAATTGTCTGTCGAAATGACGGACAGAGGCCGTAAATAAAAGAAGAAGAAGACGGAAGTTTCAATTTGACAGTTGACCATCAAAAGATTGAAAAGTCATCGACGGATCTGTCAATACTGATATCAGATTCTCGAACACTTCCGAACGGTGATTGCTGCCAGAGACAAGGTTGGTAAGAGATCAACCTTCAAACAAAATGTGGGGGCTTCTTTAGAGGCGGATTCAGACGCTAGCTAGACGGATACTAGTTGAATAGTGTAGCGCAGGGGTCACCAAATGGCGGACCGCGGTCCGCATCCGGACCTCCGACCCATTTTGTGCGGACCGCGGGAGTGATAAAGCTAGGTACCTACTCTGCAGAAGGAAATGATGGATTTCCAAAAAAAACAAGTTTAAAACAAAAACAAGTATCCAGACGAGAGTTCTGGAAAAAAATGTGTGTGGTAATAAATATCCAGAACTACAAAAATTTGCTTTGCAACTTCTTACATATTTTGTTTGGGTCAACGTATATTTGTGAAGCTGTGCGAACCGCGATGGTCATTTTGTTTCTTAAAACGGACCCCGAGCGAAACTAATTGGTGACCGCTGATGTAGCGGATTGATTAGACTCTGTTAATGAATTTAGGGGTAAATTCAATTCAATTTATTTTATTTTAGATAACATTTATAAATACAAAGTACATAAAAACCTGCATTAATACTTTAAAAACTAACATAGGTACATGACATGAAATGTTTTATTTACCTCAACTTAGATAACTTTTATGATGTATCCTAGCAAGAGCGGAATCTCCTAATACAAGTATTTCATACCTAAAAGGAGATTTTCAACACTGTTGATCAGCGGTCGTCACACTTTACTGGCCAAGGGCCACACATGACAATGTAAGTGCCAGCGCCGGGCCGGCAATCTGATTTTTGTTTGACATCCTACTTAACGCGAAAGTTTGTAAGTATGGATGGATGGATGGATGAATGGATGGATGGGTGTGGATGGATGTTTGTTACTCTTTCACGCAAAAACTACTGAACGGATCTGGATGAAATTTGGCACACAGATTGTTTTTATCCTAGATTAACACATAAGATACTTTATATCATGGTATTCCTACGGGAACGGGAACTACTCCGATGAAACCACGAGGCGCAGCTAGTGTAGGTATAGTATAGTTGACCATTGAAATATATTACTTTGTCGCGGGCCGCACAAAAAATGGCCACGGGCCGCATGAGGCCCGCGGTTCGCAATTTGACGACCACGGCTGTAGATATTATTATCTTTTGGAAACAATAAAACCATTTTGTATTTGTATTTACCACAGTATTAGATACATACATTACATACACAAAACGTTATATAAAAACACACGCACACAGACACTCGCATGCAAAAGTAGAGCTTAGTATAAACTTCAGCTTTCAAGCGTGTCTATGAGAGTATTGGTAAAAATATTTGCATAAAATAGGTTTATTTTCATAGAAGTATATGATAATGTGTAAAACGCGTTTATTACCAGCGCTAACACGTATTTCCTTATAAAGATTATTGGCATCTGGCGCCGTAGACAAGTGCCCATGAGCAGTGACAGATACCAATGCAAAGGCATGCATTAATGCCCAAAAAATGGCGCAAATATCACATATCAAAACTTTTATACAGTAGGTATGCAAAAGAAGAAAGCGCTATACTGTAGTAATACGACACATTTGTTGCTAGAAATAGATACATACTCAGACCAGCGGGCGCATCGCCAGATATTTGTCATGTCGTTCTGTCAAAATGTAAGCATTTTGTACCAGTTTAGGAACTATTGCATTAACTGTGGTAATGTTGTCGAGAAACCGCGCCTTTGAATTTTCAACTTTTGACATTTCTGCATGACTATTATCTCGTCCTCAGAGAGGTACGACGACTTAGAAGTGTCAAAAGTGTACATTACGTCGCGTTTTGTCGACACCATTAGGTACCACAGATAATGCAATAGTTCCTAAACTGGTACAAAATGCTTACATTTTGACAGAACGACATGACAAATATCTCGCGGTGCGCATCTTAGGCCCGCAGTTGTAAGTGACGTGGATTAAATTGCTATCAAAACAATGTATAGCGACTTCTACAGCGCTACTGAATAGAAATAAAAATCAGTCAGTTACCTTACTTTTCTCTTACCATATTAAAGCGCTCGTAGCTAGGCTTGCTTAGCCAATCTTCACCGATTATCTAAGTTAAGCAACGTTCTGTGCGGTCACTATTTGGATGGGTGACCGTTAGTGGCATTTACATCTGAGCGCTTCCGTGCTTCGGAGGGCACGTTAAACTGTCGGTCCCGGCTCTAGCAGTCAGGCCACGACTGAGGCATTAAGGCGGCCTAAAAACTCCGTCACTATAGAGTTTGCCACAGCTCATACGAACTTGCTTACCATATTGATTGCGTTTAATGCAAGTTTCTATCAAGAACTTCATTTTATCAAACCTAATGAATTTCGTTTGAAATTTTATCGACGGGCACTTGCGTACTGCTATATCTCTATGGTTTTTACATGGGAAAGCGGTTAGTTAGGTTCGACGGGATGTGTGGATTGACCACTTGCATTGGAGAAAATTGACAAGTTCGGAATCTTAACAATCTCAGCTTAAATGGTAATCAATTGAAGCAATAGTGTCAATGTCAGGAAATGTTGGTAGTTTCGTTTAAAAAATGGTGTCAGAAAAAGCGATTGGTAATTGTCTACTAAACTAGATGGCAAAAAAAAACTATTGGGAAAAAAGCTGCCAAGAAAATTGGTTATAAAAATATAAGCTACGTCCGTCTCAGAGTGTTGTGCAATATTACACAGGGCACGTATTTATGGACGTGCTCTGTGAGGAAACTTAATTGTCTACAGTTATATTGTGCCTCTAATACGTCATGCGACATGTTCTTATGATTTTGTATAGTATTCGCGGATAGAAGGAACTGCTCACAATAAAATTAGCGATTTCAGTAAATTATTGTCATAAAAAAAAATCATTTTGCAAATACGTCAGTACATTTACCCTTACGCAAATGTTTTAGTCAAACAACCATTTTAGCACGACCTCTCCTTTCCTTATTTACTTAGCGAATTCCTCACGTTTAAGGGCTAGCGGGGGTCTTTAGCACTGGTTAGTCGAACCCTACGGATCGTCAAAGTCAAAGAACTTTGCCTTTCATCATCTTTTTTTTTTCATCTTGAGGTCTTGAAGTGCTTCGTGACTAAATGCTAATTTGTAAAATATAGTAAACTAGCTGTTACCCGCGACTTTGTACGATTTTATCGATTTTCTGAATATCTTTGACAATAGACGTTAGAAGCACGGACGATGATGATGATGAAATAGACAATAAAAATATATATAATATATCCTAGGACATGTCACACAACGCCCTCTAGTCCCAAACTAAGCAGAGCTTGTACTATGGGAACTAGATTGCTGATAGAATACTTATATACATATACATACTTATGATACATAGTAACATCCAGATACAGAACAAACATCTGTTTTTGCCACACACAAATGTTTGTTCTCGATGAGGATCGAACCCACGACCCGTGGCACGGAAGGCAGAGCTACTACCGACTAAGCCATGATGCCTGTCACAGGTACCATAGTATCCGGATATACTTTTTAAACCGGATAATGATTTCAGGGTCTAAAAACAATAATCAGTGTTGCCATTAGAGTACATTAAATACTAGCTTATTTAGGTCTGTTACAAACTAATTGTAAAGGCACGTCTAGACGCAAGAATAATTATTCTATATAAGTCATTATGCTGACTTAGTGACGATTCGGACAAAATATTTTGGGACAAATTCTCCCAATCGTCACTTTTGATTTTAATAATTTTTGTTGTGACGATTCGGAGAACATCATTCGGAAGCCGTTGAGTACAGTCAGGTAAAAAGCTTTGGTCCGAAGTAAGCTCGAGTGTAGCTCATGCGTTTGGAACCCGCATAAGGCAAAATATGCTCTCGTATTGGAAAAAGTTCAAAGAGCTTTTCTGAGGTACCTTTACAAGCATGTTGCAGGATTCTATCCATGCATGTACCCAACTAAATTCCTCTTAGGCCATCTAGGCTTTAATTCCCTGAAAACCAGGAGAGCGTATGACCAGATGGCCACTGAATGCAAAATGTTCCGCAGTCTAATAGATGCACCCGATTTGCTTAACGAGTCACTTCACCTCTTTGTCCCAGATAGATACCTCAGGCTCAGGAGACATAAACTCTTCGCAGTTCCTTCCGTGCGTACAGCCGCACGTGCTAATTCTCCCCTACCTCGCACCCTAACCGCTTTTAATGAACTTCTTGCAGCCAATCCAGACTGTGATATATTCACGGATGACTGGAAGACACTTATGTTGGTATGCCTGAGATATTGCGAGAATGATGAATGAATGTTACGTATAATATAATTAAACTATCTGACTTATAATTTATGGACTACAATTTTATTATTTATATCTATTTAATTTTATGTTTTGACATTTTTAATTGGTAGTGTTTAATTAATTAGTGTAATTGGTTGTGTGTGACCGTTCTAATTAAATAAATAAATAAAAATTCACCTTAGAAATAAGTTATGGAAAAATGCATTTTACAGAGCTTTATAAAATGTGCAAGGTAGGTGCCAAATAACACCGCAATACAGGTCATTCACGCACCTTCACCTCGATGTCGCAAAATTCAATTTATGTATGGTAAACCAACAGTACTACGAGATTCGAGCGATCACCGTCTTAGCGACAGGTTTGTATGGAAAGCGACAGAATTAGCCATTCATAAATTGAATTTTGCGACATCGTGGTGAAGGTGGGTCTATGACCTGTATTGCGGTGTTATTTGGCACCTACTATAGAACATAAAATCCGATTTTATAAGTAGGTATACAATTTTTTTCATCTCAAATGTATTTTATGTGTAGACTACCAAAACTATCTATATTCTAATGACAGATTTTATTTAAACGATACTTTATTTGGGTCAGTAATCGCCTCCTAAATAACTTTTATGACAAAAGAAATACTTTTTTTTTTGACTAAGATTGACAATCCGTAATTCCAATACTCACGTATGGATACGCCTTTAGCTTGCAAACTGAATGATATCCTAGAACATATCCTATTGTATTGGTATTTATTCGTTGACAAATAGATATGAAGTAATATTATCAGTTGATCATTTTGTACCATTTATACTATAAATAATTTATAATTACACAATGTACCTACTTCCATAAGTAGAGGCCGACCACGATAATATTGCAGTGCTTAGCGCTTTGCAGAATTCAAAAACCGCTTACTTATAATCGTCGCATAACTTGATTTAGCTGTTAAAATTATGGTTGGGATTTGGGTCCTTACTAAAACTCCAATAAAGTAACCCAAGGTGTAAAAAAATGGCCTAAAAAATGGCTTACCTAAAGAAGAAATTTTAGTTAAATACCCGTGCGAAGCCGGACGGCCTGCTAGTATATGGTAGATAAAGAAGCAATGTAAATGGGAAATGATTTAAGTTCAACCATATTTAGCTTCTGATTTTTCTCGTATCATCTGCTTATTTAATTGTGATACTCTTGTCCTTCTGACCTCATTATTAAATAAAAATACCTTATTTCCTAAACCTAAACTTAAAAGATTCTTTTCTTTTTTTTAAACCAGGTTGTACGATAACCTTTCTCGAGAGAACGTGGATTTAGGGTTAAAGAGAGCGTTTTTAAAATATGCAAGAATGTATAAAAAATAACATTTCGTCACGGAAAAATAAGAATTCTAGATTTTTTAGGGTTTTGAACTTTAAAAAGAAAAACAAAACAAGTAATTTATCACTAGCTTTAGCTTGCAACTTTGCCTTATTTACGCGTTAAGCATATTTTTCGCCATTTCCACGACAATTTTTATGACATCGTTCGTGTCCCGTTGGATCTCGTTGATTTTTCGGGATAAAAAAGTACCTATCCTATGTGTTAATCCAGGTCACGGACAATATATATTTTAAGTTTCATCCAAATCGGATCAGTAGTTTTTGTGTGAAAGAGTAACAAACATACATCCATCCATCCATCCATCGTTACAAACTTTCGCGTTTATAATATTAGTAGGAATAGGATTCTAAATAATCCTTTTGATTTTACTGAATAAAAGATATTTATTTGACTTTCAATTGTTTTCGCAAAACCTACAGTACTACTAACTATAGGTTTACAAATTTTGTCATAATTCAAGCGTTGCCGAATTAGTGTGTCCAGACTCTAGTAGTCGATCAGAGACATTTCGAAACGTTCATTTCCGTGTTAGAAACCTAAGAACACAGTAGTCGCTTACCTAACCACTGGCTGCAGTATAGTTTTTTAATATACCTGTAGATTATATAAACTCTCGAAACTAGATTAATAATATTCTAAACTTGACCTTGACCCGCTTAGAATTCAGATCGACATAACCGGAAGTTAGATAACACAGCCTACTCTACTTCCGTCGGCGGGTTTGTCAATAACTTTCTTTTGTTTGTTTGATTTGTCATGACAATATTGATGTCCTTGCACGGCGGAAGTCACTAATTTGATTACCGGGAACTAACTCAATATCCGGTTGGCGGATTTTCGGATTATTTGGTTTGTTCTGGAAACAGTAAATTACCTATAGTAAAAATGTTAGACATAGATCTCCTTCAACGAATTCCAAAAAACGTATGGTAACATCATTATCAGCTTGTACTTCTACGAGTACAAGCTGATAATGATGATAAGCAAACTCGTATGAGTTAGAGGCCAACTCTTTTAACGTAGTTAGGCCGCCATAAGGCCTCCGTTATGGCTTAGCGACTGCTAGAGCCGGGACCGACAATTAAATGTGCCCTCCGAAGCACGAAAATTCAATGAATACTACGCATACTCATCAAATTCAATCGTATTATTAGATATGACAATATCATTACAAGGGGACGGCGCGTACGCAGTCCCCACTACCAAAAATAACGCACCCGAGTTATCCACATTAGGGATAATCGCAGAGGTCAACCCAATTCGCAGTGCAATGAATAGGCCTCGCTCTGGGGGAACCGCCTTTGTGATCACGGTGTCCCCTGTGCCAGGTAAGTATGATTTCACTACGCTACTGCGGGAAGCTCATTCTGAGCCGTGCGTTTTCGTCAGCGCGATTCAGGATTCGGACATTTTTACTAGCGACATCTAGTTCTGTTTGCGTAAAACCAAAACAGTGATAGGCAAACTAAAGAAAAAAATTAGGAGTAGAAAGCAGATTGTTGGTCAAAATATTGTTTTTTAGTTTTTCATACAAAAGATATCAACGCGTTAGCTAGTTCTAGCGACGCTAATATTTTTATACACTAAAATATTTATTTATTCGTTGTGCTATTATATTTTAAAAATATAAATAAAAATCTGAAAAAAATATTCGTTCATTCACATTCAGAGCGCAAATTGAAATACCTGTCACTACATCAAAGTCAGCCCCACTCACGATACTTTTGTCTAGTTTCACAATCTAATCGTTTTCTGTCACAAGTTACAATACTCAAAATAGTAATAACAAAAAATAAATCACCGAATTGATAGGAAATTAAAGATAATAGTCTCGCACTTGACCAGATTGTTCGTTATTCAAATACAAATCACGTTTCGCGTCAACTGTCACCAATGTCATGTTTCTAAACCGTTGGTTCTCGTGTATTCTCTTTTAAGCTTTATGTCGTAGAGCAAAGGTTCATTTTAATTCAAAGTTTTTCAATTATGAAATGTTTTTGCGCGCGCGCCACCATTGGTGTTACTAGGTAAAGGGCAGACGTTTTAGAATAAAAACACTTTTAATGGTGTTTTGTGGTTTTTAAATTAGTTGGATAAACGTGACTTTTGTTTAAGTGAATTGTATTTTGCTTGTCGTATCAAATATCATATTAAATAAGTGGTTTTGATCTGTTATTAATGCGTATGATAGGCACTTGTCTTTTGTGATGTGTCAAAATATCATCGTTCTATAGGTATTTTTTTTTTCAAAATCGGTTTAGTAGTTTGGCAATTATTTATTTGTTTATAGACGAGCAGCTTTCGCTGATGTGTCTACGTCAGACAGTGTTAAAATTTTGTTGAAATTATAGTCTCTTATGTTTGGTAAATTCTTTTGAGCACTGATTTATTTGTTCGAAGCCAGATGTCTAGTTTGTTTTTGAATGTATTGACGGAAGTAGCAGTAACGACGTCATCTGATAGCTCGTTCCAATTGTGAACCACTCTATTGCTGAAGAAGTGATAAGCGGCAAGGGAGACGGAGGGGTCACGGTTCAACTTCAGTTGGTGACCACGTGAGGGTCTTAGCTCATCCTTTCTGATAAGAATGTCGTGAAAGTTGGGCAGGTTGTAATGAAGGGTTAAAATCTTGTAAGTTTCGATGAGATCTCCCCGAAGGCGTCTATCCTCAAGAGTAGTGAGACGTAGTGCGAGTAATCTGTCCTCATAGGATTTGCGTAGAGCCTGTGGTATCTTGGTGGCCCTCCTTTGAACACTTTCAAGAATTAAATAAGAATAAGTGGAGAAACACGTTATACACGTACACGACATTGCGTATTTTGCTTTCCCGTGACGTTTTTGTGTTGCTTATGATCAATAGAACAGTCCCGATGAACTGATATTTTCATCATCATCATTTGATAGTAGGTGTATCAAATTCAAGTCGGTTTTTCCAGTTTTTTAAACTTATAAATTATTTAATAGAGCTATAGTAACGTAAACAAACCATCTAGACATGATGCAATCTAAATACAATCGCATCGGAAGTGGGAAGGAGCATTATGTCACCTGTTGCGAGTGCGTTACGTCGGCAATTCCTAAGTAGGTACGGGAAAAAAACTCGTATCTTCAGTTCCGATGTTTTTCTCTACAGTTTTCCAGAACTGGTATCTCTTGTTGCATTTTTCTAATCTAACCTAATTTGACAGCTCTAAAATTATATTCATCTTTCTCGTTTCAGTTTATTAGAAAGGGATGGCAGCATTTTTAGTGCCGTCAAATTAGGTTAGTTTAGACACAGATTATATAAAACGTTTAGAAAAATGCAACAAGCATTGACACTGAAAACCTAGTAATGACTAGTTAGGTAATTATTTTGTGTTGTATTGTAAATATTTGTAGGTATCTGTCTGTTCTTCTAAGCTCTGGTCGCAAGGAACGGCACAGATCACCTAGTTTATATTAAGCCGATTCTAAATGTTTCTTGTGATTTTACTGAGTACCTACATAACAGTATTGACTTGAATTTCTATTTTTGGATTACTTACTCTCCAACCACTGTAGAATTAACTACTACTTCTCTAACAGTCCACATTTTACAGTAGTTGAACTTCAAATCTGCGTTTTTTTTTTTTGTTGTAAGAAGGTTTAATATCCGGAGGTTGTAAGTGAATGATTCGGTCATCAGAATGGTTCATTCACCCAATACTTTGGTCAGTGGTCCAACTTTTTAGCTCAAGTTCAAGATGAGATAAAAAAAAAATAACACGACAGTATCATATTCAATTTCTTTCAAACGACAAGATATTCTTTATTGTAATAATTTTAACAATTTACAAAAGTATCAAGTTTTTGACCCTAAAACCCGAAAAGCTCTGTCCTAAATGGGTTTTGTCCTCTCAAATAACTTCATAAAACTAAAAATAATATTGTAAATACAGTGTGTTTCCGTTATTTTGGGTTTATCATCATCTTCCTACCTTTATCCCACGCTAAGTAGTGTCGGCACATGTCTTCGTCTTCCACTCTCCTCTATCAGCCGTCAACTCGGTGTTCACTCCTTTCTCATATCTTCTTTCGCACAGTCCATCCATCTTTTCTTTTGTTAAATAAATTTTCATTTAATAAAGAGTTTTGAGACTTCAAAAATGTACCTTATTCTTGTTGTAGATATGTTCTAGGATTGTTGAGAAATTCTCGTAGCATCGGTGACTCGAAAATCAACCATTCCATTCCGAGTATATTATTTGAAAAAGTACATAGGTAAACCATTTAAATGAGACCACTCCCCTACAAAGCTTACTTAAATGTTGGACAAGCAGCCGACTTGTCGAATGACTTGGCTGATATTATTTCAAATATCTCACTTGACACTGGCAAATTTGTCTGTCAAAATGACGGACAGAGGCCATAAATAGAAGAAGAAAAAGAAGAAGAATCTAATACTGATTAAAGGCCGATTTATATTTACCTAGTTTTTTTCTTTTTCGACCATGGTTATCGTATCACCCTGTATAGTTATAACCCCAACAAAGTTGCGTAAAAAAGCAAAGAGTTCGCATTATCGGGCCCATAAAGTTAAAGGGAGGTAAAGGCTTTATCACATGTAGCAAGCCAAGTGTCGATGTCACACAATCTAAGGCATTTAGGGACAATTTAAGGGCTGACGTAAGAGAAATAATAAAAGTACAGTCAGTGGTATAAGTCGGTTATCAAATTGAGTTCAAATTCAAATTGAGTTGTGGACGCAGTGCATGACAAAGCAGTGGATGTGCTCAGTGAGGCAATGCATCATTATAGGCAGTGGTTACCGGTTAATCAGCATTTAGGTGGGCTTGTCTGATTATTTAGTTGTACTTTTAAAAAAGTGGAAGGGAATGAAGGAGGGCTTTGCCAAAAAAAGGCTGACAGATTACAGTGTCGATTTCATAGTATAGGAATAAGTTTAAGTTAAATGTAGATTATCTGATATAAAGGCTTAATAAATAAATAAAAAATAAGAAAAGTAATTATATAAAAAAAAAACCTGTGCGTGCAGTTCCTACGTGCGGGAGAAGTTATACTTCGAGTGCCACGCATTCACTCTCGCTCTGTGTTAAATGTGAAATTAATTTAATATTTATTTTTATGTACCTAACCAATATGCAGTACCAAATTTTCACTTCAAAATAAAAAGTAAAAAGTTGCATGAACACTGCCATCTATTATATTTTGATTGTAACGTATTATAGTCTCTTTCTATTCCCCCCGCTGTCAGTTGGAAGTCGTTTATCTTCAAAAACACGGGCGGCAATGCTGAATTGCTGAACACCATCTATATTTGATTGTAGCATTTGTAGCGTATTAGCCCCTATCTCTTTCTATTCGGGGGGAATAGAAAGAGACAGAGACTATGTCATCCCGTAACGCAACGTTGTTGGAAGTCGCATAAGAAGTATAACTTCAAAAAACCAAAGTGAATGCAGTCGCAGAATGTTATAAGAAATTCTATCATTGAAGTTAGTATGAAGAAATAAATACCTATCTAACCAATACCCAATCAAAAGCTTCCTAAACAGTTGACACACGATTTTTTTATCAGAACACGAGCTTCAGTTGTTATTCAACTTATATCGCTGATTGTACATCTTTTACCATTCACAGATCGGCAGACCGCCAAACCGAATGAATGAATGGAATTTACATTCATTGTGATGACGTGGTAGTTTTTAGAGCATCGCCCAAATTAAGTTAGAATATTAATAAGTAGATTCAAAAATTTGCTGACTAAGTTTTGATGGTAGTAATAAGTAATTTTCGCAATAAACCTCTGATTATCTACGATTTCTTTTATATGCGATGCGAGCTCTTTGGCGGCAGATTTATGATCAATTTTTTTTTCTTTTTGCGGATTATATAGACAACCGTTTGACCACAATCATAATGAAACAGCTGTCGTGGCTTTGCTAATACTGTATCTTTATTTAAATTCATAGTGGTTGACAGGTAAGGCACACAACTATACTAATACTCAAGAGATGGCGCTAGTAGTAATCTAAATACATTATTTTGATAGTAATTCTAATAACACCTCCACTTATCAAAATAATCTAAACATTTAAATTTTAGTAACATTAAGATAAATCATCCAAAAATAAACTAATAGCATACAGCCATCAAACAATATTTTGAATACCTAGCTTCTTTACAAAATAATTATATGCTTTACACTACCCTTCAGTCAGTAGGTCTGCGGGCATTTCAGACTTAGGCAGATGAATAATTTTTACAAGATTGTTAGCGTCCGTTTCTCTAACAAAACGGTGACGCACATCAATGTGCTTAGTTCTTGATCTAGAGCTCTTATTTATGCCATTTAGGGCGGATTCGTCCAAAAGTCATGATATTCCTGAATAAGTATCCCTTGTATAACTTTACTCTTTGATTTTATTCTCAGATAAATTCGTTTTTGTTTTTGCATTGCAATCTTGAGAGTAGCCAATCCTAGGTATTGTTATTCTGTATATACATAAAAACCAACTTAATTCAAAAAACAATTGCTTAGAGAGCGCAACACAATAATACATGTGCACACAAATTGTCCGGGTGTCAAGTTCTCAATATCTATGAAAACAATCAGCTGTTTTGTCAAATATAGCAGCCGCCATTAAAATATTCGACAGATAACTTGTATATACCATAGATTTTGGCAGTATAACGATTTATTCTCGGATAGACAAGTTTTTCCTGGAATAGGACTTGGTAGAACGAAAAGTGTCTTATCACTAGAGTAATTATTGATTTTATTCGCAGTATAAGACTTAAACTGCGTTTATATAGTTTGGTCGAATCCGCCTTTACAGATAAAACTTTATAAGTTATCTCATTAAATTAATATCTAACATCCATAAACAATTTCCCAGACACCATTTTATTATAGTCGTAAACTAAAATCATTATGAAAACAAATGAAGAATGGCGCCCACCTCAAAATTCATTGATATTTTTATTATAAGACACAAAAAAGGAACAAAATAACTAGGTAGTTATATATGTATTAATATAAACTTGACCCGTATTCTACAAAAATACTTGAGGCAGTAATGAGATTAAAGTAATCAAATTAAAAAAAAGTGCTTTATTCCAAAGGAGCTATCGCAAAGTTTGCAAAAAATTACTCTCAAAATTATTTTATGCTATAAATAGATAATTGTCGTTGTAATTTTAGTAAGCGTGATGTATCTTGAGCTGGTTTGATATAGCAGCAAGAGTTTGAGTGTAGGTAAGTCTGTCAAGAAAACAATCCTCGCAAAAAAAGCCACGGGCGTACCACTAATAGGTTAACAATGTGGTAAAACATGCAAATTGACATGTCTCCATCCATATTCGTGGACTGATGAAATCAAATGTTTGCAAGTTTTTTAAATGTCATTTTAATAAATCAGAAATAGTAATATAGATACTGTAGGTATAGTAGGTGCCAAATAACACGGCAATACAGGTCATTCATCCACCTTCACCACGATGTCGCAATATTCAATTTATGGCAGGCGTCATGGCTCAGTCGGTAGTAGCTCTGCCTTTCGTGCTGTGGGTCGTGGGTTCGATCCCCACCGAGAACAAACATTTGTGTGGCAAACATAGATGTTTGTTCTGTCTGGGTGTTTCTATGTATTATAAGTATGTATTTACAAAAAAAAATGTATGTATGTATTCTATCAGCCATCTAGTTCCCATCGTACAAGCTTTGCTTAGTTTGGGACTAAAAGGCGTTGTGTTAAGTGTCCGTGAATATTTATTTATATTTATTTATGTATGGTAAACAAACAGTACTAACGAGATTCGAGCGATAACGTCTTAGCTACAGGTTTGTATGGAAAGCGACAGAATTAGCCATACATCAATTGAATTTTGCGACATCGTGGTGAAGGTGGGTGAATGACCTGTATTGCCGTGTTATTTGGCACCTACTATAGATAGTTGATTTTGCTTATTTTATTATAACCTAAACTGCCTAATGGATGGGATGTATGGATTTTATGTTGACGTTTGACATTCAAGAGTTTTTACGAAATGAATCGAAAAAGTCGGTTTTATAAGATGTATTATCAAAGTTACACTTAAAATAAATATTAAAAAAAAAAACGTCAAAACTTAATATGCATCTAAAAAATAAGGCGCTATAATAAAGGGATAAACTGTGTTTATTAAAAAAAGAGATTTATAGCAATTTATGTGTAATATGCAGTATACTCAAGGGTGTCATTTCCGTGAGTTTTTTTATAGGAATTTCATTTATAAATACTTCACTTCAATTAATAAATTACAATAATTATGCAACGTTTTATGGCAAAAACTCACTGCAGTGTTCTCACATATTTGCAAATCTTACGAAATACCACGACCAAGATTTACGTTCTCACAAAAACAATGGTTTGAACGTTTAGGTGACATAATTTTATTGTTGTGTTAAAACATAAAATGTGTTCATTTATTGTATAGAAAACCTTCGCATCACTACCGTATTCTATTTTAGCTTTTTTAGCAAAGAAAATGATGCTTCTTAGTACAGAAACAATACAGTTTTATGTCTGTTTTTATAGACTTTGGTCGCGTAAAAATAGTCGCGTTCGAAAGTGATTCTTGAAGTTTTACTCAATAATATGTTTAAGAACCTACTTATAGACTTTTCATAATTATAGACAAAATAAAACTGCAGACCTTTGCCCAGCAGTGGTACGAAAAAGGTTAAATTGATAAAATAATGAAAATTTACATCATCTCTTGGTACCTAATACGTATAGAGGAAAATGTGTTATTATAAGTTACCTACCAAACCAAACACTTCCTAGCAAAGTTTTAATTGCAAAACAGTACTCATTATAATATTTGCACGTTTCAAACTTGGTTTTACACATTTTAATTGCCACATTAAATTAATAATATTATTTCAATAGTTTTGTTCCAGTGGATGTATTATTGCCGATTCGTACCTTCCGTTTATCATGCAAATTTAATTTTTTTCCCACATCGTATCTTCTTGACTATTAAAATACCGCTAAAAGTGAAGAATTTAAGGTGAATTAAATCTTTTATAGGTAAACCATATAAACGAGACCACTCCCTACGAAGTTTATGTCAAAACTAGCCGTCGCCCGCCGCGTTGCTCGCGTACTAAATAGACCCTTTAGAGTGTGACTTTTCAAAATTCCTTTCTTAGTGCACCCCTACACTATGTAAGGATACTACCCTCCAAATTTCATACCTCTTGGACTTATAGTTTAGCCTGTGCGTTGATTCTAAGTCAGCTTCAAAAGAGTTTTATATATATTGATGATGATGATGATGATGACTTTGACTGCTTATATATTTATAGGCTTATTTCCACAGGCGCAAAAAAACCTGGCGGCTATTGTAACCATAATACCTTACGAAACAAAGTTAACCCGGTCACGACAAGTACTACAAAGCAGATCACGCCTCGGGCTACTAAAGTATCCACTTTCGTTCTCATTGCACTTTCGTTTTCGCGCGCAGATCAGTGCCTTGATCACGAATAAATGTGTAAATCGCAAACGTATCGTAACGCTAGCGTATCCGAGATGCACTGCGCGGTGACACTACAACGGTTGGCAGTCGAGCTGGCATTGCCGCGCAATATAACTCGAATACGCTAACGCGGCGACTGTCAGATATGTTCGTGATAGAGGTACTGAGGTCTCAGCATAAGTAAATGTGATAATCGTAAACGTATTCTACACTGCGCATTGGCGGTACAACGTTTGGTTGGCGAGTAGGCGTTGACGCGTAATGTTACTCGAATAGGTTACTTTTACGTAACGCGGCGACTGTCAGTTTTTTTCGTGATCACTGTGTTGCCATGTCATACGCCTTCGTAGTACAAAGCGACTTGCTTTTGATTAATGTAAACAAAAAATACATTAATTATCCAAAAACTACCTACTTCGTAAATAAAATTTGGAGTCACAGATTAAATAACGCTAAGTAAGCAGTGTTTTTTTATAAATTTGAAAACCTAGTAAGAAACACATATTCTGTTGCCTAAAAATGATATAAATACCTACCTGTAGAAAACCATTTTGGTAATTCTGAGGTAAAACTATATCTCCCTGTTAAATTTTTTTTGGGGTTTCCCCTTTATTTTGTTACAAACTTGGGTCTGTATTCCAATACAGAGGAACTCAAGCATAGATTTGAGTCGAGATTTTCGTACGAAAATCTATGCTTGAGTGTGGATCAGTGCTTGAGCAGTAAATCGGCATACGGGCCCTTAGCTGGGTAAAACGATTATATGAATGAATGAATGAATGAATGAATGAATGAATGAATGAATGAATGAAAACACTTTATTGTATACCTTAAAACTAATAAACAAGAATAAAAAATATATACCTAACTGTGTGTAGAGCCGAAGAGCAGGCTCAGTGGCGCGTCTTGGGAGAGACCTACGTCCAGCAGTAGACCGATATAGGTTGATGATGATGATGAAACATATGTACAATAGGTACATGATTAAAGTATTGTAGAAAGGCATTTCTGTTAAGTTTATAGCTTCACCTTTGATTTCTTCAAGATTATTACCGTCTTACGAACTTTACCTCCATTATGTCATAAGTAGAGTGAAAACGTGACCCAATACAAACTTCATATTGCATTCGATTCGAAACATTCACTTAATAATGTCCGTATTAAATACTACCTTTCGCCTTTGATTTCAGATCACGAACTATAGGTACCTATTATAGTTACTAGGAGCCATATTCGCACAAAAAACTCAAGCGTAAGCACGACTCATGCATTGATTTTTGTGGAGATTTTCATATTATAGGTACTGACTTAAATCTTGCGTCTCAATTCGAAGTTGAGTATTCTTAGAAAAATCCGTTCAAACTTGAGTATTTTCATTCCAAACACGAAAGAAAAAACTTGAGAAAATTGGCATATTTAGTGTTTTTGTATTTCATAAAAAAAAACTAGGACATTTCATACGCCTTCTAGTTACAAACTAAGCAAAGCTTGTACTATGGAAACTATATTGCTGATACAATACTTAAACAGCAAATAGTAGATATGTACCTACCAAATTATTAAATAAAAAATAACTTAAAACGACATCAACGACGAAATAAATCTGACTAAAGATACAAACTCATACAAATTGGTCATGACTTTTATGACAGTCATTATTAAATTATTACAAACATAATGTCTAAACTTTTATAACAGAAGGGTATGATTAAGGCTCGAGTAGACCGGATGCGTATACGTGTATACGTCGTAGTCACGCGCGTAGTTACTGAGTTGTAATGTATTGAAACCGCAAGCAGTGTGTCCTGTCTCGTACAGTTTTATACATTACAACTAGTTACAATTCAGTAACTACGCGCGTGACTGCGACGTGACTACGACGTATACACGTATACGCATCCGGTGTGCTCGAGCCTTTAACCGGAAATTATTGAAAGAACGTGAACGTAGTCCAGCGTACTCAAAGTATTTACTCCTTAATTAAACTTTGCAAACGCAAGACCTTGGATTAGATTGAAAATAGAACAATGCACACAGGAAATGTAATCATTCAATCGATACCGTTCAATGGATTCGATTATTCTTGATGATTTATGAATGAAATGAACGATAAGATCCAATCCTTACCAAGGGTAGGGAGTTAACTCTTCCGGCTTACAGAACATAAAAAAATAATATTTATTTCATTGATTTTTATCTATGTAATAAAATGTCTTACTGAGTGACCATTCGCCGTCCAGTGGCGCCTTCATCAAAAACTTAATATGTATTAAAAACTTAAATGGCGATTTCAATTTAAAATCAAACGTAGAACATCTGTCTTAGTCATCATCATCATCTTTGCCTTTGCGTCTTTTGCGGACGATTTACGTAGTGACTGTATTCGGCTGGGGTAAATATTATCTTTGGTGACTGTATAAGCCAATATGAAGTATAGTTTACAAAATCTATCATAGTCAACTACTCAGTAAAATCACAAGGGTCATTAAAACTGTCTTATAAACTATGTGATTCTCGGTGGCAGTTCCTCGCTACTATGATCTCGGACTGAGGATTGTTTCTTTATTCATAATCAATTTGATTTTTATTTACGTTTCAAATTACATTCTTACTAAGAAACGCCTCTTCACGTACTAGGGGAGTGTAGGGCTCTAATGCAAAAACGCAGCATGCATCTGGGAAGGGATATTGTGAGCCTATATAGATGAGCTAAGAAACCACACCCCTAAGAGAATCCTTCAGTTCTTAACAGCTGCAGGGTTTAGTGGTGAACTGTGAACGCCCTGAGTAGGGGCGACATCTACACAAGTGGCGATCACAATAGGGGCCATCTAGGAAGCAGTGACATAACAGCCGCAAAAAAGCAATTCAAAAAATATATAATACTAGCAGCGCCTCGCGGTTTCACCCGCGTAATTCCCGTTCCCGTGGGAATTCCGGGATAAAATATAGCCTATGTTCATCAGGGATAATGTAGGATTCTAATGGTAAAAGATTTTTTTTAATCGGTCCAGTAGTTTCGGAGCCTATTCAATTCATACAAACAAACAAACAAACAAAAAATCAAACCTTTCCTCTTTATAATATTAGTATAGACTAGTATAGATATTCTTACTAAATATGGTTCTATTAGGTTTTATTCTAAGCTTTCTACTGAACCACTACATGGCTTACTCACCTCTCATTGTAATTTTGATAATACAATTATGTACTTATTACATTATGTTACGTTACAAAAAAGTTACAACCAAATAAGGTTTGTTACTTTGTTACGTCTGCGTGGATTGTTATGTATTACGGTTATTTAATTTGACAGTTATATACTCGTCGGAAAGTGAACTTTGTAAGAATTTACATAACAACTTTCTATTGTTATTAAGAAGCGATGGCAATGCTGAGACGAGCTGTCAAAATGACGTTCATTGAAGTTTTGACGTTTTATTGAAGGCTCTTGCCTATCGATGATAGAAGGTCCTGTGATATTGAAATTGATTCCGCCGCATCCTGTTACAATCTTATTCTATTTATTTTCTTGGTAGTTTTTAACCGGATTAAATAATTCAAATGATTTTGATAAATACCTACTACATATATTTATATAATAACTTTCATAAGGCTTTTATAATCACGTCAACCACAATTTTGATGACTTTTTTTATCTTCGGAAAATTTTATCTACTGTATTTTTAACTGTCATTTTCTGACTGTTATAATTAATTTTGATTTATATGTAAGTGTCTTTTATATCCATAAATCGTTGTATTTATTGTTTTATTCACCCATAAATAATAAACTGAGAGCGGAAGGCGAAAGGGCCGGCCGAGAAGACGTTGGCGGGACGATCTCGACGTTCACATGAGAGAGTTGTGGAACACCAACGACCGGAACCAGTGGAAAATTTTGAGGGAGACTTGCCCTGCACTGGGGACACAATAGGTTAAATAAAAAAAAAACTATCCAGTAAAAATAAGGTCCCTAATGCAAATAAATTAATTTTAAGACTACATCCTTCGAAACATACAATTTGTTTACATAATGCAGTACATGTGAAAACGTTCGTTTGTATGTAAATATGTGAACGCAGACAATGACCTATTAGACAATGGGCTGGTGGCACAATGAAAGGAACCAGTTTGTCCAAGGACTCTATTTGGGATTGAGTAGCACATTCTTAGGTCCATAGCAATTAGGGCTTTGATTGATTGGACTATTTTTTTTCTGGGGCCTTATTCACTATGACCGATACAAGCGCGTTACGCAGCACGACAAGACAGCGGCGTGAAATCGCCCTATGCCTATGCCGTATTTCCTATGCCATAAATGTCATTCCTTACGGTGACGTCATACGGTTACGGCAAGGAATCTCCTAAGTCATACAGAATAATGCCCCTGTTGTCAATCATTGACAGTTATACCTACTGGTTTAGGTAAATCTTAAATTCTTTATTGCACACAGAAAAATATGAGCAAACAAGTTAAAAATAAAGATATGTACAATTAAAAAGTACCTAAATAAAAGTAAATCCTCTGGTTACTTCTTCTTCTTCTTTTATTTATGTCCCTTGTTCGTCATTTCAACAGACAATGTTGCCAGTGTCAAGTGAAACATTTGCAATAATATCAGTCAATTACTAAATTCCATTTTAATACTACCTACCCATACCTATCTAACCTACCTAATGTAAGGCTATCGACGCTAAAACTCACGTAGCATTATTCCTATAAACCTTGTGAGTTTCCTGAGTGCTATAGTACAAAATAAGTTATTAAAAAAAAAAAAAAAAAAAATAGGAATCTTTACGCTCCTCTCGCTTTCATGGTGTTGGTATTTAATTCGAAGTAAGTAAGTTATGTAAGTAGGTCATTAAATAAAAAAGTTTTCTTCCATGGTTTTCTGTGAAACTTGTATTCTTAGTACCAACTAGTACTTTGCTTACAATTTTTTTATTCTTTTTATCGACAAATTGAAATTGGCACCCAAAAGACTTATTCAATTCATAACTCGGCAAATGATCAAGATAACATTGTGCCAACTAATTGGGACTAAAGTTAAAGTATTTCCATTGTGTACCTAATAAAAAGTAGTATATTGTATTGTGTAATGTTGAACAATGCGGCTGTGATCGTGTTAAAGCAGTTTGTGAGTGGGGCTGGTCGGCTTGGACGAAAGTAAGGAGGGGTCGTGACGTCAGCATTTCTGAAGGCGAATGCACTTCAGCTCAGAAGCAGTTGACTGTCTCAAAAGACCTCTGAATATGTGTTCTGAAATTGTATTTTCTGCTGTCAAAGAACAGCCAAAAAAATCAAAAGGAGTAAAAAGTTTTTAGTCAAAAGAGACAACTATGATTTTTTCTTTATGGTCATGCCCCAGACTGAACATCTAAAACAATGATAAAACCCTCGCAAAATATGAAAAACCCTGCACTTAGAGTTCACATAAAAACAAGTTACTTACTAAAAAGTATATAGGTCAAGGATTTTAAAAACATTTTTTAGAAGACATGATAACATTCAAAGTAACACGTTAAATATTACCAATGCAAATAAGTTAAATATTACAATTGCAATACTGCGAACAACTGGAGTATAAATAGATACCCCACTATTTTAGCGAAATTATTGTGCAATCTGTTTGTTATTATAATTTTTTTTTTTTGTACATATATAGATACCTATAGTCTGTTTTATATTTGTTTGTATTTTTAGAATTATTCTGTGTTAAATTAGTTTTATGTTTTTTGTACTATGTTTAAAGCAACGCTTTAGATGTAAGAAGGCTGTTAAGTTACTTTTCTAATAAATAAATACCAAGATGCAATTTTACCAAAACAACTAGAGGTCAATGAAAGATCGATTCTAATTTTCCCAGCGGGCTCATTGCGAAACTAACCGGTGCATATGTAGAGCAAGGTCGGCAAGATGGCCGCCAAGCATGGCACATCGAATGTCAGTGGGCTTTCGCGCCGAAACCGTGCGTCATTGATTTTCGCGCTTTTTCTTTTACAGCAAAGGTTGGGTTATGAGATTTTGGTCACAGTTCAATCACAGTTTTTTTTTTCAATAATTTTCTATGGTTTCGATTCTACAAAATTATACATAAGAGTTACCCATCACACCCATCTGTGATTTTGAACGGACTTCTAGCTAGATTCTGGACTAGAGGTCTATTTCCAGGCCTTTTACCGCGCCCTGGCTATATGCCCTAATTGTTACAACATTAAAAACTCCTTTCAAGTATACTTATCTTTATATTTTTTTTAAAACAGTGACAGATCACGTGTATTCGATTTAAACTGATCTTTAAGGTAAAATAGCAGTAGGTAATATTATCAAAAAGTGAGAGCAAAATACGCATTATCAATATTTCTCATACATTTTGTAATATACACAAGGTCAGACAGCGGACGAAGCACTGCGTGTGAAAAACCTCACAATGTTGCGACGTCGGAACCAACGCATTATGCGTTGAGAAATATCCTATAGTTTGGATAAAGGTATGATTTGAATAAATACGAGTTCTTGGTACCTAATTCGAAATGGAAGTACTTAAAGCCCACGTTATTTAGTTATCTGAGTGTGTTTGAATTGCCGAATTTTTGTACCGTTTTTCTCATTTTGTTTTTTTTTCTTGCTCAGTTTTTTTAATAAATATATCATCTGGCCAGTAACATGCTAAACACTTTTTTAGCAAAGTATCAGACTAGGCTAAGCCTGTGAATAAAGTTTTGATATTTTTTTTTATTAAGTACAAAAATAATATCAATAGAAAAGATTTCAACGCGCTCTTCCTTTCAAATTTTTTTTTAAGTTTAAGGTAGGTAAGTATACTTTTTATTTAGGCCCGTATGCTGTTAAAGAAATCATTACTTGACCATAATATTTGAGTAAAGATTTTCATACAAAAATCTATGCATGAGTCCGGATCAGTGCTTAAGCACGAAATCAGGATATGGGCCTCAGACAAAAAATATATTGCATAATATTTAGGTACTGATCAATACTCAATCTGATTACGCATTGAGATTTGGCACTAGAATATAATGAACAAGATTCAAACAATACATTTATGTAACTCAATTAAATTAATCAATTTCTTTTAAGCCCGGATCATTTGACCCGAAGTTCATCAATTCTAAAACACGGTTATACTAACCAAGAAGGTTTTAAAAATTGTATCAATATTTGACCATCTCTGTGGCGAAGCGAAGGACTTCAAAATTCAAAGATTTGTAAACGTTCGACGACGACGCTCCAAATGATACAATCGATACTAATATCTTTATTTATGCTATAAAATTAAATGCTGTTATAGGTATGCTCTAATCTAACCCATTTTATAATAAAATACGTACCTATTATTACGTAAGTACGTACGAGTAAAAAAAAAGAAAAATACTTAGTATTGAAGTGAAATAAATACATTTTTGCTATTTTTCTATATCATTTCTCTAATCACGTGTTTGCGCTAGCAAAATCTCATATTTCAAATGTATGTTCTGTGGAAAACATAATCAACCGTTAAACAGTTAATTTGTTGGTGAACATGAACCTTAGAAAGTTAAACTAGAGACAATGGTATTTTCTCCTGACTAACAATGGAGGGATATGCTGGTGTTTTTATTTGTTGGAATATTACTTATACGTCAATCATAAATTGCATTTGAATAAATTGATTAGATCGTTAGTAACGATCAAAAGTTTAACCCCTTTATTCATATTCAACTGTCATTTTAGTGCGGCTTTAAAAAATGCTCTATCATTGTCACTTGCATGAGAACGAAAAGAGATTACAACAGATTTAGCAATCATTTTAGTTAGCTCAGCTTTATAAGACCAATATGAATATACCCCTAATAGTTTTGGTGAATGATAGATTATTGGAACGAAGTTCCTTATCGCGCGTTGATAAAGGGAGCTAGACGGAAAAAATTAAGACCAAAAGTTGACCAAACTTTGACAACGTCATTCGAATAAATTGGTGCAGGAAGGAAGCAAATGAATGTAGGTATTGTTGGAAGTTTTTGTTTTAATTTAGGTGCTTCTGTGTACTTACTGTAAGAAAATAACACCTCAAGGAACTTCGTTCCATCCGGGTATCCCTTGATACCTCTTAAGTTTTTTTATTTAGTACCAAGGATAAAAACATCACAGCTTAGACTGGGTTCGATCCCGACTGAAAACAAAATATTTTATTTTTTATAATGAATCATTTGATTTTTACGTTTGCCATCACACAACGACAGAGCATGGCCATGATACGTACCTAGGTAACTTGGAATCGGCTGCACCGAATTTTACAAAACATAGCTTAAATAAGAACCATCAAAAATCCGCATTGAAATCGGCACCAAAGGCCAACAAACAGAAATAAAATATTAGAAAAATTGATTTGCTTGACATGGGCAAATGAATAGGTACAATTGAAATATTCTTGGTCTTAAATAATAATGATACAAATATCTTCATTATAGAAACACAAAACAATAGCCCCTGTTATAAGCTGTTAAAGGATAATAACACACAACAGCCTATAACAATTTTTTTTCTAAATTTGTAAGTACTACTATCATATCGATACAATCTGTTTTTTTTATATATTTTATGCTCTCTCAGGCCGCAGGCACGAAGGAGGTTTTAGAGTTCATAGTTTGCACGCCCTTGGAACTGAGGTCATTTACATTTAGAACAATGCTTTGCACACGTTTAGCACACCATAGGTACTTGAGGGTACATATACATACACAAGTTCAAATGACTTCTAGGTATTCGGTGAGTTTTTAAGGACAAATTTTAAGACTTTATTTAGTTCAAGTTCAAATGATTTCTAGTTCGGTGAAAGTTTTTACGTTTTTTTTTAATTTTTGGATATTTTTATTTTCATAAGATATGCATACGCATTATTTCATTAAAATCGTTGATCCTAATTTTAGACCCTTTAGGGTGCGACTTTTCAAAATTCCTTTCGTAATGCACCCCTACACTATTTAAGGATACTACCCTCCAAATTTCATACCTCTAGGACTTATAGTTTAGGCTGTGCGTTGATTGTTAGTCAGCTACAAAAGAGTTTTATATATTTAGAAGAAGATTAGTATGATTTCAAGAATATCCTCAATAAATCAACTCGTCACCTCACATCACGATCAACACTACACAAATCACTAATCCAATTTAGACAAACAAAAAACCAATCAAAATAACACTTGTATAATAATTGGAGCAGTCGAGCAAGGTAAACTACTTACTGGTAGGGTTGTCAAAGGTGTAATAGATCAGTTGGTATTAATAATTCTAGAAAAGCTACTCTACCTCCTGCTAAAAAAAGTTGAAATAAGTCAATTGACTAGCGTAGAACAAAAGTTTGACAAAAAAAAAGTAAAATTTTTTGGACAATTGTACAGCGCCCTCAAGTCCCAAACTTAACAAACACTATGTTAATATTTGCCTGTACACCTTTATTAATATTTGCCTGTAATTTTAGCGCGGTTGAAAAAGATTTAGCAGCCACTTTAGCTAGCGCAACTTTGAAGACCAATATGAATATACCGCGTATTGCTAAGTTAAGAGTCTTCTAGAAATAAATAATTTGATATACCTTCTTTGAGGGCCAAGACATACTTAGAGAACGATAAAAGATAGAGATTCTTCGGTGGAGACCAGCATCAGGATGCAATGGTTAGGAGAAGAAAAATATATTTTTAATTAAGTTTATTTTAACTATCTTTCAGTTTTGTTATTGTGATTAAAGGTTCTAACTAATCTGACACCCCTAGCCTACTTACGAGATTACTCAACTGTCATTGCTTCCGTGATAGTAGTTAGGGCTTTATCATAGACCCCTATAAACAGGAGGCTGCAGTGCTTGGGGCATTTTGTGGAGTAGGCTTGCCCAGCACTTATATACCATTCTCTATACCAGCCCCAGGAAAGGCAGTCAATCTAAAGCTGGAATAAGTACTGGAACGAGTGTTTCTTGTTTGAGTGTGAAACAGTTTCGTTTCAAAACTAGATGGCAGCATAGAAAAAATTAGGATGCGCTATCGGTATGTTTTGGGATAATGAGCCGATCAAAGTTGGTGTTGTGGACTATTTAGTTTTTGGCTTTTTTACAGTTTTATAATAAAACTAAAATTAAATATATGGATAAAATAAATATGGCTGCAGATCTACTAAATAAACGATTCTGATTCCGAAAATCTAGTTTGTCTGTTTCTTTATCTGTTAGTCTGTTTGTTTGTTCGCGGATCACGCCTAAACTACTGGACCAATTTCATTGAAACTTATACCATTCAGAAGCCCTTTTTCCGGATTGAAACATAAGCTATATTTTATTGAAATGAAAGACGACTTCTTAGATACAGCTTGACCTCTCTAAACCAAAAGCCGCCTTTGACACGAGGTTCATCGTACGCTGGTTGAGAGATATTTTGGTGGAAAGTTTCGCACGCGTACGACGCGCGCGAGTATCAGCTAGTTATATATTAAAAACAAAAAAATAGTACTTATGTTTAAAAGTATTTCTCATTTCATCAGTATCAGTCCTAATTGAATTATACCAAAAAGTAATAGTATTTTCTGTCAGTATCAATGATAATTGACTTATTCTATTCCTATTATTTTATTAGTCACCATAAAAAAAACTTGACATTTCGATTAGGTTTTTTTTTCATTTCTGTACCTCGTCTTCGTCGTTTTATGGCTTGTACACAAAAAGCCCTAATACCTTATGGACCAAGTTGCCTGATTAAATAATCTAAAATAAAAATAGGGCAAACCACTTCAATGAGCTCTTAGTAACAGAAAAACTTATTATGTTGCGTTCACACTATGCCGCGATCGGCAGAGACTTGGGCAGGGAAGTGGGCACGAGCATAGTGTGAACACGATAATGCCTCTGTCCCGGCTCCCGGCCCAAGTTCATGCCCTTGCTCTCTAGTGAGAATAAAGGCGATGTTGCTGTGGCAATAAGTCCGCGGCAATAATGCCGGCAGCGGCATGAGCATAGTATGAACGCGGTAAACTAGGTTAGAATTTGGGATGATGAGATTCCAAACCAAGAGACAATTATGTTTCTCAGCAATAACATTCAGGATGCTTTCTTTATATACTACGTGTTTTCAAATTATAAAAAATAAATAATTCTGCGTCGAATTTCCCTATATTGTCATTGTTCTTTTTGGAATACTACCTATGTCCAACAGTGGACTTTTACAGGCTAATAATTATGATGATGTTGTCTATATACTATTTTGTACTCTAAATGTGGACCACATTTGAGAAAGGCACAGTGTACTGACCTGACTCAAGGCCTAAGCGTGACATTCAGTTGTCAATACGGATATGCATTGATATTTTTACTGCACAGAGCCCGTAGTGTATAGTCTGAGTTTTGTTTTGTTGATCAAAACGCATATCAAGAAGCGACTTGCAAGATATTTTGTACGAAAATCCGATAAGCGCCTCGAGCGGGATATTCGCAAACAATTTTTCTCCATAAAAAAGTTCTCGATTCTCGCTTGTCACAAATCATCATAGCAAAACTACGGGCTCAGTACGACACGACGAACTTTGCTAGCTACATAACTAAATAAGTAGATATATCTATCTTTAGTAGGTAGGTACTTACTCAAAGTGCCCGATGATGCGTCGATTCAACATTACCATTTAAATATATGTAAATGGATTAAAGTATCTTGGCAAACGATATTTATACCTAAAGATACACCGCGTTCTTGGATAAAATGAATGAATTCGTATAAAATCTTTGAAAAGGAATTTTTAGGTCGTCTCTGGGCCTCTCCTAAGGATTAATCAGCATCATACCAAGAATCGACAGCTGGTTTTTAAATCCTAGGACTTGATTAATATTCTGTAGTATATACTTGATGGGGACAAAATATAACAGGCCTTTGCATTTGAACATGATTCATACAGCGTCAGAGGCCAGTTTTTACCCATGCCTCTATATGAACAGGAGTCGATGTGCCTGGGACACCTTTAAATATCGACTTGCCCGGCATCAAACCATCCTCTCAGCCTAGTCCGTTTTGCCCACAGTAAAAACATAACCAATACCGAC
Organism: Eulithis testata; assembly: GCA_947507515.1. Lineage (NCBI taxonomy): Eukaryota > Metazoa > Arthropoda > Insecta > Lepidoptera > Geometridae > Eulithis > Eulithis testata. The sequence continues at coordinate 3,744,162 of OX382218.1, read as the reverse complement.
GTATTTATTTATTTTAATACTTTATTGCACAAAATTATAAATTTGTTACAAAGGGTGGACTTAATGCTGAAAGCATTGTCTGCCAGCCAACCCAACCCAGACGTATGAAGGTTAACCACCTCTGAACCCCTGGTGATACCAAATCCATCAATTAGAACAGTCAATCAGAAACTAATCTTGACTTTTCTTTGCAGATCCACGAGCACATGACTCCAGATGAGCTGCGAAGCGTCTTCCACGTAGACCACCACACCCTGGTGCCCCAGTACCACCTCCTCCAAATCACCCACCATCTATCCAGACGGCACATCCCCACTTCGCACTCGACGAACAAAATCCACAACGAGAAAACCCCACACGAGAAAAACACCAAAAAATGGAGGGAGAATCCACCTTCTCTGCTGAACGACGAAATGTTCATCCGAGCTAAAGAGCAGATAAAAGATGTTGATCTAATAGGAGAGTTGAATAATACAGTGAGTGTTAACTTCAGTGCCAATTCCAGTGAAGTGAGTGATTTGAGTGATACCGAGCATGTTAAGGAAGGCTTGGACGATGTGCATAGGATGGAGCTGGAGGCGTTCGGGCGGCAGTTGAAACTTACGTTGAAGAAGCAAGATGGACTGTTGAAGAAGGATGGTCTGAAGATATGGAGGGTCGAGGGCAATGACTCGCAGCCGCATGGGGTCGACTACGTTGAGGTGGAGTCGGTAAGTGTTTTATTTGTATCTATACTTTATTTAAGCACAAGAAATATTTAGTCATCATCATCATCATCATCATCAACCTATATCAGTCCACTGCTGGACGTAGGTCTCTCCCAAGACGCGCCACTGAGCCCGGTCTTCGGCTCTTCTCATCCATTGCTTGCCAGCTACATGTCTCAGATCGTCGCCCCATCTTGCCGGAGGGCGTCCTACACTACGCTTGCCTAAACGCGGTCTCAACTCAAGTATTCGTTTGCTCCAACGATTGTCGGTTCTACGGCAAACATGGCCGGCCCACTGCCACTTCAGCTTACTAATCTATAAAATATTAAGTATCATCCTATAAACAAGGTGATTCTAGGTGTCTGTTCCTTGCAACCAGAGCCTAGAAGAACGGATAGGAAGTTATGGCATAGATTCTAGCGCTTTTTGAAGTTATACTTCTAATGCGACTTCCAACAACGTTGCGTTACGGGATGACATAGTCTCTGTCTCTTTCTATTCCCCCCGAATAGAAAGAGACAGAGGCTAATACGCTACAAATGCTACAATGAAATATAGATGGTAGTGTTCAGCAATTCAGCATTTGTTTTTGAAGATAAACGACTTCCAACTGACAGCGGGGGAATAGAAAGAGACTATAATACGCTACAATCAAAATATAATATATGGCAGTGTTCATGCAACTTTTAACTTTTTATTTTGAAGTGAAAATTTATTACTGCATATTGGTTATGTACATAAAAATAAATACTAAATTAATTTCACATTAAACACAGAGCGAGAGTGAATGCGTGGCACTCGAAGTATAACTTCTCCCGCGCGTAAGGACTGCACGCACAGGTTTTTTGTAATGATCCTTCTTACAAAGAAATACCTAACAAAATTTATTAGAATCAATTCAATTCTTGTCTGAATGGCCTTTGCAGTGTTGCCCGCAATTTCGCCAATGTCACGTTTTCTTAGACGTTAGCACAATGGAGAATGATATATATCTATAAGAATCAGATACATAGACATAACAATATGCCTGCTCTTAACTAACTTATAACAAGTTGCGAAAGCCATAAACCAAGAAGTTGAAGTTGACTAAGTTATATGCCTACTTCTTCATAGCAGTTGAAAACTCAGCGATCTGATAGGTACCTACCTAAGCAAAAATTATCATGGATATTATTAAAATGTGGAAACTAGATAAATATATTCAAAGACGAGATTCCATAAGATCATAATATGAGTTTGTGCTCTGATTATTGAAAGTTTTATGTTAATTAGATATGAAATTATGCAAATATTTTAATGTTTTTTTATAAGTAAGAATTATAAGTTTACCTAGTTTATGAAACGACGCAAAATAACGAATTAAAATATAAAAAAGTACGTTTTATGATAATTACACTAACTTTGACATAGGTACCTAAACTACTCACTTGAGTTACGAAAACGCGGTTGCAAAATTAGTTCGGAATCATTTTAAGCCTCGGAAGCCGCGACTGAGCATTCGAACTAAAATCATGACGTGTCATGGTTTGCTTGCAAGGTCAATTATGCCGTTTGGAGTCCGCTTAGAATTAGAATCATTTATTATAGAACTATTTAAAGAAATCTTATTGTAGAAATGATTTCAATAGTCTTCCCGTTTTGTACAATATTCATAGCTACCTAGTACCTACATAGCTTTTTTCACACCTAAAAAAAACTATTTTCTGTCTCCCAAACAAATAATCACTATTGCCTATAGCCATATACTAGGTAGGTACTGTGTCAACAGTGAAAATGAAGAGTTTAGGAGGAACAATGTAAGAAATCTCGATGGTGTTACAAGAGGCGTGGTGAACGTGGTGATGGGAACCAATGTGGAAACTGTCACAAGTTTAGAACTGAAATTTTCACTGTATTCACACCGGTGTTCGATAACAACTCCACCTTCCGATCCTTTGGTCGTAGGTTCAAGCCCAGCCGTGTACTAGTGGATTTTCTGGGTGGCTCCCATTTGTTCTATAGAACTGTTACGCCTAGAACTGTTGAAACTTTTTTTATCCCTAATATCTGGTAACTTCCATTTGGGTAGGACTGTTGAAACGAAAACTAGCCCTAATGGGCTAGTTTCAATAGTCCTACCATGGAACTACAGGGATAAAAAAGGTTTTATAAACAGTCCTATAGAACAAGTGGGAGTTACCCGATTTTCTAGTGTAAATGTAGATATATGTGCGCAATGACAGTGCTCTCGGTGAAGGACGGTGAAGGAAAACGTCGTGCGGAAACCCACGGCTGTCAGCTCCGCACGTATTGACCAGGGGCCTTATTCACTATGACCAATACAAGCGCGTTACGCAGCACGACAAGACAGCGGCGTGAAATCGCCCTATGCCTACGCCGTATTTCCTATGCCATAAATGTCATTCCTTACGGTGACGTCATACGGTTACGGCAAGGAATCTCCTAAGTCATACAGAATAATGTCCCCTGTGGTTAGATAAGGTCGACTAGACTGAAAGGATGATAATATTCTTCTTCTTCTATTTATGGCCTCTGTCCGTCATTAAGGATGATATTTTTTTTATTTAATGAATAAATTAGGCGCGAAACTCACACGTCAACTTCAATGATGAGAACGTGACGTAACTTTTGACGTCACCGTGTTCCCATCTCTACCATTCTCACTACAAGTCGTGTAAAAAGAAGGTGCTGGTGAAAGCGCTCCCACGGACCTCTTATCTAACAAGCACACAAAGACAATGACACTGGCGGATCTAGGGGGGCGGATCTAGATGTAAGGGGCTCAAACCGCCCCCTCCCCTTCCAAAAAAGCTCAGGTTTTATTAGATATTGTTGCACAAATCACACAGCACTCTCTAATCCCAAACTAAGCAGAGCTTGTACTATGGGAACTAGATTGCTGATAGAATACTTATATACTTTTTTTGTAAATACATACGTATGATACATAGTAACACCCAAACTCAGAACAAACATGTATGATTGCCACACAAGAATGTTAGTTCTCGGTGGGGATCGAACGCACGACCCACAGCACGGAAGGCAGAGCTACTACCGACTGTGCCATGATGCCTGTAAAAATACACCGTTGGCTGGATCCCCCATAAAATGAATTTTCAGTGTTTTTAACTTATTTCTATTTTGCGTTTGGAAAACTTGTTTCGATAAAAATAATGTTTAAGCTGAACATTTTTCATTGTTATTGCACACAACATAGTGTTTTAAAATTTTTATTTTATATCTTCAGAAATTTAGAAATGTGTGAGCGAGAAGTTGTTTGATAATTGTATATTTTTCGAAGTCATATTTTTTATAACTTACTAGCTGATACCCGCAACCTCGTACGCGTGCGTAACTTTCCACCAAAAAATATCTGTCAACCAGCATACGATGAACCTCGTGTCAAAGGCTGCTTTTGGTTTAGAGAGGTCAAGCTGTGTCTAAGAATCCACGTCTTTATTTCAATAAAATATAGCCTATGTTTCTATCCGGAAAAAGGGCTTCTGAATGGTATAAGTTTCATTGAAATTGGTCCAGTAGTTTAGGCGTGATGCGCAAACAAACAAACAGACAAACTCGATTTTTGGAATCAGAATCATTTATTTAGTAGATCTGTATATTTAGTTTATCCATATCTTTAATTAGAGTTTTTGGCTTTTTTACAGTTTTATAATATGTAGTATAGACTAAGTCATAATTCGTTATAAATTTAATGGAACCTTAGATTTATAACTAATTTTGTGGTTGTATTTATCCAATCCAATTTGTTAGCTCTACCAAGTTCATCAACAAATCTAGGTAGTTTAGCTATCACATCTGTAACATCTAGGCGGCCTCGAGATCTAGGCTAGCTCTGCCCTAAATTACATAACCAATTACCTAGGCATTATCTAACTTCTACAATTCTAATATTCGGAATGCCAGAATCTGTCTAAATTAATAACAAATAATTTTCTATTGATATCCTCAGACCCACTGTAAGCTAATGTGCTTCCAAACAAACCACACAGTATTTTTAACCCTCGACTGAATAGGAAGGAGTGTAATAAGTTTGACGGCGTTGTGTCGTATGTCATGCATGCCGAGTGTGTACGTTTACTACAAAGTCACGTAAATTATTTTTGTATGGAAACCATTACTTTGGTAAACTACCCGCTAGAGGCGCTGCTCATCTCTATAGAAAATATAGTTGAACTTACTAGTACGTAAAACGAACACACTAAGACCGGAATACTGAAACGTCACTCAAATTTAAACACCACTTAAAATTGCTCTGCGTCTGTTTGACATTACTCATTTGTAAGAGATAGAAATAATTTAAGCGTGAACATAATTTAAGTGGCGTTTGAGTATTCGGCCGTAAGCATGCTGACCTCGTAACTCCAAAAGTAGAGCTCTAGAAGACGACTAAGTTATTACTCTCCCTCTCTCTCTTTTTTTTGAAAAGAAAAACTTGGATAGTGCACTAATACCAAGCGTGAATGAATGAATGAATGAATGAATGAATGAAAATACTTTATTGTACGTAAGTACACCTTATAAACTAATATGCGAGACAGATTACCTAAACCGAAAACAAGATACAATTACGTGCAATGGGCGGTCTTATCGCTAGGGAGCGTTTTGTTTGAGGTAAGCTTCCTATGTTATCAAAACCGTGGTGTAGGTACTTTAGTGGACAGTTGGCTTTAGAACCGAGTATTGTTAAGGGTAATTACGACCGGATTCCATTCCAGTACCTTTTATGTGATTATTATATTCCATTACATAGTGTTTATAAACCTATTTTAGGTAGACTTTGTGCCTTGGCTAAATAATGTGGAGATAAATCCACTGGACATTTTAGATCTTATTGTTAGCGATAAAGCAATAATACTTATCAATGGTAGATTACTTTTTCAGAATTTCTAAATTGTGTGCTTCTTCTTCTTTCATTTATGGCCTCTGTCCGTCATTTGGACAGACAATTATTCCCCAGCATGACATTTGACGTTTATATGGAGAATTATCAGTTTTGTAAACTACCCGCTAGAGGCGCTGCTCAATCTCTATACTGTTTTATGCTAGTTCCATGCTCTGTACAAAAATATAGTATAGGTCAACTTTAAAAAAACGAACACACTAAGCATGCTGTTCATAATTAAACTATTTTTTTACCTGAATACCTACAATTTTTTTTACTTCATAATCGTAGTTAGAAAATGTTCCTATTCATAAAATAATTTTGTAACTTTGTCGCATCATCTTTACTAATGATACTAACTGTACTCATCAATAGGATCAACCTGAGGAACTAACAGTTTGAGTGAAAAACATATGCAATATCTACGCTCTAAACTTTTATAAAACAAAAAAAAATCTGATTGCCATTACTATTAGGCTTCGCGGGAAGGCAGAATGTGCCTTGAGTAGACAAATGATAAGCCAAAACACGCGGTCAGGTAATTGGCAAGACTACGTGTCGCGATGCTGATTGTCCCGACCGTCTAAGGTCGTCGGTACAGTCGATGAGGAAGTTAGACGCACAAGTATAAGTGGGTTGAATAAGTGAATGATTTGAACGAATGAATGATTTCTTTATATGCGTGAAGAGTGGTACATTATAAGAACTTAAATAAGTTATTGATCCTCGCACTTCGCCACACAGCTTACCACTGCGTGTATGTCAAAATGTACTAATTATTACTCGAGTAGGTAGGTAATTACTAGAGTTTTGACACTGGTAAAATTGTTTCCATAGATAAAAGAAGACGAAGAATTGTCTTGACTTAAGCAATGCCTTTACTCGTTAATACAAAATTCTCAGCCTCTTAGTGCACTGTACATCGATTTGTCAACTACATAGAAGCAGCAATTATACATTCGAGACATTCGCATCAAAAGACGTGTCAAATCGCGTGTTGCATGTTTACGCAAAACTAAATACCGACGCTCTAAGGACGCGAATAATTGAGAAATCAGTCACTGTTTCACGTCAGATTGATCGGTACTGGGTGAACGCACTTCGCCGGAACAAAAACTCATGGACTGTGACAGGTTACTAAATATTGTCTGGCTAACCCATCTTCTTCCATGCCGTGTGTGGCAATTATATAGTCTATAGCAAGATATAATAAAACAAGAAGAAGAAGAAGTATTCGAGTACAGATTGCGCGTAAAGATGTAATGTAGGTACCTATATTATTATTGAAAAAAGTTGTATTTTTGAAAGATTACATTGATTTGAAGCGTTTATATGCTCTATTTTCTATAACCACCACGCCAAGGGAGATAACACCCTTTCTAGTGTTGGTATCATTTTAGTGCTGACAAATTAGTTTAGTTTAGAAAAATGCACGAACAGAATCGGGACCATTAGCTCTCCTTAGATATCATGTACAGTTAATGCAGTGTGAAAACACAAATTCGTAGATTCGTACGCTCAAATAAGACTCTAGACTCGTGAATCAGTCGTGATTGACTCAGAAATAATTTTTTTTACACTTGTCATTGAAAATATCTTAACTCGATTAAAGTGCAACTCAAACAGCCGAATACTCAAACGTCATTCAAACTTGAGCACCACTTAAGATTGCTCTGCCTCTGTTTGACATTACTCATTTGTAAGAGATGGCAATAATTTAAGCGGGACTTAAATTGAGTGGGGGTTTGAGTTGCGTTTGAGTATTCGGCTGAAACTCTACTAGAGAATATTTTCAAACACTAGCTCAAACCGAAAAAAACACCGCTACTTTGTGGTTTTTAGGGTTACGATCCCGTAGGGTTTCGAAACCCTTATGGTGCGACTTTGTCCGTCCGTCCGTCTGTCGCAAACCGTATTATCTCAGAAACTATTAGAAGTATTTACTTGAAATTTGAAGTTATAGATTTCATTTTAATCTGCGGTTGCGGTCATGTTGTTTAGACGTGCAGCTATTTAAAAAAAATATAAATAAGTATCTACCTTAATAAAATTTAATTTATTCATTCAGTAAAGTTAAAGTCGTTTTATGAATGAACCAATGTCATTTTGACATCAAATATTAAAATATTATGTTGACATCACGACCTTTATTGTATGGGACAGTATTTTTGATATATTGTGGCTATTACTCTTAATATTTACGAGATCCAAACCGATAATTGATGAGTTATGAGCCATATCGAGTTACCTTGGAAACAAAACGATTCAAAAAACGTAAGGTTGTGGACAATTTTTTGTAAATTTAGTTTTGTTTTAGAACATTATTAATCGTATGTTTTGTGTATAATATTTTTCATAAGAGGTAACTAACTTCTTAATTACTTTAATAAGATGTCTTGAATCTTCTTAGGTAACCTAACCTAACCACAATGTTAACCTGTATAACAAAAAAACCCTCCAAAGTTCGCTAGTCATACTGTAGGTGGAATTGAGACTGCACCCAAGCATTAGAAAGAATTTTTAAAAAGAAAAAAGAAATGTAAAATTTGAAGCTTGGAGTAATTTGGGACTAGAGAGCGTTGTGTGATAAATGATAATAGAATATTTATAAAAAAAAAACTCGATTCATATTTGCATTGGGATTTGCATCTGTTAAGGCTATTCAGATTCATTCGGAAACTCTTTAAATGAATCGGAATGGCCCATCGATATCGAAAACTTTGAAATTAATTCCGAATAGCGATTTCGGAATCTCCGAATGTTTCATAAGTCGATCAATCCCCTATGCAGGGGCTCACGCAGGGGAAACTGGAATGAGTCGATCCGAAAAGGCTTTCCGAATGAATCCTCCGGTGTTTCTGAAACTTTTGCTAAGCGTTGAACTTTGTAGGTATAACCTACTTATAAAGATCATTGGTAAAAGATCAATATGCTATTCAAAAATATGCTGCATAAAATTGTTACAAATTAGTTCATCATAAAGTTTTATAATTCGATAAATTAAATAGATAAGTATTGAATATTTAATGAATAGAGTAATTATTATAAATGGAAAAACCAATGACAGTGGCACACGTGTTAAGCGAATGTCATAAATCTAATTAGTTAATGTTTTAATATAGATTTGTAGCATAGCAATAGTCGCGGTCAAAGTCAAAGTCAAAAATCTTTTATTCAGTAAACTCACAAGGATCTTTCCGAATCTTCGTATAAGCTAGGTGACTCTAGGTGCAGTGCTAGTTTCTCACGACCAGCATGCTTACTGTGTTCGTTTTGTACTACAAAGTTGAGCAGCGCCCCTAGCGACTAGTTTACAAAACTGATGATTCTCCATACAAAATTATATTTTACGTGACTTCGTAAGTAAGCGTCAAACTTACACACTCGGCATGCAGAGCCTAGAAGAACGGGTAAGAAACTACTGCCTAGTTTTTAGCGCTTTTTTGTACGATGCTTCTATAGAAAATACTTCGCGCTATAGAAATATACGCGAGAGTTCTTATACCGCTTGTATTTTTTTCTATGGAACCAACAGTTTCAGCGTGAAAAAAAAGCCGTTCCATACATTTTTGCCAAGCTACGATTTTATAGAAAAAAAAATTGATAAAAAAATATGTAAACGCATTTACAAGTAGAAGTAATTAATCTTCCAGACTCGCGCTTCACAAATATTTATATTTTACAGCCGGGCTAGGTTATACGCTCTGATTATTGGGAAATTGCATGCATTTAGGCTAAAACAATAAAGATTAATTACCATATAAATAAAAAAAATTTAAAAAATATGCTTTTTATTTTTTTAGTTTATGGAAATAGGTTAAATATGTTCAACACGTGAGAAAGTTTGTCCTAATGTTTATTTACTAGCATGTTTCGTTCATATTTCAAGCTTCCATCTTTTCCTGACAAAATTATTAAAAAGCTGAATCACTATGACGTAAATTCACGGCACCCAATAACGTGCGTTGGCAAATGAAAACATTGTTGCCTAAAAAAAATCGATCAGATACTTATTCCGAAAAAAATCGGTACACGCGTACGAAGTCGCGGGTAACAGCAAGTGCTCGATATAGCTCAATGGATTACCTACCAATTTACAGTAAAACATTTATTCTTACTAATTCATTCATATTTTCTACTGCTGATCTTCATAGCTTCTGGGAGGTACTTTATCTATAAAAACCCAAGCCAGAACACCTACAGCAAATTTGAATTGAATAAGCTATTGACAATCCCTACACAACATATGGACTATTTGGTATTTAAATGTATTAAAATTATAATAATCTGATGGATTTTATTCTGTTTTCGTTGAACACGTGGCGATTTGCAAAATTGTTTATTTGCATAAGTTTAAGGTCCGTCACTCACTAAAGCGCAAAATAATCTGTACTGCCCTCTAATAATAACAAAAAACTAGAGAGGTGTCAAGAGACACCCGGATGGAACGAAGTTCCTTTCGATTAATTATTGTTATTATTTTTTATTATGTACAAAAAACCTGTATACACTCGAAAAAAATAATCTCCGCGACACCGCACTGTCCAATGCGAAATAGAAAGACCAAACGAAAATAACTGGCTTGCTTTCTGAGAGAGAGAGAGAGAGACCGAGAAACACGCGCACGCCGCACGGCTTACAACTATAGCAAAAAGTGTCGTTACAACTTTTGGTCTTAATTTTTTCCGTCTAGCCCTCTTTCGCAACGCGCGATAAGGAACTTCGTTCCAATAATAATATGCCCTTACATCTATTGAAGATAATTTATACAGCGTCAGGAGGCAACCTATGCCTACACTTAACGGGACACTGTAGTGCCTGGGACAATGTTTATATGGAGTTGGCTTGCCCTCTAATCCTAAACTAAACAAGGCTTGTACCTACGATAAGAACTATAGTTGCTGATAGAATACCTACTTGTATAGATTTTTTTGTAAAGACATACATAAATAGTAGTAACACGCAGACATAGAACAACATGTTTGCCATCACAGAATTTGTTCTTAGTGGGGATCGAACTCACGGCCCACAGCACAGAAAATAGAGCTTACCGACTGAGTTTTGACGTCTGTCTGTGACGATTGCAGTGTTTAGCAGACAGTGGGCCTAATCCAAAGTGTGTTTTACGAATCGATGTGTACACTATTTTGTTCGTGAGGATTTTAGTTTTACCAACGAACTTCATAAAAAATTCTCATACGGCTTATGAAAATGTATTGTAATTTGTAACATCCTAACATCGGATTAGGGGTCCATTTTAGCAACTTTACATTATGGCTTTGTACATTATTTGGTATATACGACTGGTACGACGCAGAATACAATTGCGTGACAAAAAATCTGGTAAATCTATATGTATAAAACCATATCCTAATTAAAACTAGTAAAAGAATGCTTGGTGCACGTCTCCAAAGTCGATCAATTACTTTATTTTTACCATTACTTTGCTTAGTGTGGAACTAGAGGGCGTTGTGTGAAAATGCTTTACCTACTTCCACCTTTATATAAATGCGAACTGCCAAGGAGTGGAACTCTCTGCCATCATTAGTATTTCCTGAAAGATATAACATAGGATTTTTTTAGAAAAGAGTGATTAGGTGGATTATGTCTAAGCGTGCTTCACCTTAGGCTGCAGCTACACTTACCATCAGGTGTGCTGGCAGCCAAAACTTACTACTTAAAAACTGATAGTCTAAATATTACAAACATGTCGAATATCGACAATTCTATTTATGCGTTTACCCCATTCGTGATTCCAGTTTCCTTTGTGCAATAGGCAGGTAATATTTACAGTGATGATGATGTCTTCCTGGCCGGTTTCGGCTACGGCGACATTGTTGCTGCTTGATGCCTATGATGGGCTCTAAGGTGACTTGAATAACCAATTTTGGCTTTAAAGGTTCTTGCACACAATGTGCATGTAAGAGCGCCGTTAACGTAGTTATAGTTAATGTTTGAAGGCGGTTTAGCTTTTAGTTGGTCGCGTTTAATATCTAGATCGCGCCTTCGTTCATCTTCAAAGGTGTAGACATTACGCTTCACGAGACTTCTCCATTCAGGCCGATTTTCTGCCAGTGACTCCCAACAAGAGTACAGTATTTACAATATTTACAGTACACGCAACATGGACATGCACGTGTGTAAATCGTAGACGTACCTACATACTACTTAGTTGCTTCTAGCATAACAAAATAAATAATCTTGCCTTGTCTTGAAACTAGTCGAGAGCAATTTCGGGTCATCTATAAAAACTTGGTCTATTTTGGAAACCATGAATGCTAGCTGAAATAAATTAAGTTTGATAGACAGTTTACTATAGCACGGATCATATAATACTATACTGACTAGACTTGGTACACTAGTAATGAATTAATTACAAACTCTACTTGTACCTATTAGCAACACAATTTTTACCTTTTTTCAATTTTTTATTTTGATTTTTTTATATACCTACGTTTCATCTACTTGTTGATTTATCAAGGCTCTAAATATTGCAGAATGTTTCACACTGTCAAAATACACTGTTGTTTTTACTTTGTGAATAAATTATTTTTATCCAGGACCAAGTTGCAGCGTGATTGGAGAAAAACATCCAAACATCGAAACAACACCTTGACATTGCACATAAATCTAAATTCTCTTTCATACAAATCTATCTAATCAGCCTATGCTCACCCACTGTTGGGTATGGGCCTCTTCTTTGTCACGGCATTCTCTCCGATCCTGCGCCAATCGAATACAGGATGCTCCTGCTACTTTCAGGATATCGTCCGCCCACCAGAGCCCCGAGTCTGTGCATTTGTTTTGACTTTCGACTCGAGTATAGCACACGCAAACGCATTCGCAAAGTGAGAATTTTTTTATGAAAACAGGATAAGCGCCTCTAACGGGAGATTTGGGAATTGCGTAATTCTCAACAAAATTTCTCGCTTTGCGTATGCTTTTACGTGTGCTATAAGTCAAAACAAATGCACAGACTCGGGGCTCACTGGTGGTCTGCCTCGTGAAATTCTCTTTATTTACAAGAAATTATAGTATGTACCAAGTCCCCGCAGTGCGAGTAGTGACAATATAGATACTATATTTCCCTAGCGCATAGTGAAGCGTTGTGCACTATACTGCAGGTTATCGTGTCCCCACAGTAGAGCACGAGGCTAATAGCCACAATCAACTTGCTCAATGACTAAGAATAATTGTAGGTACCTATATACGCGTTTTCCGGTGACTTTAAACTGTGAGTACCGCTTGACTTTGTATAGTAGTCGTTGATTTGTATGATAGTGCTTAGTATTATTATTATGATCTGTGGTGCTTATAAATCGTTTAGCCTATTATTTAGGTACAGAAAATCATTGGTACAGCATCGAAGTTTTTTAAGAGACTACCCTCTCAATTTAATTTAGTTTAGTGAAAATATTGTGATAATAATCTGCAACTTCAAGATATAAAGCTATATTCGTATGTCAAGAATATCTTTAATATTAATCACACTAATATTATAAATGTGAATGTAAGTTTGTTTGTTACGCTTTCACGCGAAAACTACTTAACCGATCATCATGAAACTTTGTACACATATTCTTGGAAGTATTAGAAGTAACATATGATACTTTTTATCCCGGAAAATAAACGGGATCCAATGGGACGTAAACGAAATCGCGGGCGGAAACTAGTATTAAATAAAAGCTACCTATATAAAAACATCTAAATATAATAAGATAAGATAAGGATAAGATAAAATAAAAAATAATAATAGGATAAGATAAAATGTTCATTGCATAGTCTTAGATGAACACTTTTACAATAGAAGCTAGTGGACAGTGGGAAGTAGAGTACCTAAGTATAAAAAATATATCACAATAATGTCAAACTACGCTTGAATTAGGAGTAAAGACCTTGATATTAAGTTTGTATGGGCATTTCATAGTCGGAGATATCATTTACTTCTAAGGTGCCGGCACCCATACAAACCGGAGTACCTACATACAGCAATGTGAGCATTATACTGTTTGACGTGGTAGTACTTCCCCGGACGAAATCTTTCACAAAAAGTTCTGTTGGTATAATTTACCATAACATGAGATAATCTGTCGTCTCACGACTCGGCATCTTCCCACGGTGGGTCACGTGTCATAATGACAAAATTGTATAGTTATCGGTTGTTGCTGTGGCGCATCAAGAACAAGAGAGACTTGTTTAAATAGCTAGGCCATCGTTGCCGTAAACGTGCAAAGTTATCTATTTATCAATATTATGAATAATTTTTGAGGAATATTGTATAAAAAAAACCTGTGCGTGCAGTCCCTACGCGCGGAAGAAGTTATACTTCGAGTGCCACGCATTCACTTTCGCTCTGTGTGAAATTAATTTAGTATTTATTTTTATGTACTTAACCAATATGCAGTACTAAATTTTCACTTAAAAGTAAAAAGATGCATGAACACTGCCATCTATTATATTTTGACTGTAGCGTATTAGTCTCTTTCTATTCCCCCCGCTGTCAGTTGGAAGTCGTTTATCTTCAAAAACACGGGCGGTCCAATGCTGAATTGCTGAACACTGCCATCTATATTTGATTGTAGCATTTGTAGCGTATTAGCCTCTGTCTCTTTCTATTCGGGGGGAATAGAAAGAGATAGAGACTATGCCCTCCCGTAACGCAACGTTGTTGGAAGTCGCATTAGAAGTATAACTTCAAAAATATAAGTTTGTTAAAATGTACCTACTTCATGTCAAAATTGTGCATATTTAATTTTAAGAGCTATAGTTAAAGCAAAAAGAGCTATCTTCCGGGCTATATCATTTAGAATTAGTATATCATTTATAAATTATTTTCTATTCTATTCTATTCTATTCTATTTAGAATTACAAAAAATAATAAATTATTTTCCACAGGAAGACGACGAGGAGTTCGGGGAATTGTACCAAGATGAGGAGAACGGTGCTGCCCTGCTCATCAGGAGGCATCCGAAGCACGGGAAACTTGTGGTGGTAAGTCATCATACTTTTGACTGCTAGCTCGAAACCCGTGTCTTTAATCAAGATCGGTCCAACTATGCTTTTTGCAGAACAGTTCAGATACTGTAGGTACCTACCTTCTTTTCTTCTTAGGTAGGTAATACTAGCAGGACTAGCCTTTTTTTTGGCTAACCTACCTATATCGTAGTATTTGGGAGAGAAGACTGGTGTACTACGTTTCTTCCCGTTTGTTCCACTGATGGAACGAATGGGAATGTAAAAAATAAGTATCATTTTATTCCCGTTCGTCCCACTTAGCATGTTGGTGGGACGAAAAAGGGGAGGCCCATGCCCAGCTGTGGGCGCATACGGACTAAATAGATAGATATCGTCACCGTCATACTTCGCAAAGGTCTCCCAAAAGACATCCAGTTGTCCCTACTCCAAGCTTCCTTCCCTTTCAAAGACGTCAAGATTATCATGACAGAGAGTCGGTACAAAGTAACAAATCTCGGTAAGACCACAGACAATAGCTCCTATGTAGACTAAGGTCGCTTACACAACTTCCTAACGAAGGTAGGTGTGAACACGCCGTTTGAAACAAAGAGTGCTTTAAATTGGGTTTAATTAGCAGCTAAGAAAGGTCTATAGAGCTATCTAACGTACCTATTTAAATGTATAGGTAGGTACAGTCAACAGCATGAGTTGCTCAACAAATTGAGTTTGTAAAATGCAAGTGCATGCAAAAGCTGAATGTGGCGGAACAATGTATTTTGTACAAAACCCTGGCATCTGTTAATTACTCATGTTCGCAATAAATATATTATGAATTAAGTAATTTATTTTATTTAGCACACAACGCTGTTAGAATGTACTTCGCTATTACGATCTAGCCGAAGTACAGACTAATTACTAATTTAACTTTAATTGAAGTTTTTAGTATAGGTAGATTATTCTAAGAACATTCTCAGTAGCACGTTTCTTATAAAGGAAGACTTGTTCAAGAGTTCTTTATACGTAGCACTAGTTACACACTATCCACTTATATTTTTACAACACAATCCAAATAAATGTTATTATAAAGTTATATTATTTAAATTAGTATAAAAATATCAAGATCTACCAAAACTCTTACAAAATTTTAAAAAAATAATTATTTATCTACCAAGTCAAACGCTCCCAAAATAGTTAAGACAATCTTAAATTGTTAATTAACTTATACTGACTGTATCTAAGTACAAGTTGGAGAGTTGATTAGGTAGGTAGTTGTTACGTACCTTTTTGTTTATCAAGACAAAATAATTATGTTTCATAAATTATATAAGCCAAACACACAGACATGTTATATCTCATGATGACTTAGTATATTAGTTCCAGTGAGAGAACGAAATAAGTTTGCAGATATAGCAACCCACGAAAGTTTACTGGAAGAATCTTAGGGTTAAGTGGATAAGTTATATGTCTTTCTAAAACAATAAATTAAAAAAAAAGGTTAAGCTCGCCTCTGTACATCTTTTGTAACAACTAGTAAATATTTCTTTGTGAGTACAATAGTTTTTTTTCTTGGTTATAAAATGTCTTATTAAAAAAAATCTTGCTACATACAATTAACGAAGTAATCACACTTATTTTCACTTATTATTGTGATCGTGAAACCTTTAATTTAGGTAAAACTGAAGTTCTAAACGCGGAAATAGGCCAAAATCAAAATACGGCTTAAAATCTTAAGAAAAATCACTTTATGGGAATCAAACATTTCGGCAGTGTTATTATAGGACCACCATCCGATAACTATATGAATTAGCTAATTTCTCTCGATTAAATAATTGGCCTTGTTACAGGAAGGCTCGATCGGTCACGACCTGGTGATCAGACCGATCCCGGACTCGATGACTGGCGCGCAGGATGACGAAATGTTCATGGACCCCGCTAACATGGCTGATATGGTCTCCATCGACACTGGCTTGCCAATCGGTAAGGATCAAGCCAGATTCTTAGAGCCGTATGCTGATTTACTGCTCAAGAACTGGTTGCTTAGTTTGTTCGTTTTACGTATACCTACTACAAAGTTGACGTAAACTACATTTTTGTATAGAGAATGAGCAGCGCCCCTAGCAAAATTGTTTACCTGACTGTACTCAACAGCTTCCATTTGATTTTGTCCGAAACGTCCAGTAACAAAATTTGGAGAATTTGTTGAATTTTGTTGAATCGACAATTGGGAGAATTTGTTCCAAAATATTTTCTCCGAAGCGTCAGCAAGTCGCTGCTAGTTTACAAAACGAATGATTTATTCCCATACAAAATTATATTACGTGACTTAGCAAAACTTCAAACTCGGCACGCTGATCCGTACTCAAGCGTACATTTTTGTATGAGAATCTCTACTACCTATTTGAGTAGAGATTCTCTTACAAAAATCTACTATGCTCGAGTGACATGCTTGGGTGGAATGAGTTTTCGGCCGAGATATTACTAGTGGCTCTGGGAGCTGTAGACCTCGCGAAAGTCTTTAAGTGCACTTTTATTAATTTCTAATTTAAGGCTTATTATTATGCTGATGCTCTCATTCAGTGAAGGAAAACATCATGAAGATAATTATCAGTTAGTATTCTAACAGCGACGAAACGCTTGCAGCCTGTCACGTATTGAAAACTAACTATAATGCAAAATGTTGTGTGTGTGTGTGTGATGTGATGTTTTTTCTATTTAATTTTGTAAATTTTTGAGGAATGTAATGTGCAAGTGCATTTTCCGTTTTGTGATTTTTTTATCTTTTTGATTTTTTTTGCATCATCTTGTGTAGAATGAGGTCCTTTGTGTTTCTCTCAAATTTGATTGAAAACCATCGATTGTTTGATGAGCTATCCTGTTCATCATGCTGAAGATCCTCATCAGATCTTCGCCAAATTTTTATGAGACCAACTTATAGTTACTGCCTTTCAAATAAAAAAAGAATAATCGAAATCGGATCTCATTTGGTGGAGATATCCAGTATATCAAATATCCCCTTTTTTGCCCATTTTTTGGGGGAAGTACCCCTCCAATCAAAAATCCCCGACGACAAAAAAATTCTAATAAGTCATATAACCTGTGTACCAAGTTTCGTCCAGATCGGTTGAAAAATGCGACCTGTAGAGGAGAACAGACAGACAGACAGACAGACAGACAGACAGACAGACAGACAGACAGACAGACAGACATCCGGACAAACGCATTTTTGGCCAATGTGGAAACTGAGACGCTTCGCTCGCTTCGCTCGCTCGGTCAACTAGTAAATCATGGCAGCAGTGAACGAATGATTTCGATAAACTCTGACCTTATTTTTGGGAGTACGGATCTATTGTCGACAAGAGATCCGTACTCCCATGGAACGATACGATTCGATATGTTTATCGACTTTAGCGATCGACAACTAAGCGATCGATAAGAACGGTACTTTCGTCACTCTAATAGGCTAAATATGTAATTTATTGAAATCGTGTTTCAGTGAAGAGAGATAAGGAGGAGCAGGATCGGCTGAAGCGAGCGCTGAACGGCGCGCACCACATCGTCATCAAACGAGAGCCCCTTGAGGGAGACCATCTTAGCGATTTTGGTAAGTTAAGTCATAACTAATTTTAAACTAGTAGTTCGCCCCAAACTGAGATCTCGTGATCGGTCAAGGGGTTGTAAAGATATGAGTGTCCAAAGGGAGTAAAAAAAATAAAGTCGTACAAAAATATCAAGTGGGGTGTCATATAGCTTTGTTTAGACATTCCAAAACCGGTTTTATTCTTAATCTAGGTTAAATAGATTTGAGCTGTTGTAAATTAATTCATTATAATTAACTACAGAGCATTTTTGCCTGAGTTGTCACTAAGATTTCGTTCGCTTCGCTCGCTCGATCAATAATAGTTTTAGAAAACAAGCGTCTAATTTATCTTAAAAACGCCCTACTAACTACTCCAGTCACTCACGTATGATTTTGGTTTTAAAATATAAACCAAATTTGTCACACCAAACCACATCAGACATCAGCTTGTCTTGATACAGCATGCAGCAATACAGGCCCTGGAACGTCTCTACCTAGTTTAGTGATGAGCGGAGTCTATAGGCAGTAGTCATTCGTACCTATCTATATATGATATGGCGCAATCTTCACGTGCGCGTGATTTTCGATTACACACAAGTTGAATCGATTATGGTAATCGATATACCGGTTTGGTTTGCTACCGCATATCATTTGTCTATGGCTGTCTTGTCTATTCTGTTACGTAAAGTGATGTTTGATTAACCTTTTCGAAGCTTGAGAAGTGTTCAAGGCTTAATTTGCGGGTATGAAGATAAAGACACCTATTTTACTTTACGTCTAACATCTAAGTAACGTTCAAAAAGCATAACTTTTTTTATCCCTAGGTTTTGTACCGATCTGTCAAAGCCATTTATGTTTTGACGAAATAGATCTTACTATAGTAATATACAAACGGTGAAGGAAAACATTGTAAAAAAACCCGCAGCTTCCTTCGTATTGACCTTATCTTTCCTAAGGATAAGGCCGACTAGGCTGAGAGGATGGTGTATATGCTGGGCAAGCCTACTCCGTCTAAGTAAATCATGTCCCAGGTACTGCAACGCCAAAAATTGGGCATTGGTCCAAAGTGGCTTCACTGACACTAAAAATCGTAATCGAATGCAAAGGACTAGATGAAGAAAGATGAAGTAGGTCGAAAAAGGTCAAAATCAAAAAGGGGAGGCTGATGATGATATGATGATAATGGGATGCATTATAACTATGTACCTACCTCTACGTAAGATCAGATAAAGTCAAAATTTTTACAAGTTTTACTGTACCTATCTGAAGTTTTCGAGTAACTTCATGCATACTTTTGCATACCAAGCCATATTCTTATTAACAACTCAGAACCAAACAGATTTGTGTACAGATTTTGATACAAAACTGTTGAGGTCCCGAAGACTACTTGGTATGCAAAGAATGAGCAATATTCCATCAGAAACATGATACCTATATTAGTGACAAGCCGTGTTTGATCACGTTCAGATTATCGCGTTATGAACGTGTTTGAGGACGCACGTCGATCAAGTCGTGATCTTGGTTTTTGTCGCAAAAACGCAAATGCGGTTGCTCAGATGTTTCAAGGGCTTGCCTTGAGCCACTTACCTACCTACCTACAATCTTCTGTAACGGAGATAATGTATTTTGTTTTTTTTTCAAATTCATCAGGAAAATACTACGAATTTTCTGCGTTTATTGAAGAACTACACGCGAGAGCAATGATTCCGGGTCACTTAAAGAATGTTAAAAATCTCGGAAACTAAAAATGATAGGTTAATGCAATAAATTGTATTTAATAGACAATGTAATACTCCTTAAATGAAGGTATTAAAACTTCTTAGTTATTGTAAAGTTATATCTTAAAAAAATCAAATTTGAAAAAGGGCCACTTTCGAAGATGGAACTACGAAATTACAGCATTTGGTTTTGCTTTTGTTTGTAATCTGTCATTTATGTGGGTATATAAACCATGTTGATAGTGCTCTATATTCATTATTCAAGCTGAAATTATGTCGCTTACGCCTGAAGAATGCACCAGAATACTTACAATGCTGGAAACCGGCCGGAGTCAGCGCGATACAGCCAGGACTGTCGGTGTGTCGCTGTCAACAGTACAAAGAGTTCTCCGACGTTACGAAGAAACTGGTTCTAACCTACGCAGACCAGGAACGGGCCGAACCAGGTGTACCACAGCACGAGAAGACCGATACTTGGTGAACACCATGCTTCGAAATCGCTTTCTCACAGGAACTGAACTCACAAATCAGTTTCGACGCCTCGGAGGAAGTAACCCAAGTGCATGGACAGTAAGACGTCGGCTTGCTGAATCTAACTTAAAACCCCTTAGACCTGCAAACGGCCCTAAACTGGAGCGTGGGCATCGTATTTCAAGACTAAGATATGCCCAGAGCCACGTAAATTGGAGTATTGAAGATTGGTCAAAAGTTATGTTCTCCGACGAATCAAAATTTATGCTCTACAAGCACGATGGAAGACACAGAGTGTATCGAAGACCAGGGGAAAGATTCAAGCAAGCATGCATCGAAGAAAAAGTAGCCTACGGTGGTGGGTCTGTACTTGTGTGGGCCGGAATTTCTTCTGAAAGTCGCACAGAGCTGGTGATCATAGAAAACGGCTCTTTAACTAGCGTAAGATATGTGGAAGAAATCCTCAATGATCATGTTGGTCCATTTATGGTCAATTTAGGTGAGGATGCTATATTTATGCATGACAATGCCCGACCTCATACAGGTAGGATTGTGAATGACTACCTTCAAGAGATGAACATTACTCGTATGGAGTGGCCAGCGCGCAGCCCGGATATCAACCCGATCGAGCATGCTTGGGACGAGCTAGGCAGATGCGTAAAACAACGAAACCCTCCCCCAATCACGCTTCGTGAGCTCAAAATTGCTCTCACAGAGGAATGGGAGAATATTCCCCAAAATCGTATAAGGAACTTGGTGTACAGCATGCCAAACCGCGTAAACGCAGTAATGGAAGCACGAGGAGGCAATACGAAGTATTAAAATTCAAGAAAATCGTAATAAAGTTCAAAAATTTCATGTTTCCTATTTTTGTTTTAAGGAGAGATCAGCAGTTTTTTTCTTTATGTAATTTTGTGTTAATAAAATGTATGCGGTGACTCATATTTTTTTACTTTCATTTAAGGAGTATTACATTGTCTATTAAATACAATTTATTGCATTAACCTATCATTTTTAGTTTCCGAGATTTTTAACATTCTTTAAGTGACCCGGAATCATTGCTCTCGAGTGTATAAATGCAATACCGAATATGGAACGTACGCGTATGTTATATCCAACATGATACCTCTTGAATTTCAGGTTTATTCATTCATAACAACTCCCGAAAACAATTCATAGACAGCGTTGTAGCACTTTCGGTCACTTTCGGACTCTCACTACTACTACCAGACTCTCTACGTTTTTCCTATTCTGTGTTTTGTTAATAACAAAACTCAATGTACAATCATACACTAGTACGAGATCCGGCTGCAGGATTTAGTGCGTTCATCGGTTTTTTGCTGAAAACCTAATTTTAATGTATATTTATAATTAGGAGAATATATATTTATCAAGTTGCCTATCAAAATTTGGCCGGTAGTATTTTTAATTAAATTATTTTTAATTGATTTTTGGGAAAAAATATCGTTTACTTGTTTTTTAAATAAAATAACGTCTACATCACGGCAATTTATATGAAGATTCAAAAAAATCACGGTTGCCGTTGCGCACTTGGCCGCACCTCTTCGCAGCCAGGTGTAAACAGGTATGATTTCGATACATTTATACGTTCATAACGTTTATTTATTAATTATATATCAAATTAAAGCTAATTTTTTTCTATTTATTATCATATATGGTTGCCTAATTAAATCTACCCGCAAATAAGGGTTGCTGACTTTTAAAAAATATTAATATTTAAGGTAGAGTGAAAGAGAGTTAGCGCGTAACATCATTTGTCAGACGAGGATAGCGATTGCCGGCTGTGCGACGCTTTTAAGCCATTGCGCATGCGTCGAATGTTAGTGTTCTCAACATATCAGCTGCGGTATTTTTATTCTTACATAAAAACCACGCTGTTTTGGAGTTCGTAATGCACAACGTTTTATATTTACATTGTTGTTCTATTTTTCCATCTAAAAATTATTAAATTAATTAACGTAAAATAAAATTGATAAAGATGAAGTCGTGTTTTCTGTGTAAATTTTTTTTTTACTTAAGTCACCTTGGTTTTATTTTTGTTTTTTTAAATCAATATTAATTATATTTAATCAATATTAATTTTTTTTTGTAATTTTTAAATTTGTCATTTTGAAAAGGAAGACATATTTTTTGGAGTATTTATTAAGTCGACTCCTCGGTGGTTGAGAACACTAACATTCGACGCATGCGCAATGGCTTAAAAGCGTCGCACAGCCGGCAATCGCTATCCTCGTCTGACAAATGATGTTACGCGCTAACTTTCTTTCACTCTACCTTAAATATTAATATTTTTTAAAAGCCAGCAACCCTTATTTGCGGGTAGATTTAATTAGGCAACCATATATGATAATAAATAGAAAAAAATTAGCTTTAATTTGATATATAATTAATAAATAAACGTTATGAACGTATAAATGTATCGAAATCATACCTGTTTACACCTGGCTGCGAAGAGGTGCGGCCAAGTGCGCAACGGCAACCGTGATTTTTTTGAATCTTCATATAAATTGCCGTGATGTAGACGTTATTTTATTTAAAAAACAAGTGAACGAAATTTTTTCCCAAAAATCAATTAAAAATAATTTAATTAAAAATACTACCGGCCAAATTTTGATAGGCAACTTGATAAATATATATTCTCCTAATTATAAATATACATTAAAATTCGGTTTTCAGCAAAAAACCGATGAACGCACTAATCCTGCAGCCGGATCTTAGACTACACGGGAAGAGTGTTATCTTTGGATATTATTCAAGATGGCGGCATAACAGGTTGTTTCAAAATGTCGCCGTCTTAGCGGGAAATAATTACCATGCGTCTGTCAGTTGCTAATTAAAGATAGTTAAGCGTCGCCCGACTGTCTGTTTGTACGTAGGTTTGAAGGGCATACAATGTTCAAGAATGTAGAGCTATTAGAAACTGAGGTTTGGTTTTTGTTTGATCTTTGGATTTTTGAAGAATAAAAGTGGACGCCATCTTTTTTACTTGGTTATACCCCCCCCACACATTTAGAGAGTAGTACTCTTTAAATTGTTGATACCTAAATTAAGTGTCTAGACCTAGACCTAGATTAATGTAGAACCTTTACGTAATGCTCTTTATTCAGCTTCTATGAAATATGGCTATGGGCCCAGATTAAATTTTTTTGGACAATTTACTTGAATAATTTGCTGAGTATTTTTTTCTAGTAAATTACACGAATTATCGAAAAATGTCTGATCTTTGTTCTGTTTTAATTTCACACACTATGCAAATATTATTGACAGGTGGATACCGTTAATTAATTAATAGCTGTGGTGTATCATTATCCGCAATTAGTACGTCAACACCCAAAAACTAAGATTTGTTTAATTTCGTTTAAAATGCCGAATCGAATCTGCATTTTTTGATATTTATTACAAACTTGATGCTTTTCTGGCCATTATCATTTCTAGTTTGTTAACTATCTTGTTTAATTAGGATTCCGTAGACAGAAATCAAAATTGAAACCCTAGTATTTAACGTAGTACCAACGTGATCGTTTCCTAGAGTCTGTGCATTTGTTTTGACTTTAGACTCGATTATAGCACACGCAAACGCATTCGCAAAGCGAGAAAATTTGTATGAAAACTGGATTAGCGCCTCTAGCGGGAGATTTGGTAATTGTGCAATTCCCAACAATTTATCGCTTTGCGAATGCTTTTGCGTGTGCTATACTCGAGTTGAAAGTCAAAACAAATGCACAGACTCGGGGCTCTGCTTTCCTATTCTCCCTGTATTACCACATGTACCTACACAAGGGGGCTTGAACCAGGCAACGAAGCGGGGTACTGAAATCACCTCTTACTGGGCACGTCTAAAAGGTCAATTGACTCGAAAGAAAAACGACCGAACCTAACACTCAAACCCCTGTAAAGCTTTGATACCTATGTGTCAAAGCTAAACAGTTTTTAACTAAATAAGCTTTGTTTTTATACGGTAAAACCACATACCTATAGATTGAATATATGTATAGGAATAGCCATAGATTAGGAACGATCTACCTACTTATGGACCAGGAACATTATCCATGCTAAGTAATTAATAATAATTATTTTATCATCAGTTTTACATAAACCTGTATGATACACAACATATTTCCCCTTAGCTAAGTGCTGGGTGGGTACATAAATACAAAAAGTACCTACTTTACTATGTACAGTTAACAATAACGACCTCAGTGGGACCGTAAAGGTGCTTTTCCACCAGAACTAATCCACATAATATTAGTACAAGAGTAAGCTAAGTAACTAAGGATGTGTTTCAAGCTAGTTATAGCTATTACGGTGTAAATGGGCCTCTAAGAGGATTTTGAGACTAAAGAGGCTCAAAATCCCCTTGATTTTAAAATTTTGAAATCAAGGGGATTATGAGCCAAAAAATCTCATAATCCCCTTGAAGGGGACGACTCAAAGGGGATTATGAGCTTAACCCGTATTTTTTGTATATAGAGATGCGTTATAAGGATGACAGCTTCGAATGCGTGTATAGCCTTGGTCTCGCGATCGTAACGCACAACGCTGCGGTGTGCAGCTCAACGCAGAGTACCGCGTTTGCTCCTCGCCGCTGACGCAGACTGCGACGTAACAAAAGACCATACTGGACGTGTTCCATACAATTATGTGTCCGGCGCTGCATGCTGCATACCGCTGCGTTGTGCGTTACAATCGCGAGACTAGTTTGCTTTTCCACCAGAACTAAGCTATGTAACGAAGGATGTGTTTCATATCCACCAATAGGGATCGTTTGTTTTCATATTTAAACGATTCCTATTGGTGGATCTCAAACACATCCTTAAAGCAACGTAGCTTAGTTTAGCTCTGGTGGAAAAGCACCCAGTCAGAACGGGTTAGAATTTATTGACCCCATGCGGGCTTGTCCCCGATGTAGATTACCAAACAGTATGTATGCGCTAAATAAATGCCGATACTGTTGCGAAAAAAATGTGAAAAGGACGTCAATTTAAGGTGCTTGAACCTACCCAAGTACAGGTTAGTTAAAATATAGAATGATAGAACGGAACCCATGTAGTAAGTCATGACTCTAACACGCACATGACTAGTTTTGTATTTTAAATGTTATTATTGCGTCTCGGAGGCAAGGGTCATAAGGTCAGACCGAATTTATGACGTCATTATTATTTATTATTCATGATTATTAATGAAACCTGTTATCTCGGACAATAATAGCAATGGAAAATCCGAAGTTTTCTTGGAAACAACTTTTTTGATTGGGACTTCCTTATTTAAACCATTATGAATCAACTCCGTTTCCTACCATCATTGATAATTTGGTGAAATGCGGTTCAGCTAATATTAATACTCCTTCAGCCCGTGGACTCTATGGCTAATTTTCATCTAAATCAGTTCAACATTTCTTGATCAATCAGTAGGGTGAGTTTCAGTCTCAAACACCCAGACATCCTAACTTTCACATCTAGGCTATTTATTAGTAAATGCTCGTACTACACATAGCAGTAGAAATGAATCACTTTTTCAGAATCTCAAAATTAGTTTTTGGTTGAATTTTGATTCAAATAACTGTTTTACTTAAATCATAGTTCGAAAAGAAAATGAAAAGTTACTAGTTTTTCCGGCTTTGAAACTTTGTCTCATTATTTACCTAGTTATGCTGACTGTACCATACCAATTTACCAAAAAAAAAATAGTAGGTAATATTTGAATGACACCCAATAAACATAGGTAGGTAGGTACCTATAACTTGCAATAAAAATCAAAGAACATGTGACATTCGGTTGATGTATGTTTATTAGAAACAGGTGCCATGGTAATGATCTTGTTTTGATTTATTTCTCTTGAGAACCACCCAGACTCGTAAAATCGATGATTTTGCGATAAAATAAATTATAATTAGCTTGTTTTTGTCTGTGACTTTGTTTTCTCGAGGCACTAAGAGCCGATTAACAGTTTCTTAAGTACCTCTGCCTATCTCAGTCATTTGCTGTTTTGAATTTTATCCACTTTCAATTTCAATTTATTTATTCAAGAAAATTACAAAACACGTGATGTGATAGTCCGTATAGTCTTAAGTTTTGTTTTGTTGATCGAAACGAATATCGAAAAGCGGCTTGCGAGATATTTTGCATAAAAATCTCTAGCGCCTCTAGCGGGAGATTCGCAAACGATTTTTCTTCATACAAAAACTGCGAGTTTCAGGATTCTCGCTATTCGCAAATCAACATAAAAAAGTAACCCCTATATAATCAACTTCATATTCAACTGTCATATTAGCGCGCAGCTTTCAAAAATGCTGTGCCGTTGTCACTTGCATGACATAACGAAAAGAGATGACAACCGATTTAGCAATCATTTTAGTTATCTCAGTTTTAGAAGACCAATATAAATAATATAGCTACCCCTAAGACTTCGGGCTCAGTGCACACTTCACTAATGTTATGTCAATATCATCATCACTACATAGTATAAAACAAAGTCGCTGTCGCTCGGTCCGTCCCTATGTATGCTTAAATCTTTAAAACTACGCAACGGATTTTAAAGCGGTTTTTTTTTAAATTGTTTTTTGTTTTTTTTAGCATTCATGGAACCCGATCACATCAGTAAGCGGTACAGAAGAAAGCGCTCAGCGGATAATCACAGCCGGCAAACGCGGGACGCGCCCTACGTCATCTATCCGGAGATATTGGTCATCGTCGATTATGACGGATATAGGTTGGTATTGCGGCGGAAGTGAGAGGCCTTTGCCCAACAATGGGACAGTATGGGCTAGTAGGAAATAGTAGGTTGGTATTGTACTAGTAATATCAAACGAGAGGTCATCTTTACGAAACAATCCAGTAGGTAATACAATCGGCAAGAATCTACCACACTATAGGTCCAATCCATTGCCATAGGTGCGTTTTTTTAAATATTTAATTTATTTATTGCTTGCAGGCAGTTATGAACCAAGAAGCGAAAATCGATAAACTCGCATTTTTGTATCGTTTGCAAATGTCCCGCTAGAGGCGCTTTATCGGATTTTCGTACACTCGCAAATCGCACGATCTTCGATTCAATCGACAAAGTAAAACTCGGACTATGGGCTTAGTCTTAGATCTTACATATTTCCTATTTTTTATGTTTACTATTTTTAATTTCAGATTACACGGAGGCGATAACGTGCAGATCAAACGATATTTCGTATCGTTCTGGAACGGTGTCGATCTCAGATACAAACTGCTCAAGGGGCCCAGAATACGGATATCAATCGCAGGGATTATTATATCTAGGGTAAGACACTGGCTTTCTGGATTCCGCGACTGGGTAGTGCCGAGGTCAAAATGTCTATACGGACTGGCTGATCTATGCTTAGTATGCAGTTAGTAGGTATGCGTAGCAACAAACGTTTATACCGCGTTCACACTATGCCCATGCCGCTGCCGGCATAATTTCCGCGGACTTATTGTCACAGCAACATCGCCTTTATTCGTACTAGGGAGCTCACTAGAGGCATGATCGTGTTCACACTATGCGCATGCTCACTTCCCTGCACAACTGCCTGCCGACTGCGGCATAGTGTGAACGCAACATTAGATATGGCGGCAGTGGGCAGGGCAGGAAACTGGGCAGGGAATTAGGCATGAGCCTAATCTAAACACGGTAATGCTTCTGTCCCGGCTCGTGCCCATGTTCATGCCCTTGTAATAAGAATAAAGGCGCTGTTGCTGTGGCAATAATTCTGGAATTAATCGCGGCAATAATACCGGCAGCGGCATGAGCTGCGTGCAAACGCTACTTTTAATGTTATATCCTTAGACAAAGTAGGTACCTACTGGCTTACTGCGACACGATGTGTCGATTACTACTTGTAGCTACACCTTAAGTCTAGCGACGAGTCTCAAGAGTGATTAAGCGCAGTACAATGTATCACAAGGCACGCCCTCAGTGGTCGTGCTCAGTAAGACAATCCATCAGTTGCCTTTTCAAATGTCCTTTGTTGGCTTGATCAATATCAACCTATATTGGTCCACTGCTAAATGTAGGTCTTTCCCAAGAAGCATGGTTATAATTTGACTAGTCTAGCAAATAACATAAAATCATTACAAAACTTACATTATATTGAAGACAGTATGAATCAGTAATATTGCAAAACTTACATTGGTACAATCAATAATTTTTGTACTGAATTTGCATTCTATTTATTTATTCCTGAATTTAAAAATCAAAATATCCAACTAATTAGCCAAAGTAACTGTGAAGCTCACCATCTCATCAGTTTCAATACATAGTTCTTCTAACAACGTCTTCTTGGGTTTAGGATAGCCCTCTAAGATTGCGTCCAGCATATCGTTGCTCATTCTTTTTCTTTTCCTGAAAAATTTAAACAAAACCATGTCATTTTAATGCCTTTGAAGGAGATGGTGAAAGCTCGGGATAAGTATGCTTAAAAAAATTCCAAGTCTTTGAAGGAAACTTTTGCTCAGCGGGGAAATTAACATTTATTTAGGTAGGTACCTAACCTACTCAGTATGTAATAAAGATAATGAATTACATTTGTAATTAGGCTTTTAGTGCAGTCTTTTTTTGGTGAAAATTAAGATTAGGATTATTAGTACATATTTTATTGACCTAAGTACTAAGTAGGTAGGTTTGAAATAGGTACTTTCAAAAGAAATTAATATACCAGATGCAGGTAAGCAAGAAGTCTAGACTTCCTAGACTTGATTAGGTGTATAGTAGGTGCAGCTTACGTTTGTCACATATTTAATTGATTCTCATAAAATGTTTACCGCCCTAATTTTTATTCTTCCCTACCCTCCATTCCGTTTGTGACACTAGGGTAAACAGACACTGGCAGAATTGTAACAACAAGTTGCAAAAGCCATAAACCAAGAAGTTGTAGTTAGTTACCTGTATTCCCGAAACAGTTTATCATGTTCATGCAGAATTTTATTTTTTTCTTCAGCACTCACAACCTCCTTTGAATTCTTCAGCATTTCTAGTTTACTATCCAAAGAGGTCAACGTTTTTTGTACTTCTTCTATTTGAGTTTTTGCTGATTCTGTTGTCGGGGTTGAGACTAGGGTCTTTAGAGTGTTATCGGCAGTTTTTAGTGCACTTGTCTTCTCTGCTATAGTGTCTGTTAGGTCTTTTACTTGAGCTTCAAAATCTGAAACATTAGATAGAAGTAGGTACCTAGGTAGTTGGGTGAGAGGCACATAAGTTTGGTTTCAGATTACCAGGATAGTACCTACCTAGGTAAGTTTAGCTTGAATATGTAGGTACCTAAGAATTTTCTAGTGAACAGGTAGGTACCTAGGTAGGTAAGTGGATAGTTATTTACTATGCATAGATAAAGGCACGTTTCAAACTTCTGCAAGCTTTTTGGTTGGTATTTTGTTGCAATGACTGGTTCTCTAGTGCTAAGATGATAGATAGGTAGGTACCCACTTGGCTAGCAATCTACTCGTACCTTCAACATCATCATTAACAACGGCTTCAGTTTGTATAGCCACGAAAACCTTCTGCTTTCCATACAACTTGCACCGAATTTTTCCACTTTCGCTCAAGGCGTCCAAAGTTTTTTGCACCACTCCCTTCGAGTAAACACCGCGTAAATTCACTGTTACGTCTGCACAAGAATATGGACGATTTGTGTCCACCAAATATTTTAACACAGCTTCTTGGGCCATTTTATTTACTAAAACAAAAAGTTTTCGATAGTTTTGTTCGGGTGCCGTCATTTCACAACCATGGAAAACACAACCCCGGAATGTACAGTCAGGAATTGACGTATAATTTGGCAGCCAATTCCATGGTTGTGCAATCTCGGGACGTGTTTTCCAGGCCGTACAATGTTTTGCACAGGGTGGGAATACACAGCCATGGAATTGGCTGCCAAATGGCATCGAATTCCGGGGCTGTACTTTCCTTGGTTGTGTTTTCCATGGCTGTGAAAGCTCAGCACGTGTCGGGAATGCCCATCCACGGAATGTACAACCTGGGAATTGGATGCCAAAATACGTCATCACCTATGCTTTGTTTACACTTACTTGCCTGACTATGTGAACGATTGAACGATTGAAAGGGAACGTAAACAGAACAAAATATTTCATTTTTACTTAGGTAGGTACCTATATTTTTTATTAGTGTGTATATATAGTCAACTTCGCAATCGGTAGGTAGGTTAGGTTAGGTTTGTTTATAAAAAATGTGAGCGAAGCGAGCCCATCCATAAAATCTGCTAAAAAAATAAACTGAAGTTCTTTTTTTTTACGAAAGATCGACTTTCACAAATGAGTAGGTTAGGTTAGGTTTGTTTATGAAAAATGCGAGCGAAGCGAGCCCATCCATAAAATTGGCAAAAAAATAAAATCTTCATTTTTGACCGAACGCTAAGTTGACTGATTGCGAAGTTGACCATAAATAAGCCGTACTTTACTAATCTGGTGGTTTCCTTAGTG
This sequence comes from Eulithis testata, assembly GCA_947507515.1. Taxonomy (NCBI): domain Eukaryota; kingdom Metazoa; phylum Arthropoda; class Insecta; order Lepidoptera; family Geometridae; genus Eulithis; species Eulithis testata. The sequence continues at coordinate 3,713,368 of OX382218.1, read as the reverse complement.
CTATAGTACCAAATAAGTTATTATGTATTTTTAAAACAATAAATGAAAAAAAAAAAAACACTAAATTCACACTAGTACCATTTTTACTCTGTAGTTACATCTGAACGAAGCATAGAATGAATCGACCAATCAGGAGCAAGTACATCAATTCCATGGTTGTGCTTTCCACGGGCGTGAATTCCCTACACGTGTCGGGAATGCACGACCATGGAATTGATGTATTTTTTAGTTTTTTTTTTATACATGAATTCCATGGTTGTGTTTTACCGGGCTGTGCAAAATCGGGCCGTACAAACTCAGCACGTGTCAGGAAAGCACGACCGTGGAATTCATGTATTTTATACATGAATTCCACGGTCGTGCATTCCTGACTGCGCTTTCCACGGTTGTGTTTTCACAGGCTGTACATTCCATGGTTGTACAATAACCGGACCCGTTTTGTTCGATCGAATGTTTTCAGTTTGGCGCCATACGAAAATAAATGAAGTTTTCAAATTTTTTATGACATTGACAGCAAAATGAAATGACAGAAACAGCGATAGGACGATGCATTCTACCATTACAAAAGGGAAAAGGTCCACATTGCATCATTTTGTGGGCCAAAGGAAAATATTATTTTAAGAAGTGCAACAGAAAGCATCGCTATCTCCAGCTTTTTTTCAACAATGCCTCCTTATTTTTCAGAGCTTTTAAATGACCTATTTTATTTTTCATTGTAGGGCAGAGACGCAACACCGTACTTAGAGAGGAACCGTGTCGGCAGAGACGCCATTGACTCTGCTGCTGCGCTCACTGACATGGGCAAGTATCTGTTCAGAGAGAGGCGGCTGCCAGTCTACGACATAGCTGTTGCTATCACCAAGTAAGTTCTGTGTATGCCTATTATGTGAGAGAGAGAGAGAGAGAGAGATTATTTCAAAGAGATTAAAAATCTACGACTGTCTGAATCGTTCAAAATTGTAAATTATAATGTCTTGTCTAATGCAGAGTGCAAGCTACCAATGATATTCTAAGTATGACGGCTTCAAAGTCTGATAAAAGTGAGGAGAGATCCATTTAAATGCATGCGAGCATTTTGACCATGATCTTGTTATAACCAGAACAACTAATTTGCATTTGCCCTTTTTATTGAGTTTGGTTCGGACCGATTTATATAAAACCGATTATGTAGTAGGATATAGGTGTCCATATTGGGTAAATAAATACCTACCTACCTACTATAATTTTGTGTTGATGTTTTAAGCAACAATGTACCTAATCTAAATTATTCAGCTTTGATTCGATTTAATTTGTTTGATTTCACGCTTTACAGATGAAACAGTAAGTACGTCATAGGCTTGTATGCTGACAAAGAAATCGTATCATAGATTTGAGTAGAGATTTTCATACAAAAATCTATATGAGTAAATTTAGCGCCATTATTCCAAGTTTAAAACATAAGATAAGACAAGTGGTGGTCACATAGAACGGACCACGAACCAAAAACTGATTTGACCAACAGGTACGACATGTGCCGACGACGCAAGGGTGGTCGCTGCACAAAAGGCACCGCTGGTAAACTCATTTATAAGACCATGGATTGCGAGTGGTATCAGCATTAACATAATGCTTCAAGTGAAACATTAATTTGGCTTAATAATTTTAATTCATGAGGTAAAGGATTTGGTAATGGCGCTGAAATTATGTTTTACACTAGGGTATGCGTATAGTACAGAATTCTCTGAATAGTAGATTATCCCGATCAAACGGGTTGAGGAAGACTTAAAAAGGACGTTCAACTTTCCCACATGCGTTGTGTACGCTTGCTCTTAGAGTTGTACGTACTACAATGTTAAAGTATACTTTCATTTCCACTTTGAATGAAATAGCGACTGTGGGAAATGTTATTCTTATTATTTCCGTAATGTATTTCAGACTAGACATGTGCAGAAGACAATTTGCGAACGATGCGTGCAATAGAGGGACAGCAGGTAGGCGTGTTACAAATTTATTTTACAAGAGCACGCCTTCACTTTTTCATAATGTCCCACACCCATAATATTTATATTTATTCACTTTGGAACCAAATTCCACGATACCCTTATCCAATTCCAAAATATCATATTCGCACTTGTGAATAATATTCTGTCTTTCCGCAATTTATTGTTGACTTTTCTTCTAGATTGATCTTACCATTATAATTTGTAATATATTTTTACAGATAAACATTTCATTTTGTAGTATAGTCACACACAATGTTGATATAATATAACTTTTTTATCTTCATAATTATGTTCCATTGAATGCCTGTCTCATGTTTTATTTGTTTCTAGACATTTGCAATCATCGTTTTGTATGGCTTGCAAATCAAGTGAGCAATATTAGTTTTAGTTATTATTATCATTACCTACCTTAGAACATTCTCACATGATTATGCATGAATCGCTTAATGTGTATACATTTTATGCAAAATCAAAGTACCTTATGATCCAGTACTTTACTTTATTAGAATATCCAACATAATTACGCAAAAGTTTTGGCACCTAACCCAACCGAGACTTTCTAGATTTTTTTCATAGATATCGTGTCAAGCAGGACTTTTCTAGACTTATCCTGTTATTCATATCAAAATAATAAAAAAGATTACTAGGTCTGTTTTTACTGGTGATTTATGTTCAGAATATTCTCTATTGGTAGATTACCGCCACCAAACGTCCTACGAAAGACTAGGTAAGCGAAGTGGAATGAACATACCGGATATATCCGCAATGGGAAATATTTGGATTGGCACGACCTCTTTCGGCGGGAAAACCTCGTCGCCTCGAATGTTTATTTGGTTGTCGGGTTGTTTTTAAGTTCCAAATTATTTTGATTTAAACATAGATGTGCGAAAAACTTATAGACATAAGTACATAATGAGAAAAACATATTATTATGTTTTATGGTGACATTTTTATAATTGCATGCTTGTTTGCGAAAGCTAATATTAATGCTATAAAACCTGCTTGGATGCATGATCTAACACTATGTTTTGCATGGCCGCATGCTTGATTATTTGTAAATAAATTATTTTTCTTCATCAGTTATTGTATCTAATAGGATATTTATACACATCTTCGCTGCTGTGAGTATTTACATTATCTAAATCTACTTATGTTTAGTTAGTTTCCATAAAATATTATATTCTTAATAACTCATTATTCCCCAATATCCACTCATTCCAACTTCTATCTGCTCAATCATTTTGAAATATTTATTTTTAAAGAAATAAAGTACCTACCAAATAAGTAATTTTGCCTAATTACATTTAGGTAATTAGTTACGAAATTATTAGATTTTATAATGCATAAAAATCTAGCAAAAATAAATACCAAATCTGGACAAGTACCTTTCAAAATTGTAACACAACCTCATGCACCAGGGTTTGCGTACGTGGGTGGCGCGTGCGTCGTCAACAAACGACTTGAGAAAGTCAACTCTGTTGCTATCATTGAAGACACTGGTGGCTTCTCCGGAATTATCGTCGCTGCTCACGAAGTTGGCCATTTGTGAGTATTTTTTTGCCACAGTTTTACCTACCTACTAAATGCGGATTGGGTCATGGTGGCCCACTAGATGTCGCTTTTATCGGCATCAGAAATTACCTACCTACCTACCTACTAAATGAGGACTGGGTCATAATGGCCCACTAGATGTTGCTTTTACCAGCATCAAAAATTACATACCTACTAATTGCGGACTGGGTCATACTGACCCACTAGATGTAGCTTTTATTACCATCAGAAATTACCTACCTACTAAATGCGGACTGGGTCATAGTGGCTTACTAGATGTTGCTTTTACCAGCATCATAAATTACCTACCTACTAAGTGCGGACTGGGTCATACCGGGCCACTAGATGTCGCTTTTATCAACATCAGAGCCATCTTTTTTTTACCTGATTCAGATTAGGAGCAGTGCACGACGGAAGTCCCCCGCCATCGTACCTTGGCGGTCCAGGCGCTGAGAAATGCCGATGGGAAGATGGCTTCATCATGTCAGATCTCAGGCACACGGAGAAAGGGTTCCGGTGGTCACCGTGCTCAGTTCAGAGTTTCCATCATTTCTTGAAGTAAGTAGAAGCCTGATGAAGTCCATTAGGTACCTACTGGACATAGGTAAGCAACATACTCGTATCTACATATTACAGGAAAAACGATCTTTACAATGTCATCAGACGGAGAGCGTCCTATGTCTCCGTCTTCGCGTTCGAGGTCACCATTTGAGAAACTTAACACTTGTACAAATACGAATTCAACTAGGTAATCTGGTAAAAAAAATCCTAGGTATTCAGAAAAATTTAGAGTACCAGATTTTTTTTTCAAAATGGCCGTGATGCGTGGGTAAATGTGGTACCTACCTAATCTAAATTGTTCAAATTTCAGTGGTGACACAGCAACTTGCCTCTACAACTCGCCACATGAAGATGACTCATTACCGCGGGTACTTCCCGGACGGTTACTCACGCTTGACGCACAGTGCCGGAAAGACAGAGGCACTAGGTAAGCCTAAGTCATATCAGATATATTTACAATACTACTGGAGCACTTGTTTACGATATTATTCGCGAAAATAATCACTTACGATAGTTTTCGCGAAAATATTTTTTTAAATCTCTGAACATGAAAAACTTTGAGACGTCAGTGTGTGCGTATTTTCACTTTCTGTATTTTTGGGCTTCCTGGTTCGACATTAAGTACCAACACAGACAAGAAGCTAGTAGATAGATCTTCTTTCTTCAAAAAAGGTCTCATGCTCAAGGTTCTGGGCAAGCTCCATCTATCTAAAATAAGGTTCCAGCTTCTACTGCGGTCTAATAATAAAGGCGTACGAAGGTACAGAACAATTGTAATATCTTCCAGCGCATGTTTCAAAGACGAGAGGGTTTGCGCCCAGCTGTTCTGCTTCGACGCTGCGAGCGGGTACTGCGTGGCATATAGACCTGCAGCTGAAGGTTCGCCTTGTGGAGATGGACAGGTAAAATTTCATTCATGTGATTTTACCTATTCAGTAAGTATACCTACGATTATGTATCGAAGCGCTCGTGGCGCAGCTTGCTTAGTCAATCTTCACCGATTACCTAAGTTAAGCGACGTTCTGCGCGGTCACTAGTTGGATGGGTGACTGCTAGTGGGATTTATATCAGAGCGCTTCCGTGATTCGGAGGGCACGTTAAATTGTCGGTCCCAGCTCTAGCAGTCGTTAAGCCATGACGGAGGTCTTAAGGCGTCCTCAAAACTCCGTCACCAGAGTTGGCGACTAACGAACTTGCTTGCTGACTGTCTAATATAAAAGGCAGTCTATTAAGTTGTATGCTTATATTTCAGTACTGCATAAACGGGCGGTGTATAACCGAACACGAGAACATAATACCCGACTACTCGCAACACACGCCGAGCTACGTACGGCCAGAAACGAGTCCGTTCTTCCAAAATATTACCAGGTAATGTTACTATTTTACCAACTTTGAACTAAGTAAGAGTCTGCACAGTATTGGTACTTCCTCTGTAAAGTGCGGGAGCGAGTTTGGGCCACTTGGATTTCCTGCGGTCTTCATATTACTGGGTAATCGTATTGTCTTACGCTACTAGAGTGGGATATTGTATGGAAATAAGTTCAGCTGTTTACTGACAATATGCTCAGTACACTTGATGTCTTTAAGGATGATAACATCTGATAAGTAGCAGAGTTTCACATAGATCAAAGCTCACGTAATTGACAAGACGAATGGGATGAACCACTATTCCGTTCAAGTCAGTGTGAGTACAGAACATACAAACAAAACAGTACAAGTACTAATACAACTTTTTTTACAATAACACACACAGTTATGAAGCAACCACACAGCCATACGTAGCTAGCACACGAGCGCCACAAAACTATTTCTCCTATAAAAGCACAGAAACCCCGAAACCTTCAAGTACGTCCACAACAGAAAGCGTATTCAAATACTACCAATACACGACGAGGAAACCTTACAATTTCTTCACGCAGAAGACCACTACAACACCAAAACCTAGTTCAACTTACCCACCGTCGATAAACAAATACTCTATTACATCAACGAAAAGCCCGTACGATTTCAAAGACTTCGCCACGCGACCTCCTAAAGCAGACAATCAAGGAACCAACAGAAATGATCAGCCAAAAACAGGGTTCTACGACAAAGGTGCGTTCGACGCCTACTTCACGCGATCGACAACCAAAAGCCCGTACCAAGACAAGGGAGTAAAGCCTGTCTTCAAGATAGGGACGTATTACACGCAAGCTAAGTCGTACGATAACTCTATAAGGCCTGATGCCAACTCGCAGCAGGTGCAAATAGAACCAGCGAGATTAGTGTTCTCTTACCAAAGGAATTTGACAACAGGGGAGATACAGCATTGATGTGCCATTGACGATTATTGGTAAGAATCAGAGTGAGCGTGATCTATCGCACCGTCATCACATGGACTAGTCATTATCTGTGGGACTTCATTCTGATTCTCAGATCACACATTACAGTTTCCTACTCACTTCAGAATCATTGTGTGTACATAAACCAACATCGAACACCTTACCTACCTTACATTACAGCAATATTTGTGTATCATCATGACTATTTTGAAATAATAAAAGCATGGTATGCAAATAATACAATGTAAATAACATTCTGATACTTTTGGTAATATTTTTGTGTCTTCTTTCAGCATCTTATCGAACGCCACATTTTTCTTTATCACCGATTTAGGGTGGTGTGCCACTGGTCAGATATATTCATTCAATGTTGCTTTCATTAGAAAACTTATGAATTTCTCAAATGGACCCACCGAGTTTGGTCCCCAATAGTCCAAGACATTTGACCAGTTGCATACCACCGTTATAATCACAAAATACGACTTGCTAACATATTTTCTTTTCCAGCAGCCGCCATTAATTTATCGAGCGGATTTACTTGAAGACTGCCACACTGCTGGTCACCTACAAAGCGGTCCAAAACGCGAATATTTCGTATCGGGACGCACGTGTGGTGCCAGCTAAGAACTACAATAAAAGATTGTGTTGCGCGCATACCCCGTCAAATATCGCAAAGAACGGTACATAATATCACTATGAGAATATCTGATGCTCGTTGTAAATAGAATAAAGAAAATGTAATAGTATGACACTCGCAATAACACGGAATAACACCAACAAGAAATTGGATACTCAATAACTTAGTAACACAACAAGTATATTAGAATTTTTGATTATAGCAGTAACAAAATTGTAATAACGAGAATGTATAAATAAAATACTCTTATTAAAAAAACAGTAAGTATAAAAATAAAAGAATTTTAAACGAGTATCAACATAAGAATGTAAACCATCGTAGTAACCAAATGAGATTTAATAATTGCTAAATGGTAGATGATTATAAATTTTATTGAAAACGACATCGATAGTGATGGATTGAAATAAAATCAAGCAGAAAAAGCTTTGCTTGTTTTTATTTATTTAACGGGTAAGTGGGTATGCGCGATTGTGTTTAGTGAAAACGTGTCTGAAGACAGTGACGGACACTAATAAGTGGGTGATAAAAATGTGATTGTGTTTCTTATAAACGTTAAGTACAGTTAGTATAATATAGTAGATCTGATTATCAATGCGGGATAGCAAGTATCCTATTCGGATATGCAGAATACTCCTAAATATAATTGTTGTAAAAATATCTTTGTAAGGTAACACTAAAGAAACTGCCAAGAAGTGCCTTTTATACACTTATTAAGATTGTAAGGTAGGTTATAATTTTTTCTTGCAGTTTTAGAGCGACTGGTTCGCTGCGTTTGGATCAAATTAGATGTAATTTTCAATGTATCCTAAATATTATATTTTTTTAATCATTTCGAAATTTGATATCGAATGTGTTATATTTTAAGCCTGTTTTTTATCTCTTAACTTATTTATGTGACATAGAACTATGACTAAAGTTACCAATAGACTTTAAAAAAATACAAAATATATTTGAAATATGCAAAACTAATGGATACTTATTCAAATACTTAAAAAAAAGTGATATTGTAACTGAGACATCACTTTCCTTCGATATAGATTATTTTCTTTTTAATCCAACTATTTATGTATGAACCTATTCTTTCCTCAAAAATTATCTACATTTTAAGAGAGAAAAATATAGAAAACTGAATTGAACTTGTAGTTTTACTAGTTTACCCATTTCATAAAATTATCAGAATTGTATAAAGCCTTATTTCAGAGTAGGTAGAGTAGATCTTAGTCTTTTTTTATTTTTTTGTATCTTGGTACTAAGGAATAGTATTTTATGTAACTTGTTTATTCGTCTAAAAGTTGAACATACACATTTTTTCCCAACACCACTTTATTCGTCAATAATATAAAAAAATACACACCAGTCCAGTTCCTAACTAAAATAACATTTTAACAAAGGTAACAAAATCCCAACTAAATTGTAAATAAATGAACACAAGGGAATAAATTATTCAGGTATCTTATTGTTAATAAAATAGTTATTTACTTATCTTATAACTGCATGCTTAGTGTGTTCGTTTTACGTATACTACGCTGACGTAAAATAGATTCTTGTCTAGACTATAGACAAAAATATATTTACTAGAACTAGTCGCTAGGGGCGCTGCTCAATCTCTAGCGACTAGTTTACAAAACTGATGATTCTACATAGAAAATTATAGTTTACGTTACTTTGTAGAAAACGTCAAACGTACACACACTCGGCATGCTGAGCTTACCACCATATAGCAAGTTTTTAAACACAAAATACTCAAGTGAAAACGGTAAAAGTATAGTAAAACCCTACTATTTCTAGTAGATAAGTACCGGTACTAGAAGATGTTTGATTTGAATCTAAAATATTTTCAATAGTTAATCTATTGTTCGCCCTCGTGTAAACATGAACGGATTGTTATATAAACTTAACCATCTACCTTTATAATGTATCATACATACTGCTTTGTTCTATTTATTAAAACTCCATTAATGATGACTTGAGCCGAATTCACGAAAAAGTACAACTGGTAGGTAGGTAGGTACCTCGTATATTAGTCTTATTTGATACTAGCTGATGCTCGCGACTTCGTACGCGTGCGAAACTTTCCACCAAAATATCTGTCAACCAGGTAGGTAACGATGAACATAGTACGGTTTTGGTGGGTGAATCTGGTGTAAAACATCCGAGCCCCGAGTCTGTGCATTTGTTTTGACTTTCGACTCGAGTATATCACACGCAAACGCGCTCGCAAAGCGAGACATTTTGTTGGGAATTGCACAATTCCCAAGTCTCCCGGTAGAGGCGCTTATCCGGGTTTCATACAAAATTTCTCGCTTTGCGGATGCGTTCGCGTGTGCTTTTTTTTTTTTTTTTTTTTTTTTTTTATGCCATAGCTGGCAGACGAGCAGGCGGGCCACCTGATGGAAAGTGGTCACCGCCGCCCATGGACACCTGCAACACCAGAGGTGAGGCTAGTGCGCTGCCGGCCTTTTAAGAGGAGATAAACCCGCCTTTTGAAGGACCCCATCTCAAAACTCCGAGGGAAAACCGCAGAGGGAAGTTCATTCCACAACTTACACGTACGAGGCAGAAAAGACCGCGTGAAACGAGAAGTTGTGGAAAACCAGCCATCCAGGTGGTGTGGATGAAATCTGGTGGTGCTATACTCGAGTCGAAAGTCAAAACAAATGCACAGACTCGGGGCTCTGACGGCCAGCACACCAGTGGGCGCTGATTTGTATGGAGACACTGAGGGGTGTTTTTTTTATGATAAAAGTAATGGAACAAGCTGATAGCTCACCTGATGTTAAGTGGTAACTTCTGCCTATAACAATGCATTACCTCACAGAGCAAGTACAATGAGGACGTGCCCTGTAAGCCAATGCACTGCATCCATCACGCTGAGACGTAAAGATCTTGAAGTCTCATGTGCCTGTAATTACACCGGCGCTCTTACCCTTCAAACTGGAACACAGCAATGCGAGCATCGCTGCTTGGCGGCAGAAATAGGTGTGCTGGTCTTCAGACGTTTTACTCAAGATTTACACACTGAAACCGTAGGCCCTCTGATCTATGTATATGCTTAGCTGCCCTTGATTGGAACAGGGCTGGCAGTAACATTGTTCACGATTAATCTGACTAACATACCGGCAGAGAGCACGAATACTAGACCAGCTGGCATGAACTTTCCGCTATTGTAGGCCCTGGAACAAAAGATAAGATGATGAGCAGAATATACAAACGGCTTACGATAGCGTTAAAAAAGATAGCAGTGTAAATGGACATTTAAAAGAATTTCTGGAATTTTTATCCAATTTTCGCTAAGGGGTATATCCGCATATCTCTCATATTGTAGCGCCATCTATCTCGCTACATAAGAACTAACATGAGAAATATCCTAGATCGCGCAAACGAAGTTATCACGGAGTTTGAACATAAGTAATACTACCGAATACCATCCATCGGTCCTCGGACCCCGAGCCAAAGGTCGCTCGGCGTGGAAGATCTTCCCTTTTCGTAGGAGGACATCTATCCTACAATGTTCTCTTCATTGGTGACCAGCCGACGTGATCCAGCCGTCAACCACTACGGAACAGCTGCCGAAGCCTGACGACTGGAGTTTCCTGAACACGCACAACCTTCTTCAACCATCAAGCCGATCTAGCCGGATCATCATCTATCTACTTTCTCTCATCCTCCCAGCTTCTATCAGCCATGCAGCAGCAGCAGCAATCATCAGCCAGCAGCCTCCGCAGTTCCATCGCAGCCGCAACAGTCAGCTTCCTGGACCTGCAGGCTATCGCGACATCTCCTCATCGTTGCTACATCCAGCACATGAATCCCAGCACCCGTCTCGACTCACCGCAGACCCGCCAGATTCACGCCAACAGCAACGCCACCGCACCGCTTCGTCTCGACTCACCGTAGACAACAAGCGCATCTCGTTCCGTCTCGACTCACTGTAGACAATGAACGCTTCGCATCGTATCTGCTCACCACGTCTCGACTCACCGTAGACAATGAGCAACGCTGGCACAACTTGGCTTTCATCGACGCTGCTACCAACAACGGATCGACCTCCGGTCTGGAAAGGGAGTGATGTAGCGCCATCTATCTCGCTACATAAGAACTAACATGAGAAATATCCTAGATCGCGCAAACGAAGTTATCACGGAGTTTGAACATAAGTAATACTACCGAATACCATCCATTGGTCCTCGGACCCCGAGCCAAAGGTCGCTCGGCGTGGAAGATCTTCCCTTTTCGTAGGAGGACATCTATCCTACAATGTTCTCCTCAATATCATCGAATTTATGAGATGTATGATTTTAGAGTAATATGCTAATGTTGGGTTCACACTCAGCTGCAGGGAACTGAAGTCAGAACTGGGCAGGGTCATGACCATAGTCTAAGCATGATCATGCCTCTGTCTCAGCATGTTCATGTCCTTTTCCACTAAAGAATAAAGGCAATGTTGCTGTGGTAATGCCGGCAGTGGCATGAGCTGAGTGTGAAAGCGGTATTGGGAATAACTAAATTACCTGTATCCCATAAGACCACCCAAAGTGGTTGTGGTTCCCAACATAAGACCATAGTTTGAGGGGTTCTGGCTTAGCTGGTATGCTCCTACACCTGAAATTCATGAACTGTTATTAGTTCTTGGACATATCAATATCACACATCTCTCTCCACTCCCCAAACTAAGCCAAGTTTGTACTATGGGAAGTAGATTGCTGATAGAATAAATATACAATTTTTTTTGTAAATTTATACATAGACCCAGACCCAGAACAAACATCTGTTTGCTACAAACAAATGTTTACTCTCAGTGGGGATCAAACCCACTACCCACAGCACAGAAAGCAAAGCCACCATTAGTTAAATTTTGATTTACATTTTATTTATTGCTCACATAATTATTATATGGATACCTTGATGGGTAGGTACTAGAATCCATCACGGTACCCTTATGAAATTTAGCATCAGGAGATTTTAATAGAACTACATACCAAGGATTGATCCAAATATAAGACCAGCTCCCAGTGAAGGTATGGATCCTGAAACAAAGCAGTGTCTTATTGAAATGTAGTTTTTTTTATTTATCAAAAAATAATTTTATTCAGCTAAGTAGGCAGGTATATTCTATGCAGTAAAAAAAAATATCTCTACACTTCTGAGATACACTAAAAAGAAGAGATGGAGCATTATTAGCCGTTGTTAGTAGATGAATTACAACTACAAACAGACAAAAAACATCTGTATGTATAAAACATCTGTACATGTCACAGGTTATAATGTAAAATGGGCTTCAGAACCCGAAAACACTGTGTTTAATTTTTATTATTTTAGTTTTATTATTCGTATGGCGTTCAAACAATCGTTCAATTTTTTTAATCAGTCAGATCAGATCAACTCAGTCCAAATTACCACTTTACTGATACCTTTATGAGCAAACTCTTAGATAAACTGCGCTGAAAATAGTGCACAAACAAATACAGTACCTACAGGCTCGTAGGTAGGACTTTATCTAATTAGGTGAAGACGAAATACATATAATCAGTAGGCCAAATTTTGATCAGTTTCAAAAATCGATAAGATGGTTTAGAAAAATACCTTACCTGCTTTGGCATATCCCATGATACCGCCGGCAGCGACAGTAGCAGCGTATGCGAATCCTAGAATATCGACGCCCATTGTTTCAGAGTAAGACTGCGGTTATTAATTTACGAAAATACAAAAGAAATAAGGGGTCCGGTTATTGTACAACCATGGAATGTACAGCCTGTGAAAACACAACCGTGGAAAGCGCAGTCAGGAATGCACGACCATGGAATTCATGTATAAAATACATGAATTCCACGGTCGTGCTTTCCTGACACGTGCTGAGTTTGTACGGCCCGATTTTGCACAGCCCGGTAAAACACAACCATGGAATTCATGTATAAAAAAAAAAACAAAAAAATACGTCAATTCCATGGTCGTGCATTCCCGACACGTGTAGGGAATTCACGCCCGTGGAAAGCACAACCATGGAATTGATGTACTTGCTCCTGATTGGTCGATTCATTCTATGCTTCGTTCAGATGTAACTACAGAGTAAAAATGGTACTAGTGTGAATTTAGTGATTAGTAAAGCACAGGCTATCAAAGGTATTAAACAGATTAGAAATAGAACGATTGAAAAGCATAGAGAAAAACAACAAAGTTGTACCTACCTAAGTCTGAATAGAATAGGAAAATGAATAATAAATATAAATGAATTATATGAACAATGTGTTTTTTTTCTTTAAGTTCGAGCATAAGGAGTAGAAAATAAATGAATGAGGGCGCCACGTTACATCCATGGGCGCCACATAATGTTTACATGCATCACTATAAACTGTTTTTATTTAGTGTTCTGTTTCATGTATATATATGTTTTTTAATAGTTGTTATAAGATGATGTTTATAATAGGGCTATAGTCGCTAAGCGACAAAACCCTGTGATAAATTAAAAAAAAAACACTATAAACATTGGTTAAAGTGTTGCCGCTACCGGAATATTATTTTAGTTAGACTAAAAAATATGCCAGATTTCATAGGTTTCATTTCAAAGGTTTTATTTTCTGTTTCCTTCAATTCTGTTTTTGTAATAAATAACACGCATAAACTTTTATGCGTGTACATTAGTGTGTAATAAACATTTTATCATTTTTATTTGTTTAACAAAAAAAATCAACGAAATCTTTTGAATGCTTTATTTTTTAATAGCTAAGAACATAGGCCTTATTTTTTTAATTTATTTAGGTACCCAATCAAGAATATTATTAATAAAACAGTACGATCATAGTACTTATATTTGCGAAGAAAAGCTGAATTTGGCGACAAATTTACTTTAGCGGCCACACCGGCCACTGAATTGTTATATTTTATAAAGAGTTGCCAGTCTTACAGTTTGTATTTTTACAAGTAGTGCAGCAGTCACTGCCAAGCCAAGATGACAGTGACATAACCGACGCATGACAGCTTAGCAAGTAGCGGGTTTTTATTTTTTTGAAGCGGGGATAATGTGGTATCAGGCGGAATAAATCCCGTCAATGTACTACATTAAATCCAAATAATGATAATTTATCATACATATTACGCATGTAATAATTATGTACATCTTTGCGTACATATTACATTTTATTTGATAGCAGCTACCTTCCTACCTACTTCAGGACTCACAAGTCTAACAAAAAATATACCTAGGTACAGTAGTGTACTGCTCGTATGGATGAAGCGTGCATCTGAGTAAACACTTTACTAAGTAGGTATTTACAATCGAAGAGAATCGAAATCGTAGCTTTGTAATAATTTCATGATTTCATAATAAAAACAACCCACTTCTTATAAAGGGTACTTGCCTACCACCTTTAGTTTGTACCTACTACCTTTTTTCTTTACGTTATTAATTACTTAAGAGGAAATGTGGGAGGTCTTTTCTCCGTACAAACGCTCTCGCCTGTTTTCTTTTTGGTTAATGACCCTAGAGCAATGATTTTTCACAGAATAATAAATATTAACTATTTCTATGCCCCTATGTTTTTCTTTTTGGTGATAAATTATTTTTATAAGAACTAGAACCCTCAAAAAATGCTCAAAATTGCTTATTTAGATCGCTGTTAACAGAGTCCTAGTGTACAAATTTGACAACTATTAACGAAAAAAGAAAAACATAGCGGCGTAGTATATATCCTCCTTATTCAGTGTCTAAAATATCTTTTAAATTGGTTTAATATTGGAGGAGGGAATAGGCGAGAGCTAAACCTCGAATTATAACTTTTTACTTAAGCTTTTGAGTCGGATCTGCAGTTGTCCTTATTGCACGAATTTGAGGGCAGGGGTGACGCGGGGGGGGGGGGGTCTGCTTAATACATACACAGACGGAAAAGTGATGCGAAGTAGTTGAAAATAACGATAACTGTTTACAACACTGATGTGTTTTAAAAAGTTGTCGATAAACATTAAAATTGTTTGCATGTCCTCTTTAGTGGGAAATACTTTTTTTAAATAGGTAATGGATCACATCATCATCGTATCTGCCCGTAATCACCCACTGCTGAGTATAGGCCTCCCTTCTCTTCTGCCATGCATGCCTTCCGGTTTTGTTCGCTCCTCATCCAGGTGTTCCCCGCGACCTTAATGATATCGTCGACCCATCGTGATTTGGGCGCCCTTAGTTTTGGTAATGGATATAAGTAAAATAAAATTTATGTCATGTCTTTGAATATTTATTACAAAACAAAAAATAACACAGAACAGTTATGTTACTAGTTTCATCAACGAAACTTACGACGACGTTCTTTCTCTCACTGGTCTATTTTTTGGTATCCGACCGTCAATGATTTCTGGTAAAAGGCATTGAAGGTAGAATTTTTCTAATGTTGGTTACATTTTTTCCCAGAATGCATTCATGATTTTTTCAGGCTTGCAAAAGTATGATGCACAATTTCGATGATCACCAAAAACGTGGTTTGCGGCATTTTTTATATCCGTTTTCAGATTTTTTATTTTGTCACTTTGCGTAATGCTTTCTTGTTCCTTTCTATAATTTACTGCTCCAACTATAGCCTTCCTCAAGCGTAAAACGTTTGCCTTAACCTTTTTTCTAAGTTCAACTGGTACAAAGCCTTTGTTGTTGTTTGTTTTCTTTCCTAGGGCTTTTAATTTGTTGCAAAAATTGCGGAGCAAGTGATTTTTGCACTCGATTTTTTGTATAATGAAATCAAGCCCCTATGGCTTTTTGAGCGTTAATTTCTTCATTATACTAGAGTCACCATCTCCTATTAATTTTTTATATTTGAGTCCATGCATTTCCATGCTCCTCGCAAACCCTTCTGCTATAATATCGGCCTCCATAGCATTAGCGCTGTCACGCCAGTTTTTAAAGCACCTGTGCTCAGGCACATCTATATTTAATTTCAGACTTCTGGCACATGTGCAGCAGTATGAGTTTCTAACGCCCAGGAATAAAACTTTTTTAGTGCGCAGACCAACTATGCAACCTGCACCGGATGAAGAACTAAATCCACTGTTGTATGATCTCTTTGCCCAAGAACCATCTGCGATCACTGTTATTAAAGGGTAGCCATTTTCATCAACGTCCCCATTTAAAATAGCTAGTCTTTTTTCTTCTTGGCCAGCTGTGATCATTTCTTCTAAGGCGCATTCTTCAATTGTTGGTGCTAAAACTTGTTCAATATTTGTGTAAGTCGAACGATCCATATTTGGCATATTCATAACACCACAAATTTCATTTAATTGAGCATATTCGTTTCCTGTACATACTATTCCTTCGACGACAGCAGTGTTTATGCACATTTTAATTTGTGGTTCTTCAGAGTGTACAGTTTCCTTTTTATTGCACATTCTGCACTCAAAAACAAACTCGCTATGAAAACCACTTCGTCGTTCACGCACAAATTTTAAGTCAGCAAAAGTAAAATTAGTGTGTTCATGCTTTATTTTTGAGATCTCGGAAAATAAATATTTAATATCCACGATTCTACGTCCTTCTAATCTTTCGTCTTTATAAGTTTCAACAACATTCTCTGGCTCTATATACAAATTGTCTAGCGTTGGCGATTCTAATGTTGATGAGACTGATGAGCTTGCGTTTTCTTCTATAAATGAATCATTTGAGTGCTGTCGGGAGTTACACGCACGCGAGCTAGGTTCAACTGTGGTGCCAAATAGTGAACTTGCCGTTTCACACTAAAATGGTGTTTTCTTCGTTTAGTACTCGGAAACAAACGGTTTTTTTTTTCTTTTCTACCTCCTTTTGCCATTGTAAAAAAAAGGCAAAGTCTTCAAGTGAAAGATTTCTTCTACTGTTCGGAACTATTTATTTTGATGTTTTCACTTCCGAGGTCGGAGGTACATTGCTATCTGCCGAATCAGTCAGCCTATTTATATGAAATCGCTATGGATACTGTTATACGACTGTCCTGCACAAGTAGGTAGGTATGTATTATTCTTCAAATGCAAAATAGTAGGTACCGAGGAATTCTTGGGTTTTATAAAAGGCAAGGTCCGTAAACATAGCAGAGTCAAATACAGTATATATCAGGATCGGGAAGTCCAGTAACCATAAGTTGAAACAAAAGAGTAGCAGGGAAAAAAAGTCCAATAAACAAACCACAATCATAAGACAAAATCACTTCGCGTAAGTAGATATTGAACGATGTGAACACCAAAAAATACAACGAGTGACGGGGGAGTTTCGTTTACCGCGCGCCGCGCGGGCGATCGGCGGCGGCGGGATCGCGCGTCGGAGACACGCACACACTGTCAACTTCACACATGGATAGAGCTGCCGGGCGCCAAGCGCTCGCAGAGCGACAGCGATAGTTTCTTCAAATACCTAATTTTCTAAAGTCTCTCCGCCCGCATTTCCTCTTAAGTAGGTACCTATTAAAGTACTTAGGTATACTATACTTTGGTTTTGGGAAGGACTTAGATGACAGAGCACTAAGGCCCGTATTCTGTAGCCTTACTTAAATACAGATCAACACTTAAGTGTCGATTTGAGTGGAGCTTTAATTCTGAAACGCTGCCTAAATTGAGTAGAGTTCAGCCAAGTTTTGTTTATGCTAAAAACTACACTTAAGTTTTTCTTTATGCTAAACCTAGAATCAACGCTCAAGCATAGATGTCAATCTGACATTTTTCTAGGAAAACCGCAGCTCTACTCAAGCTTGCTCCCGACCACGCTTGAGTAGAGATTTTGCTGTATTTTTCAGGTTACGGACATCAAATTACAAACATGAAGTGATGGAAATAGATATAGGTAGGTATACCTAGTACCCTTATTCCTAAATACTTAGGCCACAATATTGAGAACCACTCTGGTTTTATGGGGTAATTAAGAGCTAGGTAGGTAGGTAGGTACCTACATGTATCAAAAATTAGATCAGCGAAACTAATTCATTTATGAGACACAAGACATGACCAATATTTATATTGGTCATGTCATGTATGTCAGGGGTTATTACGATCGAAAAAGAAATGTAAGCCTTCCGTCAGAGTGTAATAAAATCGACTTTTAGATGGTTTCAGAATTATACGGATAGTTCGTAGTTTCCCCTCTGCCAAAGAAATATTACATACTCAATATTTCGAATGCTCAATCCACTGCAATATAAAGAGTTTATTCTATATATATAAATGAATGTTTGTCTGTATGTCCTTTATAGAATCGTAAACTATGCATTTGATCATGTGATGATCTTCAGTAAAGTAGGTATTGTGCATGAGCCCACGAAGGTTTCTGAATTGGTACCTACGACAAGTTCATCCCGGAAAATAAACTGGATCCAACGGGACGCGAACGAAGTCGCGGGCGGAAGCTAGTCTATACTAATATTATAAAGAGGAAAGGTTTGATTTTTTGTTTGTTTGTTTGTATGAATTGAATAGGCTCCGAAACTACTGGACCGATTAAAAAAATTCTTTTACCATTAGAATCCTACATTATCCCTGATGAACATAGGCTATATTTTATCCCGGAATTCCCACGGGAACGGGAATTACGCGGGTGAAACCGCGAGGCTCTGCTAGTAATAAATAAAAGCTATATCGAAGTGATTTACCCAGTGCCCAGCACTGGGTAAAAATCGCAAGCTTCGTGTTGATTATTTTCCGTAAATACAAGTATAGTAAACCAAGAATAAAAATATGTAGGTACAGAAAATTCATTATATACCTAATTCCTAAGGCCGTCCTATTCTCGAAACACGATAGAGAAATATTTTCTCGATAGAAGAAAATCTACTTTTTGTGAAAAACTAGGTAGGTACTAGACCATAATAATTACCTACCTTACTTACCAACTAGGTAGATAGGCAGGTATACATATAAGTATCGACGTGAATAAAGCAGGTAAGTATCTACCTAACTAGGTAGGTATACCTAGGTACCTAAGTAATCTGAATAATCTGATTATGATTGGTAATTTTTATGTAGGTAAACCAGTTCTCAAACATTCAAAACTACGGATAAACAGACAGACGCACAACGTCATCATTCATCAAGCTTAGAACACCTCTTTTTTTCGGTCGGGAGTTAGGTACCTATAAAATAGGTGGCAATGGGGTCAAGCTCGGGCGGGGGTGTGGGTGGTGCCTGAGGTACCTAGCGCCCAAAATTATTTTTATTATTTTCTGCCCGACGACGTCTTCAGATTGGTTTAAAAAATCAAGACTATAACCCAAACAAAACGAACAACCAATCCGGTGACGGGAAAGTACGCGCCTGCGACTAACGCGCTTTCCTACTTACTATCTATTAGCTATTCTGTACCAAAGAAGAGGCGCGAACTCACACGCGAACTCTAGCAAGTTCTAGCGGCTTGGAGATTATCGTAGTAGCCAACTCGTGCGGCGTAATAAAAAATGAAATGAAAACTTTCTTGGTTGCGAAGGTGTTCTCTGTTCCCACTGCATTTGCATACATACTAATCGAGCCTAATTGGTTCTATTTCTGCTGCCGATTGTTTAGGTAAGTTTCTCATAATTGTTTTTAACTATTTGAATTTAGTTTAATTTAATTCTCAGCCTGTCTACATAGTTAATAGGTAATATTTTAGCAATAGCATAGCATCATTCAGCTTACAAAGGACGCCATTGTTTGTAGGTTATGACATGTATGGGTTATGTACCCTAGATTACATAGGTAGGTAGGTACCTACCTAATTTAAAAAACTTATATACCTAGGTAGGTACCTAAGTAGGTTTTTTGGACCTACTTAGGATAAATAATGGACAAATAATTTATTTTAATCCCACTTTTAGTTTGATAAAGATGGAGCCGGTTTCCCCAATAGAGCCCTACAAGGAGGGCAGCAGTTTGTTCTCTCGTGGTGATCACTTTTATGTGACCACACGAGCGAGAGAGGCCTCCACTTCACTGCGGTGCCACAGTGACGGGTGCCCCGTCCGCTTCCTAATAAGAAACGGACATCCAGGCCTTTCACTGGTGAGCACGATCACGAGCCAACGCCTTGGATTCCAAACCGGTGAGTAAAGTGAAATTAAAAGTTATTTACAGCTAGCTATCACCCCATCCATCCATCGAGCCACCCCAAAAGTAAGTAAGCTATGGATGTAGGTAAATGTATTTTTTCTGACACATAGTTTTTTTACCTAAAATAAAAAATGTCTAAAACTACAAAGAGCTAGGTATAGGTACCCTTAACTCCGAAGTGTGGGATCCAGGAAAATAATTGTACCTATAATAATTTTACGGCAAATAAAACAAAGGTCATTTGAGTCATGAGTAGTTTTTGAAAGAAGTTGAAAAACCTACCTACCTATACTACCAGGGTTCGGAAATCTCGGCCGGCGAGTCAATTCACACTTGTCTTGTTTTTCACAGGAATGCCATGTTTCAAGCCCTCAAAAGGAGGGCTACAATGGAAAACATTCCATTGAATGCAATGTATGAGGAGGAGGCTGCCAGGTATATACCTACATAACTACCTACGATCTACAATCCGTAATTTTAATTTTGTTTGTGAGAAAACGTATGTTTTAATAGTGCTTTCTGTTCTATTAAAACATTTTGTAATACTAATACCTACCACCCTACTTATCCTACTAATATTATAAACGCGAAAGTTTGTGAGGATGTTTGTTACTCTTTCACGCAAAAACTACTGAATGGATTTTAATGAAACTTTACAATAATGTAAGTTATATATCAGAATAACACATAGGCTATAACTTATAAAGATATTGTGTGAATTGTCCAAAATATAAGGATCAGTGTCAAGTAAGTAGGAAAAAATTCTGCCATCTGCGAGCTTTTCTGGCGTGCGCTGCAAAAACTGTTAAAGATAGGTAGGTACGTGAAAATGAATATATGTATCCTACAACACTATGATGTAGTTCCATTTTTTGCCGTATATCTATTTACTTGAACATAATTTGTGTAACTAACTGTTTGTATGTTTACAGGTTTCCAGACGCGGCGGCCCATTTGCTGTTTGAGTCGGTGGGTTCGTCGATGCGGAAGTGGAGGAAAACGGCACAGCCGCCCGTGCCACAGAGTTTGGAGGGTTTGGGGGCAGCGCTCACGGAGCACCCGCGCCTCAGCGGAACGCTGTTGGCTACGGTCTCCGCAGGCGGTGCCCATGCCATTATATTACATATGTCAGGCTCTTCAAGCTGTTTGCAAGCGTGCCATTCCCTAGTGGTAGATGGCATTTCTAAAGTTATTTATTAACTGCAATAACCTGACATTTTTTGTTTATGTACTACCTAAATGATACGTTTACCTATATAAAAGAAATAATTTCTAATTACTATACCTATGATTAATAGTTACGTTTAGGAATATGTATTTGCATTAAAGCGATATGTACATAGTCTGTGTGAATAAGATAGGACTTTGCTTTATTATTTTAGATGTGGTTGTAAAATATTTTATCTTTATGAATAAAAAATGTATACATACATACTTAAAGACATTTGTTTTATTGTGCCTACCTTCTTAGGAATGCTATTATTATAATGCTATACAGTTGCTATTATTCTATGTAGGTACCTACTTAACTCTTATCTTAGTCTAGTTATGTAGGCTTGTTAAAGTCGTTCATCCTTTTACACGGTAGCTACTTGCACAAATCTTAGCATAGTCATCACTATTACTGATTCATAAATGCACCTACAAATAAAATAAGCAGGTTGGTGCCTACATAAAAAATAAAAATATTTTATGCTAATTCAGATTGGACAACATTGGTACCCAAACTAGGAAAACCTTTGATAAGGCGTACCAAAGCCACCCACTGGAATATGTGATGTCTAGGTACTGGAGTAGAGGCAGTTGCGGCTTATTAGAAAGTGTTCACCACTGGACTTTGTTGTAGATCCGATGAATGTAGAAGGTACCTGGAAAAATGATTT
Source organism: Eulithis testata (assembly GCA_947507515.1). Classification (NCBI taxonomy): domain Eukaryota; kingdom Metazoa; phylum Arthropoda; class Insecta; order Lepidoptera; family Geometridae; genus Eulithis; species Eulithis testata. The sequence continues at coordinate 3,691,419 of OX382218.1, read as the reverse complement.
TTTTATTTACTTTGCTTATATAGTTTACATAGTAGGTACCCATGAGATATAAATATTATAAATCATTTTAGTCTGTTTAATTTGCACATGTTTGGTGATTAGGCCCAATGTTAATGAAGGCAAATTCATACCTACTAGTCTTAGTGTCTATATCTAGAGTCTAGATAGACAAGTTTATGACAGAAGTAAAGATCATACCACAAAATGAGGACCTATTACTGAAGTTTACAAAGTCTCTATTTATCATTACTCATTGGTAAGATATGTCAATATATTGTTTGATTATCTTTTAACATTATGTACATCTTTGAGTGGGACTGTAAGTTTCAAAATTTAATTCATTTTTAACCATAATAATAATTTTACTTGCAAGGCAGAAATAATGATGCAACTGCCAAGATGTTGAAGTGATTGTTACGGCTTCTGTCCTGTATTAATATCTGTCTAATAAAATTCTGTTTCACTGTTGATCTTCAATTTTAACCCATGCATTGATTCAGATAGGTATGGTACCTTCTTTGGTATTTTGGTTAGGAAAACATTGTTACAACTGCTGAAAGAATAAAAATAACAGTAAAATATTTATTAAAATGCCTTACGATTGAGGATTAGCATCGTAAGGAACTCTCAAACACTTACAGGACAATGAAGTGTCTGAGAAATAGTTTAGTTAGATGGAGTAATGATTGCCAATCACTTTTTTCCACAGTTTAGTCGGCCCTTGGTGTACACAGGAAAAACATGGTCAACATGTATGGAGCTAACTAAATACCATGTTTCCTGAAGTTTTCCTTCACTATATTTTGAGAACACTGGTTTTTATAACTTGTTGTCTTATAAAAATACAAATACAGGAATACTTTACAAAGATTATGTAGATATTTGTGCATCAAGTATCCTTTAGGTACTTACTCAAAAGTAGGTTATAGGATCTTACATGAACTTACATGTATAAGTCCTATAGTGTTCATATAGGTAAAGTGGGTCTTAGAATTCCTTTCCTAATTTACGGCATTCACACCAAATATATACCAATAATGGTAGAGCATCTTTTCGCTTTTCAAAGACTTTTTCTAAAGAATTCCTTCAGTTGTGCAGAAGTTACAAACACTTTATAGTCATATTGACTAATAGGGTGGCTGATCAAGAGTTCACCCATAAAATTCTTACGAATAATTCCGAATAATAGCAGTAAACAAAAAATATAGGTACCTACCTAGGTAAAAATGAAATATTTTGTTCTGTTTACGTTCCCTTTCAATCGTTCAATAGTTCACATAGTCAGGCAAGTTAGTGTAAACGAAGCATAGGTGATGACGTATTTTGGCATCCAATTCCCAGGTTGTACATTCCGTGGATGGGCATTCCCGACACGTGCTGAGCTTTCACAGCCATGGAAAACACAACCAAGGAAAGTACAGCCCGGGAATTCGATGCCATTTGGCAGCCAATTCCATGGCTGTGTATTCCCACCCTGTGCAAAACATTGTACGGCCTGGAAAACACGTCCCGAGATTGCACAACCATGGAATTGGCTGCCAAATTATACGTCAATTCCTGACTGTACATTCCGGGGTTGTGTTTTCCATGGTTGTGAAATGACGGCACCCGAAATAAGTACGACACACGCAACTTTCTCAACAAATTCTGATAAAATGAATGAATGATTTAAATTAAATGAAAATGAACGCCCAACGAACGAACGAGAAACCAATGATCGCTGAAGGATCTGTCATAATCAGCTGGTGTCCGTTATCTTTGATAGTGACGTAATATTGACATGACAAAGAGTCCTACCACTTTCTGTGTGTTGTACGCACAGACGAAGGATCATTCGTCTGGTTGTACGCACTGCACAGCAAAGAATGTCATTGTAATACGTAGTTCCTAGAGTCCTTTCCATGAAAGAAGTCCCGCAGACGCGGCGCTGTAGTCGACCTTAAGTATTATTACTCGGGCAGCACTTTTAACAACTTTAGGCATTGAAAACAAGACTGTGATCACAGAAACCAAATAAAAACGCACTAGCATCCGAACACATTAACAGCACCTGACAACTAATTTAAAATTTACTTTTTAAAGTTTAGTTCCGGAAATTTCCGCGGGACTTCTTTCATGAAAAGGACTCTACGTAAGAAGCGGGACTCCCATTCTATCAAAATTACACACTGAAATTCTCGTTTTGTATGAAACGTGATTCAAATTTTATCGCCCGTTTCATACATTACCTATGATGACAGGAGGCTGTGGTCTTATTACCGGTGGTGGCAGTGGTGGTGTTGTCTGGCTATCTGAAATATTACATTACAATAAACAAACGCATACACATCACAACACCCAACACCTCATCCTTCAGACGAAGGTAGGGGTCAATAACAAGCTAGAGGTCTTTATGGGTCTTTACACCAATATAAATGTCAATATGACATTGATATTTATATACATACTGACGTTGACAGACAACAGTTTATTGACAGTCGACAGCCGGTCTCTCTTTTTTCTCTCCTGCTTTTTCTGTGTTGATGATAGAATTTTCTCTTTATCCGTTTTCATTTTCACTAACTTTCTTTCTGATAAATATGTTTTTATTTTGAAATTACAGTAATAAATCTTGAAACCCTGCACCAGACTAGAATATTGATCGCCTGACCGGCTCGATCAAGCTAAGCATAATCAAGGATGATATCACTCTCAATTTCGTCATAATTTGTAATACGTCAAGATACGCTGCTGCCTCGGGTGTTTGGATAAAAACTATGAGCTTCCGCGTGCGATACCAATGTCCACTAGCTCCACAGCTTCAGCACTCTCGATAGCGTTTAGCCGCTCCGTTCCGAATTCAAACTATTTCAATTCAAACGAGATATTGGATTATTGTTTCGGTAACCTTGTTCACAGGCAGTCATAAAAATTGTACCTATTCAAAGCTAAACTAGGCGGTCACGATGTTAAAAAGTGCGTCTAAAGTGACAATTAACACTGGGAATGTGCTCAACTTAATTGATATCAAGAAGAAAGCTGGTCAAAATGTTACCGAAGAGGTTAGTATCTTTAGTTTTATTATTAGTTGGGCCTTGAGCTTAAACTCAATACAGCTGACCTTCAGATCCTTCTAACTTGAATGGAGATCTTTGTTCTACCATTTCTATGTAATTTTAGATCTTTGTTGGCATGAAAGGCAATGTTTTAAATCTCGGAATCGTTTTACAATATGCAAGTATTTATGAGGTATTCATACATTTATAAATAAGCAAACTAACATACTGGCTGACTGTTGTTATTTAACTACATATACCTGACCTCGCACAAGTTAAGGTATCAGTAGGTCCTGACACCGTTTATTAGCTCTCGACGACCTGCACGTTAAGAGTCACATAGTCATCGTAGAAAAGTTGTAATTGCCAAAAACTTCTATTTTAGTACCTACATAATATTCAAATTGACTAATATCTTTTGAAAGTGTTTGACTATGAGTTTGTGACTTTTGCAAGAGCTTCGTATGTATTTACGAAAAAAATATGTATGTATGTATTCTATCAGCCACCTAGTTTCCATCGTACAAGCTTTGCTTAGTTTGGGACTAGAAAGCGTTGTGTTAAGTATCCGCGAACATTTATTATTTATTTATTTGTTTTAAAATTTTACACAAACAAGTAGGGCTAGGAACACTCAATGCTGAGAGCATTGTCTACCAGTCTACCTGGGCGTGGAAAATGATATTTTGTTTTTATTCTTATATTTTGTAAGGACTTTTAGGGACCATGTCAGCCAAAATGATACTTATAACATTTTTAACTGCTTGTACCTACCTACTTAGATTTTAAAAACGCAATTTATTAATTTATTTATGTTGCTATCTGTACATGTACAGTGGAAATAAGCCAATTTATAGGAAATATTTTTCAGTCATACATACTAAGATTATAAACTAGCTTCCGTCTGCGACTTCGTTCGCGTCCCGTTGGACATCATTGATTTTCCGCGATAAAAAGTAGCCAATGTGTAATACAGGTCATGGACAATATATATTCCAAATTTCATCTAAATTGGATACATCCTTACAAACTTTCGCGTTTATAATATTAATAGGATGTGTAGTAAATTCATTAGCTTGATATTAAGCTACAGCAAAGAACTAAGTGGAAATTGAAGAGCCGGACTCTCAAACTCGACGACTTGGTCCTGATAAAGGAAATTCACACGCCGCCACTGTGCTGGCGCCTAGGTAGAGTCAGCCGGCTCTACATTGGTTCAGATCAGACCCCTAGAGTCGCTGACGTGACCACAGCCCAAGGTACAATACGAAGAGCTTTCAATCGCCTAGTGCTACTCCCCCTCTCTGAGAACTCTGAAGTTTAATGGTTGAAAGCTACAATGGATCTTTCAACGGCCGGGAAGATGTCGACGCCGTCTCCGTTGCCCTATAACCAAACGCATTCAAGCCCAGCAGAGTGACATTGACTTGACATATCGCCAGCATGACAGTTGATCACGTCATGGATGACAGAAGCTCAAAAAAGCCACGATGGCCGTTCTCTTTGCCCGCTCGCCCCCCTTGTAGCAACACGCTTAGCGTCCCTATTTTTCATCATAATTATTTTCTATATATTGTGCCGTTGCATTATTGTAAAACGCGCATTAAAAACCCTATTTAATTTAAATTCTATTATTCTTGTTCCCTATCCCGAACATTGGCATATAACAATTTGCCATTGATGTAAACAGTCTTCAATCATAAAATATTAGTCATTATTGGTGCTTCATTTATAAACTCAATGTAAGCTTGTCTCTACTTAACCGGAAATTAGACGAAATTTCGTAAAGAATATGAACCGTGGTATAAATCATGCGAAACTCCGATGGAAACTTCGTTTTTCGTTGAATTAGAGTAGGCTCTCTATACATAAGGCCTCTGAAAGTACTAAGAGTCACTTAATTTTGATTCAATGCAAGATAAATTCACAAAGTCATGCTTAAAATATAAAACACCTACCTACTAGCTGTGGATGCTTCTCTAATCAACTCTAACACTAGGAAATAAAGTTAATTTTCCTAGTGTTTCTTCAGTGATGTCAGTGTTCATGTTTTCATAACATTAAGTGTTGAAATTCAATATCTTATGGGGAATTTAATGAATGGATATTGTTTTGGGATGGATGACTTAAAGTACTATCAACAGAAAGTGCCTACTTACTTAAATCACTGTTTGTTCCTTTTTTCTTTTGTGGGTTTTTTTTTAATTTTTTTTCATGTGGTGAAATGTCCATGAATATTTATTATTTATTACATTTTCTACTCTATTCTTTAAATTGTAGATCTGCAAACTTAAGTTACCTAGTTACCATTTTTGGTTAGTATTTTAAAAAATCACTACATTGTATAAAGCAAAGTGGCTTCCCGCGTCTGTCCTAATGTATGTATGTATGTATGCTTAGATCTTTAAAACTACACAACGCATTTTGATGCAGTTTTTTTAATAGATAGAGTGATTTTCCTCTTGAAAATGGTTTATATATGTATAATACATCATCATCATCACTGCATTGCACCCGTGCGAAGCTGGGGTGGGTCGCTAGTTATTGAAAATTTTAAAAATTGCTGGGTACCTCCATACATTAACTTTATTAGTTCCTGTCGTCTTGAGAATGTACCTATGTAGATACTTGCACATGAAATCAACTTAAATGATACATTATAAGTACCTACTTATGATACTTACGTACAAACTCATTAAAAATTGCCACGCATCATGACTTGACAAAAACTTGTTCAAGAAACCGGTAACTATTGAATCACGTTTTATTTGATGAGTGTCATGAGAGTAATATACCTTATTACCTACATTCTTAGGTAGGTAATGCCTTGACAGCGCTGGTACCTACCTATATACCTAACCTATAGGTAGGAAGGTAACCTGAACACATAGGCAACTTTTTAGCCAGGGTATTAGTCTGCAAATTAGTGTACTTAATTCTTAAGTCACATAAGAGTATTTAAATCTACTAAATAGTATACTTAATTCACCTAGGTGAATTAACCCTGGTGAATTAAGTAGACGGCAGCAATCCAACGGGATGCGAACGAAGTCGCGGGTGGAAGCTAGTTTATAATAGTAAGTGGGACTAATATTTCCTTTTATTTATATCAGCTTTCAGAAAGCATCAAACTAACGCTATCAGAATGGGGCACCCAGAACGGTCTACCATCAGCCCCGATCCAAAACGGGAACCACCCTGACGAATTCCCCCAAACATCAGATCCGTCTGAATACATGGTGTTATCCGGCTCAACTACCGTGATGAACATAACTCGACCCCATGACGATGTGCAAAACAAAATGGCGGAGGAGGAACGAAAGAATCTGAAGATTGGAGTCAAGATATTTATAAATGAGGATAGTACGCAGGCTCTTATTGAATGTCTGGAGAATGGTGAGTGGAATCTACTTCTCTATTGTAACATATAATCCTATCATATCCTGTTATCCTTTCCCATTCCTCCTATTATCCTATTAATATTATAAACGCGAAAGTTTGTATGTATGTTTGTTCCTCTTTCAAGCAAAAACAGCTGATCCGATTTGAATGAAACTTGGAATATAATATTGTCCGTAACCTGGATTAACCCATAGGCTACTATTTAGTCCTATTTAACAGATTTATTCACAAAGAAAATTACAACTAGGTAATACAGTATTTACAATATTTACAAAATACTTATGAAACAGTTGAGCTATCTACAAACCGTTGCAAACGATTTATAGATAGCTTTAAATGTCGTTTTTATATCTCATAATAAAAACTTGATAAAAACAAACACCATGGAATATCTAGGAATTTCGCCTTATTCTATACATATAGAAAAAATTATTTACTTTAGATAATATACAATACATTATGTCCATAGATGCAATCACATAGATAACTCATATGATTGCTTCCTATACGCATTGCCATACTCGGAGACGTCACTTAAACATAATAAGCGTCGTCTCTGTTCAACATTTCTCATATCTAATCTACTTTATGTTTCCTATGCTTACGGCAGTTGTTTTGATGGCAATAATGTACAGAAAGATATGTTGTTAATTTGTCATGTGCCCACCTCCCGCACTCAGACCGATCGGTATGCGCCGACGCACCACGCACTCACACTTCTAAATATGCTCATTGTTCAGACACCTCAAGTGGATTTCCTCCATACTAGCGGACCGTCACGGCTTCGCACGGGTATTTAACAAAATTTCAATTTTTAGGTCTTTTTTACACCTTCGGTTACCTTATTGGAGTATTAATAAGGATCCCTAATTTTGTTGAAAATATAATATAGCCTATGTCACTGTGGGATAGTGTAGCTTCCCAACGGTGAAAGAATTTTTCAAATTGGTCCAGTAGTTTCGGAGCCTATTTAATGTAAACAAACAAAGAAACAATCAAATCTTTCCTCTTTATAATACTAGTATAGTATTATATAATCTGTGGTATAGGCAAATTTAAGGCAATTCAGGCTTTGTATAGGTTTTTTAAACATCTAAAATGCTCCTATGGCTCATAAAACGTTTTGGTCTTAGACTGTTAGTTTTATCAGCTGTGATAAATAAATAAATAAATGTATTGTTATCATTTTAATGATAAGTTCTGTTATCTATGACCACTTGGGATGATTCTTGATACCAGCGGCGACATTAAATAATCATACTGCAAGGTCGTATGAGTTTGTGGCAAACTGGTGACGGAGTTCCTGGGCCGCCTTAAGGCCTCCGTTCTAGCTGCTATGGTAGGTGCCAAATAACACCGCAATACAGGTCATTAACCCACCTTCATCTCTATGTCGCAAAATTCATTTTATGTATGGTAAACAAACAGTACTACGAGATTCGAGCGATACCGTCTTAGCGACAGGTTTGTATGGAAAGCGACAGAATTAGCCATTCATAAATTGAATTTTGCGACATCGTGGTGAAGGTGGGTGAATGACCTGTATTGCGGTATTATTTGGCACCTACTATAGAGCCGGGACCGACAGTTTAACGTGCCCTCCGAAGCACGGAACCGCTCAGATGTAAATGCCACTAACGGACACCCATCCAAATAGTGACCGCGCAGAACACTGCTTAACTTAGATAATCAGTGAAGATTGACTAAGCAAGCCTAGCCACGAGCGCTTCATAATAATCATACTAATATTGTTAAATGTCTAAGTTTAGATGTTTGGATGTTTGTGCTACAACTGCTTGTCTGATTTGGATGAAACTTAGAATCCCTACTAATATTATAAACTAGCGACCCGCCACGGCTTCGCACGGTTGCAATGCAGTGATGATGATGATGTATTATACATATAAACCTTCATCGTGAATCACTCTATCTATTAAAAAAAACTGCATCAAAATCTGTTTTGTAGTTTTAAAGATCTACGCATACATACATTATATAAAATGATATGATAAAATCTAAATTCTGTATCTTTGTTAGTAAATACTTGTTATTGTTATTGTTTATTCATTGCTGTAATCGTTTTCTAAGCTCATCATATATTTGATTTAGTATGTTTTTTTCTTATATTTATGCACTTATTGTTTTATATCCTATACTTACATTAGTAATTTCGACTGTCTGTTTTAAAAATTATATTTTATAAAAAGTAAATCCGTAATTGGCCATAGAATTAGCCTAGTTAGATATTATTTAATAGTATTAGGGGTGTGGGTTTTGTTAAATAAATAAAATAAAATAGAAAATAGTCGCTTCCCGCGTCTTAGGACAGACGCGGGAAGCGTCTTTGCTTTATACTATGTAGTGATAGTGATGTGAATGTAAGTTTGTTTGTTACGCTTTCACGCGAAAACTACTTAACCGATCATCATGAAACTTTGTACATATATTCTTGGAGGTATTAGAAGTAACATAGGATACTTTTTATCTCGGAAAATCAACAGGATTAAACGGGACGCGGAAGATGTCGCGGGCGAGAGCGTATCCCACGAATATTATGAATTACCTAAATAAATATTGACCATAGGCAGTCAAAAAAGCCTCGGCGGCCTTATACTCATTTAGCAGAGATTAGTGTTTGGGTTTTACTATGTATCATGAGTTTACATAAACATACATTTACAAAAAAAAAGTATATAAGTATTCTATAAGCAACTTTGTCTTCGACTCGGCCCACATTCGCACGTTCGTCCCTCATTGCCTCTTATGCTGGCCGCTGCAGTAAAGTACTATTAATACCAGGTTACGAACTACATATAATTATATATTCTAAGTTACATATCCAAAATTTTGACGTTTAATAATATTATGATTGTACATTTCTATTTCAGTTTTCACGGCACTACACACAGATTACATAGACAACGTGACGTTAGCGTACAACCCTGAGGCATTGCTTAAAGATGACGTCACAGACGACACCAATCTCAAGAACCATTCAACTAAGGCGTCCCCTATATCCTTGGGGAGCAATAATTTAGGTGAGACTTGGGGCCTTATACTCAGTTCGGAAGAGATTTTACTATTATAGGGATGACGTCGTGAACTGGTTTCATCCGGGGTGAAACGAATATTCGGCTGAGATATAAAAAAGAAAAAGAGGCGATGTTATAAATACAGGGGCATCACGTCGTCTCTTTCAGTTCGAAAGAGATTTTACTCCTAATAGGGATGACGTCATCTATACTAATATTACAAAGAGGAAATATTTGATTGTTTGCATTGATAAGGCTTTCACCGTTTGGTTACGGGAGGAAAGCGAGTGTAGGACGGTCACTCACGCGATGGAACGACGAGGAGCGGGTCAGGGGTTAGAGAGGGTTGTAGTGATTTAAGAGGTTTGTAGGCTTGATGGGGGTTTGTAGGAGTTTGTAAGGGTTTGTAGGGGTTTTTAGAGTTAGGAGTAAGGACGGCGTTCGCAAGGTTGTACCTATGTTCTGATCTAGGTAGATACAATCATATCAATTTATATCCACGCACGAAGTCGCGGGCTGACGGCTAGTTCTATTTATATGCGGGTACGAAGGCAGACAACTAGTATATCATAATTGTTAATAATATAAAAAATATGTTCCAGTGCGCATGTCTAGTACAGAAGCGGAAGCGGACAGTGAGGCAGACGCTAAGAAATGCGAAGCGATGTTACCTGGTATAATGGTACTGTGGGCTGTACTCGAGGACTACGTTAAAGATGGTAAGATTACTTTGAACTTGTAGTGCGGTTAGATTATACTAAAGCTGTGTTCGCAAAGGCTCGAGTGCAAATTCCACGATTGTTTAGATCTGCTAAGTTCCTAAAAGTTAGTGGCCAACTCTGCCGGTGAATTTTTTACGCCGCCTAAGGCTGTGTCCACAGTAGGCAAACTGTGAGCGGCCGACCGAGTGAGCCGCAAATTTGTGGGGAACTGTTTGAGTTAGCTACAAACTCAAATCAATTTTCGTGCGTCGCAAGCAAACTGTTATGAGTTCGCCGCTTACTGAGACAGTCGGCGCACGTAACGCTGCAAACTGCGTAAAGTGAGCACAAAACACCAAACTGTGGACACTCCGTTTCAAATATATGGAACTGAACCAATACGCCGCAAACTCATTTGAGATTTCGAAGTTTTTCATTCATAAAACGAGCTCGTAACTTTTACTTCAAATGTACCTACACACACCTAGCGTGTACGTACGACGCGGTAAGAGAGTACCTATATGTGCATGCATGTGTACGGGTTTAAACAAATAGTAAACAAACACAAGTTTCTAAAATAATAAAAGTTGTACTTTTGTATTAAAATTTCAATTACGATTTATTGGACGTTTGCACAATATGTCCAAGCACTCAGGTGGTCAATCCAATTATGTCCCCTTCGGGCTTATAGGGTAATTAGGTTACACCTTGTATATTTAGAATAAGCATGGAATCAACTAGATAGGGGGCGTGGCCTGTGACGTCACGCAGAGAGTGGTGCGAGCCAGCTTGGAGGGGCGGCCGAGGCTTCGAGCGGCGCGAGCGTCATTCGGCAATCACTTTTGCTTGAACGCCAGTGATAGACGGACGTTATCCTCAGATACTGTCATACTGCTATTTTGTTTGTTAAATTAATTTTAAATAAGAAGTTTTCTTTAGTTTCAAGATTGTTATTATTTTTTTATTAAATGTCAATCATAGTTTATAACCGTTTAATTATGCGTTATTAATTTGCAGGTCGTGTCCATCAGCTGGGCGTGGCGGATGTTGGCGGCGGCTGCCTGCGCAAGCTGCACGGCTGGTGTCGCGTGAAGCCGGCCATAGCGCAGATCAACCTAGCCTCGTGCTGCGTCGTGCCGCCGTCACTGCACGCCTTCTGCCGCGCTAACGACGTCCAACTACTTACACACGCTGATCCACCAGGTGATACCTCTTAGCTTTCGACAGGCGTCATGGCTCAGTCGGTAGTAGCTCTGCCTTCCGTGCTGTGGCTCGTGGGTTCGATCCCCACCGAGAACAAACATTTGTGTGTTGTAAACATAGATGTTTGTTCTGTGTCTGGGTGTTCTATGTATTATAAGTATGTATTTACAAAAAAAAAATAAAAAAATGTATGTATGTATTCTATCAGCCATCTAGTTTCCATCGTACAAGCTTTGCTTAGTTTGGGACTAGAAGGCGTTGTGTTAAGTGTCCAAAAAAAAAAGCTTAGTTATGCAAGCCTGGTACTTCTCTTTTTTTTGTTTTTTTTTTCAATTAATCAATTCAATCGATTACGTTGACGATTTCTTTGTAAGAGGCCGTGCTCACTTTGGGAACGAATTTGTTCGTACGTAAACGTACGAGTAATGTTCGTACGAGTTGAGTGCTCACACTGAATACGTTTATCTCCGTCAAATAGTACGACCGCGTGATAAATCCCAACAAGTTCGGATTGTATTCGGACGTCGTAAGTAAACGTACGTATACGTACGACTGATCGCATGCAGTGTGAGCGCTCCCATAGTCCTTGGAAGGTCGGGGTCGGGACCATTCGTGCGTAGTCGTACGAATCAAATTCGGATGAAATCGTATCCAAAGTGAGCACGCCTTTATGCTTGCCTGGTACGTATGTTTACCTTCAAATCAAGTGTCTGTTGATACTAGACTACCTTTTGGTTGGCTATGCCCGCCTGGTACTTTTCTGTTAAACTTATTCGATAATGGTATCGATTCGGTTGTTGCATTTTTCTAAACTAACCTAATTTAACAGCACTAAAAATGTTGGCGTCTCTTTCTCATAAACTGAAACGACAAGGACGGCTATAATTTTAGAGCTGTCAAATTAGGTTAGTTTAGAAAAAGGCAACAACCGAATCGATACCAATATAGAACTTGTAAGAAAGAAACGTAGCTAATCTGTTTTGTTATCCTTATCGCCTGGATAATTTTTCTAAGCTTGAAGATATCTACGTTGCCTCTGTTGTCCGAGTACTTTAGTATCGAGTTCCACCGAATAACCAGCCAGATAAGGCCAATCCAAGCAAAGTGTTTGTTGGTTCAGGATCTGGTACCTCAAAAATCTATTTAAGGCGTATGTAAAAGGCAGACAACCCTCTCGCTCGCACATTTCAACATTTTTGAAGATATAATATAACTAAATGTAATTATGTGAAATTGCAGCGCTTCAGGGTCGAGAGAATAACAATGCAAAGGTTCAGTAAAAATATCACATTTATCCAAACAAGTTTTCTAACCAAAAAATATGCACTTTAATTTATCGCATTGGTATAAGTTTTTTGGTCGGAAAACTTGTTTGGATTATATGTTTTAGTATGATTTTAATTAATTAAAATAAATCTTTCTTTCCAGATCTCCTCTCAATAGCGGCTGTAAAGACCCTTTCAGACGCCGGCGTTTTCTGCGACACGTTGGAATGGTGCGCGCGGTACCAGGTTCACATCAAATGTAGGGGAGTTCTGGCTTTGAAGGGATATGTATGTAAAGCTACTATAGGGAACAGAGATTAAAATTAAAATAATTTATTAAAAAAGAGTAAAATATATGCATTTTTTGTCGCAAAAACATTACAAATATCAGTACTTTTAGATCATTATTAACTTGAAAAAAGATCTTAATTTTCATTATAAAATAATTTATTAAAAAAGAGTAAAATACATGCATTAATTGTCGCAAAAATATTACAAATGACAGTACTATTGCGATCATTATAAACTTTTAAAAAAAATTGTCATTATAAAATGGAGAAAAATAAGAATTGTTATATGTCGATCTAAAAGTTATTAGAGAAGACAATTTGCAATCATATTTTCATGGATTTGAGAGTATGTAATTGCATCTATTCATTTAGAAATTTATTCTTGTTATTTTTATAAAATATAGGGTATTTGAATAAAAATATCGATTTATGAATTTTGATGGTGTTGATCGACGATGCGATAAATCGAGTTGACTAAAAAATTGCTTTATTGCAATTATTTTCTAAATATAATTACAGCGTAAAAAGTAGACCATGAAAAAATTGCATTTAAAAAAATCGTAAAAATATTCAGTAAGGTGCATTGGGGTAATTGCGAAAATGGGTATATTCCGAAAATCCATAAAATCTAGTAACATAATGCGATATTTTCTTGTTGGCACGAGGATTTATAGGACTGTCACGGCGATGCCAATCAAGATGCAGGAAAATATCGCATTATGTTACTTGATTTTATGGATTTTCGGAATATACCCATTTTCGCAATTACCCCAATGCACCTTACTTATAAAAAAATAGGTTATTTTATGTTTTTTTTTCTTCGGACTTACCACAGACAATAAATTTAATAGATAAGAGAGAATAGAGTTACAATAATCTTTTCCTCTGACTAAATAATTACTGTGTTCAGTGCAATAACAAAAAAAAAACTTAATTTATTGTAAAAACTTACGAACCAACTATTGGCTGTACTTTAGTTAATAATATGTGATATAATATTATGGTAACAGTGCATTAGAAAAAAAAATTTACGAACGTTTTCAAGTTGGACCACGCTAAGTAAGAATTGAAAGACAATGCATGTTCAAATTTTTTTAGTGTTGCCCATTTATTGCATTGCAGATTTAGCGTGGTCAGACTACTAATATTTAGATTTTTATAACAACCTAAAAGTTTTCAGTCGAGTGGAATTACGAGTCGATAGCCGTATCGCCGTATTAAGGGGAAGGTTGCAGGTTCGAATCCGACCATAAATTTTTGGGATCTTATAAAAATCTTTATGATTTTCCTTAGTGCATAGTGCATTTAAATACAATTTGAAATAATAGCTTAAATTGTATTGTTAATACTTAAATTATTTTATATAAGCACAAATATTTAAGCTTGCTTGTTAGAGACACATTTTAGGCTAACATTTTAAAAAAATATATAAATATTTGGTTAATAAATTGGATTTTTAATCTCACTGATATTTTTTTTACTAAATTATCTCTAAAAGTAAAATTGAAAATTTGCAAGATATATATATAAATAATCATTCCGATTACTCGATCCCGACGCGATTTTATAGCTCTCGGCGAAAGTGGGGGGATTATCTATATCTCTTTCTACCGTATTCTATCTTATATCTCTCTGCCAAAGCCCCACATCCCTACCATTCAATGTGGGAGCTATTAAACCGTGTCGCGTGACTTATAATGTAAAATATTCTAGTTAAATTTATCTATATTTTAGAATATTACAGGTTCTAATTATCATATTGAAAAGGTATTACAAATTATGTAAAGTTTTATATTTTGATTTTTCAGTGTAATTTTAAGATATAATTATCTTGGTGCTGTTCAAAATATACTCAAAAATATATGTTCTTACTTATAATCACTTTTCAACCTTCACCGTTTGTCTAAGTTAAGCAACGTCCTGTGCGGTCACTATTTGGATGGGTGGCCGTTAGCGGCATTTACATCTGAGCGCTTCCGTGCTTCGGAGGGCACATTAAACTGTACCAGCTCTAGCAGTTGTTAAGCCACGATGGAGGCCTTAAGGCGGCCTAAAAACTGCGTCACCAGTGTTGGCCACTAACTCATACGAGCCTGCTTGCTTGCTAATTTACGCACTATTGAAACACTGCATTGGATGGTCTCTCTCACTATTTTTCACGCAACAAAACGAGATGACATTATTTCAAACAGTGATTTTTTTTAAAACTTTTCACAGAAGTTGAAAGGTGATTGTAAGTCCCATAACTCCTTACTAGTACTTACATGGATAATAGAGGTACTTACAAGCTTGTTAATTACTAGAAAAAAAAAAGAAATATGTTATGAACATAATGTATTATGACATTCATTTAAAAAGATACACCTACTTTTATTATTGTAACACTGCTATACAGGTCATTCACCCACCTTCACCACGATGTCGCAAAATTCAATTTATGAATGAGGCTAATTCTGTCGCTTTCCATACAAAGCTGTCGCTAAGACGGTATCGCTCGAATCTCGTAGTATTGTTTGTTTACCATACATAAATTGAATTTTGCGACGTCGAGGTGAAGGTGTGTGAATGCCCTGTATTGCGGTGTTATTTGGCACCTACTATAGTTGTTGAAAGAGATACTGTATTGACTTAATCAATATGAATTGAAAAAATTACTTAAATTGTAAACAATATTGTGTTGAAATTAAAGTTACTATTTATTGAAATCTAATATTTTTATTTTCACTTCATAGTATAAAGCAAAGTCGCTTCCCGCGTCTGTCCTAATGTCTGTATGTATGTATGCTTAGATCTTTAAAACTACGCAACGGATTTTGATGCAGTTTTTTTTAATAGATAGAGAGATTCAAGAGGAAGGTTTATATGTATAATACATCATCATCATCACTGCATTGCACCCGTGCGAAGCCGGGCGGGTCGCTTCTTATTAAATAAATTGGTTTGTTGGATGGAATAACTTACCGGAATAGAAGTATCGACACGTTCGCAATTAAAAAGCCACCGGTAGCCGTCTACGGAAGACCACGTCCGGTTTCCTGCTAACCCCTTATTTCCAATTTTATAAAATTATTCGCTTCATTTCTATGTAGAATACCAATTGAGTGAGGGTGGTCTTCAAAGGACATTGTCTACTAAAGTGTGAATGAGATCTCGGTCTATTATTTCATTTCATTTCATGTATTCATTCAATAACAATTATCTATAATCGTATTTGAAATTATGTATGATATAAAATAAGATAAAAATAAAGTTGTAGCGCCATCTATCTCGCTACATAAGAACTAACATGAGAAAAATCCTAGATCGCGCAAACGAAGTTATCACGGAGTTTGAACATAAGTAATACTACCGAATATCATCTATTGGTCCTCGGACCCCGAGCCAAAGGTCGCTCGGCGTGGAAGATCTTCCCTTTTCGTAGGAGGACACCTATCGCTACAATGTTCTCCTCAAAGTAAAATTAATTAGTAAAATAAAAATAAGATTATGATTTGTATAACAATATTAAACATGACAAACCTGACAAAAAATCCTCTGTGGAGTAAAAAACTCCTTCCAGCAACAATTTCTTAATTTTATTTCTAAATTGAAGAGGACTCTCCACAGCTTTCAATTCCGTAGGCAGTGAGTTGAAAAGTTTCATCTATTGCTTCTTCGCTAGTGGTTGTAGGTTGGTTTTAAACTGTCAAGTTTGTTATGCAATTTACCTACAGTGAGATGTCCGTGTTGGCCCGATAAATGCCCTCATCGCCGGTTTTTATTTTAAAACCTTTTGGGCACCAGCTCTCAAATCATAACATAGTTTTAGTTAGATTTAGGCTACCTAGCATACACTTGATAATTATACTTGCTTAACTCTTCCGAGAGAAGGGACCTAGATTTATTATTTTTTGTACTAATAGCATAAGAGAGAAATAAATAATTTGAATTTGAATTTGAAATGGGCCCAGTCGACAATATTATAATAGTACCTTAATATTGTAATTGAAATTTCGTAACTGGACCCATACTCTCATCAAATTGTGTGTCAGAATGTATTTCAGAAGGTACACTAAAAATACCTTCTGAAAACTAGAGTAGGTAATTTCATTTCATTTTCTAAATGAATACAGTGGATTACTCGTCGTTAAATACCGGTCTTTGGTGCACATTCTTCTTAATCCACTGTCGAGCAAAAAGAACGTATTAATCTACCTATTTTAAGTACACCTGGGTAATAAAGTGGAGAGAGGCATAAAGAAAGACTGGTATTACCAGACTGGCGAAACTCTCGAACTAGACTCGTGCCTTCGAAAAACGAACAATGTATGAAATGGAGATCAAAATTAGAATCACGTTTCATACAAAATGAGATTTCAGTGTGTAATTTTGGTAGAATGGGAGTGCAGCTTCTTTTAGTTTACTCCCACCTGTTCTGTTGAGTAGTTCTGTTGACAGAACTACTGGGATTTTATTTCCCATTAGTTCTGTTCACTAAACAAATGGAAATACAATTCTCACTGAACTACTTATTATATAATGATTCTATATTACCTACTCTGTAATAGGTTCTCTGCTTTAGTGCATCGTGTACTTACGGGGTAGTTTTATATTGGTGGCACATTCAAGGTGGTAGAGTAATTTATTTGATTGATTGATGATGCGTGTTTGATAAAAAAATAAAATGTAATGTGAAACGACAGAATGGAAGATCAAGACGAAGGGTAAGTAAACTGAGTAAGAAATAAATTTTAGTTACCTATCACAGTAGAGTATCTACTAAATTATGATGAGTTATTTAACAACACACACAGTAGGTACCTACAACACGAAATTTAGAGGTAACAAATCTGATTAGGTATCAGCAGATAGGAACCTACCTATACAAAAAATTGAAAAAAAAATGTCGTTCTTGAAATAATATGAAAAAGCCTATTAAAGCGCTAAGAAATCCAATGGCGGATAATGCAACTTCCACATCATAAGCCTCGTTTCGTATGGAATGCGTCAAACAGGGGCATTATGCTCAGTTCGGTTACTAGTATAGTATTATAATTATAATCTGTGGTTTGGCAGAGATTTTACTCTAATAGAGATGACGCCAAAATTACATTAAAACTAAATAGTTTCACCACCACCAGTGGATCAACGAGTTTTCAGCCGAGTTACGAGGGGAGGTCCAAAAGTCCGCGGAATAGAGGATTTGGAAATAAAATGAAACAATGAAACTATTTTTCCTTTTCAATATAATTACCTTTGAGCTTAATACATTTTTCAGATCTTGAAATTAGCTTATGAATACCATCAAAAAAATATTTTTTCTCCTTGCCCTCAAAATGAGTCAAAATTGCCGCCTTAACTTCTTCATCGTATTGAAACTTTTTTCCCCTGAGTTCCTTTTTTAAATTTGGAAATAAATAATAATCGCTAGGGGCAAGGTCCGGGCTGTAGGGTGGGTGGACAAGTGATTCAAAGCCGCACCGGTCTAGAGCAGCCATCGCAACTTTGCTCTTGTGAACAGGTGCGTTGTCTTGCAAAAGCAACACACCGCTTGACAGTTTACCCCGCCTTTTTTCTTTGATGGCTTCCTTCAATTGCTCCAATAATTTTGCGTAATATTCTCCGGTAATGTTGACACCCTTTTTCTTGTAGTCGATCAACAGGATTCCTTCACAATCCCAAAAAATTGTAGCCATAATCTTTCCGGCCGACTCCGACACCTTAAACTTCTTAGGGGGTGGTGTGCCCTTTTTATGCCACTGCATCGACTCTTGTTTGAACTCAGGTTCAAAATGATGAACCCAAGTTTCATCCCCGGTAACAATCCGCTCCAAAACAGGGGTAGATTCTTCGCTACACAGCTCCAAAAAGTGCTTTGACGCTTCAATTCTTTGTTGCTTGTGAAGCGGCGTGAGCATTCTTGGCACCCATCTTGCACTGACTTTTGACATGCCAAGATGATCGTGTAGGATCCTCAAAATGGTTGTATCTGATACTCCTACTATTGCAGAAAGCTGTTTTTTCTTCAGACGAGCATCTTCCAATATTAATTTTTCTATTTTTTCAACGATATCCGGTGTGGTGACCTCAGCCGGCCGTCCTGGGCGAGAGTCATCTTCAATCGACTCTCTGCCTTGTTTAAAAAGACCATTCCACTTGTAAATCATGGTTTTACTAGGGCACTGATCACCATAAACGGCTCCCATCTCATTCATTATGGTTTTCGGAGGTTTTCCTTGCTTGGTAAGGAACTTAATAACGGCACGAAACTCAATTTGCTCCATAGTTGCAGTTTTTTTCCGGATTGACTTGTTAAAAGGGCGATATCTCGTAAACGAGTGGTGTGAAAGGGCTAAAAATAAACTTGTTTATACCCTAATGAGTAACCGATTAGCGACATACCAAACAAAGATAGCTACCTGCATCCCCTCCCCCCCGTTCCGCGGACTTTTGGACCTCCCCTCGTAGGACGTCATCTCTAGAATAATATCTCTGTTAAACTGAGCATAAGGCCCCAAGTTTTAGGCATAGGAGGAACTACGCCAAGCAGTAGTGGTTTCCGAATGGCCTCGACAGGTTCTGAGGTATAGGGGCAAATAGCGCTGGTTTTAACAGGGCCTCGAATAAAACTCACACGTGACATATCCATCTGACTTCCCTGACAAATCAGTACTGACGAATAAGTCTTAGGTCAAAGTCAAAGTCAAATAGCGTTTATTGACACTTCGGACCCACCATACTCCTGGCTATACCCCTGGGGGTAGGGTGGGACGAAACCATACCTCACTGATCACTTTGAATCGTCATTAGGTTTTGTGTGGTTATAATGATTACATTTTTTTATTGAATGAGTTGGAAGCGTTGGAGCTAGGAAGTTTGTCGCGGTAAGTATCTAACTTTACCTTACCATGTACCTTACCTCCCTATGTCCCCATACCCTTTATAGTTTTGAGTAAGCATGCGGTTAGATAATCGAATTACTGTTACACAACTATGGAAAGCTAAGGTAAATTGCGCGAGGACAATTTTGGTGAGATCTTGACATGCATCACCTATGTTTGTAGCGTTTGCAAAACCATCTCCGTCCCTTAAAAAATAACATTATACCTATCATCTGGTTCAGCGTTTTCGGATAGATATTATGAGCGCAGTGCAATTACACAACACGTCCTCAGTGGATATGTTCAATGGGGCAATGCATCGTTAGATATAGGCAGTGGTTACCACTTAATGTTGCGTTCACACTATGCCGCAGTCGGCAGGGACTTGGGCAGGGAAGTATAGTGTGCATAGTGTGAACACGATCATGCCTCTGTCCCGGCGGCTGGCACAAGTTCATAGTGAAAATAACGCGGCGATGTTGCTGTGGCAATAAGTCCGCGCCAATAATGCTGGCAGCGGCATGGGCATAGTGTGAACGCGGTATTATATGAGGCTTGTTTCATCACTAACAAGTAAGTAAACTCGTATGAGTAAGTGGCCAACTCTAGTGACGGAGTTTTTAGGCCGCCTTAAGGCCTCCGTCATGGCTTAACGACTGCTAGAGCCGGGACCGACAGTTTAACGTGCCCTGCGAAGCACGGAAACGCTCAGATGTAAATGCCACTAACGGTCACTAATCCAAATAGTGACCGCGCAGAACGTCGCTTAACTTAGACAATCGGTGAAGATTGACATATGGCTGAATACTAAAACGCCACTTAAATTAAGTTCACGCTTAAATTATTGCAATCTCTTACAAATGAGTAGGTAATGTCAAACAGAGGCAGAGCAATTTCAAGTTACAATTTGAGTGAAGTTTCAGTATTCCGGCCTTAGCAAATTTGTAGTAAGTTAGTAAAGAGTTGTAAAGGTAAATAACAAAGATGCAACAGCCGTTATTTGTGAATTTCAGGTGTTTTCCGGATATTATACCCATCAGTCGGTAAACCGTGCCTTGTCTGCCCACAGTACATTATGATCCGCGCAAGTTCAGTGCGCGTGCGCACAGTGAGCGTGAAATTGTCGCACTCTTACTTTCTCGATGTCGCTAGATACGTCCTTCCTTTCGCTTTAATTACAACAAATTGTTAGTGTCTCTGACCTTATGTTTACACTGTAACGTTATAAGTTACCCACTATATTGTGGCTACTTCTTAGGTAATTTAGCTCAAAGCAGAATAAATCTGAAACTTTTGTAAATTGAAAAAATTTAAGCCATTATATAGACATAGACATAGACATAGGATAAACTAAATATCTACTAAATAAACGATTCTAATTCCAAAAAGATTTCATCCACACCACCTGGATGGCTGGTTTTCCACAACTTCTCGTTTCACGCGGTCTTTTCTGCCTCGTACGTGTAAGTTGTGGAACGAACTTCCCTCTGCGGTTTTCCCTCGGGGTTTTGAGATGGGGTCCTTCAAAAGGCGGGTCTATCTCCTCTTAAAAGGCCGGCAGCGCACTAGCATCACCTCTGGTGTTGCAGGTGTCCATGGTCGGCGGTGACCACTTTCCATCAGGTGGCCTGCCTGCTCCTCAGCCAGCGATGGCATAAAAAAAAACGAGTTTCTCTGTTTATCTGGTCTGTTATGGAAATCGAAGCCATACCTCTATGTGCTGCCTACCACCCTACAACAGGAGCTCGTAATCTCAATATTGACGTTTGTCGGTTATTTTTCATGATCATGGTGATTTTCCACTTTCACAAGCCTTGAACATCATCTTGCAGTTTACTTAACCAAAGCCACTGTTCTCTTTACTTTCATGGTTACAAAATGTTTGTATTGTACCTACTTATAGAACTTAAGTAAAATAATAATCAATATTATATAAAACTCTTTTGAAGTTGACTGACAATCAACGCACAGCCTAAACTATAAGTCAGGTATGAAATATGGAGGGTATTATCGTTCTATAGTGTAGGGGTGCCCTAAGAATGGAACAAATTTTAAAAAGTCGCTTTGGGGTTAAAGGGTCTAAAATTAGGATCAAACAATGCGTATGCTGCTACCACGCGAGCAAAGCCACGGGCGACCGCTAGTCTCTATAAATATTCTTTGGACATTTTACACAATGCCCTCTCGTCTCAAACTACTATGCGTTGATAAATACTGTTTTTTCCCGACCTCTAACATTGTCCCAGGCACTACAGTGTGTCATTAAGTGTAGGCATAGATTGCCTCCTGACGGTGTATAAATCATCTTCAATAAAAAAAAAAAAAATCTTGGACATTACACACAACGCCTTCTAGTACCAAACTAAGCAGAGCTTGTACTATGGAAACTAGATTGCTGATATAATACTTATATACTTATTTTTTTTTGTAAATACATACATATAATACATAGTAACACCCAGACACAGAACAAACATCTATGTTTGCTACACACAAATGTTTGTTCTCTGTGGGGATCGAACCCACAACCCACAGCACGGAAGGCAGAGCTACTACCGACTGAGCTATGACGCCTGTCAATAGATGTAAAGGCCTATTATTATTATTATTAACGTTGGGATGCAGAAAATTCTTATAGCATTAAGCCCGTCTGATTGTACATTTAATTATTTTGTGCAGTAATGAGTTATGAAGTAAAAAAATATGTATTATGGTAACTAGGTAGGTATATAGATTGCTGATAGAATACCTACATACGCTACATTTTTTTTAAACAGGTGAATATTTTATTGTAATTCATAGTAACACACATACATCTATGTCCCATTTAACAAACATTTGTGTTTACCACGCAAAAATGTTTGTTCTCAGTTGGGATCGAGCCCACGACCCACAGCTCGGAACGCAACTGCTGAACTGTGACGCTTGAAATCGAACTTTTGTCATCATCAGAATGTAGCAAATTAGGTACCTACAATTAATATTAAGGGGTGGGTTATAATATCGTAGAAGTGCTACGACTGCGTAGCTTTTTCGTAGCACTTTCGTAGCTGTAAATTTCTGATTACTTTATTGTGCAGATTTTGTTTTTGTTTTTTTTATGTTTCTACGTAACGCAAATTCTTGCATTTTTAATTTACGTTTGAAGAATGTTTTTGAAACCACTGCATGAAGCGTTGACAAAGTAACTCAAAATTGAAAATATTAAAAAAAAATACTTGAAGTAATCTGTGAATGAAATTCATTTTTAATACAGTTGCTCAAAAATAGGCGTATTGCAGGGACGTATAGCGTTCGGGATGTGGGCTATTATATACTAGTGCTTTTTTTTACCTTTCCCGAACTCGTGCGTTCTCTTTCCCAACTTTCAAAATAGTGTCTATTAAAAAGAAAAACCAACCATGAAGTTTTTACTAAAAAAGTTTTTATGATTCATGCAAATACGTATATTTCTAAAAAGAAGCTACTAATTTGTTTCAATATCAGATTTAATGATTTGATTGAATGAGTTAGGTTAGGTTTCATTTCATTTCATCTCATTAAATTTAATTATCATTTCATAACAATAAAAAAATTCTACTGAAGACTGTATGGGCATAGTTCCTAAAAAAATATCTCTGCTTATATTCTACGGTTGGCGCCATTTTTCAGAAATTTTCTTTTTATTCAATTGCTTCATTTTTTCGCAACTGTATTAAAAATAGTCATTCATTACACGTGCGGAACCGTCATTGCAACTTGTTCCGACTGTCAACCCTCGCCTAAGGCTGCGCTCGGGTAGACATTTGTCGGAACTCTTTGCAATGACAGCCTTTCCGCACTTGTAATGAAATATACTATTACGGAACAAATGCGAGTGTTAAAACCCGTAGGTCGATACAGAAATCGTTAGTTACTCAAGCATAGATTTGAGTACAGATTTTCATACAAATATCGATGTGTGAGTCGCATGCTTAGTGTGTTCGTTTGACGTAAACTATATTTGTATAGAGATTGAGCAGCGCTCCTAGCGGGTAGTTTACTTAACTGATGATTTTGCATACAACATTATAGTTTACGTGACTTTGTAGTAAACGTCAAACCTGCACTCAGCATGCGGAGCGTGCTTGAGCATGAGCAGTCAATCTGAGTCAATCAGATAAATAAACTGCTAAATTCATAACTCCTCTTTGCTGACTCTAGGTTTTGTCTGAGCACTAAAGCCTCATTACGAATCAATGTAACAATCACAACAGTGGCGGATTTTCAGTTTTGGCCGCTCTAGGCCCCACGCCATGTGCCACCCCTTTCTCAGCACCCATCATATAGGCTACAATATTCTTTTTTACTTTATTTTTATACGTTAAAAAAGTGATTTAGGAAGATTATTGCTATACGGAGCGGTAGTGTGGGCCGCCATAATATGCGCAGCCTATTAAATATTTAAGGTTGAACTAGACGCACACCTTTCCATACAAACGTGGAACCACTCCACTGTTTGACGTTGACCAACCAAAACTAAGGATTATATCAATTTATCTCGTCATAATCTATGTCTGTGTACAGCCCCAACCGTAAAAAAAGTATTCATTTAAAAATACAAGCTAAAAATACTTTCCATACGAAAGTTTAGAAGCTTGTTGGGTGTTTCTATGTATTATAAGTATGTATTTACAAAAAAAAAGTATGTATGTATTCTATCAGCCATCTAGTTTCCATCGTACAAGCTTTGCTTAGTTTGGGACTAGAAGGCGTTGTGTTAAGTGTCCGTGTTTTTTTTTTTTTTGTATTTTTTAAATGAATACTGTATACAGACTACAGACATAGATTATGACGAGATAAATTGATATAATCCTTAGTTTTGGTTGGTCAACGTCAAACAGTGGAGTGGTTACCCTTCCACGTTTGTATGCGGAAAGGTGTGTGACTTGTTCAACCTTAAGTACTTTGCATTTGACTTATTTCTTGCTATGATCAGTGATTTTTTGACACGATTTGCTACTCCTAATATCTGGCCGCCCTAGGCCCGGGCCTACTGGGCCTCAGGGAAAATCCACCACTGAATCACAAAAGTATCGTAACGGTAGCGTATCCGAAATACATTGCGCGGTGACACTACCAACTTTAGAGAGTCGAGCTGGCATTGTCGCGCAATGTGACTTTAATATTTATCTTTACGTAACGTGGTGATTGTTCATATTTAAACCTGTATATGCCACTATCTGATACCCGCAACTTCGTAGGTACGCGTGCGAATCTTTCCACCAAAATATCTGTCGACTAGCATACGATGAACCTCGTAGCAAATGGCTGCTTTTGGTTTAGAGAGTTCAAGCTGTACCTACCTATCTAAGAATCCACGTCTTTGATTTCAATTAAATATAACCTATGTTTCAATCCGGAAAAAGGGCTTCCGAATGGTATAAGTTTCGTTAAAATTGGTCCAGTAGTTTAGGCGTGATCCACGAACAAACAATCAGACAAACCCGATTTTCGAAATCAGAATAGTTTATTTAATAGATCCGCATATTTAGTTTATCCATATCTTTAATTTTAGTTTTTGGCTTTTTTACACGTTTATAATAGTATAGATAGATGGCATAACTGTGAGATACGTTGACAATCAAGATGTTATCTGGGGCGTGTACCTCATAACTCGACAAGTTTTCACATTCGCAACTACTCATAAGAAAGTAGGCACTGTTCCGCGCATAGACTCTTGAATGGGCTTTCTGCCGCACTCGGAGACATCACTTAATAGGTAAGTATTATTTAAAATCAGTGGCGTTACCTATTTTGTTGTTACATACAACAAAAATTTTTTTAACACTTATTTTTGTTGTATGTAATTGCTTGATTTTTTTTATAAAGTTATTATTTTTTATTCGTACTTGCTCAAAGTCAAAGTCAAAGTCAAAGTCAAAAATCTTTTATTCAATAAAATCTCACTGATCACTTTGAATCGTCATTACGTTTTGTATGATTAGGTATGATTACAAATTTTTTTTATTGGATGAGTTGGAGCTAGTTCGTCCCAAGCTTGTTTGTCTTCTAAATAATCAGATATTTTATAGTATGCTTTTAAAAGAAGTCTCTGTTTTATTACGTTTTTGAACTTGCCAATCGACAACTGAGACACATCACTTGGGATTTTGTTAAAGAAGCGTACACATTGCCCTTTGAAAGATTTATTAATTTTTGTGAGCCTAGTGGTGGGAACAGCTCAGAATTATATCATCATCATCACCATCATCAACCTATATCAGTCTACTGCTGGACGTAGGATTCTCCCAAGACGCGTCACTGAGCCCGGTCAGAATTATATAACCTACTAATATTAAAAACGCGAAAGTTTGTAAGTATGGATGTATGTATGTTTGTTACTCTTTCACGTAGAAACTACTGATCCGATTTGGATGAAACTTGGAATATAATATTGTCCGTGACCTGTATTAACACATAGGCTACTTTTTATCCCGAAAAATTAACGGGACTCGAACGAAGTCGCGGGCGGAAGCTAGTTTCCTGGTCAGAAGTGAAACTTTTAAAAACAGTGCAAGATAAACTAGTTACCTCATTTCATAAATACCTATTAAGAGAAGTAACCACAATATCCGGACCAACCTCCATTTTTAACGCAGTTTACCTGTTTAGATAAGAAGAATTTTATTGTAGGTAACTTTTAGAAGTAAGTACCTACCTAAAATTCAAAATAGTAAAAAGTAGCTATTACCTACTCCAGTTAATTATAATATAAACTCGACAAAGACTAATTTTTAATATACCTACCTAATAATTAATTTAATTAAGTTACCGATGTAAGTACATTATTTTGTCAACACAAAGAAAAAGTTACATAAAGTAATAAGATCGGATGTAAATTGTAATAATTATGTATTAATAAATGAATTTACAACATACTTAAAGTACGTATACAATAAATAACATAAAAACTTGGAACGTTATGTAAAATTACTAAAAATAACCTCCTACTGACGAAAATTAGTCGATCTGGGAAGATCCCAATATAGCCACGTCTCTTTGGTCCATATAGATGTAAACATAATATTGTCTCACTCTGCCCCTAGGGAGGCAATGTAGCTTGAAAGAGACGGTGAATACAGATTCAGCCTCGTAACTAATCAGACGTGTCCACTGTCCGGCTGCGCGTACGCATCCAACTCGAAAACTATCTCAAAAAGCTCCATATCTTCGGTATTTTAAAACCCACTCTTCAATTTTCGATATTTTGAAACATACTATTGTTTTATGAGACTAAAGATGCCAAAATTTTCATTTTTTAAACTACGATTACTTAGAACTCTCATATTTGAGATAAGTATCTGCTATAATATAACTTAATGCTCAAGATTAAGGTTTAAAATCAATTGTTGTAATTTATTTGAACTTACGACTTTGTAGCTATAAAATCAATTAATCAAGGTCCATTTGAGATCAAGTAGAACAGTACAGTTGTCTCTTTCTATCGTGGAAGCATTCAAGCTGTGACAGACAAGGAAAAACGTATTTTTGTGGTCCAGAAGCCTTTTAACGCTACAATCGTTGACTTAACCGGTTTTTTCCAGAGGTTGCGCACATTTGGTTCGTAACTTAGTAAGTGGAAGTTTTGATTGACCGAGTTCTTATCGGAGCTGTTAGCTGGGAATGCGTCCAACTCCAGCTTAAACAATTTTTGTTTGCTCGATACGTGTTGCCGACGTAGGCACATAGATATTTGATTTTATCTACTAAAAAATACAGACGGATTCCAGGATTTTGGTTTGGGCGGGACTTGACTGAGCTAGTAGGATTTTTTTTATAAATCTTGGTCCATACTTTAGTTATATAACCAGAATTTTTGAGGTGTTTTTGAGCCCCGTATCTCTCATCCGTGATTGTCTATCTTTTGATACTATCAGAATCTGAAAAATTACAATTAAAATGTCAGTTGACTGGTCACTGATCAATTTGGCATCATTTTCATTTTGCACCAATAGATATTATTTTAGCACTAGAGCCTAGTGCTAAAATTATATCAAAACAATATTCTTGTACGTTTATTGAGTACTCGATAGCGTATGACAACAAGAAAAAGGTTGGTGACGCCTTCGTTGAACACAGTCGCAGGCAGAGGTGCGCGTGCGCCGCCAGTCGATCGTGCCCGTCCAGCGGTGCTCAATCGTACCGTTCCTCTTTCAAATTCAACTTACGAACTTTCAACGTAAAACTCCCCGTATTGTGTGACTTTTTAAAAAAAGACAGATATCGTGAGTGCCAGTGCAAAGTTGTATACCCCGTGTTTTTTTATTTTAATAATCAAAGTGTAAAAAGTTTATGTGACAAGTTGCGGTTAAAGTTCGCTTGCTCGCTCGTTTGTGGATTTTCATGAATATAAATAAAGCAAGTGATTTTTACTGTTAATGTTTTATGATTAAACTGTGTTTTAAAAACTGTTTAAATCTGTTTGTGAGAGACTTGGGCCAATCAACTCATTTTATGAAACAGGTGTGTAGAAGTTATTGTTATAAGTGATAACGTTATTTACTAATTGTTATACCTATGTATCTAAGTATATACATACCTATCTATTTGCTGCTTGCAGGTAAAGGTGCACATAACAAATCTGTGTAATTTCTGTTAATTCTTTCTTATAAGATCATGTAATTGCAACCGTATGTTCAATCATTACAAAAAACCTACCTACAATATCACGTTAATATTTAAAACATGCTTACTTAGGTAATACTTCATCTAAATATATAAAACTCTTTAGAAGCTGACTGATAATCAACGCACAGCCTAAACTGTAAGTCCTAAAGGTATGAAATTTGGAGGGTAGTATCCTTATATAGTGTAAGGATGCACTAAAGAATTTTGAAAAGTCACACTCTTAAAGGGCCAGAACGCAAGCAACGCCGCCGGCGACGGCTAGTTATTGATGTAAACTTGCGTCATTGACATCACCACTTCTGACAAATAAGTAAAATTAAATATATTTCAGGAATAACGCGAATAAAATTCTTTCAATCAAAATTATATTCTGCTAAATTAGTGGGTTAGTCTCATAATCCCCTTTGAGCCGTCCTCTTGAAGGGGATTATGAGACAAAATGTCTTAAAATCCCCTTCAGCATATTCGTGTATAAAACCCTCATAACACTGAAAGTTTTATAAGTGAAGCCACGGGCAATAGTTCGTTGTGTACTAAATAAATATTACATTATTATTCCAGTTAAATATGCTTAACGTAAATATCTAGTAAATAAGTAATAAAAATATGTAATATGCGTGCAACCGATATTACATGGCAATCGATAAACTACGCGTTTCGAATCTGATTCGAATATACTTACCAGGATTAAGTAGGACAATTTTAAGTTAAAACTTATTTACTTAAATTAGTAAAGAACAAGTTAAGGGCTTAATTCAAAATCAAGACTCTTAAAACGGAAAAAAATCAACCTTATATTAGGTAAATAAGTAACTATAAATCTTGCGGTTCCCTTAGTGCTATAGTACAAAATAAGTTATATGTCTTTTTAAATCGATAAATAATTAAAAAAAAAAAAACTAATTTGCCTGTTTCAGACATTTTTTTTTCTCAAATGATAGAATGATAGAACAAGCCGCTGATGTTAAGTGGTAACCACTGCCTATAACAATGCATTGACTCACTGAGCACAGCCACTGAGGCCGTGCCCTGTGATGCATTGCACTGCAATTCCTACACCTAAACTTATCACTTAATTTTATTAGTTTAAAGTTGGTATTCTTTTTCGTATGTTGATTAATCTACTCATTAATGTCAGGTGACTGAATAGTTATAATTTGTTTTAACTTAAAATTCTAGGCAAAGATAAAGTTACTTAATATATTCAGACCTCTCACCTCTATTTGAATATGCAATACCAGTGATGGCTACGGTTGAATAAACTTAAAAGAAAACAACTGTCATTTTGACATTTATGTTCTAAAAGTTTTACGGGTTCGAATTTGGAGGTTAGAGCACGCTTCGTCGGTCAAGTACCTAAGAGTAGTTTATTCAATTTTATACTTACACAGTGTTAGTAGCAGCGCGACAACAAGTCTGATCGCCTACGTCAACATTTTTGAGTCTATGTTTTTTTTTTAGTTTTATAGATGTTTTTTTAATAATAAAGCAAAGAGAGCCTTATATAGGACCAATAGCCTCTAGGAACCTATAAATTAATAAATAATGTATAAGTTTAACAACTAGAAAACCAACTTCAATTTACCACGCTGCAACGTATCAAATCAAAAAAATATACAAGCTAATTGAGAACCTCCTAATTTTTTCAAGCTGCTTAAAAAAGCCATGGTTTTGACCTTTTTTATGTTTTATAGTGCTGTCATTTTAGTAAGTTCGCCTCGGAATTTGAGGTATAAAATCGTATAAGCTTGTATTTTGACATCCTAAAAGTTGTCTCAAAACTTACATATGATCCGCGACTAATGTTGACTAAAATTACTGGGGGGCAATCGCTCTGTCCAAAAACCCGGTTTAACCCTGGCAGGGTTTTTGAACTGTTTTCATACTAAATCACAAGAATTCTGTGACTAAATAGTGACATTAGCGCGTTTCAGCGCGTTTTTTGCCGTCTAAAGCTTCTTGTTTTCGTATATCTGTGGCCACGTCACTTGACATTATGCTGGGCAGCGAAACAGAGCTTGCGTATGGGGGCTGGACTATTATTTTATCAAATTCGCTGTGAAAAAGTAAGCTTAGAATCTAGGTACTGTTTGCCATCTAAAGTGACTAGGATACACGTATGAAAACCTCAAAAGGTCCAAAGGAAAACCACTCATATTAACAACGCAGTTTTACGATCATTGTTTTTTATGTAATGACGTCAGTGCGTTAAACATCTTATTATTATGTACGCGAATGATAATAAATAATAACCGTCGCATAACCCTGACCTGAAGGATTATCCTATTTAATGCGAAATATAAATATTCTAAGATTTCAGTTTATATGCGAAAAAACAATGGCTTCTGTCCGCAACTTCGTTCGCATCTCGTTGGATCCCGCTGAATAAAAAGTAACCTATGTGTTAATCCAGATCATAGACAATATATATTCCAAGTTTTATCCAAATCGGATCAGTAGTTTTTGCGTGAAAGAGGGATAAACATACATTCATACATTTTCACAAACTTTCGCGTTTATAATATTAAATAGGATAAATAAATACAAATACTAAGTATTAACAATAGATTACCTCGTACTCTAGAGTTGTTTTTGTGTCTCTTCTTCTAAAATTTGTATTTACCTAGTAGTATTTTTATCTTAGTCTGTGTCTAGGAGGGTAGGCACAGATCATACGATACTATACTAGTACCTACGAGCATACTTTGCAGTGCACATAATTAGTTTTGTCATAATTACAAGTATTATTTTTAATAAGTATTATTTGTCTATAGAACACAAAGAAAATAATTTAGAATAACTTTTACAGAGTTTTAATAATAAGAAAGGTATTAGCGACATTGCGCAGGCGCGCCGACGAACGCGTCGCAGTGCCGCCAACATTGACAGCTGTCAATCAGATTCAACATGGCTGCCGGTCCGGTTCCGAGCTTGATATCGCCCGATCAGATTCTGGGGTCCACTGATGTTTTTAGATTGCTTTTGACCCATTTTAGTTGACAAAGAGTTATTGATGGTGATTTTGGAAATTTTATTGAAAGCTTGTAATAATAATTTCTCGTAAAAATCACTTTGTCAAACAAAGTGATTTTCCATAAATGCATTTTGCTTGAGCTCAATTAGTTAGTGCGACCACCTTAATTCTGCAAAGAAACAAATAGGTAACCTCAAAAAGACCTACATGGTATCAGCTTACTTAAGTTTCGTGGTCATTAGTTATCAAACTGATTTAGCCGTACAAACAAAGAGTTTTTTGTAAGTTCCAAAAATGAAGACTGCATAGTCAGATTCAAAATAAACGTAATAAGTATAGATGCCCGTTTTATAACAATTCGATAGGTATAAACAATAAATTTATTTATTGGTACCAGTAAGCAGGATACAGATCTAAATTTATAGTTTAATCAACTTACGTAGAGATTTTATACATAAAATCAACTATATTATAATTATCTGTAAGAAAAACGCTTTTAACGCATGCTACCCTCGTAAAAACCTGTCTGACTACTTCCTTTACGTAAAATGTTAATAAGTAGGTAAATTACACGAAAAACTAATAATACTACCTACTTACATACTACATTAAAAACTAATAACTAGAAAAGGGTATACATACCTAACCTACCTAAATACAATTAAAAGATTTAAAAAAACCCTAAACTATAACCCTGAGTTGTCATGAACTGGAATCTTCATCTGTCATTTTCAAATTCCGAATTTCAATTTTGTTCCAGATGACATTCAATTCTCGCCGCTAGTGATGCGCCATCACTCACACATCGCGTCATATCGACGCGGAACTCTAGTGCTGTGAGCTATCGATAGTTTTCCATCGTGATCGATATCGATTAAAATCCATGAACGCCCTCATGCTGACACCTGGTGGCGAAGATCAGCCCTGTGGCAGTAACATGGCGTTCTCATCTTATAAGTAAGTACCTTTCATTTTGACTATTTATTTACTTGATATTCATGGTCTTAAATATAATAATGATAGAAATATTAATTATATACATTAATTATAATATTAAAATTAATTAATAATTTCTTCATTATGTCAAAATACTGTGCAAATGTCGAGGATTCTTCTACTTTTATTTATGGCCGATGTCTGTCATTTCGACAAATAATTTTGCCAGTGTCAAGTGAGATATTTGAAATAATATCAATCAAGTCATTCGTCAAGTCGGCTGTCGTTTGTTTTGAAGGTAAAATGGTGTTTTTTTTTAATTGAAATATTTACTGTCAGCCTGTGTCAGTTACAATGAAAAAAAATTGCTACTGGCCATTTTGTCTAGAATAAAACTCAGTGACTAATATGATTATGAGGGTATACATAGCAATGATTTTTTCCCTCAAAGGGTTAGTCACCTAGTTAGTGACTTTGTCTTTCGACAAAATGAAAGTAGTCAAGTAGGTAGTGTAGGTACCTAGGAGACCCTATTATGAAGATAAGTTTATTCACAAAAAAAATACGACGTCAGTTGAGCTATCTACAAACCATTGCAAACTATTTATAGATAGCTCAACTGGTCTTAATTAGTACCAATCAGAACCTAAGTTGGTCTTGATTCTCTTCAAGTGATTTGATAATCATATTTTTAGTTCATATTCAGAAAATAACATTAGGTACGTTCATTTAAAATTGCACGCAGTGAGATTCTAATCTACCATTCTCACTTTAAGTAGACTGTCATTGCATGAAACTGAGATTGAAAGGTGATTTTATCGACTTATAACAAGTAAGTACCTATATTGAGGTAAGCACGAACTCTGACAGTCGCTGGGTTACGTAAACCTAACGTATTTGAGTTATATTGCGCGTTAACACCAGCTCGACTGCCAACCGTTGTAGTGTCACCACGCAGTGTATGTCGAATACGCTAGCGTTACGATACGTTTATGATTGTCACTTTTATTCGTGATCAAGGCACTGGTCAGTCACTTCAGTCAGTCAGAAATACTTGAGGTAAATTATCTAGGCAAGACAACAGCGGTAAGTGGTACTATCATGGATTCTCTTGACGTTTCACTTACGAGCAGACATTGTTTTTGGTAATGATTATTTGGAATCGCCAGAGTTCAGTCAAATTGGTGCGTAATTTTTGGGTACAAATACCTACCTGTAAGCTCGAAGTTGGTGGTGTGTTTCTTACGTCAATATTTTGGTTTTGACAGTTGGATAATGTGGTTAAGAAAGAAAATAAATGGAAGTAATCTTAGCTAGTGTATCCCATTAGATTGTCGTAAAGAATAGTTCAAAACCAAACATGTCTACAGACATGTTTGTTCATTATCTGTATATTTATCCGGTTTTCACATAATTTGATTGCCAAAAAAAGCATTAAGTTTGGTTTTTTTACACAATCGTAGGAGCTACGGTTTCCTGCATTTCAAGCACCGTTTATGACTCAAGTATTTCGACCACAGTTCCAATCCAGATTCATAGATTTTAACAGAAGTCCTTGTTATTTTTCAGTAGGTACAACATGACACTAAATCTGTCAAAATCCGGATCCAATTTGGAACGGCGGTGGTCGGAGGTAGCCCTACAGGTCCCGCACTATTCGTCCGTCTTTTTGCATTTTGACATAATGAAATTATCGTCATGAAACACGTAAAAAGTTGTCATAACCATAACTCGGGGAGTCATGACAGCGTCCCGTCGGGACGAGATGAAGCCATTTGGCCAAAAACTGCATCCGAGGTAGGTATCCCAATCGCATACAAAATTCCGATGGCAAGATTACTTATACTTGGAAATCGAAGCAAGTTTCTGTTGCATCATTAACGACATTGCATGAATTAATTACTTCTTTTTCACTCAACAATCTCTATATAGATACGCAAAAAGAGACGCCATTTTAGCGGTAAATTGATGTTTTCACGCGTAATCGATATTTCGCTTTTTAAAGCCGAAGGTTTCGCTTTATTTGCGGTTTGACAATAAATTTAATTTATTACTCGTCGCATAAAGTTGTGGGGACATCGACAATCTCGCATCGGAGGTCACGACCTGAGGAGCACGGTACATTCAGAAATCATAACCTATAAAACAAAATACAGTAATTACGGTACGCAAAAAGCCGTTGACCAATGAATTCGTCAGGCGGTTACAGTCCTCAATCGGGCACCTTTCATTTAAAAAAGAACCATACGCCATTTCATGTCAATTTTTGAATTATTCATTGTGCGAATGCGCGAGCGCATCGATTGATGCAAACAAAAAGCGCGCGCTGGCTAATCTTCGCCCTTTTTCGCGTCGCTTCGGGCTTCTTCGGGCTCCAGTGTTGCCAACCAACGCATTTATTATTCAACTAGTTTTTGCAGTCACGCTGCGCAATGTCATTACAGAGAATGCATTCATTTGATAAATGATATTTTTTTTCTATTAGAATTTTGAAGGCAATGATTTTTTTGAGTAATTTTTCGTTGTCAACATTAGAAGATTCTTTTGTTGGAATGGCAGCTTCATTGACTCGCCCGCTCAATCAAAGGGGAAAATATAATGCTGTGTCATATAATCCGAGCGTTCTCATAACAATATTCCAAGAACTTGATCGTAGTATTAATTTAATACTTCTCATATTGATTTGACAAGATTAACTAGGTACTGAGTTTTTTGTACCTTCTAACTAGTTGGCTTATGGGTACACGTGGTCGTGATACCATCTGGCGCGTGTGGTTATCTCCTAGTGATTGATGGATATTAGAGCCTATTTCATAAAGTGCTAATTTCTAGACCAGTATAAACCGACCGCTATAAACAATTAAGCGCATTCTAAATTGGTTATTATTAACCGTCAAGCCAATTACAAGTAACATTGCATTGCTTTGAGTGCAGAAAAAAATATAGTATTCGAATTTCCGAGCGTTCATCCCCCGCGCCCGCACGTCCACCGCACTTGGACGCCGCGTCGCGACTGTACGTGATTGGTTTATTAATTAGGCGAATCATCATCGGGTTTCATTTTTAAAAATAGGCGGGATTCCTTCTGTGAGACTTTTCTTTTTAATTTCGGCCGGCGTTGATCGCAATTAGAGGTTGCCAGTATTGCTTTTTGTAATAATCTCCGCGTTCGGCGACAAGTTAGTTTTATACAGCATCAATGCTTAATTAATGAGGCAATCCAATAGTCTTTTTAAATTCTACGGAGCGACTTGCATAATTATTAACGTCATTATTCCCATAACTGAATAAATAACTGCCATTTTGGTTTGTTTTCAGCGTTTGATTTGGCATTCCGATGTAGCAAAGAAACTTAAATTAAAATGATCCAAGTGAAGCAGTTAGTGACTTAGTAATGAGACTCGCAGTGCTTCTTATTCGTAAAATAAAGATCTATTTTACTTAGATTTAGATAGATAGATAGATAGATAGATAGAGAGAAAACACTTTACTACACACCTTAACCTAGGGATAACAAGATTTAACACAAACTTAGGGTGCGCGTTGAAGTCTTTTGTATAGAAATTGATTAATACAAACCCCTTTTTTGACAATGACACTTTGTTTTTTTCTCTCACTATTATAAATGAGAACCCTCCTTTCCAAGTTTGTCTTTGCAAGAGATAGATTGAAACGTTCTAAAAGCTCAAACGCTGCACTTTTTCGTTATCTTTTACATACTTACTTATTTATTCTTACCTACCTATTACTTAATAGCAGAAAATCTACCAAAAGTAACCGCGATCAGATTAAACCTCAAAACAAATTCATAGACAATTTAAATATCGATTCCAAATTCAAAAATCGATTTCGACGGGTCAGCGCAAAAAGAAAAAAGTTGTTGGAAGTCCTTTTAAGTTATGTCTGCGGTCGTCCGTGGAATACCGTTAGATGCCATGGACTTAAAAAGTAAGAAAAAAAACTTAAAAACTATTCCAATTGCCAGTGTTTGGAATTCGTTTTGGTCTGGCGTGTTTTGACTTTGTTTTTGATATGTTTGACCGTCAAATAACCGTAGCCAGTCGTAGGTATTTTTAAATTTTCAATCAAAATATTGGAATCTTCTTCTAAATATACCAAACTCTTTTGAAGCTGACTGACAATCAACGCACAGCCTAAACTATAAGTCCTAGAGGTATGAAATTTGGAGGGTAGTATCCTTATATAGTGCAGGGGTACACTAAGAAAGGAATTTTGAAAAGTCGCACCCTAAAGGGTCTAAAATTAGCATCAAACATTTTAACCAAATAATGCGTAAATCAACTGTTTCATGACCGACTTTGACTAGCTATAAGTTAGTTAAGGATAAGTTCTAGATTAATATAGTCGTCTGTAAAAATTACCTGTGCGATAAGACCGCCAATTGTGCAGATAACTGTAACTGTTCTCATATACCGAGTTCATTATGTAGCAATTTTTTTTTGTTTGCAATAAAAAATTTATTCATTTATTTGTCCTTTGAACTGTTTACAAACTCTTTGGCTGCACTGTGCTGTGATGGAACTTGGCAGCCAAATGCTTAGCTATTGCTAATAAAAAAAAAAAAAAAAAACTTTTGAGTCTTGGCTGTATTGGTCAGTGGGATATGCTATGACAAAAAAATCCGGTTTGAGATCTCCTAAAACTTTTTCCAGTTTTGAAACTTTGTTTTTTGCAATGTCAAGCAGATTTAAATTTTATCGAAAGAGAGAAATAAAGAGAAAGAGAAAAGAGAGAGAGATTCTTAGGTACTCTTAATACCTCTTTAGATCACTCATTGGAACGTTTTATATAAACTCTGTCTTTGACTGTCCCGGCGCACGATGCTATCGCAAAATAATTTCCAATTTCACCATTTTGCGTCGCGACCGGTGAGTTTTATTTTTAGAGTTCTTTAAGGCGATACCAAAACGGATTTATGGTGATATTCAGTTGTCTGATTAATTTTTGTATATAGTTATGTGCCGCTAAAGTTGAAAGATTTGACTTACTTACAAATTCCTAAACGATGAGGTTATCATTCAAATAAAAAAATGTTAAATGTTTACATAATGTTTACAATTTCAAACAATAGAAGTATATGTAAAACTTAGGTATTTATTTTAACAGCAATCTGCTGGGTGATATTTTGATACCATCAGAATTTATAACTAACATAAATATAAAAAGCGACCGGTAAATTGTAATTTTTATTGTAGTAGTTCAGCTATCTATAAATCTTTTTCAAAGTTTTGTAAATAGCTCAACAGTTCATATGTATTTTGTATATATTGCGAATATTGAAAATACTTTATTAGTTAACTCTCTTTGTGAACAAAAAAGTATTCATTGTAATTTGTCAAATTTTTTGGGTATCAAATAATTTACAATCAGACCGCTAGTTCTTTCTTTCTTGTTCTAGCTAGTACAAGCTTTGGCTGCCGTCGACTTAATTCACCAAGGTTAATTCACCTAGGTGAATTAAGTATACTATTTAGTAGACTTAATATACCTGTCTGCGTAGTTTAGGACTATATAAGATAGCATTGTGTAAAATATCGTTGTAACTTATTTTTTTTTATATTTATTTTTATACGGAACACTCGTTGCAGTTCCTCTTTCACTCCTCGCCAGTTTTGTTTCGACCGATGGTAGTCGTGGACTCAGCAATAAATTATAGTTCGGTAGCTCTAAAGGGTTCGCCATCTTTTATTTTATTTCAGTCCATTGAAGAATTTATGTCCTTGTCTTACTTAGTAGTGGCCAGCCGACCTGTCTGTGTGTCTGTCCGTACTGCGTAAGTTTTTTTGTTTGTTTTTACCGCGTACTGGGTCTTTCTTGGTCTGTATTGGGTCTGTGATAGGTTGCTAAACCATCATCATTTTCGTATCCTTCCTTTTTAGAAGTGAGGTCATGTAGGGTAGGGCCCTAATTCCCAAAAGTGATTGACCTCCGGTGACCCTTACCAAGTAAGTCATAACTTCTAATTTGACCTTTGCCCTCGATAAACTATTGGAAAATGTTAGCCCGCACGTGCACTTGGCGGCCAAACATTTTAGACGTTGATTACGACTACGAAGTTTTGACAAATTCAATGACTTTTATATCGTTAAAAACTACTAACGAACATCCGTTGGCATCACCGCTAGTTATTTTCTCTATGAAAATGACAGCTATAGTATGTGCCAAATAACACCGCAATACATGTCATTCACCCGCCTTCACCACGATGTCGCAAAATTCAATTTATGAATGGCTAATTCTGTAGCTTTCCATACAAACCTGTCGCTAAGACGTTAATCGCTCAAATCACGTTTGTTTGTTTACCATACATAAATTGAATTTGGCGACATCGAGGTGAAGGTGGGTGAATGACCTGTATTGCGGTGTTATTTGGCACCTACTATAATAGTAATCATTGAGATCATTGTGAAACGGCCACGACATTGCTTGCTACTAACTTGCTTGCTTGCTTCAATACAAGGCGCTTCAATAACTTTAACTCCAGGATTTAAAAAATAAATTACTCATTTTATAAAACCACTTTGCAAATCGCTTCTGTTATAGTGTTGAAAGATTATATGATATATTCCAGAAATCCCCACTAAGAAATCCTTACCAGTGGGGATTTCAGTTTTTTTTCCAGTTATCCCTACTAAGTATGCGGTCCCTATTAAAAGCCTTTCTTTATCCATCGAAATGTGTGGAATTAATAAGATCATCAAAAAAAAATATTTTTAAAATATTTGTAAAAAAACGTTGTCTAAAGTTAATTTTTTTACGGCAGGTCCCATATTTTTTGCATAGATTCTTTGCTATGCAGTAACACTGCTATACGTGAGAACCTCTAATTGGCTCTCCAAAGTTTAACCATTGCCTATTCAAACTGTAAAAGCTGTTGGTTCTCCAAAAAATAAATAAATAAATATTTGTTTAATAATAAGCCCTTTTCCATTTATTTATAGGCTTTGAGTCACCTTGTATACGTGGTTCTGCTAGATTGTCGGGGACAGGTTTCCTCGGAAGGCTAAGCACTCGCATTTCGTGACTTTGAAACTTGATAATTTTATTACTCCTAGTTATTAGCTTTTGCATAAGTAATAAATAAATAATCCTATATTCTTCTTCTTCTAAATATATGAAACTCTTTTGAAGCTGACTGACAATCAATGCACAGCCTAAACTATAAGTCCTAGAGGTATGAAATTTGAAGGGTAGTATCCTCATATAGTGTAGGGGTGCGCTAAGAAAGGAATTTTGAAAAATCACACTCTAAAGGGTCTAGAGCGCGAGCAACGCCGCGGGCGACGGCTAGTAAATAAATAATAATAAATTAATATTCCTGGACATTTCAGACAATGCCTTCTAGTCCCAAAGCTTTTTACTAGGTATAGGAACTGGAATGCTGATAAAATACGTACTGATATATTTATATGATTTCTTACATTTATAAACTTTTACTCCAACTCAGTGGGGATCAAACCCACGACACACATCATGGAAGGCTTAATAAATGGAGCCGACAGTAAAATACCAATGCCATCTGATACAAGGATGAGACCCATGGCAATAGATCCTTAAATATATATGCTAGCCTCCATAGAATAAGAATGAACAACCGAATGAGCTGTGACGTGGCTATGGACACATAATAAAAGTAACAATAACAAATCTAAGTTTTATAATTAAGTTTTTTAGTATTTTGTACCTAAATATTGTGTAAATATTAGTCGTAACTTGGTGAAAAAAATTTTTTTAACTACATTTTTTTATTCACCAATTTACGACTAAATTTTTGATTTGTTCTTGAACACTTATAAGTATGGCGCTATGCTTTAAGTTGATTTTTGCATATTTTATTAAACTGAGGCATTTTTTGTATTATAAGCGCATGGTCACCCATCCAATGCCAACATTGCAAAATCTAAGGAGTACACTGAAAATCTAGTTTGCTTGAAAAGGAAGGGCGACGTGCATTGACACTGTATACACTGCGATAACAGCTGATAACAGATTGCAAGCAGTGTGTGCAGTCTTGAATGACGTGTAGGTAGGTGTACCTACTTATCTCTTTTCAAGAAAGGAGTGAATAGGTGGATCATGGCTAAGCGTGCTTCACCTTTGGCTACAGCTACAGTTACCATCAGATGTGCTGGCAGCCAAATGCTTAAGTATAAAAATGCTCATTAAAAAAAATACATTCCCATGGACGATAAATGGTTCAAATCTGTTCTGCCAGCAATGAATTCTATTCAAAAAATACATTTAAATGTAAACTTTTCCGAATGCAAGTTTTTTGTAAATTTAGTAAGCTTTCGTTTTTACTTTATATATTCAAAAAATTCAGAACCCTCTTATTATTTAGAAAAAACTGTCATAGACCATTATTAACATATATGCTTACGTAAAATAGGGACAAAATTCATAAATTTTACGTAGATATTAAGTAGGTAGGAAGGTATACTTATTTAATATATGTATTATCTTAGTTTTTTTCGTAAGCTGATCTAACTTAACTTCTTTTGTTCTAACATAGTAATAACTTTATCAGCAAATTTCATGTATTCGTCTCAGTCACGTGACTGGTCCAACCAGATCTGGATGCTGCGATAATCATCAGATTATACAGCCGAGTGTCACGATTGATGCCCCCGGACATCGGACTTACGAGCTGGCGTGCCGTTTCGAATGTGAAATGTGTTACGATTTTCCGAAATCCAAAAAAATAAAGTTTACTTATCATCCACAGTGGAATTCCACTATTATTTTTGTTGAATAGGTGAATCATAGAATTCATTACAAAAATTGATTTGCCAAGTGGTCGAAACTTCTACTTCAAGCCTCAGAATTCACGATATTGTTTAGCAACTAGTTCTTTTTAACACTTCCTAGAGAACAATATTAATATAGGTTAGGTAGGTACTTCTAGTTTCTACTGGAAGCGTGGATTTCATATTAAAAAATTTATTTGTCGCGTGGTCGCAGCTTCTACCTCGAGTCGAAACCGATCTTTGGTGATCGAGTTCGAGCCTAAGAATTCGCGATCTTCGTCAGCAAGTAGGTCTTCGTAGCACTGAGTACTGCGGTGGAACGTAACGAACAGATTCCGAAACTTCTACTTTGAGTTCACCGAATATTTAACCTTTGGCAATCGAGTTCGAGCCGATGCGAGTGCGATATTCTTCAGCAACTTCTTCGTAGCCTAGTCTGATGGAACGAGGCGAATAGATTCCAGGCAGTTTTCTTCGAACTGCGTGTTGTGGTCTGCTTGGTTTGTTTTGTATGTCCACACAATGGTTTGTTGCTGTGCTCAGTGTAAACCAACGCGTATAGTGAGAATAGTTGCCTTAGTTAGAAAATTGAAAAGGCAGGCTCACCCTCTGACTACACACCCTCTTAGGCCTCAAACGTACTAGCCGCTAACCGCGGGGGCGGCTAACCGTGCGTTTTCAGTTTAATATGCAACCGCTGCATACAATCACAAGCGCTTGCATATTAAACTGGAAACGCCCGGTTAGCCGCCCCGCGGTTAACCGCTAGTGCGTTTGAGGCCTTACACGACATCAAAGCGATATCGAGGAGTGCTAAATTCGTAGTACAAGATGGTTTGACAGCACCACGTCAGACGATATTTTTATTCAAGCAACTGGCATGTTGGTTTCTTGTGTAAATGTTGTGCAAGTTTGCAAACTCCACTAGACTTCTAAAAATGGGTCACACAAGATGTGGGAACACAAAAGGGTTGGAAGTGTCTGACCCCGTTCTGGATTGGCCCCAGTGTAGATTAAGAAATAGTTACTACATCGTCAGTGGACAGTACAATAGTAGAGGTATTTTAAACATTTACGATATATCGTACAAAAACTTAGAATCGATATCAGGCCACGATAGTCATATTATTGTTGTATATGTAATTATGGGCCAAATATCTAGTTTTGTCACTTTTACTCCAGCAAAAAAACAAACAAAAAATACAGATAAATCTTCTTCTTTTTCTTGTGGCTGTTCTAAGCTGGCTATTAATTACAAATGTCAGTTTACAAAACATTTTACCTGCCAGCAGACTATTTAGACATTGCATCGGGTGCAGTGATACGTTATCAGTTTGATAAGAGATCTGTTATCAGATGCAACCGACCGAGAACCACTCGGAATCAAATAGTTCTAGATAGCATGTATATTACTACTGTAGAGTTTCTTGTACAGTCAATGAACAAATTGAGATTTTTTACACTCTAAAAAAAACCGAAAAGAATGGCGTAATAAAGAGGAGGCCTTTACAGTGGGTGCAAACGGGCTGAAATGATTATGATGATGTAAAAAATCCTAACATCATTGGAATTATAAAGATCAATCTAAACTCTTGTAAATGTTACAAAAAATTTACAAAAGCACGATCAGCTAATGTTTCTGACTTTACTTGTGTTCTTTATAAATTAGACTTGCTAACTTGAAGATTTACCTAGCAAGCAAGCGAGCTCGTATGAGTTGGTGGCCAACTCTGTTGACGGAGTTTTTAGACCGCCTTAAGGCCTCCGTCATGGCTTAACGACTGCTAGAGCCGGGACCGACAGTTTAACGTGCCCTCTGAAGCACGAAAGCAATCAGACTACTAATAAATGCCACTAACGGTCACCCATCCAAATAGTGATCTAGCTACTTATGATATTTGAGAATGTGTATGGTAGTCAATAGTTATATAATTATGAAGTTTTTCTTAGCACGCTTCCGATTGGTACTGATTTGGACCAGTTGAGCTATCTATAAATCATTTACAACGGTTTGTAGATAGCTCAACTGTTTCATGTGTATCTTGTAAATATTGTAAATACTGTATTAGTCTTAATTTTCTTTGCGAATAAATGATATTTCTTTATCACCGTCTAAA
The DNA here is from genome assembly GCA_947507515.1 of Eulithis testata. NCBI lineage: Eukaryota > Metazoa > Arthropoda > Insecta > Lepidoptera > Geometridae > Eulithis > Eulithis testata. The sequence goes on along the minus strand of OX382218.1, from coordinate 3,648,187 downwards.
ATAGTGCCAGTTTAAAGTTTTAAGTTGAGAGGTCATTCTAAGTAAGACAATCCTACTAATATTATAAACGCGAAAGTTTGTAAGTATGGATGGATGGATGTTTGTTACTCTTTCAGGTAAAAACTACTGATCCGATTTGGATGAAACTTGGAATATATATTTTTCGTGGCCTGGATTATTAACACATAATAATCCAGGCCACGAACAGATTAACACATAGGATACTTTTTATTCCGAAAAATCAACGGAATCCTACGGGACGCGTACGAAGTCGCGAGCGGCACCTAGTAAAAGAATAAACCATACGAAAGCTATCGTTTCGTCCCAGTGGGACGAGATACTGGTAGTCCGAAACTAGAAACTCCCCATTTCATAGCAACCTAACCTTTTTAGATAATTTTTGATATTTACGCTGGTAATAGTCAGTTGTTACACCATGACGTTCTGCAGGGATGATTCCATATTTTCAAACATCGCAACACAATGGCTATTGTTGACAAAACGAGTTGTCAGCTCGCCGAGATATAAAACTGCAAACTCGAAAATCGATTCTTCTCTCATTCAATCGATTCGCGCACGCGGATTCTTTAACATATCGGTAAAGCTCTGACGATTAGTCGGAAACTTGATGACTAATTGGTGAAATTCGACTGCTTACACGTACACGACAAGCAAGCACAAAACTGTGCCTTGATCACGAATAAATGTGATAATCGCAAACGTTCGTAACGCTGGCGTATCCGGGATACACTGCGCGGTGACACTACAACGGTTGGCAGTCGAGCTGGCATTGACGCGCAATATAACTTGAATACGCTCACGCGGTGACTGTCAGATTTGTTCATGATAGAGGTACAGTCGCCATGTTACGTAAACCTAATGTATTAGACTCTAATATGACTCTAATAATTAGAGTCATATTGCGCGTCAACACCAACTCGACCTTCGAACGTTGTAGCGACACCGCGCAGTGTATCTCGGATATAGCGTATCTTTACGATAAGTTTACGATTTTCACCTATTTTATACGCGAACCAGGCACTGTTTGAACCAATTATCAAAAGTACAGAAATGTTTTTTCCTGATTTTACTCATTTGTTCAGGATATAACCTTAAAACCACTGTTAATTATCATGCCAAACCAAAAAATTGCCAAAAAATCTACGGGTACTTTTAGTGTGTAGGTACCTAACGTACATAGATCTCAATATATCTATTTAGACTTTTGAGTATAGGTTCTATCTAATACTAGTTCCAATCGTATACCACCTACCTTCGGGACAGAAAAACTTGCTAAACTTTAAACAAAAGAAAACTTTTGATTCCGATATTCGTCGTTCCAGATATTAACAAGCTGTAGGGTAATGTACCTAAATATTAGCTGTGTGATATAAATATTTTATAGAGACCAGCCATTCTCTGAACAATAGCAAAAACATTTATAATATTTTTCTTCTATGACATTTGTTTAGAAGTTGTGGAATGTGATATTTCTAATAATCATCAACACAAGATATTTATTTACGCGATTTGTAAAACAATTGTCTTCATGTTTAGTGTTTACGAACACTGATTATGATGAAATCGCATATTCCTGGAATCTGACACTACTAATTATACTTCTTCTTCTTCAATTATGGCCTCTGTCCGTCATTTTGACAAACAATTTTGCGAGTGTCAAGTGAAAATATTGTCATCCGTCAAGTCGATCCTGTGCTTGGTATTTTCTACGAGAGCCAAATTAAATTCGAAAATGAAATTTAATGTATATTGCCTAGAAAGGCTGACCGAATAAACTTAAATTCATTTATTTGCAAAAGAGTGAAATTACCTGTTTTGGTTTTCGAGCTTTCGAACTAAATAGCATATTGACTTAATTGTTTTTTTTTTATAACAGACCCCGTATACGTATAGAAGAATCGTTGCTCAGGTATAGATTTGAGTAAAAATTTTCATAAAAAAAATGCTTGAGTCCAGATCAGTGCTTGAGCAGTCAATCAGGCTCGTTCCAGTTTTCCCCTGCGTGAGTCCTGGGGATTTCTGGAACTTTTGTCCAATAATCCCCTTAGTGACCCCTGCGACTGCAAGCAGGGGAAATGCGGGAGTAAATAATTGAAGACATAAATAGTTTTTAATCTTAATTTAAGATTGCATTTTGTCCGAAATACAAAATTTTGATTTGATTTGTATAACTATTTAGAATTAGAATAACTCGTGTTCCCTGGAATACGAGTAAATATGAAAATACATACATTACATAGATAACATTCAAAATTAGCTCAACTCTATTATAGTTGGACACAAAGGGGGCATTTTGCGGTTTCAGAGAGTATCAGGTAATTTGGGGAAAATGCTTTAATACTCGTATTATTACATAATTTACATATTTAGGTAATATTAAATTAGTAAAGTATTGTTTATTTAAATTTTGTTGCACAGTAGGTAGCTGTATCGGAAACATAGTTTTTTTACGTTCCACATGAAGTTCAAGTGACTTATTGACTTGTTTATCATGAATTACAGTTTATTGGCAATAGCATACGTAGATTTAATGTGGTTTTAACGTTAGTACATACACATTTATGTTCACATGTTAAACCTACCGTTTACTAAAGTACCTATTTATCGTTAGAGATGATTGTAGTTCATAATCATAAGTCACCTCAATGACGTGACGTTGGCAGAAATGTCCAATTCCGGACGATTGCCATAAAACAAACATAAGTCATCATTGCACCTGCCAGAATTTTACTGATTTAAAAAAAAAAAAAAAGCACATTTCACCCAACACCCCTAACGAAGAAAAACTAGGAGAACTAGATCGCTGATAAAATACTTATATTTTTTCGTAAATACATATTTATAATACATAGTTATTAGTAACACCCGGACATAGGACAAACCTCTAATGTTTGTCACACACAAATGCTTGTTAAAACTCATAACCCACGGAAGACAGAGCTAATACCAACAAAGCTGTGACGCCATTATTGCCAATCTATCTACATATTACTATTATAAAACTGCAAAAAAGCCAAAAACTAAAATTTAAGATAAGAAGACGCGGGTATCAGCTAGTTTGAAGATATAGTCGAGGTCGTCCGCCACCCTTTCCCATGTATTACTTTACCATACTGCCAACATGAGTATGTTAGATGAAATCAAGTGAAATCTGAGTGACAATGGGGTTCCCACACGGTGGCGCCGTTCTGGGAACAGTCGGTGTCAGAGACTTTCCTTTAAATTCGGAGTCGCAGTTACTGGCTCGTGTTACTAACGTGTGGCATGACTCTGTCTCAAATTATATTTATTCGGTTATTAGTTGTGACTCAGTTGAAGTTATTAATTGTAATTTTTATTACAAAAACTAGCTGATACCCGCGACTTCGTACGCGTGCGTAACTTTCCACCAAAATATCAAAATACCAAAGAGGTTCATCGTATGCTGGTTGACAGATATTTTGGTGGAAAGTTTCGCACGCGTACGAGGTTGCGGGTATCAGCTAGTGTATTTTAAAAACGTCACGTGTCTATGTAAGCTGACCATAGATATCTCCTAGATACATTAGGTTTATAGCTCATAACTTCTCATTTTCCAGCCGTTTACCGCGCCTAGGCAACACGTACTCATGTACCATCTCCACTTACACCTTTCCTGCAATTCAAGACGGCGAGACGATACTCTGGATTTTTCGAATTCCGTGGAAACTGGCGTGCTGATAAGCTATTGTCTACGGAAAGCGGTCTCCGTCTTATTACTTACCACACTGGCTCTCGAACTAGATTCTTGCTTTCGAAAAACGAACCACACCTATATGAAACGGGGGTCAAAATTTATATCACGTTTCATACAAAACGAGATTTTCAGTGTGTAATGGGAGTCCCGCTTCTTACGTAGGAACTACGTATTACATATTTTTTGTTACTCACCTGTCAACCTGTCAGTCGAGTAGAACAGAGTTGATGGTAGGGTTTTTCATCCATTTTGTTATGGTTTTTTGTGATTTAGTTGAATCAAGTTATTATATTAAATATCATGCCAATAACGCCAATGAGAGGCCCTTATACTTAGTTTAAAAAAAAACTGCTCAAGACTTGTTTGATTGATTCAGTATTCGAGTCTGTGGTGATTTTTTTTTTAAAGAAAATCGTTCATTTCTTGGTCTATTAGTAGAGTTGTGCTAGAGTGTTTTAGCTTGAGACGTCACTGCTGTCATTAATAAATTCTATGACGTCCTTGGTATGTATGACGTCGTTAGCTTCCTTTTTTAGGCCTTTTTTCCATGATGACAAGACAATTGATGTTCGACGTTCTCTATTCTCCAGTAAATATAATGTCAACTTGGCTTGAAGCCCTAGACAGATACATTTCTGGCACTCTATACGGACGGTCAGTCATGACAGTCATTTTCTAATAAATACTTCAAATTCTATCCACAACCAGATGGTGTTTTTCTTTTGAGACAAAGTTAAGAAACTATACATATGTATATACTATACATAATAAATAAATATCTTTGGACATTACCGACAACGCCCTCTAGTCCCAAACTAAGCACTACTTACTACGGACGTAATAAAACAGTCACCGAGTTAAAGAATCTTTGAGTTTTATAGTTGATCGAAGTGATCACGGTGTCCAATATAGCCGGTAGTGGCGCTGGGCTCGGGTGGCATTATGCTGAAGTCGATCTGATACTAGTCTAGACGGATGCTTCGAGATTGCTCGATTGCACTGACCGAACCAATATGTCAGACCAGATAAAATGATAAGTTATACGTAAAAAAAACCAGCTTCAGTTTGACTTCAAACCTTTTATCGTAATCTGATGATAAAGCCGGAAGATACGTAAGCATTTCATCGAAACTATTGTAGTGAACGTAAACACCAATGTATTTCAGGAAAGCTCAATACGCAATTTTGTTTATAAACCAAACTACTGATTTTGATGACATTTTTATGGGATTAATTTGCAAGTATATTCTTTTATATAAATTTTTTTTTTAATCGAGCAACAAACTGTGCTTGATTCTAACACAAAATATTTCAATGATTACTTACTTGAAAAAAGTAGGCCCATAACCTAGATTCCTAAACAAATTGACATTTTACATGTCAATTTGTTTAGGAGACTACATTTAGGAAAAAATATTTCTGAACGAAAAGTCACGTGACTGTAATGTAGCAATTACAACCCTCAGGCACGGCCACCATCCCTGATCTCTTGATAGTTTCTTCATATACTCAAGAAAATTTAATAGAGGGTGTCAAAAGTACGCCCAAAAAGAGTAAAGACACGACACGTCCAATCACCAACTTATTTGTGTTATTTTTTTGTTCACAGCATAATGGACTCAGGGGGAGCCAGCATCGAATCACCCCCCACTTATCACAGAACCTACGAGCAATACGTCCAAGGGGGGGTGGAAAACAGCGACTCACCTCAAGACCAGACCAGTCCAGAACTGGTCGTGTGGTCGACACTCCCCTACCCTGGATTGGACTACAGGACTCAGTATGAATATCATAGATCGTATGAACCTAGAGATTATTCTCCTCAGCAGTATGGGAGAACGGCATTCCCGTCTAAGATGGGCCAGGCAAAAGCTTTGAAAGAGGCCAGGATACGGAGACCCATGAATGCCTTTATGGTGTGGGCGAAGGTGGAACGGAAGAAGCTGGCTGACGAGAATCCTGATCTTCATAATGCTGATCTGAGTAAAATGCTAGGTAAGTGTTTTTTTTATTTACAACACTGCGACCACAGAATAAATAATCGTACTTCGTAATGACGCACATTCCATTTACAGCACTACGCTATTTTACTTTTGAGCAACGTTTTTAAGATTGGTGCTGTATGTGGAATTTACATTTCTGAGTGCCAGGACATTTTTAGCACTTAGATGCTTAATTTAAATTATGGAGGTGCCGTACCTACGTCATCATTATTTGCTATATTATTAAAATCATTTAATTTAAAGACGTTTTTCAGTCCCGTATAATTGTGTCGGCATTTAATTTGACATCGCTAAAATTGTAGTTATCTTTGTCTTCTCAGTTTATGAGAAAAGGACAGCAACATTTTTAGAGCTGTCAAATTAATTAGTTTAGAAAAATGAAATAGCAGAATTAGCACCATTTAAAACAAACTGTTCTCATGAACCTCACCTGCGGGCCTAAGATGCGCATCGCGAGATATTTGTCATGTCGTTCTGTCAAAATGTAAGCATTTTGTACCAGTTAGGAACTATTGCATTATCTGTGGTACTTAATGGTGTCGACAAAACGCGCCATAATGTACACTTTTGACACTTCTTAGTCGTCGTACCTCTCTGAAGACAAGATAATAGTCATGCAGAAATGTCAAAAGTTGAAAATTCAAAGGCGCGGTTTCTCGACAACATTACCACAGATAATGCAATAGTTCCTAAACTAGTACAAAATGCTTACATGTTGACAGAACGACATGACAAATATCTCGCGGTGCGCATCTTAGGCCCACTGAACATAAGCTTATTTCTACTAGCAGCGACTCTTTTCGTCATTACTTCTTGGTAAGAGTTATCAATAGACCAATCATTGGTCTTTTGGAATCTAGGAGCAATCGTTGTTTCATAAAAACCTGCCAGGTTTACAGGTTTTCTGAACTGTTTTCATACTAAATCATAGGTATTTTGTGACTAAATAGTGACATTAGCGCTTTTCTTGCCGTTAAAAGCTTTTTGTTTTCGTATATCTGTAGCCACGTCGCTTGACATTATGCTGGGCAGCGAAAGCAGTTCAGAGCTTGCGATATGGGGGCTGAGTAGTTTTCAGACATTCAGTAGGAGACTTTTATTATAGCTTCAAGTTCTAGCTACTAGTTCACTGAACCCAAAATGAAATAATAAAAACAATAAAACTCTACCAAAAAGGCTTAGCCAAGGGCGATGAGTCAGCAAAAAGAAGTAATACCTCTCGACATCTATTTGAAAGTCAAATTTTAAACTTCCTACTATTAAAATATTGTCTGCCAGTTGCCTTATGCATTTTTTTTAATTTAAACATTAGTAATTCTTGTTCACTGTGTCCTAACCAACTATAATCTTTTTTACTTTTTTCGGGAGTTGTATTGAATTTTTTAAAAGGTCTGGGGTCAATCTTTGTCTCATAAAAACCTGCAAGATTTAAGCTTGGAAGGTTTTCTGTACTGTTTTCATACTAAATTATAGGTATTCTGTGACTAAATAGTGACTTTAGCCGTCAAAAGCTTCTTGTTTTCGAATATATCTGTGGCCACGTCGCTTGACATTATGCTGGGCAGCGAAAAAAGCAGTTCAGAGCTAACGATACGGGAACTGTTCTTTTACACCTTGTAGTCTGGATGGACTATAATCTGAATTAAGTAGGTAGTAGTAACTGTCGAGCCTTCCATTTTTGGACAGTACGTTCATTTTGTTGGCCTCTGTTTTCCTATTATGACAAATGAATTTATAATTATGGCAACATTACTTTCTCTAAGATAAGACATTTGACGTGAACCCCGAGTATAGTACGCAATGTAATAAAAATGTACAGTCGCGAGCTAAAGTGTTTTTTTTACAAAAAAATCCATAACATCTCGAAAGACATAGGTACTAACAAAAATAATTATTTTCTTTTATTTACAGTTTTTTTGTACAATGTATGTACAGAGTTATACATTAATTTGCACTCACAAAAACTCTAAATTATGTTATATTATGACGTAATCTTTGTTGTTTACAACAGGTAAAACAAAAAAAATACCAGAATTAACTTTGTTTAAGTGGTGCGCGTGTCAAGTTGAGGAATATATTACGTGTAAGTCCAAAAATAAATTTTTGTAGGGAAATAAATAATGGGAGATGCAAAGTTTCCGGTTACATCATTTTAATAATATGTTTAATATTTGCAACAGATATTATTATGATTTATTTTTTATCCTTGAGGCTTTTCCATTGCTAATTACTAATAGTAAACTGAGTGGTTTTTATTTACATTGTGAGCAAGGAAATGACGTTTCATGTCATAAATGACGTAGCATGTCATAGTGACGTTATAGAGTCCTTTCCATGAAAGAAGTCCCGCAGACGCGTCGCTGTAGTCGACCTTAAGTATTATTTCTCGGGCAGCACTTTTAACAACTTTAGGCATTGAAAACAAGACTTTGATCACAGAAACCAAATAAAAACGCACTAGCATCCGAACACATTAACAGCACCTGACAACTAATTAAAAATTTAGTTTTAAAATTTAGTTCCGGAAATTTCCGCGGGACTTCTTTCATGAAAAGGACTCTAGTATCATTTTTACAGCACATTTATGTCAATAACAAGATTGAATGATTTGCTGACGTTTCGGAGAAAATGTTTTGGGACAATTTCTCCCAATTGTCACTTTTGATTTTAATATTTTTGTTACTGGACGTTTCGGGCAAAATCAAATGGAAGCTGTTTAGTACAGTAAATTACCACGAGAAATAATATCATTCGTGAGACAAAATAATGAGACCTAAGTACTTGGAGTGGTGACGTCACTTTAGCCTATTTTAAGGCTATGACAATTTTTTTTTTTTTTTTTTTGGACATTACACACAAAGCTCTCTAGTCCCATACTAAGCAGAGCTTGTACTATGGGAACTAGATTGCTGATATAATACTTATAAACATTATATAACAAATTATTACGTCGTAACTAGCGTTACTAACTGATTTAAATTATAAGTAATCCTATAAAATATTATATCTTATAAATATATAAAATTCTTTTGAAGCTGACTGACAATCAACGCACAGCCTATACAGTCCTATAGGTATGAAATTTGGAGGGTAGTATCCTTATATACTCATATGGTGTAGGAGTGTACTAAGAAATCAATTTTGAAAAGCCACACTCTAAAGGGTCTAGAACGCGAGCAACGCCGCGGTCGACGGCTAGTCCTGCATAATTATAGTAATATTTTTTAAATAATTGTTCATCAATTACCTACTCGCAAAGACTGGTCCAATTTCAGATAAAATAAAAATTCAACGAATATTGCATATAGACTTTTCTCCGTGATATTACAATCGCAGTACAAAGCTTAGATATGGCAAGTCATTACGTCGGCGTGGGTGGTGCGATGCTATCACATTAATGAAATAAACGAATAAAAACTATGCTTTTGAGCCTTGGTAGCTGTATCTTAAGACCTTTGTGAATATTTTATAGGTTACAATTTATAGGTTACAATTCCACTTAGAGCACCCAGTTTTAGAGCACCAATTGTTAGAACATCGATTGATTTGCGTTGCAAGCGTCACTCGTTCTCTCATTTGCGTATTCTCGCCAAACTCACAGGTGCTCTGCTAATTATTGTATTTTATTGTTTAAATTAAACTGATGTACCTACATTTTATCAGTATTCTCAATTATAAGCTAGATAGCAAAGGATCTTAAGAACCAGCTAAGTAACGACCATCAGTCGTAGGGCTAGGTATATAGGCCGCATCATTGCCGTAGGCTAAAACATTATGGTTACCGTATCTTATGACCTTTGGGAATATTTTTATAGGATAGAATTTAGAGGCATTCCATTTAGAGCACCAATCGCCAGAGCGTCGATTGGACCACAGAGAATAATTTTATATGTAAATAATTTAGAGGAATTCCACTTAGAGCACCCAGTTGTAGAGCACCGATAAAGCACCTACACCATTCCACTTAGAACACCGATCGATTTCTAATAACATTTGCATTTAAATAATAGACGGTTGTAACTATTTTCATACATCTGGAAACCCAGATAATCACGTGACCCAGGGAATTCCCACTAAAAATTATCTATACAATGTACTTTTAACTTTATCTGTATGGGAATAAAACTGTAATTTCCTAAGCAATTCAAAAGATGGCGCACGGGTAACTTCGTGCAATAATGAAATAAATAATTATTTACATTTATTTACAAGTGAGGACGTTGAGAAGTAGGTAATATGTTGATAGTGGTTAAAAATAATATACTAGAATAATATACTTAGAAATAATTAATATGAGTATTTGTATTCTGTCATTAAAATATTTTAATAGTTGGTTTGTGGTTAGAAGCCAAGCATGAATGGGTTACGCACTTGATTAGCTCATGAAAACCATAAACCGCCAAATTATGTTTCCAGATTTATCTTGGATCTAACAAAAACCGCCAAAAACCGCGTCTGTTTTGGACTTAACCCCTGTCAATGCTGTCAGATTTATATGTTACGTAATATGAAAAAACCTAGTTAAGTCCAAAACAGACGCGGTTTTTGGCGGTTTTTGTTAGATCCAAAATAAATCTGGAAACATAATTTGGCGGAAAGGGTTATTATGGATTAAAAAAAATATTAAAATCAAATGCCAAGTACATTTTATCAAAATAAATGTATTTTTTTTTATACCTACAACTAGCTGATACCCGACTTCGTACGCGTGCGAAACTTTCCACAAAAATATCTGTCACCAGCATACGATGAACCTCGTAGCAAATGGCTGCTTTTGGTTTAGAGAGTTCCAGCGGTATCTAAGAATCCCCGTCTTTGATTTCAATAAAATAGTCTATGTGTCAATTGGGAAAAGAGCTTCCGAATGGTATAAGTTTCGTTTCGAAATCGAAATGACAGGCGTCATGGCTCAGTCGGTAGTAGCTCTGTCTTCTGTGCTGTGGGTCGTGGGTTCGATCCCCACCGAGAACAAACATTTGTGTGTGGCAAACATAGATGTTTGTTCTGTGTCTGGGTGTTGCTATGTATTATAAGTATGTATTTACAAAAAAAAAAGTACATAAGTATTATATCAGCAATGTAGTTTCCATAGTACAAGCTCTGCTTAGTTGGGGACTAGAGAGCGTTGTGTGTAATGTAACGTCCAAGAATATTTATAAAAAAAATAATAATAATAATTGGTACAGTAGTTTAGGCGTGATCCGCGAACAAACATACAGATAAACAGACAAACTTGTGGGAATCAGAATCGTTTATTTAGTAGATTTGCATATTTAGTTTATCTATACCTTTTATTTTAGATTTGGATTTTTTACAGTTTTATAATAGTATAGAAGATACTATAGAAGATATCTTGGCCTTCATCACACGTCTAATCAATAACAGTGACCTTGGAACCCGTGTATAGCTTCAGCTAAATTGCATACCATTTAAGGAAGGGGCACTGCGTTAATGACATCCTTGTATCTTAGGCACGTTGTACATACTTATGGGCCTTAATTAAATGGTTGCTCCATAATAAGACGCTTCAATCATTCTGACCGCAGTTTGTGAGCCAGTATCTTCAAAACTCTTCGCAGACTGATATTTACTGATCGGCTGATAGGTTAGTCAGGAGTTGATGTGTAACTAAACCGATATTTAATTTAGCAAATCTCCCGCTAGAGGCGCTTCTCGATATTTCGAACAACAAAACAAAACTCAGACTACGGGCTCAGATCGTGCACCAATGAGTTCTTCGATTCGAGATTAATCTGCGCAATGCCAGTGCTCTAAAATAGTGAAGGAAAACATCGTGAGGAAACCCTTGGCTTAGTCAATTCCGCGCGTTGACCTTGTCTTTCCTGTGGATATGGCTGACTAGGCTGAGAGAATGGTATAGGTGCTGGGCAAGCCTATTCCATCTAAACATTGTCCCAGGCACTACAGTGTCCCGTTCATCGGGGCATGGGTAAAAAGTGGCTTAACAAATTTGGCATACATGTCTAAAATTGGCGTAAGTACATACATAGTACTGTGAATACACACTGTAATAGGAATAAATGACTAGACGAATTTAAATAAAATTTTATATTCTAATTAAAACGTCCAAGAACCAGGTTTTTAGTATTTATACGGTATGATGATGGCATGAGGTGTAAACTAATGGTTTTTTTATACACGGTGTAACATAATCCATACTTTATAATATAATATTATAAATGCGAAAGTAAGTCTGTCTGTCTGTCTCGCTTTCACGCCAAAACTACTGAACCAATTTGAATGAAGTTTGGTACCCAGATAGTATAGAGCCTGAGAAAGGACATAGGTTACTTTTTAATGCGAAAAAAGGTTTGTAAGAGGTTGAAAGGGGGGGGGGGGTTGAAAGTTCCTAAACCTTTTCCATTTTTTAATGTCACATTTGAAATCACACTGTCAGTTGTTTGACAGTAAGAGTTTGAATGACAGGACAACGTCTGTCGGGTCAGCTAGTTGCCTTTAAGTTCGAAATGGAGGTATTTTAACCGAACAGTGTTTGTTCTACGACTTTTGAGATTTCGAAGTTTTTCATTCATGAAATGAGCTCGTAACTTTTACTTAAAATGTACCCACACACAGCGTGCGCTTACGAAACATTGTAGAGTAGGTATACCACACCACAAGACTTCCAATTCAATAAATATTTGAATATTAAAAAAAACTTATGCTGATTTGACAGTCAGTAGCCATTCTAAGAGAGCTTGTCCAACAGAGCTAAGCTACGTAGCTTTGCTCTAGTGGAAAAGCACCCTTAGAGTGCCCGTTTGACTTCTAAAAATGATGTCAAAGACTGTATTATATAGGTGTATTATATGTTTAGTTACAAAAAAGTAGGTATATATTCTATCAGTAATCTAGTTCCCATAGTACAAGGTTTTTTGATTACCTTTCTTATGGTCTAGCGTACCTAAGTTTTTTTTTTCACAAAACATTCACTTAGCGGTATACAGCGGGTTTTACCAATAATCTCCTGTCAAGAGTTGAAAAACGTAGGAAAACTCGATACATTTCTAAGTAGGTAAGGTAAGAGAGAAGGTAAGTATACTTAAGTAGTAATTCTATGGTATTAAATAACTGTAAAAATTCCCAAAAACTAAAATTAAAGATATGGATAAACGAATTATGCACATCTACTAACTAAACGATTCTGATTCCGAAAATGAAGTTTGTCTGTTTATCTGTTTGTTTGTTCGCGGATCACGCCTAAAAAGCCGTGCTCTATGTTGCTACCACACCTTGACCCACTTATACTATATTATTATATAATTTCCCTTCTCTCTTTTTATATTGATGTATTTTTTTGTTACTGTCCTTTGTGGTTGTATAAGGTAATCTGTTTTTGTTCTCGGCCTCCCGCGACACAGGCTAGACCTAGCGCGGGGACCACAGCTGATTTCATGTATGTTTAAGCAACTACTCCTTTGGTAAATAAATTAATTTTGTATTTTTTTTTCTATTTGTATAAACTACTGGACCAATTTCAATGAAACTTATACCATTCAGAAGCCCTTTCTCCGCATTGAAACATAGGCTACATTTTATTGAAATGAAAGACGTGAATTCTTAGATACAGATTGACCTCTCTAAACCAAAGGCCGCCTTTTGCACGAGGTTCATCGTATGCTGATTGACAGATATTTTGGTGGAAATTTTCGCACGCGTACGAAGTCGCGGGTATCAGCTAGTATAAAAAAAACCAGATTCTTGAGTAATGGCCTAAGATACTATAAATAACTGTCTGTTTGAGCTAAACTAGGCTACAGATTAGCACTAACAATGTGTCAAATGTATAATTAACATTTTTATAGGTATAGCAATGAGCATAATAATGTGACTGTAATAATGTGTAATTTCTTAACAGCTAATTTATTTATTTATTTATTTGAACACCAAACACAATGTACACTAATTATAATAATATCATATTTTATAAGTAATCATTTCTAAATTTATACATATAAGTGCCACTACAATTCCAGGTAAAGACAACATGCTTAAAATATTAAATGAGCGAGTAACAGTTTAAAAAAAAAAGGAATTAATATGTATATAAACAGTGTAAAAAATTAAGACACACCAATAATTAAAAAAACACATTAGATATTTACAATTAAAATAATAAAATACTAAATTAAAATTATACATAAAACTAAACTAAAATTAAATTAAATTAATTAAGTAAATGCATAATAAAAATTAAAAAACAAAAATTACAAATTATGACAAATTGAATTAGTATTTTTAAAAATATTAAACAATAATATACAGTCTGCGTCAAAAATAACTGTGAAACTCGATTTCTATGATACTCTATGTACAGCTCTATATATACGTCACAGCTCGGTAAATATAGCTCTGCTCTTCACTATAGGTTGTAGGTTCAATCAGTTCAAAAGTATGGTAGACAAACAGTACTAACGAGATTCGAGCGATACCGTCTTAGCGACAGGTTTGTATGGAAAGCGACAGAATTAACCGTAGATAAATTGAATTTTGCGACATCGTGGTGAAGGTGAGTGAATGACCTTTATTGTGGTGCTATTTGGTACCTCCTATATTTTTTGATACCGACTATATTAATGCTGGCTATTGAAACCATCGATTACTATTTTAACTAAAATTAATTTCGATTCAAATAAACTAAATTAAAAGATGTAATGTGATTGGGTTAGGCCCGTTCTCACCCGGTCCCGTACGCACCCGAAGCGTTCTCCCCCGATTTGGTTTAGGTAATACCTATGACTGTGACTGTACTTGTAGAATTGTAAGAATTATGATGAAGTAGGTGTACCTTTTATAGAATAATCTTAAGATGATGCCTAGACGGACATAATTGTTTATATTGATTCATCTTGATAATTTATAGTGTCACATTCCGAGAGCATTTTTGTCTCAAGTTATGAATGTCAAAGAAACCGGTCCTTGCCCGTGGACCACCTACAAAATACACCTGGTTGTACCAAGGATAAGAATTTTCTTCCTGTGGTCCACCTCAAGATTACTGTGTGTTGCATGGATTTTTTTTCTTACCACGGTCCACTTTATTCAACCCTAAAGTTAGGCCATTAAGACTTATTTTCCATTAAAACACTTGAAATTTTCAATAAGCCGTCGAAAGCCGTAGTCAGTGTGGCGTAAAAAGTAGCTGCTAGCCCAAAATGGTAGTCAGCACCAAAAATAGAGTTTTGTGGCAAATTATACGATTCAGTTTAAGGAAAACGCACGACTTTGTTTATTAAATGTAATTTTACAGCCTCCTTCAGATGTTCTGGACTTTCCCATCCTATTTTTACCTGGTTTTTTTCTCGATCAATTGACAGCACAGACTAAAAATCATCTCGTTTCATGATTTTTATTCTGTGCTCACGTGCATGAGTGCAAAAAAAAAACTTATACAGAGTGTATGACGTATATGTATATTATTTTTTGTCTATGCCGTGAACGATTGAACACGAAAAAGAACGTCAGTTTAATGTCTTGAATAATTATATTCAGCGGAATAGTTCTAACAGAAAAATAGACTACATTTTACCCAAAATGCAAAATGCATAGTCTAGTTTCACAGAACTAGAAACTAGAAAATTCAACAAAACCATTCAATTCCACGAATAGTACCACTGATGCATACTCGAAACTGTTCTTGGAACCACCAAAAGAACCGACATACTGCCACAGACTAAAAAATACCAAGCAAGAAGGCAACACTACTTGTGTGATCCTGCTAAGCGATATTGACACTTACATCTAGCACGCGATAGTAAAATATCTGTCATAAACGTGTAATGTTGTGAACCTTAAGTCGTAGTACTAAAACTCATTTGCAACCACCTGGTGGTACGGAGTAACTCAGGGGTGTCACTTACAATTCCTATCACACTCCAATAATAATACAATTAATTCTGTTTGTCACAATAAGACCGCAATGATCAATAACAAAGGCTCTATCGGTATGAAAATAAGGTGGAAAGTCGTAAGGATGGTTGATTGATCGTAAACTCGTCTAATAAGGATTTGCGATATGGGAGGCAGTCCCTAAGGAAAATGATCTGCGCTGATCAGCTTCCTGGCGACCAAGGTTGGACAAAGGTTGAGTTGGAGATGGACTTTTGTGATCTTCATACACGTTGTATAAACAAAAGAGGTTGAATTTAGAAAAACTATTTAGTTCTGTAATTTTTAAAAAAAGTAGATTTCTTCATGATTGCAGAATACAGCCCAGGAATTTAACATAATTGTACCGACTTATAATAATGTTAAATTATAAGTCGGTACAATAATGGCGTCGTATTGTACTTTTAGTCAAGTCAGTCAATTCGTTATTTGACTTACTTCACTAAAAACTGTTTCTTAAGGCCATAAAAAAAACTTTTTTTTTGAAACGAAGAAAAGAATTTTGATACTTTTGAATAAGTTTTTTTCTTACAGTGGTAAACGTCAAGGAAGGCAGATATTCTATTACTGTATTTAAACAAGATTCTAACAGCCGAATACTCAAACGTCATTCAAATTTGAGCTCCACTTAAGATTGCTCTGCCTCTGTTTGACATTACTCATTTGTAAGAGATGGCAATAATTTAAGCGGGACTTAAATTGAGTGGGGTTTGAGTTGCGTTTGAGTATTCGGCTGTACGTCAAATAAGAATGTTTAGTCTAATGTCATATATGCCAACCTACTGCTGGGTCTGGTTTCCTCACGGTGTTTTCCTTCACCACTTGAGATCACCATCGAATTTAACATTTATATATTCAAACCGGTCCAACAAGCCCAATTAGAACCTGCAATTACTGAAACCAGGCAAGTCGAAGCACTTAGATCCTACGCAGAGTATAATCCTATCGTTAATAATTAAGTACCTTAGTCGTATGACCTTAGTATTTAGGTATCATGTAGGTAGAACTAGCGGAATTAGGGAGGTAAAGGCCGGAATACCAAAACGTCACTCAAATTTAAGCAACCACTTAAAATTGCTCTGCCTCTGTCTGACATTACTCATTTGTAAGAGTTGGCCTTAATTTCAGTGGGTTTTGAGTATTCGGCCGAAAGAGGCTTAGACCCCTTAAAAGCTACAGGCTCTTAATTTCACTAATTTGAACCGTTGAGGTACAGTTCAGTATCAACAGTGGTTTGAGTTTAGCTGAAACGTCACTCACTGTTCGGACCAAAATGGCCTAAAAACAGATGAAAAACTACGTTTCGGCTACGGTTCCGCTACGTTTAAGCTGTCAAAATTTGACAGTAAAATACGAAGTAACCGTAATTGTGTGTCGAAATGACGGACAGAGGCCATTAACTTAGTTTTAGCAAATATGTACTAGGATTTGTCTAAGAAAATATCATTCGGGAGTGCCATAGAATATGTTTTATTCTACTACAGTGCGTTATTTTAATATGTAATTGTAAAAATCGTAGAAACGCAGACGAAGTTGCAGGTGTTTGCCAGTCTACTAATAAATCATCTAGAATAGTCAAAGGCATGTTTATCATCTTGTAACTTGTAAGTACATTTAGTTTGATTTATGAGGTGACGTCACGGCGTCATGACGCCATTGAATAACTAATAGTGCTACCGTACACTCAAATGGAATCTACTTAGAATTTTCTGACGTCAAGCATTGGCGTCGTATATAAAATCATGACTTATATTTTCCTCATCGCCTAAAACTGACGCTAATTTGATTTTTGATCGATAAAAAATTTGAGTGTCAAAATTAAAAATAATGTAGAAATATCAATGAAAGTAGTAACATAGACACAGACGTAAGCTCATTTTAGTTACTGTACCTACATTACTGCTTGATGATCGCACAAAAAGTACTTATTGTAATGTTAAAGGGCAATGTACGATTAATTTACTGTATATAGATGCGTAAAGTTTTGACATCCCACATTATTATAGTGACTTTTCAAATGTCTTGGTGTTGCTATGTTCTTATGTTTATTTAGTTTCCTTTTAAAAATGACGTACCCAAGTATAGGTTCCAAAAATTAAAGTCAGCATTAAAGCCAACTTGACGAATGACTTGACTTGACTGATAATTATTTCAATTATATCACTTGATACTGGCAATATTGTCCGTCGAAATGACGGACAGCGGCCATATAGAAGTAGTTAATGTTGTTAGTAAAGTGTTTGAGTCACCATCGCTTTAATTTTACGAAGCCATGTACCATAATATTTAATATTCATGCCGAGGGTAGTCACGGCGTCCGTCGTCAAATCATGTATTCATGTACTCTTGACATTGACAGCCGACGAACTCCAGCCTTGTTTACGTGAAGTGTCAATCAATTATTTTTTTAAACTTGTCAAAATAGCCAAAGTTAAAAAAAATAGTTGCCAGAATAGTCAAGATAGCAACTGGGAAGTCAATGGAAGAAAAAGATCTAAAATATTTTTTTTACAAATTTATGGTAAGGTCCAGGAGTAACATTTGTTTATTATGTACGTAAAATACTAATGAAAACTCCTTCGTGCTACCACAGTATTTAAAGTCCACACACTGCGTGCAAAGGCTATGAAACTGTTGAGAGTTAAAAAAAAAGCAAAATGAGAAATCAAGCTTACTTATTTTGGTAATCTGAGAGAACGCCTGTAAATATCAATAAAATATAAGATCTAGTTAAAAAAAGACAAGCCTTCGGCGCCAGAATATTTAAAAAAAAAGATCTAGTTTCCCAAGATACAACGATTGACTTCAAGTAATCTAATTTGGAACGCGCCATGTTCTGTTGCTCAAACATTTTGATTGACAGTGACGGACCCGCGTTCCAAATTCAAAATATTGCGCATAAATCAGCTGCCAAGAAAACGGGCTTGATTATCTGACAAATCGATTCTATGGTATCGATTAATTCGTAATAACAATTTGTCGTCGAGTCATATCCATCGAGTACTCGCCTACTTACAATAAAATAATGTATTCGTGGCCCGAGCCTACGTAGCGGTGGCGATGTAGGCGCGTGCGCGGGGAACTAAACGATTTGATACTTTTATGTCGTGTATTGACAAGACAAGTGTTTGATTTACTCTTAATGTTTAACACTTGAGAGGAGTTTACCTTATCTTAACCTAATAAAAATATCTAAAGTTATTAGGTAAGTATTGCTATTTAATAATTAGTTTTAATTTTTTTAATGATTAAAATGCTCGTGTTATTTGCCCTCAGTAAGGTATTTTTTTACCGTTTCATCAATTTTTCCTTATCGATAAAGATACCTCATCGATTGGTTATTTTTAAATCGATAACCAACTCGCAGCTTTTAAAGAAAAAACGATCAAAACTGTTTTTCCATCAACCGCAGAAATGCAATCAAAGCTTGGCAGGGCACAGTTCACGCAACAGTTACTAGCTATATGAGTATAGCTAGTCTACCTATCTTTTTACTATGATAAAATTGTGAAAAAGCCAAAAAATAAAATTAAAGATATGGAAAAACTAAATATCTACTAAACAAACGATGCTGATTTCAAAAATCGAGTTTGTCTGTTTGTTTGTTCGCGGATCACACCTTAACTACTAAACCAATTTCAATGAAACTTATACCATTCAGAAGCCCTTTTTCCGGATTGAAACATAGGCTATATTTTATTAAAATCAAAGACGTGGATTCTTAGATACAGCTTTAACTAAACCAATAGCAGACATATGGTACAAGGTTCATCGTATGCTGGTGACAGATATTTTGGTGGAAAGTTTCGCACGCGTACAAAGTCGCGGGTATCAGCTAGTTTAAAATATGAGAATAGTTTTGTATGAACCGATGGTATGGTGGGTCTGTGGGTACCGTGTGGTGACCCTGTTGGCGTATGACTCACGTGAGCGGCGCGTGCGGGGCGAAGTTTCATATATCGAATTTATTCGTATTCGACGATAAGGCATGCTTGTAATTCGATTAGGTTGGCAACACTGGGTATACCCTGCTGTAGGAACATAAGCTTTTATTCCGAAAGGTAGGTAGTACCTAAGTAGTAAAGAATTAAAAAAAAAAAAAGTTTGGTAATTTTTATAAAAATGTACTTAAATTCTTCATCTTTGCAATATGTGCTTAGTTAGATAGGTAGAGAATATTTTTTATTGTACACTACTTAAAAGTAAACAAAATAACATGAAAAAACCAAAATTGTTAATAAAAAAAAAATAGATAGTCAAATCTGTATGGTTTGACTTGAAGAAAATGTTTCAAACTGTAATTTGAGTGAGATCTCTCAAAACTGGGGTTCAGAACTTTACATACTCGTACCTACCTAGCATCCTCATTAGTTGGAGACGGCTGCACTGATTTCTACCAAACATTATAAAAAAAAACACATTTAAAACTGAGCTTCCGCACTATTAAACAAAAAATGCTATATTTTATCAAGAAAATCCATTCTTCACCGCAAATATATCATAATTATTGAAAAGACAAATAAGATAAGATTGCTCATGACCTAGTCGTTAGTAACACGAGTCTAGACTCATGTGTACCCGTATTTTAAGTATGAATAATAAGTAGCTATGAATAAATATTTCAAGAATAGGTGCAGTTTGCCAAAAAAAAAGCGATAAAATAATCTTCTTTCAGTTGAAAAAATCACATTAAAATAGGTACCTAAAGTAAGAGTTATTTTTTACAAGAAAAAATAACAGAACGAACCTCTGTTTTTTTGTTAGTCTTTATTGAGTTCGAGCTCTATCCATAAATTACCCCACAGAGTAAGTACTTCCACTGAATCATCGAAAAAAAAACAACAGCATGAGTCAATTAATAATTATGTAATACGTAGTTACTACGTAAGAAGAAGCGGGACTCCCATTCTACCATAATAACATACTGAAAATCTCGTTTTGTATGAAACGCAAGTTCAAATTCTGATCTCCGTTTTTTTGGATTTATTGTAAGGGATAGTCGAAATTTGTTTTGGTTTTTATAGCCACTAACTAACAACAGCAGTTTAGTAATTTTTTTTTTGTTCTGGCGCTGGAGGCTTGTCCTTTTGCCCATTTTTTTTTTGGTTTTCTATATATTTTTTGACACTTATCTTGTGAGCACATCACTTGTATACACGTTCCACTTTGTTTTGCGTTTTGATTGTTTTTTCTCGGAAAAGTAAGAGTTAGGAAAATAATGATACCAGACTTAAAATACTGCTAGTGGACGTAGCTAGTAACAACATAGGCTTCCTATTATAATTAGGTACGTAGGTGTTTCTGCTTCATGTTCTTATAAGCAATTACTCTTCATACTACTGATAGTTATGTCATAGACCATTCATAGACTCATATTTATTGGTGTTATAGTATTCCAGCCTACTTATTACGCCGTTTAGTTAGTTTATTTTTATAGTAAGTAGTAAGTACACAAATAAAAGTGGCTGATTTGATTTTTGCGGTCACACTATTGGTTTTTCTTCTATTTATGGCCTCTGTCCGTCATTTCCACAGACAATTATTCTGCCAGCGTCAAGTGAATTATTCGAAATTGTTTACATAGAAAAAGTTACTCATATCGACGAGTATGTCAAAGTTGAAAGGCTAGGTTTGGTAGCTAACCTTATTGTACCAAAAAACTCTGCGTATTTTGTGTAAAAGTATTTGTAATATTTGCTGGCATGAGGCTACACTTGGGTGATCTCTCATTGCTAATTCGTAAAACGTATCTTTCAGAGCCTAGCTAGGTAGAGTGCATAGGTAGGTATCATAAACAATTGTGCTTCTCAGTCTTTATTTGCTTACATTGTTTGCAGTGAAATAACAAAGTTAATGCCCTAGCTCACGTATTCAGTACATGAGTCAAGTCATACTTACAAGACTTGACAGTCAGCGATACTTTTTTATAAAAAAAAAACTAGCAGTCACTCACAAAGTCAGGTTGTGATAAAAAAAGAACAGCACCGTGCAGAATCTACCGTGTTCTTTTTTCGTAAACCAATAGAGACCTCTTTTGAGTTTCAGCAACTTTTTCTTACATAACTTTGGGTTAGAAAAGTGCAATGCTTAAACTTTTTCTTCAATTGCAAGATATTACTGGTTCTGTATTAAAAAGTACCTACTCTAGAGTCAAGAGTCATCTAGACTCATTCTTTAGTAACAAAACTTTTCATGCTTCTTCTAGTTTAGAGAATACATTTTTCATTTTTGTAATTTTTAGTGATATTTATACACAATACCAAAAATCGATCCCATGATTTCGATAAAAAACCTACAAACGGAAACGAAAATTTAAAATACTTAATAATATTTCACACTGTATGTGCATGAACTCAGCTTCTGTACTAAGTATCGTTCGTAGCCTGGAAGTAGAATTCGCTTATTTTGAACAAATAAACAATCATTTGTTGTATCTGTGGTTTTGACGTTGTCTGTACTGTCGTTGGCGATTCAACAGTAGTCCGTAGTCGCGTGCCAAACCTATGCTATACACGATAGCATACGATTAATTTATTTATTGAAATCAATACTAATATCTGAAGACAATGCGAACGCGTACGCTTATGGCCCGTCGGAATGCCAAACGAAGCCGTCATTCGCCATTTTGCATAAAATTTTGAGGTTATTAGATGCAATCGAGTTCGTACCACCATATTTGTTTCGATCGGGTGTGTTCGGCTACCGTCGGCGCCTTACGATTCATTCCAAGAAGGGTTTTGATTCATAGGGAAATGTATGATATAAATCGGTGTCCAAATGTTCGATTGTTTTGACGTGGCGACGATTATTTGGGGTTACCATTTTGATTTAATGGTTAGTCATACTCGTGTCTGTGATACACGTACACAAACAACTTGTCACAGGTTTTAATCGTTTTAAGCCCCCACCCGAAAAAAGCGAGGTGTTATAAGTTTGATGCCTGTATTGCTTGGCAATCTATTGCTTGGCAGTTTGTAGATCTGAAATCGTCTACGTGAATTCTAGGTATGATATAGATAGATATAGATAGTATAGGAATATATAATATAGATGATCACCAACCGAAATTCAATTTAGGTATGTTATTAGGTACTACCTAGGTACCTCAATTTAGCTTAAAACGTCATAAATCCAGGCAAGTGATATTTTAAAGTTCCTGTCAAAATATTTAAATTAAGCTGTCAAATAGACACTGACATTCGGCTGACTCTGACTGCTTACATCTAAATAAATTAATCGGATATTAACTCGATCTTAAAACCGCATTTATAACTGAAGCAGGCTTTCTTGTCAACTGGTACTGGGCTGCGTAAGGATGTATTAGGATTGTTTAGTACTGTCATCTCGAGCAATAGCGCACTAGCGGCCAGGCCGCGGCGGCCATCGAGATACATTAGTATGAAATCGCCATAGAGCACGCGCACCTGGCCGCACGCGGCCTGCAGCCACACCAACGGTTCTTCAAACGAAGACTTGCTCATCCGCAAATAATTCAAGAACTTGTCATCATATTGCTGAAGGTCGGTGAAATAAGTATAAAATAATCCCTTTGTTCGCCTTTCACGTAGCAAGGGATGACCCCAATATTGTTTCCTTTTCTTTTACCACTTCTTATAAGATACAAAAGCACTGCTATTTCCTCAACGTCCATTTTGAAGCGCGCTGTATTTACAACTGACGATCGTAGCCGCAGTTTTGGCCGCGTTGCAAATCGCAACCCCTGTGGCCGGGCCGCGCGACCTGCCCGCTGCGGCCCGGCCGCTAGTGCGCTATTGCTGTAACGAGTATGATGTTTCAAAATATACAGTATCTATATCACGAACAAATCTGACAGTCGCCACATTAATGTATTCAAGTGATATTGCGCGTCAATGCCAGCTCGACTGCCAACTGTTGTAGTATCACCGCGCAGTGTATCTCGGATACGCTAGCGTTACGACTGTCACATTTATTCGTGATCAAGGCACTTATCTCATAACTATTATTCGGAGCACTATATACAATACAGAAAACGACAAAAACTTGATCTTTTGCTGTGCTGGTGCTGCGGTAATTTGTATCAACGCTTCTTCTTTTATCGTATTCTATACTATTGTATCTAGTTTCTATGTGAATGCGTCCAATCGTTTATCAAACGAGGCGCCCATTTAAATATCAAGTGCTGATTTTATTATCATAGTAATTTATATTAGAAGATGTAATCAAATTGTCGTATCGCGATTTATGCAACGCCTAGAATTATTATATCAAATACGATTTATTATACAGGACAATTATTAAATTATTCCTTTACATCTATTGAAGATGATTTATACAGCGTCAGGAGGCAACCTATGCCTACATTTAACGACACACTGTAGTGCCTGGGACAATGTTTTAGATGGAGTAGGCTTGTAGCACCTATATACCATCCTCTCAGCCTAGTCAGCCATATCCACAGGAAAGACATCGTCAATACGTGCGGAGCTGACTAAGCCAAGGGTTTCCTCACGATGTTTTCCTTCACCGTTAAGCTCGTGTTAATGCGCATATAAATTTTCCTAACGAAAAATCCATTGATGCACGGCCGGGATTCGAAACCACGACCTTCGGATCGAAAGTCGAGGTACAATCCCACTCTGCCAACACGAACTTTAGCACAATTATTATGATTATATTATTTGACCTACCTATCTATAAGTCAGTAAATTTCAAATATAGACAACCACAAACAAGTTGTACAAGATATCTTTACAATCTTGTGAACGGCGCGGTGTGCGCCTATTCGCAAGTTTGACGTTCGCGGGTTGGCGAATAAGGCCGTGCTCACTTTGGATACGATTTCATCCGAATTTGATTCGCGCGTAAACGTACGACTACGCACGAATAATCCCGACCTTCCAAGGACTATGGGAGCGCTCACACTGCGTGCGATCATTCGTACGTATACGTACGTTTACTTACGACGTCTAAAAATGGACACAAAGAATGTAGAAAAGTTAATTAACTTGATTTACGGACATAAATGTTTATGGGATCAAAGCGATGCTAGTTATCACTTACGTGACCATCAGCGTAGGTCATGGCTGGAAATATCCGAAGAAATGAAAATTGCCTATTTGAATATTTAACGGAGAGAAACGTATTCAGTGTGAGCACTCAATTCGTACGAACAGTACTCGCACGTTTACGTACGAATAAATTCGTGTCCAAAGTGAGCACGGCCTAAGTCGACGGCAATGGTGTGGACGTGTTTTGGTATTGCCCTGGAAGTGCATTACCGGCAAATAAAATAAAATATATAAAGTTAATAATAAAATTTAAACATACAATATCACCAACGTTTTTCTAGACTAGGCACGTGTCCTAATTATAATAATAATAATTGATTGGGCGCAGAATGATCATATAATACAGTACATACTGATACTGAGCAATTTAAACATATTTAAATTTAAATGTAGTAGTTATACTTTGGGAACAGGAAACATGGTTTAAAAAAACCCAGTGTGAAAAATACGGTTTCGATGCCTAATTTAGATGAACCTATATTATATACCTACCTTTAGTTACTAGTCTTTCGGATAAGGTCAACTAGGCAGGGGCTTTATGTTTAATCATTTTGACAGAGATTTTACACTAATAGGGATTACGTCAAAATTACGTCGTAAACTGATGTGCATCGAGATTGAGGAATCCTATACTCAGATCAAGATCAAAATTAGGCAGGAAAATAATAAAAATTTGTAAGAATTGGTAGCACTAATCCAAAAATTTGTAAAACCTAAGATGCGGGAGTTATAGCCAAAAAACAGGATCCCTCAATCTAGCATTTCGGGAAAATCTCATTCTTATTTCTCAGCTCGATTCATCAGTGGGTGAAAATTCATTTATCGCTTTGGTTGCCTGGGAGAGATCGTTCTCTCAAGGCTGCCCATTGTTTTTATGGCTCCAGCACTGCAGCAGCGGCTCCACTTTGTAGAGTCACAGATTATATTATTATAATACTATACTAGGTAGAGTTGTCAAAACTTTGGGTATCGTAGGTGTTTGATGTTTTTGAAGACTTCTAATGCGACTTCCAACAAGGTTGCGCAACACGTTTAACGCTAAATATAATGGAATAGAAAGAGACAGAGCGAGAGTGAATGCGTGGAATAGAAAGAGACAGAGAGAGTAATCACATACGGAGACCCCCACAAAACGCAAAACACTTCGATAGCGCGTTCTAGGATCCGACCAAACTTAGCAGCGCCATCTAGTTCTAGTTTAGGCAACATGAGCATAGAACTTTTTCTAACTAAATAAGTACTGCATATTGGTTAAATACATAAAAATAAAAATTCATATCACATTAAACACAGATCGAGAGTGAATGCGTGGCACTTGAAGTATAACTTCTTCCGCGTGGAGGGACTCCACGCACTATTTTTTTTATAACGTTACTAAGTTCAAAATATCAACTCATTTGCTGGAATGTCTTCAATTATTCATTTTGTTGAGCACACGCAGTTGGTGCTGGTACACTGCCAACAGTCCAAAGATAGGCGGGACCACCACATTGTATGTAATTGCTCAATTGCCACTGACTTATGCAATTTGTGTTTCTGGCACGGCAATGAAATAACGCCCAAGAGTAAGGCTGCAGGCGCACTTAGTGACCAAGATACCTCTGCTAAAGATCTTCGCCAGACATCTTATTAATTAAACATTTAATTAGGTATGTTATATTAGTTGTGCGTTATAGGTACTAGCCGTCGCCCGCGGCGTTGCTCGCGTTCTAAATAGACCTTTTAGAGTGTGACTTTTCAAAATTCCTTTCTTAGTGCACCCCTACACTATATAAGGATACTCCCCTCCAAATTTCATACCTCTAGGACTTATAGTTTAGGCTGTGCGTTGATTATCAGTCAGCTTCAAAAGAGTTTCATATATTTAGAAGATATAGATATGTTATTTTAGTTGTAACTTTTGTACACCGCCGTCTTTCTGATTTAGTCTATCAGCTCCATCCAAAAGTTGTCTGGAAAAGATCGCTTTTAGCGATAAGGCCGCCCATTGTACTCAATAACTTAAATTGTTTCTCCTTGTAATTTATTTCTTGGTCTACAATAAAGAGTTTATGTATCTATCTTCGCTTTTCCTTCCAAATGTCGGTTGGTGCTAACATCAGGTGACCAGTGTAGATATATAGTATTATATGATCTGTGCCAAAGCATATACATTTTCAGTCACCGTAATGAGGCGACTGTACCACGGGTCTCTCCCAAATTGCACCATTGCGATGGTTATCGGCCCAGATGACTAATATAGTATTCAGTTTTTTGAGTCAATTTGACATTTTAATTCTCGTATCGCGTTTATGTCACCCACACTAACGATGCCCAACATTCTTTGAAATGGTCGAAAGAAAATAAGTCGGTATTCTGCTAGCTATATAGCTAGTGTGGACGTAGACAAGACATTCAGGCATTTACATATTTGGTATACTTTTTGAATAAATATTCAAATGATAATTATCAGAATTTAAGTTAGTCTCATTCTCCCAACAGTAGAATTTGTTGTCAAAATGTATCTATATATTCTATGCAGGTAAGGAGAGTTTGAAAATATGGCTAGTTGTAATTGTTGTGTAGCCACAGGAATTTCTACAAGTGTGACGACAAAACCTAATTATATTATTTTCTGATTTTTTTCTCAATATCCTTGTTAAATTAGTATTTAGTTACTATAGCAATAATCTTTCTTACGCTCTTTCCTCTTACTTTAAAAAGTTTTGCTAATTAGTTAGGCATTAATAATATTACTAAAAAAACCTTATTGTAAATTAAATTATATCGATATGGTTTTCCTCATTAGTTATTTTAAAAGGTCACGTTATTTAATAATTATATTAGTTAGTGGTAGTTAATTACTAAGTTTAAAAATAAATTCTTCTTACCGGAAACCGGAGAATACATAAAAGGAAAACATAAAAAATAACAATACTTTCAAGGCCTTAAAAACAGTCACAACCTATTAATTTAAAATTAATAGGTATTTCAAAAACTTCCTCGCTCCATAAATAACAACATTATTTACCGTGTAAATTTTATTGAGATATCTCTATGACCATTATTCTGACACACTAGTGGGCCAGGTGGGGCGGTCCTTGGTAGTTTTTTTTTCCATCTGGCTCACATCAGTGGGTCAGCCGCCGTTGGGCTCGATGGGAATAACCCAGAGCCACAATTTTTCAATCATCAAAATATAATTTTGACTACAGGCTTTACTGGATCGAAGTTTGATCGCGGAACTGAAAATGTACCTATGGATTTCATTTTAGGCATTTTACTAGCCGTAGTCCGGCCGCGTCGACTGACTTGTTGAAGGGAAATGAAGATCTCTGGCCACCGCGACTTGGCCGCCAAGTGCATCTGCAGCCTTATTCGGCCCCTCTTTGTAGATCCAGCATAATCTACTTACATTCCGCAGATTATACTGATCCTATGATGCTAAGTGCGGAGCGATGTAGCAATTACCCACAGATTAGCGATTGAAGTGCCGATTACCGATTAAATGCTGTATACGATTAATCGACGGCCAATAAATCGATTGATTAACGATGTTTACAGATGCTAGTTAGTTATAGGGGAAAATGATTTTAAATTGTATGTGAAACAAAAAGATTCACTTGATTTGAAATGAATGTGAAACGAAAAAGATCCACTAGGTAGGTAAGGTAAAATAAATGAGAATTATATTAGTAGAAAACTAAATTTCTAAGATTTATAATAAACTACTTACTAAGCTAGCATTTAGTTGATCATTTATCTAGTTTTATCCAAATATTTTACAGCAAAACATGACAGTTTAATTTGAAAAAAAAAACTGAAAAATAAAATTATTTATGTAATGTTATCTTTGAAAAGTCGAAATCAAATCGGTCTCACGTACCTAAAACTATCTCTTAAAACAAATATTTAGGCTTAATCTATAAGTTTTGTATTTTTAGAGTTTGTAGACCTATTTGCGTCATCAATTTACCAAGAAACTCGGTACTCCATCACCACCCCGCATAGAAAACGAAAACCAGGCGCGCAGAGCCCGCGCTGAGGCAGAGCTCATCTCTACAGTCATCATACATTTCCCGAGAGCATACATTATCCATATTCATAGACTGACCAGGTAGACACCTGTCAGTGTCCACGGTCACCGCCTCTTGCTTTGAGCTTGCCGACCGCGCGGATGGACCAATCGCAATCCGCCCCACTAGCCAATGGGCAGCGTGCGCAAACGCAAGAATTAAACGCTTATTGATAGGGTTGGTAAGATACAAAGATATTTATTGAGAAAATGTGCAATAATGTTCAGTGAAACTTGGGTTATTTTTAGCTTGAAGCTGGTAAAGTTTGGTAATGTTCTGAGGATCAGAATGAGGTCAAAGAGAAAGCCGTTCTAAAACACTTGTAATTATTAATTTAACTGATTTTTACTCCTAGTTGTTTATCAAACCCTCTGCCTAGTTGAATCAATTATCAATTAGATATAATTTCAAGATTATTTTACCTAACTTGCACTCTTTCTGCGAAGTATAGTATATATAGTCCTCCACATCGTTTTCGATGACGGCGACCCTAACTAAAATTAAATTTACAATTACATACTTACTATCTTAATTAACCTAAATAACTTATAATCTAATACTACTTTCTAGCATGAGCCCTAATATGGCTAGCTAGACCGAATTTAGTTTTAAATATCCTGTCACACGATTGGCAATAGAGCTGGCCTGATGTGTTATATGTGTAGGTGTAGGAGGGCTTAGGTCTTTCTTTACGGATTTGGCGTTTCTGCGAAGTGAAATGGTAACGGAGTTGAAAAATTTTAGACATCATTTTAATAATTAGCGTTACCCAAATCATTTAAAACTGAAATAAGAAATACAACGTCTGGTTTAAAATTATTAAGTTAAAAACACTGTAGATTTCACTAATATTGTAAAAATGGCAGCCAATTTTTTTAGATTCCAATGCCGCCGTTTCGTTTCGCGGAGTGCAGTTTGCTGAGTTATTCTTGTTTCGGACTACCGTTGCCAATAACTTCAATTTTATTAAAATTTCTATTACGGTTTCGTCCCAAAATTCGTTTCGTTGTCAGCGACAAGCCTCAATGAGTTTATTCAAACTACTTTGTGGACAAAATCTCAAATATTTTCATGAATTATTTACATTTGCTTGTTTTAAATGTATTTTTCAACGCAAGCATTTTAAAGTTGGTGCAGCTACTTGCGTCTTTTCATTTACCTGCATTAAATTAGCATTTTTCCATTGAAGCAATGACTTCATAATAACATTTAAATATTTTCCAGTGACTTATCACACCTTGACAGTATTTCCACGAAATATTTTGCACTTGGAAAAACCTACCTGATATTCCAACTACGTACCTATGTACTTATCTAGTTTTTAACAAATTATACTTACATAAAAACAAGAACTAGGTAAATATATGACAGACGAATACCTTTAGGTAAAGCAAGCAAGCTCGTATGAGTTAGTGGCCAACTCTGTTGACGGAGTTTTTAGGCCGCCTTAAGGCCTCCGTCGTGGCTTAACGACTGCTAGAGCCGGGACCGACAGTTTAAAGTGCCCTCCGAAGAATGGAAGCCTAAGGACTCACGTTTTGAAATACTCTAGCCTTAGAATATTGAAACTTTATCAAAAGAAAATGTATATTTTCTACTGGAAAGTCACGAAATTATCACTTTATCGTAGAAACCACAAACAAGGTTTTTACAACCCTTGTCTAATCTACGTAAAAAACAAAGGAAAAAGGTACAAATTGACAGGAAAAGGCATCTTTTCTATTGGAACTCAATTGAAGGCTTTAAGTACTACCTAGGTACTTAGCAAAATCAATGAATGAAACCAATCAGTAAACGAATCTATCCAAAAAAGCCAAACATCATGCTATTACAATAGTATTTTGAGTTTTCTAATCTTTAGCCAACCACGTTTTATCAGACTCTCGAGCTAGACTCGAACTTTTGAAAAAGGAACGATACGAATGTCAAAATATGAAATGCGTTTGGCGAAATTGCGGGCAATACTGCAAAGTCCATTTAGACAGGAATTGATTGATTGAAATGCGTAAAACGATATTTGCAGTATTTTTTTGGTGGAATCAGAGTTTTTTTCTTAAAACTTAGTATTCTCTGTCTCTATCCAGCGTTTCATTAGGAAATCTAAGTGAACACGCGTCCGATCACGAAACAAAGTATCCCGATAAGCCGTATTTGCATTTACAGTTGGCACTTTTTCGCCGCAGTACATCGATAGAACACAATTAGTGTCGGGACAGTCAAAGTCCTTATCGATAAATAATGTCGACATTCGAAGACAAAACGCGATGGTATCGAATCGAGCTTTCGATAAAGGGCTGTTCTTTTTTTGAACGACTTTTCACTTGTGCTGACAATAAGGCGGTTAGAAGGATTCCAAGAGGTTTGGATAAAGGTTGGTCCTTTAAAAATAGTTGGGACTGTTTTTTGTTATATAAGCTAAGAATTAGCTCAAAAAAACTTAGAGGCCAGTAACTTACCAAAACCAAATAATCACTGCATGAGAAGAGGAAATGAGACTGCATTTTTGTGATTCTTATGTGATTCATGGAAGAAAATGAAACTATGTAGAGTAAACTAGGTACCCTAATCTTGGCATCTTGTTTATTATTATGTTAAGTTGTTGTTTATGTAACAACATCGTGAGTTCTGGCTTTTTCTTAGTAAATAGGATAAATCAGAGAAGTGCCAACAATTGGTGGGGGTGCCAAGATTACCCTATCTCAAAATAAACTAATAATGAAAAAAAGGAATAGATAGCTTGAATTTTAAAGCAAAGTAACAAGTTTGGCACTAGTATACGGTGGCAAAATTGTATAAAATTATATACATACATGTTAATTTTTAGCCTGTGTTCTATCGAATTTCCACAGTCCCTGCCACTCTTGGGGACAAAATCACTGGGATAATCGAAAGAGCAAAAAAAAAATTAAGATATTCTATATTAGAAATTAATGTTGCCATTGCCAAAAATGGCAACTCCAAACAGTTTGACGATATAAGACTACCTACTTGATTTCTTATTGACTGATTGCTGCCTGGTAAGGAATAAATATCCAGGTAGTTTGAATGTATTAGTTTATAATTTAAGACCAAGTCTATGCAATAGTGTAATAAGTATGTTGTAAGTACGCTTACAAATGGCTTGCCTGACGCAATGATTGCCATGCCCAGTTTTTATACATGCTACCAAGTAATTAAATGCTTTGCCTTCACTTAGGTATAAATTTCTTACTTAGGTAGCTAACTACCTATTCGTACTTAGGTTACTTACAAATATGTATTTACTTTTTGCGCATCTTACTTCGCTTTTGTGCCTAAATTTTAAGGAATTTTAAAATTTATATAATTTTTTATAATTTTCTTTCGTCGTTCTTTTGATTGTAAAAATTAAAAATCATCTTACTGTTAAGTAAAAAAAAGCTTCTTCTGGTTCACTCACACACGCACGCCCACGCAAGCAAGAGGCGTTCGAAATTTAAACTTCGAATTTGCAATTCAAATCAGACGGGGTTGGATGACGTCGCAGGAAATAAAGTAGGCACCCGAAATGTCACAAAGTCTTACTTGGCCCTTCTTTTTCTTATTTATTACCTTTGTACGAAATAAAACGTAGATGAGCTTTGGAATATAAATTGATTTATTTGATAATCTGTTTAAAAATAAAAACAGTCGAGTCGCTGTGCACAATCATCGCTGAAAAAAAATAAGTTCCTTTTTTATAATCTCACTAGTTCTAGTCGCTTGTAATAAAAACAAAAATTATCTATGAATTTCATCGCACATATCCGGCTGTATGGCACGCGTGTTGCCAACAACAAAAAACTTTACCGCTATTCGCGGAGCATGTGGGAGGATGAATGGGCTTGACGTTTAACTTATTATTTTGAAGATCACGGTTCTGATCGACACTGAATTATACGGTACATGGATGGTTAAATATCGGATTGAAAAGAGTAAATTCTTAGTATAGACGAGTGTTGCTGGGTCATTGACATAAATCCTACTATAATTTAGATATCTCTTAGGTAGGTACAGACTGTTTTTTAATTTAAACTATTGTGTCCCACTGCTGGGTAAAAATATACGGGCTCTATAAGAATCTTTTTTTGTTGCTTTAGAATATTGGGTACACTTAATTAATAATTCTATCTACATATTAAACATCACCTAATTGGCTTTTAGTTAATCATTATCTTAAAATGTATTTGTCTGTATAATTTTTTGTATTTTTTTGGTAAACAATTACTAGTCCCTCATGCAGAGTTTTTTTTTCAGGTAAGTCAAGAATGTTTGCTGAAACGTAAACATATGCAGCAAGGTTGCTAATTAGGTACCGTATTTAAATAGGTATACTTTTTGCAGTCTAAACCTTTCTCACGATCGTAACGCACAACGCTGCGGTATGCCAGACACATAATCGTATGGAAAACGTCTAGAGTGGTCTCTTGTTCCGTCGCAGTCTGCGTCAGCGGCGTGGAGCAAACGTGGTACGCCGCCTTGAGCCGCATACCGCAGCGTTGTGTATTACGATCGCGACACCAAAGCTTAATAGCGCGTGCAGACTATAATAATAATAATAATAATAATAAAACTTTATTTCGGGCAACTTAAGAAAAGTACAAGATGTAAAAGCTTATTCTAGGACCCATATCAATATATACCTTAGAGACTAACATACATACAATATAAAAAAACACTTATTTATTTATTTGGCACGTAATCATTGCGCTGCCCATGCCCATGCCGCTGCCAGAACGATTGCCGCGATTAATTCCGGAATGATTGCCACAGCAACATCGCCTTTATTCTCACTAAACTTGGGCAGGGAGACGGGACAGCGGCATGTTCGTGTTCATACCACTTCCCTGCCCACTTCCCTGCCCAAGTTCCTGCCCACTTCAGCATAGTGTGATCGCGCTACATCAATAGAAGCATTCCACTTTTGCGCACCAAAAGTTGCGCACCAAAAGTTGCGCACTAAAAACTTCCGCACCATAGTTTGGGTGTTGTCTACTAATTTAGGTAAGTACACAAATAAAGCAGAAACTCCAAAACTACCTAATTTAGACTAATTTGAGTTTTTATTATGCTTTTATTATAAAAACTACCACCATAATATTCATTCATCATATTTTATTTTTATGTTTTTATTAACATAACCTATCAAGGGTCACCTTCGTTTTTTATCTAAGTAAATTATGAGCAATTTATTTATAATTCATTTAAAATAAGATCTTTAAGCCAATCATAGCAAAATTTAAATACCCACTTAATTATTATTTATATTAAAAATAATACTTAGTTAATATGTAATTTAAAATGAAGCAGCTAAAGACAAAATACTCAACTGAGCAATATCATTTACCTGTTAATAAAATAGTCAAACAATTTTTGACTCGTAAAGTTAGATTTGAGTGAAAAACGCGAGAAGTTGAGAATACATCTCGCGTGCTGGTGAGATGAAGGTCGGAGTAATAAAACTGCTTACTTTATAAATAAACCAAGGCTGTAATTAACCATAAATCAGTTAAAACCTTCCCAATGGTAGAAAACGTTAGAAAAACGTTTCTACGGAAATAGATATTGTGGTAAAAAAAAACTATCATCAATTCATATTATGAGCTCTAGAACACAAGCCTAACATTATGCTTTAGTGCGTAGGGCAAGTACTATCCGTAAACAAGAGTAATATTTTTTTACCCACAATGGCAACACTAATTTTTTTCATATTTTGAAGTCTTTTGGCGCTGCAACCAGACAGATAAAAAAAAACAAGTGGCAAGAGCACATTGGGTCCTCTCACCGCATTAGTTTGTTAACTAACATTTTTGAATGATTCGAATTTTGAAATTTTTTGAAATAACTTAGCATTTTATTTTAATAGTTTTTCTTGTGTTATTGTGAGTATTGTTGTTTCATTTTGGTGGAATTTTAACCAATAATACTTAGGTCGTAACACAAAGTGTGAGCCATTGGAATGAATGTGTGTAAAGTGGTTTTTCTGAATGTGAAAATTCGATTTTCTCTTCAGAACAAACGATAGCCGACTTGACGAAGACTTGACTTGACTTATCATTTACGCAAGACAAACGTACATAAGCAAACTAACATAGGAGAAAAACGTAATTTTAGACTAGGCGGTATGGTTTTAAAACTATAGCCTGCTCCGAGGGGCTAAAAAAAAAAGAAATATATACTTAGGTTTTACTTGGTCAGTTTCTTGTATGTTTCTTGGTGGTTTAATTATTTTAATAGTCTGATCTCATTTTCCTGATCTATTATAACTCAAGGTTTGAACACTTTCTTGAAAATCAGCCGAGTTTATTTAAATAAAGGGTCTGGGGAAAAATGGATCAAGCCCAGGTCCCACATTTTTTTTAAACTTGCAATGATAGGTCTTTGTTTGTTACAATACACTTACAATACAGTTTTTAAAAATGTTACAATGTCATTATAAAGCAGCGGAAATAATTAGTTATTAGATATTTTACTTCGAAAAATGCATCTTTTTCAATGTGATATATCGTATTTACAGGTTTTCGCGTCAAAATAATTACTTTATTTTGCGTTTTCGTGGCTTCTACTGCACAATAGATTATGATAAAACCAACAGAAGTTATAAATAACAAAATTAATCTAAAAGTTAACCAAATGTATGCAAATCGGGACCTGAAATACCCCAACGCCTTTTCCATTACTCTAAGCTAGCATATTCTTAATATTCCAATGTTCATTCATAACTCGTCAAGTTGTGATGCATGTCATGTTTCATAGTATCGTGAATAGCGGGCCTTTTGTATGGTGACAGTGACAGTTGCTTTGAGGAGTTCTACGTTTGAATTTTTTAAACAATTAAAAAGAAATCGTTGCTCTATGGTTTCGTTACAGAAGGCAGACGGAACCGTAGCAGTATTCCCACAGACCTAACTCTATGCAGTATTCCTACTAACTATTTTTTTTTTTATCTTTTTCAGTCTGTAAATGCGCAGGATGAAACCATGTAAAATCAAGTACTAAGGTCATTTGATTGCCGTTTACCTCCTGGCATAAAAAAAATATTAATACATTTGGCAGGTCATATAATTTTAATCAACTTAATAAGTACATACCTACATATAATAAGTACATCTTTTACGTAGAAATCATTGAGTAGGTACGTACCTACAACTATTTTGTTTTTTTTTGCAAGAGTTTTTACAGTTTTTTTTAAATCTTTATACTTACAAAAAATAGTACAAATACTTATAACATTGCAACTTCATTTACCTACTTTTTATACTCTTTTTTAAATAATATATTATGTGGCTGACTGTACTTAATTGGATAAAATGCTAATTATTCTAATAAGCAGTTAAGTTTTGGCGCGTCTACGAACAAATGCATTGCGCATTTTAATGAATAGAGTCAAAACCATGTTTTGATTAAAGTGCCGACCGATGCATCTCGTTATGTCTGGGTGTTACTTTGTATTAAGGGTAAGACCTGCCAGGTAAGCCTGGCAGGGTTTCTAAACTGTTTTCATACTAAATCATTGGTATTCTGTGACTAAATAGTGACATTAGCGCGTTTCAGCGCGTTTTTTGCGGTCAAAAGCTTTTTGTCTTCGCATATCTGTGGCCACATCGCATGACATTACGCTGGGCAGCGAAAGCAGTTCAGAGCTAACGATATGGAGGAAGCATGTATTTACAAAAAATATCTGAATAAGTATTATATCAGCAATCTAGTTTCTGCAGTACCTACTTCCACTGCTTAGTTTGGGACTAGATGGCGCTGTGTGAAATGTATAAGAATATTTATTTTTTTACGTTTGGATTTTTTATAATAGCTAATGAAATATATTATATTATAAAAAGTACCTATCGTACTTTTAATTTATTTAACCTAATACTTCCCACTGCTGGGCAAAGGTTAAAGTCTTCCAATGCTCTCTATCCCGAGCTTTCTTCCACCATCTCTTTTCGAAGGCGTCAAGTACAAACTCAGAATTTCCAGTCGTTTAATTTTATAATTTTTCATTAATTATGATTTCAAATAACACAGAATTACACAGTGCATTAAGGTCAATAAGCCGATATGTTTATGATCGATTTAGTAAGCCTAGGTTAGGTAGCCTGACAGGTTATCGATCAACGACCTCAGACCTTGTAATAATAAAGCAAGAAGCATGAAAACTCTTTCACTATAAATACTTTAAAAAAAAACAATTTTATATTTATACTAAATTCGCTTCGAACTTAGTTTTTTTCTTTTTTTTTAAGCCATAGCTCGCAGACGAGCTGGCGGGAGTACTCACGAATTTTAAAAAAAAAAAAGAAAGGCAAGAGATATTTTCTCAACTATGACTGAGATTTTGCAAATAGCATCGTTACCGTAATCTGGGTATACCAGTCTTACCTCAACCACAAAATAATTGAAGCTCAAAAAAATTGAAGCTCACATTATACTGGTATTGCCAACTTTAAAGTTTTGACTATAGTTCAAAATTAATTTCACCTAATCTATGTTTAATTTAAGAGTTCAGTTGAGATATTCTCTACCACGTTCCAATCCGGATCCATGGATTTTGACAGAAGTCGTCTCAGTACAAAATGACACGAAATCTGTCAAAATCCGGATCCAATTTGGAACGGCGGTGGTCAAGAGTAGCCCTACTGAAACCATAGACAAGTTCAATGTAGTTTTTTTTTAAGAATCGGTTCAATCGAATGTCAATACTGAATGACGAATTCCACATTCATAACTAATGATCGAATTTCACTCATTCACCAAGATCAGTCTAAACACGGCTCAAGTTCGCACATGTTTTACGTCGTACATTATAGTTTTATAAACATACCGTTGATATTAAAATATGACCGTGAGAGTACACGTTGATTGTATAACGATATAATAATATTGAAATTATTGCTGCGGAAGCTGAAATTAAAATACAGGGCCCATAGCCTGATGTTTACGATGACGTGAACGGTACAATGAATTTGTCATACTCTACATAAGTAGAGATACCCATTTTAGATTGTAACAAATATTTGAATAACGAAAGTGTCTAATGAATCTGTCATCATAAGATTTTAGTTGACATAAAAAAGACAGTGGTTGATTGGAAGAGATCGCGTTTAGCAATAAGAGCGTCCTTTAATACCTACCTAAACTAGTAAAACGTGTTTTTAATTATCAATTTTGGCATTTTAATGTTATTTTGATCATAAGTGTTGTAGAATAAGGAATATTTTGTTTATTGAACAATAACAAAAAATCATTATACATAAGTCAAAAAGTTGGGCCCATAGCCTATGCAATTTCTGGTTCCAAGTTCAAATACAGAAGCCTATAAAACACTTATTTTTAAAATGATGTAAGATGATGACGTAGTAGAAAAGAAGTAATGACTATGCTCAGCTTGCGACGGCCAGTGCGTCAGCGATAAGAGTCCAGTGACGTCACAGTTGATAGCCGCAATAGGATTATCCCCTGACTAGGCATGCGTAGCAGTTTTTACGCACTATTAGCTGTCATTTTGATTAGTCATGTTAACTACTTTTAACCTCAATATTTTTTTTATTATGATTATTACGCTCAATTATTCATATTGGCGGTTAAATATTGTAACTAACTGCTTGATAACAATAAATAACTAAAACTAAATCATTGTAACTATGTACAGCCATTATAATAACCATTTCTCTTCATACAAAGACAAACTCTGTCGCTAATAGGAATTTATATTTTTGTTCTCATAGTACACAAGTTCTGCTTAATTTAAGACTAGAGGGCGCTGTGTATAAATGTAAACGAATATTTATTTATTGCTAAAAATTACCTA
Organism: Eulithis testata; assembly: GCA_947507515.1. Classification (NCBI taxonomy): domain Eukaryota; kingdom Metazoa; phylum Arthropoda; class Insecta; order Lepidoptera; family Geometridae; genus Eulithis; species Eulithis testata. Next base: position 3,609,629 of record OX382218.1, on the reverse strand, counting down.
CATATACCTAAGATAAAAAAGTATGCATATTTTTACAAGAGTCGAGGTTAAGTTAAGTTGGAAAAAAAAAACATTCACTCGGTATCAAGTTTCCAATCACTACAAAAACTCGGTAAATGACATTTCGTACCAAAACTTCCATACGTCAAACGCAAAGAATTTTGTATAGTCGAACGTGCCTCTTGTAAGAGGTTTTAATGCGCAAAAAGGGGCCAAAAAGAGGCCAAATGGGCCCGAGGGCCGCAAATGACCCGTCCGTGCTAAATTAACGTGCGATATTTTTGAAAACGACGGTAGGCGTCATGTTTCGGACTGTTTATTTGGTACACGGGACAGCTTTTATAGAGCATGTTTAATGAAATGTGAAAAAAAAAATGATTTATGTACTAATTAAATCTGAGAATAACTTACTTAGTTTTATTAATTTATTATTCCGCCCTTTGTAACGAATTTATAATTTTGTGTAATAAAGTATTAAAATAAATAAATTATTATTCCTCTAAATATGTACCCAAAGAAAATACCTATATACATGGTTTACAAGTTGTGAAAAAATTTAGAAAAAAAGTAATGGAACAAGCCGATGATACACTTGATAACAACAATCCATCTAATTGAGGACGTGCATTGTGAGGTACTGCGTCCATTACTCTGAAGCGTAAAAAGAATTTGAGTCCCATTTGCCTTGACCGCCATGACTGTGTTGTCTTCAGACTTGTCACTAAAGTTAGAAAACTACTGATAAGTGCGAATTTCTAAACCTTTCTATGTTTAACCTACCTGTAATACCCAGTACCTACCCCAATAAGGAGCACGAAATACTTACAGGACGGACTTACGCAAAAGCACGCCACTCAATCATCTAAACGCATTCCCAAAAAACCTTTTCGTACTTCCAAACTTCTGGGAACAATTTAAGTGGATGGTGTTATGCGGTGAGCTTTACGATCGCTACAGTGTTGCGAACGTGTAAGAAGTGATTTATTGAAACTTTCATGGCAATACGCAGCTTTTGGGATGGCAACACATTACGGAGATCTTTCTTTGTAATTTGGCCAGGTGTAAAAACAACGCGGGCCGAATTACGAGGAATGATATTCTCAAATCGGTGTTTCTTTACGTTTTTCGGGATCAAACGATTTAGGTGTGGTCTGGGATACCTTCGACTAAGTTGACGAGATCAAACAGAAAATAAATTGTTGGATTGGGATTCCTTCACTGCGGTGCCGTAATTCATGATGCTTATTTTTGTTGAACAAATAAGTTACAGAATATTACACAGATTCATCTCTACAGTAAAATAATCAGTACATTCGGCGAAGAATAAAAAATAAACATTAGTAGGTACTACACTGCTATACTCACTTGTAGAATTTACTGAATTTGGAACTAAGCTTTTAGTACTGGGCTCATTCTCAACCTAAAAGTTTCTAAACGAATTTGTTTTTGCAAATCAAAATAAAAGAATTACTGCAACATATATTCAAATAAAAAAAATATCCTCAAAAAGTGCTAAAATCTTATTTAAATCCCAAATTCGTTACACTTCAATGCACATTTCAGCCATAACTCTAACCAAAGTTATTTCTTGACACCTCACTCGTAAAACTGATCCCCGGTTTACTACAAGAAGTCATGTCAATCATTTTATTTATGCTAATCTCGGTGAAGTCATTGGAAAAACCATAAAATGTACACAATATTGCCACGAGTAACATATATAGAAATATGTTCTTATGATTTATTTTGATATATTTGTTAAACTGTTCAAATATTTTCTGGGTAATGTGAAGTGCCGTTGACAGGTACTCTACTAGCCAATAGTTTAAGGTCTTCATGAGTGAATGTAAAGTTTTGGTCTCGCGATCGTAACGCACAACTCTGCGGCATGCGGTATGCGGCTCAACGTAGCGTACCGCGTTTACTTTTCGCCGCTGACGCAGACTGCGACGGAATAAGAGACCATTCTACACGTTTTCCATACGATGACAGTCACCATAAATAGAGCAGAGGGCCTAGCACGAGTTTTAAAGCGGGTGTAAAATGGCTGACGCCCGACACTAGGCGTCAGATGTTTTACGCCAGCTTTACACGCACCAAAACTCGTACTAGGGCCTCAGTATCATAAAATCACTGAGTAATTTGACGCGCAGTGTCAAATACATCGAGTGTTAATATTTAATTTTATGACAAGTTCTTACCCGTGACCTTTTAGCGGTTGTAAAACGTTTGTATTTCTGTTGACCACAATGAACTTGTAATGGCTTACACTTATTGTAGTTGTCACCAAGAAGCGAAGACGATCTCGATCACGAAACGACACGACAGTAGACAATAGGTACGCCCGCGAACAATAGCGCATTGTGCGACCACGTGGTGCTGTTTACCAATTGTTATCTAGGATCGTCCTTGCACGACTGTCGAGATCAGAACATCTGTTGACCTCTGGAGATAACACTTGAAAAACTCCCGAAAAACTGGGAAATTTGATGTAAATGGTATCATAAATATATCATGATAACCCTAGTTAATAAAAATGTAGTCTATGGTAACATGGCAGTAGACGTTACCAAAGTTCTGTATAATGCGGCTAAGTAAAAAAGTCTCAAAATAAAACCCGACTAAAAAAGGTGAGACGTTAATATCAATTAGGATCTCAAACAGTTATAGCATGGAAGTTGGCCGTCATTTCCCTACAAAAACCCGATCCCACGATCAGCTGATCACATTTCGGCCACCACTGACCCATATTACGTATGACGTCAACAACAATAGGGCATTGTTCTTTTATATTTGCGTGAAGATCAGGAGTTCCTCAGTCCGTTCATTCACATGCCACAGAAGACGTTGCAGTGATTGCTTAGCAAAGTCTCTCTTTACGTCACCATAGACAATATTGTCTTATTTTAAAACCTCACGTAACCTATTTTGAAGCTTAAAAAGCAAAGCTATATGTCCCAATTCCGCTTAAACTCGAACTCGCTGTAAAGAAGTACTTTTGTTTAGTTTTAACGCTGTAAAGCTACAGAAACAGTATAAAGTGACACAGACCAGCAATACGTCTTAAATAGGTTCATTTGTTTTTCGTCATTGTTTTCAATCAGCTGTTTTCACGAGATATGCATCTCCCATTGATCAGTGAAAGAGAGTGTTATTTGAACTTAGCATTGTTTTGTGACGCGTATTAAACTGTATTGTGACGTAACGTCTAGCTCTTTGACGTTTAGTCTGACAGATTGACTCGTTTGTTTATTGTTTTGTGTTGAGGTTAGCGCCTGTGTAAATTTTTGTAAGGTAGAATGTCAGTGTGTACCTACATAACCTACTTACATCTTTGCTCTATGTTTTTGATATTTTTTTTATTTTCATCTTGTCATGCGCTTTGATTAGCTTTCCAATATAAAAAGATGTAAAGAAACTTCTTTCGATTTTCAAAAGCATTTCAGCCTTGTTCTTAATATAAATACTAAAGAAAAAAATCCGCACGTAATCCATAGACCAACCACGCTCTACATTTTTTTTCTATTCTGTCATCAGATTGACACTCCGGCCATACCAAGGAGGTCGTAGCCCATCCATCGCACGGTAGTGAACAAAAAATAACGAGTAAATGATAAATAGTTCTAGTTAATCCGCGCTTATCGCCCGCCGCCCCGTGCGGTCCGAAAATGAGAGATGGACCTAGCCAAGGAGATAACACGAGGAGTAGTGAGGAGTGGAGTAGAGTGTGGACAAATAGATCATAGACTAATCGATATCCATATCGATACTTGAATTCCAAATTTAAAATTGAGCCTTATTATTACTCCAACTTTTTTTTGTTATTTTTTTCTTTTGTTATTGTGTATGTTATGAAGAAAAATTGTTATTTATGCTGTCTTAGGTTTTTTTAGGTTGTAAACATAGTTTTGCCCTGAAGTTTTAATAATAAGGACTTTACAAACGTAAATAGTAAATACTTTTTATACTAAAATCAGTTTTTTTTTTATATCTTAGCGCAATATTGCATATCTTTTGAGCAAAACATTGTCTACAGAGGGTGATGAACTAAGATAATCATTTTTGTACCGTTACAGCGTGTGACTTAAGATGACCACCTGCTTTCAAACAATGCACGAGTGATTATTATGATGTTCATTTTCAGATTATCACTAGAAAATGACAGTTAGGTATTATTTAGTCAATATGCAACACCATCAATGCAGTATAACCAACTATGGATAAAAATATAAGCAACACTATTTATAGTGAATTTAAAAAAAAAACATTTTCAGCGTCTATTCTAATCTGAACTGTATGTCCACTAAAACTCTTGCAAACGGGAGGTCATGTTAAATTGGTTTCTGTTTAAACTAGAAAGCTGAGATGCGATGTAACTTCTAAGACTTACACCACACTGGTTCGTTCACTGAACACTCTTACAATTAGTATTGGCCAGTAAAAAGTATTTAAAAGTAGAATATTTTTAAAACTGATGTCAACTCTATGGTTTTAGTAGTGACCTCGCGACGGCTATGACAAATGTTGGTAAATGTTGAGTTAGCGCTGCCACCGATGTATCGATACAGCTAATTGTGACGGTATTTATGCCTACTAGTGATGTCACGTCCAAATCGATATTTAAAAGGATATTTTGTTCTAAGCCAAATAAAACTATATACTCTTAGTTATTAAGTAACTAGGTAAGATAAAATAGGTACAATATTGCCATACCAGGTTGCTACGTGTTGGGTTTCTTCAAAAAATTAAGTCTTAAATACCGAGGTAGCATTTTTTTATGAATGGGATAAAAACCTCTCAGGCTTTATACAAAATGCAATAATTATAGAATACCTATCAAAGTTATAAATAAAAACAACTTTTAAAAGTTATAAATAAAAACAACAATACCTATCAAAGTTATAAATAAAAACAACTTTTAAAAGTATTTGAAGAATAATACATTATATTTAGAGCGCGTTGATGTCTTTTTCACTAAAATTCACAAAAAAAAAAACTATATAACTTCTTTAATTCAAGTTTCGTATATATTTTTGTCGATAAAATACAACACTATTCATTATTTGTCGACGGTATCGAGTTATTTATTCAGTGCCTCTGGCAACATCGATCATGGGGTATCGAGACGTACGTTTAATAAGATAAAAGTGCTACCTTATTAACTGTAGTCTGCCCATACGGTAATGTGATATTTCTTTCTGGTTACTGTGACAAATATTAGTCAAAAATAACAGTTTAAAACGGTAGTAAATTTTTTTTTTTTAAAGGAACATGTCAACTTTGTACCGGATTTTGGGCCGTAATTTTTTTTTTAAATCATTTTATGCATTAAAAACTACCACGTAATTACTGGCTTCAAATATTTAAATTCTCAGAATGAACGCTGCGATAAAAATAGTGCTTGGTAGAATGCATCGTCCAACCTATGCTATTCCAATAAACTAATAGGCCAGCCGACATACAAGGCACCTTTTATGCATCCGGTAACTAATGAACACATATTGGCACTTTGCTAATGAATTGTTGGCATTTGTCGAAAGAAAAAAGTCGTGGACCTCCCCATGAAGGTTTTCGTCACAAAAACTTTTCATAAAATTCAAATTTCGAAGAGGCATATGAATGAGTTTTTGATATGACTCATTTCCGCGCCTCCAGAATTTGTCGTGACGTTTGCTGTCAATTTAATATTAAAAAAAAGAACTTCTAATGTTGTAATGCCAACTGAAAGATACCAATTAAAATGTACAAGATACACCAAATAAGTTAACCTACTTTCATAAGAGTGTTGAATGCCATTCTGAAATAGAACGTACGCAATAGAATGACTCAGTTTAGATTATTACATAATCTTATACCTTGGAAACTGCTTCACAAGCTTACAAAATTATAAAAACTACCTACTAAATGTAAAATTAAAACGAATCCCGTGTAGCATTGAGCATCCTAGACAATATTTTTTCATGGAAAAGTAGACTGAAACTATTTCGACATACCTCTTATTCCACCAATCAAAAAAAATTGACAATATTTGATATTTTGTCTTCCACTTTATAGAGAGAAACGTGGTGTACTCATGCTAAGCGTGCTAAAAAAAACCTGTAAAGTGAAAGAGGCGTATCTACAGTTAAACTTATTCGGATAACTTTGATGGATAATAAAAAAAGCTGGTGCAGAAAATTAAAGAGTTATGTCCAAAATTGGTCTATTACACGTAAAGCCTTCTAGTCCGAAACTAAGCAAAGCTTGTACTATTAAAATCATGGTAAGTAGTGGATAATAAGCTAAATCGAAACCTAATCTTTACGACACCGTTTCGAACAATCATGGCCTGTATGTATAATGTTGGAGCACTTCGATGACTTGCTATTCTTACGACCCCCTTCGCGAGTCATGATAGTATTATGTTGCTGTTAGCTGGTCCACTACAAAACTATCAGTATCATCAGATGTGATAAATTCTAAAATAAATAATAAATACTTATTCACAAAGAAAATTACAACTGATACAGTTTACAATATTTATAAAACACACATGAAACAGTTGAGCTATCTACAAACCATTGCAAACGATTTATAGATAGCTCAACTGTTTCATGTGTGTTTTGTAAATATTGTAAATACTGTATCAGTTGTAATTTTCTTTATGAATATGGTCCAAATCAGTACCAATATAATAGTAGATTATTTAACAAGGGGATAAAGCAGTGTCTTCTGTCGCGGGTGACGATTTAAATCGCGAGTGTAATGAAGGACTCGAGGTTTACTCCCGAGCGTAGCGAGGGTGTTAAAAACTTAAATCACGAGCGAAGCGAGGGATTGAACACGAGTCCTGAGTATAGCGAGGGATTTAAGTTCACCCAAGACTAAGACAGCTTTATCACCGAGGAAAATACTCTACGAAAAGTAGAGTATTTTACTCGGTGATAAAGCTGTACCATTTGCGAAAAAATTAACACAATAATAATATGAGATAGCATTTTACAACATTAACTTATTTATAAAAATAAATTAAAATAAACTTAACGTTTATGTATTTGAAGAAAACAAAAACGCGGCATTTTCCTAGACATATATTTTTTTGTCGGAAAAGTAAAGGCATCAAGCTCATACGGCCTGCATAATAAATGCGTATTCCTTTTTCAAAAAGATGTATAATGCTTTATATACAAACTCAATGGTGTAAACACAGATGTAGTTCAGTATAAATTGTATTCCAAATTTAAATCACTTTCTCCCCCTAGAGGATGAAAGAAATCCAGTACAATTTTCTCTCCCTGTTTTTAACAGATTAAAAATGACTATTGTTATGTTCGCTTTTTGTGGCATAGAATGTCACTTTTTTGAGCAAGTGGTACGAAAATACTTATTCATGGAGACTTCAAATAACGCCCGTATAACGCAACGTACTAAAGATTTTTCTAAAAGTTATCACGAAAGTAATCAAATGAACACAAAAAATGTAATTTGGGTACTTTTATTTATTATGTAAATAGTTAGGACAACAAATAACATATAGCGTTTAAGCTAAATACGAATAATATATTTTTAAATTATCGCTTCTGAAGCGCTCGTGGCTAGGCTTGCTCAGTCACTATTTGGATGATTGACCGTTAGTGGCATTCACATCTGCGGGCCTAAGATGCGCACGCGAGATATTTGTCATGTCATTCTGTCAAAATGTAAGCATTTTGTACCAATTTAGGAACTATTGCATTATCTGTTGTACCTAATGGTGTCGACAAAACGCGCCATAATGTACACTTTTGACACTTCTTAGTCGTCGTACCTCTCTGAGGACGAGATAATAGTCATGCAGAAATGTCAAAAGTTGAAAATTCAAAGGCGCAGTTTCTCGACAACATTACCACAGATAATGCAATAGTTCCTAAACTGATACAAAATGCTTACATTTTGACAGAACGACATGACAAATATCTCGCGGTGCGCATCTTAGGCCCGCTGGGCGCGTACGTGCTTCAGAGGGCACGTTAAACTGTCGGTCCCGGCTCTAGCAGTCGTTAAGCCATGACGGAGGCCTTAAGGCGGCCTAAAAACTCCGTCATCTACTTACTCATACGAACGACCGACGCAATCTTGCTGTTCTTTTTGGTTGTGACTGAACCAGCTGAATTGTTTCTCCTACATTATTAAGTTTGATAAGATGACTATCGGTTTTATAATTTATTTTTATCAGTCATTGTTATGGTAATAATTAGGTGAAAACGTTTAATGACAGCCTTAGAAAGGTGCCTGTCTATCATTTATATTATTTAAATAAACCGGTTAATATAAAAAGTAATTTTTTTTCAAATAAAACTACTTTTGACCCACCATACCCATGGCGATACACGTGGGGGTAGGGTGGAAAGAAACCATACCACTATAGATATTGTGACCTAAATCTAAGGACTTCTATGAAAGTATATTCATAGATATATTATTATTATTATATTCAGCCCTTTTGAGTCCCACTGCTGAGCAAAGGCCTCCCCCATTCTTTCCACACACTCCGATCTTCGGCTACGCTTTGCCAGTCGGTCAAAAAATGGTCAAGTTCGTTCCGCCATCTTCTTTTAGCGTCTTCTTTCGTCTTTTTTTTATTTTCTTTTTCTTTTAGCCATTGTCTTTTTGATAAATATGTTATTTAAGTTATGTCCTTAAGAATATTCAAATAAGTCCGGTCAGAGATTTGTTATCTAGCAGAGATTATGTATTTTTTTAACTAGGTAAGTATATTAAAAAAAAAGTACTATACTAAAAAAGCTTCATCATCATCACTATAAGCCATGCCATCAAACCTCTGATATTTTTAAAACTGTTATTTTTTGACAGACGCAATTTTTCATAGCTTTTTTAACCGTTTATTAGTGTACTTTAATTACCTAAGAGTATTTAAGTCTAATAAATAATACTTAATTCACCTAAGTGACTTAGCCCTGGTGAATTAAGTCGACGGCACCGTTTATTTCTTTTTTGAGTTTGCAACTTGAGTTAAAAATAGATAAGACTAGGTACAGTCAAGTATTAAAACTAATTAAGTCTGCAAAACTATGTCGGAAGGCTTTCTCACACATTTCCTCACCAAAATGAGTGGCATACATACATACATACATCCTAATAAGAGGTATATGTAATGTTGAAGCGTGGAGCTTTCCAAGTGGAACAAGTTTGGGCCGCTCCGGTTTCATTGCTGTTTTACTCACTGTGTACTGTTGTGGAGACAAATCTAAGCAAATTTTGCCTTAAGTATATTAATAAAATGTAAGATAATAAAAATATTATATTTTTAAAGCGTTTTTGTTACATAATTATTGGTTAAAGGCTTACATATAAACCATCTCAAATAAGAACCTATGCATAAATATTTCGTTTGTATCGAAATCAGCACTCACAGTTTTCCGTAAAATAAAACATGAAAATTACTAAATCATCCTACGATTTTAGGTTGTAACATTACCGTAACAAAAAAAATATTAAAATCATGTGGAATTTTTCAAAATGACACATTTTTTTTTATGGCAATTTTTCGGTAAAACACATGTACTCATCTGTACCTCATAAGACTCGGAGGCTATGGTGGTGGAAAAATCGTTAAGGCGCAAGCGTAACCGCAGGCGAATACGAGCGGTACAGATAGCAACAAAAACTTGCAATTTTAACTATTAAAATTAACCTTACAAAAATTCCCAGTGTAACTGACGCTTTAACCAGTGTGGCCCACCCTTCAAAGGTACTAAAGATTACTAATAAAATAAATCAGTAACTTAAAATTACTTATTAATCAAATTTGAGGGCATTCGACCGAAAAGATGTTTATTTTTTTGTGTTTTCAACTTATTTTTTACTTTTGGTTTGAAAAACTTGTTAGTTTGCCGTCTCTTAAAGTGTAACCATAAATTAAACAACACACACGCACCCTCACACCCTCTCTCTCACACATAAAACTATCTTTGTATCCCTTGTTAGGGGGCTAAAGTTAAATTTAATTTTTCACAACATTGATAAGTATGTAACCTAATAATTTTATTGTACTTACCTGAAAATTACCTGGGAAGTCTATACTGAAATTTAAGACTAACTCGAGTGAATCAAGTCTGCTAATTAATGTTCTTAGTGCACCCGGGTGAATTATCCCAGGTGAATTAAGTTTACCACCATTATCATTAATATTATAGAAGATCATAAAAAATGTTACAAATCTGTTTTGCAAACCATCCATGCTGTTGCAGCAATAAAATTGAGTGAAGTCACATAAAACCTCTATGTGATTTACTATGTATTTAATACAGTATGTGGAAGCTTAAGGTATGTACGAATGTACACTGCGCACACGCATTGCAAAATGTCGCGTTTAACATCTCAATTTTTGATTACATTACTTTATGTTGATGAATTCCAGAGTTTTTTACGTTTATAGAATTTGAAATTTTCATTTTTGTCGTGCTTTGCCATTTTTGTAGATGCCAGTTTGAACTATGGTTTACGGTGATTTCCAAACATAGAACGTTCGAAATTTGATTTTTGTTAGATGTCAGAGTGTGACAACTTTTAATTACATGCGAAGTAACTTTTTTTTTTAATTTTTTTCTGGCACTGGAGGCTTGTCCTTTTGCACAGTCTTTTTTGTTTGTAAAATAATTGTGTTGCTCACAACTATGGTCTGCCTAATTACTAGTTTAGTATTATATAATCTATGGCCTAATGCACCACCTGAAGTGGTTACCTCTGCTTGTACACTGAGAAAAATGATAATCAGAAATGACGTGAATTGAGATTACGTCAAAATGACATTTTTCTCAGTGTAAGAACGTGTAACCTCACAGAAAAAGTTCATTGAGAACGTGCCCTGTGAGGCAACGCACTGCGTCCATTACTCTGAGATAAAGGTCTCACCGGCACCGAAAAAGAACACAGCAATGTATCACTGCTTGGCGGCAGAAATAGGTACGGTGCTAATACTTCCCTAGATGAGCGCTCTTACAGGCCTTTACATCTATTGAAGATGATATACACAGCATCAGGAGGCAACTGAGGCAATCCAGCGGGCCTAAGATGCGCACCGCGAGATATTTGTCATGTCGTTCTGTCAAAATGTAAGCATTTTGTACCAGTTTAGGAACTATTGCATTATCTGTGGTACCTAATGGTGTCGACAAAACGCACCATAATGTACACTTTTGACACTTCTTAGTCGTCGTACCTCTCTGAGGACGAGATAATAGTCATGCAGAAATGTCAAAAGTTGAAAATTCAAAGGCGCGGTTTCTCGACAACATTACCACAGATAATGCAATAGTTCCTAAACTGGTACAAAATGCTTACATTTTGACAGAACGACATGACAAATATCGCGCGGTGCGCATCTTAGGCCCGCCTTCATTTAACGGGATATTGCCTGGGACAATTTTTAGATGGAGTAGCTGGTCGTGAAGAAAAACATCGTGAGGAAACCCTTGGCTTAGTCAGCTCCGCACGTATTGACCTTGTCTTTCCTGTGGATACGACTGACTAGGCTGAGATGATGGTATAGGTGCTGGGCAAGCCTACTCCATCTCTCACAAACCCTTTAAGTTAATATCATGTATGTAAATATCAAATACTTATCCACGTACTTACATAAGTATCTATAAATAGCTATATGTTCACGTTGTGTGAATGAACTGTACAGTTGTGAACAAAGGTGTTTAACTCTAACTGACATTCACTAAACATAGTACCAAACTTTTTTTACAACTGTATGACTTTTACGAACAAGTTTTGTTTGGTCACCGACACAATCCGTTCTGTTTTGACACACCATCATTTATCATTATAATATCGATGTGATCGACTAGCTTCATACAATTACATACACACAAACTTATTCTACACCTCACTAAATAGTATAACAAACTTTTAGTCTTATCAAGTTGCAGTAAAGACCATTTTTGTAACTATGATATTTTCATGACTGATAGAATATAGTTGGCGTAAAAAGTACCGCTGGATTTCATTCACACTAGCTTATAGGTACCTAATAATTATAATATTAATGTTTAGTCTTTATTGTGTTGTAATAAAAGCTATTTTTGTATAATTAATATACATGTTCAAATCACAGTTGGTCCGATCTAGTTATACTTTTGAGTTGAGAAAAGGTCTGCATTTATAGGTTCTAATTCAATTGAGGAAAACTTAGGAATATTTATTTGAAATGTTAAGAGCTAAAGGTTGCGTCCAACCAATTTGGGAATACACGAAATAAGGGCTAAAAAAATCACAATATAGACTATTTTCAATGTTGTAAAAAAAAAGAATGTGATTTTGTGATACTTTGAATAAATGAATAAATGAATATGCTATTTTAGCATTAAGTAGTATACACTACTTTTATGTTGTGCAATAAAAATTATCTATCTAAGTACATTGGATGTTATTCTTGACCGACATTTTAGTACCAAGGATGTATATTCCCCTTCATCATAAAATGAACAGCACAAGGGGCTCTATATTTCCCATAAATAAGTATTATTAGTGTCCTTGGACTCCGCGGTTCATTTCACAAACTATGGGGCGACGTTCTAACTTATACATGGTGATCATTCAATGGTTTTATTTATTTTTATGCCTGTTTTGTATTTCAATACAAAATGGTAGGTATTTTTGTTAAAACTGACAGATTTTTTTTATTTTACATTTGTAGGTATTACAAGTAATTTTAATAACAATTAAGTCAAACGAGTTCCTTTTTAATGATATAAATTTTTGAAAAGTAAAACCTGTGTCTCCAAAAAAATAATAAATGAACTATTATTTAAATTTAATTATCTTAAAATTTAATTATTTTTTCAATTAGTTGTACTTCCTAAAAAAGTTGACAAAAGCATTTTAACCCATTGGCAATGGTATTAGTTTATCTTTTGACAGATTTTGGTAAGGCTCTAACAGCGTAACTGTACTCTGTAGCATCCTGTGAAGAGCAAACCGTGATAGGAGTGGCTTTGGCCATCCGTGGCGAAGGTGACCTCCAGCGATGTATGACCGACCATTACAATAAATGGTCTTTAAAATATATTTTTAATAAATAATTCTAGATAGATACATAATATTCTTTATTGCACACCAATAAAGAAGAAAAACAATGAAAGATAAATAAGTTTTAAGTATGATGTACAATGGGCGGTCTTATCGCTATAAGCGATGTCTTCCAGACAACCTTTGGATGGACAGAAGCATTTCCTATGTAATTTATATGGAATATGCATAATACTAATCCAAAAAATTTACAATAATTTTTAAGTTTAAAAAACTGGAAAAACCGACTTCAATTTGATACGCCTTCATCATCAGATGATGATGATGATGGCGGCAGTTCGAGACCAACCTGGAAACCCTTTCAGATAAAAAAAGAATTTTTCAAATCGGTTCATAAATGACGGAGTTCTGAGGTAACAAACATAAAAAAACAACCGAATTGAGAACCTCCTCCTTTTTTGAAGTCGGTTAAAAATGATTTTAAACAAATAATTAAAACTTGATTTTTTTTTCATATTATAATAACAGAAATCACTCCTGCAGCAAAAAAATACTTTGATAATTAAAGTAAATAGTTAAAAAAATACTAGTTAATAGCCGCGCCATTTTAGAGTGAAGTTGAAATATTAAATTATGTTGTATGTTGGTTCATGGGTCTTCAAATGTGTTCATGAGTTTTCTAAAAAAGGAAACAAAAAAATGTGCTTGAACTTGGTATGCGGGTTGTGAGCATTTTGTTAGACCATTTTTAAAAAACGCATTTTAATTCAGCCATCATTGTCACTGTAGCTTTTTGAGAGTTTCGAGTTTAGTATGAGAATGACTGGCGAAACTCTCGAACTAGACTCGTGCTTTCGAAAAACGAACAGTGTATGAAACGGAGGTCAAAATTTGAATCACGTTTCATACAAAACGAGCTTTTCAGTGTGTTATTTTGGTAGAATGGGAGTCCCGCTTCTTCTTACGTACGAACTACGTATTGCATATTCTTTAGTACCAGACTCGAGAGTTTTGTCAGGCGTTGGTACAACTCATGTAGAACTCAAAATTCACGCTATTTTTAAATTTCAAACGTTTTTAAATTCCAAACGGTTTTTGCTGAACGTGTTCAAATGTTCAAAATTCAACTATTTTTTTAATTTCGAGCATTTAATCATTTCGAAAGTTTTTTTTTAAATCTGCAGTCCTTTTATTTAAAATGTTTTGAAACTACTTTGATAGTATTTTGATCGCAAACCTGAATTAAAGCTGATTTGAATATCTGTGCGGATTATAATTGAATGCAACGAAGCGTCACATCGCTCAAAGCCACACAAATTACTTTAATTTATAATTCATGTTCTGAAGTTCATCAAACTGAAAAAAAACTGCCCCTTTATGTGAAACTTCAGTGCGTCATCTGAAGTTTTTATTTTACATTTATATTTATGGCTAAAAGTCGTGCGTAGATTTAGTTACACACTAATTATATTCTCAAGTTATTTACAGACGCTATGTTGACTTCATTTCATTTTTTATGGACATGACATAGGATTGTGTAAAAGATGATATGCATAAGAGAGGAGTGAACACTGAGATGACGAATGATAGAGGAGAATGGAAGAAAAGAACGTTGTGCCGACCCCACATAGTGGGATAAGGGCAGGAAGAAGAAGAAGAAGAAGACATTTGTCTCGTGACAGTAGGTACCTAAATAATAAATGCATTTTTTTTTTCAAAGTCTTGACAATTGTTTTTTTGTAGTCAACTCTGGATAAAATTTAACAAAACGTGACATTGGTGAAATTGCGGGCAACACTGCAAAGGCCATTCAGACAAGAATTGATTGATTGGATAACATAGAGCATGTTCAGTTTATTTTTGAGTTACTTAGTGGTATTTCAGATAGTATAGAAAACGCGATGGAACTGACACGCAAAGTTTTTACCAAAAACATGTTAAAAAAAGTAAAAAAATCTAGTCAACTTAATTACTTATATGTAGCAATAGACAGTACTTAAAAATTGTCTACAGTCTCTCGTCTACGAGTTTCTTCCTAAGCTTACTATTCTAAAACACAGTCTAGTCGATGTGTTCCTTAGAAAATCGTGTCCGAGTAGTTACCCAGATGAAATCGCGTCTGGATGTAAGACACCGCACTCTAACTGTCGTCACGGGTCGTGGCGCGCAATTAGCCCGCGCAGCCACCCGTGGCGGCCCTCCGCTCGACATACGATACTTACGGATTTTAATGTGGAATCTGTTGACTTCGATTTTTTTTTAATATTGAATACGCTACGTTTACCAACCTATAATCGAACTAGATTCAAACTCTTGAAGAACTACATGAAAAGAATGAAAATCTTATTGTATGAGACTTGACGGATTTGGAACTGAAATATGTGGCTTTGAGTTTTAAAAAAGACTCGCTGTCAGAAAATATTCTAAGCTATGAAAAAGGTGTCCAAAATTTTGTTGTTATTAAAACTTTACGTACTTAAAGTCCTCTTTGAATGTGGAATCTTTGGCTTTGATTTTTAGCATATTGAAAACACCAGTGAATGTCTCGTGTCTCAGACTTGAACCACAGATATATCTGCATGAACCTCTTTGAATTGAACTCTCAAGAAACTATACTATTTATGAAACGGATGACCACTGCGTTTCACTAATTTGAAAATCGACTTAGAATAGAAGTACCTCTAAGACTACGATTAAGTATCCGGCAAGTCACGAAGGACGCACAACAAATTAAAAATTAAGCTGTAAAATTAGCAACGAACCGCCAATTTCGTTCGGAAACTTATCCAACAGAACAAAGCGTTGTAAGGAGGCCGGATGGAACCAGTTAACCGGCAAAATTCGAAATCTATCAAATAACAAACGAGAGGAACGAGAGATATCCGTTCCATTTTCGCAACCTTACACCAATGGGAGGCGTTGGTGCGTTTCCGAACGTTACTAATTTGAATTTCGAACGGGGTTACGGTCTCTGAATAGGGCATTATTTTGCGATTTATTTCGAGATAACAAGAAAATGTTAGGTTCCATTTTCAAAAACAGTTCCATGACTTTTGTTACTATTATTTTTATCTATTTACCACTAGAATTACTTCTCAGATTTTGTAATATACTGTACTGCTCTAAGTAACTTTGTACCAACTAATTATTTTATTTTTCTTTCACAGGTAAGCCAATCGCAAAAACCTTCAGTAACAAGGTAACAAAAAAAAAAGAATTATTACAAAGGGCGTGTTTATCATGCAAATTATGTTTTTAGCGTTGACTTAGATGTTTTTTTTTCAAACTATACAAATTAAGGGGCTCGTGCACGCAGATTTAAACGATTTAAACTGCTACAAAAATCACCCTGATAAGACCCTTTACACGCGAAGCGTTTTAAACGATAACACTCAAAAACATACCGTTCCCATAATTATTCATTTCTCAGGTATAAATCACGTAGCCATACCAAACGTCGTCTGTCAAAAAATCTCGCATTAGATATATGTAGGTATGAAGATGTTCTTAAATTTACAAAAATACGCCCGTCCCTGCCGTTTTAGTTTATCATATTATCCCTATTTAGTTGCCTATGAGCTACACTTGAAATAAACTGTTTTTTTTTTTTACTTAAAAAGGTCACATGTTTGAAATGGGTTATCCTCAAAAACCCCTTTGACCCCCAAAAGAAAATTAGTCAGTAATCTTCATCATCATCATCCTATATCGGTCCACTGCTGGACGTAGATCTCTCTCAAGACGCGCGCCACTGAGCCCGATCTTCGGCTCTTCTCATCTACTCCTTAAATAAAAAAAAACTGTAGATACAATACTAACAATATTCAAACAAAAGAAATAACGCGCGTGTTTCCCGCCACGTCTGCACAGCCTTCACAAGATGGCGCGATAGTAACTCCAATGGCGTACACAATTAATACTGCACTTATCTCTCTAATTAGTGATTGCAGAACGACCTAGAATCTTTAATGAGGCTGAGGCAAGATCCGCCCGAGATCGACCAATAGTTACGCGTGGTTTGGTCGAACACAATGAGATTTTTGGAAATAAAATGGCTGATTTTACACTGCCAGCTACACCTTACAAGATATCGCTGGTAGGCTGGTTACAATACAATAAAATTGGTAACACCAAGTTACACATCATAGGTATGTACAGTATATTAGAAAATATAGTAATTTTTTCCATAGAATTTAGTAAATAAAATGGCTAATTTTACACTGGCACTCTACGATGCACAAAACAGCCATTAGATAGACCATGGGCGGACCAAAATTGAATCATACTAAATTGAATGAGGCTGTCAATGGTAATTAGTTTCCATAACTATTGAAATACTCTCGTAGCGCAATGAGGCGCTGCCCTAGTATCGTAAGCTCTGAACTGCTTTCGCTGCCCACCATAATGCCAAGCAATACTTGTTATAGTTATACGAAAACAAGAAGCTTTTGATGGTAAAACCCGCGCTGCAACGCGCTAATGTCACTATTTAGTCACAGAATACCTATGATTTAGTATGAAAACAGTTCAGAAAACCTGTAAACCTGGCAGGTTTTTATGAGACAACGATTGCCCCTCTGGCCGAGTTGATATTCATCCATTTCCTTTGCACTGGAGACGTCACTGCGTCCGTCACTTTGACACGTAAATGTCTCGTGTGCCATTATAATTGTAATTTTACGATCAAGTAGTTACTAAAATGAATGAAAAACATTCATCGCATGACATCGATTGTAATAATTAAGGTCTGAAGGGCACTCGTGGTAGAAAACACTGTGGCAAGTCAGAGCAGGCTGAATCACTGAAGGGTTCCGTAGGATTTTTCATGCCAAAACCTGACAAGCGTCAAACAACTCTTCGTTCGCACATTTCAACATTTCTCGCAAAATCGCAAACAACAATGTTGTGTGCAATAACATTGCATAAGGTTCAACATAAATATCATTTTGATTGGTTTTTTTGTATGATTCTTCTTACAAAAAAATATACTTACGAAGGGACTTATTTAGGTCTTCACATCTACATATTGAGGCAACCTATGCCTGCACTTATCGGGACACTGTAGTGCCTGGGACGATGTTTAGATGTAGTAGGCTTGCCCAGCGCCTATACCATCCTCTCAGCCTAGTCAGCCATATACACAGGAACTTAGTATAGGTACTAAATATATACATACTTATATGTTTGTAGCATACATTTTTCTGAAATTCCCGTGGAACCCTGAACCGGCGCTACGCGTCTACGGCGTAGCGGTATTTTTCCGTTTTCCTCATTGCCTGTAATTACTTCGTAATTTATTCGGTTTTCTTATTATGCTAATGGCAACTTCAAGTTAGTACGTAGTGTTTAACGATTGCCTAGAATTGTCGTTTCCGACAGTAAGATGAAGTTTAGTACCTTCTCAATCCAGTTGTCACGAGCACGAAAAACTCATCTATCAGACTCATAATTAAGAATAAGAATATAATAAGAATTTGTTTCTTTTGAATAACGTAACACAGAAAAAAAGAAAGGCAACATAGAAAAGTAAACAATTAACAGATAACAAGAACAAACATAATAAGAAAGTATAGGAAACATTAGAACACTAAAAGAAGAATATAATTCGTGATTAGCGCGACTCAAGTATTAATTATTGGTAGGTAGGTACATAAAATCTATAAAAAAAATAGTACGTGGAGTCCTTCCGCGCGGAAGAAGTTATCCTTCGAGTGCCACGCATTCA
This sequence comes from Eulithis testata, assembly GCA_947507515.1. NCBI lineage: Eukaryota > Metazoa > Arthropoda > Insecta > Lepidoptera > Geometridae > Eulithis > Eulithis testata. Next base: position 3,590,890 of record OX382218.1, on the reverse strand, counting down.
CTCTCGCTCTGTGTTAAATGTAAAATTAATTTAGTATTTATTTTTATGTACCTAACCAATATGCAGTACTTATTTAGTTAGAAAAGGTTCTATGCTCATGTTGCCTTAACCAGAACTAGATGGCGGTGCTAAGTTTGGTCGGATCCTAGAACGCACTATCGAAGTGTTTTGCGTTTTGTGGGGGTCTCCATGTGATCACTCTCTCTGTCTCTTTCTATTCCACGCATTCACTCTCGCTCTGTCTCTTTCTATTCCATTATATTTCGCGTTAAACGTGTTGCGCAACCTTGTCGGAAGTCGCATTAGAAGTATAACTTAAAAACTGTTTGAGTATCGATTTGAGTCGTTGATTTCGTGACAGGCTATCATCTCCTATCATCTATCTTTGCGGGATGGGATTATTTCCCTACAATATCGTGTAGGTTTCATTACAGTGGCAGTGTAACCGCTCTAAAATAACCTATTATTCGACCTGTCAGCTAAAAAAATAACTGACACGCTCTACAGTTCAACGGACAGTAACTTATCCTTTTACTTCCAAGGCGATTTGCTGCATTGTACAGTTTTCCCACGAAAAAAGGGAAATTAGTCGCGTGTGGCAATATTGCAACATGTGCTGTATTGTGGCTTGGAAAGGACCAACACATGGTAAATACATTATTACACGAATATACAAGTTGTTACTTGTCTGTCACACTTTAAGGCCGAGTTTCGATATAGAAAGATAGTAGATTGTCTTCTTCTTCTTTGTCCTGGCCTGGTCCCATTCTTTCGGGGTCAGCCCTCCTTGATATAGATCGTGGATTCATAGATACAGCTTGACCTCTCTAAATCAAAAGCAGCCTTTGGCACGAGGTTCATCGTATGCTGGTGACAGATATTTTGGTAGACAGTTTCGCACGTACGAAGTCGCGGGTGTCAGTAGTTGAATAAATAAATGAAATTAAATGATAGTAGAGATCTATTTATTTTACACAAATAAATTATATATTAAACCCGAGTTTGTAGTTCTTAAGTGAAGTAAAATAGGGAGCTTTATCGCTATGAGCGATCTCTTTCAGACAACCTTCGATTTTGTTTATGCCATAGCTGGCAGACGAGCATGCGGGCCACCTGATGTAAAGTGGTCACCGCCCCCCAAACAGTGCATACAGGAACATTTATTCAAGTTGTCTTATGACTGGTACACACACCAATGATAAAGTTATGAATATGATAAACACTGCAGCGTAGAATACCCCTTAGTTTAACAATAGCCAAAGCAATAAATATAATTAAATGATTTAATTTTATCTCACTCGGCTCATTACCCGCGAACCTTGGATCGTATCAGAATCCGAGCAATTCTCAGCTCTGAAAATGGGCAAGAGTTACAACACTATTGCCGACGACACGACTAAAATGCATTATCGTACATAACACGTTTTTCTTAGTTGACCGAAGCGAATATCGAGATGTAACGAGATATCTTCTATATACATAAAACTCTTTTGAAGCCGACTGACGCACAGCCTAAACTATGAGTCCTAGAGATATGAAATTTGAAGAGTAGTATCATTATAGGTATAGTGTAGGGATGCACTAGGAAAGGAATTTTGAAAAGTCGCACCCTAAAGGTTCTAAAATTAGAATCAAAGATTTTAACCAAAAATGCGTATGCTGCTCCCACGCGAGCAAAGCTGTGGGCGACAGCTAGTTTTGTATAAAATGAAAACTCTATAAGCGCCTCTAACGGGAAATATGCAAACTTCGAGTTTCTCGATTCTCGGTTCTCGGTTCTCTCAAATCAACATAGCAAAACTCAGACTACGGAAATTTTCCTCCGCCGCCAGTCGGCGTGGTAGCTAAGAGGATTTTCGGACAAAAGTTCCAGAAATCCCCTACGCTGGGGATTTAGTCAGGGGTTCTGGAATGAGCTCGGGATCGGGGTGCCATCGCTGTCTCATAAAACCTGGCAGGTTTTCTGAGCTGTTTTCATACTAAATCATAGGTATTTTGTGACTAAATAGTGAAATTAGCGCGTTTCAGGGCGTTTTTCCCGTCAAAAAAACTATCATGTGGTACGATATCCTAGTCAGCACTCAGCCAGATCGCTTGTTATTATGCTGGGCAGCGGAAGCAGTTCAGAGCTTGCGATCGGGGGGCTGATGCATACATTTAGTACAAGACGCTTTCTCACCAAACGATTTATGACGTTTTTGCTGCAAAACTATTACCTAAAAAGAATGGAAATTTCCATAAAAATATTTAATTATTGCCCTTTTTTCATTGACTTTGCCTCTCCTTGGCACATAAAGAAACAAAAGAAGTACTTACTTGCATTGGAATATCAATTTATTGACCATGAACCCTTTGGACTCAATGAATTGTTAATATACTTTTGAAACTTCAAGTCTACCTAATAAGAAAGACTTATTAATCTACGCGTAAGCTAAAACCATCCTTGTTACTAGGCTTCTTTGAATCAAATTCATAACACGATTTTGCCAGCCCTCTAGTGCCGCAACGTGTCACATGCAACAAGGTAACCTCACTTCCATTCACTATTACTACTAGTATAGTATTATATAATCTGTGCTATTACTTAGTGTCAAAAATAAGTAAGCAATTTTATCAATTTACGTTACAATATTTCAATTTTTATTTACTCTTTGATAGTTTGTCCCATGAATTTGTCCACAAACTGTTTTCCTATAGTTAGCGCCTCTTTTCTGTTAGTATCACTAAAATTCTGGAAAGAAATCTATCATCAAATCTCGATGCAGTGAATACAAGCCAGAGAATAATATGAGCGTAATGGCCGAATACTCAAACGCTACTCATTAAGTTCGTGTTTTAATTATTGCCATCTCTTACAAATGAGTAATGTCAAAAAGAGGCAGAGCAATTTTAAGTGGTGTTTAAATTTGAGTGTCGTTTCAGTATTCGGCCCTAGGTCACAGAACGTGAGTATTTTCTTATTTCATTCAAGTATTGCAACGGCTAAGGTTCTAATAAATAAAAAGAATCACACAAAACTAAAATTCACCATACACGCGCACTGCCCATCCTGAATACGTAACTACCTGTGACGTAACTTCCGCTGCCGTTGTACTTAGTAACTGCTAGTTATTCTGTGGCCGTGCCAGCTGATATGAATTCCTAGGCGATTCCAATAAAATGTGATCATAAATATTTATAAGCCTTTTTTTATAAAAGGTATTGCGCGAGTTATTTTGATATTTCGTTAAAGTTAAATGATAAAATACTTATTATAATATTTTTTTTCTGTTTCATAATTTAAATTTTTGTGTTTAAAAAAGTTAAAAAGTAGCTTATTTAGTTATGTATTTCCTGTACTGTTTATTTTGTGAATAATAAATAGTTTTCGATTCTAAGTACAAAACATTTACTATATTTTTCAGGCTCATGAACTAACAAACGAATGAATGAACACAGTCTTCCAAATCTAATTAGTTTTACACCCAAAAAAAGGATAATAATTTATATAAATAATTATTTATATAAATAACCTGCCACTGTCTGTGGAAATATTTATAAAACGATAAATATAAGTAACCTGAGTACTTAGGTGTTAGTGTAGTTATGAAAATCTATCATTTCGGGAGCGAAGTCAAGGATGACTGCGCAACCGTGCGATGCGAGCGTGACGCAACCTCATTAATTGCTTCACTTCACTAGCTGTACACTGCACAGGGTGTTCATATTGCTATGAACTTTGATCTGTAACCTATTTAAAAAAAAAGAAAAAATGCTGTCATATCGAAAATCGGAGACTTTGAAAACGTCTTTAAAATGGGACCAAATTGTCTAAGGAATAAACGAAGTACTTATTTCGGTTCTCAGAAAATTTGGTCCCATTTTACATAGTAAGTTTCGTCTAATTTGTTTTTATTATCGCCTACAATAAAATAAAAAGTAGCATTGAATAAAACGAACATAAAAACTCATGTCAAACTTTTTAGAGATTTTTTTCTTTGCTACATTAAAAAGACAAAAAATACATCATCAGTGAAACTCCACATTTAGAAAACAACATTAACCAGAGAAATCATCACATTATAACAGTTTACCGCGTCAAATTCGTAACCACCTGTACTCGAGCACAGTTAGCACCGTGCGAAAATCAGATAAAATACTTTATGTATGTATTAAAGTATATTTTTTTCCAAGACAATAGCCGTACCATATGTACTCAGTTTTTTTTTTCTTAATTATCTGTAATTTACCTTTCTAAACTAGAGGTTAATCGAATTAATTTGTGGTGTATTGTGAAACTTTATTATTTTGGCCTGAAAATTTCGAAAAAGCGAATACTTAAACATTTTTTAGAACCAGTAGGTAAATCATGCAAAATATCTATAGTAAAGTTTAAAGTAACCTGGTTTTTATGTCGTATTTTATATTTTAATTTAATCACCCTCGTAGAATACACATAAGTACTCATTACGAGAGAACCTCATTTTATTGTAGCCTCTCGCCCACTTCTAGATATTAAACATTCCTGTAGTTCTAATATTAGGAGCTCACCATTAGGAACCCACGTCAAAATACTACTAGATGAAACAAATGAATTCTACGCTGTTACCATTTTTTGTGCGTAAGTGTATGAACACTACAATTGTTCAACTACTTATGACTGTTGTCTATTTCCCTACGTTTTGTGGTACAAGTGGTACACGCGAGGTCATTCAATAGACAAATCTTACAATGGCAACCTTTTTGTCATACCTGTCATGTATGTGGGACATGGGACATAATCTCGGACAGCAAAAACTGATTTTACAACCATTAGTTACACATAACAATATGACTAACTCCAATAGTAGGTGCATAACTTGGGTTATTCAATACTAGCTTGCACCCGCGACTTTCGTTCGCGTCTCGTTTGATCCTGAGCAAGTATTCCAAGTTTCATACAAATCGGAGGAGCAGTTGCAGCATGATTGAAACACAAAAATGTAAACTTTGACATTTATAATATTAATGGGAACGGATGGGATGGGATGAGATTCTGAGGTGTGAGTATAAGCTCACAGACCGTCTGTGGTATAGCTACTATAGGTAAATCATTACGAAGTTACAGGGGCGCAGGCGGGATTGACAAAACTGTCAAATTTTTTGGCTGCACAGACTGAATGACGGACAGAGGCCATAAATAAAAGAAGAAGAAGATGAATCTTCGTCAATAACGCACTTGCGGTTTGCTCTCCCTCCGTACACGTTCCGCACTCCTGTCAATTTGCAGGGAATCCATCTAAAAAGTAAATGTGAAAAACAAAACTTAAAAAAACCGATCGACGTGTATAGGCCTCTTCCATTCTTTTCGTTCCTTAGCTTTTTCTGTCGCCTTGCCTGTTCGACTATTGCGTCCTGCTATCTTTCCTGTGGCCTTCGTCTTCTCCGCTTTCCAAATGGGCCCTTCCATAAGGTTGCCCAAAACATTATTTGCGATATCTGATTTATAAATAAAAATGTGCCTATTATTTATTCAAATAAACAGCTTATCTTGCTGATCGATACCTTAAATATAATTAGACAATAATTACAATAGGCATAACGCACTTCTTGCTTTGCATTAGTCATTGCGTTCTAGAAGGTTATTTTAAAATCTCGAATGCTATAAAAAACGCAGCTCAACAATGCACCCTTCGCTAGCAACTATGCGCTTTTTTCGCAACTGCTTATAACGCAACTATCGTGCGAAAACTCTTTGAAGTTTCATTGTCATGTGCTGGCGATTTATGAATGTGAGCTACTAATTAGATTGGACTTGATAATTTGTTGGGAAATATGAGCTTTATGTCTGTGTCCTTGCTTTTTGACGGCAGCTATAGTCCTTTTCATGACAGAAGTCCCGCGGAAATTTCCGGAACTAAACTTTAAAACTAAATTTTAAATTAGTTGTCAGGTGCTGTTAATGTGTTCGGATGCTAGTGCGTTTTTATTTGGTTTCTGTGATCAAAGTCTTGTTTTCAATGCCTAAAGTTGTTAAAAGTGCTGCCCGAGAAATAATACTTAAGGTCGACTACAGCGACGCGTCTGCGGGACTTCTTTCATGGAAAGGACTCTAAGTATGGTTTTCATATACAAAGTGCAGATTGTTGGTATGTAAATTAGAGATCGTTGCAGTACTAGTAGTAGACAATGATCGCATTATTTTAAGCGGTTTTAACGTTTAAGCGGAGGAACGCATTTTTTGATTGATTGAAATTAAACTTTCACACGTTTATCCTCCTTGACACAATTGCTAAAATATTATTTCCCGTGTCACTATCAATAGTGTAAGCATCTCTTGTGACACAACTACGAAGCTAGTTGTGCCAAAAAAACAAAGTATTTCTTTTGGGTTTACCTAGTGAATATTTGTGATAAGTTTTAATTTGAACGTCCAAATATGTTGTAAATAGATTTTTTTATACTAATAGGTAGGTAACTGTTTTGTAAAGTATTTTTCAGTGTTTGTTACTTATTTCAGTTGCTACTTAAAGGTGATTTCTATGAATAAAATTTACAAAAGTGGGACATTTCGTCAACCCTGATTGGGCAACTTGGGCAAGTGTTTAACATAGGTCGTCACCCGACCTGGTTTGCTAATAGATTATATTAAAATGAAATGCCGATTCATTCAAATTATGTGAAACCACTGTTTCAAACGTCTCTTTCAGCGCTACTGAATTTCGTAACGGCAATTCGTCAATTTGAAAAAAAAAACACTGTCATGTTCTTAGGTTATTTTCTTGATCATTCAATGAGAGCCCTTATCAAGGTTGACAAATGACCTTTATTCTTTAGGTATTAGAGTACCTACATACATATTGAAGTTAATAAATAAATAATAATAAATATTCACGGCCACTTAACACAACGCCTTCTAGTCCCAAACTAAGCAAAGCTTGTACGATGGGAACTAGATGGCTGATACAATACATACATACATTATTTTTTTGTAAATACATACTATAATACATAGAAACACCCAGACACAGAACAAACATCTATGTTTGCCACACACAAATGTTTGTTCTCGGTGGGGATCGAACCCACGACCGACAGCACGGAAGGCAGAGCTACTACCGACTGAGCCATGTCACCTGTCAACTTCTAATGGGACTTCCAAAACAAGGTTGCGTTAAACGTTAAACGAAGTTGTTAAACGAAGGATGAATAGAAAAAGACAGCGTTTAACACGTTAAACGGGGAATAGAAAGAGACAGAGCGAGAGTGATCACATACGGAGACCCCCACAAAACGCAAAACACTTCGATAGCGCGTTCTTGGATCCGACCAAACTTAGCAGCGCCATCTAGTTCTGATTTAGGCAACAAGAGCATAGAACTTTTTCTAACTAAATAAAAACTAAATTAATTTCACATTAAACACAGAGCGAGAGTGGCGTGGCACTCGAAGTATAACTTCTTCCGCGCGGAGGGACTCCACGCACTACTTTTTTCGTATGTATTCTATGTTATAGACTAAAAAAAAATTCGCTGCACATACATTCCAAATTCAAAAACTCAAAAAAGAAAAAACGTCAAAAGTTGAAAGTTGAAGAAAGTATTTATGACCTTCCACACTTTACCTCTATCTCCAATCTCGCGAACGTTGCATAGTGGTCAATCTATCCACTTCCTTTATAATTACACCTACTTTACATACAAATCTCTAACCAATTTGTATCATTAAAATTCAGAGAGGAAACTGTAATTCACCACCCCTTATAATGAACCTTACCTGAAGATGATACGGTTGTTTTTAGACTGCGAAGATGGTGTCAAAGGTCTGAGTGTATCTCTGATCAAATTAATTTGAACTTTATGGGGTGTGGGTATAAGGTTGGGTTTAATGTGGTAGGATGTGGGCGATGGTGCGTACCGTCACGGGTGGTTGATCATGCAATTGGAGCAAAGGTGAAAGAACACGCATGAGGCCTTGGTGGTGTGGCAATGACTTGAGAATGATCTTGCAGACTTCTTCGCTGTGCTTTTGTGGTGGTTCTATGTAGTAGCATTCTTCTGCCCTAGCAGTTTTCTTTCCAACAGTACATATGTATTATGAAACAGTGGTCCAGCGGAACATTTTGCTAGAGGTATTTTCAAACCGTGGTCGTCCGGGATGAAGCCGCGAAATCTTTGAGCTGGTGTTCTAGTAAGAACCATTTTTAGCCGATTTAAAAAAAAAGGAGGCTCTCGTCTTGGCTGTAGTTTTTTAATGTTTGTTACATCCGTCATTTATGAACCGATTTGAAAAATTATTTTTTATCTTCCAAATTGGTTTCATATATTTTTTATCAAAATCGGTTTAGTAGTTGGGTAGTTAAAAAAATTAAAGTGTGAGCCATTGGAATAAATGTGAGTAAGGTTTCCTTGAATGCTAAAATTCGTTTCCAGGTTTTGAAGGGAAAATCCACCATTGACGACTTCTTGACGACTTGATTGACTGATATTTTTTCAAATATAACATTACACTAGTATATGATATTGTTAACTCGTAGATAGAAATTCCATTGTAAGTTATAACAAGGCTGACATAGTCGCTAAGCGACCCAAAGTCCTTACAAAATAAAAGATTTAAAAAAAAAAAACACTTGACACTGGCAAAATTGTATGTCGAAATGACGAACAGAGGCTATTATAGGTATAGAAGAAGAAGTCGCGCTAAAATGACAAGCTGGGGCCTTATTCACTATGACCAATACAAGCGCGTTACGCAGCACGACAAGACAGCGGCGTGAAATCGCCCTATGCCTATGCCGTATTTCCTATGCCATAAATGTCATTCCTTACGGTGACGTCATACGGTTACGGCAAGGAATCTCCTAAGTAAGTCATACAGAATAATACCCCTTCCTAAACTAACTAAATAGTCAAAAAAAATATATTTAAATAGTCAGTGCTCATATGAGCTCAGCACCGGTAATCGACGGTGAACGGTAGGTGGTAACTGTGGGCGTGTCGAGGCGAGTTATTGCGGATATAACTCCGTTATGCACTAGAGAAACTTTATTAATGCAAACCTCTGATCAAAGTTACGAGTATGTTACGGGTCATGAGCATGCGAGAGTACAAAGTTTAGGTAAATCTTAAGCTGGTTCTTTCCACTCGTATCTTTAGTCATACGCTCAACTTTTCTTCTTTTATTTTTAACTTAGCTACCATCCGCGACTTCTTTCGCGTCCCGTTGGATCCGGAATTTTCCGGGATAAAAAGTAGCCTATGTGTTTAACCAGGTCACGGATAATATATATTCCAAGTTTCATCCAAATCGGATTAGTAGTTATTGCGTGAAAGAGTAATAAACATCCATACATCCTTACAAACTTTCGCGTTTATAATACTAGCTGTGCCCGCGACTTCGTCCGCGTGGAATAGTGTATTTTGGGTAGCATTTTTGATTACTTCCATAGAACTTTTCAATCCCCCCTTTCAACCCCTTACAACCCTTTTTTTCACATTAAAAAGTAGCCTATGTCCTTTCTCAGGATCTAGACTATCTGTGTACTAAATTTCATTTAAATCGGTTCAGTAGTTTTGGCATGAAAGCGAGACAGACAGATAGACAGAGTTACTTTTGCATTTATAATTTTAGTAAGGATTAGTAAGACTATCTCAGTACGCGGCCAACTTATATACTATTGACTAACATTACTTTTTTTATCTTTATACTGCTCTGTCACACTAGTATAAACACTAGTATAGTGTAAAGGTTAGAATGAAAACTTGTAGGTAACACTGTATTGAAGATTATTATACTTATATTATTTGTACGTATACTGTATAAAAAATAGTGTAATATATGTACATAAGAGACTTAGTGACGATTCGGACCAAATATTTTGGGACAAATTCTCCCAATCGTCACTTTTGATTTTAATAATTTTTGTTGTGACGATTCGGACAACTTTAAAAATAGCTGCATTGTACAGTCAGGTAAACAATTTTTAAGCAAAATGTGATATAGCTATTAAGGTGGTTCGATTTCCATATTAATTTATTTTACCAATTTGGGGGAAATTATATTATTATACCTAACAAGCAATTTTTATTTATTTCTTGAATCATAGAACTTAAAATCAAGATCTATTTTTTTGATGACAGCTGTCAAACTTCAAACGGCTATATCTCGGAAACTACTCACCCTAGAGATCTCGTTCCAAAACCAAATGAAAGGTGTGATCAAGATCTATTTTTTTGATGACAGTTGTCAAACTTCAAACTGCTATATCTTGGAAACTACTCACCCTAGAGTTCTCGTTTCAGAACTAAATGAAAGGTGTGATCAAGACCTATTTTTTTGATGACAGCTGTCAAACTTCAAACGGCTATATCTTGGAAACTACTCACCCTAGAGTTCTCGTTTCAGAACTAAATGAAAGGTGTGATCAAGACCTATTTTTTTGATGACAGTTGTCAAACTTCAAACGGCTATATCTCGGAAACTACTCACCCTAGAGATGTCGTTCCAAAACCAAATGAAAGGTGTGATCAAGATCTATTTTTTTGATGGCAGCTGTCAAACTTCAAACGGCTATATCTCGGAAACTACTCACCCTAGAGTTCTCGTTCCAAAACCAAATGAAAGGTGTGATCAAGATCAATTTTTTTGATGACAGCTGTCAAACTTCAAACGCCCATATCTCGGAAACTACTCACCCTAGAGTTCCCCTAGTAGTTTAGTAGTTTCCGAGATATAGCCGTTTGAAGTTTGACAGCTGTCATCAAAAAAATAGGTCTTGATCACACCTTTCATTTGGTTTTGGAACGAGATCTCTAAGGTGAGTAGTTTCCGAGATATAGCCGTTTGAAGTTTGACAGCTGTCATCAAAAAAATAGATCTTGATCACACCTTTCATTTGGTTTTGGAACGAGAAATCTAGGGTGAGTAGTTTCCGAGATATGGGCGTTTGAAGTTTGACAGCTGTCATCAAAAAAATAGATCTTGATCACACCTTTCATTTGGTTTTGGAACGAGATCTCTAGGGTGAGTAGTTTCCGAGATATGGGCGTTTGAAGTTTGACAGCTGTCATCAAAAAAATAGATCTTGATCACACCTTTCATTTGGTTTTGGAACGAGATCTCTAGGGTGAGTAGTTTCCGAGATATAGCCGTTTGAAGTTTGACAGCTGTCATCAAAAAAATAGATCTTGATCACACCTTTTATTTGGTTTTGGAACGAGAACTCTAGGGTGAGTAGTTTCCGAGATATGGGCGTTTGAAGTTTGACAGCTGTCATCAAAAAAATAGATCTTGATTTTAAGTTCTATGATTCAAGAAAGAAATAAAAATTGCTTGTTAGGTATAATAATATAATTTCCCCCAAATTGGTTAAATAAATTAGTATGGAAATCGAACCACCTTAATGTAACCACACGCTCGCAAAGCAATTTAAATAGCTAAATCATATTTTGCTTAACATTTTTTTACCTGACTGTACTCAACGGCTTCCTTAATTTGATGTTCTCCGAATCGTCACAACAAAAATTATTAAAATCAAAAGTGACGATTGGGAGAATTTGTCCCAAAATATTTTGTCCGAATCGTCACTAAGTCACATAAGAAGATACTTACACTTTTAAGATAATTCTTCAAGTTTCTTTCTAAAACCCATGTATCTGTTTGAGTCTTCAGAAATCTTAAAAATTCGTCTCAAATTATCTCAGTCCCGTGGAACGAGTTGGCCTGTTCATTATTTCTCATCGTCTGGTCCCATAATACTAAAAAAATATTTTAAGCTAAAAAAAACTTACGACCTTAGAATACCAGGGTCTTAACACTAAATTAATTTGGTGACACAGTTAATTAATGAATTAAAATATTCGTGAAAGCCAAGAGTGAAACACAATAGTGGGAACCTCCCACGACATGTCACCTACTTGCGATGTGGCCCATGATCTTAATTTTAGTGCTAGAAATTTATCTTAGACATACAAGCATCCAAGGTACTTTTAGTAATAAGTAGAGTTTCTTTCAAACAGTCAGTTTCTCAGAGTGATGGACGCAGTGCACCGCAGGGCATGTCCTCAGTGGCTGTGCTCAGTGAGTCACGCCCTTAGCACACCTCCGCTGCGGAACCGTAACAGCGGAACCGCAAGTGATTTCGTCATGTCTTGTCCCGTGTAGGAGAAGCGGAATACTAGCGAAACTGCCTGTTCCTACGCATAGATTTGACTATATTCCATCTCTTTCTCCGCGCGGTTTTGTCGATCTGCTCCGACGCCAGCCACACTTCCGCGCTCTGGCCGCCATTTGAAGCCGCCAGAGGTTCCGCCGCCAGAGGTTCCGCTGTTACGGTTCCGCAGCAGAGGTGTGCTAAGGGCGTCAATGCATTGTTATACACAGTGGTTAACATTTAACATCAGGTGAACCATCGGGTTGTTCCATTATTTAGTGATCCTATGGTTGTGGATTCAAATCAGGTTTTACTCCTACGAATTTTTGTACTTGGAAAAATTTGTTATTTATTTTGTACAATAAAGGTAGGTTTATACGGGGTCAGTAATATGGCACCCAGTCCAGCGCTGACTTGTTACTGAACTAAATCACTTGACATTGGCAAAATTGTCTGTCGAAATGACGGGCAGATGCCACTAATGAAGAGAAGAAGAAGACCGAACTTTTTTGTTTTTAATTTTAATTTTCATGATTGACAGCAAAGAATATGTAATACGTAGTTCCTACGTAAGTAGAAGCGGGACTCCCATTCTACCAAAATTACACACTGAAAATCTCGTTTTGTATGAAACGTGATTCGAATTTTGACCTCCGTTTCATACATTGTTCGTTTTTCGAAAGCACGAGTCTAGTTCGAGAGTTCGCCAGTCTGATTGACAGTTCTTCAAAACTTGCACTTGCTTCATTTGCATCTGTAGATGTGTTAAAAAGTTTAAAATATAATGATCTAATTATACTAAACATACAAAACACAAGATGCCGCGATAAAATCATACATTCCAACATAAATATCCATACATCATCTGTTTAACACCACTCTAGCGACTAATTTGTATGCCCCTACCACAACTCACAAACACCTTCAATCTTCATCCTTATATCCAAGAAGTTAAGACACATTTTTCTGTATCACGCAGGAGCAATATGGGTTTTAATTAAAGCAGTGACCACTGGTATATCACGGTAATTTAGCTCTAATTAGAAATACATAAAGCTCTTTTTCAATTAGCAGTTATCCAATGGGCTTGGCTAGGTGCTGTGACTAAAAGGCATGTAATAGATTGTCTATTTGTACTTGTTTTGTAAATATAAGTGTTTTCATAATAAAGTTGTGTTAATCTATGATTATCATAATATTGTTATGCTCTATTAAAAACATTGGATGGTTTAGATTTGCATTCTTCTGCACATTTGCATAGGATCATGCAATAGCTAAACTAATTCTTAGAAGAAGTTTCGTATCATTCAATAAATTTATCCTTGCCATTACTTTGATTGGAATAATTAGAAAATTTGGGATTGTCATCTTTTGCTTAGTTCAAAGTTTAGTAAACTCGATGTAAACTTGGATTAGTTACGCCGTATTTTAGCTCTTTCAATAAAAATGTATCTGCTTCTCAATGCAAAAGATAAAATACGGTGGAACTACTATCGAGTTTCGTTCTCGGCGAAAAGACGAATATCACATTCGGTACATTCCTTCATTCACTCGATAGTATGTCGTAAGACCTGTCAAAATCTATAGAACTAAGACGAGTTGACTGATATTATATCACTTGACACTGGCAAAATTGTCAGTCGAAATGACGGACAGAGGCCATAAATAGAAGAAGAAGAACACATTCCCCAATTCAAAAAAAGAATACGCCTTAGAACTCTAGCGTATTTCAAAAGATTCGCTCGCTTCACAAAATGAGTTTCAAAAAGGTTGGTAGCTAAATATTACTTTGCGAAGCGAATTACAGAAGAGGTTGGTAGTAAAAAAAAAGAAAGCTACATTTCTCTATAACCCAGGTCAAAGACCACTGACCTGTATAAGCAGCGCAAAAAAAAACACAAATATGAATCTCAGGCACAGTTAGCTTCGGCCCGCCGTCATGGGAAAGCAGTCTCATGCATATTGCACTACTTCGGAATAATACTTCTTACACCTGTAATTATACAATAATAGTTTTTAACTACATAATTATACCGCACATTATGCATTGATAGCTTTGACGATCGGTGCGTGAAAAATCCATTTTGCTACATACTTTTTCCGGGATTCTGTGAGGTCAGGATTTTTCATTATTTTTATCAGTTCAGAAGGGCTACTCCCGACTACCGCCGTTCCAAATTGGATCCAGATTATGACAGATTTTGTGTCATTTTGTACCTAAAATTGGCACAACTTCTGTCAAAATCTATGGATCCGGATTGGAACTGTGGTCTAGAGTAACCCTACAGAATACTGATAAAGTAGCATAGACAAACAGAAGTATTTTTGAAGTATGTTATAAAATATTTTATAGTTTCATGAAACGCTCATCATCATCAGCGTGAAGACGTCTACTCATCAATTTCCAGCGACCTATAATGTCGCCGGTTCAATGGGTGCTAGATTTTGTGTGTTAATTTACCCACAGTTTGCTAAGAAAATACCTGCTTGGATCTCTATGTAGATAGATTTAAGGTTTGTTTTAGAAGCAAGCGCTTAAAATGTGAAATTTCTTTACATTTTGGTGATTTTTTATTCTAGCAATTGTAGGGGGCAGTCCTAGTTGATAGTGATTATTAGTGATGCGGTAAATCTATGTTATGTAAAGGCCGTTCCACAATTTGACATTTCTCTATAATAACGTCGTGTGAACCTTCGGCCGAGTAACCCGGAAGGTCACGCACTGCCGGCTCTGGGACCCTGGTAGAGTTGCTACTGTGAGCTCCGAAGTTCTGTTAGTTTTCGGAGTAAGAATTTCTTTCGGAGTGGTTGTATAGTTTTTTTATTTATATGTTAGGGTAAACAAACAGTTACAGTTATATTAGATTTAGATCATTTTATATAATAAAGTGTGACTGAGCTCCGAAGTTCTCTTAGTTTTCGGAGTCAATATTTATTTCGGCGTGGTTGGATAGATTTTTTATTTACTATTGTAAGCAATTACAGTTTAATTAGATTTAGATGATTTTATATAATAAAGTGTGACCTACCTGGTAGCCAACGTATAGCTTTTATCTTGATAAGCATATCTAAAGAAGCTTCCTTATCGGATCTAGAATCGTTTATAACTTTAAAATATAGAAAACCGACTTTAATTGGACTACCTAACGACTTCATCATCGGATTGTGATGATGATAGTTCATTGAGACTGTTCTATTGATCGTAATAAACTGAAAAGTCACAGGAAATCAAACTACGCGATGTCGTGTGCGTGGAAGATTGTACTGAGCCCCGAGTCTGTGCAGTTTTCGATCTTTGCCATATTCGGAGTCCGAAGAACTATCCCATCTCTAGCCACACAGTTTCCAGGGTTCCTTTCTTTGTAATTACGCATTTCTAATTGACCACGGAACCCTGTGACATGTCGTAGGGAATCGACAGTAATTACATAATGGAATATTTTCTAAGACACTGGCTGAATAATAGGCCGATGTGATGCTTTTGTTAGAAGGTTATGACAAAAGAGATTTCATAGACAATTATAGATAGATAGATAGAAAGTTCTTTATTGTACTTACACAAAAATGTCATATAAAAGGCGAGCTTAATGCTATAGTAAGTGCCAAATAACACCGCAATACAAGTCATTCACCCACCTCCACCACGATGTCGCAAAATTCAATTTATGTATGGTAAACAAACAGTACTAACAAGATTCGAGCGATTACCGTCTTAGCGACAGGTTTGTATGGAAAGCGACAGAATTAGCCATTCATAAATTGATTTTTGCGACATCTTAGTGAAGGTGGGTGAATGGCCTATATTGCGGTGTTATTTGGCAAGCATTTTTTACCAGTTCACTTAGGTGTATTGTAGATTCGTATATAGGGTAGCGCAAAATAAGGAGACATACATTAAAATTATATTAACCTTAGGTAAGTGACATTATGATACTTGTAAATAGAGTCTAAGAGGTAGGTATTTAAAATACTTAAGGAAAATAGTGAAAACAGTTAGGTACATAGGAGATTACTCATTGGAATACCCTTCAATTATAGTCCTAACTTCTTCTTCTTGTATGTCAATGATCCGGACAACTTTTAAACTAGTTTCTAAATAAACTTCCCTACTTTTACCCCATCGTCTGTGGCATTCATAAGGCTCCAAATATTGTATGCACTTTTTTAGTCGTTTTGTAAGTATCTGCATTTATTTCTCTGTGTCCTCTTTGTCATTAAATATTGCCATTGAGGCATTCATTCATTGTATTTCAACAAAAGTTGTTCAATCCTACTTTATACAAATAAAATTAATTCAGCATATCCGCCTGCCTTGACCGTATCGGCATAAGTTAAAAACTAATTATTATTCTCCACATTTTCGCAAACATCATATCACGTACTGTCAGCGCATAAAAGGTTTTAACCGTACGGTTATACGATCCACTGGTTATGTGTTATACCTAGAAAGAATTATTTTTCGTAAGAGGCGAGCGGGCGCTCGGCGACCCGCGACGTCGCTTCCTGTTAGGTGCTATGACCCCGAAGAAATGGGCTCTACGGGCGAACTTTGCCTTTTATACGAGTTTTTTTTTTCTTAATTCGACAGGAAATTGATCGGTGTTTTCGACCGGTGCTCATTTAACGCTTGGTTTAGTTTTATTTTTGAATTTTTTGATGACATTTGAAATTCGTTGCATTATATGTTGCCAGGCTTTCAACTCTACCATAGCAATAACAAATCGACACAAACTCATAATTTAATTCAATCCATAACAGATAGTGTTGCCACTTTTTCATGAAAACTTAATAGTGAAGTGAATTATCTAGATGAGCAGCCAATGAGTCGTATTAGCTGCTATATATAGCTTAAATAGATGTCACATAAGTCATATTATATGACTAATGTGACATCTATATAAACTAAAACATAGCATCACTTTCACAGCGCTTTTTAAACGTCAATTATGTACACTAAAGAATCTATCGGCTCCAGCAATCACGATCAGATACAAAACTCTTTTTGCGATACTCCAACGCATATTTTCTTTCACAATTTCCATTCCGTACGCGAAAAGAAAGTTGACCTGCGATGTTTTCCCATACTCCTCATAGAATCGATTAACCGATCCGTCATAATCGTAACGAATAGATGTTTTTACATCGATAATTAACAGCCAGCTTCCGTGTGTATTTTTTATGAGAATGTTTTAATTGATTGTAATGGCGGTTCGCTGAATCGATTATGCTCGGGTCAGCAGTGATTCGATTAATATTCGCTATCGTTTTATTAATATTGACTTTTTCTTGTCTTGTTTGATCTTGTGTACCTACGTCTTTTTCATTATCTATGATTATTTCTCCGTCTACTATAATTATTGAACAAAATCTGGAGTAGATATAAAACGTAGGTTACATTACATTTTTTGATACTTATCAAAAAATATATCTTGGTATGTTTAGTCCAGTTATTACGATCTAAAATCAAAAAAAGGTCATTGATATCAAAATAAGTATGTACCTATTAAAACTTAATGATGATTTACAGCCACTGCCATGCAAACTAAAAAAAAAATATTACGAATATAATTTTGAAAAAGTAACCGTTCATATATCTTCGCTAAACGTGTACCGGGCAGTCGCATATTTCTCGTTTTGACGCTGTGTGTAAACAGGCTCATTATAAAGCGATAAATAAAATTATCACGCCTTCATCATGTACCGTTGAGTATGAGACCGGATTAACGTTCCGCTTATTTTATACGACATAAATATTCCTAATATAACATTAATTTCAAACGAAGTTCGTAAGTATCGGGTTTTATTAGGTTATGTTTTATTAGGTTATGTTAGGTTAGGTTTAAAAAAAATATTGCGAGAATATATTCGATTGCCAATAGTTTGATCATAAATCAGGATAAATAACAGACAATCAAAGTCACAATTCATTATTAAAAAGAATAATCATTGTCGCACGTTCGCGCCATCGTAATTTCATATTTCGAACACCCACAACGTCCCTGCCCTCTCACACACGTATAATTAGAGAAACGATCACGGACTTTATTCACGACAAGCGTCGAAAAGGCTGAACCGTGTCCCGTAAAATATGACCGATTTTTCGTATAGCACTAATAAATGCGCCCATAAAACGGCCCTTTTTTATAATAACTCTTTTAATAGAATGGTCTTTATTATAAATTATTGCAGTAAATATTTTGCGGGGAGTTGAACGATTGAATGAGTCAGGTTTCATTCACTCCGGCAATCATTTTAATAGCATAGAATCGTAACTTATTGATATTCAATTATTCTTAGAAATTCGACCACACGCAATCACAGACGAAATCGATCGATTTGTCGATGTAAAATCAAACGGTTCCAAATTTGAAACCGGCATGTTCTCCTCTCTAATTCTGTTTTCCCGCCTATAATTGACACTGACGCGCCATCTTCTCTCACTGTCCAACAAACATGAGATTCGTGGATCTGTCTCTTTCTTGTGTCGGTGTCACGTGCGCCTGTCATCGCAGTGACTATTTTGACAATTATGTCATTTGGTCGTCACGGGCGTGTCATTTGGGCGACGAACGATTGCGGGCCTGTAATTTTGTTTTGAATCGTGGAATTTTCGGGGTCGTTGACATTTTGTTGATGACGTATGGGAACAGCTGCGTGCTGGGAAATGCAGGCGGCGATTAGATGACAGCTTAAAAATAATAGCAGTTTGACTAATACGGCTCGAAGGACCATCCTATAACTTATTTTCAAATAAGTACCTAGTAATGTTTAGAAGTGTTTCTAGCAACACTAATACGCTGAACGGTAACTCTAATACACTGACTGAGCCAGATACCATGATTTCACTATAGTTGTACAAATAAGTACTGGTGGGTGATCACGAACAAATCTGACAGTCGCCGCGTTACGTAAATCTAACGTATTAAAATTATTTCAAATCAATTGCGCGTCAATGCTAGCTCGGCTAACAAACGTTACAGCGTCACCGCGCAGTGTAGCTCGGATACGCTAACGTTACGATACGTTCGCGATCGCCATAATATTTATTTATTTTTATTTTAATATTTATTCACGGATCCATAGAATCACAGATTAATCTAAAAAATCTTCTTCCTCAATTATGGCCTCTGTCCGTCATTTCAAGAGACAGATTCTAAAGCTGAATATTTCAGATAAAGATTGATGTTGACAGATTCTTCAAGCAGCAAGTTATTTGTCAAGCAAATTTAATTCTATTGTTTACAAAACAGCGTGGAAAGGCGTCAATAATTTTCTCAACGCTCGTACATAACTTAGAAAAGCGAAAGAAACTCGTGCGGTTAATGCATAAATACATATATAATGATTCTATCTGGGATATTTTCTAGTACCGTGAGAATATTTTAATGTTTGATCCACACCTGATTTGTAACTTCAATAAATTACAATTCTTTAGAAACAAAATACCATATAACATCATGTCAATCGTACCAATGTTGAACAGTAAAGCCAAACAAAAAGTCAAAAAACAATTTTATAGGAAACTAGCCGTCTCCCGCGGCGTTGCTCGCGTTAGGATGTGACTTTTCAAAATTCCATTTTCCCGCTTTTCTGTTGAAATTTTTCCTGAATTTTCGCTATAAACCTCACGGAGCCCGAGACCTTTCCAACGAATGCAAAATCGTGGAAATCGGTTCGTGCGTTCTGGAGTTATAGCGTCAGGAAGGAAAACCCGACTTATTTTTATATAATAGAAGATTTTGTTAAGTTTAAAAAAATTAAGTCGTAAGTAAATTATTATTTATTATTATTGTATTATTGTGTGTGTATGTACCTAAGTTTTGGTAAGACTCAAGGTTTCATGTTTTTTTTATAATTCTATGTTGTTTTACCTCAAATGTAAATATACATGATTTTTTATCACTGCCAACGACATTTGCCTTTTTTTTTTCCTATGTATTGTAGGTAGTATGTCAACTGAGTAACAATTTTTGGTTGTAACCCATCTCGTCTATTTCTAGGCACAGATCATATAATACTAATATTCAAAGGTGTTTTAGTCAAAAAAATTTAATCATAGATTAGTTAATTCGTCTATTTCTAGGCACGGATCATATAATACTAATATTCAAAGGTGTTTTAGTCAAAAAAAATTTAATCATAGATTAGTTAATTCGTCTATTTCTAGGCACAGATCATATAATATTAATATTTAAAGGTGTTTTAGTTAAAACATTTTTAATCATAGATTAGTTAATACGCTTGATATCCTCACTATAAGTATAGCTTATGAGTCGTGGTCTAGCTACCGTTAGCGGCTGCTTTGTGCATGCTAAGCGACGTCTTTGGACGTGTCGCTTTGCCTTTGTGAGGCCGACAACTAGCCAATATACATTATTGAAGAATTCTACGCACTCCATCTTACGTACAGTCTCTTAGGAATCGAAATAGCTAGTAAGTTAGCCTGGAGATGCGATAATTTAGAGGAAATTGCGTCTTAACATAGCTAACATAATTCTGTAATAAATTATTTAAAAATCAAAGAGGTATTTTGATTATTTATCCATCTATACTATTCTAAAACTGTAAAAAAGTCAAAAACTAAAATTAAAGATATGGATAAACGAAATATGCAGATCTACTAAATGAACGACTTTGATTCCGAAATCGAGTTTTTCTGTTTATCCGTTTGTTTGTTCGCGGATCACGCCTTAACTACTGGACCAATTTCCACGAAACTTATACCATTTGAAAGTCCTTTTTCCCGATTGAAACATAGGCTATATTTTATTAAAATCAAAGACGTGGATTCTTAGATACAGCTTGAACTCTCTAAACCAAAAGCAGCCTTTGACACGAGGTTCACCGTATGCTGGTTGACAGATATTTTTTGGTGGAAAGTTTCGCACGCGTACGAAGTCGCGGTTATCAGCTAGTAATTTATAAAACCACTAATAATTGTGTCTAGTTTTTAATGTTAATGATACTATTTTGTGGAGAATTTGGTAGGCGGGTGCGCTAGAACTCGTTACCAAAAACTCGTTCAAGGAGGACGCATCCTGTGAAACATTGCACTGCGTCCATCACGAGCTGAGGCACTCATAATCGAAACGCAAACAAATGAACTCTACTAATAAATAAATTGTAGCTTCTAATTTATATATTTGGTATTATTAAAGATCATCAGACATCAACGCGCGCGCACGCGTTGATGTCTTTTGTATGGGATTTATATTCATCTTATTTTCTTTAAATATTGTGCTGTCCAAAAACGGATAATTAATAATCTTTGGTTTAGTTGGATGTCAACCTAGCCTAAAATTACATCAAAACTGAAAATAATGATTTCAACTTCAACTTCAACTTCTTGGTTTGTGGCTTTTGTGGCTATTTGTCACAATTCTGCCAGTGTCGAGTTCGCTAATGCTAGAGTCATAAACAAGAGGGGAGTGCGGATCAGAATATGGTCATTGTACAAAGGGAAAATAATGATTTTCTGAGTTATATGTTTTGAAATACCGACCACGTTAAAAATTGTGAATGTAATTTGACAGGAGTCTTTTATTTTACACTTTGATACGGACACGCTGGCGTTACGATACATTTGCGATTGTCACAATTATTCGTTATCAAGGCACTGGAAAAGTATTTTTTGAAGTTATACTTCTAATGCGACTTCCAACAACGTTGCGTTACGCGGTTGACATAGTCTAATACGCTACAAATGCTACAATCAAATATAGATGGCAGTGTTCAGCATTCATTTGACCGCCCGTGTTTTTGAAGTTATACGAGTTCCAACTGACAGCGGGGGAAATAGAAAGATACTATAATACGCTACAATCAAAATATAATAGATGGCAGTGTTCATGCAACTTTTTACTTTTTATTTTGAAGTGAAAATTTAGTACTGCATATTGGTTAAGTATTACATAAAAATAAATACTAAATTAATTTCACATTTAACACAGAGCTAGAGTGAATGCGTGGCACTCGAAGTATAACTTCTCCCGCGCGTAGGGACTGCACGCACAGGTTTTTTTTTATATACTTAGGTATAATAATATAATTTAAGTGTTTTATCTTGCAGTCATCATTATCAGCGAGAAGAAGTCCACTGCTGTTCACTTTAGGTGTTGAAAGCCATCGAAGAACCGAAGGTTAGGTAAAGGTGGGCGCACACGTGCTCATTACGAACGCTTTTATTCGCGACGCGTGACACGCGCGGTCACGTTTGTAGCACGCGCCGCCGTTCGAACCCGTTCCCATTGTTGTAGGGCTCGCGAGAATAACGGACGACTTTGAATTTTAGGTTTTATATTTTACAAGAATTCTTGTATCATTTGCCTTTTTATACCACATTATATGCAATCTATTTTTTTTAAACTACTATGAATTGTTATTTTAGTAAAACTTTATTCTTTAGACGGGTTTTACGTAAACAGTGAATGATAGAATATACGCTCGGGTAAATGACGCTGAATCTGGTTAACTCGGCTTTATTCAAGAAGTATAATATTCATTTTTATCGTATGGCCATACACACATCGTACACACACGCATTATTCTATTACCAACTAAACCTCTGAGTTAAACAGGTTGGTAGAGCAAATATGGAGCAAATGGCGATGTAGAGCAAATAGAAAATGCTAGAAATGAACATTTTTTGAAAGGTTCTGACTTCTGGTAGACGCAAAGCTTTAGTAAGCAATCTGAACTCCAACATTACCAATTTAACAAAAACCCGTGTGCTTCATGACAATGGAAACGTACAATAACCAACTTGCGGTAAACGATACTAAAATGTACCTCTAGGAACATGCTATCTATTCTGTGACACACGTCACTATTGTTAATCTGTGGCACTACGGAACATTGAACGTAGAGTCACGTGGTGTTAGTTCAGCGAATCTGCCAGGATGCTACTAACGTGAACTGAGTTTAATATTTTTACCTTGAATACGTTAAAAACATCGCTATTTTTAAACGGTTTTGAGTTTCGAACGGTTTGTTGGTTTCAATCTAGATTTTGGATTTAGCATTCACAATGGAATTAACGTTTTAATAAAGTTTTATACAAAATAACAATTTTTTTGTGATAATAATAAGGTTGATACGTTAGTAAACGTCGAGTTTATTGATGTCTAGGCGCAAAATTAGATTAAAACCTTTTTGAACGACAGTCCGCTTATTTTATCATTGAGTGTGACAAGAAGGCTGTATGTCTAGGGTACCTACAATACTAAATAAGCGACTACATGAGAATTGACGTCTGTGTGCTCCGAACTTTATGTGCTTCCAACTAGAATTTACAAAATCGTTCCAAAACACTAAAGTAATGTCAAAAGCTTTCAACTTCTATCCATAAAACACAAATTGCCAGCAATATCAGCAAAAACAGTAGTGTCTACAAATATTTCAATGTTCGCCGCGGCATTCCGTTCTTTTCTTTTGCGCTTCTCCGAAATGTATGACGATATCTATAAAGTTGGCAACACTAACCCACTACTCACTTTTAGACATTGCAAAATAAACTTTCCTGCTATATCTTTTAGTTTCAAATTCATGTAACTGAAGTATAGATGGACTTATATTCCAAAAACTCACAGTCCGTTTCGTTATACTAAATTGAGCTGTGAGTAGCTAGTTTTAAGTGTCAGTTTCGTTTGCGTTTGTGTTTCATACACAGTATGTCAGAATGAAGTATCTTTGTACTGTTATTTCGTCTGTGGAGTTGGATTTTATTCGAAGGCTCTATATTGGCGGAAACGAATGGCTTACACTTTTGTTGTGAGGACCAAGCTATAAGCACTAGCGTTTATATTCATCTTTTTACTTGTATAACTCCCGGTAGGTACTTATGTATATGTATAAACATTCGTTTGTAGGTTTACCACGTCACACTATTCAATGCTAGGTAGAATATTTTTTTATTGATCACAACCAATCAATAAAATAGATTAAATAAATGAAAAAAATTATGTAAAATAAATGACTTCTAAAAATCCCCTGCGAGTTCCCCTTACGAATTTCTGATTGTCTGACCCAGCAATATCTCATTCTTCTAATTTACAATTTTTAAAATGTATGTAAAAAAGTACTATCCACTCATTAAATGCTTAATTTTTACACATAGAACTCCGCAGTTCAATGTCTCCAACAAATCGCTTCAGCACAAGAAAGCTACTTTCGAATGCTAGTCTTAAAAAATCGCCACTTAACGAATGTATTAATCTCTATTCGTTTTTATTCTTCTGTATTAGTTTAGTCAATGTTTTTGTTTTAGCTATCGCTTCAGCCTCCGCCCCTGCTTATAACTTACACCCAAATCAAGTAATAAACTTGAAGCAGTGTGCTTCAGGCATCCTCATTGTGCGTCGCTCACGCCCCCCGCTTATTGCTTAGATTCTATTTTATATTATGACTACGTACTAAATTTTTTGTACATGCTAAGGGTTGACTACCCACGTTTAATAGTCAGTAAATAAGTTACACTATTGAAGTAGTCCCATCCCTTTATATTCTTAGGCACTACCTCTTGGCACTACTAGTAGGGTGAACGGAAATTTTACTTTCCCGTGACACTACTCTAGGCATTTAAGTTTTGAAGAAGTGACGTGTTATATGCGATCATTTGCTCCTGGTTAAACAGATTTCAACTCATTAGCTGGCTAAGTAAAATAATCCCCTGCTGGAAGTTGCAGAGTATTATTGGTCAAAAAATTCAGGGGGGTTTCTGGAACAAGCCGATAATACTGATATAGGTATCAAATTGATCAAAAAAATTTAGTTACTATAATAATTAATTTCAACGATATCACAACATACATAATAATTCACAAAATCATACCCTATTTTATTTACAAAATCGAAACTAATATTTAAAAACATGTTAGCGACGATATTTTCTTATAATTTGAATGCATTTCTTCAGTCGTGAGTCGTGCCCATTAATCATAGATCTGTCTCATTCCTACACATTAAGGGTATTATAGCTATCTTCCTCTGTCGTGTCAGGATTCCATGCGCGTACGCAGACAGCCAGCGCGTGCCGAGACGACCGTATTTTTTTCGATTACAAGAAAAAGCATAAAATCAAGTTACGGCATGCTACGAGTAGTCTATTTGACTTCCGTTTGTCAAATGGAGCATTAATAAAAGTTATCTATCGACAACCTTTCTTTTTTAGTACATTCAAATGTAAATTGATTTCAATAAAACAAATTCAAAGGTACATTTTCTTCTACCTGTCATTGCTACAGACAATCCTTCTTCTTCTCCTTTTATTTACGGCCTCTGTCTGTCATTTTGACAGACAATTTTGCCAGTATCAAGTGAGATACTTGAAGTACCTAATATAAGTTAAGTCAAGTCATTCGTCAAGTCGGCTGTCGTTTGTTTTGAAGAGAAAATCGTGAATTTTCTCTTCAAAATGTCAAAACTCGAGTCCACAGAATCGATTCTTCTTCCTCTTCTATTTATGGCTTCTGTCCGCCATTTTGACAGACAACTTTACCAGTGTCATCTTTAGCCAGTAATTGTCAAGTTTGTCAAAACAGAATCGATTCTTTTGACGAATCGATTCAATTCTATATGAATCGATAGACGTGATGGTGTTAAACATTGAAACCATAGATAGAACAATCTAGCTAGATAGAGTACCATTGTTACTATCTAAAGGTCAGGGAAAACAAGACAAATGAGCAAGCAAGTGATGAAAACAATACAATGTGTGATTATTAGTGAAATGTCTTATTTATGTCTGGAGTAAACAGACAGGTTCAAAGGCGCTTAGAAGGTTAGTTTAGAAGTAACACTTCTATTTACCCTCAAATTCATAAACACTAGGTAGTCAAATCTCAATGATATTTCTATTACATTTTATTACGAGAATAATCCCTTTAAAACTCACAAAAAACATCTGATTAATTTGGAAAGCATCGGGCCAATTATCGAAAACTTTTGAAGGAAAATACAATGCCCAATTTACTAAGGAATAGGGTTAGGCTCCTAATCCCCGTTGAGTCGTCCCCTTCAAGGGGATTTTGAGATTTTTTGGCTCATAAATACAGCTTCTTTCTTTTTTCCAGTGGCCACAACCAAATGTAGTTTTTATAGTAGAGAATAGACAAACGGAACTTGT
The DNA here is from genome assembly GCA_947507515.1 of Eulithis testata. NCBI lineage: Eukaryota > Metazoa > Arthropoda > Insecta > Lepidoptera > Geometridae > Eulithis > Eulithis testata. The sequence goes on along the minus strand of OX382218.1, from coordinate 3,564,659 downwards.
TCGACATACATGCCTCTAACTTCAGTCGGACTGAGATAAGTACAAAACTTGAAAAGTCTTCTAGACTGCCCTGCTTCATCGTCACGTACCCTCAGGTGGGTTACTCTCGACCACAGTTCCAATCCGGATCCATAGATTTTGACAGTCGTGTCATTTTTCAGTACAAAATGACACAAAATCTGTCAAAATCGGGATCCAATTTGGAACAGCGATGGTCAAGAGTAGCCCTACTGTTGAGATTATGGCCAAAGGACAATCTATTTCATATAGAAAAAAAAAGTTCTTATTTCTTTTTTACTATTTCTCGATGCCTCTTGTTTTCAACCAAACTTAACGCTATTTGAAATTTTCTTTGAAAGTTTTCAAGATCGATAAGGTCGCCTAAAAGTAAATACATTAACCTTTCACTCCCTTCTACAGATATCTAAAGATTCATGGTATTTTCGAAAAACAAACTGTCCTCAACATTGCCAGCGAATCTAAATCGTAAAATAGCCACGTCCGAACAAAACGAGGTCTGCCACTGTCCGCGTATGGGACACACTAAAAAAAAACAAAATTGACCGGCACCATAGAATAAATACTAGCTATGGTATAGATGTATCACTCTGAACTTACACTACAAGAAGAATTGGCCTCTCTTTATAATATGGCTTATTCTATAACTAGAACCGATTTTTTTTTCTAAAAGGGCTATAGAAATCCTAGTTTTAGTTTTTCTTCGCAATATTTTTGATACAATGACGTAATCTATACTTAAAATGGATGTACAATTTTTGGTAGAATTCCGAGTTTAATTTTATGCATTATTTTATTTTACCTCCATATTATGCTTCTTTAAATGGTCTATGTCTGAAGAAAAGCTTACGGTCAAGCCAATTTGCTTTCAATGTATAGAGTTCGGTAAAGCTCATTTTTAGATTGACATCCAGTTCGAGTTGACACAGGCCAGTACGCATTCAGAATCGAAATGCAAAAAAAAATATTTTGCTGGAACGAGACACAATATTCTTAACCTTTTAACCGAAAGAGATGGATATAAACATTCGAACTTAGAATGCAACTCGTGCGTTCGACATCCTTCGCCGCAAAAACAAATGCTGCCATCTACCGAGTGAGTGCGACACTATAGTTTGCAAAAAGTACGATTTCACTTTGATTAAGCGATATTGTGAGGATTATAAATTATTTAACAGATTAACTGATGTGCAATGCGTTGGTGAATGCAATTAGTGGGTTTAAAAAAAACAAGTGCGAATTCAAAAGGTTTTTAGTTCACTCAACAGATTTTCAATAAGAATATTTTACAAAATACGACAGTAATTTATATTCGGTAATGTATAAAATATAAATAACAGTACCTAAGTATGTACTTTTGAACATTTAAATAAATCTTATAGTCAAAATTTGTGGGAATAATAAGTCAAAAAGCTCATCTCAGTTTCACTTAAGTGCTTAAACTGGTAAAATAGAAAATGAATAAAAACTAAACAAGAAAAGCGTAGGAAGCTTACAATAATGATAATTTATTCACAAATCATTACTCCCCTATCATTAATAATGGTCTAATTAATGATGTAACGATGGACCACCGGATCATAACAGGCGTGATGGATTGGATCATTAAGTTGTTGACGTTATATTAAAAAAAAAGTTTTAAAAAGTAAGATTTTTATCTGTGGTCCTTGAGCTACTGGATTACCAATATTTTTACACTTCATCCAAACTTTTTTTTTATAGGTGCTTATTATTTTCTTAACCGTAAACATTGTTTATTAAAAAAAACCTTGTGAAATACACCATTGTAGATAACTAAATTACGGTATGACTTTTCATCATAAAATTAAATCTTATTTTTTTAACAAATTGAAAATACAGTGTTGAGTACCTACTACCAAAACTTCAAGGCGTTTAAGTAACCCATCAATAATAAAAAAAATAACCTTAAAAACCAATAGTGTCAAAAAAATATCAAAGAGAGGACCTACTACGAATCAGAAATCAGACAGCAAACATGTCACAACATAATTCTGATTGATGTGTGTCATTTGAGTCCCAAATCCTATTTTAGAATCTATCTCGGTTTAATGACTTGTCATTTATAACGATAGGGTATTTCAGATTTTGGGTGGTTTTTGGAATCACTGATCTGAAACGATACGTGTTCTTTTTAATATGAAAAAAATGAATCTTATTTAAAAAAAAGCAATGGCAAAAGGTTTTTGATGGGAAAAAAATAATAATGTCTTTTTTTTTAAAGCAATAGCGAAAGTAAGATTTTGACGGCTGAACCGATTTGTATGCGATATGGAATAGTTATAGTTCTTTTTTTATAGTTCTTGATCAATGATAAAACTAGTTACATCTTATAATGTGTTGTGGTAAGCGGAGCTGTACTCAGGAAGCTAGAAATTGTTTTATCGCTTAAAGATAGCCGCTTAACATAAAGTGGGCCATCTACATGTTGCATCGCATTTATTTATTTATTTTATGGAAAACCAACAGCTTAAATTAACTAGATAAACATTTTTATAGCAGTAGAAAGCCAATTATAGGTTAAGGTGTGCAATAAAGTATTCTATAGGTTTTCACGGATACGTTAACATAATAGTAACACTGTCATACAACTGTGAACGTCTGGTCGACGACAACGTGACTACAAATTCAACTATGTATTTTATGATTTTAAACAGGACTTTAAATCCTCAAAGAATTCTCTATTCAACCGCTGTCTAGCCGAACCAACACTCGTGCAGAATAAGTCGAAATCAAAACGTTTGCTGAAGCGAGAAATTTTGTATGAAAACCGGATAAGCGCCTCTAGCGGGAGATTTGGGAATTGTGCAATTCCCAACAAAATTTCTCGCTTTGCGAATGCGTTTGCGTGTGCTACACTCAAGTCGAAAGTTAAAACTAATGCACAGACTCGGGGCTCTGAGCGTATTAAAGTTATCGCCTGCGCGCATTTTCTCAGTGTAATGTACCTACTAAGTGTGATCCTGACATTTTTAATGTAATAATCATTTCGAGGTTATTTTCATAGCCAATCGAAACATTGCCTGCTAAATCCTATCCTCAAATCCAGTTTAAAACTTGAACTGAAATTGAAAACAATTCAAAACCTGAGATATGGCAGTCACAGCAAAAAAACAAGATCCCTTAATCGAGAATTATGCTAAAATCGTATTTATTGGCTCTCAGAAAGAAACTACTGACAATGGTTACATGTGGTTATTTCACCATGATCAAGACAATATGCTGAACCTTACTGGACTGTATAGTGAGGTGACAGGGTGATGGCATCCAGTAGTCAATCGATTGTTATCTGTCAATCTGACAGGTGACTAATTAGAACAAAAAGTTTACGAGAGGTATTTGAACCAGCACTATGTATATCAATAATCAACCACGTATTGTGTTGTTAGTTTAATTTTGACGTACAAGTCTTATTTTTACACAGAGAATATATTTTACGAGTCCTCATATAGTTTTTTAGGTAAAAAAATGTATAATAATCTAAATTGTGAGTGATGTAGATTTATTCTTTTAAGTTGCATGAATAATTAATATGCCTTGTTAATAAAAATATGATCTATTGGTGTTATGATAACTATATTTTTTTTTAAATAATAATGAGCAGGCAACAATTTTCATAATTATACGATGTTTTTATTTTGTTTCAAAGTTTTATAAAACTACTAAATTATACACAAAACCGTAAACAAAACAATTCATAAATATGAAAATTATTCCTCACAGCCTTAGACTCGTATTCTTTAAAAAACTCAAGCGTTTTTTTACAGTTTTCAATGAAAATTTCTACTTAAATCGCTTCGGACCTGAGACCATAATCTCAGAATTAAAAGAGTAATAAATCATTCATTATTTGTCCATTATCGATGTATAAAAACATCGATAACTAGCCCACACTAATGGATGCTGGCTCCACGCAACAGGAAGCCACTCGCCGCCATTTGTCAAAATGACATTAGACATAACTTACCTAGGTACCTATCTGGATTGAGTGACGTTTTCTGATTTCTAGCTTAAAAAGTATAAAAATAAAAACGCTGATATGAACCCCGAGTTGGTCCATTTGTTTTGACTTTCGACTCAGTATAGCACACGCAAACGCATTCGCAAAGCGAGACATTTTGTTAGGAATAGAACAATGCCCAAATCTCCTGGTAGAGGCGCTTATCCGGTTTTAATGCAAAATTTCTTGCTTTGCGTTTGCGTGTGCTATACTCGAGTCGAAAGTCACAACAAATGCGCAGACTCGGGGCTCTGAACCAGGCCCTCGATCGAGTTAAACAATTATGCTTCCAGTTTGTAATGTCCCTTAAAGTTCAACTTCAACTTCTTGGTTTATGGCTCTTGCAACATGTTGTTACAATTCTGCCACTGTCTGTTTACTCTAGTGTCACAAGTCCCTTAAAGTTAAATGATACCTTAAAGTTAAAAGTAAAATTTCCGTTCACTCTACTAGTAGTGCCAAGCGGTAGTGCCTAAGAAAATATTTCATTTACATTTTCAATTTTTTTTCATTCGTCAAGATACAAGATACAAGATGTTTATTTGCATAAATAAGTGTTACAATTTGGTCTTATATGTAGGAGGCACTTTTCAACTTATTCACCTTTTCCAGGTATCGCAAATGTTTTGGGCGCTTAAACTTAGGTAGGTAATTAATAACATTAATTTTGGATAGGTACATACCTTTGGGCATGCACTAAATTTTTAAACATTTTTCATTATCTACTACTTAACTAGTTCTTACTTAGGGTAGGTATACTTTTTACTAGATAATTCTTCTACCGTCTTCCTTTGTAGGTACTTACTAAAAATAATGAATGAAAACTTGTGTTTTTTACAATGAAAACATGTCAATTTTGTATTTGAAATGCGCAAATTCAATCCATCGCATTTGCCCAAGCTGACACTACGATCGCTTTATACCTAATTAGTTGGGAAAATACGTCTGAAAAATAATACAATAGGATTCAGGTAGGCCATTGTTCATAATAACCAAATATTGCATACATAATCGGTTAACATTTATGAAATTTAAGTAAACAAGGTGTTATCCTGTTAATATTATCTGCAGTCCTACAAGGTGTAAAAAGAATACCTACTTTCAAAACCTCTAGAAGCTCAGAAACACAATAAAAAGTACCGATTCTGTTAGCAATGCAGCGTAGAACTAACCTCTTTGAGTTAAAAATATTATTGGTTCGCGCTGGCCGGCAGTGTTTTGAAAATGGAAGACCGTGGATGACACGACGAGACGAGACGTGTCAGTCGAAAACAATGGCAAAATATGTGTGGATGTGGAAATACGAATGATTATGGAAAATACTATCACTACATAGTATAAAGAAAAGTCGCTTCCCGCGTCTGTCCTAATGTCTGTTTGTATGTATGCTTAGATCTTTAAAACTACACAACGTATTTTGATGCAGTTTTTTTTAATAGATAGAGTGATTCAAGAGAAAGGTTTATACGTATAATACATCATCATCATCACTGCATTGCACCCGTGCGAAGCCGGGGCGGGTTGCGAGTAATTAATACAATAAAGCTCTGTATATTACTGTTGTAGCTCACAATTTATAGTAAGTTCTTACTCAATGTCTATTTTTTTAATATTCTCCAGTCCTATAAATTCAAGTAGGTACATATTTAATTTATAATGTCATAGTTACAAGTACACCTAAAATAAGCTAATCTAACGCAGAACGAAACTGTTATCATTCACAAATTGGTTAAGTTAACCAAGCTTTATATCACTACATAGTAGGTATAAAACAAAGTCGCTTCCCGCGTCTGTCTGTATGTAGGCTTAGATCTTTAAAACTACGCAACGGATTTTGAAGCGGTTTTTTTAAATAGATAGAGTAATTCAAAAGGAAGGTTTATATCTATACAAATATTATAAAGAGGAAAGGTTTGATTTTTTGTTTGTTTGTTTGTTTGTATGAATTGAATAGGCTCCGAAACTACTGGACCGATTAAAAAAATTCTTTTACCATTAGAATCCTACATTATCCCTGATGAACATAGGCTATATTTTATCCCGGAATTCCCACGGGAACGGGAATTACGCGAGTGAAACCGCGAGGCGCTGCTAGTGTATAATAAATGCATAATATTGTAGAGGAACACTGATAAATTTACAATAGTTTAACCCAAAGTGTAAAAAATAGAAATGGTATAGCAAAACACAACTGACAGCTAAACATAATGTTTGAAATTTTGACATTTGGACATTGATAAGAGGCAGCCGTAATTTCAACTAGAGTAACAGACTTGCTGTTGGCCAAAGGGTAATACGGTTGGACTGCGGTCAGACCGACGCAAGTTCAAATCCAAGGCGATAAGCTTTTTGCAACTTTTTACTTTTTATTTAGGGGTTTGTAAGGGTTTTTAGGGGTTTATAATTTTCCGTGCGAAGCCGGGGCTGGTCGCTGTTACTTTATGGTTTTTTGTAAGAACTCGTCCGGGGAAGTACTACCGTACTTAATTTCTGCCGCTTAGTGTTGGTCGCATTGCCGTGTTTTGCATAATTACAGGCAGATGAGACTTAAGATATATCTAAGAATCACAAAGTATTATAATGATTCTCATTAAAAAAAGCTATCAGTACTTTTTCTGTATGTAAAACGGATTATAAGATGAAACCATTAATGTTATTTAAGTGCAAGCGTGCACCTTTGATTTTCAAACGTGCTACTTTTACACGTTGTATTGTTTTTTCTAATAATGCTAAGTTTAGAATAATGATTATTAAACTTAGATGCTGTTTATTTTTCAACGATACCTATTCCAGGTATCCAGAATTATTTTCAATAATAATTATCGTTCGCTACCTACCTTTGAGGTTCTCCTTATACCGTTTTTACGTAAATGTGATAACATTATTTTAAAACACGAATAATAAGTACTACTTACCTACTACTAGTATAATATATTATGATCATTGGTACCTAATTGTTGTGTTTGATTGATTGACTTGACGTATAGTATTATATAATCTGTGACTTGACTAGTGACTATTTAAATATATACTTGACAGTGCCATCTATCGAAACGCCGGACAGAGGCTTTAAATAAGAAGAAGAAGACTTATCTTGAGGCCTTGTTTTTACAACGTGCTCTCCGCCCTCGAAAACGATTCAACGTATAAAATTTTTATTGAAACAAAAGTTGTAGCGAAGTCAATGCTCTACAATATTGATCATACATACAAATAGCAAAAAACCCATAGGAAACGAGATATTTGCAAAATATTGTTTTTTGTGACCTTTGATCTTGATATTTTAATGGACGCCAACACCCAACATATGTAGGTTTTGAGACAACTTTTAGGATGTCAAGATACAAGTTTATACGAGTTTATAGCTTGGTATCTCAAATTCCGAGGTGAGGTGAAACGGAGATCAAAATATGAATTTGCGTTTCATACAAAACGAGATTTTTAGTAGGTATGTCATTTTGGTAAAATGGGGAGTCCCGCTTCTTTTAACGTAGGAACTACGCATTATTCTTTAGTAGGAATATTTAGATATGGGTGTTGTTAATTTTACAAATTAATAAACACACCAAAGAGAAGTCGTTTCCTTTTTTATGCAACTATATGATGGTACAAGTCGATGCATTTTTACCGGTAGCATGTAGTGTCGTGTTGATAAATACCCTTAAAGATTGTTCGGACCACTCGATAATTTAACTCAGACCCTCACACTACTTTATGCAAGGAAACTTCAAGTCTTTGTCGATAGTATAGGGTAGAAAATCGGTTGTTTATGTTGTAGAATGTGGTATGGAGTTATTAATGGCTCTCAAACTACGTGCTTTATAGTTATTTGATAAAACACTATCGTGATTATTTAGCCTGACTTTCTGATAGAAGCCAACCATTTTATGTTAAAAATCATATAAGAGTTGTATATAAAACCCATCATTTGACCCTTCATTTTCCTTTTATTAGACCGAGCCACAGCAAGCATTCACTTCACATGCGTTTATTAATAACGGCTCTAAAGTATTCCGTTTCATGATAAACAAGCAGGTAAAAAGTAACATGTTACAACAACGCAAGGCACGTCAATTTTCTCCATAGTTAGCCAAACAAAAACGTGTAACATCGTGTCAGCGTAACAATAAACTGATTTGCTTTTTCTTTTACAGGTAAAAAGTGGCGATCCCTGACACCGCAAGAAAGGCGGCCGTTCGTCGAGGAGGCTGAGCGTCTCCGCGTGATCCACATGACGGAGCACCCCAACTACAAATACAGGCCTCGCCGGCGGAAGCAGAACAAGGCAAGGCCCAACCAGCCTGCAACGCCGGTGTCTGCCCCACCCACAGCGTCCGCAGCACTCGGCTCCCCGTATGGGAACACGGGGTCCCCAGACCGCTTCTCGCACAACCCTGGAGCTGGCTTCTCCCCGTACAGGACCTCTCCGCTCGCCTCAGACTATAACCAATTCAATGGCCACGTTCAGACCCCCGAATCATCTCCAGCCAGGTCTCCAGAACCTCAAGGCAGGAGGAGCGCTCCAGCTGAAGCGCCTCTGCCTACTCCTGACGCCTCCCCTATCGAAAATGAAAAGGAAAACTTTCAGTACGAGGAGAGAAGGAGAGCGCAGAACGTCTCTTCCATGTCAGATTCGTACTCTCCATACAAGCCGTACAGAAACCCTGGGTCGTTTTCTCCAGCACCGGTAGCTGCTATGGGCATGGCCAACGGGATGTACGTCATGTGCACTCAGAGGACTTTGACCGAGCAACCACCCCTCGTCACCGGCACGTTCTTCCCTCCGGTAGCGACGTCACAGGACCAACAGACTCTCGGCACGTCCACCCCTCGAGTCACTTCAGCTCTAAGCGGACAGGTTTCGAATGAATACTGCGTGCAATACCACACTTACGAGCAGTACGAACAGATGTATAAAACTGAGGATACATACGTGCACTATCCGGACCAACAGCCGAAGACGGAGTACGATACCGGTGGCTCGTACTTTTCCGAGGAGCCTCCGAATCAGAACCAAGAGGAAGGTTACATGCCGCGACCGGAAATCAGAGCCGGATCGCCTGAATCGGACGTGGACGCGCGGGAGTTTGATAAGTATCTGGATTACGGGACGGAGGGTGCTATAGAGCAGCATCAGCATCAACAGCAGTATAGATACGAGCAGCAGCAGGGGTACAGGCCAGCATACTGCGGGGAGCACAACCCTGGGCCAGAGTACTGCTCAGAGAGGATGTACGCGTCTCCATACGCGTCGGTGATCTCCGGGCCTCCACCAGCGGCGTACGCACCCGCTACGCCGAGTGAGGCCGCTGTCAGACCGGAAGACGAGTTTAGCGTCATCTTAGCAGGAGTTAGGCAGACCTGCTATAGCAATTGACTGGAATAGGATAGCATCCTGTTAGCCCAAAGAGTTTCAGCAGGGTTTTTGGGACCGTTCGCTAACGTGACACACTGACGTTTCACTCACCGATTTATTAACCTTTGCGTTCCTGTTTGTTGATCGACCAACTAAGTAAATGTTACTTTTAGTGCGCTGGTTAATTGTAAGTTTATTTTACGCCCACTACTAGGTGTGAAGTAATGTGAGGTCCGTTACTATCACTATCAGTCAATGTATCGAGTGGTCTCAAATCTCATGCAGATATTCCAAATAATATAAGATTAATAGTAATTTGAGCTTCTGTTTAATTGAATATGTGATACACTGTGCCTCTAAAATTATGTCCAAACAGAATAAGCATTAAAATGCATTCGTCTATAAGAATGTCAATGATCAAAAATTGTTTATTCCCAAAAATTGGTTACCTTATGGAACACACAAGGTAAAATTTTAAATAAAAACCACAAACCACATCCTGTGAACAATTTATTTTTAGCAAATAAAATACCTGATGATATATGTTATTTTTGTTTTTTTTTCTGATTATAAAAAAGTTGGTAAAAAAATATTCCATCCTTATTTTCCAGTAAATGTTTAGATCTCCTTGTATTTAAAAAATCTCAATGTATAAAGACAATGGTATCGATTCGGTTGTTGCATTTTTCTAAACTAACCTAATTTGACAGCACTAAAAATGTTGCCGTCCCTTTCTCATGAACTGAAACGACAAGGACGGCTATAATTTTAGAGCTGTCAAATTAGGTTAGTTTAGAAAAAAGCAACAACCGAATCGATACCACTATTTAGTTATATTTTGTATATTTCGTGCTTATATAAATAGATTTATTTTATTAAAATATTTTCGTCTTGGCAATACAGCGTGGTTGGTGGACTAACTTCCGATTGCCAAGATCCGCCAACCGTATTGTACAAGAGTATTCAAAAGTTTGTACACGGTGTTTGTTTCGTTCTTTCCATATATATTACCGTACGTTTCCACTGCAAACAATTCACAATAAAACATGCACAACTCTGTGAAGATATCGAATTGCGTTTCCACCGCCAAATCTTGTGTATGTTTGATATTTTGAATCTTGTGATCATTGTTTTAAGGATTTTCTTGATCTTAAAAACAAAATCATTTGTAAGGATTGTGTTGTGAAGGTTTTTTTGTGAATGTTTTAGTCGAAACACGCAGTTAGGGACTACCTATACCGAATTCAAATAATTGTTTTTTTTTTTGGTCACAAAAAAAATCTATGTAAAAATCATATCACGCAGTATAAATTATAATACCTTTACTTATTTTTATGTTCTGATGATAAATTGACGATCTTTCAAAAGTACTGAATAATGAATTATATTAGGTACGCATGCCTTTCAAATTAATGGCATAGTAAATTTTTGAATGTATATCTATGAAAATGTATATTACTTATTTTTTTTATTTAGTAAGAATTTTTTTTTATATTCGTCCAATCCTTACCATAAAGGTAGCGCTTACGATTCCTATGTAAAATATTTATTTATTTGTAACTATTTTTGTATAGCTAATTAGTTAAGTAATATAAAATCTTTCGAATTATAAGATCTTCCATTAAGTCTGTAGATAAATCGTAAATAATGTTGTTATATTTAATTTCAATTTAAGATGTATTTTTGTATAAATCGTAGCGATAATAAATAAAATATCTCATTGATTTATTGTACTAAAATAAAATAGTTAATTTTTGTAGTTTTTTTTGTAATTTAGTTGTTTAGTTTGAAATTTGCACTGCGAGAGTTCTTTTTAATGTTAAGAAAATTTATAAAGCGCAATAAAATTTATATTCGAAAATTTGTTTCTATTACATACCTATTTCAAATTTTATTATTACTAAATAAATTTTATTATAAAAGACAGCCGATAAAAAAATACAAACTCAAATTTATGAATAAATTAAAGACAAAAAATGAATTAATAAATAATGTATTTATTTCTCCCACAAAGCAAATACAAACAAGACCAGTAGAAGATATTCTTATAACTAACTTTGTGAGAGACTGGTGCCTCATGTAGATTCGTGAGAATCTGTATTACAGACCACCAGGCCTCACTCTGCAAGCACAAAAGCTCTGTGGATACAAACTTCTTATTCAACCAGCATTCGGCTAGCCCAGTGCCTGAACCCGCCTCTAGTAAATCCTCCACATTGCTTATGAACTCGTGGGTAGGATAAGGTATGCGAACATTTCATTATTCCAACTAAAATGGAACCAATAAACCATATTTATCTTATAATCAACCAACAACTGCTCATTTGGTGAAGATAAGATCGTTGCAGAATATTACAAATCATTTATTTTTAACACCGCAACTTGCCACACGCACTAAACAAAATTCCAATGAATTCCTTGGATAAATGATTCGATTTATCGAATGAATTTGTCAAACTGCAAATAGTTTATTGCTTTTTGAAATATATTATAGTAATACAATTTAACCAAGTAGCTACGAGTATTCTCAAAAAAGCAAGCTCGTATGAGTTAGTGGCCAACTCTGATGACGGAGTTTTTAGGTCTTAAGGCCTCCGTCGCGATTGCTAGTGCCGAGACTGACAGTACACTCCGAAGCACGGAAGCGCTCAGCTGTAAATGCCACTAACGGTCACCCATCCAAATAGTGACCGCACAGAACGTCGCTTAACTTGGCTAAATCAGTGAAGATTGACACAGCAAGAAAACAAGCTACGCCACGAGCGCTACAAAACACTTCTTATCAAAATGTATTAGGTACCTACCTACCATAAAAAAAACATTTCTCATGCCTACATTGAGGTAAATAGGTCTGTAAGCTAGTTAGGTATCTTTTTTTCCTGACTTTGGCCTCAGCGCGTGTTATACCATCCACAACGGACGCAAAGATCGTCGGCCTCATACAGAAAGCGAGTAAGTACAAATAAAATTAAAATTACTAAATAATTTGCGGGCAGGGGTGTGCGGCCTCGGGGCGGCTTCGCCTGTAATTACCGAGCCGCGAACACGCCCTCACCACGATATTGATGTATCGACGGTGGGGAAAAACAACGAATGTATTTTTTTAAATCAATTGAGTTATCATGGAACGCGGAATGAAAGATTTGAGGGCAACAGACTAAAATGTACGTTATAAATAGGTTGATTGTTGTTTTGTGCAATTGGTTATTTTTTAAACAACTAGCAGTCAGACAGATTGACTGCTAGTTGATTAAAATTGTATTTTTGAATAAATACTTCACGTAATTAATAGTCATAGTTCGAAATACAAAAGTATGAAAATAGAGCACCACCATCGTCCTGATTTTTTTTTTGTACAATTCATTCATCGAGTCACACTTACAAAAAAGCGCTAGGAAGCAGACCGCGGTTCCTTACTCGTATTTCTAGGCTCCAGAAACTGGCACCCAGAATCGTAAAATGATTCTTATGATTTTATTGAATAAAATTTTTTTGGCTTTGACGCAAAAATAAATATCAATTTTTTTTTAACTACACTAGTATACTACTATAATAAGTAGTTACGAGTAGATATAAAGCTATATTAAAAATTATGTAAGTATAGCTTATATCTATGAACTGAACTGATTTGCAGAAGCGGCGGCGCGCGCAAAGAGATGCACCTTTGGAGATAGCGCCAATACATTTATTACTTCTACTGGGCATGCTGATTTGGAGCACATACAGTGGTGGATTAAGGATTTCGGTTTAAAGCTTGGGTCAAGATTTTATCTTAAGAAGGGCTTGACCAAGTTTATTAGGGTTTTTTCTGATACGTGACAAATCCTAGGTATAGTATTGTGTCCGTTCACCGTTGGGCAGACTTTGATTTTTTTTTCTTTTATTATTCCATGCGATACAGTTTGCTAGACAATCGTCCTTACTAGAATACTAACATCCTCTTAGCTTAATCGGTCTTATCTACCAGGAAAACCAAAGTACGGGCGGAGCTCGCTAAACTGCGCTTTTGTTTAAAAGAAAACGGTTGTAAATGGACCCCTAAGAGGATTTCTGGAAATTTCATCCAATTTTTTCCTGCCGACAGGCGCAGTGGTTGCCAAGGGGATTATTGGACAGAAGTTCCAGTAGTCTCTACGCAGGGGACTCATGCAGGCGACAACTGGAATGAGCCATTGGTTTCAGTTTAAAGAACTTTATTATTACTCATAATAGTAGATTAGTAGCCAAGGGCTGTATGTAAGGCATCAATTGCAGCCCGAGATATTTAGGCGCCTATAGTTCGAGCGTGCAATTGATGCTTACGGCCGAGCTAACTACTCTGCTTTACATCTCGATTGTGAGGTAAGTAGAAAAAAACTGGCATTACAAGAATAAAGTACCTATGTTAAGAATACAGTCTCAGATAAAGACTTTACTCGTTTTTCTTTTCGCCACTTCATGAACTCGTCGTAAGTTTTCAAATATCTCTCTTTAGAACTTTCAGGCAAAATATTGTTAATTACTGCTTCAGCTTCCATTTTCATTGAATCGGGAGTGCAGCTTATATCTTCATCACTTGCAGAACTCATGTTTTTTTCCTAATTAGCACGTAATTAAAAAAAATCCCAAAAACAAACAATGTTTAAAGTAAAAGTTTTCTATTCCCGCCTTTTTTCATCTTTTTTTTTTAATTTTTTTTTTCAAGAACGAAATTGAGTTTTGCCTTTCGATAGGTATTTAAAATTGATGACTATTATACTCATACGAAGACAAGGCTGAATAGCGAAGCGACCTCTTTTGTCAATGGGCTGAATGCATGATGTCTATTTCCAGTATGATGGTTAGATGTACGCGAACTTTTTGAAAGAGTGAAGGGTTTTTTTTTATTACTTACCGCCCTAGGGCTTTTCTAGCTACATTATTACCCTAGAGCGTTAATTGGTCACCTACAAGCAACATTTGGGGGTAATAAGGACCTACTTACCGAATATGAGAACTTTACAGTCCACTTATAATGAGCTTAAATTAGAATTTTAGTAAGTAGGTAAAAACGTAATGTTAGGTTAGTAGTAGTCTTAGGTAGTAAATAGATAAGTAAGTAATGTGGATAACAAAACATATATATCGCGATGTTTCCCGATGTTTTCCTTCACCGTTCGAGCATTTTCTTTCAACACGAACTAATTAATAGACCTAGTTTAATAATATCCGAAGTAGCCACTTATCGCGAGATCTCTTTTATTTTCACAAGTTGTTTTGAAATGTAATGGAGAACAATAGCTAGTTAAAAATGTTTTGGTTTACAAAACTAGGTAAAAAGGACTGTTTGGATAACGCACGTGTATCTGCAATCAATAATATTTACTCTTTGGTCGAAAACGAAAAAAAATATCAGAAAAGTATTTACCTACATATTTCTCTATCTCTATATCTATCTATCTCTCTATTTATCTCCCGTAAAACTAGAAAAAAAGAAAGAAAAATAAAATAGTTTATTACTATAAACAATTAGTTAGGTAGGTACTTAGATAGCCCTAGGTATTCCGAGTTTTAGTTTGTTGATCGTAACGAATATTGAAAAGCAAGGTAAGCGCCTCTAGCGGGAGATTTGTAAACGTTTCGTTCCTAGATTTTCACTTTTCGGTAATCAACACATGAAAACTTGACTACGCGCTCTGTATAGTATTATATAAATAAGATTATATCCCGTGACACTACTTTTAATAACTGCTTCAGCCTTCTGCTTTCTAATTTAGGGCAATCAAACAGCTTTACTACGGAATTCAATTCTAATTGATTGTTACTGGGTTGCTATTAAAATGCGACACTATTACGCCCACTCATTTGCATAGTGGGCTCGTTGCGATTTTTTTCCCACCTGACCCACTAGTGCCGGCCAACGACGAGACGACGAGAATAAACCCTTCCTTCAAAAATCCTTTATCACAAAAAAACTAAATGTATAAAACATTTTCTTTAGTTTTTTTCACCTAAAGTGTACTATATTGGACGCAGTTCTCAGACTCTATTTAAATGAGAATCGTTATTTACCAACAAAAATGACAAAGAAATAATTCAATGTCTTGATCACGAATAAATGTGAGAATTGCAAACGTATCGTAACGCTAGCGTATCCGAGATACACTGCGCGGTGACACTATAACCGGGTGGCAGTCGAGCTGGCATTGACGCGCAATATAACTCGAATACGTTAAATAATAATAATAATTATTCTTTATTTCAGACATGGTCCATATTTAAATTACACGAAAATATACATTACAAAAATACACACATGAAATTAAAAAAAAATATATAAAAAATTAAAACCAAATAAAATGAACGCAAAAAAAAACGTATAAGTAGTAGTTCTACTTAATTTTAGGTGGAAATTTCCACCCATCGTCTGTACGTTGCAGTCAGCATCAGCCTGTCCGCGAAACTACTGATTATGGTATTGGGGCAGTTATTCACCCTGTCTATAAAAGCGGGGATGCTTTTCCTCTGAATGGCGTTAAACGTGTCAACTCTGGCTTCCGCGAACATTCCTGAAGCGCTGCAGTAGCGTTGTTAAAGTGGAGACTGTCAGATTTGTTCGCGATAGAGGTACAATTTACTATTTAATGACCGTCATTGACGTTTTCTAAAACTATGGTTCGACTCTACAACTCACACTTCATAAATAAATTATAAGTTCACAAAAACTAAGACCACCCCTACCTTTAAAAAGCATATTCACATACTCATCACGAACTGAAACTGTCTGCTTCAAAACTATTCATAGAAAAATCAACCTTATTACCATGACTTTAAAGAAATGACGACCAATTTCGACTGCAGAAATATTGTCAGAGTAAAAAAATAAACAATCAAATGTTCATATTTTTTTCTGACGCGTGCCATGAGCTAGTAACTCTCTAAATCCTAATAACGGAACCTAGAAAAAACTTATTTACATAAAGGGAACCCTAAAAAAATTGATTTGCATTGCATCGGAAATGTCGACGGATGACTTTACGAGATTATTTGTAAAATTAATTTTAAATTGTTATTGGCTACAATGGCTACTGACTTTATGAGTTGTATGTCTATTGTGAGTTTTAGCTCACGTTTTAGTAAGCAGTTGAAGCCCACTATGCAAATGAGTGGGCTCGATGGGAATTATTTTACCATCTGACCCACCAGTGGGCCAGCCGGTGGGATCGATGGAATAACCCGAATTTTCAAGTGCTGTATAACATAAGTATTTATGTAGGTACTTTGGTTTATGAAGTTATACTTCCAATGCGACTTCCAACAACGTTGCGTTACGGGATAACATAGTCTCTGTCTCTTTCTATTCCCCCCGAATAGAAAGAGACATAGACTAATACGCTACAAATGCTACAATCAAATATAGATGGCAGTGTTCAGCAATTCAGCATTTGACCGCCCGTGTTTTTGAAGATAAACGACTTCCAACTGATAGTGGGGGGAATAGAAAGAGACTATAATACGCTACAATCAAAATATAATAGAAGGCAGTGTTCATGCAACTTTTTACTTTTTATTTTGAAGTGAAAATTTAATACTGCATATTGGTTAAGTACATAAAAATAAATACTAAATTAATATCACATTAAACACAGAGCGAGAGTGAATGCGTGGCACTCGAAGTATAACTTCTCCCGCGCGTAGGGACTGCACGCACAGGTTTTTTTTTTAACTGTAAAACTTACTTAATCAACGTGTGCATAACACAGACAGCCAAAAAGCAGCATTTAAAATTTGCATAGCTATAATATTTTTTTTACGAGTTATTATTGAATAAAAAATATTTAAAAAAAAATCATTAGTGTAAGATGCTAGAACTACCTACCTAGCATCATTATAACCAAAGCACATATTTTTATAAAACCTCTGAGTATTTTAGTAAAATGCTAGTTATTACAGCCTCTATCATGCTCATCTCGTTACTTTACCTTCCATTACGCGTTCCAGCCGTCAATATTTTATTTATCGGCGTGCCTTATCGCAAATATCTATACGGATAGCGCCCAGGTAAATGAGGCCTCAGGAGGACATTGCGCTTTCATGCTATAAGTACTGCCTGAGGTGTAAAACTGCATCTTATTGGCAGAAATTAATAGATAGATAAAACTAGTTCTAAATCGCATATACTCGTAAGTATTACTTTGAATGGTAAATAGACAGTATTTTTGACTTGGCAGTTTTTGAACGTGAAATTATAGTGAAATTATTATTTCGAAAAAGTAATTTACGAGTATGTACTTATATTAATAAAGTAACTAATAGGTATATTTATTTTTTGTTTGAAAATGATGATTTTTTGGTTAGAATTTTACTAGTTAAAATAACATACCAAGCGGTCAGGCAACTCTTAGGACGAGGGTTTCGATTTTCCAAAATCCACCGAAGAATTTTCGCCATCTTAACTCCGTAGTCAATTGACTGTCTACTTCCGGCGGATGTCAATTATGCAATAAATCGGAGGCGGGCGGCTAGACATTTACATACGTCGCGTCGCTTTGCGAAAGTGTTGGTATTACAATGTTGGTAGTAAATAAATACATTGTTTTTTCTTTTTACTGTTATTTCTTCAGCTTTGATATAAAATTATGAGCTCAACCGTAGGCGCTTGGATAAATACAGTAGACTAGACATAGACATTAATTCAGCTATTTTCAATACCTACTTGAATTTCTAATTATAACAATTTGGCCACGCTAAGTCGGCAATGGAGCAAATGGGCAACAATAATTAAGTAAAGATTTTCATACAAAAATACCTGAGGCCGGATCATTGCAGTAAATCAGCGTAACAGACCTAGGGCACGCTGAGGTGACATCAAACTTAGGTTTTCAAGACTCAAAGGCAGTCCTAGATTTGTCAATAGGCCGTATAGGCCGCGGCTTAAGGGCGGCAGATTTCAGAGGATAAAAGTCAAACAAGTTCACGGTTTTCTCATGGTTTGGACTAATTCATTCGTTTGTGCCTTCCTTACTGAGTACAAATGGAAAATTACATATAATAATTAATTACATGAATTACTGATAAATGCCATCTCTACATGGTAGATATCCCATATCTTTGCACAAAACGCTTTGCTTCCACCTTCATAATGCGAACTGTCAAGGAGTGGAACTCTCTGCCATCATCAGTATTTCCTGAAAGATATAACCTAGGAATTTTCAAGAGAAGAGTGAATAGGTGGATTATAGCTAAGTGTGCTCCACCTTACACTTAGACAAATGCTTATAGACACAGCTCATAAACACAAAAAAAAATGAATGTAGTACATGGGACGGCGGTAACAAATTTGGCCCACATTCATAAAAAATATAAATCCGGCACTTCTCAAGAGTTCCCATAATTCTGTCCTACACTACACATTATCTCATTTGCTACAGTGATCTTGTCTTTACATCCAATCCGATCTTCATTGTGCTGCTTAATTGTGCTTTGATTGACCGTCGTCACTCCGATCAGATCGCGATTAGATTGTGATTGGATCGCGATTGGATCGGGGAGGTATCAGACTGTAGATAGAAGATATACGACTGATAGGTTTGATAAAAACTCCTGATTTTTTTAAGGGGACGGTGACAGATAGAAAGTTTTTCACTTTAAAAAAACCAGCATCGGTTTGATAGGCTGGCTTTCGGACCTGTGTTCGACACGGTTTAATAGTTCTCACCTTGGATGGTGAGAAAGTGGGAGGGAGCTTTGCTCAGCGAAAGAGATATAGAATACAGTAGAAGGTAAAATACATATTCGTTTCTACTTTCGCCGAAAGCTATTAAACCGTGTCGAGACCCACTCGCCCTATAGCCTAGTAAATTCTATCATTTTAGGGAAACCACTTAAACGCTTATGTTTTTGATCTTACATAAGAGATCTACTTCCGCTTTCTTACGGCTGCCGTTATTCAAGCACCGGCCGCTTTAGTGCGGCTTCGCTGTGGTCTCACTTGATGAGTGCTATCACTGCAGTGAATTAGGGCGGTATTTATACGAGTACACGGCGGCATTTATAGAGTAAAGAGAACATTGCTTTATGTCCTGGCAACATTTTGTCGGCCATTTTTGGAACTTTAAGCAGTGTCTAATCAAACGCTAGATTAAGTTCACACTTAAATTATTGCCATCTGTTACCAATGGGTACATATTGTCAAACAGAGGCAGAAGCAGTAGGTAGGACTACTTTTGACCACTGCCGTTCCAATTTGGATCCGGATTTTGACAGATTTAGTGTCATTTTGTACTGAAAAATTACACGACTTTTGTCAAAATCTATGGATCCAGATTGGAACTGTGATCGAAAGTAACCCACTAGGACTGGTGAATACCAGAAAAAGAAAAAGAAGAAAAAGATTTTTTCATCCCACCATCTCGGAAAGAGTAAATTTTAGAATTCTTCGCTTGCTCGGTCATCAAAATCGAACACGCGGTTAAAAAGCAATTTTGCACTCTTGTATAACTATTTTCTTCTCGTAATTAATGGCCTCTGTCCGTCATTTCGACAAACAATTTTGCCATTTGGGTGCATGACGTTTCAGTATTCAAATACCCAAAACTACCTATCTCACTTGACGCTGGCAAAATTGTCTGTCGAAATGACGGACAGAGGCCATAAATAGAAGAAGAATATTCAGAGTTTGAACTGACCTAGCACATCATAGCTACGTAAAACTCTGTTGATGGAATTGTCCTCAAACAACCTGAAACTTGACTGCCTAACTCAGACTGTTCATAAATTCTACCTGCTTCTATTTTATAAGCGTACAGAGCCGCACATATTAAATCCACCTGTACTTACTGTGCGTTTGTGCGTCGTATGGTAGCCGCTTGTCGCCTGACATCGCTTTGTGCGCGCCGAGACACCGAGGCTCCGAAAGGCTCCGACAAAAGTATTGCCAACTGCCTTTCAACTTGTTTTACTGCGTAAGTAAATTAAGCATCTGAAATGTGGTTTCAGAAAGGACCGCCTAAATGCCCTTCATCAAAATATTGACAGCTTTGAACATTGCTAGGTTATAAATGAGCTAGGTAAGTATTTCAATCGTCCTTTGTCTTAAAATGTAAGCTAAAACCTTCAGAGTTTCAACTCAAAAATTTTATGTAGCACCCGATCTTTCGAAGTCGTTCTCAAGCAGTGGCTAACACTAAGGTGTTACCTACTCATTATGCAGACGAGCTTAGACAAAGGTTTAGTTTTTTTTCTAAAGTTAAAACTGTTTGTATTGATTTTTATCATCAATTTAAACGTAAGACATCCAAGCCTTCTTCATCGATTTTAAAAGGAACTGTTGTTGAGCGGCTTGCATACCATGGATACCACCCAGTAATACATAAATAAATAAATATCCATGGACATTTTATTCAACGCCTTCTAACACCAAACTAAGCAAAGCTTGTACTATGAGAGCTAGGTCTCTCTGTAATCTTTACTAGATTGTTTTTTCATTTAGTACAGGGCCATATAGCGCGCCGTTTCTGATACGTGGTCCAGAGCTCTTTTGCACCCAAAACCATTGATTTACCCTGTGAATTTTATGGAGATATCTCTATGATAATTGTACAGACCCACTGGTTGGCCAGATGGGATTTTTTTCCCAAGTAGCCCACTATACAAATGAGTGGAGTCGCTGGGATTTTTTTTCCCATCTGGCCCACCAGTGGGCTGGCTGGTGAGCTCGATGGGAATAACACATTTCCTTTCCCAAAATACTATTTACTATACCTATATCGTTCTCAATGTCGTTTTTCCATGCAAATTTATTCAGGGTCCGAGTAAACCGTCTCAGTAGCGTCGTTTTGGTCGTTTTAACTATTTACCGACGATGGGCGACGGCAGCGCTACCGGCCGGTACTAAATAACAGTGTCGCGCGAGCCTTTACAAACACCGCCTGGACAGTTGTATGCTGGACTGAGGCAAGAGGAGAGAAATTGTAATATGTAAATAATAGAAATTGTAATAATAGATGTAAAATGTAGATTAGATTAGAAAATTCTTTATTGCACTTTTAAAAATCGTACAGAGGCGAGTCTAATGCTATTTAGCATTATCTACCAACTAACCTGGGTGTAGTGCGGAGATGATGGTAGTGCTTCTAAGGTAAAACTTTAAAAAGAAACAACAACGCCTTTATAACTACAATAACCTACAAAATATACTAATACACATACGTAACATACATGCCTAACCCAAAAAACAATACATATTAGACTAGAATACATATATACCTACTATATAAAATTATATACATAAATGTAGAATGTATTTAATAGAAACTGTAATATGTAGAAATTGTATTTGTTGAGTACCACTGCAATAGAAAAATACTCTATTTTTCATTAATAAAATGGTAGTCGCAGGATGATTCCAACCGCACTAAGTTTTATGAGACTACCTTCTTATACCACCACCATCATCATCATCATCATCATACCACCTTAGTTGGCCTGACACAAGTTACATAGTTCAAAAAAAGGAAGAGTAATGGTTAAAAGAACTTAACAGGCAATACAGTACACTAGAACAAAAAACGTAAGTTCCATACAAAAGAATGCACTATTTTATTAGAAGCGCGTTGATGTCTTTTGTGTGGGGAGTTTGATATTTTCCATAGAAAAAAAACATGGTCATTTCACACACCTTCTAGTCTCAAACAAATTGTAAAATTGAAAAGGAATGGGTAAGTAAAATTACTATTACAATTAATCAATTCAAAATTGCATTCTGCATTTCTCTGATAATACACAGCTCGTTTACATATAGCTGAGTGACTGGTAGAATTATTCCGCGGCGTTTTACACGCTGCTTATAGTGCTAATGTATTAGTTTATAATTATCATTTTCTTTTTTATGTTATTTAAGTGGTGGTTTAAATAAAAACGGTTTTTCTTTTCTTTTTAAAATCTTGCTACCTCTCGCATACCGCCGTCATGCGCTCGCGCGCCTTTTTGCGCACTCGTATTTCGGATGCGCGCGCATTTATCGCATCATCTGATACGATCCGGCATCAGTATCGGATATATCAGATACGATGCTGGACACAGCTGATTAGCCTCAGGGGATTTAGCGTTCGGCTCTAGGATTTTTAGGAGACCTATATACTATCTAAGCAATCTTAACAGTAACTGGAAGTCAACACAAAAGAATGAAACTGGCCCCTCGTAGAATCGGTGTCATCTTTCTAACCAAACCAAATATGCCAAAAAAAAAACCAGGTTTCCTTAGGGAAATAAGTTAACTTTAATTTTCTGGAAGAAAAATCACTATACTGGTTATGAAAATCATGAAAATTATTTAATTTATTCACAAAGAAAACTACAACTAATTCAGTATTTACAATAGTTACAATATTTACAAAACGAACATGAAACAGTTGAGCTATCTGCAAACCGTTGCAAACGCTTCATAGATAGCTCAACTGGTCCAAATCAGGACTGCAAATTCTTCTAGAGGTAATTAAAACGGGCAACCCCAGAATCAACCGACCAACTTTAAAACCGGATGTCTGTCTATATGGCCAGTGTGAAAGTCATGAGACATTGTAAATCTCTCGCCCAAGACATCTCATTTTACAGTTTAAAAAAAACATAATCTTTGTTTATGGTTTAACCCACACCTCCAAACATAAAGCTGAGAGCATAAAGAAAATTGCAGTTCCTCTGTGTAATCCTGGTTTTAGACTGCCTACAAAGTAGATAAGTTTTATATACATTTTAAAACTAAATTCTAAGGTGTTAAGGCTCAGTTTAGCTTGGTAAGGTGGTAGATAATCTGCCGAACAGTTTACAAATTAAAGACTCCTAATGGGGTATTTAAAAAATCTTTGATTGTAGCGCGAGAGAGTTGTGGGGATACGCCATTTCAAATCCACTTACCTACTTACTTTGGTGCAAAATGAAAGTTGGATAAAATCAGATCTTATTGATTTTAATTTAAATCATTTTGTGACTGAATACTTATGTGAATGGTATAAAGGTATGGTCAGAAACATTATTTTTCTACAATAAATATAACAGTATAAAAAACTCTTCTTTATTTTCAGGTTTTTGACTATCTAATAGACTAGAAACTTACAATACTATGAAAATTACAATAATTATCTTTTCTCAAATATGTTTGGAAATTAAAGAATTATTTTGACAACCTTCTTCGAGATAAATCAAAAATGCAGTACTGGTCAAACACATGCAAGCAGCGTCCGGCAATAAATGTATGAAAATCCATTGCTGGCGTGTTTAGCGGCCATATAAATTACATACAAAACTCATTACTGTCGTGTTATTTAAAAATGGAACGATCTTTTACTCCATAACATGGCAACCAAGGAGGTAACTTATCAAAGGTTTTATTCAAATTTCGAACAGGCTTTCAAATAGAAAGCTGATTATTGAAAAAAAAAACAAATGAACACTGTAACTTTGTTGTTCGTTATTGGTTTTGAAAAGTAATTGCATTTTCAACTAAAAAGTTTTGCCTAGGTACTTAGTTTTAATTTCGGGGCATTATTTGAGAAAAGTACTATAAAAGCCTTGGCCATAACTAGGCACTGAGGGACTCACGTTCTTCCACACGTTCTTCCCTCATTGCCTCTGTTGCGGGCCGCTACAGTAATGTACTATTATTTTCAGTCTGTACCTATCTAGGTATGTTACATTTTATAAGAATGCACATGATACACAAAGCTACTTTTAAAAAAAAGCATTGAATTGTCCACACTACTCTATCCACGATGGTTCCAGTTAAATCACAGATCTGTGATCTTTCAGGAAGGGCACGGAGCACGATCACATCTCCGATTATTTGTTTGCGTTTTGTTGCTCTAAGCCACCGTATTTAATTGTGTTTTACAAGCATTCATTAAATTAAAACCTTTTTGGTTCTTTTTCTGATATTTTGATGTTAAAAAACTTTTTTTTTTGTTTTCTTTTTTAAAATCAGCATTGTCATTGTATGTATTACCTTAGATGATTGGCACACCGTAATAATATAAATGAATGAATGAACGAATGAAAATTTTATTTTGACTTATTATTTAGGTAACACCATGGAACTAATAAATTCCTTGGGCAACACAGTTAACATTTTTAGGTACACAGTCAGATTATAGTAGTTTAGTGCCTATAATTAAAGAATATGTAATACTGCGTACCTAAATAGTAATGAACTATTGAACCATACATATATATAACAGCGAAGTGCTTCGGATATTTTCTGAAACATGTCCCAAGCACTGGCGTGAGGTAGGCTTCATTAATAATATAGGTACTTAGGTTAATTAAATCATTGAAAATAGTCCGTCCTTTGTCTAAAAGGCATGGTCAAATTGGTCAATACGTGCGGAGCTGACTAAACCGCGGGATTCTAAACGTTGCATTCAGAGAGCGTTCGGGAGACCTAATAATTAGCTTGGAGTAAAAATTATTTACCTACAAAATTATTATTAAACACCTTCTTCTTCTTTTCACTTTCTATTTATATCAACAATAAGAATGTGTTCACAACTTCACGAGCCTCGACAAAAGTTCGACGACGATACAAAATAAAAACAAAAATCGAACGGCTGTCCAGCGTATTTTGAATATGGAAGCTTTTTTATTCATAAACTCAAAGGCCACCGATCGCAGCAACATACTGCCAAATAAAGCAGAAACACACGAGCCCAGCATAGTTCGTAGGGATGCGCTGAGTGGAGCTTGTTGAAACTATACGAACTCAGTGAAAAAATATTGTTGGGATTTGTAGAAGTTTGTATGGTTTCGTAGAGATTTGTGTAGGAGTTGGATCTTAAGGTTTCTAAGTGTTTTCTAATTTATAGGAGTTTCTAGGGGTTTGTACTTAGGGGTCTGCAGTGGGTAAGGCTTTTAGAAGCAACAGCTGGTTTCATTGCAAAGTGTCATAAAATAATGCATACTTATAATATCTTTGACCCAAACGGTTTCGGAGTATTTTTTTTTTGCAAATCACAAACCACATAGTCACTATTCACAGTTTTTCATCGATATTTAAACGACGACAACCGCTTACCCCATCTCTATCTCCATGGAATATGTAACAGTATCTTTGCCTAAGGACTTAAATCAGGGAATAGCTTAAATAGTCCAGCGGCAAGGTTCAGCGTCGTGAGATGCCGTACGTAATTAGCGATAGAACTAATTAAACTAAATTATTTCTTAAAGGACCACTTGCATAGACTGTTAAGGGGTTAAACTTGCTAAAATCGTAAAAAAAAAGTTGAACTGTCGTACGAGAAATAAGTTTAAAAAGTTACTAAATAATGTGATTCAATAAACTAATTTTGACTTTGGCTCTGTGGTCCTTCGAGTTGGATTCGCGGGTATTGTATTAGGTAAATACCTAATCTTTTTCTCTATCTCTATCTATCTAATAAGCCTATGCTCACCCACTGCTGGCCTCCTCTTTGTCGCGCCATTCTTTCCAATCCAATCGAATCCAGTGTGCTCCTGCCACTTAAACATAAATAAAGAATTAAAATATTTTTAGTCATCTCGACTAATATTCGAAATGAATAAACTAAACGATCGATTTGCAAGTTTAGCCATTGGGTCCGTGGCGAACGCAACGGTAACGTTTAACAATGCACTTTGATCTCTAGCGTAATTTCTAGAACATAGACAGCTGGCTTTCCTTCTTCTTTTATTTATGGCTTCAGCCAGACTGGTGAAACTTTCGAACTAGACTCGTGCTTTCGAAAAACGAACAATGTATGAAACGGGGGTCAAAATTTGAATTACGTTTCATACAAAATGATATTTTCAGTGTGTAATTTTGGTAGAATGCCGCTTCTTCTTACGTAGGAACTTCGTATAACATATTCTTTGGCCTCAACCCAAAATATGGTAGTTGGTTGCCCATCTACTTGTTCCATCACCTTTTCTCTTAAAAATATACATTTCCGGTCATTTCTCTATGAATCCATCAGCCTCGTAACTGACAACGAAAAAAAAAGTAATTTTACCAGTTCTGTTCCATATTCAAATCACGGCGCGACGATTAGCATCCAAGATGGCTGGCGCGAGATTTTCGGCCAGTGATACAAATTTCAATTTCCTGTTTTCTTTATCGCGTCAGAGTGATCTAAAGTTTGACAAATAAGTTCATTTTGACGAGTCGGGCAGTGACTGAGCGGGATATTTATCATTTTTATTATCATTACTAGGCCCGGTAGCTGTTGGAAATCCGATAAAGATGTTGGAAGACATGTTTCAAAATACTATTGTGGTATATTTTTAGTAGGTTTATTGTATCTACTAAAAAGAAATATCAATTTTAGGAAAAGCTTTATGACGTATTTATCCTATTTTACGGCAAATTTTGTTTTAAATAGTTACCATCGACAACTGAAGAGATATGTATTTAAGTACTTACGATAGTAAAATAGTCTTCTCTATATTAGCTAAAAAGTATTTATGATAAAAGAGCGCGGTGCTCGGCGGCCCTTAACAAATGACGCGCGGTCAGATTTAAGGCTCCACGTCGCAATTATTTCGCTATTTCGACGCACAGAGGCAGGCACGGGCGGCTCTTGCGCTTTCAGTTTTAAGTAGTGCACTGGTAGATAAATATACGTTTTGTGAGTTTTTTGTTTTTATTTCAATTTGTAATACTGTTTTCATTTTATGAAAGCTGTAGTTATTTATTGAATACTACTTCACTTGAATACTTCTCACTATTGCACAAAAATATGTAAAGCGTCTGGGCCAAATTGGATGGAGCCTAAGTCCCATCAAAAACTCCGTCACCAGAGTTGGCCACTAACTCATACGAGCTTGCTTGCTAGTTTTATTAAGCTCTGTCTATCAATAGCCTTGTCTTCTTCACTTTCGCACTGCGTGCAAATCTAACCTTTATTCCTCACGATACACAACCATTCTGTAATATTATTGTATTAATGAGCATTGAATATTATAAACAGGGCAGGTTGCAGATCAAATTTTATGGTCTTCGCTAAATGCACCCCACGCTTCGCCTACGGAGTGGGGGTGACCATCAGTTACTATTACGGCTTGGAAGTAACATAAAGTAAGTAGGTAGTGCTACTTACTTTATGTTACTGAGAGATGTTATGAGAGAAAAATCTGTAGTACATATTTTGGATATAATACACTATGTAAAAAAAATATATTGTATTTAAGTAGGTACTATATCAGCAATCTAGTTCCCATAGTACAAGCTCTGCTTAGTTCGGGACTAGACGGCGTTGTGCATATAATATCCAAGTATATTTATTTATTTATGTAACTATGTAAGTTCCTACCATAAAGAGTAATTGCCCTAGGGCTATAATAATACTTCAGTGTCATTATTACACCAGCCTGAAAGTAGAGCTTATATTTCAGTGCTACATGAGTTTGCTTGAAACTAAAGTTTAGTAGTGTTATTATGTCCCAAACTTTACGTTTTTAAGTCCGAGATTTTCATATAAAAATTTATGCCTGAGTCCGGATCAGTGATTGAGCAGTACCTAAACAATACGGACCGTAGATAACCTTCTTAACTTTGTGGCGTGTCCGAACGGACAGATTATTTTGTGATGTTGTCACACTAAGGATTTTGCCTCATGCGCCACTTCCGTAATTCCGGTCGGCCATTGTCTGGCACACACAATGCTACCGACACGGTATTTTTTTTTTGTGCAGTTTTTATGCGTTAAATATTTCTCCAATAAACTGTGAAACTTGTTCCGGCGTTTGAATTATCGGAGAAAGCCTCGTGCGAGGCTGTACTTCAAAACTTTGTACTAGATAGACACCGTACCTAAGTATTCTTCAGTCATCATCATTGCAATATGTATATATGTATTCTATCAGCCATCTAGTTCCCATAGTACAAGCTTTGCTTAGTTTGGGACTAGAAGGCGTTGTGTTAAATGTCCGTGTTTTTTGTTTTTTTTATGTCATTAGATAGATAGATACAAAATTCTTAATTGCACAACTTAAAGTAGTGTATACCTACAGGCGAACTTAATGCTAAAATAGCATTCTACTATCAATGTCCACCAGTTTCACAAACCATAGCTGCACTAGAGCTTAAAGCACGATTTTTCCCTTCAATCAATAAAACGATCACTGAACAATCGACGAACGAGATATTTCGCAAACCTATCGACCTATCGCCTAATCTGTAATGTAGGCTGCGGTCTCATTAGGCGTATAATACGCGGCTGACTGTAGCCTCTCCATCGCTACATTTTTTTCATACCTAATGAAACCAGCCTTTGTCTCACTTGATGTTAATTAGTAACGATGTGTTGCCTCACTGAGCACGTTCACAGAGGACATTCCTATTATGCATTAGTCATTATTTCATGATATTTTAGATAGAGCGGCGATTATATGCGGTGTTACATTCTGGCGACTTATGGATTCATATTTTATACCTTTGTATAGCATAAACCAACATAGATTATATCGTCAAAAAATGTGTGGCTTTTATGCAAATCCATGTCCAACGTTTATCGAGGGTTTAGTGTTAGATTACCCGTTATCTAGTCAGCGGCCGAATTGCAGTACGACGACGACAGCGACGCCGCGACGTTACGCAATCAAACTGATACCAATTCGTGGCTCAAACAGCCGACTCTCAGTTGCAAACTTTTAGCTTAGTCGGACCACAGCCTTAGGATTAAGTAGGTGGTGAGTACCTAATTAAATGGTATGGAATTATTAGTTTGACGCCTTATAAATTGATAGAGCTTAGTTACCTTGTTTGGTGAATCATCCGGTTTCAAATTCAAATAATAATATAAGTCAACTAGCTGTCGCCCGCGGCTTCTCTCGCGTCGTAGCAGCATACGCATTATTTGCTTAAAATGTTAGATTTTTTTGTTAGACCCATTCGGTTGCGTCTTTTCAAAATTCTTTTTTAATGCGCCGCTATACTATATAAGGATATTATCGTCCAAATGTTATGCCTAGGACTTATAGTTTAGGCTGTGCGTTGAATATCAGTCAGCTTTCAAAGAGTTTTTATATAATTAGAAGAACATTGTGAATTTGAAACTACAAATAATAAAGATCCTCACCACAAATACTGACAAGAGTACCTACGTGATGAAAAAATAGGTCACTATAAACACCTATGTACACCAAAATTAATTCAGTTTCCTTCAATCTGACCTTTTCCCACACAAACCAAATCCTTAAACGACCGTAAACATTATAATTACCGCTAATTATCAAACCGTGCATAAAATATTAATTTTTAATATACATTGTCAGTTTCCATCACGGAATATTCAATGTATTGAGGCATAAGGCTCGCTTTGTGGGTTTAGATGGGGCTACGATAGGGGTGTTTGTTTTAAAAGAAACCCGGACAAATTGAGAAGGCTTTATACCTGAACCACAGACCATATAATACTGTACCTAGCTATTGGTATCGATTCGCTTGTTGCATTTTTCTAAACTAACCTAATCTGACAGCACCATTTTTGGAAAATTAATTCGTCCAATATACCATTGAATGCAAGTTTTATTCTTAGGGAGATGGGCACTTGCATTGGGTTAAACTAATGAAGGGCAAATAGTACATTCATGTCACTAGTGATAGACGCAACGCGAAGCAAGTGCAGCACGTCGTCTGCCAGACTAAAGGAGGTAATCACTTCATCCGGGGTGGATAACACCCCGGATGATTGATTGATGTCGTCAATCCGTCACCTTTTCTCATAAAAAAGCAAATACCTAATTATTCAACTAGGAGTGCGAATTTATTTATTATTTTTCAGTAGCGAGGGATTTCTGGTTTCTATCTCTAATTTCTGGTTTCGCTACCATGTTTGTATGGGCAATTCATAATCGGAGTTCTTTAGTGCTTTTGACAAAAACTTTTTACCTTACGTAATCGTAAGTCGCAGAACCAGAAATAACGCCCAGTGTGGATACAATTTATTTTTGATTACATACCTACATACTTTAAGGTAGGTACTTAAACAACATTATAGAAAATGGAAAAAAAAACAGAAAGAAGAAAATGTGCCACGAGAAAAGACGAAGGCGTGCCGTAAGTGTTGTAAAGAGAATCATGAATATTGAAATCGGCCGGGTTATACAAACTTGCGCACACCCACTGTATGTTTTGATCGGAGATTTGGCGCTTTCTTCGTTATTAATAAAAGCCTGCAAACGATGCTGTAACGGCCGGTTCATACAGGGTGTTCACATCACATTTCCAAAATTTTAAAAGTAATCGCATCAGGCTAGTGCAGTTACTTTTGGTTACCACCAAAAGTTTCTCCATCAAGTTCTTTGGAACATTAGACATCTTCTGCACTTTCAGTGAACTGAGTAAACCTCACTTAGGTATACCTTGGCAAACTGTACGGCTGTCATCAGTTTCATCATCATCACTCTATATATTCTACTGAGCTGGACATTGACATCTCTCTGTTCTTACTAATGGCCCGCACTGGAAATTCGGAGCAACAAGAAAAGCAGGCTTTTATGCATCGCTCTAGTCTAGACCACATTTTATTCTTTCTGTCCCGGAGAAAGCTAAAACTGTTTTAATGTTCTCTTCTGCACATTACTGGCAAGGCCGTTCTTATTAAACTAACTAGAAAATCCAGTTGTGGTATAAATCCTTTAGGAGAACACAATCTTCGGATCTTCCCATAGCTACTGCCTTGCCTGCTGCCCGTAGTCCTGCACGTTAGTTTCCATTAAAGTATTTTAGAACACCCTATAAAATTGTGAATGGATAATCCCGCAAATAATTCTGCATGGCATGATCGACGCTGGCTCATCGCTCAATCAGCCCAGCGCAGTGACGTCACCGCTCGTGACGCGCCCCGCCTAGAGATGGCGCTGTTTGATGGAACCTCGTGTGTGGGATACTGTACCGAGGTCGATGAACTGTTGGTTTATTTTATTATTATTTTGTAATAACTACTTTTACTTCAAAACTAATCATCCAAAACTAGGGTTGCCAAATGAGACCTAGACAATCAAATTCATGTAGGTACAAGGTTCTTATCTAGATAAACTCACCTTACCTACCTAGGTGCAAGGTAGGTAGGTACCTACATAGATACACACACATAGTACCTATCTAGTAGGAAAGTATGCCTGCAATACTTTGTCTCATGATTATCGAACCTGCACCGTGCGCTGCCTACCGAGCCGTAATAAAATTGTAAGTGCCCATGGTAATCCCCTTTACATTGCAAGCACGACGAGACGGCAAGCTGCATTTTAAATAGCGCCTTCTATCAGTCTTTGTTAAAAACTATGCGTTTTACGGTACTTTCAACGCAGGTGTGCAACACTTCTTCGTACAAAGTGTACAAACCCATTCTTTTTGATTATTATTTTTATCTCGATGTTTGTACTTGCGTGTAGGTACATATCACATACTCGTATTTTGTACCTACTACTAAGAAAATATACCTAGGTATGTACTCTTCTCAGTCTGCGAAAAGAAAAATTAAACTCCACATGTGAGGAATGGAATGGAACGTAAATCTAATCTAATGTCAATTTTGCAAACAAAACTATGTCAAAATTATTTCTAAATTTTGTGTAAAAACAAGTTAAAAAATCCATCTAAAGTTTATTTTCAACAACCCATGGTATCTGTTTAATCCGGCGATCAGTAATAATCTACGAAAATGGCTGAAAAGTGAGTAGAAATGTAAATTTACTAGTTTCCACTCTCTTGCTTTGCTTGTTGTCCTTTCTTCATTCTTTGAAACACAACAAAATCCTCGCTGTTTGTTTATTTCTGCACTAGTTCACCTTTCATGTTCACTCCCTAGATTACCTTTGAGTTTCAAATGAAGATATACGCGTTAGATTTTCAAGGCCTCTTACCAGTTCAACTACTTACAAATTCATAAATTTGTTCGCATATAAATAAATACACGCAATTTATTATTATCAACATGGTGTAGCATTCTCTAAAATTACTCTGATTTGTAGAGTTGGTTATTTGGTCCACTTTCGCACCATAAACTGTTGACCTAAATTACTTGGCATCTGATAGGAAGATTGGCTAAGGTTAGATACTACCTGACACCTTGGAGGACCATTTTAAATAAATGAATAATCTGTCAATTTCGGCTGTTTTTTTAGTACCTTACTCACTTAGGCCTTTACAACCTGTGCCTACACTTCACAGGCACTGTAGTGCAATGTTCCTCTCAGCGTAGTCATCCATGACCTTGCAAAACCTTTGCTATAATTCAACTGTTTGATGTATTAGCCAATAAGTTCCTTGATTTATCATCATCACCATCCACAGCCCGGCTTCACCCACTGCTGGGTATAGGCCTCTCTCGGTCTGTGCCACTCCTCACGGTCCTGTGCTAATCTCAGTGCCGCACTGTACTTGTGTAGGGAATGTCAATTTCCTGCCTAGTTAGGTGTAGCTTAAATGCTGAGACGGGACCCTTTTTGCCTCACACAATTTAGCTTTTGGTTTTTTTTTATTAATTTAGCTTTAGATAGGTACCTATTTTTTTTTTGTTATTTTTAATTTATAAGTTTGCTTTGTAACCTACCTATAGACTTAAGTCTAAATCCTGTTATGTGTTGAGGAAAAATAAACAAGTTTTCTTTCTTTCTTTCTAATCTCATCCAGGTCCTGACCGTGATGTCCGCAATATGCTCCATCTTGATTTATTAATGGTCTCCAAAGTGGAAACCTATATGTATACTTGGCCATACCCTATGTTCCTATAATATGTATGTGGCATTTGTATCTCTTTTGGTGTCCCAATAAATACTACACTTGCTGAAATAGCACTGAGTGTAATAAATTTTATTTACCAATGTGAATAGGTCTGCCGATGCTGGCCCCAGTAATGCTTCCAGCAGTCAACAGGATGAGAGGCCATCTGGCAACTGGTGGGACAGCTGGATCACCTCAGCCAAGTCCAAAGTAAGCAACCACCCACCACAACAAAATATATTTTACTTTGATTTTTTGATCCTACTATCCTATCTTAATATTATACATGCAAAAGATTGTTGGAATGTATGTATGTTTGTTACTCTTTCACGCGAAAACTACTGCTCTGATTTGGATGATACTTGGAATATATATTGTCCGTGACTTGGATTAACACATAGGCTACCTACTTTTTTTCCCCGAAAATCAACAGGATAAACTAGTAGATTAAGTTACAAAGAAGTGTACCACATTATTTTAAAGAATTCTATCAGCAACCTAGTTTCCTTAGTACAAGCTCTGCTTAGTTTGGGACTAGAGGGCGTTGTGTGTCATGTCCAAGGATATATTTATTTATCTTGACTGTCACTTTAAGGCTTTCTCTAAACAGTATTTTGTTATTCCAGTCAGCAGAGGTATACACAATGGTGAAGAAAGATCTAGACGAGATTGGTAGCGCCGTGAAGAGTGAAGCCAGCCACGTTTTCAGCAGTACTTCTACTGTCATCGGGAAGACATTGAAAGTAAGTTCACGCCAAGTTACTTTCTTTAATTGGAATTAGACGTCTAATGCCCGATTTGAAGAGAGATTTTTATACAAAAATATGTGTTTGAGACCGGATCAATGTGTGCCTAGAGATACTTATATTTTTGAAGGATATTTGTTGATTTTACTAAATTTCGCATTGCTTCTGTTTTTTTATTTCATAATTTTATAGCCAACCAAATACAAACAATAAATAATTTTTTTTCAGTTGGAGAATCCAGAGTCACCAGCAAATGTGATGAAGAAGAGCTTCAGTACATTCATTGGTTTGTAGCATTAGCTTAATACGACTGTATAAGGCACACTTCTATTTTATTCAATTAACAAGAGCAGTAAATCCAATCATACTTTTATTTTTAAATTTATTTTTATTATGTAAATATTTACGACGAATTAGAATTAGAATTAGAGGTATATATGTTTCCAGGTCAAGTGAGCACAGTCCTGAATCCGGAGCCTGATGATGAAGACGATACAGAGGTTATACTTTCTTCTGGAGACACCACTATGCTGTCTACTTACAAGGTACTTATACCATAATATCAACACAGATCTGGGGGTTAATTCCACTAACAAACTATCAAGATCTGTTATTTTAAATGTTTTTGGTTACTATGTATTTAAAAAATGTATCTTTAAGTATTCTATCAGGAACCTGGTTCCCATATAGTACAAGCTTTGCTTAGGTTGGGACTAGAAGCCGCAGTGTAAAATGTCCATGATTATTTATTATTTATTTTATTATTTACTAGCGACCCGCCCCGGCCTCGCACGTGTGCAATGCAGTGATGATGATGATTATGTATTATACATATAAACGTTCCTCTTGAATCACTCTATCTATTTAAAAAAAACTGCATCAAAATCCGTTGTGTAGTTTTAAAGATCTAAGCATACATACATACAGACATTAGGACAGACGCGGGAAGCGATTTTGCTTTATACTATGTAGTGATTTGTATTTTACTATTGGTAAGGTGCTGCTACAAAATGAAATTATAGAAAACATATAGTAATGTTTATATTGTTACAGAAAGAGCTAGAGGCTCTCCAACGAGTGGACGCCACATTCATAGTCCCGGCGTACAGTGCAGAGTTCACGGCGTGGCGCGAGAGCTACGAGAGCGCTGAAGCCGGCGTCATCAGTGCGCCGGCCGCGGCACGCCGACTGGACGGCAACCCCGTGCTGAAGGCGCAGTACCACAGACTGGTACCTGATGCTGTGGCACATGACGACTTCTGGGAACGGTTAGTTACATAATGACAGGCGTCATGGCTCAGTCGGTAGCAGCTCTGCCTTCCGCGCTGTGGATCGTGGGTTCGATCCCCACGAGAACAAACATTTGTGTGTGTGGCAAACATAGTTGTTTGTTCTGTGTTTCTATGGTGTTTCTATGTATTATAAGTATGTATTTACAAAAAAAAATTATATATGTATTCTATCAGCCATCTAGTTCCCATAGTACAAGCTTTGCTTAGTTTGGGGCTAGAAGGTGTTGTGTTAAATGTCCGTGAATATTTATTTATTTTATAATACAAGGTTTTCAGACGTTGAACGAATGTGCTAATGCTGTCTTTAGCCAGTGTTAGTTGTGGGTCAAAGCGGTCTTGGGACAACTTTCGTACATGCCAATGTTGTCTTGGGTCAATGCCTGTGCGAAGAAGAAATAATAAAATAAATAAATATTCACGGACATTTACCACAACGCCTTCTAGTCCCAAACTAAGCAAAGCTTGTACTATGGGAACTAAATAGCTGATAGAATGCATTATGTACATTTTTTTTGTTAATACATACTTATAATACATAGAAACTCCCAGACACAGAACAAAAGAACAAACATCTATGTTTGCACACACAAATGTTTGTTCTCGGTGGGGGTCGAACCCACGACCCACAGCACGGAAGGCAGAGCTACTACCGACTGAGCCATGACGCCTGTCCAAATTCCAAATACAATTTTATTTGCCCCTTTCGTTAACCACTAGTATATAAATGCTAAAACAATATATTTGTTTCAGCTATCTCTTCCGCGTGGCATTACTTCAAGATCGCTTAGCAGCGGCGTCTCGCAAACAGCCGGGCGAGGCTCCTCTCACCACAGACCCTGTACTAGCTAACTTGCCTTTGCAATCGCAACCTGCGACGCCTATCCAGCAGTAAGTACCTACATTAATCTTCAAGACAGAGTTTTTTTGAATAGCTATTATTTTTGTAGGTTAGTTAGTACTTTAGTCTTATAGACAGAGAATTTTTGAATAGCTAAATATTTTTGTAGGTTTCCAGTTGAATTTAGCTCACTTTTGTTCATGACCTATCTTTAAGTTCCTTTATATGTCATTACTTTTGAGTACAATAAAGAATTTAAAAAAAAATTGGCGTGTGCAAAAAGTTGGCAACACTGACAAAAAACATAAATTACACGCGCCGCGCCGTCGTAGCGAGTATGACCTATGGACTTATATGCTTGTCCCTTCAACTTATTCTAAATAATAATAATAATAGGCCTATACATCTATTGAAGATGATTTATACAGCGTCAGGAGGCAACCTATGCCTACACTTAACGACACACTGTAGTGCCTGGGGTAATGTTTAGATGGAGTAGACTTGCCCAGCACCTATACCATCCTCTCATTGTGCTGAAGCACTCCTAATATTAGCCAAGTGTCTTTACGCCCTCATGATATTTTTTAATCGTATCTTTTTAATTTCAGGAGCCCTAAAAAGGTGCTGTCGGGTATTGAGAGCGACAAATCGTACGACAACTCTGATATTGAGAATGTGGTGGTCACCTGGGAAGACGGTAAGTTAGAATAATCATAATGCTCGTCAAATTACTTTGAGGTTCCAACATAAAGTGAAACTATGAGTAAAAATTATTCCCAATGTCATATTGTCCAATAACTGATGATCCAATGTTACATTGTCCAATCAGAGTTGATCCAATGTTACATTGTCCAATCAGAGTTGCTCCAATGTTACATTGTCCAATAACAGATGATCCAATGTTACATTGTCCAATCAGAGTTGATCCAATGTTACATTGTCCAATCAGAGATGATCCAATGTTACATTGTCCAATAACAAATTATCCAATGTTACATAGGCCAATCAAAGATGATCTAATGTTACATTGTCCAATCGATGATGATCCAATGGTTCATTGTCCAATAACAAATGATCTAATGTTACATTGTCCAATCAGAGATGATCTAATGTTACATTGTCCAATCAGAGATGATCTAATGTTACATTGTCCAATCAGAGATGGTCCAAGGACGAATGAATAACGCTGGTATAAAAGCGCTATAATGAAAATGTTCTAATGAGACTAAATTCACGAACGTAAAGTAATTTGACGGGATGTGTGCTTTCTTAAGTACTCATGTTTAATTATAAAGCTTAATGTTATTATCTTTACTTTATATCATTTAAATAAAAATATTTTCTTGGTTTTGCCTTTTGGAAGAGTAGTTTTAGATCTGCACTCTTACCGCGAAGTAAAAATGGTAGTGGACTGCAAAAATTTATCATATTAACAACCTTACCGATACCCAAATCATTTAAAACTGAAATAAGAAACAGTTGCTAGCGTCTGGTTTTAACTTATCCAGTTAAAAACATTGTAGACTTCACAAATGTTGTTAAAATGGCAGCCAAAGTTCTCAATGCTATTTCGTTTCGTGGTAAGGGGGCTGAATTCAATATTACTCTCTTATGGGTCCAAACTGTAGTATTTTATGTTACTTAGCATGCTTAAAATGTAAAACGAAACATAGCTTCATAGTTATAGTAATTCATTATTATTTTTGTTTTCATTAAATAAATGTATGCAAGATATACTGTTCTATCTCTGACTAAAACGAACCTTATTTCCTTTATCATAAGAGCTATCCGGCGCTCAGCCTGATCTCAATTTCACAGACGACTTCGCAAACGATGTTGAATTGACAGAAGAACAGCAAATTCTACTACTAGAAGAATATGAAAAGGAAATAACTACTAAGAAACAGACTAAAAACTCCCCACGCGATCTAACTAACAACAATACTAAGCGGACGAACACAATCACTAAGTCAAAGACAAAAGCCGCGCAAACCAGAGACAAAATGAACAATAAACAGACCACAACGACGGCCATAGATAAAAAGATGGCGTCACAAACAGATAAAAAGGCGGTAAAAAACAAAAATGGCGGACAAAAGCAATCACCACAAAAACCAGTGAAAGACGTCTGCGGTAATGATTTAGTTGAAGATTATTTTGGTGAAAATGAGGTCATTGTAAAAGACGATGACTCTAATTCAGATGAGAGTTGGGAGAAGGAGTTTGAAATCGATGACGTGAAAGCCTAAATCCGGCCATAGACAAGATATAGATATAATCTGTGTTGGTCGCGCAAACTCTATTGCTAAAATAAATAGACAATCGTCACGTAGTACATCAATAAAGGAGTTACGCTGGCCTGACCCCGATGTAGATTATCAAATAGTATACATGTATGCGCTAAATAAATGCCGATACTGTTGCGAAAAAAAGTGTAAAGAACGTTATTGTAAGGTGCTTGTATTTTAGCGTAGTACCTG
The DNA here is from genome assembly GCA_947507515.1 of Eulithis testata. Lineage (NCBI taxonomy): Eukaryota > Metazoa > Arthropoda > Insecta > Lepidoptera > Geometridae > Eulithis > Eulithis testata. Next base: position 3,526,225 of record OX382218.1, on the reverse strand, counting down.
TAATCAAAACTAACTAATGTAGGTACTTACTTAAGTACCTATATTTCAAAAAATCAGCTATATAAAGAAAGATGCAGATTAAATGCAGATTTATACAAGAAGTATGGTTATCACGATTAAATATCAACTCTAATTTTATATATTTATTAATTATAGGAAAACCGACAGCACATAGCACATAGATTAGGTACAAAAATGGAAATTTTGAATAAGACAGATTGTTAATGTTTAAAAAAACCCATAAGTTATACTGTTGTCTGCTGTTGTACCATCCATTGACGACGTAGTAACTATTCGGTAATCAACATCGGGGACAGGCCAGTATGGGGTCAGGCCAGAGTAACCCCAATAAAGTATCGCTACTTTTTCAGCTAAAACTGCCGGATATGTTGAAACAAAGTTACCTTGGCACCAGTTTTGATCACAAACTCTGATAGCCTACTTGTCTATACAATACAAGCTGTAATTTTACCTAATACCTGGTTTACACTTTGTTAAGTATCAAGTGCGAGTGACAAGTGCAAGTGTTAAGCGATAAGTAAAATCAGCGTGTAAACGCATACCTGTTAAGTGATGAGTGCAGGTAACAAGTGCAAGTGCGAAGTAAAGTGATTAGAAGCCGTGTCTATTTTTACTGTTAAGTAGCTTCCCCCGCACACCCGCGCTAACGCGCCCGAACTTGGTGCGCTTATACTTATACGGGCAAATTTTTTGAGCAATAATTGCTCGGCAACACGAATGGATCAATCTGGAGTAATAAATAGCAGAATCAACTAAACACTGTGTTCTGAATACACTTAAAACTTGACACCAAAAAACACGTTAACTATCCAGTGCATTTGCGAAGTGCTAAGCACTTCGCACTTGCACTTAACAAAGTGTAAATCAGCTATAATTGGAAGTAACATGCGAAGTATAGTAATCGGCATGGACGTTGACCATAAAAACGTCGCTAGCGAACTTCGAAAAATCATTTACAGCTTTAGAATTTAACTTCCATGCCGAGTACTACGTCTGTTTATTTTAGCGACTATTAAGCTGAGACGGTATTGAACAGCGATAAAAGCCATTAAGAAAAACAAATTTTTGGTCAAAAAAATTAGTAAAATATTGATAAGTTTGTTAAGAGTTCTGTGCAGTGTTCAATATGCCATGAAATGTATAGTCAGCATCAAAAGTCACTTTGTCAGAATTTTGAAATGATTAATGCTTTACTGATAGTAGGAAAAAGAATGTGAAAAATATTACTACATATATCCAACATGTTCACTGCTTAGCCTTACAAGTCTTACAACGATTTATGATGTCCCAGTCTGCAGCGAGTAAAAAACAGTACCTAATATAGTTTGTGTTGTCATAAAACTTTGTCATGTACTTTTGACTGACTTGACTAAATTTGAATACTCTTTCAAGTATACTTGACACTGGCATAATTATCTGTCATAATGACGGACAGAGGCCATACGAAAAGAAGTTACTTTTATAACTTTGTATCACATATTTTATTGATTCTCATAAAATTTGACTGACCATATTCTTATTCTTCCCTACTCTCCATCCCGTTTGTGACACTAGAGTAAACAAACACTGGCAGAATTGTAACAACAAGTTGCAAAAGCCATAAACCAAGAAGTTGAAGTTGAGGAAGTTACTTTTTATGTTGACTGTACATTACAAAAATATATTATCAAAAGCAGCCTTATAATATAAAATGTAAGTAACTGTGACAGATTTATTAGTAATACAGATGTCACACGTATTTTGTAACTTCAAATAATGCTACCCCCATATATCAGTTTAAAATCTTTCGTATAAGTTACACCCTGTATCGTATATGCTAAGTGGCACACAATTTCCTACTATTTTTGACGCTCTCATTTATCCTACTGCATTTATTTTACTTACATAAGTATACCCTGTTCTATTAGGTCTGTTTTAGTTTTTAGTAAGTATTTTTATTTTATCCATTCCAACATTTTACTGATTTACGAGAGAAAGTTATAGCTACTATATTACTTGTCTGAACGTAGGCACTAATTAACTACATACAACTATGTTCAGATTGGTAAAAAAATTGGGTCAAAGTTTAATTTACCATTTTTGTTATGAAATTGTTAAATGTAGGTAACTAACATTATAATGTACATTAAATAATGTAAAGTGTGATATCTATAGGTTTTTCTATACTGCTCAAAACAGAAACACATAATTTCTATACGAAGTAGATTTTTTTAGTTTTGGGCAGTAGGTAGATGTAAAAATTAGTAATAGTTTATTGAATTTTTTTCTTGTAAATTTTGCAAGTATTTAGCGGCAATTACATTTGTACCTACTGTTTGGGTATCGAAATAGACGCATCACGCTCAAAATATTCAAGAGGCAATACCCTTCATAACAATTTTTATTCTGGCAATAACGTGTGTCCAAAATGTTCGTAACGCCATCTATCTGTCCCCCTGTTTGTAAGTTTTACGTATACATACAACACAGTTCACGTAACCTATAGTTTTGTATAGAGAATCATCAGTTCTAGTTCATCTTTTCTGTACCTATTGTAGAATGTAGAACGAACTATTTGTATACAATGTGTTACATAATCACCCTATAATCCAAGAGGGGGGCATAAACAGACCGAACACTTGAGCGCCACTTGCAAAGGGTCAATAAATCGGAATTGAAATTTTTATACAAAAGTACAACTTTCATTATTTTAGAAATTTGCGACAACCTTAAGTGTTTGTTTAGTATTTGCGTAGACCCGTACATACGCATGCACAGCACACGTAGGTATCCTCCTACCGCACGCACACGCTAGCTGTGTGTAGGTACATTTTAAGTAAAAGTTACGAGCGCATTTCATGAATGAAAAACTTCGAAATGTCAAAAGTCGTATAACAAACATTGTTCGCCTTGACCTGTAGAATACCCCCCTTTCGGACTTAGGGGTAATTATGTAACACCGTGTATAAGTGACGATTATCTTTTTTTTGTCAATCAATTTCTTTATACCTAACTACTTTTAGAGGGGCAGGAAAGTTGTTAGTATACCTACTGTTAGTAGTGATGCAGCTTCTAAAAATCAATTGTATCTGATATAAGCTTGTCTCCGCCTCAAGAATTAAAAATAAGTGCAATATAGGCTTTTGGCAACAAAATATTTTATATAATAGTTTAATGAATTCGTCGTACACATTGTAATGACACTAGGTTTCGTTATGTTTGTGTAAATTATAATTATTATAATGACTATATAATTATTACATTATAATGATGAATAAAGTTATTAAAAATCGCATATATTTTTTATTACATACAATTTGTTTCTCCCGTAAAGTTGTAAAAATATAGTGACACATTTAATACCTTCGCTAGATAGTATTAATAAAGGTGTCGATTCTGTTATTGCGCTATAATTTTAGATCTGTCAAATTACGAGGTGAGGTCCAAAAGTCCGCGGAACGGGGGGGAGGGGATGCAGGTAGCTATCTTTGTTTGGTATGTCGCTAATCGGTTACTCATTAGGGTATAAACAAGTTTATTTTTAGCCCTTTCACACCACTCGTTTACGAGATATCGCCCTGTTAACAAGTCAATCCGGAAAAAAACTGCAACTATGGAGCAAATTGAGTTTCGTGCCGTTATAAAGTTCCTTACCAAGCAAGGAAAACCTCCGAAAACCATAATGAATGAGATGGGAGCCGTTTATGGTGATCAGTGCCCTAGTAAAACCATGATTTACAAGTGGAATGGTCTTTTTAAACAAGGCAGAGAGTCGATTGAAGATGACTCTCGCCCAGGACGGCCGGCTGAGGTCACCACACCGGATATCGTTGAAAAAATAGAAAAATTAATATTGGAAGATGCTCGTCTGAAGAAAAAACAGCTTTCTGCAATAGTAGGAGTATCAGATACAACCATTTTGAGGATCCTACACGATCATCTTGGCATGTCAAAAGTCAGTGCAAGATGGGTGCCAAGAATGCTCACGCCGCTTCACAAGCAACAAAGAATTGAAGCGTCAAAGCACTTTTTGGAGCTGTGTAGCGAAGAATCTACCCCTGTTTTGGAGCGGATTGTTACCGGGGATGAAACTTGGGTTCATCATTTTGAACCTGAGTCCAAACAAGAGTCGATGCAGTAGCATAAAAAGGGCACACCACCCCCTAAGAAGTTTAAGGTGTCGGAGTCGGCCGGAAAGATTATGGCTACAATTTTTTGGGATTGTGAAGGAATCCTGTTGATCGACTACAAGAAAAAGGGTGTCAACATTACCGGAGAATATTACGCAAAATTATTGGAGCAATTGAAGGAAGCCATCAAAGAAAAAAGGCGGGGTAAACTGTCAAGCGGTGTGTTGCTTTTGCAAGACAACGCACCAGTTCACAAGAGCAAAGTTGCGATGGCTGCTCTAGACCGGTGCGGCTTTGAATCACTTGTCCACCCACCCTACAGCCCGGACCTTGCCCCTAGCGATTATTATTTATTTCCAAATTTAAAAAAGGAACTCAGGGGAAAAAAGTTTCAAGACGATGAAGAAGTTAAGGCGGCAATTTTGACTCATTTTGAGGGCAAGGAGAAAAAATATTTTTTTGATGGTATTCATAAGCTAATTTCAAGATCTGAAAAATGTATTAAGCTCAAAGGTAATTATATTGAAAAGGAAAAATAGTTTCATTGTTTCATTTTATTTCCAAATCCTCTATTCCGCGGACTTTTGGACCTCCCCTCGTAGGTTAGTTTAGAAACGTGCAACAACAGAATCGACACCAGTATTTTTTCTAGTAAGTTGTATTTCGTAGATATTTTGCATATTTAGTTTATCATATCTTTAATTTCATTTTTTTTACGTTTTTACAGTTTTATAATAATATAGACATATGTAGTAGTCTCTGTGTCTGGGTGTTTCTATGTATTATAAGTGTGTATTTACAAAAAAAAATGTATGTATGTATTCTATCAGCCATCTAGTTTCCATAGCTACAAGCTTTGCTTAGTTTGGGACTAGAAGGCGTTGTGTGAAGTGTCCGTGAATATTTATATTTATTTATTTACCTTCCTGTCTTACTCTGTAGTCCTTTCTAAGATCACAAAACACTAGAAAACTAAAAATCAGTACTAAAACATTTATTGAGGTCTAGGCATAGCAGGCATCGGTACAGATTTCTTATGAGGGTAGTAAGGTCCTGACGGTGGGTGTTCGAGTGTTGAAGGCGAGTCATCAGCGCGAGGGTACGGGTGGTGGGGTGGAGCACCCATCCATTGCGGATACCAGTATAGACCTTGTTGCTGGGGAGATAAGATCTTCATTAGCTTAGCAAGTTTGTAAGGAGAATCGTAGACTTTGTCCCCCGAATTTTGTTTCCAGATTTATCTTGGATCTAACAAAAACCGCGTGTGTTTTGTTGTCAGATTTATATCTTCTTATATACAAAATTCTCGTGTCACAATGTTCGTTCCCGTACTCCTAAGAAACGGCTTGACCGATTCTCATGAAATTTTGTGGGCATATTGAGTAGGTCTGAGAATCGGCCAACATCTATTTTATTTTTTTTGGGTTGCACGCGAGCAAAGCCGCGGGCGACAGCTAGTGTTACAATAAATCTGACAACTTATTGACAGGGAACTAAGTCCAAAACACACGTGGTTTTTGGCGGTTTTTGTTAGATCCAAGATAAATCTCATAACGTGGTAAGGCCGTGTCGGTTCCCGCTTAAATTATTGCCATCTCTTACAATTGTCAAACTAAGCCTGAAATACTCAAAAGTCATTAAAAATTGAGCGCCACTTAAAGTTGCTCTTCCTCTGTTTGACATTACTGATTTGTAAGAGATAGCAATAATTTAAGCGGGACTTAAAATTGAGTGGGGTTTGAGTGGCGTTTGAGTATTCGCCCAATAGGCAGAGCAATTTTAAGTGGTGCTTAAATTTGAGCTTTTGTTGTTACAGTGACTTATAATGTGTTGTTTTAGCGAACCTAGTAAATAGTTGATGAATACTTTTGCACGCCAATCACTTTGGTAAAAATATGCGGCACTTATACTTATATTACCATATTATTATGCAAATAAATGACTTGATTGATTGATTGAGTGACGTTTCAGTATTCCGGCCAGAGGTGTAAGAGTCTACAACAGTCTTCTGAATAGTATGTACCTTGTTCCCTCCGTGGCAGGTGAACCGGTACTCGTTGACTGACAGTGGGTCAAGGTAGCTGATGCCGGCGATGGAGCCGTAGTTAGGCGGGAACATGAACCAACACCCGTCCAGCGAGTCTGTCAATTATATAAATGATATGATATGATATGATATGATATGATATGATATGATATGATATGATATGATATGATATGATATGATATGATATGATATGATATGATATGATATTATATTATATGATATGATATAATATGATATGGAGTGCTTGAGATTCTGTGAGCGTGATGTATAACTGTGTGTGTATGGTTGTGCTTTATTGACATTTTACTTGAGTTTAAATATAACATATTTATTACGTATTTAATTTTTGACTGTTTATTTTGACTGATTGTTTATTATTATTCTAATCATAATCTTTAATAATTGTAATTGGTGCAAGCCGTTTTTATTAAAGTAAATAAATAAATACAAATACAAATGATATGATATGATACGATATTATGATATGATATGATATGATACGATATGATATGTCTTTATTGTCATAGACATTAACAAAAAAGAAAAAAAATAATTAAATTAAGTGCACAGGCTATGACTGAATTAAGGCGCAGGGTAAAGCCAGACAACCTTCTCGCTCGCACATTTCAATATTTTTGAAGATATAATATAACTAATTGTAATTATGTGAAATTGCAGAGCTTCAGGGTCGAGAGAATAACAATGCAAAGGTTAAAATATCAAATAGATCCAAACAAGTTTTCCGACCAAAAAACTTGTACCAATGTGATAAATTAAAGTGCATATTATGTTGTATCAAAAAATGACAAAACTCGAATCCGTCATCTCTTTTCGTTGTCATGCAAGTGACAATGATAGAGCATTTTTTAAAGCCGCTCTAAAATGACAGTTGATTATGAATATAGGGGTAAGAGTGTAAAAGAATACTGACAAGTGATATTAGGATTATTATTTCCGTTGTTAGGGTCATCAATAGGGGATAGCGTGGGCGGCTCAGTCGCGTGTTCCAGCCACGGCGGTATAGGCGTCAACCCTAGGCCTGGGTCGCCGGGAATTACAAATGGACCTGAAATAAAAAAACAAATTCAGCTTACTTTTTGTATTAAAAAATATTGCAGCGACATATGACAAATTATACGAATTAAAGATTTATGTTAATTTAATTAATAAAACAGTTCGGTATTAGGCTATATCTAAAATCTTACTAAAACTCCAATAATGTATTATTTTTTTTATTATTTTTTTATTAGCTTTTTGCGGTTGTGATATCACTGCGGCCTGAAAGGCCTATTGTGATCGCCACTTGTGTAGATGTCGCCCCTGTTCAGGGCGTTCACAGTTCACCACTAATGTAACCCAAGGTGTAAAAAAATGACCTAAAAAATTTGTTATTCTATTTATATGCGCGCATGAGTCGTAGCAGACAGCAAGTAAAAGATAAAATGTAAGAAACTAGCTGTCGCCCGCGGCTTTGCTAGCGTGGTAGCAGCATACGCATTATTTGGTAAAAATCTTTGATCCTAATTTTAGACCCTTTAGGGTGCGACTTTTCAAAATTCCTTTCTTAGTGCACCCCTACACTATATAACTTCATACCTCTAGGACTTATAGTTTAGGCTGTGCGTCGATTGTCAGTCAGCTTCAAAAGAGTTTCATATATTTAGAAAGATTAGAAAGATAAGTCACCTCCATAGAAGTTAGTGTTGTTCCATTCACAGACATGGTGGTCGCAGCTTAGTGGCGAAAACGGTTCCTTTGTGTAATAAGTGTATCCGTTGGGCAGGGACTGTAACAATGCATAGTTTCTTAGTTTCTGACAGGCGTCATGGCTCAGTCGGTAGCAACTCTGCCTTTGTTGCTGTGGGTCGTGGGTTCGATCCCCACCGAGAACAAACATTTGTGTGTGTCCAAAAAATGAACAAGCCCCCCCCACCCCAACCCCTTATATCTTCGTTACTATTACTACTAGCCCATACCGTCCCATTGTTGGGCAAAGACCTCCCCCCACTTCCGCCAGTCTCGCCGCGTTCTGGAGCGCCAGTCCCTCTCATAGGTAAAAATACGATGAATATATACAGTTTTGGTTCGGAAGCCTCGGTGGGCGAGTCCATTCGCACTTAACCGGTCTTGTTTTACCTTTACAAACCAAAATCATACTCACAAGAAAATAATCGTAATGTCGGAATCGAATCCCCTGGATGTTAAAGTCGAGGATAAAGGACCCGGATGTGATGATGCAAGACGCAGCCGTCAGCGGAGGCAATTTGTACATTACTAGTCCGCACTTTACTATCGCTTTGGGGAGTATTGCCACGTCTCTGAGATGTTGCAGGCTCTTTTTGAAGGGGAACCTGGCAAATGTCATTGTTTTCAACAGGCTTCTTATGTAAAAAGAGGGTTTTTAATTCGGTTGTATGTTTTTTACCTCAATACAGCGAAACAAAAAAATTTAGTTCAAAACTAAAACCCGTATACTGAGGGCCTAGAACGAGTTTTTGTGTTTAAAAAAAAATCCGCTCAGTGTCTCTATACAAATCAGCGTACACTGGTGTGCTGGGCATCAGACTTTTACACCAGATTTACACACCAACGCCCGCCTAGGCCCTCTGGAAATCACGCTTTAAAAAGTATGAAAATGAAAATATTCACATCTGAAATTGTTATGTACTGTACTGATGTTTAGAAGTTAACCGTGGTATGTGTATACATCTTTTCTTAGGTCTACCTCATCCTTTATATCTAGCTTCCATCATAGAAATAATAGGCCTTTACATCTATTGAAGATGATTTATACAGCGTCAGGAGGCAACCTATGCCTACACTTAACGACACACTGTAGTGCCTGGGACAATGTTTAGATGGAGTAGGATTGTAGCACCTATACCATCCTCTCAGCCTAGTCAGCCATATCCACAGGAAAGACATCGTCAATATGTGCGGAACTGACTAAGCCAAGGGTTTTCTCACAATGTTTTCCTTCACAAAAACATAGTTTTCTGCTCACAAAAAACTCACCGAAAAATACAAATACCAAGATGACACTCCATGCCATGAATATAGTTATCCATCTGAAACGCCACATTAGGATCCTCTTCTAAATAATAATGATTATCTTCCAAGAAGTGGACAAAGCCTAGGAAATGGAACGCCCGTCCCTTACAGTACGGGGCCGGACCTCGCCCCATGTAGTAAATATCACTGTATAGTTCCGATAGAAATATGTACACGTTTTTGCCGCAGTAGTATTCTGTAATAAGAAGGTATTATGTGAGCTGGTCCCAGAAAATCACTCAGCAAACACACTTCGAACCTCGAGAGCTGAATCCACAGTGAGAATCTATTTATTACGATATTACATACCTATTACGATAATTATAGTTATAAAAACAGAAAAATTAAAATAGAGATAAGTATGTACAGTTAAAATTCTAAAACAAAATGAAAAAAATAATCACAAAAACAAAATAATTAGAAAAAAATAATGCAATACAATAAAATCAATCGCATTCTGTATGGAAATGAAGGATGGCTTCTTTTGTTATGATAATGATGAGATATTATTTCCTTTAAGTATTGCAAAAATCTAGTTAGAAATCTAAAAGTTAGAGGCCCAGGAGATTTTTGTAAGCTTATATACCTTGGCTTATATAGAACTCCGAAGGCACATTGCCGCCGGTCGCGCTGTTGTATGTAGCAATGCGATCTGACTTCAATGCGTTGTGGTTATCGTACATAGTCAACATGTTGTCTACTGTATCCTCTAGCGCTATTAAAAGAACCTGTGAAATATTTTTTTTCAATTAATTTCAAATTTACTTACTTATATCCAACTAGCTGTGCACGCGACTTCATCAGCGTGGAATAGTGTCTTTGGGTAGCATTTTTAATTAGTTCTATACTTTTCATCCCCTCTTTCAACCCTTTACAACCCCTTTTTCGCATTAAAAAGTAGTATGTCCTTTCTCAGGCTCTAGACTATCTGTATACCAAACTTCATTTAAATCGATTCAGTAGTTTTGGCGTGAAAGCGCGACAGACAGACTAGTTACTTCGCATTTATAATATTAAAGTAAAGAAATAAGGATAGACACATAGCAAAATATGTAGCTTGCTACGTAACGTATAGCAAATCTACAAAGTGTGTAGCGCAATGCGAAAAATGTGGTACAAACGGTGTAGCACAGCTACTTACGTTTAGCGTAATGCTACGTAGCATGTTCTAAAGAAAGGGTAGCTTATGAAATAGCACGGCTACAAAATATGGAGCGCTGCTACGAAGCATGTGTTACGAAACACGAAGCTTGCGATGACCGACGACGTGACGTAGCACACGTGTAGCGCTGCTACGAAGCATGTTCTACAAAACGTAGCGCGTATTACTACAAATCGTGTAGTATTGCTACGAAACATGTAGCGCATTGCTACGTAGCTCTCCTACGCTACCGGACACGAACACGGTGACACCGCGAAGCATAAGATTTATTTTCTTTGATCTTTTTCGAATTCTATTAGTATACGTCTTACAGTAGGTATATTTTTTAATAATATTGTCAATAGACAATGTTTAGTCTGTGCCTGTTACATATTTACATAGCCAAAGTGTCTTATGATGATAATTTAAACAAAATTTTGTCCTAACACGGGAATCAAACAATATTTCGTCACAACACGGGAATCAAACCCCATTGGGACTCACTCAGCTACTTCACAGAAGTTATTAAAGGAATAAAGAAACCTAAACGTTTTTATCGGTCACAAGAAACCTCATTTTCTAGCGTAGATGTTGACCCAGTTTTTAGATAATCTTGCGATCTAGTAGAAATCTTGTGATATTGCCAAGTATTATGTACCTAAGTAGATAGATACTCGTAGATAGATACATATTCTTTATTGTTCACCACTTATATGTAAAAAAAATAACAAAAAAAAACTATATTGATAATACAGTCAAGTTTTAGGAGGTAGGTACAATGGGCGGCCTTATTGCTTAAAGCAATCTCTTCCAGGCAACCTAAGTAGACAGGCAGGCTAAGTAAAGGGTATTATGTAATTAAAATGGTTTGTCTACCTTTAGTTCCTTTATGTGCATCGTGATAAACCTCCCCAAGTGATCAGTGGCTATGTGCACGTGTTCATTTATTATGTACTGAAACAAAACAAACTTAAATTGAACCTCATTTTGAAAGTATCAGCTATCAGCCTCATAACTAAGATGGATGGATTGTGTAAAAGATTATGCATAGGAGAGGAGTGAACACTGAGATGACGGATGATAGAGGAGAATGGAAGAAAAAAAACATGTTGTGTCGACCCCACCTAGTGGGATAAGGGCAGGAAGAAGAAGAATGATTATCAGCCTAATGAAGTCTACTGATGCGTAGAGTTTATCTAGACGCAGGGGAGTTCTGAATAAAGCTTTGGTTTCACGATCGTAACCCACAACGCTGCAGTGTGCAGCAACGCAGCGTACCCCGTTTGCTCTTCGCCGCAGACGCAGACTGCGACGTAACAAGAGACCATACTAGACGTTTTCCATACGATTATGTGTCCGGCGCTGCATGTCGCATACCGCAGCGTTGTTCGTTACAATCGCGAGACCAAAGCTTAAAGTACCTACCTGATCAGGTGCACGTTTGATCTTCATCATTTCGATCTGATAATGCGCCAGGTGGTCCAGCTTATCCGTTGGATCGTGCCCGTAGATCTCGTAAGCGTCTATCACCATCGCGAGGGTTAGATTCTCACCTGGTTCTTGGCAGCACGGGTGGTTGCGGACCAGGTAACCTTGCTGAAAAGCTCAGTACTTTACCTACTATAGGTTAACCACATAAGAACGGTGAAGGAAAACATCGTGAGGAAACTCTTGGCTTAGTCAGCTCCGCACGTATTGACGATGTCTTTCCTGTGGATATGGCTGACTATGCTGTGAGGATGGTATAGGTGCTGGGCCTACTCCATCTAAACAATGTCCCAGACACTACAGTGTCCCGTTAAGTGTAGGCATAGGTTGCCTCCTGACGCTGTATAAAATCTCTTCAATAGATGTAAAGGCCTATTATTAAGCACGTAAGTCACGTCCACTCTCAAAATTACAGGTGTGAGAGACGTGTACGGTGAGTATCCACGGAAAGTGGGCAGCAGGTGCGTGTTTGACGAAGATTCAGTCTGCTTGTCAAACAAAATTGACTGTTTTGTCAAACAAAATCACCCTGTAAACTTCGTAGAGAGGTTTACCTATCGAGGTAGTGGTGAGTTATAGACACCTGAGACTAAGTAATGAACGCAGTGTCATGCCTCACAGGACACGGTCTCAGCAAACGTGCTCTGTGAGTAATGCAGAGGTTACATCAACATATATTAGCCGCAAAGGCACAAGCAGGTGATAGCTTATCCATAACTTAGCTTGTATTATGTTGATCAAGTAATTAAAGAATAAAGTACTTATATTAGTTAAGTAATCTTACCGTATCACTAACAATAAATAATAAAAACGTAAAAAATAAAAAATCATATTTACGTCGCACACGGGCCATATCGACCAATTCTAACAACTAAAAGCTAATCTTGTTCTTGTTAGTGCAAACGACCAATTAGTTTATACGGTCAATCACAATTTACGATCTCTAATAAGAGTAATAAAAATATGTGCCTATCTACCTATTTACGAAGATAGACGATCAATACCTAGGATGTCATATCAGCTTATAGAAGCCCCAAGGGAAATCCCAAGGTCGTTACAAATAAAACCTTTTTGCTTAGCGTAATTTTGACAGGCCAAAGATGATCATGAAATGACTGGTTTTTATGACCCTTTAAAAAGTAGGTCGACTTTTTTCTGGTCTTTTCTTTTTATAGGGGTGGGCAGACAACCGCACCAGCAAAACCAAAGGTCTCTCAAAATGACGCCCAATGACATGACAAATCCTAGTGTGCCATCCATGTCCTTGCACCAGCGCCTTACCTCTCGTAACACTAACATCCCTGCCCGATCTATCGATCTGTTCACCGCGCACACACCCCGCGCTAAGAGATGGGAATGATGTGACGTCATAAAGCCGGATGAGCTCTGATACTTCAGGAAAGCCAAACAAAGCGTGGTAACTCTCTCGCATGCGATGCCTGTATTGTACAAAAAATACTGGATTTGATAAACGTGTGGGCTCTTTGCCTTTGGCTTCCGTCCCTAGATAACAAAGATCTTTAGACAAAGCAATTTGGATTGGTTTCTATGGATGGGAGTTACAGTCGCTAGCATATTTCTTTCTTTTAGACGGATACGCATACACTTTCTATTTAGGGATACCTATGAAATAAGTTGACTATTTTATCTAAATCTTTATAAAAGGTTTACTTCGGAAAAATGTTTGTTGAATGCAAAAAAAAAAGTCCGGCCATAATTTTACCGGACTATCCTCAAGTCTATTATTACCGGATACCTACACACAACACTACTCGCACTAAGGGTGGCATAACCACCCTCTGAAACGGTGCCGAGCAGCCATTACACAAAAGAAAACCTCTTCAAAAATGATAAAGCCCTACAAAAAACTACCCAAAACCCAGTAAAACAAACATTCTTGAAACACAAGTGAAAATAGTAAACGATAAAAGGTGAAATATGTGTGAAACTGATTAAAATGGCTGCTCTCGCCAAAGGCACCTTGATAGAATAAGTAATGTAATTTTAAACGTAGGATAGTGTAAAGAAGTCTTCCAAACTAGAGTAAGTAAAGTGTTTATTCAAAGAAACGTATGTCTTCCACATTGATTTTCATTAGCTAATAGATAATTTACAAGACCATACAGTCGAAAGCTAAGAAAGAAAGAAAAAAAATTAGAGGATCTATAACGCTAAGAAAGAAAAGAAATCAAGATGATAAACCTCGGCCGCTTCAAGCTGCCTCCTCTGAAAAATGCCTTGGACGTGGCTATGCAGACAGTCCGTCAGCAGATACCGGAGAAGCCTGGGACCTCAGCTCGACCTCCCCAAAATGTCCGCTTTGCTAATACGGGTATGTTATTTCATCTTCTAATCTTTGTAAATTCATTAAACCTAAACTTTTATGAGTTCCATCCATAACTTAAGAAAAGTGATTTAGATTTCATAACATAAATATAAAATCCCTTGTTAAATGATTTTGGCAAAAGGCCAAAATCAACGTAATCCTTGGCATTAACCAGCCAGCATGTCATAACTTTTGAAACTATAGTGGTTATGAACGAAACAGCCTAGAAAACTCAATTCAATTATGGCAGATATTCCAGAATATTGTCAATCCAAATCCACAAATCATGCAAATAAGTATACCATCTAAAACTTTTTCAATTTGCAGACATGGGCGAGAGTTGTGAACTTTCAACGATGAACGAAACAACATCGCCGGGATATCAATCGACGAACCCAACCAATCCATTTCTGAGCGGAGAGCTCCAAGCAGAGGACTCGTTCACCAGCTACCAGAATACAGTTCCCCAGCAGGATGGAGCACCAAGGTAAATCATGATATATATGGATTTGATACCACCGGGCCTAGGATGCGCACGCGAGATATTTGTCATGTCGTTGGCCTGCAGCAAATAAAGACAAAACATTCTCAAGGCTAATGAACAAAGAGAGATTTGAAAATTATGTCTGACGCTGGATCGCTGTTTTTACTACAATCCAATGGAATGTTTTCAGAACTCAAAGTATGCAAAGTGTGGATTTCTACGCCTCGTCTGAAGAAGGGGGCTTTGAAGAGGGAGGAGGCAAGTCTGGCCACAAGATTAACGAGTTTCAAGCTGCGTGGAACGTCACCAATGCTATCCAGGTACCAAACGATTCTTAAACCTTCCTTATTCATTTAGGCACATAACATTATAAATGTTCTGTTTTTCACAGGGCATGTTCGTGGTGTCCTTGCCTTTCGCTGTTCTCCAAGGTGGCTACTGGGCCATCTTTGCAATGGTAGGCATCGCTCACATCTGCTGCTACACCGGCAAGATCCTCGTCGAGTGCCTCTACGAAGACGACCCTGTCACAGGTCAAAAAGTAAGAGTAAGAGACTCCTATGTAGGTATTGCCAAGGAATGCTTCGGAAAAAAATACGGTGCGAGAATTGTTAATCTCGCCCAAATCATCGAGTTGTTGATGACTTGTATTCTTTATGTCGTTGTCTGTGGTGATCTCATGATTGGAACGTTTCCTGATGGGTCTATTGATACCCGGTCTTGGATGATGCTTATGGGAATATTCCTTCTCCCATTAGGCTTTCTAAAGTCGCTTAAAAGTGTCAGCATGCTTTCTTTCTGGTGCACCATGAGTCACTTGATTATCAACGCTATCGTTTTGGGCTACTGCATCCTCTACATCGGCGATTGGGGATGGTCTAAAGTGAAATGGAGTTTAGACTTCGAAAATTTTCCAATCAGTCTCGGAGTTATAGTATTTTCTTACACCTCGCAGATATTCTTGCCTACTTTAGAGGGCAATATGGAAGATCGATCCAAGTTTGAGTGGATGTTGAATTGGTCACACATCGCTGCTGCCGCTTTTAAAGCTATTTTCGGATACCTTTGCTTCTTGACTTTTCAGAACGACACTCAACAGGTCATCACTAATAATCTACGTTCAGCTGGTTTCAAAGGGCTCGTTAACTTCTTCTTGGTGATCAAAGCTGTCCTTAGCTATCCTCTACCGTATTACGCTGCATGTGATCTTCTTGAACGTGCCCTTTTCAGAGGCAAGCCTAAGACCTTGTTCCCTGTTATTTATGCTCTTGATGGAGAGTTGAAAGTTTGGGGGTTAGCTTGGAGACTCGGAGTGATAATGTTCACAATCATGATGGCTATATTCATCCCCCACTTTGCTATTCTCATGGGCTTCATTGGCAGCTTCACGGGAACCATGCTGAGTTTCATTTGGCCCGCTTATTTCCACATCAAGCTGAAGGGTAATCAGTTGGATAGTACTACTATTGCTTATGATTACTTTATCATATCTCTAGGAGTATTGTTCGGGGTCATTGGTATGTACGACTCGGGTTCTGCTCTCATAAAGGCATTCAAGATTGGATTGCCGTTCTAAATATATGTACATACCTAGTTAACTTAAGACAATAATTGTTGAACTATTTTTAGATATACGCATAGTAATATTCATATACCTATTTTGTCGTTAATACGGCTTGCGATGTTCAAATGCGAGTATGTATTTAAATTGCTAGACCAGTGTTATTATAAAAGTTTGGCTTAGTACTGATTTAGAAATCATTTGAAAAAAATATTTCATAAAATATATTAGTCAGAATAGAATATTATTATAACTATATATCTTCTTATACACTTTATATCCAATGTCTTCCAAGATAATATGTATTTATATATGTATAACAACGAAGTCTTCCATTTTATATAAATATTGAATGAAAACTTTATTTTACAATAAATAATTAGACAATACTACAGTGTTGCTTTGCCTGTGAAAAATTGCAGTAAAAGTAGGTACTATTAAAATACCTACGTAGTTACATTATTTAACATGATAAAATATTTCAGATTTAGAGTTTTTTTTTTCTTTATGAAGAAAAGGGTCTATCTTATCGAATCAAATATGCAGTTCAAGAGTCAAACGAAGTGCTTAGTTTTGTTCCAAAATAGTTTCAGATCATTAATGTCTGCAATTATTATATACCGGTCTTGTAAGCTTATTTATTTAAACCAAATTAGAATTCACAATAATACTATTAAACATGAAGAACTATAAGACAATAAACCAAATTATATAAACTTTTATTTTTATTTACGTAGTTTTTTATCAATGTCATATTTTTTAAAAATAAGTATAAGTTATAGTTTAATGTAATGAAGTCTTCCATTTTTAGCATAAATTATAACATTGTTGTTGATTATTATAAATAGAAGAATGTACTTAAATATACAAGTTAATTAGATTAGATTGGGATAAAGTTATGCATTGTGTGATAATCTGTTTTATTAGGTGTTTCACATTACTCCTGTTCGAAAAAAAACATAGGTTATTTGTCTTTTATATTTTGTTTAATATAGAATTTTATAATTTTTTTGAGATCTAATGGCTTTTTTACCGTGAGTGTAGTTCAAACATTATGTATCAAAATAATGTAACAATGTCAAGCTGTTCGTCAAATTATTGAAGGATTACCGCGTTTTATTAATCACGGAGAAACTAACGATGAATTCTTACTACAGAATGTAAGGAAAAAAAAATGAATACTACTATATTACCCTGTTCCAGTTCGATGTTTGCTTGTAATGAGAGTATGTATTAGGTGAAGTATCCAGTGCAATAATGATGTATAAAATACAATTATATCTACGTACTTAAAATACATGTATTGTGATGAAACGATTCTAGGTGTGTATTTTAAACAATATAAAATGTTATTCGACATTTTTGTTTTATTTTAACACCGCCCTATATTTTTATGAACAACTACCTACTTTATTTAACTGAAATAGTTAAATTATTATATGGACCAGTTATTAGAGTTTATATCTCATAGTTAATCGGTTCAGCAGTAGAAAGCTTGCCCCACGTTGGGCGCCATTTTGGATAACTTGTTTATTCGAATAAAAACTATGAAAATTATTATTTTAAGCATTACTGTCTCATATATAAACATATAATCATCAGCAATCGTTGCACCCGTATATTTAGAGTTACTCTTGTTAAAAGTTAAGGACAAGGTTGAGATAAGAAGTAAATTGCCAATTACTAAATTGAACTTTCCCGCTCACTTTATCAGACGCCATGTTAGCAAAATGGAGGTGTGTATTCGTGCACGCGCTCTGCTCGCACTATGTTTGGTTTGGATACACGTAACGGTACGTAAAAATGCTGAATCATGTATTTTTAATTACATACTTCGATGATATAATACTAGCTTGTTGCAACAGACACCGTACAATATCCGCAACCACCCATGTTGTCTGTCACCTGGCGAGAACCTCACTCTTGCGATGATCATAGACGCGTTCGAAATCTACGGACACGACCCAACGGATAAGCTGGACAACCTGTGGCTGTACCAGAACGAGATGATGAGGATAAAGACGGCAGAAGACCAGGTAACACCCAATCAACAATAAGAAGAACGCTTTTTTTAGAAACTTTTGAAGATTGTCTACAAAAGTAACTGCTAAAACTATGGCAGAGAATCAAATTGGAATTGTATTTGCTTCATACTTTCAGTACTTGATCAACGAACGAGTTCACATAGCGACTGACCATCTCGGACGATTCATAAAACTGCACATCCAAGAGCTAAAGGTATCAATATCAAAATCGGAAACAAAGTATCATTAGAGTAAAACTTCGCTGGCGCAGTGACCCAATAAGGTGGGTTTTGACCTCCAGCACAAGACTCAGCAAAGCGTAGAGACGCTTGAGTTTCCGCAGACCAGCTTCTACTTCATCTTTCTAGTGGTTGTCTGGGGGATCTAGGGGAGTCAAACTACTAGGACTACTTACCATGTATACTTTTAGAGAGAGAAATATTCTATCTATATTTGACCTGTATTTGTGGTGACTTGACAGGTTCTGCTGATCACACTGGACGACGTGATTGACAACATGTTGACAATGTACGAGAACCACAATTCCATTGCTGCTGAAAGAAAGGCCACTTACACCGGAGGACCTGTGCCGATGGAGTTCTACGTAAGCCAAGGCTAGTCTTGGTTTCTCTGTTTTTGTGTTGCTGATGTAATTTTGATCAAACTTCTTTAGGTATAGGCCGCATCTCTGTTCATGCCTTCGTCCAGTCCTAATCTCATCCAGCTTTTGCTTGCAATATTTCCCATACGCTGATATACTACTGGTACTATACTTCCAGAATACTACTGCGGAAAGAACGTATACATCTTCATATCGGAGATATACAGCGATATCTACAGCATGGGCCGCGGACCAGCCCCGTATTGTAAAGACCGGTCGTTTGTGTTCCTTGGATTCTTACACTACCATGAGGAACAGAAGTACTACCTGTTGGACGATCCGAGCATTTCCTTCCCGACTGATAATTACATGCATGGGCTTGAGTGTCACATCGGCGTTTGTATATTCAGGTGAGACTGTTCATAAATTCGGTCCAAAACTATGGATGCGGACAAAAATACTTTTTCTGGCTGTCGCATGTCATGCAAAACGATATGTTTGCAGCAAAACGAGCTTTAGGAATCAAATCGTGTGTTATTTCCAGGTTTCCTTTCAAGAAGATTTTGCAACAAGAGCGTGACGTCACCGCCCTACCCAAGGCGATCGTTAAATGCGGATTGGTGATGTACAAGATTCCACCACTGTCAGCCGCCTCCTGCATCATCTCCTCCGGGTCTTTCATCCTCGATTTCAACATACAAGGGATGCGGTACCGGCATCATGACTATCTGCTCGTAAGCTCCGATATTCATCAACTTCTTTGCTTTCTTTGCTATATTCATTCTCATAAAATTCACGCTCGTCTTTTTACCGTCCGACATTTCCGTTACATTTCCTTACATGACGCTGCTGACATACTTCGACACTTTCTAATTTTGCCAATGTTCTCTGCTTGCTAATTAGCAGTTCCCGGTTTAGGCTATAATAGGCTTCAGGACAACTTAAAAATTAAATAAACACACTGCCTCTGTCGCCCGTTTATTTTACGCACTTGGCTGGCACACTGCCGGGTGTGTACGAACGGGCCATAGCTTTGGTTTTACGATCTGGCTTTTATTAAGTAAATTAGGTTCATGTTGTCTTCTCTTCCAGACCACGCCCAACGGAAACACGTTTTACACGAAAGAGGCGAACTCACCCTTGGCCTGCGACCACCACGTCTGCGAGTGGAACTATACCAATCATTACGGTGGTAAGAACCCAGAGAACGCCCCATTACGAACATTCTTGTTCTGCCTTCTTGAGACTAACCTATCTCATTCGTAGTAGGTAGGTACCTAGTTTCTAAGATTTTTATTCAAAATACAAATGTTTTCAGGCCCATTCTTGATCCCCGGAGACCCGGGGAGAGGAATCGAACTCATACCGCCCTACATCGAGCCCACCCCCAAGCCAGATGAGCCAGAGGAAGATAACAATATCACTGTACCTTGTAAGGCATTTATTTTAAGATTTTTTTGTACTTCAACTGGGTAGGTAGTATAAAATAGGTTATTTCTGGTAGGTAGTTATATATTTATTACTAAAAAAAATCCCGCGGATGCTATCGGACGGAACTTAGTCGACTTTATAATATTTTCTATACAATTTGATATTTCTCATTAGATTTTATCTTTAATATTATGTTCCAAGCTGCTACAACGCTATTATTTACAGTTTACATATTTTCTAGATATCCTAGACGGCTGCTTATTCATGTACCCCCCGAACTACGGGTCAATAGCAGGCAAGAGCTACCTAGACGCGGTTGATTTACACGATGATAGGTTTACCTGCAACGCCGCTGGCGGTAGCAAGGTAAGAACTCTTCAATTAGTGCGTGGTACTCTTCAGTGGTAAGTTGCACTCTAATAGTGAGTGTTACTCTTTTATAGAGTGGGTTGTACTTTTCAATAGTGAGTGCTACTCTTCAATAGTGAATGGTACTCTTCAATAGTGAATGGCACTCTTCAATAGTGAGAGGTACTTTTCAATAGCAAAATTAAATTGTAGGTATTCTTAAATTATAGTGAGAGAATGGTACTGTCACATAGTAAGTTCTACCTACTCTTCAATAGTGAGTTGTACTCTACATTATTGAATGACACTCTTCAAGGGGAATGAAGATACACTTATCATTCAGTCAATATCAGACTTGGATTTATAAAAATCTGTATACCCCTTGATGAAGTCATTGTAATTAATCAATTCATGTTACAGGGTCTATATTGGTACCCTCAATGGATGGGAGCTCTGCCACACCACCCATACCCATCATTGGTTGATGAAAAAGATGCATTTGAACCCCCCGGACCTTACTACCCCCATCAAAAAGGATATGACTTGAATGATCCTGACGTAGACTAATGCCTAATAGATATAGCTTTTATGAATAGTATAGATCGACATTTTTGATGAAATTATTCAGAAAATTGGCGGGAAGCCATTAGTCCATGGGATAACAAGCTCGTTTCCTATTGGTCAATTGAAGCGCCATTTTGTTTCTGTTTGTTTGTTATTGGTGCAGACTAGTGTCATCAATGTTTCCTCAAGTTATTGTTATCAAGACTACTCATAAAAGCTAGATTTCTAATGTCCTAACAAAAGTTGTTGTAGGCCTAAATAAACTTTCATAGAAACAAAAATTGCGTGTCATTATTTCTAAGAGGTTTTTATAATTCAAAAGTACTTGACTCATTAAAAACTTTTTTATTCATAATCTTTCAGAAACTTTTTTTCGGCGTTGCTACCACGAGCCAATATAATAAACGATACTAGACCTCCTTTCACTTGGAAGAACTCGCCAGTCACCAATTCACTCAGCAGCTTATTAGGGTTGACAGAAACCAGTTTCATATTATACCCTTCGTAGTATACACTTATATTCTTTAAACTGTATTTTCCTTCATCGTCCCACGGTGCTGGGAATACTTGTTCGATGTTACTCAGTAAACTACGAGCTTCCGGGCAAGCTTTGATATAGTCTGTTACTTTATACTCAGGGTAAATCAACAAAACTGGCCAGTATAGTATACTGTCTTCAATATGAACCATTTCGTCAGGAGCGGAGATTGATGTTTCTGTATGTAGAAGAGAATATTCCAGATTAAAATCGAGATCTTTGTTTTTTTTCTTTGACCATTCGTAAACTCTGATACCGCGTTGTTTGATAGCGTTCACTACCAGCTCTGCTTGTTCTGTTTGGATAGTGTGGAGTCGCTTCTTTCTCCTTTCATCGCGTTCCTGGATTATCAGTTTTTGTTTAGCCTTGGATAATAAATTAGTGACCTCTTTATCTTGAGGCTTAGATGCTAGAATCTTCTGGCAGTGTTCGATACATTGGCTGTACTTTAGGCATTGGAACGCAGCTTTTGCCGAGCGAAACTGAGCTTTATAGTACTCTGGAGCGAATTTTAATGCTTTCTCGCTGTCGAGTAGAGAAGACCTGAAGTTTTGAAGGTAGAAATGAGCAGTGCTTCTGTTTTGATACAGAGTAGCATTCAGGTCATTATTGTTACACTTTTGCTTGATTCCTTCGGTATAGCTGAAAAGGAATATTCATAAATCTGGTTAAATTTAAATAAATAATGAGTGAATGTAAATAAAAAAGCATGATAAATTAAACAGGTACTCAACTCACTTCCAAATTATAAAAATATATCATTGCTATTTAAATTTTCATCTGCTAATTTTCTAAGCACACTTGTTAAATAATAATTTATTAATGAAGCTCCAAGCTGGAGTATTATATAATAGAGTTTGTT
Organism: Eulithis testata; assembly: GCA_947507515.1. Classification (NCBI taxonomy): domain Eukaryota; kingdom Metazoa; phylum Arthropoda; class Insecta; order Lepidoptera; family Geometridae; genus Eulithis; species Eulithis testata. The sequence continues at coordinate 3,503,629 of OX382218.1, read as the reverse complement.
TTGTATAAGATTTGAGGATATTTTAGTGTTGATTTTAGCATTACCAAGCAGTTTGTTAAGTCAGACTGTGGACTAGATGATATAGGTGAAGACTCTCCCAAATTAATTTTATATTTAAGCAAAATAACTTGAGAAAATTGTTTGTCTAGTTTGTTACAAAAAATTCAAAGAAAACTGACTTTGTGTCGAACCACAAAGTGAAGACCTTTGGTATGTTTTTTTTTAATTGTTTTCAAGCTGAATGCCACTTTACTTCAAAGGTTCAATGCACTCACGCAATAATAGCCATTCTATAGTTCTTATGTTTGAAGTGGAAGTTCCCGTCATCCTTGTAGCTGGTCGCCAGCTCCAATGGAGTATTCTCTTCCGGATCATACTTGAGCTTAGCAAGACCCTCCACCAGTGGTGACATCTGACCTTCTTCGGGGACTGTCTTCATGAAGAATGGGTGCTTGTCCATTTCCTCCTGCAAAATGGTTTATCTTTGACAAAAATTCCGAAACATATAAAATATCAGATTTTTAAATGTTTTATTGTAAACCCAATGATCGTTTCATGATTTACCGGCAGTTTAAAATACTTATTACGAAATTTTATATTTTTTTAATATAACAGATCTTATACCGCGTGCACAGCACACTATGCCCACGCCGCTGCCGGTATGTATGCCGCTTAGTAAGAATAAAGGCGATGTTGCTGTGGCAATAAGTCCGCGGCATTGATGCATCCATACAATCTGGCAGCGGCATAAGCATAGTGTGCACGCGGTATTACAGTAACCCGGTGACTTAGATGTAGGTAGCCTTTTACCTTTTAGTCACCTTTTAGTAGTAAAACTTTTGCTTTCAACGTAAGGTAATTAAATTGTCTTACCTCCCACCTGTCTTCTGACCATCCATCAGTGTACCTCTTCTTCTCCAACCCATTGATGAAATCATCAAGCTCGTCGTCCAGTTTCTTGGCTAATACGAGTCTCTCCTCGTCAGTCATGGGCTTCTTCGCTTCTTTAACTGAAGAACCATCTGTTTTCGTGGGATCCATCTTATCAGTTATTAGTCTGTTGCTTTAATTTTATTTTATTTTGCTAAAAACAACCATAGAATAGAAGAAAGAAAAACATAACATAACCTTCGCTTGTCTTTTGCCAGCTTGACATGTTTTTTAATTTAGTTTTTTTTTGTTGGAATTTGATTGCTAACTAAAATGACGGCCCGGCCGATCTGTCAACTACCCCATTGCTACGCTGGGCACGAACATTATAACCAACTAACGAGCTGCAGGTAAGAACCTTGTATGTTCAGTCAGACCCACTGCAATAACTATTAACATATTACAAGAAACACAAAATCCCTTGATAAAAACATAACTTTATTATTTTAATTTTGTCACATCACATGCCCAAAGTGCGTCCAAAGTAGGTTGTAATGTACCTAATTGCAGTCATCTTATCCTAGGTACCCGAATATAGGTACCTAGGTACATTGTTATTTTTATTATTATATATAGGTACCTACATGGTGAAGTCAAAGCCAACAAATAAGTAGGTACCTAAGTGCCTTTAGAGATGCCTACACAAAACATTATATTTAAACTCATTTAGGTATAATCCTAAAACTTAGCACAGTTCGCCGCAGTGCCACTTTTGAATATACTCGCACTTTCTGCATTCGCGTCTAGCAAAGTACTCCGGGTACTGAGCTTTCTCAAGAGGATGCCAATAATCCAGAATCCAATCTGGCTTCACAACTTCTCGCTCGGCTGCTACTCCAGCAGCCAATCCGTAGGAATAGGGAACTGTAATGTAAAATTAATTTAGTTCATCTGTATGCGCAAGGTGTGCTCGCCGCTAAATAGGTAGGTAGGTCAGGTTAGGTTAGGCTAACCTATCGCTTTCCCGTTATACTGATTCAATTTAAAACTTGTAGTTAGCTTCTTATGTACTTACATTTCATTGGGGGAATCGGATTAGTCTTCATAAAGACCTCGTGTTCACCTAGCCACAGTAAGCGACGCTGCTCTTTAGGGTCGCAGACACATTTGTTACAGTCGAATTCACTTCTCAGTATGACTTGATGGTAGCGTATAGCAGGCCTGGAAAATAATAGGTTATTATTGTACACCTACACATTTATAAAGGACTTAGGTACTTGCTACATAATCGCCAGTGCAGTAGGTACGTAAGGTATACTTGCCTGTAAATATACCAGCCTTCAATAAGCCGCAACGCTTTTTTGTATAGAGTGCATACTCTCTGAGAGTGACTTCTTAATTCTGGAGCAAATGGCATTATTTTTAAAGCGTGGGAAAGCTTTTATAACGCGGTTATACGAATATGCACGAATAGAGCAGACAAAAGAGAAGATGACACCATCGCTCGATTGCTCATTATCATCATGACATCATGACTGAAGTTTAGATCATGTTTAGAGCCTCTTTGAGAACTTACTCAGAAAGAAAGAGTTTTTTCATTTTTACAAAAAGATTTCACTTCTTCGGCTATAGCAAATCAGCAACCTAACACGATACCACCACGAAACGCTGAAACAGGCTAAACGTAATATTATATTATATACCTACTCATAGTATCATGTTTTACATGCAGCTACCAGTCAAACACTCGAAGAGTTGGCTTTTCACTGCACTGCGGCTGTTCAAACTCCTGAATAGAAATTTATCATGAAAATCCACCGAAAAGTGAAAACCATATGAAAATCAAAGAGTATCTTTAGAGTAAAAAAAAGCCATCTAGGCTAAACCTAATATTTGTTTGAAGTTATAGGGCTCACATATTAATTTAAGCGAGATGGGCAGATGATTGTCAAGCATTCGTTATAATAAGGACTTTTTGATTTCGTGTTTTGTACTAAGTCCCTTTTCTGAAATAAAGATTTATTATTATTATTATTCTTACAGTGTTTTTTTTTTCTCGAAATTTGCCATTTCGGTAGGTGTTAGTAGTGCACACGGGCCTAAGCCAAGTGGGCACCACTTTGATTTTGTGTTGGGTTTGAGTCGTCCTGTAAGAACTTTCGGACCGTCCTACAGGTGTTCAGGATTGCAGCTTTCTGCATCGTTATGTAAATGCTTTCTTGTAGATCTAACATTTTGAGGTAGTGATGTATAAGTTGTTTGGCACGATTATTATTATTATTATTATTATTTTGGAAACATCGCGGGAAAGACCGATGAGATTAGCACAGGACCGTGAGGAGTAGCACAGACAGAGTTCTATAACCAGCAGTGGGTGAAGTCGGACTGTTGATGATGATGATGATGAAAGGCTCTCAATCTTCTTCTTCTCTTTTAAAGGGCCTTTGTTAGCTCCACAGACTGTTAGCTCTGTCCGTCGATTTCGACAGACAACGTGGACAACACAGTTGATAGCATAGTTTTTATTGTCATGTCAGTGTCATTTTAAGCAAGCAGTCAGCGTCAACTGTCAGGCAAAGAAAAGACAAAAAAAATAAATATTTATTTCGTTTCCTTCGGTGGCTGTCGTTTCGTTTTTCCTTTTTCTGATTTAATGGAAATAAATAAACGAAAGCCCTGTAATTTTATACAGAAAACTTTTGAAGAACTCATGTACTAGCTATTATTTACGTCCAGCCCCAAGCATCTTGCGTTAAATAACTACTAGTAATCTCCTTCCCTATTCGACACCGGTGTTTGTTTTGTTTTTCTCTAGCGGTAGATACTTTGGTACCTATTCTTCGAAGGTTTTTACGCGATGTCCGACGCTTGGGAAGCGATCCAAGCGGTGAAGAGTAAGCGGAACAGCTTACGGGAAAAGCTAGAGAAGCGGAAGAAGAATCTACAGACAATCTTAAGCAGCGCCACTCTTGGTGAAACCTCTGAAAGCTCTGGAAGCGGGAAGGGGGTATCTAGTCCGACACCTAAGTCCGAATGTAAGTGGCCTTTGCAGTGTTGCGCGAAATTTTGCCAATGTCATGTTTTGTTAGACCATAACATGAAGGATAAGAACCGGTGGTGAAAAGTAATCAAGCAAGCTTGTATGAGTTAGTGACCAACTTTGGTGACATAGCTTAACGTGCCCTCGAAAGCACGGAAACCCTCATCCAAATAGTGACGTCACAGAACGCCGCTTAACTTAGATAATCAGTGAAAATTTACCAAGCAAGCTACGCCACGAGCGCTACATATTATAAAGAATGTTGCTATGGTAATATATCTTTAGTGAGATAGAATCAAAAGAATGGCCATAAGGTGTATTATATCTTATTTCAGCTCCAACTCAGGAAAAACCCAAGGTAATTCCAACAGCATCACTAGAAGTCAGGTTACTGCAAGTACTATCAGATATGCAGCTGCAACTGCCGGCCACAGCCAGTGCGTTGGTGCCGGGACTGGGTGATGTTGATGCCGGGATTGTGGCCAGCTTACTGCAGAAGTTTGCCACACAGAAGCTTATTACGTAAGGATTAGTAATACTTTATAATATTGTTATCTTTTGTAGTTTTTAGTTTAGTAAGCTTTAATTTACTTGGTGTATCAGAACTGAAGATATGAGGTAGTTGTTGATAGTATCTTCTCCACCCACATGTGTTTAACTAATTAATGTCAGTGTACTGACATTACACTCAATATACCTACAGATATGCAATAATATGCATAAGCTTGAGTTACATTTTATAGGTTAGTATTTTTTTTTGGGGTTTTTAGTGCATTGTTCTCCTGCTGAGCTCACAGCCAGCCCAACTCCTTAAAGTCACTGAGAAGGACTTTGGGTTGATGGCAGCAATGTTCCAGCATCCACAACACCATCGGGGTGTTGTGGACTACCTATATGGAAATAGATAATTTTACAGGATCAAGGAACGCACGGAAAGTACAACAGATGCCACCATTGAGGTTGAAAGCGCCGAGTCTGTCCGACTGGCGGCAGTTTTAGCTGCTTTAATAGAGGAACAGTCTACTACCAGTAATAAGAGAAAAAGTGAGAACTCTTTGTAAGACATTCAAAAATATTTGGTTGGGGTTGTGCCTAATAACTAAAATGTTGTGGTATCCTCAACCATGGTTGGTCGGTAGACCTACCATTGGTCGGTAAACCAACCATGGTAATGCAGGAGGATTCTATTTATAAGCCTATCTATCTATGATAATAAACAACTTCTAGAAACCTGTTACCACTTACCCCCGAATTCATAAACAAAGGGCCGAACCAGTTTCAAGCAGCATTTTAGCGCAGTGCCTGAATCCGCCTCTAGAGGAACCTTTACATAGTTTTTGAGTTCGGGGTTTAGCTACTCACCGCTAGATGCCGCGTTCCACTTTTATGATCTCTGAAAAAACTTTGCTGTTTTTGCAATAGATGGCGTTATTCAAAATTTTTGCAAACTGATTGTTTTGGTCTATTTTGTTTTATATCGTTTATTTCTTGTTCAGGGGATGCTCCTATTGAAGAAGAAACAAAAACTAAAATAATGAAGACAGTCACAGATGAAAAGAAAACGGCGAAAGGCGGCACCGACCTAATGGTAAAGAAAGAAAGAGTACATTACTTCAGAAAAAAAATTTTCTACCACAGCACCACTAGGAATCGTGAAAACGAACGATCCCTATTGGTGGAATTCAAACACATTCTTAGCAACGTAGCTTATGTTAGACAATTATATTCGTCAGTAGTTATTTAGATATATCCAGTATAATATTTTTATAACGTATATATAAGAATAGTTACTTTTAGGAATTTCTTAATAAGCACAGTATTTTAAAATTGGCGCCACGGAAGTAGTTTTTTTTAAGTTTGATTATTACGGAACTATTTTCATTAGGGTTTTAAAATTCAATAGGTAAATTGCAGTGTATTCGTCATGTTAATTTATCTAAAATCTTTTCAGTAATTGTTGTGTATTTAGATGCATTTATTTTTAATACTAAGTACATTTTTATAAAATTGTTATTCCGGATGTACGAAACATATTAGAGTACTCATAAATAAAAAAATGGCGTTAGAGTGAAAAAAGAAGCATCAATATGAACCTACGGTTACACTTTCTTAGCTCTGGTGGAAAATCACCCTAATACTACTTATTTTGTTACACCGTATAACTACTCACTATCTTTATAATACCTGGATTCACAGACAATAAATGATTTTGTCAAATGACGAGTAAAATATAGCTGGTACCAAACTCGCATTCTCAGCTTATAAAGTGGTTAAGATTCTGTCAAAAGACTTAAAAAAATTACTCTTGACGAGATTAGATTCACGTAGCGTATAAAATATCGCTACTTTAATGCGTTTGACTTTATAAAATATATTTTAATCCCATCATTTGAAGTTATCTTCTAATGCGATTTCCAACAGCGTTAAACGTTAAACGAAGAAGGAATAGACAGAGACAGCGTTTAACGCTCCTGGGGAAGGGGAATAGAAAGAGTCAGAGCGAGAGTGATCACATACGGAGACCCCCACAAAACGCAAATGGCACTCTAAGTATAACTTCTTCCGCGCGGAGGGACTCCACGCACTATTTTTTATTTCAGTCACTATTAGCGATGCCGTCGAGCAGAGAGAAAGCTGTGAAGAGGGTAGGCGAAGAAATAATGGATTTGTTGAGCAAACCGACCGCCAAAGAGCGGTCGCTAGCTGACAAGTTCAAAAGCCAAGGAGGTGAGTACTCTTAAACCACCGTTGTTTTAAATCTTAGTAAAAAAATATTTCCCATGGGTATGCCAAAACGCGGATCCTCGTGAGACATGTGAGACATACATTTCCTATTGTGTTTCGAATACGAATTTTTTGGTTAGAAAACTTGGTCTGCAATTTCACATAATTACATTTAGTTATATTATATCTTCAAAAATGTTGAAATGTGCGAGCGAGGTTGTCTGCCTTATACATACGCCTTTAGTTTCACTGTGTACAATAAAAAATAAAGAATAACCTGGATTAACACACATGGGCTGCGGACGAAGTCGCGGGCTAAAGCTAGTTTATCTATATTTGTAAAAAAAAGTGGTTTTCTAGGTGCACAAGTGATGGAGTTCTGTCCGCACGGCACTCGCGCGGAGTGTGTACGTGCCTTTAGCGGTAAAAAAGACGCGCAGTATCAATGCAAGAAACTACACTTCAAGAAAATAATACAAAGTCATACTGACGAGTCGTTAGGCGATTGCTCGTTCTTGAACACGTGCTTCCATATGGATAGCTGCAAGTAAGTCCCATTATTAAGTAAGTCTCACTTTTAAGTAAGTCCCTCGTAAGCCCCTCTTTTATGTAAGTGTCAATTTTAAGTAATTCTCTCTTTTAAGTAAGCACCACTTTTAAGTGAGTTCCACTTTTAAGTAAGCCAGACTTACGTAAGCTCCACTTTTAAGTAAGCTCCACTTTTAAGTGAGTCCCACTTTTAAGTAAGCCAGACTTACGTAAGCTTCACTTTTAAGTAAGCTCCACTTTTAAGTGAGTCCCACTTTTAAGTAAGCCAGACTTACGTAAGCGTCACTTTTAAGTAAGCTCCACTTTTAAGTGAGTCCCACTTTTAAGTAAGCCAGACTTACGTAAGCTTCACTTTTAAGTAAGCTCCACTTTTAAGTGAGTCCCACTTTTAAGTAAGCCAGACTTACGTAAGCTTCACTTTTAAGTAAGCTCCACTTTTAAGTGAGTCCCACTTTTAAGTAAGCCAGACTTACGTAAGCTCCACTTTTAAGTGAGTTCCACTTTTAAGTAAGCCAGACTTACGTAAGCTCCACTTTTAAGTAAGCACCACTTTTAAGTGAGTCCCACTTTTAAGTAAGCCAGACTTACGTAAGCTCCACTCTTAAGTAAGCACTACTTTTAAGTAAGTCCCACTTATAAGTAAGCAGTGATGCTCACTTTGCTGTGTTTTGAAGAAAGTAGTGCCATGCCTTAGCAGGATCGTTTTAGGCAGTGGTTAGTATTTGACATCAGGTGGGCCATCGGCTTGTACCATTATTTAGTTGCATAAAAAAAGAGAGAACCGACACTAACAATATAATACAGAGTCATAGCACTATAAAGTGCTGAATCCGTGAGGCGGCGGCTGAGTAGCGACTTTTTTCGCAATAATTAGGCTCTTTACACCAATCACTAAACCTTTTTTCCTTTCTATTCTCCTTGTCAAAATGTTTTTAATTACTTTCTTATCTTTCTGCTCTTATACTACCTTATTGTTTTTATGTTTTGTTCTCATTTTTTCTGTATCTATTTCTTTTCTACTCGTGAAAACCTTTTATTGGCCTACTATTTCCATTTTTGTACCTATTCTATGTTATGTGCTGTCGGTTTTCTTATAGATAAATAAAAAATAAATAAAATTAAGTACTTTTTTAAGACAAAAAAATTCATAGACAATGTTTTTTTGTTCCCAGATACGTACACTACGAAGTAGACAACACGGATCCAAATATAAAACCTAAATATACAGACACAGGCTCACAAAATGGTCAGTTTACTTTTAGTTTAGATTTTACTTCAAGAGCGACTTTTTCATAGAGAAGTCTAGAAAAGTCTATGCTTGAATCACGCTTCCTAAGAGTTCCTAGAAATTTTTGAACTCCTTTTCATACGTCTGATTTTAAACTCCTTTTAATAAAAAAATCAGTTTAGAAACAGAGAAGCTTGCCCGGGTCAGTTAGTCACTACATAGTATAAAGCAAAGTCGCTTTCCGCGTCTGTCCTAATGTCTGTATGTATGTATGCTCACATCTTTAAAACTACACAACGGATTTTGATGCAGTTTTTTTTAATAGATAGAGTGATTCAAGAGGAAGGATTATATGTATAATACATCATCATCATATAGAAGCGCTCGTGGCGTAGCTTGTTTAGCCAATCTTCACCGATTATCTAAGTTAAGCAACGTTCTGTGCGGTCACTATTTGGATGGGTGACCGTTAGTGGCATTTACATCTGAGCGCTTCCGTGCTTTGGAGGGCACGTTAAACTGTCGGTCCCGGCTCTAGCAGTCGTTAAGCCACGACGGAGGCCTTGAGGCGGCCTAAAATCTCCGTCACCAGAGTTGGCCACTAGCTCATACGAGTTTGCTTTGCTATCATCGCTAGTTAGATATTCAAATTTCAAATTCAAATTCAAATCGTTTATTGCGCTTATGTTGTTAAAAAGATGTTGTACAAAAGATAGTATGGGTACCAAACATAAACCCTGTTAGGGCACAGCAATTTGTTCAGGTGTAGATAGGCACTAGGTGGCATATTTATGTATCTAGTTTTAAATATTTTAATAACTTTCATCTAGAAACTCGTGCAATGAATAAAAACAGTTTATTATTAAATACTTTTTTAATATTATATTTTTGAATTTTATTTGTACATTCTCGTTTTTGATGTCATTTGGGATTTTATTATAGATTTTTACACACATTGCATAGGGCCCGGAATGTATCATTTGTAATTAAGAGTCAGGTCGGGCTAGTCTATTATATGTAATGATGACAATTTTGTTCCAGGTGCATGTTTAGTTACAAAGCCAGACGGTGTTTTAACACTAACGCCGGCGCAGTGGTTACAGTGTGATCTCAGATACTTAGATATGACGTTTTTAGGTAAGTCCATACAAACATTTTACAGTGGTGTCGATTTTGCTGTTCCATTTTCCTAAAATTTTCCATTATTCTATTCTACTTCTATTTTTTTTACTGTCTTTGTATTCTAGTGACTGTCGTCGATTTTAGCTTATGTTACTGTACTTAGAATGTAAATCCGTCTTTGGCTATCTGCTTTAAAATTAAGATTTACCATTATACTTAAGAGCTGTGGATTTTGTCACTCAATAAAATAAAAAAATAAAATAAAATAAACTTACTATATACACTACTAGCCGTCGCCCGCGGCGTTGCTCGCGTTTTAGACCCTTTAGGGTGCAACTTTTCAAAATTCCTTTCTTAGTGCACCCCTACACTATATAAGGATACTACCCTCTAAATTTCATACATCTAGGACTTATAGTTTGCTGTGCGTTGATTCTATGTCAGCTTCAAAAGAGTTTTATATATATTGATGATGATGATGATAAACAACAGAATAACTACCATTATGTAGAAACATTTTATCATGATACATCAAAACTAAAGTAGAATCGATATAACTGTCATTATAAAAATCATAAACAACAAAGTTTAGAAAATAACAGTACAAAGGTTCAGCAAAAATATCATTTGCAACTGAACAAAAAATAACTTATATTTTTTTTACCTTTTTTTTCATTTTCGTGTTTGGATCAAAATGATATATTCGCAGAACCGTAATTGTTATTCTCTAAGGCTTTATTGTTTGCGATTTTTTATAACTACATTCAGCGATTTTATATCTACAAAAGTTTTGAAATGCAAGCGAGAAGTTTCTTAAATGCCATTACAAAAGTTATAAAAAAAAGTTCAGTTTCACGGTAAGAACGCTGATTCTTTAATATGTTTGGTTTGAAAAAAAAAGTTCAGTTTGATGTTGGCACACTAACACTTGCCAGCTTACCTAGCTACTACCTACCTACTCAATCCACTCATCTCATTTTTCTTTGTGTAATTTTTGTTTGTTTCTTTGTAGTGTTGTTAGTTTAGTTCTGTATGTGTATTTTGTGTGTTAGTTTAGTTCTGTATGTGTATTTTGTGCGTTGCTCGCGTTAGGGTGAGACTTTTCAAAATTCCATTTTCCCGCTTTTCTGTTGAAATTTTTCCTGAATTTTCTTTGCTATAAACCTCACGGAGCCCGAGACCTTTCCAACGAATGCAAAACCGTGGAAATCGGTTCGTGCGTTCTGGAGTTATAGCGTCGGGAAGGAAAACTCGACTTATTTTTATATAAGCAAATAAATGCCTGTCTATGTCTATGTCTATGGTAAGAACGCCGATCCTTTGATATGTTTTGTTTGTAGGTAAATTCGCAGTAATAATGGCCGACCCGCCGTGGGACATACACATGGAGTTGCCTTACGGAACTATGTCGGACGATGAGATGAGATGTCTCGGTGTACCACAGTTACAAGACAGCGGGCTTATATTCCTCTGGGTTACTGGCAGGTACTAGCTTTCTCCCGCGACTTTGTTGATCATCTAGATTAGATGCAAAGACGTGATTATTTTACATTTTTAACCGACCAAAAGTTTCTGTATTTTTTTTAATATTTGTTACCTCGGAACTCCATCATTTATGAACTGATTTGAAAAAATTTTTTAATATCTGACAGGGTATCTTCCAGCTTGGTCCCATAATTTTTTTAATCAATTTTTTTCTGTAGTTTGGCAGTTAAATAAGAATAACTGGAAAAAACGTAATCCACGTACACGACATTGAGTATTTTGCTTTTCTGTAGTGTTTACGATCAATAGAACAGTCCCAATGAACTGCCATCGTCATCATCATTTGGTGTTAAAGGCGTATCCAATTGAAGTCTGTTTTTTCAATTATTTAACTTATAAATTATTCAGGGCAATGGAGCTAGGCAGAGAATGCCTAAAGCTGTGGGGCTACGATCGCGTAGACGAGTTGATTTGGGTGAAGACGAATCAGTTACAACGAATCATTCGGACAGGAAGGACCGGCCATTGGCTCAATCACGGGAAAGAACATTGTTTGGTAAGCTTTTTTAAAATACAAGACAAATTACAATGTACATAATTTTTAGTAAAAAATATCCTATCCCAGTAATATAAATAAATAAATAAATATTCACGGACACTTAACACAACGCCTTCTAGTCCCAAACTAAGCAAAGCTTGTACTATGGGAACTAAATTACTGATAGAATACATACATACATTTTTTTTTGTAAATACATACTTATAATACATAGAAACACCCAGACACAGAACAAACATCTATGTTTGCCACACAAATGTTTGTTCTCGGTGGGGATCGAACCCACGACCCACAGCACGGAAGGCAGAGCTACTAACGACTGAGCCATGACGCCTGTCTAACTAGCATAAACTCTAAATATAATTAACTAGCTTCCGCCCGCGACTTCTCGCGTTCGTGTCCCGTTGGATCCCTTTGATTCCGGGTTTAAAAGTAGCTTATGTGTTAATCCAGGTCACAGACAATTTATATTCCAAGTTTCATCCAAATCGGATCAGTAGTTTTTGTGTGAAATAGGAACAAACTCGGATGTCAGAGTTAGTCAAACTACTGGTCCAATTTGTATGAAACTTGGAATGTATATAGTTCGTTATTTGGATTAACACAATATGCTGTGTTTCATCCCGAAAAACCAACAAGATCAAACAGGACGACGTCGTGAGCGAAAGATGAAATGAAATCCATTTATTCAACCCATTTGGGTACAAACACAGATAAAACAGAGAAAAAAAAGTAAGCCAGACAAGTAGGAGCAAAACAGAGTAAGTGGTAGGAAAGAAGGTACAAACAATTTCAAACAAAAACAAATAAAAATAGTGCTATTTAGTCCTGTCCTGCTCTGTAGGTACCCTAGTGCGGTTGAAAAGGTTGTTCTCAGCATATGCTGCCCCACATGCATGGACCATGAGATGGAGCAGCGCTGAAAAAATAGTCTTCTATAGTTTTTACTCGATATGTATGTATGTATATAACATCCTGTATGTATGTATATGTCGTTTTTCTTCAGGTGGGTATGAAAGGCAACCCTGAAAACTTAAACAGAGGGTTAGACTGTGACGTCATCGTAGCTGAAGTACGCGCCACCTCGCACAAACCCGACGAAATCTACGGCATTATTGGTAAGAAAATAACGAATCCTTACTTTTTTCTTTTTGTTACTTGCTTTGCTTTTATTCATATTCCATTGTTATATTAGTGCGGCTTTAAAAAATGCTCTATCGTTGTCACTTGCATGACAACGAAAAGAGATGACAACAGATTTAGCAATCATTGTAGAGTCCTTTCCATGAAAGAAGTCCCGCAGACGCGGCGCTGTAGTCGACCTTAAGTATTATTTCTCGGGCAGCACTTTTAACAACTTTAGGCATTGAAAACAAGACTGTGATCACAGAAACCAAATAAAAACGCACTACCATCCGAACACATTAACAGCACCTTACAACTAATTTAAAATTTAGTTTTAAAGTTTAGTTCCGGAAATTTCCGCGGGACTTCTTTCATGAAAAGGACTATAGTTAGCTCAGCTTTAGAAGACCAATATAAATATACCCCTTTTATTTTAAAGCTACCGAGCTAGTTGGCCGAGTGGAATTGCACCTCGACTTTCGATCCGAAGGTCGTGGGTTCGAATCCCGGCCGTGCATCAATGGATTTTTCGTTAGGAAAATTTATATGCGCATTAACACGAGCTTAACGGTGAAGGAAAACATCGTGAGGAAACCCTTGGCGTAGTCAGCTCCGCACATATTGACGATGTCTTTCCTGTGGATATGGCTGACTAGGCTGAGAGGATGGTATAGCCTACTCCATCTAAACATTGTCCCTGGCACTACAGTGTGTCGTTAAGTGCAGTCATAGGTTGCCTCCTGACGCTGTATAAATCATCTTCAATAGATGTATAGGCCTATTATTACCCTAAAAAAATATATCTATGGACATTTCACACAATATCCTCTAGTCCCAAATCACAGATTATATAAAGTAATAAGCCCCTAACTAAGGAAGCTTATATTAAGAAACAATTATTTTTTTTTGTTAAAATTCGCGCTTATAATTCATAGTAAATCCACGACGTGCGCAGAAGGCAGAAAACATACTTTAATATTCTAAAACAATTGTTTTATTACAGAAAGACTGAGTCCAGGAACAAGAAAAATTGAACTCTTTGGTAGACCACACAATGTTCAACCTAACTGGTAAGCATAAGAAACGTTTTTACGAGTAAAACACGTTTTTGGTTAGTGGCAGTAGAGTTATTTCTAAATATTGCCCAGTAGGTATTAAATCATAAATCATAAATCATTTTATTGTTTGTGAATCTAGGTAGGTACAATAAAGCTGTTATGTAAAGAAAAGGGAATCACTAGATCCTGCTCATTAGCGTACAAACATATAAGAGGTAGTTATTATAAGGTAAGTAGGTAGGTACTAAATTAGATAAAATAGGCATGTCAATTAAATTATTACAAACAATGCAGCAAGTACTTATTAGCAAAATGAAAAAACTACTTCGGATTACTGCATTTCGCATTAGTGGTTTTTTTCGCGTTTCCACTATGAAAAATATTTCTATAAAATCTTCTTCTATCTATCTATCTATCTATCTGCTAAAGATATAAAACTCTTTTGAAGCTAACTGACAATCAACACACAGCTTAAACTATAAGGGCCGTAAGATCAAAAACAGTTTAAATTATGGGTTTCGCTAACTACGATTACATTTGTTACATTGATTACGGCCGTAAGATCAAGATAGATAGATAGAAAACTCTTTATTGTACACCACTTTTACAGAATTTATAAAATAAACACAGAGTTCATTATTCTTATGTGAATTACAATGGGCGGCCTTATCGCTATGATCGATCAATAGTGGTTTAAACCACGAAATAGAGTTTAACCTCCAGTCTCCGATTATTTCATAAGATCAATGGTAGTTAATCGACCATCGGTAGCTTGCAGAGATGACAGTAGATTAATCTATCGATCAAATGTAATCATAGTTCACGAAACCCATAGTTTAAACTGCTTTTGATCTTACGGCCCTAGAGGTATGAAATTTGGAGTATCCTTACATAGTGAAGGGATGCACTAAGAAAAAATTTTTGAAAAATCGCACCCTAAGGGCCGTAAGATCAAAAACAGTTTAAACTATGGGTTTCGTGAACTATGATTACATTTGATCGATTTGATCTACTGTCATCTCTGCAAGCTACCGATGGTCGATTAACTACCATTGATCTTATGAAATAATCGGAGACTGGAGGTTAAACTCTATTTCATGGTTTAAACCACTATTATTCTTACGGCACTAAAAAGTCTAAAATTAGGTTAAAAAAAATTGTATGCTGCTACCACGCGAGCTAAGCCGCGGGCGACACCTAGTTCTCAATATAATTATTTGTTACAGGATAACTTTGGGTAACCAAGTAGACGGCGTTCGATTAGTAGATCCAGATCTCATAGCAGCGTTCAAGAAACGATACCCTGATGGTAACATCACAGCACCACCGACAACGGACGCAGGGCTCTCGTAGTAATGGTGTTTTCCTTCACCGTTTAACTGGACTTCGTACTATGTACGTAGTAAATTGTTAGAACTCCGCTTACACCGCTGTGGTGTTTTTCTTCACCGTTTCAGGTAAGTAAAGATAAACTGTGATAAAAAAATTAATGGTGATTTCCGTTATTGGTTGGGAACATTACTGTCCGGAGTGCCATGTGATTATCATCACTGTTTAAGATTTACCCATCGATTTATAGAGAAAAAAGAGAGTGATGTTTTTCTTTGCCGTTTTGAGAGCTTGACACGAGTTATCAAGTGAGATGTCACTGGTAGCCTGCGGGCCTAAGATGCGCACCGCGAGATATTTGTCATGTCGTTCTGTCAAAATGTAAGCATTTTGTACCAGTTTAGGAACTATTGTATTATCTGTGGTACCTAATGGTGTCGACAAAACGCGCCATAATGTACACTTTTGACACTTCTTAGTCGTGGTACCTCTCTGAGGACGAGATAATAGTCATGCAGAAATGTCAAAAGTTGAAAATTCAAAGGCGCAGTTTCTCGACAACATTACCACAGATAATGCAATAGTTCCTAAACTGGTACAAAATGCTTACATTTTGACAGAACGACATGACAAATATCTCGCGGTGCGCATCTTAGGCCCGCAGGTTAGCCTAGCCTAGTACCTGACAAGGCTCAAATTGCCGATTTTATTGACAAGCACAGGATAAGTGCGTGACTGGGGTTCGAACCCACTTTCGGAAGGTATGGTTTCGCACATAACGAACGTTTCATTGTAAAATATTATTGGTAGTAATTTTTATACTAGTAACGCCATCTAGTGACATAATACTGGTAGGTTTTGCTGTCTTTCTGTATGATTTATTAGAGGTTATGGGCCCAGAAAAAATGTTAATAATTAATTAGAAATATAACCTTGTAAATAAATCATTATTAAATAAGAAGCACTCTTTGAATTTATTTAGTTAGATAGTACAATTTCTAGTATGTACGTACAGCGGTCAGCGGATCTAGGCATTCATGACGTTAGCCCGTTTGTGATGCGCTAAGACAATATCGGAAAAGCTTCAAACCTATGAGATGTTGATTGGGCAATAAAAAAATATTTTTGGACATTACACACAACTCCTTCTAGTCCCAAACCAAGCAATTTTTTAATATGGGAACTAGATTGCTGATAAAATACTTTTTTCTGTAAATACATACTTATAATACATAATAACACGCAGACATAGAACAAACATCCACGTTTATCGTCCTATGATTTCGTAATTCTTGTCCATCCAAAGGTTGTCTGGAAGGGATCGCTTTTAGCGATAAGGCCGCCCATTGTACTGTCTGTTTTATGTTATTTCCTGTACCTATGTATTTTCTCTGTGTACAATGAATTGTTTATCTATCTATCTATTTGCTGCACACAAATGTTTGTTCTTAGTGGGGATCGAACGACCCACAGCACGAAAGCCAGAGCCACTACCGACTTAGCCATAACGCCTGTAGCCTGGCAATTTTTAACATTGAGCTCTTTCTTTGTTCTGAGGTGTTCTAGGCAAATAAAACTCAGTTTAAAACAAAATACTATAACTAACAAACAGTTTGACTACAACTCAATACATTACTATAAAATTCGTTAGTAAAAACTGGGCGAATGAGGGCTTCGTCGTCCTTTGGGCGAGGTGGGCCGAGCGCCCAGCAGGTTACGTGAAGTGGTACCGGGCTTGTCTCTGACTAGCCTGCAAAACATGTAAGTAACTAAAGCATGAACCGACGATAAATATAGGTAACTAGCTGTCGCCGCGGCTTTGCTCGCGTGGTAGCAGCATACGCATTATTTGGTTAAAATCTTTGATTCCAATTTTAGAGGGTGCGACTTCAAAATTCCTTTCTTAGTGCACCCCTACACTATATAAGAATACTACCCTCCAAATTTCATACCTCTTGTCAGTCAGCTTGAAAAGAGTTTTAGGTATACAGGGTGTCCCACGTCCATGCCACATGGAGGGAAAGTATCTTAAATAATGTAGATAGAACATTTTACGGAAAGAAGACTTAATTTTGATTTTAAAAACAATTTAAACTGCATTCAAAGAATTTTGACTAATCGCCTTTCGGAACCGGGAATCGAACCCACCAAATTGTAAAAACAAAACACCCGTTATTTTATGATACCAATTAAAAGGCTCTATCATAAGGATTATTTTTTTCCAAGTAACATAGCATCTTAAATAAAAGGAAGTCCATGAAATTTTACATTTATAATTTAAAGAAAATTAGCTTTTTCTTTTACTTTGTCGTGTAACAACCGATTTTATCATTTTAAAGTTTTACTAATAAGTACCTACCCACTTAAAACATACATATCATTATTAAACAGCATAATAAAATAATAACGTGATTAATAAATTAAATAAATTGTAAAGAGTTGCATGCACTATGCAACTCTTTAGTGCTCACAATCACAATATGGCTGACTGATTAAAACTGATTTTTTATAAATAAATGTAGAGTTTCATGGACGTCTTTTTATTTAAGATGCTATGTTATTTGAAAAAGATAATCTTTATGATTGAGCCTTTTAATTGGTATCATAAAATAAAGGTTGTTTTGTTTTTACAATTTGGTGGGTTCGATTCCCGGTTCAGACAGGCGATTATTCAAAATTCTTTGAATGCAATAAAATTGTTTTTTAAATTAAAATAAAGTCTTCTTTCAGTAAAATGTTCTATCTACATGATTTAAGATACTTTCCCTCCATGTGGCATGGCGTTGGACACCCTGTATATTTAGAAGAAAACAACCTTTTTTATTTTGCGCAAAACCGAAACTTTCCACCTTAATTTTAAATAATAAATCTTTGAAGAGGGCGCCACTGCGTGGAGAATGCCTTGATAGAGATATAAAAAAACTCACATATACTCTTGGTTCATAGTCTTCCGCGTTCCGGTGCTCGTTCTCGAGTTGACATTCTTTATACTCGCCTTTTCTTTGGGCAATATGCTGTTGGGGGGGTTCAAATTATTATGCTCATGCATGATTATGACTCCGTACCTAGTCAGCAAGATAAGTCGGTGAACACAAGATGGCAAACTATGTCTGCCAACAGCTTTAAAATATAATTAATATAATTTACCTTGTCTTATTAGTGTTATTGATAACACAAGACAGCTTGTCTGAGTGCAGGGAGTCGCGCAATCTTCTTTGAAACTGAAAGATTAAATTAACATTTCAAACTTCTATGCTACTCGCCAATAGATGTCGCTTACAACAACTATAGTTCATTTTCAAATTCGTCGCAAACTCTGTACTATGTTGGGTGAATGATTCGCGGATTTCTGCTGCAAATTTTGAAAGGTGCCTCTGATATTCTGGGTAGGCCATGAGTTGGACAAGGACGACAAATACCTATCCTTAATACGAATGGAGTCCTCGAATACCTTGATGCTGTTAAGCATATCTCCTTGCGTGGCTAGCGGTCGCTCATCGGACCGTACACTGGGCGCTTGCTTCGGCACCGGCGCGTCTCGTCGGGCGCCTAACGACGCAGCGCCAACAGACGCCGCACCAACCGACCCGTCCCGGGGTGACGTCACTATAATCCCGGACATGTTAAGGCGTATGTAAAAGGCAGACAACCCTCTCGCTCGCACATTTCAACATTTTTGAAGATATCATATAACTAAATGTAATTACCTATGTGAAATTGCAGAGCTTCAGGGTCGAGAGAATACCAATGCAAAGGTTCAGTAAAAATATCACATTCATCCAAACAAGTTTTCCGACCAAAAAACTTATACCAATGCGATAAATTAAAGTGCACATTTTCTGGTTAGAAAACTTGTTTGGATCAATGTGATATTTTTACTGAACCTTTGCATTGACAATCTCTCGACCCTAAAGCTCTGCAATTTCATTTACATTTAGTTATTATCTTCAAAAATGTTAAAATGTGCGAGCGAGAGGGTTGTCTGCCCTTTACATACGCCTTAAGCCTTGGTCTCGCGATCGTAAAGCCGCCTCTACACATAGGCCAGCGCATTCGCCAATGCGCTGGCGGTGCGCTTGCCAACGCGCTAGTGAGTAATTGGAAGGTCGTTCAGTATGGTTTGGTTCGGGCCAATGTGCGGACGGATTCAAAATGGATGTTGAGTCGCTAACAGCTGCAGCTGTATAAAACACAGCTTAAAATAATTTTAATTAATATTGTGAAAAATAAATATAAAATAATATGAAATAGGTAAGTACTAATTTGGTTGACAATGTATGATGAATAATACTACAAATAATGATCGCTGCTCCGGGCAAACTGATCGCGCGGCCAATGTGTGGATGGTGCTCCAAGCTTGCGACAAGTGTCCTTTGATGTTGCCGACTACAGATTGGGCCAGTGCTGCAGTGGCTCGACCAGCGCGCTTGCCAACGCGTTGGCCTATGTGTAGAGGCGGCATAACGCACAACGCTGCGGTGTGCAGCTCAACGCAGAGTACCGCGTTTGCTCCTCGCCGCTGACGCAGACTGCGACGTAACAAAAGACCATACTAGACGTTTTCCATTAAATTATGTGTCCGGCGCTGCATGCTGCATACCGCTACGTTGTGCGTTACAATCGCGAGACCAAGGCTTTACTTGTATGATCCTCAATATCTAAGAAATGTCTTTCTTCATTTAAATTCTTTCTCGGATGTCAACGATACTTTTTGGAGGTTTGGAAACATATTTTATCTCATAAATACAGTGGTATAATGAAATACAATTCAACAGCTTATTATACACTTGGGCTAACAGATTATACTACTATTTTTAAACTTGGATGATTGGAATAAATATTATTATTAGAACATAATATAGTAAGGTAGGTAGGCTAGGTGTACTAAGTAATAATATAATAGAAAAAGTATGTGTAGAACAAAACATTTTTTATTATTCATCTTCTACAACTAAATCACAATGTTGTTTTTTTTCAATATCTTAATTATAAAAATAAATTACGCAAGAGACAAGACTATGTATGGTATATTTACAGTCAGCTAATTATAGAAAACTCATAGTATATTCAGTAAGGCCACTTGAGAACCAAAATATATAAAAAAAAAACTAGAAACTTCTTTTCAACTGTTTTAGCTGCATTTTTCGTTAGATTTTAATCTGAAAACTAGATGGGTTCTCTCATGCTTTAAAATAAGAATCCTATACTTTGAAAACCTAAGTTGCAGCTTTTGCTTGACTATTTTCTATTTTTACAGTTGTTTCATCACTTTTCTTATCCTCTATTTCTTTTGAATCTAACTTATAAAGTTCTTTTCTCAACATTGCAGGCCCCGCAAACACCGCAGGGGATACCTTTGTCTCGGGGATGTAAACCTCGTAGGTCTTGAAATATTTAAGGATATTTGCCACATCTTGTTCTTTCAACTTGTATTCTAGAGCTATTTTTGCAGATGTCACCTCAGCGGGGTTGATTTGGTGAGCAGAAATGAAGTTTACAGTGTTTCTAAGTGTTGTGTGGCCGTATTTAACCTTTTCAGGCTCTTTGAAGCCATAGTCATAGTCCTCTACTAATTTCCGGTCTTGAGGTAGTGGCCGTGTTGTGCTTTGGTCCTGTTTCTCCCGGGTAATGTCATCTTCTGGCCTTCCGAAAGAGGTTACATAAACATCTTTCAGTCTCGCATCAAGCCCTTCATCTTTTTTATCCAGTTTTTCGTCTATATCAGGGTTCGCTTCGAGCGTACGTTTCAAATCTTCCAGGTTATGAGAGTAGGTAGGCGCCGGGGTAGGTTTTTCTTTAGAAATAACCCGATGAGCCCGATTCTCGATATTGAAGGATTTTATCGGTCGTAATGCTTTTGTCACTAAAGCACCCATCTTAGGTGGCGATAGTACAACAAAATTATGTCGAAAACACTAAACTAACGAAGGAAAACATTTATTTTCAAGATATTTTCAGACAATTTGTTGAATTTCGTATTTTCGTTCTACTTTGTCTAATTCATTCGTCTTCTTCTTTTTCATCTGAATGCCTCTGTCCTAGACTAGACATGAGTTCGATATATCGAAACGTAACTTATATCGGATATGGGTTAGATATCATACCATATCGATATCTATATTCAAATAACCGATATCATGAAAACTAGTCAAAACCTCTACTGTTACCCTAAAACACGAACAAAACCAAATCTTAAAAAAATATTCGCTACCTCCCTTTATAAGTATGAATAGTTTTACTGGTTAAAAAGAGATGGAGCGAATATGAATGACGTAACGTTAGATAAATTTGCATGATAATGACGTGCATAAAAATATATCATAGGCCGCTGGCAATATGGTTTACTTTCTAATGTAACTTTTTTTGGTCCATTTTTTTGCGGCGCGAAAACAGGAAGCGCATATCGATATCTGAAAACCGTAATCGATAGGCAAACTGTATATCGGCTTAACTGTTTGGGAGAAAAAACGAAAACGCCCACCTCTACTCTGTCCGTCATTTCGACAGACATGCGTTCTCTAAGACAGTGACATTTAACTAGCTAAATGACAGACATTCGTTTTTTTTTTTATTTTGTTCTGGCACTGGAGGCTTGTCCTTTTGCCAAGTCTTTTTTGTGACAGACATTCGAATAAAATAATATTGCCAGCATTGCAAGTTGCGACAAAACTCGGAATCTGAAATTGGATGGTGTCATGCAATGCAGTGCAATTTACAGAAACGTTTGATCTCTATACGAATACTGCACGTGCATGACACCGCAGATACCGCGCTGCCCGGCTGCCGCGCCGCGCTGCACCGTGACATATTTGGAAACCCATTAGCTCAGTTCTATGTTCAGTCTAACATGCGGAAAATCGAGTGAGTACAATACTAACATTTTAATCTTGAAAGTGCATCTCTCAAAGCAGATTTTGAAGCATCCTTTACGAGAAATTTATGTGTCGTCTGAGGCTCAATTGGTGTATTTGTAGCTCGCGTTTGTTCGTTGGACATCCGCGCCTGAGGTGGACTCGGACTCCGGCCTAAACGACGCCGCTGCTGGGGCTGTGTTGTTCTCGAAGCTATACATTAACGAAAACCATATTACTTACAGGTAAATAATTATGTACCTACAGGTTGGTACTTACCCTAAAATACGACTGCTGACATTTATTATAGGTTGGGTAGGTACCTGTACTAATAGAAGGGGTAATATGGGCCATGTTTCCTGGCGTGGTGCTGAGATAGTTGGGCACTCGTGATGCGTAATGAGGAGTGACGGTTAGCGAAGAGTTCAACTGCCTCTCTCGCTCTTCATTGTATATGCTTGATCTTATTAAGAATTTCTAGAAATGAAATAGAAATTTACATTGTTATAACCACAAAGATCATTGGTTTTAACATAAATGAGAAATCCTGACGGATATAGCAAGAAATTAATATTACCTTAGCGTCATTTACGTTTTTTATTACAGGACCATTCGAAGATCGGAAAGTTGTTATTGTTGGATGGTAGCCAGTTAAAGTTTTCGTGCTAGACTCCTGAAATCAATTAAGACTTCTTAATGCTCATTTTTATAATAATAACAGCCCTATTAGGTAAAATTACTATAGATTTTTACGTTTGATTTGGCGCTGTTACGCTGGACTGGCGTGCGCACTGTTGAACTTCTTGAATGTGATCGTGGTGGGCGAGGTTCTCCGGCACCAGTTCCTCTTCGTGAAGCTGTAGAATTTGTATCGTACTGCTCCCTATTGAGAATTTAAAGCAAATTAAAAAAAAATAAGGTATTGTTGAATAAATGAAAAAAAAATGTACTTCAATAAAATCTCGTAGGCTTTGCTACTGAACATTTGAAAAATATACTTGAATACTATAAAAATTCTCGTATAAAAGTATGAATTGACACATTCAATAAAAAATTATACTATTATGAGGCATAACATCGTAACTACTACGCAATACTTAGTAGTGTTAGTTTAGTTACCCTTTAAGCGGAATTCTTTGCGCACTCAGTTTTGAGGGCCTCACGCGCCAGTCGAATTGTTCCTTCTCGGTCTTGTTAGCAGCTACCTCAAAAAAATATAAAATAAAATAAAGGGGTTATTAAGAATTGACGAGAATAAAAAAATGTTAATCGTTGAATGATTGGCCTGCTCACCATATCAAAGAGTCTGCAAATTCTATTATAATAACAAGTTCCAGGTGCCACTCTTGCACAACGCACAGAAATCGTCCAAACAGCATCTTGAAAGGTTTTGGTACATGGTATACAAAACAATAGCTTTTTCCAAAATGATGTCTTGTTTTGGCCGGAAACAGGGTCATCGTCATACTCTTCCGATATTGTATTGTTTCTAATGATACAGCCTTTTATCTGAGTCATTGGCGTAACTGGTTTGACAGTAAGGTCGCAAGAAGTTAAGAATACTTCTTCATCTTCAGTTTCCGTTTTATCTGCATGTAAAATGAATGTGATATTTTATCACTATTTAAAATTTTGATTTTAAATAACACTGTTGTGTTACGTGCGATTTCACAGTGCGTTGTGTAAAAGTTGCTGGAAATAAATTGACGTAGGTAGTTGCTCGTAACACAAACAGTGTTACTTTCAATCAAATAAATAACTACAATCACTGAAAAAAACACTCTGAAGCACAAGATAAAATAACACTGTTTGAGTTTATGAATAGTAAACTAAAAACATGGAAGTTAACTAGTAAGTTATTCATACCATCTCTTATCTTCGAAGATTGAGGTCGAACATTCGCTGGCATATCGGGTCGAGTCAATCTCTGTGCTGGCGGTGGTGGTGACGGTGATTTGTGAAACACCACTGGTCTTTGTTTCTTGTTTTTTTCTGCGATTGAGTATACGCCAAATTCGTGAATTGGAAGCCTTTCTGTATCATTGAATAAACGTTTTCTGTAAATGAGATGCATATTTTTTCAAATTGAAATTGTCGTTACAGCCTTACGTTACATAGTAGTACTAAATTATTATGATGCAAGGTATTTATTTTGTTCTATTCTAATTTCTAATAAATAATGTTCACCTGTTTACCTATAAAGATTCCCTTGTTTTATAAGCCAAGCTTCTAGTTGTTCCAACCATGCCTGCAGAGACATTTAAGTTATAATTTAAGAACGTTTTTGTTTCATATAATAAAATATTATGTGACGAGTAAGAGCTGTATGTACGAACCTGCTGATGGCCAATGACTGATCCTGGTCGACAAATTCTCATCCATCCTATAGCTTCATGTGCGGTCATACGGTAATGCTTCATTAGGTAGCAACCTATCAGGGAACCAGTGCGCCCTAGACCTGCCTGAACAATTTATTCATCAGTAATTTAAACATGTATTTTTTGACAGATCATTTCACCTATGGTTCAAAATAAATTTGACTAAATAGTTTTTAATAACACTTAATCATAACCTTGCAGTGCACAGCCATAGCACCATTAGACTCTTCACTGATTTGAAGAAATTTTTGTAGAATATGCCGTGGTGGACATGAACCATCAGGAAAAAACAAGTCATAATGAATTATGCCAGCATTGTTGAACCTTAAATTGCACAGGTAAGTAATGAAAGAACATTAGTAGGATAGAATCAACATAATGCTGAAGCATATTAAGATTAAACATTTTCTGTAAGAAAAACTTACACGTTGCCGTCATAGAGCCTTTTGTTTAATCGTATTACTATTTGTACATTGTTTTCAAGAAAATAGTCTATGTACATTTCAGGCGGATGATACAATGATACGCTGTAGTCCACAGGGCCAATAAAGGCAAGAAACTTTCCTGAAAATAGACTATTCATTTAGCCAAAACTTTTCTATTAGGTACGAACTGGCTCTTAAATTCCATCTTAGTAATCATCACAGTTACCTGGTACAATCCAGTTTAGATCCCCTCCTTGTATTTTGTCTAATCTATCGTATTCCTCGTAATTGAAATCTTGAAAATTCAGTAAGCCTAATTCTCTAGCTTTTTTTACAGCTTGTAAACAATCCATTAGAGATATCGTGAACGATGAATCACCTTGCGTTGCGTCTTGAAATGGTCTTAAATAAGAAAATAACTTTAAAAAAGCCGGTAACTTAATGTTCTACTAACCCTGAACGTATTTCTATGGCGCACTGATAATAAGAATCCACTGAGTCCAAACACTAAACAGGTAGATGTAGATCGCGGGTCTAAGTACCTACTTACTTCACCCAACTTAGATACGTGATCTACCTGTTTCGTGTACTACTGTGGGTGGGCTAAGATGTAGAGTTTACTATGCCTAGTTCACTCGAGAGAAGTGGCTGTAGTTAGTTTTTAAAACCTACACTACGTAGATACATCATACTGGTGGGTGGGTCATGACGGGTTAGGTGGACTAATCATGGTGGTTTAGTCAGATGGATCGCATGGACCATGATTTGCAGTTCATTTATCTACGGGTATACTATCTATGTGTTCCGTATATTATTTCTTTCATGCTTTAAAATCTAGGTACCTGTAGCTTTGTCCGTGGACCAGTAAAGGCTTCAGAGCATCTCTCGGAGGCAGGCTCAGATATAGAACACCGTAACATCCTAATAGAAACGCAGAGTTTGCTTTTTTTTTCGGATCTATCGTTGTATAGTGAACTATTGTTTGCTTATTCAAATACTGCTTTAGTTTATCATTCAGAGTTTTACAATATTTGAAGAGACATCCAAGATTCAGTGGCCCAAAGTCCGAGTAATAATTTTCATACACTAATTCATCATCAATGGAAAAATAATGAGTATCACTGGTACTTTTAAGAGTTTTTCCTGTTCTTACTGTAGCAAAATACAACACATTTTTTATGTACTCAGCCATAAACAGAATGTCTGGACTCCGATTCATTATTATAAAATAAATGACACATTAGAAAACACTTGATCATACATGCTATCACACTAAAATAAAGCTAACAAAATCTATATTTAACCATTTGTAAATACATGTCATGATGCACGTAAAAACAATTTCAAAATAAATTCATAAAGAAAATACTTCGTAAAATCGTACAAAAAACGTGAAACTGACATTGGTTGGTTCTCTTCTGTTTTAAGTTTTCCGCGTTGATTTGTGTCACTGTGACAGTGTATTGCCAGTAATAAGCTAGTGATGTTCTTGGGGTAATAGAATCGACTAATCGAATGACGTTTGACATTGTATTATACCTCGCACACACTATGCCCATGCCGCTGCCGGCATGTATGCTGCTTAGTGAGAATAAAGGCGATGTTGCTGTGGCAATAAGTCCGCGGCATTGATGCCGCCATACATTTCGGCAGCGGCATGGGCGTAGTGTGCATGCGGTATTAGAGACAACATCATAGAGGCAACTAAGAGAAGAAGAAGACGTCTAAATGACAGCTATTACCTACTACTTAATAATCACCGACAAAAGATCTCTTGTTTATCTGTGATAATAACACAAGCACCTTCCTAGGTATTATAAGGTATGTATGACGTCTAAATATTCTCTTCTCGCAGATAGATCTGGCTGGGCAGGTAGGTACCTAGCAGATAGGTAGGTAAGTACCTAATTAAAAACAAAATGACTTGATCTGAAATATTTTTATAAATAATAACTACAAATGTCAAGTCAGTCGCTAAGAGTCATTATTAATAAAAATATAAGTAGGTGGTACCTAGGTACTAATCTTTTTAAACTGCAGTCTAGGAAGTACGTAATTATTGGACTAACTTTAAAAAAACTTATTATATTTAGTTAGTCGAGTCGACTATTTTTATCGATTTACGGGCAGAATCTCTGTGCATGTTTTTTCCAATTTTGACAGCCCTAGTCTTTTCGCGGTGCGCAAGGTAAACTGTCAAGTGTTTTGTCGTGTATTTTTGTAAATCTCGAAATATTGTAGTGATCTTTGAATGTACAGTGATAATAACTTACAAAATAAAATGTTTATAAATCATTCAAACCATTGCATTACGTATTTCAGGTCATCAAATAGTGAAAAACCATGGCTGAAGTTGAAGTGTAAGTTCTCATTGTTTGTGTTTATTCGGCATTTTTACTTCTCTCGTACTATTCTTAGTTTATTTCTAAAACAATTCTATTTCGTAGCAACCTAATTTAATTAATAGATCACAGCTAGGATCTAAATATGAGTATTTACAGGATGTCAACATAACCTAACCAGACCCCATGAAATTCTTTGTTTTTCTAGACCTCATTATCATTACCATCAATTCGTAGTATTCACAGGGTGTATAAATCTTATAGAAACAGCTTTCTTGTTGTTTCGTGTTCAAGTGAGATAAAAAAATTATAAATAAATCGTGAAAAACAAAACATAACCTATGAATGTGTTACAGTGAGATTCCCGCTAACCCCGTCTTGAGCGGAGGCGCCATGGACGTGAACCAGGCCTTGCAAGAGGTCCTGAAGACCGCCCTCATCCACGGAGGCCTCGTCCATGGCCTTCACGAGGCCGCCAAAGTCCTAGACAAGTAAGTTAGTGGTGGCAGTGCAACTACAGAAGAGTTTTAGTGACCAAGTGAACTTACTATGTGGTGTTCTGCGGGCCTAGTTACGAGGTTTAGTGTGTAAATCTGATGTAGAATGTCTAATGGCCAGCACGCATATTTATTTATTTATTTTATGCTAAAAGTGATAGCTGATAGCTCACCTGATGTTAAGTAGTAACTTCTGCCTATAACAATGCATTACCTCACAGAGCAAGTCCAATGAGGATGTGCCCTGTAAGGCAATGCACTGTGTCCATTCTTCTGAGACGTAAAGATCTTGAAGTCTCTCTTATTTGTAGAGACACTGATCAGATTCTTTGAGAAGCTATTCTAAAGACCCCTAAAACTTGTACAAACTTGTACATTGAAAAATAATTTGGCAATGGAGTCCAACCAAAATATTCACTCACTGCGTGGCTGTTTTAGTCACACAGTGGGTGGAAATATCAGATCTGATTTTAGTTTGGTTTGATACCCTCCGTTGCGGAGAGAAATGCACACGCATAGTACCACATCACTTGTCACATCAAGTTTGTGGCCTCCCATGTGTGCTACATATCTACAAAGATTGTAAACTGACTGATTAGTCTAACTTTAGAATACATTCAGTACAGGGCTACCAAAGTGGTATACTGTAGTAGGTACACAGCTGAACAGTTTCTAATTACAGATTTTCAAATCCTGCC
Organism: Eulithis testata; assembly: GCA_947507515.1. Taxonomy (NCBI): domain Eukaryota; kingdom Metazoa; phylum Arthropoda; class Insecta; order Lepidoptera; family Geometridae; genus Eulithis; species Eulithis testata. Next base: position 3,475,349 of record OX382218.1, on the reverse strand, counting down.
CTGCAAGCTTGGTGTGGTGAAACCTAGTGGTTCTACCGTGGAATGTGTTTTATTTCAAAACATACTTATTTGTGTTTTAGGAGGCAAGCTGTCCTCTGTGTTCTGGCTGAGAACTGTGATGAAGCCGCGTACAAGAAGCTGGTACAAGCCCTCTGTAATGAGCATCAAATCCCCCTTGTAAAGGTATGTTTATTCAAATATATCAGTTCACTTGCTGTCCAATGTTTAGTGCAGCGCCATCTCTTGACATGTTACAGTAAACTATTGACTTGTTATACTAAACTAACTACTCACCAATAGATGGCGCTGTCTTAGAAATACGTAAAATAGTAGTTAGGTTTTTCATTATTTACTGCACTGCAAAGCACACCAACTATCATACTGATTCTTGGTGCCGTAGTCAGTGCAATATAAACTGGAGTGCAAAAGATGTGAAACTTTCTTTGAGTTACACTAAGCAACATTTCATACATTTATTTATTCGGAAATCAACTATCTAACTTAAATTTTATTTTCTTCTAACTCAAGAACTGGTCAGATCAAACTAAATGGAAAAAAGAATATTTTTTACCATTTTTACCTTACATATGTTTACCACTTTTCATCAACTTTGACCATTATCTTTTAGGTTGACAATAACAAGAAACTCGGTGAATGGGCGGGTCTCTGCAAAATCGACAAGGACGGCAAGGCCAGAAAAATTGTCGGCTGCTCGTGTGTAGTTATCAAAGTGAGTCTTTGATACTTATTCAACTATATCTATCAATAGCATTTTGGTTTATAAAGTCTCTGTAAATTTGTTCTGCCAGATAAAGTAGGGTAGTCTTGAGTTATATTCTGTGTGATTCTCGAAGATCGAGGAAATAACGATACGCGTTCCCAGTGGGAGAATTCAGATACATTTTTCTACATTACAATAACTGCGAACTCTATTGGATTTTCGAGAATCAAGACTAAAGAGTCTTCCGACAATTTCCGTAATTGAATAGTTCTCTAAGTTAAGAGCTCAGCTCTTGTCGGTGTAATTATGCAGCTCTCGCTATTTGTCCAGTGCAGCTTCCTTGACGTCCTTAAACGACATAGCAGCGATCTTTTTTATCAGCTGACTCGTATAGCTTTTACGCGGTCTTCGCCTTCCTCTTTTTCCTTCTACCTTTCCAATGATATTTTTAATTTAGCTGCAATTTAATAGTTACATACCTATTATTAATTATTATAAAAAGTGTTTTGTTAAAAATGCGCTGCAAAGCACACCAACAGCTACCCTGGTTCTTGGTGCCGTAGTCAGCGCAATAGTAAACTGGGTGCTAAACTGAGTGGTAGTCATAATGAATGCAACTCATATGCAACACTTCAGACAATTCACTTGAACTCAAGTACATTATTTCTTTACTAGCCGTCGCCCGCGGCGTTGCTCGCGTTCTAGACCCTTTAGGGCCGTAAGATCAAAACCAGTTTAAACTATGGGTTTCCTTAACTACATCTACTGTCATCTCTGTCAGTTTAAGGTACCGATGGTCGATTAAGTACCATTGATCTTATGAAATAACCGGAGACTGGACAATAAACTCTATTTCGTGGTTTAAACCACTATTGATCTTACGGCCATTAGAGTGTGACTTTACAAAATTCCTTTATTAGTTCACCTCTACACTATGTAAGGATACTACCCTCCAAGTTTCATACCTTATAGTTTAAGCTGTGCGTTGATTGTCACTCAGCTTCAAAAGAGTTTTATGTATTACAATGAGACCTTGCAACTGCAAAGAATCATTATTCACATTTTGCTTTACACTGCGCGGCAAGTCTTCTTGGCCTCGCAAATGACGCAAGGTGGCCGCGCAATGTACATAAAATAACAATAGATAAATGTTGCTTATTTTTTTCACAGGACTTTGGTGAAGAGACACCAGCATTGGACGTACTGAAGGACTATCTAAAGGTCTCTAGTTCTTAGATCATAAGCTATGTAATAAAAAACCAAAAAAATTTACCAAACTAGTTTTATTGCTAAAATAATTATCTTAATTCAGCGTTCAAGTTCAAACATCATAATTAATAATTGTAACTAAAAACAATTTTATTCAGGGAAAACTTAAATAAAATAAATAATAATCCTAAATATCTTACGGAAATACGAGAAGTCTACAAAGAAATGTTAGCAAATTGGTCACAAATATCCTTATGCTTTGGCCACTGCTGCACCTGACATTCTCTGAAATAGGAAATAACATAAGGTAGTTAGTTAGGGGCAAGTCTTAGCTTTATGGTGGGGCATCTCAAAGAAACTGACTAATTATAATCATGTCACAAAGTATTTCTGAAGTTTTATATGTGTGAAGATGGCGGTATCCACTTTAGAGATAAAAGTCAGACAAGTTTTCTTATGGAGCACATTTCCACTAGAATGCACTGATGGCGGTATCCACTTTAGAGATAAAAGTCAGACAAGTTTTCTTATGGAGCACATTTCCACTAGAATGCACTATGTGTTGTGAGAACGATTTATGATTCTTTCCTGTGTTGGGCTAATATTGAGAGCCTTGAAAAATCATCTACGTGTCTTTTATTATCCACTGCAACAATGCATTGCCTCACTGATCACATCCACTGAGTATCTTATGTTGCAGTCCACCGCGCCTATTACTGCGTTCACACTATGCCCATGCCGCTGCCGGCATTATTGCCGCGGACTTATTGCCACAGCAACATCACCTTTATTCTCATTAGAGAGCAAGGGCATGAACTTGGGCCTTCACAAGGGATTTCACACTATGCTCGTGCCCACTTTCCAGACCAAGTCCCTGCCGACTGCGGCATAGTGTGATGTGAACGCAACATATTATCATTGAAACATACCTTCCACAATACCATTCAGTCTTGCACCGCGAGCACTTCTTGCTAGCCTTCTCACCACAACGGCCGCATTTCGCACCGCCACTATCCATAACCAACGCTGCATCACTGGTGTAAGATTCTAGAAGTTTCTTAGCCAATTCTCGGGATTCGTTCGAACCGTCGAGATGGAAACAGCCTAGTTGGGCCTTAGCCAACGTCTTGGTGCGCTTGTGTACTTGTTTTAGGTAACTGTTTTTTATCTGAAATGTAATACTGGGCTCATGACTAGTTCCTAGGCACGGTAGACATAGTTACAAGTTCATTTAGTTCTTAAAACAAGTTCAAAGTCCTATGTGCCTGCTCAAGATCTTTTGTACTATTGTTTTTAAGGGGTAGCCAGAGAGATGCCCAATAAATAATAATTGTGTAATAGACGGTAATATATCGATAGATATGAAGGATCGATCGCGTAAAATAGGTGCAGCGCCATCTCTCGACTTGTAATTGCATACAGCTACTCTCCGATAGATGGCGCTAGCTACAAATGAAGCACTATCAGTGGCCAAAGGTATAGTATGAACAAGAACAAACCTGAGGCACAAGCTCAATAAGCGTACAGCCAGGGTTTTTGACGCCATTGCTGCGATTATTCAAACTTGAATAGTCACCGACTGACAGACGACAGAGAAACAGCTTCAAATCGCCAAGTGGAGGAATCTGGTCCAACATCAGGTCGGTGATCTTTGCTTGCAGCTGAAAAACAAAACGTTCAGCATGCAATATAAAAACATAAAAACTGAAGAAAAGTGCGGTTGGCGGATCCAAGTTAACTGTTTTACGCAAAGACAATTTAGTTCGAAAAAGCTAAATCGCTCATCGAAACACATTGTATTGTAATTTGTAAGGCCCGTATGCTGACTTGCTGCTCAAGCACTCACTGATCTGAACTCAAGCATAGATATTTGTATGAAAATTTCTACTCAAATCTTTGCTGGCGTAACGGTCTCTGTATTGGCATACGGTAGACAGACATTTGTCGATCTATAGTTGACAGCAGCCGGCTTTTGTATGAAGCTAGAATTTACATAATTGTTGGTTCACTATAAAAACCGTACCCTGCAAAAGTGAGTGCGTCGGGTTTCCTCAATGGTGTAGTGATGGCTTAGTCTCGGCTCCAACAACAGTTGACGCAGACAGAGCCACAGCTGTGCCTCGCTGCGATGCATCTGGCTCAGATCCTCGGCAGTTTGCTTTGCCCAACGGCCAACTGAAATGAATAAATTAATGAAAACGCTTTATTGTACATAAATAACACCGAAACATATTCGATATAAAACAAAACACGTTGCATTAAATGTACATTAAGCGGCCTTATCGCTCAATAGCGATCTCTTCCAGGCAACCTTTGGATGGAGAGGATTCAACAGTCAACAATGAACAAGTGAAATCAACAGTCTGCAAGTACTAGAGTTACCTATTCTACTGTTATTAGAGCTTCGATATAACATAGTAGATATCTATAGGAAACCAACATCAGGATGTTTCAACAGGCACCTTCTACCTACTACAATTACTAAGGCTTCGATATTAACCTAGCGTAGAATAAGAATAGTATAGAACTGATTCTAATCATAATCTTTAATAATTGTAATTGGTGTAAGCCGTTTTTACTACCTAAAGTAAATAAATAAACAAGAAGCCAACATCGTCAGTTTGTTTAACCATCTACTACAGTTACTAAAGCCTCAATATTAACCTGACACAAAGTGTAAAAAGAACCACAATACTGAAATATCTTACAGTTGAACACTTCTAAGTCGTCCTTATCGTTGGTTCTCTTCCACGGCTCCAACTGCAGTAAATGTGCCATGAGGGAAGGCACGTCATAAGTCTTGTACAAACTAGCGGATATCATTGCACCAATACCAGCCGTTTCCATGTGTTCAGCTAGGTAACTGTAATATAGAAATAGTTACTCAAGCATTGGTTTGAGTAACTAGAGATTTTCATACAAAAAATTATACTTGAGTACGGATCAGTGCTTGAGCAGCAGGTAAATTAAACCAGCGTACGGGCCTTATTTTTGAATCTTTACTGAGGTAATATTTTAATATGGTAGAGGGTATCAAATATCTAAATTAAACAAGTTACCGATTGACCGACGACGACACAATGATATCTAAAAGATCTAGAGAAATCGGTGGTTTTCAAAATCGTTCTTCTGTAAGTCTTCTGTAGCGAGGACTTTATTCATATCTACTTGGACAGAGCGAAGGATGGCTTCAGAGTCGAAGACATTGAAAAATGGTCAACATTGGTTCTTCCCGGAATTCTGCATAGTTCATAATGTAGAATCAAAATTTGTTTGTTTCATCCTAACATGAGCTAATAATAGTTGAAGCAATCCACCCAGATGGTAATAGATATGAATGTCTACAAACCGCACAATGGATATGCATCTCATGCTGATATCAAATTGAAGATCACGTTTCTGCCGTTCCAACTCTTCTGCTGCAGTTTCGCACTCCAGCTCTTGCGTGGTCAGTGGCTTCAGGTAACCGTTGCTGTTCATATGGAATGGAATAATCATTCATTGAGGCCTTACATAACCACTTACTTCAAATTATACTCTTTACTACCTATACACTAGAGCAAGCTCGTATGAGTTAGTGGGCAACTCTGGTGACGGAGCCTTTAGGCCGCCTTAAGGCCTCCATCATGGCTTAGCGACCGTTTGGCAGTTCAATGTGCCCTCGAAAGCACGGAAGCGCTCAGATGGAAATGCTACTAACGGTCACCCATCCAAATAGTGACCGCGCAGAACGTCGCTTATCTTAGATAATCAGTGCAGATTAACTAAGCAAGCGATGCCACGAGATTGTCTGAAGTGTAGTTGACATAGAATTCACCCATCCAAAGAGTGACCGCGCAGAACGTCGCTTATCTTAGATAATCAGTGCAAATTGACTAGCCACGAGATTGTCTGAAGAGTAGTTAATGGATTAAAAAAACTTCTTCACTCACGGCGGGTTATCGCTTGTTCCATAAAAAAAGACAAATCCTTGCCATACAGCGCCATCTGCCGATGACAAACATTGGAAGATTTAAAAAATAACGGCTCAATTTTCTGTCACATACTTGATTAGAGCAAGCAGCGCTGTCAACTGTTCAACAGCATAGTCAATCAAATCTCCTGCGACCTCGCTGACGCACTGAGCACCGTCTTCGTGAAACAACACCGTTTCTAGCAGACCTACAGCTGCGGCTTCATGATATAACTGGAACAGGTAAACAATGCAGGTAGGCATTTTGAATGAAGAAGGTACTTTTATGCCACTTTAGTGGTAGATAGATTTCTTGGTGCAAGTGTTCGTCCTGTGAAAGTAGACACACCGTGTTCGTTTCTGTCATAATGTGACATACCACCGTATAGATTCCGAACGTATTCACCGGAGCTGGTTCTAATTTCATTATTTGCGGGTAGATCTTCAAGCGCCATACTTGGATGCAGATCGCTTCGTAGACCAATACAGCCAGCTACAATAAATTGAAATTAGCGCCATCTATCAGTTGTATCTATACATAGCATAAACTACTACTCGATAATAGATGGCGCTGGTAGCTAGTAAAATACTTAGTACTAGGTGGTAGTAGACTGCTAAAAGAAATACCTAGTATTCTAATTTCATGTTATTTTGGATTTCAATACACAACACACACACCTTTCCTGAAGAAATCAGAGTTTCTTTAGTGAGTTCTTCTTGCATGGACGAGGCCTCAAGCACAGCTTGTTGGTTCAGCTTTTGCAGTCGAATGTGCCAATCAACCCAACTGCAAGGAACCAATAAATATTTGCAAAGAATGAAACTAACGGTGACTTCGTAGTTAATAATATAAAACCTACGCTTGATTTCCTATGGATTCGATTCGTGATGGATCCATGCTGTCCACAAAGATATCCAGCTCACCAACATCGAGAGCACTTATTTGGGGATCTTTTTCAACCATTTTTAGAAGATTTGTATCCTCGAAATTACAAATAACCACGAATAAAGCGAAACTATTCCGTAACTATGGCGATGTTTTTTCAATATTTTTGAACGAAGCCGCCAAACGAATACCACAGAATGGATATATTTGCCTATACCTTGAGAACTTGCTTGTTGACTTGAGCCAGTAAACCGGAAATAAACCAAACAGTTTTTGGTGTTGCCAGTATCAAGAAAAAAACAACATGGCGATGGGCAACGGAAGTCAAATTTCGCTCTTTTTGGTATTTGACACACGTGCCGCGTGGAGTTTAGCCCCGCAGGTGGAGATTATTTCGTTATTTACTAGTTATTTGGTGCATAGAATGTTCACAATTGTCTAATTAATCTTTCTATAGTGTCGGTTTATTGAAATGTTCAGTGGGTTTTGTGAAAAGTGTTCTCAAAAGGATGGACGGAATGGTGACATGCCGCCGCACTGTGTTCTTCACAATTTTTTGCTTTTCCTTACTTTATATTGCTCTAATTCTTGTATCTTCGGTAGTTTTATCATACCTGCCCTCAAATTATATTTATCGTTTGTACAACAAGAATTGGTGATGGAGAATCACATTTATTTTCATACGCATAACCTCGTCACCACTGGTCTCTGAAACGGTTTTACTACCAAAACACGGTTACTCCTGAGAAGTTTGTCCCTCGGGATACCAATAAAACAGTACTGATTCCATACATCGTGCATATTTTCTAAAATTCCAAATCACCTGTGCTTTGTTGACATGGCTTAGTTGTGGAACAAGCACTTCATTATCTACAAACTCATACTAAATTCTTGAATTTTATTCGCTTCCTGTGTAGTCAGATTGTTAGTTTCTCCATTACTCGATAGCTTAGAGCCAGTACTGTTCTGAAACACATGCCTCTGATGCATTCTGTCCCAACATTCTGTGGCGTGATACCAGACTTTACCAGAGTGAAGTCTTATCAAACTAGACTATGGAAGAACCTTAGATCAAGGCAACTAAGTCAGTGTTGAATAAGCAATACCCTGCATGTGGTTTTATTGTACGAGTCATTTGAACACTGGTAGCTGTAGGCCATCAAGTTTTTCAATGTCCCTTGGTCTCTGCTTTCAAAACCCACTTTATTGATTTTCTGATAATTTTACACAAACTAATCTCCAAATAAAACAATAACCTATTTCAAAGGATTTTTTTAATCTTTTCCAGTAAACTTTTTGAATAAAATTCTGTTTTATTTGAGTTTTAAATCGAAGGTTATTATTTCAGCACAATGGTTGCTACAACAGAGAAAAAGGCTGCGGCCCCTAAGGTCGTGAAAGGCAAGGAAGACAGCAAGAAGCTGCCAGCCGTTCCCGAGTCGGTGCTCAAGCACAGGAAGAGGAGAGATGCTCTCCGCACACGCCGCCTACAGGTATGATCAAAGATCTAGATATAGAGTATAATCTCTATAGTGGTTTTTTCCAGTTTCTCTTGATATTTCTTTTTGTTAAAAACATTTTCTCTCAAGTAATGATTTCTTTATCAGAATACAGTGATCTTGGTATAAGAAAATAATCATATTATCCAGACAAATAACTATTACAATACAGCTCTGAAACTCTTGATGCCTACCATCCGGTGGGCAGTAAACATTTTGTTGTGGGGGAGTGCTGCAGACATAAACACCATATTTGTGTTGCAGAAGAGGGCTATTCGTGCAATTTATAACATGGGTCCCAGAGAATCACTAAGAAATAAGTTTAAGGAAATAAATATAATGACAGTACCTTGCCAGTACATCTATGAAAACTTATTGTATGTTCAAAAAAATATCAATCTATTCAACAAAAAAAGTGATAATCATAATGTTAACACTAGAAATAAAGACAAACTCGCTGTTCCCACCACTAGGCTCACAAAAATTAGTAAATCTTTCAAAGGGCAATGTGTACGCTTCTTTAACAAAATCCCAAGTGATGTGTCTCAGTTGTCGATTGGCAAGTTCAAAAACGTAATAAAACAGAGACTTCTTTTAAAAGCATACTATAAAATATCTGATTATTTAGAAGACAAACAAGCTTGGGACGAACTAGCTCCAACTCATCCAATAAAAAAAAATATGTAATCATACCTAATCATACAAAACGTAATGACGATTCAAAGTGATCAGTGAGATTTTATTGAATAAAAGATTTTTGACTTTGACTTTGACTTTGAGTAAAAAATTACTATCATCAATTTATTGCATTGTTATAATTATGATACAGATATCAAGGACTGCCTGTGGATTTCATCCAGTGGCTTTTCTAGATAAATAATTCTTTTAGATTTTATAAATCCCCCCTACTCATGATGATTCTAAATTGAAAGGCATAGTTCATCTGATGCAAAGTGCTGTTACCCATCAATATCTGATATTACCACAAACTTTCATCATTCTCCACACCAAAGAGTTTTACTACAAGCAGTTTTTAATTTTGTCAAAGGTGACGCTCAAGAGGCGTTCAACTGCCATCAAGAAGAAGAAGGAAATCTTCAAGAGGGCCGAGCAGTACGTTAAGGAATACCGTATCAGGGAGCGTGATGAGATCAGGCTAGCCAGACAAGTGAGTAAACATAAGACTTCAACCCAGTGCTGTCATCAGCCCATAGTCCTTCTCCGTTACTTTAACAACCCATCCTTCCCTGTAATTTTAAAGATTTGTGCGGCTGGCGTCAGGTCAGCAGGGGGACAATGCACAATACACCCCAACGCGGGACGTCAGTGCAGATCTCATTCCCCACGACGAATTAGAATAAGTAGGAATTTAAACCTGAGTTTGAACTCTGACCAGCTCCCCAATTACACCAGTGAAATGGCTATGGAAATAACTTTAAAATTACTGTCATAAACCGCCAAATTATGTTTCCAGATTTATCTTGGATCTAACAAAAACCACCAAAAACCGCGTCAGTTTGGGACTTAACCCCTATCAAAGCTGTCAGATTTATATGTTACGTAATATGAAAAAACCTAGTTAAGTCCAAAACAGACGCGGTTTTAGTTAGATCCATAATGGAAACATAATTTGGCGGTGAAATAAATATTCATGGACATTTCACACAACACCCCCTGGTCCCAAACTAAGCAAAGCTAAACTAGATAGCTGATAGAATATTTCAATACATTTTTTTATAAATACATACATACCTAAAATAGAAGCACCAGAATATTCGCTCTGCACGAGCCGCGACCTCTTTGTAGCGTCGTATATAGGCTTTATTAGAGCGTAAAGCAACCGAGCGCCCCTATGGTGGCCCGCAACCTGCGGAGTCAACTTTCCTAGTGCTCATACATTTACTACAATTACTTCATTTAGTGGATTACAAACCAGAAAGTAGAGTATGGGACACCAGCTCGCTATACTCGCTCGCCGGCATTATTGCCGCGGACTTATTGCCACAGCAACATCGCCTTTATTCTCATTACGAAGCTAGGGCATGAACTTGGGCCGGGAGACGGGACTGAGTCGATCTATTATCGTGTTAACACTATGCTCGTGCCCACTTCTCTGCCCAAGTCCCTGCCGACTGCGGCATAGTTTGAACGCAACAATAGATCGACGACATGATCATGGGAATTTAGTGGATGAAGCCGTAAAATCTTTGGGGAAGGTTGAGGAGGTATGTCTAGCAGTGTGATTATTTATCATTGGGTAATATTAATAATGAAGATTGCTTAATTTGAACACAGGAAAAAAAGCAAGAAAAATCAACAAAATTTATGGCATCTTGGGCTAAAAGACAATCAATAATGGCTGTTAAATTTGTCGATTGTTGTTAGGTATATTCGCCTTTTCTTCTATGACGTCATCTTGTGTCATTTTGGCGATAGCTTGCGACGGTTTAGTTCCACTCAAGGTTCCACTCAATGCCAAATTTCTTCCCAGAGAACGGAATATTTTAATTAAATTGATGTAAATAGAGCCCCAGCCTGCATATGCATAGCCTTCTTTTATTTTTTTTAACATGTACAATAACTACATAATCATGTTTGATTTGTCACACAGGCACGCAATCGCGGTAACTACTACGTGCCCGGCGAAGCTAAGCTCGCTTTCGTGATGCGTATCCGTGGTATCAACCAGGTTTCACCCAAGGTAAGTTATTACGAACACTGTAAAACTGAATGTTCTCATAGCTGTACTTTCAAGACACGATAGACGTCCTTTAAGGGCTCGGCCACACAGACCGGATCGTATACGCTTGGAGTTGGTCGGAGCGGAGCCGCCAACTATTTCACATAGACCGGCTGAAAGCGATCTGAAAGCGGATGCGCTCGGAAACGAGAAAAAGTACGCGAGCGGAGCCAGTCATCTCTTATTATTTCACACCAAGCGCGTTCAAGCATTCTTAATGACAAAAGCAGTGCACATGCAAAAATAAACCTTACTACAAATACTAAAAGTCTGTTTTCAACTTGATAAGAATCTGCTCTCCTCTCCGAGCCGGTCTGTGTGAACGGACCCTAAGGATGTCTATTAAGGTCTCAAGGGAAAGTACCAATTATTAGGTACAAACTGTGAATCTAGTCAGAAAGCTAAGTGTTAAAATTATAGCTGTCTGTTTCAGTTCATGAGAAAAGGACGGCGATAGTTTTAGTGCTGTCAGATTAAGTTAGTTTAGAAAATGCTATATTCCTCTTTATGAGAACCCCAGTTTAAAAAAATATTTTTTTAGCCACAAAGGCAACAGAATTGGGGGCATTAAAGTATAAAATGCGCTCCGCACGAGCCAATGCGTCCACATGGCGTATTAGGCACATAACGAGCGTAAAGCAACGGAACGCCCCTATGGTGGCCCGTACCCTGCGGTGTCAACTTTCCTAGTGCTCATACATTTTATTCAAGAACATTAATATTTTCAATAAAATCAGAAATACCTTCAGAATTAATGAAACTGTCAGTCCACATTACATTATAAAATCTAGAATTAGTAGAATCTAAAGTTATGTAACTTTTGTTTTTATAGTTTTCAGGCAATTACTACTCCAAACTCTTTGCTTCATTATTTAAAGCGTATATCAATTCAATTGGTAGAGATTTTCTACTTTCTAGGCCCATCTAAGTTTGAAGTATTTGCACTAATCCACTCATTTTTCCAGGTCCGCAAAGTCCTGCAGCTGTTCAGACTGCGTCAGATCAACAATGGCGTATTCATCCGATTGAACAAGGCTACAGTGAACATGCTGCGTATTGCCGAGCCTCACATCGCATGGGGTTACCCTAACTTGAAGAGTGTGCGCGAGGTTAGTACAATACAATAAATAAAATGAGAGAGATTTTGTATGATGAACATTGATAGATAGATAGATAGTTAGATAATACTTTATTGTACACAAGGATTAGGTACGTAAAAATCTTAAAACTAACTATAAATAAATAAATATTCACGGACACTTAACACAACGCCTTCTAGTCCCAAACTAAGCAAAGCTTGTACTGTGGAAACTAGATGGCTGATAGAATACATTCATACATTTTTTTTTGTAAATACGTACTTATAATACATAGAAACACTCAGACACAGAACAAACATCTATGTTTACAACACAAATGTTTGTTCTCGGTGGGGATTGAACCCACGACCCACAGCACGGAATGCAGACCTACTACCAACTGAGCCATGACGCCTGTCAAAATATGGTGCATAGTATATTGGGCGGCCTTATCGTTGAAAGCTATTTCTTCCAGTCATTCTTCATTGATGTTTGTTTTGTGGCTGGAAGTGTACCTATTTATGTATGAGACAAAGTAACGGAACAAGCTTATCACAGCGGCCTATAAAAATGCGTTACTAACAAGGCACATCCAAATGGGACGTGCCCTATGAGGCATCATTCTCTCTACTAAGATGTAAATGTCTTAAGTGTCTAAATGTGCCTGTAATTGCAACAGCACCCATACCCTTCAAACCAGACCACAGCAACGCGAGCGTCACTGCTTGGCGGTAGAAATAGTACTTCCCTGGACTTTAGGTACACCATCAGTAAAATTGATTTATTCCAGAAATCCCTACCAGTGGGGATTTTAAGTTTTTTCCAGAAATCCCCACTGCTACGACTTAGCAAGTCTTTCAACGTAGCAGTGGGGATTTCTGGATTCTTTTCTAGAAATCCCCACTAAGTATGTGGTCCCTATTTAAAGCCTTTCTTTATCCATTGAAATTGGCTCAGTTTATACTTCGCTTTACTAAAGTTACGCACACGAATACTTTTTGAAATAATGCGCTCAGCACGAGCCCCGACATCTCTATAGTGTCGTGGGCTTTATTAGAGCGCAAAGCAACCGAGCGCCCCTATGGTGGCCCGCAACCTGCGGAGTCAACTTTCCTAGTGCTCGTACATTTATTTTACACGGTTATGAGACATCATACTTCCTAAAACCTCCAAACGTTGGATGCGGCAAGATTCTGTCGACGTGAGACCCGAAAAATGCGGTATCAATTCCTACAGTATGGGATCATAGGTGTGCATGATCTACGAATATTTGACCTGTGACAGGTCATAGTTGCCGATAGCTACGACAAAATCTGCGTGAGAAGCAAATGGCCCAACTCGTATTTCGTTTCTCTTACCACAGCTTGTAAAGTACTCTATGTGGCACAAGACTCCAGTGGCCTGGTCTTCGCTTTTTCTTCAACGATGGTACAAAATGTGTTATTATATTTCAGTTGATCTACAAGCGCGGGTTCGCCAAGGTGAACGGTCAACGCGTGCCCATCGCTTCCAACACCATTATTGAGGACAAGCTCGGCAAGTCCAACATTATCTGTGTTGAGGACCTTATTCATGAGATCTTCACAGTTGGTGATAAATTCAAGGTAAGAAACTTCTATATTACTTTCTTTTACTATAAGCACAAAATAAGTAGATTTCAAGATACAATAATAATTGTCAACAAGATTTTACTATAGCAATATAAATTTACCTCAAGGAGTTGGGCAGGTGTCCTGCCCAACTCTAGTGGCTAGGCGTGGTGATGGCCGGTGGAGTAAAGCCTTGACGGAATGGTGGCCGAAATCAGACCAAAGGAATTTGGGTCGTCCGATTGCGCGATGGGTCGATGACATCGTAAAGATCGCAGGAAACACATGGTTGCGGCACGCACAAGACAGGAAGCTGGTATAACATGAAGGAAGGCTATACACAGCAGTGGGTGATACTGGGCTGAGATGATGATGATGATATAAATTAAACTTTTAATATTCGCTCTGCACGAGCCTTGGCGTCTCTCTGACGTCGTAGGCTTTATTAGAGCGTAAAGTAACCGAGCGCCCCTATGGTGGCCCGCAACCTGCGGAGTCAACTTTCCTAGTGCTCATACATTTTAAATTATTTATCAAAGAAAATCATGCTATCATAACTGTTGTCTTCAAACAATCGATTGTTTCGTCAGGATATTTCACACCATGTAAGATTTCCACTGCAGTCTGAAGCAAGCTTATCTGATAAGCTTGCTTCAAGAAAAAGAAGATATATTTTATTTTTGGGCCTAAATTTATCTTTCTACCAAAGCGAATACAAATAGTTTGACAAAAGACATTGAATTTGTTTTAAACTTTTCTAACTACAACTCAGCTAAAGTACAAAACCCTTTTTATCCGACTACTTCTATTTACATTGATATAAAACTGAATCACAGTAAGTTGATAGAAACATCTAAAGTGGTTCCAAATTTAATCACAGTTTGAACACGAAGTTGGATTATCTAATGCAAGCATTCACCTTTCCTTGATAATGCTATAATCTCTGTAATATTGTTACAGTACGCAAGCAACTTCCTGTGGCCATTCAAGCTCAACAACCCGACAGGAGGCTGGCGTAAGAAGACCATCCATTACGTCGACGGTGGTGACTTCGGAAACCGTGAGGATAAGATCAACGAACTACTGAGACGAATGGTTTAAATATAGCGTTTATTTAAAGTAAAACTTGTTTTATTTGATTAGATACCCTAGCTAGCTGACTGTCCTGTTCTAAATATTAAGATAAATAACGGTGCATCCACACCACAATTAAGCAGCGTTTTGGCAGTTAAGCAACGCAGAGTACCGCGTTTGCTCTTCGCCGCTAATGCAGACTGCGACGTAACAAAAGATACTAGACGTTTTCCGTACAAATAGGAGTCCGGCGCTGCATGCTGCATACCGCTGCGTTGGGCTACGATCGCGAGACCAAAGCTTTACTTTTTAACCGACTTCAAAAAAAGAAGAGGTTCTCAATTCGGTTGTATTTTCTTTTTGTTATGTTTGTTACCTCGGAACTCCGTCATTTATGAACCGATTTGAAAAAATCTTTTTTTATCTGAACTGGTATGCTTCCAGATTGGTCACATAAAATTTTTATCAAAATCAGTTCAGTAGTTTGGCAGTTAAATAAGAATAACTCGTAAAAACACGTCATTCACTTACACGACACTGCGTATTTGCTTTCCTGTGACGTTTCTGTGGTGCTTACGATCAATAGAACAGTCCCAATGAACTGCTATCATCATCATCATTTGATGATGAATGCGTATCAAATTGAAGTCGGTTTTTCCAGTTTTTTAAACTCTTATAAATTATTGTGGAGAAATGTTACTGGGCAACATCCGAAACCGATAGAATGTTATTGTGTTGCATTCTGTTGCTCCACAAAAAGTACTGCGGTGTAGATGCACTGTATCACTAGTTCTTAGTTGTGGATGTGCCTGTGGTCCAATCTAGGTGCCAGCCTGTACTGCCCCCATTTAGGATGACTATCTTTGCCATACCAAATTATGAAAGGTATTGAAATCAAAACAGAATGTGGCAGTAAGTTTTTTATTAAAGTAGGTACAAAGTAGGTTAGGTAATGCTTAGTGCTAAGAGTACCTAAATTAGGTAGGAATAATGACTAGATAAATACGAGATTCTGTATTTATAGTATACCTACAGAATAAAAAATACTAGGTGGGTATTTGGGTATAACCTGTTACGATTAGGTGGGTAATGCTAAATAAGTCCAACAGATAGTTCGTAGGTACCTATCAAACAGGAAGCATAGCAACAACGTCTTTCTCAAACTTCTCTATGAGCGGTGCGAGTTCCTCGTAACTGGCTGAAGCAGTCACACAGGTTTTAACAGCATTCTGTAAGTTCTGGAATAGAGAAATAGATTTTATAAAGTCACAGAACAGTGCCATAGGAGCCTACTCATCTAAAGGTGGTGGGTTCATATTCCACTCAAAAACCTTAATTAGGGTAGGAAGATAGATAAAGATGTTCCTAAGTAATTTCAAGTGATGATGGGCTTAAGACCTGTCACATACCTTATGTGCAAAATGAATAGGTACATTTAGTATCTAGAGTTTGGACCTGCCGGTAATTACTCTGATCTATACTAATAATATGAAGAGGAAAGATTTGATTGTTTTTTTTTTTTAATTGAATAGGCTCCGAAACTAGGTACACTGGACCAATTTGAAAAATTCTTCCACCTTTGGGAAGTTCTCCCCGGGTGACATAGGCTATATTATATTTTGCACTAGCTGACCCGGCAGACTTCGTACTACTACAATCGATAAATAAAAGGTGTGCGTTACTCCAGCAAAAAAGTGTTGAATCTGAAAATTCTAAAAATGCAGATAATTAGAGCCTATTGCCCTGTAATTGTGCCCCAAGTTTTAAATTTGTGCCTATAGCCGTTTCGGAGTTATTCAAGAAATTCACTTTTTGCTGGGGTAACATTTTTTGCTGGGTCGATTTTCGTTCCTGGTTGAGCTAGCGGAATGAATGTTAGCTTAAAAGGGGGCTAGAATTTGTGCCAATTAGTGCCCCAATTCCTGAATTTGTGCCTCCTAGGGCTTCGAAGTTATTTCAGTTTTTGCTGGAGTAACGTTTTGCTATCTCCCAAACTACTGGGCGCACAATCATGAAACTTGGTCAGTATAAAGGTATTTTGATTTAGAAATTTGTGCCAGCTTTTGTTTTCCAAAAAAAGGCTTCATTCGCGACTTATGAAGGCTTTTATTAAAAAACTAAAACCGCTCCTAGCTCTCTAACCATAACACTGGGGAACCTATTGAAAGTGTCATTCTGTACCTCTTATTACGTTGCAACTGCTGACTAAGTTACAAAAGTCTACTTTCAGTAGTTAATGAGAAATAACGATTTTAAAATTGTCCAAAAATGTCATTACTTTGACCCCGAAATACACTCGTTTCCTCTAAAGCTGTCGTACTGATTCTTTGCTAGGAATTAGAGCCTATATTCAAATATATGCACACGAAATTTCAACTTCATCCATGCTATTATTATAAAGATATCGATAAATAACCTACAAGAATCAATTTGTAACCCATATTGGTGGTTAACCGGCTAAATTCAAATGACTGTTAAAAAGCGAACGTCCGATACATGGCGCCTACCTCTTGCAGTTGACGGTATTGTATTTTAGTAACATTAGGTACAGATACAAACAAAATGAATTCAGAGTTTTTTTGCTTCTATGAACTAGGTTGCCAGATACGAAGAACGTTCACTAGTAATTCGCCCCGATACTTTGTTGTCTTTTCAGTGTCAAACCACATATTCTTTATTTGAATAAGGAGTTCTACATAAAAAGTATCCATTACAAAGAAGTTCATAGGAAAATGCTATAAACCTTGTTTGGACAAACAAATACTTATACCCTATACTTACGCCATGCCTGGCATGGCGCTTTGCATCACCGGACAATTTTTCCCTTATTGTGTCGATATAATCTGTGTCATTGAAGACAACACAGCACGTCGACCTTTAAATAATTTTTATTTCATTGTATCCTGTAACAACAGTAAAGTTATATTTTAGCAAAAGAGCAAAAGAAGAAGAGGCGACCCATCATCAACAAACCTTATTTTTAGAATACATTCGAGTAACTATTTTAATGTTACCTAACAGGAATTAGGTACCTACTTATCTTAGGTACCTACTACATTAGGTGCCTTTAATATAAACCTATAATATAAATCGTAAAGAAATTCACACGACGCAGGTACTAAAAATCGAATTACTACACAGGTGAGTGTCGATGAAATACGTAGCCTAAGTAGGTAGGTACCTACCTATTGAGTTGAAATTCTTCAATAGGAACTAGATTGTTTATATACTTTTTTTGTAAATAGGTAGGTACATACTTATAATACACGCAAATGTTTGTTCTTGGTGGGGATTGAACCCACGACCCACAGCACGAAATGCAGAACTAATACATCAAGATAAACATTATGTACCTACCTAGATAAAAAAAAACTATTACATAATAATGTAATAAGTACCTAGATCTATTATTACAAACAACCTAAGACAAATATATTTGGCGAGTGCTATATAAACTTACAAAAATGGCGAACACCTATGTGTGCGTTTTATGTACCTATGCATTTGTGTGCGTGAACACATTTCAAGTGTCAAAAAGCAGATATAGCTGCTTCCTTCTGATTGCAATTATCTTTTTTTTTTTATGATAGGAGTAATGGAACAAGCTGATAGCTCACCTGATGTTAAGTGGTAACTACTGCCTATAACAATGCATTACCTCGTTATTATTATGTTGGGTACCTAGGTAAGTTACCTAAGTAGGTACATAACCTATAATAAGTGAAAAAGTATTTTTTAAAGCCAGCTACCTAAATAGGTAAGCAAGGTAAGCATGCCTAAGCTTTTTAGTAGGTACGTAGGTTACCTACCTAAAAGTTACCTATGTAAGTATGTATCTGGTTCGAGCCACACGTGTAGGTAGGTAGATACCTATCAAGAATTCTCTACGTGTTCCTATGTATCTATGTATGCACTGCACACCACCACCATTCAATGAGGAGTTCTGTTGAACAGCTTCTGACTTTTTGGTAGGTACTTACCTACCTACCTACCTAGTATCCTATAGGTAAGCCTACCTAACAGCTTCAGACTCCATCAGGTAGGTAGGTAAACATACGCTATGCAATGCAGTAAGTAGGTAGGTAAGAATAACATCTTTTAAGTAAAAATAAACATTCTACTTAGGTAGTCAATTGTAACTATACTTGAATCTGTGTCACTAGAAGACCTCGGGAAGCTTGTACTAACTTTTAGATAATATGTTACGCAAAATGTAAGTGTAATAGTAACTAGTAGCGCATCTGTAATTCAAAATACATAATTTATTTCTCACTTACTTTTTCATAGATTAGGGCCCGTATTCCGAGACAGAAATCGTTACTCAAGCATAGATTTGAGTAAAGATTTTCATACAAAAATCTATGCTTGAGTGCGGATTAGTGCTTAAGTAAGGCTACGGAATACGGGCCTAAATCATTATCACCCTACCCCGTAGATTTCAGCATCCGGAGAAAAAATGTTTGCTAATGTGGTTTGCTAACATCATAGACTACTTAGTTTTTTTTTTAATAAATACCTTTTTTTATCCAAAAAATGCTGTTCGGTATAGCAGCGCCGAATATATTTTATAGATATACTTATCCTAAAAACCTAGAAACATTATAAAATAGTTATGTTTGCAAGTACTTACATTTTCTCAGGAATGTTAAGGGTCGTTATCGCGTTTCATTCGTCGGGTCGTATCGTCTAACGTATCCGGCTAATGATGGTGATGTTCATCACCATCAGTAGCCCTTATAGGCCGGTTTTTATATTTTCCAGAAGGAACGATTTTAGCCGTTCTCCAGCCACAGACCTCTGGTGACTTAGTTACAAAATTGCTGTATATGTGGGTAACCCAGGAATTCTACAGAGTAAAAAGTAAGATCTAAAATAAAACCAATTCAAAGTTTCGTAACCGAAAAAAAACCTATCTAAGAATACACTTTTGTACAAGACTATACAGAAACCAATAATGCTATAGCATAAATTTAAGAATGTAGGCGCCATGTATCGTACGTTCGCTTTTTAACAGTCATTTGAATTTAGCCGGTTAACCACCAATATGGGTTACAAACAGATTTTTGTAGGTTATTTATCGATATCTTTATAATTATAGCATGGATTAAGCTGAAATTTCGTGTGCATATATTTGAATATAGGCTCTAATTCCTAGCAAAGAATCAGTACGACAGCTTTAGAGGAAACAAGTGTATTTCGGGGTTAAAGTAATGACATTTTTGGTCAATTTTATAATCGTTATTTCTCGTTAACTATTGAAAGTAGACTTTTGTAACTTAATCAGCAGTTGCAACGTAATAAGAGGTACAGAATGACACTTTCAATAGGTTCCCCAGTGTTATGGTTAGAGAGCTAGGAGCGGTTTTAGGTTTTTTAATAAAAGCCTTATAAGTCGCGAATGAAGCCTTTTTTTGGAAAACAAAAGCTGGCACAAATTTCTAAATCAAAATACCTTTATACTGACCAAGTTTCATGATTGTGCGCCCAGTAGTTTCGGAGATAGCAAAACGTTACTCCAGCAAAAACTGAAATAACTTCGAAGCCCTAGGAGGCACAAATTCAGGAATTGGGGCACTAATTGGCACAAATTCTAGCCCCCTTTTAAGCTAACATTCATTCCGCTAGCTCAACCAGGAACGAAAATCGACCCAGCAAAAAACGTTACCCCAGCAAAAAGTGAATTTCTTGAATAACTCCGAAACGGCTATAGGCACAAATTTAAAACTTGGGGCACAATTACAGGGCAATAGGCTCTAATTATCTGCATTTTTAGAATTTTCAGATTCCACACTTTTTTGCTGGAGTAACGCACACAATAAAAGACCTGAACTTTTGTATAAAATAAATCTGTTATTTTTAAAACCTTTTCTGGACTTCACAAATAAATCAAGACCAAAATTAGCAAAATCGGTCCAGCCGTTCTCGAGTTTTAGCGAGACTAACGAACAGCAATTCATTTTTATATACCTCTAAGAAGATATGCGCGCACGAAGCCGCAAGCAGACAGCTGCTAGTGAAAAATAAAACGCTCTTCATACCTACAAACTTAATGAAGAGTGTTAAGTTTTCTATCAGTTTGCGATGTTAACAGTTGTATAACTCTACTCATAATGACTGGGTGATTATGTTCTTACCTACATACGTACCTCAACTGTAGTGTAAAACCCGATATTGATAAACTCTTGTCCAGGCTCGCACGCGCGTGCTCCATAAACCATATCTGCGAAGAAGTTACGCATACTCGCAGTAACTCGCATATTTCCACTCATCACCTTCAATCGAGGATTGGAAAACCCATCATTTTCCAAACCAACAGCTAGCGTCTCCTTCCCGATAGTGAATGTTACATCAATCATTGACTTTATGAACTCATCAATACTTAACATTTCGCGAATAAACTTTGATTTGCAGTTGTCGAGGTATTTATCAAACGATTTGAACTCTGGTGGTAATCCTACATACATTATGTGTGTGTTTGTAGGTTTTAAAGTATTAGAGAATTCAAATTCTTGCCTGTCTTGATTTGAACATGTCTGGATTGCTTCTTCGAAGTTATCCATCACTCCTTCCAGGTAGATAATAGATTTTGGAGAGTTTACTCGAATGAATTGGTCTAATGTGAGTACTATATTATTTTTGTACAGTTCTGTCCAAATCTTTTGCTTTTTATCATAAGTGCCCGGGACTCTAGCCACGAGCCGTATGTTAACATAGATCTCAGTTGCATCGTCCAACTGTAGAGGGATTAAGATGTTGGTGTTGCTTATTTTTTGGCTCGTTGTTTGTATTATCTTATGTTTGTTTGATAAAGTTACTAGTAATTCAGTTTCACTGTTAGCCATTATGTTTGATAAAATATCAAATATGGACCTTTGAGCATCATTGATCTGGGTTGATACACAAATCAAGTAGATTTCTGGATCGACACACTTTGAGATGTCTTCCGTCAGAGTCAGCTTTTCATTATTCCCTCTCATAACTTCCTCAATGCTTCCGAAGACCTTCACGGAACAGCTTATTATTTTGTGCATGATCTCTTGTCGTCTGGAAAGGGCCATAGCAGCGATATAAGACCCTTCGATGCTCAATTGTTTAGCGAGCTCCTTGCCTTTATCAACTTCTTCAAATATTTTATGTAAAAACTCAGAATTTTGCAACAACTCATCAGCAGCGTAGTAATTCTTTTTTATCGGTTTGATGTATGATTCTTCAGCTTCGAGTTCAACTGAGTAAATGAGTCTTGTGAATGTTGTGCAGATTATTTTGTCTCCGCAAAATATGAAATCATTGACATTTTTGACAAAGAACTGTTTGAATGTGGTATTCATAGAGAAAATATTTTCAACTTTCCACATGGTTGCTCCGTCTGTGTACACTAACATGCCGTTAATACTTTTAACTTTGTGTATCTCCGAGTTCAGATATGTAACTTCTGGGCTTATATTAGTAGTGTTACAGATATCCAGGTTATTTATCCCCAGTCTTAACACCGCACCCATTTTTAATTCAATGAACATGTAAATACTTTCATAGCCAATAATTTCAATGTTGCTTATTTCTGAAGGACATGAGTACAGTTTGAAGAGGTCTACTTTGTCATCTATCATCCTACAGTTGAAGAGACATCCGTAAACAGTGTGCTTATCAAATGACATTACAATTAAACGACATTGGCTGCCACAGTGGCGCTTTTCAATACAGCACATACCTTTTAAAACTAAAGAGTAACATTTGTCCATTTCATGGTAGGCTAAAAGGTATTTGTCTTTTGAGTTATCCTGAACTGGCCAGTAGTCTTTAATGTTGAGTGTCACTTTCTTGACTTCCTTGAAATCGTTATTGATTTTATTGAGACATAAATAATAAGTCTCCGAATCATACTTCAAGCTTAGAGATTCATGTGAGTTGTACGCTATGCATATTTTCATGCCTTGTTCTCGCCGCTGATAGGAACACTTGTACGGTTTCTGGTCGGAGTTTTTGAATTTGAGCGTTGTTATATGGACAAATCCGTTGATGTCGAGGCTGAGCATATAATTGTTGGTGAGGAGGAGGCGATGTACCTGGTATTCCGGGGTGAACACCTTCGCTGGAGACGTGAAGTTGAAGTCCTCGTAGATAAATATCTGGTATTTATTCCACATAACAACAGTGGAGTAGGATGAACAATTCATCAGAATACAATTATTGTATTCTGTGTTTAGAATATCCATAAGCTGTTGGTCACATTTGTAGCACTGATTCAAAGATCGAGAATCATTACTCTCACTCATTATGAATGATTTGTCTGTATTTTTCAGTACCTATCTAGTACTTTTTTCAGTTGAACATCTGAAAATCTTGAAATAGGTAGGTACCTACCTGTCGATCGAAGCGAAAATGCGCGGCGACCGGCGACGGCGGCGACCGGCGACCGGCGACTGACAGAGAGTATTTCGTTCAGGATCGGACCGCATCGAAAAGCATCCTTCAAGTTTTTGAACGGAACAGTCTGTACGAAAAAAAAGAGAAACGAGGAAAACCGACAATAGATGCCGTTAGTCGTCTTTTGTGAGTACAAAATAATTATAAACCTTGTAGCACACCAAGATAAAAGTCCGATAGGTAGGTAGATGCCGCGCATCTTTCAATTATTTTCAGTTGTTCCTGTTATCATATATTATTGTGTTATTCAGTGTTGATAATGCCCCAGTTGCCACAGTGTACTTTTTTATTTATCTTAGTTTGTTTGTTAAGTTTGACAGCGTTGTGTGTCTGTCTGTTTTTTTGTTTGCCTGTGCCATCGTAGCTCTGAAAGTAGGGCTTTGATTTACGTGCGGTTTTTTGTAAGAAATTAAATTTATCCTGGGATGGTTTTTAACCACATTTGGTGAAAACCGGTGGAACAGTTTCTAAGTTATTAGGATATATTTTATGAGCTCTATAAACCAGTTTTGAAGTAGGTATCTCAGGCATAATGCGATTTGAAACATTATAATTAATTTCAAAGTACCTATTGAGTTTTGATGAACTAAAGTCCATAGTCTAAGATCAAATGATGACCAGCAATGATAGGACAATTTCACGGTAAAGGTTTTTAAATTTATGCAAATCCTACCCACTTTAGGTACATAGGGTAAACTACCCTAATCTTGGCACCCCCACCAATTGTTGGCACTTCTCTAATTTATCCTATTTACTAAGAAAAAGCAAAACCTCACGATGTTTATTATTATGTTAAGTTGTTGTTTATATAACAACATCGTGAGGTCTGGCTTTTTCTTAGTAGCTAGGATAAATCAGCGAAGTGCCAATAATTGGTGAGTGTGCCTAGATTAGGGCAGTTTACCCTACTTACTTATGCTATGTTAAGACGTTCTAGAAAGGAAAAAATGAGTGAAACATGAAATTTACATGTAAAAAATATAGGCAAAGATGTAACTTTATTAGTAGGTATTTATTTACAAGCCACAATAAATATTAAATTACATAAGACGTCGGAAATCCAGAATAGGACGTTTCCATAATAACTAATTGGCACACTTTCACATTGAATCACTAACAAAATTATTACTAAATTACAAATAACTAGCTAAGGTGACTTTGGGGCTTCGAGTATGGTACCTTTTTTCTGAATGCGATGGCTCTTAACTGTTATATTATAATCAGTATATTATATAAAACTCTTTTGAAGCTGACATAGAATCAACGCACAGCCTAAACTATAAGTCCTAGAGGTATGAAATTTGGAGGGTAGTATTTGTATTCTTATATAGTGTAGGGGTGCACTAGGAAAGGATTTTTGAAAAGTCACACTCTAACGCGAGCAACGCCGCGGGAGACGGCTAGTTTAGGTATAATACCGTACCGTGATAGGACATTTTCGAGCAAAAAACTAACACTCAATCATAAATTTGAGTAGTTTAAAGACAATTCTACCCAAAAATCTATGATTGAGTCTCAATTTAAACTTGAGTATTTGGTCAACTTGTACCAGTTATACCGATCGCTTTCAATCCGTACATTCACTTTTAAAAGATTTCAAAACTAGATTTAGACAATTAATTAGTTAAAAATGATTAAATTAATGTGTTCAGTCAGTCTTAGCCCCAATATTCATTTGCTTGTATAAAAACAGTATTTTATAAGAATATTTACATTTTGATATGTGTGTTTTATTGCGGTGGATTTAAAATGCACTTTAAAAACATCCGTTACCGTAATAAAAATAATTATTGAGCTGAATGAAAATGAATTACAACTATAAATGCTTAAATTAATTCTAATTACCTAGTCTTAATTCTATATTTACAAGTTCTCACAATCATGAGTAATATAATTGCACTTTATTTGTATGCGAGTCGAAATCATCATATAAATAAATACGCAATGTGGCAGTATGTGATTTCTATCGACGTTAAAGAACCTTGTATTTTTACAGTGTTTAAATTCAAATATTTTGTTCTTCTTCTTCTCTTTAATAATGGCCTCTGTCCGTCATTTGGACAGGCAATTTTGCCAATGTCAAGTGATTTAGTTGTGATAATATAAGTCAAGTCAAGTCATTCGTCAAGTCAGCTGTCGTTTGTTTTGAAAAGAAAGTGGTGGATTTTCTCTTCAAAACCTAACACAAATTTTCACATTCAGAAAAAACACTTTACACACATTCATTCCAATGGCTCACGCTTTATGTTACGACCTAAGTATTATTAGTTAAAATTCCACCAAAATTAAACAACAATACTCACAATTACACAAGAAAAACTATTAAAATAAAAGTGCTATGTGTCGTTTCAAAAAATGGCAAAAATCGTGTCAAATATTTTGTTAAAATTATTGAAAGTTCATATTCGTTTGTGTACGAATCGACGTTTCCGTCGTGTCGCATTTGTTACTTTTTGATGTCGGGATCCATTTTTGTTTTGTCCATTGATGACGTCACCATCCCGCTTTGTGGATATAACTTGTCTAAGTGTTTCAGTGACTCGTTCAGGAAATTCTGAAACAATAATCATAATTAGCATTAGGCTAGGTAGGTGCATATAACAGGGTAGTAAAGACATAGGGTAAACTACCCTAATCTTGACACCCCCACCAATTGTTGGCACTTCTCTGATTTATCCTATTTACTAAGAAAAAGCTAGACCTCACGATGTCGATAAACTACAATTTAACATAATAATAAACATCGTGAGGTCTGGATTTTTCTTAGTAAATAGGATAAATCAGAGAAGTGCCAACAATTGGTGGGGGTGCCAAGATTAAAGTAGTTTACCCTACATACTACAAAATTCATAAAGTAACTGACAAGTTTTCATGGTCCTTTTTAAAAGACGCTGATATAATTGATGAGAAAGAGATGAAAAGAAATGCATAAGGTTCGTTATTTCTTTGTAAATATTTTTGATAGATTTCATAGGCTTTGCCGTTTGTCTCCGGAAATAAATATTCATGAACATATCGCATAACGCCCTCTAGTCCCAAACTAAGCAAAGCTTGTACTATGGGAACTAGATGGCTGATAGAATTCACATACATTTTTTTTTTGTTACATATTTATAATACATAGTAACACCCAGACACAGAACAAACATTATGTTTGCCACACACAAATGTTTGTTCTCGGTGGGGATCGAACCCACGACCCACAGCACGGAAGGCAGAGCTACTACCGACTGAGCCATGACGCCTGTCAAATAAATAAATATTCATGGACATAATTATCACAAAAGCTATGACACTAACACACTACATGACTATGGGAACTAAATTGCTGATAGAATTATTATTAATATTTTTTTGTAAATACATAATACCTAATAAAATTAACAAAAAAAAAAAGATAAACCAAGTGCAATATTAAGTGATATACGCGTATCAGCTTTAAGCTGCCTGTGTATAAAATAATAACAATAATAAGCTCAGAAAGATATTAATTTACTTTAGAGTACCTACTAAGCCTGAAAACTATTATCAACATTGAAGTTTATGAACTACTTAAATAGTTACCTACCTAACTATATAGTAACACGCAGACAAAGAACAAACATCTATGAAATGAAGAGAAATGAATTTGACTTGTAATTTATTGCTCAGTAGTTGTGTAATTACCTGTATATATAAAAAAAACTCTTTTGAAGCTGACATAAAATCAACGCACAGCCTAAACTATAAGTCCTAGATGTATGAAATTTGGAGGGTAGTATCCTTATATAGTGTAGGGGCGCACTAAGAAAGGAATTTTGAAAAGTCACACTCTAACGCGAGCAACGCCGCGGGAGACGGTTAGTTACCTGTATAGCTGTAAGTGCTGCAACTATAGCAGGTCCACCGAAACCATGCGATATGAGAGAGAAGTGTGTCAGATGTCGCTGAATGGCAGGCTCCAGGAGATGCGGCGGTCGTGTGTTGCAGAGCGGCGATCTATCTTGATTCAGCAGGTCCATTAGTTCTTTTGTTACCTGAAACATAACATTGTTTTATTTCATAGCTATAGTAGGTGCCAAATAAAACCGCAATACAGGTCATTCGCCCACCTTTACCACGATGTTGCAAAATTCAATTTCAAATTATATAAATTGAATTTTGCGACATCGTGGTGAAGGTGGGTAAATGACCTGTATTGCGGGTTTATTTGGCACCTACTATAGAACGTCAACGGTTATAAGGGCGGTAAAGTTACTTACTTGTTTCGTGGCTTGCAACAAGTCTCGCCTGCGTCTTGCGTCGTGCTCTGCGTATTGTCTCGCGAGGTACTCCGCTAGCGCTCGTGCGGGGAACTCCGTCTCACAGACGTAGCCGAAATCTCGTGCTAAGTGGACTGCTTCCGCTGAAAAAAAACAAAAAGTTTTAGCCGCGTGTGTTCTTTTTGATACACTATACATACATACACATGTGTAGGTAGGTAGGGTAAACTAGGTACCCTAATCTTGGCACCCCCACCAATTGTTGGCACTTCTCTGATTTATTCTATTTACTAAGAAAAAGCCAGACCTCACGATGTTGTTATATAAACAACAACTTAACATAATAATATACCTCGTGAGGTCTGGCTTTTTTTTAGTAAATAGGATAAATCAAAGAAGTGCCAACAATTGGTGGGGGTGCCAAGATTAGGGTAGTTTACCCTACTATAAACAATCAATCTACAACTGCAACCGTGAAAATGTTCTAAGCCCACAATAACAAATATCCAATAACAAAAACTCTACCACAAGAATCAAACCCGAATCTCTTGCATATCTGCACGTGGGTGTGCGTGTCGTGCAAACAATATATTCAAAATATCATAATTTGTATGTATGTTTTAGTTATAGTTAGTTAGTTAGTAAGTTATGTCAAGATTGTCAAGTGTGTCTTCAACTTTATCTGTAATTTGCAGCATAAGCAAAGTTATCGAAGAGATAAATGAGATAGGTAGGTATATAAATCTATATTAATGGCCGGTTTACATTATTCCAGTCCAGCGATCCAGTCCAGTGCTGGATTGCTTACTGGAAAAATGTAAACCGGCACTGGAATGATTTGAATCCAGTAAGCATTCCAGTCCAGTAACTGGATTCGTGGTCTACGTTTGAATCCAGTGCGATCAATCCAGTGCAACTGGAATAATGTAGACGGCCTATCCAGTGCCATTGAGAAAATGATCTCTTTTTGAAATCAATGTCACTGTAGTGTTCACGTTTCAACGGCTTCTAAATTACTGGAATAATGTAGACGATAACGAATCCAGTTCAGCACTGGACTGGAATAATGTAAACCGGATTTCAACCATCAACCGGTCAAAATCAATCATCAATATTCACCTTCTACTAGGGAGGTGAGGAGTGTGACATTTGCCGCTTTCCGTCTACCGGCGGGAAGGTTGAGTCCTATCTTTTCTAACTTTTCTCTGAGAAGTCTGCCGCCATTTTTGCTTTTTGCTCTGAAAAGAAAAAAGTATTTATTTAATTAAAATGTTGATATAAACGGCAATATTATTTGCAGATTAAGTAATTTTATTAGAAAAGAAACTCCGACTGCCGCTCAAGAAAATAATAATTTTATTAGTGCAGAAAAAGTTATGCTACTCTATGCTAGATGGCGCTAGACGATTCGTTATTATTGTTTTTAGCTACATGTGAATGTGACCTTGCACAATTTTTAGGTTCTACTGTTCACAGGCAGGTCTAGACTTAAAAGCACAGCATATCTACCTAACTTTTTTCTAAAATTATATCTAAGTAGGTACATAATTTTTATGAGGGTAGGTTACTAACCTAAATTCAAGTTTTGACTAGACGTCGTTACAAAATAAAGATCGGTCTGTCTGTGCATTTAAGTTCGTACATTTTCAACTTAACTCGTTAGGCAGTAGGTAGGTTAGGTAGATAATTGGTAGAGAACAGACAAATCACTATGAACCTCGTTAGTTTCATAACTATTAGTCTATTTGCCGTTTCCTTCCTAAAATAATGCGTATAACTTCATCAGCGTGTAACGGTGATGCGGTCTTAAATTATAAGTGAAAAACAACCATCTATCCGCAGCAATCTACATTAATTTTCCTGGAATTCGTTCGCATTCCGCTCTCGGATATCGGTACGCCATGTTGTAAAATTGAGCTCATCCCGGTTTGGAATTTGAATTTGGAATGATTTTTAAGAAAAAAAATATTGAACAAGGAGGCCCCTTTCTTGTTACCTACTTTCTGCCACTATGACGTAACGTGTTGCCAGTATTGCCACCGAAAAATAGACGGCTCATTTGACACACGAATGTTTTATCATCAATCAAATGGTAATTTTTCTTTCTATCACGTATTTCTAATGCAGCTAAAGCTTTGTATCGATAGCTAATTAGCTGGCTTTTATGTCAGTAAAAAAATATTTTATTGCTAATCACAAAATTCTGTGAATAAAGAAAAAAATACAAAATAATTTGACAGCTAAAGTTGAAACTTTAGAAATAATTTATATTTTCACACGTTCGTTTAACCATCGACAAAGAAGAGAAGCGCGCTAACGAGCCAAACAATTTCGAGTTTAGAAGGAATCAATGGTTTGCCTTTTGAATCAATGAAAAACTAAATCGGATGATTCGACATTTTTGAGTATAGATCGAAGTCATCAAGAGATTAAAATCGAGTCGAGTACTCACGTACCTATCCACATTACAATAATATGTACATCTTTGAACCTTTTGATGTTTGAAATAGGGTTGCCAAGCATCTTATTTAAAGAGTACCTATAAACGGTGGAATATAATAAGAGGTAGGTATAACGTTAAGTATTTAAGCATTTATATTATAATTCAACAACAGCAAAATATAAAAAAAATTAAGTAAGTAGGTAGGTATATCTACTATTTTATAATTCAGGTAGCAAAAAGAAAATTTACAAAAAAAAAGGATGAAAAATGTAGATTTTAGAGTTACCTAAGCTAATCGTGTATTTTTAAAGCGCCAACCCTAGTTCCAGAGTAATTTAAATGATGACAAAAAGTACCGTTACTCGCTGTTTCACCGTCTTTTATTCGTAATATCGAATTAAGTATCGATATGACATGCACTTGACATTAGTAATCGATAGTTGGAAACGGTTGTGGTTTCGATTAGACCGAGCATGGGCGTTGAGTTATAAAGAGCCCTCTATGTTTCTGTCAACTTGACCTACCTACTTAGGTACGCCTACCTTTCTACATGAAGCATTTTTCTTGTTGATAAAGTACCATCATTTACTTACAGTCATTGTTGAAAACTTTTTGATTGACGGAAGCCATTATTTTGCCATGCACCTACGAAACTTATTGAATTTATTTTTTGCTTCAATGATATTTTTAATTATTTTATGACCGTTGCGGTATCCGTTTGACAGCATGCTTTTGTACGAAGATACGTCGTAAATAAGTACATAAAGAATTATTTTATGGTTATTAATACTCTTTGTTAGGTTTCAATTGTAATGGACACATAAATAAAATTAACGATAAAGTAATAAGGTACCTACCTATATAGTACCTACATATTAGAATATGGAAGAATAGGGTTTTTTTAAAATTATTTTTTAAATAGTACGACGCTTTAATTTAGATACATGCATATTTGATACAAAGGTAATCATTAAACATAGTAGGTATTTACGTACCTACCAATTACCTAAACAATAAATTGTATATCTATTTTAAGTTACCTAGTTTGTTAATAATGTTTTTACTTTTTTTTAAGTTGTTTATATTACAGCAGCTTGGTGGTGTAAATTGGCTCTCTGTCGGTATTTAAAAAAAAACTAACAGCATTTTTAAAATGAAGATCTGCACACAATGTATTTAAAAATCGAAACAATGTATTCGGTCAGCAGGCTGCTTGTTTTGCCGCCCAATTATTCATAACGGTGCGTAGTGTTGCCATTTAAGTTTTTTTTTTGCTAGATTACGCACTGGCAGGTTGGACAGGATAGGCCAGTAAAGTACAGTCACGATGAACAGTAAGTTTTAAAATAAGATATTATGATTTTGGCTGAAAATGTTTTTTTTTTCGAACTAAAAATGGTAACAATTATAAATAGAGCTCGAACCATTCGGAAAAGACAACTTTGAACTGCCAAGCCAATTTACGATATCTAGCTAATCTAGACATCATTTTATGATACCTAGCTGACATATAGGTAATAGATTTCAAAACGTGCGTCAAAAAGCGTCTGTACCTGCCCCCATATCGTACAGATATACGAGAACAAGTAGCTTTTGACGGCAAAAAACGCGCTGAAACGCGCTAATGTCACTATTCACTCAAAGAATACCTATGATTTAGTATGAAAACAATTCATAAAACCTGCCAGGCTTAAACCTGGCAGGTTTTTATGAGACAACGATTACCCCCCTTGAAAGCATAGTTAAAAAGTTTCAGTACGGTAAGCTATTCTCGACGTTCATGAAGTTGTACCGTTCCGATCCGAGGCAATGGAACTTTTTCTAACAAAATTGTTTTAGCGCATCACAAACGGCTAACTTCACGATTGTACAAGCCAATTTGCAGGCCATAGGCTACACCAATAAGACCTCATTTCTCAGTAATTGTATTGCACCAATCACGTACTAGCATGTGCCGAAATAACTTCACACATAGACACTTACGACTTCCATTTGAGGTATGATTGGATTTTTTAGATGTCTATTTCAATGTGTCAGTATGACCAGACAGTTTTTTGTAGGCCTATTCAGATGGGTTTGGCATTGTGATTGAGCGGTTAAGACTATTGAAGTCAATTGCTATGACTCTTACGAGAACAGGCTTGATTGGTTGCATTATTTTGCCTATCGTCGATACTCGGTTCTTTAATTAACAAGTTACACCTACATACCACTGTCCAATGATTAGTCGGAAGTAGGTAGGTACCTATAGGTATACCTACTAATAGTCCAGAGCTGTAGGTAAGATTTTGAAATACATACTTATTAAACCAGTTTAGCGATATATTTACAAAAAGTATCTAGTAAGTGTTCTAGACGTAATTTTCCATTGCATCGAATAAACATGTAAAGGAAATGTGGTTTTGTGGATCCCATGACCACAGTAAAATATCAGTTACATGCCTAGATAGGTAAAAGTTATTTATAAATAGGTAGTATGTCATATGTCATATTATAAGGTTTTGGTATGGCCAGAGATGAATAAATTGTTTATTTATTTAATACTTTATTGCACAAAATTATAAATTTGTTACAAAGGGTGGACTAAATGCTGAGAGCATTGTCTGCCAGCCAACCCAAACGTGGTGTAGTGAGGAGGTTGGCGTGCGACATTACAGAGAATAATATTTATCTTACAAACTAAGAGAACCTACTACATAATTTAATATTGTTCTCTGACTGACGAGACATGTCAGCTCTGTGAAATAAAATTCATGAAAAAATATCTACTTGCCTATTATAAAGCGAGCAGCTTAGTTACGTGATTTGCAAGAAGGGAACTGCTGTTAAAGTTAAAACCCCGAAGTGGGCTAATTTAGCTAATCTTTGTATTATTTTAGTTTTAAACTAGACCTATTTTACGTATCTATCTAGGTAATAGGTATTTTTAAAAGTAAAAAACATTTTCCTAGCACATTCTGTGTTCTGTTTTATAAACCGCTAAACCAACCAAAAAGACTAGCATATCAAAGATCAAACACGCGATTATCGCTGACCACAACGTGTAAAGTGTTGCCACTGCAAAAAAATAATAACCAGGCACTTGTAACTTGTAATGAGTAAATTCAAAATGGCGGCGCAATAAATGGGGATAATTGTCTATGTTTATTGATCATAATCAAGAAGTACTAGTGGCGTAGTTTGCTTAGCCTATCTTCACCGATTGTCTAATTTAAGCAACGTTCTGTGCGGTCACTATTTGGATGGGTGACCGTTAGTGGCATTTACATTTGAGCACTTCCGTGCTTCGGAGGGACACGTTAATCTGTCCCGGCTCTAGCAGCCGTTAAGCCGCGACGGAGGCCTTAAGGCGGCCTAAAAACTCCGTCATCAGAGTTGGCCACTAACTCATACGAGCGTGCTTGCTAATCATAACCATCGATAGATTATTTGCTCATCAATGAATAACGCTTAGCGGTTGGTAACATCCCTACTTATGTACCAATCTATTTAGATTCCGTCTAAAAAACCGTGTCTAATGAGACGTGGATACGATACAGCTGATTAGATTCATTGATAGGTACCTATGTAAAAGTGTGTAATGTCTTTTGTTGGATAGCAATCTAGTTTGACGTCAAATCAATAATGAGTCTCTCGATGGAAAGACTGAAATGACATATCAAAAGTAAATGCCTTTTTTTGACAGTGGCAATGAATTTGGTAAGGATGACAAACAGGAAAAAAACAATTTGTATCCAACTATTAATACCTTAGAAGAAAGATGTTTTTATCCTAATAGATACTATGAACTATAGGTAGACACAGAGTAAATGGAAGTTTTTTTTACTGAAATAGAGATAAAAGAATAAAAAATGAATCCAGCTATTTAGTAAAAAAACTACCTATAAAAGGTTGAACTCATTGGGTCATACTGAAAAAAAAATTATAGAACAAAGCCTCCGTATCCTTACTTCCTTCTAAAAGCAGGGATCCTGTTATGAATAAAAATGTTCTTCTTTAAATATAATTGCTCATTTTCTTGAAATCTCTGTCTCAAAGTCCAGTCGGTACCAAGATGTTTTCTTCTTCTTTTCCTTTCTTTTCTTTTTGTGTTGCCATTCCATTACTAAAAATTTCCGTATCCCTTGCACTAAAAATTTACCTTTTTTTTAATATTGGACTCCCGTTTCCGCATTTAGACTGAAGGTTGGTCTATTATACGTGAATTTACCTCTAGCACTCCTAAATAAAATCGAGGGTAAAAAAAACTTACCTTCTTAGCACTCCTCCTAATAGCGAGGCATTGAGGCACTCTGGCGGTGACAGTCGCCTCTGCACCTCCGCCACAGTGACCTTGTACTTGCTGGTGGAAGACAGCAGCGACAGCCGCCCTGGAACTGAGCAGAACACGTCGTTGGGCGCGCAGGAGCCGCCCAGGCCATCACGGCCTTTCATCGCTAGATGGGAAAATAATAGGGGTTTATTTTGGGTTAATCTCATAATCCCCTTTCTGACCCCTTCAAGGGGATTCATAATTCTCGTTGAGGGGATTATGAGACTTTTATCATAATCCTCTTTGAAGAGATTTTGAGACTTTTTGTCTCAAATAACCCGTAGATTTCTTTTGGAACTTTAACTAACCCTATTCCGTAGAAAGTAGACAGATTAGTGTTACTGACTAATGTTTCTACTTTTTAGGGAACGTTGATAGAGGTTAGTTTTTATAGGTTTTATTGGGTAGAAGTGTTTTTCCTGTTATTTTTTTATAGTGATTATTTAGTGGTATTATTTATTAGTAGTATTATTTATTATTTAGTGGCAGATTCTTTTAGAATAAAAAAAAACAAATCTGTCGTGAAAAAGTTTTATATTTTCGATTGCAGTTGGTCGAAATTTCAAACGTTACAAATATTTAGTTGAAAACATTTGCATGAGTAATTTAACATAGATGTAGCTGTAGACTGAAATGTACTCTAAAGAGTAAATTCTGGGACGTTTAAAAAAATTACGTGATCAAAGCAGAGATATTTTAGGAGCACATTTAATTAAATGGTAAAATTCACCCGATTTTACAATAAAGGTTTGGCAGATTGATGGGTTATATGTAGGTAAGTATACTATTTCCTAACTATTTAACTGTATTTTTTACACATAAAAATACAATTGAATAGGGTCACACTTCGGCAGCTGTTAATCAAAGCTAATTTACGTAGTACATGTAATTTTCGCCATAGGACATTTTAACAGTTACGCACTACAAGAAAGCACAATAAGCTCTCAGTAAAAGCTGCATCGAATATACGAGTTACTAAATTTGACATTCGAACACCGACAATGGCAATACCACGCCCCAAAACATGCACTCAGCGTGATCACCATTATCATTGTAATATTTCTTTATAGCAACCCTAATACAATAAACATTAGTTTGTCATTAGCTTTGCAGCATAGGTACTGGCCGTGTGCCCTTTTGAAAATAAAATAAAAGTAGCAAGGAGGTCGAAATAATATTTTTAAAATAATTCTATGCCAAAAAGTTACGGCGGTTTTTTTTTCATAAACATATTGGATAGTTTAACATAAAATGATAAAATTGATTTTCTTTGTGGTATTGTCAAGTTTTGCGGATTTTTATTTACTATTTAAGGCGTATGTAGAAATAAGGCAGACAACCCTCTCGCTCGCACATTTCAACATTTTTGAAGAAATAATATAACTAAATGTAATTATGTAAAATTGCGAAGGTTCAGTAAAAATATTACATTGATCCAAACAAGTTTTCCGACCAAAAAACGTATACCAATGCGATAAATTAAAACTTTTTTGGTTTGAAAACTTGTTTGGGTCAATCTTCTAAGTCTATACCTACTATTACCTACCTGCCTACCACCAGATATTGTGTATTTTATTTATATGTTTGACTGTACTGCCCATCCATACATAAAAGAAACTTACACACGATGTTTGACTACAATTTCCTGTTATTTTAAATCTAGAACAAGCAATCAACCAGCAAAATGACCAAAACAAAAGAGCTAACCAACTATTTAAATATCAAATGATTGATCGATACATCCGATACGATATCGATTCTCGTCTGAATGAAATCAGAAAGTAATTGAGAGCAAGCTATAGTACTTATCTATGAACGGTTAACACAGGTATGAACACCTGACGTATTTATCAGATGTAAAACTCAGTGTCTTGAATATCAAAGGTCAATTGACCTCACGTTTACGCTCTATAACTTTCTAATTGTTACTCCGAATGAGATGATTTTTTCCGATGTGAGTACTTATAAATCGATACACCTATCCGATAAGTTTGTATGAGGCCTAATTACAGTTTTATCGATACCGGTCATCATGGATGTGACTAGATAAGTACCTACCTAACAAATGTTTGATAAATTAATAACAGTAGCTTCAGACTGCATTATAATAAAACAAAATTTTAACGAGTTGCAAGAAATACTTTCTCCTGGACAAAAGTTATAATTTTTCTGTTCAACGAGGCGTTGATACATTTTCAATTAAAAAAAAACTCACTTTTTAAAAGAGGTAGATCCGTCATAAAACCCGTAGTATCATCCATCGCTGCATTCTGTGAAAAAAAAAAACAAGCTGTGAGATACTTATTTCCGGCAGACCGACGAAGCATTTTTTTTAATTTTTTTTAAACTCTCGACCTAGACTCCCGGAAAACTATACGATGTAAATATAATTTTTGGAACGCGTTTCCTACTTGTAAAGCGTTTTATTACTGGAATGGGAGTTTCGCTTCTTAGAACGTAGTAGTTATATCCTCTTTGGATATCGATAGAGTCTGCAAAATAAAGTCGAGAATAGAAATTCCTGATAAATACCAAAGTTCCCGCCCTCCAATACGTTTTTAATTTTGCCTACTTTATTAAATTCCTATTGAACATGTTTCCCAATAGCTACTTTGTAAAAATGTTGCAAGGGCAAAATAATAAAATAAATATTTGGGATATTTTAGTACATCCGGTCTCGCGATATTTTTATCATGGCTATTTTCGATAGCTTGCTGAGATAGAGCAGTGTCACAATATTTAATTTGATTATAATTTATCGTTTGATGGGGTAATTTAATTAATCGAATTAATGTCTAAAATCACGATATTCTATAGTTAAAAACTGGTCTAGAAGAACAAGGTGACCAAGATATACGAGTAATTCAAAGCACCAATGTTCTCAGCATTTTGGTGACACTATGAGCGGATTCTTTGAGAAGCTTGGTTTACGCCAAGCCCGTACTCGCATGTCAAGTTTCTCAAATAAGTCTCCATACAAATCAGCGCACACTGGTCAAAGAATGTAATATGTAGTTCTTACGTAAGAAGAAGCTGGACTCCCATTCTACCAAAATTACAACATGACTCAAATTTTGACCCCCGTTCCATACATTGTTGGTTTTTCGAAAGCACGAGTCTAGTGCTGGATGTCAGACGTTTTACACCAGATTTATACACCGAAACTCGTACTTAGGCCCTCTAGGTTCAAACTGCTAACATTAATATTTCAAAATTCGAATCTCAATTTTTTTTTCACTCACCGGCGCTTCTTCAGAATGTAATGCGTGATGTAACGCCAGCTCATGCTGCTCTCTCGTGCCGTACTCCGCCCGTCTTTCCCCATTGCCACCAGCGCCACTGCCGTAACCGAAACCACCGTGTGATAACTGTTGAAGGGTTAATTCATGTTAAATAATGACCTATCATACGGTCAGCGGGTTAAGCGTGAAGTTAGCAGATGGTGCGCAATAAAGCTTTTTGAAGTAAATTGTTTTCGCGCTCACAAACAGCTAATTTCATGATTGACTAGATCAACTTGATAGATCGCTTAGGTATAGGGTCTGTGCAATTTAAACCTGAACGCAGCGCTAATGTGTTTTTTCATGTAAGTAACGCACAGCCCGTATAGATCAGGAGTTATTTTTTTTTAAGTTAAAACTTCATTAGCACCGTTGTGATTTGAAAGTCGAAACGAAAAAGCGAGGAAACGAGAAAAGAGATATATCATAGAAGATATCGAAGCATGATATCGAAGATTAGGCTAAAAGGTCTATCTCTATTTTTTATTATTTATCTGTTTAATGGTACCTAAATTAAAAAAAAAACATTCAATAGTTCGATTAATTGAAGAATACTGAAAACTCAACAAACTAAAATCTTTTGCTCTATACCTAATATTTTATACATTCCCAAAACAGCTACTCAATCACGAAATACTATCTAGCTTCCTTCGAAGGATTTAGAGGACATTGTACTGAATAGCCACGATCCCAAACCGGAGCATTACGACCCACTAATCTGTTAAAGTGGCCCATCATAACCTATACATAGTATTATATGATCTGTGCCTATACATTTCGGGACCATAATGTATTGTTGGTTGAATAATACCAGATGACAACAAAAATGTAGCTTCCGAATTCGAAAATCGAACTTGATATGACTTTAGTTTGTCATCGGTTTCGACAAAAATAAGGTTCTAATTTCCGAAGTCGACGTTTAGAAGTTGACTTTCGATTCTTTATAAAAGTTACACTTTAAAAAAAAACTCGCGTTTAGCAAAAAGTTTGAATCGCGATAGTTTTTATTACTTTATCACACTGTATTGGATTACACATTCGCTACCTGCAGCGTCTTAGCGCGGAATTAATTGAATAATTTCGTTCGCGAGGGGCTGAACTATGCCAAGACTAGAAGGGTGCATGAATACCGCGCGAATAATTCGTAGATGTGAATTGTTCGATATAAGTAATATTATTTTAAATATTTGCTACAAATATTAAGGAAGGTGAGTAAATGAAAATTGCAGTTTTGTAAATTAGTGAAACTCTAAGGTAAAAAACAGTGTAGTAACGAATCAAAAAAGAAATGTAAGCTGAGCACCTTTTTTAAAATAAGTCATTAATCATTATTATCCCATAATGAACCCAGTAAGTAGGCGGCTTGCTTAGCTCACTGAGTGCGAGCGCTACTCAAGTGAGCTAAGCTAAGCAAGTCTTCCAACTATACTCGTATCGTCGTCGCCTCAGCGGAGGTAAACCTTGCAGGAACCAAGATACTTATACTTAGTAGCTACTTAGTAGAACTACTGAGTACTACTTAGTAGAACTACTGAGTACTACTTAGTAGAACCACTAAGTAGTACTTCTAAGTACTACTTAGTAGAACTACTAAGTATATCTGTGGTTACTCACGTGGTGTGCATGTATAGCGTCATGGTGGTCCCGATGGTGCCGCAGGTGTGCGTGAGGCTCGTGATGGGAGTGGTGGCGAGGGAGTAGTTGTTGTGGCGCGTAGTGCTGTGCGTACTCCGTGCCGCCGCTGCCGCCGCCGTATTCCATGCCATGGCTCTGGAGAAGAGTACCAGAATGAGGAAGCTATTCCTAATTTGAAATTCGCTGTGTAGCGATTTTTGAAATCTTTTTCTCACTTAGTTCAAGACTGACATACTATTACTTTACCAAGAACTAAGCTAAATATGATCAGTGGTTAAGCTAAGTTAGCTCTGGTGGAAAAGCACCCTAAGTACCTGGTGGCCAAAATCTGTCAAAATTTGAATCCAGTTTGGAACGAGTACTGGAGGGTTACTCTTGACCACCGCCGTTCCAAATTGGATCCGGATTTTGACAGATTTCGTGTAATTCTGTACTGAAATATTACAAGACTTCTGTCTAAATCTATGGATCAGGATTGGAACTGTGGTCGAGAGTAAGCCGCCTGTTATTGATAGACAGTTTACCAAGTTGAGTAAATTGGTACTCTAGGATTTGACAATGACCAGAATGTAATCGATAGGACCAAAATGAGCCTTTTGAACTTTATGTTAGAAATATATTTATCAAACTTGATTCTGTATAAGGAGACTTGACTCGGACACTCAGTTCAAATCTTCTGATTATGACCAGTAGGTACGTTAAAATAACCTATGACATTTTTAAGCTAGAAATTTGCTATCGGTGATTCTATGACTTGAGCCTCAAGCATCAAATATTTAAAAAATACGCTCAGGTTCTTCAAAGAAGACTTCTTGCTCTCACTGATTGCTAGATCTATCTAAATTGTGGTAATTATAAACACAATATTTTGCATTCCACAGGTTAACAACTCCATGTTTCAGAAAAGCATTTACTATTCCGCCATCAAAATATATAATAAGTTACCTTTACCTTTTAAGTCGCTAAATAGAAATTCCTTTAATAATAATTTAAAAAAGTGGTTGTTGTCTGAAGTTTTTTACAAACTTACAGAATTTTTCGATAAATAGATAAATAGTAGTATATGTAGTCTACTATATAAAAATAAGTCGAGTTTTCCTTCCTGACGCTATAACTCCAGAACGCACGAACCGATTTCCACGGTTTTGCATTCGTTGGAAAGGTCTCGGGCTCCGTGAGGTTTATAGCAAAAAAAATTCAGGAAAAATTTCAACAGGAAAGCGGGAAAATGGAATTTTGAAAAGTCACACCCTAACGCGAGCAACGCCGCGGGAGACGGCTAGTATCTTATAGTACCTAGTAACCAATTTACAAAACATTTTGCGATACCCGAAATGGGTAAATAAGTTTAAAAGTGCCTAATACCCTAAGATAAGACCAATTTGTAAACACTCTTCTAAAAAAATCTTGTAAAAAGATTTAGGTACCTGTTGCTGATGATGCGGGCTTGCGGGGTGAGGTGCTGGTGCGAAGGGGGGTGGGAAGTACGGCGGCTGGAAGTCAGCCAGGGAAGGCTGCCCGCTGCCACGGAAGCCGCCACCGCCGAGG
Organism: Eulithis testata; assembly: GCA_947507515.1. Lineage (NCBI taxonomy): Eukaryota > Metazoa > Arthropoda > Insecta > Lepidoptera > Geometridae > Eulithis > Eulithis testata. The sequence continues at coordinate 3,434,716 of OX382218.1, read as the reverse complement.
CCCAGACCGCCGCCACCCAGGCGCTCCTGTCGATACAACATTCTTTTAGCGCGATCACACTATGCCGAAGTGGGCAGGGAAGTGGTGTGAACACGAACATGCCGCTGTCCCGTCTCCCTGCCCAAGTTCATGCCCTAGCTCCTTAGTGAGAATAAAGGCGATGTTGCTGTGGCAATCATTCTGGCAGCGGCATGGGTATGTCTGCACGTGCTATTTGAGTTCTAATATTGCACCACCTTCTTACTTACAACCCATTTAGCATGCCACTGAACATTTTCGAAAAGATCTGGTTAGCTAGCACGTTGATAAATATCAACTATTATTGACAGGCGTCATGGCTCAGTCGGTAGTAGCTCTGCCTTCCGTGCTGTGGGTCGTGGGTTTGATCCCCACCGAGAACAATTGTGTGTGGCAAACATAGATGTTTGTCCTGTGTCTGGGTGTTACTATGTATTATAAGTATGTATTTACAAAAAAAATATGTATATAAGTATTCTATCACCCATCTAGTTCTCATAGTACAAGCTTTGCTTAGTTTGGGAATAGAAGGCGTTGTGTTAAATGTCCGTGAATATTTATTTTATTGAAGTTGTACTTCTAATGCGACTTCCAACAACGTTGCGCTACGGGACGACATAGTCTCTGTCTCTTTCTATTCCCCCCGAATAGAAAGAGACAGAGGCTAATACGCTACAAATGCTACAATCGAATATAGATGGCAGTGTTCAGTAATTCAGCATTTGACCGCCCGTGTTTTTGAAGATTACTTCCAACTGACAGCGGCGGGAATAGAAAGAGACTAATACGCTACAATCAAAATATAATAGATGGCAGTGTTCATGCATTTTTTTACTTTTTATTTTAAGTGAAAATTTAGTGAGTACTGCATATTGGTTAAATACATAAAAAAGAATACTAAATAAATTGAGATAAAAAAAAATCCAATCAGTTTGTAAATGACGTAATAATCGGTGAACATACATAAAAAAAATCCAACGACTTGAGAACCTCCTCCTTTTTTTAAGTTGGTTAACAAATGCACAGACTCGGGGCTCCGGTCTGAATAGAACCGATTATTCTTATCCAGTGTTTCCGCTAAATTCCACACATCGTGATTCACCCTACCTTGCCTGAGGTCGTGCTTGTTTTCATGTATTCCTTTGCTCTTACGATCTAAGTATCTGAGTTTTATTTGGATCTGTTTTCGACCACTCTCTGAGAGTGCGGAATAATTGGGTTTAATCACCACCTAAATTAGATTCGTTAACCGCTTATTTATTATCTTTTATGATGCCCATTCAATCATGGTAATTATAATCCAGTAATTAACCAATCGCCAGTTCATTTATTACTATGAATACCATTGTAAGTACAAATAATTAACCTTCAAATTGAACTGTTCTTATTAATGTGAAGGCCTGGGAGTCTACTCCGAATTATTCGGTAGTGACGTTTGTGTTAGGTACACTGCGCAGCCTCCTCGTGCGATTACGCGGGCTCTTGCGAAGTGATAGCGTCAATGCGCAGTGTAACCCAAAAAGGCGAAACATCAAAGTTCGAGTTTTATAGTAGCCATTTTGGAATGTTTGACAGCTGAACCAATCTGAACATTTTTGATTCGACCTTAGAATATTATTTAGAGTAGATACTTTCCCACCGGGGCGCGTTTGTGTTTATCACTCTTTAGGTTGACTGTTTACCAATCTGATAGTATCTGGCAACATTTTGCTACCCATTTCAAAAATAGAATGCTTCTTTTGAGCGCGGTAGTTTTTTTTTTAATAACCTCTTTAACTGCCAGACCTCACCAAAGAGTCAATCAACTAGACAGTCATCAACACCACAGACTACAAAATAATGAATTATATGATTATAATGATTGTGTTATGGCACGCGATGTATGAATTATGACCTCGGCCACAGATCATATAATACGAGATGTGATACAGCTTAAAAAGAAGATAGTTGGTTCTTTCCCCACCTCAGACATGGGATCACTTTCGATTTGTAACCACCTCAAGCAGTGGCTGTCGTGGCAGGTGGCTGACTTAGAACGAGTAGCATAAGGGTGTTTTTCCACCAGAGCTAAGTTACATTGCTGAGGATGTGTTTGACATCCACCAATAGGAATCGTTTGTTTTCATATTAAATGATTCCTATTGGTGGATATCAAACACATCCTTAGCAACGTAGCTTAACTTAGCTCTGGTGGAAAAGCACCCTCTAAAAGTTAGCATTTTCAAATACCATTATGGTAATAATAATAATATTTTATTGCAGACATGGTCCATAGAGTAGATTACAAGAAAATAAACATTACAAAAATATGTACACAAATGAAATTAAAAATATAAAAATTAAAACTAAATAAAATAGACGCAAAAACGTATAAGTATACGCCATTCTACGTAATGAGGCAGCCCAGAACTGATTTAATACGAACAACAAGGGGAAAGTGGAAAGTGCGACGCCAACACAAAAAAATACTTACGACTACGAGGTAGTATGTATAGTACCTATACGGTTGGTACAAAATGAACCAGCTGCCTAAATTAGACTGAGGAGCAGCTTTTCTGTGTGATTAAATTGTACCACATTTCAAACATTCAATTACACAAATTCCAAATGATACTAACACAAAACTAATCATTTGAAGAATAAATTGTGTATGAATGGTAATTATTGTAATATTTTGTAATGATGAGTTTGCAATTAATTGCTGATTCAAGATCTACTTGGATATCATTAAAAGATTGCTAAATCTTCTGGTTTAATGTAGAATTCTGAATTTTAATAATCTGTGGAAATTTTTAGTTGGTTAAAATTTATTGTAAATTAAATAAAATTAATTAATTAATATTACTTGATTCTTTATAGATTCCTGTATATTATCTCTATCATTTTATTGTGTAGCTACCTAGCGTAATTTTTCCTAAAATTCTTAACATAAAATATAATAATTTATAAGATTAAAAACTGTAAAACCGACTTCAATTTGATACGCCTTCATCATTAACGATGATGATGTAAGTAATGGAACAAGGTTTTTTTTTCGTATACCAAAGCTCATGGCGTAATTTCGTATGTCCCGTCATGGGCAACATTTCTTGTAATTCGATACTCGTCTAAACTAGATCACCTAGTGACGGGTTTCGACAAGCGTAATCGATTGCTGTATAACTCGATTTGTAGCTACAATTTTATGTTGGCTACTCGTATGTATTTATTTTTCTTACGTTTTGGTCACACGGTCGATCGGATATGCAGATGAGAGGTTTAGTTCGATAGATAGAAAACTCTTTACTGTCAACTAGAGACAGGAACATAACTTAAAAAAAAAAATTATAAGACAATGGGCCTTGGCCTTATCGCTTAGAGCGATCTCTTCCCGGCAACCAAAGCGAAATAAATGAAAGTAGAATGGAAGTTAATTCTCTTGTAAAAAAACAATTTTATATTATATTTTTATTTGGTTATATTCTTGTCCCTTACGAGTAGGTAGATACTATATACCTACTACATACCTAGGAGTATTGTATATCATTTACCAGTGGCGAGTGGCTAGTCATCATTATCATCATAGGTACCATTTGCAGCTGAGCCTTAGCCCTTGGTCTAGTATAGTAAGTTTCTCTAACCAGCTGCCTTACCACGAAACTCAATGGTAATGGTGCTCCAAAACTTTGAACGTAATTTTTACAACCTAAAATTATTTAAAATTGAATAAAGTTTCTGGTTTCCACCGATTTTTGTATGATCCTTCTTACCAGAAAAAAAACGTTATTCTGAGTGAAACTCAATTCCGTAGGTAGCTAAATTGAGTTTTTGTTCTCAAACAAACAGTTATATAAAAATTTCTATCGATTCATCACGTCCTACCAGCTACTATTTATCTCGAATAGATGACCCACACTGACCTCGAGTAAACAATAGTTACTACTTTCACTTTGAGGCAATACCTCTGATTGTATACCTATATTTTCATTGTATTGGTTTGTTTGTATGACAGTTACTTTAACTGTCAATTGATTTTGACCAATGACAGGGTCATCTCTTATTTTTTTAACGAAATTCCTTATTGCGCGTTGCGAAAGGGGGCTAGACGGAAAAAAATAAGACTAAAAGTTGTAACGATACTTTTTTCAAACTTTGACAACGTCATTCGATTAAATTGGTGCAGGAAGGAAACAAATTAATGTAGGTATTGTTGAAAGTTTTTGTTTTAATTTAGGTGCTACTGTGTACTTTACTGTAAGAAAACAACACGTCAAGGAATTTAACTTCGTTCCATCCGGGTGTCCCTTGACACCTCTCAGTTTTTTTTTTAAATTTTGGTCTGGCACTATAGGCTTGTCATTTTGCCAAGACTTTTTTGGTTTTCTGAATATATTTGACACATAAATGAGCATCTCTTATTTCTGGCTCTACAGTTGTCTACGCCCAAGTTTAAAACCATTTTATCTGATAACATTTTACCCTACAGATGGTAAAATTATAGGTTATCTGTCAAGAGTTAGGCTCAAGCACTGATCCGGACTCAAGCATAGATTTTTGTATGAAAATCTCTACTCAAATCTATGCTTGAGTGGCTTGAGTAACAATTTCTGTATTGGCATACGGGCCTAAAAGATTTTTTTTATAGTTTTTTTAAGTTGTATTGTGTATATACCTACCTACTTAGTACTAACTGTGTGCACTGTTAGTAAGGTAGGTAAAACTAATCTACTAATCTTACTAATCCCTACCTATGAATACGATTGATTAGTTATCAAATCAACACGCTACCTGGCACACATCTTAATAATAGCTTTCATTCTTTCATTCATTCAGCAGATTGGCAGCCATTTTTTCAAGACTCAATTAAACCAATTTCCAAATTTCTCACTAGTGCGTTCAACGGGCATGCGCTTATCGATATCGATAAATTAAAATTTGATAGAATTTTAAATGTATTATTTAATTCGATGATTTCTTTATTGTTAATAGTTTAATTTAATAGACGTATTGACGATGTCTTCCTAGAAAATATACTTACCTAAAGATATCTCAAAAGTTGGAGTCCCAATTATTATTCTTTTTGAGAACAATTCTAAAACTAATTGTATAAGATAGTATAAAAGTAGTACGGTGTATCTTGATCCAAATATTACCGGAAACTATTGATAGAATCGGTTTACTGCTACAAATCGAAACAATCAATCAGAAGTTGAATGCTTATTAGGCGTATCCGGAGAGACATTATCAAGCCATTGAATTCTAAGTTCTTACAAGACGTTTTAAAGAGGAAAGATAAAGAAAACGCCAGAAACTTCTTGGACTATTGATACTTATTTTTTTTATACAGGCCTATATGTTTTGTGATTTATACGATATATCGTTGCCTGAAATAAAACTACATTATTATTATTGTTTCGTTTTAGTCAGCTCCGCACGTATTGACGATGTCTTTCCTGTGGATATGGCTGACTAGGCTGAGAGGATGGTACAGGTGTTGGGCAAGCCTACTCCATCTAAAACATTGTCCCAGGCACTACAGTGTCCCGTTAGGCATAGGTTGCCTCCTGACACTGTATGAATCATCTTCAATAGATGTAAAGGGATATTATTCGTTTTCTAGTGCACTATTTGGTATCCGTACCGTACATTTGAATAGCCCTTTTTTGTCAAATTCATTATGTTGTAGTTTGATACCTAGGCTATGACAATGCATGATACTTGCTTAAACCCAAGTTATGTGTGAGGGTTACTGTGTGCGTTCATACTTTCTTTGTGTTATCTATAGTTAGATAGTATTACTCTATTTTCTACTGTATGCATTTGATAGATAGTATGTCTAATTAGCATACGAAATGGACTTCATTGCAGGTGGTGTTTTTTTAATGGAAAGAGGTAGCAGGTATTTATTTAAGTTATATAATACCGGTTGGAGTCATGGCCTTCACTATATTATTGATTAAAATAAAAGTGGAATTTATTATTTATTTTATTTTGACTTCTATTTATTTAGTAGTGCCACTGGTCCAAGAATGGTTGAAGAAGCAACTGAATAAAATTTTATTTATTTCTGAAATATCGTAATAATTTTATGACGTGCGCTGAGCAAAGATGAACCATATGAACCAATCTAAAACTGCACGCTCCTCCACTTTAAGTTGACGCATGACGATTCAATAATTATGTTTCTTGTGTAGCTATAAATAAGTAGCATTTCACTTTAAATTATTAAAGTATGAATCGTGCAAAAGATTTGACTATTTTTATCGATAACGAGACCGAGTACATCACTAGTCGTCCCAAAATTTGCAAATCGCATTTATACGTTGTATCCGAATTATTTTTATAGTTTTTAGAATTATGTTAAACGGTTTACAACCAGAGGAACTTGATAAATTACTCAGAATTAATTAAGAAAAAATCAAATTAGCTAGAACTCGATCAAAAGTTCCACAATATTTTGATCTCAATGACTAAAAACAGTTATTATGGCTTTAGTAGTAATAAAATACCTACTAGGAACTAGTAGGTATTATGTTACCTTAGTTTATTTCTGATTTTATTTTTGGTTCCGTGCTTTTATTTATCTACTAGCTGACCCGACAGACGTTGTCCTGCCATTCAAACTCTTACTGTCAAAAGAGTATTTCTGTGCTGTCAAACAACTGACAGTGTGATTTCAAATGTGACATTAAAAAGTTTTTATGGAAAAAGTTAAGGAACTTTTACCCCCCGCCCCCCACTTTCAACCCCCTTACAACCGTTTTTTTGCATTAAAAAGTAGCCTATTTCCTTTCTCAGGCTCTAGACTATCTGTATACCAAATTACATTCAAATCGGTTCAGTAGACAGACAGACAGAGTTACTTTCGCAGGTATAGGTACTATTATAAAACTGTAAAAAAGCCAAATACTAAAATTAAAGATATGGATAAACTAAATATACAGATCTACTAAATAAACGATTCTGATTCCGAAAATCGAGTTTGTCTGTTTGTTTCTTTATCTGTTTGTTTGTTCGCGGATCACGCCTAAACTACTGGTCCAATTTCAATGAAACTTATACCATTGAGAAGCTCTTTTTCCGAATTGAAACATGGGCACATTATATTTTATTGAAATGAAAGACGTGGATTCTTAGATACAGCTTGACCTCTGTAAACCAAAAGCCGCCTTTGGCACGAGGTTCATCGTATGCTGGTTGACAGATATTTTGGTGGAAAGTTTCGCACGCGTACGAAGTCGCCGGTATCAGCTAGTTTATAATATTAAAGTATTTATCTATCAGCAGTAATAAAATAAGCTAATCAGAGCCTTTGTATTTAATGAAGATGGTTTATACAGCGTCAATACTTTCTCTTAGTAAACGGGACACTGTAGTGCCTGGGACAATGTTTAGATGGAGTAGGATTGCCTAGCACCTATACCATCTCCTCAGCCTAGTCAGCCTTATTTACAGAACAGGAACAAAATGTGAGTTATAGTTTACGTGCGAGACAACCATGGCTTTCTTACGATGTTACCCTTCGCAACAAAATAATCTGACTACTTACTAAGATTAAGAAAAATGGACGCCTATGAAAGAGACTGGCGAATTAGAGCTCAAGAGAGTGGAGACTGGCGGAAGTGAGGGGAGGCCTTTGTCCAACAATGGGACAGTATGGGCACAGATCATTTATTACTATACTAGTAGTATGGGCTAGTTGTAATAGTAATATGAAACTGAATTAGTACAAACCCAGATGGCAGGATCAACGACTAAAATACTCTTCGCGAACAAAGTTGCCGGCATTCAACTAGTCAACGTAGCTAAGATGCGTCAGTAATTTGTTTCTGTCTTCCAAACCGATTGTTAAATTCGAAAATTACTGCAAGTCTTCGGTAGTATAGTGGTAAGTATCCCCGCCTGTCACGCGGGAGACCGGGGTTCGATTCCCCGCCGGAGAGAACTGTTTTTGCACTTTTGTTTTCATTTTCCAAACTTACCTGGACCTCTATCACGCTGGCTAAATCCACGTACGCCAGTGCACTGCTTCACTTCACTTTTGTTAAAATTAACACTTTTACACACTATTATTGATTGTACTCGTTCGCTCTACATTTTTAACTTAAGAAAAGAGCTGCATTTAAATTACGTTGTTCTTGAATTTCTAACATTTACAAGACCTCTCAAATCTGACCTCAAAAAAATAGTAATTTCATTAAATCTATAAAATAGTGCAGTACTTCAATGAAAGCCGGTTACCAAAACGGTATTCGAGATATTTTACAATTACTTAGGCTAGTGAGGAGAAAGCGTTATAAAAAACAATATGTAAATGTATCGATAATTATGGATCCCTTAAAAGGCGGATTCGGGTACAATCGGTTAGTGATTACTTTTTAAATTGCTGTGTTGCTCGGCTCGATCCGATGACCGATTGACTACCGGATTTTTATTTATTATACTAGTGATGGGTGTTGTCGATAGATTTTATCGATTTTATACAGAAATTCTAAATAATGTTTAACCGTACCTAATGTTGGAAGTATGACAATGTATCATATAACCGATAAAAAATGAATGTTTTGTGAATAAAAAAAATATGCAGATATTTTTGAATATTATAAAATACAGTTGACTCAGAAGTCTCTTCCTTCTTTCAAAGACTGTCAAAAACAATTAATGAGTTTGGTCAACTATATACTTTATTGCTATGAAAGATAGTATGATGGTTGACTTTTACAAGATGTAGATTAATCGATAACAAGCTCATTAATGTTCGAAAAAGTAGGTAGATCTTTATCGACACAAATTACCCAGCACTATCTTTAAATCGTTCGCAAATAAACTCAATTAAATCGATTCTTCACGGCGATTTATATCGATATTTTTAAATAGAAAACTAATCGGAGATCGTGGTTAGTTTAAAATTAACGTAATAGTTATAGAATTTATTAGAAGTATTATAAGAGTATGATATTTAGTTATTTTGGTTTATTGATGCAATTTGATCGATTTTAATATTATTTTTGATTAAAAAGTGTTTAGGGAACATAAAAACATCAATCAAAAAGGAACAATCTAAATAGGTACTCTATAACTTTCAATATTTTGAACGTTAGTAGGTAGGTACTGCAATTATAACTTGTAGGTATATTTTGAAATAGGCTAGTATAGTATTGTCTATAGTATAGGTTATCTAAGAGTTAGAATTTCTAACTGTAACCAATTAGTATATAAACTTAATGAAATACTTATACCGATAGAAATAATTTTAACAAACGCCATTAATTTACACATTACATTTTTTAATGGCAACCCGATTATTTTATTATCTAAACTGTATTTATAAGTTTTGATAAAAACTGCATTCACAAAGAAAATTACAACTAATACAGTATTTACAATAATTTATATGTATAATATTTAATTAACTAATGACACACTTTAATCAAAACCCCGCACTTTTTTTCAAACTGGTATTTTTGAGATCGCGAAAAGTTTTTTATCGTAAGATCGTACGATCGCGTTGAGTGCTCGAGGCGAACTGCCAAGGGCGGGGATTCAGCCCTCGGGTGCCCTCGGCGACATTGTAACGGGCGGGCTTATACTTGACACTGTAACTTACTACTGTCGACTTATGTGGTAAGCTCACTAAATACTCTCTGATTTCGAAATACATTCGAGTATTTTTTTATTGACATAACACTTTTATCAATATTTTTTTATGAAATAATCGCTGTTTTATGTTAAAACTAAAAAAAGAAAAAGATATTTATCAATTCGGTGAACAAATTAATGTAAAAAAGTAGGTATTAGTATTTGTGGGAGTAGACTTGATCAATTTTTTTTATAAATAGTTTTCGATCGATTTTACATTCATTAAACTCGAATCGAGAACCCGTAGTAGCTCATGCCACACCCTTTAATTACTAAATTATGTTGCCGATCTGCTATTGGCGATCATTCAGACGAACATGTAATTTTTATATAGTTATACAGAGTGTAACGTAGTAATAATGTAACGGTGCTGCAGAGTATGCGTAAATTAGCAGACAATCGAACTTAGGCTAACGAAAGTTCATAAAATTATAGTCAACTAAAAATAAAATATAAAAGTTATTCTAACCCACTTTTAAATATTTTTATCCCGTTTTAAATGAAAATAAAAAAATAGCTATAGTAGGTGCCAAATAACACCGCAATACAGGTCATTCACCCACCTTCACCATGATGTCGCAAAATTCAATTTATGAATGGCTTATTTTGTCGCTTTCCATACAAACCTGTCACTAAGACGGTAATCGCTCGAATCTTGTAGTACTGTTTGTTTACCATACATAAATTGAACTTTGCGACATCGAGGTGAAGGTGGGTGAATGACCTGTATTGCGGTGTTATTTGGCACTTACTATATCTTATTAAACATCCTTTTTGTACAAACCTTTTTGTAAGAGAAAATAAAGAAATAGTTTACTTTACTTTAAAAAATGTACAGATTATCTACAAAAAAAAATATAATTTTGATACTTTATACTGCATTTTATATATTCAAACTCGTTTATTTCTCACATGTCCATGTTTTGTTAGTTCACGGTACATGTCAAATGGGTTACAATTATAATTATTACTATAGGCACTTAATGAGATTATTACCTATAAATGTACATATTTTACTTCAGTGAAATAATAGTACATTATGATATGAGTGCGGTAAGTTGAAAATTACAGCCGAGGCGATATTGCCAGCCCGAGCCGTAGGCGAGGGCTACAAGAAAGCAGAGTTTGTAATTTTCAAAGCGCACGTATGTCATACGACGTTTTATAACACATTTGCGAGGAAATAAATAAAACTCGGACTTTCTATAAAGAGTTAATCTTTATTCACTTGTTGAAGCAGTTAGAAAAATTTGAACAATTTGTAAAAGAATTAAATGCTTATTTTTTATCGTAGAGCGCGGCGCGCGCCCCCCGCGCCCCCCCCCCGTTTGTTTTAGTGTGAGAATCTTGATAAACCGTACGTTTTACATTACGCACTCGTGCGTTATGACATACATCACGATACTGAAATTGGTGAAATAAGAGACCCTTTACGAGCAAATGTGTTATAAAGAATTTTATGAACTGCATATAAAATTTAATAACAAAACTTATATAAACTCGGTTAGGGTCTATTATACTAAATTAAATAGATTAAATTTACAAGTATTGCTATCAGATATACGAAAAGCATTGGTTTCGACACATCTGTACTGGATACTAAAGATTTATTCGCGTACAACTCAAACAGATCACATGGTACATTTACAACTAAATACAAAGACTTACGATTTAAATTAATAACAAAACACTGTAAGCCTGTTGTACTCACAGGATCACCCGCAAATGAATCATCTTTGTTTACAGTATCTAAACTATAGTAATAATCATCATCACTAATCGAAAAACTTGAGTTTTCATGTACCTTGAAAATAAAACTAGTTATTGACTCGCAACTGACATCTACGTTCACAGTGTTGTTATATTCATTGTCTAAATCCAACACGCTGAGTATACACCGCGTGTAGTTTTGGGAAATATACTCTTCGTGGAATTTTTGCATCTTCGGATTGGACGAAACCACTGCTAAATTATAAAGCGCCAACCCTGCCAGTAACTTACGATATTTATTGTCAGATTTGATATATTCGAAAATAAAAATAGGAATGTCAGCCTGCTTGTAGACTGGGTATCTTCCCTTTACGAAATCCGGTGCTAACAAACTTCCAGAATAGTCGATTTCTTCCGGAGCGTAACGGTATCCAAGACTTGCATTGACTTTAACTGATACACGCGGGAATAATGAGAGTGTGGTATACAACTCTAGCAAGTCACATGGCAATTCGTCGAAATGTTTTCTGAATTCAACAAAACATTGAACAGATGATTTATCATTATTAAGTTCGTCCAAGTTGATTGGTAGCCCGTAAAATTGGGAATCAGTGAGGACCTTCAGATCTTTCTCGGGTAACATTGACTCATTTGTATAAGTTTTCCAAACAATAAAGCTGGTCATGTCTCCGCAGTAGATTTTTATCTCATCTTTTTTATTCCCTGAGTAAATCACGGTGAATTTACATTCAGTGTCATCCCGTATTAAAAACTGATTGTGAAAATCCAAAATATGCGGGTTTGTAAAAACTGTGGCTAGATTATAAATTGCCAATCCAGACAGTAACTTACGATACTTATTGAACGATGATCTAATTCCGAATATATAAAGCGGAATAGTATCCAAACTATACACCGGATATAACGAAGCATTAGTAAATATTTTGACTGTTGCACTTCCGGTGTAGTTTATTCTCTCCGGGGGCTTGTAGTAGAATCCATCACTTTCATTGCAACTTGTCAGATTCACATTTTCACTGTATATTGTTCCAATAAATAAAACTAAGTAGAAATATATTAAATTGTGTGCCATTGTACGTGCGCTTGTTGCGACTGTGGCTATGAATAAGGAAAATTTTTGCAAAATTCGGGTTATGCCGTCCGTGCCTACTCTAAAAATACCAGAGATAAGCTCAACATTGTACGTTACATACCAAGTACCACTGCCAGATGTCAGTGAGTCATTATTTGTAACTGAAAACTTACAGTTTCATTAAAAAAATCAAACAATATTAAAACTGGACATATATATATATAACCATTTGTTGTGTTACCTTATTGTATCTGACCGAGTTTTTTTTACACAATGAATATCAACGAATAAATAAATGAATTATGAGTTATTATTATTATTGTAAGTAACAACTCTTATGGCCGAATACTGAAACAGCACTTAAATTTAAACACCGCTTTAAATTGCTCTGCCTCTGTTTGACATTACTCATTGGTGATGAGGATGAGGATGAGGAGATGGCAATAATTTAATATGAGTAGCGTTTGAGTATTCGGCCGATAGATGCCTTGATGGTAATTAAATAAATAATAAATATTCACGGACACTTAACACAACGCCTTCTAGTCCCAAACTAAGCAAAGCTTGTACGATGGAAACTATAGATGGCTAATAGAATACATATATACATTTTTTTTTGTAAATACATACTTATAATACATAGAAACACCCAGACACAGAACAAACATCTATGTTTACAACACACAAATGTTTGTTCTCGGTGGGGATCGAACCCACGACCCACAGCACGGAAGGCAGAGCTACTACCGACTGAGCCATAACGCCTGTCAGTTTCAGTTTCATGGTCTCATTCGCCCTATTCAGGCTTACATGTTAGTTCCGAGACACCTTGTATTAGTTAGGTATACACTAATCCCCTCATATTTCTGAAACTTAACAAGTTTAGTTAATATCCTCTATTTGGAACCCTCTCGCGATTGCCTGAGGCAGTATATTATAAATACTCAATGGATGAATTCTTTGTATGGTTTTGGTTCTAGTGAATTTTATAGTTATCTACTACTTATTTTATTTTATATTACAATCATTTGATTTAGCTATAAGCACTTACTTATTGTATTTTTTATTATATATTTATTATAGTACTTTAGAAGTTTTATTAAAATAATAAGTATCGGTGGACATTTAACATAAATGAAACCGACATGTTGAAAATATTAGCACTAACTTTCACCTACATATAGGTACATAATAATCAATTGAATGAAATATTTCTATAGTAAAAAAAACGATGTCGTACGTACTGTTCCATCCTGTATACGAAATGAGAAGAAATTCGAAGCCAAAATGGATTTAACGACAACACTAGATGACTTAGTAAGTATAATAAGAATAGCATCATTTATTTCTAAGGTTTTTAGTTTCACTTCAAAAAAAGAACCCCAAATGTGTCCACAGAGGCAAAATCAAAATTCTATAATACTTAGCACTCGAAATTTTTCCAAGCACTGTCCAATTACTGAATACAATAAAACTACTGGATGAATAGAAAAAAAACTTATTGTGTCAATGTACATTTCAAAAATAGAACGCGCGTCGATTGGCTATATCGCCCGAGGCAAGATGGCGGGGTGCCGAAGTTTGCCTTCTCGTCCGGAAATACGAATTCTATTTGGCTAATGACGTTTCTGAACCAATTCATGCCCTTGAAATAACGAATACATTTTGATTTGTCGCTGGTGTGTATGCGATTGTCGCTGTATGAATAAAAAAATACTGTTTTGTTTTTATAAGAGGCACTAAATTTGTTTATTTGCGTTCGTAGTCATCATATTTTCAAAGTAGATATGTAAATCCGTCAGTGAACTAAGAAAATTCCCACTGTCCACAAAGCAAAAAACTTAATTACGAGAAATTTCATAAAAGGAACGTAAGCGAAGAAAGTAAAGCCGCGTTGGCAGCCGTTACTTCTCGGAATGAAGTGATTGATTTTGCGGCTAGCCGGTGTGGGCATAAATTAGTCAAAAATTCTGAAATTGTAAGCAAACGACCTTCTTAGTTTGAGAGCAAGCATTCGCTATGACATTTACAATGTTTTTTTTTTCTTTTTTTTTATTCTTTATAACTATGTTGAATGATATTTACCTGTACAAGTAGTGTACAAGTACAACCGCTTTGAGGATAACAAAGAACGTATCGTAGATTTGGTAGTCAGTGTTGCATAAGCACAAAAGTATTTTTTTTAAATATGATATCACTTTTTAAAAACTTTAAAGTTATTTAATATTTTGTACCTATTACGTAGTTTATAAAATACGACTAGGTACTCAAGTAATTAAAAAATCTACATATTTGAATTAAATTATTTGTCAAGAGAAACTGGTACTGCAACAAATATTAACTAGTCCAAAAATTGCTATTGTATTGATAGGAATAAGAGTAAGCGAGCAAACTATAGTACTAATTACGCAGACGTACTCATATGAACCAACCGCTTAATCTCATAATACCCTTGATTTCGAAATTTTAAAATCGTGGGAATTTTGAGACTGGATATTCTCAAAATCCCCTTTGAGCTAAATTACACCGTAATAGCTCAAAACAATGTCAAAAAACGCCAAAATTCAATAAAATGTCACTGACTTTTTGAATATAATGTTAATTTGACATTACCTACCTAGCCAACAAATCTACTGTCTATACGTGCAAAATACTGTTTACTTTTCTTTATTAGTTAGTGGGTACACTCGCACCTATATCTTCTTTTTCTTTTTTCTACCTATATGGCCTCAACGTCATCTCGACAGACAATTATGCCAGTGTCAAGTGAAATATTTGAAATAATAAACGACAAGTCAAGTCATTCGTCAAGTCGGCTGTCGTTTGTTTTGAAGGGAAAATGGTGGATTTTCTTTTAAAAATCTGAAAACGAATTTTTACATTCAGATAAACCACTCACATATTTATTCTAATGGCTCATACTTTATGTTACGAGCTAAGTATTAAAATCCCACCAACAATAAACAACAATACTCACAATGACACAAGAAAAACAATTAAATAAAAGTGCTAGGTGTTGTTTCAAAAAATGTCATAACTCGAATTCCCGCACCTATCAAAGCCTTCTTGTAGATTTGACATTATTACTCTCCGGTATTGAGTAATGTTCACAAGTCGAGATTTGGGAGCAACTTTCTATATGTATAAACAGGTATGTAGGTACGTATGTAATGACACTGTCGAAATTTATTTCGCCAACTTGTTTAAGAAGTTAAAACTTGTGAGAATATTTTGATAACGGATTTAATAATTCAAAAATGAATTTACAAACTTAGAAAGTGTTAGAACTAACGTGGAAAATAAGGTATTTTTTTTATAAATATAGTTCAAGAACGAAAAGTTTTCATTTACAAAATAAGCAGGGCACTTATTATTTGACCAAGGGCGATAACGAAGAACGCTGTATTTTTATTTTCAGTATATATTGTTACTTTAAAAATATTTTTTTGTTCTTACCACACCCTATAATTACGCCACCGATTACAATTGCCAATTAAAAGATAGTGTGACAAAAGCAACCGCGCACAATACGAGATATTGCATTACATAGGTATGTATCTACATTTACATAACAGTTTAGATGATAAATTGGGTCAGATCAATGATTACATTTGTGATCGAGAGTAGGTATCTGATCAATGACGTAATTAAGTTATAGGACGAAATAAATTCGTCATCGAAATATCGAACCACTAAAATATTCACAAAGAAAATTACAACTAATACAGTATTTACAATGTTTACAAAATACACATTAATAAGTTGAGCTATCTACAAAAATGGTTTAATAACCACTAAAATTATATTTTTTTATGAACATAAATAAATATTAAAGGGCGTTTCACATATCGCCTTCTAGTCCCAAACTTGTACTATGGGAACTAAATTGCTGATAGAATACTTAATATACCTATATTATACTACTTACGTAAAAAAACATCTATGTTTCCCATCACTTAAAATGTTTGGTCTTAATGGGAATCGAACTCACGACCCGCAGGATGGAAGGTAGATCTAATTACCAACTAATCTGTGACGACATTTTGATTACAATCTTTTATACTCTGAAATCTGCCGGCCCTAGGCCGCAGTTTATACGGCTCATTGACAAATCCAGCAGGCCTAGGATGCGCACGCGAGATATTTGTCATGTCGTTCTGTCAAAATGTAAGCATTTTGTACCAGTTTTTGAAGTTTGTTGTCAGCGAAATGCGCCTTCATAGTGTACACTTTTGACACTTCTTACTCGTCGTACCTCTCTGAGGACGAGATAATAGTCATGCAGAAATTTTAATGTCAAAATATGTTGAAGATTCAAAGGCGAGGTTTTTTTTTTGTTTTTCGCTCCTCGGAGCAGGCTATAGTTTTAAAACCATACCGCCTAGTCTAACGTTATGTTTTGTTACATAGTTTGTGTCTTGCGTTTTGTCCAAGGCGCAGTTTCTCGACAGCATTACCACAGATAATGCAATAGTTCAAAAACTGGTGCAAAATGCTTATATTTTGACAGAACGACATGACAAATATCTCGCGTGCGCATCCTAGGCCCACAGGACTGGTTGGAATGAGTATTTAATAAAATGCCATGATACCATCCACAGATGCATTAAAATATAATGGAAGGCTACCAGATCTGTTTACAGCTATCTATCAAATAGATACCGGTATGAAAAACACAATAGCAGTTGAATTGACTGTTCGAATATATTATTGTCTGATGGTCTAATGGTATGAAGGTATCAATGGTTTTCGATTGGAACTCGACATCCATTCGATGTTAAATATGTAGACTCATCTTGAAATAGAATGTTCTGTTCCGAAATTGTATCTCTGTACTGCTCGTATGACTAAATTGACATACTATGGATAAAAACGCAAAGAATAGAGTTACTGTTTTGCTTTTTGGAATGTTTTTCGATCAAAAATTTGAAAAAAAAAACTGCAAAATGTCCAACAGTTTTTTTTTATTTTGAGTAAAAAACAGTCAAAAAGTGAGTGTAAAGACAGGAATAAACAAAGACAAAGTCAAAAGTTCACTTTGAATTGTCATAAGGTTTTGCATTATTACGTATGATTTTTTTTATTGAATGAGTTGGAAAAACTTAAAGAATACTAATTTAACCCCTTTATTTATATTCAATTGTCATTTTAGCGCGACATTAAAAAATGATCTATCATTGTCACTTGCATGACAACGAAAAGAGATGACAAAAGATTTAGCAATCATTTTAGTTAGCAGAGCTTTAGAAGACCAGACTAATATGAATATACCACTTAGACTCTTAAGTTTGGAGTAGACAATTAATGAGTACTTTTATACCGGCTAAGTAGATTACATAATTACTACTGTTGTTAGTAGGTTTAGTCTTATTAATCCAGTGAGCGAAGCGAACGAGATCTTAGTGACAACTTGGGCAAAAATGCTTTGTATGTTTGTAGGTTTGTATGTTTGTTCGTCGAGATCTTTTGAACCGCTTATCCGATCTTCACAGATTTTGGTAGGTATACGGATAGTACTCTTAAGTTTTACTGGTTTGTTAAATGAAGTAAATTGGTCAAGGGGTCGTGAAGTTATGAGGGTCTAAAGGGAGTAAAAACAAAAAGTCGTACAAAAATATCAAATGGGGTGTCTTAAGATAGGGTTTTGTTTAGACATTCCAGAAACATTTTTATTTTGATTCTAGGTCTAATAGTTTTTGAGTTGTAAAAATTATAAAATTGGAATACCCAGTATAACGTGAGCTAACATTTCTTGGAGTTTCATTGATTTTGTAGTTCAAGTAAGACTGGTACTTAGCTAGACGGCGATTTCGATGCGATTTGCAAAGTTTATTGCAACCATTGGTCGATAAAAATTGTTTGGGTTTTATTAACCTCCGACCATCACGAGATCTCAGTTCGGGGCGAACTACTAGTAATTATGAAAAAACAAAAACAGCAAGGAGTTATTCTCGAGCCTTGAGTAACTAGCTTAAAAAGCACAGTGTATTGGAGATACCCTGAGTAGAGGTTCAACTCTCCAGTTGTGAAACTAACACGGCATAGGCGTGCGTGCGTAGGCGTCCGTCTAAACACTACGACCACCTTAACAAGACCCCTGTCGTATAAACACCTCATAAAATTAATTGGGTATCAACTAGCAGTTTGAAATTAGATTGAATTTTCATGTCTCATTTTAGAATGGACTATTGGACGGTTAATTTAATTTTTAGTTATAAATCTGATCTATGTCATAATAACCCTACTTATAGGCTAACTTAAAATATGATGAGACTATTAGTTAGAATTGGTATAAAAGTTGAAATCCATTTTCATTTAATTTTTCAAATTCTAATTTACTAAAATAATAAAAACGAGCTGGCTTGGAATCCCCCCCAGTAGAGATTTTTTAGTGGAGATTTATGGAATATTTATATCGGGTATAATCTTTTATTGAAAAGCTCATATTCTCATACAAACCACAATAGATGATGTTATAGGTAAATTTCGTTCGGTATGTGAACAAAAAGTACTTAAATACATAAAGAATAAGACTAAGCTAATAATTAACCTATAATATTTATTATCTCCCTAGGTACGTAACACTATTCGAACCGACAAAAAAAAATTACGACATGACCTGAAAAATAACCTGTTAGAGTTTTACCACGAATTTAGAAGCAAGTTATATACATTAGACTAGCTTCGTGAAATCTACATCTGAGAATTAAACAGTCTAATTGGGTTTTGGTTTTTATTGATACCATTTACGACACGTAATTTGCAATGCACACAAATCATAGTTGTTAAGAAACTGCCTCAAATTGGCACAGTAATAAATGTTGCACGATTTAAATGTATGAGTAACAGTTAAAACAATTTTTTTTTAATTATACCTGAGTCTGATGTAATGAACTTGACTTGATAATCGAAAATGTCAAAAATTATATAATTTTTACACCAAAATTTAAATTGTTTTTAGGTATGTAGTTTTTTTTTTGTTTATAGAATAAAAAGATTGTAGAATTTATGTAAAAATCAAGTAGGTACTTAGTATTTAGAATGTAAATGGTCAAAAAATAAAGGGCACATATTTTTACTTTATTTATATATTTCACAATTATTATTTTGAACAGTTCTTTTGAAAATAAATAGAGTTCTCAATCTCAATCCAATTTAGTAGGTACATACACTTCGGTAGCCGAAACTCGCGTATGGGTCAAGCGACACTGGTTTGAAGTTGAAGCAAAAACTGTACCGTCAAGCAGTTTGACACATTTAACTTATTGCTTGAAAGGTCGACAAACTTAAAAGCGGTGAATAATAATGAGTTTGGAACAAAGAGTATTTTATCAAGTATGAACAGTAAATCTTCGAAATATATAAAACTATTTTGAAGCTGACTGACAATCAACGCACAGCCTAAACTATAAGTCCTAGAGGTATGAAATTTGGCGGGTTGTATCCTTATAAAGTGTAGGGGTGCACTAAGAAAGGAATTTTGAAAAGTCCCACCTTAAATGGTCTAAAATTTGGATCAAAGATTTTAACCAAATAGTGCATAGCTGCGGCTATGCACATGCGCCAGCTAGGTTGGGTATGAACGCTGTCTGCCTAAAAATGCTTACAAAATAACGCTGACATTAGTCGAAAATTCTACATTAAAAATGAGCGTATGTTGTGCTTAGAAAGTAATAAATGTTGTTCCTCAGCTTGGTAATGATTACTCTAAAAAATAACAATATACTGAGATTGATGTGCGTAAAAACTGGTCGTGATAAAAATTGATATTTTTGAGATAGGCGTGGTTGCTACTTGAGTTACGATTACGACACTGAAGCTTAGTTTTAAATGATTTTTTTATAATTATAATTACCTATCTATAATAACTTTTATACTTTCTTTAACCAAAGATTTTTCAAATATATTATGTATAGGTTTTAATCTTTTGTCTGTTTGGTAAAGTCCTGGCTAAAAAATAATTATAAAAACTCATTGTAGAATATTGGGTATGGATAAAACCAAAATAATTGTTTTTTTATTATAGTCCTAAAAACTCGTAACATTTACGTATGTAATGGAATATAAAAAATATGTCCTTATAGCTTACGTAACGTAAAATCGTATGATGAAATAAAAAGTAAATTACGATAAAAAGAATGCAGGTGTGTTGTCCGGTAAGAGCGTGTCGGCAAACTAAGCGAGGGTTCCGTAGTAATCAATTTACACGTGTTCGTGACGTTATCGGACTCTAATATTGTTACAGACACTTTACTTGTTGGGTTTCAATAGGAAACAATTTTTTTTCACTAAATTTTGTACTTCATATTCAGTGAATTTTACCTACTAAATTGAAACTCTTATTCCGTAAAACACAATATGAAGTAAAATTTAGCTTTATATTACCTAGATTCAACAAATATGAATCTTAATTATTTTCTCCCTTGACATTCGTAAATTGTATATTAATATATTATTTTTTACTAAAAAAAACCTTTATAAATAAATAAATAAAGTGACAAAGTGATATGTATTGTTATTGCTTATTATATACCATTCATTTAACAACAAAAAACTTGTTTTAATTCACGCAACAATTTACTCAATTTATATTACAAGCTGTATTATCAAGCTATATAAGTATATATGTACTTGTCATACTTGTCATAATATAAAGTTATTTTATATACGTAAATGGTTTATAAGTTTCACCTTAGATCCCTGACACATGGAGGTTATTGTGACCTACTGCGGCGACCTTTACCGCCACCCGCGTACAGGATACGCCTTCCACGAAAGTTGCATTTCTACCAAAATTACACTGCGGAAGTTATCCACATACCTGGGAGTAGTGATGGCTTGAAACATGACATTGGTACTTCTTTGGGAAAACAGGTTGAAGGGTTAATGTTACATGGTTATGGTATTTTAATATAAATTAAATAAATATGGGTTTCGTAGGAAAGTATTTTTAATTTATTTATATATTTGGTATTTATAATTTTTGCGATACACAATATTTAATTAAAATTATACTAATAAATAATTATATTACTTATTGTTCCTAAAACAATTAGTAACTTATTTTAATGAATTGTATATTATTATGAGTATTTTATGACAAAATATTTTCATATTATACCATTTTTCTTACCTGTAATTTTTTAAATAGAATTTTCGGTAAACTCAATCAATACAGACTTGTTTTCTGGTAGGTAGTCATTAATACAAAAAAAGAAGTTAGTTGGGTTAGAATATATTGGTAATATTGGTTATTTTTACATTTACTTACATTTTCCTGATTCTCTGTCCCATTGATGTATTCAGCCCCGTTGCTCAGTTCTTTCCCATCGCTCTCGATTCCATTCTTAATCGAGTAATCATTCGATTCCTCCAATCGTCCTTCATCGTTAATCGTTCTTTTATATTCACCGTTCACTGGATGTCTCAGCTCTAGCCTAATCGTATCACTCTTATCGATTATTATATTCGATTCTACTATTTTACCAAGATCGTATTCGTCTTCCGGCTTCCTTTTCAAGTTTTCCGGTTCTTCTTTATCAGTGTACTTTATATGATTATTATTTCCGAACTTTAGTTCGTCTAATTCTGTAGATTTTTTTGTAGTATCGATGTTGTAATCGATTTTCTTTCTCTTCGGATTAAAGTTGAATATATCTTCGACCAAATTGTGCTCGGTCATGTTTGGCAGGCTGATTTCGTTTTTAGTCATGGCGAAGTATTAGTCGAGTCTAATTGGTCACATTGTGTTCAGAGGTTATCTCGTGCCATTGTCGGTTTAACACGGCGTAAATCATCGACAGATTATTATCAAGATGACCGCTATAAGAATCCAGTGTATCCTGACCCCTAATTTCCGAGCACGTTTTCAACAAAATCGATTTGTGCTAGATCAAGTTATAATGGTCTCATTCCATTGTTGCACGTTAGGCAACTATGGTGAACTTTTACACGATTGTTCTATCATTACTATCGTATGAGAATTGTATTTTCTTTCGATGATTTTCTTCTATCTCTGCTCATTTTGTAGTGCTGTCTCGTTTTCTAATAATATTATTGTTTACTTGGCCCGTTATTACAGGGGAATTGGTGTTCAATTTCAATATGTGGTTATGTTCAGTACATTCTTGTTTGATTGTTATTGGAAATCTATACTTGCGTTCACTAAAATCACTCTAAAAACCTTACGCAAAATAACCCTAATTGGTAAATTTATAGCCAACAAAATATTTGATTAACAAGAAGTAAGTTTTACGAGTCGAGATGTTGAAAAAAAAATATTTTTAATTAGTTTTAACCAAATAACTAGATAGATAGTTATTAATTATATTTTTGTTAGTTTTCCCTAGTCAACTACGTAGGTAACTATAATTATCCTGTATCGACACACAAGAATCATACCACACACAACTCAAATCACAATTTTCCACTAATGAATTTTTTTAAAGTTCACAAAAATTTTCATTTCAAAAGTTCACAAAAAGTTTCATTTCCAAAGTTAACAAAAAGTTCTATTTTCAAAGTTCGCGACCTCGTTTGATTTTTTTTTCTTTCCCGCAATTGGCATGGCACGGGCCCGCGTTCAGCCAGCGGCGGTGTTGCTCGAGGCTATCACATGGAGTGGCCTGGCTACTCCTCGAGTCAAGACAAGTACGAATAAGATGGGGATTGCCGCAGTACAGGTTTCGAGCGCAGAGTTTTTTGGTTACTTGATTAATGAACGTGGGTGTTGATTGTAAAAAGTTTGGGACTAAGACAAATAAGAATATTGCTATTGCTTGTAGATACTCAGTTCTACGAGAGATGGCGAATGATCAACGAATTTCGTTATAAGTAGGAGTTAATTATATGCATAATTTTGACTGTAACAAATTGTGATTTATTGATTTTTTTTTGTCTTTATCGTATCTTTTTACATTCCACCCAAATAAATAATGCCCTTAGTAATGTTTTAATGTAAGTTAACCAAGTTATTCAAATCAATTTTCTTATGAGTAGGTACATTAATAGCAAATATAACAAACATGAATCATTAGTATCGCTCACAGAGGTAACCGCTTAACATCATGTTTAGCAACTAAAGAATTATTGGACCTTTTGAATTTTATGTGTTTAATGTTTGTTATACTTAAATAAATTATCTTTATCTATAATCATGAGCCAATAAAAAAGTTACTTCATACATTTTTCAGAATGATGTTTCTGAATTATCTTATACTGTGCAAAAGCTCAAAAAGCTTCTCGTGATCTCCTAGTATCTACGGCTTTCATATCAGGTTTCATTACGATATTACAATGCATGTATGTGTGCGTAAGGAATCATGAATGTGTGTCTGTATGACGTAGTAAGCTAACGTAATCACTTGTTATGTGTGGGTTTGGCTGCGTGTGTTTACGTATTTCATGACTGTGCTGTTTTTTTTATTAGCTTTATAGCCAGCTACCAAATAAATTATTCGTCTACTAGTTGGTGCCCGCGACTTCGTCCGCGTGGAATAGTGTCTTTGAGTAGCATAGCTTTTACAAACCTTGATTTTATATTGAATCAACAGCTTAAAAATTAGTTTCAAGCTTCTAGCTCTAAAAATGACGATACTTACATACAACTTTCATCCCCTCCTTTGAACCCATTCCAACCCTTTTTTCGGATTAAAAACTAGCCTATGTCCTTTTTCAGGCTCTAGACTATCTGTGTACCAAATTTCATTCAAATCGGTTTAGTAGTTTTAGCGTGAAAGCGAGACAGAGTTACTTTCGAATTTATAATATTAGTAAGGATTATTCGACTTTGCTACGAAAAACGTAAAAAAAAGTAAAAATTAGTTCAAAAGACATAAACGCGCTCAGCTTGCTACGAGCTACGAAGTGTCTACGACAAAATATCTAACTCACAAACTATTTACCTACCTACGCTTAGTCTAGTAGTTTAGTCTAGAGTAGGTAGGTACACAAATAACAACCTAGGTACTTTAAGGCTCCTATATACTTTTTTATGTATCTACTTAGGTTAGGTTAGGCATAGTAACTCGATGTGAAGTTGGAATAGTTACACCGTGTTTTATCTTTATTGACAAGCTAAAGAGGCTTATTCTCATCGAGCCCACCAGCTGGCTCACTGGTGGGACGGATGGGAAAAAAATTCCCATCGAGCCCACTATGCAAATGAGTGGGCTCGATGCACCACCACGCATGTCTTTGATCTGGCCTACCTGTGGGCCAGTACAAAGATACAAAACACGGTGTAAATAAGTACTCCAAGTTTACATCGAGTTAATTAATAACAGGATAAGTGTGTAAGTGTAAGTATAACTTTGATTTTTCATTTATTCATTCATTCATTTTTAACAAACATTGATTTTGGGTGACGTGTCTGCGAGAAATATTTCTACTTTTTGGTTTATGGCTTTTGCAACTTGTTGTTACAAATCTGCCAGTGTCTCCAGTGCTTACTCTAGTGTCACAAACGGGATGGAGGGTAGGGAAAAATAAAAATATGGCCGGTAAAATTTTATGAGAATCTATGATTTGGGTCACTTGTTTGTCACGAACCATTGACATGTCAACAAGGTAGTTAAGTGACAAAGTGACACTTCTGAAGTCAGTGACTTGAGTTCTGCACCTACGATCAGCCTACTTGGACCTTCTTAAACATTCTAGTCTAAGGTAAACACACTTAAAAAAACGGGTAACTCCCATTTGTTCTATAGGACTGTTTTTAAAACTTTTTATCTCTGTAGTTCTGTGGTAGGATTATTGAAATTAGTTTTCGTTTCAATAGTCCTACCCAAATGGAAGTTACCAGATATTAGGGATAAAAAAAGTTTTAACAGTTCTAGACGTAACACTTCTATGGAACAAATGGGAGTTACCCAAAAAAACTTGAGACTCACTGAAACTAACTTTTAAACATTCTTGATTCTACTATACCTACCTACCTAGTACCTATTTACTATTTATAAAACTTTGTACGGGACCTACCTACCTTACCTTGATTATTTTAAGATTCACTGAAATTCACAATTTACTGAAAATTTAAATAACTTTTTTTAAATAATACCTTTACATAGGTTAGAATTTCAGTATCTAATAAAAATAAATTTATGCTTTACTTATGATATTTACATGAATTTATTGGTCCATGTTATTAGACGATCAGAAACTGTTACAAGAGTATCAGTAGAGACATCTATCGTAAACTAGCGAGAGTAGTCCGACCGCTGGTTCAGAGAGTTACTTCTCTGGTTTACGACAAGTTTTCGATTGTAAATCATAGATGGCGGTGTAAGACTTGTTGTACTATTTAAACTTATGTTATGCACTTCTTATCAAATATTTGAGTAACCAGAATGATTTTATAGTAAAATAAAAAAATATGAAATCATTTTCATGAAACTTGATCTCAAGAAAGTTTACAAACTCTGGTACTGCCATCTATCGACGAGTAGCACGACTAAAATGTTTAGTTACAAGAAACTTACCCAGGTGGAGCTGCTGTCGTTGGACACCGCTTGAAATGTAGGAACACACCGAAAAGTCATAGTTTCGTCTATTTTGTACTATTATTATAAAAAATATATTTCACAGCTTACCTAGAACAAAACAAAACACAAACTTAGTGATGCAAAGTGACTAGTAATAAAAACATTTGCATAAGAATAGTTTCATAGTTTCAGTAAACATGCGTAAACTAGAGTCTGTACAAGCCAATCTAATAAATAGGCAGAACTGGAAAACCTATAAGTACTTAGTTGGAAACAGCTTCTCATATCCTGCAAACAATTTATTTATCACGTCTACGCAAGTTTTGTAGGTTTTTTATACATTTATATGATGAAACAAGCCGATGGCCCACCTGAATAATACTTGATTATTTAAAATGAAATTATACCGTAATTTTTGGCGTTACCCATTTCCAATGCAGACTTAGTGTGGTCACACTCACATGATTTTGATACGTGTCTCGTCTACTGATTTATTGATTATACATTGACGGGTTAATTGGCGCTAATCATCATCACGCACCCATCAGGGCAGGCATGAGCTGTTACAATGGATTGAACTCTTATAATTAAATTGAGTGATTTATGTTGTGCTGCTAAATTTTATTTTGATAGTTCACTACTGATATGATATAATTTCTCTGTTATTCACAAATAAAATTACGACTAATACAGTATTTACAATATAAAAATGGTCTTAGTTCATAACTAGAGAGCTAGAACACAATTTGATTAAAAAAATATACATCTATCTGGTTTTTGATAGATCACCGTATAATTATGATATTCACAGGGGATTATTGGACAAAAGGTCCAGAAATCCCACACGCAGGGAAAACTGGAAAACTGGTTGCCAGATACCTTCGATCGCTGCGGCTTGGTGTGCGGCCAGGTGCGCGTGCTCTATGGCGATTTCATACTAATGTATCTATCTCGCTGGCCGCTAGGGCGCTATTGCTCTAAGGACCGTAAAATCGTTACTTAAGCATAGATTTGAGTAGAAATTTTCATACTAAAATCTATGCTCGAGTCCGGATCAGTGCTTGAGCAGAAAATAAGCATAGACAAGAAATAAATTACTGAACACCCAAAATTAACATTAAAAACATGACTCAGCTTCAAAAATCTAAACCAAAATTAGACATTACATGACGTAGATATCTTTAAAAATAATAGACCAAGTTATTGACAGGTAATTTCAACCTGCAGGTACGCAATCATTTCAAGATTTTTGAACGAATATTTCTAGGCGCATACTACCTGTGGTAGAATGAAGCGGCCCGTGCCAAGCCTCAGGGCACTTATGTCCAGTAAAAAAACAAACTCTCTCCGCAAATTAATTTCGAACCTAACCCAATGAGTTAAGATTGAGTTTTCCGTAGCCAGAGCACACTGATTTGGGTTTAATATTTTTTGGGCGCGGGCAAGTCGGGCAATAAGGATTTTTATGGCTGATTGTAGAATGTACCGAGTTATCATTATGTTTTTGAATGAACTGTAATTAATTCGAATGTTTTGCGAAATGGCCATTGGTTGGCCATTATTACTCGTTGTTCATTTTTTACAACATTTAACTGTGGTCAAAATAATGTATTGTGCATAGTCGTCGGTATGTAGGTCCAAATATTGTTAAAAATGGTTATAAATAATGTAGCCAGTGTAGCCACTACACCAAAGAATATGTAACACTGAAAATCTCGTTTTGTATGAAACGCACTTCAAATTTTGACCTCTATTTCATACATTTCGCGTTTTTCAAAAGTACGAGTCTAGTTCGAGAGTTTCACCAGCACTACCGGCCTAGTACGAGTTTTGCTGTGTAAATCTGGTGCAAAACGAAAAAACTGAAAACTCGTACTAGGCCCTCAGTTAGTTAAGAAAAATGCAACAATTGAATCGATATCAATGTCTCATTATCATTTAGTTTGAACTAATCACTGAACTGTCTAAACACAACTGAATATAAAACTAGCTCCATCTATTTGAGTGCGCCTGATTCAGTTCAAGCTAATTAAAGTAATTTCAAAGGTTACCCAAAAACTGAGCTTTTTATCTCACATTCATTTAAATATTTTGTAGACGAAAGTTCGGAATGAGATCGGTCACGCTATGAGATAAAATTGAGGGTAATTTGAATTTGGAGGGAAATGTAAATACCAACATAATAAAGACAATAGTTGTATGACAATATATTATTGTGTCTATGAATAGTGGGGGGCAATTCATGTATTTAACTAATACCTAAATAATAAATAGATATTCATGGATATTTCATACAACGCCCTCTAGTTCCAAACCAAGTAAAGATTGTACCAAAGAATATGTAATACGTAATACGTAAGAAGAAGCGGGACTCCAATTCTACCAAAATGACACACTGAAAATCTCGTTTTGTATGAAACGCAAGCTCAAATTTTTATCTCAGTTTCATATATTGTTCGTTTTTCGAAAGCACACAATCCAGCCCGAAGAAACTCACGAGTCTAGTTCGACAGTTTCGTCGGCCTTGATTGTACTAATGGGAGCTAGATTACTACTAAGTATAATCCTCATAAAACGAAACCTTATATTTGCTAGAGAATAGTTGGTACAAACCTAAGCGGATGTCAAATAAATTTCTTTTAAGTCAAATGTAGGTACATAAAGGTAGTAAAATCTAAATTTGAATAAAAGAGGTAACTACTGCGTATTTCATGGTGGTAGCTCCTTTCATTTCAACATTCCAACGATGTTCCCTTTTTGAATTCAGGTGGTTTTTAAATTGCTAGTGATTTGTTTTATTTTTTACAACATGCCAGTAGCTTTGATGGTGAGTCCATTGAAAACTTCTTTTTAGATTCAAATTTCGAATGAATTAGTTATTAATAAGGCCCACGGTACACGAGGTAAGTAAATCGTAGCACTAGTAGAACGCAATGCGTTACTAAATCAAACGTGTTTTTTTATTTAATGAATTTCTATACAAAAGACTTCAACGCGCTTGTCGTGCTACGAAAATGTATGTCATTCTCTATGATATTTTATTACACCAAGTAGATATATAATAAAAAAAAACAAACCATTGATTATTTACTACCATAGTTACCATTGTTTAAAAAAAACATTGGTACAAACTCATTTTTACTGTCCTTTATTATGTCAAATGTTACACACGTTATAATAGTTTTTAAAACTAGTGCTCTTAGAAATAAGGTTGAAAATAAATCGTCCTCCAGAACCAGTACGTAAAAGGTATCAACCATACTTTGTATTGGAGTCAAATGAGTGCCTACAA
Source organism: Eulithis testata (assembly GCA_947507515.1). Classification (NCBI taxonomy): domain Eukaryota; kingdom Metazoa; phylum Arthropoda; class Insecta; order Lepidoptera; family Geometridae; genus Eulithis; species Eulithis testata. The sequence continues at coordinate 3,405,504 of OX382218.1, read as the reverse complement.
TTTTATAAAAAAATACCAGGAATAATAATATTAAACGAGTTCTAACTAAGTAGGTATGAACTGTAAGCCTTACTGATCATAATCGCAACAGAAAGATTTTTAACTAATATAGCATTAATGTAAGAAATGTTATAAATATAATACTTTTATGAACTATTTTGATTTAGTAATACATTTTTGTATTCTTTCCTTTCCATTCACTTTAGTAATTATTATTTTATAAAAGTATTTATAAAAACTTGTAGATCTTATAAAGGGTTACGTACTTAGAGGTACGTCTAAACATTGCCTACCCAAATGACCTACCAATATTTTTTTTAAACGTTGTCTCAGTATCATTTGTCTCCGGTTTGCTGCGTTGATGATTTACCCCTCTGAGACGACACTGGAACTTGCGCGTGCGCAGCCATCCATCACGCGGCCACGCCCCTTCGCTACGAACGCTTAACCCAAAGACGATTTGATGATTAAAAATGTTTTTAAAATAACCATTGGAATTTATTAATGTTCGTAAAATTGCTTTAAGAATGAGTAGGTTTAATTTAATGTCGGTTTTGACTTTCTTGTTCATATAAAAAAACAACAATTATAAGGTATTTTTAACGTTTAGCTAAATAAATAGAATAAATAAATATCCAATAAGCAACTATTCCTGAGTCTTGACCTCACATTAGGATTCCTTGTGTATATGTATATAGACATTGAAAAAATATTTGCAAATTGTAACATTCTGTGACCTGTCTTATATGTATATTAGCAGACTGAAATAATATGAAATGGGCCTTATTTGGTAAGGACTCAGACTAGAGCAATGTAAACTGGCCCTTATTAGAAAATGACTCTGATTGGAGCTATGTGAATCATTTTAAAAATAGTCAGAGGTATTTTGAATTCAGAACGCATATTAATTAGGAAGAAAGTGTTGCCACATGAAAATTATTACCATGCATTATTTTGAGTGTTTCCAAAAGTTAAACCGGATTAGTTCTCACAGGAAAAAACTAGTTACCTACAGATTAAAATTACCCCAATCCTCCCATCTCAAAGAATTCCCGGGTAACGCCTGTTATTAATAAAAGTAATCAGTTACTGGGATACGCGACGTAACGCGGTGAGCGCTCGTGCGCGCTCGGTCACGACTTAGGCCCGCGCTTATCAGTTTTATTGCTACACATGGAATTTTTAATTGAATATTGGTTTGGGTAATTGAATATTGGTAAAATAGTTAAAGGTAAAAAAGGTCCGCATTCACGTGCACTACTCAAGCAGATCTTGTTTTTTATGTATAGCAGAGCGATAGACTGCCAACACACATCAGGGCCTAGTACGATTTTTGGTGTGTAAATCTGGTGTAAAACGTCTGACGTCCAGCACACCAGTGGGCGCTGATTTGTATGGAGACACTGAGCGGATTTTTTGAGAAGCTTGGTCTACACCAAGCCCGTACTCGCATGTCGAGCTTCTCAAAGAATCCGCTCAGTGTCTCCATACAAATCAGCGCCCACTGGTGTGCTGGGCGTCAGACGTTTCACACCCACACTATACACTGAAAACTCGTACTAGGCCCTCTGATGGTCAGTGTAGGTGCAGCCTAAGGCGAAGCACGCTTGTCCATAATCCACTTATTCACTCTTTTTTTGAAAATACTGGACTCCAGCCAATTTTTGGAACGTAGTTCCTTATCGCGCGTTGCGAAAGGGGGCTAGACGAGAAATTAAGACCAAAAGTTGTAACGTCACTTTTTTCAAACATTGACAACGTCATTTGAATTAAAAAAAATAATTAAAACAATAAAACAATAACAATAAATCGGTGCAGGAAGGAAACAAATGAATGTAGGTATTGTTGGAAGTTTTTGTTTTAATTTAGGTGCTTCTGTGTACTTACTGTAAGAAAACAACACGTCAAGGAACTTCGTTCCATCCGGGTGTCCCTTGACACCTCTCAAGTTTCTTTTTATAGTTTTGTTGAAGAATCGCTACTCAAATCTATACATGAGTTATCAGAATAAAAGCCTAATAATAAGTATTTTAACACTATTCTAATTACCATAGATTATTTTGAGACTAGAAGTCGATGTGTTAGATATTTCTGAAAAAAAAAATGTAAATACCCGCAGTGAATGTCACCGTTGAAAGTAAAGCGGAGTTATTTTGTCATACAGTACAAATTAACCAAAATTATTTATTATTATTATTTTATCCATTAAGTTTATTAAAATGATGTATATAATGAGCCAATTAAATGTCCTCGCATATACAATATACATTTTTAGCTTTGGTTTTATTTCATGGCTGTCCACACCATTTAAATCTTATAAGCTATAACTAAGTTCATTCATACTCGTACATCAAAAAAAAAAGAGAAAACCATAGACAGAGATGGAAAAAGTCTATTAACATAATTGATGGTAGTAAATCTGAAGGTGTCATGTCTTCCGGTATAAAAACTAAAGAGTTAATGTCGATGGTTGAAGTATGAGCCATAACCAATAAAAAGACTTGAAAATCGTTTTAATTTTTTACTTTTTTCGTCGACACAAAGAAGAGGCCGCACTCATTATTTTTTTAATTACTCGAACTATGATGACAGCTAATTTTTAGCGTAATCTATTGTTCCTCATTATTCATTTATTTACTTTTAAACGTGTTCAACGAGAGATCTCATCTTGACAGACTATAAAGTGACCACTGAGAATTTTTTGTAAAAAGAGGTTTGATTGAATAAATCATCTGGAAAAACTGGCATGAGCTATTCAATAAACGAATGAAAGGAATAGGTACATTGCATTTTTATTAAACTAATTTATAAAAACGAAATATTCGTATAGTTTTTGATAGATACGTATTTCCTCCTTGGAATAAGACAGCAGCTTTAGAGTAAAGTATCACTTTTGTTCATTCACTATATAAAAAACACATGAGCACAAACTTCTTGACAGCCACTTAATAATATTAAAATATGTATTAGTTTATTTTATTTTTATTTATGTAAGTTTTATGTAGTATATTTTTATTGCGTAAGTTACATAACATTCTTTTGACAGTTTTTTTGGGTTACATTGTTTGTGCACCGCCTTCCGTTACCGCTCCGCTCGTTACTTTCCACGCTACAGTTGCCTGGAAGAAATCACTTTCAGCGATAAGGCCGCCCATTGTACTGTACTTAGTTTTAAGATTTTTATGTACTTAATCCTTCTGTACAATAAAGTATTATCTATCTATCTATCTATCTTAAATCGTGAAAGGACGAATTTTCTGAGGAAATCAATAAGCGAATATAATCGCTAGAACTCTCCTGCTTTAGAACTAAGGAATAATACAGACAAGCGTCACGGCCTGTCGGTAGTAGCTCTGCCTTCCGTGCTGTGGGTCGTGGGTTCGATCCAAACCGAGAACAAACATTTGTGTGCGGCAAAACATAGATGTTTGTTCTGTGTCTGGGTGTATGTATTATAGTATGTATGTATTTACAAAAAAAGTAGGTATAAGTATTTTAAATCAGCAATCTAGTTCCCAAAGAACAAGCTTTTTTTTTAGAGAGCGTTGTGTGATAAGTCCAAGAATATTTTATAATTAATAAAAAAATACTTTAACACCGGGAAGTATAGTAGTTATGCTACTTGAATCTACTGTTTACTCTGCCCGTGTACACCCGACTTAGGTAACAAATTTATGTTATAGTACCCATAATCTTTTTGAATTCATTCAAATTTCAAATTATAAACAAAAGCCGACGGATATCATATCCACAGATAATAATCCGTTGTTACAAGAAAAGTGCCTAATTCGAGCCCTTCATTGTGGACGTGATGACGAAGACAGTAGAAATCTACACGCATCAATTTTTAAATTGTTTTTTTTTTGGCTGTGGTTGATGTTTTTTCTTTTTAAAGATTTGTTTGGAATGAAATTGTTCTGGGTCATAGTTGCACTCATTTATAGCGGGTTGACGTTCCAACTATGATTCTTCTTCTTCTTCTCTTTTATAATAAATAAATAAATAAATAAATATTCACGGACACTTAACACAACGCCTTCTAGTCCCAAACTAAGCAAAGCTTGTACGATGGAAACTAGATGGCTGATAGAATACATACATAATTTTTTTTTTGTAAATACGTACTTATAATACATAGAAACACCCAGACACAGAACAAACACCTATGTTTACAACACACAAATGTTTGTTCTCGGTGGGGATCGAACCTCTATCAGTCATTTTGGCAGACAATTTTGCCGGTGTCAAGTGAAATTTTTGAAATAATATAAGTCAATCGATCTACAGCTTAGCTGAAACGTAATTGTGAACCTATCTAGACAGAAGACGAATGACTTCACTGATAATATTTCAAATATTTCACTTGACACTGGCAAAATTGTTTGTCGAAATGACGGACAGAGGCCATCATAGCAGAGAAGAAGAAGAAGCGATCATTTCCTTGTAGGGGAATATAATTCTTAGAAGTGTATGTTTCGAGTTGCTGTGGTTAACAAAAATAATGTCGTTTATAATCCCGAAATCCGAAGCTGTGTGCATGCGTGCACGCAATACGAATTCCCAATAAAAAACCATCATTTGATATTTGAAACATTTAAATTGCACGTTATTGCTACTGTGCACGCGGCGGTCAGTCCATTCTGCCAAATTCCACCACGAAGGTTGTAATTATTCCGCCGATTTGCTCATCCCAATCCGATGTTGCCAGGAATAAGAAATCAACTAATTCGTGAGAGTCGGGATTTTGAGCGTGAGAAATATGTTTGAAACAAATGGAATGGGTATATTCTCACATTTGAGATAATTTGGCCTTTTTAGTTCTAGTTGCTTCTTTAACCTTCATGCCTAAATTGATTAGGATGAAGTGGCTCTCAGTAAAAGTGATTGTTAGTCTTAGGCGCGCATACTGATACAGAAATCATTACCCAAGCATAGATTTGAGTAGAGATTTTCGTACAAAAACCTATGTTTGAGTCCGGATCAGTGCTTGAACTGTAAATAAGCATACGAGCACACTTACTCTTTGTACTTTTTACATTACAGTAATTAACGTGACTATTACACCCTGTAATAGCATTATCAGAAAAGTGTGAAGCCAATTCCTAAATTAAAAAGAGATAGTTTGAGCGGCAACGGATGTGCCTGCCGCTTGCACCCTGCTGCGAGGTCGCGCTTCAAAAAAAGAACACCGTCAACCGAACTGTCAGTACGCCAACAGTAGAATGAGAAATGTTGCCACAGCTAAAAAAGCCTTCGACTGTTCATTCATAAAACCCTCACCACGAAGGAAATTAGTTTATTTTAATTATTCGGTGAGTATTGTTGTATTAACTATTGAGTTTCGCTCGCTCCGATGGACAATATATTTTATTGTCTTACTGTACGCCATGATTTATATATCTAGTTAGTAAGTTATTCGAATTTTAATTTGAACGAGGTTTAATGGGGTCTGGTTGAATGAATTCTAATTAGGAAAACAACTGGATGGGATCGTATGAATAATGTCTGGTATAAATTGTGGTTATAGCTTAAGAAAGCAGATAGCTATTGCCGCCTGACCTCCACACAATAGCGCGTATTTGCTATAACAAATGTGCTTAGAAAAAAAAGACGGTGAAAAATTACAAGCCTTGCTTTTGTTTGTTTATACCTTTCATGTGCGTAACAAATGAGGATTGATACTTTCGTAATAAAATTTTACTACTGGCAATATTTATTGCGTCGTATAGCCAACTGATTAAAACGATACTGGCATAGACAATAAGAATAAAACCGCATTGTTTTACGATTCGAAAAGGAGCTTCAAACGATGAATTATGATTCTACTGGCCATTACAGATTAAAAAAAAGAAAAAATAAGGTATCGTAGTGCAGTGACAATGATCAATACTTCATTAACTGCTGTTCACCATTCACTGGCTGTAAATCAAAATATTAAAAATAAAAGGCGCGCTCATTTAGACCAGTGCCATACACTATCTACACAATAATCATAAAACAGAAAGGTATTAAAACCAGTCAGTGTGTTTTGACTAATTAAAAAACAAAAATAGTTCTATTTTTATTAGTTTTTTACGCGTTTATTGAAGCAAAGCTTTTATTTCAATAAAATAAATAAATAATTAAACGTTTAGTTTTTAACCTTCAGTTCGTATTTGTATCTGCGGAGTGCTCTTTTGTTTGATAGCCAAAATCTGATAAACTACAATCCATAGGACAATTTAGTGACAGGTAAATTGACATTTTGATTGTAATTCGTCAGATTCTGTGGTATCAAAAGAAAGACAATCAGGATTCGAATTTAGACATTTTTTGAAACAACACAGATAGCATTTTTATTATAATAGTTTTTCTTGTGTTATTGTAAGTATTGTTGTTTAATTTTGGTGGAATTTTGACTAATAATAATATTCACACTCTGAATGTGAATATTCGATTCCGGTTTTGGAGGGAAAATCCACCATTTTCTCTTCAAAACAAACGACAGCCGACTTGACGAAGACTTGACTTGACTTATCATTTACGCAAGACAAACACATAAACAAACTAACTTAATAAGGGGAAAAAAAACATAGCGTTAGACTAGGCGGTATGGTTTTAAAACTATAGCCTGCTCCGAGGAGCGAAAAAAAAGAGACAATCAGGCCACTAGTATTTTAAAATTGTTTATATTAATTTTTGTCATACCAATTCACTTGCTTTAACTTAAAAAATATATACATACTTCAAGATTACTAGAAAATGCAGTTTGATTTGATACGTATCTTTTATTATCTTTTTGACCCCGACCATAACGAAAGACATTGTTCAAGAATAGGTACCTATGGGGTTAAAATAAAAAAATAAAAACGCACTTGGCAGTTGGCAGAACTAAGCATCGGATCAGCTCGTTAAAAATAAAATTGGTGTTGCCATACCCTTGCTCTTATTGCCTATTAAAATATATATCAGCAATGTTTATTGAATATTTGAAATATCCAATTAGTTGTGAATGAGCTTGATTATTATGGATTATGAATCGTTTGTGGGCGTTTCTCAGTGACATATCATTAAATTTTTTGTCAAAACTTGCATTAAAATTCCTTCTTGAGCTGGATTAGGTAAAAATTCGTCCAATAGGTACTTATATCTTTCGATGTTATTCTTATAAAAGCCTGCATGCATCAAATGTAATCTTTTAAATATGCCCCTAGCCAGTACAATATTTGAAATGTGTAGTAGCTATGAAACGGTTCTCAAATATGAAATGTGTCTAATACAAAATTAAACTTGTAATCTGAATGTCTACAAAGCAAGAGTGAATAAGTGTCTTCTAGACCGTCTTGCTCCACCGTCGGCTTCATCGTCGCTTACCATCAGGTGAGATGGAAGTCAAAAGATGGTCTATTCAATATAAAAATATAAATGCAGTACTTATTTTGATTGGTAGAATAGGAGTTCAGCTTTTTAAAACGTAGTGTTACATATTTTTTACCTCTGACTATATTTAGAACTGTCAAACATACAGCAAATTTATAGTGATAAATTCATACTTTTTTTGCGTTGTTAGCTGGGCCCATTCATGCCATCAGCGCCAGCAAGTGGATGACGGCTTTTTTTGCCGATTAAAAATGACATGTCAAGTTACAAGTAAACAAGAATGAAGATTTTTCCACTCTGGCAACTAATTTGGATCAGTGGAGCTGTCTATAAATCATTTGCAACGATTTGCAGATAGCTCAACTGTTTCATATGTATTTTGCAAATACTTTAGTAGTTGTAATTTATGTTTCTTCGTGAATAAGTGTTTTTTTAATAATTCAGTCTGACAACGCAACCACATCGCATAATACGTACGTCACAACATGTCCAAAAAGGTCCCACTTTGGCAACACCGCTCCCGTTCCAAATTCAAAATTCGAAATTAATGGCGGATTTGACAGGAGCGTTATTGTGGCGGCTAATTTAAATCTTATCAACTCAGCGATGACAGCGGCTTAATGGGATCGCAAGATTTAAAAATAATGCTTTTCTTTTTTTTGTTCAGTTTCGTTTGAGGTTTTATTTGTCCTCTTTTGTAATCGTAGAAATTAATTTGGTATGTAATTGAGTTATGACTTTGAGAATTGTTTGAATGTAAAATGTAGTTAGATGAACTTTTTTATGACAAAATTATAATAATAGAGGGTGATGTGTGAAATGTCTAAGGATATTTATTTATTTACCTATTTAATTATTAAACACCTATAAAAAGGTTATTAATACGTGCTATATTGCCAACCGCGTAATTACTTAACATCAGGTGAGACAGTGGTTAATGGTTTCGTATACTAACTAATATTCATATTCAACTGTCACTTTAGCGCGGCTTTAAAAAATCCTCTATCATTGTCACTTGCATGACAAAAAAAGAGATGACAACAGATTTAGCAATCACTTTACTAAGCTCAGCTTTAGAAGACCGTTACGAATATATCCCTTAGTGTGTAAAATAAAATTATAAATTTATTTAGTAACTTTTTTAACCCGTTCGATGCGCACAAACAAAAACAGACGCGGCCGCCAACGGCAGCTTTTTTGACGTTGACCAACCAAAACTAAGGATTATATCAATTTATCTCGTCATAATCTATGTCTGTATACACACCAAACCGTAAAAAAAATATTCATATAAAAATACAAGCTTCTAAACTTTCATGGAAAAAAATTCTAGCTTGTATTTTTTAAATGAATACTTTTTTTACTGTTTGGACTGTATACAGACATAGATTATGACGAGATAAATTGATATAATCCTTAGTTTTGGTTGGTCAACGTCAAACAGTGGAGTGGTTACCCTTCCACGTTTGTATGGAAAGGTGTGTGACTAGTGTAACCTTAAGTCTTAAGGTTAGTAAGTTAGTTTAATATTTTATTCGTAATACCTATTAATCATAAATAATTCTTATTTTTACAGTATTTTGGTACTTAACAGTTTACGAAGAAGCCAACCACAGAGTAAAAAATACTTACGTGGTAACTGGTAATTCCCGTGCATTTGCCCTTAGATCTATCGATTCTACAAATTGGTGAATACTTGGCTATGGTCTGGTGTTTTTTCAGCACTATGGCACATATATTTGAACAAAATGCAATCAATTCATTTATTTGCATATAAATATGGTAAAATAGGATACAAACGATGTAAAAGTATAAAACAGTGTCACATATTTTTACCAAACTAATTAGCGTGTAAAATTATTAGGTTAAAATTTTTCTTATGAATTTATAGAACTTGGGCTATAAACTCGAGTGAGACAGAGACCTACAGAATTAAAGAAAAGGAAAACACGCTCTTTTTTATATTGTAATGTTTCCTAGGAAAATACTTTTTTATTAATCTTTTTATCTGTTGATTGCTTAGTCTTCTATGTTCCTATTTTTTTTCTGTGCAAATTCATTAAGATTAAAAACAGTAGCGATGAGAAATTTCTGGATTTCCTTTTATACATTATAGGTAACCATTTGACCACAATCTCACCTAGATGTTAATCGATGGTGTGGTCGACTGTGTAGCACGGTTACTTAGAAGATACCAATTCACTCTACTCTCGAAAACTTCCAAATTATAGTCATTCGGGGACACAGACGCCGGCAACGAGTAGCACTCTGACTGTCCGCAATTTGTTTGTAGTTAAAAGTATTAAAATTGATTTGATATTTTGACCGAAAAAAATACCTAAAGCACAATTATGTTTGTTTTGCAAACACTAAAAACACATGCTAAAATACCCACCCAATAGCATTATATCAAATTGAATCCATAAATTCAATTTACAAGATAACTAAAACTGTTCATCCATACCTCACGATGGCACTGCATGTATAGGTTCATACCGTCGCTATCTACGAGTATCTATACTAAGGCAAACATATCACAGAACACAGTAATGTATATATCACAACAGTTCTATCGTAACCTCGAAGTTAGCTCTAGTATCGCACTTGGCATTGTACATTGCTATCGATTCGGTAAACGCCCGAGGCGACGCGTAGATCACAGAATCACGCGTACGAAATGTAATAATAACCGACCATCCCGGGGGCTTATCTGTATACGACTGCAGGCGAAAAGGTTTTAGCTGGGGGCGAAACAGAGTGCGTAGCTCGAGGCTCCGCCCTGGGTCGTGCTATTGGCTATAAAGTGGTAGCAGGCCTTTAACGTGGCTTTCTATTGGCTACCCGATAGCCCCCGGTGGGGGATACGGTGACGGACAATATTTTGACGTTTTTTAACCGGCGCGGTGGCATTTCTCGAAGCGATTAATTGTAATTCTTTATGGCTATTGTAGGGTTAAGTGAGCAGTTTAACGTGACGTTTGTGTTCGATGTTTGAATAGCTTTGTTGGATATGCTGTGTCGGATTTGCGCAAGCGCATCGCGCTGTAGAGGTTTTGTTAGTTTTTGTCGATATTTGGACAGGCCTCTTTAGTGCCAGTATTTACGAATTAGTTACGGTGTTTTTATTGTATTCGTAGGTGTGGTACCTGTTTACTGTTCAATTGATTGTTACAGAGCAGAGTATTCTTTTTCCAGACGTACAAGCCTTTTTGAAGAAAGAATCAATAAATCAATACTCACAAAAAATATACTTAAGAGTGAAACTAAAGTTTTTTTTTATAAAAACTGTGCAAAAGATGAATTGATTTATAAAAAAAATTGCTACAAATAAAAAACATAAAGACTTTTTTATTCCATTTGGTTAATGCTGGTTTTACTTTAGATGGGTAAAAGATGGTCTAAGTAGGTAAAATAGATAAGAGACATACTTTCAATCACAAGTATCTAATCTACTATTTTTTAAACTTCTTTTTGGTGCTGTCTGTACTATATCTATGGAAAACCTCCGAACACTTTTTGCGTAAATAAAACCAGTGTTTTTCTTTAGGTATTTCTATTAACTAAATAATACCTTTAATTATATTCTCGTTAATTTCGTTTTCACGAAAAATGTTTACCTACTCAAAAATTTTCCTTCTTTGAATAAGATTATACAAAATTAATACGCTGTTGGAACATTTCCTGTTATGTTACTTTTAATTAAGTTTATTTTGTATTATTTACTTATTAGTTCTAATAATATGATAGATTGTAACTAAAATATAGTTAAATAGGTACATGTCTTCGTTTTCCACTCTCCTCTATCACACGTAATAATTGGTACAATTCGTAATATTATAACTGTGTTAATATTTTAGGATGTACAATGTTACGAATCCCCACTGGAGGGGATAACTCAGTGGGGATTTCTGGAAAATAGCTAATTATAAAAAAATAACACAACTTATTTTTTCATAATTACCCATGTACAAATACATAGAAAACGGAGTTTATGAATTAAATTTTAATGCTTATTTTTACCAATCTAGCAAAATATTTAGCTATAATTGGTTAAAATTGCTAGAAATAATATTATTTAAATTCACATGGGATTTGAAAACACGCCCTTCCAATTATACTTCAATTGAAAAAAGTATTCGTGAACAGAAATCAGCAAGGACAAAACTTTACACACAAAATATCAGTAACAGAAACATCGCCGCGAGCCTAGGAAACTAAAGACAGCTGTCAAACCATTGTGTGGTCCAATTTTAAAAAACTGCGGCGACAACATTGTCAATTTTCCACCAAATAATTTGAAATTAATATATTGTGGAAACGGTGTTGCCGCATATATTTAATCACTTGCCCGGGGTGGCAGACATTTGGTCGGCGACGGGCATTGTAAAAGTTTTCAAATATACCCATATTAAATTGAAAGGTAATTTTACACCCTTGGGTTGTTAATAATGACAGGTGGGTTTTTGTGCAGGCGTTTATTTGATTACAATAGACGTAATTTTAATTTAGTTTCATAATAACTGTTCTGTTTATAATTGCAATTTCAACGGGTTTGCAATTACAAGATGGCGGGCAGAAAATTGTAATCGGAAGTGCATTGTTTTTTGACGCTACCATATGCATAAATTAATTTATACGTTGCATTTATTCATCGAGGTATTGAATAATCATATAATTAACCACAATAATTAAATAAAAAACGTTCGAAACAATAAAAAAATACAAACGACTTTAGAAGTTACGAGCAGCTTCAACAATATAATAAAGATTGCAATCTTCACTACTGACAAAAAACATAACACAAAACACATTAGCAGCTAATTTGTATAATTCACCACGGTGACCCGACCTTCGTGTCATTAATTAAAAATTACTAAAGTGTCAAAATGGTTTGATAAATTTGACCGTTTTTCGAGTTATGCGCTTTTTGTTTTAGCCGCTCAATTTGTTATGAGAATTTTAATATGTAACGGTGTATTTAAAAGAAATTGGAATTGAGAATCAAATAGATTAAGTAAATTATAAAAAAATCTTTCGCAGCTTCAAAATTATATCTGTTTCTAAATAGTAAAATGAAGCGCTCGTGGCTAGGCTTGCTTAGTCAATCTTCACCGATTATCTAAGTTAAGCGACGTTCTGCGCGGTCACTATTTGGATGGGTGTCCGGCAATTATATCTGAGTGCTTTGGTGCTTCGGAGTGCACGTTAAACAGTCGGCTCTAGCAGTCGTTAAGCCATGACGGAGGCCTTAAAGCGGCCTAAAAACTCCGTCATCGGAGCTGACCTTTAACTCATACGAGCTTTCTTGCTAATAGTAAAATGTTTTATACTCAAAGTTACTATGTTTGTAGTTTTTTTGTATTTCTTGGCATTTTTGTAGTTGATGATCAATGCCCAATCAAAGGGTTTCAAATTTCGAATATCATAGCTCTTCTATTAGATCCCACCAAAAAGAACGTCTATCCAAATTATATCGAAATTCTTCTAAGAAGGTGGGTAATTTTATAAAAATTCCAAACATTTCACCTTTGGTCCAATTACTCAGGAACGCTGACAAAATCTGGCACGCGAGCCATCATTACTGGTATTATAGGTGATTGTGCTGCCATCTATCATTAGATGACGATGACGTGACGACCCTAGATTTAAGTCATCTAATAAATCATCATCATCGTCATAGGCAGCTTGTAGTGACCCACTGCTGGGCATAAGCCTCCTCCCTCAAACGCCACTCGTGTCTTTTTGGGCCTTTTGCATACGCCACCATTCTCTCCAATGTAATAAATAAATAAAATAAATAAATAAATATTCACGGACATTTAACACAACGCCTTCTAGTCCCAAACTAAGCAAAGCTTGTACTATGGGAACTAGATGGCTGATAGAATACATATATACTTTTTTTTTGTAAATACATACTTATAATACATAGACACCCAGACACAGAACAAACATCTATGTTTGCACACACAAATGTTTGTTCTCGTTGGGGATCGAACCCACGACTCACAGCACAGAAGGCAGAGCTACTACCGACTGAGCCATGACGCCTGTCAAATATTCTTGGACATATTACACAACGCCTTCTAGCCCTAAACTAAGCAAAGCTTGTACTATAGGAACTCGATGGCTAGATGGAATACTTGCTCTGTGAATAATCAGAGTTAGTAATCCTAGGAATCTTTCATACCTAGTGAGTATGAAACTAAACAAACTTACATTAAATTCAAAACATCTCAAAAATCTTTTATGTAAGTAATACCTAAGTAGACATTTTATACAAATATTCTATCAGCAATCAAATTATTTTTTTTATGATAACAGTAATGGAACAAGCCGATAGCTCACCTGATGCTAAGTAGTAAATTCTGCCTATAACAATGCATTACCTCACAGAGCAAGTCCAATGAGGACGTGCCCTGTAAGGCAATGCACTGCGTCCATCACTTATCACTCTGAGACGTAAAGATCTTGAAGTCTCATGTGCCTGTAACTACACCGGCGCCCTTACCCTTCACACCGGAACACAGCAATGGCGGCAGAAATAGGTACGGTGGTAGTACTTCCCCGGACGAGCTCTCACAGAGAGCTCTACTACCTACTAATTCCCATAGTACAAGCTTAGTTTGGGACTGTGTAAAATGATGACCAAGAAGTTTTTCTTTATAGGTACATTTTTATTGACACACACCTACGTTTTATAAATAAATCCTTAAGAAATATTTAAACTACAGTCATTATTCAAACATTACTCTCAAGAATTTGGTCCGGCTCGCGTGTTCGCTCCAATCAATCAGTCAAATTATATTGTCTTAGAGATCAGGCCAAATTGTCCTGGGACGTGATCGACTCAAATTGGAAGTAATCGCTCTAGTTGTAGTTATGTAGTTATTGCATTTAGTGGTAGATATAGATACGGAGCGTTTTATAGGTCGCCATTTTTTCTTCTTCATTTTACTTTTTTTTATACAATATAAGCAACCGTTTGACCACAATCTTCATAATCGCACACAATACAAATTTTTGGATTAGTGGTATCAATTCTAACAATTTTTTAACATTTTCCTAGCTAATTTTGGGCTGAATCCAGGGTCCCTCAATCCAGATGGACATCCATCTTATAGCTCTTTCTAGTTTACCTATGTCACAGATCATTAATACTATACCCTATGTCATCCACCCAAGATAGATATTAGGATTTATTGTCATAATCTCCACTAAGCTGTCCCCATCAGTGGGGATTATTGAGGTTTTCCCCACTATACTGGCTGGTGGGGGATTAGTTCAGAGAAAGTTCACCTTGATAAATATGACTCAGTAAAGTTTGTGATCAAATTTTATGTTTATCTTATCTCTATCTTGAATATGGTTTCTAATACATAGTATATTATATACGCATATCCAGTTTATGTAAAGGATAATTACTTGGTAACATTTAGTAATCGATTCTCAAAATATCGTACTCGATCCGTGTAGTAGGTATAGCCTATCAGTCGATGACGTAACGTCCAAGTAGACAAACCGAACCCAAAAAACATAATTTTGCATTCAAAACCGTTTTCCTCGAAATTTAAAATCATAAACAAAAAGTTATCGGAAAGGGTCAATCGAGCCATTATCGGATTAGTACACAAACCGAATTATAATAATTTGGTGTTCGCTATAATAATTTAACTCGACTTCACTCGTTTTTTTGTAAACGTACGTAATGTCGATCTTAGCGTTTACGTAAATTGTGATTGATTGTGGAGTGAGCGATATGAGAGATATACAGGGGCTTACTTATAATCGCTTCTTAACTTAGACGCTGCTTAGAATTCTCCATGTCACTGTTTGTGACTATCTAAACAAAACGACATGACTCTATTTTTAAGCGGTATTAACTTGTTACAGAAGTTGAGAGCCGATTATAAGTATGTAAACTCTATAGTTTTTACAACTTTCGAAAGTATTTTTTTTTTCTGTCAGATATCCTGATGGAATTTTAAAAAAATATTTAAGGTTTAGTCAATTTTTATTTAAAATAAAATACCAAAAAGTAATTTTATTTTGAGATTTTTTCTCTGCAAACATTTTTATAAATAACTAGCAGCGCCTCGCGGTTTCACCCGCGTAATTCCCGTTCCCGTGGGAATTCCGGGATAAAATATAGCCTATGTTCATCAGGGATAATGTAGGATTCTAATGGTAAAAGAATTTTTTTAATCGGTCCAGTAGTTTCGGAGCCTATTCAATTCATACAAACAAACAAACAAACAAAAAATCAAACCTTTCCTCTTTATAATATTTGTATAGAAGATAGATGCATGCGATTTCTCCAACCAACTTTTGGTCAGTAAATATCTTCTAAATTATCTATGATGTTTGATATTGTATCTGCTATCTTCGTATAATCTGTGGTAAGCTAAAGATCGGTATTTCTGATATGCAGATCGTCTGGTAAGTATGGCTTGCGACGGCTATACTTAGGCTAATTACCTACCTATAAAAAGTTATGGGTCTCAAGAACCGTGCATTCCGGAGGACCTATCTTCGATATCAAACAAAAACCGCACGAATATGACGTGGATGCCAATATGACACGATTATTTTCATCTTGTACGAGTAGATTTTTTTTTCAGTGCCTCTAGGATTTTTTTTGTCAGTGTTCGGTCACGATTCGATTGGTGCTAACGATCGACTGCATAAGACACGAACTTAAAACTGAAAAAATAATGTATAAATGAACAAAATACCCCAATACATTCTCCAAACAATCCCTGGGTCCATAAAATACCCGAAATAACTATGTTTTGGTTTTGGAGCCCCCAATTAGAAACACGACGTACCTTACAATTAAATAGCGCTTTGTGAGGACTGCAAGACTCTGGGTCAGGTCCAAGAAGGGTCCAAGTAAGGTCACAAATATGTTAAGGAGTAATGAGGTACAGAAAAGAGGTTGAGTTGACATCAACATTTCATTCATTCTAGTTTTGTTTGGGACTAGAAGGCGTTGTGTTAAGTGTCCGTGAATATTTTTTTTTTAAATCATGAAGTATTTTATCTTTTTTTTTACGGTCAATAACTTTTTTTTTTATGCCAAATAGTAATGGTCAATGATCAACCTGCATGCTTAGTGTGTACGTTTGACGTTTACTGCAAAGTCACGTAAATTAAAATTTTGTATGGAGAATCATCAGTTTTGTAAAAAATATTTATAACACATTTGCTCGTAAAGGGTCTCTTATTTCACCAATTTCAGTATCGTGTCATTACGCACGCGTGCGTTATGGTAATGTGACGCGCGCGCCGCGCTCTACGATAAAAAATAAGCATTTAATTCTTTTACAAATTGTTCAAATTTTTCTAACTGCTTCAACAAGTGAATAAAGATTTATTCTTTGAAGAAAGTCCGAGTTTTATTTATTTCCTCGCAAATGTGTTATAAAACGTCGTATGACATACGTGCGCTTTGAAAATTACATCCTCTGCTTTCTTGTAGCCCTCGCCTACGGCTCGGGCTGGCAATATCGCCTCGGCTGTAATTTTCAACTTACCGCACTCATATCATAATGTACTATTACGTGAACTTTGTAGTAGGTAATAGATATACGTAAAACGAACTAAGTGATACTAAGTGTAAAAGCATGCTGGTGATAACAATTTATTACTTCACAAACCAACACTGGATGAGAAGAGCCGAAGACCGGGCTCAGTGGCGCGTCTTGGGAGAGACCTACGTCCAGCAGTGAACCGATATACGTTGATGATGATGATGATGGTGATTTCACAAACCAAGTCCATTGAGGACGAAACTAAAGTTTTTTTTTCAATAGAATTTAGAGTAAAGATCTCTGCTATAGTTGATTTAGCTTCATGTCTTTACTTTCTACAGCTACACCAAAGAATTATGTAATACGTAGTTCCTACGTAAGAAGAAGCGGGACTCCCATTCTACCAAAATTACACACTGAAAATCTCGTTTTGTATGAAACGTAATTCAAATTTTGACCCCCGTTTCATACATTGTTCGTTTTTCGAAATTACGAGTCTAGTTTGAGAGTTTCGCCAGTCTGGCTACACCATCACAAAGGACTGCAAAAACATAAAGCGTTCGAAAATCAAATAAAAAGTTGCCACACCAACGAAATTATTTCCATAAAAAACGTGCTTTTATAAAATGTGCATCAAAAAGTTTGACCGCGGCAGGAATCGGCAATTTAAAAACGATTTACCAAACTTGTGATTTATAACTGAGATCAGTCAGTCAGAGTGGTTCTGGTAATTCGTGTGATTTATTATTTCAATATGAAGTAAATGGATTAAAATAATTTAATGAATTTCGACCAGACAGTATGTTTTTGACCTTGGTAAATGTTAGAGACTAATTATGCACGCTTTAATAACAAATAAATTTCAGGCAGACGGCTTATTATTGGATTAGGTTCGTTGCTCCTATAGATTGTAAAACATCTGGTTAAGGAAAATTAATGAGTTAAAAAAAGCCCTTTTCTTACATCGTTGTTGGGTTTTTCAAAGTATTTTTATTTTTTACTACAAAAGTTTTTCAAACTATAGCGTAAAAACATCAAATCATAAATAAAACAGGCAGGAGAGTAGAATACACCAACTTTGTCGAATAACCGTTTTATATTACCTAATATATTTTTTATAACAAGATAAAAAAGAATGGCCAATTTCAGACTCCTCATATCAATTTCCCAACTACCCACGTTAATTAGGTAACAAGGTACTCAAGCTAACAACCTAATGCACGGGATCTGTCAAAATTAATAAAGTAGTGATATCAAGTGTCAACGCGTGGCAGAATGAACCCGAGGTAGCCTTAAAAAGCACGTGCCGAGAAATGTAGAGTATTTTTTTATGCTGGCCACCCACTAACCCGTAATGGACGACGCGTGGCGGCAGAAGAGAGTATTGTCTGGCAACCCCTGTGGAGTGACGTTATGATACGGTGGTGAAGGACCTGAGAAAACATAATTAAAATGTGAGGAGTTACCTACATTCGGTTGTAAACAATTTTGAGTGTTGCCAGGCCTATAATGGCACTATATTTTTATAAAAACTTTGAATCTGGAATTTATATTATACACTATTGTTTGCCTTATTATGTTGGTCTATGTTTTTCGTATAAGTACATATCATATTTTGTTGTAGTACCTACACACACCCCCCACAGCATTAAACATTGAGATATCGACAGATTGGCTAGTCACTTTCTTATTATTTTAGGTTATTTTGAACCATTTGAAAAATGCAACAAAAAAGACTTGGCAAAAGGACAAGCCTCCAGCGCCAGAACAAAATATTATAAAAGAAAAAAAAATGCAATATGCGCGAACTTCAGCCACCTGTCAGACAATAACAATTTGACATTCGAATGCTTCGTTCAAAAGTTATCCGCGTGATGGGATTTCCGCACGAATACGATACGTACGAGGGTGCGAATTGGAGGGAATCGATCGAAGAGCAAAAAGGGACCTAGCCAGAGTGTACAATTATTGATCCACATTTTTTTTATACAACTAAGTAGACAAACAATCGTGCTTTGCCGACCAAAACGTATTAGGTGTAACATTCCGTTCATAATATTATTAGGTAGGTAGGTATAGCGGTATTCTATCAGAAACCCACTTTTCATAGCGTAAGGCGTCGTCCTAATTGGCAACGGTCGTACGATCAAACGATGCGTTTTCGTCGCACGACGAGATTAAACACACACATTTCTTTAGAGTGTCCTAATTGAAGCGCGAGCAAAGGAACAAATTTCAATCGCGCGAGAAAAACGCATCGTTTGATCGTACGATTGTTGCCAATTAGGACGACGCCTAAGGTGTTTGTAATTAGTAAGTATTAAAACTCATTATCATCACTCATCATAGCAGGCTGGAAAACTCCAGTTTTGAACATAGGCCTTTCTTATCTCATAGGTTTTCAGAAATAACTATTCTGATCTTTATCCAATTCTCCATCCACTATACCAAATCAATTGGTTTCAATTTCAATCCTCGCTAAGAACAAACATTGTGTGGTGCCATAACTTAGATGTTTGTCTATCTATATACTATTATAAAACTGTAAAAAAGCCAAAAATTCAAATTAAAGATATCGATAAACGAAATATGCAGATCTACTAATAAACGATTCTGATTCCGAAAATCAAGTTTGTCTGTTTGTTTGTTCGCGGATCACGCCTTAACTACTGGACCAGTTTCAACGAGGTTCATCGTATGCTGGTTGACAGATATTTTGGTGGAAAGTTTCGTACGCATACGAAGTCGCGGGTATCAGCTAGGTCTATTATATATTCATACTGAAAACAAAATTTTATAAGTATTGTATCAGCAATCTAGTTCCCATAGTACCTACAAGCTTTGCTAGAAAGCGTTGTGTGATATGTCCAAGAAGATTCCTTTATTTATAATTCAGTATTGCTACGAGTATTTTTCATCACCCTCTAGTCCTCTAATGTTCATACTCAGGTCGTAGGGTAACAAACCTTCATCGTGTTTATTATCACTCCATAAACCATGAAGAATCGATACTCAAATCTAATCGATTGTCAATTTGTGGCGATTTGAAACAATTCTTTGATGTTTGAAATACGAATCCTCCAAAAACAGGGGTTGAAACTGTTTTTATTATTTTAATAAAAAAATAAACTAGTTTGTTTATTTTTTTATTAAAATAATAAAAACAGTATCATAGACTTACAGTTTAGGCTGTGGGTTCATTCTCAGTCAGCTTCAAAAGAGTTTTATATATATTGACTAGCCGTCGCCTGCGGCGTTGCTCGCGTTCTAGACCCTTTAGGGTGCGACTTTTCAAAATTCCTTTCTTAGTGCACCCCTACACTATATAAGGATACTACCCTCCAAATTTCATACCTCTAGGACTTATGGTTTAGGCTGTGCGTTGATTTTATCAGTCAGCCTCAAAAGAGATTTATTTAAATTGATGATAGAAGAAGATTTTTAAAATGCAAGAGTATGTATACTTTCTATAAAAACTTATATTTGGATCATGCAATATCTTTCCGTGATCATCTTTTTTTTTCAAATTTTTTTTTTAAAACCCCGATGGTCCACTAATCATAGTGGTGGGATACACCTGTTCTCGATTAACATAATCGATACACGCCAGTGCGATATGGAAGATTTACATAAAAAGGTTTTATTTATGTAAATTCGTACTTACAAAAAAAAGATACTGAAAATGGTACAGCCAACATTTTTGCAACAAACTTCTTAGACTTCAAGGGGTTTAATCGAAACTTACTTAATCACTGTTTTAGTTATGGAACTAAAACAGTGATTAAGTAAGTTTTAAGTAAGTTACTATTTTTCGATGTCTAAACAAAACAAGATGGCTTGTTTTGTTTCGACAGTGAAAAATAGCGAGAGAGTGTTCTAACAGTGTTAAAGTTGGAAGTGATTCTAAGTAAGACCGCAAATGTTTAATTCTACTCCTACTAATACTTTAAACGCGAAATTTTGTGAGGATGTATGGATGTGTGTATGTATGTATGTTTGTTCCTCTTTCACGCAAAAAACTACTGATCCAATTTAGATGAAACTTTGAATATATATTGTCCGTGACACATAGGCTACTTTTTATCCCGGAAAATCAACGGGATCCAACGGGACGCTAACGAAGTCGTGAATGGAAGCTAGTATTAAATAATATCTATTGATTATAGGCGTTTGAGTGTCCAAATACTTAAAATTTCGTGGTTTTTATGATGATTATGCTGATACAGAAATCGATAGTCAAGCATATTATTTGCGTAGAGATTTTCATACAAAAATCTTTGCTTGAGTCCGGATTAGTGGTTGAGCAGGGGCGCGATCGGTGTGCTGCCTTGCTTAAGCCTGGCAGGTTTTCTGAACTGTTTTCATACTAAATCATAGGTATTCTGTGACTAAATAGTGACATCATAGTAGGTGCCAAATAACACCGCAATACAGGTCATTCACCCACCTTCAAAACAATGTCGTTAAATTCAATTTATGAATGGTAAACAAACAGTACTGCGAGATTCGAGCGATTACCGTCTTAGCGACAGGTTTGTATGGAAAGCGACAGAATTAGCCATTCATAAATTGAATTTTGCGACATCGTTTTGAAGGTGGGTGAATGACCTGTATTGCGGTGTTATTTGGCACCTACTATAGAGCATTTCAGCGCGTTTTTTGCCGTCAAAAGCTTCTTGTTTTCGTATATCTGTGGCCACGTCACTTGACATTATGCTGGGCAGCGAAAGCAGTTCAGAACTTGCGATATGGGGGCAGTAAATCAGCATATGAGCATATGGGCCTGAAGTTACAGTTTCCTACTATCTTCCATCTATCCGACCCAGTACTTACAACCCAATGTTAACCATTATGATTATCTGGAATAAATTCACTATGACACAGGGACTCCTAATAGGCGCTTTACAGAACCACGACGAATACCGTCATTAGTTATATTAGATTTGTGGCCGATAAGCTTTGCGTTCGTTGAAAACGGGAAACGTTATTTGATAGACGTAACGATGGCACAGAATAGCTAAGATTTACATCTTTCCAGAAAACTTCAAATTGCATTTTGTAGTTATCCCCTGAAACATTATAATCTACCTGTACTTAGGTAATAAGTATATTTCTAGGTATGGTTATGGTTTGCAATAAATTGATAGACGTTTACGGTACGTTTTTTGAAGTTATACTTCTAATGCGACTTCCAACAACGTTGCGTTACGCGGTTGACATAGTCTAATACGCTAATACGCTACAAATGCTACAATCAAATATAGATGGCAGTGTTCAGCAATTCAGCATTTGACCGCCCGTGTTTTTGAAGTTATACGAGTTCCAACTGTCAGCGGGGGAAATAGAAAGAGACTATAATACGCTACAATCAAAATATAATAGATGGCAGTGTTCATGCAATTTTTTACTTTTTATTTTGAAGTGAAAATTTAGTACTGCATTTTGGTTAAGTACATAAAAATAAATACTAAATTAATTTCACATTAAACACAGAGCGAGAGTGAATGCGTGGCACTCGAAGTATAACTTCTCCCGCGCGTAGGGACTGCACGCACAGGTTTTTTTTTTACGTAACTCTAATGTCTAATCACTATCTCCTGTCATTTTAGCTTACATGATAATGAAAAGAGATGACAAAAGATTTAGCAGCCATTTTAACTAAGGTTAAGAAGCCTTCTGGATCCAAAGTACAACTACAATGCTCAATTGATTGTGCCGTGGGTAGTGTGGGTACTTTTAATTCCATATTCTACACAACTAGTTGGTCCGTTCCGGAAAAAAAAGTTTACCTATGGTCCAACTGACGAAAACTCGAATCTCTGGTTGAAGACTACCCTTCGGCCGTCTACGAAACTGTAGCTTCGTAACCAGGTTAAACCCAACATGGCAATTTCCAATTTCACAAAATACCTACATTATTAGATCATTGACATGACATGTTTTTTTTATTTTCCGTTTTTGGAACGAAGTTCCTTATTGCGCGTTGCGAAAGGGGGCTAGACGGAAAAAATTAAGGCGTATGTAAAAGGCAGACCACCCTCTCGCTCGCACATTTTAACATTTTTAAAGATATAATATAACTAAATGTAATTATGTGAAATCGCAGAGCTTCAGGGTCAAGAGAATAACAATGCAAATGTTCAGTAAAAATAGCACATTGATCCAAACCACTTTTCTGACCAAAAAATGTGGACTTTAATTTATCGCATAAGTTTTTTGGTCGGAAAACTTGTTTGGATCAATGTGCTATTTTTACTGAACCTTTGCATTGTTATTCTCTTGACCCTGAAGCTCTGCGATTTCACATAATTACATTTAGTTATATTATATCTTAAAAATGTTAAAATGTGCGAGCGAGAGGGTTGTCTGCCTTAGACCCAAAGTTGTCGCAACACTTTGTTCAAATTTTGACAACGTAATTCGAATAAATTGGTGCAGGAAGTTTTTTTTTTACTATCGTGTGCCTGTACGTTCTCAACCGAAACAAATGAATGTAGGTATTGTTGGAAGTTTTTGTTTTTAGGGTTCGTTAAGGTTCTTATAGAAAATATTATAAGAAAACAACACCTCAAGGAACTTCGTTCCATCCGGGTGTCCCTTGACACCTCTCAAGTTTTTTTTTATGTTTAGTTTTAGTCATAGGAGTTCAGACTCTGTGCTATATAGCGGTCGCCTTTTGTCAAGAATCAAAGAGACACGATAAAAAACCCGATATAGCACTGATTATAGTCGGTCGGTATAATTTAGGGGTTCGCGGGTTCCCCTTTTTTACGCTAGTTCTGGCGATAAGTTTTATAGGGAAATTGTACGTTGTTTTTTTTTCGATATTATATCTTTGCATTTTATCGAGATCATCTATTTGGTAAAGTGAAGCTAACTAGACGCGAGTTCAACTCCTGGAGCGGGAATACTTTTGCATTATTTGCGGATATTTGTTTCGTCTGTGATATCATTTTGCACAATCAAAGCCTAGCACTTTTATTTTAATAGTTTTTCTTGTGTTATTGTGCGTATTGTTGTTTAATTTTGGTGAAATTTTAACCAATAACACTTAGGCCGTAACGTAAAGTGTGAGCCATTGGAATAAATGTGTGGAAAGTGATCTCTTTGAATGTGAAAATTCGTCTCCAAGTTTTGAAGAAAAATATCCACCATTTTGCCTTCAAAAAAAACGACAGCGACAGTTGACTTATAGTATTTCAAATATCTCACTTGACACTGACAAAATTGTCGATATGACGAACAAAGACCATAAATAGAAGAAGAAGAAGAAACTACGATGAAACAGGGTAGCGTAGGTAGGTATAGTTAATAAATACTTTATTCAAAATCTTTGTTCCACATCGAATTTTATGAAAAAAGAAGAAAACAAATCACAATGTTCTCATTTTAAAAACCGCTCCAAATTCAAACTGCAACAGTATCACAGATTCCGTTTAAAAAACAAAAGACGATTGCGTTCCTTTTTCAAACAAAACGTCAAAGAGCAAAAAGAAAGAGTGGTCTTTTCATGAGTGCAGTCCAGTGAAATTGTGTATGGGCGAGGTCCATCGTGACAGCCCGCGGCGGTACCTACTGCTCGGCACTCTGGCCGGACGGGGTCAAACTTTAGTGGCTAGATTCTTTTTAAAAGAGGCTAGAGACCAAATTCAGCTTATAAAATAAATAAATAGTGAATTTTTCACAAAACTGTTGCAAGGCCTAATAATCATTTTCTTTTTTAAACTTTGATTGCAAAATAAACATTCTAAAAAGTAGTAAAAAGTGTATTCTGATTTACTCTGATGCGGACGACTTAAACATAGTTTTTTGTATTCAAATAAAAAAAATCTCAGCTCATATCTATGCTTGAGTAACAATTTCTTTATCAGCATACGGGCCGTAGACTTACCTACTACCATAAAAAATATGATTAGAATAGCCAATAATAAACAGTTTAGAAATTATGAAAAAAATATTTGTATCTGCCGCTACATCAAGGCAAACAGTAAAGAAACTATACCTTATTTAATCAATAAAAAAAAAAACTTTAGAGTACTTACCAATTAACAGTCACCAAAAATGGTTAGAACTGAAACTGACCACAGCGTGATTGATTAAAAACTCCATAGGGTTGGTCGAGACAAAGCGTAGCGCGTAGAAAGGAACGTCGTGACGGCCCCAGGCGACGCCAGGCTTACGTTCTGCCACTTCGGTAACTATAGGACATAGATTATGCAGCTGCGTGTAGATGAGACAGTCTTACTCGAGATCACAGGTGAACAAAAACTCCGTAAGGACGAGACAAAGCGTAGCGCGTAGAAAGGAACGTCGTGACGGCCCCAGGCGACGCCAGGCTTACGTTCTGCTACTTTGGTAACTGCAAGACATAGAGTATGCAGCTACGTGAAGATGAGACAAGAGTGTCTGAGGTGTATACGAGCTACTTTAATAAGAAAACAAAAAAAAACTCACGATCGTTGTTGGCTTGTGTTCTTTACTTTACCTAACAAATGAATAAACGAATAGATAAATCTCACGCAATTTTGTTTTTCTTGTGAAATATACGTATTATGTTTAAATTAAAAAAAAATTAAAGGAAAACTAACTAAACCAGCAGAATTCAACATTGCGTAGCGGCTTCGTAGCACGGTAGCACTTTCGTAGCACTTCTACGAATATTTTGTAGGTTTCAATATAAATAGCATTTAACGTAGCGATTTTTTAGCCAGGAGGTAAGAGTTTATTCTATAAGACAGTGTCATATCTACAACTCTGCCTCATCTATGATCGCAATAATCTACTATACCAAGATAATTTTATTATGCAGAAAATGACATCGATCTTAATCCATAAGTAATAAGATTCAAAATAAAATGGGATTCATAGTTTTTAAAATTGTATGAAAAGCCTTGTAGGCGTGATTTGAATGGCAGGTGTATGATCTGTATCATGTATGGCGCGTAGCAAAACATCTTTATGTATTAAAAGTATATAAAATTATACATAAAATGAATATAGGGAGCTAAATTATAGGTTTTGAATGAAACTATGTTTTCTTAGTATCATGGTGGCTTTTAAATATATAATGCCATTAAAATATGGCTGACTAGCTTTCGCCCGCGTCTTCGTCCGCGTTTGATTCTGATAATTTTCCGTGATAAAAATTAGCTTATGTGTTAACTCAGGTTATGAAATATATATATTTTAAGTTTCATCCAAATTGGACCAGTGGACAGCGTGATTGAAACACAAATATACAAACACCCAAACATCCAAACATTTAAGCATCTAAACATCTAAGCATCTAAACATCTAAACATCTAAACATCTAAACATCTAAGCATCTTAGCATGTAAACATCTAAACATCTAAACATCTAAGCATCTAAGCATCTAAGCATCTAAGCATCTAAACATCTAAACATCTAAACATCTAAGCATCTTAGCATCTAAACATCTAAGCATCTTAGCATCTAAACATCTGAACTTTGACATTAATAATATTAGTGGAATCGTAAAAAAGGAAAAAATTTGTTTATTTTCACAAAACCTTATCATATAGGATTTTACAAACTTCTAAGACTTAGAACGAATACTTAGAATCTAAGTATTCGTTTGTATAGAGGTAGGTGGTACTTTGTGATATTATAAACCCAGGTATATAGAATATTACATTGGGATGGGATCTATAGGCTTTTCTATACTGAGAACGAAAAGCCAAGCAAAGTTCCTTCACCGCGTGCTCTGATTCACGAGACGTGAAAAAGTAAACACTGCAGTGTCAAAGGGTCGCCCTGAAAGCGGTGACAGCCCTACCGTGAGATCAAAGGCGTGGGGTGTCTCTGTGGTGCAGTGATGTAGTGCTGGTAATTTATGTCGATGAAAAAAATATCGATATCGATCTTTTTTGCGGTAATGTTATATCACTGCGGTCTAGACACTAGACAGACAGACGTCGTGGGGAAATGAAATCTGCATTGACGTCCCGCGTTGTGGTGTATTGTGTATTGTCCCCTTGCTCACCTCACCCCAGCCAGCACAACTCTTTAAACTAACGGAGAAGGACTTTGGGTCGATGACAGCAATGTTCCAGAATCCCCGATTGTGTTGTGAATGCCGAGGAGTGAGATCCGATCAGCTCCTGCAGTCTCGTTTTGGATGTAGCTTCGGTTGTGGCAGAGCAATGCAATAATGACAGGCGTCATGGCTCAGTTGGTAGTAGCTCTGCTTTCCGTGCTGTGGGTCGTGGGTTCGATCCCCACCGAGAACAAACATTTGTGTGTTGTAAACATAGATGTTTGTTCTGTGTCTGGATGTTTCTATGTATTATAAGTATGTATTTACAAAAAAATGTATGTATGTATTCTATCAGCCATCTAGTTTCCATAGTACAAGCTTTGCATAGTTTGGGACTAGAAGGCGTTGTGCGAAGTGTCCGTGAATATTTATTTATTTTTATTTGTTTCTTTTTCCTAAAGACAACCTTTTGTGATCATAGTTTATCAATAAACCCTGCAGCTGTTACAAACTTAAGGAATTTCTTAGAAGTGAGGTTTTTTAGTTCATCTGGGCTCAAGAACTAGGCTTAGGTACAAACGTGAGCTAACAAGTGAAAAAGATAAAATCTGCTCTAAAAAGTTGGCCATTTTGAGAGTGCTATGGATTTTTTATGGGTCAAAATAACTTTGAAGGCAAAGTAAGCCGCAAGCGATAAGCGACAACCATGTCTCACCAAAACAAGGCCATTGAAAACATGCCCAATGAGGCCCCATCTGATGTTAAGCGGTCACCTCTGCCTATAAGCCTCACAGAACAAGTCTATTGAGGACGTGCCCTATGAGGCGATGCACGCCTATTAGTCTCATAGAAGTACCTGTAATTAGTTACAAAAAGAGTAAAAATAACTAAAAATGATGGTAACGTTTTTAGGTAACCCATAAATCACGAAAACGAATAAAAACCGTCTATCGATAAATCAAAAAGCACTACATCACTATAACTATTTAAAATTCGAATGCATTCTGATAGGAATTCGTTTTTAATCGACCTCAAATTGGGCGCGAAATGAGTTCGGTCCCTCGGGTTTATTTAGATGTCTTCATTTCAATTACACCTAAATTAATGTCCAATACACAGTTTTCTGTTACCTTTAAAAAATAATTATTTTTACCGCACAAAGGTTTTATTTCATCCTTTGATTTGATTCGTAAAATTTGTTTGTTTTTTTTTAATATCTTCTTTTTTTTGCTAGAGTATGGTCAGTCCGCATTCAGTGCCGACTGGCGAAACTCTCAAACTAGACTCGTAATTTCGAAAAACGAACAATGTATGAAACGGGGGTCAAAATCTGAATCACGTTTCATACAAAACGAGATTTGCAGTGTGTAATTTTGGTAGAATGGGAGTCCCACTTTTTCTTACGTAGGAACTACGTATTACATATTTTTTGTCCTGGGGGCTCTCCGCCTTGGGCAAAGGTGAATACTGAGAAAAAAATTGACTTTTCAACCTAATTAGGTAGTTAGTTTTGATAATTATATATTTGTACGAGTATTTTGATTATCCAGAATAAAATACTAACTAAATACTTAATTATTTTAATTTTCTTTATTACCCTATTTCATCCAAAAAATGCATAAATAATTATACATATAGTAGGTGCCAAATAACACCGCAATACAGGTCATTCACCCACCTTCACTACGATGTCGCAAAATTCAATTTATGAATGGCTAATTCTGTCGCTTTCCATACAAACCTGTCGCTAAGACGGTAATCGCTCGAATCTCGTAGTACTGTTTGTTTACCATACATAAATTGAATTTTGCGACATCGAGGTGAAACTGGGTGAATGACCTGTATTGCAGTGTTATTTGGCACCTACTATAGCTACAAATACATGAAAAATACCTAGAAAATTCTAATAAACGTAGAGCAAAAATAGTACCGACCCGTATCCAAAACCTACAATTTGATTGATACAAATAACAAAATACAATTTCACTTTCACTTCTAAATCTGACAGATCAATTACTTTTTTTTCCAACGAGCGACATTTGTACAAATCACCAGTATTTTATTGTGACCACGCAACTTTACCCTGCAAATTTTAAAACAAGCTTTATGTTATTGTGATAAGAACTAAAATCGAATGATTGAAGTGTAAAATAAGTTTGTCAAAAAGAGTTATTTTTCGTCCCATTTCGCGGTTAATACACCGTGTAAATGGGTTCTTTATCGCGGGCGTTTAACGTTTTGTTTGTGTAGTTTGAAATGACATGAGGGTGCATACATTATTTAGATATGGCTTTTTAAAACACAGTAATCAATGGAAGAATCAATGGAAGCCCTTGTGGCGTAGCTTCCTTAGTCAATCTTCACCGATTATCTAAGTTAAGTGACGTTATGCGCGGTCACTATTTGGATGGGTGACCTTAGTCGCATTTACATCTGAGCGCTTCTGTGTTTCAGTGTCCCGGCTCTAGCAGCCACAACGGAGGCCTAAAAACTCTAAAAACTAAAAACTCTTGTGACAGAGTTCTTAGGAGGCGTTAGGCCCTCCGCTCATGGAGCTACTCAAAAATGACGGAACTAATCAGTAATTACAATTACAAACCAATTAGAAACTGTACCTCTCACACGACGACACTCTCACCTCCTTCACAAATTGAATATTTAATGTTTGCTCTTTCATTTTTATCACAAAAAACAAAGAAACTCGGGAAACCAGTAGCGGGGAGACCGGTACAACGCGACGCACGTGATCGGTTGCTAACGCGTTACTGACCAGTAAGTAACTAGTCGCGTCGTGTGCGAACCTCCATAGAACATGACATGTATGGGCTGTGATGCTCAGGCAACTCGTTAGTAATTTAAGTTTGTGACTAGTTCTTTTTGAGTAGCTCCATGTGCGAAGGGCCTTAGGAGGCCTTAAGGTGACCTAAACAATCCGTCACCAGAGTTCGCCACTAACTCAGACGAGCTTGCTTACCAATCCAAACAGTGACCGCGCAGAACGTGGCTTATCTAAGTTGGGTTCTTAGTTATCATGCAAAATATAGAAGAATGTCCGAACAAATTGGATCTAGAAGCTAATTCCAACGTTCTATTTCGTTTTGAATTTGGAAACGCAAAATTACTACCCAGAAGTAAACAAGTTTGTCACAAACTACAAACTAAACGCAGTCAAAGACGCGGCAAAATCAATTTAGAGCAAACATCAACTTCGTTACACCTTGGACTTTTCATTTGCGCGGGTAACATCCGTGAAGAATCACCTTAACTTACCAACCAGTGTTACTTGATCTTATGCCATTCAATATTATACTTTAACGCATTGACATAAACCTCAAATACTTGTAACATTTTCTGTTGCACTGGTTTTGTGCGTCAAGATTGTAGCTTGACGCGGTATGCGAAACTCTACTTTATTTGTATTAAGGCATGGTTGAAAGCATTTTCGCGTATTGGATCATGGGTTCGCGGTTATTTTGGCGCGTTACTCGGGAGAGTACACACAGGTTCGGGAGTAACAGGCGAAATGTTGCCATAGTTACCGATCGATATTCCTATTTGGTTTATTTATCTATCTATACTATCAAAAAGCCAAAAACTAAAATTAAAGATGGATAAACTAAATATGCAGATCTACTAAATAAACGATTCTTATTCCAAGAATCGAGTTTGTCTGGACCAATTTTAACTTACACTTATACTATTCAGGAGCCCTTTTTCCGGATTGGAACATAGGCTATATTTTATTGAAATCAAAGACGTGGATTCTTAGATACAGATTGAACTCTCTAAATCAAAAGCAGCCATTTGCTACGAGGTTCATCGTATGCTGGTTGACAGATATTTGTGTGGAAAGTTTTGCACGCGTACGAAGTCGCAGGTATCAGCTAGCTGTAACTATGATTAAGTTTTATTTATATGTTGCTTGGTAATGAAATATGAACTTTATTTACTTACGCTAGATTTTTTTACATTTCTAATTCATAGGGGAAAATTTAGAAGTGTAACATAAGTTTACGGAAATAGAACTAGATGTCGCCACTAGTCGATTAGAACGCGCTATCGTTGCGTTTTGCCATCTGAACGAATTCGGATGCAGATTTCTATTTATATTGAGCTTTCTCAGGTAGCGATTACTGATGCAGATACGGATTCTCCGGACTAATCAGTACTCGAGTATTTCACCTTGTACCCTGTCGTTTTGCGAACCGGCTCCCGGACCCTGACACACGGCGCAAGCCTGAATTTCTACAGTCCATCATTTCGAACACCCTGTACCCGCGAAAATTTTTCCCGTCTGGTTGTACGACGAGTACGTGCGTCAAACTTAACGCGCGTTTTATTCACGCCCCGACCAAACCCTTACAATTGGCGCTCAACGTACGGCAGTGGGTTCATGTCCCCAGGGACCTACACTAAGGAACAAGGCCCCGGCGTGTCATCATTAGTGTCGTCGTCGTCTAAAGCGGCGGCGAAGAAGCGTGTCAAGATGACGTCCACCAACGTAAACATGTCACCGGAGCAACTGCAGGAGCTAGTAGCATCGATCACTACGGCTGTAATGCAGGCAGTTTTGGCAGCAGCGGTGACGGGAACAACGATAGCAGGTTCGAAGAAGTCATTTTCGGGTACAACAGTGAAGGCCCAATTACACGATACCATTTTCTTGTACGTGCCAGTGCAATAATTGTATGCAATAGTTGAAGCGCAAGAATTGACTTTCAAGAATTGTAAGCAACTGTTTACACGCGGATATATTTAAAAAAGTTGCATGCAATTATTGAATACAATTCTTGACTGTCAATAATTGCATATGGCTTTTGTTTACACCAATACAATTATGTCATGGAGATTATTGCTTACAAGTTTTGACTTGTCAAAACACAGGCGTGTACCATTTTTTGGCGAGTTGCTTCAAGAATTGCACGTATTTGCGCTGGCAGAAATTCATGCAATTGTTGCACGTTTTTCAAGGGGCTAGTTATTAAAAAATATGAGTCAAAAAGTGTTCAAATTCGGTTCTGCTGATTTAATAAAATTCATTTATTTAATAATGAGTGCATATGGGATACGGAAAAACTACAAGAATCCACATGAGATACCACAAAACACAATGGGAAAAAACAACGAGACTAGGCGGAATGATTTCAAAACTATAGCCTTCTCCGAGAAGCGAAAAAAAATTGGTTTCAGACAGAATTAAATTACGCGGGAATGCGTATACAATAATTTCCTAAGCAATTCTTGCATTCAACTGGTTACACCAAGGAAAGTTTTGAAGCAAAACTTGTATACCAGATCAAAAATGTTACGAGTTGTTTAGACCATGCAATTAATTTATTGTATTCAACTATTGCACTGGCACGTGCAAGAAAATGGTATCGTGTAATTCAGCCTTTAGCTTCAGTGGAGCAAGAGACACCGCCAAGGTGGAAGAATTTTTGGCGGCTGCCTCAATATTTAAGAAGATCCACAAAATTAACGATACAGATGCAATTATGTGCCTACCGTTAATTCTTAAGGATGAAGCTAGCACCTGGTGGCAAAGTGTGAAGAGCGACATCGAAACTTGGAACGATTTCGAGAAACGTCTTCGTCACGCATTCGCGCCCAAAAAACCAGCTTACCTAATATATCAAGAGCTGTTTGCAAAAAGTCAACCAGCTGACATGCTGACGGAGGTGTACGTGGCAAATAGTCGGGCATTACTAGCGCAACTTCCACCACTAGCACACACCGAACAACAACAGCTGGATATGATCTACGGGCAGCTGCACGTAAACATTAGAAAACGAGTACCCCGTGAAAAGGTTCAAACCTTTGATGAACTGTTAACTGCTGCTAGAGGAGCGGAACAGTTGACGAGGGAGAAAGCGGGAGCTGAAAAGTTTGTGAAGGATGACGCTAGCAAGCCTGGAGAGGTTTCGGATGGGGCTAAGGCCAAGAAAGTACGCTGTGATTACTGCCGCCGGCTTGGTCACAAGGTCGAAGAATGTCGCCAGAAACAGAAGCTGGTGGTCAAGAAGGATACTGATGTTGCTACTACCCAGGCCCCTTCTCCATCACAACCTACCTTCTCTTGCTACGGCTGCGGTGCCCCAGATGTCGTTAGAAGTAAGTGCACAACATGCATTGCAAATAGGGCCGCTAAAAGCAAGGAAGCGAAGATTGATTTTTGCGCACTGAATATCAACACGGATGCACGACCAAGGCCTACAATCGGCATTGGTATCCTTGATATAGTAGGCAACGCATACTTAGATACCTGCGCAAAATCCAGTGTGGCATCGTATGAGTTATACCGGTGCCTAGAAAGAAGGGGGCTACCTTTCGGACGTCAAACGGTGACAGTTACATTGGCAGACGGAGTCAGAAGAAGGCAGGAGGTGTTATCAACCAAGGTCCCGGTGCGCGTATGCCAATACGTCATTCCAACTACTTTTATAGTGTTTCCTGAGGCCCGTGAGAACAAAACATTGCTCGGTGTTGGATTCCTACAGGATGCTGGTATCATCATCGATATACCACAGCTCTCCTGGCATTTCACGATGAATCCTAATCACAAATATGATTTGATTCTGGAAGAAATGAATGAGCCAACCACAGTGCACGTGGTGGATCAGAAAATAGTAGCACCGATCACTAAACCGGCTCCACAGCAAACGAATGCAGCAGAATGCATGATGCTAGAGGCCGACGAGTGCCCGGCTTGGCCTGGAGTATACAAGAGTGTAACCCAGCCCAGTAAACGCTACAAAGCCACGGTGTTTGACGGATATTCACCATTCATTGATTATATGTACGCGGACGCAGAAAGAGTATGGCTCTTTGAATGTCTTATGAAAATCTATGAAAGTGCAAATGTCGAACTCTCACCGAACATAACAGCACTATTCCTCGGGTACACCGATGATGATATTGGACTGAATGTCTTCTCTCTAGAGACCATCAAAGTGGGGATCACTGACGTTGAGAAAAAGAAGCATATTGTAAGCCTATTCTGGCGATGCCAGTAACCTGCCTGCCCCGGTGTAACCTATTAGAAGGAGAGGACGTCCTAAAAAGGTAGAGTCGGCGCCAACAGATATCCCTCCGCGTAGGCAACGAGGCAGACCAAAGAAGACACATTAGGCCTTTTGATGTTCTACTCGTCGGGACGCCATCATGAACATAGGGGGAGAATGTAACATAAGTTTACGGAAATAGAACTAGATGTCGCCACTAGTCGATTAGAACGCGCTATCGTTGTGTTTTGGTTTTGCCATCTGAACGACTTCGGATGCAGATTTTGATTTATATTGAACTTTCTCAGGTAGCGACTTCTGATGCAGATACGGATTCTCCGGACTAATCAGTACTCGAGTATTTTACCTTATACCCTGTCGTTTTGCGGACCGGCTCCCGGACCCTGTCACACGGCGCAAGCCTGAATTTTTACAGTCCATCACTTGGGACACCCCTGTACCCGCGAAAATTTTCCCCGTCTGATTGTACGACGAGTTGCACGTGCGTCAAACTTAACGCGCGTTTTATTCACGCCTCGACCAAACCCTTACAGCAGCAATTTTACAGCAATTTCTAAACAAACCTAATTTGACAACTCAAAAAATTTTGCCGTCCCTTTCTCATAAGAGGAAAAGACAAAGACAGCTATAATTTTAGCGCTGTCAAATTAGGTTGGTTTAGAAAATTACAAAAATTAAATATTTGTTATATTTAATAGACGTCAGAAATTCATGAAATAAACGCAATTAGATCACAATTTGATTTCGTAATTCTAAAATTAAACTGTTACATTCAAAAATACAAAGATATAAATGAACGAATGATTGAATGAGTGATTGTTATTTAAGGCTGCTATTGATCGCGCTCGGAGAAGGGCTGGTACAATGATGTTGTCTAGTAATACTATAGACTTACAAATTTATAGAAGTTCTATTTGGTCAACTCTGTTTTACTTATTTTGGAGTCGAGGGATCAACATAAGGTAATATTAAACTTTGATGAATCATAGAATACAATTTGTCATATAAGTTTATAGTAATAAGTCCTTAGCATCTAATCTAGATGCGCGTGAGGAGTCACTTTTTACTCGTGCATGCTCCATATTAGCGGGATGAACTTATTTTGAACACCTTGGGTGCTTACAACAATATGATAATTCGACCTTTATGATTTTAAGATCATTTTGACTACTCGAGACGCTCTCAATATCAATTTAACGCTGACTGTACTAATTGCCCACATGTATAGTATGAGGAGAACATTGTAAGATATGTGTCCTCCTACGAAAAGGGAAGATCTTCCACGCCGAGCGACCTTTGGCTCGGGGTCCGAGGACCAATGGATGGTATTCGGTAGTATTACTTATGTTACAAATTCCGTGATAACTTCGTTTGCGCGATCTAGGAAATTTCTCATGTTAGTTCTATTATGTAGCGAGATAGATGGCGCTACAAGTATAATGAACGTACCCTATATTTTTGTATAAGTTTTTGTAACCTTCTCATTTATGTGAATTATTTATTGTTGTTATGAGAAATAAACATCTTTAACCTGAATACGTTCGGAGCTGACTAAGCCGCGGGTTACCTCTCAATCTTTTCCTTCATCGTTTGAGAGTACTATCATAAATCCAAGAAGAAAACCCCATACAAGCCGGGTTTTCACAGTCAGAGTTAGCTCGAACCGAGTGCACTACGATGTTTACTCGAACGCCACTTGTATCGAGAAAACGCGATGCCGGCGTCCGACTGCGTTTAGATTGCGTGTTTACACGATACGAGTTTGAACTAACTCTGGCTTTAAGGTTAGTTCATTTCTAATCTCGCTGTACTCTACTTCAAATGAAAGGGTTAAGCACCCCTTTCGCTTTCCGCCATTGTGTGCCGCGGGAAATGCCTGCACATTGAGGGATTAAACACAGCCCCTGTGTAGATTGTAATGGACTATAAGTATTATAGGTATGTATATAGGTGTGTTGGTAGAAATGAGCGTAGCATGAAACGTTAGATGGATAGAAAACAGCCATAGAAAGATTCATCTATCTATCTATACTATTATAAAACTGTAAAAAAGCCAAAAACTAAAATTAAAGATATGGTTAAACGAAATATGCAGATATACTAAGAAGAAGAAGAAAAAAAAAAGAAAGAAGAAGAAGAAAGAAGAAGTAGAAGGCGTTGTGTTAAATGTCCGTGAATATTTATTTATACTAAATAAACGATTCTGATTCCGCAAATCAAGTTGGTCTGTGTATCTGTTTGTCTGTTTGTTTGTTCGCAAATCACGCCTTAACTACTGGACGAATTTCGACGAAACTTATACCAATAGGTTGCCCTTTTCACTAATTAAAACATAGGTTATATTTATATTTAAATCAAAGACGTGGATTCTTAGATACAGCTTGACCTCTCTAAACCAAAAGCAGCCTTTGACACGAGGTTCATCGTATGCTGGTTGACAAATATTTTTTGGTGGAAAGTATCGCACGCGTACGAAGTCGCGGGTATCAGGTAGTTAGGTATAATTTTGACGTTTCTGTAGCTGGAAAAGAAAATAGAAATAGAAAATATTTATTTTGTTATTCTTAGAAAGTACAAATTACAAAGTTAAATCTTAAAATTAAAAATAACAAAATGGCTGCCACTTAGGACTCTGGCTTAGGTATATTTTTTCAGTTACCAGTAAAAGCTCCAAGATATTTCTTACAACAATTTTGTATCCATTTTACAACAAAAGTAGGGTAAGTATCTTTTTTCTAACTGATCTTTCATGGACTCTGGCTTAGGGTATATCTTTTTCAGTTACTGGTAATATCTCCAGGAGATTTTTTACAACAATTATGTATCATTTTACAACAAAAGTAGGCTAAGTATCTTTTTTCTAACTGATCTTTCATGGACTCTGGCTTAGGGTATATCTTTTTCAGTTACTGCTAATATCTCCAGGAGATTTTTTACAACAATTATGTATCATTTTACAACAAAAGTAGGGTAAGTATCTTTTTTCTAATTGATCTTTCATGGACTCTGGCTTATACACCATAATTTTGTAGTAACCAAAAAAACCCTATTCTCAGTGTCTGTTACTGATCACAGATTAAAAAACAAACTGATAACTTGGTAAAAGTTAAATATTAAAAAAATCTTGACATTGCCAATAGCATTAGCAGCCTCTGCTGCACTGTCCTTAATTTTTTTGATAAAGACAAAATGGTGGTGTATATTTCTGTTTTTACCATCATGGCGTGTTCTGCCTATAAATGTGGTGTAAACTTGTACAATAATATTTTTATTCCCGTCCGGCAGCGGCGGCCGCGGGCGCGCTTTTCAAAATAATAATTAAGCGGATACATTTATTATGATACAGGATGCTCTTATTTATGAGGTTATCGGATGGCCGGGGTAATTATTGCCGTGGGTTGTGATTTGTCTTTGTAATAATATGGAAGTTGTTTTGTCAAATACATTCGTATAACACACTATTTTTTAATTAGATTTCAACTAAACTTGATAGTTATGATAAATCTGAAAGTGTACATTTTTACTTCATTCGCTACTTTCATAAATTAAAAAAAGAATAGATTCATTACAATAAAATTCGTTGATACTTCTAAGTCAAATTGGTAAAAGAAACTTTTTAAAATTAATTAAAACTAATTTCACAATAATTGCCTGGAAGAGATCGCTATTGAGCGATAAGGTCGCCCATTGTACATTTATTGCGAACTGTTTTATTTCATAAAAATATGTTTGGTGTTTTCTATGTACAATAAAGCGTTTTCATTCATTCATTCACTCTTCGTATGTAAAAAATAAAAAAACCACATCCTGTATCATCGATCTCGTCCTAACCATCAGTGCACAGGGTGCGTTCATTATGCGCCAAGCCATAGATTATCGAACACATTCAAACATGTCGGACGCGCTTCACTTTGGCAACACAACACATTTCGTTGGTTTCGTCTCTGACAACTCTATAGCCATTTATTTCTGATAATATTTTTTTTATTTATATGTTACCCGCGATTTTGGACGCATGTACCGATACTATCGAGCTCTATTACAATATTTTTTTAGCTACAATAATTTTGTTTATTTTTAAACGCAGATTGGCGCGATTCAGTTTATTTTATCATTTTAGCAACGACATCTATAGTAGTTGCCAAATAACACCGCAATACAGGTCATTCACCCAACTTCACCACCATGTCGCAAAATTCAATTTATGTATGGTAAACAAACAGATTCGAGCGATACCGTCTTAGCGACAGGTTTGTATGGAAAGCGACAGAATTAGCCATACATAAATTGAATTTTGAGACATCGTGGTAAAGGTGGGTGAGTGACCTGTATTACGGTGTTATTTGGCACCTAATATAGTTCGTTTTTTGATAAATCACGGTTTCCGCCTGAAGCAACTGACGTTACGTCAGTTCATCTACATATTCCAAGTTTCATTCCGAGTCTATGGTATCTAATTAAGTAGGAACCTACTTGGTATTTTTCGAGTGATACAATGTTCTTATAAACTGTGATAGAAGCTGTGTGTTCGGGTCGGCAGCTGCGGCCGACGCCGCGGGCGAATGCTATATGCCTGCGCAGTACGGGCAAGATAATCGAGCACTTGTCAAAATTACATCCTACTAATATTTAAGGATGTAAAACAACATTCACAAAATCTGCAACTTTTTGAGGGACATATTATTATAATAAATATTTAATACCAGACGGAATAAATATTGTGTATTGTACGAGTAAAGTCAGTGCTCTCAAACCGTAAAGGTAAAAGTCGCGCCATCTTTTAACGATTTTGAGCCCTAGAAGTAATAAATAAATATAAATAATAAATAAATATTCACGGACACTTAACGCAACGCCTTCTAGTCCCAAACTAAGCAAAGCTTGTACGATGGAAACAAGATGGCTGATAGAATACATACATACATTTTTTTTTTGTAAATACATACTTATAATACATAGAAACACCCAGACACAGAACAAACATCTAGGAAGGCAGAAGGCCTCAGCACGGAAGGCAGAGCTACTACCGACTGAGCCATGACGCCATGAAAGTGACCGTAACTCTCTCCCTTCCGTTAAATATAACGATATACCCTTGGTCTATTGCTCGGAGGTTAAAGACCTGGGTCTCATCATCTCTGAAAACTTGAGCTGGGATAACCATATCACGGAAGTCAGTAGGAAAATCTTTGCGTCCATGCATGCCTTGAAACGTATGCAGAACTTCCTTCCTTTCACAGCCAAAGTAACCCTCGTCAACTCACTGCTGCTTCCAATTATAGACTACGCCGATGTTTGTTATTCCGACGCCACGGAAGATCAGCTTAGTAAACTGGAGCGCTTATTGAATGTCTGTATTAGGTATGTCTTCGGACTGCGTAAGTATGACCATATCTCCTTCTATCGCTCCCAGCTGAAGTGGCTTAAAATCCGTTTTCGCCGTGATACTCATATTCTCTGTCTTCTTTTCAATACTCTTCACAATCCTATGTCCCCAAACTATCTCAAAGAAAATTTTTTGCCTCTCTCTTGCTCTGACCGTCCCTCACGGTCCTCTCAACATCTGTACCTGAAAACTCCTGTTCATAAAACTTCCTTCTACACTAACTCCTTTACTGTCAGTGCGATACGCCTGTGGAATTCCCTTCCAGTGGACATCCGTGAATCTGCATCTTTGGGTATTTTTAAATCCAAATTATATCACCACTTTCTGTCAATTCAGATCTCTCAACAAAATTGAGCATTATATGTATATAATTTTATATAGTAGGTATATATGTATTCTTTTTTGGGTTAGGCATGTATGTTATGTATGTGTATTAGTATATTATTTGTAGGTTATTGTAGTTATAAAGGCGTTGTTGTTTCTTTTTAAAGTTTTACCTTAGAAGCACTACCATCATCTCCGCACTACACACAGGTTAGTTGGTAGATAATGCTAAATAGCATTAAACTCGCCTCTGTACGATTTTTTAAAAGTGCAATAAAGAATTTTCTAATCTAATCTAATCTAAAGTGAGGGTTACTAGTCCGAAGACTATAGACATAGGCAATTTTTTTTCTTTTACTTTACTTTTTTTTGTATGCTAAGCGTTAGAACCTATTGCTCTATAATTTGTAATATTAATAACACCTTTATGTACCTGTTCACAGGTTTACAAACCATAAAATGAGTGGATTTGAAAAGTTCTGTAATTATTGTTATTGAGATAAGTAATCATCAGTTATTTATGTTATAATCACTGTTTGTTGTGGTTGTGACATACCGCAGTCACGATGCGAGTAAAGTTCAAAGTTAATTCTATAGTAGAGTCGTGAATTGTAGAGGTAATTGATCTACCTATCCACTTAAAACAAGACGAATATTTATCTACTGTCTGCATTTAAATTATCTCACTATCTAACTAATAAACACTTCATTTACATCAAAAACCTAATGTCCGAATCTTATCCGAATTTTGATTGAGTTTTGTTTTTATAACTATTATTCTAGTACGAAGATAATTTATAAATAAATAAATAAATATTCCCGGTCACATAACACAACGCCTTCTAGTCCCAAACTAAGCAAGGCTTGTACGATTGAAACTAGATGGCTGATAGAATACATACATAATTTTTTTTGTAAATACATACTTATAATACATAGAAACACCCTGGTATTATGGTCATATTTTATTCAGAAAAGCTGAATCGCACTAGCCACTGATAAACCATTGCAAAAAAAAAAAAAAAAATATCCCACGCTGCCAACCAACATTCGAATTTCAAAATAAGCTACTTCACATAATTAGTATCAGCAATGCCGCCAACATAACCACTAAAGCATTGTCTCGGGGCGGTCATGAAGTACGGCACACGACCGCCCTCCAGCGGCTAAAATATGGACCCTTCAAGCTAATTTCATATGTGGATTGCATACGCAGAATTCTACGCAATTAGTGTACTTTTTCTTCAAAAACACACTCACAAAAGCACAAGCTGATAATCACGCAGCGGCAAGTTTCATTCACATGGACCACTGTAAAATAAAATGGTTGTCAATCAAGAGCGAACAAGTGGACTTCTAATAAACTAAGTACTTAGTCTAAGAATAATCCGCAGATAATCACATTTTGCAATACCCCATCGTAACCTCAGAACTGCTTTCGCTGCCCAGCATAATATCTTAGCGACGTGGCTAGAGATAAACGAAAACAAGAAGCTTTTGACGGCAAAAAATGCGCTGAAACGCGCTAGTGTCACTATTTAGTCACTGCCCCCATATCGCAAGCTCTGAACTGCGTTCGCTGCCCAGTACCTATAATGTGAAGTGACGTGGCTACAGATATACGGAAACAAGAAGCTTTCGACAGCAAAAAACGCGCTGAAATGCTCTAATGTCACTATTTAGTCACAGAATACCTATGATTTAGTATGAAAACAGTTCATGCAGAAAACCTGCCAGGCTTACGCAAGGCAGCACACCGATCGCGCCCCAGAACACCAATGATTTAGTATGAAAACAGTTCAGAAAACCTGCAAGATTTAATGTGACAACGATTGCCTCCCTAAACTGTATTCTACCATGAACTAATAGTCCATGATTCTACAAACTCTACACAAAATTTGGCAAATTTGGAAGTTTTCAAGAGTAGAGTGAATAGGTATCTTCTAGGTAACCGTGCTACATCGTAGACCACATCATTGCTTAACATTAGGTGAGATTGTGGTCAAACGGTTGCCTATATTGTATAAAAAAAAGATTGAGAAAAAAGAGTTTCCCATAATAAGTGCGAATGCATTCCACATTGCACGTTACTGGTACCTGTTCTGTGGCAGCCACGATTTTTGGAAGTTTTCATGACTCCTGCTTTGCCCTAGGGAGGTAAGAAGAGACCGTTATTATCTAAATGAGTCGTGTGACGTGTGAACCTCACTGCGATTGGGTTCACGAGATCGTGACACGCAGAATCAATTAGGATCTGTAATTTTTGTGGGAAGTTTAATTTATTGAATTCCAGATACTTATTTAGAATAAGTTAGGGAATAATAGATGGCGTCTCTGATGTTAAGAGTAACCTTGGCTTATAGCAATGCTTTGGTTCACATAGCTCATCCTATGAGGACGTACCCTGT
The DNA here is from genome assembly GCA_947507515.1 of Eulithis testata. Classification (NCBI taxonomy): domain Eukaryota; kingdom Metazoa; phylum Arthropoda; class Insecta; order Lepidoptera; family Geometridae; genus Eulithis; species Eulithis testata. Next base: position 3,363,474 of record OX382218.1, on the reverse strand, counting down.
GAATAGTCTCGGATCGTATCCTGATAAAATAAAAACAAGGCTTTTAGATCAAGATTTTTATAAAAAAAATAAAAAAAAATCTATTATGCTTTGGTACTTAACTTAGATTCATTTACAATTTTGTATAAAATCAGCTTGAGCCACGCTAAAGTCTATCCTATAAAACTTAAAGTAGATCAATACGTAATTGATTATCAAATGGGGGTAAAAAAATCGCAAATACAACAGAGTTCAACATTTTTAAAGCACTTATCTATGTTTACTCCCCATACTATGTACCTACATATACCATCATCATCATCATCTAGCCGGAACGTAGTCAAATTGAAGTCGGTTTTTCGTGTTTTAAGCTTATAAATTTATCGAGTGTCGTGTGTGACGTAGGTATCGGTATCGGGCCGTGCATATTACCTATTGCTACAAACTTGTAGTATTATATCTGTGCTTGAGTATACCATGGACATAACTAATCCTGTAGTACAATGCAGGATGAGGCGGTGGCTGGTTGGCCACGCCTGCGCAAGGTGCACTGTATCTGTGGCATTATCTCTGATGGTACATACCTGGGGCGCGATCGGTGTGCTGCCTTGCTTAGGGCGGATTCGACCAAACTATTTATACGCAGTTTAAGTCATAAACTGCGAATAAAATCAATAATTACTCTAGTGATAAGAAACTCTTTGTTCTACCAAGTCTTATTCCAATAAAAACTTGTCTATCCGAGAATAAATCGTTATACTGCCAAAATCTATGGTATAAACCAGTTATCTGTCGAATATTTTAATGGCGGCTGCTACATTTGACAAAACAGCTGTTTGTTTTCATAGATATTGACAACTTGACACCCGGATAATTTGTGTGCACATGTATTATTGTGTTGCGCTCTCTAAGCAATTGTTTTTTGAATTAAGTAAGTTGGTTTTTATGTATATACAGAGTAACAATACCTAGGATTGGCTACTCTCAAGATTGTAATGGAAAAACAAAAACGAATTTATCTGAGAATAAAATCAAAGAGTAAAGTTATACACGGGATACTTATTCAGGAATATCATGACTTTTGGACGAATCCGCCCTTAAAGCTTCGGTCTCGCGATCGTGACGCACAACGCTGCGGTGTGCAGCATGCAACGCCGGACACATAATTGTATGGAAAACGTCAAGTATGGTCTTTCGTTACGTCGAAGTCTGCGTCAGCGGCGAGGAGTAAACGCGGTTCTTTGCGTTGTGCTGCACACCGCAGCGTTGTGCGTCACGATCGCGAGACCGAAGCTTTAGCCTGGCAAGTTTTCTAAACTGTTTTCAACACAGTTTTCATACTAAACCATAACCATAGGTATCCTGTGACTATATAGTGACATTGGAGCATTTCAGCGCGTTTTTTGCCGTCAAAAGCTTCTGGTTTTCGTACATCTGTGGCCACGTCACTTGACATTATGCTGGGCAGCAAAAGCAGTTCAGAGCTTGCGATATGGGGGCGGCTGTGTAATGCTAGCTATATCTATAGTATACTGTTTCTGCGGTGTGTATTTGTGCATACAGGGTCGAACGGGTTTATTCCATCCAGTCCTACCAGTAGGTCGATTATCTAACTGCTTGGACAAAAATATTCCGAACTGTTAGACTGACTAATCGAACATTTTGGATACACAGATTATTAGTCGGTCTAAAAATTTGGAATATTTTTGACCAAACAGTTAGATAATCGAACTACTGGTAGGACTGGATGGAATAAACCGTCACACGTAGCATGCGTCGTAATACTTATTTAATCCCATAGCACTAATATTAAAAATGACAAAATTGTTTGTGTTTTAATCACTCTGCAACTGCTGCTCTGATTTCGATGAAATTTAAAATATATTTACATTTTTATCCCGGTAAATGAAACGGGACTAAAGCCTCGATAATTAAAACAAGTAGAAAGTAACTGAAATGTCTGGATAATTGCCATCTGAGCGGTCTTTATTTTCTAACAACACGGTTTTATTATTTTCTCAATCCCGGAACCCCATTGTTTAGGCTGTCGGACTGGGGCCTTATTCACTATGACCAATACAAGCGCGTTACGCAGCACGACAAGACAGCGGCGTGAAATCGCCCTATGCCTATGCCGCATTTCCTATGCCATAAATGTCATTCCTTACTGTGACGTCACACGGTTACGGCAAGGAATCTCCTAAGTCATACAGAATAATGCCCCAGGCTAGTTTAAACTGACACTAGCTGTTCACTACAGTAAATGGTCCTACTATAAGGTTTTATCTTCAAATTCATCATCTTCCTTCCCTTATCCCACACTAAGTGGTGTCGGTACAACATGACTTCGTCTTCCACTCTCCTCTATTAGCCGTCATCTCGGTGTTCACTCCTTTCTTACTCATATCTTCTTTCACACAGTCCATCCATATTTTCTTTGGCCTACATCTATTTCTACATCCGTCTAAATTCATGTCTAGCTCTCTTCTCGTAATATAGCTTTCTTCCCTCCGCATGACCTACCTACATTTTCAAATTATACATTTCAAATTTATACATTTAAAATGTATTTATCTAGTACCTAAATACGACGTTAGATTACTCATTTTAAATGTTTAGATATACATTTAAAATGAGTAATTTTAGCTTCGAAAATTCTGAAGACTCACTAAACTAAAGTAAATTCGGTAACAAACTCTAAATAAAACGTATTTCCTCGGACGGGTCGGTGTAGATTGTCGTTTCCGCCGGCCTCCATTTCCGGCAATAAGCCTACTTCCGGCAGGTGGCGCCACTATTTAGTTTGCTTCGACGCTGCTAAATAAGGTTTGGAGGGTAAATCTTGTTTAGGTGGTGATTGTGGACTAATGTCTTTTACATGGCTTTCTTGCGAGAGAATTTTCTTTGAAAGTATTAGGTAGTAAAGGGTAGGTAATATAAATTAAGTTAATCAATATTACGTGAGATAATGCATTGGTTCAGGCAGAGATTACAGGTTAACATTATTATATGGGTGGGATATCTGCTTATTCTATCACTAGGCCCGTATGCCGATACAGAAGTCGGTACTCTAGCATAGAATTGAGTAGAGATTTTCATACAAAAATGTATGGTTGAGTCCGAATCAATGCTTGAACAGTCAATCAGCATTTGAGCGTCAAATAAAATTATTTCAATCTGTATTAGTTTTTCACAGACACTTGAAGATAATTTCTGAAGAGAAACAGTGATCAAGATTAATTTTTACGTCATCTACGCATTTTTACTACGACGTTTGTATGCGTTAGTGGACGACTCTGGTGATGGAGTTTTAAGGCCGCCTTAAGGCCTCCGTCATGGCTGCGGCATATTCATTGTAATAAATACGTTGAATAACGTAAATATGTATTTTATAATATAACGGAGAGGAGGATGTTATTGAGGAAAACCTCAGATGAATTTGTTACTTCAAAACTTTGGTAGCAGGGCGGTAAAAAGTCGAAAGCATAACATGGATGAACTTAAAAACATTTCCAGAGACGTTAAAAAAATTTACATGGTATAAAAGTTAAGCATGGTGACACGTCCTCTTAAGGTTGAACAAGTCGCTGTCAGTCGCACACCTTTCCATACAAACGTAGAAGGGTAACCACTCTCCACTGTTTGACGTTGACCAACCAATACTAAGATTTATATCAATTTATCTCGTCATAATCTGTCTGTATACAGCTCAAACCGAAAAAAAGTATTCATTTGAAAAATATAAGCTAAAAATACTTCATACGAAAGTTTAGAAGCTTGTATTTTTTAAATGAATACTTTTTTTACTGTTTGGACTGTATACAGACATAGATTATGACGAGATAAATTGATATAATCCTTAGTTTTGGTTGGTCAACGTCAAACAGTGGAGTGGTTACCCTTCCACGTTTGTATGGAAAGGTGTGCGACTGACTGCGACTTGTTCAACCTTAAATGCAGTTAGCATCATAATTTTTTGGTGATATCATCACAGTCCCTACTTTAAGTGAATTCATCTTACTTTAAGCTGAATTCACGACATTTCTGATTACCATTTTTCTTAGTATTTAAAAACACAACATCGTTTTCGTTTGGAGAGACTAGCTCAGGACCGCAGTGGATGCCACAAACTTTGGGAGGCCTATGCCCAGCAGTGGGTAAAGTAGGGCTGTAGATGATGATGATGATGATGAACCCTTGTTTTTGCGTCGGCGGCGCAGTCGGGTAAAAATTAAAATAGCATCGCATTGCTGTGTTCCGGTTTGAAGGGTAAGGGCGCCGGTTTAATTACAGGCACATAAGACTTCAAGATCTTTACGTCTCAGAGTGATGGACGCAGTGCATTGCCTTACAGGGCACGTCCTCATTGGACTTGTGAGGTAAAGCATTGTTATAGGCAGAAGTTACCACTTAACATCAGGTGAGCTATCAGGTTGTTCCATTACTTTTATCATAAAAAAAAAATCGTGGCCTGACCCATACATTTCCAAAAGCATTTTTTCATCATCAAACGAATTCGCAACAGGAAAGTTTAAAGAAAAATAATTACAATAGCTCCCCATCTTTCGGCGCACGAAAACAGTTTCCCTAAAACTTGGGAGTTTCTTTTGTTACCGCGGAGTTTCTTAAATAATTAGGGAGTTTTCCCTTTATTTTTCGGCAAACATCTCCGTAACGAGATTACGATGATTACCTTTCGGCTTTTCTTTATTTTTGTAATACGGATTTTAATTATTGCTGTAAATGAAGATATTTTAAATAATATCCTTGGTGTATTCTGTTGATTTACTTTTGTGTTTTTAGGCATTGAAACAAAATACTGTGCAACATGGATATACGAGTACTAGCCGTCGCCCGCGGCGTTGCTCGCGTTCTAGACCCTTTAGAGTGCGACTTTTCAAAATTCCTTTCTTATTGCACCCCTACACTATATAAGGATACTACCCTCCGAATTCCATACCTCTAGGACTTATAGTTTAGGCTGTGCGTTGATTCTATGTCAGCTTCAAAAGAGTTTTATATATATTGATGATGATATCATATCGATAATACTGTTAAATTTTTTCAACTAAAACTTAATCTGACAGATAGTGCTAAAATTATAGCCTAGAATAATAAATAAATAATAAATAAATACTTAATAAATAAATAAAAAATAAATAATAAATAAATATCTCTGGACATTACACACAACGCCCTCTAGTCCCAAACTAAGCAGAGCTTGTACTATGGGAACTAGATTGCTGATATAATACTTATATACATATTTTTTTGTTTCGTAAATACATACTTATAATACATAGTAACACCCAGACGCAGAACACACATTTATGTTTGCCACAGAAATGTTTGTTCTCGGTGGGGATCGAACCCACGACCCACAGCACGGAATAAAATGGTAACATTTTTAGTGCTGTTAAATTAGATTAGTTTAAAAAAAATTAACAACTGAATGTACACCATCTGACATTTACTTTTAAATATGTGATTTTAATTGGTAACTGCATATTAGCAATGCGTTACCTCACAGAGCAAGCCCAATGAGGACGTGTCCTGTGAGGCAATGCGCTCTTTTAGGCGTAAAAGTGTTATAACCCTTTCAAACTGGACAACAGCAGTGTGAGCATCACTGTGGCAGAAATAGATTGAAAGATTGGATAGATCGTCCTTCATAATATGCCAGAGTATAAACCGTTGAGTGTAGTAATCGACTTTCTCAATTCCAATCCCGAAGCAAGAAAAATAAATTATTCCCCTTCAAAAACAGAATCACAAAAAAATAATCAGAAGAATTCTAATACATACCACAATCTGTGTTTTATACATACCATTTTGTGTTATAAAAAAGAAACAAGCGTCTTACCAAAGTTCTCACCCACACAGGCTTAAATTTTCCGTGTATGGATAGGATTTGTGTATGTGTGCAGCCCCGCCCCGAGCGACGGGAAAAGTGCGCCCTAGGAGTCGCCTCCGGCAGTCGACGCGCGGAGGGTGGTAGTCGCACTTCTTCAGTGACAGTTTTTTCGAGGATTATATTTTTGCATATGAAAATATGTAGGTTCAGAGGTAAGAACTTAAGGTCTTCTTCATAGATGATGGATGATTATTTAAAGTCTAGCTGTTTTAGCTCATAATTCAGAAAAAACTTAAATAATGTTATGTGACAGGTTTCTTTAACTTAGGTTGTTAAGTGTGTTTTTGACGATTTTGAAGTTATACTTCTAATGCAACTTCCAACAACGTTGCGTTACGCGGTTGACATAGTGTAATACGCTAATACGCTACAAATGCTACAATCAAATGGCAGTGTTCAGCAATTCAGCATTTGATCGCCCGTATTTTTGAAGTTATACGAGTTCCAACTGACAGCGGGGGAAATAGAAAGAGACTATAATACGCTACAATCAAAATATAATAGATGGCAGTGTTCATGCAACTTTTTACTTTTTATTTTGAAGTGATATTTAGTACTGCATATTGGTTAAGTAAGTACATAAAAATAAATACTAAATTAATTTCACATTAAACACAGAGCGAGAGTGAATGCGTGGCACTCGAAGTATAACTTTTTCCGCGCGTAGAGACTGCACGCACTGGTTTTTTATATAAGTGTGTTTTTGACAATTTTTATTACTAAGTGTATTCTTCCATTTGTGTAATAGATAAAGCTTTTACACAGAATAAAAGACTGTATTTCTTATTCAAGATATCCCCGGTTTAATAACTTAATTTGATTGAAGGCTACATTTTACTACATAGTCTCTGATAAAAACGAGTTTTTTTTTATATTAAATACTTAATTCCAGTCTTATCCGCGTCACCCGTAACCGTTTACAGTAGACATAGGGCGGGCTACTGTTCACAGCCTGCGGCCTTCCTGACCAATCACAGTGCTCCGAGCTATATCGCGCTCTTGCTTACACACGCTAATACCCTCATCCGGCTATCCCTTTCGCTTCCCCCGGCGAAAATCCTAGCTCCACAAATTGAGTCACCAACTTTTCACTATAGAACACTCGCTTTAAGGTCCACTTTTGTTTGAACAACCTCTCGTCGCTTCAGGCGTTGTGAATTTGTTTATTTGATATCGAGCGTCAGGCAGGCTACGATTTCAAGTTCAGATTTTCCTTTCAAGTGACTTTGAACCTTATTCCCTCAGGCGCTGAAGCTATAAATGGGGAAGCGTTTTCAGGAATTGTATTTACGTGTGCAATGCTGGCATTTTCATTGTTACATTACTGTGCTTTTTTCCATGCGCATTGCGGTTTCAACTCTCGTGTTTAGGCGTAAGGTTTAGTTTTGCTTGGGGGTTTTTAAGAGTTGGTTCGTTTTAGGACTGTGGGGTAGAACGCCGTAGGCAAAAGCTATTTGCGATGACAATTTTGCGAGCGTCGGCGAACGAAATATGCCTTTTATTCGTAGAGTCGGGATTAAAGCTCTAAAACGGAATTGCTGTCAGAGCTTTGTTGGAATTTGAGAACTACACCTACCTATTTGCAGTTACCTCTTTGTACAACGTTCGTAGCAAATGTTTTGGGGTTGAATGTAGACTATTATAATTAGAAGATGGTGGTACGGTAGATAACTAGATAGATAAAGTTTGTTATAGTATAGAGGATTATTACTGCTGCGTACCAGGCCCTCAACTGCGAATATTGATTTCCGAAGATTCGGTAGTGACGTTTGTGTTACACTGCGTGGTCGCCTCGAGCGATGGTCTAGGCTCTTTCGAAGTCACAGCGTTACTGCGCAGTGTAGCACAAACGTCACTACCGAATCTTCGGTAATCATTATTCACAGTAGAGGCCCAGGCAATATTGTTCGTTAAAGTGTCACGAACTCTGGTCTAGGCTCTTTCGAAGTCACAGCGTTACTGCGCAGTGTAGCACAAACGTCACTACCGAATCTTCGGTAATCATTATTCACAGTAGAGGCCCAGGCAATATTGTTCGTTAAAGTGTCACGAACTCTGGTCTAGGCTCTTTCGAAGTCACAGCGTTACTGCGCAGTGTAGCACAAACGTCACTACCGAATCTTCGGTAATCATTATTCACAGTAGAGGCCCAGGCAATATTGTTCGTTAAAGTGTCACGAACTCTGGTCTAGGCTCTTTCGAAGTCACAGCGTTACTGCGCAGTGTAGCACAAACGTCACTACCGAATCTTCGGTAATCATTATTCACAGTAGAGGCCCAGGCAATATTGTTCGTTAAAGTGTCACGAACTCTGGTCTAGGCTCTTTCGAAGTCACAGCGTTACTGCGCAGTGTAGCACAAACGTCACTACCGAATCTTCGGTAATCATTATTCACAGTAGAGGCCCAGGCAATATTGTTCGTTAAAGTGTCACGAACTCTGGTCTAGGCTCTTTCGAAGTCACAGCGTTACTGCGCAGTGTAGCACAAACGTCACTACCGAATCTTCGGTAATCATTATTCACAGTAGAGGCCCAGGCAATATTGTTCGTTAAAGTGTCACGAACTCTGGTCTAGGCTCTTTCGAAGTCACAGCGTTACTGCGCAGTGTAGCACAAACGTCACTACCGAATCTTCGGTAATCATTATTCACAGTAGAGGCCCAGGCAATATTGTTCGTTAAAGTGTCACGAACTCTGGTCTAGGCTCTTTCGAAGTCACAGCGTTACTGCGCAGTGTAGCACAAACGTCACTACCGAATCTTCGGTAATCATTATTCACAGTAGAGGCCCAGGCAATATTGTTCGTTAAAGTGTCACGAACTCTGGTCTAGGCTCTTTCGAAGTCACAGCGTTACTGCGCAGTGTAGCACAAACGTCACTACCGAATCTTCGGTAATCATTATTCACAGTAGAGGCCCTGTACTTTCAAACTTTCGAAATCAATTTATATACAGATTTTAGAAAAACTTTAAAATTCTGTTCTCCTGATCTATCTAAGCTCAACAATAGATACAACTTTAAAAAACATTCGATTCGCCACACCAATCATCAATTGGTTCCAACAGACTCGATTCAAAACTTTTTAAATCGATACCCAATACGAATTGAAAGCCTTGAAATCGAATAAAGCCACCTGACGCTAGCTCACGTAGTTCCACGGAGATTGAGATTACACGGACTTTTTTCCGGTTAAATCCAATGCGTGAAACTTGGGAATTTTAAAATTTGAATCGTAGATTTTTTTGCACTTGCAACCTTATCCATCGAATGCTTTTTTTTATATTGATTGTAATGAATTGTTTTTTTTTTTCAATATGATGCAATTTTGTCGAAACGAATTTCTGTCACAGTGATTTCTGAAAAAAAATTAAGGCATACAACCCTAAGTATAGTCGTAGGCCGTACAAACCGAACGCAGGCCTTTACCTAGGTAAGTATGAGTTTTTTTCTAATATGTTCAAGTGTCTTACGCACGGAGTGTATCAAAAATATAAAATAAAAGAAAATTGAACCGTAACAACTTTCATAGACATTATTTAATTTAATTTCATTTATTAATTGCTTACCTACATGTACATTTTATTGCTAAAGTGTAATATAGCTCTGGTAAGTATAAGACATAGATATATAGATAGAAAATACTTTATTGCACACCATAACCTAGGGATTACAATAAAAAATAAAAAATTTGAGAAGTGTCAAGGGACACCCTGATGGAACAAAGTTCCTTGAGGTGTTGTTTTCTTATAATATTTTCTATAAGAACCTTAGCGAACCCTAAAAACAAAAACTTCCAACAATACCGACATTCATTTGTTTCGGTTGAGAACGTACAGGCACACGATATTAAAAAAAAACTTCCTGCACCAATTTATTCGAATGACGTTGTCAAAGTTTGAAAAAAGTGTCGCGACAACTTTCGGTCTGAATTTTTCCGTCTAGCCCCCTTTCGCAACGCGCGATAAGCAAAAACTTAAATTAATTGTACAATGGGCGGTCTCTAATCAGCGATCTCTTCCAGACAACCTAGGCTATAGTAGGTGCCAAATAACACCGCAATACAGGTCATTCACCCACCTTCACCACGATGTCGCAAAATTCAATTTATGAATGGAAAATTATGTCGCCTTCCATACAAACCTGTCGCTAAGACGGTAATCGCTCGAATTTCGTAGTACTGTATGTTTACCATACATAAATTGAATTTTGCGACATCGTGGTGAAGGTGGGTGAATGACCTGTATTGCGGTGTTATTTGGCACCTACTATAGATAGAATAACCACCAAGAAATATTAGGCATGTAGGCTATAACTGGAACTGAATGTTACTTACTTTCATTGTCTTTGTTATGTTATATGCCTTTTCAGACCATTTTTAACCGACTTCAAAAAAGGAGGAGGTTCTCAATACGGTTGTATTTTTTTTTTTATGTTTGTTACCTCAGAACTCCGTCATTTATGAACCGATTTGAAAAAATCTTTTTTTATCTGAAAGGGGATGCTACAATATTGGTCCCATTTTTTTTTTTAAATTAATGTTTCTTACCTCAGAACTCCGTCATTTATGAACCGATAAAAAAAAAAAAAATTTTATCTGAAAGGGTATGCTTGCCCGAACTGCCATCATCATCATCATTTGATGATGAAGGCGTATCAAATTGAAGTCGGTTTTTCCAGTTTTTTAATCTTCAGCTATGAAAGCTTTCGCGAATTATTTACAGACGTCCACGTTGCGCCGCGCGTGTAAAATATTCAAACGGTCATTAGCCTTCCTATTTTGCCTTGCGTGCGCCTTATTGTTTTGAAAACGAGTCACCTCTTCTCCCAGTCTGCTCGCCTGGTACTTTGAAATGTGTTTGAAGACGTTTCAGGTGGAAAAACAATCTAGCCAAGTGTGCTGTGGGCTAATCTTCTTCTTCTTCTTCTGTTTATGGTCTCTCTCCGTCATTTCGACAGTCAATGTTACCATTGGGATAAATGTGTGTAAAGTGGTTTATCTCTCCAAGTTTTAAAGAAAATTTTTAAAATTATAGCCGTCCTTGTCATTTTAGTTTATGAGAAAGGGACGGCAACATTTTTAGTGCTGTCAAATTAGGTTAGTTTAGAAAAATGCAACAAGCGAATTGATACCATTATCCACCATTTTGCCTTGAAAACAAACGACAGCCGACTTGACGATGACTTGACTTGACTTATATTATTTCAATATCACTTGACATTGGCAAAACAGTCTGTCGAAATGACGGACAGAGGCCATAAAAGAAGAAGAAGAAATAGTTCTATAACAAGGTTAAAACTTTTGAGAATAAAATTCAACAGGTTGTGTTTAAATAATAATAGGGTTATATAGCCGCTAAGCGAAAACACCTGCAAATAAAAAAAAATAAAAAAAAAAAGGTTAAAACGAGCAACACCAAGAAGGTTCTAGCCATAGAGTTGTCATAGAGCAACAACTATAATACTCTTTGGTGCCATCGCCCATCAATCATAGCGATAATAACAACTCTTGGTACCAAATGCTAATGAAATGATACTTTAACTGTAAAGAACTGTGTTTTGCACTTGTTGCACAGTTACCAACTTTGGTATTCTTAAATAACGGGAACGTGATATGACAGCCGTTATTAAAACACGAAATGACGTCTCAAAAAATAACACGGATAGGATTAACCAAATTTTAAAAATTGTCCTGTTATATTGTGAAGGAGATAGTATTGAAACACATTTATAATGTCAGTAGAAAGTAAGATTTAATATTGTAGGTACCTAGTTAAGTTGTTAAATAAGTATAAGTAAGTCGATATTAATTAACTATTTTTAAGTGCATTTATAGTTGTTAAGTTTTATATTTTCTCTGCTTTGTTTAAATGTGGTAGCATATAATAGAGTTGTCGTTTTGGGTCAACTGTCATGATAACATCTATGTAAACAATTTGAATTTGAATTTGAACACATTTTCTCACCCCTCAGGTCGTCCGGCATTATTGCCACGTTTAATTCCGGACTTATTGCCACAGCAACTGTGTTGGCACTAATACCACAGACTAAATTACATCAGAGAGCCTTTCTTACTGAATTGACTTTGAACAGGTAGAAAAGAATAGAACGGTAGTAGTTTTTTAGAAAATTTATGCTTTGCCGTTGTATTTATTACTTACTTGTCGTATTACTCAACCCTTGTCACTTCAGTTCACTTTTAAAGTAAATTAAATTCTAATGCGTAGAACTTAGGCTTATAAGTTCTAAAGCTTTGGACAGCTACGATTGGTGTTTAGCGAGATCTAAACAATTGGAAGTCCTTATGAAAGGTCCAAAATTAAGCTCATACTAAATTGGAAATGGCTTTCCTGCGTAAGGTCATGATATTCATCTGTATTTTCTAGCAACTCTATAGCATAGGTGCTTATCTAAAATATTAATATTCTATCACGTCACTGACATGTCACCGAAAAAAATGGCTGTATACTTTGCGACCTTATTAAGGCCCTCAGTACCAATACGAAAGAATAATGTAAAAACTTCGTTCTAAGAAGTGGGACTTCCTTCCTTCCTTGTCTCTCTCTCAATCACTCTCTCTGTATTTTATAAAATGCATTTAAATTTTAATCACACGTTTCATACATCGGTCGTTTTTTTTTAAATTGTGAGTTTCGTCGGGATTTTTAATTGTAGGTACAAAGTGAAACCTCTATGGTACCAACCTCACAGATATTCTGTGGTGCTCGCGTTTACACGGGTCGTAACGGTGTAAATGTGTAAATTGATTTGTGTCCGCGGCTGCAGAGGTTATAATTTTCGCGCCCCGTGCTGTGAGCGCACGCTGTGCTGCCAACATGCCAACCTTGTAGTTCTATTTTTGAAATTGACGGATGTTTTAATTATTAATGTTGGTAACTTGTGTTTACAGCCTCACTAGCCAAGATGCCTACAATCGCTAGAAAACTCAACAAAATGTATGAAAATTTATTTCTAAGTTACGATGTTATTCTCAGTTCTAAACCCATTTAGTCCATGGTGTTATAAGTTTAAAAACTTGAAAAAAACCGACTTCAATTAGATACAGCTTCATCATCATACGATGATGATGGTAGTTCATTGCGCTTGTTCTATTGGTCATAAACACCATTGAAAAGTCACAGAAAAGCAAAATACGCAATGTTCTGTCGTGTTTATTCCAGTTATATCTATTTAACACCTAAACTACTGAACCAATTTTGATAAAAAATGGGATGAATCTACCTCCTTTTGTATTTGTATACCCTTTCAGATAAAAAAAATCAAATCGATCCATAAATGACGGAGGTTAGGAGGTAACAAACGTAAAAATAAAATAAAATAAAAAAACAACCGAATTGAGAACCTCTTCCTTTTTTGAAGTCTGTTAAAAATCATGTCCAGACTCTACAATACTCTACATGACAGATGAGTCCAATAGGTACGTCGTTATAGGGAGGTGGTAATCCTACAAAGCGATGTCACGAACAGTTTCCGCGCAGGGATGGACGCAAGCTCTTTTGATCCCAACAAAGGGTATCTGAGATCATGTTTACAAAATGTTTTATTTTCTTGATCAATTTTGTATACGAATCTACTTTTTTATTATTATTATGTGATGGAATAACCACGGAATGTCAAGCACCTGATGTTGAGCGGTTTCTTATGCATACACTGCACATCTCGCTAAAGAAAAAGTAATTCGAGTTGGATGACATTTGAAAAAATCACGTGACATATCCCTTCTATTTCTTTTTCTTTTTTAATTTACGCGGCTTCTGTCCGCTAACTTTTCTTTTCTGTAGGTAATTTATTTGAATAGTAGTCAAGTCAGTTAGTCGGCTGCTAAGGCGAAATAATTTCAAAATGGTGGATTTGTAGAATAATAACTAAGCTAATGTTTCATTCACACTATGCCGCAGTCGGCAGGGACTTCGGCAGGGAATTGGGAAATGCCGGCAGCGGCATGAGCATAGTGTGAACGCGTTATATAGGTGATACTGCGTGCGCACTGCACAACGCAGTCTATCAAGTCCTACTTTATTTTACTCTGTACTGATTTTGGAAAAAGGAATCCAAAAAATCCTGTTATTTACGACAAATTGCGTACACTCACCGGTACACATGTAGCAACATTACAAACACGCTACCGCCTCATGCTGTGCACACTTTTATTTGCAATCAAGTGTAATTGAATTCTCAAGATTACCCATTTAATGCGCGAATTAATTTATTACTGATTTATTTATGGGTATTTGTTTGTACCTGCGATTATTTTAATCATATTATTGTGTATGATAAAAAAAAATACATAAAAATACCTCTTTATCTGGTAATTTTCATTTTCTGAATCATTCTGTTCTGGCTAACATACTAATTTCAGGACACCCTGTAGAGATTGAAAGCAACTGTCTTATATACTTTATCAAAGCCACTTTTATCTTTTTAGGGTGGCCATTTATTTTATCCCATTGCAGTATTAGCGTAGTCTGTCAGATCTACGATGGCTGCAGCTATACTTACCATCAAGCGTGCTGGCAGCGAAAAGATAATACAATATTAAACTTTGATAAATGAATGTTAAAAATGTCTAAAACTAGCTCGAAAGATAATTGCCAGTTTATTTCTGATTTATGAAATTTTTAATAGGCTAGTGTTGCCAGTACGTTCTCAAGAGTCGATGAATTTGTTTGAGAACGGTAGCCGCGGGCGCGCCATCTGTCAACGTTGGTACAAGTTGAACTTGGATTCTTGACTAGTGGTGGGGTTTTTATCGTTAAGTTCTAGTATAGTATTATATGATCTGTGATATGGGTAAATCGATAGATACGTCGACATTTTCTCTTGACATAAAAAGAAGCGATAGTGAAATGAAAAATAATGTAAATATTGTCTAGTAAGATCCTCGGTAAGTTAAGTAGGGTTGCCAGGGGTTAGTTATATTACACACACAGTATGGATTTTGTTACTCAATAAAATAAAGATAAAAATAAAAAAATACGTAAAAACTTATGTAATACTTATCAGAGAACATTGGAAGTCTTTGGGGTAGACCTTTGCCCAACAGCGGAAAAATTTGGGTTAAATAAAAAGAACTAATGTACAGGAAAGCACATAAAAATAAAAAGTACAATGGACAGCCTCATCGCTAAAGTAAGCAATAATTTCAATTTATATGTTCTACTTTTTATGGCTGTTTTCATCGATATAATCAAAACCTTTCATTCACATCACTAGCGCTCAAATCTGAGTAGTTCTATAAATTATTCATAGTGAAGTTTTTTAACCATCAGCTTCGGTCGGACGCGCTGTAGACAGATGGCGTTGTTTACCGAAAATTAGCCGTCAAATGGTTTGTTCTAAGTGTGGAGAATGGAGAACAAATCACTGTTTGGGGTAACAAATTCGGGTAATAGTGGGTACTTGACCGATAAGTACCTACACCTGTTTAATAAAATACGATCCTACTAGCTTCATTCGCGTTGGATCCCGTTGATTTTCCGGGATAAAAAGTAGCCTATGTGTTAATCCAGGTCACGGAAAATTTATATTCCAAGTTTCCGAATCGGATCAATAGTTTATGCGTGGAAGCGGAACAAATATACATCCATACATATATTAAGTAGGATATGGGAATTTTGAGAACCAAAAATAAAACAAGATCGATTAAAAATATGCCACAAAAAATGCAAAATGCTGGCAACACTACCACACATTTGGCGATGCAGCTCATATAAGTGTCAAAAATATTCAGAAAACCAATAAAAACTTAGCAAAAGGACAAGCCTCCAGTACCAGAAATAAGTAAAAAAAAAAAAGAACTGGCGATGCAGAGTCACCGTAACCCTAATAAAAACAAAATTACAAAGTATTCTAAATTCAAAACGACCTGTTATTTAAACCAGCGTTCTGTAGAAGGGCGACAAACCCTCCACGGGTCGATCAAAGTGATTATACACGCATGCGATATGGACAATGGTATGCAAGAATACACAACACATTGATGAAAATGGCTTCAAATGGGGCTGCATCATTTTTTCCCAAAACATGGCTGTTTTTTACTAAGAAAATCGCAAGTTAATCGCTGTGCCTACTGCTTTTGGAGCTACGAGGTCTTAGAAAAACAAAGGAAGTTATTTTTTTTTTACTTAGATCAATTACATTAGTTAGAGAGACAACTAATTACAGTAAAATTACACACAAAAAAATTAACATAATTTAAAAATAGGAACAATGTCACAAATAAATTAGTCGTTACACAGTCAAATAAAAGATGTCAATAATCTTCTCTTTTTTATTCATCTGAGGCTAAAACTTTGCTTGGAAAAATACTTGCCTAGGACATAAAGCTCAGTTTTACTGCCTAGCAAGCTTTAACTTTTAAATTGCTATGCGAAAAACAAATGCCGCGTGAGCGTCTTGCCCACGGGCATTAGTGCATAAAACAGGTTGTTGTAGACTAATCATTTTTACGAATGTTTAAAAAAACAAACTACATATTTGTCATAATTATAATGATGGTTACAGCAGCTAAACATCATAAAGTAAGCCTTAGGCTCGTATGTAACTTACACCAATGCGTAAAAATATAAAAAAAGTAATGGTTTTTCATTTTTATATTTTTAAGGATTAGGTAAATATCAAACAAATAATTCATAAGATCATTTAGAAACTTTCTAAGCTAAGTATTTTTTTGTTATTACAAGCTCTTTTTTGCAGCAGAGTTACATTACATTACAGGTTTAGTAACGCTGGTATTGTTTATTAAAAACTCTATTTCTACTTAGCAAATACAAAAAAACTTCAATTCACTATCAAATAATAATGTTAACAAACGTGTTTTTTTTTCATAGCTACATTTAGCATAACACCATCCACAATTACTTATTCAGGAGGTATTCAATTGACAGGCGAGCGATAGCGCTGTCAAGTGGCATTGTTCTTAACACGAGCAGAATAACACTGGCTAGAATATTTTAATTACTACGTTCTATTTGATCATATTGTGTCAGTTTAAGAACAATTTTACAATCTGTTGTCAAATTTTATCTTTGAATAACCCACAAAGAAAATGTAATGCACAAAGAAAATGTACCTACGTAAAAAGAAGCGGGACTCCCATTCTACCAAAATTACACACTGAAAATCTCGTTTTGTATGAAACGAGAATAAAATGTTGTCCCCCGTTTCATACATTGTTAGTTTTTCATAGTTCGAAAGTACGAGTCTAGATCGAATAACCCATTCCACAGATCATACATACATTCAATCAAAAGAAGTTGAAAAAAATATGACGGAACCAAATTTAACATAAGGAAACTCTTTGATGATTTTTTAATCTTGACCGGAAGCTTCTAAAAAGTAGCGGCAATATGTCAAATTCAAATAAGGAACGCAGTAGCGTCGAGTTGCGTCTGCGTATTCACGGCAGGACGCCACCACCCGCCGAGACATGCGGTTAACGAGGTTAATCATTAAAAAAAATCAATCGGACACCTTGCTTTACTTGTGTTTTTAGTACCATAATACTTCTTACTTTTTAATAATTTTAAATCGTTTTTTTTTAATCGGTCGGTACCGAAGGTAATAGTAGGTAAAGATGGATAAACTAAATATGCGGATCTACTAAATAAACGATTCTGATTCCGAAAATCAAGTTTGTCTGTATTTGTTCGCGGATCACGCCTTAACTACTGGATCAATTTTAGTGAACTTATATCATTCAGTAGCCCCTTTCTCAGATATGCTATATTTTATTGAAATCAAAGGCGTAGATTCTTAGATACAGCTTGAACTTTCTAAACCAAAAGCAGCCATTTGCTATGCGTACGATGAACCTCGTAGGTTCATCGTATGCTCGTGTGACACATATTTTGGTAGAAAGTTTTACACGCGTACGTAGTCTAGGGTATCATTTACTTATTTACAAATCGAAGTACCTACACTAAACTACGTAATAAATTACCAAATATTGAAATTACAAAAGTTTGGAATAGAACTGAATTCACTCTTGACAAACTAAAGCACCCTAAACAGGCTAATCTTACCCTCAACTGCACTCGAGTAATGAAAGCCATAATCCTTATCCATACCCTGCGATGCAAACAAGCCGCGGGCAGGACATATCGAATTTGCAATGGGGATTTTGAATTTCGATCCCATGATTTTTGTCAGAGCAACCAACCTTATGCGGAATGAAAACTTTTTGTAGTGTTTATGAAAAAAAAATGTCTTGCTCAGCTGAATGAGGTTTTTGTTTTTATTTGTCCTGAGGAAAAAGTCTCTGTGTTTTTTCTCACTATTGAGGTAATTCAGTGATTAAATTAATCCAATTTGTATAAACGCCCGGTTTTATTCGGCTCTACCAAACACTCTATCTAGAACAAAGAAGTCCTATAAGTAATCAAAGCATAGTGTTGTTCTAGACATCTAGTGCACCAGTTCTTTTTCTGATTCCAACTGTGAGACACACGTTCATTTCACGTCCTGTCAAATTCGAAAAAAAAAGAATAGGTTTTTTATTTTTAATTGGAACATATTCGGAGTCATTCAACAGCGGGTGTTTTTTTATAGTGGAACTTTGGAAGTTGGGGTCGGCGAGGGACCACGTAGCCCCGAGGTATTTGGTTTTGAGAAGCGTAGGCATATTGGAACAAGACAATCTGGCCCCCTGTAATAACTTGGCAACAATGAGCGGTTCAATGCGAACTTACTTTTTATGAATCCATTGTGTGTACGCGGATAATAATAGCAAAACCGAATGATATAAACATTGGGTGGGGCGCAAGCGTCATTGTAAGCGATCATTTCTTTGAAGTTAGAAAAATATCGTATACTTTTTCAAGGTCCCTAAAAAGTTTGAAATATGGATCAATTACAGGGTTACCAACATAAAAACGACAAATCGAAACCAAAAAGGCCTTTTCCAAAAGAACCTGCTACAGAACAGATATAACTTTGTAGATGAAAAATAATAAGATACCAAATAGCATGTTTAATATGTTTATAGTTATAAGCATAGGTTATAAGAATGAATGAATGAATGTATGAAAACACTTTATTGTACACAAATAACACCGAAACATATTCTTATGATATAAAACAAAACAGGTTGCATTAAATGTAAGAATTACCTACAGAGTAAAATAACACATAATCTACACCGGCGAAAGGGATTTTGCAAGAGTATATCTTAAAGTAACTTCAATTGAAGCCGGTCCCTTGCAAATACCTATGTACACAGAGTACATATTATCTTAAAGTAACTTGAATTGAAGCTATTGTGCGATTGTTCAGACAGAACAGAGGCTGTGTTTCTGGTGAGGTACCAGGGCAGCAGATATACAAGGAGGTGCGGGGCGTGGCGGGGAGCGATCCGTCAGCGGCTTGCGGCTATCACGACGACCGACGACCTAGAGATTCAGACACACTAGCAGGCCGTGCCGGATTTATATTCTTTACTAGCTGTCGTCTGCGGCTTTGCTCGCGTGGTAGCAGCATACGCATGATTTGGTTAAAATCTTTGATCCTAGTGTTAGACCATTTAGGGTGCGACTTATGGTTTAGGCTGTGCGTTGATTCTAAGTCAGCTTTAAAAGAGTTTTATATATATTGACTAGTTATATATATTGACTAGCCGTCGCCCGCGGCTTTGCTCGCGTTCTAGTCCTTTTAGAGTGTGACTTTTCAAAAGTCCTTTCTTACTGCACCCCTACACTATATAAGGATACTACCCCCCAAATTGCATACCTCTAGGACTTATAGTTTAGGCTGTGCATTGATTCTAAGTCGGCTTCAAAAGAGTTTTATATAAATTGATGATGATGATAATAAGAAGATGAGTGTAGGCCACGGCCTATTGACAAATCCAGGACTTACTTGCAGTAGTAAACTGATATGGCTGTAGGCAACACTTTATATTGCTACTTACTCATGCCGGAAAGCAAATGCAAATAATAAGTAAATAAATTGCGCCTGGTATTATTATAGACACCATAATGTGATACGACGCAGATAAACGATAGATTTCTATAACTGTAATTTTCAGTGCTAGGGAGTTGTTATCAATGCAACAGCATATATTAAATGTTGCCAGCAACGCACAAAAAGATATACGACCAATTTTGCATAATTTACTTGCCGCTCGGTACTTCAAGATCTGACTTTGTGCAGCTTAAAGCTGTAAAAATGAATTATTTCCAATGTGGACGCCTCCGAGGCCGGCGCGCGACTGCCCGCTCGCGTGCCAGTAATTGCCCAGTGTTTTTTTTTTTAAATAACTATCACGACTTTTTCGCTCCATATAGGTACTTTTCTTTTTCTCGCTAACGCATACCAAGCATACGTATCAGCGGGCAATTTAGTCGCGTTCAGATATTTCAAGCATTCGCTGTAATGATCTTGAAGAGTTGGGCAAAATATCCTATTAATATTATAAACGCAAAAGTTTGTAAGGATGTATGGATGTATGTTCGTTCCCCTTTCACGCAAAAACTACTGATCCGATAAAACTTGGAATATATATTGTCCGTGACTTGAATTAACACATAGGTTACTTTTATCCCGGAATGTCAACGGGATCCAACGGGAAGCGAACGAAGTCTTGGGCGGAAGCTAGGGAATAATATTTGGAAGTTAATTGTTCAGGCTCGCCGTCACCTTCATTTTAAACGTCATGTCATGTTCTTTGTCTAATGTCACACAATTATCAAAGAACAAAGCCCTTTAGAACCTATTTCAAACGTCAACACAAATTGTCTATTGCAAAGCTTTTATGACAAAATAAAGCTTTTGGAGGACCCAACTTGTTTTGTCGATAAAACAACCTCGATGTCGACTGTTTCCCAACACTATTCGCTTCGTTTTTGGTATACACACACACACACTTGATTCTAAAAACTCACCAATACATTTTCGAATTTAGAATACTTTATTTTCCTTCTTTTTCTTACAAACTTTTTTTTTTATTTTTTTTTTTGGCACTGGAGGCGTGTCTTTTTGCCAAGTCTTTTTTGGTCAAACGTTATTTTGTTACACTAGGTTGCTAGCTGTAAAAAATTAAATACCAAAATATTAAAAAACAAATATCCAGCGTTTCATAATCGTAAACTGAGTCGGTAAGGTTAAAGATAAACAATTCTAAGAGAAAATTTTAGGTTCAAATCTGTTGCTACAGCTCGTCAATTAGTTTTAGTTGGGATTGTTTGCTATAATAATATCTTGCTCGCCCACAATACGAAGAGGTTTCACTTTCTATGACTTTACGTCTAACCAAGAATACCTACTTTTATTTAAAAATCCAATTCTAACTATATGCACGCCCATTACGTAGAATATAATGCACTATTTCTACACTCTGTAACATATTCTTGCAAATAAACATATCTTATCCTACCTTATGATGTACTGAAAAGACAAAGTTTATTCACAAAGAAAATTACAACCAATACAGTATTTACAATATTCATATATTTACAAAATACACATGCAACTGTTGAGCTACACTACAAACCGTTGCAAATTATTTATAGATAGCTTAGCTGCTCCAAATCAGTACCGAAGATATTTTTATATAAAAAAATTAAAAGTTTATAGGCTATGACTTTAAGTCCCATATATTTAAGAATATCATAATGTTATTGAAAACTACGGTTAAGAAAGAAAGTCTTAATGATAAGAAAAAACATAAATATTAAGTAGCAATAATTTTATGTTCAGCTCTTTCCTTGCCTTTGATGATCAGTTCAATCAAAGTAAAAATAGAAAATAAATTAAAAAAGTAAGTTCATAAGTATATTTGATGATCAAAGAGAGCATTAAAACGATGTCCAAATAATATTACAACGCTGTCGTTGATGACTAGAGTTGGGACATTACTGTTTACTAAGACAAAATAATATCGATATCGATAATTCGTCATTGACGCTGTTTCACTCATGACTCTTTTGTTTCTATAATAGGTAAAGCACTCGTATCTGTGAACGTATTTGGGCTTAGAAGAAGAAAGGCGCTTTAGAGGAAAAAATGTAGAAAAGAATGACATCATCGTTTTATCAGCAATATTGTTGCAAAATAAATATATTAAAAATTTCCCTTTCTTTTTTTCAATGGAGTTGAACGACATCGTTGAAAACATCGATAAAAATTACAACACCAAAAAGCCCCACACATCAAGGGACCCTAATCAAGTGGTTATTTGCGTCATTGTGTAGGGATAAGCCATTCTTTAATATGGCTAATTGAGGGGGTAGTTAATCTTACATTTGACTGTTTTATTTTACGATTCGATAATCACAACTGTTTGCAATTTGCATTTGCATGCTATTTGAGAATATTATACATACTATTGCAATTTGCATGCTATTTGAGAATATTTGCTCTACCAAGACTCTATCCGCCAAACTATGTTTCCAGATTTATCTTGGATCTAACAAAAACCACCAAAAACCGCGTCTGTTTTGGACTTAACCCCTGTCAAAGCTGTCAGATTTATATGTTACGTAATATGAAAAAACCTAGTTAAGTCCAAAACAGACGGTTTTTGGCGGTTTTGTTAGATCCAAGATAAATCTGGAAACATAATTTGGCGGTATATTTCTGAAAAATTGCTTATAAAGAGTTTTAGTTTATGCAGAGACTTGCAAAATACTTGTAAGTACCTTACTTTAGTATATAACTTTGCAATTTTTTTTTAATGTAAGCTCAAAACTGTACGTAGTTTGTAATCAATAAAGAGTTAATCTATCTATCTACTTGCATACCCACTTATAATAATTATGTAATATCACCGCAATACAGTTCATTCACCCACCTTCACCTCGATGTCGCAAAATTCAATTTATGTATGGTAAACAAACAGTACTGCGAGATTCGAGCGATTACCGTCTTAGCGACAGGTTTGTATGGAAAGCGACAGAATTAGCCATTCATAAATTGAATTTTGCGACATCGTAGTGAAGGTGGGTGAATGACCTGTATTGCGGTGTTATTTGGCACCTACTATAGCAACAAATTTAATCAAAAAATAAAATTTATACATTTTTTGCATTGGTTTTTCTCGTAAAAATATGTCTATTTTTGTTAATCTATCGATACCTGCAATTGAACATGTCCCTCCCTACTCTAAGCTATTGTACCCTTGACAAGTTATTTTTACAAGATAATTATAAATTCTTTATTTTAGTAAGAAAATAACAGAACAATCTTTTCATTTTAATTCCTCATTGAAGCAAATACCCGAGCATGTAATAAAGCTCTCAAAAAATAGGGTGCGTTCAAACAATGGGTATTTCATTAACAGAAACGTGTCACCCCAACCCTCTGGCACAGATAATAAAATACTCACTAGCGACCAAAAATCTGTCACATGCTCTACCTCCACGAGATATCGAAACTCTAGTATATATATTACACAACACTAATTCGCGACTATATACGAATTAAAAAACTGAGAGGTGTCAAGGGACACCCGGACGGAACGAAGTTCCTTGAGGTGTTGTTTTCTTACAGTAAGTACACAGAAGCACCTAAATTCAAACAAAAACTTCCAACAATACCTACATTCATTTGTTTCCTTCCTGCACCAATTATTCGACTTGCTCGAATGACGTTGTCAAAGTTTAATAAAAGTGTCGTTACAACTTTTGGTCTTAATTTTTTCCGTCTAGCCCCCTTTCGCAACGCGCCATAAGGAACTTCGTTCCAAAAACAATACTTTTTTTTTTCTTTTTAAACTTTTCCCATACAAGCATCATCACCACATCACGCTCAGTTAGTTGGTAGATAATGCTAAGCTAAATAGCATTATCTACCATTAATCTCGCCTCTGTACGGGTTTTCAATAAGTGCAATCAAGAATTATCTAATCTAATACTTTTAAAATTCAAATTGCATTTTTGCAGCCAGTATTGAATCTTAACACGATAAAATAAATGACATTTTACAGTGAAAGCATAGTTACAGTGAGGGCATGCACGTGTTTCTAAAATACGCGTTAGGCGTTGATTTTGCCAATCGACTACCCACAGTGCGGTCGGTTTAATGTCATTTGAATAATGAAATACTACTCAAATTGTACAGTTATTAAAATAAAATATTATTTAAGAAAAATTCGACCGATTTCTCATAAAGAATGTAAATTTTGTATAATAGTTTAGGCGGATTATGGTGGTTTTCTAAGTGTTTTGAAAAAAAAAAAAAGCTTTATGGATGACTTATTACTATTACTAATCGGATATCGGTGTTTTTTCTGTGTTTTTGCTTCAAAACATCTCGCTGCAAAAATACTACATCTATCGTTCATAAAAAAATATATAATATATATATAAACTGGCATGCTACGAATTACTAGAATTTTATATCCATTTTTTTCACTGTAGGTACCTTAAAACCAAATTAAGAAAAAAGAAGAGAAAACAAAAAGACTAGTGACACGATCGTAGCCTTCACAATCACGCCAAAACGTGTAAGATGCAATTGTGTACATGACGTTGTCAAAAATGTCAACTGTCACCTTGGTGACAGTAGTAACTTTGAAGGATAACAAAAATAATAATTAGGGCATTAGCGAGTTTTGTGGTGACGAGTTGTACCAAAATGTATTTGATTTTATTCCGAATAGATTGTTCATAAATGGAACCTGAAGTTTAATTTACCAAGCAGAACGTAAGAATGTGACGGCCAGAAGATAGGTCGTAACAAACGTTTCTATTAAATCATTATGAAATTATCTGCAATCTGTCAAACGTTTTGACCTGTAATTGAGCTGGGTAATTGTGGTCGGTACTTGCGAAATTAGCATTTGTGATGTCCTAGGCGAGTGAGCTAGCTGAATGGAAGCTCATCACTGGACAAGATTTGGAATGTTCTTTATTAAAAAAACAAATGTCAAAAAAAAAAAGAAACTCTGAAGAGGTAGAGTTCTGTTCGGAACTACATATATAATATATTTGCGAAGTCGTTTTTACAAGCTTATTTTTTTTCAGATTTGTTCTTTAAAACGTCTAAAATATTAGCGGTATTTATTTTACACTAGCTTCCGCCCACGGTTTTGTCCGCGTCCCGTTTGATCCTGTTGGGATAAAAAGTAGTTACGAACTATATATTTTCCAGTTTCATCCAAATCGTACCAGTACTTACAGCGTGATTGAAACACAAACATCCGAAAATTTTAACATTGACATTTACAACATTAGTGGGATGGGATAGTGTTCTTCTTCTTTTATTTATGGCCTCCGTCTGTCATTTCGACAGACAATTTTGCCAGCGTGGTGGATATTTCTCTTCAAAGTTTGGAGACGAATTTTCACATTCAGAGAAACCACTTACACACATTTATTTCACGCTTTATGCCACGAATAAAAGTATTATTGGTTAAAATTCCATCATAATTAAACAACAATACTCACAATGACACAAGAAAAACTATTAAAATGAAAGTGTTGTTTCAAAAAAGAACAAAAATAGAATCCATCTAGCTTTTCACTTCCTAGCTTCAAAGTAGGACACAAACTCGCAACGCGGACATTGACATCGCCTGTCATGGCGTGACGAAAGCCTGTCATCACGCATAAACTACCCACAGTTGTGTCATGGACTGTCGCAATTTGCAATGGGGTTGTGGGGTGAAAGGTTAATTGAGCAATTAGGTGTTGACTACTTTATTTTATTTTATTGCGTATTTATTATTACCCTACTGCCGACTGCCTAGAAGGAACGTAATCTTATTCGAGTAGGTCTGTGCTTACTTATTTATATAGGAACAATAGTTATTTGTTATACAAGAGTGCAAAGTTTCTTTTTAACCGCGTGTTCAATTTTGATGACCGAGCAAGCGAAGAATTCTAAAATTGAATCACTCGCTGCGCTCGTGATTCAAAATTAGAATCCTGAGCGTTAGCGAGGGAATCAAAAGAGCACGAGGTGAAAAATCTTTGCACTCGAGTGCAACACGTAACTTTTCATTCCACCTCAGCGAGGAAATGACTAAATGCAAAAAAAAAGTTGTATGATATATTCGGCACCATAGAGGTAGCAGTAAATAGGTTTAATGTTTTTTTTTAATTCACAAACTTAGTGCACACGATGTTCTAAATTCAATTTACTTTATCCTCTAGAGAATAAAAACGGCTTTTGCACTCAGATATTGAAGAGCAAAAATACTCTTTCCGAGATGGTGGGATGAAACAATATTTGTGCTGCATCACAATATCAAGAAAAAAATCTTGGATTTTTTTTCTTTGAACGTGTATACTGAAAAAATTATTACTTTGTGATATATTGTTTAATCATAGACTACATAAAATAAATCAACGCAGAAGGCGGAAAGTAACTAAATCAATATTATCTTATTGATACATCTAACTGGCGTGGGTATAGTTATTCTTCTAATATACATTCCATCGATTTGACGGTAATTTTTTTTAAAAAAATTTTAACTGACATTTTCTAAGCTAACCTAACTTTTTAAAAGATGCTGATTTGAAAAAAAGACAGTTACAAAACATTTGGTCATTAGAAAATGGCGTAACCAACATTCAGCCTCAGGTAGGCTATGGGCCCAGACCTGTAAAACTTTAAAAAAGTATAATCACGTCACTTCCAGCCTCGGGCGTCGCACGCGCTCGTCTAATGACTAATAAGAGATCAATACCAACATAATAAATTAAAAGTGTTCGTCTGTCAGCACAGTGAAATATTACATCAGAATTGTTTACCCTAGAATTCTACATTGATTATACTTAAAACTATTCCACTTTGAACACCGAGCTTAAAATCGTTTGTTACGCAAAAGTGGAATAGCGTAGGTGCGGAAAACCTTGGTGGGCAAATTTTGGTGCGGAAAGTGGAATACCTCGATTTTACCTCAAGAGCCACTGCCAAACCCATGGCACCACTTACTTTATATATTAGCTTCACTTGGAACTAAGGTAGTAAAATTTTAGAAGTCAATTTAAACATACTAAAACAAAATGCATGAAGAATGGTATGAACGCAGCCACCGGTGGCTGTGGTCGTTGGCCCGTTCCCTCTCAGCCAAATAAGAAAGACCAGCAAACGAAGTCACAAAATATAGCTAGTATTGTTACATCGAGCGGTCATCATTATAAGCCCACGCGATCTTAGTGACCGTTAGTCGATCGTTATCGATCAGTTACTGAACGATTGACTGTTATGATCGGATCAAAAGACAAGACATACCTATGTACAGTCAGGATTGATTTAAAAGATTTTATTCACAAAGAAAATTACAACTAATACAGTATTTACAATATTTACAAAATACACATGAAACAGTTGAGCTATCTACAAACCGTTGCAAACGATTTATAGATAGCTCAACTGGTCCAAATCAGTACCAATCGGAAGCGTGCCCAAGACACTGGCTGCATTGCAGCGCTGAATAGCAGTGCTGATACGCTGGCCCAGATCATTATCATAAGTTGATCACCTCAGAGTTTCAGAATACATTATTTTGAAATTAAAAAAAAGAATCCTCCTCGCAACGTGACGCAACTGACTCATACACGGGTGATAAATGTACGGCAATCGTTATGAGAATCTTTGTCTCATAAAAACCAGCCAGGTTTAAACCTAGAGTCCTTTCCATGAAAGAAGTCCCGCAGACGCGTCGCTGTAGTCGACCTTAAGTATTATTTCTCGGACAGCACTTTTAACAACTTTAGGCATTGAAAACAAGACTTTGATCACAGAAACCAAATAAAAACGCACTATCATCCGAACACATTAACAGCACCTGACAACTAATTTAAAATTTAGTTCCGGAAATTTCCGCGGGACTTCTTTCATGAAAAGGACTCTAGCAGGTTTTGTTGAACTGTTTTCATATTAAATTATAAGTATTCTGTGACTAAATAGTGACATCAGCGCGTTTCAGCGCCTTTTTTTTTGTCAACCAAAAGCTTCTTGTTTTCGTGTATCTGTGGCCACATCACTTGACATTTTATGCAGAGCCCCGAGCCTGTGCATTTGTTTTGACTTTTGGCTCGACTATAGCACACGCAAACGCATTCGCAAAGCAAGAAATTTTGTATGAAAACCGGATAAGCGCCTCTACCAGGAGATTTGGGAATTTTGCAATTCCCATAAAATAATTCTCGCTTTGTCAAAACAATTGCACAGACTCGGGGCTCTGGGCAGCGAAAGCAGTTCGGAGCTTGCGATATGGGGGCAATTCTATAACATAATATTTGAAACTTCGTCTCACCATTGTTTACTTATGATTTTGACTATTTTTATGTACTAAGGATTAAAAGATAGGCTATCCATAATCCTCGATATCATTCCGATACCCGAACAAAACCAACGGAGCATCATTACCGAATCTGCATAACTGTATTAAGCATGTGGTATTGTCGTGGCTTCGATTCCCGGGAGGCACCAATTCCTGTATTTTTTTTACCCCAAAACTTCATACAACTGCTACGGAAACTGGGACTTTATTTTAATATGAGAAGGTTGAAAATTGTTTGAAAGGACAAGTTGGTTAGAATGTTTCAAATAAGGGTATAGAAAATGTCACCCCATAGTTATTATATGCAAATAATACGCATAATTTAGGGTTTGGCCCTATACCGTGTTTTATCTACTTATCTGTGAAATGGCTCAATTAGCAAAGCGTGCGTACCAACCATGGGGTACTTCAGGGTACCTCATTTAGGGGGATTTTTTGGTATTGGAGTATGCAAATCCGTACTCAATCTAAACTGGATCTGAAATACGCTAAATGATTTATGGGGATTATATCTAAGGGTTTGATGGACTCTTTGCTTAGATAGTTGATTGCTACGTAGGAAGGGTTATTCCCATCGAGGCCACCGGCCGGCTCACCAGTGGGCTAGATGGGAAGAAAAATCCCATCGAACCCACTCATTTGCATAGTGAGCTTGATGGGAATAACCCCGTAGGAGGATATAATAAAAAATATTTTAGTTATTCAAACATTTCAAACATTTGTGTGTAGCAAACATAGATGTTTGTTCTGTGTCTGGGTGTTACTATGTATTATATGTATGTATTTACAAAAAAAAAAGTATCTAAGTATTCTATCAGCAATCTAGTTCTCATAGTACAAGCTTTGCTTAGTTTAGGACTAGAAAGCATTGTGTTAAATGTCCATGAATATTTATTTATTTATATTTATTAAGTATGACCATTTTACTGGTTTTTTTACTGCCTCTAGAGAAAATTCTCAAGTGTAAATCGAATATATTTTCAAGTACACTTGGCAATAAAGGGTGACGGAACGTTTTTTTTTTTTTAATTTTATTTTAAGATGAGTGAAGGCACACAGAATATCCTGGAAAGGGTGTAAAAGTTATCGGACAATCACCTCTCAAAATTCTCACATTTCATGTTCGCAAATCAACACTTTAGTATTAAAAAAAAAGATTTGGCGCCAACGAACACAAAGCGCACCGCAACGAACGAACACAATAAATTATAATCCCTAATCACCCCTAATTGGGGTAAGTCGTGACCCAACTTAACCTTAGGTCGGCTAAAACGAATAAAACAATACAAACATAATGATACGTGTGCGTTTAGGGCTAAGAACTTCAAAGGAAATAGTCGGAGAACTATGTAAGAAAAAGCCGGAAAATGTTAGCATGTTGGGGTCACGCTGGTGCTGTATTTGGAAGTGAAAGCTAAGTTTTAATAAAATAGTAGTCTATGCAAATAAATTCAAAAAAAGATTGCATATACGAAAACAAAGATGTCAAAGAATATTCATTTATAAAAAAAGTGATCATTTTGATTTTATTCTAGTTTTGTAGCCAATTAAAAAACCTTTATAATTATTTAAGTACCTAGGTCACAAAATAGCTGGCACCCAACTGCGACATACATTCAACCACTGACATGACGCGAGCACTATTTGAAGCACATAATGACCGGATAAAAATAGACGGATAAGATAAAAAAGACGGATTACAACAACCCTAGTACTACGTCTTCGCCCAAAACGCTTTTAATATTATCCGACGTTCAAACACTGTAATTATCATCACGTTAATATAAGGATAGAGATATTAATTCGTGTTTGCTCTTTTCGTAATTTATTTACGTTTTTTGGTAAAATTAGAGGTTGTAATAGTTTTTATGGACATCACTAATGGCGGTAAATGTGTGACCGGCGTAGGGTTAAGGTTTATTTATTTTTATGTGGCGCTTAATAATAGATTAAAAGTAAATTAATAGACAGGGAAAACTTCACACGATGTAAGTACTTAATACCTCCATATCGTAAGCTCTGAACTGCTTTCGCTGCCCAGCATAATGTCAAGTAATGCCAGATATACCAAAACAAGAAGCTTTTGACGGCAAAAAACGCGCTGGGGCATTATTCTGTATGACTTAGGAGATTCCTTGCCGTAACCGTATGACGTCACCGTAAGAAATGACATTTATGGCATAGGAAATACGGCATAGGCATAGGGCGATTTCACGCCGCTGTCTTGTCGTGCTGCGTAACGCGCTTGTATTGGTCATAGTGAATAAGGCCCCTGAAACGCGCTAATGTCACTATTTAGTCACAGAATACATATGATTTAGTATGAAAACAGTTTAGAAAACCTCTCAGGCTTAAACCTGAGTCCCCGTTCTGGAATAAGACCGGGGGACTAAAGAAAGTCAAGGTTTAAACCTGACGTTGACGTTCAAACCTTGACGTTTAAACCTTGACGTTTAGGCCTTGACTTTCTTTAGTCTTCGTTCTGGAATAAGACCGGACAGGTTTTTATGAGACAACGATTGCTCCCCTGAGCCCACATTCCACGCGCTTCAACTCATTGGTCGGCGCGGCCAAATTGCTCTCAAAGATAAGTTGGAACGAATCATCATCATCATCATCATCAACCTATATCGGTCCACTGCTGGACGTAGGTCTCTCCCAAGACGCGCCACTGAGCCCGGTTTTCGGCTCTTCTCATCCAGTGTTTGCCAGCTACATGTCTCAGATCGTCACCCCACCTAGCCGGAGGGCGTCCTACACTACGCTTGCCTAAACGCGGTCTCCACTCGTGTATTAGTTTGCTCCAACGATTGTCAGTTCTGCGGCAAACATGGCCGGCCCACTGCCACTTCAGCTTACTTATCCTCTGAGCTATGTCGACTACCTTGGTTCTCTGTCGGATAACCTGGAACGAATATAAGTACCTAAACCATTTAAATGGCTTACCCATAGTTTTCTAACACTGACGTACCTACGACGTGCCCAAGTCTCTTGGGATCCGACTGGCCGAGCTGGTAAAGCCTGTTAGGACCCTCACAAAATTGTGGTTTCCGTAATATTGAGGGAGTTACATAATTCAATTTGTACATGGCGTGCATATAAATAGTGGAAATATATTTTGTTTAGATTAAATTGGTATCTAAAGTGAAACGCTTTGAGTCACTTGCACACAAAATTACAGATAGTCATGCTATTTTAAAAAAACTGTGCCTAGCATCACAGCTCAGTCCGTATATAGTTCTGCCTTCCGTGTTGTGGGTCGTAGATTTGATCCTCGTTTGATCTACAGTTGATCATTAGACTTGGATCCCTTAGACCTACAGATTATAATTTTTCGTCCTACCACTCCCTACGTAATGGGGCACGTGTGGGTCTTTTTCTTCTTCTACCTATATGGCCTCTGTCCGTCATTACGACAGACCATTTTACCAGTGTCAAGTGATATATTTGAAATGATATAAGTCAAGTCAAGTAATCCGTCAAGTCGGCTGTCGTTGGTTTTTAAGGTTGAACAAGTCGCAGTCAGTCGCACACCTTTCCATACAAACGTGGAAGGGTAACCACTCCACTGTTTGACGTTGACCAACCAAAACTAAGGATTATGTCAATTTATCTCGTCATAATCTATGTCTGTTTACACCCCAAACCGTAAAAAAGTATTCATTTAAAAAATACAAGCTAAAAATACTTTCCATACGAAAGTTTAAAAGGCTTGTATTTTTTCAATGAATACTTTTTTACGGTTTGGGGTGTAAACAGACATAGATTATGACGAGATAAACTAATATAATCCTTAGTTAGATAAATTAATATAATTCCAAGTTTGTATGGAAAGATGTGCGACTGACTGCGACTTGTTCAACCTTAAGAGAAAATGGTGGATTTTCTTTTCAAAACCTGAAAACGAATTTTCTCATTCAGAGAAACTACTTTACACACATTTATTCCAATGGCTCGTACTTTATGCTACGACCACAAGTATTATTGGTTAAAATTCCACCAAAATTAAACAACAATACTCACAATAACACAAGGAAAACTATAAAAATAAAAGTGCTGTGTCGTTTCAAAAAATGTCAAAACTCGATTCCGTGACTTTGTTCTTGAAAGAAGAATCCATCAAAAGCGCACCTGCGGGCTGTGATGTTAGACTTTCTCGACTAATTTAGTGGTCAACTTTTTTGAAGTTATACTTCTAATGCGACTTCCAACAAATTTGCGCAACCGTTTAACGCTGCTTACTACCATACAAGAAAATTTCAAACTCAAAAAAGTTGTGATTCCGGCCAGGATCAGGCATAATTAAATGATTTCATGATTTTAATATAAATCTTTTAATTATGGGATATATTATTATCATTTTAACTATATTTCAATGAAAGCAGATGTGATAACCATCACATCACGGAATCAGTTGAAACTATGCGCGAAATTTTGTATCACATTAATGTACAAAAGTTACATACAGGCTGTAACAAAAAATGTGATCACAAAATAGTTATTATTTAGGCAAAATGAGCATAGAACCTTTTCTAACTAAATAAGTACTGCATATTGGTTAGGTATACATAAAAATATATACTACATTAATTTCACATTAAACACGGAGCGAGAGCGAATGCGTGGCATTCGAAGTATAACTTCTTCAGCGCGTAGGGACTCCACGCACTGGTTTTATTTGTACTAAATAATTTTAGACATTCTTCAATCACACAATCGTCACCCAAAAATATGCACATCAAATTGAAATAACGAAGTTAAGGGCAAGCGACGATATGGTAAGCTCGTTATATGGCTTACCTCGTACTCCCTGGAGACAGGGTCCATGGGAACCGAGGATTGGTTGACGTTCAGAACAAAAATCAACACGGAGTAATGCTCATTTGAATCATGAACGCGCTATGTTTTTGGATGTGGCATTGTTTCTATAAGGTACTCATGGCAGTTTGGCGAAACTATCGAACTAGACTCGTACTTTTGAAAAACGAATGTATTGTACTTATCATCTTAAAACGTAGTGTTAGGAAATTTTTTGGTACATGGTTAACGGTAACTACATACTAGTGTATCATTTGAGCACAGTTTTAGAGAAATGTCAAGTGGCCAGGTTCTTCAAGTCTTACAGATATCTAATGAGCTAGAAGAAACAGAAAAGTATTTGTAGACGCTATACAAAAAGCCAGGTGGATGTTGCATTTAAGAGATCGCTATTGAGCGATAAGGCCGCCTATTGTACATTTAATGCAACCTGTTTTGTTTTATATCATAAAAATATGTTTTGGTGTTTTTTATGTACAATAAACCGTTTTCATTCATACCTACCTGATGAATGATTACCCTAAATACTAAATAAAGTATTAGTTGTAATTTTCTTGGTAAAGAAATTAAAAGTTATTATTTATCAATAAACTGTTATTCGCAAACTTTCTCCACTGTAATTTGAACTGTACTGTGCTCAAAACGCCACATCCATGCTACCCCTCCTCAATGGCGAGGATTACGGCTTGCTAACGTCAAGTGTCACTCAATACTGCACTATTGACACAGCAGATGAGACCCTTTTGCAATATTAACTGGAGAATTATTTGTTTTTTTTATTGAAATAATGCAGTATGAATATCGTAGTTATAAAGCGTGCATACGCCTTTGAGAAGAAGTTGCTGAATTTCCACCATGGATATTTAAGAAAACCGGTTTTTAGCTGTTTCCATCCACTTTTTCTTGCGTGGCTGGACAACTCTAAAACTAGGTTAGAATAGAACTTCGCTATTTACGCAAGATATACACTTAAACAAACTAACTTATGAGAAAAACATAACGTAAGACTAGGCGGTATGGTTCTAAACTATAGCCTGCTCCGAGGAGCGAAAAAAAAAATTGAACTTCGCTACGTTTATGACAGATAATGCACAGATAATGCAATTAAACTATTGCATTACCTGTAGTAACTCTGTCGACAAATCGGCCAATAGTTGAAGATCGAGAAGCCAATTACCGGTATTTGACCTCCATCGATTTATTCATTTCTGATGAAAAATGTCTTCTAATTTTCAACTCATTAAGTATATAAAAATGTAAGTTTTTTACATAGGTTTTTTGGATGCCATCTGTTTATAGACAAAAAAAGGGTGTTCGGGGATAATCACTTTTTTTTGAGGAGTATATTTTTTCCACTCTGAAGATGCACTACGTAGGTAGGTACGTTAGATTATGTACGGCTGAAAAGATTCCACTTACGATTATACCGAGAAGTAACTGACCCAACCACACGACCACCGCTCGATCGTAGATAGGTACTTATTACGAACCCACAAACCCTTGACTTGATCCTGAAGTTAATAAAGGGAAGTTCACAGAGTAAACATCGTCACGTGACCACCCGCTGGCGACACGTGACCATAGACAGATTGGGATCTTTGGCGCGCGAAATTGTCTATGCGCGGTGCATTTCGCGCGTTTTTTGATGTCAAGTCCTGTGTCAGATCTGTGGTTGATTTTTTTTTTCTTCTGCTTGGGTAGGCTAAGGTTCTACCATACATCTCGAATTAGACATTTCTGAATTTGAAAAGAGTTGGCGTCGTAAGTACAATACAAGTGGTGTAAATACTTCACATACCACTCTACCCCATTCATTCGTTTATGGAACTTACACTTAGAAATACGTAGTTACAATGATCTAGAACATCTAGATTATTCTAAATCACTGTAGATCTTGGGTTATTCCCATCGAGCCTACTCATTCGCATAGTGGGCTCGTTGGGATTTTTTTTCCAATTGGCCCACCAGGAGGCCCGTACAATTATCATAGAGATATCTCCATAAAATTCACTGGGTAAATATACTGATGAAACGAGGTTTTTGAAATACTTTTTGACAAATATAAACTTTAGATCTTTGTTTTCAGACACTTTCTCTGACCTTTGGAATAATGAAATCTCTATCAAATGATTAATTACCTAGAGCAACTGCAATTATGTATTTAATCACAGGCATGTAATGGATTATCTTTGACAAGATGGCGCCCGGAGGTACCCGCTAAATATCTGTTAAAAGTCGGTCAGTCTTCAATTTGAGAGTTTACACGTTAAATACTATAATTGATGTGACAGGCACGATTAATTTGGCTAATTTAATTGATGATTTATGATAGCTTATTTCACTAAATGGGTGTGATTTATATCTAAAGGCGTTTGAAAGTACTTTCATTTCTATCGACAATGGCGGATGGGGTTGCATAATGATGTTAAATTTTTTTTATTCTTAGATTTTATAAGGAATTTGAGTCGTTTAGTCATTGTGTTGTCTCATAAAAACGTGCCAAGTTTATGATTATTCTGTGACTAAATAGTGACACTAGCGCGTTTCAGCGCGTGTTTTGCCGTCAAAAGCGTCTTGTTTTCGTATATCTGTGGCCACGTCGCTTGACATTACGCTGGGCAGCGAAAGCAGTTAAGCTAACGATACGGGGGACGAATTTTGACATTTTTTGAAACGATACATAGCGCTTTTATTTTAAAAGTTTTTCTTGTGTTATTGTGAGTATTGTTGTTTAATTTTGGTGGAATTTTAACCAATAATACTTAGGTCGTAACATAAAGTGTGAGCCATTGGAATATATGTGTGTAAAGTGGTTTTTCTGAATGTGAAAATTCGTGTTAGGTTTTGAAGAGAAAATCCACCATTTTCTTTTTAAAACAAACGACAGCCGACTTGACGAATGACTTGACTTATATTATTACAACTAAATCACTTGACATTGGCAAAATTGCCTGTCGAAATGACGGGCAGAAGCCATTATTGAAGAGAAGAAGAAGAACGATACGGGGGCTGTTTCAGTTTGCAATGGAACTACTATACTTACGGCTTAACAATATCTTAAACTAGAGAGTAAAAGGCACCCATAATCTATCCTTCAAACCGGAACACGGCAATGCGAGCATCACTGCAACTAGACACTAAAAAACTACAATTCGGATCAGGCAAGAGTGAATGTGTCATCTAGACTATCTTACTTCATCGTGACTATGGCGTGAGATTGTGGCCAAAAGACATCTCATATAAAGAAAAGGTTTAGTAGTACTACTTCCCGGTTCTGGAAAAGGAAATAGGTTTAGTAGTACTACTTCCCAGACCCGGAAGAACTTTTTCACAAGAAGCTTCTGACTACTGTGTTACGGAAATAACCAGCGTTGAGAAAAACAAAATAAATGTTTTAATTGTTACAGCCTGTCTACTTCAACTACTAAGAGCTTTGTAAAATATTGAATACATGTTTATTCGTGATAGATATTCAATCACAGTGTCGCATAAATAGCAATCTACAAACACTACATTAAATGATTGTAATAGAACGTCTCATAATAACGAGCTAACGACACGCACGTCCGTCTACGGCCGCAGCCGAGAGCATAATGCGCGATAATAATTCTAAATTTGAAATTAGGGAGGCACTGGTTTTTCGGCTTAAGGTTTATTTTCGGCTTCGGACTAAAGGTGTGATCAGAATCTGATAAAAATAGTTGCTTTATGTAGCTTTGTACGCTAGTGCTACGCCAGAGCTACGCCAGTGTTACGTTAGTGATACGCTTCCGGTACGCCAGGGGTAGGTGAAGGCTACTACGCTATTGCTACACTCAGGCAAGGCTACTCTACTAGTACTAATCCAAAACTATATCAGTGCTACGCCAGTGCTACGCCAGTGCTACGCCAGTGCCACGCCAGTGCTACGCTAGTGCTACGCTAGCGCTACGGCAAAGCGCTCAAAATTAAATCAAAATTTACTACCTAAATATGGCGTAGCAGTTATGTCAATAAATCATTTCATGGGGAATATGTTTTGTTTTACATTTTCCATAATATAAAGGGTAAACTTCTAGTACTTATGCAACGTAAACTATTTTCAATGATATAATTTATAAATATTCGTAGATTAATTGCAAGTCTAAAAAGAATACCTATTATGTTTATGTTATGTGTGTGTGTATCTACAGTTAAAATGACGCTGTTAATAAATGATTTCTTAATAATGTTTTCGGCTTCGGCCAAAAAATTCGGCTTGGATGACCTTCGTTAGAAACTCTACAAAAAATTGAAGAAGTTATAGGCGGTCGCGCACGGGTCGGTGTTGCCAGTTATATAATTAGAAAATGAAAGGGTGGCGCACACGCAGCCCGCGGCGCGACCACTACTATCGCTCACCATCGGAGCACCATAACCGTAGGGATGGGAAAACTTCGGTCATTTTATCGATATCGGTAAGTTCTATCGGTAAGGTTTTTTTAATTTACAGACTTTTTTGATTATTTATGATTTTTGGCTTCTTTCTCTTAAAAAAGTCAAAAAAGAGTGTAGACTAGGCCTGTTACTAATAAATACCAAGTAAGCTCAAAATTGCTAACAGTGTAATGTGGATTGAATATAAAGTTACTTGCCTTTTTCTAAATCAATATGCATAACACATAACTCTTTCGAGCTTACGCAGAATGTAGAAAATTATAAATACTGCTTAATGACCGGATGCTGAAACGTCACTCAAATTTAAACGCAACTTAAAATTGCTCTGCTTCTGTGTTTGACATTACTCATTAAAATTTGTAAGAGATGTCAATAATTTAAGCATGAACTTAATATAAGTAGCGTTTGAGTATTCAGCCACAGTCGTAATTTTCTTTAATAATAACGAAGAAGGTTCAGTTTATTGCTTCAGTGTTCTTTTGATAAAATGAAACTATCGATATCTTTTACCCCATCACTATTATAAAATACTCCCCTCACCGGAGGGCAAATGGCAACATTCTTTTTTCGAATATTAATAAGGAGCGTGCATTACGCCGTATTTCACATCAAGTAACATCATCTTTTATCTCACTCTTTTATAGATAAGATGCCTATTATCTGTCCTTTTCTAATGTCCAAAGTGACGACCTCTGGTGTGTAAGATTATCTTATGAGATTTATCTAATTTCTATAACTAACGACTGTATATAATTATTGTGTGTGGAAATATATAACTGTTATTATGTATGGAACTTGTTATTATCGATGTTTTTTTTGTTATCTCTATCAAACTCTAATCCCACAGGCCTAGGGCGAGAAAAATATCGCAACTATTAAACCAACTCTATATCTCAACTCTCGTAGATACTTTCATGTATAACTTTCAGTCGGTATAGATCTGCTTTCAGCCCCCATTATCGCAATCTCTGAACTGATTTCGCTGCCCAGCATGATGTCAAGTGACGTGGATACAGATATACGAAAGCAAGAAGCTTTTGACGACGAAAAACTTGCTGAAACGCTTACGGCCTTACCACGTTATCAGATTTATCTTGGATTTAACAAAAACCGCCAAAAACCACGTGTGTTTTGGACTTAGTTCCCTGTCAATAAGTTGTCATATTTATTGTAACATATAAATCTAGCAACTTATTGACGGGGTTAAGTCCAAAACACGCGCGGTTTTTGGCGGTTTTTGTTAGACCCAAGATAAATCTGGAAACATAATTTGGGGGTTAATGTCACTATTTAGTCATAGAATACCTATGATTTAGTATAAAAACAGTTCAGAAACCTGGCAGGTTATGGGAGAGATAGAGAGAGGTGCAAAAGGCACTAATGGCACTATGGTTTTGACGTACGCGAGCGGTCGGTAGTTTTGTGTACATCTAAACTTTGACATTTATAATATTAGTGGAATCTGTAGCGTACGCATATTATTATTTCCAGACGTTTTCAGTTTATATTCCATAAAAGCATGGTCTCTATAGCCAGTGGCAGTGGATCGCGTGACAATCCCCCCCCCAGCCTACCTACACGATCTTATGGGAATGGGAACCTAACTCTAAACGCAGAATAACCTGGAATGCGATAATAAGTTCTTCAAATGTGGTTCTATGTCACACCGAGACGAGCAAGGTATATGACTCCCACTGAGAACAAAGATTTTTGTGTGGCAAAGAAATTGTTTTTCCTATGTTTGGGTGTTACTGTGTATTTATT
Organism: Eulithis testata; assembly: GCA_947507515.1. Lineage (NCBI taxonomy): Eukaryota > Metazoa > Arthropoda > Insecta > Lepidoptera > Geometridae > Eulithis > Eulithis testata. The sequence goes on along the minus strand of OX382218.1, from coordinate 3,324,336 downwards.
ATACGCACTGCGAATACATAAGTTAATTGTATTTACAAAAAAAAAACATAATTAGCAATCTAGTTCCCATAATCTAGCCTTGCATAGTTTTGGACTAGAGGGCGCTGTGTATAATGTCCATGAATATTCACCCCCTATCTTTTAAAAAGTTAGGGTAGACACTATGTCCTGTTTACGTATGTTAATCAAGACATAGTGTCTACTCTAACTTTTTATAAGATAGACCATTATACTACAACTTCAAAGGAGTTTGACACTCACACCCGTAGGAGAGCTCTTTGGAAATAATTACCATTTGTGCCGCCAAGCAGTGATGAACGTGTTTATTTTTCTTGATGATCGCATCCATTGATCTAGAAAATTTAGTCGCATCGCATTGCTGTGTCCCACCATATACTTTAAGTATCGTCAGACTGGCGAAACTCTCGAACTAGACACGAGCTTTCGAAAAGTCATAAGCATTTATTGGTAATTTTTAGTTACAGAAAAAACTAACAATGTATGAAACGGGGGTCAAAATTTGAATCACGTTTCATACAAAACGAGATTTTCAGTGTGTAATTTTGTTAGAATGGGAGTCCCACTTCTTCTTACGTATGAACGTATTACATATTCTTTGGTGTGGTTGTCAGTCCAGCCACAGCATCGTTTTTTTTATTACCTAGATATTCTACGTCTGATGGGCCTCTTTAGCAGATCTTTTTGGGGACATGCAGTATCGTAGTGACGACAAAAATATATTACACTAGCTTCCGCTCGTGACTTCGTTCGCATCCCGTTGGATCCCATTGATTTTTCCGGGATAAAAAGTAGCTTATGTGTTAATCCAGGTCACGAATAATTGACCGAGCGAGCGAAGCGAGCGAAGCGTCTTAGTTTCCACATTGGCCAAAAATGCGTTTGTCTGGATGTCTGTCTGTCTGTCTGTCTGTCTGTCTGTCTGTCTGTTCTCCTCTACAGGTCGCATTTTTCAACCGATCTGGACGAAACTTGGTACACAGGATATATGACTTATTAGAATTTTTTTGTCGTCGGGGATTTTTGATTGGAGGGGTACTTCCCCCAAAAAAAGGGCAAAAAGGGGGCTATTTGATATACTGGATATCTCCACCAAATGAGATCCGATTTCGATTATTCTTTTTTTATTTGAAAGGTGGTAACTATAAATTGGTCTCATAAAAGTTTGGCGAAGATCTGATAAGGATCTTCAGCATGATGAACAGGATAGCTCATCAAACAATCGATGGTTTTCAATCAAATTTGAGAGAAACACAAAGGACCTCATTCTACACAAGATGATGCAAAAAAAAACAAAAAGATCAAAAAAATCACATAACGGAAAATGCACTTGCACATTACATTCCTCAAAAATTTACAAAATTAAATAGAAAAAACATCACATCACACACACAACATTTTGCATTATAGTTAGTTTTCAATACGTGACAGGCTGCAAGCGTTTCGTCGCTGTTAGAATACTAACTGATAATTATCTTCATGATGTTTTCCTTCACTGAATGAGAGCATCAGCATAATAATAAGCCTTAAATTAGAAATTAATAAAAGTGAACTTAAAGCCTTTCAGAAAACACCTTACACGACATTGATGATGTTGATTGATGATGTTGAATATTGGAATATTTAGTATGCTCGCGAGGTCTACAGCTCCCAGAGCCACTAGTATTATATATTCCAATAATATATATTCCAAGTTTCATCCAAATCGGATCAGTACTTTTTGAGCCAATTCACTACAAAAATACCTACTTACATACAAATCTTTCCTCATTATAATATTAGTGATTTTAGTGATTGCCTTTGGTATTGATTGTGTTCGTTAGTTTGTTACACTTCGGTGCAAATCAGCCGCTAAGTTGCAATTACGATTTTTGGGCTATCATTTACGAGCTAGCATTTTGGACTGGAGCCCGAGAAGTCGTGACTTTTCTTGGGTTAGCTTCACGATGCTAAGCTTTTTTTTTATTTTTTTGTAGTTTTGATCCATGGGTGGAGATTGTGAGACGTTTAGTGATTTTAAAAAGTTTCAAATGATTTCGGCTTTAAATTATAATTGTAGGGCTAATGTAGCTGTGCATAACTGACTATAGAAATGATCTGACGAATAATTTATAAGTTTAAAAAACTGAAAAAAAACCGACTTCAATTTGATACGCCTTCATCATCAAATAATGATGATGATGGCAGTTCGGGACCAACCTGGAAGCATACCCTTTCAGATAAAAAAAGAATTTTTCAAATCGGTTCATAAATGACGGAGTTCTGAGGTAACAAACATAAAAAAAAAACCGAATTGAGAACCTCCTCCTTTTTTGAAGTTGGTTAAAAAGAATGTGAGTATCTTGTAGTTCTTCGATTGAAATCGGAAACTAGCAGTTTTTGTGAGAAATAACTTTCAACTACATAACGCGTGAATCAAAGACTGTTTTTCTCCATGCAAAAATGGCGACCTAGGACCTACCTACACTTCACTTACACGAATCAAACCAAATAAAACTTACGACTTCGATAGGAGATTTGGTTCTGGCTTTGGCTGATATACCTAAGTATAAATGGTTTTATTTTTATTAGAACAATCAGATTACCTCTGATGTTAAGTGGAATCCTCTGCCTATAGCAATGCATTGCCGACTACGCACGTCCACTATGAGGACGTTTCCTGTGAGCATAGCACTGTGTCTATTAAATAAATAAATAAATAAATATTCACGGACACTTAACACAACGCCTTCTAGTCCCAAACTAAGCAAAGCTTGTACGATGGGAACTAGATGGCTGATAGAATACATACATACATTTTTTTTTTGTAAATACATACTTATAATACATAGAAACACCCAGACACAGAACAAACATCTATGTTTGCCACACAAATTTTTGTTCTCGGTGGGGATCGAACCCACGACCCACAGCACGGAAGGCAGAGCTACTACCGACTGAGCCATGACGCCTGTCATTACTCTAATACACTTCAAACCGGAACACAGCAACGCGAAGGAAGCGCTCGTGGCGCATCGTCAAGCGATTTGGATGGGTGACCGTTACTGGCATTTACATCTGAGCGCTTCCGTGCTTCGAAGGGAACGTTAAACAGTCGGTCCCGGCTCTAGCAGTCGTTAATCCACGACGGAGGCCCTAACGCGGCCTAAAAACTCCGCCACCAGAGTAGCTCATACGAGCTTGCTTGCTTTGCCTATAACAATGCATTGCCTCACTGAGCACGTCCACTGAGGGCGTGTCCTGTGAGCATAGCACCGCGCCCATATCCTTCAAACCGGAACATAGCAATGCGAGCATCACTGCTTGTCTGCAGAAATAAGGTTATAGTATAGGTACCTACTATTGTGAGTAAAAACATAATGATGATGATGAAGTTGATGAACTATTGGGTCAAAGGATTTCAAACAATAACCTGCCGATTATATCAGATTTATAGGAGCCTCTGACTCAGCATCTAATGATAGGTTTACTAATTCTCTATTTAAACCGCGGTTCTCAATTCTCTGAATTTAACCGCATGCTGTTCCGTGAAAATGATATTGTAACCACTGATTTGCTTAATTTATAGCAGGTTGGTATCATCGGAACTGAGATTAACCCAGATAAACTTTAAGTATAGACTTTTGTAAATTATACGGTTATGTAATGAAATTAGTCAGAGCAAAATGACTTTGAATTTTTATCTTTTTGAAAATACTACGATCTTGAAAAGCAGTATTAACGCGCATAGCGCCATCTCTTGGCGAGTAGCAGTAGAAAGACTAGCTCTATCTATCAGGGAGTAGGTAGAAGCTTTTGGTTAGTTGTAACGGAAATCATATCGTTTCCTGTTTGCTGTCACTATCACGTCATATTTACCGTCAGTAATGTCAAGTCGATCGGCTTTTTTTACTTTATTTGAAGAATTTGCTTGTCATTCAGGAAAGCGCAAAGTTTTGTTTAAAATTAATTTCAGTTTTACTACAAATCATGGCTTTACTGGACTACTGCCGTTTGAACGAAAAAATCAATTTGCGGCCCGTGGATTCCCTTGTGTCTTTCCAGAATGACGTGATCGGGTTCAGCCACAATTTCGTAAACAACACACAACTTGCTACACCGCCTTTCGCAAACGTAAGGTTATTTTGTTCAAAACCACCTATTTACGTTTATAAACTGTGTTATTTACCGTTCCAACTTTGTATTTCAGCCCGTAGAGGCACTCGCAAAGTTGAGCTCGAAGGATGAAACTGGAAAGGAGATCAAAATTCAGTTTGATCATGGTACCACAACTCTTGGCTTCCGCTACAAGGTAAGTCCAGAAAAGAGCATTAAACTCACTACTATGATGCCGAAGTTGCCATTTGCCGTGACTTTGGTAAAAGCGCTGAAGCCCATCCAGCCAAATTCTAGCAATTTTACTTGTGCACTATTTATTCAAGATATGGGCCATAGTCTTTAAAACTCATATTTATTCTCTCTCTATAGTGGTGAGGCAATGCATTGATATAGACAGAGGTTGCCCCTTTACATCAAGTGGGTCATCAGTATCATGAGATATTTGCTTTAATTTCGACGGAGATGAGACTCGAGCATTGTTTCTGATTCAAACCACTGTGTTCTGGACTATGCAACTACTATTAAACTGTACTCGAAGTTCTCGAGCAGAATCTAAATATTTGGCACATATGGCCACTCTTTGCAGTACCTAGGTGGCTGATAAGCTTCTGTTAATTGCAATTGCCTTTGTAAATGTAAAACAAACTGAATATTGTTGAAGTTCACTAAATGTGTTGGTTCCAGGGTGGAGTGTTGCTGGCAGTGGATTCCCGAGCCACGGGAGGCCAGTTCATCGGTTCCCAGAGCATGAAGAAAATTGTGGAGATCAATGATTACTTGCTTGGTAAGGATTTACTATGGTAACATTTATGGTAACTAACTAATGAATAACTGGAATAACTTATATATTTTCTCTGCAAATACGTAATAAATGGCCGAATACTCAAACGCCATTCAAACCCCACTCAATTTAAGATCCGCTTAAATTATTGCCATCTCTTACAAATGAGTAATGTCAAACAGAGGCAGAGCAGTTTTAAGTGGTGCTCAAATTTGAATGACTTTTGAGTATTCCAGCCTAAGTCACATACTTTATCATTAGCTAACCTCTTGATTCATATTCAACTGTCATTTAAGAGCGGCTTTGAAAAATGCTCCATCATTGTCACTTGCATGACAATGAAAAGAATTACAACAGATTTAGCAATCATTCTAATTAGCTCAGCTTTAGAAGACGCATCCATGATCCTTTGCCATCCAACAGCTTCATGTGGTCCAAACAATGTTGTTCCATCGAAATGTAGCCCATCAAACTCATGACTTTCCAATTCCCGGTCGCTATTCATGAACATTTTTTCCTCAGTAGCTGTAATATATGTTATCCTCAGGAACGCTCGCTGGAGGAGCAGCTGACTGCGTCTACTGGGACCGGGTTCTTGCGAAGCAATGTCGGTTGTATGAACTGCGTAACCGCGAACACATCTCTGTGGCCGCAGCAAGCAAGCTGATGGCAAACATGGTGTACAACTACAAGGGCATGGGACTCAGCATGGGGATGATGCTGGCTGGGATTGATAAGAGGGTAATTTGTAATTTTAATAATCTGTGGTTTGACTGTCGAGTGTTGGTAACAGAAATCAAGAACTTGTCAAATGTTGAACTTGTTATGTAAAAACCAGCTGCAAATAATAATCTCTTAATATATTAATGATTAGTCTAATAATTCGGATAATGCCGGCTGATCTTACGCATACGAGAAGTTAAAATGAAGTTTGCCACATCCAATGATATTTTATGTAGATCATTGGCCATATCACTATAATTTCGCCAGTACACTGCGCTTTTTTTTGTTCTATTTTGATCTGCGACCAGTCTTCAGACTATGAGCACTGCACTTAGCTAAATGCATACCCCCCTTTCGGACTTATAGGGTAATTATGTTACACCGTGTATGTATTCTTCATACTTTTCACATTTTCTCTCTTTCCAGGGTGCCCAGCTATACTATGTAGACAGTGAAGGAACCCGCACACCCGGGAAGGTGTTCTCAGTTGGTTCTGGGTCGGTTTACGCATTCGGAGTGCTGGACTCCGGGTATCATTGGGACTTGACTGATTTGGAGGCCCAAGGTAAGCATCATACGAGTTAAAACAGAGCAATGCAAGCATCACTGTTTGGCAGAAATAGATATGGTGGTAGTATTTTCTTGGACGAGCTTTGCACAAGATAAGATAAACTGGTAAAATTTGTACCTGGTATAGATATACAGTATGCAGGTACGTATATATAAGTCATGAACAAGCACGTAACAAAAAACATCGATAGTTAAAGGTAATTAGGTAGGTAGGAAAACAACAATGAATATGGGAGCAAATTGACCCCTGTCTCAGTGTAATACAAGAAGCTCTGCTCCTGCTTCTTAGTTTTATTTGTGTATCCATCCATCTCCATCTTTACTGTCGGTAGCGACACATTCGATAATAAACTATGTGTTACTAAAAGTGGAGGGCAAATAGAGCAAATAATATTCATTTAATTCACTTTTACAAAACACGAACGAAATCGCGGGTAACATCTAGTTCGATTATAAACGTTTTTTATGTCTAAAACTACCATATAGGTAATATCTAGAACATTTGTATTTTTTTTGTAACACGCAATTTATTTATAGTAGGTGCCAAATAACACGGCTGTACAGGTCATTCACCCACCTTCACCGCGATGTCGCAAAATTCAATTTATGTATGGCTAATTCTGTCGCTTTCCATACAAACCTGTCGCTAAGACCGTATCGCTCGAATCTCGTTAGTACTGTTTGTTTACCAAACATAAATTAAATTTTGCGACATCGTGGTGAAGGTGGGTGAATGACCTGTATTGCCATGTTATTTGGCACCTACTATAGTAAATTTTTCTCTACAGAGCTCGGCCGCCGCGCTATCTACCACGCTACGCATCGCGATGCATATTCCGGAGGCATTGTCAGGGTTTACCATATAAACGACAAAGGCTGGGTCAATATCTCTAATGAGGACTGCTCGGATTTGCATTACAAGTACCAAGCGGAGAAGGGAATTACCGACGCTTAGGTGTTTTAATAAAATGTATTTTGTAAGAATATTTTGTTTCTTTTAAGGTTAGCGTGGTATGGGTATGTCATGCGGAGGGAAGAGTCATGTAACGAGGAGAGTGCTAAGTATGAATGTGGATGGATAGATATAGAGGAAGAGGTAGGCCTAAGAAAAGATGGATGGATTGTGTAAAAGATGATATGCATAGGAGAGGAGTGAACACTGAGATGACGAATGATAGGGGAGAATGGAAGAAAAGAACATGTTGTGCCGACCCCACATACCCAGTGGGATAAAGGCAGGAAGCCAGAGCGTTGCGTACCTACAGCTAGCGCCGGGACTCGTGACAGTAGAATACCATCATAGTACAACACAATTCGGCGCTATAGCGCGGCGCCAACTTAGCGCTCTGACGCGGCGTATGTACGCGTTCTGTTTGGCAAAACCTTTAAAACATCGAACGTAAGCAGTAGGGTCCCTAGGCAAATATAAAACTCTTGAAGCTGACTTACAATCAACGCACAGCCTAAACTATAAGTCCTAGAGGTATGAAATTTGGAGGGTAGTGTCCTTAAAGGGTGTAGGGGTGCACTAAGGAATTTTGAAACGTCACACTCTAAAGGGTAGAACGCGGGCGACGGCTTGTAGAAATATATCGGTCCCGGCTCCAACAGTCGTTAAGCCATGATAGATGCCTTAGGGGGCATAAAAACTCCGTCACCAGAGTTGGTCACTAACTCATACGAGCTTGGTAAATAAATAAAACACAAACACTTGAGGACAAGTACTAAAAGATACAGTTACGTAGTAACAGGCAATGTCCTGCAAACGGCGGTCTTACTGCATAAATTCTTTTTTTAGTACAACCGAATTAGAAACTTCCCTTTTTTGAAATCGTTTAAAAATATAGGTAGGGCTGCCGTTTTGTGACTATTGACATCTCAAAAAGATGCCATTGATATTTTTACTACATTTTATTTAAAAAATGTATCTTCATGAACCTACTCATTACTGCCAAGAATAACGCAATAATAGCATCAGAATACCTACCTAAATGTACTAACTAACTTATGGGAATAAATAAACGAACATTTTTTTTAAATTGTTTAGTACACAAATATTACTTTCGTGACATCGTGCAAAGCATTTTCCCATTGGGATATTTGCCAAAAACCACTAGACTACAATAAAATCTATAGGTAATAAAACCTATTTAATGATTGTGAAGTATTACAATAACCAGATGATTTGTACAGTCGCGAGTAACAATGATTGAACATAGTTCAAAAAAGAGTTTTACAAAAATTTATAACTAAAGCTTTGGTCTCGCGATCGTAACGCACAAAGTTGCGGTATGCGGCTCAACGCAGCGTACCGCGTTTGCTCTTCGCCGCTGACGCAGACTGCGACGTAACAAGAGACCATACTAGACGTTTTCCATACGATTATGTCCGGCGCTGCATATCGCATACCGCAGCGGATCGCGAGACCAAAGCTTACTAATGCTTGTAGCGTGTAGCCAGAAGAATAAAACTATAAACTAATAAGCTGCTTCAAATTTTTGTAGCATAGTGTAATAGAGAATTTCCTATTTGAGGTATGATTAAATTAAACAAAGTTTAAAAAATTTAAATCTTAAATTTTATTAAAATAAGGGGTCGAGGGGTCCGTTTGGTTGGCCAATGATCACAAAACAATTAGGTAGCCTTAAATCTAATTTTGGCCAAATCGTATAATTTGGACCAAAAAGTATAATTGGTATTTTTTCAATCTAAATGGAGAATACAACATTCCTTGACGTGTTCCAATGATATCCCGAATTTTCTACTTAGTTTTCGAAAGTATAATTGAGGTTCAGCAAGTATACTTGAGTTATATTGCCCTATAAGATTCTCTTTTGAGACAATCTTCAGAACGTGAAGGAATCCACTCGAAAAATCCACTTTCTCCGTGCTCCGAAGCAGCAACGGAGACAGCTCGACCAATCGGCCCGTACTTTACACCTCCTGAAGATGGACAAACATCTTGCTTAACAACATTACATTTCATTCCGAAGCACTAAACCGTCTACTAGTAACGGTGAATGAAATACTAAATTTCTGGCTGAAGGCCGATGAAGTTACACGCAAAAGTAAAACATAAAGTTAATTATTTACAACCTACGGTTAGAAATTGAGTGGTTATTTCTCTAGTTTATGACTACAATTTTAACAACTTGATCATACAAAACATGTTTATCATTATCTAAAATCACTGAGGTTTATACTGGTGCTATTTAAAGTTCCCATCAAAACATTGGCACAGAATCTAACGGCGATTGGTTTACTTTTATGAAAATAAGAAACATACCTATTGGAGGGAAATGAACCGGCGCCCAAGTAACCGCAACCCGGCAGCACCACGTGCACACAATCCAAGCTTCTAGGGGAAGAAAACCATCGTTTACAACGAGAACACTCGTAAAATAGAAACTAGACCACTTAGATGCAGATCTTCAAGTTACCTTTACACCAAAATCAGCCAACACGTGGACAGGGTGAAAATTCCCCGTACGTCCAGTCACCGCCAGCACAGCAGAAGAAAAAAAGATGTCCTCCTTCGCCTTTCCGACAATTCTCTCTCCAACCAAACCCAAAGCGCGTTCAGAATGTGATCCTCTAATCCACGAACTATCACTCAACACTAACTAAACAGTACAATTATCCACCGAACAATCAATATTCACATCACAAAATGCTCACTGACCTAGATACAGAACGATCTTATACTGCCCAGTTCCATTCTACGCAAACTTGTCCATGATAAAAATTCGAGTAAGGACAACAACAATTTTAATTATATACAGCATGCATCCAAAATCATTTTGGAACCTATTCTAGAGCAATAACTGCTAGTAGGATTTAATACACATAAGTGGATTAAAATAGCAAAATTCAATCACTTCTACCAGAAGTCTCTTCACAACTCTCTCCACAAAAAGAGAAAAACGCGCGGTACGGAACGCCACGGTTTGATTACCGAAACGTCAACGTCAAATGTCATTATAACCTACGAACTTTAGCAAAACAACTTTTGTTTTGCTTCAAAATGCCTAGAACTTTTCAGTATAAATAATACCCAAAAGGATAAGAACAAACTGATTACACTTAAAGAATAAAGTGCACAGTGTTGTGACGATGCCATAGCCATAACTATACGCAAATTACGAAAATAAGGAACCTAAATATGAGGATCGAAGGCAAGTCCCCCCATTTCTCATATCACAAAAATTAAAGTGTTACAGTACTCCCTCGCCCATCAGAATTTTGCGTTCAAAACGAGCAAAATTCGAGCTGGCCCACCAGCTTTCATGTATTACCAAACGAACCCCTTAAACCCCCGACGACGACCTTGGAATCGATGGCATACTCTTGAAGAGAGTATGGCATCACATCCGGAGATGTCCTATGGTCGAGCTTGGACCTTGGCGTCGATGACGTACTCGTTTATGGGGTACGACATCACATCCGAAGATGGCCTACGGTCTAATGTGCTGCTGTGCTGGCAGCGACAGAAGAAGAATTATCCGACCCCTTTATATCCTTTACATGACACTGGCTCCTCCTACCGTTCTCATCTTCCAATAAGTACACTAGCTTGGAAAGCTTTTGTACTACCTTACACTTCTCAAAACGAGGTGCTAATTTATAAGAAAAATGCTTCGCAGCATCACTGCGAATATGAGTGCGACGCCATACTACATCATCAACGTCGAACTCCGTATCTCTTCTATGCCTATTATAATACTTAGCGTTGCGGGAGTGTGCCTTTTTTAATGCCAGATCAACCGTCCGAAACACGTCTTTCAAGAATCCCAACTTGTTAGTGTACTCAGAACGCGAACCTGCAACAACTTCATCAAGATCTTCGGGGTCTCCGTAAATGGTACCATTCACCACAGCCTCACGCCCATGGACAATCAAAAAAGGTGTGAACGACGTAGAGCTACTAACTGCAGTATTCATAGCAAATTGAATTTGACAAAGGTTGTTATCCCAAGTACGCTGATCCGTGCCAACAAGAGCAGCAATAGAAGTGACAATGGTCCGGTTATACCGTTCCACGGTGTTAACCTGAGGACAATAATTAGGAGTATAGTGAATTTGGGGAACACTATACTTAACAAACAGATCCTTTATTTCACGTCCGATAAACTGGGGGCCGTTATCGGCAATAACAGTTTGCGGAACCCCGTGAACCAAGAACACATGCTCCTCCAAACGTTGTGCGACGACTTTACTAGTGGCTCGCCTTAGCGGAAATAATAAGCAGTATTTGGAAAAGCAACACACTACCACGAGGAGATATTCATTTTGTTGCCGAGACTTTGGCAGTGGACCAACAAGATCTACGCTAATACACTGGAAGGGTCTACGACAAACTTTTGGATTTCCAAACAAACCAGGTGTGGGTTGATTTGGGTGCTTATAAGCTTTACACGTCGAGCATTTAGAAACATAGTCAACAACGTCTTGATACAATCCGGGCCAATAAAACCGAAGACGCAAACGCTTGTAGGTCTTTTCGACTCCTAAGTGGGCACCTAAAGGAGAGTCATGGCACTCAGAAATATGACTCTGCCTGTCATCGCAAGGTATGACCTCCTTCCAATCGAAGTCACCAGTCAACGACGACTTCCCCTTAGTATAGCGGTAAAGTTTGCCATCAAGAATTTGGAAATTAGGACATGTCTGGGGCCTATCAATACAACGGGAGTAAATATTACTGAACCAGGGGTCATTAACTACGTTAATAGCAGTTACAGGAACGGAGCGAGAAAGTGCATCCGGTACTATATTTTCTGAACCCCGGCGATGTTCAATAATAAAGTTATACGGAGAGAGCCTGCATCCCCAGCGTTCCAAGCGTCCAGTAGGATTCTTTAGATGGAGAAACCACTTCAAACTCGCGTGATCCGTGATAATTGTAAAAGGTTTATGACCCTCAAGGTAAGGTCTAAAATGCTCCACAACATTAACCACCGCCAATGCTTCCTTTTCCGTGGCGGAATAGTTTCGCTCTTGTCGGGATAGAGACCGGCTATAATAAGCCACGGGGTGCTCTTCACCGTCAAAATTCTGCGTCAACATTCCTCCGACTCCGACTTCAGAAGCATCAGTGTGAACACTGAAGGGAAGAGAAAAATCAGGACACGCCAAAACAGGTGCAGATGTAAGGGCACTTTTGAGTTCCAGGAACGCGGTTTCCGCTTCTTGGGACCATACAAATGGAGGGCGATTTTTACGAGTGGAGGTAAGGGCATTTAGGGGTGCCGCAATCGTACTAAACCCTCGGATGAACCGTCGGTAATAAGATGCTGTTCCCAAAAATCGCTTCACGTCTTTGGAACAGGTAGGTACAGGAAAATTGGTTATAGCCGTTATTTTAGTGGGATCCGTCCTCAGACCCAACTCGTCTACGACATAACCTAAATATTTTAATTGTCTGCGAAAAAAGCAACACTTCGGTAAACTAACCGTAAGATTGGCAGAACGCAAGCGATCGACCACCTTCGACAACAAGTCGATATGTTCTTCGAAAGTTTTACTAACCACAACAATATCATCTAAGTAAATGAATACGCGCCCATTGAACTCTGGGCCAAACAACCGATCCATCAATCGCTGCTGAGTAGCTGGCGCTGAAGTTAAACCAAAGCACATAACTTTAAATTGAAACAATCCGCGTGACGGCACAGTAAACGCGGTTTTTTCCTTAGAAGAAGGCGTAAGAGGAATTTGCCAAAAAGCAGCTTTTAAGTCTATTGAAGACAGAAAACGTGCATCGCGTAGCTGATCAAGAATGTTATTTATATAAGGAAGAGGATAAGCATCATGTTTAGACACCTGATTGAGTTTTCGGCTGTCTAGACAGAAGCGCACTTCGCCGTTCGCCTTCGGGGCCATCGTGACAGGGTTATTCCACGGACTACAGCTAGGCTCTACTACATCCATTTTTAGCATTTCATCTAGTTGACGATTTAATTCAGCAAGCTTATCGGGTGACATGACACAGTAACGTTGCTTGATGGGCGCAGCATCCCCTGTTTCAATGTGATGAGAAGCTAGTTGAGTTCTACCTAGCCCCTTCTTGTCAGACGAAATCTCTTCAAACATTTTATAAACGTTATCAGCCAACTTTTTCTGTTCATTAGTCAAAGTGTCAAAAGGGTGCAAGTGGTTCACTGGGCACACTACAGCATCAGCAGGGTTCTGATAAAAAACTCTATTATCAGGGTCAGCCAGACTCAACACATCAGGCGCGATGTCGAAGGTTTTCCAGAAATTTATGCCAAACAACAAGGAAGAAGACACACCCGGAATTACAAAAAATTTTACGACACGCGAAACGGCATCAACTGTTACCAGCAGATACATATAGCCAGTGACAGGAGATGTCGAACCGTTCGCGGTGACAACCGACCGTATATCATCGGGCTCATGCACTTCCGCAAAATCAGAAAAAAACTTCACAGCGGGTCCACCAATAATTGATATGGTAGAACCGGAATCTAACAACCCAGAAAAAGTGACACCACCTATCTCAACATTTAAATATGGACGGGCATCTTTACAAATTTTAGTAGTAGAACGGGCCACAGCTACATTAGCTGTATAAGTTTTAAAAAATACACGCACATAATCACACCATTTACTCCACTCTTCAGGATTTTCGTAGCGATGACCCTTGCCTACTCGTTTTTTGACTCAGGAATCGAATCAAGTTTGGGCGCACAATTCGGACAATTGACAGAAGTCACCCCCTTCTCTCCACAACGATAACAAACCGCAACACGAGGCGCTTTGCAATCTAGAAGCGTATGACCTTTGACTCGACACCGAACACAAAATTTATCTGAGTCCGTTACCACAGCATCACAACGCGGTCGGCTTACTTTGCCTTTGTAAGCAAGATCTTGAGCAACAGCGTTGGTTAAGTTTCGCGGAGGCTCGTTAAAAAATTCTGATCTCAGCTTAGCAGCTTCCAACAGACGACCACGGGTTTTGAGATCGGACCACGAAGTAATATCAACCAAAGCCAACTGAGTCGCATAAAACGGCCGGATGTTAAATCGCACTATGTCTAATTTCTCCCGAGCATCCAAAGGTCGACGTAGACGAGAGAAATAGTTTTCCATTATACTCAAAAAATGCGTAATTGACTCATCCGGACCCTGAGTCCTAGCGCGAATCTCTTGGAGTAAGCGATGATCATAATCATATGGAAGGTACTCTTCCAACAACAAAGCCTTTAGTTGGGGCCAATCAGTAACTTCATTCTTCACAGCACGGTACCAGAATAAAGCTTCATCAACAAACAATTCAGCTGCAGAATGAAACAATTTTTTATCCGAAATATCCCTAGACAAGCACAACTCCTCCAACCTTTGAATAAACGCTATGACATTATCCTTGCCGTTGAATTTCCAATTCAAAGAGTGAACCTTTGATTGACGATCGCAAGTGTACATGGATTTAACAAAGGGTTCGCCCTGCGCATCAACAAATCCATCCTCCACAGAAACAGGTTGAGCACCCGACGCACTAGGAACAACCTCAACCGGCGATTCAAAGCTACTGCTAAACGTGTGCAATAATTTATCAACGCGTTGCAAAATTCCCCAAAGGTGATCGTCGAGCTGTTTCTTCAACGTCACGTCTCCTTCCGCAACAGGCTCAACACGACTCAACCTATGGAACAAATGGTTTCCCAAAGCCTGCATTCGATATAGACGTTTTAAAAGCAGAGGTTTCTTTTCGCATATAATATCCAATTCCGCCAGTTTAGATTGGACCGTGAGTAACTCAGAAGTAACATCACCCTCAAACACGTCAACTTCATCCGTGGGTATTTGCAATACCATTTTTTTAATTTGGGTACGTAATTTTTCTACAGTATTACTAGGTTCACCATCGCGGATAGCAACTTCATAAAGTAATTCGTCCTTGTTCAAAAGGTGGAAACGGATAGGGCGTTCCTCCATGTTTGATAACATAAAGACCGGTAGCGTACTATAAAGAATAATCTAAAAACTAGTGAAGTTATACAATACAAAAAAAATGATTGACCAACCAATCCGTTACTGAGCGAAAGACCAGTGCCGGGGATATTATCCACGAAACCACCATCGTCCCTGTTCGGGCGCCATTGTAATAGAGAATTTCCTATTTGAGGTATGATTAAATTAAACAAAGTTTAAAAAATTTAAATCTTAAATTTTATTAAAATAAGGGGTCGAGGGGTCCGTTTGGTTGGCCAATGATCACAAAACAATTAGGTAGCCTTAAATCTAATTTTGGCCAAATCGTATAATTTGGACCAAAAAGTATAATTGGTATTTTTTCAATCTAAATGGAGAATACAACATTCCTTGACGTGTTCCAATGATATCCCGAATTTTCTACTTAGTTTTCGAAAGTATAATTGAGGTTCAGCAAGTATACTTGAGTTATATTGCCCTATAAGATTCTCTTTTGAGACAATCTTCAGAACGTGAAGGAATCCACTCGAAAAATCCACTTTCTCCGTGCTCCGAAGCAGCAACGGAGACAGCTCGACCAATCGGCCCGTACTTTACACCTCCTGAAGATGGACAAACATCTTGCTTAACAACATTACATTTCATTCCGAAGCACTAAACCGTCTACTAGTAACGGTGAATGAAATACTAAATTTCTGGCTGAAGGCCGATGAAGTTACACGCAAAAGTAAAACATAAAGTTAATTATTTACAACCTACGGTTAGAAATTGAGTGGTTATTTCTCTAGTTTATGACTACAATTTTAACAACTTGATCATACAAAACATGTTTATCATTATCTAAAATCACTGAGGTTTATACTGGTGCTATTTAAAGTTCCCATCAAAACATTGGCACAGAATCTAACGGCGATTGGTTTACTTTTATGAAAATAAGAAACATACCTATTGGAGGGAAATGAACCGGCGCCCAAGTAACCGCAACCCGGCAGCACCACGTGCACACAATCCAAGCTTCTAGGGGAAGAAAACCATCGTTTACAACGAGAACACTCGTAAAATAGAAACTAGACCACTTAGATGCAGATCTTCAAGTTACCTTTACACCAAAATCAGCCAACACGTGGACAGGGTGAAAATTCCCCGTACGTCCAGTCACCGCCAGCACAGCAGAAGAAAAAAAGATGTCCTCCTTCGCCTTTCCGACAATTCTCTCTCCAACCAAACCCAAAGCGCGTTCAGAATGTGATCCTCTAATCCACGAACTATCACTCAACACTAACTAAACAGTACAATTATCCACCGAACAATCAATATTCACATCACAAAATGCTCACTGACCTAGATACAGAACGATCTTATACTGCCCAGTTCCATTCTACGCAAACTTGTCCATGATAAAAATTCGAGTAAGGACAACAACAATTTTAATTATATACAGCATGCATCCAAAATCATTTTGGAACCTATTCTAGAGCAATAACTGCTAGTAGGATTTAATACACATAAGTGGATTAAAATAGCAAAATTCAATCACTTCTACCAGAAGTCTCTTCACAACTCTCTCCACAAAAAGAGAAAAACGCGCGGTACGGAACGCCACGGTTTGATTACCGAAACGTCAACGTCAAATGTCATTATAACCTACGAACTTTAGCAAAACAACTTTTGTTTTGCTTCAAAATGCCTAGAACTTTTCAGTATAAATAATACCCAAAAGGATAAGAACAAACTGATTACACTTAAAGAATAAAGTGCACAGTGTTGTGACGATGCCATAGCCATAACTATACGCAAATTACGAAAATAAGGAACCTAAATATGAGGATCGAAGGCAAGTCCCCCCATTTCTCATATCACAAAAATTAAAGTGTTACAATAGGTAGGTACACAGTGATTATATTACAGTAGTGTTAGTAGGTAAGACTAGAAAACATTACCCTCCTACCAGGACAATAATAATTTAAGTTAAAACAAGCACTATTTCTAAACGCTAAGATCTATTTTATTTTGGCGTGTCATCTTTTTTCGAACTATCCAGCGTAACAGTGACTTCTTCAAATGTCTCCTCAAGCTCCCAGTCTTTTAGAGGCATGTCGGTTAGTTTGTAGAATTTGCCGTGTTTGCCAATACCTGGAATAAATAATGTAGAACACAAATTGATTACAAACTTCAAGATTGGTGAACTTTTTCGTGGTAGTTTTTGACTTTTTGTTCTGTTACTTTTGCAAGAGTTTAGATAGATAGTTCTAGGGTATAATTCTAAACAACGGTGTCGATTATTTTGTGTTCAGAATCAAAATTGCTTGGTTTATGGCTTTTGTAACTAACTTGTTATTACAATTCTGCCAGTGTTTTCAACTTACCTAATTTGACAGCGCTAAAATGATAGCCGTCTTTGTCTTTTCAGTGTAAGAGAAAGAACCGGCAACATTTTTTGTGCTGCCAATGCAACAGTAGAATCAAAACCAAAATGTCATTAATCGAAGTCTAGGTCGTTTTTTTTTTCCTAAAATACACTTTCACCGATGACATGCTCGATTGAAAAGTCGAGTGAAAGTCTTCTATCCTACTAATGTTGCGTTCACACTATGTAAGATTTCTTGATCTAATCTAACCTTGCTGAAACTTCTTGACTCCTTCCTTCATATCCTCAATAGCAGCTCCTAAAAGACTATTCATGACTGCTTCATCCCTCATACTCTCTTCACTGTTAGGATTTAGCTGAGAGTTGACTGCAGCTAGCTTGTCCATCATGAGGGCATTTTGGGGAAACTTTGCAAGGGATTTTGCCAGCTTCATTGATTCTCCTAAAGCTGTAAGTAAAGAGTTTTTTCTTCAGTTTTTTTGTAATGGTTAATAGGTAGATCTTGTAAAAACTATGTCCAGAGAAGACAGAAATGCTACGGGGTATCCTCATCAGCGGACGTGCTCTAAATATGTAAGATAGAAGGACGGAGGGACACGAAAAATGATAAGAGATAATAATAGCACCGCCCAAAGATCGAATCAACGAAATCGGCAATGAATACAAAAACAGTTTGACTATATATAAGCCAAGTTTCATCGACGAGTATAGAACTCTGTAAACTGCCCATCATATTTCCAAAACGCAACGATAGCGCGTGCTAACTTTTTCTGTGCTGCCATCTAGTTCTGTGAAACGTAACTTTTATGCTGTTTCTCTAAATTCGAGGCAATGGTCTTCAAATCTTTGATTCAAGGAACTCACCATATGGTTTTTAGGATTTTTGCAACTTTCTATGAAATTAATAATTATTTGCTTAGTTTGGGACTAGAAGGCGTTGTGTTAAGTGTCCGTGAATATTTATTTATTTTATTTATTTATATTCCATACAAAAACGTCGATTTACAGACTATCAGCAATCTAGTTCCCATAGTACAAGCTTTGCATAGTTTGGGACAAGAGAATGTTGTGTCAAAGAATATTTATTAATACCAGTTCCAGTAGAAGTGAGTTTGCAAGCCAGCCCCGCCTGGTGCGCCTCTGTTCCAGAGATAAGTCTACCAGTTATGAGCAGGTCTAGGGCTCGGGAGAGGCCTATGAGTGCTGTTAGCCGACGCCCTCCGAAGAGACTTTGTGGTACTCCTGCAGATACAAATTATTTTATTTCGAAATGTGTGTTTCAGTTAGCAGGTAGGTAAATAATGCTCAAATGCTGCTAAATGTGTTATTGTGAGCATTGTTGTTTAATTTTGCTGAAATTTTTACCAATATTACTTGAGGCCGTAACATAAAGCGTGAGACATTGGAATAAATGTGTGTTTTGACTTTAACTTATTATTTCAAACTAGCTTCCGCCCGCGACTTCGTTCGCGTCCCGTTGGATCCCGTTGATTTTCCGGGATGAAAAGCAGCATATGTGTTAATCCAGGTCACGGACAATTATATATTCCAAGTTTCATCCAAATCGGATCAGTAGTTTTTACGTAAAAGAGTAACAAAGATCCATCCATACTCACAAACTTTCGCGTTTATAATATATGTAGGATACCTCACTTGACACTGGCTAAATTGTCTGTCGAAATGATGGACAGAGGCCATATTGTGGTGCTTACCAAATCTCCTGCCCAAACACCCAAGTACAGCGGTATCTTCAATTATCCTCAGATCACAAGCCAGGGCTAGTTCAAATCCTTCACCGACTGCATAACCAGATACAGCGGCTATAGTCGGCTTGTCACATAGCGGTCTTCTTAAAAGGCGAGACTGTAATTGAAGAAATAAATGGTAATCGGTACAGTTTCAAGTAGGTATGTATCACAGATTTATTTGATAAGATTTTCATGACTAAACTCTTCCTTGTCCACTCATAGGCTTATAGGAGCTATGTAAAAGTAAAACAAAGCAACTGGCACGAGTTTAGAATAATGCTTGACAATCTGTCAAGACAAGACCATAGTTGTTTTAGTACATTACATTCTACTCGAGTTCTTTTTGAAGCTATCCAAAGTAGATTCATAATTCAGCAGGTTTTTTTTGTTTTCTATTAGCGTTTTGCGGCTATGATATCACTGCGGCCTAGCTGATCTATTGTGGTCGCCATTCGTGTAGTTCTCTGTTTATAGTTCACCACGTCCAGTGCCACCAACTTATTTATTTATTTATTTATCTCTTTATTGCACAAAAAGAACAAATGTACAACTAGGTGGGCTTAATGCTATAAGTATTTTCTACCTGCCAACCTTACAGGTAAGGAGAATGGTTGGCGTGCATACTTAGATAAACAGTACCAACATGTTCAAAACAATCAAAATGAATAAACAGAAAGGAGAACAAATAGCACTAATAGTATGGATTATGTTCGAGTACCTACATAAGCTACAATTCAGAACATAGAAAATAAAGAAACCTACCAACTTAGCTGTTCAGGTGGTCAAAATTGGAACTACAATCGCTCTATACAAAACGACGACATACCACTAGCGACACTGTCATCTGAATTGCTAAGTTGGTGGCACTGTAAACCCTGCAGCTGCTAGAAATAATAATAATAATAATAAATATTCTTGGACATTACACACAACGCTCTCTAGTTCCAAACTAAGCAGAGCTTGTACTATGGAAACTAGATTGCTGATATAATACTTATATACCTTTTTTTTGTAAATACATACTTATAATACATAGTAACACCCAGACACAGAACAAACATCAATGTTTGCCACACACAAATGTTTGTTCTCGGTGGGGATCGAACCCACGACCCACTTTAATTCTAGCATCAGTATACATGGACGGTGGGATCCAAACGCCACCGCCTGAACTCGAAAATTTACTAACCCACTGCAAACAACTCAAATTAGAATGCATCCTGGGCTGCGATGCCAACGCACACAGCACGGTATGGGGATGTCAAGACACGAATGAAAGAGGCAGAGACCTCCTAGACTTCGTTCTAAGACATAACCTAAACATTCTGAACAGAGGATCAGAGCCAACATTTGTAACGTCATGGGCTAGGACCATTGTAGACGTCACACTAGCCACAGACTCTATCGCAGAACTCATAAATGACTGGCACGTGGCTACGTATGAAGCATCGTGTGCAGACCACAGACGGATTAGATTCAGCCTAAGAATAGGCGACATAATCCCTCGCAAATACAGAAATCCCAAGAATACAGACTCAAGTCTCTTCGCAGAAACGATGAACAAAACTCTAACCGAGCTAAAAGAGACTGAAGCCACAGTGCTGCTTACACCAGCCGAAATAGAAACAACGCTCGCGTCACTGGTTAACAGCATAATAGCCAGCTACGAAACAGCCTGTCCTCTCATAACGGAAAGCAACAAAATAGCGCATCGTAAGGATAGATGGTGGAATAAAACCCTAACCAAACTGAGAAAGAAAGTTCGTCACCACTTTAACAGGGCGATGAACACCGACGATGAAAAAGACTGGGCAGACTACAAAATAGTAAGACAGGAACTTAAACGTGAAATAAGACAAAGCCGCAACAACTCTTGGAGGAAGTACAGCAACTCCATCGCATCACAGAGCGAAACGGCACGTCTGAGTAAAATACTTTCTAGCGATTCAAAGATAAAACTAGGCACTTTAAAAAAGCCAGATGGAACCTACACGACCACAGATAAAGAACAGTTCGAGCTTCTGCTAAAAACGCACTTTCCGGATTGTAACCTCGCACAAAACGCTAGTTGGGAAGACGACCATGGAAGTCACATTCCCAACAAAGAAGACTGGGAACTAGCTGAAGCCATTGTTACGGAGGAAGCACTTTCGTGGGCCGTAACGACATTCGAGCCGTACAAAGCGGCCGGCACAGATGGAATCTTCCCGGCTCTTCTACAGTGGAATTTCACAAAAATCGAGTCAGTGCTGACTGCCATCTTCAGGAGTTGCATTGCCTGGAAATACATCCCCCACGCCTGGAGGGAAGTTAAAGTAGTATTTCTCCCAAAGCCAGGCAAATCAGACTACACCCAACCCAAATCTTTCCGGCCCATAAGTCTAAGCTCTTTTCTATTAAAGACTCTAGAAAGACTTTGCGACCGACACATACGCAGCGGACCACTGCTTAAAAACCCCATAAACAATAAGCAACATGCCTATCAATCAGGTAAATCAACGGAAACAGCACTTCACAGCGTAGTACACAAAATTGAAAGCGCGCTAGAATGCAAGCAATCGTGCCTCATCGCGTTCATCGACATCGAAGGGGCCTTTGACAAAACAACCTTTCCGAGCATAGAACAAAGCCTGAGGAAACAAGAGGTCGAAGACAACTTAAACGAATGGATAAACAAAATGCTCTCAAATAGGGCAGCCCTTACACAAAGCTCAGAAGTAACAAGATGCCTTGTTACTAAAGGTTGCCCACAAGGAGGAGTACTATCTCCTTTGCTGTGGGTACTTGTAGCTAACGAACTTCTAGAATCCCTAAACAAGGATGGGCTACATACAATCGGCTACGCCGACGACATAGCCATTATGATATCGGGGCTCTTCGAGTCGACTCTATGCGAGAAGATGCAAAGAGCACTCCGAATCGTAGAGTCGTGGTGCCACACCCATAGCCTAACAGTAAATCCCACCAAAACAGAACTGGTTCTCTTCACTCGAAAGCTGAAATTGCCAAATCTGAACCTCCCCTCCTTATTTGGAACCAAACTGACGCTCAGCAAAGAGGTCAAATACCTTGGAATATGGCTAGACAGTAAACTCTCATGGGGTAAGCAACTAGAACATACAACGACAAAAGCCACAAACGTGCTATGGCAGTGCAGACGTGCCGTCGGCAAGGATTGGGGACTAAAACCAAAACTTTGCCTATGGCTGTACACTGTCATGGTTAGGCCGGTACTGACCTACGGTGCCGTGGTTTGGTGGCCAAGAACAAATCTAGTCACAACAATCAATAAGCTGCAACAGGTGCAAAGGCTCGCGTGCTCCCTCATTACTGGGTGCGCGAAATCTACACCATCAGCAGCGCTGGACATAATATTAGACCTAATGCCACTCCATCTACATATACAAAAAGAGGCAATGGCATCAGCGCTAAGAATAAAATCCACAAATCAATGGAAAGGTAATGCAAAAACAACAAACCACTGCAAGATTCTGGACAAAGCCACACGAGCCATCCCGGAGGCTTTAAACGGCATTGACAGAATAGCGACAACATACCTCACGAGTAAGAAGTACAAAGTGGAAAATCAAGAACGGACGGAGGATCACACGTCTACTCCCAACGTCTATCACATCTACACAGATGGCGCCAAGCAGAAAGCAGGAGTGGGCTGTGGATTCTACTGCCCTGAGACAGGGCTATCTCACTCGCAACCCCTCAGCAACTCAGCGACCGCTTTCCAGGCAGAGACCCTAGGGCTCCTCCTGGCAGCCACAGAAATGTACCGGTCCACAGCGCCAGTAACTGGCGCAGGCACTGCAAACGAACCGGCACAACTAATATTTATAACTGACAGCGCAGCACTCATGAATGCACTGAGCAGATCTGTCACAAGGTCAGAATCTATTGCAGCATGCCACACTGCACTTCAGAATCTATCTGATAAACACACTGTCAAGATAAGATGGACAAAAAGCCACGGCTCATGTTCAGGCAACAATAAGGCAGACTCATTAGCAAGAGAAGGCGCCAAACAAACGCCAACTGCAGAAAACACAAGTCTCTGCAGACCCACCTCGGCAGAGATAAGAAACAGACTGAAAATATATTCCAAGAAGGAACATCAAAAACAATGGGAGCGCAGATCAGACTGCAAACACACAAAAATAATGCTTCCTGCAACGGACGCGCACATCACAACGACACTACTAAAGCTAAGACGCGAAGACTTGAGGATGATGGTGGGTATAATCACGGGCCACTGTGATCTGAACTACCATCTCCTCAAGATCGGAGCGACAGACAGCGACCTCTGTCGTGGCTGTCTTCAGGAAAAAGAAACAGTAGAGCATGTCTTGCTACATTGCTCTGCCACAGCAGAAGCCAGATCCAAAACGGGACTGCAGGAGCTGATCGGGTCTCGCTCCTTGGCATCCACAACACCACCGGGGATGCTGGAACATTGCTGTCATCAACCCAAAGTCCTTCTCCGTTACTTCAAGGAGTTGGGCTGGTTGGGGTGAGGTCAGCAGGGGGACAATGCACAATACACCCCAACGCGGGACGTCAGTGCAGATCTTATTCCCCCACGACGAATTAGAATTAGAATTAGAATACTTATATACCTTTTTTTTGTAAATACATACTTATAATACATAGTAACACCCAGACACAGAACAAACATCAATGTTTGCCACACACAAATGTTTGTTCTCGGTGGGGATCGAACCCACGACCCACAGCACAGAAGGCAGAGCTACTACCGACTGAGCCATGACAAAAATGCAAGCATTTTACTAGGTGTGAGGAGGCCTCTTAGCTCACCTGCGGACCTAAGATGCGCACCGCGAGATATTTGTCATGTCGTTCTGTCAAAATGTAAGCATTTTGTATCAGTTTAGGAACTATTGCATTATCTGTGGTAATGTTGTCGAGAAACCGCGCCTTTGAATTTTCAACTTTTGACATTTCTGCATGACTATTATCTCGTCCTCAGAGAGGTACGACGACTAAAAAGTGTCAAAAGTGTACATTATGGCGCGTTTTGTCGACACCATTAGGTACCACAGATAATGCAACAGTTCCTAAACTGGTACAAAATTCTTACATTTTGACAGAACGACATGACAAATATCTCGCGGCGCGCATCTTAGGCCCGCTGGGCAGCCTACTCCATCTAAACACTGACCCAGGCACTATATTGTCACGTTAAGTGTAGGTTGCCTCCTGACGCTGTATAAATCATCTTCAATAGATGTAAAGGCTGTTTAACTGGGCTCAGAGTATGCTTTCCTAGTTCCTGCAAAATTGGTTGGCATTTATATCAACTACTTACTGCAGCATCTTTCAATGTATTATATCCTTTATCCCCCATCTCATCAATATCAAATCCAGAGCAGAAAGATCCACCTTCACCATTGAACACCAACACCTTAGCTTGGTCATCCTTATCAAAGGCGTCGATGGCCGCTGCCATCTCTCGGAGAGTAACCTCATTGAGACTATTCCTAGACTGCTGGCGGTCTATGTTCAGGGTAGTCACGAAGCCGAATTTTTCAACTACAATGTCTGCGAAGAAAGGTAGTCAATATAAGGTTAGAAAACTAGTACCTACCTACCCGTCAGTCAGTCGTATTATTACGGTTGGGTAGGAAGTTAAATAAGTTTAATAAACTAGAAAATATATGGTTCAAAGAGATAAGAAATATAATTATTTTCGGTTTGTTCAGAAAATAATGTAAACATAACCTTACTTTTCTTTACTTCCTCATCCGGCTTCGGCTTTTCAGGTTCCCCTTCGGGTTTCTTTTGTGCATCGCTTGAGCAGAGGCGGATCTGCCTTTTGGTAAATAAACTAGCACCGGATACTAATCTTCGGATTATAATGCGCATTTTGAAGGAATATTCTGTTTAATATTATCAAATTTTTATTTATTGAAAATAACGAAGGGCGTAACTAAAGCGATCACTGATCAGCTGGGCAGTGACAGTGACAGTGAGTTGAGTGACTGACGAAAGACCGAAAGGTAAATCAACCACTTCTATTCAAGGTCGTCTTCGTCTTGGACACGCCTGTACACCAGTATTCCTAGCAAAGCATAGGATCAGGGACAATTCTCTCTGTGAGTGTGGACTTGATATAGGAACTGTTAATCATAATATATTCTTTAATTGTCAACAAACATCTTTATATGACCTGGTTCCTCCCGAATCTGACGTCCCTCGTCCTATTACCTTTAACTCCCTGCTCTCCCTTGTCTATACTCCCTTCATAATTGTTTTGTGTAAATATATAGATAAATATCACATTAAACTTTAACACTTATTTTCATATTATCTCATAACTGCGTTCTCACTTAAAAAAAAAAAAAAGTTTTTTTGGTGGTGGTATTTGTAGTTTGTGTTGTATTTATTGTTTCAGGTATTGGTGAACAAACTGAATATTTTTGCTTAGACTGAACATTACCTAAATTCACCGGTTTTATCTTACTCCTTTGTGTTAAGGCCTAACTTGCAACGTGACATTGGCGAAGTTGGCTTGCCCCCACATGCCAAATATTGAATTGAATAGAACATTGATTGCCTGCAGCATTCATTCAGAAAAAAAAAATTTTGTTCTCGCACTGGAGGCTTGTCCTTTTGCCAAGTCTTTTTTGTTTTCACTTCTTGTTGTCACTTTTTTGTTCACTACATTTCACAAAAAAGCTTATAGTGTCACCTTGGATTTGAACTTGCGTCGGTCTGGCCGCAGTCCTATGGTATTACCCTTTGGCCAACAGGAATCCCAAACGTAAACTAAAACGTTTCGAGTGATGCCATGCTGAATTCGTTATTTTACTTTGCCACCTCATTATGTTTCAGTTTGAGACAAATAGAAAATATTATATAGATAGATGAGTAGGTATGCTGTTTTATAGTATGCCTTACAGTTTGATGCTCATAACATAAATGGCCAATGTTATTATAACCTGCATAAGTATTTTCGTGTAAAACTGGGAGATACTGCAATTTATGGCAAGACTTATCGACACAGCCGTACTGACAAAAAAAGACTTGGCAAAAGGACAAGCCTCAAGTGCCAGAACAAAATTAAAAAAAAAAAAAAAAAACACAGCCGTACTGACAAAAAAAGACTTGGCAAAAGGACAAGCCTCCTGTGCCAGAACAAAAAAAAAAAAAAAAAAAAACAGCCGTACTGTCAAAAACAACAAAATCATCTTTGTTGAATTTTCTAGACAAATTCCCAAAGTACACGTGTACTAAAACGCTGTGTTGTTTTTAAATCTTTGCATCATCTAATCTGGGACTTGTGAGCGCTGGGACAACTTCCTGTGTCGTAAAACCAAGCTCTAATCAAAAGTGCAGCTGGAACAAGAGTCACTGTTGTTTACTTATTATTGTTTGCGTCGAAATAAACCCTCAAAATGTCTGAATTCAAGGACTGGTTCAACAGTGTGCCGTTCTTTACCCGGTATTGGCTGAGTTTAACAATAGGATTGAGTTTACTGGGCAGATTTGGTCTTCTGAATATGTACTACTTGGTGCTGGACTTTCCTTCTATATTCTACTCATTCCAGGTTAGTATTCTTATTTGTCAAGCTTCTGTTTGAACACTGAGGTCCGTATTCTTATTAATCTACTCCTCAAACACATAACCGGACTCAAAACTGATTTTTGTATGCAAATCCTTACTCTAATCGTTGCTTGAGTATACCTACCTACCTTACAAGCCTTACAATACCTTTGTGTTTTGAACATATAAGTATTGGTAACTTTATAATGATCATTCATTCAAAATGTATAACTTATTTCATTACATCAAAGGTTATTTTGAAACAGTTCAACATGACATGGGTATGTTTAATTTTAATTTACAGATATGGAGACCGTTCACAGCTCTATTCTTCTACCCCATCACACCTGGAACTGGTTTCCATTTCATGATAAACTGCTACTTCTTGTACAACTATTCTCAACGTCTCGAGTCCGGCATGTTTGCCGGGAAGCCGGCTGACTACTTCTATATGCTACTGTTCAACTGGCTATGCTGCGTTATTATTGGGCTGGTTGTTGGTTTGCCGGTAAGTGGTTTGTTCTTAAAATTAAAACAAAAAGCTTAATTTTTTTTATGCATTTTTAATTTACGAATACATTTTTATTTTGCCAAGGATAATAATAAAAATATAAAAAGGCTTGCCCAGAACCTATACTCTCTCAGCGTAGCATTTGGCTGTATCTACTTGTAACATTTTTGTAGATTCTCATGGACCCAATGGTTCTCTCAGTCCTGTATGTCTGGTGCCAGCTCAACAAAGACATGATTGTGTCCTTCTGGTTCGGAACGCGGTTCAAAGCGATGTACCTACCCTGGGTGCTACTGGCTTTCAACGTTGTTATCAGTGGAGGGTAAGTCGCAAAATATCTAGGTCATATTATCAGTAAATTACTCATTTGAAGTGGAACATGGAATACACTGCTTATTTGTGCTGGATCCCAGATGTGGCTTACTTTACAAGACTCTCTGATGTAAAAAAGTATCAGTAATTTTTCACTACAAATTTTCAGGTACACACAAGCAAAATTGCAGGGAATAGCTACTAATCATGTATGATTTCAGGGGTGTGATGGAGCTCATAGGTATCCTGATCGGTCATGTATCATTCTTCCTGCTGTTCAAATACCCTCAAGAGTTTGGCGGCCCTGCTCTGCTAACGCCACCCACCATCTTGTAAGTATTTTTACTCAGTCACATGGTTTTGTGGCCTAGTAAACTAACATTTCCTGGTACTGATCCAATTTCAACAAGATGATGTCGGGCCCTCACATTTATAAACGGAGGCTGAACAGTCCATTTCAACCAAACTTTGTCTAATACAGCACCTGAATTATCCTCTAAAGCTGGGTTTTCACATTCAGAGTTGGGTCGCACCGAGTGCATTCCGATGTCTACTCAGATGATACTCGTATCGTGTAAACACGATTCCGGCGTCTGAGTGCACTTCGATTGCGTGTTTACACAATATGAGTATATGATACGAGTCCGAGTCATCGGAGTGCACTTGGTCCGAGCCAACTCTGACTGTGAAAACCAGGCTTAACCTTTTTTAATCTGCTTTTCACAGTCAGAGTTGTTATAGAGGAGAACACATTGTTTATGTTCGAGGATCAAGGATTGGTTTCATCTCGATGTTTTCGTACACCGTTTGAGAGATAAACGTATTTTTAACAGAAAACAGCTGTTCCCCGACACACGTCAAGTTGGTGGTTTCGGAGCAGCGCCTCGCAACGTCAGAACGACACAAGCGCCGCCTGAGATGTTCGGGCACAACTGGGGCCGCGGTCAGACCTTAGGAGGAAACTGATGTCTTCTGAAAGGTGACGAGTTTAGATGATGTACTAAACTGTGGAAGAGTTGCAATAAACGAAAGCATAGACCCTGTAGTCTGATATCCATGAAAACAGATGGAATTTGCAGTTTTAAGAAAAATGGTTCTCGATTTGCGCGCTAAAGGCTCTTTTCGTGACGTCATATAGCTTTATCGACTTTCGAGATTGAAATCAAATAAATCCCAGACCACATGACATTGGTGTATAAAACCGGTGTAAAGTAACCAGTTAAAACTAGTACAGCCAGTAGTTCAATCAATGCTAGATGCTTGACTTTTACATTTACAGCGATTCTATACACCAAAACTCATACTAGACCCTCACACTATGGACTCTTGAGAGTACAGGCCATTTTTTATCTCAGTTATTAATAAAGTCGATGCAAGCTTGAAATAGTTACACCGTGTTTTGTCTCTTTGATCAAATTTTTAACCTGCTTGTCAATCACCAAAACGTAACACAATGATGTAAGTATTCCAAGCTCACATCGAGTTTATCAATAACAGGGTATGGTATTTTGTAATATTATGTAAGAAATTGAAGTGAACCATTTTTATCTGTGTCACCATGGACTAACAATTGAAAATTGTAAGTAATTGTTTGTACATGGTTTCACTTAAAGTACCTACCTAAAAGCTGTATCTATGTAGGTAGATATAAAAATTTATTCTTTTGTCTCTGAATAAAACAAATAAGGTAAATATATCAACCCTAAAAATATAGGTTTAGGTACTTATTTATTTTCTTAAAACGTTTTAAATAAAATTTTCAACATGCTTTTCACGTTACTTTGTTTGTTTAGAAAATTCAATGGATAAGATTTTTAAGGACTGTTATGTGAAATAATAATGATGTTAAGTACCTACATAATAACTAGTTTATATGCATAGATTAGTTTGTTTAATCTTTTTTTACGAACTTTATTGAACTATGCTGTTTTGGAAGTGACTTTCGGTCGAATACTCAAACTTTTCTTATATTAAGTTGATGCTTAAATTATTGCCATCTCTTACAAATGAGTACTGTCAAACAGAGGCAGAGCAACTTTAAGTGGTGTTTAAATTTGAGTGACGTTTCAGTATTCGGCCCTTTGTATCGATTATGTTGTTGCAGTTTTCTAAACTAGTTGCCGTCCCTTTCTCAAACTGAAAAGACAAAGACAGCTATAATTTAGCGCTGTCAAATTAGGTTAGATTATCACAACAACAGAATCGACACCATTGTGTATGACTCCACTAGCATTTATTTAGCTTTATACAAATTTTCTTGTGGATTAAGGATTAACTTGGTGACCCAAGAGGTGTGGCATCTAGAATAACAGTTTCTACTGATCTGAATAAAATTGTGGAATGAACAGCATGATGAGATGGTACCTACTTACTTTGTCCTGAGAGGGTCACCTTAATAACGATACTACGAAATCGAAATGAACTTCTTTAGGTACCTATTCTAACTAGTACCTACTTTTAAACCTCGTTTGTAACCCTTTGAGCTTTTTCACTGCAAAATAACGAAAGTGTATATTTTTTATCTGTTAAATAAATTTAAGTTAAATCAAACCATTTTTAATTTCTTCCACCCTTCGTCTGTGGCGGCGATTTTGCACGAAATCGCGCATCTGTGACGGCAATTTTAGGAATCGCGCGGGAGAACGGCGCGTGTGATTAAAATGACGTTATCTCTAAAGTTTTGTAGAAAGCTACTATGTAATACTTATATCGTTGAAATCGGCATGAAATAAGCTAATACATTTAAAATGTTTTAGTTTTATTTTACCTTGCAATGTATTAATAATACCAACTTGAAATCAGGTTGAGCAAATTTTTTCCAGTTTATTGAACAAAAGTCGTGATAATTAATTAAAAAACGAATTATTTGCATAAAAAGTTTTTATTTTATTTACAATACTATATACATACACACAAAAAAATAAAAAAGCACACCTCCTCATACTTATTTTTTGTAAAACTAGGCTTACAAATACACCAGTCATTCCGAGCGGTCCGGGCGCCGGGCAAAAAATAGGTCGTGTTTATACTTCGATTCTGAGAATACTGTAGGTCAAGTGGTTTAGGGTATTAATTTATACCATAGTTTGGTTCATAAACTTGTCACAGACGAAGTTTCAGCTGTAAAAAATGTTTAGTTTACGAGAAATCGAACAATAAACAAAGCACTTGAAAGTAAGCGCAAAAAAGATCCTCCTAAAGTTTTGATCACAAGATAAATTCTGTTGCATTTATTTGAAATACAAAGTATCACACTACAGTAAGATGATATTTAGAAATCGATAAGAAAAAAAAAAGACATGTTGCCCTAGTAAAACATTTTTAAAATCAAAAACCAAAAGGAAGAATTTCGCTACAAAATCGGACTTCTAAAGCTATGTTCAACAGACAAGGAAAAAGTAGCATGATACCTTAGTATGGATAAGACCAATAGTGTCGCATTTGAAGTTGAACATAAAATGAAAATAAATTACAAAGTCTACGATTAGTTAATACTAATTATAAATGATTTAATATTAGCTAATGTAAATAAATATTAGCTAATAAAATTATAATTACAGAGGCATTCACTGGATGAAAATGAAACATTGCACTAGACGAGATCTTTTGGCAAAAAAAATGTACCTACGCAGGTTCGAATCCTGCCGGAACCGTAACTTTTAGCAAGTTTTTCCATTTCTAATGAAATGCCTAGGTGTGTTTTAACACCATAAAATATATACTGTAGTATTAGCAGTGGCGACTTCTCTAGTCATGTGCATTGAATGTAATTTCAGTCAATGAGTTTTATACAGGTATAAAACTATAAAATAAAATGTAGTCTACGATTAGCGATCCTACCTGGCCGGAGGGCGTCCTACACTACGTTTGCCGAGTCTTGGTCTCCACTCAAGGGGTCTCCACTCTGTCTGGGATGAACAATTTCAAAACGATCAAAGGTGTGGTACAAAGAAGAGATTATAGATACAATAGAATAGATACATACATAGAATGTAGAATATAATTAAGAAATATATATAAATAATTATACAATATAATTAGGAATGAAGAGCTGGGAAACAGGGAAGGCATACGGTTTTTTTGCAACCGTCACAAAACGTTTTAATTTTTTTCTTGCAGATCACGCACTGCCGTCGCTTGTGTTGGTTGCTTCTTGGGCACAACCCGTACTCTTTCAAGTGGTGGGCTATGTTTTGTGTCGGTGCAGGCGGAAGAGATGGGACAGCACGACAGGAATGCTTAGCTAAAAGTGATTTAATAAGTGTCAAACGGAAGTTACGATGGGAGATAGGAGAAGAGTGACGATGGATTATATAAGAGTTGAGGACGGATATGTTTAGAAGCCTATTGAAGAGTTTTTTGTACCAGACCTTTGATCGTTTCCGCTCGACGGGGTACATGGCGAGAAGCTGGTCTTTTTTATCCACCCCACCCATCATGATATTGTAGTCTAATATCAGGGTGGGTTTGGTGGATCCTCGGAGGGTCTGCCGACGGTTTCCATGGTATGTCGAGATCATTGCTACCCTATTGCTATCTCGCCATACCATGACATCGACGTCCCCCGAGCTAAGGCCAGTAATCTGGCCTGGGCGCATATTTCGTTTCGTGAGATGGTGTAGGGCCTGCGGAACGAACTTACGATCGGTCCGCAGGGTTCCTACACAGTCAACGCCCAGACATTTCAGCCGTCGAGCGAGACACGGAGAATTGTAAAAATTGTCCATCCACAAAGTGTACCCCTTATATTCAAGACCTTCTAATAGCCGCAACACAATGGAAGGAGTCGACGCTGCAAGAGGGTCTTCATTGTCTTGCGGCGTGGTCTTTTTATATGCGTGAATCTCAAACCGCCATAAATAGCCGGTTTGAGATTCACAAATTTCGTATGTTTTGATCCCTTTTTTTGCGGCTTTATTTGGGATAAGCTGGCTAATTTCAAGCCAGCCTTTCCACATCAAAAGACTCTCGTCTAGTGAAATGTTCTGCGTATACAAATCCTGAAATTTTTTTTGCAGATGCGACACTATTGGTTCTATCTTAAATAATTTCGCCTCGGAGGTTCCCATTTCTAATGCACACATGTCGTCGTTATTATTAAAATGTAAACATTTTTTTATTAACAAGAACCTGTCGATGGACATGTGTGCACTAAAACCGGGAGTATAGAATATGTCAGGTGTGGAAGACCAGTATTCCTCCATTCGGGTCTTTATCACCACCCCCATCGCCAGGACTATGCCGAAATAGACGTAAAGTTCATCGGTGGTGACGTCAGTCCACCTGGCGATGCGGCTGGTTGGATGGAGACAATTGTTCCGGAACATTTGGTCTGCCACCTGCTGAGCATATCTATTTGTCTCCGAGACTATGTGCTCCATGATTTGCCGATCCCATATGTCAATGAAAATGTCATACGAGTCGTCACGTGGAGTTGTCGGACCCACATTAATTTGGGAAAACGTTTCCCGTCTCAGTTCAGCTGGAATCTGAGGTTCCGGAAACTCTTTCCATTCAAATTCATACCAACTCCAAGGCTGGTCCGTCGCCGTTGGAGGAACTTTGGCGGGTGTAAGATCAGCGGCGGGCGCTGGGTCAGCGGTGAGCTCTGGGTCAGCGGCGGGAGCTGGGTCAGCGGCGAGCTCTGGGTCAGCGGTGGGCGCTGGGTCAGCGGCGAGCTCTGGGTCAGCGGCGGGCATATTTTCATCCTGGTCCAAGGGTGTCTCCAAAAAACTCCGGATCACCCTTGGAATCCCCCCCCCTTGAAAAACCACGTCTCCCTCGTCATCACTATCTTCCGAGTCCTCTTCGCTTCCTGTAACAAAATGAAAGATTGGTTTCAAATCTGGTAAAAACCAGAAGTCTGGCCATAGCCCTAAGCCAAGCTAAAATACGTACTTACCATAATTGATGAGGGCAATTATATCCTCGGTTCTTAATTGCTGAGGGCGACGGTGAGGAGGCGGAGGTGGGAGATGCCGCATCGGAGAAGCGAGTGGGCTTGGAGAGGCAGGTGCTGGGCTCGGAGAGGCAGATGCTGGGCTCGAAGAGGCTGGTGCTAGGCTCGGAGAGGCAGGTGCTGGGCTCGGAGAGGCAGGTAGTGGGCTCGGAGAGGCATCACGTGGAT
The DNA here is from genome assembly GCA_947507515.1 of Eulithis testata. NCBI lineage: Eukaryota > Metazoa > Arthropoda > Insecta > Lepidoptera > Geometridae > Eulithis > Eulithis testata. The sequence goes on along the minus strand of OX382218.1, from coordinate 3,290,550 downwards.
CAAACTCCCACGCCTCACTATGCCATTCCTCAAACCTAGAACAAAACCATGTTTTGTATCCATATCTTTTTTATCTACACTTAGAATAGAATGAATAGAAAACATTTATTCAAACCACCACCATGATACAAAATTAAAGTAGATTAAAACTAAGTACATACTAAATAAATTAACAATTACAAAATTAACAATTTCAATCAGACTGTGTGGTGGTGAAATGGCCTCAGCTCAGCATAATGCTACGGCATGTTACCACACTGCAGCGCTGATATTCTGCTGAAGCCAGTGTTGTTGACTTCACGAACATTCTGACCCAGAGATAGCCTTATTTAACAAAATTAACACTTAACATCATCACTCTAATATTATAAATGTGAAAGTCACATTGAAATGTTTCCATAGAAATAATGTGTGCAAAGCCGCAGTCAGAAACTAGAGTTTGCTGTAAGAAGACTCTTTAACTTACATTGCTGGTGAAGGCACTGAATACAGTGATGGTGATGGCGATGGTAAAGGAGGTGCCACCGATGGTATTGGTGATGGCACCGACCGCGATGTTCCTGCTTCCATTGATCTATGTAGACATTAAAACAAAAGTTAAAACTTTCTAGGAGTTAGTATTATAATAAACATACTGAACTGAAATAAAACTACGTACGGTCGCCAAACGCGCATTCTTTTTGGGTGCAAGGCTGTTTCCAGGCCCTGCCCCTCAGGCAACTCATCAATGTCACACATCGTAAGCCTGAAATGTAAAACAATTTAATGTAATCTATAATAATAAATGTAAAAATCGACGTTTTATGAAAGACTGAAAGCCGAACAGCCTAACATAGAACCTCCACTTTTTTCGAAGTCGGTTAAAAATAAGAGAAAGCGTTAAAAGCAAATAAACTAACTCGTCAATACTGCGAGGTCCTGGGCGCTCGTGTCGGGTGGCGCGGCTTGCACGCCCTCCACGGCGCCTACTAGACCCACCGCGATCCAAAGCCTCCAGCACCACCACCTGCATCTACCACCTCCACCACCAGTGGCGATCCACCTGATCTTCCTTGTCCACCTCGGACACGCACACCCCTTCCCCTTCTCGGACCCCTAGTACGAGGACGTCTAAAGACCAAAAATATGTAAGCACAAAGCACAAAGAAATATGCAAAAAAAACGCAAAAATAGAACAATGTTACAAAGCGCAAAAAAAAACCCTACAAAAAATACGTCACGAAAAACATTAAAATTGAATACACGATATAGTCCACACGCGTAGAAAAAAAGTATTTTAACATTTTTTGTAGATAATTTTATGATCTACAAATTGTTGTCTGAAGTATTTTTATGAAAAAAATACCGTTTTGTTGTAAATCGCGAACAACAATTTTTTTGTAAAAAAAATCCAAACAGGGGAAACATATTTTAAACAATCATACTGATTTTCAGCTTGGTGGGAATTAATGTAGCTTTACTCTTATTTTGTAGTCTAATTTAACCGGACTACTAGTCTTATCCATGTGTAGTCTTTCATCCGACCAAAACACAAAAAAATGGCGGTTGACCGTAAATCCCCTGTCTGTGGCAAGGACACATAAAGTCTTCGTGTTTTTTTATTTCAATTTTGCGCAAATACCCTGTGATATTTATGAAATTTAGGCTTTGTAATGGCGGCACCTCACTTGGCTTAGCGTATTCGTGTATCGATATTGTTGTGTTTGCCTCAAATAATCCAAAATTTCAAATACCGTCAAATACGTCATCCACACATGGACTTGTACGGGCAAATCACTCAAATATGCCACAATATTTGCTTATTCACAAAACAATTTGAACGCACAGTGATGGACGTGTCAGTGGCAGCAGCTTATTACATTTACCTGAATGCGGCTTACCAACACCTGTTGTATCTGAATCAAAACTAAAACAACAGGATCGCCGCGCGCGCGCTACTGAACGAACCAAGTGTGGACAGTCGACGCAAATATTTGCCTTATTTTATTCCTTTGATGTGTATCAAAAACCGACAAGTTGACGGATACGCATATTTGCTATTTGCGTTGTTTGCCATATTCGTGCAAATAAAGCAAATACAATCAAATAGACCGTCTACACATTGCTGTATTTGGACAAATAATGCAAATACACGAACACGATACGCCAAGTGAGGTGCCGCCATAACAATAACAAGATACATAACAATATCCATGATGCCAACAGATAGCTATCATTTTTGTTTTTAGTATTTTTAACAAGCGAAAATGTATTGGCATGACGTCACAAAATTCCGACCGATGTTTGTTGAAATAAATATTTAGGTCTAAAATCTTAATGAAATACACAATCTATGAACAAAAAACTGTTTATTACTTACCCACTCATGTTCACAGCGAATAACTAGCACAAAAACAACACAAAACAACGTATTCACAGGATTTGAAATGTTGCAATACCGGCGCGGTTACGAGAATGAAACGACACTTTTGTAAAATCAAACAATTGACGATGATGGTGTTTAGAGAAGAAGCATGTGGCGTTGTGCCATCCTTATCATTACCCCTACGCATTGTGCAAGTTAGAGGAGGAAAGGAATCATTTTAGCAGTCTAACGGTCAATAATAAACGACGCATGTGTGCGCGGACATCTCGTGTCCGCTAACAGATGTAAGCAATGTGATAGCGGACACGAGATGTCCGCGCCACAGACGAAGGGAAAAGAAATAGAAAAAGTAACTAATTCTGGTAACCCTGTCATCCTAGTTGTTCAAAGATTTTCTTAAAAATTATCATATCAAAGAAATAAAATGTAAATTAAAACATAACTTTATTCAACTATACATATCCACAAAAACCAGCTACAAAATCAATGATGATCGTCCTTTGGATCATACTTTCCGTATTGTTTTTCCCACATAGCAATGAATTCTAACTTGCGTTGTTCACGTTTCTTGAAGTATTCTGGATACTGGGCCTTTTCTAATGGATGCCAGTAGTCGAGGATCCAATCAGGAGGGGTCACTTCTCTCTCGTGGGCAACACCACCGCTGCTTGTGGCGACTGGAAGAAAAAAATTTAAATAGCTGTCTGATGACAGACAAACTACACAAAAAATATAGTATTCAACACATTATAACATGATTTCTCTATTTGTTTCATAGAACTGGGTTTTAACAGTTAGAGTTGGCTTGGTCCGAGTGCACTCTGATCTCTACTCGAACTATTCCTGTATTGTGTAAACACGATGCTGTTGTCGGAGCGCGGTTGGATTGCGTGTTGCACTCTGAGCCAACTCTGACTGTGAAAACCTGGCTTAATCCCTACTGGTGGCACAGAGGGAGGGATTACGAACACAACCTCAAGCTGATGATAATGACTTGCAGAAAACTTACACACTCTAGGAATAGGATGCTGGGTCAAAAAGAGTTCCTCCTCCCCTTTCTTCAGCAGATCAACAGCAACTCTCATATCCCGTTCCTTGGCATGTTTGTCGAACCTATCCCGAAGTAGCACTGCATGGTAGCGGTATACATTGCTGAAATTTAACCAATCTGTTATTTGAGTACAGTATTGATTGATGGGGTGGTTTTTGTTGGCCACTAGCACAACAATGGATAAAAAAATATAGTTTGAGAGGAACGTAGGGCTAATATTTTTTGCTACACGTAATTAACACAGTATTTTAGATGTTCTTAAACAACTGGCTGGAGTACAGGTAAAACCCTCATTATAAACGATAATATAAATAACTACAAAATAAAAACAAACAAAAAATATAGGTAACCTCTGGAGTTTCTCATATCGATTCAAAGAGGAGTATTTTATTCACTAGGTAGGTAGGTATCAGGATTTTATTCTGGAAAAACAAGGGTTTTAGAGGAATGAGAAGTAGAACACAGTAAAATTACGTAACTTAAAAACTACCAAGGACATTGGAAAAAAAGGACTTGCAATAGATAATTATGTTTACCGTCTATCGTAAAACGCTTCTAAATTACGCAGAGCCCTTTTATAAAGGCTGCAAACTTTTTGCGAATGGGTTTTTATTCCAAGAGGAACGATCGCCGCCATTTTTGTTGTTTATCTACGCGGATGACAGTGACATACATAAAATAGGTGCAGCGCAACTGACGTATAACCACAGATAATAAAACAAACAAGAAAAATGCCCGTATAAAATGTTGGTCAAAATGGTCAAAATCTTGTCAAAATATAGCAAAAGAAGTCAAGCCCCAAAAAATTGTCGGTTCTTACATTAGATAGGTACTAAAATACTACTAATCTACACGACACTTCAAAGATCTCCTTGTTGTCAATAACAGTCTTCTTCCATGGCTTCCATGTTTGAATTTTTATAGGGGTTGCTCCTACAGGGTGTAAAAGGACCCCTCTCATGAATCGAGGCCATAACTTCTGGAGATTAATCGACTTTAAATAATAACGATTAGCTACGTACTCTAATGAATATGATTGCATGTAGCGTGCATGACATGCATCGTCCGTTAGCCTTGTAACAGATGTGCGAATCTTCGTACGGTTCAAGGCTTTTGTGTAGGTATTCTTTCCACATATTGTCGCGACAAATACATAGGTAGGTATGGTACCTACATACTTAGTAGTTTAGTAGAAAGGTAAAAACTTATCGTGTGGCGACAGACAGCTACAGTAGGTAGGTACTGCTGTAACAACTTTACTCGCTTAAATAAAGCCACCTTACTTTGAAACTAATAAGAGGTAGGCACGTACCTAACTTACTTATTTGTTAAAGATACCTACCTACCTATATGTATGTAAGTAGGCAGGTAGCTACGATCTATGTAAGTACATAAGTCAGTCATGGCTCAGTCGGTAGTAGCTCTGCCTTCCGTGCTGTGGGTCGTGGGTTCGATCCCCACCGAGAACAAACATTTGTGTGGCAAACATAGATGTTTGTTCTGTGTCTGGGTGTTTCTATGTATTATAAGTATGTATTTACAACAAAAAAATGTATGTATGTATTCTATCAGCCATCTAGTTCCCATCGTACAAGCTTTGCTTAGTTTGGGACTAGAAGGCGTTGTGTTAAGTGTCCGTGAATATTTATTATTATTATTTATAAGTAGGGGGAATTGGGGTGCATTGATACACAAAACTTTGAAGTTCCATAAAAGGTGTATAAAATTAATATTTCATTATTTTTGCCACAGTTAGCGTCGTCGGTGCGTCACACAATGACTTAGGTATTGGGACCCATATTTTTGAAAGTTAATACCGCCAATTAAAGTGACGAAATATAATGGCATACAAACCACGTAACTTTACATATTATGATACTTTTCTACAACCACTAAAACAATTTCGAAGGCAATCACTAAAAAATGTTCAGTCACGGTGCAGGAATACTGCATAGTTACTAGGTAGGTATAGTATATAGACTATTGGGGTCGAAGAAAGTTGGGAAACGGTGTGATGACCAACCAGAACCGGCTTCGAGATACCATTGCTTGTTCTGGGCTTACAGTGTTGTAACTAGAAATATGGACTTTGTCTTTCGTAAGAAGTCTTGATCAGATCATTGTTTGAAGTAAAAAAAAAATCAAAACGTTGCGTCGCAATACTTGCAATTATGTATGAAATTGTTGCAAGTTCCTAGTACAAAGCATTTGTATAGTTACCTCAGAATACCTAATTTAGATGTTTCAGAAGATCAACGTATCTCTACCTAAGTAGGTAATTACTTTCCATACCTACGTGGTTTACTATCTTTCTCAAATCTTTACAGTATGTATCTACTAATTATTTAATACCGCGTGCACACTATGCCCATGCCACTGCCGGCATGAATGCCACGGTCTTATTGCCACAGCAACATCGCCTTTATTCTCACTAAGGAGCTAGGGCATGAACTTGACGATGTTGCTGTGGCAATTAATAAGTCCGCGGCATTCATGCCGGCAGCAGCATGGGCATATGTCAACGCGGTATAAGAATAAAGGCGATGTTGCTGCGTCAATAATTCCGGAATTAATCGCGGCATGAATGCCGGCAGCGGCATGGGCATAGTGTGCACGCGGTATAACAAGAATGTAGGTAGGTATTATATCTACTCAAAATCCTTACAAAATCCTGCCCTATCGACAGCTACTCTACGTAGGTAGGTACATAACCTACCCATTACCCAAAGTACCTTGCGGTTGGTAATTGCCGTTCCTCTAACATTTCTGCAGATTTTGCTCACAGCTCAGCTGTCTTGCTGTTGTGGATTTCATTCCCACTGTTGTACCTGCGAGGTAGTACTTCGACTACCTAGTCGGGCTAGTCGGCAATCGTCAGACATCAACAGCATTTTAGTCCGTTCGAAAAAAATATTGATAGTAAGACATAATTTGTCCTTACCTGCTAGGTTTTTTATGAGATTAGGTTATGTAACAAGCAGATGGCCCATCTGATGTAGAGCCGTAACCTCTCTACCTATAACAAACTGCTCTACATCGGGTGTAGAGTCTAGAAACAATAATCTCAGCTCAGTTTATAGAAAGTTCCTGGCAGCGCGTAGACTGCGTTTCTTGTCCCACTGCCTCAGTGCTCGACTCAGCTTGACGCTCGATGGCCGCATTGTCTATTTACTACGACTTTACTTGTGTATTTTATTCATGTGAAAAACAATATAATAAAACCCGGTGGAAATAGTGTATTATTGATCTATCATCTTGACTCTCGATTTTAGTGGATATTTTTCAACTTGTCCGGTAAGTTTCTCTGTTTTTTGTAGAGATCGAATTCTTTTAAGCGAGCTGAGAGTTTCATACCTACTCGTACAATATAATTTAAGCACTTTTTACAAACTTATGCCTACTACAGGATGGAAAAAAACTGCTCATAAAAACACGGGTGTGCCATCGGCTTATTCATCACTTTTCTCATAAAAAAAACAAAATAAGTAGTAGAATAGATCGCCCGTTGTACCTACCTACTATTAATTTAAAGTTTTGTTTTTAATTTTATTGTAGGTACCTAATCCCTAGGGTAAAGTGTGCAATAAAGTACCTACCTATTTTATATCTAAAAATAAAATTCATTTTATATCTATCTACCTGATAATATAATGAAGATAATTGTAAACTGCCTACTTTTATGTAGGTAAGCAAATAAGGTATAGGTATTCAAGTTATATAAAATCTAATTTAAAAGTAAATAATAGTAGGTAAAGTAGAAAAAAACACAGTCCTGAGGAAGCGCAACCATAACCAGTTTTTTTTGCAACATAATAAAGTGGCACAATAACCATTACGATCACAGTCATTGTCTAAAGTGAAACCACTCTGTAGGTATTTTCACTTTCAAAAGTTGCAAAAAGCTTTCTTTGACTTTCGTGTAGTAAGTACATTTTGATCGAGCTGTAAAAAAAATATGGAAATAATTGATTAGTTCTTTCTTAGGGGTCTCAATAAAACACACGGAATATTTTCACGAGCTTATTGCGGTAACTGGGTGTGATTTTATGGGATCTTTGCTGAATACAGCTCGATTTAACGAAATTTCTAAAAAAAAAAATGGTCAGTAGAGCTGGTAAAGTAGGCTCATTAATAAAAGTCACCCCTTGACCCTAGGGGCGTAATAGAGCCACAGAATCCAGTTTTTTTTCACGTGTGCTTATCGTTATTTATGGAAATCAACGCGTCAATCCGTTAGCAAGGTACGTAGGAAGGTACCTACATAAAGGGTAGTAGGTACACTGTAAAATAACGACACCTCGTCAATTCGTATGTCAACACCGACGCGGTGACATGCTTATTTGATTAGCTAAATTACTTTGCCGATGACAATGGGGTTTTGCCAATAGCTCATCACCTACCTAATGAGGAATGCTGAACAGCTGATTGTAATGACAAGAGGACAAATATGTAGGTAGGTACCTGTCTATAAACTTATATATAGCTAGTAATACTACCTAATATCCAGCTAATTCACAGGAGCTGTGTGAATTTTTGTTAGAAGCCATTTTTCGGCTTGACACTTACATAAAACATTGTTTCGTTCCTACTTATAGGTACACTTACTGCTATCAAACTCTGTTTTGATTTTTCAATGCTTTAGGTACAGAAAACAGTGAAGCATTTTGCCCTAGACACAATTGCACACGAGGGAGGAGTAAAGGCAACGATTGCTGGAGTAGTAATTTTACACCCTGTAGCGGCTGACATGTCATGACTCATGACATTAGGCCGTACAAAGCTACGGCAGATTAAAAAAAATATGCTTTAAAAACTTACGTAACAAAATATTGCACACTATATTACCTACTAATTTTGCAAATGGGAAATTTAAGAAGTCGGTTAATCGGTAAACGGGAGGTTTACGTAAGAACTCGATACTTATATCTTTCGCAAACTAAGTAAAGTGCCTACCTATGGAGTGGTAGGGCCTACATTTGCTGATACAGGTGTTCTTACTATGAAGTTGCAACACTTGCAACATGTAAGATAGGGCAACATCTTGGGCAATTGGTATATTTAGTTGACAAAAGGGCAAGTATCTAGCACCAGAAGAAAATTACAAAAAAGACTTGGCAAAAGGACAACGCCTCCAGCGACAGAACAAAAAAAAAATCTGTAGCATCATTATTTATTCATTGGTGACCCAAACAACAAAATGAGTTTCTGATTGAACGCAGCTTATTATTATTATTGGCAGTTTTAATAAGCCCCGAGAAAGGAGCCCTTCTTCCTGCTCACCTTTCACATAAAACTGGTTTTGTCACTAAAGTTCATTTCGCAGTTCAACTTCAAGGTGTTTTTTCGAAAGAATCAAAGTGTATACAAAAAACACGAATAATAACTGTTAGTCACTTGTAAAAGCCCTACAATAGTTTTTTCAATTTTTTTACTTCCTATTGAAAAGAAGAAGAAAAGGTAGTCACCTTTTCTTCATATTATGAATTCTTCTGCATATGAAAAAACACAAAGAAATTGCGGGTTCGAACCCCGCTCGACGCATAACTCTAAAAAATTACCTACCTGTTACCTACCTATTGATGGACAAAATATATCAAGGGAAAGACCTACCTGGAACTAATTAGGATGGTAGAGTTAAGTGTACCGTACTTACTGAGTCCAGTAGTACCTAGACACTTTCAAGCAACCGGAACTGTATAACAATGTTTATTGAGGTAGGTAAATAAATAAAGTTGTAAATAGCTTTATGTAAATACATTCACAATGCTACCTTGTGCGTTGCATGCACGTCGTGGTTCGAAGGACCAAACTTTCTGAAAGCTCGGAATGAATTACCTACCATTTGTTACGAAATGGTAGGTATGTCAATGTTTATAATACCTATTGAATATTTTATTAAGTTGGTATAATATTTTATATCTATATTGAATCATCTAATCAAAGATTTTTTAATAAACAAACTAAGTAAGTACACTACTGTGCTTAGGTGAATCTTAAAATGATAAAGGAATTTATGAATTCTACTAAAAAAAAATTATTATACGATAGTAGATAAGTAGGTATGATGTATTATATTATTATATATTCTTGACAATAGTGATGATGAACCTAAATATTTCCTTCGTACATAGAGGTCCTCTCGCTCGTTATCCTAATCTCGGAAATACTTTTAATTATTTATTTTACTTTTAATTGCGCAAAATATAAAAGCTTTACAAAACCAGTTTGTCTCCTAACCAACTCAAACGTGGTGGTGGTGTAACAAAGAGGTTGGCTACCTCTTGACTCTTCAGTAATTAATTTGAATAGTTTCTTAAATTCTTAAGTTCTATAATGCACACAGAAAAAATATGAACAAACAGGTGAAAACTATAAAGATATATACAAAGGCGAGCTTAATAAGAGTTTTCTTCCAGCGAACCTTTGAGGGATATGAGACGATTAAAATAATGAGGTAGTATTGAATAGGTCCCTTCCGCTTTTCACGTAAAAGTGGAAATAAGAGATGGTTTAACCTCCTTCGTAGTAAAACCAACTCTCTGATACCATTACGCACTGCTGAGCAGGACTTTCACTGCTCTAATCATTTTAATTGGAACTATCGTAATTTATTATTTATTTCTGCTAATTAATTAAAACAAGCTACATCTGTTCAAGATAATTTTTACAACGCCCCGAGGAAACTGTAGAGTAGACACTGGTAGAATTAAGAGATATTCGGCCTTACCACGTTATCAGATTTATCTTGGATCTAACCAAAACCGCCAAAAACCACGTGTGTTTTGGACTTAGTTCCCTCTCAATAAGTTGTCAGATTTATTGTAACTTAAAAATCTGACAACTTATTGACAGGGGTTAAGTCCAAAACACACGTGGTTTTTGGCGGTTTTTGTTAGATCCAAGATAAATCTGGAAGCATAATTTGGGGGATAGTGTTTAGATGGAGGCTTGCCTAACAACCATTCGCTTAACCTAGTCGGCAAAGCATTACAATCTTTTTGAGTTCAGAATTGATTTCTCTTGACAAAGAAGCTTTAACCCAGAGGGCTGGTATTTAAAGTTTTTATACTGCAAGAATAGATTTTTTACTCTTCAATGAGTGCAGCTTGATTCTTAATTCAAACTTCAGCTTACGAGCATCACAATGTATTTGAAACGATATTACTAATTATTAATCTCGAAGGCATCGTAATAAAAAATAATTGTAATAATAATAAATAATAAGCTTTATTTTTGTTTTAGTAACGTTTAAAATTAACACGTTTTAAGCACCTGTCACCGTCTTTTGGCCAAACGTGATACGATTCCCAATTGCTTAGGCACGTCACAATTCCTAAACAATAGCAGTATTATATATGATCTGTGACAATAGCATCACGGTCTATTTGTCCAGTGCTACCTTTTGCGGTGTTCTGGGCCATTATGAGCCGTTTCAAGAGGTAATTATGGACACAATGAGCTGACTCTTTTGTTCGGGCGGTTTGAAAACCAGGTTTATTTGTGTTTGGACTGTGTAATGACAGGTGAATACTTAAAGAATGTGGCTAATGCACATAATTAATTATATACATACTTAGGAGGTTCAAGTGGTCTTGGTAACTAGGTACTGAAGGTTGTGATTTCAAATCCATAACGTATTACAAATCACAGATCAAAGGGTAGTAAGGTACTGTGCTGAAACTGTATAGAAAAACTTTGTGGATTGGTGGAGAAACTTCTATGAGAGCTCTGAGGAGTACATTGTTGAAGATTACAGTGAGATCTTATTTCCCAAACCACAAGATGGTACCTAAACCCTCGAATGTAAACTATTACATGAAATAATGGGGTAAGGCACCATTTTCAGCCCATCACAGCTTGGGTTATGAGTAACGGTGAAATGTAGCGGGAGATTTAAGTGCATCAATCAAATCAACTGTGCTCTACTTTTCTCAAAATTGTTACGTTAATAACGTCACTAATTAATTATCTTATTGATTGTTATGGGAGGGTAGTAAGGGCGTTATACTTAATCGAGACAAAAGTGATGGCTGAATTATAAAAAATATTGTGGAGCACCCATTTGATTTGGTAGTACCTAACTCTAGTTACTCAATCTTGTCTGAAAACTCCCATGTGATGTTGGATTATGTCTTTTATGTCGCAGGTTATTTTACTGTTGAGAAAAAAACGCGGAATCTAATAGGTAACTGCTACTTATATAATATAGTACCTAACTATCTATTATTTTCCTGATTTTTAAAACTGCCTATAAAAAGAATTTCCTGTAGCAAAATGATTTATTGTCTATATCATTTTAGCATCTGCTTATTCTTGATGATGCGGTTTAGCGGTGAATGTTGTTTAGCTAGCTAATATGCTAACAAACGAAGCTAGGTATTTATATAGAAAGAAAAACCATGAATAGGCAAATAGGTAAGTAACTAATATTTTGCTAGGATAAACAGTCAAAGCAATCAATGATATCATAGGTAGGTACTGTTTGTTTTGTCAAATAAACTTACTTTTCGAATACCTAGATAAGTAGTGTAAGTAGGTACAGACAGACGAACTAAGAAAAAATTTCATGACGTATGAGTGTTTTAACTGTAAATTGTGGAATAGTACTTTTTTAGCGCAGCTTTGTGGTATCTTTTTAGTACGACTTTAATAAATGCTTTGTTATTATTACTTGAATGACAATGAAAACAGATGACAATAATAGTTAGCAGTCATTTTAGCAAAAGGAGCCGTAGGGAACGATAATGAATAAGACGATAACTAGTAGACCATAGTAGAGCTTCTGTTCACTAATAAAAGAGTTGTTTACTACTAATTTATTAAAGAAGTATGCAAAAATACTACCTAGGTACAATGAGTGCAAGCCTTGTCCAAAATACCAATGTATTACGGTAAATAAACCAGCCTACTTAGCAACTTACTAGTGTAGGTACCTAAGTACCTGTTTATAAGGGCAATACCCTACATAAAAACGCTTCAAGCACTGCTTGAAGGGCCGTATGTCGCAATATTTCGGGAGCTAACGGGTCGGGGCATCGAACCGTACCGGCCAGTTGAACAGTTGAACTTGGTCATTGCATATTGTGTGACGTGCCCGTGCCCGCAAAATGTGAAGTAAGTGACGGTAATTGGTGTGTTTACCCTATTAGGTCATATGGTTTGTTGTAGTGTCTCGGAGTCCAATTGGTTTTTCATCAGACTTGAAAGTGAGAAAAAATTCTAAGAAAAAAAAACACGGAACAGATGGCCCATCAGATCTTAAGCGGTTATCGTGCTTAATATAACTGCAAGTACTTCACAGAGCACGTCCACGGAGGACGCACTTCAATACTGTCTATCATATTTTTTAGGCCTCTGCTTTGTAGAATTATCTTAAATATTGCACGTGCCTTTAAACTGCATTGTACTGCGTTCATTATGCATGGCGTAGATAATATAAGTCACATTGCACTTGTAACACGGGTACCATAGACTACCTAGGTACCTACTAGGTATTCTAGGTAACTAGTAGTAGAGTTTACTCTACACCAGATTCATGGATCCTGATATTATAATATTTAATATTCATTGGTGACCCCGATATGAAACAAACTTACCAAAGTTTAAGGTAATAAATTGATTTTCTCTCCTACTCAAGACTAAAGTCATCGACAGTTTTGTGCTGAATGAAACTCTCAATCATTTTGATTTGAATGCTCAGGTTTTTTTCACCTGTTTTAAGTTTCAAACGAGACCTAGGTCACCTAGATTTCCTATTAAAGAATTTCTCAAAAGTCTGTTGGTAGGTAGAATGAAGTAACATACTGTCACCATCAACCTACAAATAATTTCTCAACTCAATCGATGACGAAAATTGGCAACGAGGCGAAAGTGAAAGTGGTGTAGATTGAAGGTCATAGTCCAAGTTCCTCTTGAATATATTTTGCTTACTTACACCACAGATTATATAATACTATACTAGTACCTACACCTAGTAAGTTCTCTGCTGGACGCTTGACCCACCCAATCAATTTTCAAGAAGAACGTTTTGGACCTTTTCTGCCACCGATACACGATCGTAAATAATCGGGGTTATTCGGATCCGTATAAGGCCTTTGCTAGCACCTCGCTTAGACCTTAGAGTTCCAAAAATATTTGACACTTTCTTCGATTTCAGCAGCCAGTTACCTACGCAATTAGTGGTCACCCTGAACTTGATCGATCTGTCTGATCTGATTACGAAGGAAGTCATTTTATATCCTCTCAAATCACTTGGCCCTCAAGTTTTTATGGAATTCCTTCTCACGGGCTTTATTCCATTACAGGCATGGCAACTTCAGTCCTGCAGCCAAACGGTCGTCGGGACCAGCTAAAAGCCGACCTCATCGAGCCAAGAGTCCCCGATGACTTCCACCAGGAGTCTGAAGAGAGAGAGACTGGAGATCTCCCTCAGGAGCTGCGCGACAGAGCCAGAATCGAGCTGAGGGAGGAACTGGCGCTGAGAGACCAGGCTTTGGGTCAGATGAGACACTTTATTGAGAAACACCCAGCTATAAGGAAATGTAGAACTGGTGAGTCGTATCAGACTGGCGAAACTCTCGAACTAGACTCGTGCTTTCGAAAACGAACAATTTTCGTGTGTAATTTTGGTAGAATGGGAGTAAGGGAGTCCCGCTTCTATCTTACGTAGGAACTACGTATAGGTAGGTAGGTACCTATTACATATTCTTTGAGTTGTATTACTAATGGCCGAATACTCAAACGCCACTTAAACCCCACTCAATTTAAGTTCCACTTAAATTATTGCCATCTCTTACAAATCAGTAATGTCAAACAGAGGCAGAGCAATTTTACGTGGTGCTCAAATTTGAATGACTTTTGGGTATTCGAGTAGAAGTTTGACCGACACAGAGCGACGACGACGCCGACGATGCAAACGATGTCATTGCCGCTGATTTTGACGGTGCTGTGACGTCATAGATTGCACCGTGCATAGGTAACTAGGAAGGCGGGGCTTACTCTGAGCTGCGAATATTGATTTCCGAAGATTCGGTAGGTACCTAGTGACGTTTGTGTTACACTGCGCGGTCGCCTCGAGCGATGGTCTAGGCTCTTTCGAAGTCACAGCGTTACTGCGCAGTGTAGCACAAACGTCACTACCGAATCTTCGGTAATCATTATTCACAGTAGAGGCCCAGGCAATATTGTTCGTTAAAGTGTCACGAACTCTGGTCTAGGCTCTTTCGAAGTCACAGCGTTACTGCGCAGTGTAGCACAAACGTCACTACCGAATCTTCGGTAATCATTATTCACAGTAGAGGCCCATGCAATATTGTTCGTTAAAGTGTCACGAACTCTGGTCTAGGCTCTTTCGAAGTCACAGCGTTACTGCGCAGTGTAGCACAAACGTCACTACCGAATCTTCGGTAATCATTATTCACAGTAGAGGCCCAGGCAATATTGTTCGTTAAAGTGTCACGAACTCTGGTCTAGGCTCTTTCGAAGTCACAGCGTTACTGCGCAGTGTAGCACAAACGTCACTACCGAATCTTCGGTAATCATTATTCACAGTAGAGGCCCAGGCAATATTGTTCGTTAAAGTGTCACGAACTCTGGTCTAGGCTCTTTCGAAGTCACAGCGTTACTGCGCAGTGTAGCACAAACGTCACTACCGAATCTTCGGTAATCATTATTCACAGTAGAGGCCCAGGCAATATTGTTCGTTAAAGTGTCACGAACTCTGGTCTAGGCTCTTTCGAAGTCACAGCGTTACTGCGCAGTGTAGCACAAACGTCACTACCGAATCTTCGGTAATCATTATTCACAGTAGAGGCCCTGGTTCGCCTTTGACTCAATGACACTCCAGCGAATCTGCCTCGCCATATCCAAAATCTGTCCAAAACTGAGCAAAAGCACTGAACAATTTTAGCTTAGCATGATAAATACTGTCTGAAAAATAAAGTTGGAATCTTAGTTATACGGAATAAGCACTGCGCTAGAAAGACGATCATAGCAGCCGCTTGAATCTAGAAAATAATTGTAGAGCCCACGGTAGAGTAGGTAACTTTCTATCATTTACGTAGGTAGCTATTTGTGAAGAAGGCTAGATACCTACCTACTCAAAATTACTACCAGAGCACGATTTCGAGGTCGAGGCGAGGATCATTCGAGGTAACGACTAAGAAATTGGCATTAGGAGTAGGTACATTATTTAGGTAACCTACCTACAAAAGTTCATTGGGTACCTACCTAGGTACATAATGAGGCCTGAACCTCTTTCAACCGTTGACAAGAGAGATGAGCTTAGAAACAAGACGACTATTGCATGCCTGTAAATTGGCACACCTTATATAGAACTAGCCACCCGCCCCGGCTTCGCACGGGTGCAATGCAGTGATTATGATCATGTATTATACATATAAACCTTCCTCTTGAATCACTCTATCTATTAAACAAAAACTGCATCAAAATCCGTTGTGTAGTTTTAAAGATCTAAGCATACATACCTACATACGCGGGAAGCGACTTTGCTTTATATTATGTATGTAGTGATTAGTGAAGTTTTCAAAAGTGATTATTGTAATGTACCTACTTAGGTACCTACACTATATGCACTGTTGGCGTTGCCTATTGTATAAATAAATAAAAAAACCTGTGCGTGCAGTCCCTACGCGCGGAAGAAGTTATACTTACAATACAAATATAAAAAGTAAAAAGTTGCATGAACACTGCCATCTATTATATTTTGACTGTAGCGTATTAGTCTCTTCCTATTCCCCCCGCTGTCAGTTGGAAGTCGTTTATCTTCAAAAACACGGGCGGTCAAATGCTGAATTGCTGAACAATGCCATCTATATTTGATTGTAGCGTATTAGTCTCTGTCTCTTTCTATTCCCCCGAATAGAAAAGACACAGAGACTATGTCCTCTCGAATAAAGCAACCTTATTGGAAGTCGCATTTCAAGTAGGTATAACTTTAAAACTAGTAGAGCGATGTGTTAGTGGGAGGTCAGAACAAGTCCGAAAGCCCAACTGTACGAAGACACTTAGGTACCTATGTAAAAAGCGGATGCCCTTGAAAACTCTCTATTCATAATAGAAGCGTAAACTCCATGGTCCATATTCATTCACACGCCACACGCAACTCAAATAAACACCTAGGTACAGTAACCTTGGCGTGTTGTAGGTAAGTATGTACTTATCTACATGAATCTCAGGCCTGCTTACTAATCCATTCACGAAGCGAACCGTAGCTAGGCTCATCAAATTCTTGTCATAGAAGCTCGATTCTGAGTTTCGCGACTTGCGAGATATTTTCTATGAAAACTCCGCTAAGTAAAGTAAATCCCATGGACGAGCAGTTGAATCTGAAAATTATTGTAGATCCTGTTCATCATCAGACCTTGGTCGGTGTATAGACTCTGGTTTGTGCAATCTGAGCCCCGAGTCTGTGCATTTGTTTTGACTTTCGAATTTAGTAGGTAATAGCACAAGCAAACGTATTCGCAAAGCGAGGTTTTGTATGAGAACCGGATAAGCGCCTCTAGAGGGGTATTTGGGAATTGTGCAAATTCTGAATTTTGAATTCCCAACAAAATTTCTCGCTTTGCGAATGCGTTTGCGTGTGCTATACTCGAGTCGAAAGTTAAAACATATGCACAGACTCGGGGCTCTGGACAATACCTACAAACCACAGAAACCTTCCAAGTTGCTACCGTAGGTATGTACTTATCCATCGATTAGCAGCTCTTCATTTGATAAATCTTCGACAGACTCGCCATTCCTCCTCCGCTTCCTCAGAACGAAGAAGTACTCTATACCCCAGGCCTGTTCGATGCTGGAGCGGTACCTGACCATCCGGCAGATGTACCCCCAGTGGTTCCAGAAACTAGACCCTCTGGATCCGAAGATAGCTGCTGTTATCGACGCTGGGTATCTAGTGCCGCTGCCGAAGCGAGATTCTGAGGGTCGGAGAGTTGTGCTGTCATGTATGGGTGAGTTCTTTGCAGCCTTGTTAACATCGCTACCAAATAAAAAATTGCGACTCACTTTTCACAAATCAGCAAAATAAAACTCGGACTAGGTAGGTTACCTACCTATGCAATCTTGTCTCTGGTATGACGTATACTGGACGGGCTACGGTTAGGACTAAACAGTACTGTTGAAATAACCAATTATTCCAATTCCAGGTCGCTTTGACCCTCACCTATACGACAGCTGCGTGATGGCTCGCGTGCACTCCATGATAGTGGAACTGCTGCTTGACGAGCCCCGATCCCAGCTCCTCGGGTACACTCATGTGAACGACGAGGCTGGGATGCAGATGCCGCATGTCAGTCTGTGGTCTCTGACCGATGTCCGCGTCATGCTCAACTGTATTCAGGTGAAAATCAGCTTTCTACCGCCATTTTTACAATACTAAAAGTACCTTATACCGCGTGCACACTATGCCCATGCCGCTGCCGGCATGTATGCCGCTTAGTGAGATTAGAGGCGATGTTTCTGTGGCAATAAGTCCGCGGCATTGATGCCGCCATACATTCCGGCAGCGGCATAGTGTGCACGTGGTATTAGTAAACCTACCTAGCTAACAATCTCTTTCTTATTTTCAGAATTCCACACCAATGCGTCATAAGAAAACTCACTTCGTGAATATTCCGCATTACGGAATCCGATTCTTCGAGTTTGCTGTTTCATTGCTTAGTGATAAACTAAAAGATCGCGTGATGGTAAGTCGGTCAGCCAAGAAAGCCAACAGCATTTATTCATTTCCATATTATTTAAAAATTTCCCGCAAATTTTTGACAGCCGGAAGTACACTGTAAGATTTTTTATTTTTGATCCACTGGTTTCATAGAAAAAAAGTTTCGTATATGCGTGGTTTAAGTACATTTGTACCTCACTTCATGTTTTTCAGACATAGAACGAAACTATTCTAACTGCGCTGTCCCAATAGTAGGTATGTCATGGTCAATAGTCATGTCCCGGTCATGCACAACTTCCTATGCTATGGATTGTTGTGTACCTATTTCTATTTGAAAGAAAGAAAGAAAGAAAATACTTATTTATGTTATTATGACACACAAACTTATTTGAATTTTAAGTAGGTACCTCCTAATAAGTTTAGGTAGCTATGCTATGGCGCTCAAACGATAAAGGAAACTAATTAATTAATAATATACCAAGATAGTAGGTACAGTCATCGATAGAAGTATCTCAACATCATCATCATCATCATCAAAAAAAAGTATCTTGTAAAATAAAAGAGACTATAATTTTATGTTCACAGTTTCACCGCACATCTGATGACCTGACAAAGTATGTGGATTCCGAAATCTTGCCAAAAGAGTATGGCGGTACTGTTCCATTGAAAGACATGATTGAAGAGCTAAAGAGAAAACTTCTGAAACACAGAAATGATCTTCTGGCATTGGATGATATGAGTGTAGATTTGTATGCTCTAGAGAAAAATGATTTGACCCAAGACATTCACTCCACTGCGGGATCCTTCAGAAAACTTGAGTTAGACTAAGCTGCCCCTATGCAGTTTTTACAAATAAGTAGGGAATCGTATGCCTAGCTAAATATTTTAAAAATAATGACCATTAAGTTCTTGTCTTACAAAATAACACTATTTACTGTATCTTTTGGGGTTTCCATGAGATTTAAAGAATTTTGATTAATGGATCTAATTTGAGAATCTCTTAAAATAGTACCCCTACAAAATATGAAAATGGTAACAATGGTGCAGATCTCAAAAAGTAGGTATAGTAGATATGCTTATTAATGCAGTCACATACTTTTTCATTAGTAGTTACTTATTAAAATATTGTGTTTTGGTATATATTAGTGGAAACTAGCTGTAATTTGTTTAAATTAGCAACTAGTGCGCCAGTGGCAGCCGTTTGGTGGTGTCACGTTACCATTCTTACTGAATTTTATAATTCAATATTTGCACGTGCTAACACTTTTGTATTAAGTTATTATGTTAATTCTGCAGTTACGATCCAATATCTTTAAATAGAGATTAAAATTGATTTAACCTAATTTTATCTGCTGATTACATTCGTGCCTACCTAACCTAATCCTAAATACCAGAAATAAATAGCTCATGGTGTTTTTCAAGAATAAGTATTTAGCAAAAAAAATTTAGTGTAAATAATGAAATAATGCTTTGAAAATAAATATAATTTAATTTACCGAATTGCCTGAAATTGTTTTATTTAATTTTTAGTGCTACACTTAATTATAGACTTACATTAAAAGACATTAATCCAAAAGGTTTTGCATATCTAATTCATATAGCATTTTATTTATTTCAAACCTGGCTTTAGACTGTAAACGTGGTGGATATTTTTTCAGATGTGCTACAACATACAACCCAAAACTTGTAAGAACATCGTCTGTATTCTGTTGACTCGTATAATCATTTTCACTCTTAGCTGTCATCGTTTCAACTGCTTCATTCAACACGTTTTTTTCAACTCTTTCACTATGCATTTGCTGAGGTCCACTTGAACAGGATAGAGGTGTTGAATTGTTCTCTGGTGATAATGGTGTCGAAATAAATGATGGTGGTTTTGACGGCAGCTTAAGCAGCTTTAACAATGTATCGTCCTAAAAAAAAACCACTTTTAAATTAAAATATTTATCTATAGAAAACTTGTCAATAAATATTCTATGAATTTACCTATAATCCATACTTCTCACTGTGAAATGATCAACTGGATGACCATGTTTTTAAATGAGAAAAATGATAAACTGATAATCCACGGTGTCTCTGCCTATGTAAATGCACTACCTCACACAGTATACCTATAAAGATTTATTATATTCATTTCATTTGATTTTAAAATATTGCTACTTACCTCTACCTCAGTACCATTTAGAGATTTGCTATATGGGCTTGACGTCAGTAAGTTGTCCATTGCTTGGTATGCAAACCAATTTGTTTCATAGCTCTCCAGATTTTCATCTATAATAAAAAGAAAAAAGAAATTATTTATGGAGTTAAACATTGAACAAGGAGGAAGGTAACTTATTTAACTTTAAACCAGCAATTCTTAGGGAAAGTTTATGCTAGAAGTTAAACTAACCTGCTAGTTTTCTTTTTTCTCTGATGTATTGAGTACGTAAATTCGTCCATTTTACAAGAACTTCATTCATTGTAATCCCAGTGTTCATCATGAGTGCTATTTCTCTCGCAGAATCTCGTCTCATTTCCCTATTTTTATATTCAGGCGAATGTACATCCCATATTTCAGGTTTATCTTTGATTAAACTTATAAACAGTAGAACAGTTTTTCTCTTCCACTCCATACTCGTACCTAGGCACAGAAACATTAGTCTTTTTGAGCCGCGTGCTTAGATTAGCAGATAGCCTGCCCCATATGCTGCCAATTCATAATAATTCTCAAGCACTGATCCAGATTCAAGCAAGTATGAGAATCTCTACGAATCTCTTAAATCTATGCTTGAGTAGCGATTTCTTTAGCAGAATAAGCCGTGTTTGGTGAAAATACCTACCTACATGGTAGTCTAAAATCTGGAAACAAAAAGGTTGTAACCATGGTTGTAACTCGTTCAGTAGGTAGGTACCTACCTAGTGGCTGGTCTGGCAGTTAGACGTTCCTAAAGCTTGATTTAATAATGTCTAAAACCTAATGTCCATGAGTCCATCCGAAGCAACAACGAGATGATGACGCTAACGAGATCTAAGAGAATTGTTTGCTTGATTGTATCCAGGCCCTACTTCACCCGCACGGTAAATTCATAACTTTTCATCAAATAACACTAGACCACGACGAGCGACGACGCTGTGGAGAACTGAAATAACGTAATTAGTTATCTACATAACTACAAGGGTTTCTCGTTATTTTTAGCAGTTCGTTTTGTGTTATATGTTGGGAAGGGAACATGTACTGCACAGTACACACTACACAACGCAGGTGTCAGTGTCACTAAAAAAAAAGTGAAACCATTAACTAAGCCACTTGTGATCCGTCGTCTGTGAGCTAAGCAATCCAACGACTGTCATGGTATGTCATCGGCATCCAGTAGGTACATTATGGTCGATCTCGATCATCGTAAGCAAGCGTCATACCGCGTGCACACTACGCCCATGCCGCTGCCGTCATGTATGTCGCTTAGTGAGAATAAAGGCGATGTTGCTGTGGCATTAATACTGCGGACTTATTACCGCAGCAACATCGCCTTCTCACTAAGCGGCATACATGCCGCCAGTGGCATGGGCACTAGAGGTGTCAATATCGGTTGAATTTTTTAATTAGTTAATGATAAAGTGATAAAAAAATATACCTATAGATATTTTTAATGGTTGATTTCATCTTAATAAATATTCGATATACAAGCTTAAATAAACTCATTTATATTATACTCATGAGTGAATGATTGATCTATGATGAGGGGATGAATGAATTTTGAACAATGAACTTTCCTTCATACTATAACAGGCTTAGGACTGTCTTAAAGGTGTCAATATTAGCTCAATATTGTTTTGAAAATTATCGTGTGATAATAAAAATATTCGATGACCTCCATATTTTTATCG
Organism: Eulithis testata; assembly: GCA_947507515.1. Taxonomy (NCBI): domain Eukaryota; kingdom Metazoa; phylum Arthropoda; class Insecta; order Lepidoptera; family Geometridae; genus Eulithis; species Eulithis testata. Next base: position 3,268,584 of record OX382218.1, on the reverse strand, counting down.
AATGATAAAGATATATTTTTTATTAGTGGTTTTTATTGGTTGAACTAAATATTAAACACCTCTAGTATGCACGCGGTATTACGTTCTACCAGCGTCACTACTTGTACTAATATTCTGTGGCCATAGACAAAGTCAACACCTCAGTAGTCATTAGAGGTGTCAATATCGGTAATTTTTTTTTATAAGTTAATGACAAAATGATAAAAAATTATATCGTTATTTTTAATGGTTAATTTTATTTGAATAAATATTCGTTAAACTTGCTTACTGCCCGGCACATAGCCACTACCTTCAGGCCGGTCACTCTAATGAGAATATGAAAATTACTCATTATATCTAGGAAATGTAGGTTCAAATTTCAATGTAGTAAAATGAATCAATAATTTCGGATGTATTTGAAATCATTCATTATATCTAGCAAGCGTAGATTCAAATTTCAATGCAGTCAAGTGAATAATAAAAATATTAATTAAATTATATAGTCTATGATTAGTCATAAGTTGATAATATTAAGTGTTATTAAAAATATTTGATCACCTGCATTTTTTTTATCGAATAATAGTGATTTTTTTTTTTATTTGTTGTTTTTATTGGTTGAAATAAATATTAACTCTAGTAGTCATGTATACATGACATAGGTATTTGTGTATGACCATCTCTAAAGTTTCCCTGTTACTTAGAGGAAAAACAGAGAACAAAGATTTCTATGCATAAAAATCATTGTTTCATTTTCATAAACCTTGCTGTTGCCGTGTTTTTGGTGGCCGTTTCAGTTCCTTCCTTTTTTTTCTATAATTCTGTTATTTTCACAGGATATTTCTTCTTTCTAGTGGCATAGACAAGACACGTATTCAAACCATAGACAAAAAAGAATGGCCTTGAAAAGAAATGCGATCGTTTTGCGCCTAACTTCTCTACAGTTTTTCCCGCAGTTTGGCGTCCACAATTTGTTGAAAAAATATTCATGGATTTTCTATGTATTTAGATCAATAGAACTCTTTATTCAACCGTATGATTTGTGCTTCAGTGATATTTTGTTATAAAAATTATGTTACTTCAGTGATAGTTTTGTTTTCGTCATAAAATTCTAGTGCTTTTGTAAACATCGGGACGTGATTCCGGGCCCACGTCTATGATTTATAGTACGTATACAAGCCTATTCCACCATAATTGTATGTTTTCGAATGTTGAGCATACAACTATGCTGTAAAATATACATATTTTGTGTAAAAAAGCAGTTTTTAACCTATACCTGTGTTGTTTGGGTTGTGAAAAAGACTGCCTCATCTGTCACAATTTACTCGTAGGGTAGGTAAACCACGAGTGCAAACGAATGTACCACTTCTTGGTCCTCGATAGTGCTCTCCGTGCACTGGCAGTAGATATACAGTCAAATTTAATGTTTGGTGATAGGTACATTCGTGTAGTTTCCGTCATGCACGTTTTCGAAACTTTGAAAATCTGAAAGAGGTTTGTTTGCTACATCCTATGCATTATCGATTTGCTCCCAATATTGATGTTACTGATACAGAAGGAGGTAGCAACTGCTTGGGTCAAGTACACACTGACATTCATTGTGCTCACTGCACACTGTCACACTGCAATATATTGCAAAACCCTCTGAGTACTTAATTGCCAATGTTCTGAGGCATCATCATTCCCCTGCCCTTATCCCACGCTAGGTGGGGTCGGCACAACATGTTTTCTTCTTCCACTCACTCCTATCGTTCATCAATTCTGAATCTACTCCTCTCACATTCATATCTTCTTTCACACAATCCAACCACTTCTTATTCGGTCTTCCTCTACTTACATACCCAGCCACACTCATGTTCATAACTCTTTTTGTAATATGACTTTCATCCCTCCTCATTACGTGTCCATACCATGCTAATCTACCACTCCTCACCTTTTCAATAATAGGCGCCACTTTCACACTTCCCCTGATATACTAATTTCTTATTTTATCCAACCTTGTAACCCCACACATCCATCTTAACATTCGCATCTCAGTAGCATGCACTCTCCTTTCATCCGTCTTCTTCGTTGCCCAACACTCTGATCCATACATCGCGACAGGTCTGATAACCGTCTTGTAAATTTTCCCCTTAAGTTTAAGGGGCATTCGCGGGTCACATATCATCCCTGAGACCTGTCGCCACTTCATCCATCCCGCATTCATCCTATTTTTAACGTCTCCGTCAATGTTTCCGTTGTTTTGGAGAAGCGAGCCAAGGTACTTGAAGTCGGAGCAGACTGGTAGGGTTACACCATCTAAGGCAATTGGTGCGAAATTGGAGGAGCCACCAAAGTCACAGAACAGGTGTTCTGTTTTAGTGCGGCTGATCTTCAGGCCCACTCGCTCCAATTTCTCTTGCCATTTTCCCAGTCTGCTCTGTACTTCGGCTGCTCCTTCTCCGACGAGAACAATGTCGTCGGCAAACAGCATACACTAGGGTGCCTCCTCCTGTATGCCAATGTTCTGAGGCAAAACTATGCAATTAGTTGGGAGTTGAGTTCAACAAGTTGGGATAATATTCTGGAAAAGAAATCAAGTGCAATACAAATTATTGAAAAAAATCTGGTATTGAGATCCATATATTGCACTCACGAATAGATTTTCGTATGAAATAAACAAACTGTATAACAGTTTTGTATGAAAATCTCTACTCAAATGTATGCTTGATTAATTCTTATGATGCCAAGATTCTTTATCAGACTTTAACAAAATACTTCTGTATGAATTGAGACTCAAATCTGTATTTGAGTCACCTTGAGTTTTTGGAGTGAATATCGGTCAGAAATGACCCAAAAACATATTATGTGTTCCACTGATCTCCATACCCAGTAAAAATATGTCAGTTTGATGCAACAGATATTTTCGTTCCTACAGGAAAAACGTTGGATTATTAACGAAATAACTACTTATAGTTTTTTTTTGTAATGGTGTTTCCTACTTGAAGCATTTACAACAAAAAAAACAATATTGTTTACAGTATTTTGTAAACTTGTTACACCAGTTATTTACACAACACTTTACAAATGCAGCAAATGCTAGTGTTGCATGTAATATTTTTAAAACTCGTCTATCTATAAAAACTTCACATTAGTTAAGTATATGTAAATATATCATGTCAATAAGATAACATTATTTAACAAAATAAAAACAATAAAGTGGAGCAGGGGGCAATTCTGTCAGAGGGGTAATTAAGTCACATGGTTTTAACTCTTGTTGAGTAGATTTTACATTAGTGCAACATCTATAGATGTACATAGAGAATTTCACACTGCATTCAAAAATATATATAGAAATGTATATGGAAATAAACTACTGAACGGGAGCTATAACTATATTACCTTATAAACTTTGTTCACAAAGAAAATTACAACTAATACAGTATTTATAATATTTACAAAATACACATATGAAACAGTTGAGCTATCTACAAACCATTGCAAACGATTTATAGATAGCTCAGCTGGTCCAAATCAGAAGGAATCGGAAGCGTGCCCAAGACATTGGCTGCATTGCCGCGCTGAATAGCAATGCTAACACGCCAGATAATCACCAGCCTTGAGGTCACGCGTCGCTTCGACTAGACGCCCTGAAAGAATTTTGAAAACCATGTTACTTAATTTCCCCTCATTTTAATTTCTTTTGGACATTTTTTTTATGGATGGGGTAAAAGTCCTTATTTTTTTCTTTCAGCTGGGCAGCATGGGGGACATTATCTACCCGCACAGCTGCCGACCAATAACGGATGACCTCGGACCAGACGAGCTTGTGAGACGATTGAAGGTACGGCATTTCACTTAACAGACACCTAACGTTGACCCTGTCTCTTATACCGCGTGTACGTTATACACTATGCCCATGCCGCTGCCGGCATGAATGCCGCTTAGTGAGAATAAAGGCGATGTTGCTGTGGCTATAAGTCCGCGGCATTGATGCCGCCATACATTCCGGCAGTGTGCACGCGGTATTATAAATAATAGAAGCAAGTTTGTTTGGTTGGGTAGACAATTTAAAACAATAAAAATTTTATGTATGCATAAAAGCATGGGTTTAGTAGATACTTTTTGTATAAAGAGTTATAGTTCAACTCTTTATACAAAATGAGATTAACCGAAAATACACATAAGGCAGTCTAGCCCTCGAGGCCTGCTTGGGAGGCGGATTCAGGTGTTCGCTCTTCAGCCTCTGCCTATGAATTCCGGTGTAGGTAATGTAATTTGCAAGCATCTACCTACTAATTTTAATGTTAAGTAGAATAACCCAGCAGTTGACAGGAAAGTGGGCATGAGCCTAATCTAAACACAATCATACCTCTGTCCCTGCATGGCCATACTCTTGCTCCTAATAAGAATAAGTGGCAATAAGTCCCGAATTAATCGCGGCAGTAATGCCGGCAGTGAGCATGAGCTGAGTGTGAACGCGGTATTACCAAAAGACAATTTAGTCCTTGAACGCTGTTTCGAAACCAAGTCCGCACCTGGTTGCCGTCAGCCATATGGACCACGTACTGTTAGATAATCTGTGGCATTGAATGGGAGCCTACATTAGACAGTGCATTAGTGTGCATGCGAGGATGCCTCGCTAAGATAATTGCTGCCTTCCTGAACCCGTGGACTAGTGGTATAGACGATCTTTCTATAGATTAGGTAGGTGACATTATTACTATATTAGTGTTCACATGTTTGTTCATAGATAGGTACCAAGCAGGTATAAGTAGCTTAGCGAGAGGTGTACTAAAAGGGAACAAGGAAAACTGCAATGTAGGAAGATTTTAGTGAGCAGGTACTATGGGATTCTGTTATATGTAATTACCTACGTACACCGTGACGTGACTAGAAAACATAGTCGTGATTCTATTTCATTTCTCAAACACTTGTTTCAAACGTTTCTGATTTTTACACAGAACTGTCAAAAAATCTATGATTGTATCAGTAAATGCGAATATGGACCATAGAGCAAGATAATAGGTACCTATGATAGCTATACTTAAACTTAACTCATCATCATTCCCCTGCCCTTATCCCACGCTAGGTGGGCTCGGCACAATATGTTTTCTTCTTCCACTCCCTTCTATCATTCGTCAACTCTGTCTCCTCCTCTCATATTCATATCCTCTTTCACACAATCCAACCACTTCTTCGGTCTTCCTCTACTTGCATACCCAGCCATACTCATATTCATAATCTACCACTTCTCACCTTTTCAATAACAGGCGCCACCAGTGGCTGATTACCATCGTAGCATGTGTAGCAAATGCTACGGGCCCCGCGCACCAACGCTTTCTGACCGTAAAACTTAAAATCTATCTATTTTTTCAAATCATGTACAATACAATACAAACACACTAAAAAAATCGCGGCTCGCTTCGCTCGCCGATAAATACATGATTTCCTTTGTATTTACAGTCGACAATGTACTGTAAGATTACAATTTTCGGTAAAACTCAAGAAGACGAAAAACTTCGCGGCTCGCTTCGCTCGCCGATGAGTACATCAATGTAATCTCAAACATCCACTAAGTACAACTTTAGAAGCAGATGAAGATTTATTTTCGTGATGTTTGATCTAAAAACAACTGAATTGAGAACCTCCATTTCTTGAAGTCGCGTAATTAAATCTAGAAATTTTGTTTCTACTAGATTTGTACCATAAAATCTATAACCTAAAGCAATCCAAGGGCCCCTTGATAGAAGTTGCTACGGGCCCCGCACTGACTGATTCCGCCACTGGGCGCCACTTTCACACTTACCCTGATATACTAATTCCTTATTTAATCTAACCTCGTCACCCCACACATCCATCTTAACATTCGAATCTCAGTAGCATGCACAATATGCACATACCTAGCAGTACCATACCAACTAGCTGTGTAAAAGGCTTTAGCCAAGTACCTATTTATAAATATATCCTTAATACCGAGCTCGTCTGTGAAACGGGGAACTCTAGAATCAATAACCAATTAGCGCAGCCGGGTAGTTCGGACGAAAGTGATATTTTATAATGCATAACAGATTAATGAACTTAGTATTATCGCAGTACTATCACGGATTATTTGAACTTGATACCCATTTAATTTAAAACACGCTGTAGACCTTTATTTCTCGTAATAAAAGAAACGTCGTCAATAAGAAAGTTGTCTGTGAGAAAAGCTATTTATTTTCCTTTCAAAGGTTCCTATAATTTTAAACAGGGTTTAGGTGAAAATCTAGCCTCGAGCCATCAGATTTTCTAGACCTTATCCAACGCGCAAAGCTATGGCGTAGACTGATAATTTTTAGCGTTCAAGTTTTTGGTAAGCCTACGGACCATCTCGTCCGACGAGTTCGTCTCAATACGAATCTATTGTTTGCATCGTGTTTGTTTACGAGTTAGCAATATTTTTTTTGTTATTGATAACAACGCGTAGTGTCATTGTTAATGAATCAATACTCATTTTGTTTTTTCGTGAATTAATGAGATTGTTGTAATATTTGTTATCTGCAAGTTTCCGCCCGTGGCTTTGATATAGTTTCATTTATTTCACGAAGACCGTTTGTTTATGTATGTGGTTGTTATGAAAATACGCCAATTGTACGTCGCTTCTCTTTCTATCTCTACATGATTGAGTGCTACGGAGCTTACGCACACAAACATAGCGTAACTGCCTTCGTGAAATTTAACTACTGTACCCGAATATAAAGCCTAGGTTTCAGAAATTCAATGTTGAAAAATTATCTATAGTTTTATTTAGATAGTGTGGCAGTTAGCTGTCATAAACCACACTACGAATAAAGTTTGCTATCTAAAGCGTCTCGCGATCGTAACGCACCACGTTGCGGTAAGCGACATGCGGCGCCGGACACCTAATCGTATGGAAAACGTCTAGTATGGTCTCTTGTTACGTCGCAGTCTGCGTCAGCGGCGAAGAGCAAACGCGGTACGTTGCGTTGACCTGCACACCGCAGCGTTGTGCTTTACGATCGCGAGACCAAAGCTTATCAAATTCAATATAATAGCAGCGTTTTACCTGAAATAAAACGCATATTAAAATACTTACCTCACTGGAAGCTTTATATTGAGAAGGCATATCCGTTTCCGTCGTATTTCCATTCGTTTTGGTAGTTTTTACCATTGTGTATCCGGTCAAGTGGCGCCACCTGGCGGGTGCGAGTCTTTTTTGCTTCGTAAAATGAAACACGCCATATTGAATTCATTGGCTTAATTTCACCAGGCAGAGATTAAAGTGAAAGCTTCCAGTGAGGTAAGTATTTTAATATGCGTTTTATTTCAGGTAAAACGCTGCTATTAAACTACTGTACCGTCACTGGAAGCTTTATATTGAGACCTGTTTGTTATCGCCTGGTGTCGCCACTTGTATAATTAGGTAACCTAGCGCCAATGTGACATTTAAATATTATAGCAACAAGTATATTACAATAATACAATTTAACTTTTAGTAAAAGACTAGTTATATAATCTGTGGCAAAAGTGATTTACGAATCAACCAAAATTGAACCTGTAAGTGTAAAATATTCATTTACTATTTTTAATTACTTATGTAATAATAAGCTTAATCATTTTGCTACAATCAAAAATCATAAGTAATGTAATTAATGATCATAATCTTATTTCACACATACATTTGTTTATTTAACCACGCTTATTTATTGCTTTAAATAATTGTGTTACACCTACTGTCAGATTGACTGCTGCTCATATCTCTCGCCTGTAAAAATGCTGGAACGTATTAGCTGATCGCTAATTTTCTCAGCCAAGATTTCGTCAAGAGAACGATTCTCCAACCAACTCATCCGAGAAACCGCAGATCGAACGCTTCGTGAAAGTGCTGTAATACCTGCTTGTTCAAACAACGTTTTAACCTAGACTGCTATGACAGTGCATGATGTAGGTTTAGCGATACTTCTTACTATAACAAACAAATTAAATGATTTGGTTGTGCAACGTCTTTCATTTAATAATTAATAGTTATTTCAATCCATAGTAACGGAGTACTAGTAAAGTATTATATGATCTGTGAACAAGGATAAGTTAGGATGATCAGCCCAGCCAGACTGTCTATAGCTACGTGCAGTCGATTTTTGAATGGAATATCGGCCAAAATGTGATACTTACTGCCATTTGATCTATTTAAGAATAAGTTCAGGTCGTGGATGCGAATTCCTGAGCAAAGTAATACAAGTATAGCAGTGTGACGCGATACTTGAAACAAATTACTACTGTCTACTGTATAGTCCATTAAAAAGCGAAGTTAGTTCACTAATTTCCTAGACCGGTGGCTTGAAAGTTTTCGGATTTCATAGAGCTATTGATTTTAGAGTGTGCTTAACCAAAAAATGAGAGCTTAAGAGACTGAAAGTGCTAGCGTTACATAATGTAGATGTAGAGACTACAAATTGATGTAAAAGAATAGTATTGTATGATTACTTGTTAATCAAAAGTAAATCTATTTGTGACCCCGTAGGCATTTTTACGTCAACTTTATTAGATTTACAGCAAGAAATCCAACGATTCCAAGCCACCTCATATGTTTTTAGAGTAGGCTTCCGCCAGGAATTTTTAAGCAACGATAACTGTTCAGTGTTTCATGTTGTTATTGCTTCTGACCACCCTATATTTCCACACATCGAGAGTTATGTTGTCAACCAGCGGAGGTGGAAGCCCTGTCGATGCGTTTTTGGAGATTTTTCAGTGCCAATGGTGCTGCCAAAGCTTGAGCTTTGAAGTCGGCTCGCCAAAATACCATTGCCCACCGGGGAACTACTACGAGAAATATTCCCGTTGACTGATTTAGGTGAGCAAAGATTCTGAGGACTAGAAACCGTGGTGGGAACAGCCACGCAAGTTGGTAATTCCATAGAACACTGAACGCGTCGTGAAACAAAGTTTGGCGGTCTTTTAGGTCTCGGGACATAATATAATTGTTGACATACATGTCTCCGGTCTTGTACTTACTATGTTCCTTACTTTGCAAACACTACGTCCACACAGGCCGGTAGTAGATGCCACTCGATGAGGAGGCGACGATGACGTGCCAGATGGTCTGCAAGATTGATTTGACTTTGAAGGGCATATAGAATAGCCAGCATCTCATTCTGGTTGCAGTGTAGACCTTGTTCTTCCTGCGACCAATTGCCCGAGAGGGCATCTGTTGTCAAAAAGTTGGCCCGATGCGGGTATGATAAAAGACAATTCAGTCCACCAAACCAGTAGGTAGGTCATTGTCGACAGATCTGGAAATCTGTTCATGAACATTATCATTGACGATGAGTCGTTCTCGAGGAACAACAAAGCTGGCAAAATTTATTATCTGCAAATCTTTTACGGTTACCTTTGTTTGTTTAAGAACTTGATCAACTTTCTGAAATATTTTTATATATTTTTCTTTGGGTAGAGATTTTAGTTTGTCCCAGGGACTCCAAGTACATATGCCGAGATATATTATGCTCTTTTGCTGAGGACTGATTTCTCGACATTGACTACCCATTTAACGTTTGGACTGCGACCTTGACATGTTCGTGAAGTAAGTCTGCTTTTTGGTATACTATCAGGTAATCTTCGAGATATACAACGATTCTGTCATTCCAATTTTATCGCAATGCCTGAGCCACCTAATTTTCTTAGTATAGAAAATATTTTGGGGGCTGAAGTCATTTCTGGCAGCTCTTTGGCAGACATTTCTGCAGACAGACGTGTGAAAAGGACCTAGGTTTATATTTTCGAAAAAATGGTATTTGATAACAGTGTATCTATTCTTCCACTGTGAGTGGTAGTGCGCTAACTGACCTGCTCGAAAACATTGAGTCATTCATTGTCCTTGTAAGAAGCGCTCGTGGCATAACTTGCTTAGCCAATCTTCACCGATTATCTAAGTTAAACAACGTTCTGTGCGGTCACTATTTGGATGGCAGTTAGTAGCATTAACATCTGAGCGCTTACGTGCTTCGGAGGGCACGTTAAACTGTCGGTCCCGGCTCTAGAACAGTCGTTGAGAGACGACGGAGGCCTTAAGGCGGCCTAAAAACTCAGTCACCAGAATTGGCCACTAATTCATACGAGCTTGCTTACTTATTCATTGTACTTACCTTTCTGGTTTCCTCTCGGAGCATTCGAGCGTCCTCACTTCAGCTGTTTCCACGGTCGGGCCGCGAGCCCTGTTGTGAAATGAACCTCTCCCATGATTGTACATAGTTATAGTTCTAGTATTGAACATTGGACAACTGACTCCTGTACTGAAAGTTGTTATGGAAACATCCACCCCGCGAGGGTGGGTTGGGTTGCTTGCTACAACAGAGCATATTATTATACAAAAGGAGACTAGGCTCGTTATTGGTAGGTACATGTTCCACGCGATGGAACTATAGACTTTCAAATCGAACGCCTTCCGCCCGCGAGGGGCGACTGTTGGACTGATAACATCCACCCCGCGAGGGTGGGTTGCTACAACCATGCATATGCAGTGGGAGATCAGGCTTATGGGTGCATGTTCCTCGCGACGGCACTATAGACCATCAAACGCCTTGCCCCCGCGAGGGGCGGCTGTTGCACTGATAACATCCACCCCGCGAGGGTGTGTTGCTATAACCATGCATATGCATTAGGAGACCAGGCTCATCATGGGTAAACATTTCACGCGATGGAACTATAGACTTTTGATTGAACGCCTTGCCCCCGCGAGGGGCGGCTGTTGCACTGATTAGATTTCTCCTGTGAGAAACCATCAGATTTGAGTGGCTTTGCGGACACCCCCTGCTTTTCCAGGGCAGCGGTGAAAGGCTCTGACTCAAATATGTAAGTGGCAGACAGGGGTAATCTATTTAGTGACGCTTCCACTAAAAGACTCTATGCGCATTTCGATACTTTCGGCTCAGTGGCCGCAAACTAATTACAAAAGATCTGATGAAGTATTAGGTATGTTCATCTATAAGCAAATCAACTTTACTTTAAATAAAATAAATAAACTAGATTGTCAAAGTTTACGGTATATAATTTAATTTAATTAAAATATTCGATTAATTTAATTAGAGCCGTGTGTGCCAGATGACGTAAGGTGTCATACGTTTTACCCCCTTTCGTTTGTTACCAAGTCTATGAAACCTGGAGTATGGTTAAACACCTCAGCGTATCTAACCTCGGACCAAGAGGTACTACCTAAACACTGGACCTCTAGTAGCTTTAGAAACTCTCGGTTCTTCAGCTTTGTCCTACTAAACCGACAATGCATAATTGTAAAAACAAGTTGCAAAGTCATAAACCAAGAAGTTGATGTTGATTTTGAACGTTATCACTAGTGAAACACAGCTTGCTGATTGAACACTAGTTTATTCACATTCGTAGGTAGGTAGAGGTAGGTACAAACAGTTTTATAACTACCCACCACTAGGTACTAGATTACTACAGTTCGTCCGTAGGTAACGATGTGGTCTGTGGTTTTCATAAAGCTCTCCACTAACTTCGGAGTAAATAGAAGCCTCATAAAGACAAGTTGTATTCATATTATCAGAATAGCTGGTAATAAAATTGGTAAAAATGTTTTGTAACTCACCCATATTCTGGACTAGTTTCTGCCAGGCTGGTGGCTCACAGCCCATTGATAGGGTAGATAAACATTTATTCAAACCACCATAAAGAAAAAATAGCTGAAAAGATAAGCTTAAAACTAAAATATTAAAGTACCTAAGAAAATGAGCTCGATGAGCTACTGCTGTAAGGGATAAGATAAGATAAATCTTTATTTGCTGGAGGAGTTGCTGCTGGAGCAGCTTTGAACTCGCTTAGGATCAGCCACAACTTGTGGCTTACCAGACAAAGCGGACTCATTCTATCCATTCTAAATAAATAATTAATTTTTTGCACATTTAATTATACCGGATACTAAACTTTTCTAAAATAATAACTTATGTGGGTACATGATCTGAACGGAAAACCGTTAAAAGAATTGATCACGTACAATCATTAAAAATAGAGGGTAGTACTTACAGTTTATTCCTCTTTTGCGTGTCCTTGCAGGGCCATGCTAATCTTAGTTTACTTGCACAGTTTTACTGAACAAAAGTATGGAGAATTTCACTATTTGAAATAATCCTTACTTTATATGATATATACTAATATAATATTTAAACTATTTTTGCAACGGTTGTGGCAGAGAGAGCTCTGGGCACAAGTTGCTTCGACGGAATACAAAACGCCAATGAATTCAATATGGCGTGTTTCATTTTACGAAGCAAAAAAGACTCGCACCCGCCAGGTGGCGCCACTTGACCGGATACACAATGGTAAAAACTACCAAAACGAATGGAAATACGACGGAAACGGATATGCCTTCTCAATATAAAGCTTCCAGTGACGGTACAGTAGTTTAATTTTGGATTTCGGTTCAAGGACGCAGTCTGACTTTGTTTTACCTGACATTGTGGTGAAACTATCTTGTATTTTTAATAAGTAATCTATATGACTTTTGTGTAAAACCGAATTAAAGATCATGTTTACATTTCACGCGGACTTAACCAAGTGTAACACACCTCCTAATTCGTGCCAAGTTCACCACGTTCTCCACGCTACAATAATCCTTACCCGAATTAGCATAAAGTGGTTTATCGCTTGGCATTTGAAAATAAAGTATGTAAATGAGCTACAATAAACAAGTTATTTTTAAACGCACTCTGAAATAAAAGATGGACTTGACATGACATGTGTTTTGTAGTTTTTATGCTGACCTACATGTAGCAAACCTATCACCTAAAATAAAATCGGTACAGGTCGACAAAGCACAGCGTTCAGAGTCTGAGTCTGAGTTGTGTTATGTTGGTTCGCGACAAGCGAGAATCGAGAAACTCGCAGTTTTTGTATGGAGAAAAATTGTTTGCAAATCTCCCGCTAGAAGCGCTTATCGTATTTTCATACAAAATATCTCGCAAGTCGCTTCTAGATAGGCGTTTCGATCAACTAAACAAAACTCAGATTACGGACTCTGTAGGTGTAGTTCGGCCACTCTTAGAACTACGTATTCTCGTAAATGCACGTCAATACAAAAATTAATAAGGTAAAAGAATTGCCAAAGTTTAAAAAAAAACAACTTTTTAACGTAGTAACAGGAAAATAAGGAACTTAACATTGGTGTCGTTTTTGTTCCATTTTCCTAAAGTAACAACGTAATTTGACGGCACCAAAAGTATTGCCGTGCCTCTCTCATAAACTGAAACGACAAAGACGGCTTTAATCTTAGCGCTGTCAAATTAGGCCAAAAAATGCAACTGACGATTCAACACCATTGAGTTATTAGGTACTTATGTACCACAGTACCTATTCCAAATTCAAATCGTTTATTGCACTTATGTTGTTATAAAGATGTTGTACAAAAGTAGTGTAGCAAACATAAACCCTGTTAGGGCACAGCAATTTGTTGAGGTGTAGATACATAGGCACTAGGTGGCATATTTAGGTATCTGAGATACAAGATACAATTTGCATAGATAATTGTTACAAATTAGTCTTAACTGTAGGAGGCATTTTACAACTTATATATCTTTTCCAGGTATCATAAAACTTATACTTAATATTTTGTATGTCTAAGTTTATTTTACCTATATAATAATTTAATATTGCACTTTTTATAATATTATATTAGAAATTACTCATAAATATGGCCTATTGGGTATTATTTCTACAAGGAATTCTTGCAGTGAGTAGAAACAGTTTTGGGTGTTTGTTATTTTTGCGTATACTTACTTACCTAAACGGCAGCATAAAAACAGAGTTTGCCGCCAAAGATACTTATTATTTTCCATCCACCCTTGTCTCCAGGTTCTAGCCCACACCCTCCAAGGTCTTGGGCAAGATGAGGGCATGTACCAGCAGTACATACCGCTGGCAATCCACCTGGCTGATGAGTTCTTCCTCACTCATCCATCACGTGATGTGCAGTTACTCATCGCTTGCTGCATCGCTGATGTCCTCAGGGTATATGCCCCTGAAGCTCCTTACAAGGATCAAGAACAGGTATGTCAAGTCTGATCGCAACATAGTACCTACTATATCGTCTTCCTAGTTCTTACTTAAGTTATAAACGCGAAAGCTTGTAAGGATGTTACTCTTTCACGCAAAAACTACGGATCCGATTTGGATGAAACTTGGAATATATACTGTCCATAGTGTCCATATATATATTGTCCGTGCCCTGGATTAACACATAAGATACTTTTTGTCCCGGAAAATCAACGGGATCCAACGGGACGCGAAAGAAGTCGCGGGCGGAAGCTAATTACGGGAATACTGCTTTAGGCAGAAATAAGCGCAAAAGCAGTGCTTGAAGTTCTGGTTTGTAGAGTATTAGTTGCAATTACAGTCGCATGAGACATTTTTACGTGCAAACGGAAGTGCACAGCCTTACAGGGCACATCCTTAATGAATGTGCTCAGTGACAATACATTATTATAGTTACAGGGCTTGTACATTCAATACTTTCATAAAAAAAATATGTTTGACAATTATAACAACGGGTCTAGGATCTAAACTACTGTAACAAACAAGAGATTTCCTTCCCCAGGTCAAAACAATATTCCTGTTCCTAATCAACCAGCTCCAAGGTCTCCGAGACCCGAAGGACCCTGCCTTCAAGCGATACTTCTATCTCCTGGAAAACTTGGCTTACGTGAAATCATTCAACATGTGCTTTGAATTGGAAGACTGCCAGGAGATCTTCTGCGCTCTGTTCTCGCTCATGTTCAAGATTGTAAAGTGAGTACTACTACCACTAGTATAGTGTTATATGATTTGGGGTACTACATAGTAGAGGTGTTTAATATTTCTTTCAACTAATAAAAACAACTAATAAAAAAAAATATCACTCATTCGATTAAAAAAATGGAGGTGATCGAATATTTTTATTATCACATGATAATTTTCAAAACAATATTGAGCTAATATTGACACCTACTATAAGATAGTCCTAAGCCTGATAAAGTATGAAGGAAAGTTCATTGTTCAAAATTCATTCATCCCCTCATCATAGATAGTTATCAATCATTTACTCATGCGTATAAATGAATTTATTTAAGTGAGTTCATCGAATATTTATTCAGATGAAATCAACCATTACAAATATCGTTTTTTTTTATCATTTTTATCATTAACTAATAAAAAAAAATACCGATATTGACACCTCTACCACATAGGCTGGTGTGTGTGGCTGGTACTGGAAGCGGCGTAGCTTGCTTAGATAGATAGAAAACTCTTTTTTTGTACACCACTTTTACAGAAATTATAAAATAAACACAGAGTTCATTATTCTTATGTGAAATACAATGGGCGGCCTTTTCGCTATGAGCGATTTCTTCCAGGCAACCTTTGGATGGACTTGATTTTATATGAACGAAAGTGACGGTGTAATAAAAAAATATAAATAATAATGCATACAAATGAAAAATATTCGTACTAAGTATATCTTCACCGATTATCTAAGTTAAGCGATGTTCTACGCGGTCATTATTTAATACTAGCAGCGCCTCGCGGTTTCACCCGCGTAATTCCCGTTCCCGTGGGAATTCCGGGATAAAATATAGCCTATGTTCATCAGGGATAATGTAGGATTCTAATGGTAAAAGAATTTTTTTAATCGGTCCAGTAGTTTCGGAGCCTATTCAATTCATACAAACAAACAAACAAACAAACAAAAAATCAAACCTTTCCTCTTTATAATATTTGTATAGAAATATTTATTATTTGAATTGGTAACTAATGGCATTTACATCTGAGCGCTCCATGCTTTTTAGTAACTTGACAGAAGGTTGTGTCTTGAAGGTATTGCATTATCTTAATATTAATACACGGTATTAATGATGATTGAAGAAACTCATAAATTATTTTCAGTACGGAGCACTCTTCAAAAGTGAAATCCTTCATGCTGGATGTCCTCTGCCCACTCATCACAGAATCTGACGTCGTCTCCAACGAACTACTGAACGTGATTCTGATCAATCTAGTGGAGCCGAACAAAAGGGAGCATAAACACGCGTATGGCCTGGCCAAGGACCTCATTGTGAAGACCAGTGAGACGCTGGAACCTTATATCCAAGCGGTAAGGCTCATTTTCTTTTTTAACAAAAAATATAGATATAGTAGGTGCCATATAACACGGCAATACGGGTCATTCACCCACCTTCACCACGATGTCGCAAAATTCAATTTATGTATGGCTAATTCTGCCGCTTTCCATACAAACCTGTCGCTAAGACGGTATCGCTCGAATCTCGTTAGTACTGTTTGTTTACCATACAACATTGTTTTATCTAATTAACGATCTACTACCTATTTATAAACCTCGGCCTACCTCCATATTACTATACCGTAAGCAGGGTCCATGAGACACCTATTTACATCTACAACCAATGTAACATTCATAAAACCATGTGAAAGCAATAAATATATTGAGTACTAGGTGATACCCGCGACTTCATACGCGTGCGAAACTTTCCACCAAAATATCTGTCAACCAACATACGGTGAACCTCGTGCCATAGGCTGCTTTTGGTTTAGAGAGTTCAAGCTGTATCTAAGAATCCACGTCTTTGATTTCAATAAAATATAAGCCTATGCCTCAATCCGGAAAAAGGGCTTCTGAATGATATAAGTTTCGTTAAAATTGGTCCAGTAGTTAAGGCGTGATCCGCGAACAAACAAACAGATAAACAGACAAACTCGATTTTCGGAATCAGAATCGTTTATTTAGTAGATCTGCAATTTCGATATTTTTAATTTTAGTTTTTGGCCTTTTTCAGTTTTATAATAGTATACATTGAGTATTGAGCATCTTCTCGTAGGCAATTAATTTTAGATGAAGGTGCGAATTGCCTCGTACTTGCGTTAGGCTCCTTTGTCAAACTGTTTACAAGAGTCTATATTTCTTTTCAGTTCTTCAACCACGTGCTGATCCTCGGCAAAGAGGAGAAACATCTACTAATATTCACCAAAGTATACGAGCTTATTTATGAACTGTACCAGTGCTGTTCGAGCGTTCTTCTAGCAGTACTTCCCCAGTTAGAATGCAAGTTAAAATCAGCCCAATTCCAAGAACGGTTGAGCGGCGTCGCCTTACTAGCTAGAATGTTCTCCGAACCGGGCTCAGAGCTCGCTAAGCAGTACCCGAACTTATGGAGGGCGTTCTTAGGTCGATTTAACGATATCTCCGTACCGATTCGCATCAAATGCGTGCAGTACTGTATGCATTTCCTCGTGCACCATCCTGATTTAAGGAAAGATATCACTGAGACGCTAAAATTGAGGCAGCATGATGCCCACGAACAAGTGAGATATGAAGTCGTCATGGCTATTATAGCGACCGCTCAGCGGGATTTTCAAGCCGTCGCAGAATCAGAAGATTTGTTACATTTCGTCAAAGAGCGTACACTAGATAAAAAGTTCAAAATCCGCAAAGAAGCGATGACTGGACTAGCTATGATCTACAAGAAGTTCCTAACAGAGGAAAGAGTTCCGCCGGCAACAGAAAAAGCCGCTCAATGGATCAAGGATAAAATCCTACACGGATACTACATGACTGCTTTGGAAGACAGATTACTTGTAGAGCGGCTTTTGAACACATCTCTTGTCCCATACACACTCCCCCCTCCAATTCGCATGAAGAAACTCTACTACCTAATGTCAAATGTCGATGATAACGCGACCAAAGCGTTCATAGAACTCCAGAAACATCAGTTAGCTGTTCGACGTACAGTCGCCGAATGGGTAGACTTACACAGAAAGCCACCAACACCCGCGGTGCAAAAAGAAATGATCGCTAAAGTCCTACACATAAGCTCCAAATTCCTACCCGAGTCGGTGAAGTCGCAGGAGTTTTTGAATAAGTTCTCTGCGCATATGAAACAGGCGCCGGAAATGTTGCAAGGAATGGAGATGATACTAAATCCTAACGTCAGCTGTGAAGTGTGCGTTCGTACTACTGTGAGTATTTCTTCTAGAATTCAGAGTATATCATTGGACATGCTTTGTGAAGTTTGCATTATTTATTGTAGACAGAGGTAATCGGCTGCTGAGCCATTGAGTAGTTCTGTCATTTTTCACATAAAAAAATATATAGCTCAAGGTCCTAACAAATAGACTAATATTCTATCTAATTTTAATAGAGTTTCATTAGACCGAATTCCATAATTATTGAGTTTATAGAAAAGTAAGTCAAAGTAATGAATTGAAATGGAATGGAAAAGCTAGAAATATGGTTAAATTCTTATGATATAGTAGGTTTTATATAATACACAAACACATTGGCATGTAAAATTTTGTAATATTTGGTTTACATCTATTCTTACTTGTAATTTCTTTCTTCCAGTCAAACGTTCTCAAAAAACTAGGACAACCAGTAATGACGAACCTATACTACAACACAGTAAAGATGTTACTGGAACGAGTCAGCTCAGTGATGATTGATCATGACTCTCTGCTGATTCTCGTCGGATATGTGGAGGGGGCGGTCAAGGAAACGGATCTTAGCATTGCTGAAGAGTGCTGTAAGTGGTTGGTTTTATGTTAGAGTATCCAGTTGTACCCAATGGATTGTCATTTCTCAGATTGCAGGAAGTTTGTATGAAAGACTAAAATTGTTCTTTCTCTAACCCATTTGCAATATATTTATTGACATATTTAATTGATAATAAAATAGTTTTCATCCATTAACCAGCTCGATAATCACGGGCCACTGTGATCTGAACCACCATCTCCTCAAGATCGGAGCGACAGATAGCGACCTCTGTCGTGGCTGTCTCCAGGAAAAGGAAACAGTAGAGCATGTCTTGCTGCATTGCTCGGCAGCAACCGAAGCCAGATCCAAAACGGGACTGCAGGAGCTGATCGGGTCTCACTCCTCGGCATCCACCATCGGGGTTGCTGGAATATTGCTGTCAACAACACAAAGTCCTTCTTCGTTACTTCAAGGAGTTGGGCTGGTTGGGGTGAGGTCAGCAGGGGGACAATGTACAATACACCCCAACGCGGGACGTCAGTGCAGATCTTATTCCCCCACGACGAATTAGACGAATTAGATTAACCAGCTCGGTCCAACTCTTTGTATAGCGGATCTTAGGCTACTAGGCACTTTTTATCGCAGAAAATCAACGACACGAACGAAGTCGGTGACTGGTAATTTAATGTGTAATCATTTCAGCGATTTCAACGAAAACTGCGGCGGAACGCGGCCTAAAACTCCTAGTGATGCTATCATTCGTGTTCCCGGCGCATTTCCTGCACGAAGACGTATTGGAGCGGCTAACCTCTCTGCTGGAACTGGATGACGATTCCATTGCACCACACATCTTGGCTGCACTTACTTTCCTTGGGAAATATAGACCTTTGGGTAAGTCGATAAAGAAGATGGAGATTCCATTGCACCACACATCTTGGCTGCACTTACTTTCCTTGGGAAATATAGACCTTTGGGTAAGTCGATAAAGAAGATGGAACTACCATTTATCTATCCTTACTAATATTATAAATGCGAAAGTAACTCTTGTCTGTCTGTCGCGCTTTCACGCCAAAACTACTGAACCGATTTAAATTAAATTTGGTATACAGATAGTCTAGAGCCTGAGAAAGGACATTTTTAATGCGAAAAAAGGGTTGTAAAGGGGTTGAAAGGAGGGATGAAAAGTTTTATGGTAGTAATTAAAAATGCTACCCAAAAGACACTTTTCCACGCGGACGAAGTCGCGGGCACACCTAGTACTATTATAAAACTGTAAAAAAGCGAAAAAGTTAAATTAAAGATATGGATAAACTAAATATGCAGATCTACTAAATAAACGATTCTGATTCCGAAAATCAAGTTTGTTTGTTTGTTCGCGGATCACGCCTAAACTACTGGACCAATTTAAATGAAACTTATACCATTTGGAAGCCCTTTTTCCGGATTGAAACATAGGCTATATTTTATTGAAAACAAAGACGTGGATTTTGAGATACAGCTTGACCGCTCTAAACCAAAAACCGCCTTTGGCACGAGGTTCATCGTATGCTGGTTGACAGATATTTTGGTGGAAAGTTACGCACGCGTACGAAGTCGGCGGTATCAGCTAGTACTATTTATAATTCATACATTTTTGCACGCCCAGGAACACTGGTAGACAATGCTCTTAGCATTAAGTCCTCCTAGCACTACTTGTTAATAAATAAAGAAAACTACCAAAGCCCTAGTCCGATGCCAAAACCACCTGGAAACAGGAGCTAACCATCACGGCTTAACTTCTGGGCATCGAAAGCTCATTTCACCAGTGATTGATACAAGTTTTCAGCCGAGATATGACGTCACCTCTATTAGATTAAAATTACTGCCGAACTGAGCATAAGACCCCTGCTTTTAACTGACATGACAGGCATATTTTAAATATCAGTCTATTTTTATTCAGGTGAGGCAACACCGGCGCTATTCCCCAAACTAATCACACTCTGCAAGGCTTACGCTGAAGTCGGCACGCCTAAGCAAGCTAAAAATGCAGTCAGGTATGTTGACTTTTAAGTTTAAATGTTATTCATTTTGCTTGGCCGTTATTCATTCAAATAATTTGTGAGTTTTAACTTTGAATAGTAATAAATGCGGCTTCCACGGACAAGACTATCTTGCATAGTTTCTGAACAGGGACCCAAGTTGTTCAAAATATATTCTTTTATCTACAAGAACAATGGAGAAATAAATGTATTTATGTATTTTTTAAAGGAACATCCAGATGTAGAACAAACATCTACATATGCCATCACACAAATGTTTGTTAGCGGATCACGCCTGAACTACTGGACCAATTTTAATGAAACTTATATTATTCAAAAGCTCTTTTTACGGATTGAAACATAGGCTATATTTTATTGAAATAAAAAACGTGGATTCTGAGATACAGATTGAATTTTCTAAACCAAAAGCAGCCATTTGCTACGAGGTTCATCGTGTGCTGGTTGACAGATATTTTGGTGGAAAGTTTCGCGCACGTAGTCGCGGGTATCAGCTAGTTATGTATATTTCTATTCCAGATGCCTATTTGTCAACGTACCCGATCAAAGAACGCAGATCTTTACTGAAATATTGGAAACTCTGAAAGCAACGCTAAACCCTCACTCGGAACATTACCGCACGGCCATTGTTACATTGGGACATATCGCACATAACCTACCAGATAATTTCCCAGTACACATCAAGAATATCGTGTCTAGGAAGGTAAGTTTGAGTGTTTTGCAGTAGTAGAGCTTCTTATTCTAATTCATAGTGGGGGAATAAGATCCGTATTGACGTCGCGTTGGGGTGTATTGTGCATTGTCCCCCTGCTGACCTCACAGCCAGGCCAACGCCTTAAAGTAATGGAGAAGGACTTTGGGTTGATGACAACAAGCATCCCCAATAGTGTTGTGGATGCTGAGGAGTGTGACCCGATCAGCTCATGCAGTCCCGATTTGGATCTCGCTTCGGTTGTGGCAATGCAGTGCAGCAAAACATGCTATACCGTTTCTTTTTTCTTAACGCAGCCGCGACAAAGGTCACTGTCTGTCGCTGCGATCTTGAGAGAAGATGGTGGTTAAGATCACAGTGGTAATAAAGCTTCTTGTGAAGAACTCTTTCGGGGAAATGCTACCACCGTACCTATTTCTGTCGCCAAGTAGCGATGTTCGCATTTCTGTGTTCCGGTTTGACAGTTTGCGCTACTTTTTATCCCGGAAAATCCACGAAATCCTAGTAATATAATAAGGTATTTTGACCTAATATTTCTCCCGCAGATAGTAAAAGAATTATTAGTACGCGAGGGCGGTGCCGGCCCAAATATACCAACGGAAGCTTGGTGCAACGAAGAGGATTTACCTGAAGAGACGCGATGCAAACTAGAAGGATTGAAATGTATGGCCCGATGGCTACTGGGCTTGAAAAAAGATGAACTATCAGCGCAGAAGACTTTTAGAATGCTAAATGCCTTTATAGTACACAAAGGGGATTTATTACAGGTAATTTGAACTCTATTTTTATAGATGTAAAGTCTATTTCTCTGAGAATACATGAGGGTAAGCTATGAAATATGTGGCTGTGTGTGCAGATTGGTATTATGCTAAATGCAATAAATGGTTAGTATGTACACAAAAGAGATTACAAGTAACTTGAATAGAGACAAGTAATTTGAATTCTATTTTTATAGCGATAAGGCTCGGGAAATATATATCTATTAAGCCTGTATACACCCACTGCTGGGTATAGGCCTCCTCTTCAGTACGCCAGTCTCTCAGGGAAATATAGTATAACTATGGTACAAGCGCATTAGTTATCCCTACTCATAAATAATAATATATGAACATTATGTAATGTATTAATTGTATCTTTTCAGCAAAATCGTCTATCGAAAGCGGAAATGGCACATTTGCGATTAGCAGCGGGCGCTGCCATGTTGAAAATATGCGAGCAAAAAGGCGTTGGAGATCAGTTCACAGCTGAACAATTCTATAACTTATCACATCTTATGGTGGTATGTACTTCGCTCCTGTATCTATAAGCAAAAGCAAGCTCGTATGAGCTAGTGGCCAACTCTGGTGACGGAGTTTTTAGGCCGCCTTAAGGCCTCTGTCGTGGCTTAACGACTGCTAGAGCCGGGACAGTTTAACGTGCCCTCCGAAGCACGGAAGCGCTCAGATGTAAATGGCACTAACAGTCACCCATCCAAATAGTGACCGCGCAGAAAGTTGCTTAACTTAGATAATCGGTTAAGATTGGCTAAGCAAGCTACGATACGAGCGCATCATATCTATAAGGCCCTTTGCACATAAGACACGAACACAAGACAAGAAAAATGTTGTATGACGCGTGTCTTATCCGATATAAGAAAAAATGTCATGTAATATGTACAGTCTCACATAAACCATCAAGCGACTGAGTGTTCTAAAAGACATGTCTCATATGAACAAAAAAAATATCTTATAATGTGCAAACGGTCACATTATAAGATATTTTTCTTGTATTAACTTCCTAGGCAAAATCACTCAAGTCTCAATTGAGATTGGAAGTTCTTTTAGCACTTCTCAATTCAATTCTTGCAGTGTTGCCCGCAATTTCGCCAATGTCAAGTTTTGTTAGACTATTGAAACTTCTCAACTGTCAACGTTTAAATTCTATACTTGAATCTCAATGACTTGTGTAAGTGTAAAGCATAAGGCCGGTTTCAGAGCTCGACCGATTGTCGGTACGTACTATCGGGTTCCTACCGATAGTAGCAATATTCACGTGCGTACCGACCGTATGCCGAGCTCTAAAATCGGCCTAAATTAAATCCTACTAATATTATAAACGCGAAAATTTGTAAGTATGAATGAATGGATGAATGGATGGATGGATGTTTGTTACTCTTTCACGTAAAAACTTCTGATCCGATTTGTATGAAACTTGGAATATTATATTGTCCGTGACCTGGATTAACACATAGGCTACTTTTTTATCCCCAAAAATTAACGGGATCCAACGGGACGCGAACGAAGTCGGGGGCGGCACCTAGTTTTGAATAAATTAAAAAATATCTTTTCAGGATGAAGTGCCACAAGTAAGAGAAGCATTTGCAGGGAAACTACACAAAGGACTCTCAAAGGTAAATATGTAGATATCTATTTAAATGAGACCATTCCCTACGAAGTTGACCTTTGCTGAATTTGAATGAAAATTGAAGATATATAGATCGTAACCAGGATTAATACATAGGCTTCGCTTTATACTATGTAGTGATTTAGTATTGGGGCCGTCAAAGTCCATAACAATGCTGTGGCCCTACATTGAAAATTATGAATCATACACATTCTAGTGCAGCTGACTGTACTTTAATATTTTTTTATGAATACTAGTAAATAGCTCTACCCGTGTGTCAATTGAATGTTGCTATTGTAGATACACGGTGTATACTAATGACACATAATATTCCAGGGTATACCAAACAAATGTTTGCCTCTGGACTTCATGGGAATGTACGCGCTAGCGGGGCGCGAGTCCGAGCGGCGAGTTCGCGGACAAATACGGCAGTACATGTTAGCGGACGTCATGAGACGTCGGGAGTATATCCGGAACATCACTGTAGGAACCAAAGGTACATAAATATAAAAAAAATGGTGCAAATCATATGTATCATTCTATTTCAGGTACATTATAATTACAAAGTATAAATAAAAGACTCATATTGATATATATCTTACATACATACTTAATTATTTTATTTATCTTAATATATTGTTACGAGCTGTGGGTTGATTGAACTAAAAGATTGGTTTGACCAAAAATACACGTATATTTAGATACTTGACACAAACTTAGTACACAACAAAAACACTAGGTCACAACTACAATACTCGATAAAGTTCCAAAACACTTGTACAATCGCACTAAATCACTCTTAGAACTCCGATGTTATCACTTTCGTATCCGAAAACAGAACTGTCCTTGTCGCCGCTCAAAGCTCCTTTTATATCTGAAAATTACGCGCCAGTTGGTTCTAGCAAGTTCGAAATTTCGCGGGAATGTTCTAGTAATTTCTGGTGCGTGTTTACTCTATGGTTCACAAAGTAGTTCCGCTACTACCCAACAGATGGCGTTACTTTATCGATCAATCAACCAATCAATCATTTGGAACACCGACTTGACAGTGACAGCTTGCAAACGATAGTTATTTAGTGTTGCCACTATCAAACAGTATGTGTTGCCACCTGTTCATTCGACACCAGTGACGTCGGCGTAACACTACCCCCTCCTAAGACATGCTCGTCCCGAGCATTGTTAGACCCGTAATGTCACGCAAGTCGATCGATGAACACGAACGAGATTCAGGTTTCCCGCAAAGCCTTCTGAATACAGTCGTTCTTCAATGCCTCTCTGCCATCTGTCCAAGGTCCTTTCACTGCTAGACAACTAGCGCAATTCCGGCACCAATCCTTCACATCATCTTTGCAGTGAATCCAGTAAAACCACTCTCGTATTTTCGCCAGAGTCCTTTTTACTCCCAAATGACCTCCCGTTTTCCCCTCATGGCAGAACTGCAGAACTTCAGGTACCATGGCTTTCGGAACAACCATTTGCAGGTTACAGCGGTTTCCTTGATCATCTTCCCATTTGCGGCACAAAATTCCATCATGGACAACTAAACCATCCCGTTGTGCCCAATAGCTTCTCATTGTTGTACTCATTTCCGCAGCATCACTCCAATTAGGCAAGGGTGCACCCGATTTTAACCACCCAACGATAGGCTCGATGTCAGCGTCTTCTCGCTGTGCCTGCTGCAAAGTTTCTTTCCATTCACTACTCAAGCCTGACCCCAGCGTGCTGACAGACACTGCTTCCTTAGGTTCCTCTTTGACACGATGTCTCCAGTTTTCCTGTTGCTGATGAATAGGGGTGCTAATCGTCCGTCCCTTACGTGGCGGTTCATTCCTTGCGGAAACCCATCTCTGGCAATTAGATCTCAGATGGCCCTTCTCGCCACACTCGTAGCATCTGGGACTCACTTCCGGACGATTGTCGCAGCTCGTTCTCAACATCCTGACGAAGACATTCTCCTTCGAATCCAGCGTGTCACATTTCCTCCAGTTTTCCTGCATCCGGTGGGTGTAGGTACCTCTCACGCCTCCTGTCTGGAGATGTGCCTTATCATCGACCACCCGTTTCTTGCAACTGGATTTCAAATGACCCTTTTCTCCACACCTGTAGCATCTGGGGCTGAACATCGGTCGATTATCGCAGCTACACGTAGATATTGTCACTTCTTCCCTTATGCGAGGTGCTCGAAAATCCAGACGTGCAGTCTCCACCTCCAAAGCATGGGCCAGAGCTTTCTTCAAAGATTTATGATGCTCGAGACTTACAGCAGCTCTTACTTCCAGGTCTCGAATCCCATCCACAAATTCGCCTACTAAAATGGCGTCGATAATTTCAGGCTTAGATCGATACGCTTTTCGAACCAATCTTTCGATTTCCACGGCCCACTGCTGTAAATTCTCAGAACTACGCTGACTCCTGTTCTTTAATTCAGCACGGAACGCGCGCTCCAGATGTGCATCACCGTAACGAGTCTCTAGCGCTTCCAGCAGTTGCTCGTATGTTACATCCTCTCCAAGAGCCTCTAAAATGATGAGAGTTTGACCACAAAGGCTCAGTATAAGCGCGGTCTTGGCTTGTTCTTTTGTCCACCCATTAGTTTTCACCACGGCCTCGAACTGAATTTTATAGGCTAACCACGACGTGGTCCCGTCAAAAATTGGTGCCTTGAAGCATCTAAACGCAGGTGTGGCAGCAACTACCGGAGCCACATTCCCAGCTCCAGACTTCAGTACACCCAGAGTCTTCCTTGTATCAGTAAGCTGAGCTTCCACTTCCAAGATCAACTCTCTCACACTTTTCAGTTCTTTTAAAAGGCGAGTATGTTCTTCCTTCCATTGGACTTGTTCTTGCTTCAGACGACGGTCCAGCAATTCTCCCATCCAACGGCATTTTTCTTCTATCCCACGGGCCTGTTGTTCTACCCGATAAACCTGCTGCTCTTTCTGCTGACGAGCTTGTCCGTCTTCTCCAGAAAATCCAGCAGCTGACTTCGTCCATGAGTCAGAAACTCGATAAGACACTTGTGACGTAGAACCTTCCATCCTTGCTTCCACTTCCAGCTGTAGTTAACTCCTAGTCCTGATACCTTCCGTGTCCTCTTTTGGTCGCGCCAGTACTGTTCAATCCCACTTCTGACACCAAATTGTTACGAGCTGTGGGTTGATTGAACTAAAAGATTGGTTTGACCAAAAATACACGTATATTTAGATACTTGACACAAACTTAGTACACAACAAAAACAGGTCACAACTACAATACTCGATAAAGTTCCAAAACACTTGTACAATCGCACTAAATCACTCTTAGAACTCCGATGTTATCACTTTCGTATCCGAAAACAGAACTGTCCTTGTCGCCGCTCAAAGCTCCTTTTATATCTGAAAATTACGCGCCAGTTGGTTCTAGCAAGTTCGAAATTTCGCGGGAATGTTCTAGTAATTTCTGGTGCGTGTTTACTCTATGGTTCACAAAGTAGTTCCGCTACTACCCAACAGATGGCGTTACTTTATCGATCAATCAACCAATCAATCATTTGGAACACCGACTTGACAGTGACAGCTTGCAAACGATAGTTATTTAGTGTTGCCACTATCAAACAGTATGTGTTGCCACCTGTTCATTCGACACCAGTGACGTCGGCGTAACAATATTAATAGTATTTCACCTACGGAACCATACCATCTTATGTACACATGTTTTTAGCAAATAAACACTCTTTATCTTTATTTATTTGCCTATGTATTGCACAATTTTTTTTGTATATTTAGAAGTTTTTTCTGTAATTGTGTTACTATTAACACAGTTCATCGTCATCAACCTATATCGGTCCACTGCTGGACGTAGGTCTCTCCCAAGACACGCCACTGAGCCCGGTCTTCGGCACTTCTCATCCAGTGTTTGCCAGCTACATGTCTCTTATCATCCAGTGTTTGGCAGCTACATGTCTCTTCTCATCCAGTGTTTGCCAGCTACATGTCTCTTCTCATCCAGTGTTTGCCAGCTACATGTGTCTTCTCATCCAGTGTTTGCCAGCTACATGTCTCTTCTCATCCAGTGTTTGCCAGCTACATGTGTCTTCTCATCCAGTGTTTGCCAGCTACATGTCTCTTCTCATCCAGTGTTTGCCAGCTACATGTCTCTTCTCATCCAGTGTTTGCCAGCTACATGTCTCTTCTCATCCAGTGTTTGCCAGCTACATGTGTCTTCTCATCCAGTGTTTGGCAGCTACATGTCTCTTCTCATCCAGTGTTTGCCAGCTACATGTCTCTTCTCATCCAGTGTTTGGCAGCTACATGTCTCTTCTCATCCAGTGTTTGCCAGCTACATGTCTCTTCTCATCCAGTGTTTGCCAGCTACATGTGTCTTCTCATCCAGTGTTTGCCAGCTACATGTCTCTTTTCATCTAGTGTTTGTCAGCTACATGTCTCTTCTCATCCAGTGTTTGCCAGCTACATGTCTCTTCTCATCCAGTGTTTGCCAGCTACATGTGTCTTCTCATCCAGTGTTTGCCAGCTACATGTCTCTTCTCATCCAGTGTTTGCCAGCTACATGTGTCTTCTCATCTAGTGTTTGCCAGCTACATGTGTCTTCTCATCTAGTGTTTGCCAGCTACATGTCTCTTTTCATCTAGTGTTAGTCAGCTACATGTCTCTTCTCATCCAGTGTTTGGCAGCTACATGTCTCTTCTCATCCAGTGTTTGCCAGCTACATGTGTCTTCTCATCCAGTGTTTGCCAGCTACATGTCTCTTCTCATCCAGTGTTTGCCAGCTACATGTGTCTTCTCATCCAGTGTTTGCCAGCTACATGTCTCTTTTCATCTAGTGTTTGTCAGCTACATGTCTCTTCTCATCCAGTGTTTGCCAGCTACATGTGTCAGGTCGTCACCCCATCTAGCCGGAGGCACAGTTAAAGATTAACACAGATATAGGAAAAAAGTTCCATGGCCCGGCTGATTTACTGCTCATAATGGTACATAATGTTTTACATATGTTTTGACAGGCGTCATGGCTCAGTCGGTAGTAGCTCTGCCTTCCGTGCTGTGGGTCGTGGGTTCGATCCCCACCGAGAACAAACATTTCTGTGGCAAACATAAATTTTTGTTCTGTGTCTGGGTGTTACTATGTATTATAAGTATGTATTTACAAAAAAAAAGTATATAAGTATTATTATCAGCAATCTAGTTTCCATAGTACAAGCTCTGCTTAGTTTGGGACTAGAGAGCGTTGTGTGTAATGTCCAAGAATATTTATTATTTATTTATTTATTCGTAAAATATGTAGTACTTTGAAACTCCTTGATAAATAGTTCATGAAACCTATCTATCTATGGCCTGTATGCTAATTTACTGCTCACAGGGCATATCCGAGGGCGTGCATATTGTCTCGCAGTCTACATATGTTTGTATATGTTACAGTGGAGCGTGCAGTGAGTCAACTCCCGCACATACTGCCTGACTACATGTTGGTGTTCGCAGTGCCCGTTCTGGCACACGATCCCGAGTTTACTACCTACGATAATGTTGCACAACTCAAGGTGCGTATAATTTGCCGACTAAGTACATATAATACTAGCTTCCGCTCGCAACTTCGGTCGCGTCCCGTTGGATCCCGTTGATTTTCCGGGATAAAAAGTAGCCCAGGTCACGGACAATATATATTCCAAGTTTCATCCAAATCGGATCAGTACTTTTTGAGCCAATTCGTTACAAACATACTTACATACAAATCTTTTCTATTTATAATATTAGTATTTATTTATTTTATTTTTTATTAGTATAGATATTCTATTAGTATAGATATTCTATTATAAAAATATTAATTCTATTATAAAATGTAAAAAAGCCAAATACTAAAACTAAAGATATGGATAAACTAAATATACAGATCTACTAAATAAACGATTTTGATTCCGAAAATTGAGTTTGTCTGTTTGTTTTTTCGCGGATCACGCCTAAACTACTGGACTAATAATTTCAATGAAACATTCTAAAGTACATTTTGAAGCGTAGGCTATATTTTACGTAGACGCAAAAAGTGGATTCTTAGATACAGCTTGAACTCTTTAAACCAGAAGCAGCCGTTTGCTGCGAGGTTCATCGTAAGCTGGTTGACAGATATTTTAGTGTAAAGTTTCGCACGCGTACGTAGGCGCGTGTATCACCTAGTTTTTTATATAGATACTAGCCGTCGCCCGCGGCGTTGCTCGCGTTCTAGACCCTTTAAAGTGTGACTTTTCAAAATTCCTTTCTTAGTGCACCCCTGCACTATAGGCAGGGGACTTATAGTTTAGGCGGTGCATTGATTCTAGTCAGTTCGAGTCAGCTTCAAAAGAGTTTTGTATATTTAGAAGAAGAAGATATTTTCTCTCTAAGTTATTTTTGTAAATCTTCTGAGGAAATAAATGTCTTAGACCTAAACCTAATTATTCTTACAGGTGATAAAAACGTGTTTATGGTTCATCCTGGAGCCGCTAATAACACGCAACGATTTCTACTGTTACGGGTTTTACAAGAGCCTCGTGGAGAGAATGAAATTGCACAAGGACGCGCTAAACGAAACAGACGACGCCGTTAATTATGTGAGTACTGACTTGACTACATCGCATCCAAACATCTTAAGAGCTAACATCCAAACATCTAAATATCCAACTGAACATTTGAACATCAAAACAGCAAAACATCCAATCATCTGAACATCGAAACATCGAGACATCTGAACATGTAAACAGCTCAACTTTGACATTTATAATATTAGTAGGACAGGATAGACTACTGTACTAGTCGTAATTTTCTTTGTAAACAATTAATAGGTCGTGGATTCGAATCCCGGCCGTGCATCAATGGGTGTTTCGTTTCGGAAAATTTATATGCGCATTAACACGAGTTTAACGGTGAAGGAAAACATCGTGAGGAAACCCTTGGCGTAGTCAGCTCCACTCTCTAAACCAAAAGCTGCCATCTCCTACGAGGTTCATCGTATGCTGGTTGACAGATATTTTGGTGGAAAGTTTCGCACGCGTACGAAGTCGCGGGTATCAGCTAGTCTTCGATAGATGTAAAGGCCTAAAATGAGATGAAATAATTTCTTATTCATTTTATTGTTGCTTTCAGAAAATGTGGGCAGTATGCGACCTAGCGATGTCACTAATCTGGAGCAAGTCAACGAGTTTCGAGTTGCGCGATTTTCCATCAGACGCGCGCATTCCCACAATGTACTTCGCGTCGCAGCCCGACTCGTTTCACAATACACGTGTATTCTTACCGCCAGAGTTACAGGTAAACTGGAAAACACTATATCTTGGTAGTTATGCTTGGCTATACTCTAACAAATAATTAAATTCCATCCTTGTTGCCGCTTTTTCATGAAAATTTAATAGTGAAGTGGATTAGATGAGCAGCTAATATGATTAATCTGTTTGTTCGCGGATCACGCCTTAACTACTAGACCAATTTCAATGAAACTTATATCATTCGGAAGCCCTTTTTCCGGATTGAAACAGGCTATATTTTATTGAAATCAAAGACGTGGATTCTTAGATACAGCTTGAACTCCCTAAACCAAAAGCAGCCATGTGCTACGAGATTCATCGTATGCTGGTTGACAGATATTTTTGTAATAAAATGGGCCTTTACTAAGGTACTTATTCTAACTTGTGCGTTGTATTCAGTTCCAGCCGAAGAGACCAGCAACTGAAACACAGGTTGTACGGAATAGAAAACGTTTGCGACCTCTCGACCAGAAAGAAAACTCCAACGATACTGAGGTAAGTACATTATGCTGCTTCTCTCTTATTTAACGGACAATATTGCCTGGGCCTCTACTGTGAATAATGATTACCGAAGATTCGGTAGTGACGTTTGTGCTACACTGCGCAGTAACGCTGTGACTTCGAAAGAGCCTAGACCAGAGTTCGTGACACTTTAACGAACAATATTGCCTGGGCCTCTACTGTGAATAATGATTACCGAAGATTCGGTAGTGACGTTTGTGCTACACTGCGCAGTAACGCTGTGACTTCGAAAGAGCCTAGACCAGAGTTCGTGACACTTTAACGAACAATATTGTCTGGGCCTCTACTGTGAATAATGATTACCGAAGATTCGGTAGTGACGTTTGTGCTACACTGCGCAGTAACGCTGTGACTTCGAAAGAGCCTAGACCAGAGTTCGTGACACTTTAACGAACAATATTGCCTGGGCCTCTACTGTGAATAATGATTACCGAAGATTCGGTAGTGACGTTTGTGCTACACTGCGCAGTAACGCTGTGACTTCGAAAGAGCCTAGACCAGAGTTCGTGACACTTTAACGAACAATATTGCCTGGGCCTCTACTGTGAATAATGATTACCGAAGATTCGGTAGTGACGTTTGTGCTACACTGCGCAGTAACGCTGTGACTTCGAAAGAGCCTAGACCAGAGTTCGTGACACTTTAACGAACAATATTGCCTGGGCCTCTACTGTGAATAATGATTACCGAAGATTCGGTAGTGACGTTTGTGCTACACTGCGCAGTAACGCTGTGACTTCGAAAGAGCCTAGACCAGAGTTCGTGACACTTTAACGAACAATATTGCCTGGGCCTCTACTGTGAATAATGATTACCGAAGATTCGGTAGTGACGTTTGTGCTACACTGCGCAGTAACGCTGTGACTTCGAAAGAGCCTAGACCAGAGTTCGTGACACTTTAACGAACAATATTGCCTGGGCCTCTACTGTGAATAATGATTACCGAAGATTCGGTAGTGACGTTTGTGCTACACTGCGCAGTAACGCTGTGACTTCGAAAGAGCCTAGACCAGAGTTCGTGACACTTTAACGAACAATATTGCCTGGGCCTCTACTGTGAATAATGATTACCGAAGATTCGGTAGTGACGTTTGTGCTACACTGCGCAGTAACGCTGTGACTTCGAAAGAGCCTAGACCAGAGTTCGTGACACTTTAACGAACAATATTGCCTGGGCCTCTACTGTGAATAATGATTACCGAAGATTCGGTAGTGACGTTTGTGCTACACTGCGCAGTAACGCTGTGACTTCGAAAGAGCCTAGACCAGAGTTCGTGACACTTTAACGAACAATATTGCCTGGGCCTCTACTGTGAATAATGATTACCGAAGATTCGGTAGTGACGTTTGTGCTACACTGCGCAGTAACGCTGTGACTTCGAAAGAGCCTAGACCAGAGTTCGTGACACTTTAACGAACAATATTGCCTGGGCCTCTACTGTGAATAATGATTACCGAAGATTCGGTAGTGACGTTTGTGCTACACTGCGCAGTAACGCTGTGACTTCGAAAGAGCCTAGACCAGAGTTCGTGACACTTTAACGAACAATATTGCCTGGGCCTCTACTGTGAATAATGATTACCGAAGATTCGGTAGTGACGTTTGTGCTACACTGCGCAGTAACGCTGTGACTTCGAAAGAGCCTAGACCAGAGTTCGTGACACTTTAACGAACAATATTGCCTGGGCCTCTACTGTGAATAATGATTACCGAAGATTCGGTAGTGACGTTTGTGCTACACTGCGCAGTAACGCTGTGACTTCGAAAGAGCCTAGACCAGAGTTCGTGACACTTTAACGAACAATATTGCCTGGGCCTCTACTGTGAATAATGATTACCGAAGATTCGGTAGTGACGTTTGTGCTACACTGCGCAGTAACGCTGTGACTTCGAAAGAGCCTAGACCTGAGTTCGTGACACTTTAACGAACAATATTGCCTGGGCCTCTACTGTGAATAATGATTACCGAAGATTCGGTAGTGACGTTTGTGCTACACTGCGCAGTAACGCTGTGACTTCGAAAGAGCCTAGACCAGAGTTCGTGACACTTTAACGAACAATATTGCCTGGGCCTCTACTGTGAATAATGATTACCGAAGATTCGGTAGTGACGTTTGTGCTACACTGCGCAGTAACGCTGTGACTTCGAAAGAGCCTAGACCAGAGTTCGTGACACTTTAACGAACAATATTGCCTGGGCCTCTACTGTGAATAATGATTACCGAAGATTCGGTAGTGACGTTTGTGCTACACTGCGCAGTAACGCTGTGACTTCGAAAGAGCCTAGACCAGAGTTCGTGACACTTTAACGAACAATATTGCCTGGGCCTCTACTGTGAATAATGATTACCGAAGATTCGGTAGTGACGTTTGTGCTACACTGCGCAGTAACGCTGTGACTTCGAAAGAGCCTAGACCAGAGTTCGTGACACTTTAACGAACAATATTGCCTGGGCCTCTACTGTGAATAATGATTACCGAAGATTCGGTAGTGACGTTTGTGCTACACTGCGCAGTAACGCTGTGACTTCGAAAGAGCCTAGACCAGAGTTCGTGACACTTTAACGAACAATATTGCCTGGGCCTCTACTGTGAATAATGATTACCGAAGATTCGGTAGTGACGTTTGTGCTACACTGCGCAGTAACGCTGTGACTTCGAAAGAGCCTAGACCAGAGTTCGTGACACTTTAACGAACAATATTGCCTGGGCCTCTACTGTGAATAATGATTACCGAAGATTCGGTAGTGACGTTTGTGCTACACTGCGCAGTAACGCTGTGACTTCGAAAGAGCCTAGACCAGAGTTCGTGACACTTTAACGAACAATATTGCCTGGGCCTCTACTGTGAATAATGATTACCGAAGATTCGGTAGTGACGTTTGTGCTACACTGCGCAGTAACGCTGTGACTTCGAAAGAGCCTAGACCAGAGTTCGTGACACTTTAACGAACAATATTGCCTGGGCCTCTACTGTGAATAATGATTACCGAAGATTCGGTAGTGACGTTTGTGCTACACTGCGCAGTAACGCTGTGACTTCGAAAGAGCCTAGACCAGAGTTCGTGACACTTTAACGAACAATATTGCCTGGGCCTCTACTGTGAATAATGATTACCGAAGATTCGGTAGTGACGTTTGTGCTACACTGCGCAGTAACGCTGTGACTTCGAAAGAGCCTAGACCAGAGTTCGTGACACTTTAACGAACAATATTGCCTGGGCCTCTACTGTGAATAATGATTACCGAAGATTCGGTAGTGACGTTTGTGCTACACTGCGCAGTAACGCTGTGACTTCGAAAGAGCCTAGACCAGAGTTCGTGACACTTTACTGGGCAAGGGCCACACATGACGATGTGAGTGCCAGCGCCGGCCCGCAGATGTATTGCGCTTGTGAAGGCGCTCCACGAGCGTTTATTTTATTTTATTTTATTTATTTATTTTTGGAAAACTTACAGCTCTTAAAAACACAATAGACAAACACTTAGAAACAGAAGGCTAATAACAAGTTTTCACAGCGTTTCCACACTTAGGGTGCAACACCTTAATATTAACGATAACAATGACTTTAACGCTTGAAAATGTATGTGATTGGACTACTTTGACAAACAAATCATGGTTATTGATATAGTAGGTGCCAAATAACACCGCAATACAGGTCATTCACCCACCTTGACCTCGATGTCGCAAAATTCAATTTATGTATGGTAAACAAACAGTACTGCGAGATTCGAGCGATTACCGTTTAAGCGACAGGTTTGTATGGAAAGCGACAGAATTAGCCATTCATAAATTGAATTTTGCGACATCGTGGTGGAGGTGGGTGAATGACCTGTATTGCGGTGTTATTTGGCACCTATTATAACTGGTGCACTATCGTCGGTTTCGGTTTCGTCCGACTATCGGTTTCGAACGCAAAATCTGATTTTAGTTTGACATCCTACTTACTATTATTATAAACGCGAAAGTTTGTAATTATGGATGGATGGATGGATGGATGAATGGATGGATGTTTGTTATTCTTTCACGCAAAAACTACTGAACGGATTTGGATGAAATTTGGCACACAGATAGTCTATAACCTGGATTAACACATAGGATACTTTATATCATGGTATTTCCACGGGAACGGGAACTACACGGGTGAAACCGCGGGGCGCAGCTAGTGTATGTATATAGTTGACCATTGAAAGAGTAGTATCCGTATACCTACCAAATCAAAAGATCTCGACGAACAAACATGCAAAGCATTTTTGCCCAAGTTGTCACTAAGATCTTCGTTCGCTTCGCTCACTCGATCAATTATAAATAATACAGAACAATGCAATGGAATAATTTATTTGGCCAGAAGGATGGTGGTGCAAAGGGTTTACAATAAATATTTTATTTTACACAATGACGCGCAAAAAACACATTATTACAAACTGAACAACAGTAAAGTAAGATATAAATAAAATAGATACTAAATTATAACAAAATGTTTTGTAAAATATTACTAGGATTGCAAAATTCTGTCACAAAATGATTTTTGAATAAACAATTTGGGTAACTCCCATTTGTTCTATAGAACTGTTAAGTCTAGAACTGTTAAAACATTTTTTATCCCTAATATCTGGTAACTTCCATTTGGTAGGACTATTGAAACGAAAACTAGCCCAACTACAGGGATAAAAACAGTTTTAAAAACAGTCCTATATAACAAATGGGAGTTACCCAACAATTTATCTGTTTCAAATGTTCCTTTATCTGTAATTCATAAATTGCTCATGGAAATTGTAAATATTAATATAATATGTTTTTTTTTTATATTATTTTGATCTTTAAACGTACAGAGTGTGAGTGCAGTTGGCTGTTAGCTGTTGTTAATTTTTGCATCAGATATACAGAAACATTAATTAGTCTTGACATAACCCATGCCAACCAATTTGATAACGCCACATCTAACGAAGGCATATATTGCAGGACCGTTTACTGTCACCTTCTTCATTGATTTCGTGCATTCTGTAATATTAATCTATACTATTA
Organism: Eulithis testata; assembly: GCA_947507515.1. Lineage (NCBI taxonomy): Eukaryota > Metazoa > Arthropoda > Insecta > Lepidoptera > Geometridae > Eulithis > Eulithis testata. The sequence continues at coordinate 3,232,160 of OX382218.1, read as the reverse complement.
TAAAACTGTAAAAAAGCCAAAAACTGAAATTGAAAATATACAGATCTACTAAATAAACGATTCTGTTTCCGAAGATCAAGTCTGTCTGTTTGTTTGTTCGCGGATCACGCCTAAACTACTGGACCAATTTGAACGAAACTTATATTATTCAGAAGCTCTTTTTCCGGATTGAAACATAGGCTATATTTTATTGAAATCAAAGACGTTGGTTCTTAGATACAGCTTGAACTTTCTAAACCAAAAGCAGCCGTTTGCAGACAGATATTCTGATGGAAGTTTCGCACGCGTACGTTGGTATCAGCTAGGAATCAAATAAATAAATATTCATGTACATTTCACACAACGCCCTCTAGTCCCAAACTAGACAAAGCTTGTACTATGATAACTAGATTGCTGGAATCCTACTAATATTAATTATAAAAAGAATTAATTATAAAAATTATCGGGATCCAACGGGACGCGAACCAAGTCGCGGGCGGCACCTTATAAACGCGAAAGTTTCGTTTGTGAAGATTTTTGTTACTCTTTCACGCCAAAACTACTGATCCTATTTGGATGAAACTTGAAATGTAATATATTGTTCGTGACCTGCGGGCCTAAGATGCGCACCGCTAGATATTTGTCATGTCGTTTTGTCAAAATGTAAGCATTTTGTACCAGTTTAGGAACTATTGCATTATCAGTGGTAATGTTGTCGAGAAACCGCACCTTTGAATTTTCAACTTTTGACATTTCTGCATGACTATTATCTCGTCCTCAGAGAGGTACGATGACTAAGAAGTGTCAAAACATTATGGCGCGTTTTGTCGACACCATTAGGTACCACAGATAATGCAATAGTTCCTAAACTGGTACAAAATGCTTACATTTTGACAGAACGACATGACAAATATCTCGCGGTGCGCATCTTAGGCCCACTGGATTAACACATAGGTGTTAATCCACTTACTTTTTATCCCGAAAAATTAACGGGATCCATAAATATTCTTGGACATAACACACAAGGCCCTCTAGTCCCAAACTAAGCAAAGCTTGTATTATGGGAACTAGATTGCTGATAGAATACTTACATAATTTTTTTTTCGTAAATACATACTTATAATACATATAACACCCAGACATAGAATAAACATCTATGTTTGCCGCACACAAATGTTTGTTCTCGGTGGGGATCGAATCCACGATCCACAGCACGGAAGGCAGAGCTACTACCGACTGAACTGTAACGCCTTTGTCATATACTTTTTTAAACGTCTAAATAAGCGCTCATGGCGTAGCTTGCTTAGCCAGTCTTCACTGATTATCTAAGTTAAGCAGCGTTCTGTGCGGTCACTATTTGGATAAGTGTCCGTTAGTGGCATTTACATCTGAGCGCTTCCGTGCCTCGGAGGGCACCGGTCCCGGCTCTAGCAGTCGTTAAGCCACGACGGAGGCCTTAAGGCGGCCTAAAAACTTCGTCACCAGAGTTGGCCACTAACTCATACGAGCTTGCTTGCTTGAACGTCTAAATTTAAACTAAGCGTAAACTTTAATATACGTACCTTTTGTGGCCGAATTATTCAACGGCACCACGTTGTCGATATGCACTGAGCTAATACCACCAGCAATATATGCATTTCTTACTTTACTATTGACATCCCTAAGACTGGACGTTTCGGAATTGAAGTATGAACTGACAATGCCTCGCTGTAAATAAAGAAAAACTGGATTAGATAAAGTTAAAGTATGACTGGTTTGGTTGTTTATTAGCTACCAAATAAGGTAAAGCACTCTCTCCGCGCCTCTAATTGGCGTAGCTTTGCGGGAACGAGGGGGGCGGAGGGGTTCATTTCCTTAAATATTTTTTATACCATTCCCCCTCTAAAAAGCTTATTTTATTCATTGAAATCAATGAATAAAAAACACTTTTAATCACTGTTTTGGTGTTTGAATTTAGAACATACTAATATATTGACCTCCATCTAATTATTGTTTCCAATCTTTCATTTTCTCGTAGCCATGGTATAAAGTATAGTATGCAACTCTTGAATAAAACGGATTTATACCGTGGGCCATGAACCACTCGCGTCGTTCAGGATTCTAACAATCATCACGTCATCACATAAGTTAGAATCCTTCACTTGCTCGTGATTCATTTATGGCCCTCGCTTTAAATCCGTCTTTAATTCACTAGTTGCATAATATACTATTGTTCGTCTGTCCGCGACTGAGTGTCATTTTGATTTGACGTGCACATAAATGTGTCGTAAAAATAAATAAGTTTTTTTTTTATGAGCTATGCATTTGGCTGCCAGCACACCTGGTGGTAAGTGTAGCTGCAGCCTAAGGTGGAGCACGCTTTGCTATAATCCACCTATAACCAACTTCGCTTCTATCCTCCATACCCCGCACCGTAACATTTTTAGAACTAGAATTCTCTACTTTGGATAGAGCTTCGTTTATGAAAAACGTTCAGAAATCTGCACCTGAATTTGTAAACAGAAACTGAACAGTCCGTCAAACGCCCCGAGTCTGTGCCTTTGTTTTGAATTTCGAATCGAGTATAGTACACGTCGTGTAAAAAGAACGCTGGAAACAGCGGAGGGGGTGTGTTTGTGCATGGGAAAATGGTGCCTCATGCCACCAAATAGACCCCAAAATCGCTTACTGCGCAGCTTGACCGCCAGCGTTCTTTTTACGTGACGCGACCTATATAGCACACGCAAACGCAAAGCGAGAAATTTTGTATGAAACCCGGATAAGCGCGCGTATTGCGCGTCAACGCCAGCTCGACTGCCAACCGTTGGAGTGTCACCGCGCAGTGTATCTCGGATAAACTAGCGGTACGATACGTTTGCGATTGTAACATTTATTCGTGATCAAGGCACTGGATCGGAACAATAAAAACATAAAATTATAATTACTTTACTATACATGAGCTCACCTTCTTCAATGGCGCCAAGAAATTAGTTGTGGAAGTACCACTACTATACTTTGGTAAGGAAAACTTAATCTTTGTTGGTTTGAGCGCGTTCATGATTTTATCGAATTGTCCTGGTTCCTGTAGTTTCGTAGCCATTTGTAAAGCGGTACATCCGGAATTTGGAATGAACATCACGTATTGAAAGTAGTTTTCTCTTAAATACATTGATATCACCTGAAAAAAATAGTAACGAGTTAGTAGCGTAAAGACACACTACGCGGCAACGAAGACTCGAACGCAGAGCGTTGCCGCATTACCACGCAGTGTACTCGCAATTCTCCAGTTCTATTTCACGAAGGCGGTTTAGCTGTGTTTGTGTGCGTAATACGGCGCGGTCTTATTTGTAAAATAATTAGCCTAATTAAAATTCTACCCAAAGACACTATGCCACGCGGACGACTCATTCGAACGTACGTACATATGAGAATCTTAAATCTATACTTGAGTTACGCTTGAGTTTTTTCTGAGAATACCTGTGCATTGATGTCGTCACTATCCGTGTAGTTGTAGGTACCACACTGTTGTACAAAATCAACTTGGTAGGTATTATTATCTAGATCTGTATAATTTTGTTTACCCGCTGGAGCATAAGGTCTCGCCCAAGACGTCTGAAAATAAGTTTTTTAATATATTTTTTTATATTTGCGTCCTCTAATTACATTAGAGTCCCCATGGTCACCTGCCAACTACATCATCAGATCTTGGATATTATTTATGACCATAGTCCTTGTCAAGACGAATCAAATGATCCCAAGCTCGAGTCCCTCGAGTTCCCTAGAAGGTTTCCGTAGTCAATATCCTAGAAATATCTTACGCTTTTTCGAGTTATATTCAAATATGATGAGTTAAAATACTTTTTTAACTTTCGGTTTACAAAAAATGATTTAAAACCATTTTTATGAATGACTACGTGAAAACTCGAGGGGCCCCCTTCGCTTAGCAAATACTACGGGGGCCGGGGGTCATCCAGGGGGTTAAATAAAATGGGTCACGTAGTGTGAAAAAATGAGTACGTTCCGTTATTCGCAACTGAATAAATACCTCAAAGTATCTTCCACTTTCAAACACAAGTTTAGTCGCAGTGCAGTTTCTCGTCAAAATACTCGAACATGGTATAGCATTTTGGAGACCGTTATTTGTTTCCTGGTAAATCTATAAAAATACATGTAAAATAAATAGAAAACTAACAAAATAAAAGAAAAAAAAGAGAAGAAAAAAATTAATCCTAAAGATATTATAAAAGCTAATATATATATATATATATATATATATATAAAAGCATCCGGACATAGAACCAACATCTGTCTTCCACACACAAATGTTTACTTCGCACAATACTTCTATTTTCCCCATCTCTTATCCTAAGGTTTGCTAGAAGAGACCTCTCTTTAGGGTTAACCACGCCTATGTACATGTTTTAAGTTTAAGGTTTAATCTATGTTTCTCAGTGTAGAATAAAGAATACTTACAACATCGTTAACCATCGATTGCGCTCCTACAGGATCGCAAGAGTTGTAATTCATAGCGTTCCCATCAAACGTTGTGTTCGTCTGCTGTATGAATGTGGGCGTGAATGGGTTGCGATCCTCAGTCAAAATGTTATCGCTAAAGTAAAATTTCACAGCGTCCGGCTTGTTGTAATCGTATGTGTTGAAATTTTGCAGTGTGCAGTTCATCTATAAATAATTTATAAGTTTAAAAAACTGGAAAAACCGACTTCACTTTGAATTATTTAAAATTAAATTATTTGATACGCCTTCGATACTTAATGATGATGATAATGATAACAGTTCATTGGGACTGTTCTATTAATCATTATTATCATAACTAGCTGTGATACCCGCGACTTCGTAAGCGTGCGAAACTTTCCAACAAAAAATATCTGTCAACCAGCATACGATGAACCTCGTGTCAAAGGCTGCTTTTGGTTTAGAGAGATCAAGCTGTATCTTTGATTTCAATAAAATATAGCCTATGTTTCAATCCGGAAAAATGGCTTCCGAATGGAATAAGTTTCCTTGATATTGGTCCAATAGTTGAGGCGTGATCCGCGAGCAAACAAACAGACAAATAGACAAACTCGATTTTCGGATCCACAATCGTATATTTAGTAGAAGTGTATATTTAGTTTATCTTTCATTTTAGTTTTTGGCTTTTATAGTTTTGTAATAAATAGTATAGATAGAAATTAATTAACATTGAATGTTGCGGAGGTCGCAAGCGCCACGGCGAAGCGCGTGCTATTTCGAACTTTATTCCGACGTCCTTATGACCCTAGTTTGAAATCGCACACGCTGCGGTGATGATACTTACAATAGCTTATACAGATTATAACTTTTGTAGTTTCTCCGTTTAATTTAAGATCTACAAATTGTACTAAAAAAAAGTACGTACCTACCTCTTCTTTGCTGTATAATTGCGTAGAATTTACGTACCTTTTCTTTGCTGTATAATTGCGAAAAATTTACGTATACCTCGTCTTTGCTGTATAATTGCGTAAAATTTACGTACCTCGTCTTTGCTGTATAATTGCGTAAAATTTACGTACCTCGTTTTTGCTGTATAATTGCGTAAAATTTACGTACCTCGTCTTTGCTGTATAATTGCGAAAAATCTACGTACCTCTTTTTTGCTGTATAATTGCGAAAAATTGGACGATTCCTCAAAAGCAGGTGTGTTGATATCTGTTTTCAGTCCAAGAAAAACGAAAATGTAAAATACTAGTTCTATTGCTGCTATTTTGACGACACAACTTGATTGCAACAAATCCTGTAAAAAAATCTCATATTACGATTATATCATCCACGGCCCGATTTTACCCACTGCTGGGCGTAGGCCTCTCCAAGTTTGTGCCACCCACTGCGGTCCTGAGCTAAGTCTCTCCCATTTACGGCCTGTGATTTGGACGATGTCGTCTGCCCGTCTCGCTGCCGGACGTCCTACGTTTCTGTAGCCGCATCTTGGGCTTACGATTATAAATAATAATAAATAAATATTCACGGACATTTCACACAACGTCTTCTAGTGCCAAACTAAGCAAAGCTTGTACTATGGGAACTAGATGGCTGATAGAATACAATACATTTTTTTTTGTAATAAAAATCATACTTTTGGTACATTAACACCCAGACGCAAAACAAACATGTATGTTTGCCACAAATGTTGGTTTTCGGTGGGGATCGAACCCACGACCCACAGCACGGAAGGCATACCTAATACCGACTGAGTCGTGACGCCTGTGTATGGGCATAATTAATGCTAAATAGTAAAAACTCACGTATGCATATTGAAATGCAAATATAGCGATTTGTTCTTTCGCTTTTTTCAAGGCACCAGGACATGTAAAGTTTTGAACTTGACAATTACAATCACAATTATCGTAAATATCAGTCGAAGCTGAAATTATACAACATTTTATTAATAATTCTTCATCGTTACTGCAACAGTACCATCACACGAAGTGTCTAAATGGTATTTATTTATAGGAAAACCGACAGCACATAACATAGATTAGGTACAAAAATGGAAACAGTGGGCTAATTAAAGGTTTTCACGAGTAGAAAAGAAATAGATACATAAAAATGTGAACAAAACATAAAAACAATAAGGTAGTATAAGAGCAGAAAGATAAAAAAGTAAAAACAATTTAACAAAGAGGAAAAAGGTTTAGTGTTAGGTATAGTAAGAGCCTCATTTTTGCGAAAAAAAGTCGCTACTCAGCCGCCTAGGTATAAGGCGGGATTCGCGCGAAATCGAAAAACTCGGTTGCATCTTGTAATAGTTTAAACCAACCGGTGGTGGGGCGTAAAGAGATCTGGGGGCATGATGTGTTCGGACATTTTCGCATTAATAAAATAATTATCAATATTTTGTAGTTATACTTCTAATGCGACTTCCAACAACGTTGAGTTACGGGATGACATAGTCTCTGTCTCTTTCTATTCCCCCAAATAGAAAGAGATAGAGGTTAATACGCTACAAATGCTACAATCAAATATAGATGGCAGTGTGGGGGGGGGGGAGGGTAGAAAGAGACTATAATACGCTACAATCAAAATATAAACCCAGTGCGTGCAGTCCCTACGCTCGGGAGAAGTTATACTTCGAGTGCCACGCATTCACTCTCGCTCTGTGTTTAATGTGAAATTAATTTAGTATTTATTTTTATGTACTTAACCAATATGCAGTACTTATTTAGTAAGAAAAGGTTCTATGCTCATGTTGCTAAATCAGAACTAGATCCTAGAACGCGCTATCGAAGTGTTTTACGTTTTGTGGGGTCTCCGTATGTGATCACTCTCTCTGTCTCTTTCTATTCCACGCATTCACTCTCGCTGTGTCTCCTTCTATTCCATTATATTTAGCGTTAAACGTGTTGCGCAACCTTGTTGGAAGTAGCATTAGAAGTATAACTTCAAAAAGTCTGTTAAAAAAACTGTACTTACCTGTGCATGATGCCAGCGCGATGGCGTATAATATAAAAGCAACGAATTGTACCTTGCGCATGTTTGCTCCAGTTACAAGTGTTTGGTGTTCCAACAAGATGGTCGTATTTTATAGTCAAAAGTGTTTCTGATATGCAAAACAAATACTGGATAAGTTAGAAACCAGTTGAATATTAATTGTAATTAAGATAATGGAATTTTTTACATTATATATCGACCGTGTATTTTTATTTTATTTTGTATCTTTTAATTGTATCTTTGTAAATTTTATGCAATGCACATACAAAAAAGAATATAATATAATAAGGATATAATATAGGTGTATATATAGAAGATATAGAAGTTGAGAAACTGGTTTTATGTTTCTGTTGGTAGACAGCAATGTACGCGCAACGAGGCGAGCGGAGCGAGCCGCGATAAATTCGTGTTTTTGACAAATAAGTATCTATACTATTATAAAACGAAATAATTTATAAGTTTAAAAAACTGGAAAAATCGACTTTAATTTGATACGCCTTCATCATCAAATGATGATGATACTGATGGCAGTTCCTTGGGATTGATCGTAAACATCACAGAAAAGTCACAGGAAAGCAAAATACACGTCATGTACGTGTATTGTATGACGCTATTTTTCCAGTTATTCTTATTTAACTGCCACCTATTTTGATAAAAAAATTATGGGACCAATCTGAAGGTATACCCTTTCAGAAAAAAAATCTAATCGGTTTATAAATGACGGAGTTCTGAGGAAAAAAATACAACCGAATTGGAAACCTCCTCCTTTTTTGAAGTTGGTTAAAAAGCCAAAATCTAAGATTAAAGATATGGATAAACTAAATATGCAGATCTACCTAATAAATGATTCTGATTCTGAAAATCGAGTTTGTCTGTTTGTATGTTCACGGATCACGCCTTAAATTCTGGACCAATTTCAATGAAACTTCTACCATTCAGAAGCCCTTTTTCCGGAATTAAACATAGGCTATATTTTATTGAAATCAAAGACGTGGATTCTTAGATACAGCTTGAACTTTCTAAACCAAAAGCATCCATTTGCTATCATCGTATGCTGGTGACATATATTTTGGTGGAAAGTATCGCACCCGTACGAAGTCGCGGGTATCAGCAAGTTTTCTAACCAAAAAATGTGCACTTTAATTTATCGCATTGGTACAAGTTTTTTGGTCGGAAAACTTGTTTGGATCAATGTGATATTTTTATTGAACCTTTGCATTGTTATTCTATCGACCCTGAAGCTCTGCAATTTCACATAATTACATTTAGTTATATTATGTCTTCAAAAATGTTGAAATGTGCGAGCGAGAGGGTTGTCTGCCTTTACCCTACGCCTTAAGCCATGACGGAGGTTTTAAGGCGGCCTATAAATACTCCGTCAACAGAGTTGGCCCCTAACTCATACGAGCTAGCTAGCTAGTTCGGCACGTACCGGGGAGGCTAGTTTTAATGGGTCTACTTAGTGGTAGAGGCTCATTCCAGTTTTCCCCCGCGTCAGTCCCTTGCGTGGGGAATTTCTGGAACTTTTGTCTAATAATTCTCTTAGCGACCCCAGCGTCTGCCAGCAGGGGAATAGAGACCCTGTCTTGCGGTCCTTAGGTCACGCCCCGTTTTCACTAGGGGACATGTCGCGGGAACAAATCGCTCGACATTCACGTAGTTGTCTCCGGCGATTGTCGAGGGACACGAAGATCGCGCGTGTCGACGCTCGTAGAGCATTGACTAGCAAGCTGCGCGACTCGTAAATGTCCCAAGCGACGTCGGGCGACATCGCGCGGGACACGTGAATATCTTGTCGAGCGACAGAGTTGCAGAACAAATGTCCCCTAGTGAAAACGGGGCTTTACTCGATCTAATCGCACATATTAAATGAAATGAAAAATAAAACAAAATATTAAATAAAATAATTTACTTGGCCAAAAGTCGTGCATAGGTTTTACAATCATCATTTTGTTCCACGAAAACGATGCAAAAAGGAAAAGAATACAATTAGGTACATTTACATATTTAAATGAAGTTAAACATACAAAAAAATGGTAAAAGTAAAATAAAGACCAAAAGTATAGACATAGATTATAAAGAATTTAGTTAAAATCAAACAATTAATTAAATTTGTAAAAAAGTCAGACAGTTTTTGTAACAGCTCTCCCAAGGATTATCCAGTGATTACTTTACCAACCCCACACAATCTGATAGTGCCACATATCGAGAAGGTATAGGTAGCGGGGCCGCTTACTAACAAATCCATCATCTCGTTATCCGAGTCTGAGCAGTCTGCAAATGTTAAAAAGTAGGTTAAAGGCGTTGGGGCATTTCAGGTCCCGATTTGCAAACGTTTAGTTAATTTTTAGATAACTTTGTTATTTATAACTTTTATTGGTTTTATCATAATCTATTATGCAGTAGCAGTCACGAAAACGCAAATTAAAGTAATTATTTTGACGCAAACACCTGTAAATACGATAAACAACATTGAAAAAGACGGATTTTTTGAAGTAATATGTGTAATAACTAATGAATCTCGCTGCTTTATAATGATATTGTTACATTTTTTAAAATTGTATTGTAAGTGTATTGTAACGACAAAGTTCCATCGTTGCAAGTTTAAAAAAAAATGTGGGGCCCGGGCTCCATCCAATTTGCCCCATGTTCTTTAATTTTTGGGCGAAAACCGAAAGGGGTATTATAAGATTGACAGCGTTGTATGGCTGTCTGTTGGGTCTTCTGAGCCCTCGTAGGTCTGAGAGTAACTCGTAGTCCCTTTGCGTGGTAATAGGACTAGATGACGTTGTGTGAAATGTTAATGAATATTTTTTATTATTGTTAATATTCATTTGGTACGTACCATCACTACTCTCATCTTTAAACGTATCGTTTAGGCACACAGTTATTGTGCTAATACCTTCGCCAATATATATATTTCTTTTGTTACCAGTAGCACTTCTTATACTGGAGCTTTTGGCGTCAAAGTAAGAACTGACAATACCTCGCTGAAAATTTTACAATCACAGTTAAAGAAAAACAAAACTAGTGATACATCAAAACTGGAGTTTCTTACTTTGCTTAGAGCTATTTAGGCACATATAATCATCCAGCGTGAATCCTGGAAGGAAATGGGGGAGACCTTTGCCCAGCAGTAGGACAATATAGTTTAAGACAAAAGTACCTATGGAAACTATTCTTGTGTCTGATGTTTCAATGATACTACGAAAATAGGCGGGCTTCAGTTTTGAATGAAACTTAGGCGAGACTTGAAATTTGAATTTTTTTAAGATCGTTTTGACATCAACTCTGTTAGAGTAAAATCTCTGCCAAATAAGGGTGCTGTTTTTGAATACGTGCTTCGAATTGAGAACTCAATAGTAAAATGTGAATATTTTCACACGAGTTTTACCTTCTTCAAGGACGCCAAACTATTAGTTGTAAAAGTACCGCTAGCATACTTTGGTAGGCAAAACTTTATTGACGTTTCTTTGAGGTTGTTCATTACTTTATTGTATTTTTTGGTATTTTGAAGTTCGAAAGCTACTTGTTGAATCGTACATCCTGGAATATACATCGTGCAGACAGTATACCGTTAAATAGAATTGTATGACCTGAAAAAATAGTAGCATAATAATAGCAGGTTTTTTAAATTTATAAGTATTTAATGTATTCTTAAATTAAAAAAAAATATAGAAATTATACATTTTAAGCCTTGGTCTCGCGATCGTAACGCACAACGCAGAGTACCGCGTTGGCTCTTCGCCGTTGACGCAGACTGCGACGTAACAAAAGACCATACTAGACGTTTTCCATACAATTATGTGTCCGGCGCTGCATGCTGCATATCGCTGCGTTGTGCGTTACGATCGCGAGACCAAGGCTTTAGATGTGTTCCATATACTCCCGACGGTTTAATACTTATTGAGCAGATTTCTTAGGTATTATTAGGCTGTGGTTTTATTGAGCGGCTACACTTAGCGGCGTATTGTTTGCCTCCTATTATATTTTAGCTTAACCAACCGGCTACCTGCAGCTTGGTTTGCATGGAGCGTTTTACCTGTGCATGAATATCATCGCTATCCGTGTAGTTGTAGACACCACACTGCTGTACAAAATCAATTTGGAAGGTATTGTTGTCTTGATCTGTATAATTTTGTTTACCCGCTGGTAGGAAAGGTTTCATAAACGACGGCTGAAACAGATTAAATGAACAAGCATTTAAAATCTAAAATTTAAAACTTTGAAAAATCCGTAAATCTTCTTTATTGATGGTGATCTTCAGAATATTTTGCTTCTGACAGACTGCTTGTATGCCTAAGATCCTTTCAAAACTGGCGTTCAGACCCGATGAAGATCCTCAAAATTGGAAAACAACTTTCAGAGAAAAACAAGCCCATCCTCCTATCTTATAAAAAGTTAGAGTTGACATTATTACGTATGGTAATCAAGACGTAATATCTACTCTAACTTTTTATAAGATAAGAGGTAGGTATATGTATAAATGAAAACCCAATACCAACCTTGAAGTATCTTCCACTTGCTAGCACGAGTTTAGACGCAGTGCAGTTTCTCTTAAAAACGCTCGAACACGGTACACCATTTTTGACATAATTATCCGTACCGTTTGCAATCTGAAAAAATACAACAGTATTCAATAAATTTTATTAAAAACTAGCTGATACTCGCGACTTCGTACGCGTGCGAAACTTTCCACAAAAATATCTGTCAACCAACATACGATGAACCTCGTGTCAAAGGCTGCTTTTGGTTTAGAGAGGTCAAGCTGTATCTAAGAATCCACGTCTTTGATTTTAATAAAATTTAGCCTATGTTTCAATCCGGAAAAAGGGCTTCTGATTGGTATAAGTTTAATTGAAATTGGTCCAGTAGTTAAGGCGTGATTGGCGACTAAATAAACAGACAACCTCGATTTTCGAAATCAGAATCGTTTATTTAGTAGATCTGCATATTTAGTTTACCCATATCTTTAATTTTAGTTTTTGTCTTTTTTACAGTTTTATTATAGTATAGATGAGGCTTGGTCACAATCGACAAAACTTGCGGCGTACTAACAAACGTCAATGATTATTTTTAATTATAAGTATTCTATCTGTTGTGTTGTGAATATTGTTGAATCGTACATCCTGCTTGTGGAATATACATCGTGCAGACAGTATGCCGTTCCTTTAAATAGAATTGTATGACCTGAAAAAATAGTAACATAATAATAGCAGGTTTTTTAAATTTATAAGTATTTAATGTATTCTTAAATTAAAAAAAAATATACGATTCAACAATAGTTGTGTTAAGTGTCCGTGAATATTTATTTATTTATTTATTTATTTATTTATTTATTTATTTATCTGTACTCCGACACCAGAGTTGGCCATTAACTCATATAAACGAACTAAGTAGCACTTTAGTTCCTAATAGTGCAAGATTTGCTTAGCCTAGTCTAGATCTATCACTAGATGGCGTTGCATAAAAAGTTCCATGAAAAATGAAAACAAGCGTCATACCACTTCTCGCTCGCACATTTCAGTATTTGTAAAAATATTACTTGAAGTTTGTCAGCGTCTCAATTAAAAAAGTATACTTACAACTCTGTTAATCTCTCTTCTGGTGCCATCTCGATCAGTGAAATCATAATTGGGAGTATTTTCGTTCAATACATTCACATTGGGTATAAGTGAATTGGTGTATTGTTTACAATCATCAGCCAAAATATTATCGCTATAATAAAATTTTACTGCTGCTGGCTTGTTGGAATTGGATGTGTAGAAATATTGCTGCATACAATGGATCTGTTAAATAAAAGACCGTAATATAAGGTGTTAAAATAAAGAATAAGGTGTCCCGCATCGCAACTATGTTAAGCCTGGATGATTACGCAAAATTTACCACCCTAATTTCCATAAAGGCGATTTCTCCGCAAGTGAACTCGCCCGCAATTCAGCAGTGTGGTGACGTAGGCCCGTATGGGGATTTGTTGCTCAAGTACTGATCCGGACTTGATCTTTGTATGAAAATCTCAACTCAAATGCGTAACGATTTCGGTATCTGCGTACGGGCCTTACTGAGTTAGCCATTTATTAGTTAGTACCTCTTCATTGTTTTTCATTCCCGTAAAAGCCAACATTTCCTTATAAGCAGATGTGTTATTGGTATCTTAAAGATAAAGATAAAAATGTTTATTGCATAGTCTTAAAGTTAACATTACATCTTACAGTAGAAATAAGTGGACAGTGGAAAGTACAGTAGGCACCTAACTTAGATACCTACCAACCATTTGCTACATTTTTGCAAAGTGCAATGTTAAGTCATCAAGACCTCGGGTTAGTCATAGTATTGAGTTCCTCGCTCTAACTAAGCACATGCTTGTATGTAGAGACGAGGGCTCCTGCTCTGGCTAGCTCAAGGCACGACGTGACGGTGTTCTCGGTATACGTGGTTATACCGTATACCGTATCTACATGAAAGTTACAATGTACTACTGTTCATGGTAACAAAGTAAGACTTACAAAGTACAGCGTAGCTTTCTTTTTTCTGTAGCTTCTCTATCTGTATACAGTCCAATGAAAGATGTGAAATAAAATAAAGCCACAGGTGCGCAAATTATATCACATTTAGATACTATCAAATCCTGTAAAAAATTAAGAAGTTTGAGGTACACACATACAATAATAAATTCTACATTCTGGCAAACTGCGAACTATTCTAACGGTTTGCAACTATCTATTGTAAATTTTTGTATAATTAGTGTTAAGTACTCACGTATACATATTGAAATGCAAACTTGTTGGCTGCATTTTTCTGCTGCCAACCTTACAGGTTGGGAGAAAGATTAGGCAAACTTAAGAAATAAACAGTATTCAAAACAATCAATCAATTGGAATATTAATACCGAACCAAACAACATTATATTCAAGAATTAACAGGAGACCAGAAAGAACTACACTAATAATTATGGGTTATATAAGAGTACCTTCTACAATGTTGAACATAAATAATGAAGGAACTAGATAGATACAACTGAATTAGTACCTATGTATTTCGCTTAGATGCGTCCTGTTCAAGAGATGTTCATAAAGCAGTCCCTTAAAAACCTATTTATTCGGAGCCCTTTGTTACTTGGAAGTGCATTCCAAAGCCTAACAGCTGCCACCTCAAAAGAGTTACCTAACCAGAAGGATGTCGTGTGCATAGGAGTAGCCAAAGCAAGAGTGTTGCTGGATCTTTGATTGCGATTGTGGAAATCGGAGAGGAAGGAAAATTTACTTAAAGTATTGGAGAAAGCTATTTTCATTAAGTATTTAGAAAAGAAGACAAACGGTTTTCCTATGCCTTCTTTTGCTCAATCCAGCACTTGCTAAAAATTTCAATTACTTGTAACTTTATAACGGTGAATGCTACAGTCTTTATTTTTATTTTACAAATTCTTACAAATACACCTTTCTATTGTAGCAGAAAGAGATATATATACATATATATATATATACCAAAATTTTTAAAAGTACTGGATTGATGGATCCTGTTTTTTGCCCGTAAAACTTTTACTATGCCTCCTGGAGCCTAGATCATGTTGTACTCGAACTTTTGCAATTTTTTAACAATTATTGGCGCAAGAACTATGAGGCTAGAGTCAATAGTTGCTGAGAAATAAGAATGCGATTTTCCCGAATTGATGGATCCGGTTTTTTGGCTATAACTCCCGTACTTAGGTTTTACAAATTTTTAGATTAGTGCTATCAATTCTAACAATTTTTTTAAGCTTTTCTGCCTAATTTTGATATTGATCCGAGTATAGGATCCCTCAGTTCTGACGAAGATGAGAAATTCACTTAAGTAAGTTCGTTTATACACTAATTATACTATTTTGTTTTTATTTAGATTAGCATAAAATATAATTTCTCTTATTCTAAAGAATTAAAAATAAACAAAAAGTTGTGATATAATATAAGTTAACTATTTATTTTCTGAAAAGAATGAACAATTAAATTTTATTTTACAGAATTAGTTTTCCGTGTCTTCAAATAAATTACAATATTATACAACAAAAAAGAGAGAAATACATAAATATGTATAACGTACATTATTTCAATTCTTATTTTATTTTTCTTTTAACTTGCGAAGCGTAAGGGCGCAGTCTGCTGGTCGGACACAGTTCACCATGATAAGACCTCGAGATTATTCACATTCAGTAACCACATTACCAACTCCGATCATATTAATAGTGCCGCATCGCGAGAAGATAAATATAGCAGGTCTGTTTATTAATATTTCCATCGCTGAGGCTTTGCAATCTGTAAATGTTTAAAAAACATTATTTATACCATTCCTCCTCTAAAAAGCTTATCACTTTTAGTCACTGTTTTATTATTTCAATTTAGAACACACTAATATATTTGACCTCCATCTAATTATTGTTTTTGCGCAAGGAGGTTGTATAGCATTGGCTATACAACCAATCTTTCTTTTTCTCGTAGTCATGGTATAAAGTATAGTATTCGACTCTTGAATAAAACGGATTTATTCCGAGGGCCATGAACCACTCACGTCGTTCAGGATTCTAACACTTGAATATTCATTTATGACCCTCGCTTTAAATCCGTCTCTTATTCACTAGTTGCATAATATACTATTTACAATGAGGCGAGAGCATAGACTTAAAATCTAATGGGCGACATATACTATTAACAGACTATGTACGTGTAAATAGTTGCAGAGCTTCTTGTGAAAGAGCTGCTCTGGGGAAGAACTACCACCGTTCTTATTTCTGCCGCCGCACAGTGATAATCGCGTTGCTGTGTTTCGGTTTGAAGGGTGGGTGCCGGTGCAATTGAGGCTTTGTCTCTAGAGTGCAATGATAACTATTCTAGTAGGGATACTAGGATAAAAAAATTACTATTCGGCGTTTGACATAGTGCCGCTTCTTTACAAACAAATCTAAAACGTGATATTAAACAGATACGTACCATCATCACTGCTATCAGTAGCATTGCCATTACCGCTGATCTTATTGTTGATGGTAACAGTGCTGATACTTTCGCTAAGATATACATATCTCCTTTCACCATCAGGATCAACGATACTGGAGGTTTCTGCATTGAAGTATGAAGAGACGATACCACGCTGTAAATGTTACAATCAAAGTTACACAAAGAAACACGTACAAAGTTATATCCTATCCTACTAATATTATAAACGCGAAAGTTTGTAAGTATGAATGGATGGATGGATGTTTGTTACTCTTTCACGTAAAAACTACTGATCCGATTTGGATGAAACTTGGAATATATATTATCCGTGACCTGGATTAACACATAGGCTACTTTTTATCCCGAAAAATTAACGGGATCCAACGGGACGCGAATGAAGTCGCGGGCGGCACCTAGTGTTCTATAATTAGAGTTATCTCCTTTGAGTAGAGCATCTTCAGATCCTTATACAGAAACTATTCTTATAAAATATGATTATTTTTTAGACAGTCGGCTGGCAAACTAGTCTTATACCGCGTTAACACTATGCCCATGCCGCTGCAAATACATATACATTAAAACTACCATAACGAAGTAAGTATATTTCACTTGATTATTACCTTTCTCAAAGGCTGCACAGGGCTGGTTACAGAAGTACCACTAAAATACTCTGGTAAGCATACATTAATTTGGATTTCTTCGAAGTTTGAATTATCCATTATTTCATTGTATGTGTTTGGATCTTGAAGGCTCGTAGCTACGTCTTGGATGGTAACTCCGTCCTTTGGATAAATTATCGAGAACTCGAAGAAGCTTTCTCGCAAAAAATATTTCATCACCTGAAAAAAAAAGTTGGTCACACACAACACACTCGACTGGAGGTATTTAGCCGTATATGTTTTGTGTCTGTGTGTAGTTAGAACTTAGCTTGTCACGGAAGGTATGTACATGACGGACAGATTATTTTAAAATTTACATACGTGGTTCATACATTCAGGCTCCATAGTACCTACATTTTCTGTATAAACATTTAATTTTAAAGGGTACAGATACTACAAAGTTTTCTATACCTACGCGCGCTGGATGAATAAGGGGCGGTCCTGTTGGACTTTGATCTAAATTATTATTATTGTAAATGTATCAGGGTAAGCATAGTTAGCAGGGGCCTTATACTTTGTTCAGCAGAGATTTTAATCTAATAGGTTTAAACGACGAGATGACGTTTAAATAATGTCCAAAACTCTTTCACCGGTGGGTGAAAGTTTTCGGTCGAGATATGACATCGTTAGGCCGGTTTCAGAGCTCGACCGACCGACGATGGTGCGTACGTCAATTGTGCTTGTCATTTGTATGGAAATTCAAGCGCGTACCGTCAGCGTAGCTGTGTACGCATTCATAGACTTGCATAGATATAGCTACGCCGAGGTACGGTTAGTGATGACCGTACAGAAGTGAACATAAAGCCCCAGGAGTCGTACCTGCATATCATCGTTCTCCGTGTAGTTGTAAGTAGTACACTGTGTCACGAAGTTGACTTGGATAGTATTATTTTGTAAATCTGTGTAGCTTTGTTTACCCGCTGGTATAAAAGGTTTCGGATAAAACGGCTGAAATAGAAACAAAAGCATGACTTAACTTTCGTATGTTAGGTAATTAGTACCCGGACGAACTCTTCCACAAAGAGCTGTACTAATGAATTAGATTTAGTTTTACTCTGTTATCTGAATAAATAAAAAAGTCTTTAGAACAGTGGCGGATTTGCAGTCTTGGCCGCTCTAGGCCCCACGCCATGTGCCGCCCCTTTCTCGGCACCCATCATTATAGACTACAATATTTTTTACTTTATTTTTATACGTAAAAAAAATTGATTTAGGTAGAGTATTGCCATACGTTGCGGTACAGTTCGGCCCGCCATAATACGCGCAGCCTTTTAAATATTTACTTTGCATTTCATTTATTACTTGCTATCATTAATGATTGTTTGACACTATTTGCCGCCCCTAATATCTGGCCGCCCTAGGCCCGGGCCTACTGGGCCTTAGGGCAAATCCGCCACTGCTTTTGAAGCTGACTGACAATCTACGCACAGCCTAAACTACAAGTCCTAGAGGTATGAAATTTGGAGGGTAGTATCTTTATTGATCGAGTGAGCGAAGCGAACGAGATCTTAGTGACAACTTGGACAAAAATGCTTTGTATGTTTGTATGTTTGTTCTTCGAGATCTTTTAAACCTCATCCGATCTTCATAAAATTTGGTAGGTATATGGATAGTACTCTTAAGTTTTACTGGTTTGTTAAATGAAGTAAATCGGTCAAGGGGTCGTGAAGTTATGAGGGTCCAAAGGGAGTATAAAAAAATGTCGTACAATAATATCAAGTGGGGTGTCATAAGATAGGGTTTTTAGACATTCCAAAACCATTTTTATTTTGATTCTAATGCTCGAATACTCAAACGCCAGTTAAATCTCGTAATCATCTAAAAGCTACTTAAATATAAGCATCCCTCAAATTTAAATGGTATACAGAAACGCCACTCAAGCAATTCGAAACCATGATTAGCCAAGCAGCCCTCAAATGTTTACATCATGGCAACATTCTGCTCAAAAATTGTGCATCAGCACGTTCTCAGTTACAAAATAATTTAATTTACGTCTCGTATTCGTTTTACGCAGTTTTGTTTGAACAAATATTTTCTAAAATTATTAATCAGTTGAAATATAACAGCGTATAATTAATAATAAGTTGAAATATAACAGCGTGATGTAGGTTTGGATTAAATTACGATTGAAATTATGTTTTTATTTAAATAAATATCAAAAGAAGACGTCTTATGAAAAGAAAATTTCTTGAGATAATCGTCGTAGATTGGAACATTTGGAACGTCAAACTTGACATTTTACGCGCGATTATTCAACAAGATCTGTATTAGCATTTATTATGTAACTAGCTGACCCCGCAGACTTCCTACTGCCTCAATTTTAATTTTCAAACCTTATAAACCTTCTCTGGACTTCCACAAATAATTCAAGACCAAAATTAGCCAAATCGGTCCACCCGTTCTCAAGTTTTAGCGAGAATAACCAACAGCAATTCATTTTTATATTTATGAAGATTGATTCACGATGGAGGAGAAGAAGAAACGTGGATGCAACTATACCCCTGCAGAGAAAGATATCCTCTTGGAGCTGATAAAGAAGTAAGTGGTACCTACATAAACAATAAATGCTGTACTTTATACTTATTTAACCGCAAGATCCTGGTAGGTACATGTAAGTTTGTTAGTATAGGTACAATACATGGCTATAACATAGGTAATCGTACATCGCACAGGGGTGGCCAGGGCAACCGTTGTCTGTATCAAGCACTGAAACTTGTGACCACTTACCATTTGAAAGGCTCAGAATAAATACATGATTTATGTCTATGTACAAGTACTTTTTTCCTATGTTTATACATACTCAGCTGAACATTTCACAGATCCTAAGCTTAATTCCAAACTGTTTCATGTTTTAAATAATATGCTACATATTTCAGATATCAATATATAAATTGAAAATAAAGAAGCTGCCACCTAATACTTTTGTTGAAGCGAGAGCCTTGGGATAGAGTGTGCCAACTGAATAATGCTGTCGCTGTAAGCGGCTGCAGGACATGGATACAACTCCGGCACCTCTATGAACATGAATAAAGAAATCGAAACTACAGAAACTGTAATCTAAATTGCATTGAAATAAAAATATTTTTAAGTGGAAAAATGTGTATTTATTAAATTGGTCCTCACAGTAAAGCTTTGATTTGCCTCAAGTCCTATAGGTTGTTGTACTGTAGGATTCTCCTCAACATAGGGTCCGAAAGTGAAGACATGGACGATAGAGACATTTTTATCCACTTTTTATCACTATTTGAAAAGTTTCTATAGATTTAACTTGATTTGAGGGACCTCGCGACCACTCTCAGATCTAAGGGCTGCTCAAATCAGTTTGACAGTTGATTTGACAGATAAATAACGTTGAGTAGCGTTCCTGTATACGAATTTTACACTGAGTGGTGTTTGAGCAGGACTTATTTTGAGAAGCTCTTATATTTAACAGATACTCAAAAAAGACGTTTGGGTATACGAAATTAAAGTTTAGGAGCTGCTCAAACGTTTAAGCAGCTCTCAAATATTTGAGAAGCGTTTGAGTATTCGACCGTAAGTCTTATAGTTTTTGAGTTGTTGTAAAAATTATAAAATTGGCAAATCCAGTATAACGTGAGCTACCATTTCTTGGAGTTTCAATGATTTTGTAGTTCAAGTAAGACTGGTACTTAGCTAGACGGCGATTTCGGAGCTATAAAAAGCTCAATACAAATTGTTTAGGTTTTATTAACCTCCGACCTTCGCGAGATCTCAGTTCGGGGCGAACTACTAGTATAGTCTAGGTGTGCACTAAGAAAGGAATTTTGAAAAGTCGCACCCTAACGGGTCTTAGATTAGGATCAAAGATTTTAACCAAATAATGCGTATGCTGCTACCAGGCGAGAGCTAGTGTTAGATATTATAAAAAACTGATCTCTTTAGTGAATGGAACAGTAATGCAAACAGCATTAGTTTTACATACTGATAAAAATAATGTTTCATATTATATACCTCGAAGTATCTTCCACTTCCTAGCACATATTTACTCGCAGTGCAGTTTTTCTTGAAAACACTTGAACACGGTACAGCTTTTTTGACGTAGAGATGCGTATCGCCTTCGATCTGGAAAAAAAACCGTAAATAAACGCTTGTATAATATACAAGCGCTTACGTTTTTTTTCAGAAATGATTTTACGAATACCCAACTTTTATATTATAAAAGTGGGGTATTCGTAAAATCATTTCAATTCTTTTCCACTCCATAGACTCAGAAATAATAATCAGGCCGTAGCTAATCTAGTTGACTTATACGTTTGGGGCCATGCCTCTATAGCTATAGCATTTTACCCATGCCTCTATAGATGGGACGCTGCTGTGTCCTTTATTATTAAGGTTTACGTGAGGAAATCCATCATGGATACCTGCTGCTTGTTAGAGCATTAGGTTATGTCAGACTACTGACTAAAACCTCACGGTCCGTCGGGTACTTGTACCGGGGGACATGAGTGCGCGTTAGCATTCTTCCGCGATCCCAGCCGTGTTGGCCAGTGACTAATGACCCCTGCACTGTTACACTGCTGAGTAAACTGCTATGAACGCAGAAAAGCACCATGTGCTCTTCTACTACGCCCACGCCGTCCACGTCAAATTGGGTCAAGCGAGGACCTCTCTCTCTCTCTCTCTTTCGCTTTCTGCGCTGCCTTCTTTAGGAAGAGAACTTCTTCACAGAAGCTTGCCACCGCTTGCCAGTTTTCCTCACCATTTACCATAGCATTAATATGGCTGGCAAGGAAATGTTTCTCCCGACCACAGCACTTATGTTTTGGCGCTGGTCCTTCCACTAGACGCTGCAGTAGCTTTAGATGGAATAGGCTTTTTCCGCACCTATACCTCTCAGCCTAGTCAGCCTTATCAACAGGATAGACAAGGCCAATACGTGCGGAGCTGACTAAGCCGCGGGTTTCCCCTCGAATAAATCTTTAAAACGTATAGTTACTTACTATTCCGTTACACGTTTTTTGTACACCTCTAGGATCTGTAAAATCGTCATTAAAGGCCCTTCCATCCATGATTGTACTCGCGTCGTATACAAATTCCTTCGAGAATATATTACAATAGTCAGAGATAACAATATCACTGTAGTAATACTTAATAGAGTCCGGCTGGTTGTCATAATATGTGTTTATTGCTGGCAGTGCACATCTAATCTGTAAATAATGAAAAAGTATTGCATTAGTTAGGGTTTCCTATCTGTTAGTGACAAAAGCCAAATAAAATACTCTAGAACTAGCATTTAATTTTGTAAAACATAACAGAAGAGTGATCTATATACTACATATTACAAAACTGTAAAAAGCCAAAAACTAAAATTAAAGATAAACTAAACTATGCACTTCTACTAAATATACGATTGTGGTTCCGAAAATCGAGTTTGTCTATTTGTCTGTTTGTTTGCTCGCGGATCACGCCTCAACTATTGGACCAATATCAAGGAAACTTATTCCATTCGGAAGCTATTTTTCCGGATCGAAACATAGGCTATATTTTATTGAAATCAAAGACGTGGATTCAAATGATATGGCGCGTCGACGACAGCTCGATTGCCAAACGTTGCAGCGTCATCGCGCAGTGTATCTCGGATACTCTAGCGTTACGTTACGATGTGTACCGTGAACGCTGATATTCAGCACAGAAGTACATATCATCTTACAAATAGTGCTCAAACTTGCCAATTGCTCAGACACGCACGACTTTCCACCCTTATCCCGACGGAAAAAATTGTAATGGAGTTCAAAACTTTGAACATCATTTTGAACAACTTCAGCATGAACCAAACCTTTTAAAACTGAAATAATAGACTAGAAACTATACCTAGTTTAAATTCTGATAAAGATGAAATCATTGTGGATTTTACTAATATTATAAAAATGGCAACCAAAGTTTTTGATATCCATTACCATTTCGTTTCGCGGGTGCTGGTTCGGATTCCTGACACTAGGTTATGTAGTTATGTTGACTGGTTATCAACGATACGGTTAATTATTTTATAGTATAAGTACCTCATCATCGTTATTCAACCCCGTAAACTCTGACATTTCCTTATAAGCAGTTGAGTTGGATTCCGTGCTCAGGGCAAGAAAACCAATGAAATAGTACATTATCAGAGGTGCGGCAAATTTTGCATCACAGTTAGAATCCAACAAATCCTGTAAAAAAGTAAGGATATTATTATATATTTTTTATTATTGCATCAATATTAAACTGATTTATAAGTTAGTGTATAATTAGTGCTAAATACTCACTTCTATTTATACGTCTGTGTAATTCGTTCTAAATACTCACTTATATTTATAAGTCTGTGTATAATTAGTTCTAAATACTCACTTATATTTATACGTTTGTATAATTAGTGCTTAATACTCACTTATATTTATAAGTCTGTGTATAATTAGTTCTAAATACTCACTTATATTTATACGTTTGTATAATTAGTGCTAAATACTCGCTTATATTTGTAAGTCTGTGTATGATTAGTTCTAAATACTCACTTATATTTATACGTTTGTATAATTAGTGCTAAATACTCACGTATAGATATTGAAATGCGTGTTTGGCGATTGCGCTTTTCCCGCGTTTGACCGCGTCAAGGCAATCAATGTTCGAGTCTTGACAATCACAATCACAATTTTCATCTGAAGAATCTGAAATACATACAACGTTCAACTTCAACTTCTTGGTTTATAGCTTTTGCGACTTGTTCTTACAAACAGTTAAATAAAAAAACCAGTGCGTGGAGTCCCTACGCGCGGAAGAAGTTATACTTCGAGTGCCACGCATTCACTCTCGCTCTGTGTTTAATGTGAAATTAATTTAGTATTTATTTTTATGTACTTAATCTATATGCAGTACCTACTAAATTTTCACTTCAAAATAAAAAGTTGCAAAAGGTCTATAATGTTGGTTTGGGTTTGAACTCGTATCCCGTTGTCGGTCTGACCGCAGTCCGACGGTATCACTAATCCGCCAACAGACCTCTGCTCCTGATGTTTGAAATTACGGCTATGTTTCTTTTTCTTTTGTTTGACGCTGTCAGTTGGGAGTCGTATAACTTCAAAAAATGCTGAACACCGACATCTATTATTTGATTGTAGCATTTGTAGCGTATTAGTCTCTGTCTCTTTCTATTCAGGGGAATAGAAAGAGACAGAGACTATGTCCTCCCGTATAACGCAACGTTGTTGGAAGTCGCATTAGAAGTATAACTTCAAAAAGCTAAACAGATACAATAAAGTCTAAATATAACACACGATACGACGTCGCATTGTGGTACGTTGCGTTGTCGTGTCATCGACAATCACAATCCGGATATTTTCAAGGCAAGAATGAATAGTCTGCTAGACGCTGCTTCATCGTCCTTTTACCATCCGGTGAGGTTGTGGCGAAAGGACATTCTATTCCATAAAGTATATAAAAAAAACTAAATTGACGACTTAACTTTACGCTTTTGTCAAACTGTCGAAGCTTTTGTGGCCTCTTTTTACGTATTACAATGCTATTGGTGAATTTTGAAAATCCTAAACGACAGTTATCCTAGATCCTAAATTGTTCACGCTGCGTTTATGCGCACAATTTAAAACAAATCGCATAAAGTCTTTTGGAGGACTGTTGACTATGAATTCCAGCTGCCCTTTTCAACTGTCTTATGGACTGGTCAAAGACAAATATGGATGGATATTTGACGAGGGATGACATAGGGGTGATGAAATAGACCCAAGGGCCCGTATGACTATACACTATACAGATATCGTTACTCGAGTACATTTTAATGAGGTTTTTATACGAAAATCTGCGCTCGAGTCCGGATCAGTGCTTGAGGAGTTACTAAGAGTTACTTCAAATCTTTCGTTAATTAAACAAACTTCTAACCTTTGCCCTTACAACAGCAGGATTATTGCGATTTAGTTTTTTAATTACTTCTAATCCTAACTAAATCCCAATGATATTTTTAATAGAATTAAAAAAAACAGTACTTACCTAGGCATGATGTCAACACAGCGATATTGAATATAACAACAACGAACAATTGTAAGTTACGCATGGTTGCTGCGTACCTACACAAGTGTACATTTTCTAAAAAGGAGACCGTATTTTATAGTTTCTGAATATGCAAAATAGTAGATAGTTAAGAAAATTAGCAACCCTTTGAATGTTAATCAATTGTAATTAAGATAATATTATTTTTCTATTAAATAAGATAAAAAAGCTTTTTATTCCTAACTTTTTAAATTAAATTCATAACTTTATTTTGTGTATTTTTCTATTACATTTCGCCAAACTTTGTGCAATGTTATTGGACACAACATTATTGTTTGAGATTTCTCATATTCAATTTCAGTAATTTTATATTATTCAGAAATGTTAAAATGTGCGAACGAGAAGTTGTTTGAACGTTGTCAGAGTCTTAATCTACTTTTTCATAGACAAATTGTGGTAATTAACCGACAGAGATATTCATAGATAGTCACAAAATCTATTCCTGTTGTGTCTGAGTACCTACCTGTTTCAAATGTTTTTAACTTAGATAACTTTTATAATATATCCTGGCAAGAGCGGAATCTCCTAATACATGTATTTCACACTTGAAAGGAGATTTTCAACACTGTTAATACTAATATCTTTTGGAAGCAATAAAAACATTTGTATTTGTGTCTGGAACTGTGCTTTAGTATTTTGTCAGCATACAAGCATAAGAGATTATTGACCGATTCGAAAATCTGCAGTCTATGAAGGTTGGTGTAAGTCATTTGATTATGAGTTTGTAGTTTTTTTAAGTAGGTAATATTTACTCTATGATCGAATTCGGAACCCTAAAACGGATATCAAAATTCAGACTTTCTAAAAAAAATGTTAAAAAAAAAATTAATTGATAAAAAAAAATTCTTTTTATTTAGTTGTTTGGGTTATATATCTTATTTTCATTAGTAAATAAGGTCTCAATTAGGTTAAACAGCATTTACCTCTGTTGCTATCTACGAGCATTTTCGTTGACATGAACATTTTAATTATTTTAATTCGGTTTTAGTTTTATCTCGTACGTTTTATAGTTCTAGCCTATATACAAAATTTAAATTTATTTCTCTTTAAATTTTACTAGGTGTCCCGGAACTAGTAGGTACGTTGTATTGAGGTATACTCTGGACGATAAATTCTACTGTTCAAATTTGAAAAAATCATCTAAATAAATAAAGAAAAAAATGTACTACTCTTTTGCACGGCTTTTTCTTATTCAATGATTGCATTGAAGAGATGTCCATCAAAGTTGGAATGTATAATATCTGAAAACTTGAATTTGTAAAGATTTTCTGTATATTTTCTAGTTGCTAAATTAGGATCGTCAATACCTACCATTATGTAGGTTTTGAGACAACTCTTAGGATGTACAAGTTTATACGAGTTTATAGCTTGGTATCTCAAATTTCGAGGTGAAATGCTAATTTGACTGGGCTATTTACGACGAGTTCACGGAGAAGTGTCAAAAGTTGATAATAAGAAGGCGCACTTTGTCGACAGCATTACCACGATGATAATTAAAGCATTTTAAACCATTTTTTTATCTATTTAGGTCAAAAAATGGTATCATACTATACCGAGCTAAGATGATGATGATGATGATGATGATGATGATGACTACTGACTCTTAATTTTTCGTTTTAGTAATTTCCCGGATAAACACTACCAAAAAGTCGGTACTTAACCTACTTTATCGGTATCTTACCTATTTTTAATTAAAACCTTGTTTTTCTAGCTTCCCGTCACGACGGCCGACCCTGAGGTTCGCACGCGCTCAGGAAGCATAGACGCTCAGGTAATTATTAATCGGAAAGACACTGAATGCCTTACAAGGCACATCCTCATGCATGCGTTTACGCAAAGGTAACCGATGGTCAATTTTCATAAAAATAATTAACAAATATGTATGTGCCCGCGACTTCGTTCGCGTTGAATCCCGTTGATTTTTCGGGATAAAAAGTACCTACCTAGCCTATGTGTTAATCCAGGTCACGGACAATTATATATTCCAAGTTTCATCCAAATCGGATCGCTTGTAAAAATTTCATCTTTGTACACGTAGCTTAAAAATGAAAATATTGTTTTTTTAATTTGATTATTTACGGCCGGGTTGTGTACCCAACAACATAAAAAGGTTTTATTCAAGCTGTCAGTTGTTCTATGTCAGTTGTGTTTTGCTATACCATTTCTAACAAATGAACGGCTGGACTGATGTTTTTACTGATTTTTTTTTTTTGGATGTTCATTTTTCCCCGGGAACGGGATAAAAAGTATCCTATGTGTTAATCCAGGTCACGGAAAATATATATTCCAAGTTTCATCCAAATCGGATGAGTAGTTTTTGCGTGAAAGAGTAACAAACATCCATACATACACCCTTACATACATACATACATACATCGTTACAAACTTTCGCGTTTATAATATTAGTAGGATTTTCTGTCAGAAGAATCATTCCATAATCCATACTATAAAGTCAAAATTCGACGCTTATGGAATTTTTTTAGTATGCTATGCATATGGCTATTTTCAATGCGGTGGTTACGCCCGAATACTGTAACGTCACTCAAAATTGAAACAGCAATTAAAATGGCCCTGTTTCATATATGCCTCACCCAATTAGTAAGAGAGGAATTTAAACATGAACTTAATCCTAGTATCGTTTCAGTATTCGCACGTCAATCAATATTTTAATCAATTCATATTTTTTTTTATTCATCCAATTTTTAAGCCGTTTCAGGAGACACTATCCTTTAATCTAAAACCTATACTTATCTAGAATTTCACATTAAAACATAAGATTTTTCTTTTTTACAGCCGTCGGAAGCGTCTGACACACAGATCTCTCTGCCAGGCCTCGAGCAGACGGGAGACATGGAGGACATCAACCAGAAGCAGACAACAATAATCGCCAGCGAATGAACGAAGCCGCACCCTTCCTGAGACTAGGTCACCTTGACAGCTGTCACTTCTGACATTTGTAGGTTATGCGTCAGAGTGGGCATATTCTGTTATATTTGACCATTTGTGGGTAAGAGCCGGACTCAAATTGCTGTGTTGTACTGTTTGTAGAGTCAGTTTTATTTAAATATGATCTGTTTGACAGCTGTCACATTTCGTTTTGATTATGTTTGAGTAGGCTAGGACCGTGGAACCCGAATCAAATCTGTCTTGAGTATTGTATCAGTTTTATGTATCAATCAAATTCTTGTCTGAATGACCTTGCAGTGTGGCCCGCAATTTCGCCAATTTTAATGTATCAACTTCTTGGTTTGTAGCTTTTGTGGCTAGTTGTCACAACTCTGCCGTTTTTATGTATCACATTTGACAGGAGGCATTCTGACAGCTGTCACAATTAAATTTGACATTTGTTGGGCTAGGGACGTTAAAACCCGACTCATTTTGCTGTATCTAAGTGTGTATTCCGTGTCATTTCGTTTCGACCCCTCAGATTTAGACGGTTTATAATTATACTCACTTCTGAATACGACTTCTGAGTATATGTTCTATCTCTCTTCTCTAAGTTTGTAGTTCCATTTGATGTCTATGGCTAATCGCTTGAGATGCAGCGGGTTCGATTCTAGGAGCTGGAGAAGTTTTCAAGATTTGTAATTATTTTGTTTAGTCACAACAAAAAGTAAAAAGTGTTTTTTTTAAATATTACTGTAGTAACTACCTGTGAATTATAAGTATAACAGCTAATAATCGTTCAGTGACAGATTCCTCGCTTTCTATTGGCTGGTTTGATATTACCATTACAAAGTTTATGATTGTCAAACGGAACATAAGAAATAATTGTAATATTGTGAAATGGTTAAATAAATAAATCATTTGCACGGATGAGCTTTTATTACTCGACTTTATATTAAAGAGGGTAGTTTTTGCTCTTTAAATGTCGCACAGTCAACGTCATTAAGGCGTATGTAAAAGGCAGACAACCCTCTCGCTCGCACATATCAACATATTTGAAGATATAATATAACTTAATGTAATTATGTGAAATTGCAGAGCTTCAGGGTCGAGAGAATAGCAATGCAAAGGTTCAGTAAAAATATCACATTGATCTAAACAAGTTTTCTAACCAAGAAGCTTGCACCAATGCGATAATTTATTTTTATTTTAAGACAAAGTTATTCACAAAGAAAATTAAAACTAATACAGTATTTACAATATTCACAAAATACACATGAAACAGTTGAGCCATCTACAAACCGTTGCAAACGATTTATAGATAGCTCAACTGGTCCAAATCAGAATTAAATAATATAAGAATGCAATAATTTAAAGTGCACATTTGATGGTTAGAAAACTTGTTAGGATCAATGTGTTATTTTTACTGAACCTTTGCATTGTTATTCTCTCGACCCTGAAGCTCTGCAAATTTCACATAATTACACATAATAATATGGGGAAATTTTTTCGCGATTTCTGACATTTCTAGTACTCAAACCTCAGTCGGTCCGGTAGAGACTTTGATCCTTATACGAAACAAGATCGATTGGCATCAAAAAAAGTTTTTGTGCAAAATGACCATTTTCTTGCTGACTGTACATTTTTTCAAAATCTGTAAATGCAGTTCAGAATATCTTAAATAATTATGGATTGTCTCCTAAAAGCGTTTTCCTGTAACTATAACGAATAAGGTACCTGCCCTTACAGTCCCGTCTCAAAAATTCACCCTGTATAGTGTAGGGGTGCACTAAGAAAGGAATTTTGAAGAGTCGCACCCTAAAGGACCCAAAATTAGGATCAAAGATTTTAACCAAATAATGCGTATGCTGCTACTACGCGAGCAAAGCCGCGACAGCTAGTAACCTATAAAATAATTTTTAGTCGAATGTCGTTTTCAATTTCAGTGATTTTATCTTCACAATGTTGAAATGTGTCAGCGTGAAGTTTTTAACGGTTTTCAGTACCTTAAATGAGACTTAAAAGTAACATTATGATGAAAAATATTACTATTATAAATAATTATGAAGTGATCACCTTCTGATGCTGACTGTACATAAAGCCAAGTCCATTTTACAGCACATTAAAACAAATTGGTCATTTTGGGGGGATAATTTAAAGGAAATATTGATTTTCTAAGAAAAATTTTATGGTTTTGCTTGATATGGTGCATATAGGTATAGTAGGTGCCAAATTTCACCGCAATACAGGTCATTCACCCAACTTCTGAAAGATCCCCCTATCTTATAAAAAGTTAGAGTAGACATTATATCTTGATTACCATACGTAAACATAGGGTTGCCTGATAGTATCCAAATAATCTAATCTAACACCTTTAAACGAGCAATTCTTGTACATATATATACCTATCTAATCTAATCTCGGAAACGGCTTCAACGATTTTCATGAAATTTTGTACCAAAAAACTAGTAGGTACATAATAACTATTTTCAAAATACCCTTGCTCTTAGTGTCTGAAAGATCCCCCTATCTTATAAAAAGTTAGAGTAGACATTATATCCTAAAATAAGGACATGTCCTCAGTTTAGGTCCTAATATGTGGACATATCCTTATTTTAGGACATAACCAGCTGGTTGACCGAGCTTTGCTCGGTATTTTTTTTTGCGATCACATTAGTTAAAAAGACACAAATAATATAAATAAACAATTCATTTTCTTGGTCTAACCTTAAACCTAACACTCATTGGCTTTGTGTTGCTTAACAACGCCATCTGCTGAAGCTTTAAGGTTATTGCATCGTTAAAGCAGTTAAATTTTATTTTATTTTTATGTACATAACAAAACTTATTCAAACTTATTAGAAAAGGTTCTATGCTCATTTGATTTCAAGTAATTTCATCAGTGACATTTATCTTTGTCACGGGCAAAAATGCTGAACACTGCCATCTATTAACGTGAGACTATGTCCTCCCGTTAAACGCTGTCAGTTGGAAGTCGCATTAGAAGTATAACTTCAAAAATATAGTATTATTATTCGCCAATAGATGTCGGGAAGGGTCACATTTTTCTGTTTAAGTGTTTACTTGAAAACACGAATAAAACGACATTTTCTGAAAATGAGTCCTAGCTAGATCGATTTATCGGCCCCGAAATCCCCTGTATACAAAATTTCATGAAAATCGTTGAAGCCGTTTCCGAGATTAGATTAGATAGGTATATATATACAAGAATTGCTCGTTTAAAGGTGTTAGATTGGATTATTTGGATACTATCAGGCAACCCTATGTTTACGTATGGTAATCAAGATATAATGTCTACTCTAACTTTTAATAAGATAGACAATATTGTTTTTAAAAGCTGTAACTGTAATATAGTTTTTATTTTGTTTCGTTGTTTTAGTTATTTAAGTTCGGCTGGTCGTTTTTTTTAATTTGTAGTTGGTAACACTGACAGCGTGTGCGCATTTTCTTGTTCTATGGACACCATTACGAAAATAATCAACTTTATTAAAAAAAAACAATTATTTGTATTTTGTATCGTATGTGTGGCCTAGCGGCTAATTTTAGTAAACTTGATTTTATGTGAATTTTTAGTGATGCAATGGTATCGATTGTCTTGCATTTTTCTAAACTAACCTAATTTGACAGCATAAAAATTATAGCCGTCTTTGTCGTTTCCGTTTATGAGAAAGGGACGGCAACATATATAATACTGAGAAAAATGCAACAAGATAATCTATAACAATTACTTTTTTTTTAATGTCTCGCTGCGATGTCCTAATATCCTAAGACCAGACATAAGTATACACATAACTAAATGTTAAATCGATGTAAGTGTACCAAATTGTAATATGGCTAAAATGCCTGAAATCGTCCGTCGACGAATACTAGGTTTATGAAAATAAATAAACTAAGATGTAATAACTTTTATGTTTTACTAGCTGTCGCCCGCGGCTTTGCTCGCGTGGTAGCAGCATGCGCATTATTTGGTTAAAATCTTTGATCCTAATTTTTAGACCCTTTAGAGTGCGACTTAAGAGGCCTATTACAAAGAAACCGTGATTTTACCTATGTTTGGCGTTCTTAACCAGAGAAACTGTAACTCTTCGACAATTTCAACTTGTTGTATAATGAAGAACAGCTTTAAATATAGTACATAGCGGCCTCGCTTTTCCCGATTTTGTCTTGTATACTTATTTACAGCCAATATTCCGAAGCATGTTTTTTAAAAAAACTCGCGCGGGCACTTTTTCAAGCTCTTAGACTGGACAACTGTACAAACCAGAGAAAAAGAAAAGTATACAATAATACGTCTTAAATACTGGTTAATTTCATAGCGGCTTTGGAATTTAGAACAATGTCTTGGAAATCTATAAAAAACACCAATTCCAAAACCATAAAACTCCTAAAAACGTTCAGATTTAGCTGTGAATATCTCCATAGTAAATTCATATTGGTGAATAAAATTTATACCAAAATAAACAGTAGTTCATTACGAACAAGACTACATACTTTATTTTTCTTAGAAAATATAATAAAACTTAAAATAAACGATATTAAAATGGTATAAAATGAGACGCGTCGGCCCGCTCAAACTCAGGTAGTAGTCCGGTAACGCTGTCAGCAATCGTCAGTCGATTACAACAGCATTTTAGTCCATTCGAAAAAAAAAAAAAAAAAAAAAAAAAGCTCAAACTCAGTAGCGCTTCAGCGCTCGTGGAGGTCGGACCTATGTCAATTTTCGCGCCCACCGATCGATCGTAATCTTGTATGGAACGCATAGTATGACTACACTGACTAACTAGTTTTGATCATGTACAACATACGACATGACATGTAGTAGCGACATGTTGTACAACTCAATGATGGAACAAACCGATGACTCACCTGATGTTAAGTGGTAACCACTGCCTATAACGATGCATCACGTCACGTCCAATGAGGACGTGCTCTGTGATGCATTATTATGGTTTGACATGTACTATGTTATTAGACTAATTTGTCACATACATGGTTGCATATTTATCCATGTATATAATATGTTTATATACCTTTATGTATTCGTATATACGTGTATATCATTATGCGTGTATATATATTTTTTTGGTGACAGCTGTCAAACTTCAAACGGCTATATCTCGGAAACTACTCACTCTAGAGTTCTCGTTCCAAAACTAAATGAAAGGTGTGATCAAGATCTAACTTTTTGATGACAGCTGTCAAACTTCAAACGGCTATATCTCGGAAACTACTCACCCTAGAGTTCTCGTTCCAAAACCAAATGACAGGTGTGATCAATATCTAAATTTTTGATGACAGCTGTCAAACTTCAAACGGCTATATCTCGGAAACTACTCATCCTAGAGTTTTCGTTCCAAAACTAAATGACAAGTGTGATCAATATCTAAATTTTTGATGACAGCTGTCAAACTTCAAACGGCTATATCTCGGAAACTACTCATCCTAGAGTTTTCGTTCCAAAACTAAATGAAAGGTGTGATCAAGATCTACATTTTTGATGACAGCTGTCAAACTTCAAACGGCTATATCTCGGAAACTACTCATCCTAGAGTTTTCGTTTTAAAACTAAATGAAAGGTGTGATCAAGATCTAGTTTTTTGATGACAGCTGTCAAACTTCAAACGGCTATATCTCGGAAACTACTCTTCCTAGAGTTTTTGTCCCAAAACTAAATGAAAGGTGTGATCAAGATCTAAATTTTTGATGACAGCTGTCAAACTTCAAACTCAATTTAAGTCCCGCTTAAATTATTGCCATCTCTTACAAATGAGTAATTTCAAACAGAGGCAGAGCAATTTTAAGTGGTGCTCAAATTTGAATGACTTTTGAGTATTTCAGCCTTTGAGTATTCCAGCCTGAGTGTAATAATATTGGTGACATTTATTTAATTGGATGACTCTAACTACCTAATCTTCAAGTACCAAGATTAGTTAGGTATAATGTAAAAAACCAAGCGTAAAGCGACGTTCAATGTGCGCCCTCTGTTTGCTGCAGGGTGAAGGCTCTGGTATCGAAATTTGACAGATATCGAGCTCTGACGTATTGTGATAAGGGTCTTAACAAAATTATTTTCTTAACGCACCCTACACTATATATACTTATAGTTTAGGCTGTGCGTTTATTGTCAGTCAGCTTCAAAAGAGTTTTTTTAGATAGATTCATATTTATCCATGGTGAAGTTTTGAGATGGGACAAAACGGTCTTAGGAGTTTTTGAGAAATATTTAGACATTCATAGTGTAGCGACATCTATCTCGCTACATAAGAACTAACATGAGAAAAATCCTAGATCGCGCAAACGAAGTTATCACGGAGTTTGAACATAAGTAATACTACCGAATACCATCCATCGGTCCTCGGACCCCGAGCCAAAGGTCGCTCGGCGTGGAAGATCTTCCCTTTTCGTAGGAGGACATCTATCGCTACTATGTTCTCCTCACTGGTGACCAGCCGACGTGATCCAGCCGTCAACCACTACGGAACAGCTGCCGAAGCCTGACGACTGGAGTTTCCTGAACACGCACAACCTTCTTCAACCATCAAGCCGATCTAGCTGGATCATCATCTATCTACTTTCTCTCATCCTCCCAGCTTCTATCAGCCATGCAGCAGCAGCAGCAATCATCAGCCAGCAGCCTCCGCAGTTCCATCGCAGCCGCAATAGTCAGCTTTCTGGACCTGCAGGCTATCGCGACATCTCCTCATCGTTGCTACATCCAGCACATGAATCCTAGCACCTGTCTCGACTCACCGCAGACCCGCCAGATTCACGCCAACAGCAACGCCACCGCACCGCTTCTTCTCGACTCACCGTAGACAACAAGCGCATCTCGTTCCGTCTCGACTCACTGTAGACAATGAACGCTTCGCATCGCATCTGTGCTCACCACGTCTCGACTCACCGTAGACAATGAGCAACGCTGGCACAACTTGGCTTTCATCGACGCTGCTACCAACAACGGATCGACCTCCGGTCTGGAAAGGGAGTGATGTAGCGACATCTATCTCGCTACATAAGAACTAACATGAGAAAAATCCTAGATCGCGCAAACGAAGTTATCACGGAGTTTGAACATAAGTAATACTACCGAATACCATCCATCGGTCCTCGGACCCCGAGCCAAAGGTCGCTCGGCGTGGAAGATCTTCCCTTTTCGTAGGAGGACATCTATCCTACAATGTTCTCCTCAATAGAGGTTGAAAAAAGTATTCAGAATGCCGATCGAATAAAAAATGTTTGAGCCAACAGTAGGTCCTTATACCTACATACAGTTTTGAAATTCAAAAAATGTCATCTACTTGAGATACTTACCTACTGTACAGAAGATACCTAGCCTTTTCCTGCGGGTTCGAATCCCACTTAATTTTTAACTTTTAGGATAGCTACATGAAGGTTAGTGTAGATAAAAAAATATTACAAAAACAAACAGTTTTTTATATTTAATTTAATTTTAATGTAGGTTAGGTACTACTTAATCGATAGTACCAACCCCACACATATTGATAGCGCCAAGTACCGATGTGAAGTAAATCATTGGACGATCTACTACAAAATCAATCATCTCTCCGTTTCTATTCTCCGTGCACTCTGTAAGAGTAAAAAAAAAATTAAATATTTATGGACATATCACACAACCAGACTGGCGAAACTCGAACTAGACTCGTGCTTTCACTGCTTCCGAAAAACCAACAATGTATGAAACGGAGGTCAAAATTTGAATCATGTTTCATACAAAACGAGATTTTCAGTGTGTAATTTTGGTAGAATGGGAGTCCCGCTTCTTACGTAGGAACTACGTAGGTATACATATTCTTTGCACGCAACGTTTTCTAGTCCCAAACTAAGCCAAGCTTGTACTATGGGAACTATAGATTGCTAATAGAATACTTATATACTTACATGTTTTTTGTAAATAGATACTTATGATGATACATAGTAACAACCAGACACAGAACAAACATCTATTTGGTAATTGTTGGATGGCCTATATGATATAAAGTGGTAATTTACCTTAAAATGCATAACCTCACTGAGCACGTCCACTGAGGATGTACCCTGTGCTGCAACACACTGCGTCTATCGCTTTGTGAAATAAAGATGTGTCAGAAAAGGCCGATTATGGAGTTATAGATAAATAAAATTCAAAATGAATGGACGGTCTAATGGACGGTCATCTATTATGGGTTATATAAGAGTACCTTCTACAATGTTGAACATAAAAAATGAAGGAACTAGATAGATACAACTGAATTAGTACCTATGTATTTCGCTCAGATGCGTCCTGTTCAAGAGATGTTCATAAAGCAGTCCCTTAAAAACCTATTTATTCGGAGCCCTTTGTTACTTGGAAGTGCATTCCAAAGCCTAACAGCTGCCACCTCAAAAGAGTTACCTAACCAGAAGGATGTCGTGTGCATAGGAGTAGCCAAAGCAAGAGTGTTGGTGGATCTTTGGTTGCGATTGTGGAAATCGGAGAGGAAGGAAAATTTACTTAAAGTATTGGAGAAAGCTATTTTCATTAAGTATTTAGAAAAGAAGACAAACGGTTTTCCTATGCCTTCTTTCGCTCAATCCAGCACTTTGTAAAAATTTCAATTACTTGTAACTTTATAATGGTGAATGCTACAGTCTTTATTGTTGTTTTACAAATTCTCACAAATACACCTTTCTATTGTAGCAGAAAGAGATTTCGTGTTTATTCAGCCTAAGTACATTATTCGGAGGTACCAAAATTTCGAAAAGTACTGGATTGAGGAATCCTGTTTTTTGCCCGTAAAACTTTTACTATGCCTCCTGGAGCCTAGATAGATCATGTTGTACTCGAACTTTACAATTTTTTAACAATTATTGGCGCAAGAACTATGAGGCTAGAGTCAAGTTTCTGAGAAATAAGAATGCGATTTTCCCGAATTGAGGGATCCTGTTTTTTGGCTATAATTTCCGTACTTAGGTTTTACAAATTTTTAGATTAGTGCTATCAATTTCTAATATTTTTTTTACGCTTTTCTGCCTAATTTTGATATTGATCCGAGTATAGGATCCCTCAGTTCTGACGAAGATGAGAAATTTACTTAAGTAAGTTCGTTTATTCACTAATTATACTATTTTGTTTTTATTTAGATTAGCATAAAATATAATTTCTCTTATTCTAAAGAATTAAAAATAAACAAAAAGTTGTGATATAATATAAGTTAACTATTTATTTTCTGAGAAGAATGAACAATTAAATTTCATTTTACAGAATTAGTTTTCCGTGTCTTCAAATAAATTACAATATTATACAACAAAAAAGAGAGAAATACATAAATATGTATAACGTACATTATTTCAATTCTTATTTTTTTTATCTTTTAACTTGCGAAGCGTAAGGGCGCAGTCTGCTGGTCGGACACAGTTCTCCATGATAAGACCTCGAGATTAATCACATTCAGTAACCACATTACCAACTCCGATCAAACTAATAGTGCCGCATCGCGAGAAGGTAAATATAGCAGGTCTGTTTATTAATATTTCCATCGCTGAGGCTTTGCAATCTGTAAATGTTTAAAAAACATTATTTATACCGTTCCCCCTCTAAAAAGCTAATTTTATTCACTGAAAACAGTGAATAAAAATTACTTTTAGTCACTGTTTTATTATTTGAATTTAGAACACACTAATATATTTGACCTCCATCTAATTATTGTTTTTGCGCAAGGAGGTTGTATAGCATTGGCTATACAACCAATCTTTTTTTCTCGTTAGTCATGGTATAAAGTATAGTATTAAACTCTTGAATAAAACGGATTTATTCCGAGGGCCATGAACCACTCACGTCGTTCAGGATTCTAACACTTGAATATTCATTTATGGCCCTCGCTTTAAATCCGTCTTTTATTCACTAGTTGCATAATATACTATTTATGAGGCGAGAGCATAGACTTAAAAGTTAATGGGCGACATATCCTATTAACAGTCGGCGTTCGGCGTTTGACATAGTGCCGCTTCTTTACAAACAAATCTAAAACGTGATATTAAACAGATACGTACCATCATCACTGCTATCAGTAGCATTGCCAATACCGCTGATCTTATTGTTGAGGGTAACAGTGCTGATACTTTCGCTAAGATATACATTTCTCCTTTCACCATCAGGATCAACGATACTGGAGGTTTCTGCATTGAAGTATGAAGAGACGATACCACGCTGTAAATGTTACAATCAAAGTTACACAAAGAAACACGACGTACAAAGTTATATCCTATCCTACTAATATTATAAACGCGAAAGTTTGTAAGTATGAATGGATGGATGGATGGATGTTTGTTACTCTTTTACATAAAAACTACTGATCCGATTTGGATGAAACTTGGAATATATATTGTCCGTGACCTGGATTAACACATAGGCTACTTTTTATCCTGATCCAACGGGACGCAAATGAAGTCGCGGGCGGCACCTAGTGTTCTATAATTAGAGTTCTCTCCTTTGAGTAGAGCATCTTCAGATCCTTATACAGAAACTATTCTTATATGATTATTTTTTAGACAGTCTGCTGGCAAACTAGTCTTATACCGCGTTCACACTATGCCCATGCCGCTGCCGGCATTAATGCCGCGGACTTATTGCCACAGCAACATCTCCTTTATTCTCACTAGGAAGCTAGGGCATGAACTTGGGCAGAAGGCGGGACAGAGACATGATCGTGTTCACACTATGCTCGTGCCCACTTCTCTGCCCAAATCCCTGCCGACTGCGGCATAGTGTGAACGCAACATAACAAATAATCATATTCTATCTTTGACTTAGGGCCGTAAGATCAATAGTGGTTTAAACCACGAAATAGAGTTTAACCTCCAGTCTCCGATTATTTCATAAGATCAATGGTAGTTAATCGACCATGGGTAGCTTAAACTGACAGAGATGACAGTAGACTAATCCATCGATCAAATGTAATCGTATAGTTAGCGAAACCCATAGTTTAACTAAACTATGAACTGCTTTTGATCTTACGGCTTTATCTTAGTAAAGTGAATTTAGATAAGCAGCTAATGTGACAACTAATCAAAAATTCTCAAAGTAACTGATATGACAAATTCGGTTTTAGTTTGTGGCAAATGGTTGTGACTTCTCTGTATGCAAATACATATACATTAAAACTACCATAACGAAGTAAGTATATTTCACTTGATTATTACCTTTCTCAAAGGCTGCACAGGGCTGGTTACAGAAGTACCACTAAAATACTCTGGTAAGCATACATTAATTTGGATTTCTTCGAAGTTTGAATTATCCATTATTTCATTGTATGTGTTTGGATCTTGAAGGTTCGTAGCTACGTCTTGGATGGTAACTCCGTCCTTTGGATAAATTATCGAGAACTCGAAGAAGCTTTCTCGCAAAAAATATTTCATCACCTGAAAAAAAAAGTTGATCACACACAACACACTCGACTGGAGGTATTTAGCCGTATATGTTTTGTGTCTGTGTGTAGTTAGAACTTAGCTTGTCACGGAAGGTATGTACATGACGGACAGATTATTTTAAAATTTACATACGTGGTTCATACATTCAGGCTCCATAGTACCTACATTTTCTGTATAAACATTTAATTTTAAAGGGTACAGATACTACAAAGTTTTCTATACCTACGCGCGCTGGATGAATAAGGGGCGGTCCTGTTGCACTTTGATCTAAATTATTGTTATTGTAAATCTATCAGGGTAAGCATAGTTAGCAGGGGCCTTATACTTTGTTCAGCAGAGATTTTAATCTAATAGGTTTAAACGACGAGATGACGTTTAAATAATGTCTAAAACTCTTTCACCGGTGGGTGAAAGTTTTCGGTTGAGATATGACATCGTTAGGCCGGTTTCAGAGCTCGACCGACCGATGACGGTGCGTACGTCAATCGCGCTTGTCATTTGTATGGAAATTCACGCGCGTACCGTCAGCGTAGCTGACGGTACTTGCATAGATATAGCTACGCCGACGTACGGTCAGTGATGACCGTACGTTTCCAGCCTTAGTATTATATTAAAATGTCTACAGAAGTGAACATAAAGCCCCAGGAGTCGTACCTGCATATCATCGTTCTCCGTGTAGTTGTAAGTAGTACACTGTGTCACGAAGTTGACTTGGATAGTATTATTTTGTAAATCTGTGTAGCTTTGTTTACCCGCTGGTATAAAAGGTTTCGGATAAAACGGCTGAAACAGAAACAAAAGCATGACTTAACTTTCGTATGTTAGGTATAATTAGTACCCGGACGAACTCTTCCAGAAAGAGCTGTACTAATGAATTAGATTTAGTTTTACTCTGTTATCTAAATAAATAAAAAAGTCTTTAGAACAGTGGCGGATTTGCAGTCTTAGCCGCTCTAGGCCCCACGCCATGTGCCGCCCCTTTCTCGGCACCCATCATTATAGACTACAATATTCTTAACTTTATTTTTATACGTAAAAAAAGTGATTTAGGTAGAGTATTGCCATACGTTGCGGTACAGTTCGGCCCGCCATAATATGCGCAGCGTTTTAAATATTTACTTTGCATTTCATTTATTACTTGTTATGATTGTTTGACACTATCTGCCGCCCCTAATATTTGGCCGCCCTAGGCCCGGGCCTACTGGGCCTTAGGCCAAATCCGCCACTGCTTTTGAAGCTGACTGACAATCTACGCACAGCCTAAACTATAAGTCCTAGAGGTATGAAATTTGGAGGGTAGTATCTTAGTGACAACTTGGACAAAAATGATTTGTATGTTTGTATGTTTGTTCTTCGAGATCTTTTAAACCTCATCCGATCTTCAAAAAATTTGGTAGGTATACGGATAGTACTCTTAAGTTTTACTGGTTTGTTTAATGAAGTAAATCGGTCAAGGGGTCGTGAAGTTATGAGGGTCCAAAGGGAGTAAAAAAAAATGTCGTACAATAATATCAAGTGGGGTGTCATAAGATAGGGTTTTTTAGACATTCCAAAACCATTTTTATTTTGATTCTAAGTCTTATAGTTTTTGAGTTGTTGTAAAAATTATAAAATTGGCAAATCCAGTACAACGTGAGCTACCATTTTTTGGAGTTTCAATGATTTTGTAGTTCAAGTAAGACTGGTACTTAGCTAGACGGCGATTTCGAAGCTAATCGCAAAGTTTATTACAACCATTGGTCAATAAAAATTGTTTAGGTTTTATTAACCTCCGACCATCACGAGATTTCAGTTCGGGGCGAACTACTAGTATAGTCTAGGTGTGCACTAAGAAAGGAATTTTGAAAAGTCGCACCCTAAAAGGTCTTAAATTAGGATCAAAGATTTTAACCAAATAATGCTTATGCTGCTACCAGGCGAGCAAAGCCGCGGGCGAGAGCTAGTGTTAGATATTATAAAAAACTGATCTCGTTAGTGTATGGAACAGTAATGCAAACAGCATTAGTTAAAATAAATAAATAATAATAATATAATAATAGTTTTACCTAGTGATAAAAATAATGTTTCATATTATATACCTCGAAGTATCTTCCACTTCCTAGCACATATTTACTCGCAGTGCAGTTTTTCTTGAAAACACTTGAACACGGTACAGCGTTTTTGACGTAGAGATGCGTATCACCTTCGATCTGAAAAAAAAAATATAAAACCGTAAATAATAATCAGGCCGTAGCTAATCTAGTTGACTTATACAGCGTTTGAGGCCATGCCTCTATAGCTATAGCATTTTACCCATGCCTCTATAGATGGGACGCTGCTGTGCTTTTTATTATTAATGTTTACGTGAGGAAATCCATCATGGATACCTGCTGCTTGTTAGAGCATTAGGTTATGTCAGACTACTGACTAAAACCTCACGGTCCGTCGGGTACTTGTACCGGGGGACATGAGTGCGCGTTAGCATTCTTCCGCGATCCCAGTCGAGTTGGCCAGTGACTAATGACCCCTGCACTGTTACACTGCTGAGTAAACTGCTATGAACGCAGAAAAGCACCACGTGCTCTTCTACTACGCCCACGCCGTCCACGTCAAATTGGGTCAAGCGAGGACCTCTCTCTCTCTCTTTCGCTTTCTGCGCTGCCTTCTTTAGGAAGAGAACTTCTTCACAGAAGCTTGCCACTGCTTGCCAGTTTTCCTCACCATTTACCATAGCATTAATATGGCTGGCAAGGAAATGTTTCGCCCGACCACAGCACTTATGTTTTAGCGCTGGTCCTTCCAGGGACGCTGCAGTAGCTTTAGATGGAATAGGCTTGTTCCGCACCTATACCTCTCAGCCTAGTCAGCCTTATCAACAGGATAGACAAGGCCAATACGTGCGGAGCGGACTAAGCCGCGGGTTTCCCCTCGAATAAATCTTAAAAACGTATAGTTACTTACTATTCCGTTACACGTTTTTTGTACACCTCTAGGATCTGTAAAATCGTCATTAAAGGCTCTCCCATCCATGATTGTACTCGCGTCGTATACAAATTTCTTCGAGAATATATTACAATAGTCAGAGACAACAATATCACTGTAGTAATATTTAATTGAGTCCGGCTGGCCGAGATAATATGAGTTTACTCCTGGCAGTGCACATCTAATCTGTAAATAATGAAAAAGTATTGCATTAGTTAGGGTTTCCTATCTGTTAGTGACAAAAGCCAAATAAAATACTCTAGAACTAGCATTTAATTTTGTAAAACATAACAGAAGAGTGATCTATATACTACATATTACAAAACTGTAAAAAAGCCAAAAACTAAAATTAAAGATAAACTAAATTATGCACTTCTACTAAATATACGATTGTGGTTCCGAAAATCGAGTTTGTCTATTTGTCTGTTTGTTTGCTCGCGGATCACGCCTCAACTATTGGACCAATATCAAGGAAACTTATTCCATTCGGAAGCTATTTTTCCGGATCGAAACATAGGCTATATTTTATTGAAATCAAAGACATGGATTCAAATGATATGGCGCGTCGACGACAGCTCGATTGCCAAACGTTGCAGCGTCATCGCGCAGTGTATCTCGGATACTCTAGCGTTACGTTACGATGTGTACCGTGAACGCTGATATTCAGCACAGAAGTACATATCATCTTACAAATAGTGCTCAAACTTGCCAATTGCTCAGACACGCACGACTTTCCACCCTTATCCCGACGGAAAAAATTGTAATGGAGTTCAAAACTTTGAACATCATTTTGAACAACTTCAGCATGAACCAAACCTTTTAAAACTGAAATAATAGACTAGAAACTATACCTAGTTTAAATTCTGATAAAGATGAAATCATTGTGGATTTTACTAATACACTCGAGAGCAATGATTCCGGGTCACTTAAAGAATGTTAAAAATCTCGGAAACTAAAAATGATAGGTTAATGCAATAAATTGTATTTAATAGACAATGTAATACTCCTTAAATGAAAGTAAAAAAATATGAGTCACCGCATACATTTTATTAACACAAAATTACATAAAGAAAAAAACTGCTGATCTCTCCTTAAAACAAAAATAGGAAACATGAAATTTTTGAACTTTATTACGATTTTCTTGAATTTTAATACTTCGTATTGCCTCCTCGTGCTTCCATTACTGCGTTTACGCGGTTTGGCATGCTGTACACCAAGTTCCTTATACGATTTTGGGGAATATTCTCCCATTCCTCTGTGAGAGCAATTTTGAGCTCACGAAGCGTGATTGGGGGAGGGTTTCGTTGTTTTACGCATCTGCCTAGCTCGTCCCAAGCATGCTCGATCGGGTTGATATCCGGGCTGCGCGCTGGCCACTCCATACGAGTAATGTTCATCTCTTGAAGGTAGTCATTCACAATCCTACCTGTATGAGGTCGGGCATTGTCATGCATAAATATAGCATCCTCACCTAAATTGACCATAAATGGACCAACATGATCATTGAGGATTTCTTCCACATATCTTACGCTAGTTAAAGAGCCGTTTTCTATGATCACCAGCTCTGTGCGACTTTCAGAAGAAATTCCGGCCCACACAAGTACAGACCCACCACCGTAGGCTACTTTTTCTTCGATGCATGCTTGCTTGAATCTTTC
The DNA here is from genome assembly GCA_947507515.1 of Eulithis testata. NCBI lineage: Eukaryota > Metazoa > Arthropoda > Insecta > Lepidoptera > Geometridae > Eulithis > Eulithis testata. The sequence goes on along the minus strand of OX382218.1, from coordinate 3,188,126 downwards.
CCCTGGTCTTCGATACACTCTGTGTCTTCCATCGTGCTTGTAGAGCATAAATTTTGATTCGTCGGAGAACATAACTTTTGACCAATCTTCAATACTCCAATTTACGTGGCTCTGGGCATATCTTAGTCTTGAAATACGATGCCCACGCTCCAGTTTAGGGCCGTTTGCAGGTCTAAGGGGTTTTAAGTTAGATTCAGCAAGCCGACGTCTTACTGTCCATGCACTTGGGTTACTTCCTCCGAGGCGTCGAAACTGATTTGTGAGTTCAGTTCCTGTGAGAAAGCGATTTCGAAGCATGGTGTTCACCAAGTATCGGTCTTCTCGTGCTGTGGTACACCTGGTTCTGCCCGTTCCTGGTCTGCGTAGGTTAGAACCAGTTTCTTCGTAACGTCGGAGAACTCTTTGTACTGTTGACAGCGACACACCGACAGTCCTGGCTGTATCGCGCTGACTCCGGCCGGTTTCCAGCATTGTAAGTATTCTGGTGCATTCTTCAGGCGTAAGCGACATAATTTCAGCTTGAATAATGAATATAGAGCACTATCAACATAGTTATATACCCACATAAATGACAGATTACAAACAAAAGCAAAACCAAATGCTGTAATTTCGTAGTTCCATCTTCGAAAGTGGCCCTTTTTCAAATTTGATTTTTTTAAGATATAACTTTACAATAACTAAGAAGTTTTAATACCTTCATTTAAGGAGTATTACATTGTCTATTAAATACAATTTATTGCATTAACCTATCATTTTTAGTTTCCGAGATTTTTAACATTCTTTAAGTGACCCGGAATCATTGCTCTCGCGTGTATTATAAAAATGGCAACCAAAGTTTTTGATATCCATTACCATTTCGTTTCGCGGGTGCTGGTTCGGATTTCTGACACTAGGTTATGTAGTTATGTTGACTGGTTATCAACGATACGGTTAATTATTTTATAGTATAAGTACCTCATCATCGTTATTCAACCCCGTAAACTCTGACATTTCCTTATAAGCAGTTGAGTTGGATTCCGTGCTCAGGGCAAGAAAACCAATGAAATAGTACATTATCAGAGGTGCGGCAAATTTTGCATCACAGTTAGAATCCAACAAATCCTGTAAAAAAGTAAGGATATTATTATATATTTTTTATTATTGCATCAATATTAAACTGATTTATAAGTTAGTGTATAATTAGTGCTAAATACTCACTTCTATTTATACGTCTGTGTAATTCGTTCTAAATACTCACTTATATTTATAAGTCTGTGTATAATTAGTTCTAAATACTCACTTATATTTATATACGTTTGTATAATTAGTGCTAAATACTCACTTATATTTATACGTTTGTATAATTAGTGCTAAATACTCACGTATAGATATTGAAATGCGTGTTTGGCGATTGCGCTTTTCCCGCGTTTGACCGCGTCAAGGCAATCAATGTTCGAGTCTTGACAATCACAATCACAATTTTCATCTGAAGAATCTGAAATACATACAACGTTCAACTTCAACTTCTTGGTTTATGGCTTTTGCGACTTGTTCTTACAAACAGTTAAATAAAAAAACCAGTGCGTGGAGTCCCTACGCGCGGAAGAAGTTATACTTCGAGTGCCACGCATTCACTCTCGCTCTGTGTTTAATGTGAAATTAATTTAGTATTTATTTTTATGTACTTAACCAATATGCAGTACCTACTAAATTTTCACTTCAAAATAAAAAGTTGCAAAAAACTTTTTATTTTGATACGGGATACGAGGTTTGAACTCGTATCCCGTTGTCGGTCTGACCGCAGTACGACGGTATCACTAATCCGCCAACAGACCTCTGCTCCTGATGTTTGAAATTACGGCTATGTTTCTTTTTCTTTTGTTTGACGCTGTCAGTTGGGAGTCGTATAACTTCAAAAAATGCTGAACACCGACATCTATTATTTGATTGTAGCATTTGTAGCGTGTTAGTCTCTGTCTCTTTCTATTCAGGGGAATAGAAAGAGACAGAGACTATGTCCTCCCGTATAACGCAACGTTGTTGGAAGTCGCATTAGAAGTATAACTTCAAAAAGCTAAAACAGATACAATAAAGTCTAAATATAACACACGATACGACGTCGCATTCTGGCACGTTGCGTTGTCGTGTCATCGACAATCACAATCCGGATATTTTCAAGGCAAGAATGAATAGTCTGCAAGACACTGCTTCATCGTCACTTTTTACCATCAGGTGAGGTTGTGGCGAAAGGACATTCTATTCCATAAAGTATATAAAAAAAAACTAAATTGATGACTTAACTTTACGCTTTTGTCAAACTGTCGAAGCTTTTGTGGCCTCTTTGACGTATTACAATGCTATTGGTGGAATTTGAAAATCCTAAATGACAGTTATCCTAGATCCTAAATTGTTCACGCTGCGTTTATGCGCACAATTTAAAACAAATCGCATAAAGTCTTTTGGAGGACTGTTGACTATGAATTCCAGCTGCCCTTTTCAACTGTCTTATGGACTGGTCAAAGACAAATATGGATGGATATTTGACGAGGGATGACATAGGGGTGATGAAATAGACCCAAGGGCCCGTATGCCTATGTATGTCCTTTGGAGGACTGTTGACTATGAATTCCAGCTGCCCTTTTCAACTGTCTTATGGACTGGTCAAAGACAAATATGGATGGATATTTGACGAGGGATGACATAGGGGTGATGAAATAGACCCAAGGGCCCGTATGCCTATACACTATACAGACATCGTTACTCGAGTACATTTTAATGAGGTTTTTATACGAAAATCTGCGCTTGAGTCCGGATCAGAGTTACTTTAAATCTTTCGTTAATTAAACAAACTTCTAACCTTTGCCCTTACAACAGCAGGATTATTGCGATTTAGTTTTTTAATTTCTAATCCTAACTAAATCCCAATGATATTTTTAATAGAATTAAAAAAAACAGTACTTACCTAGGCATGATGTCAACACAGCGATATTAAATATAACAACAACGAACAATTGTAAGTTACGCATGGTTGCTGCGTACCTACACAAGTGTACATTTTCTAAAAAGGAGACCGTATTTTATAGTTTCTGAATATGCAAAGTAGTAGATAGTTAAGAAAATTAGCAACCCTTTGAATGTTAATTAATTGTAATTAAGATAATATACTATTTTATCCCACCATCTCGGAAAGAGTATTTTTGCTCTTCAATATCTGAGTGCAAAAGCCGTTTTTATTCTCTAGAGGATAAAGTAAATTGAATTTAGAACATCGTGTGCACGAAGTTTATGAATTAAAAAAAACATTAAACCTATTTACTGCTACCTCTATGGTGCCGAATATATCATACAACTTTATTTTAATTTGTTAAAAACTCAGACTCGGAACCTTCTTGGTGTTCTTTTTTCAATTTGCTTTGTACGTGGTTCTTTACGCGGCATTTTTTCACGTCATTGTTAAACCTTATATTAAAAACAAAAAACTTGAAAACAAGTGAAAAAACTAAAATGAGTGATTCTAGCGACGAGGAAGTTTGTTTGGCGCCAACAGAATTGACTGAAACTGTCAATAATGCGCAAATGAACAACGTTACTTTCAAATTTTCTTAATTATACCTAAGTATTATTTTGTTATAATTTAAAGATGATTCTGTAATACTTACCTGTCATAATGTAGTAGTTAATACCTAAACTGAAATAAAAGTACCTATCTTGTGATTGTAAACGTTTTTTTTTGCATTTAGTCATTTCCTCGCTGAGGTGGAATGAAAAGTTACGTGTTGCACTCGAGTGCAAAGATTTTTCACCTCGTGCTCTTTTGATTCCCTCGCTAACGCTCAGGATTATAATTTGGAATCACTCGCTGCGCTCGTGATTCAATTTTAGAATCCTTCGCTTCCTCGGCCATCAAAATTGAACACGCGGTTAAAAAGCAACATTGCACTCTTGTATAACAAATAACTATTTTCTTTTAAATAAGATAAAAAAGCCTTTTATTCCTAACTTTTTAAATTAAATTCATAAGTTTATTTTGTGTATTTTTCTATTACATTTCGCCAAACTTTGTGCAATTTTATTGGACACAACATTATTGTTTGAGATTTCTCATATTCAATTTCAGTAATTTTATATCTTCAGAAATGTTGAAATGTGCGAACGAGAAGTAGAGATGGGCGTTTTCGTTTTTTCTCCCAAACGGCTACGTAGCCGCTATACAGTTTGCATATCGATTTCAATAACGGATTTCAAATATCGATATGCGCTTCGTGCTTTCGCGCCGCAAAACCATGGACCAAAAAAGTTACAATAGAAAGTAAACCATATTGTTAGCTTCTTAAGACATATTTTTACGCACGCCACTAACATGCAAATATATAGCTAACTTTACGTCACTCAAATTCGCCCCATCTCTTTCTAACCAGTAAAACTATTCATACTTAGAAAGAGAGGTGGCGAATTTAGCGTATCGTATCGGTGTTTCTTGGGTTGGTTTGTGATTTTTTCGTTTTGGTCGTCGGCTAACTTGAGGCCAGTGCGCTGCGCGCTCCCATAGTTCGACGTGTACCTACTCACGAGTAAAAATCGTACGAAAGCGTAGGTATCCGCTCCGCGGCCTAACAGTAGGTAGTTTTCGTGAAATCGGTTATGTGGATGTAGGGTATCGATATGGTATGATAACCGACCCATAACCGTTATTAGTTACGTTTCGATATATCGAACTCATCTCTAACGAGAAGTTGTTTGAACGTTGTCGGAGTCTTAATCTACTTTTTCATAGACAAATTGTTCATAGATAGTCACAAAATATATTCTTGTTGTGCATTCAGATATTGAAGAGCAAAAATACTCTTTCCGAGATGGTGGGATGAAAAATATATTCTTGTTGTGTCTGAGTACCTATACCTGTTTCAAATGTTTTATTAGTTTTTAACTTAGATAACTTTTATAATATATCCTGGCAAGAGCGGAATCTCCTAATACAAGTATTTCACACTTAAAAAGAGATTTTCAACACTGTTAATACTACTATCTTTTGGAAGCAATAAAAACATTTGTATTTGTGTCTAGAACTGTGCTTCATACAAGCTTAAGAGATTATTGACCGATTCGAAAATCTGCAGTCTATGAGGGTTGGTGTAAGTCATTTGATTATGAGTTTGTAGTTTTTTAAGTAGGTAATATTTACTCTATGATCGAATTCGGAACCCTAAAACGGATATCAAAATTCAGACTTTCTAAAAAAACGGTTTTAAAAACAACTACCTAATTGATAAAAAAAATTCTTATTATTTAGTTGTTTGGGTTATATATCTTATTTTCATTAGTAAATAAGGTTTCAATTAGGTTAAACAGCATTTACCTCTGTTGCTATCTACGAGCATATTCGTTGACATGAACATTTTAATTATTTTAATTCGGTTTTAGTTTTATCTTACACATATTGGCTTTGTGTTGCTTAAGAACGCCATCTGCTGAAGCTTAAGTGTTATTGTATCGTTAAACTTATGTCTTTGTTTTAAAAACAGAGGGCCTAGTACGAGTTTTCAGTGTAGTGTGGGTGTGAAACGTCTGACGCCCAGCACACCAGTGGACGCTGATATGTATGGAGACACTGATCGGATTCTTTGAGAAGCTCGACATGCGAGTACGGGCTTGGTGTAGACCAAGCTTCTCAAAGAATCCGCTCAGTGTCTCCATACAAATAAGCGCCCACTGGTGTGCTGGGTATCAGGCGTTTTACACCAGATATACATAGCAAAACTCGTGCTAGGCCCTCTGCTGACATAATTATAGGTGACAAGCGTCATGGCTCAGTCGGTAGTAGTCTGCCTTCCGTGCTGTGCGTCGTGGGTTCGATCCCCACCGAGAACAAACATTGGTGTGGCAAACATAGATGTTTGTCTTGCGTCTGGGTGTTTCTATAACTACTTTTAGTACTAACTTGTGCATGGTGTTTTTATTTGATGCACTTATTTTTTGAGCAAATAAACTATTTTGTATTTTTTTTTGTATTTTTTCTATGTATAATATGTAGTTATGTATTTACAAAAAAAAATATAAGTCATCATCAATCAAGTTCCCATATCTAGTAGGTACCCTACAAGCTTTGCTTAGTTTGGGTCTAGGGAGCGTTGTGTTGTATGTCGAAGAATACTTATTCATTTATTTAATGATGCGTTCACGTTATTAAAACGTACCTTTACGTAACATACTGCTGACCCAGCAAGAAGGCGACGCGGCAGACCTAAAATAAGATGGCGGGACGAACTTGACCTTTTATGGACAGACTGGCAAAGCGTAGCCCAAGATCGGAGTGTGTGGAAAGAATGGGGGGAAACCTTTGCTCAGCAGTGGGACACAAAGGGCTGAATATAATAATAATAATACCTATCATATACTTACAATTTTATTAACCTTTCTTCTTACATCTTCAGGATTTTTAAAATCATACGTTCGAGTTGTACCTTCAAGAATTAAGTCCACGTCACGTTGGTATTGGTTCGTAAAACATACGTCAGAAACAATGACGTCTCTCAGTATGTATACACCTGCTTGCGAGCTATCAAAGTATGATGTAATTCTTTCCAATGCGAATCTTATCTGAAAAGATATATCCTCACTAGGAGTTCCCGCGACTTCGTCAGCGTGGAAAAGTGTCTTTTGGGTAGCATTTTTAATTACTTCCATACAACTTTTCATTCTCCCCTTTCAACTCCCTTACAACCCTTTTTCGCATTAAAAAGTAGCCTATGTCCTTTCTCAGGCTCTAGACTATCTGTGTACCAAATTTCATTCAAATCGGTTCAGTATAGTTTTGGCGTGAAAGCGAGACAGACAGACAGAGTTACTTTCGCATTTATAATATTAGTATGGATCATTTGAATATGACTGTATTGATTTTTCCATACATAACTCTTCTCTCAACTGTCACAATACGTAATCAAACTCAGAAGACATGCGTCATCTCGGCTCAGTCGGTAGTAGCTCTATCTACTCGTGTGTTCGATCCCCACCGAGAACAAACATTTGTGTGCGGCAAACATAGATGTTTGTTCTGTGTCTGGGTTACTATGTATTATAAGTATGTATTAAAAAAAATTACCTACCTATATGTAATTCTATCAGCCATCTAGTTCCCATAGTACAAGCTTTGCTTATAGTTTGGGACTTGAAGGCGTGTTATGTCCGTGAATATTTATTTATTTAGCTATTATACTACCTACATTAAAGAAGAAACTACTCGTATAAGAATTTAAAACATTAGGTACGTTATTTTTCAGTACTTTATAAAATGAACCCTCTTTTAAGGACTTTTGGTAGGTTGTTTAGCAAAACACGCTCATCAAATTATGTAAAGTCTCTTCGACTACCTGTAACCACAGAAGTCTACTATGCTTAGATAGAAGTGCATTATTTGATAGTTTGTCAGCAGTCATGTCATGACTGCCCTATTTATTATACAATATATATTTACCTCGTTTTTGTTTGACATTCCCGTAAAATTTAACACTTCTTGATATGCCGGTGTATTTATTTTTGTGCGAAGTGCGATCAAACTTATCAAATAAAAAAAGTCCAGAGGTGCATTTAATATTTTACTACAGTTAGTTCCCAACAATAGCTGTAAAATAGATCTTAAAAAACTTATTACATCAACACAGAATCTGTGCCGATGTAATAAGTTTTTTTAATGTGAAGGATTATAAGTTTTTAGTTTGGCATAAGTTTATGTAATGAACTAACGTCAACTGTAAAAAATGCAAACTGGGCGACTGCACTTATTCCATTTTCTACTGCATTAGGGTAATCATTATTTCCAACTTCAGAATCATTATTATTGTCCGTAATATTTGAATCTGAAATTTTATAACTGTACTATATATTTTTATTATTATAGAAATTTATTCAAAAAGAAAATTAAAACTAATACAGTATTTACAATATTCACAATATTTACAAAATACACATGAAACAGTTGAGCCATCTATTATTATTATTAATTTAACAAAACAATCTAGCTTTAGGAATTTATTAACATAGCATTTTGCTATTAATTTTACCTTTGTGTTAGATATTTTTAGCTTTCGATATTTTCTTGTGCTTTCGATAAAATCCGATTGTTATCTAGTACCACCCACCTATAGTTAGCCATAGAGCTTAAATAAATAAATCACTCAATCCTTGTATTATGTAACATTGAGTTTTGACTATCGACTCTCGTACCTACTATTAGACTTATCTAGTTAAATTAACAGTAGGTAGGTAAGTTAAATACTTACTTGTACATGATATCAACACAATGATATTGAATATGAAAATAATAAACAACTGAAGTTCTCGCATGTATGACGCGTATAGAAGTGTTAGGTTTTCAAAAAACATTCGTATTTTAGAAAGTAATTTAATTTATGATTATATGCAAAATAAATGGTAGGTATACTGGATATCTAAGTTGGAAACACGTTGAATACTAAGTAAAAAAATAACATTATTTTTGTACATTGCAACTATATAATTGTGAAATATTTTCCAGCTATAAAACTTAGTTTATCTTAATTTAATGATCGAGTTAGCGAAGCGAACGAAGGTTTTAGTGTCAACTTGGGCAGATCGGCTTTGATAGCCCAGCTGATCGCGAGATTAACTACTAAGTATGAGTTTTGTCGTATCATGTTTACATTATTTAGTTTGTTACGATGTTAAACCACAGACATGACGACTGTGCCATGGAGCATAATATTTATGACTTCGACCCCTCGCGTTTTTGGATGTCCCAGATTCCTTCGGCCAGATTTCGGCCACTATTCCGTCAAGGCTTTACTCTGGCCATCACCACGTCTAGCCAGAAATATTGAATGATAAGTCACAAATGAATTTAATTTGTGATAAGTACCTAGGTAGAGGTACCTACTTATGCAAAATAAATGCTGATACCTAGAATGGAAAGTCATTGAATATCAAGTGGAATTTTGAAAGCGTTATTTAAATAAGCAATAGTTTAATAATAGTTTTGAATTAAGCATGAAATTTACTTTGTTTTATCTCTTACAGGCAGTGTTTTCGCAGAAAACTCTAGTAGGTACAGGTACCTATTAACCTATAAAAAGATATTTTTTAAGTTTTTTTAGAAATTAAAGCACTTATACTAAAATGTTCTGTGACTTAACTTCGATGAGACTTTAAAAGAGATTTCTTTGTATACATTGATGTTTAGATAGGAGTAAAATGTAGTTTATAGGGGTGTTCAAACATGTGTGCTCTGTCTCTACGCATGATTGGATGCCGCAGATACCGTAATCACTGAATCAACTTATATAAAACTTGGAATAAATATAGTATAATAGTTTGTTGTAATATACTTAGTATTGAACATATTTTAACCGAGCAAGCACTGCCACGAGCAAAAGCCAGTTTCACGTTTATCTAGGCGTTTTAAAATTTAAACATTTCAACTCGACTTATATTTAACATTTTTTTACTTATATTTGATTTGCATATCAGAAATGACTTTCCCTACCTATATAACACGGTTTATTTTTACAATCTATCACTTCTAAATTCAAAAACTATGAGTAAACTACGGTTGTTCGTGGTTTTTATATTCAATATTATTGTGTTAGCATCATGCCAATCTTGTTCAGGTAAAGTATTGTAGTCATTGATCATTTCCTTTCCTATGGATTAGACTGACATGCGAAGCTTACCTCATCTTTTACTAGCTTTCCTATGGATTAGACTGACATGCGAAGCTTACCTCATCTTTTACTAGCTTTCCTATGGATTTGACTGACATGCGAAGCTTACCTCATCTTTTACGAGCTTTCCTATAGATTAGACTGACATGCGAAGCTTACCTCATCTTTTGCTAGCTTTCCTATGGATTAGACTGACATGCGAAGCTTAGCTCATCTTTTACTAGCTTTCCTATGGATTAGACTGACATGCGAAGCTTACCTCATCTTTTACTAGCTTTCCTATGGATTAGACTGACATGCGAAGCTTACTTTATCTTTTACTAGCTTTCCTATGGATTAGACTGACATGCGAAGCTTACCTCATCTTTTACTAGCTTTCCTATGGATTAGACTGACATGCGAAGCTTACTTTATCTTTTACTAGCTTTCCTATGGATTAGACCGACATGCGAAGCTTACTGTATCTTTTACTAGCTTCCCCGGCAACTTCGTCCGCGTCCCGTTTGACCCTGTTGGTTTTCCGGAATAAAAAGAAGCCTATGTGTTAATTCCGGTGACGAACTATATAAAATTCCAAACTTCATCTAAATCAGACCAGTAGTTTCAGCGTTCCAGATGCAACGCAAACATCCAAACATTTAAACATCTAAACTTTCACATTTATAGTATCAGTGGGATGGGATAGGATGGGATAGGATTATTAAAATCATGTCTCACAAATGTCATTTTTCAAATACTTTAGCAACCACGCCAGCGTTCGGTCGCTGGCGTCCGCAACAGACGAATTATTTTCCTATTTGTTTTATTTAACCAAAGATATTTTTCTACCACATTACTTTATTCATTATTTGCAGATTCGTCTAGTAACAGCACTGCATGTGATTGTCAAGATGAAAATAATTGCACTGACATGATGAAACGCGCGGCAGATGCAGTCTCCGGGTTGGGATTCTTATCTGTATACGTGAGTAGCAACCACAAATTGTATTTATGCCTGACTGAATAATTTTGAATTTCAATGATAATTTTATTCAAATAAGTTTGTTCTAATGAAATAAGTTTGTTCTAATGAAATAACTTTTTGTTAGTTTTTTGGTTTTTAATGCTATTTTTCTTTTTTACAGCAACTACTGGTATCTAAGTGTAATACAATAATTATCGCACCACTGGCTTTATATTATTTTCTAATTCTTATGGGAATTTACACAAAACCCAATACAGAAGCTTATTCTGAAATGCTTAATGTAACGCAGATGAGAAACGAAAGTGAGGTAAGTAAACAGTGGTACCTTACCTAGATTAAAATGGCTTTATAAAATCGCCCCGTTTTTTATAAATAGCTAAATGATTTTATTAGTCTGTGGTAAAACATAGATACCTACATTATAAAGTACCTAGGTTCGTCTTATTGCCTGTCAACGCCGCCGCGCGCCCGCGCCTCGAATGCCAAACCGTATATAAAGCCTTTACGATACGTTTACGAATGTGACATTTATTCGTGATCGAGACACACTGTTTAAGTGAAACTGACAAGTGTGGCAAATGACTAGACTTTGTTCAGACCACTTTGGTGCCAACCAAAGATAGGCTGTGTATTCTATAGATAGTCTTTTTACTTGTAATTGTGGAGGTATTAGTTTTGTGAACTGCCGAAAGGGACCCATTTGTTTTCTTTATTTTGTACGTAATTAGGGCACCACTGTACGTTAAGTTGAGTCCCTGACTTTTATTGTTCTTAGTCACGGATAACAGTTTTTAGCTTTTGTTTTTCAGGTCAGATGCATCCTGCCAAAAATTAACTCTTTATATGTTAACCAACCCGATGAAACTACATATTTCAGTGATAATATTATATCTGGTTGTCGTGATACTTTTACACAACAATTCGTATGCGATACGAAAGTACTCGTGGAGGGTAGAGCTCTTAATGATAACTTTGGAAACCCTGAAAATGTGTTGAGAAGGGTTAATAAACTTGTAAGTATGACTGGCAGTATTAAAAATATTTAGTTTTTTTTTTATTACTACCTACCTAGAGTCGACTTTGTAAACAATACGCTCACATGTAATTGATAGCACCCCTTCTATTATTATTTGTTTACGTTAGGGAAAATTTCTTTAACTGTAAATCAAGTAACTGTTTTTATTTTCAGATTGCCGGAGATACTGACAATTATCTGCAAAACGCTATTCCATGCTCAAGTATTTTTAAAGCAAACTGCACTGCTAGTAAAAACGTGTTAGCAAGTGGAAGATATTTCGAGGTAAAATTACAGGAGATTATGAACAAACTCCATTGTTTTATTTGTTGTTTTCTGTGGTTCAAAATAAACATTTTCTTTTTGTATTTGGGGCAGTGCTTTTCTTCTTTTCAGTCACTTTTTCGGCCCTATAATCAATTATCCAAACCTTTTTTATGATTTTTAGCCAAAGTTCAAGAAGCCTTTCGTACCAGTGGGTAAGAGAAATTATACCGATATGGACAATAACACCTCTGAAGTTGATTTTGTAATGCAATGCGGCACTTTCAATTACTCTGACAGTGACATACTAAATGCAAAGGTAAGACTCCAAGTTGACATACCTACTACACTTGTTGAGTGTCGGGTCGGGTCCGACACCCAACCGGGGCCTAGTATGGCGTTTTACGTTATACTGCTTCCAGATTTGATCAGCGCCTCTAGCGGGAAGTTATAGAATATCTTGCTGCCGAACGTTGCAGCGGCATCGTTGTATCTGGAATACGGTAGCGTTACGTTTGTTACATTTATTCGTGATCAAAGCTCACATTGTACACGACACCGTTGTGGATAGTGGCGTGGCGACACCCGACTAAACTGCGGATCCAACACCGATAGTAAAATTAGGAATGGAGTCTGACGGCGGCGTTGGTGTGTCTGTCTGTTTGTATGTGGCCTCGTAGCTCTAACAGTAGAGCTTCACTTTTTTAGGGAGCTGCATTAGTCTGGGATTGTCCGTTCAAATTTTTAGGATATTTATCAGCCTCAATTTTGAATAGATTTCTGGCATAATTGCTCTAGATAAGTACCAAATAATTGCATGCCTTTTAAAACATTTAACTCATGTTCCAAGTACCTATTCAGATTTGATAGAGTCTATATTACCAGCCCTCCGATCGTCACTTGAAAATCTGCTTGGCAGCGAAAGCAGTTCAGAGCTTACAATATAGGAGAGATATACGAAAACAAGAAGCTTTTGACGGCAAAAAACGCTCTCAAACGCGCTAATGTCCACTATTTAAGCACATACCTATGATTTAGTATGAAATTAGTTCAGAAAACTTGCCAAGCTTAAATCTGGCAGGTTTTTATGAGACAACGATTGCACCGTAGGGGCCTTTATGCTGAGTATGGCGGAGATTTACTAGAAATAGAAATAACAAAAACTCGTTTCACCAGTGGGTGATACAAGTTTCTATTGCTAAAACCATGATTTCAGATAATTCAATTCTATTATAAATACGATTTCCTGCTCTACACTATGATTGTTCCTAATTACGGATGTACATTAATTGAACTGACTAAAACACTACAAGATACAAACAAATTCAACCAAGCGATGGGCAGCTTGCAAGAAACATCTATTAAATTAATCTTGCCCAAGTTATCTAGTGCTATATCTACAACTAATAATGTGGACGTTCTGAGAAAGGTAATAACTTCCTGTTAGAATAACTTTATAAATGATATATTGTGCTTTCTAAATTATCATTCTGTGTTGACTACTTTTTTGTTAAAAAAGTTTAAGTTTGAGTCCCCAGTGCTATTCTGGCTCTATGCTGGTAAGTGGGTGTCGTAGACTTAATTCATCTGGTTTTTTTGTAAATCTAATCACAAAGAGAATTACATAGCTACTCACTATTTAGTAGACTTTATACCTGTCTTTTTTATATTTACTAAAGAATAGAAAACACATTACAAAATGAAAATGTCATTGTCACACGAAACCTGTGGGCCTAAGATGCGCACCGCGAGATATTTGTCATGTCGTTCTGTCAAAATGTAAGCATTTTGTACCAGTTTAGGAACTATTGCATTATCTGTGGTAATGTTGTCGAGAAACCGCGCCTTTGAATTTTCAACTTTTGACATTTCTGCATGACTATTATCTCGTCCTCAGAGAGGTACGACGACTAAGAAATGTCAAAAATGTACATTATGGCGCGTTTTGTCGACACCATTAGGTACTACAGATAATGCAATAGTTTCTAAACTGGTGCAAAATGCTTACATTTTGACAAAACGACATTACAAATATCTCGCGGTGCGCATCTTACGCCCGCTGATCATTATTGTAGAATGCCGATTCTGTTGTTTCATTTCCCAAACTGATTTGACAGCACTAAAATTGTTGCCATCCCTTTCTAATATGAACGAAAACGACAGAGACAACTTTCACACTTTCACCTAGTGCTGTCAGAATTGTTTAGAAAAAATGCAGCAACAGACAGATTCAGGCTCAATGACAACTTAGAGCCAGCGCATTTTTTTTATTTTTACAGGCAGGCCTTCTGAATTCATACTTCAATTCCGAAACTGCTAATATCGTGGATGAGAATGGTGTGCCCAGAAATGTGTATCTTGCCGATGGTATCAGCACGGTGTATATAAAAAATACTGGATACCAAGTACAGACTAGTAGTGATAATGGTATGTATACATATTATTTACCTAACTGTTTTCATATCCTCTTTTTTGTTTCGTTTTGCCGCTGGAAATTTACCTTTCTTTGTGTATAATATTGCCATGGGATAAAATATGAATGGAATTAAAAAAGTGAAAAGAAAAAGTAATAAAAGGTGCGAACTAGACTCGTACTTTCCAAAAACAAAGTGTTTGGGATCTTCTATTGGGAAGCTCCGTAGTGGACATAAACACTTTTTACTTAATTGTTGCACTGGTTTATTTGATTACATTTTAACTTTACGGAGCTCACGCAGCTCGTAGGAACGCAAGATGGAAGAGACAGAAGAACCTACATGACAGGACTAGGTTCCTCTACTGTCATTATGAAATTGACAGTTTAGTGAATACTAAACACAAAGGAAATCAAAATTTGAATACCTTGACACCTTTGGTGCATATCTATGCCTAGGCATGCCTAGGCGCTATGGCATAGGCCATAGCACAGATCATACAATACTAATCTGGCACTACCCGGCATAAAAAGTGTAGGCGCTGGTTATTTTTTTTTGTTTGCAGAATGCACAGATGGGATTATGATGTTAGTAATAGACACACCACTGCTTTTCTTTACATCGGTGCGAGGATCCATCATCAATTCGTGTGGAATTGGCAAAGTTATTACTAATTAATCTTCTGAGATAAGCTCAACGGTTAGTGGTAATGCTAAGGTTTCAAAAATAGTAACTTTTACATTAGTATTACTCAAATAATTGAACTATATAGCAAACGAACTACTAAAAACTAGGCTTTAACTTTATATTATTGTAGATTTTAATAATTATGTAACCAATACATAGCAATAAAAGTTTTTGATTACCATTACCTTACATTACATTTGGCGGTAAGGTGGCAGTTTTTAGTGACCAGCGTCCCTACCCTAGAGTCCTTTGAAATGAAAAAACATACGTAACGTCGAGAATGTTATAAAATAAAATAATTTATTTACTTAATATGGAATTGTTTTATTTACAACCTCATACATGGTGTTATATGACTGAATGTCATATAAAACCATGGCAGTCGCATAGGGAATATTCAGTTTTTTATTAAAAAAAAATATTAGATAATAAAAAATATTAATAGGAAACGTAGTGAAATAAATTGGATTTAATAAATAATTTTTAATGGCATTACTTTTAGCTTGCATAATTTCACTAGGCTAGTAGCATTCATTATTTCCAAGATTTCATTGTTTTTATAGATGACACATTCCTTAGAACTTATTTAATATTAATACTGCATAGTTTTGACAATCATTTCCTAAAGCACAGATCATAAATACTATACTACAGCAAAATATTATTTTAAGGATGGTATAATAATGAGTATTATACTAACTGTAAGATAAATACCTATTCATGAACATCATTTGACAGCACCTTCCATTCCCAAACTAAATCAATCTGCTACCTAATATCTTTTATTGTAATTTTGCTTATTAAGTACTAAATAGCAAACTGAAGGAAAATATCGTAAGGACACCCGCGGATTAGTCAGCTCCGCACGTATTGTGACTTATTTACCTGGTCTTTCCTGTGGATGCAGCCGACTAGGCTGAGGTATAGGTGCCGGGCATTATTATTTATTATGTCCCAGGGAAGAGCAGCGTCTCATCGAGACAAGATGCATAGGCCTGTAGCATCCACCTAGATTTTTCTGTGGTTTTAGGTCGTATCGGAAGCCTCGGTGGGCGATTCCATTCGCACATGACTTGTTTTTTATTATTAATTTTACAAAACTTACTTTCACATGACATTATTATTAGGTAAATAATATGAAAATAATATAACTGTACTTCGCGCATGCCTGTAATTAATATCCAAGTTAGAAATTAGTTGAATATTAAGTAAAACGATAAAGTTAACGCACGTTGCTACTAAATATTATTGTGAAATATTTATCAGCCATAAAACTTAATTTATTGATCTAGTGAGCAAAGCGAACAAAAGTCTTAGTGTCAACTTAGGCAGATCGGGACGTTGTTGGCCATTTGATGTTAAGTGGTAAGCTCTGCAATGCATATGCTCACAAAGCACATCCACCGAAGACGTGCCCTGCAAAAATTTAATAATAAGTCACAAATTCATTTAATTTTTGATAAGTGCCTAGACGTACTACGTATGCAAAATAAATACTGATACCTAGAATAGAAAGTCATTGAATATCAAGTAGAATTTGATAGCGTTATTTTTGTAATGTAGCATCAAATTTACCTACTTTGTTTTATCTCTTACGAACAGTATTTTCGCGGAAAATTCTAGTAGGTATGTATTATCTAACCTATAAAAATACAGGTATCTGTTGAGTTTTCAGAACTTAATCACTTATACTAAAGTGTTTTGTGACTTAACTTTGATGAGATTTTAGGAGGAATTTCTTTGTAGGTATACTTCGGTGTATAGACAGTGAGTGAAATGTCGTTTGTTGCATAGGGGTGCTCAAACATGCGTGGTTTGTCTGCATGCGTATGTTTTGATGGCGCAGATGCCGTAATCGCAGAATGTACCTATATGAAACTTAGAATAAATATAGTTTGTGACTTATTGTGTTGAACATATTTTAACCGGGCAAGGACTGCCACGATCAAAAGCCGGTTTCACATTTATCTAAGCATTGTAAAATTTAACATTTCAACTCGACTTATTCAGTATTTGATTTGCATATCAGAAAGAATTTTACGTATATAATACGGCATTGTTTTTTGAGTCTATCACTTTTAAATAAGTTACCATGCGTAAACTACAGTTGTTCGTGTTTCTTTTAACCAATATTGTGTTAGCATCATGCCAATCATGCGCAGGTAAGTATTTAGTCTATATTAATATTATTTATATATAGTCTATATTAATATTAATTATACTAATATTATTATAAATGCGAAAGTAACTCTGTCTGTCTCGCTTTCACGCCAAAACTCTGAACCGATTTGAATGAAATTTGGTACACAGATAGTCTAGAGCCTGAGAAAGGACATAGGCTTTGGAGGGCGCGTTAAACTGTCGGTCCCGGCTCTAGCAGTCGCTAAGCCATGACGGAGGCCTTAAGGCGGCCTATAAAAACTCCATCACCAGAGTTGGCCACTAACTCATACGAGCTTGCTTGCTTCTCACGTAGGTGTTAGTTACTAAAAACTTTTATCCCCTTATTTGTTTTATTTAACGAAATACATTTTTCTACCACACCACAGTATTTACCAAATTGCAGATTCGACTGCTAACAGCACTTATTGTGATTGTGAAGATGGAAATAACTGCAACGATTTTATGAAACGCGCTGAAGATGCCGTCTCCAAGTTTGCGTTCCAATATGTTTACGTGAGTAGCAAACACAAACTTATGCCAGACTAATAATTTCAATAATACATACTTTTATTTTATTGAAATAAGTTAGTTTGTTGTCATGAAATAAGTTTTTTTGGTGTAGTACAATAAGTTTGTTCTAATGAAATAAGTTTTTTTTGTTTACTGCATTTTTTCTTTTTACAGCAACTACTGATATCGAAGTGTGATACAATAATTACTGCACCACTGGCTTTATATTATTTTATAATTATGTTTGGAATTTACACAAAACCCAATACAGAAGCTTATTACGAAATGCTTAATTTTACGCAAATGAAAAACGAAAAAGAGGTTAGTAAACAGTAGGTTATATATCCTATCAGTAACCTATCTAGTGACTAACTAGGTAACTTAAAATAGCTGTATAAATTCTCTGTCTAATACATTATTCTATGTCTAATACATTATTCTAATTATATGTCATTGGTCATTATGTCCATAAAACATTATTGACAAAGGACATAACTTTGTCATAATATAGCGCGTCGAAGGCGGCTCGACTGCCAAACGGTAGTGTGATGTCATTTCGCAGTGTCAGTAACTTGGACGCTACTTTATCTGTCACATGTATTCGTGATCGAGGCACATTTTGCGCACCAAGCTTAAAATCTATTGGTGCACAAAAGTGGAATAGCGTAGGTGCGGACGTTCTTGGTGCTCATCTTTTTGGTGCGCAAAAGTGGAATGCTTCACTGTTTCAATCCGACATTTACAAGTGTGGGAAATGAAATTAAATAGTCTAAAGTTAAATTGATTTGGTTTTTTAGAGCAACAGTATAAACTACTCTAGGTATTTTATGGATAGTAGTTTACCTACTTATAATTATGTGTTAGGTACAATAGGTACACGTAGGTCTTTTTAACTGCCGAAAATTACCAATTTGTTTTTTTTATTTCGTACGTGTGTACCTACTTAAGGCGCTCCACTGTAGGTACTAATATAAGTTGAGTCCCATTAAAGTTCGTAACTTTTATTGCTCATAGTCACGGATAATTATTTTTAGCTTTTGTTTTTCAGGTCAGATGCATCCTACCAAAAATTAACTCTTTATATGATAACCAACCCGATGAAACTATATATTTCAGTGATAATGTTATATCTGGATGTCGTAACACTTATTCAAAACAATTTGTATGCGATGCGAGTGTACTCCTGGAGGGTAGGGCTCTTAATTATAACTTTCAATACCCCGAAAATGTGTTGGGAAGTGTTAATAGAGTTGTAAGTATGACTGACAGTATTCAAAATATTTAGTATTTTTTAACCGACTTCAAAAAAGGAGGAGGTTCTCAATTGGGTTGTATTTTTTTTTATGTTTGTTACCTCAGAACTCCGTCATGTATGAACCGATTAGAAAAAAACTTTTTTTATCTGAAAGGGTATGGCTCCCAGATTGGTCCAATAAATTTTTTATCAAAATCAGTTCAGTAGTTTGGCAGTTAAATAAAAATAACTCGAAAAAACACGTCATTCACTTACACGACACTGCGTATTTGCTTTCCTGTGACGTTTCTGTGGTGTTACGATCAATAGAACAGTCGCAATGAACTGCTATCATCATCATCATCGTCATTTGATGATGAATGCGTATCAAATTGAAGTCGGTTTTTCCAGTTTTTTAAACTTATAATTTTAGTGTGCCACCGACAATAACTAAATAAATGGGCCTAGTACGAGTTTTGGTGTGTAAATCTAGTGTAAAACGTCTGGCGCTCAGCACACCAGTGGGCGCTGATTTGTATGGAGACACTGAGCGGATTCTGAGAAGCTTGGTCTACACCAAGCCCGTACTCGCATGTCGAGCTTCTCAACGAAGTTCTAAAAGAGGTCAAAGACTAGTTTATTTGATGTTGTAGCGTACCTAGACAATGATGTAAACAATACGCACACATGTAATTGATAGCACCCCTTGTAGTTTACGCTAGGGGTTTTTTTTTAAATGTAAAATAAAGCCTTATCTTTTTTTTTTTCAGATTGCCGTAGATACTGGCAATTATGTGCAAAACGCTATACCATGCTCAAGTATTTTTAAAGCAAATTGCACTGCCACTAAAACCGTGTTAGCAAGTGGAAGATATTTCAAGGTAAAATTAGATTATGAATAATTTTGTATCGCGGTTTACTTAAAATAAATAATTTATATTTGGAATTATGCTTTCCTTTAAGTTTTTAGTCAGTTTTTTGGCTCTATGCCTATTTAAACCTTTTTCTTTTTTTTCTAGCCAATGTTCAAAAAGGCGTTTATACCAGTGGGTAAGAGAAATTATACTGATATGGACAATAATATCTCTCAAGTGAATTTTCTAATGCAATGCGGTACTTTGAACTACTCTGACAGTGACATATTAAATGCAAAGGTAATAAGGTATAAGACTCCAAGTTGCCACAGTCGTTTATTATATTTAACACTCCTTTCCCACTTGTTGGGTGTCGGATACTAGCAGCTGTGTTATTTCCGACATAATTGTTCTAGATCAAAAATAAACCCAGTTTTGAACATTTAGCTCATGTCAAACCATTCAGTTCACGACCGAGCCCCAAGTCTGTGCATTGGTTGTAACTTTCGACTCGATTATAGCACACGCAAACGCATTCGCAAAGCGAGAAATTTTGTATGAAACCCGGATAAGCGCCTCTAGTGGGAGATTTGGGAATTATGCAATTCCCAACAAAATTTCTCGCTTTGTGAATGCTTTTGCGTGTGCTATACTCGAGTCGAAAGTCAAAAAAAATGCACAGACTTGAGGCTCAGGGGCCTAATGCTCAGTTCGGCAAAGATTTGACTTGGATTGATTGGAATAACAAATAAAGTTGTTCCAGCCACTGGTGAAGTTAGTTTTCTAGCTTCACCAGTGGCTGGAACAACTTTTCGGCCGAGATAATCTTCGTTCTGATTCGAGAAGAATCTTTGTTGAAGTAAGCGTAAGGCGATAGTCTAAAAATGATGAACGCATTTTTTGGATCAATGATTTTGAAATTTTTATTTTTTGAAATTTTATATATTTTAAACCTTGATTTCAGATATTTCAATTTTATTTAAAATATGATTTCTTGCTATACACTATGATTGTTCCTAATGACGGACTCATTGAACTGACAAAAACACTACAAGATACAAACAAATTCAACCAAGCGATGGACAGCTTGCAAGAAACATCTATTAAATTAATCTTGCCCCAGTTTTCTAGTGCTATATCTACAACTAATAATGTGGACGTTCTGAGAAAGGTAATTCCTGTTAGAATAACTTAAAGCCCCGTTTTCATGGGTTACGCTGGCCTAACCCCATACTGGCCTGTCCCCGATGTTGATTACCGAATAGTATGTACGCGCTAAATCAACGCCGTTAACTACTTTATTTATTGTAAGGTTCTTTTATTTTAGCATAGTACTTATAATTAAAAGAAACTAATGTAGGTACTTACTTACATCATACTAATATTATAAATGTGAATGTAAGTTTGCTTTGTTACGCTTTCACGCGAAAACTACTTAACCGATCATCATGAAACTTTGTACACATATTATTGGAGGTATTAGAAGTAACATACGATACTTTTTATCCCGGAAAATCAACGGGATCCAACGTGACGCGAACGAAGTCGCGGGCGGAAGCTTGTACTATTGTAAAACATAGGTAACTCTATATACTTAATATTAACTATGATTAACCTAATCTATATCAATAATTTAAGGTATAAAAAACCCATAAGTAATACTTTTGTCTGCTATTGTACCGACAATTGACGTAGTAACTATTCGGTAATCAACATCGGGGACAGGCCAGTATGGGGTTAGGCCAGCGTAACCCGTTTTTACTAGGGGACATGTCGCGAAAACAAATCGCCCGACATTCACGTAGTTGTTTCCGGCGACTGTCGAGGGACCCGAAGGTTGCGCGTGTCGACGCTCGCAGAGCATTGACTAGCAAGCTGCGCGACTCGTATAGGTCCCAAGCGACGTCGGGCGACATCGCGCAGGACACGTGAATTTCGTGTCGAGCGACAGAATCGCAGAACAAAATATGTCCCCTAGTGAAAACGGGGCTTTAATATGACATGTGCTTTCTAAATTATCATTCTGTTTTGATTATGTAGTTTTACACATTACGACATGAAAATGACATTTCCAAAAGAGACGTCACGTAATCATTTCTTTCCTATACCATTTTTGACATTTGCCATTGAGGAATGCCCCCGATTCTGTTGTTTCATTTTTCTAAGCCAATTTGACAGTACTAAAATTGTTGCCACCTCTTTCTCATGAACGGAAACGACACAGATACCATAGGCGCGCGATCTGAGTGCAGTTCTGAGGAATGCGCCAGTGATGTGACCTAAATAGCGACAGTGAACGGAGTTCGATATTTTTTTTGAGTCCTTAAAAGTGGACGTTCAAACTACTTGAATCTGTTAGTATTCTAACACATTTTATTTATTATATTTGCGCTAGATATTTGTATTACAAAGTACAAAAAAAAGAAAATATCATGCGCAATTATTTCCTACTTTAAGAAAACTGTGTGGAAAAGCCGGAAATCTATCAAACAAGTTTATTATTGTAAAAAATATATATTGTAATTTTAATCATCATCAGAGGACCTAGTACGAGTTTTGGTGTGTAAATCTGGTGTAAAACATCTGACGGCCAGCACACCAGTGGGCGCTGATTTGTATGGAGACACTGAGCGGATTCTTTGAGAAGCTTGGTCTACACCAAGCCCGTACTCGCATGTCGAGCTTCTCAAAGAATCCGCTCAGTGTCTCCATACAAATCAGCGCCCACTGGTGTGCTGGGCGTCAGACGTTTCACACCCACACTATACACTGAAAACTCGTACTAGGCCCTCTGTTCCGACTATCACAGATATATATCGATATCGATAAGCGCACGAGCGAGAGCACGGCACTAAACTACAGGCGGCCGAGACGAGGTGTCAACGGGCGGGGGGAGTTGCGCCCGTCTTGCACCTCATACCCCGACTGCACTCAGATCGCGCGCCTACAGTAGCTATTATAATTCGTGTTGTCAGAAAAGTTTACAAAAAATGCAGCAACAGAATCAGGCTCTATGTCAACTTAGAGCCTACACATTTTTTTAAATTATTACAGGAAGGCCTTGTGAGTTCTTACTTCAATTCCGAAACTACTAACATCGTCGATGAAAATGGTGTGCCCAGGTATACGTATCTTGCCGATGGTATCAGCACGGTGTATATAAATAATACTGGATACCAAGTACAGAGTAGTGATGATGGTACGTATACTACTCTAATTAAGCTTATATATCCTTTTTTATTTTGTTCTGACGCTGGATGTTTCTTTTTATGTGGATAAAAAAATTACTTATTGCCATGTTCAAAATATGAGTGGAGATAAATAAGTGGAAAAAAAAACGAAATAAGGGTAGAAGACGTTTTCACACGACATGCGTTTTCTGACTTGAAAATACTTAAATTGATTTTGAAAGTAAAATTTAAATTAAATCAAGAAAATTTTGATAGCTACTCTTCAGTTTAAAAATCATCGTTGAGCAAAATAGCACCATATCTACTTATAAGATAAGATAAGAATTTTTTTTTGTTCATGATTACATGTTCTAGAGGGCGCCATATGCAATTCAATGTAACATCATATGGCCAAGGACGAATTTATCAATTAGTCCGAGCATAATAGCCTAACCAGCGGACGATCGAGACGCATAAGTCAAATTCTGATAAGTAGTTTTGGAGTAATGAGGGAACAGGGCCTAGTACGAGTTTTCAGTGTATAGTGTGGGTGTGAAACATCTGACGCTCAGCACACCAGTGGACGCTGATTTGTATGGAGACACTGAGCGGATTTTTTGAGAAGCTCAACATGCGAGTACGGGCTTGGTGTAGACCAACTTTTTAAAAAATCCGCTCAGTGTCTCTATACAAATCAGCGCCCACTGGTGTGCTGGGCGTCAGACGTTTCACACCAGATTTACACATCAAAACTCGTACTTGGCCCTCTGATGAACATACATACGTACCGGTAAAAATCATAAACCCTCCTTTTTGCTTCGCCGTAGTCGGGGAAAAAGTGTAAGCGCTAATTCATACATTTTTTATCGCAGAATGTACAAATGGAATGATGGAGTTTGTAATAGACAAGCCTCTACTTTTCTTCACATCGGTGCGAGGATCTGTCATCAATTTTTGTGGGGTTGGCAAAGTTATTACTAATTAATCTTCTGAGAGAACCTCAATGGATAATGCTAATGCTAATGTTTCAAAAATAGTATTTTTTTACATTAGCATTACTCAAATAATTTAACTGGCTGGTTCTTGAACTTAGAAATGTAACATTATTTTAGATTTTATTAATAATGTAATAAATAGCAATAAAAGTTTTTGATTTCCATTACCATTTCGCTTGGCGGTAAGGGAGGCTTTGAACAGTTACCAGCGCCCCTGCCCTAAAGTTCTTTGAAATGAGCAATTTAACTCGTGCAAATTCCACATACAATTTTGTAGATTCTTTTGTTGCGTTTTATTCTAAACGAACCTAATTTGACAGTACTAAAAATGTTGCTTTTAAACTGAAACGACAAAGACGGCTATAATTGTAGCGCGGTCAATTTAGGTTAGTATAGAAAAATGCAACAACAAAATCGGCGGTAACACGTCCCCAATGTCATGAATGTTATAAAATAAAACCATTTAGGTAGTATAGAATCAATTTAACTATAATTATCATCTAAACTTGTACCTAACCCTTGTTGTTGTATTTGAACCTTTTGTGAGAGAGAATAAACGTTTTTATTATTATTATTACTATTAAAAATTTATTTACAACTTAGGTAATCTATACTTCTATACTAATATTATAAAGAGGAAAGGTTTGATTTTTTGTTTGTTTGTTTGTTTGTATGAATTGAATAGGCTCCGAAACTACTGGACCGATTAAAAAAATTCTTTTACCATTAGAATCCTACATTATCCCTGATGAACATAGGCTATATTTTATCCCGGAATTCCCACGGGAACGGGAATTACGCGGGTGAAACCGCGAGGCGCTGCTAGTAGTTAATAAATATTATTCTATAAATTCCTTAATTAATAGGTAGGTATAGGTAGGTACATACTTATAAGTATAACTATTGAATGAGTGAGTTTTGGTGTGTAAATCTGGTGTAATACGTCTGACGCCCAGCACACTAGTGGACGCTGATTTGTATGGAGACACTGAGCGGATTCTTTGAGAAGCTTGGTCTGCACCAAGCCCGTACTCGTATGTCGAGCGTCTCATAGAATCCGCTCAGTGTCTCCATACAAATCAGCGCCCACTAGTGTGCTGGGCGTCAGACGTTTCACACCCACACTATACAATGAAAACTCATACTAGGCCCTCACGGCGCGGGCTTTCATATGGATGCAGCCGCTAGGCTGAGAGCTATATAATTATGTGTTTCAAACCTACTCCATATAAATAACTTTCAAAATTCCTTTCTTAGTGCACCCCTACACTATATAAGTATACTACCCTCCGAATTTCATACCTCTAGGACTTATAGTTTAGGCTGTGCGTTGATTCTAAGCCAGCTTCAAAAGAGTTTTATATGTATATATTGATGATATCCCAGGGGTTGCAGCATCTCATCAAACTAAAATGCAAAGGCCTGAAGCATCTACCTACAATCTCATAAAAGAGTATTTTTAACCGACTTCAAAATGAGGTTCTCAATTCGAATGTGTTTTTTTGTTCAGAGATAATTCTGCCAATTGTGAATCGATTTTGATGATTCTTTTTTTGTTTGGTAGATTATACTTCAGAGGTTGTCCCATATAAATTTTATTAAAATCGGTACACTAGTTTGGCAATTAAATAAGAATAACTGGCAAAAACACGTCTTCCACGACATTGCGTATTTTGCTTTCCTGTTACTTTTCTATGGTTTATGTTGCGTTCACACTATGCCGCAGTCGGCAGGTACTTGCACGAGCATAGTGTATACACGATAATGCCTCTGTCCCGGCTTCCAGCCCAAGTTCATGCCCTTGTTCTCTAGTAAAGGCGATGTTGCTGTGGCAAGTCCGTGGCAATAATGCTGGCAGCGACATGGGCATAGTGTGAACGCGGTATTACGATCAATAGGACCCAATGAACTGCCATCATCATCATTTGATGATGCAGTATGATGTATCTTTGTAATGTTGTTTTGTAAATGTATTTTGTGTGTGACCTCCTAAGCAAATAAATGCCTGTCTATGACGAGGGCGTATCAAATTGAAGTCGGTTTTCCAATTTTTAAACTTATTATTACGATTATTTAAACAAAAACCGGTTCCTCCTTCTTCCAATACCCTCGTATCTCATCCAAACTCTTTCCCTTAGTCTCCGGTACCCACATCACAGTATACACGGCACCCAATACACAAACTGCTGCAAATGTGTAAAACACCACATATTCCCCGAACTGGTTTGCAATTGGAGTGAAGAATAGAACTGTTAATGAACTGCAGAAGAAGGAAAATGCCATTGATACTCCTGCCATTCGCGCTCGGACCTGGAAAAATTTATAGAATAAATAAATGTTTTTGGACATCAGAGGAAGTTTGATAGTGGCACCAGTAAATGAAAAGATGATGAGCAACAGGTTAGCATGGTATGGCCATGTTATGCGGAGAGATGAATGTCATGTAACAAGAAGAGTATTAGATATGAATGTAGATGGATATAAGAGTAGAGGTAGGCGGTAGGCCAAAGAAAAGATAGATGGATTGCGTGAAGAATGACATGGGTAAGAAAGGAGTGACAACTGAGATGACGGCTGATAGAAGAGCATGGAAGAAAAACACATGTTGTGCCGACCCCACATAAAGTGGGAAAAGGGCAAGGAGATGATGTTGAAATGTTTTTGGACATATGTAACACGCAACGCTCTCTAGTTCTAAACAAAGCAAAGCCTGTACTATCCTATCCTACTAATACTATAAACGCGAAAGTTTGTAAGTATGGATGGATCGATGGATGGATGGATATAAATATAAATATAAATATTCACGGACACTTAACACAACGCCTTCTAGTCCCAAACTAAGCAAAGCTTGTACGATGGGAACTAGATGGCTGATAGAATACATACATACATTTGTTTTTTGTAAATACATACTTATAATACATATAAACCATGTTGTTACTCTTTCACGTAAAAACTACTGATCCGATTTAGATGAAATTTGGATTATATATTGTCCGTGACTGGAAAGCGACAGAATTAGCCATTCATAGATTTAATTTTTTATCATCGTGGTGAAGGTGGGTGAATGACCTGTATTGCCGTGTTATTTGGCACCTACTATAGAGACTAACATACATACATGCTTATGCAAGCTGCTTGCGTTTTATTTTCTCCTATGTTGAAATTAGCTAAAGATATTCTTTAGCTGATTTCAACCTAAGTAGGCCATGACGGAGGCCTTAAGGTGGCCTAAAAACTCCGTCGACAGACTTGGCCACTAACTCATACGAGCTTATTCTGAGGGGTTCCTGTAGAAGTTAGGTTAACTTACTTGGAAGGTGAACACCTCAGCCATATAGACCATAGGGACAGGAGCTAATCCTGCTCCGTATGCCAGGATACACAGACAGACGGCAGCCACGGGTAGCCAGCTAGCAGTGGCATTATTCATAAGGAAGCACGTGGCTAAAGTTGCCATACAGATGCCGACTACTAGCGAACTGCAGGCTAAAGGAATCTGTAAGAGATATTTCATCTGACTATTTTACTATTAGGTATAAAAGTGTAAAAAAGCCTAAAACTAAAATGAAAGATATGGATAAAATAAATAATAATAATGCAGATCTACTAAATAAATGATTCTGATTCCGAAAATCGAGTTTGCCTGTTTGTTTGTTCGCGGATCACGCCTTAACTACTGGACCAATTTCAAAGGAACTTATACCATTCGAAAGCCTTTTTTCCAGATTGAAACAGGCTATATTTTATTGAAATCAAAGACGTGAATTTTTAGATACAGCTTGAAATGTCTAAACCAAAAGCAGCCATTTGCGAGGTTCATCACAGATATTTTGGTGGAAAGTTTCGCACGCGTACGAAGTCGCGGATATCAGCTATAATTATATACACGGTGTTTATGTTACACCGTGTATATAATTACCCTATAAGTCCGAAAGAGGGGTATTTTACAGGTCATGGCGAACAGTGTTTGTTCTACGACTTTTGAGATTTCGAAGTTTTTCATTCATGACATGCGCTCGTAACTTTTGCTTAAAATGTACGTACACAGTATGCGCGTGCATGCGACGCGGTAGGAGAGTACCTACGTGTGCATGCGTGTGTACGGGTTTACGCCAATAGTAAACAAATACTTAGGGTTGTCGCCAATTTCTAAAATAATAAAAGTTGGACTTTTATATGGAAATTTCAATTACCATTTATTGACCATTTGCACTTGTCCAAGCACTCAGGTGGTCGGTCAGATTACGCCCCCTTCGGGCTTATAGGGTAATTATGTTGCACCTTGTATAACAAAGCAATGGCTTAAAAGGACAAATAACTTACCTTCCTCCCAAATCTCTCAATAGATACAGTGGTAAAGAACGATCCCGCCAACTGCAGAGACCCCACAAACAGTGCCAGGATGTTAGGACTCCACGTAGTCCCGGCTCGTTCGAACACATTGGCCGCGTAGTTCATTAGGGCGAAGCACCCGGAGAGGGTTTGCATTCCCATTAGAACCAACACCATTCGAAGAGCTGAGAAGGTGGCGCAGTCGTTAACTGTTGACAATGAGGGCTTTGTGAGAATGTGACTGAAAATAACCTATGATAAAAAAACCAGTGCGTGGAGTCCCTCCGCGCGGAAGAAGTTATACTTCGAGTGCCACGCATTCACTCTCGCTCTGTGTTTAATGTGAAATTAATTTAGTATTTCTGTACTTAACCAATATGCAGTACTTATTTAGTTAGAAAAGATTCTATGCTCATGTTGCCTAAATCAGAACTAAATGGCGCTGCTAAGTTTGGTTGGATCCTAGAACGCGCTATCGAAGTGTTTTGCGTTTTATGGGGGTCTCCGTAAGTGATCACTCTCTCTGTCTCTTTCTATTCCCTCTAACGCTTACTGTTTATGTTTTGGAAGTCGCATTAGAAGTATAACTTTAAAAAACCTATGATAAATACCATGCTAGTATCTGCCATGGTACGTATTTCTAACGCCAAGAAGATGCTAGCATTGCTGTGTTCCGCATTCTGAGTGTGTATACCTATACGTTTGACGTTTACTTTGTACGTAAACTATAATTTTGTATGTATAATTTTGTATGGAGAATCATCAGTTTTGTAAACTAACCCGCTATGGGCGCTGTTCGATCTCTATAAAAAATTATAGTTTTACGTCAACTTCGTACGGAGAATAAAAATATATTTACAAAACCGATGATTCTCCATACAAAATTATAATAGTTTACGTGTCTTAGTAGTACTCAAACGTCAAACAGACACATCATCACGGCACACCCCCTCGGCAGTTGAAAAATCCACCGTATTGCTTTCAAAATAATTGACAGCCGATGTTTGCTATAAGCCTTGGTGATAAGGGCCTCTTATAAGTCCCCTTTTTGGAACCAAAGACGTTTTAGTTACGCTTGTAGTAGGTTTATAATGAACAAATACTTTAGCAGAGTTTAAATCATAGATAAGAGAGTAAATTACCCGTTTTAAAAGACAAACATGGATTATTGACACAGAGAATCCCAAGCTCTGTAAACAACGTGAGCTCATAAAGATTATACGGCGTTATTTAATTATACTACGTCTGTCTTCTTATCCTCGGTAGGTAATAAACAGCCTAAGGCTAAAGAGGTTGCTTAGTATTACGTAACTAAATAAATAAATATTCACGGACACTTCACACAACGCCTTCTAGTCCCAAACAAAGCAAAGCTTGTACTATGGAAACTAGGTGGCTGATAGAATACATACAAATATTTGTTCTTGTTACATACTTATAATACATAAAAACACCCAGACACAGAACAAACATCTATGTTTACAACACACAAATGTTCTCGGTGGGGATCGAACCCACGACCCACAGCACGGAAGGCAGACCAACTGAGCCATGACGCCTGCCAATGGGACGCGAACGAAGTCGCGGGTGGAAGATAGGATTAGATAAAAGATCATTGGTAAAAAATCATTGGTAAAAAATCATTGGTAAAAGATCATTAGTAAAGATCATTGGTAAAAGATCATTGGTAAAAGATCATTGGTAAAAGACCATTGGTAAAAGATCATTTGTAAAAGATCATTGGTAACAGATCATTGGTAAAAGATCATTGGTAAAAGACCATTGGTAAAAGATCATTGGTAAAAGATCATTGGTAAAAGATCATTGGTAAAAGATCATTGGTAAAAGATCATTGGTAAAGATCATTGGTACAAGCCTGTTTATTGCCATCTACAAGGCGATATGGATGATACTACACTAGGAACTCTACAAGCATTTGTTCTTACTTTGGGTAACTCCCATTTGTTCTATAGGACTGTTACGTCATAGAACTGTTAAAACTTGTTTTTTTATTCCTAACTAGCGACCCGCCCCGGCTTCGTACGGGTGCAATGCAGTGATGATGATGATGTATTATACATAAAAACCTTCCTCTTGAATCCTATTAAAAAAACTGCATCAAAATCCGTTGTGTAGTTTTAAAGATCTAAGCATACATACATACAGACAGACGCGGGAAGCGACTTTGCTTTATACTATGTATTGTGATAGTGATATCTGGTAACTTCCATTTGGTAGGACTATTGAAACGAAAACTAGCCCTAATGGGCTAGTTTCAATAGTCCTACCATGGAACTACAGGGATAAAAAAGTTTTACGTAACAGTCCTATAGAACAAATGGGAGTTACCCCTTACTTTACCCACACTGTGCAGCGTGACTTGTGGCATTTCCAGGATTCGTTTGTGTTCTTCCTTCAGCTTGGCCACTTCGTTTGCAACTGATCTGTGATTCTCGTCTATATCACGCAGCCAGCAGATCACTTTGATGGCTCTCTGGAATAATAAGAACTTCTTAAATACTTAAAACTTTAGCGTTTTCATATTCTATGGGCTTCATACTTTAGATTGGTATGGAATTTGTTCATTAACCAGAGCAGTAAACAATTATGTTTTTGAATTGTAAATTAATCATTTTCTGGACTGAAATTTTTAACCCATTTGCAATATATTTACTGACATATTTAATTGAATATAAAATAGTTTTCATCCATTACCCAGCTCGGTCCAATTCCTTGTACAGCGGATCCTATACTATAACAGGTAATATCAAACAGTGACAGAGGTAGACTTTGATTCAACTGTTTAACTTATCGTCTGTCATAAATAAGGCCTATAAATTACAAGTAAATTACAGTCACAAGGTCACAAGTGACATAGATTTTTCTGGCTATCGTCTTCAGCAGTGGATATACCAGGAACTCCTTGATATTACCTTCTCCCGTCCAACCTTCAACAGATAGTTAGGTGACTCCGGCATTAAACTGAAGAGCACCACGTGACTCGCAGCTACCACCAAGTACACGATCTGGTTGACCATGTATGATGACGTCATACCTACTGCGTACACGAAGATCACACCGAGCTAGAAAAGTAATTGATCGAGTGAGCGAAGCGAACGAAGATCTTACCTAACTTACAATCGTTGCTTATTGCTTGGAAGAAAGCTCAGGATAATTATACAGAAAGAGTTTGAAGGAGGCCTTTTCCCAGTATACAAGGTGTAACATAATTGCCTCTTTGGGGGCATAATCAGACCGACCACCTGAGTGCTTGGACAAGTGCAAATGGTCAATAAATCGTAATTGAAATTTCCATATAAAAGTCCAACTTTTCTTATTTTACAAATTTGCGACAACCCTAAGTGTTTGTTTACTATTTGCGTAAACCCGTACACACGCATGCACACGTAGGTACTCTCCTACCACGTCGCACGCACACGCTAGCTGTGTGTACGTACATTTTAAGCAAAAGTTACGAGCGCATTTCATGAATGAAAAACTCCGAAATCTCAAAAATCGCAGAACAAACACTGTTCGCCATTACCTGTAAAATACCCCTCTTTTGGACATAGGGTATTTATGTTACACCGTGTATAAAACTTGAAAAAAAAATGCATATTAAAATTATACCTTGCACAGCGTCATATTCATGGATCCCAAAGCCCCTCGCCAGGAGTCCTCCGAGATCTCTTTGATATAAGCTGGAACCACCACGAAGCAGCCTCCAGCAGCTAAGCCAGCGATCACACGGGCTATGATTAGTGCTACCGGCGTGATGCAGGACAGTTTTATTGTCCACGACACCTGGATAAAACATCTTGGCTGAAATTCGTGGGTAACTCCCATTTGTTCTTTATGACTGTTTTTAAAACTTTTTTATCCCTGTAGTGCCATGGTAGGACTATTGAAACTAGCCCATTAGTTCTAGTTTTCGTTTCAATAGTCCTACCCAAATGGAAGTTACCTAAATTCGTTGGCTTTTTGAAAAAAAATTGCCAACTTGGACAACTTGTGACAGGTGTCAAAGCTCAGTTGGTATAACACCTGTCTTTCATGTGGGTTGTGGGTTCGATCCCCACTAAGAACCAACATTTGTGTGTGGCAAACATAGTTTGTTCTATGTCTGCGTGTTACTATGTAAATAAGTACTATGTATTTACAAAAAAAACAAGTATTTTACCAGCAAACTATCTAGCTCCCATAGTAAAAGCTCTGCTTAACTCGTTCCCTGCCATACGATTATATTCGAATCTATACCTATTGTCATCCATACAAAATCATAATCCCGAGTATATACGTCATTTTTTTGTTGCCATGAAAAAAAAAAATATATGGTAGAGTTCTGATTTTATTTTGAAACTTTTATTTCCAATGCCAACTATTATAATTTATTCGATTATAATCGATTCCCGTCCTGTTTACACTGCCAACGCTTTGAATTTTGTAGGTAGCCTCAACTAAACATCTACGAATAAACTCGTATCTGGCGCTGGATCCTAGATACGCTACTACGTATATTTTCGTAGTTGGCAGGCAACGTGTTAATTTGGGACTAGAGGGCGTTGTGTCAAATGTTCAAGAATATTTATTTTTCTTGCCTTCTCCTTAAGATGTAATGTGAAATGTATGAACGAATGTAATGAATGTGAACTTACACAAGACAGCAAAGACACCACCACGCCACAGATCTTCCTGCCAAACCGATCTGATGAGTAACTGAAGAAGGGTATGCCACATATAGCTGCAAGCGGCAGTGCGGCCGCCATCCAGGTCACCTGGGCATCACTGAACGGTGCTGATGCAGGTGTGGACTTCGACTTGAGGAGCGGACCCATTGGTGATAACCACCCGATCTGAATTCCGTATGTGAAAGTTGGAATTGTAGCTGGGAAAAATAATGAGTTTCATAGGTTTATTGAAAAAACTAAAAAAATATTCTTGGACATATCACACAACGCTCTCTAAAATAAAAAAAAATAGTGCGTGGAGTCCCTCCGCGCGGAAGAAGTTATACTTCACTCTCGCTCTGTGCTTAATGTGAAATTAATTTAGTATTTATTTGTATGTACTTAACCAATATTCAGTACTTATTTAGTTAGAAAAGGTTCTATGCTTGTGTTGCCTAAATCAGAACTAGATGGCGCTGCTAAGTTTGGTCGGATCCTCGAACGGGCTATCTAAGTGTTTTGCGTTTTGCGGGGGTCTCCGTATGTGATCACTCTCTCTGTCTCTTTCTATTCTACGCATTCACTCTCGCTCGCTCTCTTTCTATTCCATTATATTTGGCGTTAAACGTTTAACGCGTTTAATTTTTGGAAGTCGCAACTCATTTGCATAGTGGGGTAGATAGGATTTTTTTTCCCATCCGGCCCACCAGTAGGCTGGCCGGTGGGCTCGATGGGAATAAGCCATTAGACATATCACACAACGCCCTCTAGTCCCAAACTAAAGCAAAGCTTGTGTACTATGGGAACTAGATTGCTGATAGAATACTTACTAAGTTTTTTTTTGTAAATACATACTCAATGTTATACATAGGTACAATAGCATCTCATGTCTTTATGTTTGTAGCACCACAAATTGTTAAGTATGCAAATGTAAATAAATACTCTGCACGCGTACGCGTAGGTACGTAGTGCCAAGTAAATAGATGTTGTCATGCATCAAATAACTTTTAGCTCGTACATTTCAATATGTAATAAGACTCTTTGAAGATACTTATCACTGAATGTTACTTAATATTAAAAAGTTACATAACCAGTGTTTAGATAATAAAAATTCAAAAGCTAAGCAAAAAAATACATTTAAAAATTTCACTACGCTACCGAGCCATTTTGCATGAGTACTCATTCCGAGCCGTGCGTTTTCGTCAGCGCGATTCAGGATTCGGACATTTTTACTAGCGACATCTAGTTGTGTTTTCGATAAACAAATGATGGCAAAGAAAAAATGGAGTAGGCAGAGGTCGAAGAATTTAATTTCAGTTTCTCATACAAAAGACATCAACGCGCAAGTGATTGTCTTGTTATTTTACAGATTAAATAAAAAAAAACTTCTGAAAATATTCTTAATAAGTACTAAGTACATGTACCTATACAATTTACAAAGAATCAAACTTAAATTTTCATTCGATTTTATAATCTTAAAACATTAACTTTAATAAAAATCTAACAGCCTAAATAGGCCAAAATTTAAACAGATCTTACCTTCCTTTGACTTTACATCATTTATTTAAATAACCCGGTAAATACACGGTAAATGTTTTATGAAACAAAAATAACTAATTTTGATAAAACAATTAAAAATAGGTATTCGCATTATTGTTTTTGACTAGCTAGGTATAAAACGAAACTACCATCTCTACCAAGTCAAATAATAGATTACGACTCGATAGTTTTATTCGGCCAAAGAATGTAGAAAAAAAAACCACTCACCTATTAAAGCTGTCAATATTTGCTTTCGAGCATTTACATCACTTTTCCTTTCCATTTTATTATGTAAAACCAGCAAAATAAATCACAAATGCATAGATAGGTTATTTAAAAAACTCAATAATTGATATGACGTTTTTGAAATCTAGAAAAAAGTAAATGTCACGTAAATGTCATTGTCGTAATCTCCCGCTTTTTTCTACTTTTTAAATACACAGCGATAAAAGTAACATGAATAAAACACGCTCTACCAGTCACGTCAAAACATCGACTAATTTTATAACCTAACTTCATTTTAGTTTACATTTTGTATGAGACTCAAGTCTCTACAAACAGTTACGTGTGTCTCCCAATTTACAATTGAAAGGATTTTTTTATCACAAAAACTCTAACACATCGTAATAGAGTCGAAATCAGCTTGATAAAGACTATGAAACTGTAGAGTCATGTTGGTTTCGACTACTGTAACCCAAGGTTATTTTCGTTCGTAATTTTTTGCCGTAGGAATTTGAACCTTATTTCTTTATCGAAATAAACATTACCATTTTAGCGGAGTTTGTTGATTGAAATATTGGTTTTGTAAGAGAGAAACACTATCATATGGCTCTACATTCTTTGCAACTATTAAAGTAACGTTAGTTAGTGAACCATTGATGGGTAGCTGAGGTACCTACCTATCACACATACTACCCACATTAAGGTACAAGGTATGAACTGGCTATTCGTTGTCAAAATAAATCACATTTTGTCAGGTACCTACATACCTAATTTTATCGCAAGTATTATATTTTCATGTTCCATTCAATAAACCAAACTTTTTTTGGAACGAAGTTCCTTATTGCGCGTTGCGAAAGGGGGCTAGACAGAAAAAATTAAGACCAAAAGTTGTCGCGTCGCAACACTTTTTTCAAACTTTGACAACGTCATTCGAATAGATTGGTGCAGGAAGTTTTTTTTTAATATCGTGTGCCTGTACGTTCTCAACCGAAAAAAATGAATGTATTGTTGGAAGTTTTTGTTTTTAGGGTTCGTTAAGGTTCTTATAGAAAATATTATAAGAAAACAACACCTCAAGGAACTTCGTTCCATCCGGGTGTCCCTTGACACCTCTCAAGTTTTTTTTTAGGTTTATTGTTTGCTATACTTATGTACTTATTTCATAATTACATGCAGTGATCTCCAAAAATGTTGAAATATCCGAGTGAGAAATTGTTCGACGCTTGACAGCGTCCCGGGCCAAGATTGGGTTCCTTTCTTAGGAAAGGCCTAGCTGCTCTGAAGCTGGTTGCCGCGGCGGCAAGTGTGCCTGCAGCCTTATTGTGTGTCTGGTAGACAATTCAATTGCAACAAATTGACACAAATTGCAATTGATCTAAATTTTTCCAGTGATTCAGTCGAGTTCTCTGAACAATCAAAACGAATTCTTATATTCAAAGACTAGCTGTCGCCCGCGGCTTTGCTCGCATGCATACGCATTATTTAGTTAAAATATTTGATCATAATTTTAGACCATTTATGGTGCGACTTTTCAAAATTCCCTCTCCAAACTTCATACCTGTAGGGCTTATAGTTTAGGCTGTGCGTTGATTGATAGTCAGCTTCAAAAGAGTTTTATATAATTAGAAGATAGAAGACACGGATATTGGTGGCGATTCAATCAAATCTCAGTACCTAGGGTAGGTAGGTACATAAGCAAGTAAAACTTTTTTAGTTTGCTCTTGTAACATGGACACCTACGAAAGTGGAGCGGGGGAAAAACACAAAATATTTGTAACCAGTTTTATTTATTTATATATAAGTGTTGTCGCCTCTGCCTGTTTGATCTGTAAAAAAAATACTGTTATTGAGTACTTACCTATTTACGATGTATATCTACATTGGTGTCGATTCTGTTCGTTCTTTTTCTAAACTAACCCAAGACAGCTGTAATGTCTTTGTCGTTTCAGTTTATAAGAAACACGGCAGCATTTTTAGCGCTGTCAAATTAGGTTTAGAAAAATGCAACAACCGAATCGGCACCATTATCGAAAGTGTTGCATTTGCCGTGATGATCAAGGGGGTTTTGAGACAAAAAGTTTCATAATCCCCTTGAAGGTGACGGCTCAAAGAGGATTATGAGACTAACCCATATTGATGACTGTTGAAAAAATCTATCGTTCATTCCTTTTCTACGCAAGAATGAACGAAATGATGTATCCTAAAGGTAGTTGCGATCTCAATTTCTACTCTATTTAGCCGAGCACTAGTTAAGATAGAGAGTTTTACAAAAAAAAAATCACTGCGGATTCAAAGTTCGAACACACTTCGAGGTGCGAAGTGTGTTCGAACTTTGAATCCGCAGTGTTTTTTTTTTGTAAAACTATTGTGCCTGTGGCGCCTTGACGAGCGTCGTAGTGAAATGAATTAAGTTGAGTGAGTTTGATATTACAATGGATAAGAATGACGCATATTTGACGCATGCTTCAAAACATAATCAGAATAAAATTTTATAAGTGACTAGCTGACCCCGCAGACTTCGTACGGCCTCAATTTTCTTATTTATTCACCTTTTAAACCTTCTCTGGACTTCCACAAATAATTCAAGACCAAAATTAGCCAAATCGGTCCATCCGTTCTCGAGTTTTAGCAAGACTAACGTACAGCAATTAATTTTTGTGACAACTTGGACGAAAATGCTTTGTATGTTTGTATGTTTGTTCGACGAGATCTTTTGAACCGCTTATCCGATCTTCACAGAATTTGGTAAGTATACGGATAGTACTCTTAAGTTTTACTGGTTTGTTAAATGAAGTAAATCGGTCAAGGGGTCGTGAAGTTATGAGGGTCCAAAGGGAGTAAAAAAAAAAAGTCGTACAATAATTTCAAGTGGGGTGTCATATGATAGGGTTTTGTTGAGACATTCCAAAACCGTTTTTATTTTTATTCTAGGTCTAATAGTTTTTGAGTTGTTGTAAAAATTAAAAAATTGGCTAACCTAGTATAACGTGAGCTACCATTTGTTGGAGTTTCAATGATTTTGTGGTTCAAGTAAGACTGGTACTTACTATTCGGTGATTTCGAAGCAATTTGCAAAGTTTATTACAACCATTGTCAATAAAAATTGTTTGGGTTTTTTTAACCTCCGACCATCACGAGATCTCAGTTCGGGGCGAACTACTAGTTAATATATATATTAGATGAGGGTCCGCTTTCGAAGTGAGTTAGGTCACTTGGGTGAGTTCGAGTTCGTGTTTGAATTTTAACAGAGTGACTACTTTATTTATGTTAGCTGACTTTTAAAATTGATAACAGTCGCTGGGGATTATTGGACAAAAGTTCCAGAAGTCCCCTAAGCACGGGGACTTACGCAGGGGAAAACAGGAATGAGCCGATATTTTGCATATTAGTATGGTACCTCTTCTTCTTCAAGAGGGGGTTTCAAGTTAGGATCCACTTCACCCATGGCTGCGATCAGATCAGCTGTGGTCTTGTATGAGGCTATGGTGTGCTTGACAAAGTCTCTGTCAACGACATAAATAAATAAATAAAAAAATGTCACCACGACGTTGACAAAACAAGTTAAAAAAAAAGAGTGAAGTTCGTTTAATCAAATTCTCTGTCGCGCATTGAAACATTTCTAAATATATTATAATAAAAG
The DNA here is from genome assembly GCA_947507515.1 of Eulithis testata. Classification (NCBI taxonomy): domain Eukaryota; kingdom Metazoa; phylum Arthropoda; class Insecta; order Lepidoptera; family Geometridae; genus Eulithis; species Eulithis testata. The sequence continues at coordinate 3,149,779 of OX382218.1, read as the reverse complement.
AAGTGTAATTGTTTACGAAGAATTGTAAACAATATTGCGTGCAATAAACATTGGATCTCAGACCCTTCTGACCCGCATGTTTTGACCCTATCTTTAAAAAAGTACCCGTTTGACCCGTTTCGTTTTTTCATGTCCCGTTTGACCCGGTTTTCTAACAGGTACAGTCAATGGTGAAATTGACTTGTCATCGTTAATAAAATAGAACCAAATTATGTTTTAACTTATACAAAAATAAAACAAATTGTTATATAATAAATTGCACAAGGCTCAGCATAAATATCATTTTTATCCAAACAAGCTTTCGTATGAAAACGTTAAATACCATATCCCGTAGTCACGTGACTTAATGTCATTTAGTTACCTACCTACCTACCCATTTTGGCCGGGTTCCCACTACGCCGGACCGGCAAAAATGCCGGATCTGGGATAATGTGAATAGCTAAATTGTACAGCCACTAGCCCTTCCGGCAGTTTTACCGGCCTTGCAGCTTTGCCGGTCCGGCGGGGTAGTGGGAACCCAGCCCTCTCTAGGGATGGTAGATCACCTGGTTCAGACAGGGAGTGTGTGAATTTACTCTTCTGGCGCAGGACAGGTTATTTTTCGGCTAGCAATCACTTCGAGTAGGTATCTACTATAATTATAGGTAATTATAGTACTTCATGGAATACGTATGACAAACTAGCTCAGGACACGAACAATGGTGAGAGTACAGGAATACAAGAGTCACCTGAAGTAGAAAGCCTTGACGAAGACAGCGGGCTGGTACTCATGACCGCAGCGCTCTGGTCCAAAGCTCATGATGCCCATTAGGCGGTTCTGTTGGACTGCTGGCGCGCCTGCGTCGAACTGTGAGCAATGATAAAATACTTAATACTGCGTTCACACTATGCCCATGCCGCTGTCGGCATTATTGCCGCAGACTTATTGCCACAGCAACATCGCATTTATTCTCATTACAGAGCAAGGGCATGAATTTGGGCCGGGAGCCGGGACAGCGGCATGATCGTGTTCACACTATGCTCGTGCCCACTTCCCTGCCCAAGTCCCTGCCGATTGTGGCATAGTTTGAACGCAACTTACGCAAGATGTAGGAAAAGTATAGAGTCAAAATTTGAAATAGCTTTTTTACATTTTTATCAAAAGAGATCATCAAGGGTAGGTAGGTGTAAAATACTCGATTTTATATCCCTGGCTCACTGGTACACCGAGCTGGTTTCCGCAGTCCTTCCGTCCGTGACCGCCTCCGTCAGCTTTCTCCCCGACCCCCTCGTCCCCGCCCTTACATTGACAGGTCGGGAGCTTGACACTGACTGTTACCTAACCACTCGTGCACGTGAGACAGGGTAGCACATCTACTTCGAATAGATGCAAACACTACAGTAGGTAACAGCAAAAAATACCGTTATTGAGTCGCCGATGACGCTCAATAGTGAGAGAATCAACCAGGGAAAATTGGTTTAGTCCCACTTAGCCCAAGCCAGTCTCAGATACCAAACATTTTTATTTAACATTTTTTTTTTATATGTCCCCGATACCAAAAAAAAATCGATTCCTAAGTCTATTCCCATTTTTGAAGCTCTTTGAGAGGCGAATATTTACTTGGAATGGTTTTTAAGCGTCGATGTCGTCTTCATTTTGAATTGTACTCTAAAGATTCTCGTATATAAAACCTGTACTTATGAATCAGAATACGATTGTGCAGCAGGAGCCTTAGCCTTACCACCGATAACTTTTTGAAACGTGACTATTTCATGAGAGTGACAGCATAAACAAATATCTCACCGAACGCCACAATCACAGTCGCAGTGTGATAATCTCTGTCTACAATAATGCAAAGCTAATTAAACATAGTTAAGCATAGTTTATTTCACAGAACGGCACGTTAGTATACTTCAACACAAAGTAATAAGCTTGTTGCGCCTACGCAGGCACCATGGCTTGCCTACGCGTCTTACCATGCTTTAGCTTACCAATTAGCAAATCTTGGTGCAGCAAAGATTGTGAGGATGTTCACTGTAAAGGAATATTACAATTGACCATACCAAGCAAGCATCTCTAGTCCCGTTCCGTAGTGAGGCACAGAAAAAGTCCTGCGTGAACTGGAAGCCGTTGACGAGCTGGTATGCATCGATGCAGTACTGCTGTGAGCGGACCTTCAGCCGCGCGGTGAGAAGGTCCGAGGTGTGCTCCCTAAATGCTGTGTCTGAACCCTGCAGTAGAAATATAAGGCAGGTTTCATGATGAATGAAGAGTTGATGAAGTGTAATTTCTTTTTCCATGGCAGATTTACTGGACAATTGTGAGCGTGGAAGCCAGAAATACCTAGGCACTCTTATACAGAACGTCAATTATTTAACAGACCTGGTAATAAACTTGTGATTGGATAGGCGTAAATGAACGCGTAAATAGGTTTGGAGATAAAGTGCCACCACTTGCTAGCCTTTCAGTCAGACGTGTCAAACAAAATGCCACACAGAACGTTGTTACTCGTGGGAATTTCCTCATAATCCTAAGCATGGTTAGTGACGCGACAAAGCACATCAAACAAAACGACTACAGACTCGTGGTCACACCAGTGTGACAATCTGGTGTGACCACGAGTCCGCAGCGAACAAAAAACAAAACAGTAGGGCTACTGACTCTTGACCCCCGACGTTCCAAATTGGATCCAAATTTTGACAGATTTTGTGTCATTTTGTACTGAAAAATGACGACAAATGACGACACGAAAAGGACTTTTGTCATAATCTATGGATCGAGAATTCCAGATTGGAACTGTGTTCGAGAGTAGGTAACCCACCAACCAGTTCTGTCTGGCATTTATGGAGGTAAACATTTTTTTTTAAAACGCTGTTTTAGGAGCTTTTTCGTTACTATAATGCGTATTTGTTTGACGTTTCGTTGAGATTCGATGTTATTTACCCGTGTTGTACCCCAACCAGTCGTGACTACAAAGCTCTGTGCATACGGCTCCATTACTCCATCGTATATTTTAATCAAGTTCACATGTTTGTGGAACTCTGGAAAAGAAAAGAAAGTTAATTTCCCACAGTCTAGTGAGATCAGAACGAATTTGAAGTGACAGTCATAACAGTGTCATCATCAATCTATTCGTACATCGGTCTACAAAGTCTTCGTAGAGTTCATTTAGTAGTAGATCGATGTACAAGTAGGTTGATGATGATATTGATGAGAAATACTGACTACTGTCCCGATCTTCAGTTTCCATCTCTTTTATTGCTAGCTACCGTATGTTGTTAGAGATATCGTAACGAATGCATAGAATTGAATAGAGACTTTCATACAGAAATCCATCTGTTCCCATCTGTTCTATTGATTAGTTCTGTCGGCAGAACAAATATAAAAAAAATTCAGTGCCTAGTTCCGTGATTTATAAGACTATGCTTTACACCTGGCTTCAATGCCAACTATTTCCACCTGTTCTGTTGCGTAGTTCTGTCGATGAAAAGTAAACGCTTTACTATGCTTGAGTCCAGATCAGTGCTTTAGCAGTAAATCAGCGTAGGGCCTTCCTTACTAACCTATTACCTTCAGATAAAGAAGCACCAATATCTACCTAGATTTTCAGCTAACTTCAGCAGCGCCACGTCTGCATGTGGCACCGGTTCCTCTTCAAACTTGGGATGTCTCACTGCACCCACGACGTCCATTAGTGTGCCGCCATCGTGAGCCCTCGGGCTGCCCACACGCACCTTCACGTACTTAGATAAGGACTTCAAGGGGGAGACGTGGAGGACGCTGGAAGAAAATCAACAGTGTAATAAATAAATATACCTATCCATCTATTATGCATAGGTATTATTAAGTACCTATGCCACGCAGAAAATAATAACAAAGTTGTTAAATTGCCTAGACATACTAAGAGCAACCATTATTAATTATAATTATTTACTATCACTATTCTAGGTATATGGTTGTAATTACTTACTAATTCAAGCAATGGGCAGCAGTAACCACCCAGTTCTCATCGACGATAGCACCAGCGCACCACAGTCTCCCATTTATAATAATTGCAGCCATGTACGGAAAGTTTTGGGTATCAGTCGCATTTCCACCTCTTATCCTCAAATTGTCTTTCTCTAATATAATTGGATACTCATTTCGAACCCTCAGGGCGTCCTTGTGGTTCCTACGGCGGCCATTTTGAGGTAGTCGACGTCCATTTTGAGAGCGTCGGCCATTTTGTATAAAAGTTTGTGAGATCGGCGCTCGGTTGTCGAAATCCACGCGGAACTTTACTGTCAAAATGTTGATATTATACCCATGTAGGTTCTATGCGGCTACAACTGCTTATCCTTTGGTCTCGCAATCGTAACGTACAACGCAGCGGTATGCGACATGCGGCGCCGGACACATAATCGTATCGAAAACGTATAATATGGTTTCTTGTTCCATCGCAGTCTGCGTCAGCGGCGAAGAGCAAACGCGGTACGCTGCGTTGAGCCGCATACCGCAGCGTTGTGCGTTACGATCGCGGAAACGCTGCTTCATAGATGCACTGAGTATCTTGTACCTACCTAAGTTTCATTAGTGTTAGGCGGTGTCCACAGTAGGCAAACTGTTAGCGGCTCACTGAGTTTGCGGCGTATCGGTTTAGTACGCCCTTCCATATATTTGAAACGGAGTGTCCACAGTTTGCTGTTTTGTGCTCACTTTACGCAGTTTGCAGCGTTACGTGCGCCGACTGTCTCAGTAAGCGGCTAACTCATAACAGTTTGCTTGCGACGCACGAAAATTGATCTGAGTTTGCAGCTAACTCAAATTTCAGTTCGTCACAAATTTGCGGCTCACTCAGTCGGCCGCTCACAGTTTGCCTACTGTGGACACAGCCTTAGGTAGGAACAAGATAGGTTCTAGAGATTTATTCTCAAAAAGCGATACCTGCATGGATTTTAGAGTTTATTGTGGTCTTATTGTATCAAATTTTTAGGTAAAATTACTCACTTACTGATCCATCTTCGGTTTGATAACTATTTATGTTCGCAACACACAAAGCTATCGCAGTTCCAAATAATATGTATTGCAACATACCTACCTAACTTTACGTGTGCTATATTGTTGCTTATCAATGCAATAAATGGTGTTTTTTTATGAAAACATTGGAAAATGTTTTATAACTAACAGCTGCCTAACTGCCTACCTTCCAAACGATGTGTAAGCTTGTAAGTAGGTATACAAAACTCACCATAAAACCTACCTACTCTCTAGACCTGCTATAGTAGGTGCCAAATAACACCGAAATACAGGTCATTCACCTACCTTCACCGCGATGTCGCAAAATTCAATTTATGTATGGTAAACAAACAGTACTACGAGATTCGAGCGATTACCGTCTTAGCGACAGGTTTGTATGGAAAGCGCCAGAATTAGCCATTCATAAATTGAATTTTGCGACATCGTGGTGAAGGTGGGCGAATGACCTGTATTGCGGTGTTATTTGGCACCTACTATAGATACCTAAACTTTTGTAGGTGTTTATAGGAAAGAAACCGCTTTAAAACTATGGAAATAAATAAAACATAAAAACTGTTAGAATAAATTATTATTTACTTACCTACATTTTCTTCACACTGAGAGTTACTTATCGACATTCATACAGTTAATTCAATTAAATACATAAAAAATTCGTCATTTATCACATTTATATAACATGGCACACCGGATCAGAACTTCTTTTCAAACATTTATAACACAAAAATCGGATACCAATAAGTATTCAAAAATATTATAGCAGCTTTAAAATGGGATCAGATTTTGGATGCTAAAAAGAACGACACTTTTTTTCTAAAAAATAACCAAAGGCGTAGCATAAGGGCCCTAGATAATAATTTTTCTACAAGGAGAAATTTGGCTGTAGAAAACAGAGTCTGAGATTTGCTATGCTGATTTGCGACAAGCAACAATCGAGAAACTCGCAGTTTTTGTATGGACACAGATTATATTAAAGGAGATAATCCATGACGTTGCTCAAGCAAGCTATAAAAGGCGAGCGCACCCGAAGCCAGGCCTCTTTCCGCTCCTAGCCTCCGTCGAGGAAACATCTCTCGTTCCTCTGTGTCCGACATACCTACTTTGTATTTCTGTGTGTAGACGTGTAGATTGGTCATTTCCCTAATTACGAGTTAATTTTATTTCATTATGTAATTGTGTTTAGTTGATTAAATTTTGAGGGTAAAAGTAAATGTTTTCAGTTTGTAATCGTTTTGTTTTTTTTAAGTGTTTTTAATCAGATCTCCCTAGATCAGAAGTGGGATGAGGTCCGTTTCATAGCGTGACTCATCCCGTCCACTCCGCTTTAGCCAGATTGACTCGTTATCTTTGGTACCTACTTTTGCTAAAAAATGTCGGACCGGGAACGTCGTCGTAGACGAGATGTTTCCGTCGACCGGCACAGCAGGTACCGAGACCGCACACCGGACGGTGAACTCCGGCGTGCCATGGAGTTGATGGCGGCCAGACTCTCGGCGTTGGAGCAGCGATCTGCCGCGCGATCTTCAAGGTCACGTGAGCGTCGCGTGTCTCAAACGCGCGAACGGAGTGCTCGCAGTCGATTGAGGTCGTCATCCCGGCACCACACTTCATCGGAGCCTGCGCGGCCACGCGGTCGATCGCGCCCCGTGCCATCGTCACCAGCCGGTGGCGAGAGGCGGGTGCGTGCGACACCGCCGCGTGCTCCCGTGCGCAACAGCCCAGCGCGCACACAGCAGCGTGCCACCACATGCGCCTCACAGTGTGCGGGCTCTGCGTGCTCACCAGCGCGCAGCGCCGCGCACGTGCCTCAGGCGCCCGCCTCACCGCTCAGCGTTGCGTCCGTGCCGCCGGCACCGGCGCCGGCGTCGCTAGCATCTGCACCGGCAGCGTCGGCCGACCAGGCCGACAAAGGGGCCGCCTTACCCGCAGCGGAGCAAACGGTAACAGATCGCATTGTGGATGCGATCCGATCCATCAATACTACGGTAAGACCGAACCAACATTTTTATATTTCGTGTTTTGACCATAATTTGCACGACATAGATGACTGGTGCGCTGAGGTAGATAGGGCCAAGTCACTGAACAACTGGAGTGACTATGAGTGTCTTTCGCGTATAGGTAATTGCCTCAAGGGCGATGCTCGAGTATGGATGAGTGAGTGGGTGACGAGTGACCGATCATGGAGTAATTTTAAACGCGAGTTTAAACCCCTATGTCCGAAAACTCCCAATGTCGCGAATATTTTATTCGAAGTAATGACTAAAAATTCAGATAATTATGCAACTTATGCGGATTATGCCCGCCGCTCACTTCTTCGATTGCGCATAGTACAAGGGCTTAGCGACGAACTTATGTCTGCGATTGTTATACGCGGTATCACTGACCCACATATTCGAGCATCCGCCACTAATGCAAAACTTTTGCCTAACGATTTAGTTCAGTTCTTTTCGATCTATGTAAAACCGAACACAACAAAAACCGGTTTCCGTAATGCGACCCCAAGTACTTCTCACGTCAAAAATAAGCAAAGTACTTCTATTACTTCCGATAGGAAACGTAGGTTTGATGATGGTAAATGTTTTTCTTGCGGTTTACCGGGACACATACAAGCTAATTGTAAAAAGGCAAAAATCGATTCTCGGGAAGAGTTGATTGCTACAAAATCAAGTTCAAAACCAGCTTTTGTACCAACCAAACCAGAACCATGTTCATTCTGTAAAAAACCCGGTCATACTGTAGATGTGTGTTTTGCTAAACAAAGATCCGAGTCTCGCAATAAAAATGAGGTCAATTTTTGCCGAGAAAATGTGTCTACCCGCAATAATGATGTTGTAGCAGCAGTTATCCAAGGTATCCCCGTAGATGTGTTGATAGATAGCGGATCAACAATATCGCTTGTTTCATCGTCAATTCTGACGCATTTTCGTTGCGCGCATAAACCGACGTTTCGTGTATTGAAAGGTCTGGGTAGCCAAGAAATCGAAAGTACTTCATACGTTACTTTGCCGGTAGAATTTGACGGTGTGACTTTAGAAGTAGATTTGTTTGTCGTGGGGTCCGAGTTCATGAACACGCCGATCATAGTAGGTACTGATGTTTTGAATAGGGAAGGCATACGGTATGTTCGCACGCGTGACTCACAGGTACTTGTGAGGGAGTTAGGTAAATCGGAGCGGGTAAATGTTGTTCAATCTGATGCATCGATCCCAATTAATACGCCCTTAGGTGGCAGTCAATTAAAAGAGTTGGTTGACATTGTAGAAGGTTTTTCCGAGTATTTTATCACCGGTACTGCGATATCTACCGTAAATACGGGAAGTATGTCAATCAAATTGAACAACACTACCCCCGTTAACTATCGCCCGTATAGGTTATCTCATGCAGAAACTTTGCGAGTTAGAGAAATAACTAAAGACCTTTTGAATAAAAAAATAATTCGTGAGTCAGAATCTGAGTACGCGAGTCCTATTCTCCTTGTAAAAAAAAAGGATGGGTCGGATAGGATGTGTGTAGACTTCCGTAAATTAAACGAAGTAACTATTAAAGACCGTTTTCCATTGCCGCGAATTGACGATCACATAGATAGGCTAGGTAAGAGTTCGTACTTTTCGAGTCTTGATATGGCAACGGGATTTCACCAGATTCCCATGGATGAGGAGTCTATACCTCTCACGGGTTTTGTCACTACTGAGGCTCATTATGAATGGCTCAAGATGCCGTTCGGTTTGGCCAACGCGCCTATAGTATACCAACGAATTATTTCGAAAACTTTAAAGAAATTCATTGAATCTGGTGATGTCCTCGTGTATATCGATGATGTGTTGATTTTAAGCCCAACAATAGAACGCGGTCTTGTACTTCTGCGAGAAGTACTTTCGGTTTTGACTAGTGCGGGTTTTTCAATCAACTTGAAGAAGTGCTCTTTTCTGACAACCGAGGTAGAATATCTAGGTCGTAGTATCGGTCAGGGTCAAGTACGGCCAAGCCATGATAAGGTCCGGGCATTACTTGACTCTGCCGAACCGAAAACTGTAAAGCAAGTTCGGCAATTCATGGGCTTAGCCAGTTATTTTCGTAGGTACATCCCTAGTTTTGCTCAGAAAACTGCATGTATTGTAGGTCTGACTAGGAAAGGAGTAGATCTCACTTGGGGGTCGGAGCAGCAGGCCGCTCGCAAAGAAATCATTGAGTGCCTAACGAGCGAGCCTGTACTCGCTATTTACGATCCGGCCTTACCAGTAGAAGTGCATACAGATGCAAGCTCTATAGGATACGGGGCCGTGTTAATGCAGGTTCACGTAGGTGATCATAAGCGAGTAGTCGCTTATTTTTCGAAATTGACGCAAGGTGCTGAAGGAAAGTATCACTCTTACGAGTTAGAAACCCTCGCTGTAGTGAAGGCTCTTCAACACTTTAGGCATTATCTTGTGGGTATACACTTCACCGTGGTTACCGATTGTAATGCATTGAAACTCACCCAACGCAAAAAAGACTTGTTGCCTAGAGTGGCACGGTGGTGGGTATACCTACAGGATTTTGACTTCGAGCTTAAGTATCGTAAGGGTACGCTCATGAATCACGCTGACTTTTTAAGTCGAAATCCCGTCAATTTGGTGACTACTCAAAAGCCGCAAAACTGGGCACAAATTGCCCAGGCAGCTGATGAGGAGACCCTGTCCTTAAGACAAAAATTAACAGACGGACTACTTGACTCGACCCGCTACATTCTAAAGAATGACATCTTATATGTCAAATACTCTCCTACTGGGGAACAATCACGGCTACTATGCTTCATCCCTAAGGGCCATAGGCTCAGCATCCTTCGTGTCTTTCATGACGAACACGAACATCCGGGGGTAGATAAAACGTTTGACCTGATAATTAAACACTTTTGGTTTCCTGGGCTACGTAGCTTTGTTCAAAAGTATGTTGCTCACTGCGTAGTTTGCATTTCCCATAAAAAGGTAGCTAGAGCCCCTTTGCAGCCCATTAGCTCATGGGAAAAACCTGAAACCCCGTTTGATACCATCCACATGGATACTTTGGGGCCCTTACCCGAAACTGACGGCTACCGCCATGTTCTGATTGTAGTAGACGCTTTTTCAAAGTTCTGTTTACTTTATCCGATGCACCGCCAAGATGCTAGCGAGCTGAGGCGTCATTTCACAAGCGTTATTTCACTCTTCGGGACCCCAAAGCTTATTGTAGCAGATAGAGGTAGGATGTTTCAAAGCACCGAGTTTCATAACTGGGTAAAGAGTATGGGTTGTGATACGCATTTAATAACTCCGGAAATGCACCAATCGAACGGTCAAGTTGAGCGCTATTGCCGCACAGTTCTTAACATGATACGAATAGGTTGTAATTACCGACAGAAAGAATGGCCGAACGTTTTGTGGAAGGTTCAGTTAGTTTTAAACATAACCAAACACAGAGTTACACAGTGTTCCCCTCTCAACCTACTCGTAGGTATCGATGCAGCTACGCCTCTCATTCGTAGCTTGGTTCGAGATGTGGCTATTGACGGCTCAAGCCCCAACAGGGAGGCTTTACGAGAGATGAGCAGACAACAAGTCTCAGAGCGTCTTAGGCAAAATCAACAAAAGCAAGACGCCTATGTTAACAAAGGGAGGCGCCCTCCTCGAATGTTTGAAATTAATTCTTTTGTTTTCGTCAGGAAACAAGCTCAGTCGACGGGCAAGTTGGACTCCTGCATGCGAGGGCCGTACCGTGTGGTGAAGGTTCTCCCACATGGACGCTACGAGCTGCAGCTCCTGGCTGGCTCCTATGGGAAGTCGACCCAAGCGGCGGCGGAGTACATGATGCCGTGGCGGGGAGAGTGGACTCCTGATGTTTGCGCTGCCTTTTTTGAGGGTGAGTCGGAGTTTGGCATCAGGTGCCTGACTCGACTCGAAAGAAAGTGCCTCACGTCGTGCCTCCTTTCTTTGAAGGGTGCTTCTAGCCTCGCCTCACGTCGTGCTTCTTGGCTTGATTCACTCTAGCTGAGCTGTGCCTCACGTCGTGCCTCCAGCTCAGTGGTAGTTAATCTTATGTTAAGCAATGCTTCACGTCGTGCCTCTGGCTTTGCATAAGATTAACATGACTTCGCGTTATGCTCAGTTATGCGTCACGTAGTGCCTCTTGCTTTGCATATAGCGTAGTTGGTTCATAACTTAGTCATTGGTCGCTACTTTGACTCTGTTATGAAGATCTAGCGGTAACTAGATCACTTTTATATTACTTTTCTATTTTGAAACATTTTATTTTGCTTAACATGATGTTTTTGTGTACCTATGTGTGTGTTTAAAATGTGTGTCTGTGTGTTTGGAGCAGATGCAGTTACTGATGACGAGGAGTCCACAGTGGCTACTACTCGGTCGCTTCCGACGGTTGACCGGCAGTCGCCTGTAGTCACTCAGCCGGCTGCTAGCGATAACCAGCAGCCCGGTACGTCAGGAAGCGCTGAGAGGTCGCCGCGCGCCGACGACGCGAGCGGCGCCGCAGAGCCGTTTGCCGGCGTCTCACCCCACGAAGAGGACCAGCCAGGAGAAAGAGACTCTATGCATGAGGTCGAGAGTCTCAACAGCCCGCGACGAGAGTTATCCTGCTCAAAGGAGGGACTGTCCATGCCGTTACTGGACTAAGCTAATGGAGACAAAAGAGCCCGAGGACGGACTCATGTCAGGAGAGGCCGTAAAGGAGATAATCCATGACGTTGCTCAAGCAAGCTATAAAAGGCGAGCGCACCCGAAGCCAGGCCTCTTTCCGCTCCTAGCCTCCGTCGAGGAAACATCTCTCGTTCCTCTGTGTCCGACATACCTACTTTGTATTTCTGTGTGTAGACGTGTAGATTGGTCATTTCCCTAATTACGAGTTAATTTTATTTCATTATGTAATTGTGTTTAGTTGATTAAATTTTGAGGGTAAAAGTAAATGTTTTCAGTTTGTAATCGTTTTGTTTTTTTTAAGTGTTTTTAATCAGATCTCCCTAGAATATAATACTTATGGAGAAAAATAGATTGCAAATCTCCCGCTAGAGGCGCTTATCCGATTTTTGTAAGGATGTGTGGATAGGATATATCGATATTTATGGATGTATGAATGTATGGATGTATGGATGTATGGATGTATGGATGTATGGATGTGTGGATGTGTGGATGTGTGGATGTGTGGATGTGTGGATGTGTGGATGTGTGGATGTGTGGATGTGTGGATGTGTGGATGTGTGGATGTGTGGATGTGTGGATGTGTGGATGTGTGGATGTGTGGATGTGTGGATGTGTGGATGTGTGGATGTGTGGATGTGTGGATGTGTGGATGTGTGGATGTGTGGATGTGTGGATGTGTGGATGTGTGGATGTGTGGATGTGTGGATGTGTGGATGTGTGGATGTATGGATGTATGGATGTATGGATGTATGGATGTATGGATGTATGGATGTATGGATGTATGGATGTATGGATGTATGGATGTATGGATGTATGGATGTATGGATGTATGGATGTATGGATGTATGGATGTATGGATGTATGGATGTATGGATGTATGGATGTATGGATGTATGGATGTATGGATGTATGGATGTATGGATGTATGGATGTATGGATGTATGGATGTATGGATGTATGGATGTATGGATGTATGGATGTATGGATGTATGGATGTATGGATGTATGGATGTATGGATGTATGGATGTATGGATGTATGGATGTATGGATGTATGGATGTATGGATGTATGGATGTATGGATGTATGGATGTATGGATGTATGGATGTATGGATGTATGGATGTATGGATGTATGGATGTATGGATGTATGGATGTATGGATGTATGGATGTATGGATGTATGGATGTATGGATGTATGGATGTATGGATGTATGGATGTATGGATGTATGGATGTATGGATGTATGGATGTATGGATGTATGGATGTATGGATGTATGGATGTATGGATGTATGGATGTATGGATGTATGGATGTATGGATGTATGGATGTATGGATGTATGGATGTATGGATGTATGGATGTATGGATGTATGGATGTATGGATGTATGGATGTATGGATGTATGGATGTATGGATGTATGTTTGTTACTCTTTCACGCAAAAACTACCGATTCAATTTCGATGAAACTTGGAATATATGTATAGGTATTGTCCATGACCTGGATTAACACATAATGCTACTTTTTATCCCGAGAAATCAACGGGATCCAACGGGACGCGAACTCTTCAGAAACGCCTAGAAGACTTCGCATAGCAGATAATCCTGCGCAGACAAAGTCGCGGTCACCAGCTAATCCTGTATAGGTATTTTGAAAGCAACTCGAGTCTTCATGTCAACACATGCTTGCAATATGAGATTATTTGACAACTTTGAGCCAACATGCTACGCCTGAACAAAGTACGAGGGCGCCACTGTCTTTGTACAGAATATAATTTTGGTAATCTTTCTAAAACTCTTTGCCAAGATGTAATTTTATCTAATCTCGTAGCACATCTACGCCGTAGCACTTTGAGTATCCATAGATTATTTTTGATAGACTTATTAACACCAGTGTGGACGTTTTAAAATCGTTAGTAAATAAATTAATTATCTTTATCTTCGACCGTTCTTAAAACGGTTGGTAATTCCGATCACATTGATCAATGAGATTCATTATAAAAAAAATTGCCAGTGATTAAAAATCGTACACTTACAAAATGAGATGAGGGTTTACCTAATATAGATTGCTCTTTTAGAGTAACATGGAAAAATAATGATCTTGATCTTTTCCTATTTGTCTCTATCTACTTCTTCAAAACCGCCTTCATTTCTAAAGTTCAGGCAATGTAGGTATTAATTTGCCGCAAACAATTTTGGGACGAAACTAATAGAAATGTTAATAATATTGAAGTTATTGTTTCGTCCTAGTGGGACGAGATAACGGTAGTCCGGAACTAGAATAACTCACTTTTTGGCAACCACACACGTTCAAATGGCTTGTCGATTTGAACGAGTGTGGCCGCTATGACCCTTCTATATAAAATTAAGTACAAACCAGCTCTATGTATTGTTCTAAGAATTTCTATGTGATGTAAGAAATACGTCATCAATCACTGTCTCATCACTGTATACTATCACAATCTGCTTATTACCTCTCTACCAATCTCCACATCTTTTCTCTTCACCTTCTTCGGGCTGTCAAGCAACGCGTATATTTCCTCCACCGATTTATCCTTAGTTTCTGGCACCCAGAGGATAGTATAGATAGTTCCAAGGAAGCAGACGAACGAGAAGAGTATAAAAACCCAGTGGATTCCGAGGAGTTTGAGCAGGGGGTCGTATGCCTTCGTTTGTATGAAGTCACTGAGAGCGTCGACGCTGCTTACGATGGATGTTACGATTCCGCGGTGCTGGAAACAGAAAGATCCGTTGAGAATAATAAGGAAACACAAGATATTTAAACACTATTACAACCACACTACTTAAACAAAGTATAACTATGGCACAATAGGTTTAGTGCCATTGGTGCCAAAGTGAAACTACGGCCGTTGGGAATATAAGAAAACACAAGATACTTTAACACTATTACAACTACACTGCTAATTTAAAAGTGTAACTATGGCACAATAGGTTTAGTGCCATTGGTGCCAAAGTGCAACTAAAACTGTTAGGAATATAAGGCAACACAAGATACTTTAAGACTATTACAACCACACTGCTCATTTAAAAGTGCAACTATGGCACAATAAGTTTAGTGCCATTGGTGCCAAAGTGAAACTAGGACCGTGGGGAATATAAGAATATACAAGATACTTTAACACTATCACAACCACACTGCTCATTTAAAAGTGCAACTATGGCACAATAAGTTTAGTGCCATTGGTGCCAAAGTGAAACTAGGACCGTTGGGAATATAAGGAAGACACTTTAACACATTGTATTACAACCACACTGCTTACAACAAAATACAATTATAATAGTTTTTTTTTTAATACAATATAGGCAACCGTTTGACCATAATCTCACTTGATGTTAAGCAATGATGTGGTCGACGATGTAGCACGGTTACCTAGAAGATCCCTATTCACTCTACTCTTAGTTGTTTAGTCTTTGGTTTAGTGCCATTGGTGCCAAAGTGAAACTTGCACAGCGCAAGATTGTAGATAAATACCTATTTACCTAGCCATGATACAGGGTAGTCAGGGTACAGAAAAACTAACACTCGAAGCATATGGAACTAGTCGCAAAAAAGCAACTAAAACCCTACTGAAAAATCACGCTCTAAAAAGTATGAAACAAGAAAATACTCTTATCTGAAATAGTTATATAACCCAGGCAATAAGATAGAATAGAGATAGAGTAGGTACTTATTACCCCACGTAATAAGAGTTCTTATTACCTGGGGTAACAGAGCAAGCTTGTATGAGTTTGTGGCCAACTCTGGTGACGGAGTTTTTAGGCCGCCTTAAGGCCTCCGTCATGGTTTAACGACTGCTAGAGCCGGGCCCGACAGTTTAACGTGCCCTCCGAAGCACGGAAGCGCTCAGATGCAAATGCCACTAACGGTCATCCATCCAAATAGTGACCGCGCAGAACATCGCTTAACTTAGATAATCGGTGAAGACTGACTGAGCAAGCTACGCCACGAGCGCTTCACAGTTTATTACCCCAGGTAATAAAATAAACTTACTTGAAAAGAGAATAGTTCGCTAGTTATAACATAAGGTACGGGTTGGTACCCAGCCGCGTCTGCGAAGATGCAAAGACACATGGCCAGTACCGGCAGCCAGCCTGGTAACCACACACCGGAGGACGTAGCGAAGAACCACCCGCCTAGGCCCAGCATTGAGAGGCCGGTCACGAAGGATGTACTAACTAGGAGCCACTGGAAATGAAAAAAGTCAGGGTAAAAAAAAAACAGCTTATTCTTTATTTCAGACTAGCGGATCGTCCCGGCTTCTCACCTTTCTCCCAGTCTTCTCCACAATACAACTAGCCACGACGGATCCCAGCAACTGTATACCGCCCACCACAATTGTCTGTTTGTTAGGGCTCAAGTGTAAGTGGATGGACTCGGAAGCCTTCTCGAAGATTGACCCAGCATACATAAGCACCACCAGGTAACCACAGGTCTCTTGCGACAGCATCACGTTAAGGGAAATGCGGAACGCTTTGAAGGTGGTCTTGTCTTTAACTGGAAAAATAAAGCAAGCAAGCTCGTATGAGTTAGTTGCCAACTCTGGTGACGGAGTTTTTAGGCCGCCTTAAGGCCTCCGCCGTCGCTTAACGACTGCTAGAGCCGGGACCGACAGTTTAACGTGCCCTCCGAAGCACGGAAGCGCTCAGATGTAAATTCCACTAACGGTCACCCATCCAAACAGTGACCGCACAGAACGTTGCTTAACTTAGATTATCTGGAATAACGTCCTTTGCACTTTTTTTCGCAACAGTATCGGCATTTATTTAGCGCATACATACTATTTGGTAATCTACATCGGGGTCAAGCCAGTATGGGGTCAGACAATTCTAACTCGTCAGTTCTACAACTGCTAGAGAATTTAAACTAAAATGTATGGAAATGACATTTCCGAATGTAGTCACGTGACAATATTTATAATTTTTTTAACCAACTTCAAAAACGGAGGAGGTTCTCAATTAGGTTGTATTTTTTTTATTTTTTTTTATGTTTGTTACCTCAGAACTCCGTCATTTATGAACGGATTTGAATTTTTTTTATCTGAACGGGTATGCTTCCAGATTGGTCCCATATTTTTTTTTGACATTAATGTTTGTTACCTCAGAACTCCGTCATTTATGAACCGATTTAAAAAAAAAAAATCTTAAAGGTTATGCTTCCAGGTTGGTCCCGAACTGCATCATCATCAAATGATGATGCCATCAGATGATGATGGCATCATCATTTGATGATGATGATGGCATCATTTGAAAAAATGGAAAACCCGACTTCAATTTGATACGCCTTCATCATCATCATCATTTGATGATGAAGGCGTATCAAATTGAAATCGGTTTTTCCAGTTTTTTAAACTTTTATATTATTTCTATGATGTGCTGTAGTAGTTACCTAATAGATAGATTTACGATTTAGGTAGGGCTTCAAGTTCTATCATATTTGGAAGTAACATTAACACTTTTTTTTTCAATTTGTTTTCTTGTTTTACTGTGTTTAATTTTGGTGGAATTTTAACCAATTATACTTGAGGTCGTTGCTTGTACACAAAGTGTTTTGAGCCATTGGAATGTGTATAAAGTGGTTTCCTAAAAATGATTGAATTCGTTTTCAAGTTTTGAAGGGAAAATCCGCCATTTTGCTTCGAAACAAATAACAACCGATTTGACGAATGTCTTGACTTATAATAGTTCAAATAATTCACTTGACACTGGCAAAATTGTCTGTCGAAATGACGGACAGAGGCCATAAATAAAAGAAGAAGGAAAGACGGACAGACAGAGGCCATAATTGAAAAAAAAGAAGGGTTAGGTACACCTACTACCTACTACATTGCTAAGCGCATTGTTCTTAGAAGTCACAACAAGCATAACAATAACCAAAGTTAACAAAAAGTACCTGAATGTAACCTAACTACTTCATGATTAACTACACGCGAGAGCAATGATTCCGGGTCTCTTAAAGAATGTTAAAAATCTCGGAAACTAAAAATGATAGGTTAATGCAATAAATTGTATTTAATAGACAATGTAATACTCCTTAAATGAAGGTATTAAAACTTCTTAGTTATTGTAAAGTTATATCTTAAAAAAATCAAATTTGAAAAAGGGCCACTTTCGAAGATGGAACTACGAAATTACAGCATTTGGTTTTGCTTTTGTTTGTAATCTGTCATTTATGTGGGTATATAAACCATGTTGATAGTGCTCTATATTCATTATTCAAGCTGAAATTATGTCGCTTACGCCTGAAGAATGCACCAGAATACTTACAATGCTGGAAACCGGCCGGAGTCAGCGCGATACAGCCAGGACTGTCGGTGTGTCGCTGTCAACAGTACAAAGAGTTCTCCGACGTTACGAAGAAACTGGTTCTAACCTACGCAGACCAGGAACGGGCAGAACCAGGTGTACCACAGCACGAGAAGACCGATACTTGGTGAACACCACGCTTCGAAATCGCTTTCTCACAGGAACTGAACTCACAAATCAGTTTCGACGCCTCGGAGGAAGTAACCCAAGTGCATGGACAGTAAGACGTCGGCTTGCTGAATCTAACTTAAAACCCCTTAGACCTGCAAACGGCCCTAAACTGGAGCGTGGGCATCGTATTTCAAGACTAAGATATGCCCAGAGCCACGTAAATTGGAGTATTGAAGATTGGTCAAAAGTTATGTTCTCCGACGAATCAAAATTTATGCTCTACAAGCACGATGGAAGACACAGAGTGTATCGAAGACCAGGGGAAAGATTCAAGCAAGCATGCATCGAAGAAAAAGTAGCCTACGGTGGTGGGTCTGTACTTGTGTGGGCCGGAATTTCTTCTGAAAGTCGCACAGAGCTGGTGATCATAGAAAACGGCTCTTTAACTAGCGTAAGATATGTGGAAGAAATCCTCAATGATCATGTTGGTCCATTTATGGTCAATTTAGGTGAGGATGCTATATTTATGCATGACAATGCCCGACCTCATACAGGTAGGATTGTGAATGACTACCTTCAAGAGATGAACATTACTCGTATGGAGTGGCCAGCGCGCAGCCCGGATATCAACCCGATCGAGCATGCTTGGGACGAGCTAGGCAGATGCGTAAAACAACGAAACCCTCCCCCAATCACGCTTCGTGAGCTCAAAATTGCTCTCACAGAGGAATGGGAGAATATTCCCCAAAATCGTATAAGGAACTTGGTGTACAGCATGCCAAACCGCGTAAACGCAGTAATGGAAGCACGAGGAGGCAATACGAAGTATTAAAATTCAAGTCAAATCGTAATAAAGTTCAAAAATTTCATGTTTCCTATTTTTGTTTTAAGGAGAGATCAGCAGTTTTTTTCTTTATGTAATTTTGTGTTAATAAAATGTATGGTGACTCATATTTTTTTACTTTCATTTAAGGAGTATTACATTGTCTATTAAATACAATTTATTGCATTAACCTATCATTTTTAGTTTCCGAGATTTTTAACATTCTTTAAGTGACCCGGAATCATTGCTCTCGAGTGTATTTAAATGTAAGGTAGGTGTAAAATACTGTACTTTGTATCCCTGGCTCACTGGTACACCGAGCTGGTCTTCCACTGTCCTCCGTCCATCACCGTATATGTCGGCTAACTCCCCGACCCTTTCGTCTCCCGCCCTCACGTCGGGAGACATTGACAGGTCGGGAGTTTGACACATGACAGTTACCTAACCACTCGTGCAAGCGAGACAGGGTAACGCATCTACTGAATATATGCAAACACTACAGTAGGTACTTATCAAGATTTATACAAAACCAGTTTGCAAATATTTTGATTCACCAAACTGGTTCGTTTCTAGAACGCAACTGTATCCTTGGCGAAGCTTGGTATGGCGTTGCTAAAATAAATACCTAAGTATGTACCTAAATACAATTTAAATTATGTTAGTGTGTTTGTTTTAGTACGAAGAAAATCTTTATGCTTCTTTTGGTGATAGTATGAATTCAAAGGATCTACCTAGCAGGTAATACCGATATAATCTTTTTTTTTATTTTTTTTATACAATATAGGCAACCGTTTGACCACAATCTCACCTGATGTTAAGCAATGATGTGGTCGACGATGTAGCACGGTTACCTAGAAGATACCTATTCACTCTACTCTTGAAAACTTCCAAATTATAGCCATTCGGGAACACAGACGCCGGCAACGAGTTCCACTCTTTGGCTGTCCGCATAATAAATGTAGACGCAAAGCGTTTAGTGCGGATTGGTGGCACATCAACCATGAACGGGTGTCTCGTTTCCGTACGCCTAGTGGTCCGGTGATGGAATGGGGAAGGGGGAACAAGCTCAAAGAGTTCCATTGCACACTCCCCAAAATGTATCTTGTTAAATGCCGACAGGCTAGCTACTTTCCGACGATGCTCGAGGCTCAGGAGTTTAGCCTCGACCAACGCATCGTTACCAATGAGCCTTTCGAATAATCGAGAAATCCCCACTGACAAATCCTACTTGTGGGGATTGTGAGGACTATTCGAAGGAAAATATCGCATTATGTTACTAGATTTTATGGATTTTCGGAATATACCCATTTTCGCAATTACCCCAATGCACCTTACATATAAATATAGGTAAGGTACGTATTATTAATCCTATAGGAGTTTAAAATCTATCTTGCAGTTAAAACCGTCTGCAACACTTAGTTAACGCATAACAAGTCGTAACCCCAAGCTTTCTCGCATTGCGTGTTAGGGCCACAGGAAAACCCAGATTGGTAAAGTATAGTCAACGCTAAAATTTACATATTTCAAATTATTAACCAGTTCAGTGCAGTCGTGAGTTTTTTTTATCGATTCGCAATAAGTGTATCTCACAATTTTTGTACCTACCTACGTAGAATAAAACGGATTTTTTTAAATTTCTCTTCATTAAAAACTGCGACTTGAGCCATCTAGATACATTTAAAAACGAAACTTAGGTACATTGATAAAAGAGGTCCCACTTTTCTTTTTCTGAACTTTTGATATTCCTAATTCTTTATTGTACACAATAAACATAGGTAATAAATAAAAAAAAAAACACAAAAAAGCGGACATGTACAAAGGCGAGCTTAGCCCTAAAAGAGTTTTCTTCTAGCAAACCTTTTAAGGCCGACCTCTGTGTGACTTGTACGTGCTAAAATATTTGATTAGCACTTTTGTCGTTCACTGCACCAGTCAGATGCATCATGCGTTACCATGGTATATAGTATTATATTATGATCTGTGCCATGATGCAGTGAGAGGTGTTTCCAAGAACACACTGGTTGTTACAAACTGTGTTTACCATTTTTCAACCCAAATTTTTTGCGCCAGTTTTTTGCACTTTTTGGTTCCGATCGCAACACGTTTAGCAATTTTAGTTTAGATAATTATCAGCCCCCGTATCGCAAGCTCTGAACTGCTTTCGCTGCCCAGCATAATGTCAAGCGACGTGGCCAGATATACGAAAACAAAAAGCTTTTGACGGCAAAAAACGCGCTGAAACGCGCTAATGTCACTATTCAGTCACAGAATACCTATGATTTAGTATGAAAACAGTTCAGAAAACCTGCCAGGCTTAAACCTGGGAGGTTTTTGTGTGACAACGATTGCCCCCCAGATGACTTTGATGATGATATATCGTCATCATTTGTATTCTTTTAGTAGGTATTATTTATATTTATCTTTTAAGCTTCTTTCAAATGGCTTTGGGGAAAAAACCTGAGGTAACTAAGTATGTGTTACCTGCGTTACCTCAGATTTCCCCAAAGCCCGTTTATGATGGATTTTTTTTTATGAATTCATCATTCTATTGTATTGGTATTTACATTGACCTAAGTGGGAAAGGTGTGTAGGTTAGGTACTTGGATGTATTACCACACTAGGGTACTACAAGGTGGTTCCTACTTCGCTCTTCCTTGATAATTTTTATCGCTGTAGTTATCGCAAAATAAGCTCAAAACCAACGCTAAGGGAGCCATCGTGCACTTTTAAACATTTGGTGAGCAAGTAGGTAGATACCTTTTTACGCATTTGTTCTAATTTAATGTTGTTTTTTATTGTGTTTTCTAGTAAAATAAATATTATCTATTCTATTCTAAAATACCTAGTCATTTTCTATAAATATTAAAAACGAATAGGCACCTACCTCCTTTCAGTAAGTGCCTATTTATTTGAATAAGATTACGACATGAATACGATACGACAAATAAGATTGTAAAGAATTGCTATCGATTAAAAATGAAAGAAATGAAATTTTTAAAGCCTCCTTACAGATAGCCTTCCATGAAGCGGTAGTCATTGCCTGAGAGATGGCTTCTTCTCGCTCCAACTGCTGGATGGTCTCCTCCAGGTTTTTGTCATCAGGAGTCGTGTTCCGGAGCCACGCCAATGCACTCCGAGCCTCCTGGAATGGACCAAACAATGTGAAGTTAAAATGATATTTGATGGCCAGTATGGGTAGTTTCATTTGCTTTTCTAGCCAACTTGGTGTGTGTACTGGACCACTTGGATTATGTTAGGGAATGTTTCAGTATACTATACTGTTGGTGTTCCTTTTTAATAAATAAATTACTTGGCATTTTAGCAAACGTTATAAAGTAGAAATTAGATGATGGTTCATTGGATTTGTTCTATTGATTATAAACACCATTGAAAGGTCACAGGAAAGCAAAACACGCACTGTCGTGTACGTGGATGACGTGTTTTTTCCAGTTACTCCTATTAAACTCCCAAACTACTGAACCGATTTTGATAAAAAAATTATGGGACGAATCTGGAAGTTCTCTACCCTTTCAGATAAAAAAAAGAATTTTTCATATCGGTTCTTAAATGATGGAGTTATGAGGTAACAAAAAAAAAATCGATCCAATTGTTAACCTCCTCCTTTTTTGAAGTCGCATAACACTAATCGTAAAAGTCGTAAACGAGTTCCGACCGTGCCTTGTGCCTTGATCACGAATAAATGTGACAATCGCAAACGTATCGTAACGTAACGCTAGCGTATTCGAGATACACTGCGCGGTGACATTACAACGCTTGGCAATTGAGACGGCGTTGACGCGCAATAAATATGATTCAAATACGTTAACGCGGCGACTGTCAGATTTGTTCGTGATAGAGATAGGTACCTACTGATTTTGCGGACCTGCCAAGAATACCCATCATTTTTTGCTCCGTAGTCTGAGTTCCTCCCACATTCTATTCTAACTAAATTCTCTTCCGGATCGTGTCGCTTAGCACTTATTGTCCAGTGTATCTATTCCTAGAGAATTTTTGTCGCCACGCGGCGCACAACCGACATGGTCTATTCCTGTTTGAAGGGCATTGTCATCAGTGGTTTAACTGAACACAGTTTAAACTAATTTTATTATTATCCAACGTATAGTTGTATCATTTGACAAAATTGTAACCATGACTTAACTTTTGTCAAGTACCTAGTAGGTTGCTTAGCTTTTAAAAATAGCTTAGTTGCAACCTATACCATACTAGCTGTCGCCCGCGGCTTTGCTCGCGTGGTAGCAGCATACGCATTATTTGGTTAAAATCTTGATCCTAATTTTAGACCCTTTAGGGTGCGACTTTTCAAAATTACTTTCTTAGTGCACCCCTACACTATATAAGGATATTATCCAAATTTCATATCTCTAGGACTTATAGTTTAGGCTGTGCGTTGATTGTCAGTCAGCTTCAAAAGAGTTGATATCCAGAATCAAAATGATTCAAGAGAGTATAATATGTTAATGATCTGTGCCTATACTAATAATAGCTAATTCGATTTACCTACTAGGTAGGTATTGCATCCAATACGCATAGGTACGTAATTTAAAATTTTTACTCAGCTTGCTAACCACTGTAGGAAGTTATTAAAAATTAGAAACTAGCTTTCGCCCGTGACTTTGTTCGCACCCCGTTCGATCCTGTTGGTTTATCAGGATAAAAAGTAGCCTGTGTGTTAATCCAGATTACGAACTATATATATTCCAAGTTTCATCCGAATCGGATCAATAGTTTTTACATGAAAGAGTAACAAACCTCCATCCATCTATACTTACAAACTTTCGCGTTTTATTAGGATTAGTGGGATGGGATGGGATACGTATAGATATACCTACAGTATATTCCCTATGATCTAAGATGATTATTTTCATGGTCGATTAAGATGAAAGAATGAGGACCAGCCCTAGTTCTCAAGACATGCCTAGTGATGTGAAGCAATATTTAATTGAATGTTATCATGCAATAAAGATAAGTAGGTAAGTCTGCATCATTGTTTAGTTACTTACTTGTATATAATAATTATGCGGAAATATTAGTTGCAAACTGTTATGTTGTTCATTCATGTCATTGTCTAGTTATCTGATTTTATAACTATTATATGGGTAGGATTTATGGCAACTAGCTTTAGCCCGCGACTTTGTCCGCGTCCCGTTTCATCCTATTAATTTTCCAAGATAAAGAGTAGCCTATATGTTAATCGAAAAGAACTATAAGTAGGTATTCCAAGTTTCATATAAATCAGAACAATAGTTGCTGCGTGATTGAAACACAAACATCTCAACTTTTACATTTAATTTTATAATATTTGTAAGATAGGACCATAAGTAATAAAAAAATATATATGTATGTATTCTATCAGCCATCTAGTTTCCATCGTACAAGCTTTGCTTAGTTTGGGACTAGAAGGCGTTGTGTTAAAATGTCCATAAATATTTATTTATCTATACATCTATACAAATATTATAAAGAGGAAAGGTTTGATTTTTTGTTTGTTTGTTTGTTTGTATGAATTGAATAGGCTCCGAAACTACTGGACCGATTAAAAAAATTCTTTTACCATTAGAATCCTACATTATCCCTGATGAACATAGGCTATATTTTATCCCGGAATTCCCACGGGAACGGGAATTACGCGGGTGAAACCGCGAGGCGCTGCTAGTTATTTTATATTCCGTCTATCAACAAGTCAATAGATCATCTTCATCATTGCTAGTCATCATCAGACCTTGGAGTTATTGCTTACAACATTGTTGTTTGGGATTTTTCATTATATAAGAAATTTTATATTTTTTAATGAATGCATGAAAACGAATGAAAACGCTTTATTGTACTTATATAACATCGAAACATATTCCTATGATATAAAACAAAACAGGTTGCATTAAATGTACAATGGGCGGCCTTATCGCGCCTTATAAATTAATAATCAATAATTAATAATCAATATTCAAACGTGCGAGCGAAAACTTTGACGCTGACGGGGATTCCCTCATTTTTGCATCTCACTTCAAAGTCCCACTAATCACTTCCATTTAGTCATCATCTCCAACTTTCAGTGATATTATCTTACCTGAATCTTCCCCTGCTTGACTAAAAAGACCGGTGTCTCCGGCATAGCAAGGAACAGCACTATATGAACAGCTGGAACTGATGCACAGAGCCACATCACCCACGCGAACGGAAGGACATCTCCTGCGATGTAGACCACCAGGTAGCCGAGGTTCTGGACTAAGATGAATAGCGATCCTAGTGCACCGCGGACGTTGTCTGATGCTATCTGTGGAGAAATAAGCAGTTTAGATTCGTAGATAAAAGTTTGACATGTTTGATAATAATAGATATACCCAAGATATGAAATTCTTCTTTTTCTTCTCTTAAATGAGGTTATCATAGAAAAAGAATACTCTTTAACAAGAGTATGTTTCAAAATCAACTGGCCCCTGGCAATATTGTCTGTCAAAATGACGGACAGGGGCCATTAATAATAAAAGAAGAAGAAGAAGAGTATAAACCTCGAAAAATCTTTTTGGCTCTAAACTTTCAACGACCTTCGCAGTCGGTCCATCGATGAAGTTTATTCCTCTTTTAACTTACTTCTTTTAGATAAAGAGGAGTGACAACATAGCACCCGGCGCATGCGACACCAGCGACTGCGCGCGAGGTGATGAGAGCCCATGGAGCTAGGGAGACCAGCGTGATGGTCCAGCTTATCTGCAAAGTTTTGTTTTAAAAGGTCTTTATTTATCTTAGTAAATATAAACGTAATATAACTAAACACAGTTTAGTACACTACAAACATAGTACATATTTTAGTAACTCGACAGGCTATAGCGCCTCTAAAAGTTTTTTTAACAAAATTACTATTTATGAGGTTTTGACTACTTGGTAAATCTTAAATTTTGATAAATAGTTGGTACCTACTAATAGCTTATATTTACGTTTTATGAACACTTTGTTAAGTGCGCATTTTTAAATAAAGGGCGGGGGATTTGTTCAAGCGTTTTACCTTCATTGACGTGTAAGGTTCCTTGTCATAAACACAATTAATTATCTGCAAAGTAATATTGATTAGCTACAAGCAGTTTTATAGGTCACAGCACCTAGAACGCTGAGTCGGGCGCCTATTTGTGGCTAATAGATGGCCGGTGCAGGGATATACACATTTTAATGTAAATAAATAAATATTCACGGACACTTAACTATGTTGTATTAACTTATGTTGTCTTTGTGTTTTGCTTGTTTTGTGTATTTCATATTTTTGCCCGTTTTTTTGTCATAAATAAATGGATTTTCTTTCTTTCTAGAAACATGCAGATTATGATAGGTACTATACGTAGAAAAAAGGCAAGAAAGAACCTACGACCTGATAATAGTTCTATATTTCCCTATAAATAGTGTTTTTTTCTTTTTTTGTTACACTAGCTTCCGCCCGTTAGTGTTTGCGACTCATTTGATCCCGCGTTGATTTTCCGGTATAAAAAGTAGCTTACGTGTTAATCCAGGTTACAAACTTTATATATTCCAAGTTTCATTCAAATCGGACCAGTAGTTGCAGCGTGATTTGAAACAGAAACATCCAAACATCTAAACTTTGACATTTATAGTATTAGTGCGATGGGATGGGATAATATTAGTGGGATGGGATGGGTTCTTAGAATGCGTTGGCGCTGGCCTGCCAATATTATCCCAAAAGTTAGCCGTTGATGACACAAATTCTGGTACATACGTCATACATATAGAAATAGGGATAAATATTATTATAATATTTTTCCTCTTAGCGGTTTTTATATACGTTCGTACGACTAGATCCACAAAATTATTATTAGCAGTCGGTAAGGACTAGCTCATAGATACTTTTAAAGTATTCAAACTCGATGAAATCGCTACTATCCGATTAAAACTAGTTTTGTCTATTAGTTCTCGTCTAATTAAAATGAAGCCTACCACCTTCTTGCTACAGGCTTAACATCAAACAGCATCTACTGTTCCATTTGAGTTATTCCCATCGAGCCCACCGGTTGGCCCCTTGAGTTCTCTGTGAGGTAGTTTATTGTAACCTACCAATCCAACCCATAGGTATTCTGTAACTAAAAAGTGACATTAGCGTGTTTCAGCGCGTTTTTTGCCGTCAAAAGCTTCTTGTTTTCGTATATCTGTAGCCACGTCGCTTGACATTATGCTGGGCAGCGAAAGCAGTTCAGAGCTTACGATACGGGAGCTATACATATATGTACTAACCAGACACAGAACAAACATCTGTGTTATCTCTGCCTGTTACATAATTTTGGTCATAAAACTTACCAAAAGCATCAATGACGTCAGCAGCGTAGTGATCTTCCTTCCCCAACGATCAGCCAAATCCCCAACGAAGATTCCACAGAATATCGGGGGGAAGAAGGTGATGGAAGCCATCCATGATATAGTATCGTCTGAGATCGGCTCCGGGGCTGGTCCGTTCGGGTCCTGGAGAATCGGGGTCATGGGGGACTGCCATCCCATCAGCATACCGAAGCTGAACACTGGGATCGTGACTGAGGAGCAGAAAGTGGGCTTAGAACCATCCTATTAGTATTATAAACGCGAAAGTTTGTAAGGATATATGTATATGTATGGGTGCGACTTTTCAAAATTCTTTTCTTAGTGCACCCCTACAATATAAAGATACTACCGTTGTGCGTTGATTGTCAGTCAGCTTCAAAAGAGTTTTATTTTATTTAAAAGACAGAAAAATAAGAAAATAGGTACTAAGAAGCAGAAGAAGTACATTAGATGATTTATTTTATCACTTCATAACTTCCCACTTTAGGTAGGTTAGGTACCCATACCTATGTCACATAATTTGAGATGTTTAGGATCGCGCCACACATGGCGCAAACAATGGTCACACGTGCGGAATGGCAAGTGATGTTACGTAATATAACTAGCTAAAGCGCCACCTCCACGCGTGAATCACGGTGATATTACGTACTTCTATACAAACTATCGCCGTGTGGAAGTTCTTTTAATTTTATTTATTCGCAGCAGTTTTTTTACAAATCGTATGGTTTGGCCTAATAACTAAAAAATTATACATATAGATGACAAATCAAATCAAACAAAAAACAATAGTATTTATTCCTCAAAAACATCTTCAGTTACTAATTTCTTATGAGAGTATAGATTGCTCTTCCAAGTAGCGCCTTAGGCTCGGATTAGTATGTAATTACATACGACATACGACACAAGCTCGAATATTTAGATACCAAATTATATAGGTCTAAAAATAAGTTTTCAGAACTTTTCAAGTCATTCTTCGTATCACAGCATTTAGTTTAGCGTCATATCATAGCATTTAGTTTAGCGTCATATCATAGCAGTACCTAATATTTAGGCAGATAATATAATAATATGAGAACAAAATTGAACACGCATCCGTCTTGTTTTAGCCGGCTACTGTGCTAGTGAGGTCGGTTAATTAGGCCCTTCTCATACACAAGTACCTACATAATGTAAAGTATTACATTCCTCATATTGCTACAGATATCGGTCTCTAATTGAATGGAGGACCGCACACAGCGCTACAGCGATTGGATAAAATATGTGAAGTAATGTACAATAATAAAATCAAACTACATGAGAGCAAAAATTCCGGATCATCTGTAAAAACTTGAATATCTTGGAAACCATGAATGCTAGCTTTGTGAAAATATCCAAGATAATAATATTGTATTTAAACAATTACTTTTATTTAATTATAGGAATATCAAACTGTCTATCAAACACAATCTACTTAGCTTAAGCTAGAATTCAGAGTTCTCAAGATATTGAAGTTTTTATAGATTACCCGGAAGTTTTGCCCTCGACTGTATCTATGTTTTGGGAGCTTAGGTACCTAGGTGTCTGTTTTGTAACATTTGCAAGAGTTTAATTACTTCTTTTTACTAATTTGATAGCACTTCTTATAATATTCTAAGACTGCATTCTACTTTGATTTTTAAAACTCGTTTGTTAATCGACTTATATTTTTGACTGTACAATTGTACATTAAATATGTCACGTGTGTGAAGAGCTTTATATAAGCAGTACCCCAATATCAGAGTTCACAACACGACCTACCTTTGTTCTAAATTCTCAATCAGACCAGAAATTCAAGCTATTTAAAATCACAAAACGGAAGCGTGATATTCCTCGCAATATTATTACTAGTTGATTAAAGTTAGAATAATACGGTGCGTTCGTATAATATTTATATTACATATTAATCTAAGGCTCATAATACTGATTTACTGCACCCATTTGATCCGGACCCAGCATAGATTTTTGTATGAGAACCTCCACTCAAATCTAAGTATGCTTAGTATGTTTAGTGGATAAGCACCAGCCATGATATGTTCTGTTTGAGTTTAGTTTTAAGTTATGTGTATTATTCTTTGGCAATCCTAATAAATAAATAAATAAGTATGCTTTTGTAATGATTCCTTTATCAGAATACGGCCCAACGACTCATTAGCTAAAAGAATCCCGAAGTCTTAATACTCGCAAGGCTCAAACAAAGATGTTTTGTCAAATTTCCATTGAAAAGTTGTCACAAGACAAAAAAATTTTTTTGCTAATAGTTCACATTAGTTTGGCATGCTATGTATGTCTGAAAAGCTATAAAAGTTGTTTACCATAGCTAGATCGTTATCATGACTCTGTCTAGCGAGTCATTCTTGATTAGAAGGTCAAGGATCAAGATATCAAATGAACTTCTATACCTATGAGCTATGATGCCTGTCATAGCTCATACATAAAGGCTGTATTACACCGGGACAACACTGTGCGGCATTGCGGCATGCCACAAGGCCGCATGCTACAAAATAAAAAATGTCGCACATTGTGGCAAGAACCGTGCGACACGGCAACACCATGCGTCATGTGGCAGACTGTGATAATTACCGATGTTGCCTCGGCGTGAAATAGGCTGCCGCATGCCACTAATTCCGCAAATGCTTTCTATTTGTAGCATGCCACAAGGTGCCGCATGTCACAATTGTAGCATTCGGCACTGTCACACGTTGTTGCCCCGGTGTAATACAGCCTTAATAGCTCTGTCTTCCGTACCGTGGGTCTTGAGCTCGATTCCCACCAAGAACAAACATTTTATGAACTATACTATCATCATCATCATCATCTCAGCCCGGTATCATCCACTGCTATCGGTATTCTCTGAAGACAAAGGAGGCTGGCATAACATCAAGGAGGCTTATACCCAGCAGTGGGTGATACCGGGAAACACTTGGTTGCGGCACACACTCTTGTGTGTGCCACAACCAAGTGTTTCCTGCGACCTTTATGTATACCGCGTGCACACTAATGCCCATGCCGCTGCCGGCATGTATGCCGCTTAGTGAGAATAAAGACGATGTTGCTGTGGCATTAATGCCGCGGACTTATTGCCACAGCAACATCGCCTTTATTTTCACTAAGCGGCATACATGCCGGCAGCCGGCAGCGGCATGGGCATAGTGTGCACGCGACATTAGGTACGATGTCATCGACCCATCGCGCTTTCGGACGCAGATTCAGAGAGGCTGTACGCCACTTCACTTTAGGCACTCCTGAAAACCAGAGCTAAAGGAGCCACCGTGTACCTTTAGCATTTGCTGAGCGAGTACCCTTTTTACGCATCTTTCTTTATAATTTAATGTTTATTTCATTGTACCTTTGTATGTGTTTTTGCGTAAAATAAATAATTTCTATTTCTATTTGTATGTCTATAGATTCCTTCGGCCTAATTTCGGGCATCATTCCGTCAAGGCTTTACTCCGCCGGCCATCACCACGTCTAAACTATACTATAGTAATGATATAGGTATCTAGGTGAAAGTTAATAGTAGCACGTAATGTAACACAAGATGATCATACTTGATATTCCAGCAAAATAATACGTACGGTTTCTATCATAAACAAACTTGCATGAACTCGGCTCACCCCATTCACAGTGACATCTGTTCAGCTGTTTTCAAAGCAGGAACCCCCGTTATTTGACGTGGCTATTATAAAGAACTAAGTATAAAACAGCTCTTGCAAATGCCTACTTTTCTTTGGCAAGTCAGAACGTGGGCTCATTCTAGAAATCCCCTTAGCGATTCCTGCGAATGCCGGCAAGAAATTTTTGAATAAAAACTCCATGGAGTCTCCTGATGCGTTCGGCGTTCTTTTGTTGCTATCGATACTGATAGTCAAAGTATCACTTGCATTTGACTATTACCATGCACAATGTCTGCTACAGATAATAAATACTACCAAATCAGTCTACAATCCCAGCAGTCAAACGAACTTTTTATTGGTTTGAAGCAATAATTTAATCTTGGAATATATTTTTATCCTAATTCTATGAAGTAAATAATAATAAATAGAAGTTCAAAATCATACAAAAAAATTTGGATAACGTACGAGCGTCATAATAACGATCAAAGTTTCTTGAAAATAGCAGCTCAGCACAACCTGTTCCAGTGTCAAGCGCATGCATCTCATGAGTCACGCGAATGTGCAGCAAATATTAGCACATGCGATTTAGAAACGGTGAAGGAAACCGACGCGGGAAAACCATGGCTTAGAGCGAGGCCCCATTAGTGCGTTGCGTTGCATTGCGTCTATACTAGGTAAACGCAACGCATACAATGTGTTCTCAACACTACCTACATATAAGTATTTGAGTGCGTTCGAAAAAAGTGGATGGAGTTAACTCGGGTTTTGTTTCTCAACCTCGGATAGAAAAATCATACATTTTGGGTCCGGTTTTCCGCTTTCAGCAAAACCGGAAACCGGGTTTGCACGCCTTAGCGATGAAGCGACGCAACTAAGGGGGCCTCGCCCTTAGTTAGCTCCCCTGAACATATTTGAACATGTCTTTCATATGGATAAGACCGGCTAGCCTGAAAGGATGGTACAGGTGCCGAAGGAAAATTTCGCGAAATTGGAGGAAACATGCGTGCCTGTTGACGGTGTCTTTTCTGTGGATAAAGCTGACTGGGCTGAGAGGAGGTGCTTGGGCTAGCCTCATATAACAGAAAAATTTCCTGTACGTTACAATGTGCCGTTCATCAGGGCCTGGATTAAAAGGGTCCCTGGCGCTGTATAAATAATCTAAATAACTTCGTCAAAAACCGATTGAGAACTGTAATTTGCCAGCCCCGGTGGGCATGAGCCGTGCAAAGACCTCGTCATGGTTTAATGACCACCAATGGCAAGTACCTATATACAGCTGTGGTACAAAGTACAGCCTTACATGACCTCCAAAGGACGGAATACCTCAGTAGGCTCGTAACTCTCAAAGTAGGGCTCCGATTTAAACGCGGTTTCTGTAGGTGGATTTATCAGAGCCCTGAGTCTGTGCATTTGTTTTGACTTTCGACTCGAGTATAGCACACGCAAACGCATTCGCAAAGCGAGAAATTTTATATGAAAACCGGATAAGCGCCTCTACCAGAAGATTTGGGAATAGTGCAATTCCCAACAAAATGTCTCGCTTTGCGAATGCGTTTGCGTGTGCTATACTCGAGCACAAATGCACAGACTCGGGGCTCAGAGCCTCGTAGCCCTCAAAGTAGGGCTCCAATTTAAACGCGGTTTTTGTAGGTGATTGATCAAGGATGGGTTTTAGTCACGTTTGTTAAAAATGAGTGGAGGCATTTCTAAGTTATGAAGATATTCAGGTCTGACATTAACAGTTATCATTAGCAGTAACATTTAGCTCATCTCAAAGTATTGGGATTCATGAACTGGGAGTCCATACTCTAAGTTCTGATGATGAAGCAATAGTGAAGAGCTGAGAAAATTTTCATGCGGGTTTTTAAATTGTTGTAAAATCTTGTTACCTACCAGATGCAAGATTTTATCGAACCCACCAAAAAAGGTTGAACGGTTTCAGTAGTTTCTAGTTTTGCAAAAAGTCGAGCGGTTATGGTGTGACCGGTAGTGCGTGTTTATAAATATCTTGATACGCCTTCCTTTTGCTTCATATAGTAGCGTTTGAATCGAGTATACTTATAGTCATTAGGTACCTTACCTATAATGACCTTTGCAGTTAATCTAGATGATTTAACTGGGTCGGGGGCCACTTTTTATTCATGTTCCGAGGTACTAGAATTCCTACGTCAAAACATCAGTCATCAGGAAATGAAAGTTGAAAATTGACATTTTTTTGATATTAAATTTGTATTTTTGAATTTTTTTGAACTGTATAAGCGTTTGCGTAAAGCAACACCGCGCATCGTTTACGATCGTAACGCACAACGCTGCGGTATGCGGCTCAACGCAGCGTACCGCGTTTGCTCTTCGCCGCTGACGCAGACTGCGACGTAACAAGAAACCATACTAAACGTTTTCCAGATTATGTGTCCGGCTCCGCATGTCGTGCGTAGCGTGGTGCGTTACGATCGCGAGACCAAAGCTTAAAACTGCACACCTATCTACTTACTGTGCAATTACGATCATATTATAATACTTCGCACCGTTCAAAAGGGGTTCTAGAATTACCTAGTATGTAAAAATACTAACCCATCAAAGCCATGGAAACTTGGTTGATAATGCCGCCATCTTGGATCCTGGCGAGCCATCTCCCCGGAAGCACCAACATACTGACACCTCACTTCCGGTCAGTTCAGTGACGCATGGTTTGGTTCTGCCTGCGGAAAATTTAAAGGTTGATGTCATTTGATATGCTAGAAGTTGTGTGTTAATCATAAATTGGCCTTCATTTGTGTACCAAACTATAGTTTTACATGCTATATAGGTATCCGCAGCGCATATGAAATGACAACTAGAATCAGAAAAAGACGCACTAAATACTGAGTTTTTCTAAAGTTTTGTTTTAGACTTGATTTGAGCACTTATTTTGTCAGCATAAGAGTCTAAGATAAAATCACGCCTGTTTATATGGTTCATTTAATAAATAGATAGTTATAGGCATAGGTATAGGTACAGTTACCACCATTAGTAAATGATGATAAGACAAAGTTATAAAATATTTTTATGACTGAAAAGTAAGGACTTAAAACTATGATTAAAAAGTATATTCAGTTAGGTAGGTACATCATTTTAAAATTCTGAAAAAGTAATCCCCTACTTTGTAGATAGGTAAGTAAATTAAAGTCAAAGATTATTTTATGAACTAAAATCTGAAAGACTACCTATTTAGATTTGTAAGACTACTCTTGACCACCGCACCGTTCCAAACTGGTTCCGGATTTTGACAGAAGTCGTGTCATTTTGCATTGCCAAGTGCTACAATCCTTGGATCCAGTTTGAGACGGTGGTCGAGACTGTAGGTAGGTACCGACTAGATTATTATGATAATCTATGTTATATGTTCGAGCAACTAGGACAATCTATTCAGACCTACCTCATTTGGTTGGTTACAATCTAATGATAAGTTTTACAAGGTCTGTAGGTATATAGGAAGGTACCTCCATGCACTAACGACATAACACAGGCAATGCAACTTGGGTACTTGAATGTTAACTTTTCCGTTCACTATGTCCACTGGTAAGTTTTTAGATCTTTGTATATCGTATCCTACTTCCTTCCTACTAATATTATAAACGCGAAAGTTTGTAAGGATGGATGTTTGTTACTCTTTCACGTAAAAACTAGCGATCAGATTTGGATAAAACTTGGAATATATATTGTCCGTGACCTGGATTAACACTACTTTATATCCTGAAAAATTAACGGGGTCCAATGGGACGCAAACGAAGTCGCGGGCGGCACCTAGTAATATATAAATATAAAAAACTCTAACCTTATTATTAATTCGAATTTTAATTAATATATTTTTCAGATGTCAAGATATTTTGTTTGTTCACGGTACATGAGAAATGGGTTAGTATAGTCTGTGGTATAGTTGTAGGTACCTTATACCTTCTTAGTTAGTCTTGCTGACATTACGGAGTAAATGATTATTACTAAAGGTACATAATAAGCTCGATGTACCTACCTAAGCTTGGAATATTTACACCGTGTTTTGTTTTTTTCGATCGAATTTCAATCGGCTTGACAATTCTTGGGGATAGCGCGGGAAGATTTTTCCCTGCCGGCAGTCGCAGGGGATTATTGGACAAAAGTTCCAGAAATCCCCTCCGCAGGGGACTCACGCAGGGGATAACTGGAATTAGCCAGTGAGCAGCAGGTGCGTTTTTGACGAATATTTAGGCCCGTATGCTGATTTACTGCTCAAGCACCGATCTCCGGGCCTAGGATGCGCACGCGAGATATAATTGTCATGTCGTTCTGTCAAAATGTAAGCATTTTGCACCAGTTTTTGAACTTCTGCATTATCTGTGGTAATGCTGTCGACGCGCCTTTTTATTGTACACTTTTGACACTTCTTACTCGTCGTACCTCTCTGAGGACGAGATAATAGTCACGCAGAAATGTCAGAAGCTGAAGATTCAAAGGCGCGGTTTCTCGACAGCATTACCTACCACAGATAATGCAATAGTTCCTAAACTGGTGCAAAATGCTTACATTTTGACAGGACGACATGAAAAATATCTCGCGTGCGCATCCTAGGCCCGCTGGACTCACGCAAAGATTTTCGTATGAAAATCTTTACTGAAATCCATGCATGAGTAACGATTTCTTTATCGGCATACGAAACAAAATCACCGGATAATATCTATCTTAGTTAAATTATGAATCAAAAGTTTACATAGCTAAGTTTTTTTATTTTATTTTAGTTATTCTTTCACGCAATTGTATTTCCTGCATTCACATTACTTAGCTACCTATAGGTATTGATACTCTTTGTATAAATTGATAGACACCTTAGTGTGTTTAAACATCTATTCATTCAATTGAGGAATTCGATTATGTTATGAATTAGACAATTATTATCGTTCAGACTAGGCTCTATGTAGAGTTCCCACAGAATACAGTAGGTACGTTATTGGTACTTTACCATATCAGCTTCGTCGACTTACATAGCAAAATATTTGCAGTTCTTCGTGTCTCTAGGTAATTACATAATATTTATAAACAGAATTTTCTTTTATTTTTAGGAGACATCTACATTACCTACATTAAATACTAAATTTCTTACAGAAGAATAAAATCTTAATATTATCAAATCTACGTTACAAAAAACTCTTGGACATATCACACAACGCTCTTTAGTCCCAAACTAAGCAAAGCTTGTACAATGGGAACTAGATTGCTAATAGAATGCTTTAAATATGTAAATATATTTCTTTAAATATGTATATATAGGTATTTTTTGTAAATACATACTTATAATACATAGTAACACCCCGACACAGAACCAAAATCTATCTTTGCCACAAAAAAATAAATATTGTTCTCGGTGGGGATCGAACCCACCACCCACAGCATGGAAAGCAGTCAATAAATTAGTACTACAAATAAGTAGTTTTTTTTTCAGCTAGCACAGAGATTTTATTAATGCCATCTAGGGTACTTTATCGTACATATACTATATTTAATTAAATTTTATAACAAAAGAATTTAACCTGTAGGTATACTAGTTCCAACCAGCTGGTTTCAGACCGCGGTCTTCATCACCAGTTTGTTTTATTAAAAGTGTTAGAGATGATTGAGTTGATTACTAATGAATGAATGAATGATACATTGTTTAGTTCGTACCCACTGAATTCAAGGTTTTGATAATTATCTGCGCCTAGAGTTACGAGAGACAATGCCCGGAGCCCACAGCTTCGCTCGGTACAGTCGACGTCAAAACACGCTGTCATTTGTATTTTCTGAATCTTTTTTGAGTGTATTATATGATCTGTGGTTCAGCGGGCCTAAGATGCGCACCGCGAGATATTTGTCATGTCGTTCTGTCAAAATGTAAGCATTTTGTACCAGTTTAGGAACTATTGAATTATCTGTGGTACCTAATGGTGTCGACAAAACGCGCCATAATGTACACTTTTGACACTTAGTCTTGTTAGTCGTCGTACCTCTCTGAGGACGAGATAATAGTCATGCAGAAATGTCAAAAGTTGAAAATTCAAAGGCGCGGTTTCTCGACAACATTACCACAGATAATGCAATAGTTCCTAAACTGGTACAAAATGCTTACATTTTGACAGAACGACATGACAAATATCTCGCGGTGCGCATCTTAGGCCCGCTGTCATGCTGTTTCATTGTCTACTGTACAGATATAGACAAAATTGCATATCGAAACTTATAATAATATTTCAATGATCGAAATGCAAGCTCTAAATTCAATGCGATTTATACATTAAAAAAATATACCCGAGTATAAAATATAATATGCAAGTAGTTCAACTGGTTGAACTTATAGTTGAACTTAGTCGAACAGATAGTTGAGGAAAACCGTGCAGCCATATCTCAAGATATTTTGAGGCTAATACATTGACAGGCGTCACAACTGAGTAGGTAATATCTCTGCCTTCCGAGCTTTTGGTTGTGGGTTCCAATCCCACTGAGAACAAACATTTACATGTTGCAAACATAGATGTTTGTTCTATGTATATAATAAAATATACAAAAAATAATGTATATAACTAATTCTATCAGTGTAGTTCCCATAGTTAGCTTTGCTAAGATTGGGACTAGAGGGCGTTGTGTGAAATGTCCAAGAATATTTATTATCATTTATTATTCTTGTATTTAAAATGAGAATTAAATGTAAGTGTAAGTTTTATTAGAATGGCAACATTACGTTACTGGATCACGAAAGAAGAATAAAAATAAGAAAAAAACCTAGAAGCAGGTGCAAATAACCGTGAGATAATTTTTATTCTTTTCATAAAATTTCTTAGAATTTATTACAATGCAATAAGGGTTGAATTTCAATGGCTTTGTCAATGCACTAAAAAGGTTGCCGCCTCTTTCTCATAAACTGAAACGATAAGGACGGCTATAAAGCCTGTCAAATTAGGTTAGTTTAGAAAAATGCAAGAAGCTAATCAATACTATTGTATTTAAATTGTATGACGCATCTTCATGCTTCCAATATAGGCAAGTATCTCTAAATAAAGAAACTGATTTTTAACTGGCTTCAAAAAAGGAGGAGGTTCTCAATTCGGTTGTATTTTTTTTTTATGTTTGTTACCTCAGAACTCCTTCATTTATGAACCGATTTCAAAAACTCTTTTTTTATCTGAAAGGGTGTGCTTCCAGATTGGTCCCATAATTTTTTTATCAAAATCAGTTCTGTAGTTTGGCAGTTAAATAAGAATAACTCGAAAAAACTCGTCATTCACGTATACGACACTGCGTATTTGCTTTCCTGTGACGTTTCTGTGATGCTTACGATTAATAGAATAGTCCCAATGAACTTCCACCATCATCATCATCATTATTTAATGATGAATCTTCAACGTTTCAAATTGAAGTCAGTTCCCATGAATTTCATTACAATTACCAATGCATCTTATGTTCATCAGCATCATCATCATCATCTGATGGTGAAACCGGAAGGTAGGTCATGAGATGGATTCTCGATAAGTATAAGTTACCGACTTCAAATCATTTAATGATGAATGCGTATCAAATTGAAGTCGGTTTTTGCAGTTTTTTAAACTTATAAATTATATTTATAAGTACCTATAGGAAATTTACTGCGAACTTTTTGTAAATAAAAATATTTACAATAAAAATATGTTCAGGAACTAAATAGCTGATAAATTGATTCTAGTACTTCTTTATTGTTCTAACAGAATACTCATACATACAGGTACACTAGTTGTCGCCCGCGGCTTTGCTCGCGTGGTAGCAGCATACGCATAAAATAAACGCTTTGATCCTAATTTTAGACCCTTTAGGATGCGACTTTTCAAAATTTCTAGTGCACCCCTACACTATATGTATAAGAATACTACTCTCCATATTTCATAGCTCTAGGACTTATAGTTTAGGCTGTGCGTTGATTGTCAGTCAGCTTCAAAAGAATTTTATATATTTCTATTTTTTCTGTAAATATATACTTACCTACCTACGTAAGAATACCAAGAACTTCGATTTCATACCTTTGTAGTCATGCATATCAATATAATACTCAATAGGTACCTACCTACCTACTTATACCTAAGTTAGGTAGATTACATACTTTATTAATAACTAGCAGCGCCTCGCGGTTTCACCCGCGTAATTCCCGTTCCCGTGGGAATTCCGGGATAAAATATAGCCTATGTTCATCAGGGATAATGTAGGATTCTAATGGTAAAAGAATTTTTTTAATCGGTCCAGTAGTTTCGGAGCCTATTCAATTCATACAAACAAACAAACAAAAAATCAAACCTTTCCTCTTTATAATATTTGTATAGATTTCTAGATCACAATTAGGTATGAATTTATTAAAAAATAACAATAATGAAACTATAATATCTAGCAATCAAATTAAACAATTATTTAGGTACCTACCGATTACTTTGGACGACCAAGGCACTTTCAGATCTCAGTTTGGGGCTCTGTCAGTTAGGATAGCCTATGTGCGCATGGTACCTAATGGCTAGCGTCCACAGACCCGCATCGCACGCATCGGACGCATCGCACGCAACGGATTTTAGTTTGCCTTGTATAAAAACTCGTCCGTACGGTGCGGATCAGTGGACGCAGTTGTATGAGTTTTTATACAAGTCAAACTAAAATCCGTTGCGTGCGATGCGTCCGATGCGTCCGATGCGAGCCTGTGGACGCTTGCCTTAAAGTGTAACTTAATTTCATAATAATAATGTAAGATATAATATTAACTTTGACCGATTTCAAATAAAAATTAACAGATATTGAAACACATGGATTCAGGTACAACCATCGACAAAAGTGTGACTTAGTGACGATTCGGACCAAATATTTTGGGACAAATTCTCCCAATCGTCACTTTTGATTTTAATAATTTTTGTTGTGACGATTAGGACAACTTTAAAAATAGCTGCATTGTACAGTCAGGTAAACAATTTTTAAGCAAAATGTGATATAGCTATTAAGGTGGTTCGATTTCCATATTAATTTATTTTACCAATTAGGTGGAAATTATATTATTATACCTAACAAGCAATTTTTATTTATTTCTTGAATCATAGAACTTAAAATCAAGATCTATTTTTTTGATGACAGCTGTCAAACTTCAAACGCCCATATCTCGGAAACTACTCACCCTAGAGTTCTCGTTCCAAAACCAAATGAAAGGTGTGATCAAGATCTAAATGTTTGAAGACAGCTGTCAAACTTCAAACGGCTATATCTCGGAAACTACTCACCCTAGAGTTCTCGTTCTAAAATCAAATGAAAGGTGTGATCAAGATCTATTTTTTTGATGACAGCTGTCAAACTTCAAACGGCTATATCTCGGAAACTACTCACCCTAGAGTTCTCGTTTCAGAACTAAATGAAAGGTGTGATCAAGACCTATTTTTTTGATGACAGTTGTCAAACTTCAAACGGCTATATCTCGGAAACTACTCACCCTAGAGATCTCGTTCCAAAACCAAATGAAAGGTGTGATCAAGATCTATTTTTTTGATGACAGCTGTCAAACTTCAAACGGCTATATCTCGGAAACTACTCACCCTAGAGATCTCGTTCCAAAACCAAATGAAAGGTGTGATCAAGATCTATTTTTTTGATGACAGTTGTCAAACTTCAAACGGCTATATCTCGGAAACTACTCACCCTAGAGATCTCGTTCCAAAACCAAATGAAAGGTGTGATCAAGATCTATTTTTTTGATGGCAGCTGTCAAACTTCAAACGGCTATATCTCGGAAACTACTCACCCTAGAGTTCTCGTTCCAAAACTAAATGAAAGGTGTGATCAAGACTAACCTAACCTAACCTAACTAAATAGCAAGTAAACAAATTTATAACTAAAACAAGCTACCTAAGTAAATGGAATGCACTTTGCTAGATCCTACTGATATCTACCTACCTATCTAATCAGGTAGCTACCTAACCTACCTAATGTATAAGGCTATCGACGCTAAGACCCATGTAGCATTATCCCTATAAACCTTGTGGTTTCCTTAGTGCTATAAAGTTTTAAGATATAAGAAAATCTAACGCGAACTCTAGGGTAAGTAGTTTCCAAGATATGGGCGTTTGAAGTTTGACAGCTGTCATCAAAAAAATTGATCTTGATCACACCTTTCATTTGGTTTTGGAACGAGATCTCTAGGGTGAGGAGTTTCCGAGATATGGGCGTTTGAAGTTTGACAGCTGTCATCAAAAAAATAGATCTTGATCACACCTTTCATTTGGTTTTGGAACGAGATCTCTAAGGTGAGTAGTTTCCGAGATATGGGCGTTTGAAGTTTGACAGCTGTCATCAAAAAAATAGATCTTGATCACACCTTTCATTTGGTTTTGGAACGAGAACTCTAGGGTGAGTAGTTTCCGAGATATGGGCGTTTGAAGTTTGACAGCTGTCATCAAAAAAATAGATCTTGATCACACCTTTCATTTGGTTTTGGAACGAGATCTCTAAGGTGAGTAGTTTCCGAGATATAGCCGTTTGAAGTTTGACAGCTGTCATCAAAAAAATAGATCTTGATCACACCTTTCATTTGGTTTTGGAACGAGAACTCTAGGGTGAGTAGTTTCCGAGATATGGGCGTTTGAAGTTTGACAGCTGTCATTAAAAAAATAGATCTTGATCACACCTTTCATTTGGTTTTGGAACGAGATCTCTAGGGTGAGTAGTTTCCGAGATATGGGCGTTTGAAGTTTGACAGCTGTCATCAAAAAAATAGATCTTGATCACACCTTTCATTTGGTTTTGGAACGAGATCTCTAGGGTGAGTAGTTTCCGAGATATAGCCGTTTGAAGTTTGACAGCTGTCATCAAAAAAATAGATCTTGATCACACCTTTCATTTGGTTTTGGAACGAGAACTCTAGGGTGAGTAGTTTCCGAGATATGGGCGTTTGAAGTTTGACAGCTGTCATCAAAAAAATAGATCTTGATTTTAAGTTCTATGATTCAAGAAAGAAATAAAAATTGCTTGTTAGGTATAATAATATAATTTCCCCCAAATTGGTTAAATAAATTAGTATGGAAATCGAACCCCCTTAATGTAACCACACGCTCGCAAAGCAATTTAAATAGCTAAATCATATTTTGCTTAACATTTTTTTACCTGACTGTACTCAACGGCTTCCTTAATTTGATGTTCTCCGAATCGTCACAACAAAAATTATTAAAATCAAAAGTGACGATTGGGAGAATTTGTCCCAAAATATTTTGTCCGAATCGTCACTAAGTCAAAAGTGTTAGGAATTTACAAAGTGTCAGTATTTATGATCATTCATATTTTTTTATTGCGTCACTAACTGAATGAGCGTGCGTAGAATGTCGTTTGTTGATGTAACTAATAATTGGATGTAGTTACGTAAAAAGAATCCACCCTACAACAATCACTGTTGATATACGGCGGTAGTGTGTACTACCTAACCTAGTAGCCTGCCATTCATTACATAATTATCAATTTACATTTTAATTTATACATCATAATTATCATTTATTAATATTACATAGGTATGTTACCTCCGGCTAGGTGGGGTGACGATCTGCGAAATGTTGCATGCAAACACTGGATTAGTAGAGCCGAAGACCGGGCTCAGTGGCGCGTCTTGGGAGAGACCTGCGTCCAGCAGTGGACCGATATAGGTTCATGATGATGATGATGTTATCATAATATAAACCAAAGTACTACAATTATTTTTAACTACTCGTTCTTTTTTTTTTGGTAAACAGTATACCTGAAAATTTGTTACCAATATGTGGATTAGATCCTTCTTACTAAACTACCTCCAATTGGTGACTGGGTACAATTTTATTTTCATTTCTTAGGGATTTCAATAATTTAAATTTAATGACAGCAGTTGCTTGACAGCTATTTATTTATGTTAAAAGATCGAAAGAGATAAAACAAAACAGGTTGTTCAATGTTTTGTTTAGTTTTTTCAAGATGGTAAAAAACCGAGGCGTTCGTAGAACACAGAATATTATTAGAACTCGTTAAATATGTAGGGGGGTAGGTACAGTCACCAACAAAAGATGAATATAATTTAAATACATATTTACTTATGTAGTTAAAAATTATATGTAAATATATGTAAAAATAAGTCAGCCGTAGAATAAAATAAAAGTCAAAATTATACACATTATAAACATTACTAAGTATCTATAGATATACATAATTATAACAAAGTCGTGTTAGTTACACCATTTATAATTAAAGAACGGCTGAACCAATTTTTATAATATTTGTGTTTTTTGGAATTGTCTTCGTCCGGAATAGGATAATAAGTATTAAAGTAATATGATATTCATCAATAAAAAATTCGAAGCACTCGTGGCGTAGCTTGCTTAGTCAATCTTCACCGATTATCTAAGTTAAGCACCGTTCTGTGCGGTCACTATTTGGATAGGTGAACGTTAGTGGCATTTACATCTGAGCGGTTCCGTGCTTCGGAAGGCACGTTAAACTGTTGGTCCCGGCTCTAGCAGTCGTTAAGACATGACGGAGGCCTTAAGGCGGCCTAAAAACTGCGTCAACAGAGTTGGCCATTAGCTCATACGAGCTTGCTTGGTATAAAAAATCCTTCTGGAATGAAGATCGCGCGGGTCAGCCATAGTAAGTAATAATGATAAAAATTAAAACTACTAAGGCATTTGACGGTCATAAATGATTGTCATAGTTAAACCCATAAAAAAAGGTTAAACTGACGGTATATTCTAGGAAACTGTTACGATTAGCGAACAAAGACCGTAGTTAAATAAGATTAATGGCAGTTATCCTTGATATAATTCTGTAAATATAGTGATATAGATGATTATTTGAAAAATGTATGTATGTATTCTATCAGCCATCTAGTTCCCATCGTACAAGCTTTGCTT
Source organism: Eulithis testata (assembly GCA_947507515.1). Taxonomy (NCBI): domain Eukaryota; kingdom Metazoa; phylum Arthropoda; class Insecta; order Lepidoptera; family Geometridae; genus Eulithis; species Eulithis testata. The sequence goes on along the minus strand of OX382218.1, from coordinate 3,105,994 downwards.
AGTTTGGGACTAGAAGGCGTTGTGTTAAATGTGTACGTGAATATTTATTTATTTATTTATTATATTTAATTCTGTAAATATATTCTGTAGGTATAATATTGGAGTATTTATGGCTATCATTGAAAAATTAGGCTAACCTAAATAACTGAATAGTTATTGTGTGACAAATGAAACACAAGCTAAATTAAAAAAAAAAAAATTATATTAATCCATCAAAAAAACTTTCAAATCAATTGGCGTTTAAGTTCTAGATTGATGTTAAAGGTGCTATGATTAGGTGCTTTGCACAAAAATCTTAAAACCTGTCTAGGTTTAATTAATAAAAATATCTTCTTAGTCACACTAACCTTATCTTTCTAGTAAAGATCACTTTTCACTATTTCACGTACGTTATAATATTTATGTTACTATCACAAAAACTATCACAGATTAATCTTGTTGCAAAAAACTTTCACTTCAGGATATAATTTGCTAGAAACACTACCTACTTAAACTAAAAAACACAGCTGACCGGTTTTAGTAACAAAGCACGACAAGAAACTATTCTTGTTTGTCGAAAGCGCTTTTGAATGATCGAACTTTATCGGAATATTAAATACGTTGACGCACAGAATGCGCGTGCGCTTCGTATTACCGACCTACGTTCACTAAAAGCGCCTCGGTCGACTTGCGTTTTTTTATTTATGTTTCGCACTGTACAGTATACCAACTGAATAAAGTTTAACCTGCCACATTGATCAAACAATATAAAATTATGTTTGAAACATTTGGTTTGGTTTTGGAAATAATAAAATTTATGCGCATTTAACACTTCTGTTCATTAAGTGGGTACTTATTTAAATTTATGGTTCTACGGTACGGTCAGCGTCAAAAAGAATACGCATTTACTATCATTATTATTACTAAACATGATTATAAGTCATTACAATCTATTTTAATATAACTATTGTAATTAAGTTTTCGTCAAATTAATTTCAAATACGATTGTTACGAATAAATAAATAAAATGAAATTATGCCGTACCTTATTTATAATTTGAAATAATTCCCAATAGGTTTAATTTTGTGTAATTTTGTTTATATATTGTGTTAAATAATAGTAGATAAATCTTAATTTAAAGTAAAAATATCTAGGTATATCAACATATTGTGTACAATAATATAAATAAGAGTAACTTTTATTTACTTACATCTATCTTTACAGGTTCAACCCAATCACAGATCATACGTATAACACTATACTAGACCCAATGCAACATTTTTATTTCGATTTGTCAAAAACCTAATTATATAAATAAATACTTTAGCCAATTACGCTTAGGTAGAACAAGCATCTTCAAGGTTTATAAGTATTAATTAATAATTAAGTAAACAGTGCGCAACTGTTGATAATAAATGAATGTAATCTTATCAAAGGGCTGCAGTTAGTTAAATGCTATAATGCTTGAGCAATAGCATGACCTATAACATCGTGATTATCACACAACTAATGATGATCCGATGATCAATCAATGTTATTTGATATAAAAAGATAAACCAAGTTAAAATTATCACGCGAAAGCAATAAATGTATTGAGTATAAATGCATGCATGAATAAATGAATAAAAAAAATGATCCTTGTACATGTCACACAACGCCTTCTTGTCCCAGATTATGTAGGTACCTAATCTAGATTGCTGATAGAATACTTATACCTATACACTTTTTTTGTAAATACATACTTATAATAGGTACATAGTAACACCCAGACATAGAGCTAACATCTATGTTTGCCACACACAAATGAATGAAACGAATGAATGAAATACCTAATCTAGATTGCTGATAATAAGGATGAAATACCTAATCTAGATTGCTGCTGATAATAATTGCTGCTAATACACGTAGTAACACCCAGGAATAGAGCAAACATCAGTTTGCCACACAAATGAATGAAACGAATGAATGAATAATTGTTAAGGTGCATTGGGGTAATTGCGAAAATGGGTATATTCCGAAAATCCATAAAATCAAGTAACATAATGCGATATTTTCCTGTTGGCACGAGGATATATAGGACTGTCACGGCCATGCCAATCAAGATGGCGTCTAGACCAATATTGCCAACAAGAAAATATCGCATTATGTTACTAGATTTTATGGATTTTCGGAATATACCCATTTTCGCAATTACCCCAATGCACCTTATACATTTTTTTAGTTTTTACAAGATGTTGATTCATGAAGCCTACTAATATCTACCTAGGTACATCATTTTTCGATGGTTTCTGTCATCTAATACTACGATCACACACTGTTTTGCCATCGGATCACGAGATCCCTTTTTAAATAAAAATAGCATATTATCTGTGTAAGCCATTCTTACAATACCTATTGAACAAGAATGAAGTCACGGAATTGAGGTAGGTAGTTTAGTTACTAAAACTCTTCTGAACTTGTCAGTCTTTTTGGAGGTAAGGAAAGAGGCATATACATTTTAATGGTTAATCAAACATCCTGTTTGGGATTCGTTCCTAATATGTTAGTGTCTACAACATTGTAATTTGTGAGTTTTCGCACCAAACTATAAGTTCCAATTTATTGGTTTACGCCACCCACTTTAAAATACAGTAAGGTTATTAGGAGGTAGGTATATAAGTAGCTACCTATAATAATATGTCTTATTTACATATCTTTACATTATGTGTTCATAGTTAGCACCAGAGTATCAAAGCAATTAGGTACAAGTAATAGGAAGAAAGTAGTAAACATACCTACTCGTAAGTGTATCTATATCGGCATATATCGGTTCCTTTATGTAATTGTTTATTTGAATAGAATAAATTATATACTTAGCAAAAGCAGTTCGATATTTTATATAATTTAATAAACAAATCAATATAAGTATTTGATTGTTTTTCTATGAATTAAGTAGGTAGGTAGGTACTTTACTTAGGTATCAAAGTAGTTGAATTAATAGGTGTTTACTTTAATTTCTGGGTGTTTCTATGTATAATAAGTATGTATTTACAAAAAAATGTATGTATGTATTCTATCAGCCATCTAGTTTCCATCGTACAAGCTTTACTTAGTTTGGGACTAGAAGGCGTTGTGTTAAGTGTCCGTGAATATTTATTATTTATTTATTATTATTTATTTGAACTAAGTAAGTGATTAATTGGTAACTAGGTAATTAAAGTTAATAATTTTACAAAAAAACCCAAACACTCTTCAACGTGAATGTCCTCAGTACAAGACGTACGCAATAATTTCATGGCAATTTTGTGACGGTAAGAAAAGAACAACTAAAAAGAACTAAACGCAACCAGAATATAAAAAAAAACATGAATCTAAGAATACTTAGCTAGGTAGGTACCTAACTGAAAACATAATTAATTACCTAGTTGTTCGAAATTCCATTTATCCAGTTTACATTCAAGGAGACATTATTCCACAATGAAAATACCGAGTATGACGTTGTTAGGACCACAGTTAGGACGTTCATTTTGCCTTAGAACGCTGAAATTTTTAGTATCTTTGCTTTGGCACTAATTTTGAAACACCAATGTCGTTGTTAGCTCATTTTAAATAGAATATAAAATATTTATTTTGTTGTAAAAGAAGATACTAAGGCTGTACCTACGTGTCAAGAGCTGATTTAATTAGATATGAATCAATTTTACAAGATTTCCCCAATTCCTAAACCACGGCACCAGCCCTCTGATCACATCTAACCGTGGCTACCTATTTGCTTGTATTATTCTTGTATTTATTGTTTTCTGTGGTTTGTGTTTACGTACCTACACCTTTGTTTTACAAATCATGCAACATTGACGTGGCTTCAGGTAATTCCTGGTACGTAACTTCTTTGGCAAATGTGGTGAAATGATGAATTGCTTCAGCGCGGGGCCTGTAGCAAATTCTATCACGGGGCCCTTAGAAGTTTACTAAAATTTTAAATTATAGTTGACTATTGGTACTGTAGTAGTGTCAAATACCACCGCAATACAGGTCATTCACCCACATTCACCATGATGTCGCAAAATTCAATTTATGTATGGTAAACAAACAGTAGGTACTACGAGATTCGAGCGATACCGTCTTAGCGACAGGTTTGTATGGAAAGCGAGAGAATTAGCCATTCATAAATTGAATTTTGCGACATCATGGTAAAGGTGGGTGAATGACCTGTATTGCGGTGGTATTTGGCACCTACTATAGTACTTTTTCGTAGCAAGTATTGTACATGATTTGAAAAAAAAATAGATTTTAGGTACGTTTTACGGTTAGAAAGCGTTGGTGTGCATTTTCTACGTGGTTAATCCGCCACTGCTTGCTTGGAGTGTGTATTTTGAACGCGAAAAATTCTTGTGTTTAGGAAATAACAACGATTTTGACAAGATTATGAACCTTCCATTAAAATTATCTTCGGATTTTCAGTGGTGGCTTCGTGCCATAAAAAATCCTAAGCACAGAATAATGGATAACGTATATTCTGTAGAAATATTCTCTGACGCCTCAACTACGGGGTGGGGCGTATATTAATATAGGTACAGAATTAAAAGATTTGATACTAAGGAGAATGGGTTTTTACTTTTAGAGTAAATAAAAAAAGCTTTTCATTCATAATAATTTATTCTCGAAGCCATTGCTAAGAGGTAGTATTTTATTATATTTTTTATTAATTACATAATATTTACAATCACATACAGTAAATTTAGATTTTCTTATAGAAAACCAATCGTTCCTAAGTCATAAAACTTTAAAAACGAAACCTACAGAATAAACAAGAGTTCTACTCAATACAATTAAATATTATTAAGTACCTATACTTTATTACAACACATTTATAGATTAATTAATTATTATAGCACCTAGATACCTATCTCTATAGTTTTATTAAATATTTTTAATGATTAATAGGGTATTTATTTACATAAGTGTAGTCACTAATCATTCACGAATATTTTATACCCTGTATTGTAAAGAAGCTGTTGGCGAACAACACCCTTTATAAAAACATTTTTTCTTTTAACAAAATGTTATTAATAATTGAGCTTCAAAATGCCGGGATCCCCTCAGATTTCTGTTTTATTACCATATACCTATACAATGTGTAACATAATTACCCTATAAGCCCGAAAGGGGCGTAATCAGAGCGACCACCTGAGTGCTTGGACATGTGTAAAGGGTAAATAAATCATAATTGAAATTTTCATACAAAAGTACCTACAAATTTTATTATTTTAGAAATTTGCTTCAACCCTAAGTGTTTGTTTACTATTTGCGTAAACCCGTACACACGCATGCACACGTATGTACTCTCTTATTGCATCGCACGCACACGCATGCTGCGTGTAAGTACATTTAAGTGAAAGTTACGAGCTCATTTCATGAATGAAAAACTTCCAAATCTCAAAAGTCGTAGAAAAACACTGTTCGCCATGACCTGTAAAATACCCCCTTTTCGGACTTATAGGGTAATTATGTTACACCGTGTATATTTAGTACCTATGTAATTGGTACTACTTGGAGAACAAAATACTATAAGTACTTTTTGAGGAAAAATTGGTAACTCTAAGAAATCTAAGAATATCAAAATTGGTCCCGCTATATTCTCCGTCATTATGTACCTATTTCGTTTGTAATTGATCATGCAAAATCTCCAATAAAACTAATTATTTATTAGCAGCGTTTTACCTGAAATAAAACGCATATTAAAATACTTACCTCACTGGAAGCTTTATATTGAGAAGGCGTATCCGGTTCCGTCGTATTTCCATTCGTTTTAGTACTTTTTACCCGTGTGTATCCGGTCAAGTGGCGCCACCTGGCGGGTGCGATTCATTTTTGCTTCGTAAAATGAAACACGCCATATTGAATTCATTGGCTTAATTTCACCAGGCAGAGATTAAAGTGAAAGCTTCCAGTGAGGTAAGTATTTTAATATGCGTTTTATTTCAGGTAAAACGCTGCTATTAAACTACTGTACCGTCACTGGAAGCTTTATATTGAGACCTGTTTGTTATCGCCTGGTGTCGCCACTTGTATAATTAGGTAACCTAGCGCCAATGTGACATTTAAATATTATAGCAACAAGTATACAATAATACAATTTAACTCTTAGTAAAAGACTAGTATAGTATTATATAATCTGTGGTAAAAGTGATTTACGAATAAACCAAAATTGAACCTGTAAGTGTAAAATATTCATTTACTATTTTTAATTACTTATGTAATAATAAGCTTAATCATTTTGCTACAATCAAAAATCATAAGTAATGTAATGATCATAATCTTATTTCACACATACATTTGTATATTTTAACCAAGCTTATTTATTGCTTTAAATAATTGTGTTACACCTACTTTCAGATTGACTGCTGCTCATATCTCTCGCCTGTAAAAATGCTGGAACGTATTAGCTGATCGCTAATTTTCTCGGCCAAGATTTCGTCAAGAGAACGATTCTCCAACCAACTCTTCCGAGAAACCGCAGATCGAACGCTTCGTGAAGGTGCTGTAATACCTGCTTGTTCAAACAACGTTTTAACCTAGACTGCTATGACAGTGCATGATGTAGGTTTAGCGATACTTCTTACCGTAACAAACAAATTAAATGATTTGGTTGTGCAACGTCTTTCATTTAAAGATTAACAGTTCTTTCAATCCATACTAACGGAGTACTAGTAAAGTATTATAATTATGATCTGTGAGCAAGGTTAAGTTAGGATGATCAGCCTAGCCAGACTGTCTATAACTACCTGCAGTCGGTTTTTGAACGGATTATCGGCCAAAATGTGATACTGCTATTTGATCTAACGCAGTGATAACGATATTTAAGAATAAGTTCAGGTCGTGGATGCGAATTCCTGAGCAAAGTAATACTAGTATAGCAGTGTGACGCGATACTTGAAACAAATTACTACTGTCTACTGTATAGTCCATTAAAAAGCGAAGTTAGTTCACTAATTTCCTAGACCGGTGGCTTGGAAGTTTTCGGATTTCATAGAGCTATTGATTTTAGAGTGTACTTAACCAAAAAATGAGAGCTTAAGAGACTGAAAGTGCTAGCGTTACATAATGTAGATGTAGAGACTACAAATTGATGTAAAAGAATAGTATTGTATGATTACTTGTTAATCAAAAGTAAATCTATTTGTGACCCCGTAGGCATTTTTACGTCAACTTTATTAGATTTACAGCAAGAAATCCAATGATTCCAAGCCACCTCATATGTTTTTAGAGTAGGCTTCCGCCAGGAATTTATAAGCAACGATAACTGTTCAGTGTTCCATGTTGTTATTGCTTCTGACCACCCTATATTTCCACACATCGAGAGTTATGTTGTCAACCAGCGGAGGTGGAAGCCCTGTCGATACGTCGATGGAGATTTTTCAGTGTCAATGGTGCTGCCAAAGCTTGAGCTTTGAAGTCGGCTCGCCAAAATACCATTGCCCACCGGGGACGACAACGAGAAATATTCCCATTGACTGATTTAGGTGAGCAAAGACTCTGAGGACTAGAAACCATGGTGGGAACAGCCACGCAAGTTGGTAATTCCATAGAACACTGAACGCGTCGTGAAACAAAGTTTGGCGGTCTCTTAGGTCTCGGGACATAATATAATTGTTGACATACATGTCTTCGGTCTTGTACTTACTATGTTCCTTACTTTGCAAAAACTACGTCCATACAGGCCGGTAGTAGATGCCACTCGATGAGGAGGCGACGATGACGTGCCAGATGGTCTGCAAGATTGATTTGACTTTGAAGGGCATATAGAATAGCCAGCATCTCATTCCGGTTGCAGTGTAGACCTTGCTCTTCCTGCGACCAATTGCCCGAGAGGGCATCTGTTGTCAAAAAGTTCGCTGGATGCGGGTATGATAAAAGACAATTCAGTCCACCAAACCAGTAGGTAGGTCATTGTCGACAGATCTGTAAATCTGTTCATGAGCATTATCATTGACGATGGTTGAGTCGTTATCGAGGAACAACAAAGCTGGCAAAATTTATTATTAAATTATTATCTGCAAATCTTTTACGGTTACCTTTGTTTGTTTAAAAACTTGATCAACTTTCTGAAATATTTTTATAGATTTTTCTTTGGGTAGAGATTTTAGGTTGTCACAGGGACTCCAAGTACATATGCCGAGATATATTATGCTCTTTTGTTGAGGACTGATTTCTCGACATTGACTACCCATTTAACGTTTCGACTGCGACCTTGACATGTTCGTGAAGTAAGTCTGCTTTTTGGTATACTATCAGGTAATCTTCGAGATATACAACGATTCTGTCATACCAATTTTATCGCAATGCCTGAGTCACCTAATTTTCTTAGTATAGAAAATATTTTGAGAGCTGAAGTCATTTCTGGCAGCTCTTTGGCAGACATTTCTGCAGACAGACGTGTGAAAAAGGACCCAGGTTTATTTTATTTTCGAACAAATGGTATTTGACAAGAGTCTTTTCTTCCACTGTGAGTGGTAGTGCGCTAACTGACCTGCTCGAAAACATTGAGTCATTCATTGTCCTTGTAAGAAGCGCTCGTGGCATAACTTGCTTAGCCAATCTTCACCGATTATCTAAGTTAAACAACGTTCTGTGCGGTCACTATTTGGATGGGTGGCCGTTAGTAGCATTAACATCTGAGCGCTTACGTGCTTCGGAGGGCACGTTAAACGGTCGGTCCCGGCTCTAGAGCAGTCGTTGAGAGACGACGGAGGCCTTAAGGCGGCCTAAAAACTCCGTCACCAGAATTGGCCACTAACTCATACGAGCTTGCTTGCTTATTCATTGTACTTACCTTTCTGGTTTCCTCTCGGAGCATTCGAGCGTCCTCACCTCAGCTGTTTCCACGGTCGGGCCGCGAGCCCTGTTGTGAAATGAATCTCTTCCATGATTGTACATAGTTATACATAGTTCTAGTATTGAACATTGGACAACTGACTCCTGTACTGAAAGTTGTTATGGAAACATCCACCTCGCGAGGGTGGGTTGGGTTGCTTGCTACAACAGAGCATATTATTATACAAAGGGAGACTAGGCTCGTTATTGGTAAGTACATGTTCCACGCGATGGAGCTATAGACTTTCGAATCGAAAGCCTTCCGCCCGCGAGGGGCGGCTGTTGGACTGATAACATCCACCCCGCGAGGGTGGGTTGCTACAACCATGCATATGCATTGGGAGACCAGGCTTATGGATGCATGTTCCTCGCGACGGCACTATAGACCATCAAACGCCTTGCCCCCGCGAGGGGCGGCTTTTGCGCTGATAACATCCACCCCGCGAGGGTGTGTTGCTATAATCATGCATATGCATTAGGAGACCAGGCTCATCATGGGTAAACATTTCACGCGATGGAACTATAGACTTTTGATTGAACGCCTTGCCCCCGCGAAGGGCGGCTGTTGCACTGATTAGATTTCTCCTGTGAGAAACCATCAGATTTGAGTGGCTTTGCGGACACCCCCTGCTTTTCCAGGGCAGCGGTGAAAGGCTCTGACTCAAATATGTAAGTGGCAGACAGGGGTAAGTAATCTATTTAGTGACGCTTCCACTAAAAGACTATGCGCATTTCGATACTTTCGGCTCAGTGGCCGCAAACTAATTACAAAAGATCTGATGAAGTATTAGGTATGTTCATCTATAAGCAAATCAACTTTACTTTAAATAAAATAAATAAACTAGATTGTCAAAGTTTACGGTACCTATATAATTTAATTTAATTAAAATATTTGATTAATTTAATTAGAGCCGTGTGTGCCAGATGACGTAAGGTGTCATACGTTTTACCCCCTTTCGTTTGTTACCAAGTCTATGAAACCTGGAGTATGGTTAAACACCTCAGCGTATCTAACCTCGGACCAAGAGGTACTACCTAAACACTGGACCTCTAGTAGCTTTAGAAACTCTCGGTTCTTCAGCTTTGTCCTACTAAACCGACAATGCATAATTGTAAAAACAAGTTGCAAAGTCATAAACCAAGAAGTTGATGTTGATTTTGACCGTCATCACAGTTCTATCGCTACCACCGTGTAGTGAAACACAGCTTGCTGATTGAACACTAGTTTATTCACATTCGTAGGTAGAGGTAGGTACAAACAGTTTTATAACTACCCACCACTAGGTACTAGATTACTACAGTTCGTCCGTAGGTAACGATGTGGTCTGTGGTTTTCATAAAGCTCTCCACTAACTTCGGAGTAAATAGAAGCCTCATAAAGACAAGTTGTATTCATATTATCAGAATAGCTGGTAATAAAATTGGTAAAAATGTTTTGTAACTCACCCATATTCTGGACTAGTTTCTGCCAGGCTGGGGCTCACAGCCCATAGATAGGGTAGATAAACATTTATTCAAACTACCATAAAGAAAAAATAGCTGAAAAGGTAAGCTTAAAACTAAAATATTAAAGTACCTAAGAAAATGAGCTCGATGAGCTACTGCTGTAAGGGATAAGATAAGATAAATCTTTATTTGCTGGAGGAGTTGCTGCTGGAGCAGCTTTGAACTCGCTTAGGATCAGCCACAACTTATGGCTTACCAGCCAAAGCGGACTCATACTATCCATTCTAAATAAATAATTAATTTTTTGCACAATAAATTATACCGGATACTAAACTTTTCTAAAATAATAACTTATGTGGGTACATGATCCGAACGGAAAACCGTTAAAAGAATTGATCACGTACAATCATTAAAAATAGAGGGTAGTACTTACAGTTTATTCCTCTTTTGCGTGTCCTTGCAGGGCCATGCTAATCTTAGTTTACTTGCACAGTTTTACTGAACAAAAGTATGGAGAATTTCACTATTTGAAATAATCCTTACTTTATATGATATATAATAATACTAATATAATATTTAAACTATATTTGCAACGGTTGTGGCAGAGAGAGCTCTGGGCACAAGTTGCTTCGACGGAATACAAAACGCCAATGAATTCAATATGGCGTGTTTCATTTTACGAAGCAAAAATGAATCGCACCCGCCAGGTGGCGCCACTTGACCGGATACACACGGGTAAAAAGTACTAAAACGAATGGAAATACGACGGAACCGGATACGCCTTCTCAATATAAAGCTTCCAGTGACGGTACAGTAGTTTAATACACTATAGAAATATGCAATATTCTTGCACTATACAAAGTGTTCATTTTCCACATAGAGTGGTTTTATCATTTTGAGATCTTTAAAAAAATAACAATTACCATTTTTATAATAACATCGATAATTTTGAGTCTGACCACGCCAAGTCTGCAATTGGCGACCTTATTAAGTTTGTAATCTTACAGTAGTCACTTTGCCGGTCTTGTCAATGCTTTCAACTACCTATATAGGTCCTATATAGGTTTTAAATTTTTGGATCAAAATTATATTTATGCTAAACCTTATGCAATGTTACTGCACACATTACAGTTGTTTGCGATTTTTATATTCAATTTCAGTTATTTTATATCTTCAATGTGTTCAAGCAAGAAGTTATTTGACTGCTTGCCACCTTCTTTTCTTTGATTTTGTAACTATAGCAGGTGCCAAATAACACCGCAATACAGGTCATTAACCCACTTTCACCACTATGTCGCAAAATTCAATTTATGAATGGTTAATTCTGTCGCTTTCCATACAAACCTGTCGCTAAGACGGTAATCGCTCGAATCTCGTAGTACTGTTTGTTTATCATACATAAATTGAATTTTGCGACATCGAGGTGAAGGTGGGTGACTGACCTGTATTGCGGTGTTATTTGGCACCTACTATAGTAAACACGACGTTTAATATATATTTAAAACGTAAAGGGGTCTGGGGCAAATTGGATGGAGCCCAGCGGGCCTAAGATGCGCACCGCGAGATATTTGTCATGTCGTTCTGTCAAAATGTAAGCATTTTGTACCAGTTTAGGAACTATTGCATTATCTGTGGTAATGTTGTCGAGAAACCGCGCCTTTGAATTTTCAACTTTTGACATTTCTGCATGACTATTATCTCGTCCTCAGAGAGGTACGACGACTAACAAGACAAAGGCTGAAATACTCAAAAGTCATTTAAATTTGAGCACCACTTAAAGTTGCTCTTCCTCTGTTTGACATTACTCATTTGTAAGAGATGGCAATAATTTAAGCGGGACTTAAATTGAGTTGGGTTTGAGTGGCGTATGAGTATTCGGCTGTAAGTGTCAAAAGTGTACATTATGGCGCGTTTTGTCGACACCATTAGGTACCACGGATAATGCAATAGTTCCTAAACTGGTACAAAATGCTTACATTTTGACAAAACGACATGACAAATATCTCGCGGTGCGCATCTTAGGCCCGCTGGTCTCACATTTTCTTTTACTTGCAATGATGGAACTTTGTTTGTTACAATACACTTACAATGCAGTTTTAAAAATTTTAACAATTTCGTTATAATTTAGCGGTAATCATTAGTTATTGGACAATTTACTTCGAAAAATGCGTCTTTTTCAATGTTGTTTATCGTATTTACAAGTGTTTACGTCAAAATAATTAGTTTATTTTGCTTTTTCGTGACTGCTACTGCATAATGGATATGATAAAAACAACAAACTGAAAAATAATTAATCTGAAAAATAACTAAATGTATGCAAATCGGGACCTGAAATGACCCAACGCCTTTGAAAATAAAGCCTTATACTATCATGTAGACTTTCCAGTTACTTTCTACTTGCTCTAGTTATCGGTATAGCATCGTTCTTACGGAAAAACAACTTGGTTCAGGGAAACCACCTTAAGCTTAAGCTCTACAAAACCACTGGTTCTTTCCTACGCATCTTCTTCAGTCTTATTTCTCTTCTTTCCTTCTAGTTTCTCATATATCTCTTCAACAGTCTTCTGTCTGGTCTCGGGGAAGTACACAAGTGAGTAGAAACACGCAAAGAATGATATTACCGAGAAAAATAAAAATGTCCAGTGCATACCTAACATATCGCACAGTGACGTGAACCACTTCATTTGAACGAAGTTACTCATTTTTGCGACTACGTTTGCGAATGATGATACTGTGCCTCGAAGCTGAAAAAAAACCACATAATAAATAAAACATTAATTAAGGTATCGTTAAATAAAGGCTAATAAAGGCCTGCGACTTCATCTGCGCAGGATTGGAAATTTGCTATGCGAAATCTTCTAGGCGTAAAGAGTTCGCGTCCCGTTGGATCCCGTTGATTTTCCGGGATAAAAGTAGCCTTTGTGTTAATCCAGGTCACGGGCAATATATATTCCAAGTTTCATCAAAATCGGATCAGTAGTTTTTACGTGAAAGAGTAACAAACATCCATCCATACTCACAAACTTTCGTGTTTATAATATTAGCGGGATGGGATATATTGTCTACATATTTGTGTATATCAATTCTTACCTGGAAAGTAAACATGTCAGTAATAATAATATAGGAGATAGGATGGAATCCGGCGGCATCAGCAAATATGCAGATACACATGGCGACGACTGGCAGCCACCCTGGAAGCCAGGTGCCGAGTGACGTGAAGTAGAACCAGCCTGCAAGGAGCAGCATACCAGCACCGACGGCGAATGATGTTGTTACTAGCAGCATCTGGAAGAAAAAAAATATGAGTGACCATGTTACCAACGCCATCTAGTATTAAAGTAAGTAAAAAACTAGATTGCTAATAGAATACTACTGTAAAAATCTTATGTTTAGTTTTCTTAGTTACCTATCTAAAGAGTATTTCTAATATATAGTTTTATACTTAGCAATATGCATGCAGCGTCTTTACTGTAACCTGTAATCTACCTAGTATCTCATCTTACGTCCAGTTTTCTGGGTACCTCATGAGCGTAGTTGCCAATCTCACTTTTACCAAATTTTCTACCTGTTTACCCAGTTTTCTACCTTTTTACCCTGTCTTCTTTTTTATCGATTTGTCTACCTTTTAACCAAGTTGTCTACTTTTTTACCCAGCTTTCACCCTTTTTACCTAGTTTTCTCCCTTTTTTACTTAGTCTTCTCTTTTTGTACCAAGTTTTCCCCCTTTTTTTGCCAGTTTTCCACCTATTTACCCAGCATTCTGTCTTTTCCCCCAGTACTTGGGTATCTAATCTCACCTTACGTCCAGTTTTCTCCACCACAGCGGTAGCGACAGTAGACCCCACAAGTTGGATCAGACCAATCACCATGATCTGTTTGTTGGGACTAAAGGTGAGTTCAATGGACTCGTTCGCGCGTTTTAAGACGAAACCAGCGTATATAAGGACAATGAGGTATCCATCGAACTGTTGTGTTATTTTAATGACTAGTGTGATGATGAAGGCTTTGAGCGTTGGTCGATCGCTTACTGGAATAGAAAAAAAAAACAGATAAAAAACTATTGGTTGACCGAACTTTGCTCGGTATTTTTTTTTGTGAACACGTGAGTTAAAATGTCACAAATAATATTTTTTTTTTTTTTTTTTTTTTTATGAGCAATAGCTAAGCATTTGGCTGCCAGCACACCTGGTGGTAAGTGTAGCTGCAGCCTAAGGTGGAGCACGCTTAGCTATAATCCACCTATTCACTCTTTTCTTGAAAATTCCTAGGTTATATCTTTCAGGAAATACTGATGATGGCAGAGAGTTCCACTCCTTGGCAGTTCGCATTATGAAGGTGGAGGCAAAGCGCTTTGTGCGAAGATATGGAATATCTACCATGTAGGGATGGCATTTATCAGTGCGCCTAGTAGTTCGGAGGTGAAAGGGCGATGGGGGAATCAGGTCATGTAGTTCCTGTGCACACTCTCCGAAGTGAATTCGGTAGAACACCGATAGGCATGCGACTCGCCGGCGATGCTCGAGGCTGTAGAGCTTGGAGTCAAATAGTTTCTCGTCACCAACGAGTCTCTTGGCACGCCGCTCAATAGAATCCAAGGCTTCCAGCTGATACTTGGCTGAACCATCCCACAGGTGGCAACAGTACTCCATGCATGATCGGACTTGAGCTTGATATAAATTCAGAAGCTGTTCCGCAGTGAAATACCGTCTGACCTTAGTAAGGATCCCAAGTTTTTTAGCAGCTACTTTAGCCTTGGATTCTATATATGAGCCGAAGTTCAGATTGGATGTTAGCTCCACACCCAAGAGCTCGAGATGGTCTGATATAGGCACTGATACTTCTTGGAAAGAAGGATTACGCAGAAATGGTCTCTTTTTTGCGGAGAAAAGACAGGCCTGAGTTTTCGTGGCGTTGAAAGAAACTAGGTTAGAGGAACCCCATGTTGAGACTTTAACTAGGGCTCTATCAACTCGCTCCACCATAGCTTCTCTAAGAGACTCGATGGTACTCGCGCTTGCACGGGCATCGGCAGTGTATCTTTCTACAATAGTGCTATCATCAGCGTACCCCACAATACCGGGCTGAAGTAAGTCGTTGATGTGTAGCAGGAATAAAGTTGCAGAAAGAACCGACCCTTGAGGTACGCCAGCATTGACTGCTAATTGGTCGGATGAGCAGCCATCAATGACTACCCGTATCGACCGTTCCCTCAAGAAGTCAGCGATCCACCTGCGCAAGCACGATGGTAGACCAAATGAAGTAAGCTTGCTAATAAGGCCGTCATGCCAGACCCTGTCAAAGGCCTTTGATATGTCAAGCGACACAGCAAGAGCTTCACCATGCTTTTCTATGGCCTCGCTCCAGAGATGAGTGACATAAGCTAGAAGATCCCCAGTAGACCGTTTGCGACGAAAGCCATACTGCTGGTCACTGAGGAGGTCGTTCGCTTCTAGGTATGTAAGGAGCCTATTGTTGATCACCCGCTCCATTGTTTTACACAATAGAGAGGTAACCGATATGGGTCTATAGTTGGCAGGGTCAGCACGACTGCCCTTTTTTGGCACTGGTTGCACATTTGCAAGCTTCCAAGATCTTGGTACTTGGCCAGTCTCGAGTGAGAGACGGAATAGGCGCGTCAGTATCGGAGACAACTCAGGAGCACAATGTTTCAGAATGATAGCCGGAATCCCATCAGGCCCGCTAGCTTTGTGCACATCCAAGCCACGAAGGGTTTTCAGCACCTCCTTTTGGTGTATGCAGAGTTTCGGCATCGTGGCCGTACACCGGGGTAAGAAAGGAGTTACTTCACCAGACGTGCTTAGGCGTGAGGATTCTGCAAAAAGTGAAGCAAACAGATTAGCTTTCTCTATGGCACTGTGGGCCAGCGAACCATCAGGCTTGATCATTGGTGGCAGTGAAGGGCGGCAGAAGTTCGTTTCGATTGACTTTGCAAGAGACCAAAAAGCTTTGCTTCCAGCTGGATGCAAGGCCAGTTTGGTACCTACTCGACTTATATGGTCGAAACGAGCTCTTTTTAGAACCCTTTTGCAATCCTTGGCGGCTTTGTTATAAACTTTCTTCTTTAGGCTGATATCCGGTGCTTTGCGATTTCTAGCATCAACCCAAGCTAGGTAGGCCGTTTGCTTCAGTGCATCGGCATTTCTGCACTCGGAACTGAACCAGGGCTGGGCTGAGCCAGACGGAAAAGTGTCTTTGTATGGAATATAGTATTCCATACCCCGACGCAGCACTTCAGTGATGGCATCTGCGCAAGTTGAAGGATCGTCAGAAGAGAAGCACGTTTGCCGCCAGGGAAAGGAAGCAAAAAAGTTCCGCATCTCATCCCAATCTGCCAGCGCATACTGCCACAGCCGGCGACACCCTCTGGGGCTTGGGTCAGGTGGAGAATAAGCTGATGTGGACTTCACCAGACAGTGATCCGAACTACCAAGTGGAGACGAGACCGACACATTGTATCGGTCGGGATCGGTGGTTAGGATTAGATCCAGGCAGTTAGCTGTGTGGCTGTCGACATCAGGAACCCTTGTCGCCTCATGGACCAGCTGAGAGAGATTGAGAGACAGTGCGAACTTGAGCGCTTCTCTCCCAGCGTGGTCGGTGCATTGGTAGGGATACAACCAATCTTGGTGATGGGCGTTGAAATCTCCCAGAAACACCAGTTGGGCAGAAGGGTATCTTTGCTGGGCTAAGTCCGCCGCTTCACTGAGGTAGTTGAAAAGCTGAGTTGTCTCTTGGTCTCCGCTATGTGACCGGTATATTCCAGCGTAGATGATCGCTTCCAAGCCAGTTTCAACCATTATCCATATTACCGAGAATTTGGAACTTTCAAGATTCCGGAGGCGCCTGGAGCAAATGTTATCACGAGCATATACGCAAGTGCCAGCACGTGACTTGAATTTGTGCTCAAGCACGTATCCTGGGTACGCGAGGTATGCTGTATCGGACGGACATTTGATCTGGGTCTCCGTAAGAAATAACAGGTGAGGTTTGACAGTCTCGAGATGGTGGTGGACTGCAATGATATTTGAGTGCAAACCTCGGATATTTGCGAGGTGCACTTGTAGAGAGAGGACGTGCACACGCTGTTTAACTTTCTTGCTTTTTCTGTAACTTTTCATTGTATTTTTCGAAGAGTGAAGAGTGGTATGGGAAGACGGCAGTAAGATGAAGCACACTGCAAACCTGTAGAGTGACAACTGATCACTTATGCAGGCAGGGGACTAGGCGGGAGACTGCGGGGACGCCCGAACCCCCCCGAAGATATAAATAAACAATTAATTTTCTTGGTCTAACCTTAAACCTAACACTCATTGGCTTTGTGTTGCTTAACAACGCCATCTGCTTTAGTGTTATTGAGTCGTTAAAGCGGTTAGTTGCTCACAATTAAAAAAAAATAGTATTGTTATTCGCCAATAGATGTCGGGAAGAGTCACATTTTTCTGTTTAAGTGGCAATATTGGGGCTACTTGAAAACACGAATAAAACGACATTTTCTGAAAATGAGTCCTAGCTAGGTCGATTTATCGCTCCCGAAATCCTCTGTATACTAAATTTCATGAAAATCGTTGGAGCCGTTTCCGAGATTTTTTCAGATTATAATTTATTAAGAATTGCTCGTTTAAAGATATAATATATGGGTATTCAACCTAATAGGCGTCGTTAAACTCTGAAATGTATGTTGTGGGTTCGCTTTCCAACTATGATTTATTTTTCTGATCATCATCATTATCATCCGCAATCCGACTTCACCCACTGCTGAACATAGGCCTCCCGTTTCTTGTACCATTTTTTAACGCCCTCTAGTCCCCACTAAACAAAGCTTGTACTATGGGCACTAGATTGCTGATAGAATATTTCCATATTTTTTTTGTAAATACACACCTATAGGTAGGTACTTATATTACATAGTACTTAATGCCCATAATATTAGATAATAATAATTTATCTAAATATATAAAACTCTTTTGAAGCTGACTGAGAATCAACGCACAGCCTGAACCATAAGTCTTATGGTAGAATACTCAAACGCCACTCAATTTAAGTTCCGCTTAAATTATTGCCATCTCTTACAAATGAGTAATGTCAAACAGAGGCAGAGAAATTTTAAGTGGTGCTCAAATTTGTATGACGTTTCAGTATTCCAGCCCTAGAGGTATGAAATTTGGAGGGTAGTATCCTTATATAGTGTAGGGGTGCACTAAGAAAGGAATTTTGAAAAGTCACACTCTAAAGGGTCTAGAACGGGAGCAACGCCACGGGCGACGGCTAGTCTTTTATATTTGAAGGAACTCGTCTTGTGACTGCCATCGTGCCTGTCTTCTCCTCATTCAGGACGTGCTTTGTGAGGTAATGCATTGAGTAAAGTACCAAGAGATCAGGTGAGGCCAAAGCTCGTTTATAGATTTATCTCATAAAAAAACTTCTTCTAATAAAAAACTTACAAATAATTCCCCACACTGATTTATCATCAGCTTTGGTTTGTTTTTCAGTGCAGACAATCTTGTCGATATCTTGCTCTATAGTTCTGTCTATGACGGGCACGCCTCGTAGCCACGCCAATACCGTCTTTGCTTCCTAGAAAATAAAGATTAAATTTATTAAACAGTCCATCAAGAACTAAGATTGGCTCATTCCAATTTTTCCCTATGTCCCCCAATTTTTCCCTATTTTCCCTATGTAAGGGATTTCTGGAACTTTTGTCCTAAAATCTCCTTAGCTACCACGGCGACTGGCGTCAGGGGAAAATTGGATAAAAGTTCCAGAAATCCCCTTAGTGGCTCCTTTACACCGTTTTCTTCTAAGTCAAATTAAAAAAAAATAACGTAGCTTTGCCAGCTCGGCACGTATTGACCTGCGGGCCTAAGATGCGCACCGCGAGATATTTGTTATGTCGTTCTGTCAAAATGTAAGCATTTTGTACCAGTATAGGAACTATTACATTATCTGTGGTACCTAATGGTGTCGACAAAGCGCGCCATAATGTACACTTTTGACACTTGTTAGTCGTCGTACCTCTCTGAGGACGAGATAATAGTCATGCAGAAATGTCAAAAGTTGAGAATTCAAAGGCGCGGTTTCTCGACAACATTACCACAGATTGCAATAGTTCCTGAACTGGTACAAAATGCTTACATTTTGACAGAACGACATGACAAATATCTCGCGGTGCGCATCTTAGGGCCGCAGGTCTTTCCTGTGGATAAAACCGACTACGCTAAGAGGATGGTTTGTGCTTGGAAATCATACTTATTTGTTCTATGCCTGGGTGTTACTATGTATAAGTATACCTAATAAATAAGTCACCAGAGTTGGCCACTAATACGAGCTTGCTTGCTATCTCGACTGTGTCTTGTGCGAGAGAGAACAGAGATATTTATTTCTTCATTTACATCAAACTAGGTAAATGAGAACAATGCTAAATCTTCAAATTTCTCACGAAAAAATAAATTACTAGCTCATAAAAACATGAATGTGATCACTATTTGAATAATGCAGTCTGTCTCTATTGAGAAAATCACACACCTAATCACAGACATATGCAAATATAATACCCACAGTACAACGTGCATAAAAACACTAATGAAAAATAGAAGCGCCTCCTTAGACCAGCTGTATTGAAATGCATTAGCATGGTCATTTTTAATAACTAGAAAAACGCATTGGTATATGTTCCGTAATGTTATATCTAAGTGGAAAGAAAAAATTGAAATTGAAAAAAAAAATACTGCATGGAGTCCCTCCACGCGGAAGAAGTGAAACTTCGAGTGCCACGCATTCACTCTCGCTCTGTCTCTTTCTATTCCCCCTCTCCAGGAGCGTTAAGCGTTTAACGCAACCTTGTTGGAAGTCGCATTAGAAGTTTTACTTCAAAAATACGCACTATTTTTTGATTTTGTCTTGATTTATTACGGTTACTAGTATAGTATTATATGATCTGTGTTACCGTGTAATTTTGCCCAAAGGGGATGAGACTGAAAAGTCTCAGAATCCCCTTGAAGGGGACGGGTCAAAGGGGATTATGAGACTAACCCCTAAACTTGACATACTAATTGATACCCTATCTAAAGGGTGCAAACAAACAACTCTCTAAACCATGATCCAGATTGATTACCGAGCATTGGTTTGAATCACAGATAGGAATAATTTATTTTGCCATATGGTTGTACATAGGTAGATCTTATAGTTAATGTTGGTGACACACACGTCGCCGTTACATTCAATATGCATAAAAAACCGTTTACTTTAGTTCGTAGGTATTTAATTAATATAATCTAAAACATTATGTAAACATTATTTACAAGAAGCGATATGTAATGTTTATGTAGTTTATATTAGTTTGTAGGTTTAATCTTACATTGATAATAGGTAATCCTAATAGTTTCATAGTACACAATACTACCTCTTTATTTTTAATCTTACATTGATAATAGGTAATCCTAATAGTTTCATAGTACACAATACTACCTCTTTATTTTTAATCTTACATTGATAATAGGTAATCCTAATAGTTTCATAGTACACAATACTACCTCTTTATTTTAATCCTCTCCTATGCCTCAAAGGTTTGCTGGAAGAAAACTCTTATTAGGGTTAAGCTCGCCTTGGTACCTACATATCTTTAGTTTTAACTTGTTTGTTCATATTTTTCTGTGTGCAATAAAGAATCTAAGAATCTAAGAAAATATGACATTATATTCAAACATATTTACAAAATATGTTCTTAGTCTGTAGATTTTTATTTATAGGTACGTACACTACCTATATACTTTATGTTTTGGAAGCGATATAGGTACATTATTTTTACGTCTTTTATTATATTTAAATTGTTTTCCGTAAAATTGTTTTGATTTTAATTAAGAACGCGGGGAAATCCTTCATAGCCAACGTAGATGTATCTGATAGTTATTATTTTTATAAAAACTATGACGTTATACCATATTTATGTAAATTTTATATTGAGGTGTTAATCAAAACTTTGACCTACGATTGAAGGTCAACCTAAACTTGTTAAAAGAAGATTTATAAAAATGTTTGAAGATTTATTAATACTTTTTAAACTAGTAGTTTGCCCCGAACTGAGATCTCGTGATATCACTACATAGTATACAGCAAAGTCGCTTCCTGCGTCTGTCCTAATGTCTGTATGTATATGTATGCTTAGATCTTTAAAACTACACAACGGATTTTGATGCAGTTTTTTTTAATAGATAGAGTGATTCAAGAGGAAGGTTTATATGTATAATACATCATCATCATCACTGCATTGCACCCGTGCGAAGCCGGGGCGGGTCGCTAGTTCTCGATAAAATTATAAAAAAAAATGGTAACTCATTTTATACTGGTTTTGTTGCCAATTTTATGATTTTTACAACTGAAAAACTATTTGATTTAGAACAAAAATAAAAAAGTTTTGGAATGTCTTGATATTTTAGTAAGACTTTTTTTAACTCCCTTTGGACCCTTATAACTTTACAACCCCTTGACCGATTTACTTCATTTAACAAACCAGTAAAATTTAAAAGTACCATCCGTATACCTATACCTAAATTCCGTGATGATCGGATAAGCGGTTCAAAAGATCTCGTCGAACAAACATACATACATTTTTGCCCAAGTTGTCACTAAGATCTTCGTTTGCTTCGCTCACTCGATTAAAAATGAACAACAACTTCAAAAGTTGGGTTTCCCATAATTAAAAAAATTGAGGTAAAAAATGCACCAACTGGTTTGCCCTGCGCACGTTTGGTTATTAATTATTAAGTTTTGAAAGAAGCTTGATAAAAAACATGCTCTGCTTCTTTTTATTTAGATTTGTAAACATGTAGGGGATACCCCTTTTAAACTGTGGATGTTTTCGATATAAGCAAGCAAGCTCGTATGAGCTAGTGGTAAACTCTGAAAGAAAGAAGAAAGAAAGAAAATACATTTATTTTGGACACACTATATATACATAACAGTTTCTAGTTCAGTTTCTACCTATGTTGTTTTCTTTTTGCACAACAAAAAAAAACAACATAGGTAGAAACTTAAGAAATACATAAAATAGAACAAATATAGGTAGGTATATATATTATATACCAACCTGTCTAGGTGCAAAGCCGACGTGCTGGTGCATGCGTGAGCCAAAACGGGTCACAGCTCAGCTTAATGCCACTTCACATCGTGAAGTGACGCTGGTTTTCAGCTGTGACCACTGGACTTCACGAATTCTGGTGATGGAGTTTTTAGGCCGCCTTAAGGCCTCTGTCGTGGCTTAACGGCTGCTAGAGCCGGGACAGTTTAACGTGCCCTCCGAAGCACGGAAACGCTCAGATGTAAATGCCCCTAACAGTCACCCATCTAAATAGTGACCGCACAGAACGTTGCTTAACTTAGATTGGCTAAGTAAGCTACGCCCTGAGGCGTGACTTTGTAAAAATAGCCTAAATATTACACAATAATATTAACAACTCGTTCTAGGAACTCTAGATTTGAAACAAGTTAATATTATTATTTTTTTAACGGAATCTTCTTCATATTTGGAGTAGATTTACAATTTTTTTTAGTTTTTTTTTTTTTAAATTTAGGAATGCATCATGGCAGAGTTCTGTTTAATCTTTCAGAAGTGTTTTTGTGCACCTTGTATTTCCATAACTTGTTTTCATCGAATAAGTAAGAGACCTCTTTATTACTAAATCGATAAAAAATAGCAATCGAGACATTTTTACAACTGCAAAACATAATTTACATAACAAGGTTGAAATACGGAAATGTTACAAATGAATTTTAATATGTCCATATTGTCCATCAAGCAGAATAAAAAACATATCATTTCTGAGGATATAAAGTCACTGAAATAAAGCCACGACGGAGGCCTTAAGGCGGCCTAAAAACTTTGTCACCAGAGTTGGCCACTAACACATACGAGCTTGCTTGCTTACTGAAAGTATTTATGAAAAATCGCAAATAACAATCTTGAAATATCTAAACTGTATCATCTCAGTTTCATCATCAAAGCCAACTGACAGTCAGTCGCAGACTATTAGCTTAGTCGGACTGCAGCCCGAGGAAGAGTTATATTGTATATTGTATAACCTCAGTATACATTTTTTTTTTTAACCTATACTGTCCCACTGTACATTATACATATAAAATAATAATAAAAAAATACAACACAAAACTCCCTCTAGTCTCAAACTAAGCAGAGCTTGTACTATGGGAACTAGATTGCTGATATAATACTTACTTATATACATTTTTTTGTAAATACATACTTATGATACATAGTAACACCCAGACACAGAACAAACATCTATGTTTGCCACACACAAATGTTTGTTCTCGGTGGGGATTGAACCAACGCCCCACAGAAGGTAGAGCTACTACCGACTGAGCCATGACGCCTGTATATGTAATCTAAGTTTCATCAAAGCCAACTGACAGTCAGCTGCAGACTATTAGCTTAGTCGGACTGCAGCCCGAGGTAGAGTATGTATAACCTCAGTATAATATTATTATTGCAGTAAAATTAAAATGAAAATGCTTAAAACTGTATACGGAAGTAGTAATTTAGATGATTCACATAATGTATACAGTGTAGACTTGGTGACAATGCATTGTTTAAGAGAATAAACTTTGTATGGCGGAAATTAGTAGAATGAAGAAAGCCTACAATAATCCCTTCAGAAAAACTTAGTTTATACAGAGTTAAGATAACTTTCGAAAATTAAAGTTAAAGTATTTCCATAACTTTTTGCCACGTATTTTGTCCTAGCTCTCGCCCGCGGCTTTGCTCACGTGGTAGCAGCATACGCATTATTTGGTTAAAATCTTTGATCCTAATTTTAGACCCCTTAGGGTGCGACTACTCACGACCTACAGCACTGAATGCAAAACTATTACCGACTGAGCTGTGATGCCTACCTGTATCTATAAAACTGTAAAAAACGCCAAAAACTAAAATTAAAGATATGGATAAACTAAATAAGCAGATCTACTAAATAAATGATTCTGATTTCGAAAATCGAGTTTGTCTGTTTGTTTGTTCGCGGCTCACGCCTTAACTACTGGACCAATTTCAACGAAACTTATACCCGGAACAATATAATAATATATAACTCGGAAGCCCTTTTTCCGGATTGAAACATGGGCTATATTTTATTGAAATGAAAGACAAGGATTCTTTGATACAGCTTGAACTCTCTAAACCAAAAGCAGCCATTTGCTACGAGGTTCATCGTATACTGGTTGGCAGATATTTTGGTGGAAATTTGCGTACGAAGTCGCGGGTATCAGCTAGTCTGTGTATAAATATGGTTATGATTTAAAAAAGATATACTCACGTCAACTTTCCCCTGCTTCACCAAATACTCCGGGGTGTCGGGCATGATAAGGAATATGAAGAACACCACTGTAGGTACCAGGAGACCCAGCCATAGCATCGTGTTTATACTTAGAAGGTCCGCGCCGATGTAGCTCGCTAGGTAGCCTATGTTCCTGAAAACAGAAAATGGGTAACTTGTAGTATCCTTATATAGTGTAGGGGTGCACTAAGAAAGGAATTTTGAAAAGCCGCACTCTAAAGGGTCCAAAATCAGGGTCAAAGATTTTAACGAAAAATGCGTATGCTGCTACCACGCGAACAAAGCCGCTGGCGAAAGCTAATGTCTTATAAGACACTCAGTCGCTTGTTTATATGAGACCGTACATATTACAATATATTTTTTCTTATGTCGGATAAGACACGCGCATAAAATTTTTTCCTTGTCTTGTGTTCGTGTCTTATAATGTACAAAGGGCCTAAGTAGGCACATCTAATAACCTATTAAAGCACAGTACAATGTAAGCTATGAAGTACACAGATGAGTTCACAAAAGTAGAACACAGACACGCAAAAACTTCTAGAAGAACTACTTAAACCAGTAATAATACCTAGGCAACTTTATTACATAAATATAAAAGTAATTGGTGCTACAAACCGGCCTCTGAAGGTCGAGCGATCAATGTAAACAAAACACGCATCGAGTTGGTCATTGTCTCCAAAGGCCAAACCTCATCTGATTGCAATCGGTACTATACGGACTTTGTACACCTACGATATACCTTATGACATTACCTAATTATGATCTACTTTTCCCACAAAACTGTATAACAAAAAAAAATTGCTGTTAAATACAATTGTACCAGTATTGCATTTTGTATGAAACTTGTTTTGTATGGAAGTTTTCTGGTGAACCACTCACGCATGCAATTTCAAATTACACATAAACATAAAAATTCAAAACAAGATTCGTTCAGCCACGAAGTTCATATTGTGGGAAAATCTCATTATATTGATACAGATGTAAGACTCATTTAGGAAGACTTTCTCTAAAAATTTAATGTATGTGAAATAATTTATTTGCAGACAAAAAAAAATTACCAAACTATGATTGCCAAATCTTCAACACAAAACTGAGATCAAGCGGGCGTCCCCGCGATTGCTCGATCTCCGTTTTGTGTCTGAAAGAAATCGTGGGTGGAAGCAATAGTGTTAAATAAGTACTATAAATTAAAAAAAAAATATATTTTGCCTCAATCAATAAAAGAAGATGACGTCACCTTTGAAAACAGGTACGCAAGAACCGGTTAATTTAAATAAAGTCTTATGTTGCAGAAATGCGACGTCATGCTGGCATTAGGCTCGAATGGAGGGTTTCATTCCCAATAAGATATTGGAACACATAAAAAGTCTCTATTGCGTATGTACCTAGTAGAAAAGATAAATATCAGAATATTCGGTTAAGCTAAGAACAATACCAACATAATAATTAGGTTTTTTGTAAAAGAGTTCTTTAGGCGAAGTACTAACAAGTTTTTTTTTGACATTTTAACACAACGCTTTCTAGTCCAAACTATAAGCAAAGCTTATACTATGGGAACTAGATGGCTGATTGAATAATTAATGTTAAAAAAAGTCAAAAACTAAATGCTTTTATTCAATAAAATCGCACTGATCAATTTTGTATGATTATTGTTACATAATTTTTTTAACTATCACTTTTTTCAAAACAACACTGCCACCCACCTGTTCATAATAAGAAGTGATCCCAAAGCCCCTCTAAGGTCAGCATCACTGATCTCCTTCAGATAGATGGGCAGCACGATGTAGCACGCTGAGCATGGGATCCCAGCAACAGCACGAGCCAGGATCATGGCCCATGGCTCCATACAGAATAACTTTATTTGCCAGTATATCTGGAGACCAAAATAGACTTTATACGAAGTTGGATTGTTGTAGAAGAAAATATGGACTATGAAAAATTACATAAAATAGATTGAACTGAACATGAACACTGAACACCCTAGTCGGACAAAATGCTGGTAGTCCGAATTTAGAATAACTCCTGCCTTAGGTATGAGTTATTATACTTTCGGACTACTATTATGTCGTCCTACTGGGACGAAACAATAACTTCACTTTTATTATTATTTCTAGTACCGTTTCGTCCCAAAATGTGTTTGTACCTACTACTTTGGCTGCCATTTCGTCGGGTAACCTTTAATCTGTCTGCACATCTTTCGAAAAATACGGACTTAACTTTCAAAGAGTATTTTTTCTACAAAATGTAAGTCATTGATTGTCTCAGTGATTGTAAGTAGGTATATCGGTTTAAAGAATTTATTTTTCATAACGAACAATACAGTTCACTTAAAATGAGACTTATTAAATTAGGTAGGTAGGGGCTAGTGGCGAAGCATGCATTAGTTAATATCTATTCTAAGAAAAGGTACATAAGTAAATAGTGATTACAAAGTAAATAGTAGGTAGGTAGGTATGTAGTCTATTTCTAAAACACTAGTAGATTAAATTATTATTACATGAAGGTTGGTAGGTATTTTACTTAATTCTAAAACTTATTATGTACCTAATTATTGTCTGCAGAGTTTAGAATAGGTAGGTAGATCGTTTATTCTAATCTGCTTTTCCTTTTAGAGTAAGAAATTATCATTATTATAATTTATCTAATTTTTTTTTACTCGATAGGTACCTACAAGAGACCTACAAGACCTACAAAGAGTTCAATAAACTCTGCTGCGTCTGCAGCTACACATTTTTCACGGCTCAATTCAATAACATCAATGAATGTATTTTTTTCAGAATGATTTTGTATACTTTCCGGTAGACTATTGATCAACTGCCGTAACTTTACTTATTGAAACACTTTTTTCTTTAACTGTGCGAGCGATGTAGCTTAGCATATAAACTAAGGTAGATTTTTTTTAGACGTTACTTTATCCTTGGTAGGTACGCAAAAGTGGAATCGTTTGAAATATTTAAAACTATTTTGCGCACCAAGCTTAAAATTGATTGGTGCACAAAAGTGGAATAGCATAGGTGCGGAAGTTACTGGTGTGCAAAAGTGGAATGCTTCGAAACTTTTTATCACAATCTTTTTACGCAATTAGCTTTTTTTAGTTTATTTTCGGTGGTATAGAAACATTGTCTAAGGCCTGTTAAAAATTCGTGAGTAATTTTTGTATACACTGTATTTAATACATGTAAATGGCCATGTCGAGCATGCCCAGATCGATTTATTTTATTTACTACGCGTTAATAAGATTTGTTTCAGTACAGGTACCTACTTGTACTAATATTGTGTGCTACGGGTATGGATTTCCATGACAAATGCTGGTCCGCTAGTGCCTGCTTCGTACTTTATAGTGCCCTCTGAGGTTCTGACGGATAAATCGATTGGTGCGCAAAAGTGGACTAGCGTAGGTGCGGAAAATCTTGGTGCGCAACTTGGAAAGTGGAATGCCTCATAAATAATAAGCAATTTTTCAGTTTTTGTTATTATGACCCGTACATACCATTTTATATCCCCTTAGTTTTGCAATTATTACTTTTCTTATTCGATTTAATTTATATTATAGGTACACTGTTGTTGGGCAAGACACATTGCAAGGCGTGGTGATGACAGAGTATATGATAACAGGTAAGGCGACCACTGAATGGTGGCCAAGATGCGGTTACAAAAACAAAAACGTAGGACGTCTGGCAGCGAGACGGGCAGACGACATCGTCAAAATCACAGGCCGTAAATGGGAGAGACTAGCTCAGGACCGCAGTGGATGGCACAAACTTGGAGAGGTCTATGCCCAGCAGTGGGTAAAGTCGGTCTGTGGATGATGATGATGATAGGTACACCGGTACATCTCCATAGATTTTGGTCTTAGGCTTATCTTACTTACTAGCTCAAGACTGCAGTGGATGGCACAAACTTGGGGAGGTCTATGCCCAGCAGTGGGTAAAGTCGGTCTGTGGATGATGATGATGATAGGTACACCGGTACATTTCGATAGATTTTGGTCTTAGGCTTATCTTACTTACTAGCTCAGGACTGCAGTGGATGGCACAAACTTGGAGAGGTCTATGCCCAGCAGTGGGTAAAGTCGGTCTGTGGATGATGATGATAGGTACACCGGTACATCTTGATAGATTTTGGTCATAGGCTTATCTTACTTTTTCAATTTAAACTTTTATTGCATCACAAGTCACACAATCACACTAAACGCAAACAAAACTGGTTTTTATAGACGTCTTATCTCTCTATTCGATTAGTATCCAATTTTTTGTACAAGTTGTAGATGCGGCAGTATTGACGACGGATATCCGGAATTAATTGGAATAAAGGCCTTTTTTATGAGACCTTATTGTGAGAGTTAGTCAATAAAAGACAAGTAAATTAGGTTTATTTGACGAGACTAAACTAAAAAAAAGTCGTTTTGTATTGTTTACTATTTGATTATCGCATCTAATTCTATTAGTAAACATTTTTTTTGTACAAGTTCAAGATGTGTTAGTATTGACGACGGATATCCGGAATAATCCGGATTGAATTGGAATAAAGACCTTTTTAATGAGACCTTATTGTTAGACTGACTCAAGAAATACAAGTCATTTTTATGAGATCTTTCTGTATTGTCCAAGTTGTCCTGCCTGTGACTATCCTTCCGTACGTAAAGAGTAATAACTCTAATTGTTATGCTATCTATTCACCTGCTAGTGCAATAGTTTATGGAATCAAGCCAAGAAGTTTAGAATCGATAAGTATATAGATACAAACGAAGAAACAATACTAGATATAAATTTTTCCATTTAAGTAGGTACCTAATAACTTAAAACGAGAAATATTTTTAAACAATCGTACGAATACTTTAGATTGAGTTAATTATGTTGCATTTTGACACGCATTAATTTTATGAAACGTGACAGAAATCAAAATTCTACTTGAGTCGTTATTGTTGTTGTTATTGTATTGTTGCAGAAGCCGGGCCTAATTGTTGTATACACATCTTAAAACTGATTTCAAAGAGCCAAATATAGCGTTATATTCTTTCATTCATTCATTGAAATTCTATTAAATTTCCATGTCTGCACAATACATCTCAAATACAGTTATTATTGTACTAGTTAATTTAGGCAAACCAAAAATAACCATCACATGTTATGAGTACACACACATACGACCATAGGTACTTATTACTATGTAGGTAAGCCATAGACTTCCAAACGGAATGCCGCCATCTTTTACATCTTCCTACCTATTGATAACCAGCTGGCCTAAGATGCGCACCGCGAGATATTTGTCATGTCGTTCTGTCAAAATGTAAGCATTTTGTACCAATTTAGGAACTATTGCATTCATTATCTGTGGTAATGTTGTCGAGAAACTGCGCCTTTGAATTGTCAACTTTTGACATTTCTGCATGACTATTATCTCGTCCTCAGAGAGGTACGACGACTAAGAAGTGTCAAAAGTGTACATTATGGCGCGTTTTGTCGACACCATTAGGTACCACAGATAATGCAATAGTTCCTAAACTGGTACAAAATGCTTACATTTTGACAGAACGACATGACAAATATATCGCGGTGCGCATCTTAGGCCCGCAGAGGTCACAATAATGGTAAGTGATTACGCAGACGATGGTAAGGATTTTATATCGATGATAAGATCTATAGGTACATAAACTCTTGCAAAGTTACAGCTGTCAAAAGCTTCCAAAAACTAGTTGGACAATCTCAAATTATTAGTTAACCTATGTTACTGATGATACAACGTTAGTTGATAATTGGATTTTGCGAATGATTGATGAGTTAAAATTTAAATCGATAGGTATCGATGAACACGAGACAACGATTATTCCGATGATTCTAGTAAGTTTTAAATTGGAATGACGTTGTTTGTTGATTACTTATAATAATATTTTTAGTTGTATTATTAATTAGGTATGTAGGTATAGGTAATCCCCTTACGGCCACGGAGAAAAACATAGGAATTTAATTTCACGGCAGGCGTCACATCTTAGTCGGTAATAGCTTATACCTTCCGTGCTGTGGGTCATGGGTTCGATCCCCACAAAAACCAACATTTGTGTGTTGCAAACATGGATGTTTGTTCGGTGTTTGGGTGTTGTGGTGATATCCTACTATCCTACTAATATTATAAACGCGAATATTTGTAAGGATGGATCGATGGATGGATGTATGTTTGTTACTCCTTCTCGCAAAAACTACTGATCCGATTTGGATGAAACTTGGAATATATATTGTCCGTGACCTGGATTAACATATAAGATACTTTTTATCCCGAAAAATTAACGGGATCCAATGGGACGCGAACGAAGTCGCGGGCGCAAGCTAGTGTATTCTACATATTATTATGTAAATAAATAAATAAATATTCACGGACACTAAGATGTAAGGTAAGATGTAAGTATTTACAAAAAAAGGAAATAAGTACCTATTTTTTCAACAATTAAAATCCCATAGTACAAGCTTTGCTTAATTTGACTAGAAGACGTTGTGTGAATGTCCATCAATAGATATTTAATTTTATTAACAGAGATTGACAACATTGATTGATAGCAATAAACAGTACTTACAATAAGTGACAGCGTAGTAGCTAACGTCATAGCCTTTCTCCCAAACCGGTCAGTAAGATACCCCATAGGCGCACCGCACACGATAGCGGTGATGTAAGTCACTGACGTTGTCCACGAGATGTCACTACTGCTGAACGGTTCCGGTGATGGGCCTTCGGAGGACTGGAGTACTGAGATCATGGGGGACAACCATCCTTGCACCATGCCGAAACTAAGCAGGGGTATTGTTACTGGAAAGAAAAGGATAAATTAGATTTTTTGGTGAATCTTAGGAAACAATCTATAATATTTGTTCATCTAATACGACCTCTAGTCCCAAACTAAGCAAAGCTTGTAGGTACATGGGAACTAAATTGCTGATAGAATATATATATATACAATATTTTTTGTAAATTGTACTTGGTTATCTGTAGCTTATCAGAGAAATTAAAACAAAAGGAAGGTTTTGTTTGTTTATTATTTGTCATCTAGAAAAAAAAAAATTATGTAACTTGTCAATTTTACCTATAAGATTGGTAATGATTGTCTCTCTCTACCCTTGTTGTCAATTTTATGTCATACATACATCGCCACCCTGTATTTTTGTTCTAGTACTAACTCTTATACCACGTAGCACCTGTGCGAACGACAAGAAACTTCTAGACAGTAAACTCGTTATCAACTTATAAATAGGCACTTGTCTATAAATAGCGAAGTGCTCCTATAAAAACAGACAGGTTCAAAGCATGTCAGGATACACCTATACAAGTTCCTATAGGATACCTCACTTAGGTCGTGCTCACTTTGGATACGATTTCATCCGAATTTGATTCGTACGACTACGCACGAATGATACCGACCTTTCAAAGACTATGGGAGCGCTCACACTGCATGCGATCAGTCGTACGTATACGTACGTTTACTTACGACGTCCTAATACAATCCGAACTTGTTGGGATTTATCACGCAGTCGTACTATTTGACGGAGAAAAACGTATTCAGTGTGAGCACTCAATTCGTACGAACATTACTCGTACGTTTACGTACGAACAAATTCGTGTCCAAAGTGAGCACGGCCGGTAAACCATGTCGGTCCACGTCCCTGCAAATGTAGAGGGGTGAGAGACGTGTACTTGTGGATCGCGCGGAGAGCGGACAGTAGATGCGTTTTTGACGAATGGCTATATCATATTTTGCTTAATTTTTTTTACCTGACTGTACTCAACAGCTTCCTTAATTTGATCGTCAGTAACAAAAATATTAAAATCAACAGTGTCAATTGGGATTGTCACATTGTGTCCCAAAATATTTGGTCCGAATCGTCAGCAAGTCGAATATAGCCTGTGCAGTCAAAATTTATCAGTTTTGTTAAACAAAATCACCCGCCCGTCTTGTGAATTTCGTAGGGAGTGGTCAGTGGTCACATTTAAATGATGTTAGTTCTAGCACAGAAGAATTATTAGTATTATTTATTTAAAGGTTGCCCCATATTTTTGTTTTTTGGGGATAAAACCTTTTAAGTAAGTAAATATCCCGTTAAAATTTTGTATTTTCGGTTTTTATGATTCGTACTTACAACTTACTTACTTATTTATATTTTTACATATAAAAGAGGCTTTAAATATGCTTTAAATACAGTTAAACTTAACTTAGAAACTACAAAACTTTACCAAAGCGGCCATTTATGTAAATAGCATCTACCTAAGACCTAGAAACCTAGGTATTCTAAAAATAACAAAGTTGAATGAGCGCATTGGTTTCAAAAGCACTAACCTCAGGCTAGGTTCTTAGCGCAAGCGTATGTTGCCAGGCTTATTAGAATCGGAATACCTATTGGTATGCAGATCTAAAACCAGCCCACAAGGCCGGACAAGGTGCTGCACCCCAGCGGGCCTAAGATGCGCACCGCGAGATATTTGTCGACTAAGAAGTGTCAAAAGTGTGCATTACGGCGCGTTTTGTCGACACCATTAGGTATCACAGATAATGCAATAGTTCCTAAACTGGTACAAAATGCTTAGATTTTGACAGAACGACATGACAAATATCTCGCGGTGCGCATCTTAGGCCCGCTGATTACGTATTCGCGACATGTCTATGACAAGTGTAAACAGACATTGCGGTGAAAAAAGTATTATAAGTAATGTATTAGCAATCTAGTTCCCATATTACAAGCTTTTGCTTAGTTTGGAACTAGAAGGCGTTGTGTGATATGTCCATGAATATTTATATTTATTTATTAAAAACTAGAGGCCGCCCGCGACTTCGTTCGCGTCCCATTGGATCCCGTTGATTTTTCGGGATAAAAAGTAGCCTATGTGTTAATCCAGGTCACGGACCATATATATTCCAAGTTTCATCCAAATCGGATCAGTCGTTTTTGCTTGAAAGAGTAACAAACATCCTCACAAACTTTCGTATTATTAAGTTCGCGTCCCGTTGGATCCCGTTGATTTTCCGGGATAAAAAGTAGCCTATGTGTTAATCCAAGTCACGGACAATATATATTCCAAGTTTCATCCAAATCGGATCAGTAGTTTTTACGTTTAAGAGTAACAAACATCCAACCATCCATCCATCCTTATAAACTTTCGCGTTTATAATATTAGTAGGATGGGTGTTTGACAGCAATGATTGCACGATGCTTTTCCTTCACGCACTTCAAAAACTTGACCAAACTGTTAAAAATTTATTAATGCTAGTTTTTATTACTTTTCTAATAACTCATTCTCACTTATTCCGTTTTATTTTGAGTTGTGCTTGTATTTCGTGATTTGACGACACGTAACTATTAAACTGATTTTCATTTATTCCATTTTATTTTGTTGTGTCTGTATTGCGTGCTATGGTTTTGGCGCTAGTCGCAGACTTATCGCTAGATGCGTTGTAAGGGGACCGATAGACGACTAAGAAAACATGTTGTAATGAAGTAAATTAAAAACAAATTGAACAAATTTTTGAACAAATAAACTATAATAATAATAGTTTATTTGTTCAAAAAAGAAGTACATTAAATAAAAATACAACGAACCCAGTTCTTAAGGCGTATGTATAAGGCAGACAACCCTCTCGCTCGCACATTTCAACATTTTTGAAGATATAATATAACTAAATGTAATTATGTGAAATTGCAGAGCTTCAGGGTCGAGAGAATAACAATGCAAAGGTTCAGTAAAAATATCACATTGATCCAAACAAGTTTTCTAACCAAAAGATATGTACTTTAATTTATAGCATTGGTAATTGTAATTTTTTTGGTTAATTACCTAAATATAGGTAACGGGAAAATATTCATTGCATATTTTTCTGTTAAAATTATTTTTGTACACGGAACATATTTAAATCAAATCAAATCAACTCAAAGAGTTTATTTGCAACTAGGTAATTAACATCACTAGCTGATACCCGCAACTTAGTGCGCTTGCAAAACTTTCCACCAAAATATCTGTCAACCAGCATACGATGAACCTCGCGCCAAAGGCGGCTTTTGGTTTAGAGAGGTCAAGCTGTATCTAAGAATCCACGTCTCATTTCAATAAAATATAGCCTATGTTTCAATCCGGAAAAAGGGCTTCTGAATGGTATAAGTTTCATTGAAATTGGTCCAGTAGTTTAGGCGTGATCCGCGAACACACAAAAAGACAAACAAACAGACAAACATACACACTCGATTTTAGAAATCTAAATCGGTTATTTAGTAGAAGTGCATATTTAGTTTTCCCATATCTTTAATTTTAGTTTTTGGCTTTTTTACAGTTTTATAATACACGGAACATATTTATTTACAAAATGTACAAAGGCGAGCTTAACGGTACTAGTAAAGTAAGAGTTTCTTCCAGCAAACCTTTGAGGCAAAAGAGAGGATTATAAATAGAGAAGTAGTATTTTCATGTAACGTAGAACACTTAGCACTTTTAGTTAAAAAAATGAGAGATTAATAATAAATAATGTAAAAATAATAAGTGCTTTTCTGAACAACTCCATGTTTCAGAAAAGCACTTACTATTCCGCCATCAAAATATATAATAAGTTATCTTTACCTTTTAAGTCACTAAATGGAAATTCATTTAATAATAATTTAAAAAAGTGGTTGTTGTCCGAAGTTTTCTACAATCTAACAGAATTTTTCGATGAATAGTAGTGTGTGTAGTATCCTATAGCACAGATTATATAATACTATACTATAGTATACTATAGTAACCAATTTATAAAACATTTTGCGATACCCGAAATGGGTAAATAAGTTTAAAAGTGCGTACCTTAAGATAAGACCAATTAGTAAACATTTATTATGCAAATAAACATATCTTGTATCTTGAAAAATGTTTTATTTTATTCTGTAAGCATATGATAGGTATCACATGACAAAAGAAAAGTAGGGTAAGTACAGTAAATATTAGAAGTTAATATTTATCAAAATTTCAAAGTTGGTAATAAATTGATCCTAATTATAAATATCTATCAACAAATAAATAAATAAATAGATGTAACCAAGATGGCTGATAGAATACATACATACATTTTTTTTTGTAAATACATACTTATAATACATAGAAACACCCAGACACAGAACAAACATCTATGTTTACAACACATAAATGTTTGTTCTCGGTGGGGATCGAACCCACGACCCACAGCACGGAAGGCAGAGCTACTACCGACTGAGCCATGATGCCTGTCAAATCAATGAATACTTATAATTTACAAGCTTCCGCCCGCGACTTCGTCCACCTAGGTATGTGTTTAACTATGTTACGTGTACCTATTCCCAGTTTCAACCAGATCGGACCAGTTGTAGTGCGATTAAAACACAAACATCTCAGCTTTCATAATAGTGGTAGGATTGTAGTAGGTAAAAGAATAGATTGAAATGATGAATATGGATAACGAATAAATATAAAAGCAGTATTGTTCTAGGTTTACAGTCCTATTAGGTAAACATGCAGAATCCGACCTAAGTTCGTGTCTAAAACAGTTTAAAAAAGTACAATTATCAATAGAACGAAGAGTGTTATTAAATAAAGACTAATTTAGATACCTACTTGTACTTATCTATACTGTAAACGAAGGTAGGTAACTATAAGTGACGCCCAAAATGGCAATTTTTCATTCATAAAAATTATAATTGTCGTATGATACTAAGATATCGTTAGTAGCTTTATAAACATCAAGCGGACACACATCTAGCATTGATTCAAATTATTTGAACGAAAATATTACGATGCTTCCATAAAGAGGTCTGGCCGTTAGTCAAAATTTTATCGAGTAGATGCTTGGACTTCTGTAAAAAAATCTATGCTCGATATGACAAAAAAAAACTAACAAAATCCAAGCTTTTTATTCATAAACTTGACCCGCCCGTGGCTTCGTCTGCGCTGCTAACCTTAGCTGAAATCTCTTACTATTCTTTATTGTACACAGAAAAAATATTTACAATAAATAAGTTATCTATAACTAAAGATGAGTAGATAGGTACAAAGATGAGCTTTACGCTAATAAAAGTATTCTACCCAAAGCAATCTCTTGGTATCAATAATTATGAACAATGGGATGAACACCGAGCGGACGAATTGATTATAAGTGCATCAAATTAATTAACTTTGTACACGAAGTGTAGCTAACCGACCTATACAGTCTATTTACTGTATTTACCCAACACGAAATGCCAATTTTCATTCATAAATAGCGTAATACAAATTCTGTCATTAGCTGTGGGTAGTAACATCGAGCGGACAAAATGCAAATTTCTATCGGAAAGAGGTCATTCACATTAACAAAGTTTGAACATTTCTCAAAGAACAGGGGCTCATTTCCATTACAGTATTTGTTTGTAGGTAGGATTTTGTGGGAAATATACAAACGAAAATCAATTTTCTCGAAACATAAACAACATTAATTTTTTTATATTTTTAATTGCAGTTTTTATTTTTATCAAAATCGGGCACGCGACTTGTAACATTTTCCCACAGCCACCGATTAGATTTTTCTCTTAGAGGGCGGTCGAGAGAGAAGAAAAGATGGATTGTGTCAAAGATGATAAATATAGGAAGAACTTGTTGTGCCGACCCCACCTACAGTGGAATAAGAGCGGTCGAGAGAACTCACTCTATACAAAGACGAAGTCGTGGATAGATTAGCTACTAAGTAGCCACTAAACCTTCGATATCGTAAATAATAATGTATACCTATTACCTACCTACGTACTACGATTTTCAATAGGACAATCGAAGGTGACAATACAATGCAGCTTTTGTGGTCAGAGCGTTATCGGTGTTAATTGTCAATAAAAATGCTATTTACATAAATAAATAAACACTTATTCATAAACATATACCTACGTATCGAAATACCTACCGTTAACGGCGATATGTAAAAACTATAAAAAGTTTTTTTTAAACAACAAAGTAGACCAACAAGCCTATGGCCCTCCTCATGGGAAGCGGTTACCGTAGCCTATGGATACCTGGGGCCTTATTCACTATGACCAATACAAGCGCGTTACGCAGCACGACAAGACAGCGGCGTGAAATCGCCCTATGCCTATGCCGTATTTCCTATGCCATAAATGTCATTCCTTACGGTGACGTCATACGGTTACGGCAAGGAATCTCCTAAGTCATACCGAATAATGCCCCTGCAACACCAGAGGTGCCAAACGCGTATTGCCGACCCTTCCAGTTTCTTCCTTTAGTTTCCAAGATATTCAAATTTTTATAAATGTATTTAGGGCTACTAATTAATTGATTCTTAGGGCTCAGAATTCAGAAATAACGCTCCTTTCTCTTCTTTTTGTTACACTTTTTAAAAACTTTCGCAATCTGACAACCCTGGCCCAGTTGACGATATTTCGCGAGGAAAGAAAGCGACTGACGGCAAACAGGATCTTAGCAGCGGCGGGAGAATTAAAATAATGTGAAATATTATACCCAAGCTCAGAGCCCGTAGTCTGAGTTATGTTATGTTGATTTGCGACAAGCGAGAATCGAGAAACTCGCAGTTTTTGTACGGAGAAAAATAGTTTACAAATCTCCCGCTAGAGGCACTTACCGGGTTTTCATACAAAATATCTCGCAAACGTCACTTGATACTCAGACTACAGGCTCTGTATAGGTACTATGTTTTGTATCTTTCGTAATTAATTACGTTCGGTTTATCGAGACAAAAAACACGGTAGATACAGAAATAAAATTCTGGGCCAATAACGCAGTTTATCGGCAACAATTAAGGTTACAACGGATGTCCGCTGCGATTTATCAGCTCGATAGGCATAGCCGCTAAATACAGTAGCGGAGGCCGCTTGTAAATACCAATTTACAATACAATGGAGAAATTATACAACTGTTCTTGATTAGTATAATGACAGGAATATATCTATTAGTAACTACTATAGCAGTATTCGTGAGAATTCTAGTACTAAAATGGTTTCGTGGATTTGCGTCCGTTGCGCGACGGTGTTATTCGCAACGGGTTTGCAACAAGCTTAAAAAAACCGTTCAATGGTTCGCTAAAGGCTGTATTACACCGATGCAACAACGTGCGACAGTGCCGCATGCTACATATTGTGACATGCGGCACCTTGTGGCATGCTACAAATAGAAAGCATTTGCGGCATTAGTGGCATGCGGCAGCCTATTTTACGCCGAGGCAACATGGTTAATTATCACAGGCTGCCACATGACGCAAGGTGTTGCCGTGTCGCACGGTTCTTGCCACAATGTGCGACATTTTTTATTTTGTAGCATGCGGCCTTGTGGCATGCCGCAATGCCGCAATGTTGCCCCGGTGTAATAAAGCCTTAAAACCAATCTTCTTGTACTTATTTACACTAGTGGTTCGTTCCGAACTAAGATCCCGAAAAAAAATCAAATACTTAGGTACCTAGATAATTATTGAGCCAAAACTGGCATGTAACTTTGTTAACATGCCAGTTTTGGCTAAATTGTTTTTGAATAATAGATACCTATGCGCACTACCCTAAAAAATTGTTATCCCCAATACCTTAAAGTTAGCTGGTAGAGAATGCTAACTTTAGCATTAAGTTCGCCTGTATGTGCAATAAAGAATTTTCTATCTATCTAACTTTGCAAAGACTTAAAAACCCCTCGACCATGAAAGCCTTCTTAGATACTTTTCATAATTCCTGGTCATCATCAAACCTTAGAGTATGGACTCCAGTTCAAAACTTCAAAATTAACTAGATGTTTCAAACTGCAATCACTCAAAAATGGCGATTCTTATAACTTGAAAACGACTCCACCAATAAAGATAAGATAATTAGTAGATATTGAATGCAAGTAATTAATTGCGTATTTTAAATTATTTAAATTTCTAATACTTTTATGATATAATGAATTATGTAATTACTGATTAAGGGAATAAATGGCTTATTTATTTACTTAAAAACGCGTACGAAGTTGAGGGCAGCATAAACTAGTAAATAAATAAAGAATGAGAGAAAAATAAAAATGTACCAAATCGTGTATCTTGATGATCGTTGATTTTTATTATTTTTTGTATATTCTTATTTCTTTAAAATGTATTTGCTTTTTCCACATTCCAAATGTATGAAACTCGTTTGGCAAAGTTTTTACACACCCACATCCTTATTGGCAGCTTTCACTCATTAATCCAAATAGAGATTGCCTAGAAAATGTGCATTTTTTAGCGCCGGCGCCACCGTCGACATAAGTTTATAAATTTTAGTGATTAAGTTATTTAGATTTTGAAACTAAATCATTGCAAAAAGCTTGCAATTTTTGTGATCCTAGTCACAAAAATTAGTAAATCTTTCAAAGGGCAATGTGTACGCTTCTTTAACAAAATCCCAAGTGATGTGTCTCAGTTGTCGATTGGCAAGTTCAAAAACCTAATTAAACGAAGATTTCTTTTAAAAGCACGCCATAAAATATATGATTATTTAGAAGACAAACAAGCTTGGGACGAACTAGCTCCAACTAATTCTTGGTAATTAAAAATATGCGTCCATTGCCCCACATACTTTTTGCATTCTGTTCTTCGGGATTACCTACCGTCTTTAAAGTATACACAAAAAAGATACGTACATATAAAATATAGAATACACAAAAATTACGTTTGAATTCGGTTCTTGGGGATTACCGTCTTTACAGTACATATACAGAAAAAAACACAAATTAGAATACATAACAAATACAAAGGAATAAATGAATAAATTACTGATTTAGTATTTTCTTCAACCGTCGTATGTATATAAACTTAAAATAAGTAAATCATAGTATTTTATATTAAGGATTAAGGTAAACAGGAAATAAAGAAAGATGTTATTACGTTAGCACGGTGTTTTCTACCAGTCAAGTTACTAAGGTCTACAGTAGGTGCCAAATAACACCGCAATACAGGTCATTCACCCACCTTCAAAACGATGTCGCAAAATTCAACTTATGAATGGCGAATTCTGTCGATTTCCATACAAACCTATCACTAAGACGATAATCGCTCGAATCTCGTAGTACTGTTTGTTTACCATTTATAAATTGAATTTCGCGACATCGTTTTGAAGGTGGGTGAATGACCTGTATTGCGGTGTTATTTGGCACCTACTATAGCAGCCGCATTCAGAGACAATGCTCCATGAACCTAGGAATGCTCGCGATTTTGTTGTCATTGACATCAATTTAACCTTTGTCATGAACTGAAACGACAAAGAGAGCTATCATTTTAGTGCTGTCAATTTCGTTAAGTATAGAAAAAATCATCAATAGAGTTATTCCGAACAGACACTGGCAGAATTGTAACAACAAGATGCAAAAGCCATAAACAAAGAAGTTGGAGAATTATTGCGGCCATTATGTCAAAACATAATCATTGCTTACTCTAGTTACCGTAAAGTTTGCTTAGTTTGGGACTAGACGGCGCTGTGTGATTATTTATTTATTGAGATCTCTTACCAATGAATTATGACGAAAAGAGACGCTGCAAAGGGTATGGGGAAAAATGTATAGAGCCCAAGTCCTACCTTATTTTGTAAACCTTGCAATGATGGAACTTTATTTATAGTAATGCACCTAAAATATCGTTTATATAAGCAATAATTTCATTAAAAAAGTAACAGGAATCAATTTTCCACTTCGACATGCTTCCATTCCATTGGTTATCGTATTTACAAGTTTTTAAGTCAAAATGATTACTTTATTCTGCGTTTTATGACTAATAAAATATATTTTTATAGTATCTACCGGCAATTACTTAAATATAACAATAATAGTTAATCGGGACCGGAAATGCTTTTTAAATAGGTACCTAAAACAGTCTCAAACTATTGTTCAAGTGATGTTTCTAAGTGTGGCTGTAAGGTATCGATTACAAAATAACTGCTATTATGTAAGTCCCAATTTAACGTGAAGTTACTTAGTAGGTAGTTAATATCCCGTGTTTACTAAAATAGCAAACCAACTATAAGACGACTCGATTAAAAATACCGGTTTCTGGAGACCTGCTTGTGGGATTAAAGAACACCGTTTTTGCTTGTACTATTTTAAAAGTTTATTTTTTTGTTTGTAGTAAGTAATCTCTCAAAGTACTAACCCGATTTTGAAGATTATTTCACGGTCCGATAGCTACATTATCCCTGCATGCCATATATTATAGTTTAATGTGATAAAAATTTGTTTTCAGTACGCAACCGCAGTATTTGTAAATCAAGTGGGAGAGGCGCAGACTAAGTTGCGGGCATGAACACGAAACTTCGTATATTTAAAACAAACTGCGTTATGACAAACTCACAGTTAATTTATAAATGGTCTCATTATGATTTAGTTTTATCTGTTGTTTTTCTAATTTTAAACTCGCGTCGATTGTAATTACTCTTCCGGAATTTAAAAACCAGTTTGAAAATAAAAAAAAGTTTACGAAAAACTTACTGATTATAGCGAATAAATATTGATTTATTCTTGTCCCATTCTGCCACATAAACTTTCTTAGTAATATATTCATTTTGCACTCGTATTTCTTTATTTGTTGATGTCACTACACACAGCCGCGGTGTCTTTCAACTGACTGAGCGGTAGGTCAAAGATTCATAAAAACTGTACGTTCGATGCGTTGTTTTTCTTAAGCGCTTATACACAGCGCGATGTGTACAAGTGCAGCCTCTGAAGATAAAGCGGTTATTGGTGTGCATTTTTCTAAACTAACCCAATCTGTCACGGTAACATTTTTAGTACTGTCAAAATAGCCGCAAAACAAAATCTCCACAATTGTTGCTTATTAAAATGAACTACGGGGCCCTGAAAACTGGCAATATAGCGGCGTAATTTTTTTAGCCACCTGTCTGTTTAATATTTATTTCATTAAAGATTACGTTGGTATTACAAAGCACCAATTCTTAAAAAAAAAAGTAGTTTCTACATAAAAATATGGCTTCCTTTAGTGGTAGACCTATAAAAACTTTTAAACCAGTAAAAAAACTGTTAGCCGGTCGAAATTACAGGGTGCAATAAGACGACCCACCAAAATTTCGGAGCTTAAAGTACCCATCAATACCACTTTTTCTACGAATTCAAGTGTTTGTTTGTTCTATTTTGATCTGCGATCAGTCTTCAGACTATAAACAGTCAGTTAGCAGTCAAGCATGTAGAATGGGAGCACCAGTGAACACTTCTCCTTTTCTTGGTGATCATAACCCATATAATTTAATGATGTGAAACCAAGTGTTAGTGCGAAAAAAAGCTACTCTGAGATGGTAAAGGCCCTATGTAAACTTCAACTTAAAAAAGTTGAACTCCAAATTGCAGCGTCCCACGGGGTATATTAGGTACATTAATCTACTAAACGACTAAGTAAACAAATACCAAATTTACCTACTACATTTTTTATTTATTAGCTGGCACATGACATAAAGACCCAAAGACAAAAATAACAAATTGATTCATCTTTGCGGTAAGAAAGATAGATAGGGCTTTAATCACCACAAAATGAAGGTATTAATTACTTTTAGATACGAATGGGTCATGTGATCATGTAAAACAATTAAAATTTATTTTTGAATGATGTACAAGAATGCTTGATTATGTATGATTACACACAACAAGTTACCATTAGTGGCACCGAAGACGCTAAGGGGATTTGTGGACAAATAGTCTAGAAATCTCTTTCGCAACTCTTACGGCCTCATCACGTTATCAGATTTATCTTGGATTTTTCGAGGGTTTAGACCCGACCTAGCTAGGCTCTAGTTAAAACTGAGACGTGATTATGTAAGACTTTCAACGAAGTTTTAGAAAAACCCGTTCTTTTCTGAAATTATTCAGTAAATGAAGTCAAAAAAGAATTTAGCGGCAAAACAAGGGGTAGGTAGGTGTACCTACGGTTAGTGATTTTATCAATGTAAATATCAATATCGAATATATTTTCGAAAAACAAGTAGGTACGTAGTAAATAATATAAAATAATAGAGAAAAAACAGTCACCAAATTGGTTTTCATGACAAACGTGAAGTTAGTTAGATCCGAGTTATACTTGGGGTGGGGTCGGATTAGCGAAAGTCTATAGTTAGACCTCGGTGAAGGTGCTAAATATATTATTAGATACGTAATATGAAAAAACACGAGTTAGAGACAGGGTTTTTTGATAAAGCCAAGATAAATCTGGAAACATGACAGTGTTAAGGTTTAAGCATATTAAAGCCAGGTAAGTGATTTTTTTTCTACAAGA
Source organism: Eulithis testata (assembly GCA_947507515.1). Taxonomy (NCBI): domain Eukaryota; kingdom Metazoa; phylum Arthropoda; class Insecta; order Lepidoptera; family Geometridae; genus Eulithis; species Eulithis testata. The sequence continues at coordinate 3,062,116 of OX382218.1, read as the reverse complement.
TTTTTTTGCACGTAGTTTTAGTGCCCTGGCTTTATCAGTGTTCATTTGTTCGTGCTCACCCCTTAGGGAAATAGAGTAGCTGTACAAGTTATAACGTTTAGAGTAGGTACAAGTTATCAAGGTTATGAGTTATCATCAACCTAATTAATATACCTACATTATGCGGTCTTATCGCTAATCAGCGGTCTACCAGGCCTGCATAAATTTCCAGGGCCTTTTTCATTCAAACTAGACGCGACTTTATATTCACAAGGTAAATACGAACATACTCGTATATAGTTAGGTTTATAATAGTAGTATTCAACCCTAATAACAACCATTTCAACCCCTATTTTCAAGATGGCGGCCGTGGGACAAGGGTGGCGACCCCACAAACTTGGTTTTAGCTTTACACTGACTCCCCCTACACATCAAAAAAATAAAATTGCGTCCTCTAAAAAACGCAACCCCAAATGTAACTTTTCAATGGACTATAAGTAGTTCAGTTGTGTTCAAACACTTATCTAAAAATGGTTCTTCAGTATATTTATATCGAAGCTGTTGCTGCAGAAATTTAGATTCGATTCCACGCTTTTCAAATACGTCAGTGTTCTGTTATTCATTTCTCAGAAGCGCGCAACCTAGTTAGACTCGTATAAATTCACTGGCTTCATGGTTTAACTTGTAGAAATTCACGTGCTTCATCGGTTGACTCGTAGAAAATCACGTGATTCGAGGTTTGACTCGTAAAAGTTGCGTGTTCATTGTCCGACTCGTACAAATTACTGGTCTTATGATACAACTCGTCGAAACCCACGTGCACGAACAATTCAAGTTAGTTTATATTTCTACTATGTCTGGCTGGTCTGAAAATGTTAGTAGTGTTAGTAATTTCTTAAAATGATTTCTCCTATAGTAATGAAAATAGGTAAATTCATTCATGTTTTCATGTTTTTCCACTATAAGGTACAGGTCTTCTCCGTTCTTGTTTCGAGAGTTTTTATTTCTTTTTATTGAAGTTATACTTCTAATGCGACTTCCAACAAGGTTGCGCAACACGTTTAACGCTAAATATAATGGAATAGAAAGAGACAGAGAGAGAGTAATCACATACGGAGACCCCCACAAAACGCAAAACATTTCGATAGCGCGTTCTAGGATCCAACCAAACTTAGCAGCGCCATCTAGTTCTGATTTAGGCAACATGAGCATAGAACCTTTTCGAACTAAAAAAGTACTGCATATTGGTTAAGTACATACAAATAAATACTAAATTAATTTCACATTAAACACAGAGCGAGAGTGAATGCGTGGCACTCGAAGTATAACTTCTTCCACGCGGAGGGACTCCACGCACAATTTTTTTTATTTTTCATAGCCCTGTTACTGGTGTTTTTTAGGGTTCTGTAACCCTAAAAAACACCAGTAACAGGGTTCTTGCATAAAAATGTCGCATTATTTTATGATTCTTTTATCACCGCTTCAGGTCAAGTGCATAATAAACAGAATTCTGTAATATTCAAATAGATTCACTAATCTTTATAAACCAACTCGCAACAGCTTCGAGTTGAAACATTTAAATGTCACTTTAGCTAGCGAATAGCATTATTTAGCGCATGGTCGCATGTCTACGAATACTCTGGTTTTGGAATAACCAGGCACATTTCGAGATCAGCTTACGAAATATCACAGCGGGCGGCTGGGCAGACGGAAAATGTGTGCGGGTTCATACTCTTTGCACATATTTATTTTGAGTAGATGTATATGGTCGATGACATCGTAAAGGTCGCAGGAAACACCTGCGGGCCTAAGATGCGCACCGCGAGATATTTGTCATGTCGTTCTGTCAAAATGTAAGCATTTTGTACCAGTCTAGGAACTATTGCATTATCTGAGTTAATGTTGTCGAGACACCGCGCGTTTGAATTTTCAACTTTTGACATTTCTGCATGACTATTATCTCGTCCTCAGAGAGGTACGACGACTAAGAAGTGTCAAAAGTGTATAATAAGGCGCGTTTTGTCGACACCATTAGTTGCCACAGATAATGCAATAGTTTCTTAACTGGTACAAAATGCTTACATTTTGACAGAACGACATGACAAATATCTCGCGGTGCGCATCTTAGGCCCGCTGGTTGCGGCACGCACGAGACAGAGGAGGCTGGCATAACATGAAGGAGGCCTATACCCAGCAGTGAAGTGAGTGATACCTGGCTGAGATGATGATGAGAGGTATATGGTAGTAATCGCAAAAATTCAAAGGATGTATTCCTTCATTTGGAACACTAACTTGCGCTTCCCTAATTTATTTATTTTCCATACAAATGCTGGGGTTTTTACTGTTTTCAAAACGTATATTCTAAGTTATATACTTACCATGATATCTAATTTTCTCATTATTAGCTATCTATAAATCGTTTGCAAGGGTTTGTAGATAGCTCAACTCTTTCATGTGTATTTTGTAAATACCTATTGTAAATACTGTATTCGTTGTAATTTTCTTTGTGAATAAAGTTATTTTACTAAAAAAAAACTCGTTGTCTAACAGGGTTCAGATATTTTCATGGCGTCTGTGTTTCTGATCTATTAGAATTTAGATTTTTTGAGAGTGATGTTTGACCGCACATTTGACTAGACTAGAAGGCACATTCTAGTCTAGTCTTTAGGCAAATCTGCTCCCGAATGACTATAATTTGGTTTTCAAGACTACTCTTGAAAACTTCCAAATTATAGTCATTACACATTACACACTCTACAGTCTATACTAGTCACTCCCAGTAAATAGATATTTTCTAGGTAAGCATGGTACATCGTCGACCAAATCATAGCTTAACATCATGCCAGCCACCCACGCTAGGTTTTGCATGATGGTTATGACCTTACATGCATAACCAACATGCAAACCCTAGCGTACAGTCATGCGTGCATGCACATGCAACCAAGCAAATACCAAAATTGGTATTTTTGGCGCTCAGTTATGCATGAGCATGCATGACCGCATGCATGACCGCATGCATAACGTGTGCGATTTTCTAGCATGCTAATAATTAGCAGGTTTCGATACACATGCTAAATGAGCACTTGCTCACTAAAAGCATGCTTAATTAGCATGTGTAACAGTACCTTGATGCTCGCATTGCTTTATTCCGGTTTCAAGGGTAATAATATCCGAAAGCTAGGAAAAATGCCAAAAATTTAATTTACACTAGCTGGTGCCCGCGGCTTCGTCTGCGCAGGCTTAGAAGTGTTATTTGCTATGCGAAATCTTCTAGGCGTTTCTGAAGAGTTCGCGTCCCGTTGGATCCTGTTGATTTTCCGGGATTAAAAGTAGCCTATGTGTTAATCCAGGTCACGGACAACGCGAAAGATTGTATGGATGTATGGGTGTATGTATGGATGATTATTACTCTTTGACGCAAAAACTACTGATCCGATTTGGATGCAACTTGGAATATTATATTGTCCGTGACCTTAACTAATGCTATTAGCACATAGGCTACTTTCTATCCCAGAAAAATATTATTATCCTGAATTACACATGTCATGTTGAGCAAATAAATGATCTTTATCTCTAACTAGCGACCCATCCCGGCTTTGCACGGGTGCAATGTAGTGATGATGATGATGTATTATACATATAAACCTTCCTCTTGAATCACTTTATCAATTAAAAAAAAACTTAGGATACTATAATATAATTTCGTGCTTGAAGCTTCTTGTTAAATGTTTGTGCGGTAATACTATTGAGTTTAGTAAGATCATCTCTGCAGGAACCACCACTCCGGCACCTGAAAAATACATATTTTTAGTATTTACTAGCGACCCGCCCCGGCTTCGCACGGATATTTTAACAAAAATGTAAGTAAAAATTCAAATTTAAAAAGTAAAAAGTTGCATTGGTTGCCAGTCATCCAACATATGCTGAGCCAGGGTACGTTTTTACGACACAATAGTCTACCTTTATACTTAGTTTACCTATTATGTAGTACATAGTTTCTAGTATAGTTAATATTTAATTAGTCTGTATTTGTTTCTGTTCTGGTATGTATCTAGTGTCGGGTCGTAAATAAAATTATTCTTATTCTTCAAAAAGCTTATAGCGTCGCCTTGGATTTGAACTTGCGTCGGTCTGACCGCAGTCCAATGGTTGGTACCCCTTGGCCAACAGGAGGTTTGTTACAATGATTGAAATAATGTCTCTTATCAATTTCCAAATGTAAAATTTTCAAACATTACGTGTAGGTGTCAGTTGTGTTTTGCTATACCATTTCTTTTTTTTACACCTTGGGTTACATTATTGTAAATTTATCAGTGTTTCTTTACAATATTATGCATTTATTATACATATAAACCTTCCTCTTGAATCACTCTTGGGCGAATACCCAAACGCCATTCAAACCCCACTCAATTTAAGTTCCGCTTAAATTATTGCCATCTCTTACAAATGAGTAATGTCAAACAGAGGCAGAGCACCACTTAAAATTTTAAGTGGTGCTCAAATTTTGAATGACGTTTGAGTATTACAGCCTCTGTCTATTAAAAAAAACCGCTTCAAAATCCGTTGCGTAGTTTTAAAGATCTAAGCATACATACATACAGACAGACGCGGGAAGCGACTTTGTTTTATACTATGTATTGATATTGTATGTTGTACTTAGGTAGTGAGTGATTACCAGAAATAAAGGCTTCGTACACTATTCGCACGCTTACATGAACACTTGAACGACAAACCTTAAAATATTTTCTATTAACTGACCCGTACATTATATAAAATATCCTAAATAAAATGACTACCTATTATGTAATACTAATTAACGATCTACTAGCTATCTATAAACCTCGGCCTGCCTTCATATTGCTATACCCTAAGCAGGGTCCATGAGACATATCTATTTACATCCACCACCAATGTAAAATTTACCTAAACCATGTGAAAGCAATACATATATTGAGTATTGAGTATTATTTATTTTATTTTATGATGTAATGAAATTTTATTCCAAAAAAGCGATCTTTTCTGTTTTTTTTTTTATATTTAGATCAACAGATTAGATTAAGTATACCACTCTTTGGCTGTCCGCATAATAAATGTTGACGCAATGCATTTAGTGCGGATCAATATCATAGCAATAGGCGATCTTATCGCTATAAGCGATCTCTTCCAGACAACCTTAAGACAGACACAAACATTAGATTGCACAAGAACAGAACGCGAACAAATACCTATAGGTATTCTTTATACAACCTGATGTTAAATGGTAACCACCGCCTAAAATGATGCATGGCTTCACTGAGCACATCCACCAAGACAGTTTAATTTTAAATAGTTTTTTGAAGTGAAAACTTCTTTAGCACCGTTGTGATTTGAAAGTCGATGAAACTAAGAAGCGAGGAAACGAGAAGAGAGATCCCTAATTTTCGTACGCATTCTAAGGAGACTGCTGGCCAAGCGGTCTGACGGATTGGATCGAATCGACACTAGCTCGTAGTGCACGGGTTCAAGTCTCGAGTAAACTCCTTCACTTTTTGCAACTTTTTTGAAGTGAAAACTTCTTAAGCATCGTTGTGATTTGAAAGTCTTTGAAGGTTTCACTTTTACCACGTGTGAATTACACACATGTTTTTTTTTGTTTGTTTTTACAAAAAAGATCTACGCTCTTTATAATCTTATTTTACTTACCAAGTATAGTTATAGAGGGGTTCAGTCGGCCATCACAGTTGAATAGGGGCGTGTTGTCCATTTTAGCGAACGGTTTGTTAGGATCCGGGTCCGTTGGGGTACCTTCTACGCGAGCCCATTCACCAACCGACGCTTCTTGGCCCACTGAGCAAAATACAATATAAAAAATCTATACAAGGTGTAACACAATTACCCTATAAGCCCGAAGGGGGCGTAATCAGACCGACCACCTGAGTGCTTGGACATGTGCAAAGGGTCAATAAATCGTAATTGAAATATTCATACCGACCACCTGAGTGCTTGGACATGTGCAAAGGGTCAATAAATCGTAATTGAAATATTCATACAAAAGAACAACTTTTATTATTTTCGAAATTTGCGACAACCTTAAGTGTTTGTTTACTATTTGAGTAAACCCGTACACGCGCATGCACACGTAGGTACCCTCCTACCACGTCGCACGCACACGCATGCGGCGTGTATGTTCATGAATGAAAAACTTGGAAATCTCAAAAGTCGTAGAACTAACACTGTTCGCCATGACCTGTAAAATACCCCCCTTTCGTACTTATAGGGTATATATAAGGGTATGACAGGCGTAATGGCTCAGTCGGTAGTAGCTCTGCCTTCCGTGCTGTGGGTCGTGGGTTCGATCTCTACCGAGAACAAACATTCGTGTGGCAAACATAGATGTTTGTTCTGTGTCTGGGTGTTTCTATGTATTATAAGTATGTATTTACAAAAAAAAAATGTATGTATGTATTCTATCAGCCATCTAGTTCCCATCATACAAGCTTTGCTTAGTTTGGGACTAGAAGGCGTTGTGTTAGGTGTCCATGAATATTTATTTATTATTATATGTTACACCGTGTATAAGAATTCTTATTGTATGTTGTAGACCAGTGCCTCTATCACGAACAAATATGACAGTCGCCACGTGAAAGTATTCGAGTTATATTGACAGGCGTCATGGCTCAGTCGGTAGTAGCTCAGCCTTCCGTGCTGTGTTTCGTGGGTTCGATCCCCACCGAGAACAAACATAGATGTTTGTTCTGTGTCTGGGTGTATCTATGTATTATAAGAATGTATTTACAAAAAAAAATGTACATGTGTATTCTATCAGCCATTTAGTTCCCATAGTACAAGCTTTGCTTAGTTTGGGACTAGAAGGCGTTGTGTTAAATGTCCGTGAATATTTATTATTTACTAGCGACCCGCCCCGGCTTCGCACGGGTGCAATGCAGTGATAATGATGATGTATTATATACATATGAACCTTCCTCTTGAATCACTCTATCTTTAAAAAAACTGCATCAAAATCCGTTGCGCAGTTTTAAAGATCTAAGCATACATACATACAGACATTAGGACAGACGCGGGAAGCGACTTTGCTTTATACTATGTAGTGATGATGATGGTACAGAACAAGGTACATACCGACAGAATACATAACTAGAGCGTGTTCGTTTATGGTAGCGTTGTTCAGTACTATGGACTCCTTTAACCGGACTCCAGCCTTTATAGTGACGCCCGCGCCTATTGACACGTTCGGTCCGATCTGTCAAACAAATTAGTTATCTTTTATCAATATATACCCGCTGGTTGACCGTATTTTTTAGTATTTATTTTTATGTACATAACCAATACGCAGTACTTATTTAGTTAGAAAAGGTTCTATGCTCAACACTGCCATCTATTAACGATTAGAAGTACGTATAACTTTTAAAAAGATATTACTATTCGCCAATAGATGTCGGGAAGAGTCACATTTTTCTGTTGAAGTGTTTATTTGTAAACACCAATAAAACGACATTTTCTGAAAATGAGTCCTAGCTAGATCGATTTATCGCCTTCGAAATCTCCTGTATACTACATTTCATGGAAATAGTTGGAGCCGTTTCCGATATTCAGAGATAAATAAATAAATATACAAGAATTGCTCGTTTAAAAGTATTAGATAGATGAAACTCTTTTGAAGCTGACTGATAATCAACGCACAGCCTAAACTATAAGTCCTAGTGGTATGAAATTTGGAGGGTAGTATCCTTATATAGTGTAGGGGTGCAATAAGAAAGGAATTTTGAAAAGTCACACTCTAAAAGGTCTATGTAGAACGCGAGCAACGCCTCAGGCGACGGCTAGTACTATTATAAAACTGTAAAAAGTCGATAACTAAAATTAAAGATACGGATTAACTAAATATGTAGATCTACTATAATAAATAAGCGATTTTGATTCGAAAATCGAGTTGCCTGTTTGTTTGTTCGCGGATCACGCCTCAACTAACGGACCAATTGAAACATAGGCTATATTTTATTGAAATTAAAGACGTGGATTCTTAGATACAGCTTGAACTCTCTGAACCAAAAGCAGCCATTTGCTACGAGGTTCATCGTATGCTGGTTGACAGATATTTTGGTGGAAAGTTTCGCACGCGTACGAAGTCGCGGATTTTATATCTTCAGAAATGTTAAAATGTGCGAACAAGAAGTTGTATGACGGTTGTCAGTCCCTTAAGTATTTTTACTGAATTTAATTTAAAAAAATTGTCTCCTTGGTTAAATTTATTGAACTAACTATTCCATTAAATCATGTTATGGTAATTTTGAGCTCTCTCACCATAGAAGTAGGGTCGACAGTCGCAGTAGGATGTATGCACACATCGGATATTATTTGACAGCGCGCATTTTTAGGAGTTTTTTCTTTTCGCAACTCCAAGTAATGCCGATTCGCGTATATTGCTGAACCAGCTGTTTTAACTTGCGACCACCAGTTGTTTACCTGTTGATAAAAACAAATAAAAACAATTCTGAATACCCAGATGAAATAAACACTCAGCATAAACTATTTATTACCAAATTGAGTTTTTCAAATCCAAGTCATTTTTTTTACTTTTTTGGGGCAAATTGTATAAAGCCCAGGTACAATTTTTTTTTTTATTTGCAATGATGGTACTTGCTTGTTTCAATGCACTTAATAAGCAGTTTTAAGAAAAGTATCAAATGACACTCATAAAATCTTAGTTCAACAAATATTATTTGATGACTTACTTGCAGTGCATACATTTTGTTGGTTCCAGCCAACGGTGACAACACATCCTGCTCCCACGACATGTAGTCCGGACTGCTCTGTCCGTTACCACTAGAATATTAAACAAACTATTATACTAGTAGTTCGCCCGAACTGAGATCTCGTGATGGTCGGAGGTTAATAAAACCCAAACAATTTTTATTGACCAATGGTTGTAATAAACTTTGCAAATCGCATCGAAATCGTCGTCTACCTAAGTACCAGTCTTACTTGAACTACAAAATCATTGAAACTCCAAGAAATGTTAGCTCACGTTGCACTGGGTTTTCCAATTTTATAATTTTTACAATTCAAAAACTTTTAGACCTAGAATCAAAATAAAAACGGGTTTGGAATCTCTAAACAAAACCCTATCATATGACACCCAACTTGATATTTTTGTACGACTTTTTTTTTTACTCTCTTTGGACCCTCATAACTTCACGACCCCTTGACCGATTTACTTCATTTAACAAACTAGTTAAACTTAAGAGTACTATCCGTATACCTACCAAATTCTGTGAAGATCGGATAAGCGGTTCAAAAGATCTCGACGAACAAACATACAAACATACAAAGCATTTTTGTCCAAGTTGTCACTAAGATGTAGTTCACTTCGCTCACTCGATCAAATATTCTGCGACATCGTGGTGATGGTGGGTGAATGACCTGTATTGCGGTGTTATTTGGCACCTACTATAGATTTACTCACTTGTAAAAACAACTTTGTTTTCTCTCAAAAGCACCAGCCATAGTGTGAAACACGTTGAGCGAACACACATACACGCCGCAGTTGATGAGCGTCGACACGTAGCTGTGTGGTTTCTCCACGAAGTGGGTGACGGCTCGTGTGGTCGGCTCACTGACCATGCACCCGTAGTGGACTGACTGTTGGCGGGTCGCTTCTGAACCCATTATTGTAACCTGAGGAAATGCAAACAAGTTTGTATATAATATAATAATAACAATAGTTTATTCAAAAATTGCTAACAAAAGTTTGGTCAAATTTTACAAAAAATGTTCTATATGTAGGTGCCAAATAACACGGCAATACAGGTCATTCACCCACCTTCACCACGATGTCGCAAAATTCAATTTATGTATGGTAAACAAACAGTACTAACGAGATTCGAGCGATACCGTCTTAGCGACAGATTTGTATGGAAAGCGACAGAATTAGCCATACATGAATTGAATTTTGCGACATCGTGGTGAAGGTGGGTGAATGACCTGTATTGCCGTGTTATTTGGCGATGGTCGGGTATTTAGAAAAAGTATAAGATATATACTTGTAGTATTCTCTATCATATATCGACTGACATAATCAATAAGACGACTCAACTTCTTAAACATATAAAGTCTTCTATCAGCAACCTAGTTCCCATAGTACAAGCTTTGCTTAGTTTGGAACTAGAGAGTGTTGTATGATATGTCCAAGAATATATATTTATTTATTTTATTAAATGACGTATGAAAGACATGAAGTGGAAAGCAAATTAAATTTTATAAACCAACGCTTTGAAAAGGTAGACCAGACTAAAACTTATCCAATTTCAATTACCAGAGCCATAGACTTTTCTTCATGGAACTGCCAGAGCTCCTTCAACGGGAAGTCAGCGCAGACATCTCCATTGAGCAGGAAGAACGCTGAGGGATTCCCGGCGCGCACTTGATCCCTAAAGTGGTATAAACCACCTGCTGTGCCGAGCGGTGTGAACTCCTGAAGATACCTGTAATTTTTATAGTTGTTACCGCTACGAATAAGTAAAATGTAAAGACATTTCAACACTGTTTCAACACAATTTAATAGTGCTTAAAGAATGTGACTAAGAGAAAAGTCTTAGTCACATTCTTTAAGCACTATTAAATTGTGCTGAAACAGTGTTGAAATGTAAAGACATTTCAACATGTCAAGACATTCATTTCATAACGGCTAAGCTGCTCATCTATAAGTGTTAATATAAGTTTTATGTTTAAGATAATACATTATTATAAGTTTGTTTCAGTTTTTAGTAGCAAATGAATTATGTATGTAAGTTGTAAGTATTTGTGTCATATCTCACCTGATGATAACATCATACTCTTTCTGCATATCACTAACGAACGGTGCCATTTGCATGGTGGTGTATGAGCCAATGATCAGAATCTCCTTGCATTCTGGAAGCTTCACACAGGCTTCAATATGGTGCTGGATAAGGGGTAGTCCCGCTATAGGGAATAGGGGCTTTGGAATGTCGAGGGACAGCGGGCGGAAGCGAGTCCCTGAAAAATAATATTTATTTATTTAGTTAGTTAGTTACTATGTAAACATAGCTCAATTTTTTTTTCTATTTTAGTACTGTACCTACCTATATTGCAAATAGAGTAACATAAAATTAAAATCGATAAGAATGAATAGGAATAACTTAACACATAGATACCTATTACTACGTCAGGTAAAGTAAAGGACACGTAAGTAGTCCGTACAATATGTTTGTTTACATGGTATAACCTTGAAGTTTGTGTTCATTTTTAGTAAATAATCAAAGGTTTTACTCAAACTGCATGATCATCTGCTATAGTTTCTGATGCTATAAATAAATCTGAATGGATATTAGCTTTGATAATTGCATATTTGTTACGTTTTCGTTATCATTCTCGGTATCATAACCGGTGACGTGTTTATGTAAATAATTTACCTTTTTGCGGTCCTCCAATAAGAATTACGGCTTTGAGCATTATTGTATGAGGGAATACGTTTTATATAACATAAACAACCCTTTTTGATTGGAATAAAATTAAAATATTTACGCATAAACACAAAAAACGCGTCACTCTGGCAAGTCAACAAACAAAACAATGCTAACTTTATCTGACAGTAACTTGACACGACAATATGAAACTAGCAATTTTGACAGTGACTGTTATCTGAAATTATTTATACACTGACTGATTGTAAGCATCAACGCCAACTCAATGAAATGTCAGTGACTAAATTTTTTTACGTTATTTCCGCGCTCAACATGGAACTACAAAAATCATAACACCTAAAAGAGGCTGAGAAAATTTAAGGTTGTCAGTAACGTGGGCTTGCCCCTATCTTCTTTAGTAGGTAGATATTCTAGGTCTAGGAACCCAAGCGCCAAGTCCTACTAAGGGCTATTAGTTGCTAATACCTATCTTTCATAGGTGGGTAGGTAAAGGCTTGATCGGCTCGACCCTCGAATAAATATCGGTATTGTTATATCTTTCCGTAATATATTGTATATTGTAAATTTTTATGTTTTTTGCTAGTCTATAGAATAACGCCTTGGAGTAATCCGTAATGTTATTTTATTATGAATAAATTGAAATTGAAATTGAAAAAAAAATTGAAATTGACCATTTTAAATTCCACACTATACATCTTGTCTACGCATACGTGGGGGGTAGAGGTAGTAGGTATGTACTTAGGTACCTACCATCCAAAGAAAATAGCCTGTAGGTATTTAGGTAGGTACCTATTGTAACCCTGACCACAGATCATTATAATACTATACTCCCCGACAAAGCCAAGTAGGTACACTACACAAAGTACACAAGTCTTTGTTCAAACAATAAATACGCATTTGGCTAACATAGAAGTTCCATTTAGCTGCCATGTGGCAGTCACACAAGTCATGCTGCTTTCAGTGTGCGGTCCAATTAATGGTGCTAAAGTTTGCTAACCCTTTCATAGTAGGTACCTACCAAGAATACTAACTTTCCTAGACACATAGTAGGTAGGTATTGTGAAATATGAATATCTAGTCATCGGAGTACCTACACTGGTCACACAGGGTCACCTATGTGGACGTGCGCTGAGATAAATCTAAGATTTTGGTATACGTGGCCTAGTTACCTAGGTTACCTAGGTAGTTATATAGGTATCTACCTAGGTAACCAGAGTACATGTCGCGGGAGCAAGATGTGTTGTCACCGTTGGCTGGGACCAACCAAAGTAAGTAGGCCACGTTGTTGCACAAATTCTACTCATAAGAAAAAACATAGCTCAACTTACTTTACTTATTAGGTAGGTACTTACCTAGTTCCACTAGAATACATTCCAATCCTGCAAGACCAAAGCCGAAATAAGATTCGTCCTTGACATTTCCTACCAAATCCCAAGGATCACGGCCACTGTGCTCTGACCCCGATCACAAGCCACAGTTAGAGCAGAAAGAGCAATTTTTATTTAGAGGTCTGCCATGTCGAAGGTCAAGTCTGAGTGGTCGGTAAATGGCTCAGCGCTTGTGAGTTACCTACGTAGGTAATTTGATTGAAAACTGCACGAGAGCATAATATAATTTTATGCACACGACGACGACGGCGTATTTTATTTACTTACGAGAAGCAAATGTTACCTTTGAATAATCTATTTTCAGAAATAAAACTTTACTAGGTTTTCAAGGGAGCATACCTCACCCACCTAACATAATTGCCTTTGTTTATATAATGTGTGCTTAGGTAGGTATGGTTTCGGTAGAGAAACCCCGCTCTACCAAATATTACTTCATAGCGTAGCTACTTAGTCAAATTTCACCGACTACGCGTTCGTTATTTGGATGGGTGAACACTTGTGGGAAATATCACTATAATTATATTCTGTGTGTTGTGGATATATATGAGCGCGTCTGTGTTGCTTCCGTGCTTCTCTGTCGGTCCTGACCCTAGCAGTCGGCCAAAACCATAGCTCAGATCATAATATAAACTATACTAGACCATAGTCACAAGAGTTGGCCATTAACTCATACGATACCACTACAAAGCCATAGAAGTTACTTACATAAGGGTAGGTTACTTACTTCAGTTACTCTACTCAAAGAATATGTAATGTATCCCATGACACAGGGTATCCTAGTGTGGGGTCAAGACTATGTGCCAACATGGATGCCTGACTTCACTATTGTTGAAACCATAAAATTTTATTCCTGCGACCATACAACGAAGTCACTCCCTACTGTTCCCTTATGTATTGTATTCCTAAATGTTTTGATCTAAGTGTGTTACTTGTTTTTATCTTTACTATAAATAAATAAATAAATACGTAGTTCCCAGTAGTTCCTTCCTACGTAAGAAGAGGCGGGACTCCCATTCTATAAAATCTTGCTCGTTTTGTATGAAACGTGATTCAAATTTTGATCTCCCTTTCATACATTCTTCGGTTTTCGAAAGCACGAGGCTAGTTCGAGAATTTCTCCTGTCGTGGGTTTGACTTCAGCCGTGCACTTATCAAATATTAGAAAAAAAAAAACTCTAGTGGTAATTTTAGGCTATTACCACGCGGTTGATAATTTCGCGCCCCACGGGTTCTCTAAAACTATCAACAATACGCGCACGCAATGTTCAGTAAAATTATAGCTCCACGCCTCTCATACCCTGCTCGAGCACTGACAGGTCCTCAAACCAAACCAAAGAGGAAGGCCGTGCGCTTTTATGTTTCCCGCGCAATCGATGTATTTTTTCGGGTTATTTGAATAGGAGGTGAGCCAATGAATATTTCACATTCAGTTATATATTAAACGCAGTTTTATAGGAAAAATTGTGTAGATCTGATGTGTACAACAAGTTTAAATTATACCTTTGAGTTTGTTCTTGTTTTTAAGGTTACAAAATAAAATCGCCTTGTTTGATAATTTCGCGCGTAGGTGTAGGTAATTTCGCGGAAAAATGAAAATTTGTTTATTTACAGAAAGATACTTTCGTAACGCGGTAGGTGACTGTTTTAAAAGAGAAGGCTGAGCCTTTTACGAAAAAGAAAAAACATGGAATCCAGAAGATAATATGAAGACCAACGCCCAGACCCAGCGTGAAATTACCAACCTGGGGCACGATATTACCAGACCAGTTTGATAATATTGCGTTTTCCCAATTTTTTAGTTATTCGCTTGTATTATTTTTGTTTGTATTTTTTTGATTAATTTGAAGATTTGTAAGTGTAGCCAGATATATTCTACACCTATTAAAATATTTAGAATTTATTTTAAGCTAATTGGAACTGAGTTATAGAATAACTCTCTTAGGGGCGCGATATTTATGCCAACTCTCCCCTACTTGTCATGGGCATTCTTAGACCGTTCATTACGTAATTAATGTACCGGTTTAAGTTAATAAGTTACTACTCTAATAATTAGTAAAGAATAATAGTTAAACTAAGTGCTAGTTACTTATTAAGTAAGTAGGCAGGTACTTACATAATTAATTAACCGTTCTTGAATCGATACAAAGCTCTTAGATAAATTGAAATGAAAGCTAAGATATCTATCTACCACTCTACAATAAAGTCCATGCTACTGACTTACCTACATACTTATCTACTAGCTGCCTACTTATTTAAATAGGTAGGTATTATGTAGTAGATAGTATTATGATCGTACCTAGTAGGTAGTTTGTTTAAATTGAAAAGCGTTTGACGTTGAAAAAATATCAAAAACTAAATATAGGTACTGAAAAAACAAGCTATAAAAAAAAGTATGAAAAAAGAAATTATTCTCATTTCAAATTGTTATAATATACATACATACCTAAGTACATACTAATGTTTTGAGGATAGCCCTGGTCATATGCCACCTATTGGAACGAAGTTCCTTATCGCGCGTTGCGAAAGGGGGCTAGACGGAAAAAATTAAGACCAAAAGTTGTAACGACACTTTTTTCAAACTTTGACAACGTCATTCGAATAAATTGGTGCAGGAAGGAAACAAATGAATGTAGGTATTGTTGGAAGTTTTTGTTTTAATTTAGGTGCTTCTGTGTACTTACTGTAAGAAAACAACACCTCAAGGTACTTCGTTTCATCCGGGTGTCCCTTGACACCTCACAAGTTTTAAAGAGTAGTAGCTAGATTAGATTAGATAGATTATATCTTTATTGGACGTCAAAATAAAAGAAAAAAAGATACAAAGAACATTATATGAAGCACAATGGGCGGTCTTATCGTTATAAAGCGATCTCTTCCAGACTCTTCAGATAGTAGGTATGCTTTAGGGAACATAAAAGTACATAGTTCCAGAAAAATTCATTCACTTTGTCTCCCTTACCTACACGAGAGAAATTAAGGGTGTCACAGACTGTAGCAGGTAAATCTGGCACCTCTAGAAAATCCACCTGTCGCGCTTCATGACACGGCTCGGTAGCCATTGTACAGGCTTTAGAGGCTTTGCGTTGAATAACGATGCCCGGACCAAAATATAACAAGACTAGGTGATGCCCGCGACTTTTTTTTTTTTTTTTTTTGACATCACACACAACACCCTCTAGTCCCAAACTAAGCAGAGCTTATACTATGGGAACTAGATGGCTGATATAATACTTATATACATATTTTTTTTGTAAATACATACTTATAATACATAGTAACACCCAGACACAGAACAAACATTTATGTTTGCCACAGAAATGTTTGTTCTCGGTGGGGATCGAACCCACGACCCACAGCACGGAAGGCAGAGCTACTACCGACTGAGCCATGACGCCTGTCTTCGTTGGCGTCCCGTTGGATCCCGTTGTTTTTTCGGGATAAAAAGTAGCCTATGTGTTAATCCAGATCACGGACAATATATATTCCAAGTTTCATCCAAATCGGATCAGTAGTTTTTACGTGAAACAGTAACAAACATCCATCCATCCATCCATACTTACAAACTTTCGCATTTATAATTAGGGTATAGGCTAATTTTTAGTATACACTCTAACCTCCTTGTTTTACCATACCTACCTCTGTGTTTTGTTACGTAATGTTCTATTGATATATATAGCTCTTAGTTTGTAAGATAAATATTATTCTCTGTAATGTCGCACGCCAACCTCCTCACTACACCACCACGTTTGGGTTGGCTGGCAGACAATGCTTTCAGCATTAAGTCCACCCTTTGTAATAAATTTATAATTTTGTGCAATAAAGTATCAAATAAATAAATAAATAAATAACCAGCCCTGTTACCTACCAATAAACCTCAGAAAGTTCTTGATAAAATTTGGATTTAATATCATTGGGATTCTGTTGGGATGTCATGAAAACCACATCATGGTGCTAGGTAACTGAGTTATTCTAGTTTCGTACTACCGGTATCTCGTCCCGCTGGGACGAAACAATAACTATCAATTTTATTAATAAGTATTTCTATTGCATTTTCATTCCAAACTTTGTTTCAATACAAACAGAAGCGTACTGTCAGCGATAAACCTTATTCAAACTAATGAATAAATACCTTTTTACATTATTTTGAATAAAGGTCCTTATTTCTCATGATAATTTTGGTGATATATTCCAAAAATCCCCACTAAGAAATCCCTACCAGTGGGAATTTAGTCCATTAAATTTAGTATCATGAGAATTATCCTCTACGTCGTAGAGGTCTAGTAGAGTCTACGAGATGGTGCTACAACTCTCGTAGCACCAATTGTCGTAGCGAAGTATATTAAATAAATAAATATTCACAGACACTTAACACAACGCCCTCTAGTCCCAAACTAAGCAAAGCTTGTATGATGGGAACTAGATGGCTGATAGAATACATACATACATTTTTTTTTTGTAAATACATACTTATAATACATAGAAACACCCAGACACAGAACAAACATCTATGTTTACAACACACAAATGTTTGTTCTCGGTGGGGACCCCCAGCACGGAAGGCAGAGCCACTACCGACTGAGCCATGACGCCTGTCAGTATATTCTATCGTCGACGCTCGTAGCTAAGCCGAGACGAGGCTAAAGCACAGTTAATTCTGTTTGACTGCAAGAGCTATATCAAACCACTAATTGCTTCTCACAGATCAAAGGAACACTTGTGGTGTTAGCTTGTAAATAACCTAAGCTACTAATTAGTTAATAACATAAGAGCCTGTCCAGATGGAGCGTTTTACGACACTCGCGCGTTCTCGAAGTACTAGAGCTACATATATCGCGTCCAGAACCTGTCGCGCGTTTCTTCATACAATAAATTGAGACGCGCGAGTGGACTCGCGCGCTAAACGCCCCATCTGGACAGGCTCTAAGGCCCATAGCACACAGCGTATTTTATACGCGCAGGTAACGCGTGTATTAGAAACGCACGTCTTCGGCGCCGTAGACGCTGATTGTTGCGTTTGCATTGATGATACATACAAGCGCGCGCATGAAGTACAACGCGCCAGCGTAAGCAGTGTTGTCTCAACTGACACCATTGCACAAAAGGAGTCTCTGATCAAAACGCAAAGGCTACGAGCGACTACAGCGCGTATACGCGCAGTAGAAGCGCGTTTCACGATCGCCTTGTGTGCAAGTTGCAAGGTTGCGTTCAAAACTTCAAATCTCGTTTGAAACGCGTGTACCTACGCGCGTCATCTGCGCGTCGCCTGCGCGTATAAAATACGCCGTGTGCTATGGGCCTAAGCTACGTCTAGACTTGGTCACGTTAAAATAAGTTTAAAATAGGCTGTAAATAGTGGCAGCAAAAGTAGACGTTCCGCGGTGTTGAGCCTATGATTACAAGAGTTATCTCTTCTCATACTTTTTTTTTTCATTAAAGCACACCATTATATTGCTGTGTATACAATATAGGTGCTTGATATCTATATATTTTAATACAAAATCTACACTAAGTCGTAAGACTTGTGCTGTAGGTTCTGCGAATGTTCCAAGATAATTTTACATTATAAAGAGAAAAATAAAATAAGTGGTAATTATTATAGAATACAATATAGAATTCATTAGATTGTAAACACAACAGCATAATATGTATCTAATAATAATTGCATGCATCTAAACAATATCAAGAATACTTAAATTAATTATCATGGGTTTCCGATTATAAAATTACTTCCTTATTAAATTGGTTATTGAAGGGCACTCCCCGAAGTTTTCGAGAGTGGTCTCGCTACACCTTGTAGAATAGGTAGGACGATTTGCATTTTGATTGGATGTAAGTCACCGATCTATCAAGCAAAGGAGACATCGTTTGAGCCCAAATCGAGGATACAGGTTCAAAATTTTTGTTAAAACTGCGTACATATTTTTGAAGTGAAAACTTCTTTAGCATTGTTGTGATTTGAAAGTCGATGAAACAAAAAAGCGACAGTAAAATGAGACAGACACATAAAATCATAAGATTTAACGTGGGAGAAAATGAGATAGGAAGCATTATACAGTGTCTCTTTCTATTCGGGGGAATAGAAAGAGACAGAGCGAGAGTGATCACATACGGAGACCCCCACAAAACAAAAAACACTTCGTAAGAGCGTTCTAGGATCCGACCAAACTTAGCAGCGCCATCTAGTTCTGATTTAGGCAACATGAGCATAGAACCTTTCCTAACTAAATAAGTACCTACATAAACCATGAAGATGAGCTACCTCGTACCTATAGCCTGTCTAGTTGTGTCTATATTAGTTCACATAAGTATTTAGAGACTAGCCGTCGCCCGCGGCGTTGCTCGCGTTCTAAATAGACCCTTTAGAGTGTGACTTCAAAATTCCTTTCTTAGTGCACCCCTACACTACATAAGGATACTACCCTCCAAATTTCATACATTTCAAATTTCACCTATAGGACTTATGGTTTAGGCTGTGAGTTGATTCTCAGTCAGCCTCAAAAGAGTTTTATATTTGCTTATTCCCATCGAGCCCACCGGCGGCCGGCCTACTAGTGGGCCGGATGGGATAAAAAATTCCCATCGAGCCCACTCATTTGCATAGTGGACTCGTTGGGATTTTTTTTCCCATCTGGCCCACCAGTGGACCATGATAAAATAAAATATATAGGTACCTACCTACATATTATAAAAAAAATCCCAGATATAACGGTTGTCAAATTCCGTGTCGTGGATCACTGCCTATTGCATCTAACCCTTAAGCCAACCTTCTTTATAATTATAGGTAGGTACTTTAGCTGTAAAAATCATATACCTATGTTATTTTTATAACAATACCGTGAATACCGCCTGCTGAACAACTGGGCTCACGGCAGGTATTCAGGGTTTCACGGAACAAGGGGATTTGCAAGATCCATCTATCAACATTGGAATTCTAAATGTAGGTTGCTAGTGATGTAGGTACCTATGTGGCAGTCTTGGAGACGTGTACGTCGAACGGTCAGTCTTGAAGACAGCTTTTGGCGATGAGGCCGCCCATCCTAGCAACCTTTTATTTTTATGTAATTTTCTGCATATACCTAAGACATTTACGGCCTTACCACGTTATCAGATTTATCTTGGATCTAACAAAAACCGCCAAAAACCACGTGTGTTTTGGACTTAGTTCCCTGTCGATAAGTTGTCAGATTTATTGTAACCATGGACGTATATTGTAACATATAAATCTGACAACTTATTGCCAGGGGTTAATTCCAAAACACACGCGGTTTTTGGCGGTTTTTGTTAGATCGCAGATAAATCTGGAAACATAATTTGGGGATATTTTCTCAACACAAAAGGTTACATAAGACATGAGTAGATATAGTGTAGGTGGTAAGATATTATTGATTACCTGTTATGCGACAGATTGGTGCCTGCGATAGGTTTGTATTACGTATATAATAATCTCTTTTGTGGTTACAATTAGGTTTAGTCTTTGTTTTATTTTCGTCCATAGGGATCGTGGTACTTACTATGTTTTGGAGAAAGACTACACGAGAATAGAGACTGCTGGTATTCCCTACTCATGTGTGTAGGTATGCACTTACTTATGTGCATAAAATTAAAAATCACTGAAATCGATGTAGAAAAACACAAATAAGAACAAATAATACAATAAGATCGCTCATCGAAAAACAAGTCTAAGGCCCTAGCCAAGTCGACATTCTACTAGATACCTATCGCTAAAGAATAGAAAAATACCAAAACAGGAAAAACTCAATTTGAAGTATTCCAGGGCAGGGTTAGTGTGACAAAATGTTCAACGGTTGGAATGTGCAGGGTTAAAATGTCTATACGGACCAGCTGTCTGTGTGTCAAAAAGTATAAGCGTCAAAAAAATGTGCAATGGTTAAAATGGACAGGAGTTAAATGAAGGGAATGAAAAACAAGACAGCTGAAAACACGGCCAGCACTACCCTGAGATTTAACCAACAAAGCGCTTCAAGCGCCAGTGAGGTATAATGAAAATTATGTAGAACTCTACCCACCTACTCGGCTTTCAATAGGTAAGGTATGTGTAGTCCAGTTAAATCAGTAAAAATTAGATAAGAATCTCGGAATTTGAGTTACCCAGCTATAAACTCGCATAAACTTGTATCTTGACCCCCTAAAAGTTGTCTCAAAACCTACATATAGTAGGGTGTCGGCGTCCATTAAAATCTCAAGGTCAAAGGTTACAAAAAGCGACCTTTTGCAAATATCTCGTTTCCTATGGGTTTTTTGCTTACACATACACATACACATAGATAAATTGTCGAAGAGACTTAGTTCTGCAGCATATGCAGTCAAGAAGATCTGCTTCCTTACAGATGTGGAAACCGCAAGACTAGTCTATTTCAGCTACTTTCATAGCATTATGTCGTACGGCATTTTGTTGTGGGGGAGTGCTGCAGACATAAACACCATATTTGTGTTGCAGAAGAGGGCTATTCGTGCAATTTATAACATGGGTCCCAGAGAATCACTAAGAAATAAGTTTAAGGAAATAAATATAATGACAGTACCTTGCCAGTACATCTATGAAAACTTATTGTATGTTCAAAAAAATATCAATCTATTCAACAAAAAAAGTGATAATCATAATGTTAACACTAGAAATAAAGACAAACTCGCTGTTCCCACCACTAGGCTCACAAAAATTAGTAAATCTTTCAAAGGGCAATGTGTACGCTTCTTTAACAAAATCCCAAGTGATGTGTCTCAGTTGTCGATTGACAAGTTCAAAAACGTAATAAAACAGAGACTTCTTTTAAAAGCATACTATAAAATATCTGATTATTTAGAAGACAAACAAGCTTGGGACGAACTAGCTCCAACTCATCCAATAAAAAAAATATGTAATCATACCTAATCATACAAAACGTAATGACGATTCAAAGTGATCAGTGAGATTTTATTGAATAAAAGATTTTTGACTTTGACTTTGACTTTGACCTACCATTATGTAGGTTTTGAGACAACTTTCAGGATGTCAAGATACAAGTTTATACGAGTTTATAGCTTGGTATCTCAAATTCCGAGGTGAAATGCTAATTTGACTGGGCTAATGTAGATAAAATTAAATAGGTGTATCTATAGAAACCCATAAGTGCGCAATAATGATTTTAAAACAAAAGACAGGTGTTTTTTGTAAAAAAAAAGATTTCCTTTCTCTAATATTTTCTCAGTTTCAGTGGTGAATCATGTTTTTTGCAACTTAACATTCAGACCACGCATTGTATCTAGGAAATTCTATACTTGTACTCAAGGTTCGCGGATCCCCGAGGAAATATAGGAATCCAACCGACAAATCTTGAAAGGACCTTCTTGAGCTTTTTCTGGAAAGTAATTTCCTTCAAATATGACTAGGTACCTAATAAAAATATTTAGAAAACTCTGTTATAAATAAATTGGCGACGTGAACGAAGTCGTGGGCAGAAGCTAGCTGAATTATAAAGGATGGTTTACAACAGACGCTTGACATCTATGGTATGAACACGGTGGTTTTTATGAGCACTAGAACGTTCTACATACTAGTTTTGAATAGATTTCATGATACCATTCTACTCTCTTGTAGGGTTTTACGACCAATAAACCAGTAACGGGTAATATAATATTCCAGTAGGTATACTATGTTATAAAACCTATTACAATAAATTTCATTATACGACGAAGTCCCACGGCAAGATCAAGAACACAAGTGGTTGGCAAGCTGCTCTGCTGATGCCGTACCAAGCCCTATTTCTTCTTCTTCTTTTATTCATGGCCTATGTCCGTCATTTCGACAGATAATTTTGCCAGTTTCAAGTGGATCGTTGGAAATAATCAGTCAAGTCAAGGCAAATCAGCTGTGCTGTTTTTTTTTTCAATTAACTAATTTGACAGCTAATTTAGCTGTCTTTGTCCTTTCAGTTTACGAGAAAGGGGTGGCAACAATTTTAGTGTCCAATGAGGTTAGTTTAGAAAAATAAAACAAATGACAGAAGATACAGAGTGGCTCGAAAAAAATGTGTCAGCGTCGACAGGGACACGGTGTAAATGCGTCTACTTAGTAATATTAGACAGACTAGCTCTCCACCGATATCGTGTAGTTAAGAACTTGTCGTGTCGGTAGCAGTGTGAGATCACTTATTTGTCAGTGATTGCCAGTAGTTGACTTTTCTAAAGGTTTATGAACTTGAAAATTGAAATCTCAGCTAAATTAAATAATATTAGTAATGTTGGTTGAAAGATTAGATACATAATTGAATTGTCTGAAAGCAAATGTTATTGCTTCTTCTACAATAATTTGAGAAATGAAATTGTTGTAGGAATAAAGTTTACTTTGCATTTCAACAAAAACAATAATAAGATATTTTGTTGATTATTCTTATTCCACTATACACACATTTATTCTAATGCTTTGCTACGACCTAAGTATTATTGGTTAAAATTCCACCAAAATTAAACAACAATACTCACAATAACAAGAAAAACCAGTAAAACGCTTCCGATTAGTACTGATTTGGACCAGTTGAGCTATCTATAAATCGTTTGCAACAGTTTGTAGATAGCTCAACTGTTTCATGTGCATTTTGTAAATATTGTGAATATTGTAAATACTGTATTAGTTGTCACTTTCTTTGTGAATAAAATTATTGTCTAATTGTCAAAAAAAAAGTGCTAGTCTAGTGATGTTTCAAAAATGTCATTGAAACTCTAATTCCCACATACATAGCAATCAAATAAGGACTATTTACCAACTGTTGAGTGTTCTGCAAGATTGTAAAACTGAAGGATTGACTTTGATTAATTGCGTGCCCTTTGCCAAAGTTTTCAGTCATTTTGTGGTAAACTCCAGCCAAGAGTGTAGCTTGGTTTATTAGTTTAGTGTTGGCATTGCTACCAAAGGCAGGTAGACCCAACACCGGTATTCTTAGAAGGGAATTGTGAAAACTTTAAGTAGAATCGGATAGACTTTCAATTCTTTTGAAAATTGTTCATGCCATATCCACACGACCTACATGAGAGGTAACTCTCTCATGAGACCTAGTAAATATGACTGATTTTTCTGGATTCAAGTTTTTAATTGGATTCAAGTATTTAATACCTTCTTAGTAGGTATATTTTAAAGGAATGTCTATTATATTTTAGCTGAATTCTCAAAGTATTTAAGAAATGTAGGTACCTAAGTAAGTACCTACATTAGCAACAGTATCGGCATTCATTTAGCGCATATATATTATTTCGTAATCTACATTGGGGACAGGCATCTAAGGGGTCAGGCTAGACTTACCCGAATTTTTGCTCTCGAGTCTATTTATTCATACCTACGAGTATAATCCTTAGACGAATATGTTGAAGACGAAAAATGTGTAGTCGCAGCTGTTAGGTCAAATTGCAGAGCTTCAGGGTCGAGAGAATAACAATGGAAATGTTCAGTAAAAATATCACATTGATCCAAAAGAGTTTTCCGACCAAAAAATGTGCACTTTATTTTATCGCATTGGTGCAAGTTTTTTCGTCGGAAAACTTCTTTGGATCAATGTGATATTTTTACTGAACCTGTGCATTGTTATTCTCTCGACCCTGAAGCTCTGCAATTTCACATAAGTACATTTAGTTATATTATATCTTCAAAAGTATTGAAATGTGCTAGCGAGAAAGTTGTCTGCCTACGCCTATACTGTAGGTACTTATAACATTTAAACTTTCTCATTTATAATAGCTAAGATACCCCAAACTCAATGATTTCAAACATCAATGACTGTAAAAAGGATCGGCAAAGTTAAATATTTACACGAAATAAAATCCCAAAATCACGAGGCGTCGGAATAAATTATTCGGTGTTAAAGGCTTTTACTGAATTTGTGAATAAGCCATTTCCATTTGAACTTGCCACTTTGTCGCAGTTAATAATATTTTAGACGAAGAGACAGGGTATATCAATTAATAATATTTACAATGATATTATTTCATTCAAATAGAAAATTACCTACAACGAATATAGTACACAATATTTTTAAAACATGAAACAATTGAGCTATCTACAAACCTTTGCAAACGATTTATAGATAGCACAACAACATAAATTAATAATATTATTTTTTTTAACTGAAAAAAGTAATGTCTTGTACGCTGATGAGACTTTTTTCCAGTTATTCTTATAAGGGCCGTAAGATCAAAAGCAGTTTAAACTATGGGTTTCGTGAATTACGATTACATAATTTCATCGATGGATCAATCTACTGTCATCTCTGTCAGTTTTTGCTACCCATGGTCGATTAACTACCATTGATCTTATGACATAATCGGAGAGTGGAGGTTAAACTCTATTTCGTGGTTTAAACCACTATTGATCTTACGGCCCTAAGACAAACTACCAAACCAATTTGGATAAAAAATGTATGGGATCAATCTGGAAGATAAAAAACTAATTCAAATCGGTTTAAGTTAAAGTTCAGAGGCCACAAACATAAAAAAAAACACAACGGAATTGAGAACCTCCTCCTTTTTTAAGTCGGTTAAAAATCTAGGTTTTCCAATAACAAGCAATACCTACCTATATCTTAGTTACGTACCTATTTAGCTACTAAAACTTGAAAGAAAGTTTTAGCGCTGCCTGTGAGTAAGTACTTGTACTATATAGCCAAGTTTTTCTCTCGGGAATCCACTTTCTCATTTCGCTGTAAGGTCAAACATTTTTTTAAGATGTAATATAAAAATTAATATTCCAATGGGCGTTCGAGAAAAATTAATTAAAATATTGAACCCAAGCCTCATAAATCACGAAGAAAGCCACTAAACTTTTTAATTGACCTGAACATGCCTTATTCACAAACAAAATTCGTACCGCCGAATTCAAAAATAAATATAAACAGAAATACTGACTTAGTTCCAATCAGCATTCGCCTAGTACAGCGCCTGAATCAATCTCTAAAAGAGTCTCTATTGGTGAATTCGAAGGATAAAGCCTCGAATACATAGACTATTATTCAATCCAATATGAACATAATTACTTACTAATTGTGATTATGAAAAATCACAAGCAACAAAGCCTTAGAGAATAATAATACAAAAGTTTAACAAAAATATCGATTTGATCCAAACAAGATTTGTGACCAAAATTTTTTTTTTTTTTTTTTTATAGTTTTCGTTACAAATAGGTATTTACCTATTTGTTTGGATCAAGAAGATTATTTTTTCTGATCCTTTGTATTGTTATTCTCTGAGGCTTTCTTGTTAAAAGATAAAGATACATTTATTTTCAAAAATAATGTGGTATACACTTCTTCTGTGGAAGTTCAAACCGTCAAGAGTGACCATATATTTAACTAGCGACCCGCCCCGGCTTCACTCGGGTGCAATGCAGTGATGATGATGTTGTATTATACATATAAACCTTCCTCTTGAATCACTCTATCTATTAAAAAACTGCATCAAAATCCGTTGTGTAGTTTTAAAGATCTATGCATACATACATACAGACATTAGGACAGACGCGGGAAACGACTTTGCTTTATACTATGTAGTGATATCAAAAAATTCTACAAATTTCTAGATGGCGCCACTGGGCAGGGCCCTTTAAATGGAGAATTAAACAAGTTGAATATGCATTACGAAGTTTTGACAAGATCATCCATCTTCCAAAAGTAATTTACCTACCACATTATACTTCTCAACTTACGGACTTCGGACCCTTGGAGTTATTTGTGTTCTGAAGTCATAAATACGGAGAAATACTGGAATTCAACTTTTAAGGTTGTCCACAAAAACCACTGATTATGAATCTAGCGACAGGTGTGCGATCAGTGTAAGAAATCACTAGAATTTCGCAACTGAAGCACAATAAAACAACACACAAAAATATTGATGGGTAACTCCATACAGCGTTATCTACCTAGTCCTAAACTAAGCAAAACTTGTACTATCGAAACCAAACTGATACAATACCTACACGCAATACGTAGTAAGATTCAGACACAGAACAAGAATCTAAGTTTGTTCATAACACTACCCTCGTTTCGTTGGTATCAAACACACAGGGAACGCACAACTACTGAGCTGCGAGGTCTGGGGGCCAATTGCGCTAAGTTGTAACAGCTCGGCGGTTTCTGTTACTGCCACGTTATGGCCGATAAGGCCCATAACGCCGAAAAGGCCCATAAGGCCGAAAAGGCCGATAAGGCCGATTTTCGAAATCCTCCCTTGGTTGTTTCTGAAAACCAGCGCTGCTCCATCTCATGGTCCATGCATGTGGGGCAGCATATGCTGAGAAAAACCTTTTCAACCGCACTAGGGTACCTACAGAGCAGGACAGGACTAACTAGCACTATTTTTATTTGTTTTTGTTTGAATTTGTTTGTACCTTCTTTCTTACCACTTACTCTGTTTTGCTCCTACCTGTCTGGCTTACTTTTTTCTCTCTGTTTTATCTGTGTTTGTACCCAAATGGGTTGAATAAATGTATTTCATTTCATTTCATTTCATTTTCACAGTGAAAATCGGCCATAACGTGGCAGTAACAGAAACCGCTGAGCTGTTACAACTTAGCGCAATTGGCCCCCAGGCCTCGCGACTGTCAATAAATGTACAGAAAAGTTGAGTTTGAAAGCCGCTGTCGTGAATCTATCGCAAGACACGTAATCCGACAACCGCTTTTAATTAACTTTCATTACGCGTTTATGATCAAATATATAAGTTATCGTATAAAATAGGATATAACATATTATATAAGCTGATTAATACTAAAACCATACAAAACCAACTCGTGTTAGCCGAGGTTAACGCCCACAGTATAACATAATTTATACTGTAAATTGTTGAAATCAAATATTATGAAAAGGCTTAGCACAAGTTTCTGTGCTCGTTGAATCGATGGCGTCTTCACGCCTGTAGGCCCGTATTCTGATTTTCTGTTCAAGCACTGCCCCCATATCGGAAGCTCTGAACTGCTTTCGCCGCCCCGCATAATGTCAAGTGACGTGTCTACAGATATAGAAAGAAAGAAAGAAAATACATTTATTTCGGACACACTATACATACATAACAGCACAACAAAAAGAAAACAACATAAGTAGAACTTAATACATAGACATAGACATAGACAGGCATTTATTTGCTTATAAAGTAACACACAAAATACACCTACAGAACTAAACTAACAACACTACAAAGAAACAAAAATTACACAGAAAAAAACGAGATGAGTGGATTGAGTATAGGTAGGTAGCTAGGTAAGCTGGCAAGTGCTTGTGTGCTACAGCAGCAAAAGGGTTTCGACTCAGCGTATGCCTCACCACCCAAAGGTAGTTAGGCGCTGTTATTCTGTCGAAACCATCAGCCAATAGACCCTGTGAAAAACCATTGTGTAGTGTTCATGAAGTAATGTGTGTTGAGGTATGAAAAAAGTGTCAGGATGTGAAAAGTTAGTGTGTATACATACATAACTTAATACTTAAACAAGTAGGTAGGTAGGTATATGTATTATATACCTACCTGTCTAGGCGCAAACCAATGTCGTGTGGTGTAGGCATGCGTGAGCCAAAACGGATCACAGCTCAGATAAACGAAGAAGCTATTGACAGCAAAAAACGCGCTGAAACGCGCTAATGTCACTATTTTGTCACAGAATAATTTGATGAGATAACGATTTCCTCCCAGGTCTCAAGCATAGGTTTTTGTATAAAAACCTCTACTCAAATCTATGCTTGAGTAACAATTTCTTTATCAGCATACGGGTATTAGATTCTTAACCCCAAATGAATAAAGTGGTATGTTTTTAAATCCAGATAAATGTAATCGCAATATAAGCAAAAATCTACAAAACATTCAAAAAGCCGAATACTGATACGTCACTCAAATTTAAACACCACTTAAAATTGCTCTGCCTCTGTTTGACATTACTCATTTTTAAGAGATTGCTTAAGCATGAACGTAGTTGGTATAGCTCTTAGTAAGATAAATATTATTCTCTGTAATGTCGTACGCCAACCTCCTCATTACACCACCACGTTTGGGTTGGCTGGCAGACAATGCTCTCAGCATTAAGTCCACCCTTTGTAAATTTAAGACAGGCGTCATGGCTCAGTCGGTGGTAGCTCTGCCTTCCGTGCTGTGGGTCGTGGGTTCGATCCCCACCGAGAACAAACGTTTGTGTTGTAAAAATAGATGTTTGTTCTGTGTCTGGGTGTATCTATGTATTATAAGTATGTATTTACAAAAAAAATGTATGTATGTATTCTATCAGCCATCCAGTTTCCATCGTACAAGCTTTGCTCAGTTTGGGACTAGAAGGCGTTGTGTTAAGTGTCCGTGAATATTATATATATTATTATTATAATTTATAATTTTGTGCAATAAAGTATTAAATAAATAAATAAACTTAATATAAGTAGCGTTTGAATATTCGGCCGAAAATCTGTCCGAAACATATCTAGTTGGTCCTTTTTAAATTGTTAATCCAAATGCTGCTGACTATACCTATACCTATGAAAAGTTTCCCGATAGATAGCCGACTCGCAATGTAAACAACTATAACTATTCCAGGAACTTCATTAGTCACAATATTGTTGTAGGAAGTTATTTAATGAGCCCTGAAGGCATGACAGTGTAAACCAGAAAATGACGGTTATACCTTTACGAGTAAAAACCTGGCAGGTTTTCTGAACTGTTTTCATACTAAATCATAGGTATTCTGTGACTAAATAGTGACATTAGCGCGTTTCAGCGCGTTTTTTGCCGTCAAAAGCTTCTTGTTTTCGTATATCTGTTGCCACGTCGTCGCTTGGCATTATGCTGGGCAGTGAAAGCAGTTCCGGGGTTACAATAAGAGGGCTGGAATGTATTTTTGGTAAATATTGTGTACTTAGGTATACTGTTTATTAGTTAATTGGTCGTAATTCAATACTGGAAATACACCTACACCAACTATCTTAAACTAGCTTCCGTCAGCCACGTCGTCCGCCTTTTTGATCTTGTTGATATTCGACAGGCGTCATGGCTCAGTCGGTAGTAGCTCTGCCTTCAGTGCTGTGGGTCGTGGGTTCGATCCCCACCGAGAACAAACATTTGTGTGTTGTAAACATAGATGTTTGTTCTGTGGCTGGGTGTTTCTATGTATTATAAGTATGTATTTACAAAAAAAAAAGTATGTATGTATTCTATCAGCAATCTAGTTTCCATCGTACAAGCTTTGCTTAGTTTGGGACTAGAAGGCGTTGTGTTAAGTGTCCGTGAATATTTATTATTATTATATTCCGGAATAAAAAGTTAATCCAGGTTACGAACTATATAATATATATTCCAAGTATTATTTGAATCAGACTAACAGTTGTAGCGTGATTGAAACACAAACATCGAAACTTAGAACTTTTTTAATATTAGTGGGATTCGTGGTGGGAAAACATAGTACGGGGCTTACGGGCCTTATTAGTACGGGAGCCGACAGTCAAAACTCAACGTTGTCTGATATTATTTAGTACTAGCTGATACCCGCGACTACGCGTGCGAAACTTTCCACCAAAAAATATCTGTCAACCAGTATACGATGAACCTCGTGACAAAGGCTGCTTTTGGTTTAGGAAAATCCACGTCTTTGATTTCAATAAAATATAGCCTATGTTTCAATCCGGAAAAAGGGCTTCTGAATGGTATAAGTTTCGTTGAAATTGGTCCAGTAGCTAAGGCGTGATCCGCGCACAAACAAACAGATAAACAGACAAACTCGATTTTTGGACCAGAATCGTTTATTTAGTAGATCTGCATATTTAGTTTACCCATATCTTTAATTTTTGTTTTTGGCTTTTTTACAGTTTTATAATAGTACTAGACTGGATAAATATTATATGGAAGTGTGCCATAGACTGCTGGCTTCCTAAAGTGACTATTACGTTTAAACCCAACCCTACCTTAGCTTACCAGGATTTATGTAGAAACCTGTTTTTTACAGCTACACTTTTGGATAATTAGGCTACATCTGCATCAATCATATTAGTATTGCAAAGCTTGAGTTTCGAGTTGGACTTGCGTTTGTCTATTGGCGCTGCTGCACCCACACCCACACCCACACCACACTACACACAGCATACCTACACCCTTCACAGACACACACACACCCTCGCACCTACCTGCTTACTAATATTATATTATTGACTTACAAAATATAGATTCGAATTGGTTGACGAATAATGTAAAATAGATAGCTTTTAATATACCATAATAAAACTGTGAATCTTAGACTAATAAATAAATAAATAAATAAATAAATAAATAAATAAATAAATAAATTTTCCTACCATTTAGGAAGGTTCATATCTGACGGAACATGCGTCGAGTATATTATCGGGCGCGTAACGCCAGAACAGACAAATGTATAGAAAAACAGTTGACCGTTGACCGTTCACACTCAACCGATGATACGTTAGTGCGACCGATGATACGTTAGTGCGACCGATGATACGTTAGTGCGACCGATGATATGCTCGACGTATTTTACGTCAGATATGAACCTTCCCATTGATAATTAATTAGTGCTTTGCTTTTCCTACAAACAACATAATTATTATTATAGTAAAAAAACGTACCTACGTACGTAGTCTATTCAATACATTGTGTATTTTCCGTGTTTTCTTTTATAAAATTAACTAATGTCACCCTTGAGTGGTTTTATTTTTTTGCTGAGTTTTTTGCTCATAATACTGAAAGTTAATCTTCCCTCAGGGTACAAGCACTCTCGCTTGCCGACATACGTCTAACATTCTTTTTATTTATCGCAAATGAAATGAATTTTATTTATTTTGAACAAATTTGCTGGCGGCGGCGGCGGCGGCGGGGACGTACGAGTATTTAAAAGCATTTGTTTTAATTTAAGACTAACTGTAGGTACTAACTATATGTTTGTGTCATCATAGCTACGATACAGTACTTATCTAGCTATTTAAATTTTAAAGCGTTTTTAGAGAAACTCTTTATTAGGAACTACCTTCCGCCCGCGACTTCGGGTCCCGTTGGATCCTGATTATTTTCCGGGATAAAAAGTATCCTATGTTACTTCTAACACCTCCAAGAATATGTGTACAAAGTTCCATGATGATCGGTTAAGTAGTTTTCGCGTGAAAGCGTAACAAACAAACTTACATTCGCATTTATAATATTAGTGTGATGGTCCATGAATGTTCTACGGAAATCGCGTACCTACTCACTATCATTATTTTACCAGTTTACTTGCTAAAGTACAACTTTCGGTAAAATAACAAAGAATACATCATCCTGTTAAAATAAATTCCCTATGATAAAAGAATCAGTAGCTACAAAAGAGGCATAGGTAAATAAAAACTGTCGCCACTCATCGACTGTAGCCGAACAGTAGCTCGTAATGACCCACTTTTGTCCCGTCTCCGAGGCGTAATTACAATGCACAATGAACCGGGACACATCGATCTATTGTTTGTAACGAGCAGAGATGGATCCTGTTCATAAAGAGTCTAAAGCAAATTGGATGGAGCCCAGGTCCCACATTTTGTTTAAACTTGCAATAATGGAACGTTCTTTGTTACAATACACTTACAATGCAGTGTTAAAAATGTACCAATCTATACTATTTATTATAAAACTGTAAAAAGCCAAAAACTAAAATTAAAGATATGGATAAACCAAATATGCAGATCTAGTAAATAAGCGATTCTGAGTCCGAAAATCGAGTTTGTTTGTTCACGGATCACGCCTAAACTACTGAACCAATTTCAATGAAACTTATACCATTCCGAAGCTCTTTTTCTGGATTGAAACATAGACTATATTT
The DNA here is from genome assembly GCA_947507515.1 of Eulithis testata. Taxonomy (NCBI): domain Eukaryota; kingdom Metazoa; phylum Arthropoda; class Insecta; order Lepidoptera; family Geometridae; genus Eulithis; species Eulithis testata. The sequence goes on along the minus strand of OX382218.1, from coordinate 3,029,510 downwards.
TATTGAAATCAAAGACGTCGTGGATTCTTAGATACAGCTTGAACTCTCTAAACCAAAAGCAGCCTTTGGTACGAGGTTCATCGTATACTGGTTGACAGATATTTTGGTGGAAAGTTTCAAACACGTACGAAGTCGCGGGTATCAGCTAGTGTCATTATAAAGCAGCGGGAATTATTAGTTATTAGACATTTTACGTCGAAAAATGCGTTTTTTTTAATGTTGTACATCGTATGTATTTACAAAAAAAATATTACAGGTGTTCGTTATAATAAATACTTTACTTTGCTTTTTCGTGACTGCTACGCTGTTATCAGCGATTATAAGTATGGCGATTAGTATACAAGTGCATAAAAGTATGAAAAGAATCACTAGAAATAATAACACTATTATGGAGCAGTCTAAAAAAATTGTTATTATTTTTTTACTCTTCTATGGATTTTTTAGGCTCAAATGGGACTGGGCGGGACACGTCAGCCGGATGCCTCCCGATAGGTGGGCGAACATCTCCACACCTTGGGCATTATTCTGTATGACTTAGGAGATTCCTTGCCGTAACCGTATGACGTCACCGTAAGGAATGACATTTATGGCATAGGAAATACGGCATAGGCATAGGGCGATTTCACGCCGCTGTCTTGTCGTGCTGCGTAACGCGCTTGTATTGGTCATAGTGAATAAGGCCCCTTGGGTCCCTGACGCGAGGCGATATCGGGGTCGGCTAAGGAAGCGTTGCGTTGGCGCGACGAACTAGACGCCTTCGAAAGAGGATGGTGGGAGAAAGCTCGGGACAGAGAACATTGGAAGTCTTTGGGGAGACCTTTGCCCAGCAGTGGGACGACATAGGTTAATAAAAAAAAAAAAATTTTTTTGTTGCCTAACATTGATATTTTTTAAAGATCTACTTGTTCTTTTTCCACCTCATAGACATAGACAGTGTAAGGTCAAAATTAAAGAATAACAACAATTATTATTTTTTCAAATTTTATTTGCAACTTTTATATCTTAACTTCACATAAACAGTTGATTTTTTTCAAACATCGAAACTTAAAACGACAATAGGTACAATGTTAAATACGAAACAACTACAATTTAACTACTAGATAGATCAGACTTCAAATAGTATACTTGAAGATGGTTGTTTATGACCTATACTTACTATAGTTATAGTTATAGGGAGACGCAGGAGCGCCTCGGAGACTCGGAGCTGCGGCTCAAGGAGGTGGAAAAGGAGCGAGACTCCTTGCACCGCCAGATTGCGGCCAACTTACCTCAGGTATTTACTCAAGCCATCCAAGCTCTCTAGGTCTAGGTACGACCTGGATACTGGTTTCAGAAACCCTATCCCGTTTCAAGACCCTCAAGATCAATTACCCTGCTCAGAACTGTCGAGAACCCTTCCTCAGAACCCTATCCTCGCTTCAACTGTAAATAAATGTATTTAAAATTGAATAGGTTAGTGTCTTGAGCTTTCGGAATGTAAAAGCAAAGTGATTGTGATTCAATCAAGCCCAATTAAACTGCTATGAGTTATTAAGATCTCGTAAGTTATATAAATGTTTACAATTATATAAACCCAGTTTAGCATCAATAAGTATTTTATTTTTCCAATTCTGGAAAATCTTGTTTTGTTATTACAAGTTTCCGGTACCGTCGACTTAATTCACCAGGGATAAGTCACCTAGGTGAATTAAGTATACTATTTAGTAGACTTAATATAAAATATTTTAATTAAACTTCATTCACCGGTGATTAAGGTATACTAGTTTGTATTTTGTAAACCTGTCTTTATTATTATTGGTGCCGTTGACTTATTTTATCAGGGCTAACAGCCGAATACTCAAACGCAACTCAAACCCCACTCAAACCCCACTCAATTTAAGTCCCGCTTAAATTATTGCTATCTCTTACAAACGAGTAATGTCAAACAGAGGCAGAGCAATTTTAAGTGGTGCTAAATTTGAATGACGTTTGAGTATTCGGCTGTAAGTCACCTAGGTGAATTAAGTATACTATTTAGTAGACTTAATACACCTGTCGGTTTCCGCATAATAGCACTATGTATGTACGTGTACTATATGTGTCAGGCAGAGATGCACAGCACACACATCATCATCATCAACCTATGTTGGTCCACTGCTGGACGTATGTATCTCCCGACAGCGAAATGCGCCATTAAGCCTGGTATTCGGATGTACCTAAATTTTTTTTTATATGATGATAATATGTCTTCTATATATTAGTGCATTGTCTTTATCGAAAACCGCCTTAAGGCGTAGCGTAAAGGCAGACAACCTACTCGCTCGCACAGTTCAACATTTTTGAAGATATAATACAACTAAATGTAATTAAGTGAAATTACAGAGCTTTAGGGACGAGAAAATAACAATGCAAAGGTTCAGTAAAAATATCACATTGATCCAAACAAGTTTTCTAACCAAAAAACGTGCACTTTAATTTATCGCATTGGTACAAGTTTTTTGGTCGAAAAACTTGTTTGGATCAATGTGATATTTTTACTGAACCTTTGCATTGTTATTCTCTCGACCCTAAAGCTCTGCAATTTCACATAATTACATTTAGTTATATTATATCATCAAAAATGTTGAAATGTGCGAGCGAGAAGGTTGTCTGCCTTTACCCTACGCCTTAAGACATACAGCGGGCTCTGTACTGTCAAATATATTAAATCAATGTGCACTGGTGTGTTCACAGGATACGCCTCTTTAGAGACGGCTGAACACAAAATTATGCCGACACTGTTGACAATAATTACGTATTCTGTAAATTCAATATTATGCCGTCGTTTTACCGTACCTTCACTCTAGGCACTCCTGAAAACCAGCGCTAAAGGAGCCACCGTGCACCTTTAGCATTTGCTAAAAAGGGTACTCGCTGAGTACCCTTTTTACGCATCTTTCTTTATAATTTAATGTTTATTTCATTGTATCTTTGTGTGTGTTTTTGCGTAAAATAAATAATTTCTATTTCTATTTCTATTTCTACCTTTTCACTGCAAAACATTCACAATAAAACATACACAACTCTGTGAAGATATCGATTTGCGTTTCCACCGCCAAACCTTGTGCATGTTTGACATTTTGAATATTGTGCAGTAGGTACCTAGGATTTTCTTGATTGTAAAAACAAATCGTTTGTATGGATTTTGTTGTGAAAGTTTTATTGTGATTTTTTTTAGTCAAATAACGCAGTTAGAGACAATACGGTTCATTATTGGTTTATGCATTGATAAATATTTACTTGGCGCAAAGTGTTTTAGCGTAAGATGAACTCGACTTAAACCTATTTTTAAATCCAAGATGGCGGTGATTTTTTTTCATTGTTTACGGAAACGGCAAACCAATGAAAAATAAGATTTTTCCTCAAATTATATTAACCCAAACCACAACAAAAATGAAGATTACATTATCACACCTAGAAGTAGTTACGCATAGCAACGATCATTACCTATCTTAAAGCTCAATCTCTCTTTCTGGGATTATTTGGATTTTTGCAAATAATATCAGTTAAAAGGGAACATTATTGATTTTAGAGAAAAACTAATATTAATATCGGAGACATTATTTTTCGTTGATCTTTGACTACTACTTTCGACAATTTTGTCGCTGTCAGTACCTTTTTCACCTAAGTTTGTGGTGAAACTATTTTTTCGACGAAACCGTAATAGAAATATAATAAGATTGAAGTTATTATTTCGTCCCAATGGGACGAGATAACGGTAGTCCGAAACTAGAATAACTCACTTTTTCTTGACTTTACTGTTCTTGACTAATTGTTTGGTCGCGAAGTGTGCTCGAATATGATTCGAATTGGTGTCAATTCTGTTGTTAGATTTTTCTAAACTTAATTTGACAGCACTAAAAATGTTACCGTACCTACCTTTCTCATAAGCTTTACGGAAACTACAAAGACGGTTATAACTTTAGCACTGTCAAATTAGTTTACTTTAAAAAACTGCAACAGCAAAATCGATACCAGTGCCTGACATGGGCTTAATTTGAATTTTTATTTGCAAAAATCCAAAAAATCCTTTTTATCAACAAATATTCTCTTGTAAGAGCAACATTGAAACAACTATAAAAATACTTAAGATTAGGTAGAAAAGGTGTCCACTACTTTATACAAAAAACATCAAAGTTTTTATACAAAACAATAGCTTATCTGTGTCAATAACAAAACTTTTTACAATATTTTATTGTATAAAGTTAACTAAATATATAAAACTCTTTTGAAGCTGACTGACAATCAACGCACAGCTGACACTAATGGCCGAACACTCAAACGCCACTCAAACCCAATTTAAGTTCCGCTTAAATTATTGCCATCTCTTACAAATGAGTAATGTCAAACAGAGGCAGTGCAATTTTAAGTGGTGCTCAAATTTGAATGACTTTTGAGTATTCCAGCCTAAAAGTCCTAGAGGTATGAAATTTGGAGGGTAGTATTCTTTTAAAGTGTAGGGGTGCATTAAGAAAGGAATTTCGAAATGACACACGCTAAAGGGTCTAAAATTTGCATCTAAGATTTTAACCAAATAATGCGTATGCTGCTACCACGCGAGCAATGCCGCGGGCAACAGCTAGTTATATTATGTGATCGCTCCATCACTTTTTTCGCAAAAAAAATTACACTCTAAATAAATAAAGGTTCGTGGCGTAGCTTGCTTTCAATCGTCACCAATTATCAAAGTTAAGCACCGTTCTGCGCGGTCATACTTTGGATGGGTGACCGTTAGTGGCATTTACATCGGGTTAGGCTCATAATCCCCTTTGAGCTGAGCGGTTCCGTGCTTCGGAGGTCACGTTAAATTATCGGCCCCGGCTCTAGCAGTCGTTAAGCCACGACGGAGGCCTTAAGGCGGCCTAAAAACTCCGTCAACAGAGTTAGCCACTAAAGGCTGAATTACACCGGGGCAACACTGTGCGGCATTGCGGCATGCCACAAGGCCGCATGCTACAAAATAAAAGAGGTCGCACATTGTGGCAAGAACCGTGCGACACGGCAACACCTTGCGTCATGTGGCAAACTGTGATAATAACACTGAAAACCAGCGCCTAGGGTACTAACATATCCTGCCCTGGCACCATGCTGAGTGGTGGCCATTTTTGTTATTTTTAATTATGTTTCTAAGATTAAATTTTGTAATACCTCTGTAAAATAACAAAATAAAAACATTCTATTCTATTCTATTCTATAATTAACGATGTTGCCTCGGCGTAAAATAGGCTGCCGCATGCCACTAATGCCGCAAATGCTTTCTATTTGTAACATGCTACAAGGTGCCGCATGTCACATTATGTATTTTTTCGTACCACTTGCTCAAAAAAGTTACATTCTATGCCACAAAAAGCGAACATAACAATAGTCATTTTTAATCTGTTAAAAACAGGGAGAGAAAATTGTACTGGATTTCTTTCATCCTCTAGGTTAAATTAGAAAGTGATTTAAATTTGGAATACAATTTATACTGAACTAAATCTGTGTTTACACCATTGAGTTTGTGTACAAAGCATTATACATCTTTTTGAAAAAGTAATACGAATTTATTATGCAGGCCGTATGAGCTTGATGCCTTTGCTTTTCGACAAAAAAATATTAGTCTAGGAAAATGCCGCGTTTTTGTTTTCTTCAAATACATAAACGTTAAGTTTATTTTAATTTATTTTTATAAATAAGTTAATGCTCTAAAATGCTATCTCATATTATTATTGTGTTAATTTTTTCGCAAATGGTACGAAAAGTAGAGTATTTTCCTCGGTGATAAAGCTGTCTTAGTCTTGGGTGAACTTAAATCCCTCGCTACTCTCAGGACTCGTCTTAAATCCCTCGCTTCGCTCGTGATTTAAGTTTTTAACACCCTCGCTACGCTCGGGAGTAAACTTCGAGTCCTTCTTTACGCTCGCGATTTAAATCGTCACCCGTGACAGAAGACACTGCTTTATCCCCTAGTTAAATAATCTACTAATACGCTCCACTCCATCCAAAGGTTGCCTGGAAGAAATCGCTCTCTAGCGATAAGACCGCCCATAGTACGTAATGTATTGTAATGTAATCTGTCTCGCATATTAGTTTGTAAGGTGTACCTACGTACAGTAAAGTATTTTCATTCATTCATTCATTCATTGTCGCACGTTTTTGCCCCGGTGTAATACAGCCTTAGCTTGTACGAGCTTGCTATCAAGTTTCTCTAAAAAGAAATCGCTCTTAGCGATATGACAGTACATATATTGTAATCCATGTATAGTATTATATAATCTGTGTCCATACTATTAAGATTTTATCAGATGAATATTGTTTTGTATACCTATACTGACATATCTAAGAGCATGTTACATGTGTAAAGATGAAATAAATGAATAAGATATAAGTTTTAGCATTTTTTTTTATTATTTAAATCATTGAATTCCTTTTGAATTCACAAATGTCTTAGAACGTTTATAGTTGTTTTCATAGGTATCGAGAATCACCTATCTTTGGAATAATATATTAGTTCAAGACACTCAAGGCTAATCTGAAATCACCATTTCTCTGCCAGCGCCTCCTTAAGAGTTTGGTGTATCTTAACGTTTAAGATTGCCTGCTTGGGGACTTAAAAAGTAATAAATAAAAGTACTTATCGCTTTCTTAAGCAAACAGCTTTAGAAAAAGTTTTTCTTTCACACAGATAAGTAACATTGTAGAAAGTTTCACATACAAAAATATAATTACTTAGCAAGTTACAGTAACACGTAGATTTTGATATAAACTACTACAATTTATTAGAAACTTACATAAACTAGTTTACGAGATAACTTATTATACAGGGTGGTTTGTGAAATTAAAAAACTGGTTTAGGTATGAATTGGATGTGACTCAGGATTATTATTATTATGATATATGTATTTATTTTCAAAAATACAGTGGGATGCACAGAGCACGCTTATGGTGGACGTGCTCAGTGAGGTAATGCATCGTTACCGCTTATCAGGTAGGCCATCGGCTTATGTCAACACATATTTTGTACTGTTAATACATATGAAAACTGTCTCTAGTTTTTAATCAATTTCTATCTAAAAAAGTTTGAGTATTTCACAAAAAGCCTGTATATATTATTATAATACTGATCTCTTAACTATAATACTCCATTAAGATAATCTCTTCAATAAAATAACATCATATTTTTAGAACAAAACTGGCTATTTCAGTTGATATTCGTAAAACCCTAATAATTAAGCTATAAGTTCTACATATTTTTGGAAAATCTTACAACAGAATTGTAATCAATATTTTTTTTTATTAAAGGATCAGCTATTTTTAGAGTATGCATAACAAATAATGTAGAATGTAGACTCTGTAATGTATGACTCTATATGTATGTCTCTGTAATGTATGTCTGTATGACTCTACATCGTATGTTAGTAGCGAACTTCGTAGCACTACGCCGTAGACATGCTACGGCGTAGCACTGTTGAAACTCTCATATCCAAAACTGAACGTCGTGAACGTCTCATAGTCATTTGTAGAAAAATGTTGCTTATTTCTATAAAAAGAAGGATCATTTTAACAAAGCGCTGCGAAAACATGATGAAATCTTTAATAGGTAGGTTTAATCCTATTAAAACCTTATGGGACAAATTTTTCTTCATAAGTTCTCAAGTAATTAATCATATTTTATGACTTCACACAGTAATGAATAGACAATAAATACAATTCAATTTTGCTCCATATTTTTAGAACCATACAGTTTGGTATCGATTGTATAAATTAAAAGAAAGAGCTACAAATAAATACAAAGTATTTTGCTCCTTATTTTCATGGACGATAAAGTTTGAAATCGATTCGTTTAATTGAATGGAAGCGTGAGTTATGATGAATGGATGACTGGGCGCGCCGGATAATACGAAGTTGCTTGATATTAAAAGGATTTCTTATTCGTTCGTAGGAAAATATACCGTATTTTAATTTTAATAAGATTCATTTTATGATTTGATATTGAAATATATTGTCTACAAAAGGTGCCCGCAAAAAATAGTGGCATGACAAACAAATGAATGACTATAGAATTCGCTTTAGTTTTATTTGCAAAATGTTTTGAAATTTTATAAATATTAAGGAAAGTCTTATATTTTGATGAGGTTTTTTATCAAACTATTCCAATACATTTTTATATATAGAAACGCAGCTTACAATTTTTTTTTATTTAAAAAATTCAATGTGGAAAATATATAGAAGCTTATATCAAATCTTCAAAATACTTACACATAAACTTTGTGTTTTATTTTCATATAATTCAGACAAGTCCTTAAAAATAGAGTTTTGTATAGAAAAGTAAATTTTTGAAGTGATTTTTAAAGTATTTTTTCACTATATTCACATATAAAAACATGATTATTCATATACTATCGTAGAATAAACGATACAACTCCTTACGTAATTAGTAAACACTTACATAGACAAATTTTTACAAGTAGTCCAAAAATTTTTTTTCTATCTCTTATGAGGAAGTCTGCGTTTTTTTAATTGATGTTTTGGCAATTTTGGAAAAGAGTAGGTAAAAGATTTATATAAAAATGCAGTACTTATTCTATCATACTAAGATACTTATTATTTTTGGATTTTGTTGTAATTTTTCATTTTTTGATGGCAAAAACTAAATATAAACAAATTTATTGTAAATAAATATAAAAACAAGGTCAAATTGTTAGTATTCAATGAATTATGCTGAGTTAGGATCCATTTTGCAGCACTCTGATTAGTTTTGTTATTATAATTAGGTATTGTTTTAGCTACGTTTTGGTTTCTTTTATTTGTTTATTTTTATATATTATGTTTTAGTTTAGTTTACCTACTTATGTCACATTTTACTTGTGTTTTCTAATTATTTTCTATTTCTATTTCTATTTCGTTAGTATTCATAAAAACAGATCTTAGTATCATCGAGGTTATAAAATCGCATTGCGTTTCAAATTCCGAAATAATGGAGTCCTTTTATGGGGATGGATGGCACAATAAATCTTTGACGAGGTTTGTCTCTCAATGCAAAATAAACCTTACAAAAATACAAAAAGATTACATAATCCCTTGGCGGAAGCTGTTAAGAAAAATTCCCGATCAGCGTGATCGTTCAATAGAATATATATTACAAAAGCTATAAGTTTTAGTTTCGCTAGTCAGTGACACATTTATTGTGGTATTGCAATAATACTTCTGTAGTTTACTATCTTGATTAATTCGAAATACATTGCGCTGTGACACTACAACGGTTGGCAGTCGAGCTGGCATTGACGCGCAATATAACTCAAATACGCTAACGCGCAGACTGTCAGATTTGTTCGTGATAGAGGTACTTCGGGTTAGAATGCGATATTTGAATTCTTGGAAGCTTGTTGTTCGAGTTTCAAACTCTAAATGTAATTCTAGTTATTTTGTTTCATTTGTTTTTCGCAAAATTGAAACTCATTAACCGACTTCGAACAAGGAGGAGGTTCTAAATTAGGTTGTATTTTTTTTATGTTTGTTACCTCAGAACTCCGTCATTTATGAACCGATTTGAAAAATTCTTTTTTATATTAGTACATTTTATATCGGGGCCGAGAGTTTCTAGACATACTTTCAAATTGAAAAGGTATTTTTGATATATATTTTATAATTGGTTGGTACTTAGAAAATAAGTTTAGAGAAACGTACCAACAGACTCGGGTTCAATATCAAATAGTATGTTTACAGAAAATAAAAATAGAAGAGTAAGTACCTAATTAATATTGTTATAAAAAAGGATAAATTAAATTAAAAAATCTTAGCTTAGTCTTTAGACTATTATGTCATCTATGTCTATTACAGATTATAATCTTTTAAAATTATAATCTGTAATAGACATAGATGCTTTCTCAATCCTTATAATTTCTGCTCATTTCCATATCTTCACGGTGACATACCTGCCGCTTAATATCTGATGGACCATCAGCTTTCCATCAGTAATCCTCATTAAAAAAAATTACTCGACTTGTAGGTACTTGCATTCAGACCCGCATTCAAGTTTGGCGCGTCCTTCAGATGATATGAAAAGTACCAGGAGGCCATACGTTTAGAGAACGTGTAGATTTTCACACGATTTCGACTTGGAGATATCGTTGATGCAAATCTTCTGAAGCAGATCCCGGGCGATGCTGAGCGAAATATGTGTTCTGGAGCTCGCAAGCTTAGCCGGTTTTGCTTCCTACAACAAAGAATATAAAGCTCAAAATACATTGACATAAGATAATGCACAAGGTTCATATTCATTTTATCTCGAATGTGGAAGCTAACCTAATAACGCTTCACAGTTTTCCATGTATTTTGTTACTAAAATATGCTTGATACGTTTGATAAATAGAAATAAATAAATTATCCGTTGGGCCGCTCTAAACATCTACCGGATTAAACCCGACACGATTTAATAGCTTTCGGAGTAAATGAATGGAAATATCTATCTTTTTCGTTGCGCAAAGGGCCCTCCCACTTCCCCATTTAAGGTCAGACCTATTAAACTGTGTCGAGAACATTTTTATCACTCACATTGGGTTGGTTCCTTAGGGAAAGGTGTTCATATTGATGTGTACTGCAACCCCCGTAAGTTTTCAAATACGATTTTTTTTTATGTTGTCGTGCAATGTCGCTTTAATTTTACTTATTATAATACAAGAGCCAGTGAACCCCAGACCACAGGTTATATAATTCTATACGACCTTCGTTATTTAATAAAAACTGAAAGTTTGTCAGTGCATGCTCCCAACACAGGTAAGAACCGATGAACCATTATGAAGTTTGGCTCACCATGGCTTTGGCAGGTAAGTGGTACTAAAGGTACGATACGAAGGTCTGGGGTTCACTGGGCGTATGTATAAGGCAGACAACCCTCTCGCTCGCACATTTCAACATTTTTGAAGATATAATATAACTAAATGTAATTATGTGAAATTGCAGACCTTCAGGGTCAAGAGAAAGACAATTCAAAGGTTCAGTAAAAATATCACATTGATCCAAACCAGTTTTCCGACCAAAAAACTTATACCAATGTGATTAATTAAAGCGCAAATTTTTTGGTTAGAAAACCTGTTTGGATCAATGTGATATTTTTACTGAACCTTTGCATTGTTATTCTCTCGACCCTGAAGGTCTGCAATTTCACATAATTACATTTAGTTATATTATATCTTCAAAAATGTTGAAATGTGCGAGCGAGAGGGTTGTCTGCCTTATACATACGCCTCAAAATCCCAAGCGAGGTGTCTCAGTTGTCATTTGGCATTGGCAAGTTCAAAAACTTAATAAAATGTTCTTTTAAAAGTATACTATAAAATATTTGATTATTTAGAAGACAAACCAGCTTAGGCCGAAATAGCTCCAGCATATTCAATAAAAAAATAATAATATACAAAATCTAATCAATAAAACCTTAGGACGATTCAAAGTGATCAGTGAGGTTTAATTAAATGACATCTACGGCTGAATATAATGAAGAATAACCTACCTTTTTCTTAGCCTGTTTCTTGCCCCGGGACTCTTTGAGTCGGATCTGTTTGAGGATGCCAACTAGAAGTTCGTCCACGTTGTGCTGGATACCAGAGGATGTCTCGATGAACTTGGCTTCTCTTGTCGTGGCTAAGGCTTTACCTTCTGCAACGAAATAAAACTAAACTCAAAAGATTATCTTAGGCTTTTGACATCACTTTAAGTACTAGTCTATGATGTGTGCAAACAAAAGTAACCCTCGTAAGTCAATCCATACCATGAGCGTAGAGTTAATAGTTTCTGAGAACTAAGAATGCGATTTTCCCGATATGCTAGATTGAGGGATCCTGTTTTTGGGCTATAACTCCCTATCGCGGAAGAATGCTAACGCGCCCTCGCGTCCCCCGGTAAAAATGCCCGACGGACCGTGAGGTTTTAGTCAGTAGAGTCTGACATAACCTACCGCTGTAACAAGCAGTAGGTATCAATGATGGATTTCCTCACGTAAAAAAAAATGGGCTATAACTCCCGTAAAAAAAAATTATACGGGAGTTATAAATTTTTTACTGTTTGACAAATTTTTGGATTAGTGCTATCAATTCTAACAAATTTTTAACATTTTCTGCTTAATTTTGAGCTTGATCTGATATATGAGTATAGGATCCCGCAATCAAGATGGACATCCATTCCTTGCCAAATGTAGTGACGGACGTGTACGGCAGTAGGTGCGGATTTCACGAAGATTCAGTCTGTTTATCAAACAAATATTTTTTTAAACTTCGAGTTCAATGGCCCTTCTCGTTTTCCTCATCTCGGTTAATTTCAGCCATTTTCGGCAAATGTTTGCAGCACTTAAAACAGAAAAAAAAGCCTACTTTACCCTTAGAAATAATTTAGAAGGCTTAGTCCTTCACATTTTTTCATTTGTGCCTTTATTCGGGCATCAAGATTAATGTTAGGTTCTTGGGGTTGACGTGATAGATGCTCTAGGCTGCTTGAAAGATCATGATGAGATAGCTAGTATGTTTTAGAAATATTTTTTTTACTGAATTGTCAGCAAAAACGTTATTTCAGTGATTTTAGTACTACTTTAGAGACAGTAATATTTCTGTTACTCAACTATTTTTTTTCTTAGTAAATAACTTCATAAATAATCGCTCTTCTTCCGATTAATTAATAACTTTGATTTTTTTTTAGAGTAGGGGACAGTTAGATTTTTTTTACGAATTCAATGGCCTTTATCACCACGGGGACTTCCACTACGAAATATTTGGAAGTAATTATTTTTTTCGTTACTTTTATGACGTTTATCAGCAAGAGTTGTACCTATTATAATTATTTCTCAAAGGCCTGTTACTAGAGAAAAATATACCTACTAAAACAGGCTTTTATTAAAAAAGATCTTACGTACTTAGTTCACTATTTCATATACTTAAACTGTAAGTATTACATCATAAAATCCTTCACTACAAGTTTCCAAGTGACATAAAACTCCCATTTCGCCAACACCTGCTCGGTTGCGGACCATTAAAGGAATTGTCTCAAAAATACTTCAAACAGAGAAATAATTAGAGTGGGAAGGAGCTACTTTGTCATCTCTTTCAGTATACTATAAAGTTTTTTTTAGAAGCTTCTAATTAACTTCTAATGTTTGACAGGCGTCATGGCTCAGTCGGTAGTAGCTCTGCCTTCCGTGCTGTGGGTCGTGGGTTCGATCCCCACCAATCTAGTTCCCATCGTACAAGCTTTGCTTAGTTTTGGACTAGAAGGCGTTGTGTTAAGTGTCCGTGAATATTTTTTATTTATTTATTTATTTATCTAGAGGGATCACTAAAATGTCACTGCGATTTTTTAGTCACTGAGTAATTTCTACAACATCCCAACGAAATTGCATTGATATTTTTACAAAAAAAAATAGAATTATCCTTTAGAACCCTTACCGCGAAACCTAATGGTAATGGCGCTCATAAACTTTAGTCATATTTTTTACAACCTTATCATTACCCAAACTCTGTAAAACTGAAATACCTACTAGCGACTGGTTTTTTATTATGTTATACACATTGTAGATTTTATGAATACCTATTTATAAATGGTAACTAAAGTCTTGCATTACCATTTAGTTTCGCGGTAAGGGTGCAAGCCAGAACTCGTAATCTGAGTTTTATTGATTTCCGAAAAGCTAAAATCAAGAAACTCGAATCGCCTGCTTATCGGGTTTTCATACAAAATTTCTCTTAAGTCGCTTTTTGATATTCGATATTCGTTTCAATTAACGACATCAACGGGTTCAGATAGGCAACAAAATAAATCTATGGACTTAGATAGGCAGAGAGGGTGCGACACTGACCAAGTTTACTCCATCTAAATCACAAAACAATCAAATTGTAAAAAAAATTACCTAACTAGTGTTCTCCATAAGATCCTACGGTTTAATAAATAAATGAATTAATTAATGACAAGCGTCATGGCTCAGTCGGTAGTAGCTCTGCCTTCCGTGCTGTGGGTCGTGCGTTCGATCCCCACCGAGAACAAACCTTTGTGTGTTGTAAACATAGATGTTTGTTCTGTGTCTGGGTGTTTCTACGTATTATAAGTATGTATTTACAAAAAAAAAATATGTATGTATGTATTAGCTATCTAGTTTCCATAGTACAAGCTTTGCTTAGTTTGGGACTAGAAGGCGTTGTGTTAAGTGTCCGTAAATATTTATTTATTTAGTTTTTAAATTATCCTTTTAGATACTTCATCCCGCGACCAGTAAATAAGGTTGTAGATGAGAAGTTGCGCCTGACGCTGTATAAATCAGGGCTACTACCGACAATATATTTTTCACTTTACTTGTTTACTCGACTATGAATTTAGTCGATGGCAACATGATTGACATCCTTAAGCAAAATAATAAAAAATAATGTGGTCGTGCCGTGATTATAAACCTATACAGGGTAAAAAATGTTACATGGGGTGAACTAAAGCTTGCGATTTTAACAGGACCGTAGAGTCTTGTCAAAAAATTTAGTCTGTGCAGTCAAAAACAAATTGTCAGTTTTGTCAACAGTCGTTAAGCCACGACGGAGGCGGCCTAATAACTCCGTCACCAGAGTTAGCCACTAACTCATACGAGCTTGCTTGCTTGTCAAACAAAACCACCCACCAATGTCCCTGTAAACTTATGGAGTGGTTTCATTTTTAAATGGTTTACCTATAGAACTCCACGTTTAAGGCGTATGTATAAGGCAGACAACCCTCTCGCTCGCACATTTCAACATTTTTGAAGATATAATATAACTAAATGTAATTATGTGAAATTGCAGACCTTCAGGGTCGAGAAAATAACAATTTGGAACCAAAAAAATTGCACTTTAATTTATCGCATAAGTTTTTTGGTCGGAAAACTTGTTTGGATCAATGTGATATTTTTACTGAACCTTTGCATTATTAATCTCTCAATCCTGAAGCTCTGCAATTTCACATAATTACATTTAGTTATATTATATCTTAAAAAATGTTGAAATGTGCGAGCCTTATACATATACGCTTTAATAAATTTATAGACAGCAGAATCCCAATTAAATATGTTATATTTTAATTTATTTTTATTTTTTAGTATGCAATACTAAATTTGCAATGTGTTTTATTGTGCAAGCAGCTTTGCATTTAATGCTCAAGCATGTGTGTTAATTCGTCCATGTCAAAAGTCAAGCATACTTAGATATATAGATTTTTTTGTATGAGTGTTTCCACTGAAATCTTAGCTCGAGTAAAGCCAATCTGAGCTTTTTATCAGAAACGCCTATGAGAAGTATTTTACACCCTGTATTTCACCCCTCAAACCTCTCTCTCGTACCAATTTACAAGTAATTCATATTTTCTGATGGGAAAATCGTGTCAGGTTCAATAGAGAGAACAAATTGCAGAGTATTTTGTGCTTGTTGCCAGTATATATAAAAATATAGTTGGGTCCCGTTGATTTTCCGGGATAAAAAGTATCCTATGTTACTTCTAATACCTCCAAGAATATGTGTACAAAGTTTCATGATGATCGGCTAAGTAGTTTTCGCGTGAAAGCGTAACAAACAAACTTACATTCACATTTATAATATTAGTATGATGTAACTGTATACGGCTTTAGTCATATTTATAAAATACTAGCAGCGCCTCGCGGTTTCACCCGCGTAATTCCCGTTTCCGTGGGAATTCCGGGATAAAATATAGCCTATGTTCATCAGGGATAATGTAGGATTCTAATGGTAAAAGAATTTTTTTAATCGGTCCAGTAGTTTCGGAGCCTATTCAATTCATACAAACAAACAAACAAACAAAAAATCAAACCTTTCCTCTTTATAATATTAGTATAGATTAGTATAGATGATATCGAATTTGAGGGAGCACAGGGATGTAAGTAGATTTAGTTTATGTTGTTACAAAAAAGAAAAAGAAAAGAGTGAATAGGTCGAGTATGACTAGGCGTGCTCCAATAGACTGCAGCTCTTACCATCAGGTGAGCTAGCAATGTTTATAGTAGGTGCCAAATAACACCGCAATACAGGTCATTCACCCACCTTCACCACGATGTCGCAAAATTCAATTTATGTATGGTAAACAAACAGTACTACGAGATTCGAGCGATACCGTCTTAGCGACAGGTTTGTATGGTAAGCGACAGAATTAGCCATTCATAAATTGAACTTTGCGACATCGTGGTGAATGTGGGTGAATGACCTGTATTGCGGTGTTATTTGGCACCTACTATACCTACTATATGACAGAATTAGTACTTCATAAAAAAACCAGATTCTCAATACGTTATGTAGAATGACATCTAAATATCGTATGCTTTAGGGTTCTCACTTGTGAATGACCCCGTGGGAGCTCTATCATAAGTTTCAGTCGTTAGAAATGAGTACTCTTTGTGTAATATTTAGTTATTTCTACCTTTGTAAAGACGACCATGTCTTTGAGTACCTACGAGTAAACATTACTGACAGTGAAAATGGGTCCGAAGTGTGAAAAATCAGAAAATGTTAGTATACACCAACCATGAATTTAAAACCAACCAATGTGTCGTTTTTTCAGATCAATGCTACCAACACATACACAAAAATAAATGCGCTCACTCCGTCCATAGCAAACTTCAATTCAAACCTCCTTTAATTGAAATCCGGGTAAAAAAAAATTGCGCTAAAACTAAAAAACTCCTTCGTACAAAGTTTTTTTTTATGTTTAAAGAAAAAAACTTACCATTAGTAGTGACTTGCCTAGCCCTCGCCAGATCAGCCTTATTTCCCACCAGCACAGCGGTTCTTTCAGTAGTGAACTGCTCCCGTGCCAAATATGCCAGGAGTTCTGCAGCGCGGGTGAACGAGCTCTTTGCTACCACGGAGTAGATGATCACGCACGCGTGTGGTTCGTAGGTAGACAAGCAGTTCTCGACCTGTTGAAAATATGATGACGTAAGTCTTAATAAATACAGACGTCATAGCTCAGTCTTCTGCCTTTCTAGCAAAGGGTTTGGGTTCAATCCCGTGTGCGTTACTCCAACAAAAAAGTGTTGAATCTGAAACTTCTAAAAATGCAGATATTTAGAGCCTAATCTCCTGTAATTATGACCGAAGTTTTAAATTTGTGCCTACAGCCGTTTTTGAGTTTAAATGTAAAATGTCTAGAAGGGCCGAACTGGGTAAAAAAACACTGCAGCCAGGCCGGATGTTCATATCCTTCTAAACGTTCGTAATCACAATCTCGGATGTAATATCCCAACTCCTGATCGTGGCATTTAATATCCCGCTGCAGTTGAGATTAAACCTGAGGCTGGAGAAAATTGCTTTACAGAGTTACGTGCGATTCCAGGGAAAAACTAGGAGAAAATTCTTTCACAACATTCATGTAATTCAGTTACGTACTGAGTAAAATTATTAAATTGATTCAGGCAAGACTCTGTAAAAGTTCATTTTAAGGCGTATGTAAAAGGCAGACAACCTTCTCGCTCGCACATTTCAACATTTTTGAAGATATAGTTCAATGTAATTATGTGAAATTGCAGAGCTTCTGGATCAATGTGATATTTTTACTGAACCTTTGCATTGTTATTCTCTCGACCCTGAAGCTCTGCAATTTCACATACATTATCACATTATTATTATTTAGTTACATTATCTATATCTTCAAAAATGTTGAAATGTGCGAGCAAAAGGGTGGCTACCTTTTACATACACGAAGAATTTTTAAACGCGTGATTTTTTCGTCAAAAAATGTATGAGATTGGTCACCTGACCTATCGTTTGGGTTGTAGGTTCGGATTATGTTATTATTATTTTTTACATAGAATGAACCAATCTCACCTGATGGTAAGCGACGATGAAGTCGGCGATGGAGCAAGACGGTATATAAGACACATATTCACTCTTGCCTTGAAGACATTCAGGAAAGACAGACGCCGGTAATGAGTTCCATTCTTTAGCGGTTCGCATGATGAAGGTGGAACCGAAACGCTTAGTGCGAATGGTACACTTTTAAGTATAGTGGTGGAATGGGATGAATGGGTGGTGTACTGACAAGGTATGGGTGGTACTGGGCCGTGCGTCTACTTATACGATTGTGGAAAGGAGATGGCGGTATCAGATATTTTCAGTATATTTGATTAGTTTTCAGTTTTCACACTAATTTAGCGATTGTTTAATTGTCTACTCTAGTAACTAAACGTTTTTTACTTCTGACTTCAGTTTTATTTGAAAAAAAAAAGTTACTTAAGCTCTTACCCGCACCTCCCTTAATAAAACGACTCTACCGTTTTAATTTAAGAAGTGCGGGTAGAGTTGATGTTGTCTATGACTCGATTGTAAAAAGCGAAACAAAAGTAGTTTTCTAAAAGGAGGTTTCACTGCTTACCGACATCTCAGCAGAAGGGTGGTCGATAAAGATGAGTTCCGACTCCTCACCATCGAGTAGAACAGACACTGACTTCTCACCAAACTCATCATCTGAAACAAAATTTTACTAAATAAAACGATTTCCTGCATTCTTTTTATTTTAATAGTTTTTCTTGTGTTGTATTGCTGTTTAATTTTGGTGGAATTTTAACCAATAATACTTGAGGTCGTAACACAAAGTGTAAACCATTGGTATAAATTTGTGTAATAGTACATTGTTCACCGAGAGGAGAAAGTAACCGATTACCATCGAGGGTGTCGTTTGAAGCCCGAGCCGTAGGCGACGGCTTTAAAACACCCGAGATCGGGAATCGCACTTTCTCTCGAGTGGTACATAGTGCTTTAAACTACACCTACGAGGAAAATAAAAAACTATAACTGAATCCTCAAACAACACACAAATTGAAAATGGCGCCAATGGCGTTTGCAATTTTCACATGTTCTTTTTTCAAATTGTTTATCCTGCCGCCGCAGGGTCGCACTGCCAGCCCGACACCATCCAACACACAGCTAGTGGCCAGTGTCATTTTGCGAACTTGGAGATAAAAACTCACTGTAAAAACTTTTTGGCTTTTGATATTTAGGTTACTAGTCTTACCCAAAATTAAAAAAGAAAAATGACGTAAGAAATGGATTTTCATACACTTTTCTCTCCCGCTCAGACGCGTTTTCTCCCCGCATATTTGTTCGATATGCAATGACGTACTTTCTACCGTAAATTTGATAAAGTATCAAGGTACTTTCCAGGCAGGTGTAGTATAAAGTAATTTCCCGAAATTATATGAAGGGAAAATCTACCATTTTCTCTTTCAAACAAACGACAACCGACGAAATAACTTGACTTGACTGAATATTATTTAAAATACTTCACTTGACATTGTTTGTCAAAACGACGGACAAGGGCCATATGTAAAAGAAGAAGAAGAAGAAGGAAAGGATTTTCCATTTGATTCACTCACTTTGTGGTTTAACTTCACACACTATATTTATTTGGCCTCCAACATTGCCTCAAAGGACCAGCAACCCGGTATTTTATTCAGCAACACCAAAGGTGCGAACGCAGAAAGTCACAATGACAGAAAAAAATTTGGGTAAATGTATATTTTGCGAGTTATTCTCAGAAGCATAATACTAGAGAGCGCCTTAATAGATGAACTTTTGGAAAAACAAAGGTATGAACATCTAAATCAGATACTTTTTTATGTCATATAATTAGTTTGGAGGCTATCTTGTCAAGTTGACATTCTAAAATAGCTAGAAAATAGAAAACTATCAAAATGTAGGACAATGACGTTTTAAAACGAAAAGTCACGTGACTATTTCCATACATTTCTAATGTTTTCCATTCTCTGGCGATTGTGACAATTGTCAACTTGCCTAATGGCGCTGGTTGCTGACAGTTTATTTTGCTACCCAATACAACGCCAATCTATATAATTATATAGAATGCTTTGTTCGTACGTAAATACACAGTTTTCTCTATGACCACCAAACCCAATCAACTTCCCGTTGGGGTGGTAAGTACCCCTTGGTCTCCCGGTAGTAGTAAGGGAGTTTGGTTGCGGTGGGTGGAAGTGGGTGGTTATGGGGGGCGAAAATGTTAAAACATATTTTTGTCCTTTTCTAACGCATGAGGATTTTTCTAATCTCTGTCCTTTTCTATAACATGAGAACCAGAATGGAAAAATGTTGAAATATCGTAGGATAATCACTCATCTTCCAGAATGTTCTCAAACGTTCTAGAATATTCTTTAATGTTCCAGAACGATCTGTAGGTAAAGTTAAAAAATGATGTGGGATGGTTTGTCATCGTCTAGAATATTCTCAATTGTTCCAGAATATTCTAAAATAGTCAAAAAGAATCTTGAAATTTTAAAATGATGTAGAATGGTATGTAATCGTCTTGAATGCTCTCAAACATTCTCGGGACAGTGCTGAATGGAGTAAATTACGTTAGTGCGTGATAATATCGAGATCTTTTTTCCAATACATATTTTAGATTTTCCCAGAATGTTCTAGCTAGAGTATACCAGGATATTTTACAATTTTTAAAAGGAACTATAAAATTGATTTTAGAACCATTAAGCGTGCGATGTATTTTGACCCGAGCAACGCCGGGCTTCGCTGCTAGTACGACATATCATATGACCTATTCGTTGTACTAACTAGGTAAACTCGAGTGTAACCACAACACATAGTTAAATGTAAAAATTGATGCGGTAGCAAACGGTATGCGGTAGTTAACTAGTACCTACTGTAATGGCAGTGTGAACCAAAAATAATTTCCAATTTTATTTCTAAAATTGTAACCTCTACACCCTATTGTAAATATTTTCTCTTTGTAAAGAAACGCGTATAAATAAATAATATCGTCAGTCAACAAGGCTTTTTGGCCTTACTTGGGCTCTATATCGTTAGCTTTGTATAAAAGATGGGTGATTACCCGACTGCAAGGAAGGTTAGAGTTATGAGTGTGATTTCCATACTTATTGCGTGTGTACGCGGAGTTTTTGTTTGCGATATGCACCGAAACTTCAACATGTTTTTTTTTAGAAAACTTAAAGTATGGCAAGTACATTACCTCACAGAACAGTCCACGAGGACGTTCCCTGAGATACGCAACCTGGCTTCTTCCGCCTGAAGCCGATAAAACAAAACCCCGCAATCCCCACTCATATATTTGGGGAGGACTAGGGATTTTGGGGAAAAAGATAAAAACCACCACCATTTTCTCCTATTTCTTGATGAGATTTCTTTTATTTATTTTATTCATTGTTATACTTTTTTAAATACCAAAAATGTATGAACCGAGCGGATTTGAACTCGCGACCTTCCTCCTACTCGTAGTTCCACTCGATGAATAAAAGGGATGTATTTTTAGACTATACACGATGTAATATAATTACCCTATAAGTCCGAAGGGGGGGTATTTTACAGGTCATGGCGAACAGTGTTTGTTCTACAACTTTTGAGATTTCGAAGTTTTTGATTCATGAAATGAGCTCGTAACTTTTACTTAAAATGTACCTACTAGCGTGTGCGGTAGGAGGGTACCTACGTGTGCATGTGTGTGTACGGGTTTACGTGAATAGTAAAAAAACCCTTTATGGTTGTCGCAAATTTCTAAAATAATAAAAGTTGTTCTTTTTTATGAAAATTTCAATTACGATTTATTGACCCTTTGCACATGTCTAAGCACTCAGGTGGTCGGTCTGATTACGCCCCCTTCGGGCTTATAAGGTAATTATGTTACACCTTGTATAATAGGTATCATAATTTTATGTTTTTTTATTTTCTCTTAATTTTGGGATGTTATAATTTTTTGTATTAATCCACTTAAATACTTAAAATTAGCACTTTAAAATTGTTATACTGCTCCTAATGGCGATGAAAAACATCAAAAGGTTCCCAATTGGCATAACGACGAAAGCCTTATCTCTAGATAAGGGTAAATCCATATTGTTAAATGATAATGTTGTTCCCGCAAGAGCCTTAATAAGGGCGGTTTCCGAGCAACGCGACTATATAAACAAGACCGGTCAAGTGCGAATGGAGTCGCCCACTGAAGCTCTCGAACCCAAACTGTATATCTTATTTTTCACTTTTTTAGTTTTTGCCAGTTTTTGAGGAATCTCATGCATAATGCAGATTGAAACTTAATGTATTAAGATTTTATGAACTGATTTCCATGCTTAAAAGTCTGATGATGACCAACAATGATGATTAGGATCCAAAAAGAAATTCACAGTAGGGGGATTAAAATTTTAGTTATATGGCCAAATCATAATGGCGATGGTGATGAGGACGATTATGATTATGATGATGATGATGATTAGTCTGGTTAAATGGCCAAAACATCTCAATTCTGTTAATTGAATTAGTTCTTTCAAAGTAATACAATTACCTAACTGATATAGCAAAGTTCTTTGCAGTTTTCATTTGCATCTTAGTCGCGGTATTAAGAACCTTACCCTTAAGGACTTAAGGGGCTTCCATAATTCCTTGTAACATTTAGTGAGGACAGGGCTTACTTAGATAATTACGAGGAATAGGCATCCCTAAGGATTGAAGCGATTGGATTCAGAATCCGAGTCTTAACTGAACGGCATTGCTGTTACTATAGTCTAATCGGGGCATAATCTCGTGATAGTTAATTACGTCATTTACGTTTTCGGGTGTTTAGATTTTGGTACTAAAGTATCACACTATCATAACCAAACATCTAAAATTTGACATTTATAATATTACTGAGATTTGTTTTTAGAGGTTTTGCTTATGGTGAGACTTTGTCCGTCCGTCCGTCTGTCACAAACCGTATTATCTCAAAAACTATTAGAGCTATTTACTTGAAATTTGGAATAGTAATAGATCTTATTAATTTCCGCATTATTGTATGTGTACTTGTATTCTATGTTTTACTTATCAGCAAATAAATGAATGCCTATATGTCTAAGGCTGAAATACTCAAAAGTCATTCAAATTTGAGCACCACTTAAAGTTGGTCTGCCTCTGTTTGACATTACTCATTTGTAAGAGATGGCAATAATTTAAGCGGGACTTAAATTGAGTGGGGTTTGAGTGGCGTTTGAGTATTCGCACATAAGACACCTTGTTCAGTCAATTTACTCTCATGAACAAAAGCTATGGGTTTTGTTATTTTGAGCAATTTGTTTATAGAAAAGTGACATTGCACCTAAAAGACAATATAAATAGAAAAAAAAATTTTGAAGCTTTATATGTATAGGCGACCAAGAAATTGGTTTACCACTTTTGATGACATCTCCCAGTAACATAATTATACGCTAAGGAGTTTAAATAAACAGGAATGACAGATTCTGACGTAGCAGTTATTAATCTGTCAAGCGAAAATAGCCCTTGATGTTTTGTACGTGCAAATGATATTCAGCCTTAGAGTGGTAAACCAATTTCTTGGTCGCCTATACTATTACTACTGTTATTTACAACCACAGTAAAACGAATTAAATCAAGAAAAAACATATACTTATCTACAACAAACACAGCCAGTACAATTATTAAATAAAAAAAAAAGAATACTTACACTAGAAAACAGCAATAAGTAACAAACAAAATGCAGAAAAGATAAGTAAAGTACGTGTCACTTACCGCGTTTGACTTCGCCAAAAGTGAGCAAGCAGAAAAGAAGACGTGTTAGATAGAGCCAGCCATATGAATACTACTTGGGGTACACTAGACCCCACTAAAGAAAACAGGCAATTCATCTTTAGTCAAGAGGGCGCCACTATCGAAAAGAATAACAAAAAGTCATGACAGCCAAAATGAAAAAGCACCACCTGGATTTCTTCAGCCGAGTAAATAATTATAGAGGTAAACAAACCTATAGGTTATCGGCTACGGTATCTCAATATCGATAATTTCAATTTTTTTTTTTTGAGTTTGCGATATTTTCAATATCTTAAGTCAAATCGGGCCGCATGTACACATTCTGTATAACAATGTCAAGTCAAGTCAAGTCTAAATTATTATTTTTTACATATTTTCATTGAGAAGTGTCAAAAACTTCATGCTTGAGTTGGTTTCTTCGAGCCAACAAGCCTAAGATAGATAGATAACTTTACTCTATTGTACTTTTTACTTTATTGTACACAAGAACTATGTTTTAGAGACTAACTTACATAATACGATAAAGTACAATGGGCGGCCTTATCGATGAAAGTTAAGAATACCAGCTTAGTATATTGACCAACTGCTACAATATCCAGGCCTACATTAGTGCTGGTCAAAAGGCCACTAATGGCCTGCCCAAATAAACTTACCGTTTATCGTCACTTATATAAAATTCGCCGAAACTCAGTAACTCAGTTAATGTCCGACAATTTATTGGGCGCAACATTTGGCCTAAAAAAATAAACATTTATCCACCGACGCTTAAGTTTTCTTACGTATTTCTTAGTGGCTTTAGCACGTGACTTCGTTTTACGTGCTAGCAAGAAGTATCTAGTTTTTTGAACTACATATCTAGACTCTAGATAATTCAAAAGACTAAATTAAGCAGATTCTGAAGCGGATATAAAATTTTCAATTTTTTTTTAATATTTAAACGCGTATCTCTAACTTATGCTATTCCACACTGCAGTTACATACACCAACTTCTAGTTTACTAAATTCGATCGTAATTAAATCGCTTGTCAAAAGAAAAAATACGCTGTAACTATTCGAAGCCTACATCTACAAAGTAAAGGCAACAAGTCAAAAGTTTTCTAACTATATCGACAGGTAATACATAGGTAAGTAGTCTCTATCAGCGCTGTTTATCCCTACTCAGTAGTTCGTAAAGTATTCATGTCCAAAAGGGCTGTCCTATCCCTAGCGAGAAGTAAAATTGGTAGAGTCATAGAGTACAGTCAGCGATAAGATGTATACAAAACAAATTTTCTTTTGAAATATGTCACGGCTCCCCAATTAAGAGCACATTTTATAAAATTGATGGTTACATCAATTTTATGAAATTTTGCCCAAAGTGGATTTTATGTATAAGGCAGACAACCCACTCGCTCGCACATTTCAACATTTTTTGAAGATATTAGTATAACTAAATGTAATTATGTGAAATTGCAAAGCTTCAGGATCGAGAGAATAACAACGCAAAGGTTCAACAAAAATATCACATTGATCCAAACAAGTTTTCCGACCAAAAAACTTAACCAATGCGATAAATTGGTTAGAAAACTTGATTAGATCAATGTCATATTATTACTGAACCTTTGCATTGTTATTCTCTCGATCCTGAAGCTTTGCAATTTCACATAAACACATTTAGTTATACTATATCTTCAAAAAATGTTGAAATGTGCGAGCGAGAGGGTAGTCTGCCTTATACATAAAATCCACTTTGGGCAAAATTACACCGTAATAGCTCAAGAGAAAGTCAAAGTGCTTTTACTCAATAAAATGTCCCTGGTCACTTTTAATCACACTTATTCTACTCGGAGAGTGCTCGAGCTGATAGCTTAGAGACAGCTAAAAATATCCCTAACAACTACTCTATAAGAGCTTAGACTAAAATAATTAGGTACATAATCCACAAAGCTGTACCCACGTACTCAATTAGCTCCCACTGAGCGAGTGAGCAGCCAATTGCCGTAACATGAAACCTTATTGCTGCTCTGAATGTACGAGGAATGTGGGGAATGCGAAGCTCTGTGATTTAGCGAGATTTTCATGGTGCCCTGGTACTCCGAGAAACGTTTTAAAAGAGAAGTCATATTTTTGCATTAATTTTGTCATCTCACTGATCAATTTGAATCGTCATAATGTTTTGTATGACTATTGATTACTTAGATTTTTTTACTGAATGTGTTGTAACTAGCATGTTTGTCAGGTTTTATATAGTATACTTTTAATTCGTCGACTTTTAGCCTTTGTTTTATTACGTTTTTGAACTTGCCAATCAACAACTGACACACATATAGTACTCGACATGCGAGTACGGGCTTGGTGTAGACCAAGCTTCTCAAAGAATCCGCTCAGTGTCTCCATACAAATAAGCGCCCACTGGTGTGCTGGGCGTCAGACGTTTTACACCAGATTTACACACCAAAACTCGTACTAGGCCCTCAGTACAAATGAAAGCATTGAAAGCGTTTTTTTTCAAAATTGAACAGCTGTATGCATGATGTCACCTCTCACAACATCATCTTTTGATATCCAAAACAGTAACTTGATTACGCAGAATTATCCCACATATCGACCCCCTGCCAGCTAATGGATGCTCATGATGTACTATTAGTGCATTTGACGTACTCTATTATCAGACCACTTTAGTCAAGTAGAAATACTAAAACCGCTAGTGAATAGAATACTAATCATAATTGAATGAATGAATGGGTGCTTGTGACTACAAGTGCCTAACTTCTGTCATCGAAAATGTAGATACTAAATACCTAATCGTAAATAATCTATCTATCTATACTATTATAAAACTGTAAAAAAGCCAAAAAACTAAAATTAAACATATGGATAAACTTAATATGCAGATTTACTAAATAAACGATTCTGATTTCGAAAATCGAGTTTGTCTCTTTATTTGTTTGTTTGTTCGCGGATCACGCCTAAACTACTTGACAAATTTCAACGAAACTTATACCATTCAGAAGCCCTTTTTCCGGATTGAAACATAGGCTATATTTTATTGAAATCAAAGACGTGGATTCTTAGATACAGCTTGAACTCTCTAAACCAAAAGCTGCCATTTGCTACGAGGTTCATCGTAAGCTGGTTGACAGATATTTTGATGGAAAATTTCGCACGCGCACGAAGTTCGCGGGTATCAGCTTATTAGGCCATTCAAGATGATTTATACAGCGTCAGGAGGCAACCTATGCCTACACTTAACGGGACACTGTAGTGCCTGGGACAATGTTTTAGATGGAGTAGGCTTGCCCAGCACCTCTCAGCCTAGTCAGCCATATCCACAGGAAAGATATCGTCAATACGTGCGGTGCTGACTAGGCCGCGGGTTTCCTCACGATATTTTCCTTCACCGTTAAGCTCGTGTTAATGCGCATATAAATTTTCCTAACGAAAAATCCATTCATGCACGGCCGGGATTCGAACCCACGACCTTCGGATCGAAAGTCGAGGCGCAATCCCACTCGGCCAACACGGCTTCACGGGTATCAGCTAGTAATAAATATAAGACGATAAAGTCAATAAATGCCAGCCATCTATGAGTATTTAAGTAGTATACTTAATTCACCTAGGTGCCTTACGCCTGGTGAATTAAGTCGACGGCACCTAATTTCGGACATATTTGTGTAGCGATTGAGCACCCTAGCTGGCTATTTACAAGACTGATGATTCTCTTATTGTCCATACAAAATTATAGTTTACGTGACTTTGTAGTAAACGTCAAACGTACACTACGCACTCGGCATGCTGGGTACAAGTGATCTTATTATACTGGAGTAAGAAATTAAAAAAAAAATTCAAACTAAATTCGGCCCTGGATTTGGCTGCTATTTGGCTGTCAGTTTCAGCTTCATATTGTTGTTTTGTGTGTTTTGTACGTGTTTGTCTATGGTTTGCTGTGATACTTTTAATATGTACCTACTGAGCGACTGTTTGCTAACACATTAACATTGCTTCTACGAGGTACTTCAAGGTCTTCAAGTTGAATTTGAAAATTCTAAATTAACTTGTACTGTTGTAAATATGGACTAAAACACGATCCAAATGACGACTATAAGTTGGTCAAACGAAAAATCTAAGCTTCACAATAGACAGAGTCCGTAGTCTGAGTTTTGTTTTGTTAATCGAAATGCATATCGAGAAGCGACCTGCGTGATATTTGGTATGAAAATCCGATAAGCGCCTCTAGCGGGATATTTGCAAACTATTTTTCTCCATACAAAAACTACGAGTTTCTCGATACTCGCTTGTCGCAAATCAACATAGCAAAACTCCTACGGGCTCTGGTCGCTGGTCGTTTGTTTGGTCCTAAATATTGTCCTAAAAGGATTTCCCTACCGTGTATAAAAGCCCTAAGGTCCCGGATACGATCACGTCTGCCCACGTCATCATCCATACCACACCGAGTAATTGAAATCCTATCACCACAATCCAATTTCGACCGTAACCCAAATACCTATGTCTCAACTTCCATTACTCCTGTTTCGAGGCTCGGAACGATGAATTTCGGAACACGCAACTTTGTAATTTGCGACTGTATTTCATTACTGAGAGAGTGCAATTTTGAGTGATTTGGTTAGGTTCGGCTGGATTATGTAATTTGTATACAATTTTGTGCTTTATTTGCGAGGGTATAAGGTTGGAATTGGATGGAGGTGGGGTAATTGGTTCGTATGGTTTGAGGGTTTCATAGAAAGTTGATTCAAATGAGTTGTAACAGGTTTTCTGTCGGTATGCGGGCTCTTAGTGGTCAGCTGAAGGGCCAACTATACTATTAAAAAGATTTAGTATCACTGCTTTCCGTGCTGTGGGTTGTGGCTTCGATTCCCACCGAGAACAAAAATACTATAAAAATAAAATAAGTAAATAAATGACCTTGGACATTCCACATAACGCTCTCTAGTCCCAAACTAAGCAAAGCTTGTACTATGGAAACTAGTTTGCTGATAGAATACTTACATACTTACATAAATTTTTCGTAAATACATCCTACTAATATTATAAACGCGAAAGTTTGTGAGGATGTATGTACGTATGTTTCTTACTCTTTCACTCAAAAACTACTGATCCGATTTGGATGAAACTTGGAATATATATTGTCCGTGACCTGAATTAACACATAGGCTACTTTTTATCCCGATAAATTAATGGGAATCATCGGGACGCGAACGAAGTCGCGGGCAGCACCTAGTAATAAATAGATAAGCAATATTAGTTCTCAAAAAAAACATTTTTACAATTAGCTACATTTAAGCCATCTACAGGTAACTAAAAATAGATTGCAGCCGCAGCAGCAAGATGGGCAGACGATATCGCTCTCATTGTGGGCTAAATTTGGATGAGACTGGCACGGGATCGTAAGGAGTGGTATACACATCAAGAGACTGGCACTATTGGGAGTACCCACTTTTACACACATCCCCACACGCACCCTTACACACCCTTACAACTTCTCTCGCATCAACACAACACAACATTAAATTCACTTACCATAATTACCTGCATTATTCTACTTCTATTTTTTTTTCTGTCTTTGTATTCTAGTGACTGTCGTCGATTTTCGCTTATGTTATTGTACTTAAAATGTAAATCCGTCTTTGGCTGTCTGCTTTAAAATTAAGATTTACCATTATTCTTAAGAGCTGTGGATTTTGTTACTCAATAAAAAAAATAACCTAAAATCAAAAGAGAGGCCTATATCGGCCTTATAGCAGTGGGTGAAGTCAAACTGTGAATGATGATGGTGAAAAATAGATACTCACCAAGACTAGCGTCGTAAGTATTCATGTACTCTGAGGTCATGAACTGGGAGACTAGAGCCGTCTTGCCAACCCCAGCGTCTCCCAATAGAACCACCCTGTATTTAGGTACCTGCGGACAAGATTTCACATGTTCAGAATGTACAACTTATCTACCCCGACAAGCAGACCAAATATCTCTATGACAATTGTACTGGCCCACTGGTGGGCCAGATGGGAATAAAATTCCTATCGAGCCCACTATGCAAATGAGTGGGCTCGATAGGAATAAGCGCTTTTTATGTAGGCTACTTGAATCTCAGTGAAAGCCACAGTGAGAGACTGATGGTCGAATACTCAAACGCCACTCAAACCCCACTCAATTTAAGTTCCGCTTAAATTATAGCCATCTGTTACAATCAGTAATGTCAAACAGAGGCAAAGCAATTTTAAGTGGTGCTCAATTTTGAATGACTTTTGAGTATTCAAGCCTGAATTGAATGGAAAAATGATAAACAGGTAGAAATAGGTACATTTCTCTCTGAGGGCCTGGTACGAGTTTTGGTGTGTAAATCTGATCTGGTGTGAAACATCTGACGCCCAGCACACCAGTGGGCGCTGATTTGTATGGAGACACTGAGCGGATTCTTTGAGAAGCTTGGTCTAAACCAAGCCGATACAAATCAGCGCCCACTGGTGTGCTGGGCATCAGACGTTTCACACCCATACTATACACTGAAAACTCGTACTATAGTAGGTGCCAAATAACATTCACCCACCTTCACCTCGATGTCGCAAAATTCAATTTATGTATGGTAAACAAACAGTACTACGAGATTCGAGCGATTACCGTCTTAGCGACAGGTTTGTATGGAAAGCGACAGAATTAGCCATTCATAAATTGAATTTTGCGACATCGTGGTGAAGGTGGGTAAATGACCTGTATTGCGGTGTTATTTGGCACCTAATATAGGCCCTCTGATTAGTATTGATGGTCGCATTGCTGTGTATTAGTTTGGGTATGGGTGGTTCGAAGGAATTCTAATCGGCACATAGTAGACGTGCTCTGTGAGGCAACACAACTGTTATGTCCTGAAGTATCCTACAACAATTTCTAAAACATGCTAATTCCGTATTTTTTTTTTCGAAAACACAGATTAATCTTGTAAAAAAATGTACTTCCAAATCGCAAGACTTATGGCCGAATACTCAAATGCCACTCAAACCCCACTCAATTTAAGTAACGCTTAAATTATTGCCATCTCTTACAAATGAGTAATGTCAAACAGAGGCAGAGCAATTTTAAGTGGTGCTCAAATTTGAATGACTTTTGAGTATTCCAGCCTTTGAGTATTCCAGCCCGTGTCTATTTATTTGCGATGAGATCAAAACAAGATAAAACAAAACGCATTCGTAAACCATTAGCTACGAACTGCTACGATCGCTACGAAGGGTCTACGCGGGTGCTACGCGCAAACGACTTGTAACACGAATCTAGTTCACACGCAATATTGTATGAACTATTGCGCCTTATCTCTGTGGAATACGGTTCAAAATAAAGCAATTCTGGAAGACAACTGTAGCTTCTGTGTCGTATCTCTTTGCAGTAAGGTTCAGAATCGTCTGCTACCATTGATATTACAGGCGAACTTTTCAAGCGTAACTTTGTGTATAGATAAAAACAAACTACAGCGGACCGTTTGTCGGTCACATTGTTCAGATAAATCCTTTCAAACTGAAGAATTTGCGGTGAAACCACAATAGTTTTGGTAAACCTGTGGTATTTTTATGTTTGAAACTTTTTTATTTAATTATGTACTTAGTATAAATAAATAAAATAGCCTAATCAACCGTATATGTATACTATAGTGGGTGCCTAATAACACCGCAATACAAGTCATTCACCTCCCTTCACCACGATGTCGCAAAATTTAATTTATGTATGGCTAATTCTGTCGCTTTCCATACAAACCTGTCGCTAAGACAGTAATCGCTCGAATCTCGTAGTACTGTTTGTTTACCATACATAAATTGAATTTTGCGACATCGAGGTGAAGGTGGGTGAATGAACTGTACTGCGGTGTTATTTGGCACCTACTATAGCCGTCGCCCGCGGTTTTTCTCGCATGGTTGCAGCATACAAAATCTTTGATCTTAACTTTAGACCCTTTAGGGTGCGACTTTTCAAAATTCCTTTCTTAGTGCATCCCTACACTATATAAGGATACTACCCTCCAAATTTCATATCTCTAGGACTTATAGTTTAGGCTGTGCGTTGATTGTCAGTCAGCTTCAAAAGAGTTTTAATTTCTTTTTTGAAGCTGACTGACAATCAACGCACAGCCTAAACTATAAGTCCTAGAGATATGAAATTTGGAGGGTAGTATCCTTATATAGTGTAGTGGTGCACTAAGAAAGGAATTTTGAAAAGTGACACCCTAAGGGCCGTAAAATCAAAAGCAGTGGGTTTCGTGAACTACGATTACATTTGATCGATGGATTAATCTACTGTCATCTCTGTCAGTTTAAGCTACCGGTGGTCGATTAACTACCATTGATCTTATGAAATAATCGGAGACTGGAGGTTAAACTCTATTTCGTTGTTTAAACCACTATTGATCTTACGGTCCTAATGGGTCTAAAATAAGGATCAATTTTTTTACCAAATAATTAGTATGCTACTACCATGCGAGCAAAGCCATGGGCGACAGCTAGTGTAAGTAATATTACCGGTTCCAAGTCATCTTCGTCTGGTGTATCGAGGCTGGCAGAGTCCACAGGCCGGTAGCCAGAGCAACAGGAGCCTTCGAATGGAGATCTGTCAGATGCTCTGTTGACAATAAAATTTATTTTAATCTTTAAGGTCTAACTGCGCAGTAACGCTGTGACTTCGAAAGAGCCTAGACCATCGCTCGAGGCGACCGCGCAGTGTAACACAAACGTCACTACCGAATCTTCGGAAATCAATATACGCAGTAGAGGCCCAGCAGTGAAAGTACCGTTCTGGTCGATCGCATAATTTGACACATAGAATCGTCAAAATTCGTTGAAAATGGTTCTATCGACAGTTGCGGGTACGTTACCAACTTAAACGATCGGTAGACAAATTCGTTAAATTTTAACGATTTGGCAATGGTGTATGTTTACTATGTTTTCATTCTGACAAACGAAAGTGATTAACAGTGATATTGACAGTAAACTAGTAAATCATGGCAGCAGTGAACGAATGATTTCGATAAACTCTGGACGATCGTAAGGCATTGTTAAAATTTGTCGACAAGAGATCCGTACTCGCATGGAACGATACGATTCGATACGTTTATCGACTTTAGCGATCGACAACCAAGCGATCGATAAGAACGGTACTTGCACTGCAGTCTCGACTAAATTGCCGAAACTGGCGAATATTTCAGAAATTCCCACTAAGTAATCACTACCAGTGGGGATTTCATTTGTTTTTTTCCGAAATTCCCACTGCTAAGATGTAGCATGTCTACGACGTAGTAGTGGGGATTTCTGGACTTTTTTGAGCGGTTCTAACAAGTTTTTTATACAACTGAATAATGGAACAAGGTGGCCTATCTGATTAGTAACCTGTTTTTTTTGAGCGAAGTTCCTTATCGCGCGTTGCGAAAGGGGGCTAGACGGAAAAAATGAAGACCAACAGTTGTAACGACACTTTTTTCAAACTTTGACAACGTCA
Organism: Eulithis testata; assembly: GCA_947507515.1. Classification (NCBI taxonomy): domain Eukaryota; kingdom Metazoa; phylum Arthropoda; class Insecta; order Lepidoptera; family Geometridae; genus Eulithis; species Eulithis testata. Next base: position 2,996,484 of record OX382218.1, on the reverse strand, counting down.
TTCGAATAAATTGGTGCAGGAAGGAAACAAATGAATGTAGGTATTGTTGGAAGTTTTTGTTTTAATTTAGGTGCTTCTGTGTACTTACTGTAAGAAAACAACACCTCAAGGAACTTCGTTCCATCCGGGTGTCCCTTGACACCTCTCAAGTTTTCTGTTAGTGGTATGTTTTTTAAGTTTAGCATCCACTTTACATTTTGCTTTTATACTTTCGTCCAGTGACTCAAAAAAACGGGATCTTTAGAACAAGATTCTTGACGGTATACCACCAGTATTTTTTTTTCTTCTTAGAAATTGTTGAATATCGTGATTATTTAAAAAACAAATCCTTTTATTTTCCATAAAAAAGTGACGGTATAAGCAAGTAATGTTGAGCTGTGAAAAGGCCCTGCGGAAGCACTGATTTAGACTCGAACATAATTTTGTGTATGAAAATCTCTACTCAAATCTATGCTTGAGTAACGATCATAGAGCACTAGACCACCGTCCCTTATTCTACTAGTCGAGTTCAAAAAAAGGCTTAGCCAACAATTCCGTCATATAAAAAAAATACGTTTCATATCATAAAATGATTTTTGTAGTTCATGGAAAGTTATTTGACCTTGTTCATTGTGAGCGTGGCCTCACAAAACCCTAAAGATTGATGGGTTCCGCCAATAGAGTTCAGGCACCCTGCCGTTTCTTTTATGGAAATAAAATTGCTTTTATAGAAATTGCCCGCGTAATTGATGTAGCTAAATACTTGCAAAATATAGAAGTCTGCTAGTCTAGTCTGCTAAGAGCCCTCAAACTACGTAAATATATATAAATAATTAATAAATATACATGGACATTTAACACAACGCCTTCTAGTCTCAAACTAAGCAAAGCTTGTACTATGGGAACTAGATTGCTGATAGAATACTTAGATACTTTGTTTTTTTTTGTAAATACATACTTATAATACATAGTAACACCCAGACACAGAACAAACATCTATGTTTGCAACACACAAATGTTTGTTCTTAGTGGGGATCGAACCCACGACCCACAGCACGAAAGGCAGAGCTACTACCAACTGAGCTATAGAGACAGAGAAATATTTATGTTTATATATGTAAGTTTGGTTAAGCTGTTTTAGTTATAGGTACCTATTTGAACTACCCTAGTATTGAAGAGAAAATGGTGGATTTTCTCTTCAAACCTGAAAACGAATTTTCATATTCAGAGAAACCACTTTACACACATTTATTCCAATGGCTCACCAATATTAAATAACAATAATCACTATTCAAATAAAAGTGCTATATAATGTTGTTTCAAAAAATGCCAAAACTCCAAAACCAGATTGAAAACTACGGATCAACTAAGTTTGAGCTGACAGTTATTCCCCAGATGTCAGTTAAAACATTTCAACAATCTTCCCACGACACCTTACAAAGTCGACCCAAATTAAAATTAATTTATTCAAGCCCCTTATCTGATGCTCCAATGAATAGTGTCACGGGACTTCTATCTTGACATTTGTTTTTGAAAGGGGAAAGTAAATAGATCAAAGCCTTGTTTTTGATAGTGATTTATATAAAAATAGCCGCATAAAATCTTACAAAACATACCCACAATATAAAAAGAGGTATCTAGAGAAGTTCTATTCATTCAGTATTCGTAAAAAAGGTTTTATGCAAAAAAAGTGCCCTTAAATTATTAAAACCTAAAATTGTTATAATGGTAAATTATTGACGAAATTGGCTACTTTTATGTACAAATAAGTAACTTACATAGTTTAAGTAGAACACATTTTTGAAGTTATACTTCTAATGCGACTTCCAACAACGTTCCGTTACGCGGTTGACATAGTCTAATACGCTACAAATGCTACATTCAAATATAGATGGCAGTGTTCAGCAATTCAGCATTTGACTGCCCGTGTTTTTGAAGTCATACGAGTTCCAACTGACAGCGGGGAGAATAGAAAGAGACTATAATACGCTACAATCAAAATATGGCAGTGTTCATGCTACTTTTTACTTTTTATTTTGAAGTGAAAATTTAGTACTGCATATTGGTTAAGTAAGTACATAGACATAGACAGACATAGACAATCATTTATTCGCTTTAGATTGAAATCATTACAATAGATCAGTTACAATTAAATTGGTATAACATAATATAATATTAATTTAAACAAACAATAGTACATAATAAGAAAAAAAAGTATGCTATAGCAGCGAAAAGGTCACGGCTCAGCATTATGCTTCGCCATCCGAAGACAGGTCAGCGCTGTTATTCTGCCGTACCTACATAAAAATAAATACTAAATTAATTTCACACTAAACACACAGCGAGAGTGAATGCGTGGCACTCGAAGTATAACTTCTCCCGCGAGTAAGGACTGCGGAGTTAGAAAAGGGTTATGCTCATTGTCACTCACATCACAAATCAGAACTAGATGGCGCTGCTAAGTTTGGTCGGATCCTAGAACGCGCTATTAAGTGTTTTGCGTTTTGTGGGGGTTTCCGTATGTGATCACTCCTCGTGTTGCGCAACCTTGTTTTGGAAGTCTCATTAGAAGTATAACTTCAAAAACCAGAGCTTTTTATAATACTTCAAAAGTTATGAGTTCGGGAAACTTGCTCTAAATGTTGGCTACTGAAACCTTCCAAGCGCCATTGTCCTCATTTTCGGTCAAAATAGCTTTAAATTTATTTATTCAAATAGGTATTCAAAAATCATTCGTATTTTTTTCCTGAACAGAGTTTGAAGATAAAATATCAGTCTATATTTTAAGTATTTATTTCAACATCACACACTCGAAAGCAAAAGTTTAGGGTTATCTACAAAGTCTTAAGTATCTTGAAAACAATGAACGGTGAAGTTATGCAAGGTAATACAATAAAACAAATCAATTATATAAAACTCTTTTGAAGCTGACATAGACTCAACGCACAGCCTAAACTATAAGTCTTAGGCTGAAATACTCATACGTCATTCAAAATTTGAGCACCACTTAAAATTTTAAGTGGTGCTCTGCCTCTGTTTGACATTACTCATTTGTAAGAGATAGCAATAATTTAAGCGGAACTTAAATTGAGTGGGGTTTGAATGGCGTTTGAGTATTCGCCCATTAGAGGTATGGAATTTGGTGTGTAGTATCCTTATATAGTGTAGGGGTGCACTAAGAAAGGAATTTTGAAAAGTCACACTCTAACGCGAGCAACGCCACGGGAGACGGCTAGTACTCTTATATTAAAGTGTCTGTCAAACCCAATTTATTTTACTAAGGTAGCATTCATGATTTCTAGGATAATTAACTTTTCATAGATGACCCAAAATTGCTTTCGACTGTAGGTATATCACTTTCTTGTTAAATAAATATAAATATAAAGGCACACGAGACCTTTCATCAGAAATGGTTAAGTTTAGATGGCCCGAGCACACAAAATATAACGTCTGGCAGGTTGGCCACGATTCATAGTAGCTTTAAACAATCGACTTAGTTTGGATTCTCTTGGATTTGCATGATATTTAGCGATTCGTCGTAGATGTGGTGCGTTCACGGTTTTCTCTTCTTCCCGAAGGTCCAGAACCTCTTTTTCAAACCTTCAGCAAAGAAGTCCGTATTCGCGACCAACCTCACGACTCAAACGCGAGTGACTTTTACAGCCGCTTGTCATGCCACTTTTACCATAGACTATAACACATGCCGACACGGCCGGACTGACATAAGACCGTCCTCGGGCTTTATTTGGTTGGACATCCGCTCGTCCATCCGACCAGAACACAACTATACTAAGCTGACCATCCTCTTCAACACCAAATACGATTTCCAGCTGATTACAACCGCAGTGGATACAATAATGACCCAGACCGGGCGAAAGCAGCAGGGTGCTTTCAACCAGTTAAGCAACACACACAGCACACCTGGGCCAAGCGAGAGCATCCTTTCAACCAACCATTTCAGGTGTGGCCCAGAAGACACTCGTCAACCAGAATAGACAGAAACTCTCTGGACTTGCCTAGTGAATCCTCCAACCAACCCATACGGGCATGGCTCGGATGTCACTATCCAGCTAAGATCGACTAAGGCACGTTCTGAACGGAGCTCCAGAATCCTTACAACCAACTCGTTACGGCATGACCCGAATACCACTATCCCGCCAGGATCGTCTGGGGGACCTTCTGAGCAGGGCTCGTGAATCCTTCCAACCAACCCGTTAAGGTGTGGCGCCCGGATGTCACTTTCCTGACAGGATCGACTGGGAACCATCTGAGCAGGACTCGTGAATCCTTCCAACCAACCCGTGTGGCGCAGATGTCACTTTCCTGACAGGATCGACTGGGGAACCATCTGAGCAGGGCTCGTGAATCCTTCCAACCAACCCGTGTGGCGCGGATGTCACTTTCCTGACAGGATCGACTGGGGAACCATCTGAGCAGGGCTCGTGAATCCTTCCAACCAACCCGTTAAGGTCAGCCCGGATGTCACTTTCCTGACAGATCATCTGAGCAGGCTCGTGAATCCTTCCAACCAACCCGTTAAGGTCGGCCCGGATGTCACTTTCCTGACAGGATCGACTGGGGAACCATCTGAGCAGGACTCGTGAATCCTTCCAACCAACCCGTTAAGGTCAGCCCGGATGTCACTTTCCTGACAGATCATCTGAGCAGGGCTCGTGAATCCTTCCAACCAACCCGTTAAGGTCGGCCCGGATGTCACTTTCCTGACAGGATCGACTCATCTGAGCAGGTCTCGTGAATCCTACCAACCAACCCGTTAAGGTCGGCGCGGATGTCACTTCCCTGACAGGATAAACGGGACCATCTGAGCAGGGCTCGTGAATCCTACCAACCAACCCGTTAAGGTCGGCGCGGATGTCACTTCCCTGACAGGATAAACTGTGGGACCATCTGAGCAAGGCTCGTGAATCCTACCAACCAACCCATTAAGGTCGGCGCGGATGTCACTTCCTTGACAGGATAAACTGGGCACAATCGATAGACAAAGTCAAAGTTAAAGTCAAAGTCAGTATTTGCTGAATAACATGTGTAGAGGTGCTACACCATTTCCATGGCTGACGGAAAGCCTGAAGGAGCCGCCCGCAAGTCAGGAGCAGGCACTAGCGACCTCATCACGTTATCAGTTTTAATTAATATTGTTATTAATTGTGGATTGATTGAAATAAAAGATCGGTTTGACCAAATATTCACGTTTATTTACGTAGGTAGGTGTACACGACAAACTTAGTAGGTACACAACAAAAGCACTAGGTCACAATCACAACTACAATACCCAATAAAGTTACAAAACACTTTTACAACACACTAAATCACTCTTAGAACTCCATCTTATCGCTTTCGTAGTCGAAAGTAGAAAATATCCAAGTCGCCGATCAAAGTTCCTTTTATAATGCAAGGTTTACACAATACCAGTGACTGGACCCAGCTGTCCCGGTTTCGGACCTAGTCACTGCCAAAACAACAGAAAACTCTTGTTAACATGCACCCAGTAACAAGTCAGCGCCGGACTGGATTACTGCACTGCCATGTTACTGACCCCGCATAAACCGTCCGTAACAGAAAGAGTAAGTTGATTCTAGCAACATCGAAATACGGCAGGATTGTTCGAGTATTTTCCAATTCGTGTTTATTCTGAAGTTCGTGTAAATAGTACCGCTATTACTCAATAGATGGCGTTACTCAATTGGTCATCCATGATTCCAACATGACACGACAGTGACAGTTTGTAACCGATATTTAGTGTTTTCGCTTCCAAATGATCAGGTGGCGCTGCATTCCCAAGGCATTTTCGTAACAACAAAGGCGTCTAAAACGTTGGGTTTCATCCTCAAAATGTAATGTAATGGCCTCGGTGGCGCAGTAGGCAGCGCGCAAGTCTCACAATCTAAAGGTCGTGAGTTCGACCCTCAGAATGTTAACAGAATTCTCAAGTATCAAGAAAGTTTCTTATTGTGCATACGTACGTACACAGGCATTTGGAACACGCTTCACAAATTTGGTACCCTTGCTGCGATGTACACACCTCGAGAACTGAGCGTATTCAATAACGTTTGCTACGGTATGTCCAATTTAGAGCTAAAACTTATTGAAATAATTATGCGGAACAATGTCTTAAGGTTCATATTGTTCTACTGCCGATGGAACGATGTCTTAACTTTCATATTCTTCCACTGCCGACACGGAAATTGCTGACTTATGCTGCATACTTATGAACGTAGCTGTCGCTATGGTTGATTGTCCGGAGCTGCTGAAGCAGATTGGTCGGTGAACTAATATCTACTGGCACACTACGTAAGCCAAATCTCCTAACACGTACCTCTAGAGAGAACAAACTATAGACAAAATGCGTTTGTCAACAGGGCAAGCAGATGTTGTATTGATTAAGTTCACCAATTTACTTAACAATAAAGCAGTGGTAACCGTCACGTTTGCTACAAGACCTAGCTTTAATATCTTGCGTCTTATCATGACGCATCTCTATCCGGTAAATCATGCAACAATTGTTCAAGAAGAGCGTGATCATTAGTCAATCGTGTAACACAACAAAACATTCGTTCTCTATAATTGACTGCTCGCGTTTGCCCACAGAAGAGATAATAGTTAGAATGGCGATCATTTGATTATTGTATGAGAAACGCTGTGGTTTTCACCTCCCTTTTTCCTCTGCAAGATGACTACCATGTAAACTATTGTGTTATCCATGTGCTGTGCAAACAAACCAGAGACTGATGTACGATGAAATCCTATTGATAGAAGTTATCGATGAAAGCGTTACATCATTCGAATAGTTTCACATTGAAAGTAGCCTTTGAATGTCTTGTTTCGATTTAGTAGGTTCTAATTATCAGGATTCTTTGTATTCTACCTTCTCGTAATCTACCGGAAATATGTCTACATCTTTGAAAATGAACGAAGGCGCGATCTAGATCTTAAACGCGACTAACTAAAAGATAAACCGCCTTCGAACTTCAACTATAATTACGTTAACGGCGTTCTTACTTACGCATTGTGTGCAAGAACCTTCAAAGCCAAAATTAGCTATTCAAGTCACCTTAGAGCCCACCCTAGGCATCAACCAGAACGATGTCGCCGTAGCCGAAACCGGCCAGGGAGACATCATCACATACTCGCATTTTACTGACAAGAAGTATCGAACTTGACGGGCACATTCACATGCGTTAATTGACTTATCATTGCAATGCAAGCACTAGTAAGCTAAATGGTGACAGCGCGACGTTGTAGTTTACTGCGTAATACATTTCTCGCTCATATCGCTACAGAATTTATTTGAAGCGTGAATTAGCAACAATAAATCTTTTTTTGAAGTGAAACGTTCACTTCTTCCACGCGAAGGGATTTCACGCACTATTTTTTTTTTACAATTTCACCTTCTAAATTATCGTTAAATCACTTTTTTACTTTAAATCTAAAATACCATAAAATAAATGGTTACGTATGCAAATAAATGTTTCCATTTGCTTAATTTACCACCTGACCTCTTGTTCCGCTAGAAACATTGACGCAAGACAGTTTCTTATAAGCATCCACATAGTATGTTTACCGCATGGAGCTCCGTGAGCGATTAAGCAGGGTGATTGCGTATTTTCTGGCAACTTACAGCGTATGCTCAAAGTTTGACCTACCCTGTTGAGGTTTACATGCTCCTTTCATCTATTCTGTATTCCGTGGTTCGACTAATGCCAACCATTGAAACATCGCTATTAAATCTCTTGTTACATAACTAGGCTGCTATTTTTTTTTTTCTCTTTGACTACCAAGTACTATGCACCAGAATCAAAAGTTAATAAAACAATACAGATGACCTTAATATTCCATCGTCTATCGTCCTCGACCGCAGGTGCATGTGATGGCACAAGGCAGACGACCACGCGTTGCTCACTGTGTGCCACACTCGCAGCACTTCACCCGTTTCCATGACGTTGCTTCACGACATATAGGCATCCCGACATTCACGCGCCTTTGTTTCTGTAAAGACAAATTCAAACACAGTATTCTGTTGGACTTTACCGCTTTTCGTTCTGACGTTCTTTTCTTTATCACGACTGTACATAGCGCTTCTACATCGTGACTATATAGAGATACTACATTGGGACTACATCGGTACTCTTACGTCATCACCAGGTTCGCAAAACGAAGACCAGATGTGTTTGATGACACTCAGGTAAGACAGTAATGACTTACACCACCATTGGTATCATTTTTCATCTCATCCATAAAACTGCTCTGTAGATATAGAGGTGTCATACGGTGTCGTATGGCATATCTCCAAGTAGGTATAGGTAGGTACCCTGAGAATTACTAAAATCAAAACAAATCAAAACATACTCACAGGTAGTTAGTATGTTTCCAGTATGTAGGCAGTATACCTAGGCAGCAGTCAACTATCATCAAATACCATAGAACACTGTCACGATGCTTCCATTACTATTGCTGTGGTTATCATCACCGCCAGACTGTACATAAGTCACAACAAACAAATATCCAGGCATCCACACAACAACTTACAACAATCAAAATATTTTTGGCAAGCGATCGTTATAAGAAAATGAACTAATCTTTCAGATATGTCGTTCAAAAATTCCAAGCCCAAAAATACAATGAAACGGCTACATGTACCTCGGTTCTCATGCCTCGTCCAGATGTCACCAAGCTGTCATTCCGATTACATCACATCTAGTTCAAATTACATCTTGCTGTAGGTATCATGCAGGTTACATCTCACTGTCTCCGCAGGGTAAATCAATCAAGCAGTGGATCATCCAGGCTTCATGCATCCAGATGTGGGTCGTGGTGAACCATCCCACTTCTGATAAAGGCACACGAGACCTTTCATCAGAAATGGTTAAGTTTAGATGGCCCGAGCACACAAAATATAACGTCTGGCAGGTTGGCCACGATTCATAGTAGCTTTAAACAATCGACTTAGTTTGGATTCTCTTGGATTTGCATGATATTTAGCGATTCGTCGTAGATGTGGTGCGTTCACGGTTTTCTCTTCTTCCCGAAGGTCCAGAACCTCTTTTTCAAACCTTCAGCAAAGAAGTCCGTATTCGCGACCAACCTCACGACTCAAACGCGAGTGACTTTTACAGCCGCTTGTCATGCCACTTTTACCATAGACTATAACACATGCCGACAAATATAAATATTCACGGACACTTAACACAACGCCTTCTAGTCCCAAACTAAGCAAAGCTTGTACGATGGGAACTAGATGGCTGATAGAATACATACATACATTTTTTTGTAAATACATACTTATAATACATAGAAACACCCAGACACAGAACAAACATCTATGTTTACAACAAACAAATGTTTGTTCTCGGTGGGGATCGAATCCACGACCCACAGCACGGAAGGCAGAGCTACTACCGACTGAGCCATGACGCCTGTTGAGACCTTTATGTTTTCGAACATTGTACACCTTAATTTAATTCAACAGGAATTCAATTATTTTATGGCATATTAAACATGACTTCGCGTAATGAGGTTCGTAAATTACAAGCATGTGATGTTCAATTATCGGGCCGCCATGGCCAGCCACTGACTGAACTCAATTAATGACAAAATTTGATAACACCTTTTACTAAAATAAGAATTGCCGCCCAATTTACCCTGGTATTTAATGAATATTTAAAATTGAGTATTATATGTATAATGTTATATAGTAGGTAGATATGTATTCTAGTCTAATATGTTTTTTTAGGTTAGGCATGTATGTTATGTATGTGTATAAGTATATTAAGTGTATTAGTAGTAATAAAGGCGTTGTTGTTTCTTTTTAAAGTTTTACCTTAGAAGCACTACCATCCCAGGTTAGTTGGTAGATAATGCTAAATAGCATTAAACTCGCCTCTGTACGATTTTTTAAAAGTGCAGTAAAGAATTTTCTAATCTAATCTAATATTTATAAGTATATTATCGCAATATCAGCGAATAAGATCTTTAAAATCCGATATGTACTCGTATTTCTCTGATGTGTATAGGTCCGTTGGACCTTTTTGTGAACACCAACTTAGAGACGTATCTCCAGATTTGTTTTTATCCTGGATTCATCAAAATTTTATTCGAATGTTGGAACGGGCGAGACCCATAAAATATTTAATTTGTAAATTATTAAAGGTTGCGTACCTACACTGTTAATTTAACTTGAAATTGTTTAAGGTAGAGGCTACATTATATACACGGTGTAACATAATTACCCTATAAGTCCGAAAGGGGGGTATTTTACAGGTCATGGCGAACAGTGTTTGTTCTACGACTTTTGAGATTTCGAGTTTTTCATAGATAAAATGAACTCGTAACTTTTACTTAAAATGTACTACACACAATTAATGTGTGCGTGCGACGCGGTAGGAGGGTGCCTACTTGTTCATACGTGTGTACGGGTTTACGCAAATAGTAAACAAACACTTAGGGTTGTAGCAAATTTCTAAAATAATAAAAGTTGTACTTTTGTATGAAAATTTCAATTACGATTTTTTGACCCTTTGCACATGTTTAAATTGTCCAAGCACTCAGGTGGTCGGTCTGAATACGCCTCCTTCGGGTTTATAGGGTAATTATGTTACACCTTGTATATTCTATGTACACTGTAGTTTATAAGACAACTAGCGACCCGCCCCGGCTTCGCACGGGTGCATTTGCCGCTATGCTATGACACGCACATGAGACTAAACACCTCTTTGACTCATAGTGGTGGGCGCAGTTCAATGCATCACAGGGCACGTCCTTACTGGATGCGCTCAATGATGCAATACATTGTTATAGGCAGTGGTTACCACTTAACATCACGTGGACCATCGGCTTTTTCCATCATTTATTATATGTATCCATCATATAAGCCGTGTTGGCCGAGTGGGATTGCACCTCGACTTTCAATCTGAAGGTCGTGGGCTCGAATCCCGGCCGTGCATCAATAGATTTTTCGTTTCGGAAAAATTATACGCGCATTAACACGAGCTTAACGGTGAAGGAAAACATCGTGAGGAAACCCTTGGCTTCATCAGCTCCGCACGTATTGACGATGTCTTTCCTGTGGATATGGCTGACTAGGCTGAGAGGATGGTATAGGTGGTGCAAGCCTACTCCATCTAAACATTGTCCCAGGCACTACAGTGTCCCGTTAAGTGTAGGCATAGGTTGCCTCCTGACGCTGTATAACTCATCTTTAATAGATGTAAAGGTATATTTATAGTATTTGTATAAAAAAACGTAATAATTAAATTAATTAAGAGTAGATGAGCATCAGCTTGTCAATGTTGGTGAACCTCGATTCATAATTGTAATTAATTGTGGCTCTTCTGACAGTAACCTTAATTTTAGTTACTTAATCTGAAAATAGTTACAATATTCAGTGAATTGTGGCATAAGTTTAATTAGATGTTGAATTTATTTATGCAAATCGTGTAGTACATTATTATTATTTATGTATAATCAAAATAATTACTGGTTTTATTTTATAGTCTCCTGTCTTCTTCTTTTTTTATTTATGGCCCCTGTCCGTCATTTTGTCAGTGTCAAGTGAATTATCTCAAATAGGATTGTTCTTCTGAGCAAATAGTATATAGTCCAGTCGAGAACTGCTCCAAAAAATCCTCTGTCAATGTCGCTTGCATGTAAAAACGAATGAAATGTCGAAATGACGGGCAGAGGCCAGAAGAAGATGTTTATTGTATTTTTCACACTTGCTGCTCGACAACGTCCGATTACATGTCATGTTAACCCAACCGAAAGCAAGTCATTATTCACCGCCTTTTTTCATACGTAGTAACTGTTATGTATTCTGTGACCTACAGGCATGTAATATTGTATGAAAATCCTTCTAAGCCATGAGAGATTTTTTTTTTTTTTTTTTAATCTTATGTTTTGGAAGGACTTTGAGTCGCTTAGCGACTATGTCAGCCCTGTTATAGCTTACAATAGAATTACTATCTACTACTTAACAATGTCATACACTAGTGTAAAAAGAGCCCTAGCTGCTTCGCACAGTGGGACCGAAAGTACACTTATAAATGCACCAACATCTAACATATTCAAATTAAAGCGGCTACACATGTGAGATCTCAGAGACTGGCTCCGCACACATTCCTCCAGAAGATGGTGAACGTCTTCTATAACTCCACAAGTGGGACAATTGGGAGAATCCGAAACGTTCATAAGGTGGTTAAACTTAGCCAGAGGGATGTGCCCTGAGCGCAGCCGGTGAGCTGTTACAAGCAAACACCTCTTAAGTCTACTATTTACAAACCAAGGTATACGAGAAGGTTCACACTGTACAATTCTATACCAAATTCCTTTTGATTCCGAAATATTTAAATACAAATTTTTCCATTTTTCAAAAATCTTATATTTATACTTAACTAACACTTCTGTATATTCAGGTAAAATGTACGTTTCCATACCAACTGAAATAGCCTGCTTAGCCAACCTATCGACCTCCTCGTTACCCTTAACGTCAATATGTGAAGGAACCCACTGCAATCTCAAATCTCTACCGTTCTTTAATAGGAACAGCACTTTCATTAGAATGCCATACGCTACGGATGCGCACCGAGCACCGGACACACATCGAGCAATGTGCTGTAACGCACTTCGACTATCTGTCAAAATAACTATTTTACACGTATCTAAACTAATCGCATAAGATAATGCCTCTGAGATTGCAAAGAGTTCCACTGACATAATAGAGTTATAATCAGAACAAATTTTGTACATCTCTTTCACATTGCAAACGGGATCGTAAAAAGCAGCGCCTGCACCTTTATCTATTTTAGACCCATCAGTAAAAAGTTTGTGCCAACCTCTATATTTCTCATTTAACATAACTAGGCTTAGGGACTTGAGTAAAGTGTTATCACAATTTCTTTTCGCCTGATCTATCCCTTCTATCGTAGTTTCAATAAAATCTAATCTTATAGCAGATACCCAAGTATTCAAAGAAAACATAGTAAGGGGACTACAAGTTCTTAAAGTCTCTGTATGTGTTTCCTCAAAAATTGAAATAAGTAGAGACTTCTTCTGCTGTTGCACAATACGTAGTTTTTTAAATAAAGCGACGGTGATGTTATTCGAAACTGACTGGGCTTTAAGACAGTATTTAGTGGCGAGATATTGACGTCTAAGCTGTAGTGGTTGCAGACACACTTCTGACTCCATAACATGTATGGGTGTAGTTCGTATAAAACCACCAATAACTCTCATCGCAATATTTTGTATCCTATCTAACTTCAACAGGTGCGTTTTCGCGGCGGTATCATATAAAAAGCATCCATAGTCCATTCTACTACGTATTAAAGCGATATACAGGCGACGCAAATGTTTAGGATGCAATCCCCAAGCCGCCCCAGCTAAAATTTTTAACAGTCCTATCTTTTTCATAACCTTTTCGCGAATTTCATTTATGTGTTTGTTCCACAATAAAGACCGATCCAACCAGATTCCTAAATACTTAATATTTGCTACAGCTGTAATATGGTTACTATTAATTGAAAGCGTTATATTATCTATTTTCCTTCCTTTCCTGAAACTACAGCAATGAGTTTTGGTTGGTGACACTTCTAGGCCTAATTCCTCCAGCTTACTAACAGCAGAATTTAAAGCTGCTTGAAGATCAGTTTCATTTAACTCCGCACTTCTGCTTTGGACGTAAAAAACAAAGTCATCAGCGTACTGCAACACTTTAACGCTATCATAACCTGTGCAAATTTTATGAGTAGCAATATTAAATAAGAGAGGGGAAAGAGGATCGCCTTGTGCCAAACCTCTACCGGACCATCTCACTATGGCACTATCATCACTATCATCTTTAATTTTTAACGATCTTCTACTTAGAAAAGACCACAAATATTTACAAGTTAGTGACCCTATGTTTAAACTATCAAGCAAACTAACTAGTTGGTCCGTCAAAACATTGTTATATGCACTTTCTACGTCAAGAAAAACTGCTAGTGTAGACACATTTTTAGAAACCCTATTTGAATGTCTGTAAGAAGTCGAACTAAACAGTCTATACAGGATTGACTTTTTCTGAATCCACTCGTGACTGGGGCTAAAATGTTATGTTTTTCAACAAACCATTCAATGCGCTTACAAATCATAGCATGAAAAATTTTACAAATACAAGATATTAACGATATAGGTCTCAATTTTGGCATTACATTAGGGTTTGAATTAGGTTTGGGAATGGGAACTATTTTAATACTGCGCCACTGTTCAGGAATAAAAGAGCTCTTAAATATCTTATTAAAAATGTTCAGCAAAATTAACTTACCCTCCTTAGGAAGATTATAAATCATAGAATATGTTATATCATCGTCTCCAGGGGCCGTATCCTTTTTTTTTAAGCTACTTTGAAGCTCTTGAAAAGAAAACTCCTCATCTAAAAGAGTATTTTTTGAGAAAAAAATAGGTTGTGAAGTTTGCACAGAATCTGGAGCTAAACTACGTAAAAGTTCTTCTTTCTTATCTTTAGGAGCATGTGCATAATCCCTATGTAAACCCTTCATCCAGCGCATACGGCGCCACATATCAGAGGCAGACACATTTTCATCTACCTTTTCACAGAACTGTTGCCAACTAGCTCCCTTGGCCCGCCTATGAACTCTTTGCGCTTCAGCAATCTTACCATTCAAGATATCAAGGTTAGCGGGTGTGGGATTACGCCTAAACACCTTAAGTGCTAACCGACGTTGAGCTATAGCATGAGATATCGCTGGACACCAGTAGGGCTTTGGCTGAAAAATTTGAAGAGGATCAGTACAATTTTTAATCATAGGAATACTTTGTCGAGCTGCATTATTCAACTTTTCTATGAATGAGTCATAGCTCAATTGAATATCAGCATCGCCTAAACCTTCGCTAAAGCTCTCCGTCAAAATCTCCTGATACAAACGCCAATCAGCTAGTTTAAAGTTGCGTCGCTTAATATACCTACGTGAAACCTGGTACTGAAGAGAATACTTGATAACTAAATGATCACTGCCTAAGTTCTCCCGTGTGACTAACCATTTAAAATAAATGGCAATATCAGATGTAACAAATGTTATGTCTGGCGCAGATTCTTGCAAAGTACCATTAACTAATTTAACCCTCGTAAATTCTCCACTGTTTAGAGATACAAAATTATGCTCTATAGAAGAATCCAGTAACTGTAACCCTCTGGAATCTATTTTAGATGACCAATTAGAATGATGCCCATTAAAATCACCCGCCACAATTGATTTATCCTTAAATTTTGAAAATATACCATCCCAATCGCATTGTGAAGTTCTTACATTTGAAGGGCAGTAGACCGATACAATATGTTCTAAATATTTACAATTCAAAATTCTTACACATAAAAGCTCTATGCCACTATTGTTAACATGTATGGAATACATTTGAGTTTTTATTGTTTTGTGAACCAATATAGCTACACCTCCATAAGAATCAGTTCTGTCCTGCCTGAAAACACGATAGTTACTTATTCGCAAGTCAGTATCCGTATCAAGCCATGTTTCACTAAGTAAGCAAATACCTATCTTTTCTTGACAAAGCAGTAGTTCAAGATCAAGTTTTTTGGGCATCAAACTCTGCGAGTTCCATTGCGCAATATTCAAACATTGCTCAACGGAACCCACAGAGCCTGATGCCCTGGCCGCAGTTACATTAGAGATGGTGTTATCCATGATGAAACAGACCTAACAGTTTAGTAAAGACATCTCCACTGCTCACCATCTGTACTATGAATGACATTAATTCATCAAAAAGTAATTTCAACACTTGGCTGACTTTCACATCGAAACTTGAGGCCGAAAATATAATGTCTTTTGCTTTTGTAAATACCCGACTAAAACTAAACTTCTTCTTTTGCTCACTACCAGATGGTACATCCTCACCTGTGGCCGTAGCCGATGCCGCCGCCTTTGATGCAGATGGACCTTGAGAACAAGCATCAGTATTATTCCGCCGTGTTTTTTTTCCATGCCTCTTATTCCTCCTATTGTTCCTTTTCCGTCCACTCGAAAACCCTTTTTGAACATTTTCCTCGCTGCTGCTTGATTCGTCATCATCACTTACATCTACGAAATCATTATGCAAAGCATCTCTACTCAGGGGCACTGAAGACTCTTTTTGCATCACTTTCGCACCAACACTTTGGCTGTAGGACATGCGGATTCCGGACTTCGCAGGTTCATGGGTCATCTCATTAGATTCCTTGCCAAACTTAAAGAAGGATGCCGGGTTCTTGGGTTCGTTAAAAATAAATGTCTTTTCCTGCAAATATTTCGCTAGCGCATGTTTATAGGTGCAATTTTCATGGCACATAATGGACCTAATTTCTCTTTCCTTCAAAAATACAGGACAAGACTTACTCAGGGCCATGTGCTTGCCTTTGCAGTTAATGCATCGATAATCCGTCGTCTCGCAGTTTGTATGGCGTCCACCACATTTCGGACAACTAGTCTTTTTGGTCGGGCATGTTCGTGTCAAATGTCCAAACTTCCAGCAAGATGCACACTGCGTCACCGGAAAAGTGTAAGGATTTACCTTAAACCTGCAACCATATCCAAACACATAGGGAGGCAAAGTAGAGCCCTTGAAACCGAAGCGTACAGTCTCGCTACTGACCCATTCACCTTCCTCCGACATTCTATTCAACCTTTTTACAGATACTATTTTTTGTTCGCACTGCAATGACTCCATCAAATCTTCTTCTTTTACATCGAGTTCCAAATACTTCACCACACCATAGGTAACGCCAACCTCATTTGTCATATAGCACCTATATCCAGAATCCATAAAGGTTTTATTCAAAACTAAATTATCGGCTTCTTCTTTTTTTTCGAATGTTATAACCACTCTGTAAGGGCTCTTGTATTTTATCTGTGTCGCATTGGTAATTCCTTCAGCCTTCAATAGCATGGCCAACCCGATTTGTTTTGGCAGCAACTGGTATGACGAGACACATACTTCAAAGCAATTATTATTGTTATTCAAAACATTGGTACCTCGAACAATTGTTGGTCCTCGATTCTTTCTAGCCGCAACACGTTGTGCCTTGCTCTGCACAAGAGTAAATCCATCATCATCAATACATTCTTTTTCATCGCTACTATTGTTGGTCCTCAATCGTTTCGGAGCCGGCGGCCGCGTCTCCTTCACAGCAAATAATTCCTCACATTGTTGGTTAACATCTAAAATTGCCTGTACAGCTATTTCTTCTTCACTCATACTACTGCTCCTGGACCGAGGCCTAGAATCGACCCCGGTAGCGTCCATATTTGGGACCGCGCCCAAACACACCGAAAATGCTTATTTCGTATAGTCCGTAATTAATTACAACCGTCGATAACAAAACTAAGTCCAGAACAACACTTTATACCGCATAAAACTTATTAATTAGCAAGACAATTTTTCAAACCATCCCGCGTCAGAAAAAAATTTTGACAGATGCCATGAGAGATGTAATGAGGGGTAATGAGATTTGAATTTGGAACGTCAAAATTTCTATGAAAATCTGTTAGCAATTAGCATAGGTAGATACTGAAACCAAGGAGATCTTATTTCAAATTGATGTGTGGAGGTCATTGTCTCTTTCATCTTTTTTTCTTCTTTATTGGTACCCAGTAAGTTTTTTTTTTTAGGATACAGCGCCAGCTACTAGTTTATTCGTAGATTTTTAGTTGAGGCTACCTATAAAATTAAAAGCGTTGGCAGTGTAAACAGCGGCCTTATTGTGTAACTTGAAATCCATTACCAGTGAAGTTCAAGCCCATTACCACCGGTCGACTCTGTCAGAATTTTTTCGGTATTGTCTAAGGTATTTCACTGGTAATGGGCTTCAGAATGAATGACGTGACTCCAATTTCACAAGTTTACGATCATGTGTCAGTTCAGTGGTAATCGACATCGGCTTCGTTTTTGACATTTGAAACCTAGCCTGGGACTTCAACTGTCACTTTCGTATTTGTCTAACTATCTGACATTTGCAACACCATTACCAGCGAAATTTGGTATTGTGTAGCGCCGAAATGAACTTCATTGCCCATTTGAAACGTCAGATGAAGCAGGGAGCTCTTTCGAGTCTTCTTTGAAAAATATAGGGAAATAAATTGGACAAATCTTTACAATATATCCTTTAAAAGAAGGAATTTGTGGTAAGTAACATTGTTTTGAAGTTTTAGTAGTTGTGTACCTACTTCAATCATCTCAGAAGTACATAATAAGAATCATAACACCCCTAACCGTTTCGTCAAAGAAAATACAAAGCAATCAAATTTCTCCTTCGCAAGTAGGAAAGAATCGTGCATGCCGGCATGCTTATGGATTATATTTCACCTAAATAAGAAGTACATACTACATGTTATTTATTATTGAGAATAGAAGGTACGAATCAGCTATTACCCAACACAATACACTACATATGTAGTTCTGTTACACATTATTATTTGGTTTCAGGCGTTATGGCGCAAGCTATGTTGATGGCAGCTGCGGAAGAAAACCGCCTAAAAAAACGATTGCGATTGGACCGCAGAGTGTCATTACACTTAGTCATTCATTCTGAAATCCATTGCCAGTGAAATACTTTGGACAATACCAAAAAAATTCTGACTGAGTCGACCGGTGGTAATGGGCTTGAACTTCACTGATGCATTTCGAGTTACACATTGCATTTCGTCATAATGCAAGTATGAGTACCGGTAGTACCCAGTGGTACTATCGTTTCTATTCGCGATATAGTCGTTTTACAAGTTGCAAAAATGGAATTCATATTTAATAAGCTGTAAAAATTAAAATTACAAATTAAAATTTCAAAACTTATTATGGGGAGGTATATTCGATCACTCAAGGTCACTCTAGTTCACCTGAAGCTATTCAATCATTCAAGGTCTTTCAAGGTCACTGTAGGTCACCTGAGGCTATGCGATCACTAGGTCACTCTAGGTCACTCTAGGTCACCCTAGGTCACCTGAGGCTATTCGATCATTCAAGGTCACTCGAGGTCACATAAGTCACGAAGTTATTGAAAAATGTTCCAAGAACAAACTTGGCAAAAATTTACTAAATCACAGGCCCCTATTCCGAGACAGAAATGGTTACTCAAGCATAGATTTGAGTAGAGATTTTCATACAAAAATCTATGCTTGAGTAAGGATCAGTGCTTGAGTAAGGCTACGGAATACGGGCCTTAAACTTCGTAAATTAAAGCCAAAATACGAAGTTCCATTCATTCACTGGGTTTGAATTTCACTGGTAATGGTGTTGCAAATCTCAGATAGTTAGACAATACGAAAGTGACAGTTGAAGTCCAGTCTAGGTTTCAAATGTCAAAAACGAAGCCATGTCGATTACCACTGAACTTACACAATAAGGCTGCAGGACGGGAATCGATTAGCAACAAAAAAATGACGTATATACTCGGGATGATGATTTTGTATGGATGGCAATAGGTGTAGATTTTTTTAACTACGAATATATTCGTATGGCAGGGAACGAGTTAACCTCTTTATACTGCCTTATATATCTTCAAGCACTCTCCAATAGAGCGTAATATCTTGATTATTATACTCAATTTTTGCTCCATTTTTTTCAAGGAAATCTGAAAGTACTCAGCTCGTACCTACTCAAGATCTTTTGAATATGAGTTTGAATATACTCGGGCAATATTTTTTGGTCCATTTTAGGTCCCTTGAAGACTTAAGTTGGACTCTTGATAGATAGATAGATAGATGATATTTATTTTCCACCACAAAAATGTACAATGCAAAGTAAGAAATGAAAGGCAAAAGTAGAGAAAAAAAACAGAATCTTATACAGAATCTCTTGAAGTCCCAAGGTGGCTTCTACATACCTGCTGTTGGTAGAATTGACAGAAGTGTTGGATCGGCTGCGTCGGTTGCAGATAGAATCCCCGCAGTTGACCACACCGCCTTTGTTAGTGATGCTGAAGGTTCGCAGACGGTAGAGGTCGTCTGATACACGAGGGTTGTACGGCTTCTCAGGAAGAGAACAAACGCGAGGTCGTGAATGTTCTACCACTGTGGAAGATGAATTTTTGAATGAATTTCTAGTTTATATTACAAATACATTTCATTCATTTACACATTTGTTTCATTCATTTACAAATTCATTTCATTCATTTACAAATTCATTCCATTCATTTACAAATTTATTTCATTCATTTACAAATTCATTTCATTCATTTACAAATTCGTTTCATACATTTACAAATTCATTTCATTCATTTACAAATTCATTTTCAATTCATTTACAAATTCATTTCAAATACAACTAGTGGCTCTGGGAGCTGTAGACCTCGCGAGTTTACTAAAAGTGAGCTATTTACTGCCTTAGCAAAAGCTATTTCAGAGTTTTGAAAGAAACCTATCAATGTTGAAGAGAAGTAGAAAATACCCATCCCCACTACTTCTCACCTGACACCCATCCCTCACCCGCAACCCCCACTGTGCAAGTGCATTTTCCGTTTTGCGATTTTTTTGATCTTTTTGATTTCTTTTGCATCATCTTGTGTAGAATGAGGTCCTTTGTGTTTCTCTCAAATTTGATTGAAAACCATCGATTGTTTGATGAGCTATCCTGTTCATCATGCTGAAGATCCTTATCAGATCTTCGCCAAACTTTTATGAGACCAACTTATAGTTACTACCTTTCAAATAAAAAAAGAATAATCGAAATCGGATCTCATTTGGTGGAGATATCCAGTATATCAAATAGCCCCTTTTTGCCCTTTTTTTGAGAGAAGTACCCCTCCAATCAAAAATCCCCGACGACAAAAAAATTCTAATAAGTCATATAACCTGTGTACCAAGTTTCGTCCAGATCGGTTGAAAAATGCGACCTGTAGAGGAAAACAGACAGACAGACAGACAGACATCCGGACAAACGCATTTTTGGCCAATGTGGAAACTGAGACGCTTCGCTCGCTTCGCTCGCTCGGTCAATAAATTCAGTTGAGTAAATATGGTGTGGGTACAGGGTTTACCCTTCTTAATGTTAATTTTAATTTAAAATAGATATGCACCGCTCCTCAGAATGTATTTCCGGACTTAAGTGTAACAGCTCCAATGTCTGCAGGCACTGAGACAAATATTTTAAGGTTTTAGGTTACCTTTAAGGTTGATAAGTTTTGTTGTATAAATTTTGATAAAATAAATTAAAAAAATACCAAAAAGATTTGTATGTTCAAATGCCTGTAAGAGACTATCGAATGAAGTCGACTTTGACCTCGCCGGCGGGGTCACTAATATTCTGACAAGAGCGTTAGTAGAAAAATGTCAAGTCATTTAATACCTTGCATTGTACATTCTATTTTATCCAGCTGCCAAGATACCACGTGAAAAAAGCCACAGATAATAATACCAAAACGCAATTTGATAATTTTCGATTTATTCTGGAAAGCCTGGACAAAATATAGTTTCTTTTGTAATAATTCATTTCCTCAATTACAAGAGTTATGCTTTGAAATTGTTATTTTAATTATTGCAAAGAAATTCATTAAATACTTCACGAGTTTGCAACTTGATCATCTGATGAAAAAACTTCGCTGGAGAATTACAAAGACTTAGGAAACTAAATGAGTTTTATTGAAGAGAATAACTGTGTTAAAACAGTTGCTTTTGATAAACGTGGACCAGTAAAGGGCAGCCTTAAGAGAAAAAAATATTTTGTTAAATTCTACCCACACAGTTTATTTTCTGTTTTGGTAGTCGGTTGAAAAACGTGATCCAAAAGTACCGGTTGCGTTGTCAAAATTCTTTACACCTTGTATAAATTACTAGTCGTCACCCGTGGCGTTGCTTGCATTCTAGAGCCTTTAGAATGTGACTCTTCAAAATTCCTTTCTTAGTGCACCCCTACACTATATAAGGACAGGCGTCATGGCTCAGTCGGTAGTAGCTCTGCCTTCCGTGCTGTGGGTCGTGGGTTCGATCCCCACCGAGAACTAACATTTGTGTGTGGCTAACATAGATGTTTGTTCTGTGTCTGGGTGTTACTATGTATTATAAGTAATGTATTTACAAAAAAAAATGTATATATGTATTCTATCAGCCATCTAGTACCCATAGTACAAGCTTTGCTTAGTTTGGGACTAGAAGGCGTTGTGTTAAATGTCCGTAAATACTACCCTCCGAATTTCATACCTCTAGAACCTAGTTTAGGCTGTGCGTTGATTGTCAAAGCTTCAAAAGAGTTTTATAAAAATAGAATAGATAGATAAGTTCTGAATAAGTTGAATAAGTAATCTGCTTAAGATTATATTCGGTTCGATAGATCTTTGTTCATAAAAAATAACCATTTGAATATGAACTCGCTCGCTTGAAAATTCTAAGAAACGTTAGCGTACGCAGACGTAGGTAAATCTCAAGAAGCAAAGTAGAGGCTAGAGACTTATTGGTAAGCTCTTTTGATGAAGCTTAATTCTTAGAAAATTTAATATTGTAATGCTTGTATTACATCATTTATTTTATGTTATCAACTATGTTCACAAAAACGAATCCTCTAGCTTTACAAATTTACCTTCAACTGACAAGCCGAAAAGTTCTTTGGCGGGGGCGCTGGTGTCGCGCGCATGCGCGCGCATAAAGGCCGCGTTCCGAGCACGACTCCTGAATGTTAAGCCCGCGTTACAATATTGAATATTACTTACATCAAACATGTACCTATGACACGTACCTAACTACTTATAATGGGCCAACATAACTCTCTAAATAAAATTTGGTAAATATATAATTAGTTTTTCTTGGGATGCTTTTATGACGCACCAACAATATCCCAAAAGATAATTCTACTAAATTTTAAAACAGAAAATGGACCCTCCGAAGTAAAATTATAATATGAAGATGAGATAAAGTTTTAGATTTTTTTTATGATTGAAAACTACTAACTTTTCTCATTATTTCTATTTGCCATTATGAAGTAAAAACTCAATCTCAGTAGTAATAAGAAGAATTACAAATACAACCATTTTACGTCTGTACAACGTGGTGAGTATACTAGGTATACCTATCTATACCTGTTGTGTAAGTACCTACGTAGGTAGCAAACGCAGGAAGTTAGATACTTACCTAGGAAGGTACTTACTATTTGCCTAGGTAGGTAGGTAAGTATACCGATATGGTACCGACAATATCAGTGGTTTGAAGATAAGACTTCGTCCGCGTGAAATAGTGTCTTTGGGTAGCATAGCTTTTACAAACCTTGATTTTATATCGAATCAACAGCTTAAAAATAAGTTTCAATATTCTAGCTCTAAAAATTACGATATTTACAACATGTATACCCCCCCCCTTTCAACCCCTTCCAACCCTTTTTTCGCATTAAAAAGTAGCCTATGTTCTTTCTCAGGCTCTAATAGACTATCTGTGTACCACATTTCATTTAAGGCTAGCGTCCACAGGCCCTCATCGCACGTATCGGACGCATCGCACGTAACGGATTTTAGTTTGTAGTTTGCCTTGTAAAAAAACTCGTCCGTACGGTGCGGATCAGTGGACGCTGTTGTATGAGTTTTTATATGTCGTGGGATATTTTTATATAATTTTAAGGAGAACATTTCCGCCATGCGTGATTTCTGTGTGGCTTTAACCATTAAGGTTGCACACGCGACGGAAGCTTAAAAAATGGAGTAGCTTCTCCCGTTTTCCCAACATTTTCCTTCACTGCTCTGCTCCTATTGATTGTAGCGTGATGAAAAGTATACTATAACCAGCTCAGGAGTATGAAAAAATATTGTACTAAGTTTCGTTAGAATCCGTCGAGTAGTTTTTGTTTCTAAAACGTTTATACAGACAGACAGACAGACAAAAATTTTACTGATTGCATTTTTGGCATCAGTATCGATCCCTAATCACCCCCTGATAGTTATTTTGGAAATATATTTCATGTACAGAATTGACCTCTCTACAGATTTATTATAAGTATAGATATCTCACTGAGAATTACTGTCGACGACGTGTCGATATGAATGTCGACGACGCCACTGTGTGCAAACGTTTAGTACAATGAGATTAGCTCTCGTGGTATTGTGAAAACCGATAGGCATGCTGTCATAATAATAATAAGCCCGCATAACCCGTAATACCTATAACACAGATTATATACTATACTAGTAATATAACGTCAACCCATGGATAAATGCGTCAACCACAACTTCAGCCATATTTTGTCTTTTCTACGCTTACTGCGAAAAAGTGGCCATTTCGAGCAGCCAAAGGACATTTAGTGCGTTCAGTGGGGAATTATTCTGGTAATACACATTCTATAAAAAGGATATTTCGAGAATTTATTGATATAAATCTCTGGACCTTCTGAGAATTGGACATTGTGCACCAGACCATTCCAAACCGCATAAAAGTCATGAATCTGCCCAACGAATTTATTCTTGGATATATCCTTCAAGTCCCAAACTAGCAGTTAAGGTAAGAGTTTGTACTATGGGAACTAGGTTGCTGATAGAACATGTACATTTTTTTTTGTAAATACGTACTTATAATACATAGAAACACCCAGACATAAAACAAACATAATATATGTTTGCCACACACAAAGTGTTTGTACTTGGGGATCGAACCCACGACCCGCAGTAAGGGAGGCAAAGCCACTACCGACTGAGCTATGACATCTGTCAATCACAATAACTGTAATAGGTCTACGTACCTGGCAACTCAAGGAAGTTAGACGTCCTCCTCTGCCGACCTCTCATGGTGTTCTGGAAGTTCAGGGGCCCAATATCCTCCACCGAGTCACAGTTCGACACAGTAGACTCCCTAGACCCTCGTCTACTGGCCAGATACGCCAGACCCCCTTTCATAGACCCCCTACGCATGGGGGAGCACGGTCTACTAATACTGGTCGTAGTAGACCGGGTATGCTGCGTGTCATCTGTCAGATCTGTCAAATCTGACGTAGATTTCCGACAGATTTTGGAATTGGAAGTCGAAGTGGCTTCATCATCAGCGTCGTTGACGGCAGCTGATGGAGTTCCAAGCATTGCATCTGTGGAATCGTCGGTGTGACTGGAAACTATGCTCGGCGAAGTTACCATACGTGGGGAGCTGATCGTGGAGTTGGAACCGAAGAGTTTTCTTGTTTTCTTCGGAGAGACGTATCCAGGGTTTGTGTGGATGTGAACTGGAGGGGGTTTTGGGGATCGGGACTTCTCCCGACTATGCTTCAATGAAGCTGTATACTGTAGATTCTTTTGGCTTCTGTCATAGCAAGGACTGGACCGCCCTGATGGAGACTTATCTAAATTGACATGTCTAGGGCTCATGGGGCTGCGATATCCGTGAGCTATTGGACTTTTAGGGGGGTAGGTGCATCCTGATTGGGGAGTGTAGTAGCCCGAAGAAGTGCTGGAGGTGATGGAGGGGCTTTTTTGAGGGAAGATGAAGTGGCGGGGGCTTTTCGGGGTGTGCGGCTTGGGGGAGATCGGGGGATAACCTCCGGGACTGTTCACTGCCATTCTCACTGGTTCATTTCACTGCGTTTACCTGAAAAAAAAAACTGTGTGAGGATTTCGTAGACACCATGACTTCAATAATGTAAGTTTCTTTGGATTATGTTGGTCAGTACATAACACTGATGACGTTTTTAGTTATACCGCACTCTTTTTTAACCAACTTCAAAAAAGGAGGAAGTTCTCAATCCGGTTGTATTTATTTCAGTAGTTTGGCAGTTAAATAAGTGTAACTGGAAAAAACACGTCATCCACGTACTCGACATTGCGTATTTTGATTTTCTGTGGTGTTAATAGTACAGTTCCAAAGAACTGCTATCATCATCATCATCATTTGATGATGAAGGCGTATCAAATTGATATCGGTTTTTCCAGTTACACCCCAACCAATCTCTTTATAGATCTCTGAAACGGCAAATCGAATCAAGAATCGTAATAAAACTTTGGGTTGATTCGTCATCAAATCGATCTTTTTACTGCTTTGAACGTAAATTGGATATACAAAATTGTTAAAATAACTTCTAATATTTCTTAGAAGTTTTTCCAAACGCCAACTCAGATTATAATTATAAATAAACTAGCCGTCGCCCGCGGCGTTGGTCGCGTTCAAGGCCCTTTAGAGTGCGATTTTTAAGGATACTAGCCTCAAAATTTCATACCTCTAGGACTAATAGTTTACGCTGTGCGTTGATTGTCCGTCAGCTTCAAAAGAGTTTTATATATTTAGAAGATATAATAATTTTTTCACTTATTCTTCTAAATCTTAAAACGTTTGTCAGTCAAAAGGTTCCATAATCCGATTCCCTTCTATATTTCCAGTTGCTACGCTGGCTCTACGCTAATTGCTACGAGGAGCTACGCCGTAGCATACATTTGATTTGAAAACGTTGGAGAAGCTCTTGACTTTGTTATTTTTGAATAAATAAATTTGCGACGGTTAAAATGAGGAGTTTGTCTCAAATACCTGGATACAGGATATTTTTGGGGACAGCCCCAAAAATAAAACCTGTATCCAGGTCACAGGACCCACCGTTTAACAAGCTAAATATACAGGGTGTACCATGTTGTTGTGTATCGTGTTGTTTTGTTGCTTCTAATCAAATCAAAGTTTTTTATTACTGACAAAAATGCAATCCATTTTGTTAGTATAGTAGGTGCCAAATAACACCGCAATACAGGTCATTCACCCACCTTCACCACGATGTCGCAAAATTCAATTGACCTGTATTGAGGTGTTATTTGGGACCTACTATAGTAGGTAGCTTAAAACTAGTTGTTAACTAGTTGAAACTCATAATATAATCTAGTAATAACTAGCTTCTGCCCGCGACTTCGTCCGCGTCCCGTTTGATCCTGTTGATTTTTCGTGATAAAAAGCAGCCTTTGTGTTAATTCAGGTTATGAACTATATATATTCCAAGTTTCATCCAAATCGGACTAGAGAAGTTTATAGTGTAGTTGAAACACAAAACTCCTCAAACATTTATAATAGTAGTGGGATGGGATTCATTTTCCTAAGTTTTGAAGAGAAATCCACCATTTTGCCTTCGAATCAAACGACAGCCGACTTGACGAATAACCGAATAACTCTTCTCTTCTCTTCAATAATGGTCTCTGTCCGTCATTTCGACAGACTATTTTGCCAATGTCAAGTTATATAATTGTAATAATATAAGTCAAGTAAGGCTCACACTTTATGTTACGACCTAAGTATTATTCTTTAAAATTCCACCAAAATTAAACAACAATACTCACAATAACACAAGAAAAGTAGATTATTATACAAGGGGATAAAGCAGTGTCTTCTGTCGCGGGTGACGATTTAAATCGCGAGCGTAACGAAGGACTCGAAGTTTACTCCCGAGCATAGCGAGGGTGTTAAAAACTTAAATCACGAGCGAAGCGAGGGATTTAAGACGAGTCCTGAGAGTAGCGAAGGATTTAAGTTCACCCAAGACTAAGACAGCTTTATCACCGAGGAAAATACTCTACTTTTCGTACCATTTGCGAAAAAATTAACACAATAATAATATGAGATAGCATTTTAGAACATTAACTTATTTATAAAAATAAATTAAAATAAACTTAACGTTTATGTATTTGAAGAAAACAAAAACGCGGCATTTTCCTAGACTAATATTTTTTTGTCGGAAAAGCAAAGGCATCAATCTCATACGGCCTGCATAATAAATGCGTATTCCTTTTTCAAAAAGATGTATAATGCTTTGTATACAAACTCAATGGTGTAAACACAGATGTAGTTCAGTATAAATTGTATTCCAAATTTAAATCACTTTCTCCCCCTAGAGGATGAAAGAAATCCAGTACAATTTTCTCTCCCTGTTTTTAACAGATTAAAAATGACTATTGTTATGTTCGCTTTTTGTGGCATAGAATGTCACTTTTTTGAGCAAGTGGTACGAAAAAACTATTAAAATAGAAGTGCTATGTGTCGTTTCAAAAAATGTCAAAACTCGCATCCCGAATAACTCAAATTGACTGATACTATTTCAATAAATTAATAACTTGACACTGGCAAAATTGTCTGTCGAAACGGCGGACAGAGGCCTTAAAAAGAAGAAGATTTTATGAAGAGGATTAGCCCTCTCACGTTCTATTTACTGTGCCTGGAGATTACCTTCATGAGGCAATAAAAAAATCGTTCAAACCCGAGCTAACTTGTTGAACACATCGAAATAAAAGCTCACCGTCCCAGATTCGAGTCACACCTCGGGAATGGCCGCGATTACTTTGATGTGGTCCATTTTGTTGTACTGCCAACGTCAACAGTCGACGTCAAAAGTAAATGTCGTTTAGATCAGAAAAAAATATTAATGACGTTTTTAATGTTCTTCTTTTTTGTTGGCTTCGCACTGCTGCGAAATTTTGCGTAAAAAATTAGGGAAACTTTATATATTGTAAAAGCGCGGGATCTGACATGCGACTTGACAGGCGTCATGGCTCAGTCGGTAGTAGCTCTGCCTTCCGTGCTGTGGGTTGTGGGTTCAATCCCCACCGAGAACAAACATTTGTGTTGTAAACATAGATGTTTGTTCTGTGTCTGGGTGTTTCTATGTATTATAAGTATGTATTTACAAAAAAAAATGTATGTGTGTATTCTATCAGCCATCTAGTTTCCATTGTACAAGCTTTGCTTAGTTTGGGACTAGAAGGCGTTGTGTTAAGTGTCCGTGAATATTTATTTATTTATTTAACAGAGGTGAAAAATATATACAAAAGGGAATATGTACAAAAGTAAACATTTCAATGTTATTCATGTTAATATATAAAAGATGCTATACAATGATATATACAAGGATCGAGGGAAGATAAAAGGACATCGACAATGGTAGGAAGGGGAATACGAATTTAATGTTCTTTAATCTAAGCTTAATTTTTTTTTATAATATCCCAAATTCACGAATCGTATGATATTTAAACCAACAACCGTCAATTAAATCCTTGTTTTTCTTCTTTCTTTGCTATGACTTCTGTCCGTCATTTTGACAGACAATTTTGCCAGTGTCAAGTGATTTTTTTTTTATTATGACGAACGGAAGCCATAAATAGAAGAAGAAAAAAATAGTACTCTCAAAAGCCATAAACCAAGTTGAAGTTGAAATCCTAGTCTTATTGAGATAGTATAAAAAATACTTTTTTGTATGTGAACACTTAAAATAATAGAGATAACGCGATGGAAAAGTTATTTCTTGGTGAAAATATACTCTAAGTACCCATTGTCAAACAAATCTGAAAAACTTATCAAATTTTTCACGCGCATTGCCATCTACCGAGAAAAAGACCAATTATATCTCGTCTCTTTCTTCTTTTTGGAGGTTCCGTACACGTTATTAGCACTCATGCATACCTTGCTTATGCTGACTGTACTATATGAAGCAGTCCTCGGAACAAATGAAGGTGCGAAGGTCAATTTACTATGTCAACCTTTCCCTTTTACCACGTTTTACTGAAGTTACTTGGTTTCAAGGGTTTTACTTCAGTACCTCTATCACGAACAAATCTGACAGTCGCCGCGTTAGCGTATTCGAGTTATATTGCGCGTCAATGCCAGCTCGACTGCCAACCGTTGTAGTGTCACCGCGCAGTGTATCTCAGATAAGCTAGCGTTAAGATACGTTTGCGATTGTCACAATTATTCGTGATCAAGGCACAGTTCAGTTGACTAATTCGCTCAGGCTATGAGTAAATCGGAAAAAATCATACAAAATGGCGTGTGAAACCAAACTAATAAATATAAATAAATAAATATCCTTGGACATTTCACACAACGCCCTCAGTCCCAAACTATAAACAGAGCACACCAGTGGGCGTTGATTTGTATAAAGACACTGAGCGGATTTTTTGAGAAGCTTGGTACCAAGCCCGTACTCGCTTAACGAGCTTCTCAAAGAATCCGCTCAGAGTCTTCTTACAAATCAACGCACACTGGTGTGCTGGGCGTCAGACGTTTCACAACCACACTATACACTGAAAACTCGTACTAGGCCCTCAGGTTAGAACCGATGCATCACTATGAAGTTTTTTATATAAGTATCACTGTTGGCAGTCCTATAATAAAAGACATAGGTACATTTTCATAAAATAAACTAAACATACTTTACAACCTATTTAATATGTTTGTTCCCCGTTTGTAACTATATTCTTTGTTTTAGTGAACATCGCCCTAAATTGTAAATCATACGTGACTTGGGTAAAGATGACTGAATTATTCATACAACTTCAAAGTAGGTATTCAAAAATTCCTACGGGTACCTACCTACAACCGGATGTGGAAATATTTGGGCCTTGGGAAACCGTAGCAAGCTAGCTCGTATGAGTTAGTGGCCTCAGACCCCTGACCTCTGAGTTTTGTTTTGATAATCGAAACGCATATCAAGAAGCGACTTTCGAGATATTTTTGTATGAAAATCCGGTAAACGCTTCTAGCGGGAGATTTGCAAACTATTAAACTAAAATCTGCGAGTTTCTTGATTCTTGCTTGTCACAAATCAACATAGCAAAACTCAGACTACGGGCTCAGAGGGCCTGGTACGAGTTTTGGTGTGTATAAAAAAATCTGATGTAAAACGTCTGACGCCCAGCACACCAGTGTGCGCTGATTTGTATGGAGACACTGAGCGGATTATTTGAGAAGCTTGGTCTACACCAAGCCCGTACTAACATGTCGAGCTTCTCAAAGAATCCGCTCAGTGTCTCCATACAAATCAGCGCCCACTGGTGTGCTGGGCGTCAGACGTTTCACACCCACACTATACACTAAAAACTCGTAGTAGGCCCTGGTGACGGAGTTTTTAGGCCGCCAAAGCCTTCGTCATTCCGAAACACGTAAGCGCTCACGTCGCTGAACTTAGATAATCGGTGAAGATTGACTAGGCATGCTTCGACAGGTTTGTTAGATGGGTGCCTCCAACGTATTTTTGATCGGTAGGTTTTTTTTCCTAATCGTATTTTGCCTCGATAGTGTAAACTTATTTAGTAACACAGTATAATGAAATTAATTCACGGACACCTAATGCAAATACTTACCTACTGGCCAAAAATGGTACATTTTTTGTGTTTTTGTATTCCACTTGCTTGCGACAATTTTTAGTCAAGGTATTTAATATACATTTTCAAAATAAATATGCAAGGAGTGTGTTCATTAAAACTATTTTTGTAACAGGTATTCGACCTAATAGCATGATGTTTAAATTTAGTTCGATGAAAGATGAAATGGGATGGGATGTCTTTGGAAATCTAGAAACCGTTTTTAGATCCAAAATTCCGCAGTGCCTTAAGACCAAGGTTTACAACCAATGTGTCCTGCCTATACTCACTTATGGTACCGAAACATGGCCGCTTACAAACGAGCACGTGCAAAAAATTAAAGTTGCTCAACGGAACATGGAGCGCGCTATGCTAGGTATCTCACTGATTGACCGAATACCCAACGTCGAAATTCGACGAAGAACTAAAGTCGTGGATGTGGGTAGGAGGATAAACCAGTTAAAGTGGAGATGGGCAGGTCACTTGGCTAGGCGGAACGACGGAAGATGGACAAGGGCAGTGACCGAGTGGTGGCCTCGCGAGGGTCATAGGTCACGAGGCAGACCACCAGCCAGGTGGGCGGATGACATCGTGAAAGTGGCAGGAGCACACTGGATTAGATTGGCGCAGGACCGGAAAAAATGGCGTGACAAAGAGGAGGCCTATACCCAGCAGTGGGTGAGCATAGGCTGATTAGATAGATAGATAGATAGAAAGATGAAAAAGAATGTCGTGAAAAATATGGAGATATTAAAATTCAGAACCTTGAAAGTAATGGTTGTAATTTATTCGTACGCACAACTATTATAAATTGCATTTTATTTTTACAATTTATTTACCTACATGTCTTTGCATGCACAGCTGTTTTCTTTCTTCCATTTATAAGTAGGTATAGGTACAACATCTGTATTGCGCAATTTCATTACTTACCTACCTAAATATAGGTACGTATATAAAATATATTATATTAAGTGTAATTTTAAAAATGGCTTTTATTCTCAGTACGTACGAAAAAAATCCGTCCTGTAGAAATCGAGTTATTTTTAAAAATCCGTTTTTTTATTTATCACCCCATCCTTGAGGCCCACAGAGATGGCATTGTAAAGAGTTAGAAAGAGCATTTGAGGAGCTTCATTTCTTGTACGAACGTTCAAAATCCATCCTGCCCCCGCATCGTAAGCTCTGAACTGCTCTGAACTGCCCAACACAATGTCAAGCGATATGCCCACAGATATACAAGAACAAAACTATTTTGACGGCAAAAAACGCACTGAAACGTGCTAATGTCACTATTTAGTCACAGAATACCAATGATTTAGTATGAAAACAGTTCAGAAAACGTACCTGGCAGGTTTTTATGAGACAACGATACCCCCCACAGATATACGAGAACAAGAATATTTTGACGGCAAAAAACGCACTGAAACGTGCTAATGTCACTATTTAGTCACAGAATACCTATGATTTAGTATGAAAATAGTTCAAAAAAACTTACTATGGCATAACGATTGCCCTTCTGTAAAAATCCAGTTATTCTTGAACTGAAATTTGAGCATTTTATTCTTGACACTTTTCTCTTTTTATGCTTGAGCCTAAATTAGGTCAGGGGGGTTTTTACGTGAATACGGCTTTATCTAATCTAATGCTACTTAATAGACTGGTCGTAACCGGTACATGGTCCACAGGAAATGAACAAAGTCGCGAGCAATAGCAACTAGCTAATATATTATCCCAACATATTTTTCAAGGATATTGTGGCAATTTACATAATAATTGTTATTAGTGCTTCAAAAGGGTATAAATACTGAACCAATTTTGAGTATTTTCAGTATCTTACGGGCACAGAAGCAGAAAGACTGAAGGTAAGTTACTGAATTAAAATTTTACCTATTTTAATCGCATTATTTTGTTACTTCTAGTAACTGCGGATAAATGTTATTTTTGTCACTGACGAACCTTTTTTAAAATTTTAAAAGAGCTTATAAATAGATCTGCGGAAGAATCACTAATGTTGTCAACCAGTTAGCAAATTAATGAATAAATATCCTTGGACAGTTCACACAACGCCTTCTAGTCCTAAACTAAGCAGAACTTGTACTATGGGAATTTGATTGCTGATATAATACTTATATATATTTTTGTAAATATATAAGTACGTATACTACTTGGTAACACCGTATTGGAAGCTGTTAATGTACATTTTTGTTTGATTTTGCCACTTACTGAAGCTGAAGCTAATACTATAGTAAGTACAGACTGATCGAACGAAAGCTAGCGAGGGCCTCCACCGATGGGAGATGGGATGGGATATAACTAGGACACCACCGTTGTGCCCATACTGATGTACCTATTGGTACATTAGTGTGGACATAGTTTTTTCACAAAATGTATTGAAACTAGTAGTTGACTGTGATCATTTCTTGATTAGGGGCCATTCCCCTAAAGTATACCTACTTTCTACTAGGTACTGTTAGAATGTTTTTTTTGTGAGGACGACCACGGCTATCCTCTAAATATCACTAGTACATTACATAATAATTTCAGATGAGAATATATTCTGGCTTGATACTTTTTAGAGCGTGATTTTCAGTAGTCGGGTTTTAGCTTTTGAGCTTATTTTTTTATAATTTTGGAGATAGCAAAGCCGCAAGCAGCAGCTACAACGTACATTTCAAATTTTCTTGTAAAGCCCCTTAATTTAATACACGGCATGATTATAAAATTTTTCTTTTTAGTTCATTACTTCGTGGCCTGTAAAAGGCGCCGTAACGTCACATCCTTACTTTATTAATTAATATTATAAATGCGAAAGTAACTCCGTCTGTCTGTCTGTCTGTTTGTGTCGCTTTCACGCCAAAACTACTGAACCGATTTGAATAAAATTTGGTGCACAGATAGTCTAGAGCCTGAGAAAGGACATAGGCTACTTTTTAATGCGAAAAAAACGTTGTAAGGGGGTTGAAAGGGGGGGGATGCAAAAGTTGTATGGAAGTAATTTAAAATGCTACCCAAAAGACACTTTTCCACGCTGACGAAGTCGCGGGCACACCTAGTAGCCTATAATAACCAGCGTACAACCGAGACGCTTGCAACGATTACGTCATAATTATGTCAAATTCTTATAAATAGTTTTGGAGTGAACAATTGAACATAGGTACTACAGAATCAAATACCTACCCTCCTTTTGGCTTCGCCGTAGTCGTGGAAAAACCACGTGAAGTACCTCTTACACACTGAAGTGTTTTATTTGGCAACAGATATGACGTCAGGGTACGCAGATATTGTCTTCGCGGCGATAAAGACTCTACAAGTGGCATTGGTTCTCCTGCAGGATGACCTGCAACCCGTAGACTTCTTGTGTCCTACTAGTGCAACCATTGACACTATTAGTAAGTACAATTATTTTTTTAACTAATAAGCAGGGTTCTAATTGCACTGTTTTTGAATAACAAAGTTTCTATCGATAGTCATTGTTTTGCTGGAATGTGTTCGGAACAACCGCTTTAGGATAAGTGCGTTCGGAAGGAGTATGGCAGTGGGCATAGTAAATAGCATCTTGGCTAGATCGTTATCAGACGAAGCCAAGATGTTAAGTTTAGCAGAAGTAGGTTTAGTTAGGGATTAAGTTTTGTTTTATTTGGTGTAAGGTCCTATTTTTTTTTCTTTTTTTTATCGTTATAAAATGTTAATAAGAATTGGTATGGTATTGATTACATAATTGTAGTATGTATTGATATTAATAATTTTACAATACTTAAAGAAATTTTGTTCTTTTTGGTAAATAAGTTAGTTTGTATATATAATAGGGTAATATAATCGCTCGCAGCGATGGAATCCTATAAATAAATAAAAAAAAATCAATAATCATGTTCAGTAGGTATTATATATTAAAATAAGTCGATAATTTATAATTTAAAACACTAGAAAAACTGACTTCAATTTGATTACATACAGTTCATCATCTTTCATAAATAATTTCACAGATTTTTCAGAAATGTTGAAATATTCGAAAGAGAAGTTGCTTGACGTAAACGTAAGCTAACGTTGTCAGCGTAGGCAAACGTAAAAATGCATTGCTATATGTATAGTATTATATGTACCTACAGGCGTATTATATGATCTGTGCTACAGGCAAGACCTTTTATATTTTAGGCACAATGGAACTTTAATAATTTTTCTGTTTATGTTTTCTGCAAAATAATCATTTTACATCTTAGGCATTTTACTTCCAAGTCATTTTCAAAATAAGACTTCGACCGGATGCATTTTACTGACAGTAGACTAGTCAGTGGGCTTGATGGAAATAAAGTACTTTCCAGTGTCTTGGAATAACTTCATACCTTTTTTTTCTACTCAGTTTTGTAAAAAAGTGTGAACATTATTTGGGAGCACACTTTCTTCTGTAACACAGTTATCTATCTACCTTGATTTTGAACATGTTTATTAGGAAATAAATAAATTTGTATTTGTAACTAATTAACTCATTATTTGATGTTAGATTCCCACGGGCCGTTTGAGTACATCGTCGTCGGCGGTGGTACCGCGGGCTCCGTGATGGCTACAAATCTGGCAAAAACCAATGCATCCGTTCTACTCTTGGAAGCGGGAGGTTGCCCGCCAATAGAATCTTTAGTAAGTACGAGTATAAAAGGTTTTATCAGTATCTACTATAAGCCAATTTTTGAAAAAGTTACGTGCAACTCTAGTATACGCAAGACATAACTATTGAAGGAGCGTTTAATTTGTCTATGGTGAAGGCAAGATGCATGGAAGATGCAACATCTATTGAAGATGATTTATACAGCGTCAGGAGGCAACCTACGCCTACACTTAACGGGATACTGTAGTGCCTGGGACAATGTTTAGAGGGCTTGCCCAGCACTTATACCATCCTTTCAGCCATATCCACAAGAAAGAAAAGATCAATACGTACGGAGCTGTCTAAGCCAAGGCATGGCGGACACGAAAGTAAATGGAGAATACGATATTATTTGACAATAAATAAGAGGATATGAAGATAAATCTACAGTTATCGGGTAATTTCATTCTAACACTACGAAAGTATCTAAGTATTTTAGGCTCAAAAAAAACGATTTATCTTCTTCTGTCTTACATTTTATTAATTTCCATCTGCAGTTTCTCTTAGTACTTAGATAGAAAGCTTATTATGAGTATGTTCGAAGTCACGGCTAAAACGGCAGAAATATGTAGAAACTATTATTCTACGAAAAACTATTTTTTTTTATTTGGCTGTCAGCATACCTGTTGGTAAGAGTAGCTGCAGCCTAAAGCCTAGAACACGCATATCCACCTAATCACTCTTTTCTTGAAAATCTCTAATATATCGTTCAAAAATTAATACTGGGGATGGCAGAAAATGTATTGAATTTAATTAAATGTGTTTTTTTTTCAGATGAGTGGCCTCTTTCCTACACTGCCCTTATCGCGTTACGACCATCAGTATGACATGGTGAACGACGGCTACTCCTGCCAGAACCTCAAGTCCCAAGGTATTCTCACTGCAGGCAAGATGCTGGGAGGCTCAGGCGCTCTTGACCATATGATGTATCTCAAACCTTACAATGAGGACGATTGGATTACCGCTGCTAATGATACTTTTTGGAGTATGAATGAGTTTCGTAAGTATTTCAAAAAAGGAGAGAGCCCGAGCGTGTGCGATCGTAAAGCTCTAAACTCCAGCCAGGATCTCAGCGGCCCAGCGCTAGTCACGAGGCAAACAAGTGAACCAGACCCAAGGGTAATCGCCGCTCTCACTGAAATGGGATTTAACTACGCCTATGATGCAGATACGGAACCTTTTAATGTGAATAAGCCCTTATTTAACACTGGGAATTACTTAAGACAGAGTGGAGTAGTGCCGTATCTGTACAGTGTCAAAGACAGACAGAACCTTTATGTTCGCACTAATGCAACTGTCAAAAAGATAAACTTTGAAAACATGGTAGCAACAGGAGTACAATTTAATCACAAAGGAGTAACTTACAGTGTGAATGCAACCAAGAAAGTCATCCTTTCGACGGGAGCTATCGCAACGCCGTCAGTGCTCATGCTTTCTGGAATAGGAAAAAAAAGCGTTTTGACAGAACTCGGCATCACACCAGTCCTGGATATCGAAGATGTTGGCCAAAACCTCGTCGACAATCCCGCGATTTTCATTGGTTTTGCTTTGGACAAAAATACAACAAGTCCCGCGGCTTCTGATCCTACATTCTTTCCACTTCCCTCTTTGATCACATTTCCAATGAATGACAACGAAACAGTTATAACAACGGTAGATATCGGCTTGCAGTTCCCAGCAAATTCACAAGCCGCGTTTTTACAACTTTGCACTGTGGTCTTCAAGTATAAACACCACATTTGCGATGAATTCTATAAATGGAATATCGATAGAAACTTGTATCTGTTTGTTTCAACACTTTCTTATCCAAACTCGAAGGGATATGTCATACCTAAAACAGCAAATATCGAGGATAAACCTACCGTTGGGCTTAATTATCTGAGAGACAGTAGTGATTTAGAAAAATTCGCTGTACATGCTATGTCGTTAGCTGCGATGGTCAACACCACAGCGTTTAAGGCTCTTGGCGCTGAGATAGCGTACTTGGATGATAACGTTTGCCAAAACGAAACGAAGAACACTTTAGAATACTGGAAATGTTACGCCCTCGCCATGACTTCGCCAACGTGGCACTTCTGCGGAACCTGTGCTATGGGCAAGGTGGTGAACTCTAAGCTGGAGATCCCTGGAATCAGCAATTTTAAGATTGTAGACGGGAGCGTTATGCCTTCCATGACGGTTAGTAAAGTTGGGGCTGCTATAAGAGCAATGGCTGAAAAAATGTCTTTGGAAATTATAAAGGAAGACGGCTGTACCTATAATATAAGCGTTTGACTTTAGCAAACAACACGCTTGACCTTGGAAAAACAAAACAGCTTTTTAAATATCGATTTGTGTTGTCTGTGTTGTGTTGTGTGCTAAATAAATATTTCTCTATCTCTCTCTATCTATCTCTATTTGGATTTTAATAAAAATATTATGCATTTTTTTCTTGTTTATTTCACTACCCACCTATCATTATCGTACTTTCCCACCAGAGTTAAGCTACGTTTCTAAGGATGTGTTTAACATTCACCAATAAGAAAATGAATGAATGAATGAATGAAAACGCTTAATTGTACATAAATAACACCGAAACATATTCCTATGATATAAACAAAACAGGTTGCATTAAATGTACAATGGGCGGCCTTATCGCTCAATAGCGATCTCTTCCAGGCAACCTTTGGATGGAGAGGATTTAAATAAATTTAGAGAAGGGGGTCGGGGTGCTAATAAGAGAAATTTCGTGATTTAGTAAATACATAATATATTATATAATATACGTATATATACATAACATGTTATACATAATATAATACATATACAATTCCAAAAACTAATATGCCTATTTAAATATAATTAAAAAACATATATACAATATATATATGTATATATAATAACTAACGTAAACAGAAAAATGATATCATAATCCAACATAATATATGAATAATCCTGTATTAACATAAAGATGATCAATAACAATACCTAGGACAATTTCTAAAGATAATAGCTCTTCACTCGAGCTTTGAATATTGCAAGGGATGCTGCCTTTTTAATAGAGATCGGTAGTTTATTCCAGAGGCGTACGGCTTGAACCGTAAAGGAATTGTCGAAGAAACTAGTTCTGTGAACGGGAGTTATTAACAATAGATTTTCAGATGACCGAAGAGGACGGGCGTTAGAACAATGGAGAAATTCAAAACGCTCCTTCAAGTAACAAGGAGTGGAAGGGTTTAGGAGAATGTTATAGAGGAGTGAAAGAATGTGACTATGCCGACGAAGACGAACAGGAAGCCAATTCAGCTTGGCACGAAATTCGGAGACATGATCAAATTTGCGTAATCCGAATATGAATCTGATGAAGAAGTTTTGGAGCCGCTCTAGTTTGCTGAGTTGTCTTCCGTGAGGTCAAGGTAGCTAGCGTCGGCATAGTCAAGGACTGGTAGGAGAAGAGATTGGGCGAGCGCAATTTTAGTAGCAGTGGGTAAGAAATTGCGCAGTCGTCGAAGTGAGCCACCGGATGCAAACATTCTCCTACTTACAGATTGCATCTGTTGTCCCCATGACATGCTGCTGTCTATAAATACGCCTAAGTTCTTGACATGTTTACTATATGGGATAACTACGTTGTCAAATAATACTTGAGGGAGAGTTGCCCAGTCAATTTTCGTCAGCGTACGCGAGCTTCCAAGTATAATAGTCTGGGTTTTTGACGGGTTAACTTTGAGACCGT
Source organism: Eulithis testata (assembly GCA_947507515.1). NCBI lineage: Eukaryota > Metazoa > Arthropoda > Insecta > Lepidoptera > Geometridae > Eulithis > Eulithis testata. The sequence goes on along the minus strand of OX382218.1, from coordinate 2,957,100 downwards.
AGGCTATACTCCAATCTTGAATTTGTCTAAGGTTGACGTTTGTACGACGAATAGCATCGGCTAGGTTGTCCAGTGAATCTTGCGTATAAATTTGGAGATCATCTGCATAGAGGTGGTAGGCAGAAGTGAGCTTGTGGGTTATTGAATTAATGAAGAGTGCAAAAAGAAGAGGAGATAAAACTCCACCTTGCGGGACACCGGCAGATGTGTCACACCAAGTTGAGAAGGTGTCGTCAACGCGAATCCGCTGCCGACGCCCATGCAGATAACTGCGAAACCAGTCAATCACCCTTGGAGATATGTTAATTGAGCGTAGTAGTCCGATGAGTATATCGAAGTCCACAGTATTAAACGCGTTGCTAAAATCCAAAAGAGTGAGGACAGTGAGTTGTCCGTTTTCCATACCCAATCTTATGTCATCAGTGATTTTTACAAGGGCAGTGGCAGTACTGTGACCCGGTCGGAATCCGGACTGGAAAGGATTAAGCAGACTGTGATGGATGAGAAAAGAACTGAGCTGCTTGTGGATGAGGCGTTCAAGAACCTTGGATAGGAATGGGAGAATAGAGATGGGACGATAGTCGGAGAAGGACGATGGTTTAGATTTTTTAGGAAGAGGAATGACGTGCGCTTCCTTCCAGATGGAAGGGACGACACCGGTAGTGACGGAAAAGTTAAGTAGGTGACAGGGCATTGGGAGTATTTTGTCAATTATGGGGATCAACATATTTCGACCGATGTTGAGACTTCCCATGGCGCTTGATGAGATGGACAAAATGCTCTTCTTAACATCACATGCAGTGAATTGACTAAAAACGAAAGGTGATATAAAACTGTAAAAAAACCAAAAACTAAAATTAAAGATATGGATAAACGAAATATGCAGATCTACTAACTAAACTATTCTAATTCCGGAAATCGAGTTTATCTGTTGGTTCACGGATCATGCCTTAACTACTGGACCAATTTAAATGAAACTTATACCATACAGAAGCCCTTTTTCCGGACTGACCCATAGGCTATACTTTATTGAAATCAAAGACGTGGATTCTTAGATACAGCTTGAACTTTCTAAACCAAATGTAGCCGTTTGCTACGAGGTTCAGTGTATGCTGGTGACACATATTTTACCTATTACAGTGTCCGTCCACTATGTGATGGTCACGAGTGACCCTAATGGAAGCCCAATTCAATCCATAAAGTCGACTTGAAAACCTAAAAGGGTGAAAATTGAGTTAACTTGTACGGAAGTTTTTCAAATGAAAAATACAATATCCTACTTGTTATTCAAGAGGCATTTCGCTAATGGTAGTAAGTGTAGACTTGCTACTATATCAGGACTTCGTGGAAATGAAGAACACCAGCGAACGTACTATAACGGTTTATTACTTTTTCACACACAGACACCGGGTAAAACTAGCGATGTTTCTTGTTCCGCAGTCAAAATCAGAATGTCGACCCGAATGATATTTTTCATTAGGTTAGACCGCATTAGGGCGGAACTGCACTGCAGCAGAGCGTCGTGACAGTTAGCTTCAATATTCTTTCCAAGTAAATGTACTAGCCATACCGCACTACGCAGCAACGGAACTGCACTGCAGCGGAGCGTCGCGACAGAGTTGGGCAACTAGGCAAAGTTGACGCGCTCGCGACGCGCAGTTCCGCTGCCGCTTAGTGCGTTATAGTAAGCGGCGCGTCCGCGACACTTGCGAAGCATCCATCTATATTATACTAGCTGTAGCGCCTGCGGCTTTGCCCGCGTGGTAGGTACTCAGTAATAAAGCAACACATAAACTATGCTTCCCGTTGACTTTATAGCGAGATCTTAAAAAGGTACCTACTACCTACTTACCTACCTACCCACTTAGCTACTTCTTTAAATATGGCTTCAGAGGCTGGTATTTTTTACCAAGGTACGCTATCTCCCTTCCTACCTACACCTTTCGAAGGTATTTTATTTTTTTGTAAGGACATGCTAGGTACCTACCTAAGCTTGAAACAAACCAATTTTTCCATACAAACTTTAACAACTAATAGCACAGCGAATTAGTGTAGAGCTAGTTTTTTTAAATACAGTTCTTATTTATTTAGTTTGATGAATATAGGTACATGCCAATTTTGGTATTTATAACTTCAAGGAATACGGTTTTGCATACTAACGTTTAGGCCCAGTTTGACCCAGTCAGGGGTTAAATTTGTTAAAATCCCGTCTTAGCGGGTGCCTATGCCATGTAAAGAAAGTACATTCCAAATTTTAGCCCTAGCTTTAGCGGTGGCCTGGAATGTGATAGGTAGGTCAGGTCCCTCTTCTTTTATATATATATATATACCGTTCACAAAATTCTATGAAACTCTCTACTCAAAGGACCCAAGCAACAAACTTCGGATATCACCACACTCCCCCGGTACGTACCAACCCGCCCCGCAGTTTCTAATAACCGAAATACAGCGCGCTATTAATAATTTAAAGAAAAATAAATCCCCAGGAGAAGACGGTGTATCGACAGATACTGTGTTAGCGATGATAGAGCCCCTGACACCACATCTAACCAGTTTATTCAACAAAATCTTGGCTAAAGATACGATTCCGGAGGACTGGAACAACTCGCTTATAACTCTACTATATAAAAAAGGAGACCCTAACTTAATTGACAATTATAGACCAATCAGCTTACTACCGACGTTGTACAAGCTGTTTTCATCGACCCTGCTATATAGAATGACCAAGAACTTAGACGAGCAACAGCCGCGGGATCAAGCGGGATTTAGAAAAGGTTACTCAACAACAGACCATATATTTACACTCACACAGTGCATCGAGAAGTGTATTGAGTACCATAAAGTTATATACATAGCGTTTGTGGACTATACGAAAGCGTTTGATTCTATCAGTCATGACCATTTGTGGGCAAGCCTTCAAGAACAGGGAATAGAGTCCAAGTATATAAATCTCCTAAAAGCAATATACAAGCATTCTTCTGCCAAAATAAAATTGGAAAATATTGGAAAACCATTCGCAATTAAAAGAGGTGTGAAACAAGGCGACCCTATATCCCCGAAGCTTTTTACGTCAATATTAGAAACCATGTTCAGAAAATTGGATTGGTCTAAACGTGGCATCAACATAAACGGTGAACAACTTACTCACCTCAGGTTTGCGGACGATATTGTCATTATATCGGACAAGCCCGAAGACCTCCAATACATGCTCAGAACACTAGATATAGAAAGCCGTAAAATAGGACTACACATGAACCTAAACAAAACTAAAGCAATGTCAAACGGAGATCCCGAGCCAATTATGTTGGAAACCGGTGTGGTAGAGTACGTAAAAGAGTACATATATCTCGGTCAAACAATTTCGTTTGAAGATGCCATCGCAAAAGAGGTGAACAGAAGAGTCGCCATGTCCTGGAAAAAGTATTGGTCACACAAGGATATATTCAAAAGTAAACTCCCGGTTCACCTCAAGAAAAAGCTTATGGACAATACAATACTCCCTACCTTACTCTATGGCTGCCAGAGCTGGCCTTTGACGAAAAGCATAGTAAGAAAAATAGCCATATTTCAAAGAGCAACTGAGAGGTCCATGCTCGGCCTTAAACTCAATGATAGAGTAAGAGCAGACGACATCAGACAAATCACCAAAGTCACCGACGCGGTAAGGATGCTCTGCAAACTGAAGTGGAAATGGGCAGGCCACGTCTCTAGAGCGCGTGATGGGCGTTGGAGCGAACGTATCCTACATTGGTACCCACGAGACGCAGGACGTACAAGAGGTCGACTGAGAAAAAGATGGAGCGACGACGTGGTGGAGATCGCGGGACATGCATGGACCCGAACGGCACAGGATCGGAATATATGGAAGCGCATGGAGGAGGCCTACACCCATCGTTGGGTGCTCAACAGTCATAGTAAATAAGTGTGTATAGTTTTTTTAATTCTTTGTAATGTATTGTAACTGTGGGAAATAAATGGCTTATTATTATTATTATTATTATTATACCGTTCACACCAATTTCATCCATCGCGTTCAGTGGTTGCCAACCGACTGAGAGATAAAATGCCGCGCTGCTGCAGTTCTAGTGCGTTATACCGAACTACAATACTGTACTGGCGCGTCGTTTTCAATATACAACTACTGTATATTAAAAACGACGCGCCGCTCCGCTGCAGTGCAGTTCCGCCCTAGTGCGATCTAACCTTAAAATTGATTCGTTTTTTACATTCCTCGTTTGGTCCAAGCGCTAACCAATCACAACCGCGATCAGTCACCCGTTGTATCCACTGACAGCTAGCTACGGCTCTTGTGATTGTTCAACGCTACAAGCAAAAGACCATCGACCAATCGTGTGGCGAAAACTTCAAGAAACGACAGAACGACTTTCTTACTTTGAAATAATCAAATAATTGCCAGTATAAAACAAAACCTACTTAAAAATACCAATATTGAATCCTAAAACCATATTCTCTTTAAAATTAAATTCAAATCTGCCTGGTAAATATACAAACCCTAACATAAGCTATTCTGAGAGATTCGTACCATTCGACTATTCGTAGAGATTCAACTAGTTTCTAGATTTTGTGATTTAACTACTGTTTTGACGCAGTATCGACACGACATGATGTATACAAATCAAAATAAACCCCTAGCACGTAACCTCAAAATATCTAGGACAAGAAGTGCGTTCTATTGATTCAGATGGTGATTAATCCACATCATTTATTGCATAAAATTATTTCGCACAATAAAGTACTTATTTAAATATTTTTACATATAACAGGAACACCTGTTGTCATCCAATATGCAAAATTAACGTATTTTTAGGGTTACGATCCCGTGGTTTCGAAACCCGTATGGTGCGGCTTTGTCCGTCCGTCCGTCTGTCACAAACCGTATTATCTCAAAAACTATTAGAGCTATTGACTTGAAATTTGGAATACTAATAGATCTTATTTGTCAGCATGATAGAGAACGTGAGATTTTTTTTTTCAAAATGTCAAACATTGCGGGGTAAAGATTTCAAAGTGGTACCACCGGAGTGAGTTATACAGGGTGTCCCTCGGTCATGCCATATGGAGGGAAAGTATCTTAGAAAGAAGACTTCATTTTGATTTTAAAAACATTTTAAACTGCATTCTAAGAATTTTGAATAATCGCCTGTCTGCTCCAGGAATCGAACCCACCAAATTGTAAAAACTTAACACCCGTTAATTTATGATACCAATTAAAAAGCTTAATAATAAGGATTATTCTTTTCCAAGTAACATAGCATCTTAAATAAAAGGAAGTCCATAAAATTTTACATTTATAATTTAAAGAAAATTAGCCTTTCCTTTTACTTTGCCGTGTAGCCGTCTTGCGTGTGTGAGCTATTGTAAATAAATGTGTGTGAAGTGGTTTCCCTTTGCAGAAAAAATCCACCATTTTGCCTTCAAAACAAACGACAGCTGACGTCTTGATGACTTGACTTATATTATTCCAAATATTTCACTTGACAAAATTGTCAAAATTGTCTGTCGAAATGACGGACAGGGGCCATAAGTACAAGAAGAAGAAGGAGTGACTGACGACAAAATTCCAAGTCTTTTTCAGTGCATTTTCCGACATGTGTCATTTTTATATTGATAAAAAAAAAAAAATTGGTTCTTCATAGTCATTTACAACATTCTCTAAATTGTCTCGACTTTTTTATTTCATCCTCAAAAGTTACGACGAGATATTGTCAAAAATCATAAACATGAATAAAAGAAAAAAAATCAGGAACAAAACCTAGTTACGAACCTCTTTTTTTTCAATTCGGTAACAATGCTATGCAGACTATTTACACGCTTTAATTTAACAATAAGAAGATGTTCAAATAGATATAACCATAACAATGGGCCAAAATGGTTTATAAGTTGAAGCAGTTTTCAGTAATAATGTCATTCAGCTGTCTGCTACTGAAGAAGTAAAGTCTAAAGGAAGAAACATAAGTCGGACTTTGGTAAGATTTTTTTTTATATAAATGGTTTCAGTTAGGTAGTTGATCGAGTGAGCGAAGCGAACGAGATCTTAGTGACAACTTGGACAAAAATGCTTTGTATGTTTGTATATTAGTTCTTCGAGATCTTCACAGAATTTGGTAGGTATACGGATAGTACTTTTAAATTTTACTGGTTTGTTAAATGAAGTAAAGTCGTACAATAATATCAAGTGGGGTGACATATGATAAGGGTTTGTTTAGACATTCCAAAACCGTTTTTATTTTGATTCTAGCTCTAATAGTTTTTGAGTTGTAGTAAAAATTATAAAATTGGAAAACCCAGCTAACATTTCTTGGAGTTTCAATGATTTTGTAGTTCAAGTAAGACTGGTGCTTATAGCTAGACGGCGATTTCGATGCGATTTGATAAGTTTATTACAACCATTGGTCAATAAAAATTGTTTGGGTTTTATTAACCTCCGACCATCATGGGATCTGAGTACGGGGCGAACTACTAGTATTATATTATGTCCTGTTTTTATTATTTGTACGGTATTTAAAGTTGCATTTTAATGTAGCACATATTTTATGTTCATTTTTATTTTCCATATTGTTTTTTTTTATATCGCTTTATTGTTTTATCTTTTCTGCATAGAAACCGAAACAAGATTTATTTTAATGTTTTTCTTATATTTATTAAAAAAATCAAAGAAGTTAAAATTGAAAAATGAATCACAATCTCAAAACAGTGTCTTACTTACTTGTAAAGCATTTTTTTATGCTATTACTTATTTATTATTTTATTTATTCATTTGAGTCCCCAACATCATATACACCGAAACAGTGAATATAACAATAACAAAATAGAGGTATGCCAAGTGTTACAATAATTATAGGAGACAGACAACAAGCTTTAAAGACTAGAGCAAGAGCGAGCTAAAAATTTTAAAATGACATAAAAATAATTAATCACAAAAGCTAAATAATTAACATTACAGTAAAAAAGGTTGAATAAAAAGTTGCATACTATAACAGTTCGCATATCTTTGAATAAATGTATCTATCTATCTATCTATCTATCTTCTTTTGGTTTAATTTTAAGCAAAATAAGTTATCTTGATAATTTCTTGATGTTATTGCTGTTTTCAAAGGTGACCCTTTATTTTTGCGGGCAAGTGTAGTTTGAATTATTATGCCTTAATATTTTTGGTAACAACATTTTTTTTATACAACGATATGATGAAACCACCCGATCGCCCACCTGATTTTAAATGCCCTCTGCCCTATAGCTATGCATTGCCTCACTGCGCACTTCCACTCAGCAGGTGACTGTAATGCATAGTACTGTCGGTGTTAAGTGTCATGTGCGTGTAATAGTACGGGCACCCATACCCTTCAAACCGGAACACAGCAATGAGAGCATCACTGTGCCACAGAAATAATATTAAAAATGCTACCCAAAAGACACTTTTCCACGCGGACGAAGTCGAGGGCACACCTAGTATAAAATAAAATTAAAAATAAATATTATATTAAATATTATTGTTTCCACAAAATTCTTGACCCCAAAACCTAAGAGCTAGAAACAGACTTGCCCGACCTGACACATCATTACAAATGATACATTCCGGACCAATGTGTGTATTATAAAAATCTACTAGTGACCCGCCCCGGCTTTGCACGGGTGCAATGCTGATACTTAATATACTACAGAATGTCTTTATAAGTATACGGTGTACATTAGTACATTATTTTGATTATTTTGGTTCAGCCAGAGTTTGCGATGTAAGAGCAAAAAATGTGTTTATTTACGACATCACATTAGAAATCTCTAAAATGGACATCCTTAATAACTATATTAAGGATGTATTATACATTATAAAGAGAAAAAAACATACATACAGACAGACAGCGGGAAGCGACTTTGTTTTAAACTATGTAGTCTATGTCAAATGCCATTAAAAAGGATTATATTGTCAAAAGCGCTAAGGTAACTTTAGAAAAAATGTAATATGGTGGTTAAGTATTCTTAAATTTTCTGATTTCGCTCGATTTTCTTAATTTTTTATTTCATAAGAACCTTCTCCTAACAATAGCCAACACAACAAAAAAAGAATTAGCGAAATCGGTCCAGCCTTTCACGCGTGATGCCGTGACCAAGGGAAATAGGGATTCATTTTTATACACGGTGTAACATAATTACCCTATAAGCCCGAAGAGGGCGTAATCAGACCGACCACCTGAGTCCTTGGACATGTCATTGTGTCAAGGGTCAATAAATCTTAATTGAAATTTTCATACAAAAGTACAACTTTCAATATTTTAGAAATTTGCGACAAACCTATGTTTTGGTTACTATTTGCGTAAACCCGTACACACGCATGCACACATAGGTAACCTCCTACCGCGTCGCACGCACACGCATGCTGTGTGTAGGTACATTTTAAGTAAAAGTTATTGAGCTCATTTCATGAATCAAAAACTTTGAAATCTTAAAAGTCATAGAACAAACACTGTTCGCCATGACCTGTAGAATACCCCAACTTCGGACTTATAGGTTATTTATGTTATACCGTGTATATCTATCAATCTACGTAATCAGCCTATGATCACCCACAGCACTGTTGGGTATAATTAGGCCTCCTCTTTGACACGCCATTTTTTCCGATCCTGCGCCAATCGAATCCAGTCTGCTCCTGCCACTTTACGATATCGTCCACCTACCTGGCTGATGATTCCAGATTAGTCCCATAAAATTTATCAAAATCGGTTCAGTAGTTTAGCAGTTAAATAACTGGAAAAAAAACACTTCATTACACGGCATTGCGTATTTTGCTATTCTGTGACTTTTTTGTGGTGTTTACGATCAACAGAACAGTCCCAATGCACTGCCATCACTATCATCTGATGACGAAGCCGGAACGTAGTCAAATTGAAGTCAATTTTTCAAGTTTTTAAACTTATAAATCATTTACAGTTGACAACGGTCCGTATGACCTCGTTATTGTTGGCGGGGGCACCGCTGGCCTCGTTGTGGCTCACAGACTATCCAAGTCGACCACTATGAAGATACTAATTATTGAACAAGGGACCTGTCCACCAATGGAATCATTTGTGAGTACAAAACATGAGTACCTATATTTCGAACTTAATCTATACTTCTATACTTATATTATAAAGAGGAAAGATTTAATTGATTGTTTGTTGGTTTGGATTAAATAGGCTCCGAAACTACTGGACCGATTTAAATAATTCTTTCACCGTTGGGAACCTACACCATCCCTGGGTGACATAGGCTATATTATATTTTCAAAAGAATAGGGATCCTTACTAAAACTCTAATAAGGTAACCGAAGGTGTAAAAAATTACCTAAAAATTTCAATTTTGTTAAATACCCGTGCTAAACCGGAACGATCCGCTAGTATAATATAATTTCCTGACATTTAAAAAAAACCGCAGAAATTTCTTGATCGTACTTATTAGGCTCTCATTTTTAAAAACAGGCAAAGTGGGCTAAACTTGAGAACAATCCGAGTCATCTTAAAAACTTGTACCTATTGTTGAAATTATGGATGCTAGCTTAGTAAAATAATAATTATTATAATACGTCATAAAACTGCGATCTATGCCAAACAACCCTTTAGATTGAGAGAATAGACAAAATCAGAAAGACATATTACACGCAAACTAATATTAAACCTATGTTCAAAATGTATTATTTATTATTTACTTGATTTATACAAACAAGATTATCATGTATTTTTCAGTATCCCGGACTGTTCACTTTATTGCCCCTCTCTGACGTCGATCGACAAATGAATATCTACAATGACTCCCGTTCCTGCCAACACCTCAAGTCTGGAGTGGTCACTGCAGGGAACCTGCTGGGAGGATCAAGTAGTCTCGACCATATGGTGTACGTTCCTGGCATCAAAACCGACTATACAGATTGGGTTAAAGCTACAAACGGCAGCTCTTATTGGTACTCAGAACTGCTCAAGTACTTCGTTATTAAAGAGAACGTACCCTGTACGTTCTCTTTAATGAGGCTACCATAAAAGAAAATGCTACCTTGCATGAAGATAGTGGCCCGCAGATCATCACAAAGCAGAGAAGTACCCCAATATTAAGCGTTATGAATAGACTAGTGGAATTAGGTTCTACTTACAAAGAAGATGCACTAGAAGCTTGCACTGCAAACTTTCCTTTGCTGAACAAAGGAAATGATTGTCATAAAGAGAGACAAAGTGGCACCGTGTACCTAACCGATCTCATAGGGAATACAAATGTTACCAAAATTAACTTCGACGGCACTACCGCAACAGGAGTACAGATGAATGTAAGCGGAGAGATCTACACTGTCAATGCAAGCAAAGTAGTCATGGCGGCGGGAGCTATCAAAACACCACAACTGATGATGCTATCAGGAATCGGAAACGAAACTGTATTAACTGATTTGAACATCGATGTCGTCGTGGACAACGCCTTTGTCGGCCAGCATCTCACAGATCATCCAGGAGTAGTAGTGGCTTACGGCTTAGATAACAGTACGGAGACCGCGTCATCTGCAGACCCAAATCTGTGGCCAACTTAGATGATTACCAACTACTACGCACCATCTTGCAACGAGACTATTACCACGCAAAGTATAGTGTTAAGATTCTCTGCCAACTTTAGTGGCTTCCTCCAACTCTGCAGAAACTGCTTCAAGTATGAAGACGAGATTTGTGATAAATTGTGTACAAGTACAATATCAATAGGAATTGCTTATTTACCGTTCACAACCTTGGTAGACCTAAGTCAGCAGGTTATATACTCCTCACGAGCAACAGTATCTATGACGATCCAACTATTGTATTGAACATCTTGAAGGAAGACGATGATTTAATTTAAACGATTTAAATTAAATCATCGTCTTCCTTCAAGATGTTCAATACAATAGTTGGATCGTCATAGATACTGTTGCTCGTGAGGTAGACCTAAGTCAGCAGGTTATATACTCCTCACGAGCAACAGTATCTATGACGATCCAACTATTGTATTGAACATCTTGAAGGAAGACTATGATTTAATTTAAATGAACATCTTGAAGGAAGACGATGATTTAATTTAAACGATTTAAATTAAATCATCGTCTTCCTTCAAGATGTTCAATACAATAGTTGGATCGTCATAGATATCTACTGTTGCTCGTGAGGTAGACCTAAGTCAGCAGGTTATATACTCCTCACGAGCAACAGTATCTATGACGATCCAACTCGATTTAAATTAAATCATCGTCTTCCTTCAAGATGTTCAATACAATAGTTGGATCGTCATAGATACTGTTGCTCGTGAGGAGTATATAACCTGCTGACTTAGGTCTACCAAGGTTGTGAACGGTAAATAAGCAATTCCTATTGATATTGTACTTGTACACAATTTATCACAAATCTCGTCTTCATACTTGAAGCAGTTTCTGCAGAGTTGGAGGAAGCCACTAAAGTTGGCAGAGAATCTTAACACTATACTTTGCGTGGTAATAGTCTCGTTGCAAGATGGTGCGTAGTAGTTGGTAATCACCTCAGTCGGCCACAGATTTGGGTCTGCAGATGCCGCGGTCTCCGTACTGTTATCTAAGCCGTAAGGTTGGTACAAAGACCTATATCAGCTAGTTCAGCTCCTAAGGCTTTAAACGCCGTGGTATTGACTATCTTATCAAACGCCATGGCGTCTTGAGCCAACTGGTTTAAATCATCGTCTTCCTTCAAGATGTTCAATACAATATAACAGCTAGTTCAGCTCCTAAGGCTTTAAACGCCGTGGTATTGACTATCTTATCAAACGCCATGGCGTCTTGAGCCAACTGGTTTAAATCATCGTCTTCCTTCAAGATGTTCAATACAATAGTTGGATCGTCATAGATACCGTTGCTCGTGGGTAGTATATAACCTGTTGACTTAGGTCTACCAAGACAAAGACCTATATCAGCTAAAGGAATTGAATTCTGGAAATGCTACGTTTTAGAAATGTCTTCAACCACATGGCATTACAGTGGTACTTGTGGGCTAGGAAGAGTGACACATACCTACTAACATGACGGTTATGGGTACAACGAATTTGAAAGTGGCAGATGTTTCTCTATTTCCAGAGATAACCACAGGTACCTAATATCATGGGTAATGTGCGTATGGTCCTGAGAAGTGCGCTGCTAATATCGCAGAGGAATGGTTTGCCTCACAGACCTCTTCCTAATCTGTCAGACTTTAAATTGGTTTCTTGTTTTGAATATTTAATTGTCGAGTTAATAAAGCATTAAAAAACTATGATACCTATTTCGATTTAAACAACCAAGAGATTTCAATTCTGGTTCATGCTTTAGGTAAACCTCTTTGGTGTAGATAAATACTCAAAAGGAAATTAAGGTATTTAGGTAGAGTATACCCTAACTAGATATGGCGGCAGTGGGCAGGGAAGTGACGAGCATAGTGTAAACACGATAATGCTCCTGTCTCGGTTCATAATCCCGAAATAGGTAGTTTTTCGAGGGCACTTCAAAGGATCAGCCCCGAGTCTGTGCATTTGTTTTGACTTTCGACTCGAGTATAGCACACGCAAACGCATTCGCAAAGCGAGACATTTTGTTGGGAATTGCAGCCAACAAAATGTTTTGCTTTGCGAATGCGTTTGCGTGTGCTACACTCGAGTCGAAAGTCAAAACAAATGCACAGACTTGGGGCTCTGTATGGTAGCCAGAGCTAATCTCATACAATCGAAATACAAACCTTTGATGATGATGATTGTCTTCCTGGCCGGTTTCAGCTACGGCGACAATGTTGCTGCTTGAATGAATGAATGAATGAATGAAAATACTTTATTGTATTGTATTTCTGCTTGATGCCTATGATAGGCTCATTTGTTCTGTTCCCTTTTCAGAACGACAATGCAAAGTCAAAAATGTCGTTGGGAATAGATGAATTGAATATCCAACGTACCCTGGAACTTGTCGAAATTGATTTGACTAATTGAAATAAACTACCAAATACCTACATTTATCACTAAGTTAATCCATCGTACAGATTCACAATCAACTAATGACTAATACATTATTCCATTATTTCATTAATTAGAACGGTCACACACAGCCAAAAACACTAATTAATCAATAAAATTAATCACTAGGCACTGGGCACAGATTAAATATGTCAAAACACAAAAGTTAGATAATAAAATTACCCACTGATGATAGGTAAATAAGTAAGGAGGCTCAGGGAGGCGTGAAGTCTGGCCACGATGGGCCAATGATGCCAGAATGATACAAGCGCTGCTTCTGTTAATTATTGACTCCTGTGGACTGTATACTTTTCAATGTTAATACTGTAGCAAATTACATGAAATAGAACAGGATTTAAAAATCTTTCTGTAAAGGAGAATATGTGAAATATTGATTCAAGTTCGTTTTTTACAAGACTTTGCACAAATAATTAAAACAGCCGGTTTGTTCAAAGCACGTTTTAATAAATCAAAAATAAATTAGAAAAAATAGAAAATAAAAAATGATACCGTTATAACAATTAGGATTAAAAAAGATTGAACCATAAAATGTAAACATTCCTTGTTTATTAACCTGGGACTGAACTCTAGTATATTCTTCTTCTAAATATATAAAACTCTTTTGACGCTGACTGACAACCAACGCACAGACTAAACTATAAGTCCTAGAGGTATTAAATTTGGAGGGTAGTATCCCTATATAGTGTAGGGGTGCACAAATAAATGAATTTTAAAAAGTCGCACCCTTAAGGGTCTAAAATTAGGATCAAAGATTTTAACCAAATAACGCGTATGCTGATTCCACGTAAGCAAAACCGCGGACGACATCTAGTTCACAATAACCATTTAGCGAATTGAAACGTTTTGTTTGATTTCGTTTCGGCAATCATGTTCAATTCAATTTGCTGAGTGAATAGCTTTTGATGCCCATTGCGTTCTAAACCATAAAGTTTTAGATACACTGAGCGTCATCAGTTACATGCCATTGGATTTACATTTTTTATTTATCTACGGCATAAAACATAGAAACACGACAATAACCCGAGTACTTTTATACTAATCAAAATTCTAAATAATATAAAATAACTAGATGATACCCGCAGCTTCGTACGCGTCCAAAACATTGCACCAAAATATTTGTCACTAGCATACGATGACCCTCGTGTCAAAGGCTGCTTTTGGTTTAAAGAGGTCAAGCTGTATTGTACAAAAAATATTGTACCTAATATTTATTTAAGGAATAAAGTTCTCAAGTTTGTGTACCCCAGAGTCCACTGAGTGGTGGACCGAGCTCCACTAATCTTTTAATGGTAGCTGAGTAAATATGACCGCAGTGCCTTCATATACAATTCAGTTAGCTTCATTTTCAAAGTTGTGTTTACTTTGACCGTCTAGGCGCTACTTTTTTTCTACCTAACAGTGCCTGGTTTCCTACGGCTTACAACTTTATCGGGCATTGGTCATTTTGGAAACTTACTTACATGCTAACCTTTAACTTTAACTTGTATGTAACAATAAAACAAGTTTAATTTTGATTTGATGCCAACTGATCTAACTTACGTGGAAGTAGTATACTTAAAAAAAAGTGATTTTGGTCCCTGCCTCTTCCAATTATGATTGTAAAAATAGCCTTAAAAAACTTTATGACAATTTTGAAGGGCAACATTTTATTGGATAAATACATTTCGACTTCTTTTGACATATCAAGATCAATCATACCACATACATCTGTGACAGATCATATAATACTATACTATCTGTTGTGGGTTACTTTTGACCCATGGTTTTATGAACGAGACTTTGTCGTACACTCTTATTTTAGACTAGCTGATACCCGCGACTTCGCGACGCGTGCAAAACTTTCCACCCCAACCAGCATACGCTGAACCTCGTAGCAAATGGCAGCTTTTGGTTTAGACAGTTCAAGTTTTATCCAATAACCCACGTCTTTGATTCCAATAAAATATAGCCTATGTTTCAATCTAGAAAAATGGCTCAAAGTCAAAGTCAAAAATCTTTTATTCAATAAAATCGCACTGATCACTTTGAATCGTCATTACGTTTTGTATGATTAGGTATGATTACAATATTTTTTTATTGGATGAGTTGGAGCTTGTTTGTCTTTTAAATAATCGGATATTTTATAGTATGCTTTTAAAAGAAGTCCCTGCTTTCGAATGGTATAAGTTTCATTGAAATTGGTCCAGTAGTTTAGCAGTGATCCACGAACAAACAAACAGACAAACTCGATTTTCGGAATCTGAATCGTTTATTGAGTAGACCGGCATATTTAGTTTATATCCATATCTTTAATTTTAGTTTTTGGCTTTTTTTATACTTTTATAATAGTATAGATAAATAGATTTGTCATTTTCAATAACGCCGTACTCACTGTGCTACCAACTTGTATGTAATTAATATATCTGTATCCAATGCCTTTGTTCGTGGCTTTGGCTGGTAGCAAAATGGCGTGTATCTGAATGAATTCAATATGCTCAATGTTTATTATTATCTACATACGTATTTACGACGTATTGAACTCTATGTACCCATCGTTTTATATCGAAAAGTAGGTACCTGTGTACAAAATAAATATTACAATACAAAATATTTCATTATGTTGCGTTCACACTATGCCACAGTCGGCAGGGACTTGGACGGTTAATTGGGCACGAGCATAGTGAAATAGAAATAGAAATATCGTTTATTGGCATAGGTGAAAAACACATAAGTTTTTTTTTTTTAATTTATTGTTTTAAAAATACATAATAACTTATTTTGTACTATAGCACTAAGGAAACCACAAGGTTTATAGGAATAATGCTACATGAGTCTTAGCGACTTAGTGACGATTCGGACCAAATATTTTGGGACAAATTCTCCCAATCGTCACTTTTGATTTTAATAATTTTTGTTGTGACGATTCGGAGAACATCAAATTAAGGAAGCCGTTGAGTACAGTCAGGTAAAAAAATGTTAAGCAAAATATTATTTAGCTATTTAAATTGCTTTGCGAGCGTGTGGTTACATTAAGGTGGTTCGATTTCCATACTAATTTATAAACTTCAAACGGCTATATCTCGGAAACTACTCACCCTAGAGTTCTCGTTCCAAAACCAAATGAAAGGTGTGATCAAGATCTAACTTTTTGATGACAGCTATCAAATTTCAAACGGCTATATCTCGGAAACTACTCATCCTAGAGTTCTCGTTCTAAAATCAAATGAAAGGTGTGATCAAGATCTATTTTTTTGATGACAGCTGTCAAACTTCAAACGCCCATATCTCGGAAACTACTCACCCTAGAGTTCTCGTTCCAAAACCAAATGAAAGGTGTGATCAAGATCTATTTTTTTGATGACAGCTGTCAAACTTCAAACGGCTATATCTCGGAAACTACTCACCCTAGAGATCTCGTTCCAAACCAAATGAAAGGTGTGATCAAGATCTATTTTTTTGATGACAGCTGTCAAACTTCAAACGCCCATATCTCGGAAACTACTCACCCTAGAGTTCTCGTTCCAAAACCAAATGAAAGGTGTGATCAAGATCTATTTTTTTGATGACAGCTGTCAAACTTCAAACGGCTATATCTCGGAAACTACTCACCCTAGAGATCTCGTTCCAAACCAAATGAAAGGTGTGATCAAGATCTATTTTTTTGATGACAGCTGTCAAACTTCAAACGGCTATATCTCGGAAACTACTCACCCTAGAGATCTCGTTCCAAAACCAAATGAAAGGTGTGATCAAGATCTATTTTTTTGATGACAGCTGTCCAACTTCAAACGCCCATATCTCGGAAACTACTCACCCTAGAGATCTCATTCCAAAACCAAATGAAAGGTGTGATCAAGATCTATTTTTTTGATGACAGCTGTCAAACTTCAAACGCCCATATCTCGGAAACTACTCACCCTAGAGTTCTCGTTCCAAAACCAAATGAAAGGTGTGATCAAGATCTATTTTTTTGATGACAGCTGTCAAACTTCAAACGGCTATATCTCGGAAACTACTCACCCTAGAGATCTCGTTCCAAAACCAAATGAAAGGTGTGATCAAGATCTATTTTTTTGATGACAGCTGTCAAACTTCAAACGCCCATATCTCGGAAACTACTCACCCTAGAGTTCTCGTTCCAAAACCAAATGAAAGGTGTGATCAAGATCTACATTTTTGATGACAGCTGTCAAACTTCAAACGGCTATATCTCGGAAACTACTCACCCTAGAGATCACACCTTTCATTTGGTTTTGGAACGAGATTTCTAGGGTGAGTAGTTTCCGAGATATAGCCGTTTGAAGTTTGACAGCTGTCATCAAAAAAATAGATCTTGATCACACCTTTCATTTGATTTTAGAACGAGAACTCTAGGGTGAGTAGTTTCCGAGATATAGCCGTTTGAAGTTTGACAGCTGTCTTCAAACATTTAGATCTTGATCACACCTTTCATTTGGTTTTGGAACGAGAACTCTAGGGTGAGTAGTTTCCTAGATATGGGCGTTTGAAGTTTGACAGCTGTCATCAAAAAAATAGATCTTGATTTTAAGTTCTATGATTCAAGAAATAAATAAAAATTGCTTGTTAGGTATAATAATATAATTTCCCCCAAATTGGTAAAATAAATTAATATGGAAATCGAACCACCTTAATAGCTATATCACATTTTGCTTAAAAATTGTTTACCTGACTGTACAATGCAGCTATTTTTAAAGTTGTCCGAATCGTCACAACAAAAATTATTAAAATCAAAAGTGACGATTGGGAGAATTTGTCCCAAAATATTTGGTCCGAATCGTCACTAAGTCGTCTTAGCGTCGATAGCCATTAGGTAGGTATAGCTACTAGGTTAGATAGGTATGGGTAGGTAGCTGTAAGTAGGATCTAGCAAAATGCATTCCAATTTCTTAGGTAGCTAGTTTTAGTTACAAATTTATTTACTTGCTAGTTAGTTAGGTAATTAAGTAGGTAGATAGTAAGTAAATTAGAGAATTTAAGTTACGTGTTAACAAGCTACGACTCGTCAAATTCTAACTAAGTAATCTAAAAGGTACTTAATAAATACTAACAAAATGCGTAAAAAACAATAAATCTCATATTTTCGCTGTATAGGAGCGATCGTCATTATAGTTAGGTCAGTTAACAACTGGTAGAGGAGACAGACTTAGACAGTTCTTTATTTAAGTAGGTATAATCATTTTGTAAAAAAGTGTGAACGCTCCCGGCCAAAGTTTATGCCCTGGCTCTCTAATGAGAATAAAGGCGATGTTACTGTCGCAACAATGCCGGCTGCGGCATGGGCATAGTGTGAACGTGGTATTAAGTAAGTGAGGTGAGGCCTTTGGCCTGCAGTGGGAAAGTCATGGCTGCAAGATAAATAAAAGTAAAAAAAATAATTTTAAAGCATAATTTTATTCATACATAAACCACGCACGCAAAGGAAAACTAACGAAGATACAATAACTTACTGTTATAAACACAATGAATCAATAATTTTATCTATCGATTCCCGTATCAGCTTGATAAGCCGATGATATCCAGTTAATAATGTGTACCATCCGACGCGATTACTCTTCCAATAACTATTTCAACATTATTAGGAAAGGTCAGCCATTATTGGTAATCGCTGTCAATACAATATTATCCTTAATGTCACCAATATAAGGACTTGATAAATAAGTCTATAGCCGACAGCCTCATTGTCGTACTGACACACAGGGAAATTAAAGGAGGTACTTACTTAATACATTGTTCAATTGAGTCATAGGTCAAATCAAAAATATAAGCGAATGGCTGTAATACTGTATTTTTCTGTCAGATATCAAAAACAGACATTTTCCACCCAATATAACACTCTCCCTCATTATGCAAGTTAGTTCCTACCTATTGCTTAGTATCAGTTAATTGACAGGCGTTATATGGCTCAGTCGGTAGTAGCTCTGCCTTCCGTGCTGTGGGTCGTGGGTTCGATCCCCATCGAGAACAAACATTTGTGTGGCAAACATAGATGTTTGTCCTGTGTCTGGGTGTTTCTATGTATTATAAGTATGTATTCATCGAGAACAAACATTTGTGTGGCAAACATAGATGTTTGTCCTGTGTCTGGGTGTTTCTATGTATTATAAGATTTATAAGTATGTATTTACAAAAAAAAAATGTATGTATGTATTCTATCAGCCATCTAGTTCCCATCGTACAAGCTTTGCTTAGTTGTGTTATGTGTCCGTGAATATTTATTTATTTTTATTTATATTTAATTCAATATTGCAGGCTGTGCTCGGCATGTCGGTAATTAGTTGAGTTCGCGTTGCTGAACTTATTGAAGTTATACTTCTAATGCGACTTCCAACAACGTTGCGTTAGGCGGTTGACATAGTCTAATACGCTACAAATGATACAATCAAATATAGATGGCAGTGTTCAGCAATTCAGCATTTGACCGCCCCTGTTTTTGAAGTTATATGAGTTCCAACTGACAGCGGGGGAAATAGAAAGAGACTATAATACGCTACAATCAAAATATGGCAGTGTTCATGCAACTTTTTACTTTTTATTTTGAAGTGAAAATTTAGTACTGCATAATGGTTAAGTAAGTAGGTAGGTACATAAAAATAAATACTAAATTAATTTCACATTAAACACAGAGCGAGAGTGAATGCGTGGCACTCGAAGTATAACTTCTCCCGCGCGTAGGGACTGCACGCACTGGTTTTTTTTTTATATACGTAGCTTTCATATTTATTTATATTAAAACTTTTACTGCAGCTTCCAGTCTAGCACTTAAGTACGATACACTATACGGCTCAAATGGTAATTGAGTTCACAAACTTTGCAACCTTTGGATTATCAAAATCATTTAAAACTGAAATAGGGGATTAATCCTCTTTACATTTTTAAGTTAAAAGTTTAAATTCACCATTATTATAAAAATGGCCACCAATTTTGATCGAACCCCAAAAAGATTCGTTCTATTTTTCTATTACTAGCTATCTTTCTTTCTAGCTATCCATCTTTCTAGATGTCAATCTGCGTTCCTCTCAAAGACTTTGTGTAAAACCAGTAAAACTCAAACGGTTTTATTCCAGAACGGGGACTAAAGAAAGTCACGGTTTAAACCGTGACGTTGACGTTCAAACCTTGACGTTTAAACCTTGACTTTCTTTAGCCTTCGTTCTAGAATAAGACCGAAAGTTGCCTTTTTCTTAAGAGACCTCGATCAAGCTTGGTTTATTTATGAAAGTTAAATGGGGTTTTCTTTTTATTTCAAGCGTTGAAGTGTTCATGCAAACGTTCCGTCCGGTCCTTTTGATGTGTACCTAAATTGAAATATATTACGGGGCTATTAGCACCAGTGTTTATTTTCACGAATTGTATAGTTGCTATTAGACCTACCTAACTAATATAGAAAAATGTTTTGCATGCTATAATTTTAAAATAGCGAAATAATGGATCCTGTTATAATTTTGTTTACCACCAGAGGGCCTAGTACAAGTTTTCAGTGTCGCCCTCACTAGTGCGCCCAGCACACTAGTGAGCGCTGATTTGTATGGAGACACTGAGCGGATTCTTTGAGAAGCTCGAAATGCGAGTACGGGCTTAGTGTAGACCAAGCTTCTCAAAGAATCCGCTCAGTGTCTCCATACAAATCAGCGCCCACTGGTGTGCTGGGCGTCAGACGTTTCACACCAGATTTACACACCAAAACTCGTACTAGGGCCTCTGTTGTGTACCTATTTCAAGCAAATAAAGAAACTCTAACTCTAACTCTAACTCTTGGCCTCCATACATTACGCTATTTGTTGACTTGACTGTAAATATCTGTAGTTCAAAAACCTTTTTTTTTATACTACTAAGTAGGCAAACAAGCGTACGGCCCGCCTGATGGGAAACGGTTACCGTAGCCTATGGACGCCTGCAACACCAGAGGTGCCACATGCGCGTTGCCGACCCTTAAAGAATTTAAACCTAAAAATATTAGTGACTTTTGTCATAACCTATAATAACTTCAACTTCTTGGTTTATGGCTTTTGCAACTTGTTGTTACAATTTAGAGTCTCCCTTCTTCACCGGTCATTTTTCTTAACCTACCTACTCAGATCTCCGCCTTTTGTTACAAGATTAGTAAACCAGTAAACGCCAATAAACACTGACATTGGCAAATTCGTGGCAGCCCTAGCCACCGAACAGCCACAAGAAAAGAAGAAGTGTTACAATTCTGCCAGTGTTTGTTCACTCTAGTGTCACAAACGGGATGGAGGGTAGGAAAGAATAAGAATATGACCGATAAAATATACGTATGGCAAAATTAATTTGTCCTTTGAGACATACTATAGAAACGTCATGCTTCAGTGGCAGAATAGAAAGAGACAGAGCGAGAGTGAATGCGTGGCACTCGAAGTTTCACTTCTTCCGCGCGGAGGTACTCCACGCACTATTTTTTTATTGTAACTAGTGCTAGGGTCACGCCAGTTTTTTCCCAGCCTTTGAAAGCTAAACTGTTTGCGAAACGAAGTGTCAAAATGTCAGGGCTTTGTAAAACGCGACACGAGGGTATATGCGTTTCTACACACGACACGATATCGTGAATATTTTTGTTCGAGCAACCGATATCATTTTTCTACCTTCCTGATCAGTACATTTCTTTAGTTGTACATTAACGGCTTGAACGTCGAACACTTTGAATGGCTAGAGTGCCAATGTATAGGCGACCAAGAAATTGGTTTACCACTTTTGATGACATCTCCCAGTAACATAATTATTCGCTAAGGAGTATAAATAAACAGGAATGACAGATTCTGACGTAGCAGCTATAAGTAGCGGTAATCTGCCAAGCGAAAATAGCCCTTGATGTTTTGTATGTGCAAATGATATTCAGCCTTAGAGTGGTAAACCAATTTCTTGGTCGCCTATACAATGAGCGTCAAATAGTCAAACATACCTACTGACAAGCGTAAAATCATGACATTTAGAAAGTGCCAAAAGGCGTTGGGGCATTTTAGGTCCTGATTTGCATACCTACATTTAGTCCTCCGAGGTAAGCCAGTCTAGCTAAGCTGGTCTAATTTGGCTACATCAATCAGATGTATCATTGCTACTGTTAGGCGGAGCCTTGGTAGCTTTAGTGATATGATAACCAAGACAAAACTAATTTAGTTAATTGTGAGGTGAATTTTACTATATATAACTTTTGTTGGTTTTATCACAATCTACTATGCAGTAGCAGTCACGAAAATGCAAAATAAAGTATTTATTTTGACGTAAACACCTAAACAAAATTGAAAAAGACGCATTTTTCGAAGTAAAATATCGAATGATTCCCACTGCTTTATTGTTACATTTCTATAAATTGATGCATTGTAAGTGTATTGTAACAAACAAAGATCCACTATTGCAAGTTTAAAAAATGTTAGACCAGAGGTCCTAGTACGAGTTTTGGTGTGTAAATCTGGTGTGAAACGTCTGACGCCCAGCACACCAGTGGGCGCTGATTTCTATGGAGACACTGAGCGGATTCTTTGAGAAGCTTGGTCTACACCAAGGTTGTACTCGCATGTCGAGCTTCTCAAAGAATCCGCTCAGTGTCTCCATACAAATCAGCGCCCACTGGTGTGCTGGGCGTCAGACGTTTCACACCCACACTATACACTGAAAACTCGTACTAGGCCCTCTGGACTCCGTCCAATTTGCCCCAGACCCTTTACATAATGAATCATCACATTCTCCACATTACAAAGGAACCATCATGAGTAGTATTAATAATAAAGTTATTTAACCCAATATGTCGGTATCGGCCAGTGTACAAACGCTTTGTGGTGGAATATGTCAACACATCAAAGCGATCAAAGCACTTCATTCATTACGTCGGCGATTGTACCTGTAAGCTATTTTAAAAATATACATCGGAATAAATTGTTACGGAGACAAAAAGCGGATAAGGCTTTTCAATTCTCAATGACTTTGAATATGGGTTAGTGAAAGGTACGTCCGGATTTAACCCTTTTTCTGGTACTTAGATTCACGCAGTTCAAATAGATAGATAATTTTGACAAAACCCACATTTTGCACAAATACTGGGTGGCAAAAATAAGCACAATATCCAGCCAATGGTATCGATTCGCTTGTTGCATTTTTCTAAACTAACCAAAGACAGCTCTAAAATTATAGCCGTCCTTGTCGTTTCAGTTTAAGAGAAAGGGACGGCAACATTTATAGTGCTGTCAAATTAGGTTAGTTTAAAAAAAATACAAGAATCGAATCGATACCATTGAAAGTCAATTCCAACTAAAACACATTTTAATAGATTTCCTATCTTTGCGGCTGGTGGAGACATTTTTTTCAGTTACTTTTGCAACTCTTCTATTTGTGGCTGGCGATATCAGTACGGAGCCCGCAGTCTGAGTTTTGTTTTGTTGATCGACACGCATGTCGAGAAGCGACTTGCAAGACATTTTGTATGAAAATCCGATAAGCGCCTCTAGCGGGAGATTTGCAAACGATTTATCTCCATACAAAAACTGCGAGTTTATCGATTCTCGCTTGTCGCAAATCAACATAACAAAACTCAGACTACGGGCTCAGTTCTGAGTCTATTCTTTTTCATTTGTTTCGTATCCTAATGTATATACGAAGTTAAACGACATTTCAGTCTATCGTAAATGGTGTATTCCCATAATATCCCCATTCCCGCATACCTGTAAACCCGTATACGAAGTTAAGTAATACAATTTTCGCAAAGTGCACTCGAGACTCGATCGCAAAACGGGAGCAAACTTTACCCTTTGTGTAAATAACGGAGAACATTTTCTGATGGTCGTCTTGACAATAGTGCTAGTGGAAAAAAAATCACAATTTTTGGCCAGAGAGCAATTTTCTGTTTAAATTTGAACCGTAGGTATAGACGGGTGCGAATCAAATATCATTGTATGGGATTTCAAAATTGGTTTTTATGATTGGCATATCAATGGAAGGTTAAAAAAACACTGTTTCTGAAGGTTTCAATGTAATTTCTAAGAAAAAAGCAAGCAAGCCCGTATGACTTAGTGGCCAGCTCTGGTGATGGAGTTTTTAGGCCGCCTTAAGGCCTCCGTTATGGCCCAACGACTGCTAGAGCCGGGGTCGACAGTTTAATGTGCCCTCAGAAGCGCTCAGATGTAATTGCCACTAACGGTCACTCATCCAAATAGTGATCGCGCAGAACGTCACTTAAATTAAATAATTGGTGAAGATTGCTAAGCAAGCTACGCCACGAGCGATTCATTTTTAAGTGAGAAAACACAGGAAAATTGATGATTCAAACCCACATCTCTCGCTCGTCCAACCGCTCACCGCGTCTTAGAGATTATCTTTCAGATTACGATTTAAAAAAGTCTTTGGAGTCTTTTGTGGACTGTACCTCTATCATACTGGGACTAACGCCACTTGATCTTTACATACAACAGGAAGCGACGATGGCCGCTATCAGACTCAAACACTTAAACCTATGGGGAGCAACCAGGAGCCCCCACGCATCCATTCTGGAAAGGGCACTAAAGCACGAGCCGTTAACAGGCGCACCATGCGATAAGATCCCCAA
Organism: Eulithis testata; assembly: GCA_947507515.1. NCBI lineage: Eukaryota > Metazoa > Arthropoda > Insecta > Lepidoptera > Geometridae > Eulithis > Eulithis testata. Next base: position 2,932,529 of record OX382218.1, on the reverse strand, counting down.
ACAACAAATATTCCAGAAGCACTACCGAATACAAACCCATGAGGACAAAAGAGACCAATCGGGCAACAGCGAAGTACGAATCTACACCGATGGCTCAAAAACAAAACAGGGAACAGGAGCCGGAGTACACTCGCTGGACCTGAACATCAACATCTCAATGACCCTCGGGCCACACAGCTCCATTTTTCAATGCGAATGTGCAGCCATCACCGAAGCTGCTACAGCAATCAACAGGAGAGGAATACAAGACTACAACATACGAATCCTCTCGGACAGCACAGCTACACTCAGAGCTCTGGCGAGCCACAACTGCACATCCAAGCTCATACACGAATGCCACCTCGCCCTAGAAAGCATTGCCACTAAAAATAGGATAACCCTACAGTGGATAAAGGGGCATAGCGGATCACTGGGAAACGACGCTGCTGATGAGTTGGCAAGAAGGGGATCAGAGACTATATCGGAAGGGCCAGCACCCTTCCTTCCCCTACCCTTCTCCCAGCTACGCACATGGGTGCGTCTAAACACCCTAAACGCACACAACCTACGCTGGACACGTACTACCGACTGCAGACAGTCAAGAGCTGCAATTCCAGCCCTCACACCAAGACTAACACGCCGTCTACTGAGCCTGGATAGACGTAACCTTAGAATCATCGTAGGGACCTTGACAGGCCACTGTCCCTTAAACAAACATCTATACAACATCGGAGCCACAGACAGTCCACTCTGCAGAGGCTGTCTTACCGAAGAAGAATCAGCTGCCCACGTAGTCCTGGAATGCGAGAGCGTAGCTACACAACGACAAGAAATCCTAAGCACCCCTAGGTCACTCCTCCAAGCCTGCGAAGCCCCCAGGAAGCTTCTGTGCTTTTGGGAGGAGTTAGGCTGGCTACACGCATAGCCAGTTCACCCCCCCACGTATAATGGACCAACTTTGAGTCTAAATGCGGAAACGGGAGTCCATAATAATAATAATAATAATAACCTCTATCACGAACAAATCTGACAGTCGCCGCATTAGCGTGTTCGTGTTATATTGCGCGTCAATGCCAGCTCGACTGCCAACCGTTGTAGTGTCACAGCGCAGTGTATCTCGGATACGCTAGCATTACGATACGTTTGCAATTGTCACATTTATTCGTGATCAAGGCACTGTACTATTGAGCGCAGTCAGCTTAATTCACCAACAAATTAAGCTGAAAAGGCCATTCGAACGAGAGCCATTGAACGCAACAGTAGACCTCAAGAGATGGGTTCGAGGACTCTTTACGGCGGCGTGCCGAAGGTGGGCTCTTAAGCCCTTAGAGCTTTAAGGTCACATTTAGGACGACACTGGTCATTGCCTAAGAGATCATAGCGATAACTTTTACGCTTGGAACGTATTAATGGTTTTTTTCTCTAAAGAAAATAACTTTATCTTCTTCTTCTAAATATATAATAAAACTCTTTTAAAGCTGACTGACAATCAACGCACAGCCCAAATTGAATTAAGAAGAGAATTTTGAAAAGTCGCGCCCTATATGGTCTAAAATTAGGATCAAAGATTTTAACCACGCGAGCAAAGCAGCGGGCGGCAGCTAGTCTGATATATGAATGCCTGAAACTGATAGCTGACTTGACGCTAAAGGTATATTTTAATAATCCCAGGTCTTTCGAGTAAGAGAAAAAAATAATGTCATTGAACTTCCAACTTTTTGAGTTTTAGAATAATAATTCTACCGAGCTTCGAACTTTTTCAAGCTGGTGAATTTACGAGCAAAATAAAAAGAAGTTTGACGACGACGCCAGCCACAACTTGAGCTTTTATATTCTGTGCTTCTGTGAAACTGTGACCGTCATGTTACTACCTTACAACAGCGGTGCCAGAATTTTCAGCTGATTATGATTTCTCTCAAGTAATCAGCGCGGCAATGCAGCCAGTGTCTTGGGCACCATTCCGATTGGTACTGATTTGGACCAGTTGAGCTATCTATAAATCGTTTGCAACGATTTGTAGATAGCTCAACTGTTTCATGTGTATTTTGTAAATATTGTCAATACTGTATTAGTTGTAATTTTCTTTGTGAATAAAGTAATATAGGAAATTATACCTCATATTCTTAGTAGTTACCTCGAATAATCCTTGCCTCGACTCAACCTCGAAATCGTGCCTGGGCAGTAAATAATTTACAACCAACGGACGATTTCGAGTCAAAGCGAGAAATGACAAAGAATATGCGACCGACTTTTTAAAGTAACTTTTGACTTAAGTATTCTTGACTTAAAATTCAGGAATTTAAAGTTCCGTATAGACATTTTGACCCCTGCACTACCCAGTCCCGGAATCATTTATTTCAATCTTGGACAGCAATTTTTTTTATCGTACACTCTGTACATGCGAAACCCTATAGTTTTACTATATATAACTATGCTCTCAGTTTTACCGTAGCGGCGTAGAGCCTCTACGACGTAGCGTCTCGTAACCCATGTTACAACAATTATGCGGAACTACTAGGAAAATATAGTATAGTCACAGATCATATAATACTGTTTAGTTTTATTGTATACTAGCGGACCGTTCCGGCTTGGCACGGATATTTAACAAAATTCTAATTTTTCCTCGACACCTTCGGTTACCTTATTGGAGTTTTAGTAAGGATCCCTAATTTTTTTGAAAATATAATACAGCCTGTGTCACCCGGGAATAGTGTAGCTTCCCAACGGTGAAAGAATTTTTAAATCGGTCCAGTAGTTTCAGAGCCTATTCAATGCAAACAAACAAACAAACAATAATGTAAGAGGAAAGATTTGATATTTATATATTTATAGATATTTATGTATGTCGCCATGGCAACATACATAAATGTCTACAAATATGCTTGAAAATTTTACACAGTGTTTTTTTAATTTGCAATTAAATACAGCTTGTACTATGGGAACCAGATTGTTGATAGAATACTTATATACTTTTTTTCTATAAATACATTCTTATAATCGTAACACCTAGACACAGAACAAACATTGATGTTTGCACACAATATTTTTTTTTCTCGTGGGGATCGAACCTACGACCCACAGGACGAAACGCAGAGCCACCAACTGAGCTGTGACGCCTGTCAATACTTAGTGGGGATTTCTGGAAATAAAATTCCAGAAATCCCCACTGCTACGTTGTAGACATGCTACGTCGTAGCAGTGGGGATTTCGGGAAAATAAACTGAAATCTCTACTGGTAAGGATTTCTTTGTGGGAATTTCTGGAATATATCAAAAATATCTGATCGGTCGCACGACAAAACGGTGGCTGCAATTAATAATTTCCATTCCGACGCACAGCGCTACTTTGCTTTTTCCATTTTGATTTACAACACTTTAATTGGAACTAAAAGCTGTGAGGCGAAACTTAAAATAAGCATTATAGCTGTGACTTGTCTCACAGATCAGGTACGTTTCTGCACTATGGGTTTCAAATAGAAAATGCTACAATTTCCTATTATTTTTTCTGATTTCAAAAAAGGAGGATTCTTAACTTCGTTGTACCTATGTTTGGGGATAACAAATGAGTAACAAATACACTAGTTGTTACACATTTTTACATTTTTACATGGCAAAAACCCCTAGTATCAGTAGTCCGATGATCGGACTGATAAGACTTTTTAGTCTCATCAGTCCGATGATGCTGAAAAACACAGATCATCGGCTTACTGAGCCTTTTAGTCCGATATTTACACATTTCGACTTTCCCAAAAAAAGAAATGCATTAACTTCAGTTTATTTTTTATGACATTTTATGGATGGGCTCGCTTCGCTCGCATGTTTATAAACAAACCTAACCTAAACTACTCATCTGGGAAAGTCGAAATGTGTAAATATCTGACTAAAAGGCTCAGTAGTCGACCATCTGTATTTTTCAGCATCATCGGACTGATGAGACTAAAATGTCTGATCAGTCCGATCATAGGACTAAATCATCGGACTACTGATACTAGGCTGGTGAAGAAGCTTTTACTTAATTAGGAACGAGTTTAGAAAGCTGAATGCGCGTAGGCTTAACATAACTTTTATAAAAACAGATAAAAACAGACCGAAAGTAAACCTAACCTAACACCCACGCGCACATTCTTCTTACGGTTTTCTAACAACGTCTCTGACGTGTGACCCTCATAAAAGGCCACACCAAAGCTATATTTCGATCAGAATGCAATGAAACAACAGCGTCACATGCAATAAACTAATCTTAGAGCTATTGAAATAGGTAGCCTACTCGCGTATCTAGAGGAGGGGCTAAGGGCTCAAGTCCCTCAGGTTCAGTCTGTCAGGAAACCTGAGATTGCTCCAATAATCATTTGGGTAGGTCCCCCAATAAGCTAATCTTAGAGCGATTGAAATAGCTATCCTACTAGCGAATCTAGGGGAGGGGCTAAGAAGAGATAGGAGGGCTAGGGGTCCCAGCCCCCAGAGTCAGTTTGTCAGGAAACCCTAAATTGATCAAATAATCATTTGTCACCCCCTAAGAACAGAAAATTCAGGGTCGACCCCCCCAAACCAAAGTTCTCGATCCGCCACTGCTGCCACTTATCCAACTTTATTGCATAGTTAATGGTACACCAATTTAGCACCCAGCATGAATTTGTTTACTCTAGATGAAACATACCACTGTAGATAAACTTACAGTAGACCATTTTGCTGTTGACACATAGTACACGAACCTTAAGGCTGTGTCCACAGTAGGCAAACTGTTAGCGGCTTACTGAGTTAGCGGCGTATCGGTTTAGTACGCCCTTTCATATATTTGAAACAGTGTCCACAGTTTGCTGTTTTGTGCTCACTTTACGCAGTTTGCAGCGTTATGTGCGCCGACTGTCTCAGTAAGCGGCTAACTCATAACAGGTTTGCTTGCGACGCACGAAAATTGATCTCAGTTTGCAGCTAACTCAAATTTCAGTTCGCCACAAATTTGCGGCTCACTCAGTCGGCCGCTCACAGTTTGCCTACTGTGGACACAGCCTTAATACTGAAGTACCCGAATACTGAAACGTCAGTCATTTAAACACCACTTAAAAATGCCCTGTCTTTTTTTTTACCTTACTCATTCGTTAGAGATGGCAATAAAGGCATGAAAATAGCGCAAGTAGCGATTCTGTGGTCGGGCGTAAGGTAAGAACACACACACTTCTCACATTGTAAAAATAACCGTTCGAAGTTTACATATTTACAAAAAAGGGAACACAAAAATATACCAAACTTTCTAATGGTGTTCTCTGTCTACGGTAGACCTTGTATTAAGGCCCCAGCCTTATCGAGAAAAACCCATACTTTTACAAAAATTAAGAACACGCCTTTCACACATACACAAGCCAATATTTTACCTAGACACCTTTTGAATACAGTTTTTAGATTATAATTAGATACTATCCAATTACAAATATTAAAACACACAGGCATAGTACTGAGTTGCGATACTGATTACCAAATTTGTACTATGATGATACGACAGTAATTGACCAAGGTAAATTGTTTGTCAAAGTGTCATTGTCAGCCTGTTATGTTTAAATGAGGAATAGTCTGGCAATGAGTCAAAATGACCCGTATTCACATAGGACGAGAATCTCACCTTTGCCGTAACGTAACACAGTTTCTAACTAGCACGGAAAGGATGGGTTCTACAACTATTTGTATACCTACCCGCAAAGTTTAAATAATACATCTTTTGACTTATATTACATTATATCTAATTAAGTACCTAGTAGTACCTACCTACACTATCTTGTTGTTATTATTTAAGTTTTGTATTAATAAATTATTCTTATTCTTAAATTATTCTTATTCTTATTCTTAATGATGTTACCTACGTTGGAGTTATGATTGTTCCTTTATGACTGAGTTAGGCACGTAAAAGTTAAACGGTTGTTTTTATGACCTATCTTGATGATTTACACAGCAGTAGGTAAGAGGGCCTAGTACTAGTTTTCAGTGTATAGTGTGGGTGTGAAACGTCTGACGCCCAGCACACCAGTGGGCGCTGATTTGTATGGAGGGAGACACTGAGCGGATTCTTTGAGAAGCTGAACACGCTAGTACGGGCTTGGTGTAGACCAAGCTTCTCAAAAAATCCGCTCAGTGTCTCCATACAAATCAGCGCCCACTGAGGTGCTGGGCGACAGACGTTTCACACCAAATACACCCACTAAAACTCGTACTAGGTCCTCTGATTTGTATGGAGGCACTGAGCGGATTCTTTGAGAAGCTGAACACGCTAGTACGGGCTTGGTGTAGACCAAACTTCTCAAAAAATCCGCTCAGTGTCTCCATACAAATCAACGCCCACTGGTGTGCTGGGCGTCAGACGTTTCACACCAAATATACCCACTAAAACTCGTACTAGGTCCTCTGATTTGTATGGAGACACTGAGCGGATTCTTTGAGAAGCTCGACATGCCAGTACGGGCTTGGTGTAGACAAAGCTTCTCAAAGAATCCGCTCAGTGTCTCCATACAAATCAGCGCCCACTGGTGTGCTGGGCGACAGAAGTTTTACACCAGATTTACATACCAAAACTCGTACTAGGCCCTCTGTATGTAGGTAGTTATGGCGCTTGTCTACTGTGTGTAAGACCATCTACTTCAATCATGTCTCAGGCAGTTACCTACCTAATTAAGTAAACAAGTTAGAAGCCCCTTGTAAGAGAATCGTAAAATGATATAAAAAGAATCCACTGCACGGACGTAAAATATGTACTTACGGTAAAATAAAGGTCTACTTAATGCGTACGTACTACGTAGCCTTCACCTGCGCATTCGAAGTTGCACTGCAGTGTAATAAAATGCAATCGAGTTGTAGGTTCTAATCGATTCCTCGGTGGCACAGCTTTGCAATCGATTCTTTTTGTACAAAATACAGGAGCGGTAGGTCGGCAGGTAAATAAGTTAATTATGATAAGTACTCATAATCTCATAAAGAGTTATTTTAATTTGGTAATCTAAGTTTTTACCTGTCTAGACACTGAACCCACACAACAGAGCGGAATATAAAAATTTCCTCAAGAAAATTACGACTGCTTTAGTCACTCATACACTGTCATGACTACAAAAATACATGATTTTTGATTATAGTAATTTTAGACTGATTGCTATGCATACCTCCCTATCAGGCATGTTTTTTGATAACATTAAAGTTTCTTTGAGACTAATCTCGAAAATATCTTTTTCAGATAAAAAAAAATTCAAATCTGTTTTGAAATTACACAGTTCTAAGTTAATTAACAAATACAAAATCTTTTTGCACGCCCATATGAAGACTGGTAGATAATGCTCTTAGCATGAAGACCTTTTTACTTATTTGTGTGAAATTTTAAAATAAAATAGGTAAGTACGTACAATTGATTGAGAACCTTTTATTTAAATCTGTTAAAAAAGACGTATCTGGTTCGTACTCATTATAGCCCTAACAGAACGTGTCTACTTATAGCCACGCTTATAGATAGGTAGGTACTCTTACGTAGGTAGAGCTTAGCAACTGTTGCTGTATTCTGTGACGCTAACAAGCTAAAATTGCTGGTACAGGGTTTCTAGTAATGAGCTGCGATTTTCTTTGAAAAACTGGAACATTTTCGTAGAAAAACCACAGCAAGGGTTTTTTGTTCTGTAGTGAATCTCGTGGTCACCCATCGTAATGTTGGACCGAACGTTGCTTGAACGTTTCGACACAAAACCCTTACGGGTAGAATTTGATTACTGAAAAAATTCTTTAATTCTGATTGGTTTACCTTTCTACTAAGAACTGCTAATCTAAGTACCTAGAAATTACTAAAATACATAAATATATAATTTTATTCATTTAAGAAAATAGTCTATACCTACTTATTCTTACTAAAACCATCTATGTTACAAGAGTCCGAAAATACAAGTCAAATTAAACAAGCCCACAATATACATTTGCAATCATACCTATAGTGTCTCAACGTGAGTTTCAATCATACATAAAGTGTCTCAACGTGAGTTTCAATCATACATTAAGTGTCTCAACGTGAGTTTCAATCATACATTAAGTGTCTCAACGTGAGTTTCAATCATACATAAAGTGTCTCAACGTGAGTTTCGAACTGACACCTCTTTACCAAAGTACCTACCTACGTCACAAACTACAGTAGACGTTATTGAACTTGAACATTACCAAAATTACTTACAATTCGCAACATCAAGACCCAAGATATTTTATTCATGTAAACAATCAATTAGTTACTCTAGATAAGTCCCTAGGGAACCCAAAACCAACCTTTCTAATCGATATTTACATCTATTTCATCTACCTATACAACCCTTTCATTATTGATAAATAGTTAATCTCATAACATAACGCATTTTGTCTACCGAAGCAACAGGTTATATCAAAATCCACACGCAAGCACACAAGAAACTTACCAATATAAATAAAGCTTGTAATGTGATTGATAATCACAACAAACAATGTTTTCACTCAATTTTCACTGAACAACTCACTGTTTATTGTAGATTCGCGTGATTTAGACGTGCGCCGCGCGCGGCGTCTTGCTTACGACTGACTGGGTTTAAAGGGAGGGAGTACCCTCACTCTCATAGTAGGAACTAGTTATTCTGTGGTACAGAGGCTTTGAGGCAAGAGTGCAGAGTGCACAGTACATTACAACCCTATACGATAGGGTTGTCTCCATCCTGCTGTACCTACCTATAAATAATTCTAACAACTTTTTTCTTCGAATTGATAAAATGGCATTTTTTTGAAGAACACAGAATTTTTGTGTTTGTACGCGTAATTCTTCTAGTTGTCATAGAATATCAAAGCTAAAATTGGAAATAAGACGGCCATATTCTTAGTCGTTGCCTCGAAAAATCCTCGCCTATAGACGACCTCAAAATCGTGCTTCGGTTAGTATTAGGCCGGTTTCAGAGCTCGACCGACCATCGGTGCGTACGTCGGTCACGCTTGTCATTTGTATAGAAATTCACGCGCGTACCGTCAGCGTAGCTGTGTACGCATTCATAGACTTGCATAGATATAGCTACGCCGACGTACGGTCAGCGCTGACTGTCGGTCGAGCACTGTTTACAGCCTTATTTAGCACAGTCCTGTATGCTGATTCACTGCTCAAGCACTCAAATCTACTCAAATCTATGCTTGAGTAACGATCTGTATCGGCAGAGTCGAGACGACTATTATTAAGAGGTAACTGAACATGAGGATAAGTTAAGGGTACAAAAACATTATTAAAATTTCACATTTTATTTTAACAAACTTATCTTAACTTATCATTATGTATTACAATCTTAAAATAAATACACATCGTGTAAGTTACCTAAGTGAAGGTCACAATGCATCAGAACCAAGCATTCGTGGTGGAACTTTCATAGTCAATCTTCACCGATTACGTAAGTTAAGCGACGTTATATTTTGATTTGGATGGGTGACCGTTAGTGGCATTTACATCTGAGCGCTTCCGTGCTTCGGGCACGTTAAACTGTCCCGGCTCTAGCAGTCGTTAAGCCATGACGGAGGCCCTAAGGCGGCCTAACTCCGTCAACAGAGTTGGCCACTAACTCAATTGTGTTCTATTGTACTTAGAATAAATTGAGTTTATTTATAAATGTACGGTCTCATATACAATCAAGCGACTGAGTGTCTTATAAGACATCTCATAAGACACAAGAAAAATATCTTATATCTTATAATGTGCAAAGGACCCTAGGTGTGAAGGGGTGAAGGTTCGAATCCCACTGTTGAAATTTTTTGGAATATTGTAGTTTTGTATTTTAGCAGTCTAATATTATTTTCTAGCTATTATCCGAAATTATATTCTTATTATTCTAGTACATAGTTTTAGTATTCTGGAAGATATCAGTAGTAAGGCCGTTTATTGCTCTGGATTCTTTAATTCATAATATTAATTATTTAAAAGGTATAAATAAGCGTTCATTTGACTATTATTTATTGTTGTATATTTTTATTTAACTACTTAATTTCTTAATCAAATCAACCTTATTTAAAACTACACTTTATTTAGGTATATATTTTATTTAATTGGATGCGACACAATAAGTCGCATGTGTATGTGTCTGTACTAACAGGGGTCTTGTGTTCAGTTCGACAAAGATTTGATTCTAATAGAGATGACGTCAAACTCGATTCATCCACTGGTGAAACGAGTTTTTGGAACGAAGTTCCTTATCGCGCGTTGCGAAAGGGGCTAGACGGAAAAAATTAAGATCAACAGTTGTAACGACACTTTTTTCAAACTTTGACATCGTCATTCGAATAAATTGGTGCAGGAAGGAAACAAATGAATGTAAGTATTGTTGGAAGTTTTTGTTTTAATTTAGGTGCTTCTGTGTACTTACTGTAAGAAAACAACACCTCAAGGAACTTCGTTCCATACGGGTGTCCCTTGACACCTCTCAAGTTTTTGTTATTTTTATCTCGGTCGAAAACTTCCATTGTTGAAACGAGTTTTCGACGTTATTTTGACGTCCTACTAGAGTAAAATTTCTGTCGAGCTGAGCATCAGGCCCTTGGCTGATACCTACACAATGTAAACTCACATTTAGGGTTGTCGCCTTCTCAAATGATTTTACTATCGTATTAGAATAACAAATACAATTTTTATAAATATCCCAACAGCATTCCCAAAAGTGGAACTCGTTGCCGGCGTCTATGTTCCTGAATGACTATATTTTTCTTTTCTTTCTATTTCACATCATCGCTTACAACAGGTGAGATTGTGGTCAAACGGATAACTACATTGCATAAAAAAAAATCAGCTTTTGCACAATCAAAATCATGCAAAACCCCTGTAAGCCTATATATTTCGGATTATACACGGTGTAACATAAATACCCTATAAGTCTGAAAGGGGGGTATTTTACAGGTCATGGCAAAAAGTGTTTGTTCTACGACTTTTGATATTTCGTAGTTTTTCATTCATGAAATGATATCGTAACTTTTACTTAAAATGTACCTACACACAGCTAGCGTGTGCGTGCGACGCGGTAGGAGAGTACCTACGTGTGCATGCGTGTATATGGGTTTACGCAATTAGTAAACAAACACTTGGGGTTGTTGCAAATTTCTAAAATAATAAAAGTTGTACTTTTGTATGAAAATTTCAATTACGATGTATCGATCCTTTGCACATGGCCAAGCACTCTTGTGGTCGGTCTGATTATGCCCTCTTCGGACTTATAAAGTCAAAGTCAAAGTCAAAAATCTTTTATTCAATAAAATCTCACTGATCACTTTGAATCGTCATTACGTTTTGTATGATTAGGTATGATAACAATTTTTTTTTATGGGATGAGTTGGAGCTAGTTCGTCCCAAGCTTGTTTGTCTTCTAATAATCAGATATTTTATAGTATGCTTTTAAAAGAAGTCTCTGTTTTATTACGTTTTTGAACTTGCCAATCGACAACTGAGACACATCACTTAGGATTTTGTTAAAGAAGCGTACACATTGCCCTTTGAAAGATTTACTAATTTTTGTGAGCCTAGTGGTGGGAACAGCGAGTTTGTCTTTATTTCTAGTGTTAACATTATAATTATCACTTTTTTTGTTGAATAGATTGATATTTTTTTGAACATACAATAAGTTTAGGGTATTTATGATACACCTTGTATAGAAGTTTTATATAAGTCGGTTCCTCGCGATGTTTTCCTTCATCGTTTGAAAGCATTCGCATATAAAGTAGTAGGATAATATAAAGATATGGTAGACCTCAAACGCCGGGCATAAGGCCGGGTTTTCTCCCCGGCCAGGCTTCTTTCGCGTATTTCTTACGACGAGGCTCGTTGGACGCTGGCTCTTCAGGTGCTGAAAATAAGCATCTAATTAGCATGAACGTGAAATTGAAAAGATTTTTTTATGAGATACTAGTGGTCCGCCCCGGCTTCGCACGGGTGACTCACGTATGTGTGCCTCGTCTTCGACTCTGCCCACATTTACACGTTCTTCCCTCATTGCCTCTGTTGCAGGCCGCTGCAGTAATATACTATATTTCGGCCGAAAACGAGCTGCCGTACCAAGCAGGTCCCATTAAAAATACTAAGGGGTTGTGAAGACTAACTGCACATATTAAAAAATATCGTTTAAGTAGCATCTTACCAGAGTTGGGTAAAGGTGGGTGAATATTGAGGTGTGGTTCCGGACCTTCCAATTCCACGTCCGGCGCTGGATTTGGCAGTGACAACCCCAATCTAGAAGCAACACAATACTAATTGTTCATTTTGTAAATGTTATAAATGTTGTAAATACTACAAGTACCTACAAATACTTTAAAGTATTTACAATATTTACAAAATACACATGAACCAGTTGAGCTATCTACAAACCGCTGCAAACGATTTATAGATAGCTCAACTGGTCCAAATCAGTACCAGACGGAAGCGTGCCTGACAGCCGGTTTCTAGAACGCTAATCAAATCGCAGATCAGTTGACAAAGCAATTAACTTAACACACTGGTCAAATCAAATCGGGTTGCACGAACGCTGATCAGACAATAATTAAGTAATCAATGATCATTTTACGATTGTCAAATCAGTGTATATTTTCATAGGGTCACACATAATTGAATCAATCCTTCAGTTCCATTTTGTGTCATGTTTCACGTATCTTTGTTTACATTTGACTATTGTTGGTAAAATAATTTTAGAAATTAAAAATTAGACAGAAATTCAAGCTGAATACTAAGGCCATTCCTGGGCCAGGCAGGCCCGGGAACTTTTGTCATCTTGTGGTCATTTCGTGATACAAAGTATAAAGTTTTCAAAACCTTCTCCACTTCTCGTTGTACATACCGAAAACAACTAACCAGAGGCCGCGACCAGCATCGTGCCTCGCCTTACCTCCGTCGCGGCCAGCGCCGCGCCTTGATACCTTTGGACCAGCCGAGGCAACTCGCTAGCAACTCCAAACCCGTCTCACCTCTACAAAATCTTCAAAGTGTGCCACCCCACCTCACCTCTACAGTTCTCCAAACCGTGCTTCACATCTAACAGTGTTTTGTAACTAATACAATTTTAAACAATTAAATACTTGTACCTTTAAAATGTATTTCCTTGATTTATTTCAGAAGTATACCTAGATTGCTAGGTAGATACAGACAGTATTAGAAATAAATAACTACCTATGTTGATAAGGCTGCTTTATGTTTGAAAATAAAGTGCTTACATACTATGTGATTGTGATCAGTACATTTTATATCCAAACAGTGTTAGTAAGTAGGTACCTTACTATTATCTACTACTAAAAGTAGATACTTTAGCAGCCGTGCAAGGTGTTACAGGATCTCCCTTGTTACATTACAACTTATTGATTTACTCCTCAACTTGTGTGGTTTTATAGACTCCCCAATAAATAAGGAATCTCATCTATTGAATTCCGCTTCTGAAAACTTATGAAATGTGGCTCTACTCTAGCTCTAAACATTCTTGAGGGTCCAGGTGTATTGTATTCCTCGTCAGATTCATTGCTGCTGCTAATTGTTACATCCGAAAGCGACATCAAATATTAGATGTTATTTTATTTTACAAGTATATTTTTTATTGGTAAAACGATCCATATGTATTGTAAAATATAATAAAACCACTTTTGGAGTACCAACCTGGTGGTTTTTAAGATTTATCTGGTTTAGAACCTAGCAAAACATAGTAAATTGTAGTATTTATTTCAGCTAATTAGAGCAAAATCACCGATTAGTTGATTGTTGATTTGACAAGAGCTTGACCAACGAAAAACGCCTAATTAGCGTTCGAGAAACCCATTTTTATGTTTGACAAGAGATTTGCTATAGGGATTTGACAGGCTAGTCAACTAATCTCTGTTCAAAATTAAAGTACGTAATCAACGTTCGTGCAACCCAAATGACATTTGATTAGAGATTTGACCATTGATTAGTTAATTATGAAGATGATCTGCGTTCGAGAAACTGGCTGTAAGACACTGCCTTTAATACTTTAATTGGTTTAAAAACGTAGATGAAAGAAATCTCATACAAGTTACTCAAAATTAAATACTTTTTTCATCACACCTATTCGAAAAGAACGACTTGGTTCGCCTTTATGTGCACCCAAAGGTGGTGTTTTCTATAAGAAACAATAAGTGCGCGGCAAAGTTCATTCCGGCGCACTAATTTAAATTAGTTCTATCTTTAGTAGAATCCTGAACGTAGCGAGGGATTCAAAGTACTTCGCCCTCGCCGTAAAAATATAATTTTGCTCCCTTATGATACAATCTGTGGAAGTAACTGTTTATGTAAATAATCATTATTTCCCTGCCCTTATCCCACGCTAGGTGAGGTCGGCACAACATGTTTTCTTCTTCCACTCACTCCTATCTTCATCAATTCTGAATCTACTCCTCTCACATTCATATCCTCTTTCACACAATCCAACCACTTCTTCGGTCTTCCTCCACTTGCATACCCAGCCACACTCATATTCATAACTCTCTTAGTTATATGACTTTCATCCCTCCTCATTACGTGTCCATACCATGCTAATGTACCACTCCTCATCTTTTCAATAACTGTTTATGTAAATAAATGACATTTAAATATTAAAGAAACTATTATTAATTTTAATAACAATTTTTATCATAAAATTCATTAAAAAACTCGACAACGAATTCGTTGTGTAAATATCTACTGACCTGGCGCCAATAAGACTGAGATGCGAGCTGGGCGCTGGTAGATCAGAATACAAGTTTCCACCGCGAGATATCTCCTGAAGTCTCAACGAATGGTGGTGTTGATCTAAAATCACACATTAATTATACAAAAGTTTACAAAAGTTTATATAATAAATTATTATTATTATTATTGTGGTTCTAGATTTAATCTACTCGGTTTAAGGCAAAAACCGGGGTTAACCAAGGTGCACGGGCCTAGGCCAAGTGCACCCCAGTGGAAAGTTGAGCTTCATGTGGAAGTTCAGTTTGCAAAAACTTTCTCACGATTCTGCATGTGTTTAGAATGGCTGCTTTTTGTAAAAGAATGTATGTATGCTTTGGTAAGTCTAAATGCGATAAAGATTGAAGTAGCGGCTTTGGAATAACACCAGTGGATGAGAGGACTATTGGTACTACAGAAACTTTTTGCAGGCGCCACATGCGTGCTATTTCGTTTTTCAGATCCACGTATTTAGATAGTTTTTCTGCAATTATTATTATAAACCCCCATATATATCCTAGTACTATTATAAACTTGACAGGCGTCATGGCTCAGTCGGTAGTAGCTTGGCTTCCGTGCTGTGGGTCCTGGGTTCGATCCCCACCGAGAATAAACATTTGTGTGTGGCAAACATAGAATTTTTCAAATCGGGTCATAAATGACGGAGTTCTGAGGTAAGAAACATTAATTTAAAAAAAAGGGAGCAATCTGGAAGCATACCCTTTCAGATAAAAAAAGTTTTTTTCAAATCGGTTCATAAATGACGGAGTTCTGAGGTAACAAACATAAAAAAAAATACAACTGAATTGAGAACCTCCTCCTTTTTTGAAGTCGGTTAAAAAGTAAAAGTTTAGATGTTTAGATGTTTGTGTGTCAATCAGCTACTGGTCTAGCAGTCGTTAAGCCATGATGGACGCCTAAAAACTCCGTCACCACTCGCTTATACGAGCTTGCTTGCTTACTACTGGTCCGGTTTGGATGAAACTTATAATCACTACATAGATAGTATAAAGCAAAGTCGCTTCCCGCGTCTGTCCTAATGTCTGTATGTATGTATGTTTAGATCTTTAAAACTACACAACGTATTTTGATGCAGTTTTTTTTAATAGATAGAGTGATTCAAGAGGAAGGTTTATATGTATAATACATCATCATCACTGCATTGCCCCGTGCGAAGCCGGGGCGGGTCGCTAGCAAGTATATATATCACAGTTCCTGGTTAACACATAAAGCTTTTAATTCCGAAAAATTAACAAGACGGAACGTGGAAGAAAGTCACGGGCGTAATCTAGTATAAGTCAAACTTTCACTTACTCTCATCAGCACTTTGTAATTTCAGCTTCTTCATTGGATTATTAGCATTAGGTACTATAGTAGACTTGACCAGGTTCCTGAACCTTCCAATACTAGGATCTATATCCTCGGGGTTTATGATATCAACCTCTTCGTTGAAGGATACGTTCCGTTTCTGCTTCTTAGGCTGGCCTGTTGGCATCGATGCTTGACGTTTCGTGCCCGTTGGAGGCTGAAAGTACACATTAGATGAATAGATAAAGTAAAAATTTCAAATTCAGTGTCCGGGTGTTCCTATCAATCTTGTATGTGTTTACAAAAAAAAATTATAGAAGTACTGTATCAGCAATCTAGTTCCCATAGTACAAGTTTTGCTTAGTATGAGACTAGAGCGTTGTGTGATTATGTGCACAAATATATTTATTTATTTATTCATTTTAAATTCAAATTATTTATTGCACTAAGTTGTTTTACAAGAGTTATACAGAAGGTATTAAACAATCAAGGTCGTATGAGTTAGTGGCCAACTCTGATGACGGAGTTTTTAGGCCGCCTTAAGGTCTCTGTCATGGCTTAACGACTGCTAGGGCCGCCGGGACCGACAGTTTAACGTGCCCTCCAAAGACCAAACAACACAACATCATATAAATAAATAAATAAATAAATATTCACGGACACTTAACACAACGCCTTCTAGTCCCAAACTAAGCAAAGCTTGTACGATGGAAACTAGATGGCTGATAGAATACAAACATACTTTTTTTTTGTAAATACATACTTATAATACTTACATAGAAACACCCAGACACAGAACAAACATCTATGTTTGCCACACAAATGTTTGTTCTCGGTGGGGATCGAACCCACGACACACAGCACGGAAGGCAGAGCTACTACCGACTGAGCCATGACGCCTGTCATAAAAAACACACCATCTTTTTGCACGCCCAGGAAGACTGGTAGATAATGCTTTTAGCATTAAGTCCTGTAGGGCTACTTATTTGTGTGAATTTTTTAAATAAATAAATATTCACTGACACTTCCGAGAAAGCCATCTAGTCCCAAACTAAGCGTAACCACACGAAAAAGGCCTTCGAAACTCGTGTGGACGTGTTTTGTATTGCCTTCGTAGTGCATTACCGGTGCCGGCGTTAGTGGACAAACGGCCATAGTATTGTTACCTTCATAACATCAGTGCCATCTTCAGTTGAGATGCCCAGCATAGAAATTCTCCTGTTGTGTGCAGTGTTGAATTCTGTTAGGTTCTGTAAGTAAAAAAAATTTGGTTGTTTTGACTATCTTCTTCTTCTTCTATATATATAATACCGCTTAGTGAGAATAAAGGCGATGTTGCTGTGGCAATAAGTCCGCGGCATTGATGCCGCCATACATTCCGGCAGTGGCATGGGCATAGCACGCGGTATACCACTCTTTTGAAGCTTTTTTTTTTTATTTATTTTTTACACAATATAGGCAACCGTTTGACCACAATCTCACCTGTTAAGCTGATGTTAAGCAATGATGTGGTCGACGATGTAGCACGGTTACCTAGAAGATACCTATTCACTCTACTCTTGAAAACTTCCAAATTATAGCCATTCGGGAACACAGACGCCGGCAACGAGTCCACTCTTTGGCTGTCCGCATAATAAATGTAGACGCAATAAAATGAAGAATACTAAATAATAATGAATAATTTGTAGACGTAAATGTAGAAGCTGACTTAGAATCAACGCACAGCCTAAACTATAAGTCCTAGAGGTATGAAATTTGGAGGGTAGTAACCTTATATAGTGTAGGGCTGCAGTAAAAAAGGAATTATGAAAAGTCGCACTCTAAAGGGTCTAAAATTAGGATCAAATATTTTAAACAAATAATGCATCCTGTTACCACGCGAGCAAAGCCGCGGGCGATAGCCAGTACAATAATATCTTTGCACCTGTTTAGCTGTTACTAAATCTCACCATATAACAGCTTATGGTAAAACAATACATACATCTAATTCAGTCTGTGTTTCAGGAAGTCCCAGTAATGCGCCTTCTGTCTCTGTATTAGGTAGATCTTCCATTATTCCTCTAGAATTGCCGGTCGGTCGCTCTCTGAAAGGAAAGATAAAGATAATTTATTTGCAAAAACATATGTAAATAAGAATGTTGTAGGTACATAATTTGGTGACACAACATGTCTTACCGATTTTGGCATGCTACAACTCAAAATGTCGAAGTAATCGGGAAAGAGAAATACATATTATTATAATACCTATATCTTAGTCAACAGTTAAATTACAAATTAACAAAATCAAAAGAGAAAGTGAAGTAAATTACTCAGGGTTCGAGGATATATATCAATGGATATACATATATCATGATATATATCCGATATATATCCGATACATATCAAGCGATGTTTTATGATATATATCAATAAAAAATAGTTTAAAAATTGTATACTATCAAGTAATTATTGGCGTTTGTTACTGTATTTCTACTTCCCAAATGTAGATGGCGTTGGAGTTGAGTTAAAAAATATTGCCTAATAGTAAGTTCTAATCCGCAAATGGCATCACTTCTGCCAGCATTAATGACGTCAGTTGTGTCAGAAAAATATCGTTACGAAAAAGTTAAGTTTTTTTTGTGTTTTACATAGAAAGTAATTGACAAAGTGCGGAAACGATTTTACTTTATTATTGAGTAGAAGAAAATTTTATGTTTTGGTTTCATTTGTCTGATTTTAATTACCTAAACTAAAATAAACATTTTAGTTTTTTTAAACAATGTATTATGTTTATGTAACGCATATGCAAATAGTATACATAAATAATACAGTAAAATAATCTTTCATACAAACTGGATATATATCACACTTTTGATATATATCGGATATATATCATAAATATCCAATATTTTGATATTTATAATAAATATCGGATATTTTCGAACCCTGAAATTACTCGAGTGGTGCCACCAGAGCGGTGATTCCTATTGGTGGATGTGTTTGGCATCCACCAATAGCAATAGGTGATTCCTATTGGTGGAAAGAAACAGATCCATTAATAGGAATCATTTAATATGAAAACAAACAATCCCTATTGGAGGCATCAAGCAGCAACAATGTCCAGGAAGACATCATCATCATCAGGTTACTTATTCTCATTACACATTTATTTATTATCTTAGTTTAATTTTTTTTTACAATAGATATGAAAGTATGTACCTGTATGGATCAGAATGTTGGGCAATGAAAGGGATGGATGAAAGAAGAGTGCATGCAGCAGAGATGCGAATGCTGAGATGGATGTGTGGAGTGACAAGAATGGATAAAATAAGGAATGAGTATATAAGAGGAAGTTTGAAAGTAGCGCCAATAACGGACAAGTTGAGGAGTAATAGGTTAGCGTGGTATGGACATGTCATGCGGAGGGAAGAAAGCCATATCATGAGAAGAGTGCTAGACATGAATGTGGACAGATGTAGAAGTAGAGGTAGGCCAAAGACTATGTGAAAGATATGAGTAAGAAAGGAGTGAACACCAAGATGACGGCTGATAGAGGAGAGTGGAAGACGAAGACATGTTGTACCGACCCCACTTAGCGTAAGGGTAGGAAGATGATGATGATGAAAGTATGTACCGACATATAAAAAGAATTTGTTATTATAAAAAACTGGAGGGATATGGGGGAGACCTTTGCCCAGCAGTGGGATAGTACGTTAATTAAAAAAAAACTGTAGGCCAGTCCTCTATAAAGGAATCTATTTCACAACTTATTCTAATGATAAGATAATATTTAAGTACCTTATGATATAGTTCCTTGTGGAAGCCCCAAAGTGAAAGTTTGAGTCGATAGGTAGTTGTGTAGGTTTATAGGACTCCAGCCGCATTTGACCAATGTATGTACCATGAGCTGGAAGAAACAGTATCACTCAAAACAGCAAATAATGTCATTTTGTTTCATCAGAGCCTGTGCGGTAGTTACTTTTGTCACATCAAGTCTAACGGCACTTTGTGAGTTATCAGTATACTAGTTGATACAGTAGAGCATGTCCTCTGCCACAACCGAAGCCAGATCTAAGACGGGACTGCAGGAGCTGATTGGGTCTCACTCCTCGGCATCCACAACACCATCGGGGATGCTGGAACATTGCTGTCATCAACCCAAAGTCCTCTGTTACTTTAAGGAGTTGGGCTGGCTGGGGTAAGGTCAGCAGGGGGACAAATGCACAATACACCCCAACACGGGACGTCAGTACAGATCTAATTCCCCATGACAAATTAGATTAAGAATACTACTTCCAAATAAAACAATACTCACTGCTACCCAAATCGACTAAGAAAGCCCTATTCAAGTCTTTATGGTACACAAACGCTGTGTGGACCCTGGAACAGCTGGCATGGTCTATGCAGAAATCATTCATCTGAGGGTTCCTACCAAAGAGGTAGCATTTCTTCTCATCAAGCATCAACTTTTGTATCAGTTTGTCTCCTTTTAACACGTCAAGGTGGAGTCCTGTAGGTGGTTTCCCTGCCCTGAAAGTTTTTTGTACGGAATGAAAGAGCCAGTACGAGGATAAGCGATATTATACTGCAAATTGTGTTAAAACTGGCAAAACATAAATGAAAGTTAATTTTGCTGACACGAAAAGCAATCATCTTGCAGCCTACATAACGTATTTATACAGCATACACGTAGTATCAGTGTGATATCAGTGGAATACTCAATTGGTATGTAAAAATTCTAGAAGTTGCGGCAACAGCATTCGTAGCAGGGGTATAAAAAATGTTCCATCTTACCAGCTGGGGACTTCATAATGGTTAGCCATATTTTTACTACTGTATTTTATTCGTCTAAAACACGCAGGATAAGGATAAAAACATTACGAAAACTGAAATAAATTTGTAAAATTCGCGTGATTATCTTTGCAAGCGGCTTGCGTTGCTTTTATGACATTGACAAGGACAATTGACATTTGGGAGAAGGGAAGGGAACCCAAAGGGGACAAGAAGAATACCCTTAAAAAACTAAAAATTCCGAGCTCACTTATTCTTATGGTAGTGACAGATAAAAAATGTTTCGTACATTGCTGGTTTTTTTCATAAAAAGGTTTTTTTATTAAGTTGGCAACACAACAGTAGTTTTGAAATACTCTGCAATGATGAGTGAATGAATAAAAAAATAGAATAATAAAAAAAAAAATAAGTAGCTTAGTAAGGATATAGATGTTCGGTGGCTTAATAGCAGCTTTTTTGTTGTGTTCAGTTTTATTTTAGTTTCCTGCGAAAACATATAATTTTTCCTATTCCGGATTTAGTAATATATGCTAAAATGGTTTCCAGCGAAGAAGAAAGCGATTCCAAACCAGACACTGTTCTCTGGGATGTTGACATGGAAATTCAGCTGTTCTACGCGATGGCGAACCATAAGCCGGTCGGAATCAACAAGCACTTTCACATGGCTTGTATTTGGGATAAACTGTCCAATTCAATTACCAAAGAGATATCTACGCACGATATATGGACGAAACTGAATACGCTCTACGATTTGGCGATGCTAGAGGATACGGAACCTATACCTTTTCCAAATCACGAAGTACCATACAGTCTACCGGAAAGCGAGTTTGGGGCGCTGATAAAGCAAAAATGCAAAGAAGCTATACTAGGGGAAGATAGTGAAGGTAGGTTATCAGTTAAAATATGTGTGTAATCCTGACCTTTTTTCTGAGCAAGCAGCTCGTTCCTATCGAGGCCCAGTGGCTCACCCGCTGGTGATCTTGTTTTGTCTCTAAATATATTGAATAGTACACTCAGACTGGCGAAACTCTCGAACTAGACTCGTGCTTTGGAAAAACGAACAATGTATGAAATGAGGTTCAAAATTTGAATCACGTTTCATACATAACGAGATTTTCATTGTATAGTATTGGTAGACTGGGAGTTTCGCTTCTTCATACGTAGGAACTACGTATTACATATTTGAATACATTCATAGCATTTGCCAAGTTATGACAGTATTAACTCTGCTACAAATGCTATACTAGTACCTAGTCTCCCAAAATGAAACTGAAAAAAAGTAATGGAACACACATACTGCTTATAAAATTCTTAAGTTACTTCTGTTTCCTTTTATGCATACAAGGTGATCGGAGCCATTCACCAAAGCCTTCAACTCCTCGGAGCAGTTCTAGAGGCACAGCATCTAAAGATAATACACCAAAAGGTAGAAATTGCTAATGGTTTCAGTATGGTGTCATTACTTTCATTTATTGCAGTCATTACTTTCTTTGTAGTTATTAGAATCACCAAAGGGTAGAAATTGCAAAAGGTTATGGTTTGAGTGTGGCTTGTCATAGTCATTACTTTCATTTATCTAGTCATTACTTTCTTTGTAGTCGTTACTTTCTTGTAGTCATTATAGTTATGAATCACCAAAGAGTAGAAATTGTAAAAGGGTAAGGTTTGAGTGTGGCATAGTCATTTTATATTTAGTGCTCATAACTTTCTTGGTGTTTACTTTCTAGAGAATGTTTTATGGTGATGGTATTTTAATTTGAGTAATTCTTGTCTATTTCGTATATTATATTATATAGGATTTGTTGGGTTGATAGGATTTCCACATACAAGCTGGTAGAGAGCAATATGGGAGGGAGCAATAGTAGTAAGCCTAATCAATAAAAAAAAGAGAAGATTTGGAGATTTTTTCCCATAATTATATTTTTATTGGCTATTACTTATAGAATGAGGCATGTAACTTAATTATTAACAATTTAATTTAATATAATAAGTAAGTAGGTGCTTACCTAAATAATTTTACAACATGTTCATTTGGGTTGGGTGAATACATTTTCCTGTATTTTAGAACTCTCAGGCTAATTGAAACTAGTAGAATGTTAGCATGTATTGTCTACTATGTGTGATGCTGGCTTAATGTTTGATTAGTTGGTAAAGGTCTGATAATAGCATATTATATTTAAAAATGGATGTATATTATTATAGTATTCTGATACCCGCAACCCTGGTAAACAGTACTACGACTAAAGTTAGGCAGATGGTCGTCCAGACTACCAAAAAAATAGAACCCAATTGAAAACATCATACTTTGTTTGAAGGCTGTTAAAAATGTGAAACAGGATGGGATATTTTTTTATACTACTTAGTAGATAATCAAGCATAATGATCTGCCTGATAGGAAGCAATTAACATAGCCTATGCTATGGAGTGTGGCATAGTCATTACTTTCATTTATTGTAGTCATTACTTTCATTTATTGTAGTCATTACTTTTTTGTAGTCATTACTTTCTTTGTAGTCATAACTTTCTTGTAGTCATTATATTTATGAATCACCAATGGATAGAAATTGTAAAAGGGTCTGCCTGATGGGAAGTGATTATAGTAGCTGTATGGACCATAGCAATACTATAGGTATGACAATGGGAAGTGATTATAGTAGCTGTATGGACCATAGCAATACTATAGGTATGACATGCATTGTGTGTTGTTGACCTTTTAAGAAATTAGATAGAAATGTTATAACATGAATGTAGTCTCGGAAACTTTCTAGTCTAGTGTGTACTATTGATTTTAATCCGTGATGTTTGTTAATAAATAAATCAGTTTCAAATCTTTGTTTTCTAGTAAACGCTGCAGTTCGTAAAGACAGTGTGACCGCCCTAGCAACCAAAACACGGAAAGAAAGTGGCAGCTCACATGCTTCCACTGACACACCTAGCATCAAATCTGAAAAGGATTATGGTAAGTATTTTTTTTTTTATTCACGGACACTTAACACAACTCCTTCTAGTCCCAAACTAAGCAAAGCTTGTACGATGGAAACAAGATGGCTGATAGAATACATATACTTATAGTATTTTTTTTGTAAATACATACTTATAATACATAGAAACACCCAGACACAGAACAAACATCTATGTTTACAACACACAAATGTTTGTTCTCGGTGGGGATCGAACCCACGACCCACAGCACGGAAGGCAGAGCTACTACCGACTGAGCCATGACGCCTGTCATATTCTGAAGAGAGCTTTGCTGAGAGTTTACTATTGTAGAGCTTCTTGTGAAAGAACTAGTCCAGCGGACTTGGGATGCGCACGCGAGATATTTGTCATATCGTTCTGTCAAAATGTAAGCATTTTGCACCAGTTTCTGAACTATTTAAACTAACTTTCTAACTAACTTTAACTAGCAAAAATACCTACGGTGATAGTACTATCACCGTAGGTATTTTGCTCAGTGATGCTCTCATTGCTGTTCCACGCACATGAGACAAATATCTTTACGTCTGAGTGATGGACGCAGTGCGATTTTTTCCAGGGCACGTCCTCGGTGAACGTGTGAGACAATGCATTGCTATAGACGTAATAATCCAGGAATTATTCTCTTATAGATAGACGGCGTGATTCGAGAGATTCAAACGCATCAGGGCCACGTGAAAACTCTAGCAGTAGAAAATCCACATCCACCAGGGATAAAGTCACCAAATCTAGAATTAGCTCGGTGTCAGGTTAGTTACTTGCTTTTTTACTAGCAGTTTTAGACTTTCTTGTGGAATAAAAGTTATGTGATATT
Source organism: Eulithis testata (assembly GCA_947507515.1). NCBI lineage: Eukaryota > Metazoa > Arthropoda > Insecta > Lepidoptera > Geometridae > Eulithis > Eulithis testata. Next base: position 2,907,985 of record OX382218.1, on the reverse strand, counting down.
TGCCGATATTCTGTCCCACATGAAAAGGGGTGAGGTTTGGCTCGAGCTTCTCCCCTTGCTAAATGCCTCGGACAATTAATGAACGCCCCTGCAAGGTTCTTCAGAATCCAGTCTAGAGTTCAGATTCAACCAAAAGCCTACATATTGTAGTTACTATAAACTCGTTTATACCATTCCCTCTCTAAAAAGGTTATTCTATTCACTGAAAACAGTGAATAAAAAGCACTTTGACTCACTGTTTTGGTGTTTGAATTTAGAACACACTAATATGTTTCACCTCCATCTAATTATTGTTTTTGCGCAAGGAGGTTGTATAGCATTGGCTATACAACCTCTAATCTTTCTTTTTCTCGTAGTCATGGTATAAAGTATAATATGCAACTCTTGAATAAAATGGATTTATACTGAGGGTCATGAACCACTCACGTCGTTCAGGATTCTAACAATTGAATCACTCGCTACGCTCGTGATTCAATCATCATGAATCACTCCCTACGGTCGTGTTTCACTCGTTAGAATCCGTCACTTGCTCGTGATTCATTTAAGGCCCTCGCATTAAATCCGTCTTATATTCACTAGTTGCATAATATACTATTAGTGAACGAGTTGAAATTTTATCATACAAAAACTCTGTTATATATTAGAATAGAATAAATTCGATGTTCTGAAATTGAACCAAATAGCTTTGCTGTTTGGCGATTTTGAAGGTGAACGGTGATAACTACTGCCATCTTTCTCACACAGCTTTTGACTCGCCCGCGCCAGAAGAGGACGGCGGTCGGCGCGGCCGTCGCCGTCAGCATGCCTCAACGCCGCCAGCAACCACACCAGCAAAGCGTCGTCGAACCTGACATTTGCAAGCGAAATATCATCAATTCTTCTAAACACAACAGTCACACTCGGTCTGTCTCTCCCTAAGGCCGGGTTCCCACTACGCCGGACCGGCAAAAATGACAGATCCGGGCAAAACTGCCGGATCCGGGATAATGTGAATAGCTCTATAGTAGGTGCCAAAAAACACCGCAATACAGGTCATTCACGCACCTTCACCACTATGTCGCAAAATTTAATTTATGAATGGTGAATTCTGTCGCTTTCCATACAAACCTGCCGCTAAGACGGTAATCGCTCGTATCTCGTAGTATTGTTTGTTTACCATACATAAATTGAATTTTGCGACATCGAGGTGAAGGTGGGTGAATGACTAGCCCTTCCGGCAGTTTTACCGGCCCGGCGTAGTGGGAACCCGGCCTTGGGTAGTTCCACAGACCTTATTTCTGGCTCGGATTGGAGGATAGGAGTTGGGGTGTGGAGACGAAGAACGAGTGTGACTACTGTAGGTACTTCTTGTCTAGTAGTCAAATAAATAATAAATAAATATACTTGGACGTACCACACAACGCTCCCTAGTCCCAAACTAAGCAAAGCTTGATAGAATATTTTTTTGTAAATAATAGTCATAATAGTATTTATTTGTAATATACATTACACGTCATATTATATGAGGTACAATTTGTACACTGGCGGTCTTAAAACACAATTTATAATAATAATTAATAAAAATTCAATAAACAAAAACTAAAAATAATATACAAATTTCAAACGGATAACACACTAAAAACAATACTATGGTCCAGGCTTATAAGCTATGAACTCCTCATAGCTATAAAAAGTGTGTTCAATAAGCCACCGCTTCAACCTCGCCTTAAATGAATGCATACTTGAAGCTTCTGTTACTGTGTTGGGGAGTTTGTTATAGACTGTCGGTCCCATGCTTATATTCATAGTATATACATACAGTAATAATTACTTATATTCATAGTATTTTTACAGACACAGAACAAACGTCTATGTTTGCTTATCTATGTCAGCGTCTTACCATGAAGAAAAAGAAAAGCAGTGTTGTTTTAAATTTGACGGATTCTACAATGTAATACTTTTTTTTTAAACTTGTTAGGTTACTACGTGTTCTTATGTACCTACCTATTGTAACAGTTTTTCCTTCCTGCTGTAGGTGAAAACTTAGGCAAAAAAGTAAATAAGTTTAATAAATCAAAATTACAAGAATTTATTTATTCAAAGTACATAGTAACAAGTAGGTGTAAATGCTATGATTTAAAGTACTTAAAATTAAGTAAATTATGTAGAAATTGCCTAAAAGTATACTAAATAGATGTTTTTTGAGAATGGTGCACATCTGACGTCTGACTCGGCGGAATCTTTGATTTTTTTTTTTATATTATTATATTATAAAGAGGAAAGGTTTGATTTTTTGTTTGTTTGTTTGTTTGTATGAATTGAATAGGCTCCGAAACTACTGGACCGATTAAAAAAATTCTTTTACCATTAGAATCCTACATTATCCCTGATGAACATAGGCTATATTTTATCCCGGAATTCCCACGGGAACGGGAATTACGCGGGTGAAACCGCGAGGCGCTGCTAGTCTTTGATATTTTTACAATATGATACTTGAGTTAGTAGTAGTTAGGGATAAGGAAAACTCTTGATCCGGTAGGTGAGTAGTGGTGAAGAACGGGTTTTAGCTGCCTTTCTTCCTATTCTAACTAACCTGAGCTACTATGAACTAGCCGTTTTGTTTTGGGTATGCGAAGTGAACGTGCTCGGATCTTTAGGTATGGTATCGACCAGCTGCTAGGCTCGTTCGACGCGGGCGTTTTGTGGTGTGGTTCAGGAAGTCTGATCGCCACTTGACAGCCCCGCTTGAGGCTTTTATGGTGAGATATGCTGGTTGTATTTTGTATGAAAATGCTTGAAGACGGTTATGAATGTTCCGGTCCAATCTTGTCTTCGCAAATCGCGTTTACGCCGATACGACCAGGGTGGTTCAAAACGTGTGAATGTTTCGCGCTCAGCGACCTTGTGTTTTGCTTATTCGCACGTAAATGTGTCGTAGAAACAACTTCGGTATTCTTTCCGAGTATAAATGTGGCTTATTTACCGAAATAAAATCAAAATCAAAATTCGCTAGTCGAGATAACTTTCAACAATTTTCAAATTTGGTTTTTTTATCCTCGATTCTATTTGGCATGGATCATAGTGTTTATTTTTATTTTTCTTTGTATCGGGGTTGCCGACTCGGTAACTCAACTATCTACTACCGAAACCACCCGAAACGGTATCGAACGAGTGTTTTTTTTTATTATTTTGGTTATGAGAAATATTATGTGTAATTTATAAGCTGAAGTAAAAATAATGCCGATAATAACGAGGTATCGCACCGGTGCCAAATCGCCCTAGCAGGCCGTTCTAGGTCCGAGTTCTTATGATAATGATGAAAGGAAAATTTGCAATATTTTAGCGGGAGATTCAAAGTAGATACGTTTTACTAAGTAATTGCTATGATTTTTTGTAACGTGTAGATTATATGTAAAGTGTTAAAAATCGAAGGTTACACTATGTATACACTGCAACTGCACACCACCGCCATTCAATGAAGAGTTCTGTTGAATAGTTTCCGACTTCTTGGTACCTACCTACCTAGTATCCTATAGGTAAGCCTACCTACCTAGGTAACTTATCCTACATTGAACAGCTTCAGACTCCATCAGGTAGGTAGGTAAACGTTATGCAATGCAGTAAGTAGGTAGGTAGGTAAGTATAAAATCTTGTAAGTAAATAGAAACATTCTACTTAGGTATTTTGACTATACTTGAATCTGTGTCACTAGAAGCACCTCGGGAAGCTTGTACTAACTTTTAGATAAAAAATGTAAGTGTAATAAAATTGATCGAGTGAAGCGCTGGTGGCATATCTTACTTAGTCAATCTTCACCAATTATCTAAGTTGAGCACCGTTCTGCGCGGTCACTATTTGGATGGGTGACCGTTAGTGGCATTTACATCTGAGCGCTTCCGTGCTTCGGAGGCCACGTTAATCTGTCGGTCCCGGTTCTAGCTGTCATTAAGCCACGACGGAGGCCTTGGCGGTTCTTTGCCAATCCACTTCCTAAGTCAGGGCAGTTACAAGAAGATTTAAATCGCATACAAGACTGGACAAAGGATTGGATAATTTAAACTAAACGCATCCAAGCGCAACATTCTCCATTTAGGAAACAATAATCCCAGATTCACTACACACTGGATGGAAACATTTTGTCCCCAATCGGCCTTCAGCGAGATCTAAGGGTGTAAGCGACGCGTGAACTTAGTTATAGTTTTTTTGTATTTTGTCATTATTTTTAACTTTTGATTTGTTAGTTTTAATAAATGCCGGGTCGACGAAAGACACGGGAGACTCAAGCACCGGGGTGGTACCTGTACCTACCTAGTGGCATTTTGGGCCAAGTACCTAGTTTTAGTGATCTTGACGTATTGACACCGCGCGGACGTGTTTGCCTCTCCCAACCTTTGCACCCTTAAGAGGCCTATTACAAAGAAACCGTGATTTTACCTATGTTTGGCGTTCTGAACCAGAGAAACTGTAACTCTTCGACAATTTCAACTTGTTGTATAATAAAGAACAGCTTTAAATATAGTACATAGCGGCCTCGCTTTTCCCGATTTTGTCTTATATACTTATTTACAGCCAATATTCCAAAGCATGTTTTTGAAAAAAACTCGCGCGGGCACTTTTTCAGGCTCTTAGACTGCACAACTGTACAAAGCAGAGAAAATGAAAAGTATACAATAATATGTCTTAAATACTGATTAATTTCATAGCGGCCTTGGAATTCAGAACAATGTCTTGGAAATCTATAAAAAACACCAATTCCAAAACCATAAAACTCCTAAAAACGTTCAGATTTAGCTGTGAATATCTCCATAGTAAATTCATATTGGTGAATAAAATTTATACCAAAATAAACAGTAGTTCATTACGAACAAGACTACATACTTTATTTTTCTTAGAAAATATAATAAAACTTAAAATAAACGATATTAAAATGGTATATAAAATGAGACGCGTCGGCCCGCTCAAACTCAGTAGCGCTTCAGCGCTCGTGGAGGTCGGACCTATGTCAATTTTCGCGCCCAACGATCGATCGTAATCTTGTATAGAACGCATAGTATGACTACACTGACTAACTAGTTTTGATCATGTACAACATACGACATGACATGTAGTAGCGACATGTTGTACAACTCAATGAGGGAACAAACCGATGACTCACCTGATGTTAAGTGGTAACCACGGCCTATAACAATGCATCACGTCACGTCCAATGAGGACGTGCTCTGTGATGCATTGTTATGGTTTGGACATGTACTATGTTATTAGACTAATATGTCACATACATGGTTGCATATTTATCCATGTATATAATATGTTTATATACCTTTATGTATTCGTATATACGTGTATATCATTATGCGTGTATATATACTTTTTTGATGACAGCTGTCAAACTTCAAACGGCTATATCTCGGAAACTACTCCTCCTAGAGTTCTCGTTCCAAAACTAAATGAAAGGTGTGATCAAGATCTAACTTTTTGATGACAGCTGTCAAACTTCAAACGGCTATATCTCGGAAACTACTCCTCCTAGAGTTCTCGTTCCAAAACTAAATGAAAGGTGTGATCAAGATCTAAATTTTTGATGACAGCTGTCAAACTTCAAACGGCTATATCTCTGAAACTACTCACCCTAGAGTTCTCGTTCCAAAACTAAATGAAAGGTGTAATCAAGATCTAAATTTTTGATGACAGCTGTCAAACTTCAAACGGCTATATCTCGAAAACTACTCTTCCTAGAGTTCTCGTTCCAAAACTAAATGAAAGGTGTGATCAAGATCTAACTTTTTGATGACAGCTGTCAAACTTCAAACGGCTATATCTCTGAAACTACTCACCCTAGAGTTCTCGTTCCAAAACTAAATGAAAGGTGTGATCAAGATCTAAATTTTTGATGACAGCTGTCAAACTTCAAACGGCTATATCTCGGAAACTACTCCTCCTAGAGTTCTCGTTCCAAAACTAAATGAAAGGTGTGATCAAGATCTAACTTTTTGATGACAGCTGTCAAACTTCAAATGGCTATATCTCGGAAACTTCTCACCCTAGAGTTCTCGTTCCAAAACCAAATGACAGGTGTGATCAAGATCTAAATTTTTGATGACAGCTGTCAAACTTCAAACGGCTATATCTCAGGAAGTATTCACTCTAGAGTCCTCGTTCTAATACCAAATGAAAGGTGTGATCAAGATCTAAATTTTTGATGACAGCTGTCAAACTTCAAACGGCTATATCTCGGAAACTACACACCCTAGAGTTCTCGTTCTAATACAAAATGAAAGGTGTGATCAAGATCTAAATTTTTGATGACAGCTGTCATTTGGTTTTGGAACGAGAACTCTAGGGTGAGTAGTTTCCGAGATATAGCCGTTTGAAGTTTGACAGCTGTCATCAAAAAGTTAGATCTTGATCACACCTTTCATTTGGTTTTGGAACGAGAACTCTAGGGTGAATACTTCCTCAGATATAGCCGTTTGAAGTTTGACAGCTGTCATCAAAAAGTTAGATCTTGATCACACCTTTCATTTAGTTTTGGAACGAGAACTCTAGAGTGAGTAGTTTCCGAGATATAGCCGTTTGAAGTTTGACAGCTGTCATCAAAAAGTTAGATCTTGATCACACCTTTCATTTAGTTTTGGAACGAGAACTCTAGAGTGAGTAGTTTCCGAGATATAGCCGTTTGAAGTTTGACAGCTGTCATCAAAAAGTTAGATCTTGATCACAACTTTCATTTGGTTTTGGAACGAGAACTCTAGGGTGAGTAGTTTCCGAGATATAGCCGTTTGAAGTTTGACAGCTGTCATCAAAAAGTTAGATCTTGATCACACCTTTCATTTAGTTTTGGAACGAGAACTCTAGAGTGAATACTTTCTGAGATATAGCCGTTTGATGTTTGACACTGAAAAATGAACGGGATCCAACGGGACGCGAACGAAGACGCGGGCGGAAGCTAGTATATTCGTACACGAAATATACGTATACACGCATATATAGACGTATATACGAATACATACAAGTATACGAGTATATACATGGATAATAAAAATGCATGTATGTATTTGACAACTAATACTTAAATATTCAAACGCCACTCAAACCCCACTCAATTTAAGTCCCGCTTAAATTATTGCTATCTCTTACAAATGAGTAATGTCAAACAGAGGCAGAACAATTTTAAGTGGTGCTCAAATTTGAATGACTTGAGTATTCCAGCCTGAGTGTAATAATATTGGTGACATTTATTTAATTTGATGACTCTTAACTACCTAATCTTCAAGTACCAAGATTAGTTAGGTATAATGTAAAAAATCAAGCGTAAAGCGACGTTCAATGTGCGCCCTCTGTTTGCTGCAGGGTGAAGGCTCTGGTATCAAAATTTGACAGATATCGAGCTCTGACGTATTGTGATATGGCTCTTAACGTAAACTGTTGTTCTCACTATACACATCCGCTACATAGGGGTTTACATCTCATCTAATCTAAAGTGGGACGAACACATTACTAGCATAGTCAAGAAGGCCAATTCGTTTCTGTATGTCATACGAAGATCCTTTCAAACGATGACTGTTGATGTTTTTCGCAAGATTTATAAAACTTTTTTTTTTTTTTTAATCTTATGTTTTGGAAGGACTTTGAGTCGCTTAGCGACTATGTCAGCCCTGTTATAGCTTACAATAGAATTACTATCTACTACTTAACAATGTCATACACTAGTGTAAAAAGAGCCCTAGCTGCTTCGCACAGTGGGACCGAAAGTACACTTATAAATGCACCAACATCTAATATATTCAAATTAAAACGGCTACACATGTGAGATCTCAGAGACTGGCTCCGCACACATTCCTCCAGAAGATGGTGAACGTCTTCTATAACTCCACAAGTGGGACAATTGGGGGAATCCGAAACGTTCATAAGGTGGTTAAACTTAGCCAGAGGGATGTGCCCAGAGCGCAGCCGGTGAGCTGTTACAAGCAAACATCTCTTAAGTCTTCTATTTACAAACCAAGGTATACGAGAAGGTTCACACTGTACAATTCTATACCAAATTCCTTTTGATTCCAAAATATTTATATACAAATTTTTCCATTTTTCAAAAATCTTATATTTATACTTAACTAACACTTCTGTATATTCAGGTAAAATGTACGTTTCCATACCAACTGAAATAGCCTGCTTAGCCAACCTATCGACCTCCTCGTTACCCTTAACGTCAATATGTGAAGGAACCGACTGCAATCTCAAATCCCTACCGTTCTTTAATAGGAACAGCACTTTCATTAGAATGCCATACGCTACGGATGCGCACCGAGCACCGGACACACATCGAGCACTGTGCTGTAACGCACTTCGACTATCTGTCAAAATAACTATTTTACACGTATCTAAACTAATCGCATAAGATAATGCCTCTGAGATTGCAAAGAGTTCCACTGACATAATAGAGTTATAATCAGAACAAATTTTGTACATCTCATTTATAAAAGTTATATAAGGCCGCTACTGGAGTACGGATTTCAGATATGGCACCCCTACTTCAAAAAACGAAATTATAACGGGACTTTGTTTTTTCGACGTATATTTTTTCTTCCGAAATACTTGACATACATATTTCACTTTTTGACAGGATGTTTATGAAAACTAACAAGGAGGTACATATCAATCGCTGAAATACACGCTGCATTAGTGTTCGTGCGTACCTACTTGTAAGGCCGTCCTGTCGTGCGCGATGGCAATATTAGCCGTTCAAAAGTGGTATTGAATTTAGTTGAGTTCCGTACATGTTCCGTAATACCAAAAATAATGACTTAAAATTGTTAGTATTCTTCACATTGTATTATTTTTCTTTAACTAGACAATAATAGGCGATTCAATATTTAAAGCAATAATAAAACAGGATAGCACTTTTGTATTAGAGTTTTACTTTCGAATTACATGACATCTGAAAAATTAGCAGGATACGATTCAGTAACGCATATGTAATCGTCGAATCTTTCAGGACGTCTTATTAGACTACGATTGCGAAGATTGTAAGATGGAACTTCAGCGGCATCATGAAATTCGTCTTCGTCATCACTACGTATTTCAGGTGGTTCCTGGAGTCCATCCACATTTTCATCATGAACGTGATCTTCCACTTGGACTTGATCCTGATATTCTCCCTCAAGAGCACGTTCTGCTTCGTTCGTAGCTTCGATCGTAGCTTCATTTCCTCCCTCTGTTTCAATGGAGCGTTCTCCCTCGGTTTCAGTAGGATATGAAGTCAACCCCTCGTTGGTTACCGGTAGAGGTATCGTGTATTCATACTCTCGTGTGTCTTCGCTTACACAAGGTGATGAATACACGATACCTCTACCGGTAACCAACGAGGGGTTGACTTCATATCCTACTGAAACCGAGGGAGAACGCTCCATTGAAACAGAGGGAGGAAATGAAGCTACGATCGAAGCTACGAACGAAGCAGAACGTGCTCTTGAGGGAGAATATCAGGATCAAGTCCAAGTGGAAGATCACGTTCATGATGAAAATGTGGATGGACTCCAGGAACCACCTGAAATACGTAGTGATGACGAAGACGAATTTCATGATGGTTCCTGGAGTCCATCCACATTTTCATCATGAACGTGATCTTCCACTTGGACTTGATCCTGATATTCTCCCTCAAGAGCACGTTCTGCTTCGTTCGTAGCTTCGATCGTAGCTTCATATCCTACTGAAACCGAGGGAGAACGCTCCATTGAAACAGAGGGAGGAAATGAAATTGTTAGTATTCTTAGTAGAAAGGCTATGTTCCTAAACAAACAACACGTAAGATATTGTTGTTTTTAGTTCGAAATAAGTAGGAAGAAAACTTGTCAATTTTAGCATAAAAAAGTGCAAAATGCGATTGGCTTTAATTTCACTTTAGGTAAGTTATCTGAAAAAAAAACCTATCCAGCATCGAACCTATATAAAAACTATTCGAATACTTGGACCCCGTTGATTTTCCAGGATAAAAATAGCCTATGTGTTAATCCCGGTCACGGACAATATATATTCCAAGTTTCATCCAAATCGGATCTGTAGTTTTTGCTTGGAAGAGTAACGAACATTCTCACGATTTTTCTCGTTTATAATATTAGTAGGATAATATCCCAATAACATTTTCTTCTTACAGACACATTCATTTATTAAAAAAACAGAATCATTTTACGATATTGGTAAGCCTGCTCAATCACACTAAAAACAAAAGTTTTTTAGTGTGATTGAGTGATGTTATTTTTTATATAAATAAATGTGTCGACCAATAAACAAAATAAATGTTTGTAAGTACTTTTAAATCTTTATCTTTTATTTTCTTATCATAATTTCACAATAGGCAGGTGTATATACTCGTATTTTACCCTAAATTTATAATTATCCTATTGCAGAACCTACCTACTTACACTCTAGCCAAATTCGGTTAGTTTACAAAAATGAGAATTTAAATAAGTATTTTCCTAATAGGTTTCTTGAGATATAAGTACGTAGGCCTTGTAGAGAATCTGGAATAAGAAACGCATTAGCAAACTACATTCGCTTAGATTTTTTTACCATACCTACCTACTCTTGCACTTCCCTAAATGTTTCGAGGAAACAGCGAAGCAGCAAGAAGTTTTTATGTCTATGCCTAAATGTAAGTATGAAACGCAAAAAGGTAAGTACACATACATGCCTAAAGAAATAAGTAGGTGGCAGAGGTATACACCTACTCACGCACACACTCAAGCACTACCGCGTCCCGCGCGCGCCTGCGTCATCTAAACAGAGAAAGCGATACACGCAGCGATTTTTGCTCGGGCCTGAAATTGAAGTTGCGAGCTCATGTCGCCGGACTCAACTCTAATAAATATTTTATTTTCATCAATACCTATAACATAGACGCATATTATGATAACAAAAATCCAAGTGACATCTGAGGTTTTTTGCAATAAAGATCCAGAGGGTTTTTAATGAAAAAAAAGTGGGTAAATGTCCTGATAATCAATAAAACGTGTCCTTAAATATATAAAAGGCAATATTTCCCACAATATCTTAAACTAACTTTTTTAGAATTGGATACTTACAGTTTACTTTCTTCACACAATTTTAATGAAAATCGATTTATCTAAAAACTATCATTTTGCAGTTGGATCCGTTTTGCATAAGTACGTCCAATTAATAATTATTCATTATAATATTCGCTATCATGCGTTTCCTCTACAACTTCTTCCATTTCTCCATCTGTATCGAAAATAATCGAAATATACTTCTTCTTCCATGTCTTCTTTTTGTTCAGATTCTCCGTTTACTTTTACGTTTTCTTTAAATTCTTCTATCTCTTGTCCATCGTCCTTTTCGACCATTACATTAGCATCCAAAAGGGCTTTTAACCTGTGCAAATCTTTCTTCCAAGGTCCAAGGACGCAGGATTTCAGTAGCTCAATGCTGACCGGGGTACTGGCTCCAAAGGAGGGAACTATAATCCTCAATTCCAGTGTGAAATTTCACATTGTGCTGTTTTAGTAAGTATGTATCTTCGGCTGAATGTATTGTTTGTCTCACTTTTCACAAGAAAATGGCTTAGGTATCTCCAGTATGAATAGTACGGATGTGACTTGTTAGGTTAGATTTCTCACTGAATGTGTTGTTACACCTGTTGCAGGGGAACCGCTTTACTCCGATGTGCGTAGGTAACCATGTGTTTTGTTAGGATAGATTTCCGACTGAACATCTTATCACACCTATCGCAAGAATATCGCTTTACTCCAGTGTGCGTAAGCATGTGTATTGTTAGGTGACATTTCTGACTGAATGTCTTACCACAACTATCGCAAGAATATGGCTTTACTCCAGTGTGCGTAAGCATGTGTCTTGTTAGGCTACCTTTTAGACTGAATGTCTTATCACACCTATCGCAAGAATATGGCTTATCTCCAGTGTGAATACGCTTGTGAACTGTTAGTTTAGATTTCTTACTGAATGTCTTATCGCACCTATCGCAAGAATATAGCTTTTTTTCAGTGTGAATTCTCATGTGATTTGTTAGGTTACATTTCTGACCGAATGTCTTGTCACACCTATTGCATGAATATGGCTTATCTCCAGTGTGAATACGCTTGTGAACTGTTAGGTTAGATTTCTTACTGAATGTCTTATCGCACCTATCGCAAGAATATAGCTTTTTTTCAGTGTGAATTCTCATGTGATTTGTTAGGTTACATTTCTGACTAAATGTCTTGTCACACCTATTGCATGAATATGGCTTTTCTGCAGTGTGAATACGCATGTGACCTAACATACATTCCTCAATGTCAATATCATCATAATCAGATGTTTCTTTGTTGCTGTCCGACTCAAATTTCACAGATACTGGTTCTTCTTTCACGGGCATAGAAGTACTTGAGGCATTTGATAAGTTTGTGCAAGAACAGTGCACAGTGGGGGTCACCACTAAGGTTTGCATTACATTGGGGGGTCGCAGTACCAGTGCATTGTTGGTCATCTGAAGAATCATTCATTAGTAATTAATACTTTCAGTGTTTATTTTTGTAAGTTTTACAAACTTATAGGTAGGTAGATATCACTATAAAATAAATAAAGATAATGAACTACCAATAATAAACATTATTGCTGGTTTCACAATAAGTTTCATCTTGTTTTGTTCTCATTTAAAATACTTTTTAATATCATACCTGAGTGCCATTGCACAACCACTCTTGTAGGACTCTGTTGGATTTGTGAGCCATCTCGGAGAATGTGTGGCATCGCTGCAGCTGTCGATGACAGATATAGCATACTGTGCTAGGCATCCCACACTCGGTATCTGCACTCAACTGCAACATAGTAGCAATGATGAGGAGGTTTTACTAAACTTATGAAGAAAAATTAAAAATGATAATGTCAGTGTGTGATAAATGTCATGTACCAAAACTGTACTAAAAATATAACTTTGAACTCGATCCTTTTGCCTACTCTAACATGGTAGCAGAGCTCGGTATTTTGTAATTATTCGTTATGAGTAGGTAAAGAAAAATAGTTTACCTACACTGATGTTGTGAGTTGTAAGTTTTACAAGAAATAATTAGCAACAATTTTCAAAACAAAATCTAATAATACCTGTCAAAATGTCAACTTCGTCAACAAGCTGCAAAATTGATATTGGTAAATTGGATGGAAAAGAAAATTGGGCGACATGGCGATGCAAGGTACTGTTGCTACTGAGAGGTATGCCTGGAGGGCTGGATGCTGTCAATGGAAATCTAAAGCCACCTTGCACACCAGAGTCAACAGCAACACCGGCTGTGATTGCTACTTATGAAAAAGCTTTACAAGACTATAATAAAACGGATAGTGCAGCGATGCTCATTTTAATGGCTAATATGTCAGATGTTACTCTACAGAAAGTTATGAGATTGACTAGTGCGAAACAGATTTGGGATGAACTACACACCCTATTTGATGGCACATCTGAAGACAAAAGCTATAACCTGTGTTACAGTTTCTTTAGCTATCGAAAAGATCCTTTACATGACATGTCTATGCACATATCTAAGCTGAAAAATATATAGCACGAATTAAAGGTTGAACTACAAAAGGATAAAGCGAAATATGAACTTCCTGAGATTTTACTCATATGCAAGATTATAGAAACGCTACCCGACGATAGTTAACAGCACAAATATGTAGTTATGAGAGATCTTTGACGAACAAAGACAACGAGCACTCTGAGGAGCAAGCGTTAGTCGTGCAGAATTCGACAAACAAAGCTAAAAAGAAATGCGGGTATTGCAAAGTTTTTGGGCATAAAGTCAAACAATGTCGCAAGTGGATTTCGGATGGGAAACCTGCCAAAGAACCTAAACCATCGACAAGCGAAACTAATAAAAACTTAAACCTGACACTAATGCAAGTTGAGACCAACGAATCAGTGACAACCAATGAAGTTCTTGACAATTGGTATGTTGACAATGGTGCAACGAGTCACGTAACCTGTCAAAACGACATTTTCTCCAAATTCCAACATTTTAATAAGAATGAAACGGTTACTACTGCAAATGGATCTACAGCACACGCTATTGGTAAAGGAACAGTTGAGTTAATTGCAAATGTCCATGGTAAAACAGAACGAATTATCCTATGTGATGTATGGTACGTCCCTGAAATAAAGAGAAATCTATTTTCTGTACTTGCTGCTCAAGATACACTTGAAAAAAGTGTCTTCAAATCTGAAAGAGAATCCTGTCAACTGATACATAATGGAAAAGTTAAACTGATTGGCACAAGAGTCAAAAATGGAGGTCTTTATAAGCTGAATGTACAAACTGTCAGACGTCAAACCCCAGAAGTGAACATCCTGTCAACAGAAAACACTTTGCAATTATATCATGAAAGATTTGCTCATCAGAACAAAAGACATGTTAAGCAGCTTATTGAAAAAGAACTTGGTATAAAAGTGAAACTCGATTCTGAATTATGCACTGGATGTGTATATGGAAAGACACATAGACATAAATTTGGAACAAGAGAAAGAGCTAAAGAACCGGGTGAAATAATACACACTGATGTGTGTGGCCCATTTCCAAATTCATTCTCTAAATTACGTTACTTCGTACTGTTTAAAGACGACTACAGCAAATATCGTCATGTTTACTTTATCAAGCATAAGTCTGAAGTCAAGGACAAGCTCATACAGATGTTAAAGGAAACGAAAACGGCTGGTCATACTATAAAAACAGTCCTTAGTGACAATGGTGGTGAATTCAAAAATGAAGCTGTTGAGAAAATTCTTCAATCTCATGGCATTCAACACCGCTTTACAATGCCTTATGTACCAGAGCAAAACGGGTGCAGCGAAAGAGAAAATCGCACTCTCGTAGAAGCTGCTCGTACTATGATGCACGCTCACGAAGAACTCCCTCTTGCCTGTTGGTCAGAGCTTGTCAGCACGGCTGCGTACGTTTTAAATAGAACTGGGTCGACTTCTGAAGAAGGAAAGTCACCTTTCGAACTATGGTTTGCGAAGAAACCTAAAATTAAGCATTTAAGAGTCATTGGAACAGAATGTTATGCACACGTTCCCAAACAAAAGCGAACAAAGATGTCCAAGAAAGCTCAAAAATGTATTTTAATTGGTTACGACGGTGATGATGGCTATCGGCTACTGGGATTCGACAAGAACAACGATATTACATTAATCAGGTCGAGAGATGTAACATTTAACGAATCGGTAATCAGGTCTGTTGGATTAGAATCAGATGATCTAGAAACAGAAGATCAAAGTCCTACAACTGAAATAGAGATACACTTTCCTAAGACGCAAGAAAATCATCCAATCTTTGATGCAAGGGAGGATATAGTGCAAGATGACGAAGTGTCTTCTGATATGCCTCAAATATCAAATGATTTACCCAGTCAACAAGAGGAAGATCTCGACGAAAGTTATGCTACTCCCGAACCAGATACTGATGATGATCATGATGATCATGCAGAAATTCCTTCAATGAGAACCCTCCGTGACAGATCGACAATTCACCCTCCAGTTAGATATGACGACTTTATAATGTCCGCTGTTAATGATTCGGATGAACCGAAAACATACAAAGAAGCCATGAAAAGTCCTCAGAAGGCTAATTGGTTAAAGGCTATGGAAGATGAGGTAAAATCGTTGAATCTAAACAAGACTTGGATTCTTGTAGATCAACCAAAGGACAGAAAACTGATCTCCTGCAAATGGGTCTACAAAAAGAAAACCAATGCTGATGGAAGCCTTGATAAGTACAAAGCACGACTTGTAGCGAGAGGATACACACAAGAAAAAGGAATAGATTATGATGAAACATTTAGTCCAGTTGCTAGAATGGCGACAATCAGAGCAATCTTAAGCATTGCGGCCAACGAAGGACTCTCACTTATACAATTCGATGTTGCCACTGCTTTTCTAAATGGTTCACTAAGTGAAGATATCTACATGAAGCAACCAGAAGGCTACAATGATGGTACAAACCGAGTTTGTAAATTAAAGAGAAGTCTATACGGTCTTAAACAAGCACCAAGATGCTGGAACAAATGCATTGTCGACTACTTAAAATTGATCGGATTTAAGCAATGTGACATGGACCCTTGCTTGTTCATTCGAAACAGAAATGGAAACAAGATTATATTGGGACTTTACGTTGACGATGGCTTGATTGCCTCAACTAATCAGAACCAATCCGACAAGTTTTTGAGTGAATTAAAGAGGAGGTTCCAAATTACCACAAAGCCAGCTTCCTACTTCCTGGGACTAGAGATTTTTAAGGAAAAGGATGGTTCCATAAAAGTTTCTCAGGAACACTATATAAACAAGCTTCTAGAAAGATTTGGAATGCGTGATTGTAAGGCTATCAGTACTCCAATAATTAAAGACGCACAGTCAGATACGGAAAAAGACAATGATGTCAAATTTCCTTATCGTGAAGCTGTTGGTGCACTGAACTACCTCATGACCGGAACCCGACCAGACATATCATACGCCATAAGTGTCGTATCCAGAACACTGGCTAACCCATCAAATGATGATGTTGTCAAGGTCAAACGAATTTTTCGTTACCTTAAAGGAACAATAAGTTCAGCTGTTGTGTACAGAAAGGAACACAAACCTGGAGTATTAGAATCTTATAGTGATTCAGATCATGGCGGAGACTTCACAAGTGGACGCTCCACTTCTGGAATTGTGTGTATGTACTCAGGAGGTGCTGTATCGTGGGCAAGTCGAAGACAAACATCAGTCGCGATATCGAGCACTGAAGCAGAAATAGTTGCAAGCGAAGCAGCTCGAGAAATTGTCTGGCTACAACGACTGTTTCAAGAGATAACAACTCTTAAAGAAATCCCAACACTGCAAGTTGATAATGAAGCGCTATAAAGCTTGCTCAAAACCCTGAATTGCATAGGAGAACCAAGCATATCTCTATAAGACATTTTTATGTTAGAGAACTGGTAACTTCAAATGAACTAAGAATCAAATATGTTCCAAGTGAATACCAGTGTGCGGATGTCCTGACCAAAGCAGTGTCGAAACCTAGACTAACATTCATCTGTAAGATATTTGGTTTACATCTTTAAGTTTACCAAAAAGGGAGGATGATGAGGTTTTACTAAACTTATGAAGAAAAATTAAAAATGATAATGTCAGTGTGTGATAAATGTCAAGTACCAAAACTGAACTAAAAATATACTCGACACTGGCAGAATTGTGACAACTAGCCACAAAAGCCACAAACCAAGAAGTTGAAGTTAGTTAAAAATATAACTTTGAACTCGATCCTTTTGCCTACTCTAACAAGCAATACTAGGTAAAAACATTTATAGCCGTACAAACTTCTTGTTTTACGACTTTTACGCAGCCAGTTGTAATTGTCTGTTTAGTAAATCAGATAGGATATGTACTAAATGCTCACAAGTACCTATTGAGACATCCATTTACAGCAGATAGATTACAAAGTGAGCTGTCCAAAAAACCCACCAACCCAATAGCTAGGTCATGACCACTAGAGTAGGCTCTTTATAGCTACCTACTAGCAAACCTCATATTACCAAATAGGTAGTGTATCTAAGTAGGTAGGTACTTATCGTACGTAGTGCTCTGTAGACGTAGTAGGTAGATACCTAGTACCATAAATAAGTCTAAGTAAAGGTTATCTACCTTGATATTTGTAAGCTTTTCGTAAGTGTCCAGGTAGATCTCACTAACGCTCTGTAGCCTGATGTCGCTGTTTAAACAGACTCTGCACAAAGTCGTGGCCATGACGTCTTTTAATTTTCTATTCCAAGCGTTCATATATAAGTAAAGTAGTACCTACAATACAACCAAAAATAAAACTTTGAATTTCGAATGTTTTGTAAAACTTCAACTTTTTGGTCAGCATAGAAAAAAAATGTAGCAAACTATATCAACCACAGTGTTTGAATGTTTTTAATTGGGCCAGCCTTATTTCTACGTACAAAATGACGCACTTTAATTTTATTAAAATAGGACACCCAACACGGGTTTACTTTACACATTGTAGGAACAAATAATATTAGTCTAACCCGGGCGAATTAACATGACACCTGGCTCGGAACTCGACACTTCCCCCGCTACACCGCTGAATTCGCCCGGCAGCCGTATCTAGCAATCGCATTAATATTCAAATATCATAATTCATAGTTGGGACTGATTCTCAGACCTTTAAATAACCTAAGATAATTCCTTCTACAGAATTGAATGTTTTAAGGATGACCCAGGGTTAAGAACTTTCAATTAGATAGGATAAGTCATTGAATACAAAGAGTAAAGTTAAGTGTGTTTCGAGATTAGTATGCGACCATTTTTTATCGTTATAATAGTTTCTCTTCCCTACTCACGCACACTAATGTAAATTTAGAAACTCAACCAACATAAAACTGACACGCTACCAAAGATTTCACTCCGTCCATTGTGATACTTCGTCTGTCTGTGCCCTACCCCGTAGATTACAGCATCCGGAGAAAAAATGTTTGTTATTGTGGTTTGCTAACATCGGAGAACATCATAGACTAAAGTTTTTTTTTAATCCAAAAAATGTTCGGTCGGCATAGCAGCGCCGATATTTTATAAGTGTTTGAAAAAAAAAACCCAGTAGGTACGTGTAAATAAATAAAATCCCTGAAAATCCAATACAGACAAAATGGCCCTATCCTCCGCGCAGCCGGCCGAAGTCTTGCGAGCTTGGCAAAAGGATGATTTATACGAGAAACAGTTTGCCGATCGTGTAGCGAAGCTGCTATCTTCTCAACACACGTCCAAGGCGATTCCCGTTTGTTCTGTGATCTTCAAGTCATTCACAACATTGCGGGACTTTCAAACCCTAGGCGAAGAGTACTCTGGTATCGTGCAAGTAGACGATTCTTACAGTAAACTGCCATCGTTCACAAGTAGATTGGTAAGCATTCTACTGTCAGCTTTTGGGGAAAACTTCACAAGAAATCTGCTCTATAACTTAGAAAAGAAAGTTGAGAGTAACGGTACTCTCACTCCAGAAGCACAGAATTTGTTTATTCTAATTTTGAAAACTATAGGCAATGTTTTGCCGCAAATTGAAAGCGTACATCGAGCAATGAGTTATATCTATGGAGGTCCTCTTCAAATAGGCAAGTCTCTTACGGGTATCAACTATGTACATGTGAGACCTGCCGCAGCAGCAACTTATTCCCATCTACGTCTATTAGGTATTGTACAACTGATACATGCAATTATTTCTTGTGGACAGACATTCTACTTGGCCAAGAAACACATGGATCAGATGAACGAGTTGCCAAATGAGGTTGACAGTTCCAAATGTTGTGTAGCATGTTTGGATGAGATATTGCAGCCTTGTGTCCTGCATTGCGGTCACATCTTTTGTATGAACTGCTGTTATGGACGCATGGACAGTTGTGCGTTATGTCGCACCCCATTTGTGAAGAATAATGTTGTGCCATTAATGAATTATTTCCCTAGTGAATTATATACTTAGAATTATTGATATTATCTTTTATGATTAGTTGGTATCGGGTTGCATTAAAAGGAAATCAATATCTATGGCCCTTAAGCTGATTCACTGCTCAAGCGCTAATCTGGACTCCAGCATAGATTTTTGTGTGAAATCGTCAACTGAAATCTATGCTTGAGTCACAATTTCTTTATATACTTGCTTATGGGATAGGTACTGTATTAGTTTTAGGAAGCTAAGTTATTAGATGAGTAAAATAAGCCAAAGACTATTTTTGTAATAATACAAATAAAGTTATGATTATAAACAATTAAGTTTTATTACTTAACAAATATTTTTATTACTAACATGAGCTCATATACTTAGCCTTTTAACAAGCTGAATGATTATAAATTTTGTACACAGAACATAGGCTATAAAGTTAAAATAAATGAAAGTCAAAATAAATACTTAAAATAGTAACATTCACAATTAATTACATAGAACATCACAGGTACTGAGTTAAAATGTATCTTTTATAACAAATATAAATAAAATATTGTATTTTGTGTTATTGAGTAGTGAAGACTGATTTATTTAGTATTAGTGTAGGTACATTAGATTTTTTTATAAAATTTTGAAAATTATCTGAAGCCGTATATCACATCTCACAAATACAATAAACCTTCGCAAGAATGTCAAGTAAATATGTGCATACAAATGATTATATTTATGAATACTTATGCCCCCAGAAATGCAATTATTATTATTACATTTATTTCGGCAATTAACACAACATTAATTTGCAGAATTGTGTTTTTTTAGTGTACATTTATACTGACTACTGCTGAATTCCATATTTCAAACATCTGAAGATCAGAATAGCCCTGCTGATGTCAACTTTTATATAAAACCTGCAAAAAGCTCTCATTCCAGTCCAACACCCAAAATAATACATAATTGATAACTTCAAGCAGACACCAATATCAATATTCCACTCTATTCAACTTTCAATAGCTCTACGTCAAAGATCAGGGTGGCGTTCGGTGGTATAACTCCAGGGTGTCCTCGGGAGCCGTAGGCAAAGTCAGGGGAGCAGGTTAGTCTTGCTCTTTCTCCTACTGACATCTGAGAAAATATGAACAGCAGTTAGACTTTTTGAATATCGGAATAGTTCTGCCGGATACAGGTTAACTCTAATTAGGTCTGAGCCTGTAATCAAATGTGAAGTAACTCTGTAATGTTGTAGGTATAAAATTAGCTGGTGAGATGACATACCTTGGCGAGACCTTGATCCCATCCTTTGATCACATCGCCTCGCCCAAGAGTAAACTTAAAAGGCTGACCTCTTTCTCTAGAAGAATCGAAGGTTTTCCCGTTTTCCAAGGTCCCAGTGTAGTGGACGACTACAGTTTGACCTGATTTGGGGTATGTAGAGCCTGCAATTTTTCAAAAAGTGCATAAAGTAGTACCGTGTTGATGGCGAGGTTAGAAACCAGTTTTTTAGTGGAAGAACTAACCATTTCCAGGAGAGATGGTCTCAATATCAACGCCCATTTTTCAGCAAACTATTCCGTTACAATTTTAAAATTCTCTACAAATGAGAACAAAAATCACGTCTATTTGCGGTAAATAAATATCGTGTTTTTGTTGTTCTCCGATGCCCGTAATATTTTTTTCATTTTTTTTTTTCGTCATTATTTATTTTATTCTGTGGAGAACGAAATTGAATGAATGGTATCATATAAACCGGCAATGGACACAATAGTGTATCAATGCTATTATTGAAAATGTGTATCTATAGATTCCATAGTTTATCTGTGGTTGCCCTGCAACCAACCGGGTCCGGTTATTGTACAACCATGGAATGTACAGCCTGTGAAAACACAACCGTGGAAAGCGCAGTCAGGAATGCACGACCATGGAATTCATGTATAAAATACATGAATTCCACGGTCGTGCTTTCCTGACACGTGCTGAGTTTGTACGGCCCGATTTTGCACAGCCCGGTAAAACACAACCATGGAATTCATGTATAAAAAAAAAAACAAAAAAATACGTCAATTCCATGGTCGTGCATTCCCGACACGTGTAGGGAATTCACGCCCGTGGAAAGCACAACCATGGAATTGATGTACTTGCTCCTGATTGGTCGATTCATTCAATGCTTCGTTCAGATGTAACTACAGAGTAAAAATAGTACTAGTGTGAATTTAGTGATTAGTAAAGTACGGCTTATTTATGGTCAACTTCGCAATCAGTCAACTTAGCATTCAGTCAAAAATGAAGATTTTATTTTTTTGCCAATTTTATGGATGGGCTCGCTTCGCTCGCATTTTTCATAAACAAACCTAACCTAACCTACTCATTTGTGAAAGTCGATCTTTCGTAAAAAAAAAGAACTTCAGTTTATTTTTTTAGCAGATTTTATGGATGGGCTCGCTTCGCTCGCATTTTTTATAAACAAACCTAACCTAACCTACCTACCGATTGCGAAGTTGACTATATATACACACTAATAAAAAATATAGGTACCTACCTAAGTAAAAATGAAATATTTTGTTCTGTTTACGTTCCCTTTCAATCGTTCAATCGTTCACATAGTCAGGCAAGTAAGTGTAAACAAAGCATAGGTGATGACGTATTTTGGCATCCAATTCCCAGGTTGTACATTCCGTGGATGGGCATTCCCGACACGTGCTGAGCTTTCACAGCCATGGAAAACACAACCAAGGAAAGTACAGCCCCGGAATTCGATGCCATTTGGCAGCCAATTCCATGGCTGTGTATTCCCACCCTGTGCAAAACATTGTACGGCCTGGAAAACACGTCCCGAGATTGCACAACCATGGAATTGGCTGCCAAATTATACGTCAATTCCTGACTGTACATTCCGGGGTTGTGTTTTCCATGGTTGTGAAATGACGGCACCCCAACCAACCAGGTGATCGCATTTTGTAAACACTCAATATGGCCGCTAACTTTTGAAGAACTGAGAAAACAGTTGAAATTGAATTTTTACATGTCCGATTTTATTACTTTTATGGATTTTTACAACATTTTAGTTTGACTGGTTTAGTTCTAATTGTTTTACGTAATTATTGTCAAAAATAATATTATAAAAAGTAGGATTTGTGCAATCTGACAAGGTTTTTCAGTCATCTTACCAAAATTATCTGTTCATGGTGCTAATGACAATGGAAGTGGACGGTGTTGATAATAGTAGCAACCCCCAGGATGGGGGAAAGTTTGCTAACCTAAAGTTATTTGTGACTGCGGCTCGAGAATTCGAGGCTACTCATAGCGAGTCCGCTGTGAACATGATGACTCGATACCTCGGAGTAAGTTGCTATCTACACCACCAAAACTTACAGTAATGATTAGATATTATTGTAACTGACCTCCTATCCCTACATTAAGAGCCCAGTCAAAGTTCCACAACTATTTTACCATTTAAATTTACTGTAAGTTCATTGTGTACACAAATCCGATTCCTTCAATGCGGGCAGTAGCGTTCCTGTTAAGTCTAAGCTATACATTTCCTTTCCAGCTTATAGCATCATCATGTGACCTGTCTATATTCTCCCCCGGTCGCTCAGAAGTCTGTGCATTCTTCAGTTCTCTATGGAGAGTGATGTGTGATGGGCGCGGACCACACTGGGCCGGTGTTGCTGTGCTAGCCAGAGCTGCTATAGAACCCAGTGCTAGACATGCACTCACACATACTTACAAGTGAGTAGAGAAGTTACCATCATCCAAATGTGACTTTATGCAGTGAAAGGCCTTCAAAATAATTGTTTATATTTATTTATTAGTTTACTAGCTGGTGCCCGTGACTTTGACAACCCAGGATTAGTTTAAGTGCATTTTGCTATGCGAAATCTTCTAGGCGTTTCTGAAGAGTTTGCATCCCATTGACTTTCGGGGATAAAAAGTAGCTCATGTGTTAATCCAGGTCATGGACAATATATATTCCAAGTTTCATCCAAATCAGATGAGTAGTTTTTAGTTTTTGGGTGAAAGGAACAAACATACATACATCCATACAAACTTTCGCGTTTATAATATTAGTAGGATAGATGAGCAACTTTCGCTAATATGTCTATGTCACACAGTGTTGAATATTTATTTCATTTTCCAACCTATTATTTTTTATTTCAGGTTTATGCCCATATTGGCTAGATTACTATCCGACTCAATATCAAACGACAAGAAAGTAAAAATTCTCTCTGTGATGCAGGTAAACTTTTATTTCAAACTTCAGTAAAGAGATATAAATTTAACATTGAATATTATAGTTTGCGGGATGATCTCGACGTTTACATGAGCGAGTGGTGGAACAAACGCCAATGACCAGTGGAAAGTTTTGGGGGAGACCTTTGCCCAGCAGTGGGACACAGTAAGATTTTATAGATGGAAACATGAACAACAAAGAGATTGTTGTTTCTTGCCAAAGAGAAATCAAATCATACTTTGTCCCTCTCTTTTGTTAGAAAAGAAAGAGAAATAGAAAAGACACCTAGTTTATGTCAGTGTCTATATAGATAAAAATCACACATTATTGTCTTTTAGGAAATATCCTACGGCATCAAAATCAGCTGGCAAGAGTCATACCTAACTGGCCTCATGAAGCAACTAACGGAGTTTATAACCCAGCCGATGATGGAGCCGCAACACCGTACCATCGGCCACAAGTCTCTGACGGTTCTAGTCAATGTGTGCTATGGTAACCTGCCAGCGATTTATGCGCTGATGAGAACTGTTGATACTAAGGAGTTTGTGGTGCATTTGATCAGTTTGAAGGTGAGGTTTTATTAGGAGTAGCTCACAACTATGATCCCAGGAATGGTAGATATTCCCTCAGATCTATTACGCCCTTAGCACACCGCACGGAACCGTAACAGCGGAACCTCTAGATGAATTCCAATGGCAATTCAAATGGCGGCCAGAGCGCGGAAGTGTGGCTGTCGTCGGAGCACATTGACGAAACCGCGCGGAGAAAGAGATGGAATCTATGCGTTAGAACAGGCAGTTTCGCTAGTGTTCCGCTTCTCTTACACGGGACAAGACATAACGAAATTACTTGCGGCTCCGCTGTTACGGTTCCGCAGTGGAGGTGTGCTAAGGGCGTTAGTACTAGTTACGTGTATCCAGAGTATTTGAAAGTAGTGAAAACATCAAAACAAATCAAAAGTATGCTAATTTTGAGTGTTGTTTCACATGCTTATTAAAAGAATATTTAAAGGATAGTCTTTGTCAACTGGCGCGTCAAGCGGCGACGTTCTGCGCGATCACTGCTTGGATGGGTGGCCATTAGAGGAATTTACACCTGAGCGCTTGCATTCTTCGGAGGGCACATTAAACTTTCTGTCCCAACTGTAGCGGTCGTTAAACCACAAGGGTGGTCTTAGGGTGGTCAAAAACTACCATCACCTGAGTTGGCCACTAACTCGTAACTTAGTACCTATGTCTGTTTACAATTAAGTATTGGATTATTTAGTTAGAACTTGACGAGCAGCCTGTTAACACTTAACTTAATTTTTTTAATTTACTCATGGGCCTATCTATGCCAATAAATGATATTTCTATTCATTCAATAAATTATATATTATCTGTGGTTTTAGGAGGGTGGTTACGGTGGAGTAGAAGTGTGCAGACTTCTTTTATGTCTGTCCGGAGCAACTCGCGGCGCGTCGGCGACTAGACAAGCAGATGTGCATAGTTACCTCTGTTGCACTCTACGGACTTTTAACAAGGCGACTGTGTGAGTTTGCACGTACACACTGCTACACGTCAAATAATGAAACAAACAAGGCCACCCTCTGAAACTTAGAGGTGTTAAGGTTGAACAAGTCACACACCTATCCATACAAACGTGGAAGGGTAACCACTCCACTGTTTGACGTTGACCAACCAAAACTAAAGATTATATCAATTTATCTCGTCATAATCACAGCCCAAACCGTAAAAAAACTATTCATTAAAAAATATAAGCTAAAAATACTTTCCATACGAAAGTTTAGAAGCTTGTATTTTTTAAATTATTTCTTTTTTTACGGTTTGCGCTGTATACAGACATAGATTATGACGAGATAAATTGATATAATCCTTAGTATTGGTTGGTCAACGTCAAACAGTGGAGTGGTTACCCTTCCACGTTTGTATGGAAAGGTGTGCGACTTGTTCAACGTTAAGTATAAAAAACATTGTATAGTATACTAGCTGATACCCGCGACTTCATACGCGTGCGAAACTAAAATATTTGTCAACCAGATTACGATGAACCTCGTAGTAAATGGCTGCTTTTGGTTTAGAGAGTTCAAGCTGTATCTAAGAAACGACGTTTTTGATTTAAATAAAATATAAAATATTTCCGGATTGAAAAATATTCAATCCGGAAAAAGGGCTTCTGAATGGTAAGTTTCATTGAAATTGATCTAGTAGTTTAGGCGTGATCCGCGAAAAAACAAACAGACAAACTGGATATTCGGAATCAAAACCGTTTATTTAGTAAATTTGCATACTTCGTTTATCCATATCTGTAATTTTAGTTTGTGGCTTTTTTACAGTTTTATACCTAATAGTATAGATTTTGCTCATATTGTAAAAAATATCCATTACTCCATTAGTAATGGAGTTCAAAACTTTGGACACACAAAATAGTAATGGACCATTACTATTTTCATTTCGCGATAAGAGTGCATGTCTGCACGTATTGAATAAACCTGTTTTTTTTTTCAGAGAGAGAGACTCTGTTCAACTCCTACATGCGTACACGTTTATAAATGATCTATGCAGCGATAGCAACCTACGCAGCTTCGTGTTGACGTACCCTAACTTCGCGAACGCTATGAAAGATGAACTAAAGGTAGACAATTATATTACCATTCCTTCTCTAAAAAGCTTATTTTATTCACTAGTTGCATATTATACTTTTAGCGAGATGCAAACCCTTATTTCCACGTTTTTGTGACGTTTTTCTAATCAGGGGCCTCGAAGCGCCTGAAGCGCGGTCACTATTTAGATGGGTGACCGTTAGTGGCATTTAAACGTTAAACTGTCGGTCCTGGCTCTCGCAGTCGTTACGCCACGACGGAGGCCTTAATACGGCCTAAAAACTGCGTCAACAGAGTTGGCCACTAACTCATACGAGCTTGCTTGCTTTATCAGGGGCCTAATGCTCAGTTCGTCAGAAGCATAATGACCACGGTTATCTGAACATCACTATTGTACATAAAAATTTCAGATGAGAATATTTTCTTGTTTCATACTTTTTAAAGTGTGTAAGCAGTAGGGTTTTAGTTGTGAAAGATTAACAAACAACCATACATACAAATTTTCGCGTTTATAATATTAGTAGGATAGTATATCTAC
This sequence comes from Eulithis testata, assembly GCA_947507515.1. Taxonomy (NCBI): domain Eukaryota; kingdom Metazoa; phylum Arthropoda; class Insecta; order Lepidoptera; family Geometridae; genus Eulithis; species Eulithis testata. The sequence goes on along the minus strand of OX382218.1, from coordinate 2,881,169 downwards.
TTATTAGAATGCCCGTTAAACTTAAGGGGAAAGTATATAAAACCATCATTAGACCTGTCGTACTGTATGGATCAGAATGTTGGGCAATGAAAGGGACGGATGAGAGAAGAGTGCATGCAGCCTTGATGCGAATGCTGAGATGGATGTGTGGAGTGACAAGAATGGATAAAATAAGGAATGAGTATATAAGAGGAAGTTTGAAAGTAGCGCCAATAACGGACAAGTTGAGGAGTAATAGGTTAGCGTGGTATGGACATGTCATGCGGAGGGAAGAAAGCCATATCACGAAAAGAGTGCTAGACATGAATGTGGACAGATGTAGAAGTAGAGGTAGGCCAAAGAAAAGATGGATGGACTGTGTGAAAGAAGATATGAGTAAGAAAGGAGTGAACACCGAGATGACGGCTGATAGAGGAGAGTGGAAGACGAAGACATGTTTTACCGACCCCACTTAGCGTGGGACAAGGGTAGGAAGATGATGAGTATATCTACTTATTAGTAACTAGCGACTCGCCCCGGCCTCGCACGAGTGCAAAGCAGTGATGATGATGATACATACACTATCTTCTTTATACACTATCTATAAAAAAAAAACTGCATCAAAATCCGTTGCGCAGTTTTAAAGATCTAAGCATACATACATACAGACATTAGGACAGACGCGGGAAGCGACTTTGCTTTATACTATGTAGTGAAGACTGTGTATGTTTTGTAACAGGAAGTTGATGAGTTGTGTAGATCAGCTCCTGAAGATATGGGGGAACCGGAGAACACGACCAACTGCCTGCGAAGCGCGTTGAAGTTTCTCACTGTTATCGTCAATTTAGGTAAGTACAATACGTGAAAATTGGCAACTTATAGTAGACAAGGGTCGTCCGAAAGCGCGATGGGTCGATGACATCGTAAAGGTCGCAGGAAACACCTGCAGGCCTAGGATGCGCGTGTGAGATATTTGTTCTGTCAAAATGTAAGCATTTTGCACCAGTTTAGGAACTATTGCATTATCTGTGGTAATGCTGTCGATAAAACGCGCCTTATTGTACACTTTTGACACTTCTTACTCGTCCTACCTCTCTGAGGACGAGATAATAGTCATGCAGAAATGTCACAAGTAGAAGATTCAAGGGCGCGGTGTCTCGACAACATTAACACAGATAATGCAATAGTTCAGAAACTGGTGCAAAATGCTTACATTTTGACAGAACGACATGACAAACATCTCGCGTGCGCATCCTAGGCCCGCTGGTTGCGGCACGCACGTGACAGGAGGCTGACATAACATAAAGAAGGCCTATACCCAGCAGTGAGTGATACCGGGCTGAGATGATGATGATGATGAAAGTAGGCATAGCTCGCATAACTAAGTACCTCTAGTAATTTTAGTCAAATATATACTTTCCTTTGGTAAATAAATGTATGAATTTGTTTGTTTTGTATTTGTCAAGATATATTTATAAAAGCTGTTAGAAAAGCCGTGTTGTCCCCCAGGCACTACAGTGTGTCGTTAGGTGTAGGCATAGGTTGCCTCCTGACGCTGTATAAATCATCTTCAATAGATGTAATAGAATAATTTATAAAGGAGATTTTTTTATTTTCAGATTTATACTCTCTCCGCTGTCATCACGGCCAGCTGGTCTGTTTATGTATGAAAGCGAGCAGAGTCTGCCTACCCGAGTCCTTAGAGCTGTTTGCGGCAATTGTCTTGCAGTACAAGGGTCAGTTATCTGTACATAATCCTACCTATCCTATACTAATACCGCGTGCGCGTGTCCTTAGTGAGAATAAAGGCGATGTTGCTGTGGCAGTAAGTCCGCGGCATTAGTGCCGCCATACATTCCGGCAGCGGCATGTGCACGCGGTATTAGTAACTAGGTGCCGCCCGCGTCTTCGTTCGCGCCCCGTTGGATCCTGTTGATTTTCCGGGATAAAAAAGTAGCCTATGTCCAGGTCACGGACAATATATATTCCAAGTTTCATCCAAATCGGATCAGTAGTTTTGAGTAACAAACTTTCGCGTGTATAATATTAATAGGATAATAATTAATATGTTTAGATGTTCGGATATTTGGATGTTTGTGTTTCAATTTCGCTGTTAACTACTGGTCCGATATGGATGAAACTTGGAATATAGACATGTAAGCATAACACATAAGTTTGATCCTGTTGTTTTGAAATCGCTGGCGAAACTTAACTAACTATATAACTATATAATAATACTATTTATTCTATAAATATCATAACATTATCATAATATCAAAATGTAGGATAGATATAATTTAAATTATTTTTCAGATGAAGGTCGCTTACCCCAAGAGTTGATATCTGTGATCAGCGATGGATTGCCTGGCTTACTGGTGGCTCCAGCACTTGAGCCAGGAAAGGCTGGATTGCAATGGGTAAGTTCTATTTTCTATTTTTTATTTTATTGTTTTGAACTGAATTCTATTTTGGTCCAGTCTAGGTCTAGTACTGCCGACTAGTCCAGTCTAGGTCTAGTACTGCCGACTAGTCCAGCGATCAGTCTGCCGACTAGTCCAGCGATCAGTTTGCCGACTAGTCCAGCAATCAGTCTGCCAACTAGTCCAGCGATCAGTCTGCCGACCAGTCCAGTGATCAGTCTGCCGACTAGACCAGCGCCCAGTCTGCCGACTAGTCCAGCGACCAGTCTGCCGACTAGTCCAGCGACCAGTCTGCCGACCAGTCGACCGACTAGTCCAGCGATCAGTCTGCCGACCAGTCGGCCCACTAGTCCGGCGACCAGTCTGCCAACTAGTCTAGCGATCAGTCGGCCGATCAGTCGGCGGACTAGTCCAGCGACCAGTCCAGAGATCAGTCTGCCGACTAGTCCAGCGACCAATCTGCCGACTAGTCCAGCGACCAGTCCACCGAATAGTCCAGCGATCAGTCTGCCGACTAATCCAGCAACCAGTCTGCCGACCGGTCGACCGATTAGTCTAGCGACCAGTCCGCCGACTAGTCCAGCGATCAGTCTGCCGACTAATCCAGCAACCAGTCTGCCAACCGGTCGGCCGATTAGTCCAGCGACCAGTTCGCCGACCAGTCGGCGGACTAGTCCAGCGACCAGTCTGCCGACCAGTCGGCGGACTAGTCCATCGACCAGTCTGCCGACTAATCCAGCAACTAGTCTAGTGATCTGTCTGCCGACTAGTCCAGCGATCAGTCCACCGACTAGTCTAGCGATCAGTCTGCCGACTAGTCCAGCGACCAGTCTGCCAACTAGTCTAGCGATCAGTCTGCCGACTAGTCCAGCGATCAGTCTGCCGACCAGTCGGCCGACTAGTCCGGCGACCAGTGTGCCAACTAGTCTAGCGATCAGTCGGCCGATCAGTCTGTCGACTAGTCCAGCGATCAGTCTGCCGACTAATCCAGCAACCAGTCTGCCGACTAGTCCAGCGATCAGTCTGCCGACCAGTCGGCCGACTAGTCCGGCGACCAGTGTGCCAACTAGTCTAGCGATCAGTCGGCCGATCAGTCCGCCGACTAGTCCAGCGATCAGTCCGCCGACTAGTCTAGCGATCAGTCTGCCGACTAGTCCAGCGACCAGTCTGCCAACTAGTCTAGCGATCAGTCTGCCGACTAATCCAGCGATCAGTCTGCCGACCAGTCGGCCGACTAGTCCGGCGACCAGTGTGCCAACTAGTCTAGCGATCAGTCGGCCGATCAGTCCGCCGACTAGTCCAGCGATCAGTCTGCCGACTAGTCCAGCGACCAGTCTGCCAACTAGTCTAGCGATCAGTCTGCCGACTAATCCAGCGATCAGTCTGCCGACCAGTCGGCCGACTAGTCCGGCGACCAGTGTGCCAACTAGTCTAGCGATCAGTCGGCCGATCAGTCTGTCGACTAGTCCAGCGATCAGTCTGCCGACTAATCCAGCAACCAGTCTGCCGACTAGTCCAGCGACCAGTCTGCCGACTAGTCCAGCGATCAGTCTGCCGACCAGTCGGCCGACTAGTCCGGCGACCAGTCTGCCGACTAATCCAGCAACTAGTCTAGCGATCTGTCTGCCGACTAGTCCAGCGATCAGTCCACCGACTAGTCTAGCGATCAGTCTGCCGACTAGTCCAGAGATCAGTCTGCCGACTAGTCCAGCGACCAATCTGCCGACTAGTCCAGCGACCAGTCCACCGACTAGTCTAGCGATCTGTCTGCCGACTAGTCCAACGATCAGTCTGCCGACTAGTCCAGCGACCAGTCTGCCGACAAGTCTAGCGATCAGTCTGCTGACTAGTCCAGCGACCAGTCTGCCAACTAGTCTAGCGATCAGTCGGCCGATCAGTCTGCCGACTAGTCCAGCGATCAGTCTGCCGACTAGTCCAGCGACCAGTCGACTGACTAGTCCAGCGATCAGTCTGCCGACCAGTCGGCCGACTAGTCCGGCGACCAGTGTGCCAACTAGTCTAGCGATCAGTCGGCCGATCAGTCTGTCGACTAGTCCAGCGATCAGTCTGCCGACTAGTCCAGCGACCAGTCTGCCGACCAGTCGACCGACTAGTCCAGCGATCAGTCTGCCGACCAGTCCGCCGACTAATCCAGCAACCAGTCTGCCGACCGGTCGACCGATTAGTCTAGCGACCAGTCCGCCGACTAGTCCAGCGATCAGTCTGCCGACTAATCCAGCAACCAGTCTGCCAACCGGTCGGCCGATTAGTCCAGCGGCCAGTTCGCCGACCAGTCGGCGGACTAGTCCAGCGACCAGTCTGCCGACTAGTCCAGCGACCAATCTGCCGACTAGTCTAGCGACCAGTCCGCCGACTAGTCCAGCGATCAGTCTGCCGACTAATCCAGCAACCAGTCTGCCAACCGGTCGGCCGATTAGTCCAGCGGCCAGTTCGCCGACCAGTAGGCGGACTAGTCCAGCGACCAGTCTGCCGACTAGTCCAGCGACCAATCTGCCGACTAGTCCAGCGACCAGTCCGCCGACTAGTCTAGCGATCAGTCCGCCGACTAGTCTAGCGATCTGTCTGCCGACTAGTCGACCGACTAGTCCAGCGACCAGTCTGCCGACTAGTCTAGCGATCAGTCTGCCGACCAGTCGACCGACTAGTCCAGCGATCAGTCTGCCGACCAGTCGGCCGACTAGTCCAGTGATCAGTCCAGTGACCAGTCTGCGGACTAATCCAGCGACCAGTCTAGCGACTGCCGACTAGTTGGTAGACTGGTCGCTAGACTGCAGACTGGTCAGTCTGCAAATCATTCTAAATTATTCTAATAAATCTAATTCTAATTCTAATTCTATTATGATGTGAGTGAAATAAATAAATTGTTTCCAGCTACAAGTAGTAGGTGCGTTGTGCGAGTCGAGTGAAACTCAAGAGAGGGTTATGCACGAAGTAACGCCGGATGCGTTCGAAGACACACTCTATAGTGTACTGCAGGTCACCTCACAGGTACTTTATTACACAACAACACAACAACTAGCCGGTGCCCGCGACTTCGTCTGCGCAGTATTAGAAGTGTAATTTGCTATGCGAAATCTTCTAGACTTTTCTATCAAAAAATTTGCTTTAATTTATCGCATTGGTATAAGTTTTTTGGTCGGAAAACTTGTTTGGATCAATGTGATATTTTTACTGAACCTTTGCATTGTTATTCTCTCGACCCTGAAGCTCTGCAATCTCACATAATTACATTTAGTTATATTATATCTTCAAAAATGTTGAAATGTGCGAGCGAGAGGGTTGTCTGCCTTATACATACGCCTTAACATAATTATTTCAGACAGGGCCAGTAGGAGTAGAGTCGTCGCAGCAGGCAGTGATAGTGTGTTGTCGCACTGCGCTGTCGCTGGCGCCACTGTCGCGCGACTGGGAAGCAACACTCGCTAGAATGTTAGCTCATCATCAGGTATTCACTTTATTACACCTTCTAGAAAAATATCTGTAATTGTAATTCGCTTAGTTTGGGACTAGAAGGCGTTGTGTGACTACTAGCCGTCGCCCGCGGCGTTGCACGCGTTCTAGACCCTTTAGAGTGTGACTTTTCAGCCTCTAAAACAGCATTTGTAACTGTAATTCGCTTAGTTTGGGACTAGAAGGCGTTGTGTGACTACTAGCCATCGCCCGCGGCTTTGCACGCGTTCTAGACCCTTTAGAGTGTGACTTTTCAGCCTCTAAAACAGCATTTGTAACTGTAATTCGCTTAGTTTGGGACTAGAAGGCGTTGTGTGACTACTAGCCATCGCCCGCGGCTTTGCACGCGTTCTAGACCCTTTAGAGTGTGACTTTTCAGCCTCTAAAACAGCATTTGTAACTGTAATTCGCTTAGTTTGGGACTAGAAGGCGTTGTGTGACTACTAGCCGTCGCCCGCGGCGTTGCACGCGTTCTAGACCCTTTAGAGTGTGACTTTTCAGCCTCTAAAACAGCATTTGTAACTGTAATTCGCTTAGTTTGGGACTAGAAGGCGTTGTGTGACTACTAGCCGTCGCGTTCTAGACCCTTTCGAGTGTGAGTTTTCAAAATTCCTTTCTTAGTGGACCCTCCAAATTTAAGGACCCTCCAAATTTCATCCTTGCATATAAAGTTTATTTTTTAATAATTATTAAAAAACAAAAATTAAATAATACATCCATCAACATAACTTTACTAAAAAGCCTCAACTATGACAGATGATCGTGACAATTATTTGGGTTATGCTGGCCTGACCCCATACTGGCCTGTCCCCGATGTTGATTACCGAATAGTCTAGGACTTATAGTTTAGGCTGTGCGTTGATTGTCAGTCAGCTTCAAGAGTTTTATATGTTTCTGAAGAAGATTATAGTATATTTGCCAACGAATGGCACCCTGAAAAAGTTTTGATTTCCTTTCTGTCCTGTCCATGCACTCTTTAACTCCTTTTTAACATTGATTAGTTCTTATTGTTCTCCGTATTTAATAAGTGACATTATTTTTCATATTAAAATATTTCTTTATCTCTATTTTTTTTATTTTTCTTTGTATACTTGAGGTAATCTGTGTAGGTTAGATACCTACTTATTTAAATGAATTAATATTAGTAATTATAATAACTATTTTTATGTGACCTGTAACTAAAAATTACCAATAAAGGCTTAAGAGTTATGACTTCTTGTGTAAGGTCTATGTTCAGGAATATTCTTTACAATTTTCCAGGTTAGAAAACTATTGTGTGCGGGTCTCACAAGCAGCAACGTGCAAAGGAGAAAGCAGATACTGCAACTTATCAAACATCACTACTTCCCTTCTGATCAGATGGCACAGGTATATACAAAATCTTACAAGTAAACAATAAGGAGAAACAATAGTGTAAAAACTAGAAAATCCGACTTCAATTTTATTACGTTACAACTTAATAAACAGATGATGATATAAACATAAAAAAAAACATTATATAAACGCGAAAAATTGTAAGGATGTACCTACGTATGTATGTTTGTTCCGCTTTCATGCAAAAATTACTGATCCGATTTAGATGAAACTTGGAATATACACGGTGTTACATAATTACCCTATAAATCCGAAAGAGGGGTATTTTATGGCGAACAGTGTTTGTTCTACGACTTTTGAGATTTCGAAGTTTTTCATTCATGAAATGCACTCGTAATTTTCACTTAAAATGTACCTGCGCACAGCTTGCGTGTGTGCGTGTCGTGGTATGAGGGTACCTACGTGTGCATGTGTGTGTATAGGTCTACGCAAATAGTAAACAAACACTTGGGCTGGAAACAATGCTCGACCGACGGTCAGCGCTGACCGTCGGTCGGCGTAGCTATATCTATGCAAGTCTATGGCTGGAAACAGTGCTCGACCGACCGACCGTACGCGCGTACCGTCAGCGTAGCTGTGTTCTCATTCATAGACTTGCATAGATATAGCTACGCTGACGTACGGTCAGCGCTGACCGTCGGTCGAGCACTGTTTACAGCCTTAGTGTTGTCGCAAAGTTCTAAAATAATAAAAGTTGTACTTTGGTATGGAAATTTCAATTACGATTTATTGACCCTTTGCACATGCCCAAGCACTCAAGTGTTCGGTCTGATAATGCTCGCTTCGGACTTATAGGGTACATAGGCATATTGTCCGTACATAGGCTACTTTTTATCCCGGAAAATCAACGGGACGCGAACTCTTCAGAAACGCCTAGAAGTTTACGCATAGCAAATTGAACTTCTAATCCTGCGTTGAAGAAGTCGCGGGCACCAGCTAGTTCAAAATAAATATCCACAGGTGTTCGGTGAGTGTCATCAAACGTCAACAGACGCGGATATATCAATATCCAGCGTTGAGTGTAACACGAGTGGGTGCGGCGCTTGTGGAGGGTCATCGTGCTGCGTGCAGCGGCTACTGCCGGCGCAGGAGCACGCTATTGACACACTCGTGGCCAAACTGAGCGAAGCACTCGCTAATGGCAAGGTAATATTATTCATACCAGCTGGTTGACCGTGCTTTGCTCGTATTTTTTTAATATTTATTTTTATGTACATAACCAATATGCAGTACTTTGTCTAATGCAGGAGGAAGAAAATCCTTGGCCATGAAACAAAGCGTTTATTAGTAATTTAATTTAGTAGGTAGGCACAGCTAGTCGGTATGACCGCCGGAAAAAGAGAGAGCGAAGCTAGACCACGCGGCGTTTTTTATACCAAGAAACAGCGCCCTACAGTGGCAACTGTCTTAACTAATTAGCTAACTAGTCTATGTAGTACTCGAAGTGAAAGATTAATTAGGTATCGACTTACCTACTTATTTAATTCAGCCGTTGAAGCACAGACAGCGAACAGCCGTTGAACCACAGATGGCGCTGTGTTCAACAACTTAATTAGTTAGAAAGGTTCTATGCTCAACACTGCCATCTATTAACGATTAAAAGTATAACTTCAAAAAATAGTATTATTATTCGCCAATAGATGTCGGGAAGAGTCACAGTTTTACGTTTATGTGTTTACTTGAAAACACGAATAAAACCACATTTTCTGAAATTTGGTCTATATTCTAGATCGATTTATCGCCCCCGAAATCCCCTGTATACTAAATTTCATGAAAATCGTTTCTGAGATTCAGAGATAAATATACAAGAATTGCTCGTTTAAGGCGTATTTAAAAGGCAGGCAACCCTCTCGCTCGCACATTTCAACATCTTTGAAGATATAATATAAATAAAAGTAATTATGTGAAATTGCAGAGCTTCAGGGTCGAGAGAATAACAATGCAAAGGTTCAGTAAAAATATCACATTGATCCAAACAAGTTTTACTACTGAACCGATTTAAATGAAATTTGGTACACAGATAGTCTAGAGCCTGATAAAGGACATTCCCACCTTTATATTCATCTATAAGTCGTAGTATCATATCCAGAGATCGGAATAGGTAGAATGATTTAGGATCAATGACCTCAAACGACAGGTTAGTATGGATATGCCTCGGGAATTCTGGAATTTTAAAATTATCAAGAATTTTGTGCACAATGCCTCTGAATAAATAATAGTTTGCATACAAAACAAGCGAACTGTCAACTTCAATTAGCAAAATAGCTGAAGTTTCCCGTGATTATATGCGTAGAAAACGTCACAAATTTGCGCATAGTAACATATACAACAAAGCTTTAAATCAATTGGATAAATTTTATGGAAACGCATACGGCGGACACTACATTTTTTTTATTCGACAAGTAAATAAAAAATATTTTCCTACAAAAAAGAAGAAAAGCCATATCCATGTTATGAAACTCTGATGCAAGTACATAAAATCATTCTACCTATTCCGATCTCTGATCATATCTAATCAAAACTATCGCGTAGCTTCATGTAACATTTATTTGCAGGTATCAGATGTAGCGACGTCCAGTGTTATGGAGTTGTATGGATACAAAATGACGTGTTTAGAGCAGAGGCTACACTCACATTCCGTCGCGTTACAGGTTTGTTTATTACCTTCCATACATTATGATAGATAGAATAGAACAAGTTTATTTTTGGAACATAAAATCAGAATCATAAATACTTTATTTGCTTCAATGTGTGTACATAAAGGTCTTATAAGCTAATTAATAGTGGCACACATGCAAATGGAAAGGTAGTTGAGAGTAGAAATAAAAATTTACGAGAATGTCAAACAACGAAAAACAAAAAAAAAAAATTAATACGTTACAATATTACCTAATTGTTTACAATTTTTATTAGGGGCTGAGGCAAGCGGCAAATATGTACAGATACCATACGTTATTTCAACAGTTTTTTGAGGAAAAAGTAAAAAAAAAAAAAAAAGTAAAAAATTTCTTTATTAGCGAAACTGTTGCTGGTACAATTATGAGCACATTAAGGTTTAGTTTTAATGGTAACAAGTAAGTAGTACAAGTAGGTTGGTGGGTATAGCTAGTTATAGCTATTACGGTGTAAATGGGCCTCTAAGGGGATTTTGAGACTGAAGAGTCACCAAATCCCCTTGATTTTAAAATATTGAAATCAAGGGGATTCAACAGTTTATTGAGGTTGGTGGGTATAGCTAGTTATAGCTATTACGGTGTAAATGGGCCTCTAAGGGGATTTTGAGACTGAAGAGTCACAAAATCCCCTTGATTTTAAAATATTGAAATCAAGGGGATTCAACAGTTTTTTGAGGTTGGTGGGTATAGCTAGTTATAGCTATTACGGTGTAAATGGGCCTCTAAGGGGATTTTGAGACTGAAGAGTCACAAAATCCCCTTGATTTTAAAATATTGAAATCAAGGGGATTATGAGCCAAAAAATCTCATAATCCCCTTGAAGGGGACGACTTAAAGGGGATTATGAGCCTAACCCATTACCTATACATACTAACTACAAAATATATTTATTTATTAACAGAAACAAGGCACAAGTTAGTTGAAAAACGATAACGTACGCAGAAGTTTAAAAAAAACTGTGCCGCGAATATGAATCCTCCAGTTTAGGCCGGGTTCTTACTACGCCAGACCGTCAAAAATGTCGGATCCGGGATAATATGAATAGCTCTATATAAATTGTATAGCCACTAGCCCTTAGAACCGGTCGTTGTGATCGTATTTTGAAATAAATTCTTTAAACCAATCTTAATTGCACCAATCTTGTGCACCTTTTTATTGAAATGTATACCTATTTACTGTGCTACCTATGACTACTCTAAGAACATTGTAAAATGTCGAAAGAAGAATAAATGAATTGAATTGAATTGAATTACAATTTACAACAACAACAAAAAACAAACAGTATTTTCGAGAAGATTCTTACAGCGTGTTTTTCTTTCGCCAGGGTGCAAGTGAACACATGGCGTCACTACAACACGCTCTGGCGATGTTACAGGCTACTAATTCATCACAACAAGATGTATTGTACACCACACAAATGCACAACGAAAGGTATTTAAATAGTTATTTAGAAAGCATTCTACTACAAAATCTTCTAGGCTTATAAACACACAGATCCTACTAATATTATAAACGCGAAAATTTGTGAATATGGATGTTTGTTACTCTTTCACGTAAAAACTACTGATCCGATTTGGATGAAACTTGGAATATATATTGTCCGTGACCGGGATCCAACGGGACGTGAACGAAGTCGCGGGCGGAAGCTTGTCATATATAATTGTCCTTTGGTTTGAAACCTCATCCAGAGGACAAAATTGCATAAGTGTTTTTATGTTACTAACCAAACTGGACCAATTTGTCTGAATAAATAATCTAAATAAAAAAAATATGTGTACATAATACTATACTACTATTATACTGTAAATGGAAAGTTCTCAAAATCAATTCGACATTGATATTGCGCTGTCATCAGACTTGACTTGGATCAAATTTAAAATGCTGAATGTGATAATAAAATTCATCTTTTCATATATCAGCATCGATGGTTCAGTGGTAGAATGCTCGCCTGCCACGCGGGCGGCCCGGGTTCGATTCCCGGTCGATGCAGTACTCTTTTTGCATTTTCTAACCATTGCCACATTTCTGCTAGTTCTTAGTAAGTACTTTTTTTCCACTTGATAGTATTTACCATCTACCAAAACTGTTTTTTTTTTACAATGTTTTCATAAAATCATTCTAGTTCCCATAGTGCGTTCCCATAGTTCCCACATGCGATGTTTAGTTTGGGACTAGAAGGCGTTGTGTTAAATGTCCGTGAATATTTATTTATTTATAATATTTTTAATGCTAACGAATGTGGACAGGCATAAAAAGACGATAGAAGACCTACACAAACAGTTAGAAGATGCCGAAACCACGCTGCGCGGCTTTCGCGCCAAACTCGCTGCAGAGCGACTTGACAAGGAAAACCAGAGGGAGAATCTCAATAAGGAGTTTAGGAATCAGTTGACTGTAAGTTTACAAACAGTTTTTTTATTAAAACACTTTCTATAATAGTACAAGCTTTGCTTAGTTTAGGACAAGCGTTACCTATGTGATATGTTTAAGAATCAAAAAATAAAAATAAAAACTTTACGCCATTGATTTCTTTTTATAAAGAAGACAGTTCTAAAATTACAAGAAGCTACAAGTCTTCAAAAATGTATGAAGAGAAATAAGTTACGGTATGGTATCACTAGTTAGCGTTGTTTGGCAAGCGTAGTTTTTTCTTTTAAGTCTAGTCTACTCGACGCTAGATGGCGCTGTGCACAAACCTTATGAAAATTATGTTATTGATTATTTCTAGACCATGCAAACGTTCTTTGCTCACAGTTTTTTGCATTTATGCTACAAAATCTTCAAAATGTATGAAGAATGAAGTTACGGTATGGTAACAATAGATGGCGTTTTTTGGGAAACGTTTTTCTTCCAATTCTAGTGATTCTACCCGACGCTAGATGGCGCTTTACAAACTTTATGAAAATTGTTTTACTGATTATTTCTAGGCCACGCAAACGTTATTTGCTCATACTTTTTTATATTACTCTTTCCAGAATATAGAAAATGAGATGAAAGCGCGCGAGAGGGAGGCAGAAGAACGATTACGAGTAGCCGATGCTGAAAATAAAGCTTTGCTAAAGAAACTCGATCAACAGGTAAGTTGTACCACAGATTATATAATACTATACTAGTAGTTCTACTGTTAGAACACTCAATGCTCAATATATTTATTGCTTTCACATGGTTTAGATGATTTTTACATTGGTTGTGGATGTAAATATGTGTCTCTAATGGACCCTGAGGGCCTAGTACGAGTTTTCAGTGTATAGTGTGGGTGTGAAACGTCTGACGCCCAGCACACCAGTGGGCGCTGATTTGTATGGAGACACTGAACGGATTCTTTGAAAAGCTCGACATGCGAGTACGGGCTTGGTGTAGACCAAGCTTCTCAAAGAATCCGCTCAGTGTCTCCATACAAATCAGCGCCCACTGGTGTGCTGGGCGTCAGATGTTTCACACCAGATTTACACACCAAAACTCGTAAATGCCTCTGCTTAGGGTATAGCAATATGGAGGCAGGCCTAGGTTTATAGATAGCTAGTAGATCGCTAATTAGTATTATATAGTAGGTAGTCATTTTATTTATTGTCCGGGTCGGTTAATAGAAAATATTTTAATGTAACACGTTTTTGTGATCTAGCCTCTCGAACGGTAAGATCAAACCATAGAACACATGTTTCAGCGTTGTCCTATCTACAAATTTTTATTTATTAGATTACTAGCTTACGCCCGCGGCTTCGTCCGTGTCCCGTTTGATCCTGTTGATTGTCCGGGATAAAAAGACTATGTGCTAATCCAGGTTACGAATTAGTCTTATATTCTAAGTTTCATCCAAATCGGACCAGTAGTTGCAGCGTGATTGAAATACAAACATCAAAACTAATTTTAAGCTATTAGATTAAGTTTCTTGTAAAACAGAGCGCGTGTCGCAGAGGCTGTACGCCACTTCACTCTAGGCACTCCTGAGGGCCTAGTACGAGTTTTGGTGTATAAATCTGGTGTGGAACGTCTGACGGCCAGCAGACCAGTGGGCGCTGATTTGTATGGAGACACTGAGCGGATTCTTTGAGAAGCTTGGTCTACACCAAGCCCGTACTCGCATCTCAAAGAATCAAAATCAAAAATTCTCAAAGAATCCGCTCAGTGTCTCCATACAAATCAGCGCCCACTGGTGTGCTGGGCGTCAGACGTTTCACACCCACACTATACACTGAAAACTCGTACTAGGCCCTCTGAAAACCAGCGCTAAAGGAGCCACCGTGTACCTTTAGCATTTGCTGAGCGAGTACCCTTTTTACGCATCTTTCTTTATAATTTAATGTTTATTTCATTGTATCTTTGTATGTGTTTTTGCGTAAAATAAATAATTTCTATTTCTATAAAACTTTGACATTTATAATATTAGTAGAATATGTGTAAAGTTTTTCCTAAACTAGACTTTAAAGTGTCATAATAAAATTCTACAAGAAAATTAAGTCGCTCCAAAACTGCAGTACCATCCCTGAGTGATCTTATTACGTACTAGCTGATACCCGCAACTTCGTACGCGTGTGTAACTTTCCACCAAAACATATCTGTCAACCAACATACGATGAATCTCGTGTCAAAGGCTGCTTTTGGTTTAGAGAGGTCTAGCTGTGTCTAAGAATCCACGTCTTTAATTTCAATAAAATATAGCCTATGTTTCAATCCGGAAAAAGGTCTTCTGAATGGTATAAGTTTCATTGAAATTGGTCCAGTAGTTTAGGCGTGATGCGCGAACAAACAAAAAAAAAACAGACAAACTTGATTTTCGGAATCAGAATCGCTTATCTAGTAGATTTGTATATTTAGTTTATCCATATCTTTAATTTTAGTTTTTGGCTTTTTTACAGTTTTATAATAGTATAGATGCGAATTACACTGCGTGTTTACTAAACATTATGTTTTTCACAGGCAAATAAAAACAGCGAGCTAGCCGGCGTTCTAATAAAATTCGAAGAACGCGTCAAGCAACGCGACAAACGGTTAGAAGACGCGGCCGCCAACGAGAACGCACTCAAACGAGAGATCGAACTCAGAGAAACGGTAATTATACACTAACTAGGTGCCGCCCGCGACTTCGTTCGCGTCCCGTTGGTTCCCGTTAATTTTTTATGTTTGTTTGTTTATAACTTTTACTACAATTCAAAAACTATTTAAGATAGTATAAAAATAAGAACTGTTTTCGAATGTCTAAACAAAGCCCTATTCTATGACATCCAACTTGATATTTTCGTACGACCCTTTTTTTTACTCCCTTCAGGCCCCACAACCCCTTGGCTGATTTTTTTTTTCGGGATAAAAAGTAGTCTATATGTGTTAATCCAGAGGGCCTAGTACGAGTTTTCAGTGTATAGTGTGGGTGTGAAACGTCTGACGCCCAGCACACCATTGGGCGCTGATTTGTATGGAGACACTGAGCGGATTCTTTGAGAAGCTCGAAATGCGAGTACGGGCTTGGTGTAGACCAAGCTTCTCAAAGAATCCGCTCAGTGTCTCCATACAAATAAGCGCCCACTGGTGTGCTGGGCGTCAGACGTTTCACACCAGATTTACACACCAAAACTCGTACTAGGGCCTCTGGTCACGGACAATATATATTCCAAGTTTCATCCAAATCGTAGTTTTTACGTGAAAGTGTAACAAACATCCATCCGTACTTACATACTTACAAACTTTCGCGTTTACAATATTAGTAGGATAACCTACTAGTCGACAGGCGTCACGGCTCAGTCGGTAGTAGCTCTGCCTTGTATGCTGTGGGTCGTGGGTTTGATCCCCACCGAGAACGAACATTTGTGTGTGTGTGGCAAACATAGATGTTTGTTCTATGTCTGCGTGTTACTAGGTATATATAACCCCAGACATATATAAGTATGTATTTACAAAAAAAATGTATATAAGTATTCTATCAGCAATCTAATTCCGATAGTACAAGCTTTGCTTAGTTTGGGACTAGAGGGCGTTGTGTGGTAGGTCCAAGAATATTTTTTTTAATGATTTGTTTTTTACGTTACAGACAATAAAACAACTAGAAAAAACAGTGCTGGAACGTGAAAATCGTCTCTACCAGGTCAGCAACCAACTCGAGGAAATGAAACGAGTGCAAGAGATGGTCGCAAAGCTCATGTCCAAGAGTACCAACTCCTAGCGGCACGTATGTACTAACTGTAGGATTTAGTGGGACTTACCATCTATCGCGGGTAGGCAGGCTCGAGTTGTAGGAATATCTTGGTTTTGTGTTTTTTTTTGTTATTTTGTGATAATTTGCGCGCACGGCCGGTGAGGTACTTTTCGAAGATGAAATGAATGGAGGGGAACGAATGAAAGGAGAACTTCCTCCTTTTTTAACCGACTTCAAAAAAGGAGGAGGTTCTCAATTCGGTTGTATTTTTTTTTATGTTTGTTACCTCAGATCTCCGTCATTTATGAACCGATTTGAAAAATTCTTTTTTTATCTGAAAGGGTATGCTTCCAGATTGGTCCCATAATTTTTTTATCAAAATCGGTATAGTAATTGGGCAGTTAAATAAGAATAACTGGAAAAAACACGTCATACGCGTACATTATATTGCATATTTTGCTTTTCTGTGACTTTTCTGTGACGTTTACGAGCATCATCATCATCATCATTTGATGATGAAGGCGTATCAAGTTGAAGTCGGTTTTTCCAGTTTTATAAATTATTTGAAGTTGGTTAAAAATTCATGAAAAAGGAATTTAATGGCTGTGCGTTAGTCATCAGACTAAGCCGTAGTGTTTAGAAAAAAAAATGTTAATTCTTTTTTTTTATTTTCAGGTTTGGAAATTCGTTCCTGTTGTGACTTGGAGTCGGTAGATCTCAAATTATGGTCCCACATTATATTTTGTTATAAATATTTCCCAAAATATATCACTACATCATGACATTATTATTTGTATTGTTCTCATATTGAGTATATGAATTAGATATGAAATGTATGTGTAAATAACTCTGTATGACATATAAAACAATAAAAATGTTAAAAATGGCTTGTTTTTTTTACAAATATATTTTTTACAGTGTTTTTGTGTTTTAAGTAAGTTTTGACATTTTCATGTAGCCATTTCCAATATTGAGAGTTAAAGTAGAAATGCTTTTATTCAATAAAATCTAACTGATCTCTTTGAATCGTCATATATAAGATTTTGTATGATTACTTTTTACTAATGAATGAGTTGGAGTGAATCGTCATGCATAATATTTTGTATGATTACTTTTTACTAATGAATGAGTTGGAGTGAATCGTCATGCATAATATTTTGTATGATTACTTTTTACTAATGAATGAGTTGGAGTGAATCGTCATGCATAATATTTTGTATGATTACTTTTTACTAATGAATGAGTTGGAGTGAATCGTCATGCATAATATTTTGTATGATTACTTTTTACTAATGAATGAGTTGGAGTGAATCGTCATGCATAATATTTTGTATGATTACTTTTTACTAATGAATGAGTTGGAGTGAATCGTCATGCATAATATTTTGTATGATTACTTTGAGTTGGAGCTAGTTTGTCCCAAGCTCTTCTTTATTTTATTTTATTGATCACCAATATAAATAAACACTAATAAAAATAAATTATTAAAATTCTTCGCAATTTATAATTCGCAATTTATAATTGAATACCATATAAAAAAACCACTTACCGTGTACTTAACTAAAAAAATGTTTCGTCACATACCTAAATACCTAATAGATATTTAGAAATCGATTGAATTTCAGACGGTTAGATTTCGAAATAGTTTGAATAGGAGTTGGAACATGTTGGATTTCGAAACAGGTTAAACTTTAGCGAGAACTTGTCGGGTCTCTATTGAGTTTCAAACTGGTAGGTTTGCCTGGTTATATAGGTCGTATCGTAAGGTGTTCTACCTAGGTAGACTCGATTTTCACGAATTTAATCAGTCTAAGTAGATATTAGGTACCTATAGCCTTTCGATAATTTAGCAAATAGGGTTTTCAAAAACATCATGTAAGAAAGAAGACTAACCAATGATAAGAAAGAACTAGCTGATAGGTGCCCGTGACTTCGTACGCGTGCGAAACATTCCACCAAAATATCTGTCAACCAGCATACGATGAACCTCTTGCCAAAGGCGGCTTTTGGTTTAGAGAGGTCAAGCTGTAATCTAAGAATCCACGTCTTTCATTTCAATAAAATATAGCCTATGTTTCAATCCGGAAAAGGGCTTCCGAATGGTATAAGTTTCATTTAGGAATTGGTCCAGTAGTTTAGGCGTGATCCGCAAACAAACCAACAGACAAACTCGATTTTCGGAATCAGAATCGTTTATTTAGTAGATCTGCATATTTAGTTTATCCATATCTTTAATTTTAATTTTTGGCTTTTTTACAGTTTTATAAATAGTAGGTAAGTATAGATAATACCTAATTGCTGTCAAATCGTTTAGTTATGTAGGTAGGTAGGTAGGTACCTTTAGTAGTTTTTTTAGGTGAAATAGTTAATACCTACCTACACAATACCTGCGAAGGTCTATCATAAGGCTCAGATTACCGTCGTTAAATATTCTGGGTAATAAAGGTTAAGGTACCTAGTCAAGAGGCCAAGTTTATCTACAACTTTCAATCGTGTTGAGAAAATAGAAACTGATTGAACAAATGGCTATGAAGTCACCTACTTACCTAAACAGAAGGTTCGTACCAAGTGATAGAGTGTATTCGACTACAAACTTCCTACAAGATCCTACAGCGAGAGGCGTCGTCAACATTTTGGCTGCCCTTGAACTTTGCAGACTATTCACTGAACAGACGAGCATTTTAGAGCAACTACGGTCAGCATAAAACGTAGGCTCACAATTTTTTTTATGCTGATTTAGGTACCTACTGCTCAAGAATCTCAATGATCCGCATAGATCAACTCAAGCATAGTTTTTTGTATGAAAATCTCTACTCCAATCTATGCTTAGCTTGAGTAACGATCTTCTTTATCAGCATACTGGCATATTATGTATGTGGCACAGATCAACCTAGTTATTTCAAAATACAAAAAAAAACTCCCTGTATAGAATTGTTTTCGGAATATCGGAAAACTTTCGGAAATTTCAATCACGTAGGTAGTTAGTATAGGCTAGGTAAATTTACTAGACATGCGCTATCCACTTCGCCATAGGCACATAATATATATTCTACCTACTCGTAATCACACTAACGCGTGGGATAAAAATGGAAAAACTCACTCAGATGCCTTCCTGTTTTGCTGACGCTGCTGTAAAATTTGAGTGACATGACAAGCGAGTGAGAGACTCACCTATTCGGAGCTGGAGGAAACTGGTGTTCTGTAACCAACGCTGTGTATTCTTGCACTGGCGTGTCACGGTCGCTGTTTGGTTGGATCATAGTTTTCTGTTGGTTATGTAGTCATTTCCCTGCCCTTATCCCACGCTAGGTGGGGTCGGCACCTAGCGTGGGATAAGGGTTATGTAGTGGCTATGTTTATTTATTAAGGGTAGGTATCCAACGGGGAAAATACAATTTATAAAACTAAGGTCTTAGGTCTAAGTGTTTCATACCTAATCGTACCTACAAAACGTAATGACGATTCAAAGTGATCAGTGAGATTTTATTGAATAAAATATTTTTGACTTTGACTTTTTTCTTTAATTATACGATACCAAAACATGCAATTTATTAAAACTTAACTAAACTACAGAAAAAAGATATTTTAACCTAAAAAATATGGGTACCTAGTCCTAAATGATGAGTCATGAATTTATAAAACAAAATTAGAGTTATACAAAATAAAGAAAATGAAGTGCTACAAAAAGGAAGAAAAATTTAATTAAACTGAGTAGGTAAAAATGTTATATGGATTGTAGTTGCAAGAACTGTAAATATAATCGTAGAGTTGCTAAAATCGCCACGCGTGAAGCGTCAATTCTCTAATTACCTAGTATAGCGCTATTTTGAAGTGTCAAAAAGTTTCGCTGGTGTTTGCAGTGCTTCACCGACGCTTAAGTTTATGTATTTGACGAGAGTTTACTGAGTTCACACTCGACGTTGACGCGCTTGCAACGTAAATTCGCTTCGAGTGTTGCAGTTCGTGGCCCTCTCGGGTAACGCTTTGCTATTTTTGATGGCAAAACATGTTAAATCGTGATGATAAGCCTCCATTATCATAATTTTCTGTCAGAATGTTATTACGCTTTGTCATCCGACCGGGCTCGCCATTTTAGTAGAATTTTGATTCACCAGCTGTTTGATAAGACTGCTTTAAAATCATGCTTAGGCATGATTTTAAAGCTTTAGAGCTTATTTTAGAGCTTTCACCATTTGCGGCTTTTTCGTGAGATAATCGTCTTCCATCTCTAAATACCTAAGTCACCTTAGTCCAGTTATTTTGACCAAATATTGGATTTGATGCAGCCGGCAAGGTCAAAGTTTAAGGTCAATTAAAATGGGCCAGACACTTGAAACCTAAAATTGGACATGAACTTTAGATCGGGCCTTGTTTCGTGTTTCAGCACAGAGGGCCTAGTACGAGTTTTCAGTGTATAGTGTGGGTGTGAAACGTCTGACGCCCAGCACACCAGTGAGCGCTGATTTGTATGGAGACACTGAGCGGATTCTTTGAGAAGCTCGACATGCGAGTACAAGCTTGGTGTAGACCAAGCTTCTCAAAGAATCCGCTCAGTGTCTCCATAGAAATCGCGCCCACTGGTGTGCTGGGCGTCAGACGTTTCACACCAGATTTACACACCAAAACTCGTACTAGGCCCTCTGGACTGTTTTTTACGGAATAAGATACCCCTACCTACCTACTTTAGATTGCTTGATTGTTTTTTTTTCAAAAAAAGTTACTTATACCCTAGCTGCCTAAATCAAAATATAGTAAGTATCAAACGAAAGGTGATCTAGAACTTTATTTTTATCACGTCCATACTAGTTGTACCTACTAATAGGTACTCTGTGGCCATACCACTACTAAGTTGAGTAGCTACCGTACCTAGGTAGGTAGCTATAGTCAGTAGTTACCTGTCATTTACTTCCGATGCTGAATGTACCTACGGTTACGGCTAGGAAAATAAAAAACTAATTTCAAGGTAATCTATTTATTGATTTCGTATGTAATAGACAATAGATTCAATGAAGTGAATGAATAACAGTATCTATTAACAGTAGATAAATAAAATTTGCAGTAGTAACAGCGTGAATCGGTACTGTCGAAGAAAAAAGTTCTTATCCATACACTTAAGCAATCAATGGGGAAAATCTTATTCATCCATGGAAAAAAACCGTCATAAACATGGGCTTAATTATTAAGGGTTTACGTATTTGTACTACAATTTAACACATTAAAGATTCAGGTGTCCATAATTGGGTCAAAGTCCATTATTGGGCACCTCTGTATTTTCCATACTTTTCAGATAGGAACCTTCAGAAAAAACTAAATTAGTAATTAATAGGAGGTAGGTTACTTAGTAGCTAGGTATATCATTATATTTTTTTGTTCGATTTCGTAAAATTCATTTTGGCAAAAATAAAACATGGCATAGATACCACGCATCAACATGCTTTTGCAGGAGAGCACTTTCTTAATAGGTACTTACTTAATGCTGTATTCTGTTGGATAATAAGGTTCCAATATCGAAGACCTTTTTTCTTCGACAATTTTACTTAGAAATAGATTAACTTCAGACCTTGTTTATTCAGGGTAGACAAGCTACCCCAAATTATTGTCCAATTATGAAAAGCTTAGAAAATGTAAGTCAGCGTGCGTCATTTTAGCTATCAAACAACTTGAAAATAACTAAGCCAGAGTATTAAAGCAGATAGTACAATTTTGGAAAAAATATTAGAATCAACATGCTATCTTTCGTAAAATTCATAAATTGAAAAGTTGTATCTATGTAAGTCAACTACCGTCAGTAGGTGCAAAACTGTTATATAGGTACTAGGTACCTATTTATGTGAAAATACGTATGTATTTTTAAGAGTTTGCTAGACCTTGATAGCTCGCTGACGTGCATTTTAGAAATACCTACCATTTTTGAAAAATCTAGCCGAAAACCTGTGTAGAGAAACTTACGTAACTATTATACCGCTAATAATTATAAATATTACTTTTGGCGTCGTTTTTTTTGTACATACCTACTATCTTTATATAGGACAGTATTCTGTGCTTAAAATACTTGGTATTTGAGTTGGTGATATTGAGTTTTCTCATTGAGTTCAAATAAACCAAAATGTTATAGCTTGTTGATTTTATATGCGATTTCAATTCTTGTTTGCAAAACTACTTATCTACTGTTAAGTAGGTAAGTCAAACTTTATCGCATAAAAAACTGACAAACTTTTTTAGTATTTTAAGTAACAAAAAAATGAAGATTCTCCAATTGTCTAGTTAATAAATACAATACAAGATTTATACTAATGCGAACATTATCTAGGTCCCTATTCAAGTAACGATCTTAAAATCCATATTACTTCAAGATAAAGTCCTTGAATCTCGAGCCTAAAGTACTTTTACCTCTACAGTACCTACTTAAAAGATTTGAAAGTAATATTGAGCAAGCTATGGATCTCGAGCAATAACACTTCTTGCTAGGTCTTACATGTACCTACTAGGTATGTGTTGTTGATCGAGTGAGCGAAGCGAACGAGATCTTAGTGTCAATTTGGGCAAAAATGCTTTGTATGTTTGTATGTTTGTTCGTCGAGATCTTTTGAACCGCTTATCCGATCTTCACAGAATTTGGTAGGTATACGGATATTACTCTTAAGTTTTACTGGTTTGAAATCGGTCAAGGGGTTGGAAAGTTATGAGGTTCCAAAGGGAGTAAAAAAAAAATAAAGTATTGGGATGGGTAACCGTTAGTGGCATTTACGCCTGAGCGCTTCCGTGCTACGGAGGGCACTTTAAACTATCGGTCCCGGCTTTAGCAGTCGCTAACCTATGACGGAGGCTTTTAGGTGGCGTAACAATTCCATCACCAGAGTTGGACACTAACTCGTAGGTACGAGCTTGCTTGCTTGCACGAAGTTTTTTTAGAAGTAAAAGTAGCCTGCTCATTATTACTCTGAAGGTAATCTTGAAAGTGTCAAGTTCTCAAGCCTTTAAAGTTCTTAGAGAAAACATCTTAGCACTAAACTATTTTATGGCACAGTCGCCTGGACCAATTAGTGGCCCCTTGCATATTTAGATCCAAAAATATTGAAATAAAAAGAAGCTTTTGCGTTATGAAAGAAAAAACTTTGGGTATTCCACTAGCAGTTTTGATTTTTGACAAGGGGGTCACTAAAGCTTTGGTCTCGCGATCGTAACGCATAGCGCTTTGGTATGCAAATTGCAGCGCCGGACACACAATCGTATAGAAAACGTCTACTATGGTCTTTTGTTACGTCACAGTCTGCGTCAGCGGTGAAGAGCAAACAGGGTAATCTGCATTGAGCTGCACACCGCAGCGTTGTGCATTACGATCGCCGAAACGCTGCTTTACTGGTGACGAGATTTCTCCATGCACCATTTTTTACTTCAATCTATAAAAACAGGGGGTCACTAATTGGTACCGTAACCGCACATTCAACATTGAAATCACAAAGCGGTACTTGCCTGTCAAATCATTCCACTCGGTTTATTGCTAGATGCTAATAAATAACAAAATACAGAGACAAGTATGTAAAAAATCTGAAAACGGTTACCTATGGCCCTTTTTCGTATCATTTTTAGCTATTTTCTCTGTCTTTCACTTCTGTGGAGAAGAGTTTTCAATGGTTAAAGGTTGTTGCTGGTGTGTTGTATTCTTTTCAAGCAAAGAATTATTATTGCAAAGGCCTCCTCCCATTCTTTCCACACACTCCGATCTTGGGCTACGCTTTGCCAGTCGGTCGAAAAATGGTCAAGTTTGTCCACCATCTTTTTTTAGGTCTGCCGCGTCGCATTCTTGCTGGGTCAGGATGCCACTCAGTGGCAGTTCTTGCCCACAGCTCACCTGGCATGCGACAGACATGACCAACGCAATCCCACTTCATCTTAGCTGTTTTCGAAGCTACGTCTGCGATTTGAGTCTGTGAGCGCAGAGCCCTGAGTCTATCTCCGCATAGTGTTTTCTTGCTATTTTACGCAATCTGTCCGCAAATCGCAAAGCGAGAAATTTTGTATGAAAACTGGATAAGCGCTAGCGGGAGATTTAGGAACTGTTTCTGCGAGTCTATCTATAATCGAATGATTCTTTGCGGTGCTCACCGTCGAGTGCGATCACGTAATCAACGGTTTTGCCAAAACATGCGAGTCTGTGTGCTAGTGTTTGCTATTTTGTTAGTTCGTTGTTGCGGATTTAAGCAAAGAATAAAATAAAACAGTCAAATGGTTTTTTTTAATGCATCTAGCAATAAAACGTTACAGTTACAATAATTGCTTACGAACAAAACATTTTACAACGAGAACATCAATAAGGCATGAATCACAATGTGCGTCTTATTCTTACACAACGTATTTTTTGCACAACTTTTATATTTTTATCCTTTTTAAATACCTTTAATTAAACTTTACGAATTATTTATTTTTAAAATGTACTCATAGTGAATCAAACTTTTTTGATACATAACAATTAAAAAGCCATGACGGAGGCCTTAAGGCAGCCTAAAAAATCCGTCACCAGAGATGGCCATTAATTCATACCTTCGAGCTTGCTTGGCTTACAATTAAAAAAATATGTAGACACATACCTAATAAAATGCAAACACATTATCTAAAATAACTTTTGGCACGTAGGTAATTATAATTCTATTGTTTTTCTATTTATTTTATTGGGTACTGGGATATTTTAAAGAATTCAACGTTTGCTTACAACTTAAATTTAATGTTAAATTGAATTTAAACATTTTAAAAACTTGAAGACAGTTATTTTAGATGCCTGTGCATTGGAAGAGTGCTTATGTCAAATAGAAATATATTAATTACTTAAGTTATTGTTATTTAATTAAAGTATTTTATTCAAAACGCTATTAAATAACGCGCTAATACTAACTAAATTCAATCCTTCACTATTTATTTTCAAAATTTTAATAAAATATTTTAAAATTACTATTGGTCATTAAGTTTATTTAATTTTAAATGATGTGAATAGGAAGAACTGTCGAAATTCTAAAATATGCAGATGAGCAATATTTTAAATACTGATTTAGTATTAATAAACTAGCTAGCTAGTCTACATTTTTATTTGTTTCTAGGAGAAAAATATTTGAGCTACCTACTTAATTTTATTTTTTTACGCAAATTAAAAAACAAGATTTGAACTGGAACCCCAAAGATTTCTAATTTTGATCTAGTTCCTCCACGAAATTTTTTATAAAAGTCTACTATTTCTTGCATCTGATTATGCAAGATAATAGACTTATTTAAAAAAAAAACACTATTGTGCTTTTCAAAATGTATTTTTTTTTGAATTCAAAAACTGACAAATTATTATAGACAACCCTAAATTATTAACTCTTTGTAAGATACGTAGTTAGTTATTTAGAATAATATTAGTTTAATTTTTGAATTCAGTTTTCAACCTACTATAGTTTCTGTCAAAGTCGAATAAAATAAATAACAGATTATTTACAATAAATATTCAAGTTATTGGGTCACTACTGATCCACTGTACCATTCATTTGAGTATTTTTTATAATACTTACAATGCTTGTAGTAAAAAAACTTCACATCACCACTATTGATGTTTTTGTGACCAGCTGAAGTTAACTATAATTATTTACGGATTATTCTAATCACTGTACAATTATTTGTCATTTAGAAATTTCACTTTACCTTAAGTTTTGTAAATTCACTTGAAAAATGGTCAAGTGAAATTGTGATAAAAAGTAGAATAGCGAAATTTTTTATCATCTTTTGTCAATTCTAATAGAAAAAAAAGCCACAAGTCGAAAAATTTTGCTCATTTTCAATTGAGAATTAAATAAATATTAAACACGTCTTAAAATTTATTTTAGATGATTTATATTACACATACAGCGTCAGAGGAAACTTCTGACTAAACCTATCCCTATTTACGAGATGCTGTAATGCCTGGGATATATTTAGATGGTAAAGATTTTCCCAGCACCTATGCCGATGGCCGACTATAGGCTGAGATTATGTATCTTTACCTATAGTCGGAATTATCCCAAGAATAAAATGGTCGACAACTACACTAAAGTGAATTATGTACTAAGATCACAAACTCATTGACTAGATATCTATCAATTCCTCTTGTAACTAGTCGAAGTATATTTTGTGAGTACGAAACTTGAATACTACCAAAACAAAGTATCCATAAATTGCAATGTGACGTCACAGATCATATAATACTATACTAGGCGACGTAATCGTTGGGAAAGAAAATAACTTTTTTCTTTCTCATTTCAAATAAATTGATTGATTGCCTGTAAGATTAATAGATTGATCGATATTTTATCGATTTGATCCTATCGGACCAAAATATCATATCACGCGATGACGATACCGCAATACTTAACTTATATTTTAGAAATATGTTATCACGTAAGTACTTAATGATTCGAAACTATATGTATATAATTAAAGACTCGAAAGGAACAAAGGAGCTACCTCGTTTATTTTTAGGTTTAGATGTAACCCAAGGGAAGTATTATATTATAAATTGACTTTCTGAACCACTCATCTATGGAAACAATCTGCCATTTTGTATTTTGAAACGACAATGAAGTGCTTCAGAAAATACAATTTTATTTATTTTATTTACAAGTGTAAATATTTTTTCACGCTCTTTAATATTATGACGTTACTTACAAAGTATTGATGTGTTCAGAATTAAAGGGCTGAACCAATTTTGATGATACAAGTTCAATTCACAAAGATTCTAACTGCACACATATTGATTCAAATAGTTTTATTGTCAGCAAACCAAACTTTCTCATGCATAATCCCAAACTTGTTTATTCAAAGATACATCAATGTCGATTCAGCCTTTTCGTATGGCAGTAGATGTATGTGGATATGGGTCACTTGTACTAAAGGTCATTTAAGGTCAACTAACAAAGAGTCTCTCCTTTCGGTGACTGCTCCTTAACATTGTGCTACCTGGAAAAAAAACAATTTTAAGTACCTACTAAATTATTTTAAGAACCACCATTTTAAACTATTTATATAATATTAAGCTTCAAATATAATTACACTCAAATTACACTAAATAATAACCTTTCCGATCTACAAATTTTAATACTTAATTCTGAGACACAAACCCCAAACATGGCCCATACCCCAGTGGTGGACATTATACCCCGTCATGGACAATATGGTAGGCATGGACACCAGAGGGCCTAGTACGAGTTTTCAGTGTATAGTGTGGGTGTGAAACGTCTGACGCCCAGCACACCAGTTGGCGCTGATTTGTATGGTGACACTGAGCGGATTCTTTGAGAGGCTCGACATGCGAGTACGGGCTTGGTGCAAACCAAGCTTCTCAAAAAATCCGCTCAGTGTCTCCATACAAATCAGCGCCCACTGGTGTGCTAGGCGTCAGACGTTTCACACCAGATTTACACACCAAAACTCGTACTAGGCCCTCAGTTATGGACATGCAAGCATATCCCAATAATGAACACCCAACTCACCAAGAGCAGAGCTCCTCGTCCTTCCACGTGTCTCAGTCGAGGTTTCCCCCATTCCGCAACCCCGCCTTGGTCTCCGGAGGCACTTGCTTGCGGAAGCAATCATCCAGGAACATTGACATTGTCCGGTATAGATGTCGCTTCACGCCGTCCAGACTATGCCCTTCGTCTGGGTAGATCTAAAGAAATGATCTTTAGGTTAATGCTTATTCACACTGGCGATTTTACAGATAATTTGACAAAAAAAATCCCCTGAGGGCCTAGTACGAGTATTGGTGTGCAAATCTGGTGTAAAACGTCTGACGCCCAGCTCACCAGTGGATGCTGATTTGTATGAAGTCACTGAGCGGATTCTTTGAGAAGCTTGGTCTTCAGCCGTACTCGCATGTTAAGCTTTCACCAAAACTCGTACTAGGCCCTCTGGCCCCTTTATCTCGCATGAATAGTCACTAATTGTTGCGTTCTCTGCTACTCTGGGGGTCAATCGCGCTAAGTTGTAACAGCTCACCAGTTACTGTTACGTTATGGCCGATTTTCACAGTGTTTCATAGAGATTGACCCCCAGGAGTTCTTTCAACTAGATTGATTCACAGTGTAAATCGGCCATAACAACAGTAACCAGTAACTGGTGAGCTGTTACAACTTAGCGCGATTGACCCCCAGAGTAGATTAGCTAACGTATAGAACAGATTTTTATTAGTTGCTATTATCCTACCTGCTGTCTAAACATGCTGCCCTGGTCGGCCAGCGACTTGGCGAGCGCCATTGTCTGCTGTATATGGACATTGTCATCCGCTGTTCCATGCACCAGAAGCAGCATCTTGTCATGCAGTGCGGCTGCTTGCTTCGTGACGTCAGCGTCGGCGTACCCTCGGTAGTTTCCGGTCGCGTTCGGGAAACCCATGTAACGTTCGGCATATGCTGACGCTACGTACAAAAAAATGATTTCAGCCATATTTATTCAAATGACGACTATAGTGTTTACAATATTGACAATATTTACAAAATACATATGGTACAGTTGAGCTATCTACAAACCTACGATTTATAGATAGCTCATAATTTTTTATTTATACCACTTTGTTTAGTTACTTTGTATACCTACTGGCTAGCTTTATCATACAAATATCTTCAATGTGGAAGAACCTCTACCTACTAATCTCAAAACGAATTCTATAAAACATTTCTATCTAGTCCCACTTAATCTTGTCTTTATTTAGGTACTTGTAAACTCTACAAAGAAGTCATTTACCTATTATGGAGCTAAAAAAAACGCGAGGCAAAAGAAAATATAAAATATGAAAACAACCACGAGGCTCATAGCAACTACCTCGCAAACGTTGTCAAACTTCGGCATTTCTAATAAAGAACAAATTAGGTACAGAGGGCCTAGTACGAGTTTTCAGTGTATAGTGTGGGTGTGAAACGTCTGACGCCCAGCACACCAGTAGGCGCTGATTTGTATGAAGACAAAGAGCGGATTTTTTGAGAAGCTTGGTCTACACCAAGCCCGTACTCGCATGTCGAGCTTCTCAAAGAATCCGCTCAGTGTCTTCATACAAATCAGCGCCTACTGGTGTGCTGGGCGTCAGACGTTTTACACCAGATTTACACACCAAAACTCGTACTAGGCCCTCAGTTCACTTACCTAAAATAACTTAAGTAAGTACCTACTTAAATACATTCAGATGTCAAAAAAAATTAAGGCGTTTTAACCATTCTTCAACCAATTAAGTTTACTAGCCTACCGTAATATCGCCACCGGACTATAGGTGTGAGCGCGATGCCGCACTGAAACACGTTCAAACTGCTGGCCAGCGCCAACGCCGCGAGGAAGCCGCCGTGAGCTCTTCCCATCACCGCCACACGCCGGGCGTCGATGAAGTGAAGGGAATCACGGAGATACCTGGTGGAATAACCAGCTGTTATTACGGCTCATTCCAATTTTCCCCTTACTAAATCCCCTGCGTAGGGGATTTCTGGAACTTTTGTCCAAAAATCCCCTTAGCTACGGCGACTGCCGGCAGGGGAAAATTGGATTAAAGTTCCAGAAATCCCCTTAGTGGCCCATTTACACCGTTTTCTTGTAAAAGTCAAATTAAATAATGTAGATAGAACATTTTACTGAAAGAAGACTTTATTTTGATTTTAAAAACAATTTAAACTGCATTCAAAGAATTTTGAATAATCGCGTGTCTAAACCGGGAATCGAACCCACCAAATTGTAAAAACTAAACACCCGTTACTAATAGATACCTATACGAAAACAAAGCAAAAAACAAAAATAACGTAGCATTAAAGCGGCGCTGTCCTATCAAAATCAAAATAGTTTACTTGGAACAAAATACAATGAAAACAAAAAGGTCAACCCAGCTCAAAAACTATGGGCACGAGGCCAATGAGGAGCCTTTTTTATGTACAACTTCCAATGAGGGACAGAGTAGTTCCTCATTGGAAGTTGTATATAAAAAAGGCTTATAGAAATTATTATATACCAAATTGACACATAAAAGAGAAGTTGTAAGTATGTATATGATTAAAGTAGTAACGTGTAATATTGTGAGTATAGTATAGGATAAGAAGTAATTCGCATTGCTTCCAACTGGTCTGTCCACAGTAAGTATACCCAGTCTTAGAACCAGAGTACGATGTGACGCTGAGATTATTATCGGTGAAGATTAACTAAGCAAGCCTAGCCACGAGCACTTCACGTAATCAACAGAACAGTTGGGCTACTCTTGACCACCGCCGTTCCAAATTAGATCCGGATTTTGACAGATTTTTGTCAAATTTGTACTGAAAAATGACATTACTTCGTTCAAATTCCGTGAATCCGGATTGGAACTGTGGTCGAGACACGAGATTTGACATTTTTTGAAACGACACAGCACTTTTATTTTAATAGTTTTTCTTGTGTTATTGTGAGTATTGTTGTTTAATTTTGGTGGAATTTTAAAGAATAATACTTAGGTCGTAACATAAAGTGTGAGCCATTGGAATAAATGATTGTGTGTAAAGTGGTTTTTCTGAATGTGAAAATTCGTGTTAGGTTTTGAAGAGAAAATCGACCATTTTCTTTTCAAAACTAACGACAGCCGACTTGACGAATGACTTGACTCGACTTATATTATTACAACTAAATCATTCAGGCAAAATTGCCTGCGAAATGACGGGCAGAGGCCACTATTGAAGAGAAGAAGAAGAAGAACTGTGGTCGAGAGTAACCCACCAGTAACATCAATGTTTGTAATGACTCACTCTGCAACTTCCAGCTGGTCAGCCAGCTCCACGGTGCCGAGTCTGCGATGCAGCGCGTGATGTGCCCCCAGCCCCCGGCCCCCCGCGTCAATGTTTGTAATGACTCACTCTGCAACTTCCAGCTGGTCCGCCAGCTCCACGGTGCCGAGTCTGCGATGCAGCGCGTGATGTGCCCCCAGCCCCCGGCCCCCCGCGTCAATGTTTGTAATGACTCACTCTGCAACTTCCAGCTGGTCCGCCAGCTCCACGGTGCCGAGTCTGCGATGCAGCGCGTGATGTGCCCCCAGCCCCCGGCCCCCCGCGTCAATGTTTGTAATGACTCACTCTGCAACTTCCAGCTGGTCCGCCAGCTCCACGGTGCCGAGTCTGCGATGCAGCGCGTGATGTGCCCCCAGCCCCCGGCCCCCCGCGTCAATGTTTGTAATGACTCACTCTGCAACTTCCAGCTGGTCCGCCAGCTCCACGGTGCCGAGTCTGCGATGCAGCGCGTGATGTGCCCCCAGCCCCCGGCCCCCCGCGTCAATGTTTGTAATGACTCACTCTGCAACTTCCAGCTGGTCCGCCAGCTCCACGGTGCCGAGTCTGCGATGCAGCGCGTGATGTGCCCCCAGCCCCCGGCCCCCCGCGTCAATGTTTGTAATGACTCACTCTGCAACTTCCAGCTGGTCCGCCAGCTCCACGGTGCCGAGTCTGCGATGCAGCGCGTGATGTGCCCCCAGCCCCCGGCCCCCCGCGCCCCGCGCGTCCACTGCAGCGAGCACCGCGCCCGCACCCGCCGCCAGGGACTCCCACTCGAGAGACCATTGCTCCGTCACCAGCTGTGTACCTGGTGCACCGTGCCTGTATAGTATATTCATATTCATATTCATATATGGAGAGATAGATAGTTTATTTGTATAATAGCAGGTAAATAGGTTTAATTGGAATATATCCGCTTGCTTGGTTGTCGTGGGCAGCCGCTATAGAGAGTTGATGTATACGGTCGTATTTCGGTCGCATTTTTGAATCATAGAGCTGGCGTTCTTTTCTTATAGGTATAGAGTATTTTTTTCTATGATGGATAGTAAAACTAAAATAGATCAAAGTCAAAAAAAGGTCAATCGATTAAACGATCACTTTGAAAGCCATGAACCAAGAAGTTGAAGTTGAATAGTTTTGTATGAGTAGGTATGATATTTTTTTTTATTGAATGAGCTCTTTCGTCCCACGTATGTCTTCTACATAATCAGATATTGATATTTGTATGCTTCTAAAAGAAGTCTTCGTTTTATTTTTGAACTTGCCAATCGTCAACTGAGACACATGTGTGGTTTTCGGGAGTTCAAGACTAGAATAGAAAAAAATCGCCGGGCTGGCCCGAGTAGAAATGAGCTGAGCACAACAGCACCTAGCATCATTTCAAACCATTTTTCCAGAATATGCAAACTATTCCGTATAATCCGCATTTCAATTACTAGCAGAGACACAAGATTGTTAATAAACATACAGAAATATTCAACTGCAGTTTACTCACACTTTCAAAACCAGCGGATATTTAGTTACTTCATCTTCTCTCAATCCTGGCGGGAGCAGCAGGCGTACCCTCGCCGTGTGCCCACTCGACAGCTGCACTGAGAATGTCCGAGGTGTTGGCAACGCTATTGATGATAGCCTCTCCTGTTGAAGGGACAAATGCTGGTCATGAACGTCAGATGAGAAGACTGAAACTACTGATGCATAGAGCAGTCTTTGCATAATATTTTAGGTGATCTATATAACACCCATATTTACAGAACGTTGTAGCTTCCAGGATATATATAGTAAGCTTGCTTAGCTCCAACATCATCCAGCTGACACTGATGCTCCAAACATAAAAAAATTAAAAACCCGACTAAAACACTGGCTTGTCGAGCAAACATTCGACAGCTATAATGAATTTTTAGAACTTAAAAGTAATAAATAATCTTCTTATACTTAATTAACTGTGTATTTACATGTTCCTATTTTGACCTATAATGTAATATTAACAATAAATTTCTATTTGTCTATTTGTCATCCTTTCAGGCAGTGTCGGATCCAATACATCAGTTTGGGAAGTGCTGGACCCAGCTGATAGGGTTCTCATGATAAGTCCTGGTTCAACCTGGAGTAGAACCGGAGCTTTGGGGGGAGGGACTTGAGTTCTCTAGCCCTTCTTCGATCCTCTAGTATATTAGGGCCTTATCTTAAAAAAAAACACACTGAAGCTGTTGAACAGACTAAGCTATGGGTTTCGCAGCGCGCTTTTCACTTTCCATCACCATTTAAGTGCAATCTCATTGCGTACACATGTCTTTTTGATCCGATGAATCAGACAGAGGGCAAGTTCACTCTCAGTAGTCTACCAGTGTTCACCAGCCTTACCTTAACAGCAGTATTGTTCTCCAAATGCATCAGTAGTCTTGGCTCCGGCAGGGCAGTTCTGTGCAAGCTGAACACAGGCACCCCAGGGCCCAGGCACTCCAGCACGAAGAAGGCTGATGATGGGCTGAAGTGTGCTTCGTGGTATAAGCATGGAAGATGTCTTGGGATGCCCTCTGTGATAAGCAATAAGATTATGACTCTAATTCTCATGCACAGAATACTTTTTCCAAAAATATGTTGGTATACGCCTACAGCATTTGGTAGTAGGTATTTCGTACTCGATAGGTTGCAAGCACGTGGCCGCTAGATAGATAGATAGATAGATAATACTTTATTGTACACAAGGATTAGGTACCTGAAAATCTTAAAACTAACTATGTATAGTACAATGGGCGGCTTTATCTATGAAAGCGATTTCTTCCGCTGTTCTTAGCAGCAAAAAAAACATCATGATCATTCATGTCATGTAATCTACGTGGCAGTTCTAGCAGAGAACTTCTTCAAACTGATTACTACTACCACAGATTATATAATACTATACTAGTATTACTACTATTAGCCCATACTGTCCCATTGTTAGACAGAGACCTCCCCCACTTTCGCCAGTCTCCACGATCTTGAGCCCCAATTCGCATGTCTCTCTCAAACTGATTAGAATTAAAAAAAACAGAAGACAGTTGTACCAGGATGCCTCTTCTTCTTCTTCTTAACAGGGGACGGTGACGTCACTGGCAGCTCCTCATCCCAGTCGTTGTCCCACGTGCTGTCGCCCGGGGAGGCGAGGCTGCCGTAGAACTCGAGATTGATGGACGGTGATGGCTGCAACAGGCTCTATTTTTAAGGTTGAGCTGCTGGCTTACGGTCTAGTTCTTTATATTTTTGATCATTATTAACCGCCTGCTCGTCTGCCAGCTATGGCATAAAAAAAATTACAGCTTAATTCAAAATATCATTGAAGGAAAGGTAGAAGGAAACAGAGGAAGGGCAAGACCGCGTAAAAACTATATGAGCCAACTGAAAGATCGCTGTCATCTATACTAATATTATAAAGCGGAAAGATTTGATTGTTTGTCTGCATTGAATAAGCTCCGAAACTAATGGTCCGATTTCAAAAATTCTTTCACCGTTGGGAAGCTACACCCCGGGTGACATAGGCTATATATTATTTTAAAAAAATTAGGGCTCATTTACTAAAACTTCAATAATGTAAACCAAGGTGAAAAAAAATTACCAAAAAAGTTTGACATGACCATTTTTGTTAAATACCTATGCGATGCGAAGCCGAAACGGTCCGCTAGTTCTTTATATGTTGCATCATTGGAGATCAACCTAGCAAGCACGTGCGTAACCGGAGTTTCAGTCAACCGATATGAGAATCAGACTGAATTAGCAACTGATAACAGATCCAACGGATTCGGCAGCCTAGGAGGTCCCCTGGTCATATTAAATTCTTTTATCTATTCAAGAAGAATCTCCCACTTCATTTCCATCACTGCTCGGCTAAGGTCTCTTTCTTCAACCTCTGGTTTTCCCTTTGATTCTAAATGCTAGTTCCTCGAGCCTAGAACAGCTTTGTTAAGCTTCCTCTTATATACCATCTTCCTTCAAAGGCATCTAGATTGTCTCTCTAACGTTTTATCATAAGTGAATCTCACCTGTGAATTGCAAGTTACGCAGTACGGCAGCTTCTGCGGTGAGCCTGGTCTAGGAGCCTCTGAAGACACCCTGAAGAGATGCTGCTGGCCAGGCTTACCTTCCGGAATGCCGAGGTAGTATCTGAACCAATACAATAGAGGGTCTTAAAAAATCTTTCGAAAACTAAATTGCGCATAACTTTTGCTGCCCTGAAAAGAACTGGCAAGTGTTGCATTTATTACGTCGACAAGAGCATAGCTCTTATGATTAAAGAAAAATAACCTATTATAATCAATACTACATTTCTTTAGACCCTCCGATACTTTGAATAAAGTTTAGCAAGCAAGCTCGTATGACTTAGTGGCCAACTCTGGTGACGGAGGATTTTAGTCCTAGGACGTGGAAACGCTCATACGTAAATGCTACTTACGGTCACCCATCCAAATTGCACATATACCACGGGCGCTTGAAAAATGTTTAGAAGACACTAACAAATTCATGTGGCCGTAAGTTGACGACAAATTCACCAACACCCTCTACTAACCCCTATTAGTTTACCACTCAATAATTCTGAATAAACTAACACCCAGGAAGCTCGCGTAATTTGTGTAACATTGAATAATGGACTCCAACGTCTTAATGCAAATTGGAGAGAAGCCAAATCTATAATTTATTACAGCGAATGACACGTCGTTTCATCCCTCTTTGTTGGTTTAAGTTTGCAACTAGCTAAGTACACAGAACTAATGGTCTGGCATTTTAGATTCAGTTAGTTGCACTGCATACATTATTGCTCCAGTATCTTCTAGTATTAGGCCGGTTTGAGAGCTCGACCGACCGTCGCGTCGTCGGTGCGTACCATCGGGTTCCTGATGATAATAGTAGCAATTATCTAAACGTGTGCGTACCGGCTGTCGAGCTCTGTAGCCACTTGTGAATTTTCATACAAATGCGACAAGCACGACCGACGTACGCAGCGACCTCTGAAACCGGCCATAGGGCTCTTCGTTTTAGTTTACATCGTACTGCAAAGCAGTGGTACTCGCATTTCTGAGTTCTTATTTTAAGGGCATGGGTGCCGATACCAGCGTTGCCAGATTTTTTTTCTTCCAAGTCGGGATTTTGGAACTTTTTGAGTGAAAAAAGCGGGATTCTCTCGTCGAAAGCGGGACATAGTAAAAAAACGCATATATGTATAATCAGAAGTTTTTTAATATTTATCTTTTTATTTGAGTTCAAATTATGTTTACGTGACAATAGATAGGTTATCCCCGAAAAGCGGGAGCCTGTCCCGCGCGGGACATCTAATTTTGATTTAAAAATCGGAACGTCCCGCCAAAATCGGGACGTCTGGCAACGCTGGCCGATACCCACCACCACATGGGTGAGCACATAGGTGAGAGATAAACTGATCGGAAATAACTGATAGGTGCTGGGCAGACCTAGTCCATCCCAGATGGTATCCATGGGGAAGATAATTTTGAATAGATGATATAGGTTCCTACCGTCTTTACCAAGGACTAGAGTCATTAGGGGTAAAACTTTCAGAGGATTTTTTTTGATAGTACCTAACGATTAGTTGAGCTGCAGTTTCATCAACAACTGTTAGCTAGGATTGCAAGGGCCGTTTGGCTTAACGATGAATATTAATTGCCTTCTACAAGCAATCGCGTGGAATTTATCTGATATTGGGATCAAATACACATCCTCAAAGAGTTATACAACAGTCAACAACCTAGCTGCAAACGATACTCACATGTGTTGATTAGCATGGTCCCAAGCAAGTAGCCTTACGACGTCAAAACTACCATGCGTCAATGGCAATGCCCGTGGACCATGAGCATTGTGCTCCGTCCTCACTATATGCCTGAATAGTCCTGCTGGTCCATCCCTGATCGGTGCCAGGGTAACCAAGGCCCCACCTCCTGCAGACCAGAGCGGTGCTGGTGCGGATTCCACCCAACTTTCTGCACCTGATGTTATTCTGTATACCTAGACGTATAAGGACGAATAAGCTGATGTCTAGTAATTTTACATTGCACTGCATTCAGTAAATAATACGGCTTGGTATTAGTAAAGGATCAAAAAGCCTGGCATTACAAAAACCAGGCAGCGTATGTACTTAAGCTGGCTGCAATAATGGTGTTGAGAATAATAGTACATTATGATATGAGTGCGGTAAGTTGAAAATTACAGCCGAGGCGATATTGCCAGCCCGAGCCGTAGGCGAGGGCTACAAGAAAGCGGAGGCTGTAATTTTCAAAGCGCACGTATGTCATACGACGTTTTATAACACATTTGCGAGGAAATAAATAAAACTCGGACTTTCTTCAAAGAATAAATCTTTATTCACTTGTTGAAGCAGTTAGAAAAATTTGAACAATTTGTAAAAGAATTAAATGCTTATTTTTTATCGTAGAGCGCGGCGCGCGCCCCCCCCCCCCCCCCCGTTCGTTTTAGTGGGAGCATCTTGATAAACCGTACGTTTAACATTACCATAACGCACGAGTGCGTAATGACATACATCACGATACTGAAATTGGTGAAATAAGAGACCCTTTACGAGCAAATGTGTTATAAAAAATATTCAAGCAGCTTGAACCAGCGGCAGTCAACTGCTTCAAGCGAAAATAAATATGAAACTATTTAAAAAAAAGCTGCGGGCAGGTGCTATGGCGACACTGGCAGCTCTTAGATAAAGAAACAGTCCCACACAATGTTATTCCTGTTTTAGATAAAAAGTAGTCAAGAAAATAAAGTTGTATGTATTAGCTTAGCTTTAGGTACATTTGATATTTCTCTCACCTCTTGACAGAACCACATAGGGCTCTTGCACACAGACACAACCGACAGGTTCTGCGTTCGTGTGAGCCATACCACGCACACTTCCGTCAGCGACACCCATTGTGCGCTCGTGAAGTAGTAGTCACTAGAATAAAAACAGAGTTTTCTGACACTTTATACTTTCATAGGCTAGACATTGAGTTTTAAATTCAAACATTTACAAAACATTGATCTTATGTCATTTTCATTAAAATCTCTCGAATTAATCTTGGCTTGAGTTTTGTCTTGCTTTTTATGAGTAAAGAGTTATTCTACCATACCAGAAATGTATGCAACACGTGTACACGACACGTTTAAAGGTTCCTCAAAACATTTATTCACAAAGAAAATGACAACTAAGGAATATAGTATACAATATTCACAATACTCAATTATATTGAATAAAAGCACGTGTAATTTTTCCCGAAGGTGATTATGAGACAAAAGTCTCATATTCCCCTTGAAGGTAACACATTCATTAACGACTGCAGAACGTTGACTTGTTTTGCGACTAGCTCCACATACCCTTCCTCAACGACAGCCTTGGGCGGAGTGAGCTTTCTAGTACGTATGTGCTTCGGGTCGGCTATGTCAGCGACTGTGAGAGCCACCACAGGGTTGTTGGTGCCTGGCTTCGGGTACCTCAGGGTTCTGATCTCCGGGTACGTCTGTAAATTACAATAGTATTAATTCAGAACGCATAATTACATCGCTTAGTTTAGTTGTTTTCAAAAGAACATTCTAAAGTTAGGCTTTTGGTATTCTGACACGGTGAAAAATCTACTATATAAAAATAAGTCGGGTTTTCCTTCCTGACGCTATAACTCCAGAACGCACAAACCGATTTCCACGGTTTTGCATTCGTTGGAAAGGTCTCGGGCTCCGTGAGGTTTATAGCAAAGAAAATTCAGGAAAAAATTCAACAGAAAAGCGGGAAAATGGAATTTTGAAAAGTCACACCCTAACGCGTGCAACGCCGCGGGAGACGGCTAGTGGTTGATAGAAAATGTAAAAAAACTGTTTTAAAATAAATCAATAACTACCAAATTTTAACATAATCTATACTAATATTATAAAGAGGAAAGATTTGTTTGTTTGTTTGCATTGAATAGGCTCCGAAACTACTGGACCGGTGTGAATAATTTTTTCACCGTTGGGGAGCTACACTATCCCCGAGTGACATACACTGAAAAACAAAATCGGTAGATAAAACTGATTGTCTATTTCTTTAATTTTAGATTTTGACTTTTTTACAGTTTTAAAATAGTATAGATAGTCGTAGAAAGTAGAGTCGGTGAAAAAAGGGGTTGTTCTTCTAGGAGTGTGAGTTCACCTTAGCAGGGTCATCAGTCTCCAGCACAGCGCCATACCAGGGGTACTTCTGCTCATGCACGAGGGTGTCGTTGAAGGTGGCGTAAAGCACCATGTGACCGTCCGCTGACATCCACAGCGCTGTTTTGGAGTTTAAGATCTCTTCTGCAACAAACAGGATTAGAAATTATAGTCAGTATCAGGATTAGTGTACCAGCTATGTATATACCAGCTATGCTATGTGTCTGCAGGCACTGAGACAAACCTTATAAGGTTTTAGGCCGGTTTCAGAGCTCGACCGACCGTCGGTGCGTACGTCGGTGGCGCTTGTCATTTGTATGGTAATTCACGCGCGTACCGTCAGCGTAGCTGTGTACGCATTCATAGACTTTCATAGATATAGCTACGCCGAGGTACGGTCAGCGCTGACCGTCGGTCGAGTACTGTTTCCAGCCTTAGTGTTCTTAATACTAAGGTTTTGTATAAATTTTGATTAATAGAAATAAACAAACAAATAAAAACGATTCTGTATAACAATTCCAAGCAATGAAATAAATCTATGATGTAAAAAAAACTGTAATAATGATCAAAAAATATACAAGGTATAACATAATTACCGTATAAGCCCGAAGGGGCCGTAATCAGACCGACCACCTGAGTGCTTGGACATGTGCAAAGGGTCAATAAATCGTAATTGAAATTTTCATACAAAAGTACAACTTTTATTAGTTTAGAAATTTGCGACATCCCTAAGTGTTTGTTTACTATTTGCGTAGACCCTTACACACGCATGCATAGGTTCATGCTGCACGGTAGTACTAGCTGTGTGTAGGTACATTTTAAGTAAAAGTTACGAGCTCATTTCATGAATGAAAAACTTCGAAATCTCAAAAGTCGTAGAACAAACACTGTTCGCCATGACCTGTAAAATACCCCTTTCGGACTTATAGGGTATTTATGTTACACCGTGTATAAAACCTTTTTGAAGCTGACTGACAATCAACGAACAGCCTAAACTATAAGTCCTAGAGGTATGAAATTTGGAGGGTAGTATCCTTATATAGTGAAGAGGAGGGTAGTATCCTTATATAGTGTAGAGGTGCACTAAGAAAAGAATTTTGAAAAGTTGCACCATAAAGGGTCTAAAATCAGGATCAAAGATTTTAACCAAATAATGCGTATGCTGCTACCACGCGAGCAAAGCCACGGGTGACAGCTAGTTCAAGTATAATTTTAATAATAATTTCGCGTGTGTAATGTTTTCTGTAAAACCTAATTAACCCATAAGCTGATTCCGATTTGCAACATTATATTTATTATTAGTTACAAAATTAAATAGTTTCAGCAATGACGTCACACTGCGTCAAGTGCGGTCAGTGCGTGTCGCATCGTGCCAATGTGGTATTTACATACAGGATGTTCAAAAAACTTTCTAGCACCTTCATAACTTTGCCCAAAATCATCAAAGTTTAGGGTTATTTTCACTTTTGCCTACAGGATGCTTTAAAAAATCTATTTTCTAGCTCCGTTATTCTGCTAAAAATTACAAAACTTGCGGGTTTTGCCAGCAGTATACTAAAAGTTTAATTTAGTTCATTTGCTTTAATTAAATTACTCATGTTTAAAGTTTACAACTTTTTGTTTTGTATTTTTTTTTAAACAGGTGATGAAAGTTTGCTGTTTGCTCTGCTCGAATAAGATTAGATCCAAAAAATATTCACCTTCAGAAATCACTTTTGTAAAAGATACAAATAAAATATTAATTGAAGTCAACAGACAATTCTAAAATCTACTAAAAGATAACAAAACTCCAACTTAATTTTCAAAAATTGGACCTAAAAATATTTTCACGACAAAACTAGCGGTCCGAATGACACCGTGTCAGGTTTTACGAGTGGTATGACAGATTCCCAATATGGCGGAGATTACTCCACTGCTCGTAAATATACTCGTAAATACTGATCTCGATTTTTATTGGTAATTGTAGACGT
This sequence comes from Eulithis testata, assembly GCA_947507515.1. Taxonomy (NCBI): domain Eukaryota; kingdom Metazoa; phylum Arthropoda; class Insecta; order Lepidoptera; family Geometridae; genus Eulithis; species Eulithis testata. The sequence goes on along the minus strand of OX382218.1, from coordinate 2,840,231 downwards.
TTGTGGCTTTATTTTGTGTGTGTGATAGTAGGGCATTTGTGAAATGGTTAAGTACAAAATAAAATATGGTATTTACTTACTGGTTACATTTTTCATCTGACAGAAATAAATAACTCTACAATCTTTACAAAACTTTACAAAAACAAAACTCTAGCCAGACTCTAGCAACTCTACAAAACAATTGAAGAAGCTTTAATGAATTTACATAGTTGTTTTTAATAAGTACTACTAAGTAGGCAAACAAGCGTAAAGGCCACCTGATGGGAAACGGTTTAGATATGATGATAGTTTTTCTGATCTCAGAATTATTTTGACTTTCTTTATCACTTACTCAGAGCTTTTTTTTTTTAATTTTTCCTGTCTAAAAACTAGGGCAATGAGTGTAAACTTAGCAATATCTGTGTATATTACCCTACCATTTTATTTCTCACTAATATGACCTCATCCAACCAAAACATCCTGTATTCCGCCGTCTAATAATATTGCACCCAGTTGGCTATAAGCGCCGCTGGGGTCGTTCACTCGTGACTTACGACTGATTAAATTATTTAGCATCTGTTTCTTCATGTTGTCCTAGTACTTTTGATGTCGTTCTAGTGAAAAAGGTTAGCCAAGTTGTCATTCTGCAATGGCTAGATAGTTATAAAACTAACTGATACCCGCGACTTCGTACGCGTGCGAAACTTTCCACCAAAACATCTGTCAACCAGCATACGATGAATCTCGTGCCAAGGGCGGCTTTTGGTTTAGAGAGGTCAAGCTGTAGATATCTCAGAATCCACGTCTTTGTTTTCAATAAAATATAACCTATGTTTCAATCCGGAAAAGGGCTTCCGAACGGTACAAGTTTCATTGAAATTGGTCCAGTAGTTTAGGCGTGATCCGCGATTAAACAAACAGACAAACAGAGATTTTCAGAATCAGAATCGTTTATTTAGTAGATCTGCATAATTTAGTTTATCCGCATATCTTTAATTAAACTTTTTGCTTTTTTACAGTTTTTTAATCTATACATCTATACGTTTTCACTAGGGGACATAATTTGTTCTGCGACTCTGTCTCTCGACACGAAATTCACGTGACCCGCGCGATGTCGCCCGACGTCGCCCGACATCGCTTGGGATATTTACGAGTCGCACAGCATGCTCTGCGAGCGTCGACACGCGCGACCTTCGTGTCCCTCGACAGTCGCCGGAGACAACTACGTGAATGTCGGCGTCGGGCGATTTGTTCCCGCGACATGTCCCCTAGTGAAAACGGGGCTTAAAGCCCAAACCACACAAAACTCGTGCGAATGTCGGGTGCTTGAATTCGTATGGGTTCGTCGGTCACGTGGTCCGCCCCCGATCCGCACGCGTTCTGCGTGTTATCCTACTAATTATAAATGTCAAAGTTTATGTTTCAATCACGCTGAAACTACTGGTGCCTTAAGGCTAGCGTCCACAGGCCACGCATCGGACGCATCGCACGCAACGGATTTTAGTTTGCCTTGTATTAAAACTCATACAACTGCGCTGATCCGCATCGTACGACCGCTCATCGGCAATGCCTACATGCGATGCGTACCGATGACGTCATAATACGGAATGCCGTTCTTTAGTTCAGAAATTGTTTATTATGATTAGAATGGTTTATTGGTGAAAGCAAATCGTAAAATTACTCGTATCGGTCATAAGCAAGCAATCTCGGTCATTATTGCAATAAATATGAAATCGTAATTGAAAAAAATTAGCAATTGTGCAGTTCTAACAAAACGAAAAAATATATTATTATATGCCCGCCGTTACAAAGTTACGTTGTTGAATTTTAATGAACTGTCAAATGTTATCTATTAAAATGGCCCGACTGTACAAAAATCCGAATGAAGGTGGCATCGGTAATCCGATCGCTGCCGATCAGTGGACGCAGTCTAATAAATCCGTTGCGTGCGATGCGGGCCTGTGGACGCTAGCCATCATCCACGAATAAATGTGACAATCGCAAACGTATCGTAACGCTAGCGTGTCCGAGATACACTGCGCGGTGACACTACAACGGTTGGCAGTCGAGCTGGCATTGACGCGCAATATAACTCGAATACATTAACGCGGCGACTGTCACATTTATTCGTGAATAAGGCACCAGGGGCCTTATTCACTATGACCAATACAAGCGCGTTACGCAGCACGACAAGACAGCGGCGTGAAATCGCCCTACGCCTATGCCGTATTTCCTATGCCATAAATGTCATTCCTTACGGTGACGTCATACGGTTACGGCAAGGAATCTCCTAAGTCATACAGAATAATGCCCCAGGAGGGCTACTCTTGACCATCGCCGTTCCAAATTGGATCCGGATTTTGACAGATTTCGTGTCATTTTGTACTGAAAAATGACACGACTTCTGTCAAAATCTATGGATCCGGATTGGAACTGTGTTCGAGAGTAACCCCAGGTGGGTTACTCTCGAACACAGTCCAATTTGGATGAAACTTGGAATATATATACACGGTGTAACATAATTACCCTATAAGTCCGAAGGGGGGGTATTTTACAGGTCATGGCGAACAGTGTTTGTTCTACGACTTTTGAGATTTCACAAGTCATCACACTCAGGTGGTCGGTCTGATTACGCCCCCTTCGGGCTTATAGGGTAATTATGTTACACCTTGTATAGGTAGTTCGTAGATTAACACATAAGCTACTTTTTATTCGGGAACATTAACAGGATCAAACGGGATGCGGGTGAAAACGCGGGCGAAAGCTTGTTTGTTATAAGTTTTTTGAATGTCAATTAATACTATAATAATTCTACTATAGTAGGTGCCAAATAACACTGCAATACAGGTCATTCACCCACCTTCAAAACGATGCCGCAAAATTAAATTTATGAATGGCTGATTCTGTCGTTTTCCATACAAACCTGTCGCTAAGACGGTAATCGCTCGAATCTCGCAGTACTGTTTGTTAACCATTCGTAAATTGAATTTTGCGACATCGTTTTGAAGGTGGGTGAATGACCTGTATTGTGGTGTTATTTGACACCTACTATATCGCTAAATATTCGTTCATTACCAACTAAGAACTCTATCCACTGTTGTATATTTATTGGATTACCTAGTGTTCGATGTTACCCCATATTTTAATAAAAAAGCTTCCCTTTCTTTAATCTTTCAAGATGGAAACCCTCGTCGAATATCCCGATAAGTATTCCAAATTCACTAATGAAATCATTCAACCATTCGTCTGTGACTATCTGACAAGGGGGGCCGTTTCGGGACCATTTTAGGCCCATTTTGGACCCATTCTCGTATCAATAATCACACTCAATTGAGTCCGGATTTTATTTGAGGGGACGTTTTGGACCCAACAAAAGTTTGTAAAAATTATCATTTAGATTGGAAAACACACAAAAGAACTGTGTTTCTCGTTGAGTTGGTTTTTATTTTTCTTTTTGTTCGGGAACCGAATTCTTGTAATAAAAGCGTTCGAAATAAAGTTTCAATTTTGCTTCGATGTCATAAAAGATCCAAAAAATTTACACATTGTCATGTGTACCTACCGTTACTTGTAAATCAGCATTTTAGTTATTTATATTATTTTCTTTAGGAAAAAAACAGTACCTACACTATACTTTGAAATTAAAAACTATGTGCGATAATATATAAACCAGTGAAGTTTCCTCCATTACATAGCGCAATATATACTGTGAATTTTTTGTATGTACCAGTTACCTAGTTACTTATTTCGTATGAGTTAGTGGCCAAGTACGGTAATAGAGTTTTTAGGCCGTCTTAAGGCCTCTGTTGTGGCTTAGCGACTGCTTAGAGTCGGGATCGACAGTTTAACGTGCTCTCAAGCACAGAAGCGCTCAGTAACGGTCACCCATCCAAATAATGACCGCGCAGAATGCTACTTAACTTAAATAATCGGTGAAGATTTATTAAGCTAGCTACGCTACAAGCGCTTCTACCTACCAGTACTACTGGTAAAAGCTAAATATCAACTTTGGAACAAGCAACGTGGTTTTAATAGTACATTACGGCAGCGGCCTGCAACAGATGCAATGAGGGAAGAACGTGTAAATGTGGGCCGAGTTGAAGACGAGGCACACATACGTGAGTCCCACATTGCCTACTTGTGGCCAAGGCTTGTATAGTAGTACTTTTCTCAAATAATGCGGGGAAATTAAAAGTTAAAACTTTTTAGTTGAAAATTCAATTACTTTTCAAAACCATTATCGAACAACGAAGTCACAGTGTTTTTTTTGTTTTTTTTTAATAATCAGCTTTCTATTTGAAAGCCTGTTCAAAATTTGAATAAAACCTTTGATAAGTTACCTCCTTGGTTGCCATGTTATGGAGTAATAGATCGTTCCATTTTTAAATAACACGACAGTAATGAGTTTTGTATGTAATTTATCTGGCCGCTAAACACGACTAAACAGACAGTTTTATCTGGCCGCTGCTCGCATGTGTGTGGCCAGTACTGTATCTTCGATTTATCTCGAAGAAGGTTGTCAAAATAATGCTTTAATTTCCAAGCATGTTTGAGAAAAGATAATTTAGTACCAACGATACTTCACAAAGATACTTTCTAAAACTTGAATATAGCAAACCTTTTAGCATATTAATTAAAATCACTAAAACAGAGTAAAGATACTATAAAACCGACGCGATAAAGCAACTGTTGATTTCAAACCGCTTTTGTTTTTAGCCGCGTGGCTGACACATCGTATATACGTAGGTGTACGAGTTACGCGAGGTAATTACCACTGGGAACTAAAATTAATTTAATTTTAATGGTAGGAAAGTAAGTATAGCTCCGACTACGTGCTGCTAAGATTAGTTATGTACCTATTTATATACTAGACAGTTAGTAAAATAAAAATAGTTGCTACTTCATAGACTAAACTGGTTCAAAACTTCCTTTGATTTTTTTTTGGTTCCTGGCTTCTAAGCACTCTAGCCCCTATTAAATTGATACTAAAAACTTAATCACGTGACTTATCGTTCTGGGGCATTATTCTGTATGACTTAGGAGATTCCTTGCCGTAACCGTATGACGTCACCGTAAGGAATGACATTTATGGCATAGGAAATACGGCATAGGCATAGGGCGATTTCACGCCGCTGTCTTGTCGTGCTGCGTAACGCGCTTGTATTGATCATAGTGAATAAGGCCCCAGGTTACCTACGTCATTTCATACATTTCTATTCTAACGATCAACTTTCTTAAAGAAGTAACTTCACCTTTATTATGCAAATAATAATACAGCTTTTAACCCTCACTGCGGACGTTAGCGCAGTAATAAAACATAAACTCGCGTCGGTTTGGATGAAGCTTTAAAGTCACTCATTAAGGGTTGCGCTGAAAGCTCCAGCAGCGTATAAAGATACGTGCCACCTGAATGAACCGCTCTATGAAATTAGAGGGGTAGAGATGGCATAAAACTTTTAATAACTTACCCCCTTTGAATTACAACAACCTTCGAAAATGTCCTAATGAAAACTGAAGTAGTTTTTGTTCAGTCCCCGTATCGTAAGCTCTGAGCCCCGTGTCGAGTGTAGCACACGCAAAAGCATTCGCAAAGCGAGACATTTTGTTGGGAGTTGCACAATTCCCAAATCTTCCGCTTGAGGCGCTTATCCGGTTTTCATACAATATTTCTCGCTTTGCGAATGCGTGTGCTACACTCGAATCGAAAGTCAAAACAAATGCACAGACTCGGGGCTCTGAACTGCTTTCGCTGCCCAGCATAATGTCAAACCTGGCAGGTTTTTATGAGATAACGATCGCCCCCCTGCGTATTTTCGGACATAATTTTTTGGAGACCTCCCTGTTGCAATAGGTACCCCTAAACTAGGTTCAATGTAGTTTACATCTTACGCTGCCCGCATATAAAATGTAATTACTTTAACTGGTCACTTTACCCCTACAAGCATTGAGCACGTGGCCGGATATTGTTGGGTAAGCTAACAAGTGCTTTGATTTTCATATTGAAGTGTGCCACGGAATACTGTATAGTGACATATTATCAAGAACCACTAGATTATTAAAAAAAAATATTAAAAGTTTGGGACTAGAGGGCGTTGTGTAACTGAGTATTTATATGCCGTCAGTAAAGTGTAAAAATCGCTTTACGAGTACTTAAGTACCTAATTCAAAAACGTTTTAGTAAAAATACTCTGATAAAATTCAATTCAAAAGTTAATGCAGAAAAACATATTTTAAAATGTTGCCAGGAAAGCGTGGAGCAACGCTCGACTTGTTTTTATCGGAAAAATAGAAAATAGGCCAAAACGTGCTGAGAAATTAAGTTCGACAGCACCTTTAGGGGTTTATGTGTTAACGCGGACGTAATATAACGACCGTCATACCGAATATGATCAGAACAGCAATTCTCGATTCTTCTTTTTTTTTATTCAATTTCTTTTGTATTTTTATTTCTTGTTTCCTAGTTGTAAGGTTTACAATAAAGTGTTTTGATTCATGCATTCTTTTAATCGCTATTGTTCAAATAAAATTAATGTACAATGAATGATTCTTCATATTTTATTATGATTTTAAATTCAAACGTTGTAGGTACAAAAAAGTTCCCTCGCTTTGCCAGTTGGTTAGACAGGGCAAAGCTAAAATAAATTTCATTTTTCCCGCCTGAAGAATGATTTTATTCTGTTAGCTCTCTGTAAATGAGGGTCTCACGGAGGCCTTATCTTAATGAGGAGTAGTTACAGGTGCGACGAAAATTCACCAAAAACTGAGATTTTTCGAGGAAGAATTTGAGGGCATTTAGAATGACCCTAATTTATAAAACTCAAAATCTAGAGAAAGTTTATTGAGGGAATAGATTGGGTAAGTTTTGTGTTTCATTTACTTAGCAATAGTATTATTTTGACTTATCCGTAGGCGCGGTAGACCTAAAAAAAATACAACCGAATTTAGAACCTCTTCTTTATTTGAAGTTGGTTTAAAAGACGAACGACGAAGGAAGAGAGAAGGTAGCTGGTTCAAAAGTCATTTGACTTAGTTGTAAGCAGATATCCCATCTGATGTTAAGCGGTTACTTCTCTCATCTCAAAAAGCGCGTTGACTTAGGACGTGCTCGGTGAGGCATTGCACTGTGTCAGTCTCATATGCCTGTAATTGCCCTGGCACCTTTCAAAAACGTGGACGACATCTTTTACAAAGAACCTTACAGTGAAAAATGATCACTGTTTTGTACACCCCAGCTATTCTTCTTGTCTACATTCAAGTCATTTCTGTACACGGGGTCGGGCACGTTTCTGTACTAAATTGCCGTATTTTAGAGGTAAAAACCGTTATGCTAGCTTATACAATTTTACAGGGGTTCTGACTTACATTTAGCTCCGTACGTTAGGAGTCTTGCGATAAAGAATTCGTGTTCCGTAAAATGATGAATGAAAACTTTTGCTTTGTAATGCTAAATTTTGTAACGCAGAACGACTGTAAAGAGAGTCACCCTTCCATAGCAATAAAGCCAACTTTGAACGTTTTTACGCTTGTCAGTAGAGAGAGTGTGTCAGACATTACAGTTTTGTATAACAAAAAAATATGCTCACACCTTTGTCAGAGCACATTTGTTCCGTTCCCTTTTCAGAACGCTAGTCCATTGTATGTAATGTCGTTGTAGGTAGTAGGTACTAAAGAAAGTAGAAAAATATTAGTACACTCGACACTGCTTTTCATGGGGTTGAGTGACTAAACCGTAGGTTACGGCAGAATAACAGCGCTGACCTGTCTTCGGATGGCGAAGCATAATGCTGAGCCGTGACCTTTTCGCTGCTATAGCATACTTTTTTTTCTTATTATGTACTATTGTTTGTTTAAATTAATATTATATTATGTTATACCAATTTAAATGTAACTAATCTATTGTAATGATTTCAATCTAAAGCGAATAAATGATTGTCTATGTCTATGTCTAGTAGATTCTTATACTAAGGGCTAAAATGACCCATTATATACGAAGTAGTGAATAGGACGAGTTATAAAAGTATTCCTGAAAAACTCACCTTCATACAACCAGTCCGGTACCCCATTGTGTATCGTCCCAGGAATTCCTGTCTCCGTGACCCTGTACCCTGTCGAGGACCTGGGTGCTGGCCTGTAGTAGATGTCATAGTCCTTCACGGTGATGAGGCCGTGGCCTTTGGGCGTCCAAGTGGCGAGCAGCAGGAGAGGCCCCTCGGTGATCACTCCCCCGCCGACCTCGTCAGGAAGAGGGGTGAGAGGGTAGGATTCTCTGCAAAAATAAATAAATAAATATTCATGGACTTCTCATGGACGTCATGGATAGGGCGAAGTGGAGGAAGAATGTGAGGAAGGCTGACCCCATCATCATCTGGAACCAATAGTCGGGAAGAGAGAGAGAGGGAGAGAGAGAGAGGGAGAGAGAGAGGGGAGAGAGAGAGAGAGAGAGGGGGGGGGAGAGAGAGAGAGGACTTCTCACACAACGCCCTCTAGTCCCAAAAAGCAAAGCTTGTAATAAAGGAACTAGATTGCTGATAGAATAGGTACTTTTTTGTAAATATGTACATATAGTAACACCCAGACATAGAACGAACATCTATCTTTGTAACACATAAATGTTTGTTCTCAGTAGGGATCGAGCCTACGTCCCACAACACAGAAGGCAGCTACCAAAACAGGCTATACCAACTGAGCTTCGACGCCTGTCAAATCGTTCAACCTCACGTTTGCCCTTTGCACTAAACCAACATGAATATTTTAAAGAAATCAAAATCGAACGCAGACTCATGCATATAATAATATATTGACTAGAAATGTTCCCTAAAATTCAAATTCATTCATATCAGCTTCTACGAGTATACGATTATGATATGCAATTTTTGCTGCTAGCACAAAACGGGCGTTTGCACAATGGCCGATACCGCGACCGATACGATAACGACATGTCAATGGCTACGTGGCTAAGAAATATCGGTGCTGTCTCGGTGTAAAAGCATCTAGTACCTCTTTGTTATGCAAATAACAAAAAAAAATGGAATCCCATTTTATTGAGAGGTGGCACCTATTAATCAAGGACTTTTTCATAAGACCGTAAATAAGCTCTCTACTGACATTTTGTTCATCATCATCAGCATAATCATTATCCCGAAGCCAATGGTAGACAGGCTTCCCCTACATCTATGAAAGAAAGATTTCGAACCTTTTTCATCAACACTTGTGCGATCAATGTTGTAATTCTACAACTTCTACTTCTTCGACTTCGGGTTCGTAATCACCATTCAAGAACTTTTAACCACTTACGCATTTACAAAACGACACCGTATTGCAAAACTACCTTACATTTAGCAAGAAAGTGTAGAAGACCCGTCCAAGAAACGAAATAGTCTAAGCTCGATGTGTTAAAGGCTAATACACGATAGAATTTACTTTTATGCGAGCCAGCACCTGAAATTACTGCTTATTACTACGAATTCACGGGGGAACGACTTGTCACAGCCACGATCTGAACAACTGTGCCTTGATCACGAATAAATGTGACGAACGTAAAAGTATCGTAAAGCTAGCGTACGAGATACACTGCGCGGTGACGCTAAATCAGTCGGCAGTCGAGCTGGCGTTGACGCAGAATATGATTTGAATACGATACAAATCACCAATCCGGTATGTCCTAGACTCTCCCAGAAACCTGATAAATTCGTATCTAGATTTGATATACACATGTGTATGTTTCGCTATAATAAAAAAATAAATATTCACGGACAAATCACACAACACTCTCTAGTCCCAAACTAAGCAAAGCTTGTACTATGGGAACTAGATTGCTGATAGACTACTTATATATACAAGTATAAGCGATCTCTTTGTGCAAAGATGGATAAGAATTTTCAGATACGAACGGGGCGTAGATAAAATAAATACCTATAGGATAATGAAGCGCAGCATCCTCGGTCTGAAGCGGATAGACCGAGTGCGTAACACCGTGTTGCGTTCCATGACGGGAATAACCGATGTTGGAAACAAGAGCGCTAGGCTCAAATGGGACTGGGCGGGACACGTCAGCCGGATGCCTCCCGATAGGTGGGCGAACATCTCCACACCTTGGGTCCCTGACGGTGTGCGATATCGGGGTCGGCCAAGGAAGCGTTGGCGCGACGAACTAGACGCTTTCGAAAGAGGATGGTGGGAGGAAGCTCGGGACAGAGAACATTGGAAGTCTTTGGGGGAGACCTTTGCCCAGCAGTGGGACGACATAGGTTAATTAAAAAAAAAAAAAATAGGATAATGTTCAATGCGTAATTAACCTAGCTATTCTCACATTGAGCTGTGCAGCAGTTACGTGGACCATTAGGCCAGGTTTGCTTGTAAAGATTTTATGCGGCTGTGTTATTGTTGGCTCTGATCATGGTATAGTTAGCTAACTGGATAATTACTGCGGTTGTAAATATCTCTGCTAGAAATGGGCTTGTCATGTCATGCGAGTGATACACACAACACAGTAGATCGGGTAACTACCAAGAAGTAAAAAAAAAACTTGAGAGGTGTCAAGGGCCACCGGGATAGAACGAAGTTCCTAGAGGTGTTGTTTTCTTATAATATTTTCTATAAGAACCTTAACGAACCCTAAAAACAAAAACTTTCACAATACCTACATTCATTTGTTTCGGTTGAGAACGTACAGGCACACGATATAAAGACAAAAACTTCCTGCACCAATTTATTCGAATGACGTCAAATGAAAAAAGTGTCGCGACAACTTTTGGTCTTCATTTTTTCGTCTAGCCCCCTTTCGCAACGCGCAATAAGGAACTTCGTTCCAAAAATCATGGACATTTCACACAACGCCCTCTACTCCCAAATTAAACAAAGCTTGAAAATAATGGGATCTAGATTGCTATCAAATACATACTTTTTGTAAGTACAGGTACCTACCAAATTTTGATGAAGGTACGAGTTATTTATTGGTGTTGTAGCAGGTACAATCAATTAAAGTAGTACCTATTCATGAGAGACTATCAATAATGTTGTATGACTGAAAACTAGCAACTTATTTTCTTTTTTCCAACTAGGTAAGTGAGTAGATATGATTAAATGGTAAAAACTCTATTATAAAAGTATTTGGGTGCCAACTATTATGATTGGACTAATTAATTAATCAACTAAATAATTTTATACGTGTTTCAAATCTTGTTTCAAAACTAAAAATAATTTTCCTTCGCAAAATCCAAACACAGTCAATTATAATTTTTATGGTCCACTGTCTAAAAATATCGACGAGAAAGTCACAGAGAATAGATACAATGACTGTAACTACTCTGTGATTGTACAATCTGCTCTTCTGTCAAACAATATCTACCGCCAAAGTTTGTCAAAGGTTCGTAACCGCACGACAACTCGGGCTGGTTTCAAAACATTGTCCAAACGGATTCAGGAGACAGACAGGGGTAAAGTTTTATAAGAACAGAGAGGTGAGCATAAAAAAACTGTGCCTTGATCACGAATAAATGTGACAATCGTAAACGTAACACTTCACGGTGACGCAACAACGTTTGGCAGTCGAGTTAGCGCGATATAATTTGGACAATATTGCACGTCGACCACAGCTCGACTGCCGAACGTAGCAGCGTCACCGTGCAGCGTATCTCGTACCGTTACGATGCGCTAGCGATTGTCATAGTGAATTCAGTGTAGAGGTCTAGGTTTCAAAACATCGTACAAACGGATTCAGGAGATGGATATAGGGGTAAACTTTTGTAAGAACAGGGGGTAAAGTACTTTGAACGGTAAAATCAAAACATAATTTCATTTTATTGCTTTCAGAATCTGCACAATCTATGTCCGAATGTTCGTGACAGCTCCATAATCTGTAGCTTTGTCCTTTGGCTTGTAAAGTTACGAAACCGCAAGGTAAATCATAATGATTACAGAGACGTAACTTTTAAAGCTATGCGGCCAATACATCTCCCCCTAGTCGACGTTCAAGAATATAGCCCACGTGGCTTATAGCTCACCATTTCGTTTCCTAGCTATTGTAAAATATGTCAACTCGACTAGGAAGGAATAACAGAGTGCCTATACCCACTTCAGAGAGCTTGGTAAGAGTTTTGAGTATAAAATCGGTGTAAAGTGTCTGGCACACTCAGCACTCACTACTGGTGTGCGTCTAGCGCACTGGATCTCTTATGGCGACACCATCAAGACCCTAGCGGATACTTTAAGAAGCTTGGGCACTGTGCGCTAGTCGTTAAGCACTTTACACCGATTTTATACACAATTTTTTTAGGCTCTCGCTGCCATGAAAAAACATCAAGAAATAAAATATAATGAATTTTTTGTCATTATTTTGGTAAATAAACATGGTTTTTAACATTTAGTAATAAGTACACAAAAGGACTTAAAAAAATATCAGAAATAAAAAACTTTCGCACTTTGAAAACCTTTCCGGGACCTTGGAAACCTTGATAAAAGAAACCTCGTTAGCAAAGTGACTCACGCATTTTTTATCCTCTTAAATCTAAATTGGCTTAAAAGCAGGTAATAGCTTAAGTCACAATAAGTAAAATGTAACACGAAATATATTAATTCATATATTGCGTGTTGGTAACGATTTTTTGACGTCAAAATACATTTAGCGGTGACTTTATCAAAAGTTTGCGTGTAATTTCTAACATACGCAAGTCGCGTATGTAGACGGTATTCTGACTAAACTACAAAAAGAAATGGCGTCAATAAGTAATAGAGCCTAACCACGCCTTGTCTGCAGCACTTACATGACATAATTTAAAAAGTTATCACTATGAAACACAACCTACACATAATCGAATGATGTGTTACACCATGTTATTTATTAATCACCATTTAAGCTTGGTATAATTATAACTCGTTTTGTGTCTTTCGATCTTTGAATCTGCTCAATCATCATCATCATCATCATCAACCTATATCAGTCCACTGCTGGACGTAGGTCTCTCCCAAGACGCGCCACTGAGCCCGGTCCCCCGGTCTCAGATCGTCGCCCCATCTTGCCGGAGGGCGTCCTACACTACGCTTGCCTAAACGCGGTCTCCACTCAAGTATTCGTTTGCTCCAACGATTGTCGGTTCTACGGCAAACATGGCCGGCCCACTGCCACTTCAGCTTACTAATCCTCTGAGCTATGTCGACCACCTTAGTTCTTTGTCGGATAACCTCATTTCGGATTTTATCCTTTAAAGGAACTCCGAGCATAGCTCTGTCAGTGTCCACGTTCTCACGTCTCTCTCCATAGCTCGCTAAGCGACTTTCAGCTTGTGGACCGACCCTACTGTCAGTGTCCACGTTTCGGCAGCATAGATCATAACAAGTAGGATGCACTGGTTGAAGACTTTTGTCTTTAGGCATTGGGGGATGGATGACGAGAGGACTTGACGAAGTTTCCCAAATGCAGCCCAGCCTCTGCTCAATGCAAAAAACAAAACACGGTGTAACAATTGCAAGCCAACATCGATTGAAGCTTATCCCGACTCAATAAATTACAGCATAATTGGTTACCAACGCATTAGTATTTAGGTTTACAGGGCTGACCTTCGAAAGTGGGGTGGGGCTACAGTACTGACAGGCAGCGAATATTTAGGTACATATTTTTTGGGTTTTTTGTAAGCTATTATTTATTAAAATAACGGGGATTGATACACTAGATCATCAAAAACGGATTCTGGAAATCTGTAGTTTATACATATCAATGAAACAGATGTTTTTACCAGTATTTACCCCAGGACAAACATAAAAAAATCGTGTTTTGTGGTATTTATCTAGACGCCTCTAATCAATATTAATTTTTTTTCATACATTTTTTAAAAGCTCACTTCTATACTCTCAGCGCTGAGCCTTTGGTTTTGAAAAAACAGGCATTTATTATTTCAAATCTGTCATTTTAGAGCGGCTTTAAAACGCTTTGTCAATTGTTACTTGTGTGTCAACGAAAAGAGATGACAGCGTTTGTGACACTAGAGTAAACAGAAACTAGCAGAATTGTAACAACAAGTTGCAAAAGCCATAAACCAAGAAGTTGAAGTTGAGATGACAACAGTATTGGAAGAGGAGCGATATGAATGAATAAGACCTATTCGCTTGTGCTGTAACTACAACTGAACCCTGAATCTCGCGGCCTTCAGAGCCAGGTACGTCAACCGACCAGCGAACACGCTTTGTTAATTTGTTTTAATAATGAATTAGACCAAACATTGTTGTACGTTGGAACACCAAAGTTGCTTAGGCCGTCCACTCCATTATTCATGCTTTCACCTCAGAATAGAAATAATGGTTTTACATAAGCATAGTGCAATGTCACACAGGGCACGGCCGCGTTCTGCGTTTGGTTTCTAATTTTTTTTACATTTTCCAAACAAGTTTATAATCTAGTGCAAGTATAGATACATACCCTGTGAACATTTCTGTCAAGTGAAAAAAATATAAGTTCGGTGGAAGAGTACTTATGCCGAAGTGTAAATCGAGCTGCACTCAAGAGCAGAGGAGTGATCTTGAAAAAATCTGACAGTTCACCGCGTTACGTAAACGTAACGTATTCGGATTGCGCGTCACGCCAGCTCGACTGTCAAACGTACCGGCAACGCGCTGTGTATCTCGGATACGCTAGAGTTACGGTACGTTTACGATTATCACATTTATTCGTGATCAAGGCACTGATATTTTTCTTTTTTCTACGAAGAGCAATTGAAAATTGACACTTGCAACGTTAAATCACCGCCCAACTAGGTGGACAGCGTGGTTGGTCGGTTGGTAATAGACGTATCCTTTTACCTTTGAATTTGTTAAAAATATAAATCACAGACAAATCAGTTATCTCATAATATTGTACTAACTGAAAACTACAGATATCACTATCTGAAGTTTTCATCTCTTTCATCCCCCCTGAAATGATCTAAGAAGGAAAGAGGTGGGTTGTTTCTGTCAACTCCACTTTATGAGCAAACTTGGGTTGTTTTAAATGAGAATAGTTTGTACTGCGACTAAGTACTTGTAGAAATAGTTGAACATCGTGAGACTGCTCAGAAACGCGGTATATTATCTCAATAACGGTGAAACTAGGGCAACGTGAAATTTGTCGTTTGCTTTGAAGAAAATACAGAATTTCTATTTTTTATAAGTAATTCTATTCATTTCCAGTAAGAAGTTGTTTTGGCTTGGCTGTGTCAGGTAAGTAAATACATAAACAAAATATGTTCCTTAATTTTTCTCTTTACAAGCTGCCTATTTATTTATGTTTGTACACACGACTACACGTCAAGTGACATCTTCTAAATAATATAAAACGCTTTTGAAGCTGACTGACAATCAACGCACAGCCTAAATACAGTCCTAGAAGTATGAAATTTGGAGGGTAATAGCATCTTTATAGTGTAGGCGTGCACTAAGAAATAAACTTTGAACAGATAGTCCAATATAACAGCGCAATACATGTAGGTACGCGTGCGGCGACGAGCGCGTCCCACACGAAAACATATCTCTCTCGCACGATTTGCAACGTTCAACTTCTAAAGCCGGTCTCGCGATCGTAAAAGTCCGTCCGAATACCGCCGCAAGGGCATGAACTTGGGCAGGAAGACGGGACAGCGGCATGTTCGTGTTCACACCACTTCCCTGCCCACTTCCCTGCCCAAGTCCCTGCCCACTTCGGCATAGTGTGATCGCGCTATAACGTACAATACAGCGGTATGCAGCATGCAGCGCTGGAAAACGTCTAGTGTGGTCTTTTGTTACGTCGCAGCCTGCGTCAGTGGCGAGGAGCAAACGCGGTACTCTGAGTTGTGCTGCACACCGCAGCGTTGTGCGTTACGATCGCGAGACCAAGGCTTATACTTCAGAGTCCAGACTAGGTCGATCTGTCGCCGTGTGTACACCCTGAATTGTGTGGTTACTCACGTGGTCAGGACATCGTAGACAGTGTACCGCGCGAGGTACGACAGCCGGTGGATCTTCTTCACGCTGTGCCCGAGGAGCAGGAACCGACGGTCAGCTGATACAGAGAACGTGACTGGCTCCAGAACCCTCTGCAAGGAATTGATAACATCTTGTCATTTGTACATTTTGTACGTATGTTTGTAACCGACTCCTTTGGGCATGATTTTGACCCACTTTAAACGGCCAGATTTCATTCAAGCTTTGTAGATTTATCGAGGACCGATGACTATACACTAATTTGATAAGATTATTCCATTATTCAATTTGCAAAATAGGATTTTTGTCAATTTATATAATTTTCATCTATAGTCGATAAGGCAAAAGTTGATGTTAAAATTAATTTCCAATCATTATCTTTAGCCGAATTCCCTAATAATAAAAAAAATTCGAATACTAAAGAGAATTTTCAATTCAGCAAAGCGTGTTTTAAGGTGTTTTTGAATTATTAATTATTTTTACTCTTACTGCAAAGGTGCCCACCGAACACTTATAGTGCCCCAATGGAAAATTATGTCCCTATCGAAACAGATTCGGGTGACATAACAGAAAAAAATTAAAAGTTAAGTAAAAATGTTTACATTCATTCATTCACCAGGAAACAAAAGAAATACGTCAATACGTCAAACAAAAAGCCACGTATTTCCTCTGAACAATACACGACAAATCCATCTGAAACCATCATGAAAGGCAACACAACTTTTTGTTTTACCGCGAGTCTATAAATAACTTCATAAAGCCATCACTCACACAAGGCTCGATATGCGTGTGCCGACAGAAACGTAATATTCTCAGCAAAACAATCATCAACAATTTGACATTAATATTTGATATACACAGCGCGGTAGCTACACTAAATTCCACATAGAGGCAAAAACGTCACCAAGCGGCCACGCAGTGTATTTCTAAATGCGACTCCGGACCATTGTCCATTGTTTTACGGAGTGGACCTTCAGGCTTATTTATTTTGTGTTAGTGGCTTTTACGAGTGACCACAAGTGACAATTCTATGTGGGCTAAGCAAATTGGTCTAGGCTTGTATAGTTTATTTTGGCAAAGGTAAGCTAAATGCCACTCGTCAGCTAGAAAAACAGCGGAATATTTTACTTGGAAAAAATTTCTTTCCAATAGTTATTTTTGGAAATAAAAAGTATTTTCTACGTTTTTTCGAACGTAGCAAGTATGATACGATAGTGTACCTAAGTACCACCACATACCACGTACTACCAAAAATAAGTGGTTGTACTTAGGTACATCATCATCATTTCAGCCCGTTTGGACCCACTGCTGAGTACACACTTGATTATTAGGCCATTTTCTTCGTACCCTTGCAAGTCTTTACGTTCTCGTTCTATGATGTGTGTTCAAACAACACCTTCTATCCAACTAAATGTCGTGCTGTCTCTTGTTTTAGATCAATGAAATTGTCAAAATTTGAGTTGTTACCTCCCTTTGTCTACTGACCATATTCTTCTTGGACTCCGCACTCCCCTCATGTTTATGACACTAGTATTAGCGAACTCTGAACTGACATAATTGTGAGAACTAGCCATAAAAGCCAAAAAGTTGAAGTTAACTAAATGTAATTTCAACCACAAAATTAGTGGTGTTAGAGATATTTGCGTGAATCCGAAGTGATATGAGTAGACGATCTGTCATGTTTTTCACGTCTACTCATATTTTACAAAGTCATTAATCATCTTCAACCCTAAACGCCAACATGTTGATGTCCGAGCGTCCACAAGTGGTCGTAGCTGAGCTGTCAGTTTTGGCAAGCTGCCATTGTATGAGGTGGACTAGCTAAGGTCTGCCTTCCGTGCTGTAGGTCATGGGTTCAATCATCACTATAAGAACAAAGTTTTTTTTTTTTTTTTTTTTCAAATTCAAATTCTTTATTACAGAAATAACTGAGATGAGACCACTAACAACTAGGTAGGTACAAATACGTAGATTAGAGGGACCTAAAATCAACGTAAACAACATTATGTAGGTAAGAAATAGGTAGGTAAGTAGGTACTTATTCCTATTCCTATTCCCGTAATTCTATAAGCATTTTTGTAGGTAGTTGGTACCTGTACGGTTAGGTAGATTTTAATTTTTGTCTAAAGTAAAATGTAGCAAATTAGTTAGTGGCCGAATCAGATTAGCAATACACTCCGAACTAGTTATTAAAACTGTATCTCGGAGGGTAGTACTCGTCCTCCTCGCGCACGGTCAATAGGTAGTTAGAATGGATGACGTTGGTGTTACAATTTTTGCATAGTATAAGCAGACATTACAGACCAAACAAGGTGTTGTAAGTGGCAAACATAGATGTTTGTTCTGTGTCTGCGTGTTACTATTGTATTATAATTAAGTATTTACAAAACAAAATGTATATTAATATTCTGTGGTATGACTGGCAAGTAGCTAGATTGTATTATCTTATCGATGCGATTTGATAGGACTGCCAAAGCCAGGATCGACAGTTTAACGTGCCCTCCGGCACAGACGCACTCAACTGTAACAGTTGTAGCTACTAGCGGTCACCTATCTATATGTATAGTGACCTCGCAGAACGTCGCTTAACTTAGATAATTGGTAAGATTGACGAAGCAAGCTACGCCACGAGCGCTACATTCAAACTGCATTAATTTGATCAATATTTTATTGGGTATTGTCTCTCAATATTCCTTTTTTCTTTTAGTCTAAGATAAAGGGCTTTCTCGTTGATTGGCTACGGAAATAGGCTTATTTGGCACACCGCCATTTTACTTTGGTATAAATAAGCCAAGAAATTCTCTAGAAACTTTCGTAGAAGTTGTATAAAGGATTAAATATATCCACATAAAAAAATTGGTTATGTAACAAAAATCGTGATAATAATAGTTTTTTTTTGTTTTATATTATTTACAGTAAATATAGACACAAACATCTAAGGTAGGTACGTTGCTTGTACCTATGTTCTATCTACTTGGGTGTTAGTAACACAAAACATATTTTTCATTTATCTATTCCGGTCTTTGTTTAAATCTGTGTATTTTTATAAATATTCTAAGAATAAAATCAGAAAATATCCGAGGTCTGGTCCAAACAGAAGATCAATCAAGTGTGTAACGTCCCTTTAGAGGCACGGCTCATTGGCGCGTGTAGTTCCAAGAACTATATAACTTAGGAGCTTTGATAGTCTATCTATACTATTATAAAACTGTAAAAAACCAAAAACCAAAATAAAAGATATGGATAAGCTAAATGATATGCAGATCTACTAAATAAACGATTCTGATTCCGAAAATCGAGTTTGTCTGTTTGTTTGTTCGCGGATCACGCCTAAACTACTGGACCAATTTCAATGAAACTTATACCATTCGGAAGCCCTTTTTCATAAACATAGGCTATATTTTATTAAAATCAAAGACGTGGATTCTGGAATACAGCTTGACCTCTCAAAACCAAAAGCAGCCTTTGGCACGAGGTTCATCGTATGCTGGTTGACAGATATTTTGGTGGAAAGTTTCGAAGTCGCGGGTATCAGCTAGTATACTATAAAGTTGACGTAAACTATATTTTTGTATAGAGATTGTGGCGCCCCTAGCGGCTTGTTTACAAAACTAATGATTCTCCATACAAAATTATAGTTTACGTGACTTTGTAGTAAACGTCAAACGTATACAATAAGCAATCTGGGCCTCTACTGTGAAAACTGACTTACGAAGATTCGGTAGCGTCGTTTCGGTTACACTGCGCAATGACGCTGTCACTTCGCAAGAGCACACGTCATCGTTCGAGATGACCGCGCAGTGTAACACAAACGATGCTACCGAATCTTCGTAAGTCATTTTTCACAGTAGAGGCCCTGACTCTGAAAAACACAAATCTCGTGCTGGTCATCTTCAGATCCTTCTTGGATAAATACTCCCTTTATCTGAAGAGTAACTAAATTACTGAAAAAAATAGATGAAAAACGACGTACAAACAAACGTAAAGCTTACAGTATTCTTAGTATTAATTTAATGTTAAATAAAATAACACCATGAAAAAGGTTCTGTCATGTTATTTTTTTTATCTGAATCAATTAATAAAAAACCAGTGCGTGCAGTCTCTACGCGCGGGAGAAGTTATACTTCGAGTGCCACGCATGCACTCTCGCTCTGTGTTTAATGTGAAATTAATTTAGTATTTATTTTTATGTATTTAACCAATATGCAGTACTAAATTTTCACTTCAAAATAAATAGTAAAAAGTTGCATGAACACTGCCGTCTATTATATTTTGATTGTAGTGTATTAGTCTCTTTCTATTCCCCCCGCTGTCAGTTGGAACTCGTATAACTTCAACAACACAGCGGTCAAATGCTGAATTGCTGAACACTGCCATCTATATTTGATTGTAGAATTTGTAGCGTATTAGCGTATTAGACTATGTCAACCGCGTAACGCAACGTTGTTGGAAGTCGCATTAGAAGTAGGTATAACTTCAAAACACCTCTCTTTTTTAGGCGTGGTTTCTAACTGATAAGGAAGCGCTGTTCGCTAGGTAAAAAATTGGTGTCCCAATATCAAATTGTTTTGGGGATGTTTTTCTGAAGCAAGTTTTGTTATTCTTAACAAAAATGGGTTACTTTACGTCACTCAGCTTATATCTTGAGTATACTTAAAAATCTACCCTTAGGGAAAGTGTATATCTATTGTATATCTACGTATTTATAAATCAAAACAAAGTAAAACAAATATTAAGCTTATACTAAACATCTGAAAATCGCTGTTAATAAATAAAAAAATGTATCTAATTCTAATTCGTCGTGGGGGAATAAGATCTGCACTGATTGTCCCCCTGCTGACCTCACCCCAACCAGCCTAACTCCTTGAAGTAACGGAGAAGGACTTTGGGTTGATGGTAGCAATGTTCCAGCATCCCCGATGGTGTTGTGAAAGCTAAGGAGTGAGAGCCGATCAGCTCCTGCAGTCCTGTTTTGGATTTTGGATCTGGCTTCGGCTGTAGCAGAGCAATGCAGCAAGACATGCTCTACTGTTTCTTTTTCCTGAAGACAGCCACGACAGAGGTCGCTGTCTGTCGCTCCGATCTTGAGAAGATGGTAGTTCAGATCACAGTAGCCCGTGATTATATGTATATAATTAAGTATTCTATCAGCCATCTAGTTTCCATAGTACAAGGTATGCTTAGTTTGGGACTAGAAGACGTGTTAAATGTCCGTGAATATTTATTTATTTAAATAAGGTAGTATAAAATAGCTCACGAATATAATACCTTAGCACGGTAGACATTCCCAAATTCATCCAGTTTTGGTATTCTTCATGTTCTAACGGAAGAATAATAATAATCTATTCATTTTTTTAAACTGGTTGTCCTAAATCTATTTAGCTTGTATCGAAAACAAATAATTTAGTGAAGTAGCTAATACGCAGGCCAAGCCACAGGTAGGTGCTAGTCACAAAACGAAGAGGTCGTGAATGAGCAGTGAACACAAAGAGTGGTGTAACAGTGTCTCCAAAACCTCCCGATTCTAAATTCCCGCTAGAAAATACGCCGAAATTGGCCATTATCGGACGCTTCAATGAACTCCTGCCTTTTGGGGCTCGTTTGCAGTGAGCAAGTAACTAAATAAAGTCTGGTAAGCCTAGTAGACCCAATGCTTCTTAGTATGTACCTATGATTGTATAGGACACCACCCATGGCAAGATGAGACGGCGATATGCAAAACAAAAAGACCCGAGGGACTAGTACGAGTTTTCAGTGTACTATAGTGTGGGTCTGAAACGTCTGACGCCTAACACACAAGTGGACGCTAATTTGTATGGAGATACTGAGCGGATTCTTTGAGAAACTTGACATGCGAGTACGGCCTTGGTGTAGACCAAGTTTTTCAAAGAATCCGCTCAGTCTCTCCATACAAATCAGCGTCCACTGGTGTGCTGAGCGTCAGACGTTTCACCCTAGATGCGCACCACGAGATATTTGTCATGTCGTTCTGTCAAAATGGAAGCATTTTGTACCAGTTTATGAACTATTGCATTATCTGTGGTAGGTACCTAATGGTGTCGACAAAACGCGCCATAATGTACACTTTTGACACTTCTTAGTCGTCGTACCTCTCTGAGGACGAGATAATAGTCATGCAGAAATGTCAAAAGTTGAAAATTCAAAGGCGCGGTTTCTCGACAACATTACCACAGATGATGCAATAGTTCCTAAACTGGTACAAAATGCTTACATTTTGACAGAACGACATGACAAATATCTTGCGGTGCGCATCTTAGGACCGCGGATTTACACATCAAAACTCGCACTAGGCCCTGAGTGTCGAGTTTTCTTCAATGTTCTGCTGAGAGCGCTATCAATAATAAGCAAGCTCATACGAGCTTACTTGCTTATTACCGACAGCATAACGTGCCCTCCGAAGCACGGAAGCGCTCAGATGTAAATACCACTAACGGTCACCCATCCAAATAGTAACCGCACAGAACGTTGCTTAACTTAGATGATCTATTAAGATTGGCTAAGCAAGCTACGCCACGAGCGCTTCAATAATGAAAAGGTACTTACGAATGTGGTGTTCTGCATCAGCGTTTTGGAAGTCTGGTTGGCAGCGAACATCAAACTGATGCCACCCCACGCGTCCCGGAACACAAACTCGTCTCCTGCGAAAAAAAAAACAAATTCAATTAAAGATGCTTTTTTGGACCAAGCTAGGAGTGGCGTGGGACTTGTCCAAAATGTTAGTCAAATGAAGTGTATAAATAAAAAAGATTGTACGAAACGTGATATTTAATACTAGCTTCCAACTGCGACTTCGTTCGCGTCCCATTGGATCCCGTTGATTTTTCGAGATAAAAAGTAGCCTATTTATTTATTTATTTATTTAAACACCAACACAATGTGTTAATCCAGGTCACGGAAAATATATATTCCAAGTTTCATCCAAATCGGATTAGTAGTTTTTCCGTGAGAAAGTAACAAACATCCATACATACAAACTCTCGCGTTTATAATATTACTAGCTTCCGCCCGCGACTTCGTTCGCGTCCCATTGGATCCCGTTAATTTCCCGGGATAAAAAGTATCCTATGTTACTTCTAATACCTCCAAAAATATGTGTACAAAGTTTCACGATGATGGGTTAAGTAGTTTTCGCGTGAAAGCGTAACAAACAAACTTACATTCACATTTATAATACACTCGAGAGCAATGATTCCGGGTCACTTAAAGAATGTTAAAAATCTCGGAAACTAAAAATGATAGGTTAATGCAATAAATTGTATTTAATAGACAATGTAATACTCCTTAAATGAAAGTAAAAAAATATGAGTCACCATACATTTTATTAACACAAAATTACATAAAGAAAAAAACTGCTGATCTCTCCTTAAAACAAAAATAGGAAACATGAAATTTTTGAACTTTATTACGATTTGACTTGAATTTTAATACTTCGTATTGCCTCCTCGTGCTTCCATTACTGCGTTTACGCGGTTTGGCATGCTGTACACCAAGTTCCTTATACGATTTTGGGGAATATTCTCCCATTCCTCTGTGAGAGCAATTTTGAGCTCACGAAGCGTGATTGGGGGAGGGTTTCGTTGTTTTACGCATCTGCCTAGCTCGTCCCAAGCATGCTCGATCGGGTTGATATCCGGGCTGCGCGCTGGCCACTCCATACGAGTAATGTTCATCTCTTGAAGGTAGTCATTCACAATCCTACCTGTATGAGGTCGGGCATTGTCATGCATAAATATAGCATCCTCACCTAAATTGACCATAAATGGACCAACATGATCATTGAGGATTTCTTCCACATATCTTACGCTAGTTAAAGAGCCGTTTTCTATGATCACCAGCTCTGTGCGACTTTCAGAAGAAATTCCGGCCCACACAAGTACAGACCCACCACCGTAGGCTACTTTTTCTTCGATGCATGCTTGCTTGAATCTTTCCCCTGGTCTTCGATACACTCTGTGTCTTCCATCGTGCTTGTAGAGCATAAATTTTGATTCGTCGGAAAAAATAACTTTTGACCAATCTTCAATACTCCAATTTACGTGGCTCTGGGCATATCTTAGTCTTGAAATACGATGCCCACGCTCCAGTTTAGGGCCGTTTGCAGGTCTAAGGGGTTTTAAGTTAGATTCAGCAAGCCGACGTCTTACTGTCCATGCACTTGGGTTACTTCCTCCGAGGCGTCGAAACTGATTTGTGAGTTCAGTTCCTGTGAGAAAGCGATTTCGAAGCATGGTGTTCACCAAGTATCGGTCTTCTCGTGCTGTGGTACACCTGGTTCTGCCCGTTCCTGGTCTGCGTAGGTTAGAACCAGTTTCTTCGTAACGTCGGAGAACTCTTTGTACTGTTGACAGCGACACACCGACAGTCCTGGCTGTATCGCGCTGACTCCGGCCGGTTTCCAGCATTGTAAGTATTCTGGTGCATTCTTCAGGCGTAAGCGACATAATTTCAGCTTGAATAATGAATATAGAGCACTATCAACATGGTTTATATACCCACATAAATGACAGATTACAAACAAAAGCAAAACCAAATGCTGTAATTTCGTAGTTCCATCTTCGAAAGTGGCCCTTTTTCAAATTTGATTTTTTTAAGATATAACTTTACAATAACTAAGAAGTTTTAATACCTTCATTTAAGGAGTATTACATTGTCTATTAAATACAATTTATTGCATTAACCTATCATTTTTAGTTTCCGAGATTTTTAACATTCTTTAAGTGACCCGGAATCATTGCTCTCGCGTGTATTAGTATGATATTAGTAGGAAGTAGGATCTACGATTGCTCAACCCCATAGCTTTAAAACCATTTCAATCTCGACCAATAAAACTTCGTAATACAATTTTAATGTCAATTTTCACAAATGGTTGTGTATTCTCTTATAATGAGACCTCTTCCGATGGTGATGGTAAAGCCCATGGTATATCACGATAGCAAACGATTGCACGAGGTTTAATTCGAACCACAATAAAATATTCAGTACAATCAAGGAGAAAGGTTTATTGAACGATTCTGGTAGTAGTAAAGGCTAATACATACTAATGTACCAATTTTTGTAGAGTTTACAACCTTTGTACACACGGCTACACATAAGGTTAGATATCTAACATAACTGTGCTACATACAATGTGGGCAGAGAAAGTCCAAACAGTCCGTGTACCTAGATTATCATGTTTAATTTTTTTTTCTCAAAACTGGTCATCGACCAAACTAACTAACTAAAACTGGTCTGTTTGTTCTGTGTCTGGGTGTTTCTATCTATACTTCTATACTAATATTATAAAGAGGAAAGGTTTGATTTTTTGTTTGTTTGATTGTTTGTATGAATTGAATAGGCTCCGAAACTACTGGACCGATTAAAAAAATTCTTTTACCATTAGAATCCTACATTATCCCTGATGAACATAGGCTATATTTTATCCCGGAATTCCCACGGGAACGGGAATTACGCGGGTGAAACCGCGAGGCGCTGCTAGTGTATTATAAGTATGTATTTACAAAAAAAAATGTATGTATGTATTTTATCAGCCATCTTGTTTCCATCGTACAAGCTTTGCTTAGTTTGGGACTAGAAGGCGTTGTGTTAAGTGTCCGTGAATATTTATTTATTTTTTATTTATTTATCGGAGCAGAGAGCCTAGTACGAGTTTTGGTGTGTAAAATCTGGTGTAAAACGTCTGACGCCCAGCACATTCTTTGAGAAGCTTGGTCTACACCAAGCCCGTACTTGCATGTCGAGCTTCTCAAAGAATCCGCTCAGTGTCTCCATACAAATCAGCGCCCACTGATGTGCTGGGCGTCAGACGATTCACACTGAAAACTCGTACTAGGCCCTCAGATGAATATCCTCATAATTTGGGAACGGCTCCACCAACTTTCACCAAACATGGCTCCAAAATTACAATCAGAGCTCTACTTTCAAAGCCACAAGGTCAGCAGCCAGAAATACAACCCCGTCAATCTTATAAACACCTATATCATTTTTTGGTCGACGGCACGGTGGTGGTTCATAATCCAAATAGTTTATTTCCGAACAGAACCACAAGAATAGAACTGAACAAGAATGTTTAATTTATATATAAAAACTGGGATATATTAAATAAAACTCGTACGAGGCTCCCTTCTGACTTTTGTGTATTGACCTTTAGGTAGGTACTAGGTTTCCATTGATTACACCACATTTGCGAAACTACAAAGTTTCCTCTGGGATTTAGGGAAAAGGTATTGTTTGGGTAACAATACCCAAGAAGTAATGTTACCTACCTCGTATACAAACTAATTCACTAGTTATATTATTTACTAGTAATAAATAAGAAATAAACGAACTTTATGAGGTGACTAGCCGTCTCCCGCGGCGTTGCTCGCGTTAGAGTGTGACTTTTTAAAATTTCTTTCTTAGTGAACCCCTACACTATATGAGGATACTACCTACCCTCCAAATTTCATACCTCTAGGACTTATAGTTTAGGCTGTGCGTTGATTCTATGTCAGCTTCAAGACTTTTATATATATTGATTACTAAGGACGCACCCCGTGAGATATTGTATGCCTGTTGCACCGGAAGTGATATCAGTGTATCGTTTTTTACAACTTCAGAAATTTAACTTTAACGAATAAAACAAATAAAACCCATTATCCTCACCGACTGACATTAACATGTCAAGTGACTCACGTAACATGTAATGTTAGTAACTAATCCCATAATAATGTACGTACACTCTTGACTTTTTATCTTCTCTTCTCTAGCGATTGCTGAATTTCAGCTCAGCTAAGAGGTCTGTATTCTCAATACCTTTACCAAGTACTAAAGTAAAATTACTACCTACTGTAGTTTCTCTAAGCATTAAAACACACAGAGGACGGGTGCGGTTCGGGTGCGGGCCAGGGTCTCTACTGTGAATAATGATTACCGAAGATTCGGTAGTGACGTTTGTGCTACACTGCGCAGTAACGCTGTGACTTCGAAAGAGCCTAGACCAGAGTTCGTGACACTTTAACGAACAATATTGCCTGGGCCTCTACTGTGAATAATGATTACCGAAGATTCGGTAGTGACGTTTGTGCTACACTGCGCAGTAACGCTGTGACTTCGAAAGAGCCTAGACCAGAGTTCGTGACACTTTAACGAACAATATTGCCTGGGCCTCTACTGTGAATAATGATTACCGAAGATTCGGTAGTGACGTTTGTGCTACACTGCGCAGTAACGCTGTGACTTCGAAAGAGCCTAGACCAGAGTTCGTGACACTTTAACGAACAATATTGCCTGGGCCTCTACTGTGAATAATGATTACCGAAGATTCGGTAGTGACGTTTGTGCTACACTGCGCAGTAACGCTGTGACTTCGAAAGAGCCTAGACCAGAGTTCGTGACACTTTAACGAACAATATTGCCTGGGCCTCTACTGTGAATAATGATTACCGAAGATTCGGTAGTGACGTTTGTGCTACACTGCGCAGTAACGCTGTGACTTCGAAAGAGCCTAGACCAGAGTTCGTGACACTTTAACGAACAATATTGCCTGGGCCTCTACTGTGAATAATGATTACCGAAGATTCGGTAGTGACGTTTGTGCTACACTGCGCAGTAACGCTGTGACTTCGAAAGAGCCTAGACCAGAGTTCGTGACACTTTAACGAACAATATTGCCTGGGCCTCTACTGTGAATAATGATTACCGAAGATTCGGTAGTGACGTTTGTGCTACACTGCGCAGTAACGCTGTGACTTCGAAAGAGCCTAGACCAGAGTTCGTGACACTTTAACGAACAATATTGCCTGGGCCTCTACTGTGAATAATGATTACCGAAGATTCGGTAGTGACGTTTGTGCTACACTGCGCAGTAACGCTGTGACTTCGAAAGAGCCTAGACCAGAGTTCGTGACACTTTAACGAACAATATTGCCTGGGCCTCTACTGTGAATAATGATTACCGAAGATTCGGTAGTGACGTTTGTGCTACACTGCGCAGTAACGCTGTGACTTCGAAAGAGCCTAGACCAGAGTTCGTGACACTTTAACGAACAATATTGCCTGGGCCTCTACTGTGAATAATGATTACCGAAGATTCGGTAGTGACGTTTGTGCTACACTGCGCAGTAACGCTGTGACTTCGAAAGAGCCTAGACCAGAGTTCGTGACACTTTAACGAACAATATTGCCTGGGCCTCTACTGTGAATAATGATTACCGAAGATTCGGTAGTGACGTTTGTGCTACACTGCGCAGTAACGCTGTGACTTCGAAAGAGCCTAGACCAGAGTTCGTGACACTTTAACGAACAATATTGCCTGGGCCTCTACTGTGAATAATGATTACCGAAGATTCGGTAGTGACGTTTGTGCTACACTGCGCAGTAACGCTGTGACTTCGAAAGAGCCTAGACCAGAGTTCGTGACACTTTAACGAACAATATTGCCTGGGCCTCTACTGTGAATAATGATTACCGAAGATTCGGTAGTGACGTTTGTGCTACACTGCGCAGTAACGCTGTGACTTCGAAAGAGCCTAGACCAGAGTTCGTGACACTTTAACGAACAATATTGCCTGGGCCTCTACTGTGAATAATGATTACCGAAGATTCGGTAGTGACGTTTGTGCTACACTGCGCAGTAACGCTGTGACTTCGAAAGAGCCTAGACCATCGCTCGAGCCGACCGCGCAGTGTAACACAAACGTCACTACCGAATCTTCGGAAATAAATTTTCGCAGTAGAGGCCCAGGCGTGTGGGTCGGGTGTTGGTCGGACGCGGTTCGGGCAGCGTGGTGAGCTCGATGGGAATAAGCCATTTGTATAGGTTTCACGCGAGCCACGCACGCGTTCTGTGTGTTCTTGACCGTAAACTAAACGGAATACACGCGCAGTCAACCTCCGACCCGCACCCGACTTCTGTGTGTTTCGCGCTTTACTGCTCCATAAAATCATAATCGGTGTCCTCTTGGAACCTAAATCACGGATATTGCTGTAACCTCCGCCATTAATTACCAAAGATTGTATCACAGGCCGTATTTCGGCGTAGGGTATTAGACCTTTAAGGTCTTTGTACACCGAATGCAACTCGGCTAGCTCTGGAACTTAGATTTTGTTTTGTTAGTAGTAACGAATATCGAAAAGCTACTTAGTATGAAAACCGGATAAGCACTTCTAGCGTGAGGTTTGCAAATGTTTTATCTCCATAGAAAAACTGCGAGTGCCTCGATTTTCGCTTTTCGGAGATAATACTTAGACGGCTCTGAGCATTTTTAAAGCCGCTCAAAACTGAAGTTTATGTATAAAAGCTGTCTACGTTAGTTTAAACGTAGCTTTACAACGCAAGATGTATATCAGCCATATATTACGCTGTACAGAGTGCCTTAACTGAGAGCCTAGTACGAGTTTTCAGTGTATAGTGTGGGTGTGAAACGTCTGACGCCCAGCACACCAGTGGGCGCTGATTTGTATGGAGACACTGAGCGGATTCTTTAAGAAGCTTGGTCTACACCAAGCCTGTACCCGCATGTCAAGCTTCTCAAAGAATCCGCTCAGTGTCTCCAGCGCCCACTGGTGTGCTGGGCGCCAGACGTTTCACACCCACAATATAAACTGAAAAATTGTACTAGGCCCTCTGGCCTATTATTTATTGGGAAATCCATTCAGATCCAATGGAAGTTAGCAAGTGTCATAAATTATTATTCCCCTACAACTCCTACAAATAATAACTTGTAAACTAAATAAGTGAGTTCATGAAGTATGAGCTATATGTGTCCTAATTCATGCCTATAACACATTACTACAGTTTCATGTCTGAAACAATAGAAATAAAATGTTTTGTAATAACTATAATCGTATGATGGCTTACTATGATAACGTGCCATTAGATTTCAGGGTTCTCTATCAAAAATTTGAAAAATTCAAATATAATATGAACACTAAACAAACGGTCATACACATAGAAAGGACGCTGACAAGCGTCAAACAACTTCAAGCACGCACATTTGAACAT
The DNA here is from genome assembly GCA_947507515.1 of Eulithis testata. Classification (NCBI taxonomy): domain Eukaryota; kingdom Metazoa; phylum Arthropoda; class Insecta; order Lepidoptera; family Geometridae; genus Eulithis; species Eulithis testata. The sequence continues at coordinate 2,810,323 of OX382218.1, read as the reverse complement.
TTTTAAAGATGGATGGAACTAGACTCTCTATGAGTGTTGCAACTTTGTGAACGAGTTGATTAGTAATTTATTTTTTACTAGTAGTTCGCCCCAAACTGAGATCTAGTGATGGTCGGAGGTTAATAAAACCCAAACAATTTTTATTGAACAATGGTTGTAATAAACTTTGCAAATCGCTTCGAAATCGCCGTCTTACTTCATTTAACAAACTAGTAAAACTTAAGAGTACTATCCGTATACCTACCAAATTCTGTGAAGATCGGATAAGCGGTTCAAAAGATCTTGACGAACAAAGATACAAACATACAAACATACAAAGCATTCTTGTCCAAGTTGTCACTAAGATCTCGTTCGCTTCGCTCACTACCTGACTCGACAGACGTTTTTCTGTCATTCAAACTCTTACTGTCAAACAACCGACAGTTATTTAAAAACTGTCAAAACTTTCAAAAGCACGTTACATTAAAAAAGGTTTCATGAAAAAGGTTAATAATAAAGGTAGACGTTAAATTTTCTTACATTTTCTAATTTTTCGCGAAATTTTGTGAATGTTTTCTTTCATAAGAACCTTCTCCTGACAATAGCAAACACAACAAAAAAAGAATTAGCGAAATCGGTCCAGCCGTTCACGCGTGATGTCGTGACCAAGGGAAATAGGGATTTATTTTTATATGTACTGATTTATTGCAATTTAATGTGTAGTACTTGATGTAATGTGCTCTTTTTATTCCTTACTAGAGGCCGCCCGCGACTTCGTTCGCGTCCCGTTGGATCCCGTTGATTTTTCGGGATAAAAAGTACCTAGTCTATGTGTTAATCCAGGTCACGGGCAATATATATTCCAAGTTTTATCCAAATCGGATCGCTTGTAAAAATTTCATCTAGGTACACGTAGCTTAAGAATGAAAATATTGTTTTCTTAATTTGATTATTTACGGCCAGGTTGTGTACCCAACAACATAAAAAGGTTTTATTCAAGCTGTCAGTTGTTCCATGTCAGTTGTGTTTTGCTATGCCATTTCTAACAAATGAACGGCTGGACTGATGGTTTTACTGATAATTTTTTTTTGGCTGTTCGTCTGATAAAAAGTAGTCTATGTGTTAATCCCGGTCACGGACTATATATATTTCAAGTTTCATCCAAATCGGATCAGTAGTTTTGGCGTGAAAGAGTAACAACCATCCAAATATCCATACATCGTTACAAACTATCGCGTTTATAATATTAGTAGGAACTTTATAACAAACTACCCGCAACTCTGAAGAATGTTAGCCTGTTTCAAGCATTTAAAACAAAACTTGCTCAATTTATTATGGACGATAAGTAATACATACCTACCTACCTACCTAATAGTAATAACTAGCGAATACCTACTACCTACCTAGACCACCTACCTATATAATAATAATAATTATTATTATTTTTTATTGATTTTCAACTGTTTGTAATTCTTCATTTCCTACCTAGCAACTCACCTTCCTATCTACCAACCGTTTACGTACCTACCTACCTATCCTACATTATAACACTCTACCAAATCGGACGATGATCTACCTTACCTACCTACTCAGAATTGTTTTACTTTTATTATACTTACTACCTACTTATTTTAACTTTGAATATTTACGCTAAATAACTATTCGCATGTAAGTGACCATTGTCTTTTTGTGAATAAATTTCTTTAAACCTAAACCTAGTAGGATATTTATTAATTAATGTAATTGATATGTATACACCGTGATAATTGATAAATTTCAATAAATAAATAAATTTTAATGACAGGCGTCATGGCTCATTCGGTAGTAGCTCTGCCTTCCGTGCTGTGGGTCGTGGGTTCGATCCCCACCGAGAACAAACATTTGTGTGTGGCAAACATAGATGTTTGTTCTGTGTCTGGGTGTTTCTATGTATTATAAGTATGTATTTACAAAAAAAATAATGTATGTATGTATTCTATCAGCCATCTAGTTTCCATCGTACAAGCTTTGCTTAGTTTGGGACTAGAAGGCGTTGTGTTAGTGTCCGTGAATATGAATGTCGTCGACACGTGTAGATGTCGGTATAGGTTAGTGTGCAACTGCTTAATATCCTAGAATAATTATAAATTCCGGAACACACATGTGGTTAGATTGATCCGATGGATTGAATAATTAGAATTGAGTTAATTAAAATCAGCCATTTCATTTCCGTTCGGAAAATCCCACTTGAAAGCTGCCGTATTCACCAAGAAGCCGCGTTAAGTAGAATAAAACATTGTTCGTAAAACTCATTTGAAAGTTATTTCGTCAGATTGTCAGTTTTTATTCCTTATCGTCGTACATTTGAAATTATCGTAAATTAAAAAAAAATACAACCAAATTGAGAGCTTCCTCTTTTTTTGAAGTTAACCGACTTCAAAAAATAAAAAATAAATATTCACGGACATTTAACACAACGCCTTCTAGTCCCAAACTAAGCAAAGCTTGTACTATGGGAACTAGATGGCTGATAGAATACATATATACATTTTTATTTGTAAATACATACTTATAATACATAGTAACACCCAGACACAGAACAAACATTTATGTTTGCCACACACAAATGATTGACAAAAAAAGGAGGAAGCATATCAAAGTTTTTTGTTGTGTAAGTACTAACACCTTTATTCATATTCAACTGTCATTTTAGTGCGGCTTTAAAAAATGCTCTATCATTGTCACTTGCATGACAACGAAAAGAGATGACAACAGATTTAGCAATCATTTTAGTTAGCTCAGCTTTATAAGACCAATATGAATATACCCCTTATTCTGACGGGCGTCATGGCTCAGTCGGTAGTAGCTCTGCCTTCCGTGCTGTGGGTCGTGGGTTCGATCCCCACCGAGAACAAACATTTGTGTGTTGTAAACATAGATGTTTGTTCTGTGTCTGGGTGTTACTGTGTATTATAAGTATGTATTTACAAAAAAAAATGTATATATGTATTCAATCAGCCATCTAGTTTCCATAGTACAAGCTTTGCTTAGTTTGGGACTAGAAGGCGTTGTGTTAAATGTCCGTGAATATTTATTATTATTATTATAATTCTGTACCTGTATTGTGTGCCAAAGAAATACTCCTCTTTATCTCTTCTCTCTACCTAAAGTTATCTTTAACGGATTGTATTTTAATAATAATATTATGGGCCGGTTTCACCATGCTCTGTTAGTTAAACTAACAGCTTGTTAGCCATTTAACGGACTGTTAAGGTCGTTTTGTGTTGCACCATGCCCTAACCAAGAATTATCTTCATTAACAGACTGCTAAATCTAATCGCTGATCTGACGGCCACCATATAAACCAACTAAACAAAAATACATCTGCTTGCGTTTTATTTAAACAGAACGTCATTTTAACTTAGTCGCTTTACAACAAAAAAAAAAAAACAAAAAAAAAAGTACATATGACGTATTCTATCAGCCATCTAGTTCCCATAGTACAAGCTTTGCTTAGTTTGGGACTAGAAGGCGTTGTGTTAAATGTCCGTGAATATTTATTATTATTATTTATTATTATCATCATTCACATAACGGTTGATTTAGTTATCCTTTGTCAATTTTGTTTCGTGGGACGTAAAATACTTATCAATACTTTAACATTCTTGTTAATTTTGACGCCCTATTACGTAACACTCTGTTAGCAAGACTTTGATGAAACTGGGCCTAAGCCTAGCTAATATTTGACAGGGGTTATGATTAGGCCTTAGTGAATAAGGCTCAGGTTACATAATTATACTAAGGGGTCTGTGTGACGTGGTTGAACCGAGCGCGTGGGCTGTGAAGGGTTAATATGTAACCTAAGGTGTTCAAGGGTTTTATGTAATTCTAGACCTTTGTTTAAGCCATTAGCTGTTAATAGCTTATTAAATAGCCCTTAGAGAAGCGAGAATATGATATCTCTGCAAATTATTGTCTGTTATATAGTATTGAAATAATTTTTTAAGGCCCGTATGCTGATTAATAGAATTTTTGCATAAAAGATTATTTGTTACATAATTTTGGTTACATATTAATTATTTATGCAGTATTTTGACCATGCTGCACTTAAAATAAAAACTGGCATATTAGGATTAGCGTGTTCAAGGTCATGCGGATTAATAAGTAGATAGATTGAGGTTTTTCGAAAAGCTAGGTAATATCAAAAAAGTACCAAAAAACCTATGCTTTTCTTTTTTTATGCCATAGCTGCCTAACCAGCATGCGGACTACCCTGATAGAATTCAAATTTAAATTATTTATTTCTCTCTTAAGCTATTAGTACAGAAAAATTATAAATGTAGTCAACGCCGCCCATGAATACCTGCAACACCAGAACCGATGCTGATACGCTGCCTTTCTTTTACCTTCTGAGTTTATTTATTTTCTATTAGCTTCCGTTTTCTGTATCTAGGTTAAGTTGTGGTCATTTATAATCGAAGGTTGTATAATCAAACTTTATTGTATCCTAGACAATAAAACCCGAGGTCCATTAGACCAAATCAATATTTAATTAATGGGATGGGTCTCACAGACCCGCTCCGAAACGACCGCAACCATTGAAGGGTTAAATCGTAAAATTTGCATATTATTATTGTATGCGAAGCTTTTCTGTGAAATTAGCATTTTCATATTGCATTTATTGCTATGAGTTGGATTTTATATAAGATTTTAATATTTTTCTTTTGTAAAAAATAAACAACAGGTTTGAATTTTTAAAGTTATACTTCTAATGCGACTTACAACAGCCTAAAAATGTTAAACGTTAAACGAAGGAGGAATAGAAAGAGACAGCGTTTAACGCTCCTAGAGAGGGGGAATAGAAAGAGACAGAGCGAGAGTGATCACATACGGAGACCCCCACAAAACGCAAATGGCACTCGAAGTATAACTTCTTCCGCGCGGAGGGACTCCACGCACTATTTTTTTATCAAAAGGGTGATCACGTTTACTTTTAATTAAATTTTTATTCCCATTTCTTACTAATGGTTATGTTTAAGTGACGTCTCTGAATACGGCAGATCAAGCAGGAAATAATTTACAACCACCTCCCCTCGTATTTCAATGCGTATTAATCAGCTATGACATCTGTTGAATACATAATAAGGTTCAAAGTCCTCTGAGATGAAGTGAGGATATCTCGTGAGCTGCTGTTAATCTGACGTTGAATTGACGTCATCATACGGATACGTGGGAAGTATGGCAAGGAATTTAATGTTAAGGCGACGGGTGAGGTCGCACATTTCAACATTTTTGAAGATAAACTACTGTTACACATGCTAGCAAATATCATGCTAATTAGCATGCTAATTAGCATGCTTAATATTAGCATGCTAGTGAGGAGTTTACATTTGCTAGCAATAAGCATGCTTATTGCTTTTAGCATGCTTCTAAACTCCAATACACATGCTATTTTATAGCGTGCTCTCACGCTCTCTGTGCACGCGCACCTGTCGCAAACGACTGATCGATCGATACTAGCATGCTCGATAAGCAAACCTGTTCACACGCGCTAAAAGCACGCCCCCCTTCACCCGCGCTGCAGGTAGCATGCTCAAAAATCGAAGGCCGTGCGATTTGCTAGCATGCTAATAATTAGCATGCTAGGTTTCGATACACATGCTAAATGAGCACGTGCTCGCTAAAAGCATGCTTTATTAGCATGTGTAACAGTACCTTATACTATCACTAAATCTATTTATTAAATCGCAGAGCTTCACGGTTTAGAGAATAACAATGCATAGGTTCAGTAAAAATATCACACTGAACCAAACAAGTTTTCGGACCAAAAAATGTGCAAGCGAGAAGGTGGTTTAACGTTACCCTTCGCCTTAAGGCGCATTCAGACGACGAGATCAAATCAAACTGTTACGTATAAATAAAATAAATATTCGTGGACATTTCACACAACGCCCTCTGGCAGTTACTAAGCAGAGCTTGTACTATGGAAACTAGATTGTTGATAGAATACTTATATACATTTTTGAAGTTATACTTCTAATGCAACTTCCAACAACGTTGCGTTACGCGGTTGACATAGTCTAATACGCTAATACGCTACAAATGCTACAATCAAATATAGATGGCAGTGTTCAGCAATTTAGCATTTGACCGCCCGTGTTTTTGAAGTCACACGAGTTCCAACTGACAGCGGGGGAAATAGAAAGAGACTATAAAACGCTACAATCAAAATATAATAGATGGCAGTGTTCATGCAACTTTTCACTTTTTATTTTGAAGTGAACATTTAGTACTGCATATTGGTTAAGTACATAAAAATAAATACTAAATTAATTTCACATTAAACACAGAGCGAGAGTGAATGCGTGGCACTCGAAGTATAACTTCTTCCGCACGGAGGGACTGCACGCACTGGTTTTTTTAACTTTAGTAAAGAAAAGTATTAACAGAAAGACTTTTAATAGGGACCACATACTTAGTGGGGATTTCTGGAAAAAAATACTGAAATCCCCACTGGTAGGGATTTCTTAGTGAGGATTTATGAAATATATCTAATTTACTTTGTGAATAAATTTACTTTATTAATTAAAGAAAAACTAGGTGATTCTAAATTATTCTTGTGATTTTACTAAATCAAATACATTTGACTATAACAATGCACTTTCTAAAAAAATACAAAATTTTTATTTTTTTTTATTTTTATAACCTGCAAAGTTTAAATTACCATAAGCAATATTCCCGAGACACTTAAAATTTCATACAAAATACAGTCAAACCTCTTGAACGCGACGAAGAATTTAATAAATAATTCGGGTGTTGTCAGGAACTTTAGTAATTTCGCGCACACTTTTAGGCATTAATTTTCTTTAAGATAGGATGTTGACACCGCGAGATACGCCGGTAATGAATTTCGCAAAATGTCTAAAATTCGGAAATTGTCTAAGCGTTTTACAGCCATATTTTTGTGGAACGTAAAACTTTTTGGAATCTAATCGGCGTAGCACTTTGCTACGGCGTAGGTAACTGCTACGTCGTAGCTAATTGCTACGATTGTGTGTGACAGGTTCTAGCAATTAAGTTTATCACGAGGCTGCAAGTCTGCAACAGACGTATGCAATCACTGCTTTAGGTAGTACATAAATAGCTGAACATATGTACTGAATGAGAGTACTAAAAGTACGTTAAGTTTATTTTTAATACAGTTGCTCAAAAAGTGGCGTATTGCAGGGGCGTATAGCGTTCGGGACGTGGGCTATTACATACTCGTGCTTTTTTTTACCTTTCCCGCACTCGTGCGTTCTCTTTCCTAACTGTTAAAATAATGTCTATTAATTAAAAATAAAAACCAACCATGAAGTTTTTACTAAAAAAATTCATAGAAGTTTTTATGATTCATGCAAATACGTATATTTCTAAAAAGAAGCTACTAATTTGTTTCCATCTCAGATTTAATGATTTGATTGAATGAGTTAGGTTAGGTTTCATTTCATTTCATCTCATTAAATTTCATTTTTATTTCATATCAATAAAAAAATTCTACTGAAGACTTGGCTGTATGGGCATAGTTCCCTTTGCCTACCAGAATGGGTAAAGAAAAAAAATATCTCTGCTTATATTCTACGGTTGGCGCCATTTTTCAGAAATTTTATTTTTATTAAATTGCTTCATTTATTCACAACTGTATTAAAAATAGTCGTTCAGTACACGTGCGGAACCGTCATTGCAACTTGTTCCGACTGTCAACCCTCGCCTTCGGCTGCGCTTCGGCTCGGGTACACATTTGTCGGAACTCTTTGCAATGACAGCCTTTCCGCACTAGTAATGAAATATACTATTCTTACTACACCATGTCGTCAGACTAGTTTAAACTTTACTTGTGAGAAAGTTCAGCTTAATATTGCATATCTTTTATATAAGTTGATATATTACAATCGACAGAACTATTATTATAATCTATCTGGGAAAAGTATAAAGTATAAATCAGCCAATTTCAATGGATAAAGAAACGCTTTTAATAGGGACCACATACTTAAGAAAGATTTCTGGAAAAAAAATGTGAAATCCCCACTGGTAGGACGTATATCTCTGAGTGTGGCTGTCAATCAGAGTTATGATTGAAGTAAGCTTGTAAAAATGCAACGTTACCAACTTCCGGGAAACATCTGGATCTCGCAAAGCGATATTTTATCGCTCAACTTTTTGAATTTGTGTCGCTAAAGTCTTCGTTGTGTGAGTAAGCGATGGCTTTGATACTTCTTTATAAGAATGTAGAAAATAAAAAATATGTAACTTTTTAATAATATCTTTTAAATTAGGTTAGGATAAAAATATGTTTTTTTATCTCAAATTCAAACTCTAACTGTCAAACAACTGACAGTGTGATTTCAAATGTGACATTAAAAAAAGGATGGGAAAGGTTAAGGAACTTTGAACCCCCCATTCAACCTCTTACAAACCTTTTTTCGCATTAAAAAGTAGCCTATGTCCTTTCTCAGGCTCTAGACTATCTGTGTACCAAGTTTCATTCAAATCGGTTCAGTAGTTTTGGCGTGAAAGCGAGACAGACAGACAGTGTTACTTTCGCATTTACAATATTAAAGTATGGATTAAAAATTATAGCGTTAGTTTGAGCTACTTAAATATTACTTTAACACCAACCGTTATCTTAATTGTTCTTCTTTTTAATCGAGTTCAAAAAAGGAGGAGGTTCTCAATTCGGTTGTATTTTTTTTGTGGCTGTTCGGTGGCTAGGGCTGCCACGAATTTGACAATGTCAGTGTTTATTGGCGTTTACTTGTTTACTAATCTTGTAACAAGAGTAGGTAAGTTATGAAATATATCTTACTTAGAAGAAACCTCGAATACTGTCTCAAATGTCAAATGTCACTCAACACTGCTATCGATTCGCTTGTTGCATTTTTCTAAACTAACCTAATTTGACAGGTCTAAAATTATAGCCGTCCTTGTCATTTTAGTTAAAACGGAAAGGGACGGCAACATTTTTAGTGCTGTCAAATAAGGTTAGTTTAGAAAAATGCAACAAGCGAATCGATAGCACTAGGTACTTAAAATTGCCCTGCCTCTGTTTGACATTACTGGTTGGTAAGAGATAGCAATAATTTAAGCATGAGCTTAATCCAAGTAGCGTTTCAATGGGTTATTCCCATCGAGTCCACCGGCCTGGCCCAGTGGTGGGACCGATGGGAAAAAAAATCAGGCGTTTTTCCAATATATTTTTTTTCTCATTGTATTATTAAAAAAGAAAATAAATTATGATTTTTATAATCATGTTCTGACATTTCACCGATTTTTTATGTACATTTCAACCACCTGTCCGTATTTACGTCAGGATTACCAAAAGAAAATAAATACCTCGTATTTCGCGTATGAGTAGATACGCTTTTGGAACTAATGACGCGTCACGTATGTACCTATACTCCATTACGGCTTACTGATGCCTCGTTTACATCGATCCAGTAGCTTATACACAAAGAAAATTACAACTAATACAGTATTGACAATATTTACAACATACACATGAAACAGTTGAGCTATCTACAAACCGTTGCAAACTATTTTTGAACAATGTAGCTTCAAGTTAGTGACGGGTTATTCCCAACGAACTCACCTGTCCTACTGGTGGGTCAGATGGGAAAATAAATTCCCAACGAACCCACTATATAAATTAATGTTAAGAATAAAATATAGCAACCGACAGAAAGGTAGTCGGTTAAGAAAAACATACTAACCGGCAAAGTAGGTGGGCAGCGAGGTTGGTCGGTTGGCAATTGGCGGATTCGTTGGGAACATTTTTCCCATCTGGCCCCAAAAAAAAAAAAAAAATTTCATCATTTGATATTCAATTTTTAATACTTGTTATTTGAAGTTGGATAAAAAGAGGCTCTACTGGGTCGGATATTCTTCAGTTCTCGGCTTCATTTTTCATCCGTTGAGAGTGACACTCGATCTTTTAAAAGTATTTGCGATCTCGAGCGATTACAAATGCCAGGGTTTTATTAAGGAAAATAAACGTTTATTTACTTACTTACTCCAAGGAAATATTCACTTTTCAATTTATTTATTCACTTACAATATGGACTTACAGAAGGGACCAAAACACAGATAATATAATACTATACACAACAAAGCTAGAAAAGGTAATTAGCTCGATGGCATTAGCGGTGCACGCAGGAGACGTGGGTTCGATTTCCACAGTGTGACCTGATTACTTTCTCAGAAGTTTATCAATTTCTTAAAAATATACATTTTGATTTATTAAGTAATGATAAATAATAAATGTTTTGGACATACCATACAACGCTCTCTAGTCCCAAACATAGTATTATATAATCTGTGCCCAAACTAAGCAAAGCTTGTACTATGGGCACTAGATTGCTGATCGAATACTTTTTGTAAACATTTTTATAATAGCACTATAGAAACAGACTACATACTACTAGAAATACAGCTGTTGTAGCGACATTTTTCATGTCGACACCGGAGTAACATTATGTTTCAAACCAGTCGTCGCAATCTCCACGTAATGGCACTTCTCTATAAAATTCTTCACTGTCCACTCTCCCCCATCTACCTCCGTGAGCGCTTTGAATATCTTATTCCTCGAGGTGAGCCCTGTAGTGTAGATCCTCTATATCCCTTCTTCTTAAAACTCCTCAACACTCTTCCAGTCGCTATAGTAACTCTTTCACCGTAACGCATAACTCGACAGGCAGGTAACATCTGTCTAAAAACCCCTAGAACTAACTATGGAAAGAGAACTATCATGTTTGATGGTGCACAACACTACAACAAACTTCCACATAGTATTAAAAATGCAAAATCACTTTATACCTTCAAAAAGCTGCTAAAGTACCATATCTTGAAGGATCCTGCGTTTTTTAACTAAACTTTAACATAATTTTAACTTCTTACCCCATCCCTAGTCTCTGTCACAACTTGTAGTATAATACATTTTTGAGGGTAGGTACCAACAATCCTACTCATCGTGCGCTTGCACTGTCGCGTTGCCTTCACTTGCCTTCTCAACTACCTACCTTATGTCTACGCTAATCGACGTAATAATTTTTTAGTTATAACTTGTATTTTCTCTCTAAGTGATTTTTGTAAATCTTTTGAGGAAATAAATGTCTTAAACCGTAAACCGTATCTGCAGTTAAGCTGTGGAATGCTCTACCCCATAGTATCCGAGCTAGTCCATCGCTAAACATATTTAAGAGCAAAGTTAAAGAGCATTATCTATCTCTGTAAAGATACTGTATGTATATGTATTGTATGTATGTATTATTTAATAAGGTATGTATTTTTTTTTATGTATTATTCTTAGTATATATATGTAGGTATATGTATTCTATGATTAGTATATATATTTTAACATAGTTCAGTTAGTATTTTAGTAGATTATAACTTTATGTATGTACACGGACCTACCTCTATAGTCACCTCTCTCTAGCCTCAAAGGTTTGCTGTAAGAAAACTCTTTTTAGGGTTAAGCTCGCCTTTGTACATGTTATCTATTTCTGTCTTCTAAGTGTTATTTTAGTGTACAATAAAGAATTAAAGAACGGATGAACCCAGCAAAACAAGCATCTTCATAAGTAACTATTCTACTTTAATCGAGATGAGTATAGTAGTTTCTTTTGATGGGCAAACATACCGCGATCGATTGTGATCTGGGGCCTTATTCACTATGACCAATACAAGCGCGTTACGCAGCACGACAAGACAGCGGCGTGAAATCGCCCTACGCCTATGCCGTATTTCCTATGCCATAAATGTCATTCCTTACGGTGACGTCATACGGTTACGGCAAGGAATCTCCTAAGTCATACAGAATAATGCCCCTGTACTTACCTCTATCACGAAAAAATGTGACAGTCGCCGCGTTAACTTCATCATCATCTCCTTGCCCTTTTCCCACTTTATGTGGGGTCGGCACAAACAACATGTGTTTTTCTTCCATGCTCTTCTATCAGCCGTCATCTCAGTTGTCGCTCTTTTCTTACCCATGTCATTCTTCACGCAGTCCATCCATCTTTTCTTTGGCCTACCTCTACTCTTATACCCATCTACATTCATATCTAATACTCTTCTTGTTACATGACATTAATCTCTCCGCATGACCATACCATAATAAAGTATTTCGCCGCGTCAACGTATTCGAGTTATATTGCGCGTCAATGTCAACTCGACTGCCAACCGTTGTAGTGTCACCGCGCAGTGTATCTCGGATACGCTAGCGTTACGATACGTTTGCGATTGTCACATTTATTTAAGGCGCCTGAGCCCGTAGTCTGAGTTTTGTTGTTGGTTGGCGACAAGCGAGAATCGAGAAACTCGTAGTTTTTGTATTGAGAAAAATAGTTTGCAAATATCCCGCAAGAGGCGCTTATCGGATTTTCATACAAAATATCTCGCAAGTCGCTTCTCGATATGCGTTTCGATCAACAAAACAAAACTCAGACTACAGGCTCAGATAGCACGTGATCAATGTCGCGTGATCCGATGAGACATGACGAAATCAAACATTTTAATACTTGAACTTCAATCGATATGTTGCGAAACCGTTTAAAACGTTAATTCGCCGTTTTTACGATGTCGTAACGTCCCGTAAACGTAGTTTATTGACCAATTCAACGTTGGATATCAATTTATTGCGGTGCGATACTAAAGTTCGGGGTTTGATGTTAAATGCCTTCCTGCAGTCGGTTTCCGATTGAATTTGTATTGAACACGCGGAAAAATTACACATCTCACTAGGCATTGTCAAGCTATTAAAAGTACCTATAGAGATAAATGGTTCTCTTTTTGACCGCTAGGAGAGCTTATCATCACTTCATAGAAAATCAATCAACTCGGATCATAAACTATCGAAAAACTAACTGCAAGAGTTTATTGTGACGAGATTTTTTTTTTTTTTTTTTATGGGCAATATCTAAGCATTTGGCTGCCAGCACACCTGGTGGTAAGTGTAGCTGCAGCCTAAGGTGGAGCACGCTTAGCTATAATCCACCTATTCACTCTTTTCTTGAAAATTCCTAGGATATTGATTCCAGAAATCGCCATCAATGAGGTATACAAGTGACTCAATGATCTATCTTGAGGTGGACCACAAGAAACAGTTGCCCCTGGTATACAACCAAATGTATGTAAGTGCGCCACGGGCAGAGACCGATCTTTACAGGTGACCAACAGGTGAGACATTATAGTTGTTTTTTGACTTGAAAACTTGAAATAAACCTTTGTATTTATTTGTATTTGTATTTGTAAAGACGCGTACGTCTATAACAACTTGTAACCGCATCTTTATCGCCGTGTCGTGGATAATGGGCCTAAGTTGGATAAATTTATCTTAATTTCGCACATTAAAATTCAGTAATTTGACAACTTCCGACCGAAATAATTACATTTTAAAGACTTTTCCCTGTAGAGAGTATTTGATGGGAGTTTGGAAAAATTTTGTTAATAAACTCGTTTATTTGAAACTAGCTGTCGCCCGCGGCATTGCTCGTGTAGTAGTAGCATACCTACGCATTATTTGGTTAAAATCTTTGACTCTAATTTTAGACCCTTTAGGGTGCGACTTTTTAAAATTCCTTTCTTAATGCACCCCTACTCTATATAAGAATACAACCCTCCACATTTCATACCTCTAGGACTTATAGTTTAGGCTGTGCGTTGATTGTCAATCAACTTCAAAAGAGTTTTATATATTTAGAAGATACTAGCCGTCTCCCGCGGCGTTGCTCGCGTTAGGGTGTGACTTTTCAAAATTCCATTTTCCCGCTTTTCTGTTGAAATTTTTCCTGAATTTTCTTTGCTATAAACCTCACGGAGCCCGAGACCTTTCCAACGAATGCAAAACCGTGGAAATCGGTTCGTGCGTTCTGGAGTTATAGCGTCAGGAAGGAAAACCCAACTTATTTTTATATAGTAGATTTTTCTATTCACTAGGGTATACACGGGCAGTCGACTGCTTTAGGGCCGGATTCACCAAAGTCTTGCTAACAGAGTGTTACGTAATCGGGCGTCAAAATGTCAAGCGACTAAATGAAAACGACGTTCAACGCTGTTTAAATAAAACGCAAGCAGATGTATTTTTGTTTAGCTGGTTTATATGGTGGCCGTCAGATCAGCAATTAGATTTAACAGTCTGTTAATTAACAATCTGTTAGTTTAACTAACAGAGCATGGTGAAACCGGTCTTTAATCTTTAAAAAAATCAGCTGGTATACATCGAACAATGGCTGATTTTTTACTGCTTCAGCTCTGAAGCTTATTCGTATTTTTTTCAATTTCCGTTTTCTAAAAAGAAAAAACCTTTTGTAAGTACCAGAGCGACAGATATGATGGAGCACTCTCTTATGAGCACATTGCGCCAGAATTAGAAATACGGGGGCAGTGGTACACGCCACTGAGGTCGTCCATAATGTCGGTTTACTGTTTGTTGCGATTTTCAAAGGAGAATTCAGCAAAACATTGAACTTTTTTTGAAAATGTAGAATTCTAAAAATAAAGTAAAATAGAGGGGCAATCGTTGACTCATAAAAACTTGCCAGGTTAAGCCTGGCAGGTATTCTAAACTGTTTTCATACTAAATCATGTGACTAAATAGTGACATTAGCGCGTTTCAGCGCGTTTTTTGCCGTCAAAAGCTTCTTGTTTTCGTATATCTGTGGCCACGTCGCTTCACATTATGCTGGGCTGCGAAAGCAGTTCAGAGCTTACGATACGGGGGCAGTGGTAAACGTCACTGAGGACGTCCATAATGTCGGTTTACTGTTTGTTGCGATTTTCAAAGGAGAACTTAGCAAAATATCGAATGTAGCTTGAATTTGGAGAATTCTAAAAATAAAGTAAAACTTATAACAGTCTTCAGAAAGGCAAAATAAGAAATATTGTTTAAAAACCTTTATACACTTTTATACAAGGTGTAACATAATTACCCTATAAGCCCGAAGGGGCCGTAATCAGACCGACCATCGTGAGTGCTTGGACATATGCAAAGGGTCAATAAATCGTAATTGAAATTTTCATACAAAAGTACAACTTTAATTATTTTAGAAATTTGCGACCACCCTAAGTGTTTCTTCACTATTTGCGTAAATCCGTACACACACATGCACATGTAGGTACCCTTCTATCGCGTCGTACGCACACGCATGCTGGTGTACGTACATTTTAAGTAAAAGTTACGAGCTCATTTCATGAATGAAAAACTTCGAAATCATAAAAGTCGTAGAACAAACACTGTTCACCATGACCTGTAAAATACCCCCCTTTCGGACTTATAGGGTAATTATGTTACACCGTTTATAGTGGTACTCACGCACGCTGGTATGAGTTAATGGCTAACTCTGGTGACGGAGTTTTTAGACCGCCTTAAGGCCTCTGTCATGGCTTAACGACTGCTAGAGCCGGGACCGACAGTTTAACATGCCTTCCGGTAACGGAAGCGGTGTATTTAATGGTGTACTTTTCATAATAAACTTCTTAAACGGGACTCGTACATGTTAAAATTGGAGATTAATTTCCATTGCTTTTAAATCACAAGAGTTTGAGTTGGTTAAAAAGTAATGCATACAGGGTGAATTTTTGAGACGGGAGTATAAGGGAAAACTTTTTCGCGATTTCCGACATTTTTAGTACTCAAACCTTAGTCGGTCCAGTAGAGACTTTTGATCCTTATAAGAAACAAGATTGTTTGGCATCAGAAAAAGTTTTTGTGTAAAATGACCATTTTCTTGCTGACGGTACATTTTTTTCAAAATCTGTAAATGCAGTTCAGTATATCTTAAAAATTTATGGATAGTCTCCTAAAAGCGTTTTCCTGTAACTATAAAGGATAAGGTACCTGCCCTTACAGTCCCGTCTCAAAAATTCACCCTGGGGCCTTATTCACTATGATCAATACAAGCGCGTTACGCAGCACGACAAGACAGCGGCGTGAAATCGCCCTATGCCTGTGCCGTATTTCCTATGCCATAAATGTCATTCCTTACGGTGACGTCATACGGTTACGGCAAGGAATCTCCTAAGTCATACAGAATAATGCCCCTGTATACTGACGTTTTTAAAAATCATATTTTCCGCGGTTCCTCGCTATAAATATGAAAAATCTAGTTACAAAGTATGTAAGCCGTCTTACTGGACAGACTGCACATTCTCCCCTAGGACTGCGGACCGCAGTCAGACATAAATAATGTACTGCAGGGGTATGATGTCCTGGTACGAACAGCGCCAACCGCTTTCATTAAATGTACCTATTTTACAACAGGCAAGTACGTACTTGTTCTTAGTACTTCAAGGAAGATCAATAAATAAATAAATATTCATGGACATTTTAACACAACGCCTTCTAGTCCCAAACTAAGCAAAGCTTGTACGATGGAAACTAGATGGCTGATAGAATACATACATATATATTTTTTTGTAAATACATACCTATAATACATAGAAACACCCAGACACAGAACAAACATCTATGTTTACAACATACAAATGTTTGTTCTCGGTGAGGATCGAACCCACGACCCACAGCACGGAAGGCAGAGCTACTACCGACTGAGCCATGACGCCTGTCAATAAAAACTATTTGGTCTCATTTTACAAGCTTTGCTTAGTTTGGCCATAAAATGACCAACCGACGTTAGTAGGTACCGCAAACTTGTTGGCGCAGAACAAGAAAAACTGTATTGCAGTAAAACCACAACTTTTCAACCAAATTATAGAGTTCAACACTGAAATTTACATTTTTACCGTCCACGGGCATGAAGACCGGAATAAAAGTTCATATATTTATGAAACGAGGACAAGTGTGAGTACACAACAGCACATGGGTTCCGCCCGGGCTTTAAATCCCTAACGAATGACATATTTTTATATTAACTTCTGCCCGCAACTTCGTCAGCGTCCCGTTGGTCCTGTTGATTTTTCAGGATAAATAGTAACCTACGTGTCAATTCAGGTTGTGAACTATATAATATATTCCAAGTTTCATCCAAATCGGACGAGCAGTTGCAGCGTGATTGAAACACAAACATTCAACCATCCAAACTTACTCATTCACGCAAAAACTACTGATCCGATTTGGATGAAACTTGTAATATATATTGTTCGTGACCTGGATTACATGGGACAATTTTTCATCCCAGCAAATCAACGGGATTCAACGGGCCGCGAACGAAGTCGCGAGCGGAAGCTAGTTTATAATAAAAATAGCATACACTTCGAACGAGTCTTGACATTTTTCTAACATTTTCATCATGGAACGGCGAAACTTTATCGTAATATCTGAATAGTAGCCAAATCTTTGCGAAGACTACATCTATACTATCTATACTAATACTATAAAGAGGAAAGATTTGTATGTATGTTTGTAACGAAGTGGCTCAAAAAGTACTAATCCGATTTGGATGAAACTTGGAATATATATTGTCCGTGACCTGGATTAACACATAGGCTACTTTTTATCCCGGAAGCTAGTGCAGTATACATTGGACAAAGCATACTTTCGATGCTGCAGACCTAGCTTGGTCAACCTTTACCTCATTTGCATCGAGTTCGATCCCAACGTTATTTCCGTCCTATTGAAACTGAACTTCGTTTTACATTGGTATCGCTAAATATAATAGATTGTACTAATCTGAGACAGTGGTATCGATTCCGTCTGTGCATTTTTCTAAACTAATCTAATTTGACAGCATTAAAAATATTGCCGTCTCTGTCGTTTTAGTTTATGAGAAAAGGACGGCAACATTTTTAGTGCTGTTTTAGTTTAAGTTAGATAAATGCAACAGTAAAATAGGTACCAAATTACCAATATCCAACTTTAATACTGAAAGTTTAGAAAAAAGTTATATTTCATGACAAACAATAAGCTTATAAATATAAGCTGGAAGGTTTTTCTTTTTAATCCTTGCACGGAACCCTAAAAAGCTTGTTGAATTATTAAAGCCGAGTAAAACTTGTATGAAGCCATTAGTGGAGTAAACATTAATAGCTCTCTTACGGATTAATGTTATGTTTTAATTAAACAGTAAATGGACGCCATTTTGATTTTTATTCCAAACGTAATATGAAACTTTCTGATGGACCCTAAAAGTATAAGAAGACTTGAACATGCGGCCTGGCAGGTTTTCTGAACTGTTTTCATACTAAATCATAGGTATTCCGTCCGTGACTAAATAGTGACATTAGAGCATTTCAGCGCGTTTTTTGCCGTCAAAAGCTTCTTGTTTTCGTATATCTGTAGCCACGTCACTTGACATTATGCTGCGCTGCGAAACCAGTTCAGAGCTTACGATACGGGGCATGAACACACGTTGACATTTACAAAAATAATGTTGATCTTTTTGGATCGCCAGAAGTAGAGACTTTAAAGACTCCTCTAAAATCTATGATACGGAAAATTCGCTGTCTAGACATGTCCGCCCACGGAAGCAGGACATTATAAGTGTACTATATGCTCCAGTTTGCGAACAATACCTAATTCAAGTTTCACCCAAATCAGTCCAGCCGCGACGACAGCACTCAATCACGAACAAACATCTAAACATCCAAAAATCTACGCATTCATAGCACTCACCAGAAATCCACGTCCCGTTCCACCTCACAGGCTTCAGCTCCTCACTCATCAGGTCCTGGATCCGCAGCCTTCTGCCTCGGACCCTGGGCCCCTCATCCGGCGGTGTCAGCAGCACGACGGAGGTGACGATCAGCGCCAGGACGGCCACGATCACCAGGAGCGCGATGAGGATGCCCCGCCAGTTCCTCTGGTTGGGACTGCCCACCACCAGCTTCTGGAAACATGAGGGTGTTTGGAGTGCTGGTTTGTGTTTGACAAGCTAGCAAGCTCGTATGAGTTAGGGCGGCCGTACACAGACTTCAAGCAGTTGAGACCGACTGCTTGAAGCAGTCCGTGTGCTGCCGCCCTTAGTGGCCAACTCTGGTGACGGAGTTTTTAGGCCTCCTTAAGGAGTCCGTCGTGGCTTAACGACTGCTAGAGCCGGTACCGATAGTTTAACGTGCCCTCCGAAGCACGGAAGCGATGGTGTAAATGCCACTAACGATCACCCATCCAAATAGGGGTTATATGCGTATCGTCAAAACTGCTTTTCGTCATTAACCAGTTTTTGCCAAAGGTGCGTTTCGTCAAATACCTTTTAGTCAAAACTGCTTTTTTGTCAAAATACCATTTTTAGTGACCGCATAGAGCGTGGCTTAACTTAGATAATCAGTGAAGATTGGTTAAACAAGCTACGCCATGAGCGCTATTGACAAGCTGAGGGCGCATCGCCGGTATCGGTGACTTCCAATGTTCAAGCTATAGTAGGTGCCAAATAACACCGCAATACAGGTCATTCACCCACCTTCACCACGATGTCGCAAAATTCAATTTATGTATGGTAAACAAACAGTACTACGAGATTCGAGCGATTACCGTCTTAGCGACAGGTTTGTATGGAAAGCGACAGAATTAGCCATTCATAAATTGAATTTTGCGACATCGTGGTGAAGGTGGGTGAATGACCTGTATTGCGGTGTTATTTGGCACCTACTATAGAGCAAGCTATCTCTGGATTTACCTTGCCAAAGATAGCTTACTCTAGGAACTTTATGAAAGAACTAACTTCCGCCCGTGACATCGTTCGCATCTCGTTGGATCGCGTTGATTTTCCGGGATAAAAAGTAGCCAGTGTGTTGATCCAGGTTACGGATAGTATTTCAAGTTTCATCCAAATCGGATCAGTAGGTTTTTGCATGAAAGAGTAACAAACATCCATACATTCTTACAAACTTTTGGCGTTTATAACTATGGTTAATTACCATCGCGCCCACCGGCCAGCCCAACGGTGGGCCAGATAGGAAAAACAAATTCCCATCGAGCCCACTCATTTGCATAGTGGGCTCGTTAGTTATTTTAAACTAGCAGCGCCTCGCGGTTTCACCCGCGTAATTCCCGTTCCCGTGGGAATTCCGGGATAAAATATAGCCTATGTTCATCAGGGATAATGTAGGATTGTAATGGTAAAAGAATTTTTTTAATCGGTCCAGTAGTTTCGGAGCCTATTCAATTCATACAAACAAACAAACAAACAAAAAATCAAACCTTTCCTCTTTATAATATTTGTATAGAAGAATGTGACACACTAGTTTTCACCCAATTCAATCCCATAAAGCAATTACTGTGATTACGACAATCAAATATAACGTTCCAAAAACATTCAAAGGCTTATTCAAAACAAAATCATTGTTTCCACAAAACCTTTTCAATCCATCCATCAAGCGTTCTATACAAACGATAATCAAAGTTTGATTCCTGCATTTGATTTACACTACGCGGTCACTAAGTAGTTTATGGTTTACCGTGTGTAGTGTTTACCTAGTCACCGAGCAGTGTAAGTCTTTCAATGGGTAAAATGTATTTTCAGTCGATATTTCGCCGTTTATTGTGTACGAACTCATTTATCATACGTCGCATTCATGCCGTGCTTTGTTAGCGGCGACTTTATTTCAATGGATTTTTTAAGCCTTTGACAGGCGTCACAGCTCAATTGGTAATAGCTCTGCCTTCCGTGCTGTGGGTTGTGGGTTCGATCCCCACCGAGAACAAAAAATTTTGTGCGGCATATAGATGTTCGTTCTATGTCTCGGTGTTACTATGTATTATAAGTATGTATTTACAAAAACAGTTTTCAGAGCTGATGAATATAAAATAAATAAATAAATATTCTTGGACATTACACACAACACCCTCTAGTCCCAACCTAAGCAGAGCTTGTACTATGGGAACTAGATTGCTGATATAATACTTACATACTTTTTTTTTGTAAATACATACTTATAATACAAAGTAACACCCAGACACAGAACAAACATTTATGTTTGCCACAGAAATGTTTGTTCTCGGTGGGGATCGAACCCACGACCCACAGCACAGAAGGCAGAGCTCCCACCGACTGAGCCATGACGCCTGTCATAAATTGAAAACTGCTAAACCAATTTTCACTAAACAGAGCTAAGAACCATCCCAGATAAGGCAAATCGGAGCCCTACTTTTAGAGACAATCATCTACATAGTGGGCTCGTTGGGATTTTTTTTTACCATCTTGCCCACCCGTGGGCCAGTTGGTGGGCTCGATGGGAATGACCCAGCTACTAGAGCTCAGATAAGCAAACAGACAGACAACGCCGTCAATCTTATAACACCCCTTCCGTTTTTCGGTTTGGGGTAAACGAATGCCTTTATTTTGTTAATGTTTTTGAACAACCGTAATTTTATTGCCCTATGCCCTTTTATTATAATATTATTGTTATTTTTATGTCCTTTTTGGACCCCTTGAAGTTCCCACGTCCTAAAGACAAGACAATGAGCCAAAAGGAACGGATAACAATAAACTTAATCCCACTTGAAAAGGGAATGCCCTTGAAAAGCCGTATCTACCAGATTCATATCTAGTTCTTTTATTAAAACTTAATTTGATTTTAATGAAAGATCAATGTTTACAAGTTAGATGTTGACGAAGCTGTGGCTGATGATTTTAATGTGTTAAATTAATCCCCACTGGTAGGAATTTCTTGGTGGGGATTTCTGGAATATATCAAATTAATCTATTTTGTTGTGTGTACTTTATATGTATGTACCTAGTATACCTAACACTAGGTACAAACCCTTTTTTATGATTATTTTGTACAGCCCATACCTAAGTAATCACCATTAGGTGCGGGAAACGATATACTTTTGATAAAGTGATATACTTTTGATACTGACTGTCAAAATTAAATGTTGTTTTACGCCCAACCAATTTACGAATTTTACGAAAAAAGCTCTTAATGACACGGAAATGTCATCAAATCGATGTCGGCACCGATACTGTGAAAAAGCGACTGCATTACTTGAGACGAGATGGAGGGACGAGATTGATGCCTACCTCAAGGACTGGTCCACAGTTGCCCAAAACAGAAAAGACTGGCGAGAAGGAAGGGAGGCCTTTGCCCTGCAGTGGGACACTACGGACTCATAATAATAATAATAATAATTACTTGGCTCTCTTACGACATTATATTGATATACGATATTGTAAGAGATATGATTACAATGTGAAAGTGTCATTTCCAGAATCATCAGCTCCAAGCACCATTTTGGGGTTATAATTCTTGAAATCTTTTTTTTTTTCATTTAACGTGGCGTACTATATCACTAACTTTTCTGCGCCTTTTTATCGCGACGTAAAAAATAACAACCATCTTAGGAACACTAAAACCTCTTTCATGAGCTGCTTCTTCTCAAAAGAAAACTCAAAACCTATTTAGGTAACAGATTGGATTCAGTATATATTTTTCACTGAAACTAGTTACTAAAATAGAATAGAATACATAAATAGGTAATGAATGTTAATATAATAGTAGGTATATATATTAAAAATAGGTATGCTATGATTTAAATAAGTAAATAATTTGTATTAATTTGACATGCCAAAGTTATGTAATGTAACCAACTGGTTAATAAATGAATTATCTGAAATGTGAATAACTAATCTACGTTTATTATTTTCTTCTTATATTAAAAAGGTCATATATTATCAAAACCTCCCCATTTTTCGGGAAACGTAACACAAAAGTGGTAATAATAAGGTAAATTAACCAGGGCTGAAACGAATAACACTGGATATGTGGTTTCCTGTATCATTAGAGCTGGCAACCCTACGTAATGGCGGCTATTTTCCCGGCAAAATAGGTATTCACACGTTTCATATTATTATCTATGTAGAGGTTGTGCCTATGGTAAGAACTTCCAACATTATTATTATTATGGGAAATGAAATAAGCCCCATAGTAATATTGAAATTTAATTAAATGTATTCTTTATTTTATATTCTATAATCACTTGAATAAACGCATCAAAACATAATGAGAATATCTGAATGATAAAATTTATTTGTCACTAATCATTCGGTTTTCAAGTTTTCTATTATATTCCGATTGCAAAAATATTAAATTTTCATTTATCGTTTTTCGGGGTAGACTCCTGCCAAAGAATATGTAATAAGTAGTTCCTACGCAAAAAGAAGCGGGACTCCCATTCTACCCAAACGTGATTCAAATTTTGACCCCCGTTTCATACATTGTTAGTTTTTCGAAATTACGAGTCTAGTTCGAGAGTTTCGCCAGTTCTTGCTTTGAGGCTACTCCCAAAAACTTAAATTATGTTGAATTCATAGCCATGATTTTTCAAAAATTATTATTTACATTGCAGCCCGGCAAAACTATCCACAACGCTCAACGCTCGAAAAACCAACAGACGCAGCCGATGTCATAATACCGAAATACGAAATCATTAGAAAATGAGACTTGTAGGTTTTTTTTGTTAAAAGAAGTCCCAAGTTTCTATGCATGTTAACCGCAACGCGTCAATAATTTTTATTTTATAAAAAAAATAAGATGATGGCATTCAACATAGTCGTTGTATACATAGGGTCGCTTTTTTTATTAACCCATACTATCCCACTGCTGGGCAAAGGTCTCCCCCATATCCCCTCAGTGTTTTCGATCAGGGACATTATTCTGTATGACTTAGGTCTTAGGAGATTCCTTGCCGTAACCGTATGACGTCACCGTAAGGAATCCAGTAAGACGGCTTACATACTTTGTAACTAGATTTTTCATATTTATAGCGAGGAACCGCGGAAAATATGATTTTTAAAAACGTCAGTATACAGGGGCATTATTCTGTATGACTTAGGAGATTCCTTGCCGTAACCGTATGACGTCACCGTAAGGAATGACATTTATGGCATAGGAAATACGGCATAGGCATAGGGCGATTTCACGCCGCTGTCTTGTCGTGCTGCGTAACGCGCTTGTATTGGTCATAGTGAATAAGGCCCCAGGGTCGCATAAAGTTTGTTATTACGCAACCGTGACGAGCGGAATTTGAAGCCTTAAAGGGTTTCTCAAGAAACTGCAACCGTTATATGAAGGTAAAATACGAAATAACTGAGTGGCGCTTAATGCAGATTGACTACCAAAAAACTTATACCAATGCGATATAAATTAAAGTGCACATTGGTTAGAAAACTTGTTTGGATAAATGTGATATTTTTACTGAACCTTTGCATTGTTATTCTCTCGACCCTGAAGCTCTGCAATTTCAGATAAATTCTAAGATAATCAGTGAAGATTGAATAAGCAAGCTACGCCACGAACGCTTCCGATTCTGATAGATAATCACCTCGCAGGTGTTTCATACATTTTTGGCAAATGGTAGTTAGGTATGCAATATTTTTTGGGCTAGTAGTACACGCGAGATATAATGTTACACAAAAGTACAAGATTCACATCTAAGTATTCATATTCCGCTCCAGAAAATGCTTTCAAGAAGTTTGGCGGGTTCTAAAAGTAGCTACGCGTGGTTGTTAGCGGTATACGTGATCGTTATTCAAAGTATATCCAGAGAAAACCGATCCTAAAGTACTGCGATATTATACGACTAAAGTACAGTTAGGAACTTGAGGTTTCAGTAGAGAATCGTTTGAGGAAAGTAACAATTATTAAAAAATAGTAGTAATATATTCAAAATTATATACAATAATATAGTAAAAATTCGTCTTTTTTAATAGTTACATTATTATGCGTTTTCGTGACTGCTACTGCATAATAGATTAATATGATAAAACCAACAAAAGTTACAAATAACAAAATTAATCTAAAAATAAAGTAAATGGTATGCAAATCGGGTCCTGAAATGCCACAACGCCTCTATGTTGAGTCCGAATCGGTGCTTGAGCAGTTTATTAACATAAGAGCATAGGAAAATGAGTTCTCACCAACAAATAGTAAAATAGGTTGCACTTCAAATTCATTTCCAAATCAAAACGTTATCGCTGTTGACACAAACATTCAGCGGGTGATGAAAACATCCGGCCTAGTGCAGCTTTTCTAGAGTTACATATGCATAGAATTGACCAAGTAGAAAGAGTTTTATGAGAATCATTTATTAATATATTATTATTATTATATTCAGCTCTTGGTGCCCCACTGCTGAGCAAAGGCCTCTCCCATTCTTTCCACACACTCCGATCTTAGGCTACACTTTACAAGTCGGCCAAAAAATGGTCAGGTTCGTCTCGCCATCTCCTCCTGGTCTGCCGTGTCGCCTTCTTACTGGGTCAGGATGCCACTAAGTGGCAGTCCTTGCCCACAGCTACATATGTTTGAAAACTCGAAAAACCGACTTAAATTTGACATGGTTCTGGCTTCATCATCAGATGATGAGAATGAAGATGCCGGCAGTTCATTAGGATGGTTGTACTGATCGTAAACACCACTGATAAGTCACAGTAAAGCAGAATACGCAATGTCGTGTGCGTGAATGAAGTGTTTTTTCCAGTTATTTTTATTTGACTGCCAAACTACGAAACCGATTTTGATGTAACTTTTATGGGACTAATCTGGAAGTATATACAGTTTCAGATAAAAAAACATTAAATGGATTCATAAATGACGGAGTTCTGAGGTAATAAACACGCTCTCAGCATTCGTCAGACGACACAAACAGTTGTAGACATTCCGGAAAAAACTAGTTTTTAGAACTCCCTTGTGAATACAAAAACAAGAGCAAGTCTACTCTACCACGTTTCTAGCTCTATGTTCAACTCTAAGCAATTACGGCATTCGATTATAGAGTACAGTTGCGATTAGAGATGTGGCGGTTACCGGTGCTTGCTGCCTGCGTATTCCTCGCGTACGGTAAAATTGACAGCAAACAATTGGACGAATCAGGTAAAACCCAGCAATGTATTTAAAACAATTTTAAAATCTCTCTTTTAGGCGGAAATTTTGAACAATTTTGTATTCGTGAGGACCTCTTATTGGCCCATCAGTATTAGGGCTGTTGGTCTTCCATAAAAATAAATAAACTTCCAAAAGTCGTAGAATAAAATTATTATGTTATTGTAATTTTTTTGGTGTACACTTTTAGTTTAAGTGCCTACGAAGTATTTATTTCTGAAAAAAGTAATGCACCAGCTTGTAGTTTAAGTTTTCTTCTCAATAATCGAGTGGAAAACCGAAAGAAAAAAAAACACAAAAAAAAAGTTTCTTTCGTTTTTCATGTTTTTTTTAGGAGTTTCGCCACTTCTGATGCCGGTCGAGTAGGTGTACGTAGTTAGATGGTTACATTGCTACTTAGGTATATACCTAGTCCCATTGTTTCCGATAAAAGGCGAGCGTCCACAGGTCTGCAATCTGCATCGCACGCATCGGACGCATCGCACGCAACGGATTTTAGTTTGCCTTGTATAAAAACTCATACAACTGCGTTCACTGATCCGCACCGTACGGACGAGTTTTTATACAAGGCAAACTAAAATCCGTTGCGTGCGATGCGTCCGATGCGTGCGATGCGGGCCTGTGGATGCTAGCTAATAACAAGTACCAACATCATAATCCACAAAGCGTTATCGCAAAACTAACACCAAACTTGCCCCGCCGCAAGCCAATCGACAGAGTCCGATAAACAAGCCTGTTATCAAACCTATGAGCTACACTGCGTGATTACCTTATCTGGCCTTTGTTGTGTAGCCGCGTCGCCGCGCAATGTAGAGAAAGATAAAAAGAAACTTCGTTTACTGTCATAGGTTTGTTCATGTGACTTATTTTGGAAGTTCCTTCAAAACTTTGGTGGAACGTCTGTCAAGATAATAGCAATACTCAGATAAGCACATACGTGAAACTATAGTATGAATTTGGCAATCGCAAACGAAGATTACAAGATACACCTAGGTAGCCATACCTCTAGAGAGGCTGTAAAGGCATATTCAAAGGCAGATGTAAAGGGAATTTACTGGTGGGCCAGATGGGAAAAAAACCAAAAAGCCCATGCAAATAAATGGGTTCGATGACAATATTTTTCCCATCTGGCCCACCAGTGGGCCAGCCGGTGGACTCGATGGGAATAACCCATCTAAATATACCCAATACCGTTACTTGCTGGACTAGCTCCGATTTGCATAGGAATGTCCAGTATTTATTGGTCGTCGCTTGGAATACGATGCCTCGAGGTTGTATACACAATTAGGCAAATCTCTCATTTCTGCTGGTTCAGACTAAGTGGACGATGGTAAACAAAGACTAGACACATATTCCTACTGAATAGTTGTACAGAAAGGTTGGTTATCCTGCGGT
Organism: Eulithis testata; assembly: GCA_947507515.1. Taxonomy (NCBI): domain Eukaryota; kingdom Metazoa; phylum Arthropoda; class Insecta; order Lepidoptera; family Geometridae; genus Eulithis; species Eulithis testata. The sequence continues at coordinate 2,783,161 of OX382218.1, read as the reverse complement.
AAGATAGGCAGACAATATCACTGGCATGCAAAAGTTGGATGAGCCTGGCACGGGACCATGAGAAAATAAATAAATAAATATTCTTGGACATTTCACTGTAGTCCCAAACTTAGGTAAGAAGCTTGAACTATGTGAACTAGATTGCTGATAGAATACTAATATAATTTTTTTGGTAAAAACATACGAATAGTAAACACCCAGACATCAAACAAACACACAAATGTTTGTTCTACCATTGAAGGGCATTGAAATAGACAAATAGGCTGACCGAGATTTTATAAGTGTAATTTCAAGAGCATTATTTAGGTATAAGATAAAACTATGAGTAGGTCACTAGGCTGTGGGAGATACGATAAGGGAGATAAGATTTTTTTATTGCACCTTCAATTAGCGAACTCTACTACCATTAATTATAATTCTATCATTCTATAGTTACATAAAAGGATATAAGAAAAAATACCAATACTTACAAGTACTTAAAAAAAGATCATAACTATTGGTCAAAAAGTATTTAAAAAACTTCTTCGTTTCATCAGTATATTTACCCTATGAATTTTATGGAGATATCTCTATGATAATTTTACGGGCCCACTGGTGGGCCAGATGGGAAAAACCCAACGAGCTTACTATGCAAATGAGTTCGATGGATTTTTTTTCCCATCTGGCCCACAGGTGGGCCGGCTGGTGACCTCGATGGGAATAACCCAAGATTATGGTGCTGAAAACGTAAGCTAATCTGTGATCATTCTCACATCACCAGGTTACGAAGACCTGGATGTGGACAGCAGCGAGCGCCTTGGGGCATCAGTGACTCAAGTGTACAACCACCCATACGTCGCCACAGTACTCAAGAATGGCACATACGAGTGCAGTGCTGTTATACTGAACTCTTATTGGCTACTGACACTGTCGAAGTGTTTTGATGCGTAAGTAAAACACCATAGTGTAAATAAATAGGTCGAAGGTCGAATCCCGATCTGCATCAATGCTTTTTTTCGTTTCGGAAAATTTCTAAGCGTACGAGCTTAACGGTGAAGGAAAACATCGTGAGGAAACCCTTGGCTTAGTCAGCTCCGCACGTATTGACGATGTCTTTCCTGTGGATATGGCTGACTAGGCTGAGAGGATGGTATAGATGCTGCAAGCCTACTCCATCTAAACATTGTCCCAGGCACTACAGTGTGTCGTTAAGTGCAGGCATAGGTTGCCTCCTGACGTTGTATAAATCATCTTCAATAGATGTAAAGGCCTAGATAGGAACCACTCATCATCTCTAGCGATATTCAATAGGTAAGTATTTCTTCAGTCCTGTTCGATGGCATTTTACATAAGCGCGACAGAGACTGGTGACTAATGCGGTGTATATCAGCGCAGGCTTCTTAGATCTCATGACGGAGGCCCTATTTTTACGTAAAAACTTTTGCAGTTTTAATGTACTTATTATAATTATTAAACACAATTAACGATGTAATACGAATCTATGCCTTGCCTAATATTCTTTGAAAACCGATAATTACCTGCATTTTGTAAAAGATTGTGTAGCGAAGCTGGGTTCTCATCTAGTAAATAAATAAAAATAAAATAGTAAAGTTTAAAATTCTACAACCGCTAGCTAGAGCATAAATAGGCCTCCGACCCGCTGCGTCCTCTGATCGTTACCTCTAATTGTAATGAATGATAGGGAGGGCCCTCCCTCCACAGTGCACGTCCTCAGCGGATGTGCTCATTGAGGTAATACATCTTTACAGGCATCATCGGTTTGTTCTATTATTTATTGGTATAAAAAAAGAAATAAAAACTCATTGATGCTTAACCGAATTGGAACCCGCAACCTTGTGAAAGCTATTACTAAACCAACAGAAATCGGAATTCAATTTATTTCAAACCCAAATACTTTGAAGGGTTTTACAAAGCGGACCAATTAAACGTTCAGTAAAACAAAGAACGGGGTTTAGGATATTGTTTGTGGGAGAGGGAAGATTAAAACCTCTAGCATTGTTGTACCTACCTAAGGGGCAATGGTTATCTCATAAAAACCCGCCAGGTAGGTTTTGTGAACACTTTTCATACTAAATCATAGGTATTCTGTGACTAAACGGTGACATTAGCGCGTTTCAGCGCGTTTTTTGCCCTCAAAAGCTTCTTGTTTTCGTATATCTGTAGCCACGTCACTTGACATTATGCTGGGCAGCGAAACCAGTTCAGAGCTAACGATACGGGGGCAGTTTCTATAGTTTTTAAAACTTACTTATAAATTATGTAGATCATCAAACTAAACTTGAAGCCTACTCTGAATGTACCTACTCAATAATTTATAAGTTTTAAAAACTGGAAAACCGATTTCAATTTGATACGCCTTCATCATCAAATGATGATGATGATGGCAGTTCATTGAGACTATTCTATTCATCGTAAACGTCACAGAAAAGTCACAAGAAAGCACGTGTATGACGTGTTTTTTCCAGTTATTCTTATTTAACAGCTTAATTACTGAACCGATTATGGTAAAAATTTTATGGGACCAATCTGGAAGCATACCCTTTCAGATAAAAAAGAATTTTGCGAATCGGTTTATAAATGACGGAGTTTCAGAACTCCGTCATTTATAAACCGATTTGCAAAATTCTGAGGTAACAAACATAAAAAAATCAAAAAAAATAAAAAAACACCGAATTGATAACCTCCTCCTTTTTTGAAGTCGGTTAAAAACATTCTACAAAATAGTCATTGTGTAAAATCTCATGGACAATCCGCGTAGAAATAAAACTTGAAGCAAAAAGCTGCCTTAAGCATTAAACCAGTATCGTAATATCGAAGGTCTGGTGAAACGTCGGGAACCCTCTGTTGTGAGCGTTTACGAACCACGTAGTTCAGGAGATAGGGGTTCAAAAATATGACAATATTTGCAGTGCTCTACATGGTACAGACTCAGAGACGTTAGCATTAGACATAGATAGGTATAGACATCTTGAATAGTTACACTCACATTTCAATCAAACTGTATAATAAAATACCACTAGAAGTGAGAAATTTAGGTGATGTACAATTATAAAACATTTATAAAGAATCAGCTAATCCAAAAAAGTTATTATAAAATTAATGAAGCAATGACAGACAAAACTATATTTGTGAAAGAATTTATTTAATGTTGTTCTTATTATTACTATGTAACCAATTTATTTACCCCAGACGATGCTTTTGCTGACCACTTATTTCTTTATTTGTACTCTTGACGATGCTTTTGCTGACTGAATTTTATATCTTTTGTTGGCAACATTTATTGCTTTTACTTTTTGACTTTTAGCTTGTTTTTTTTGTGCTTGTGTTTTTTTTATTGAAATGTACACCTACTATTTACTGTGCTACCTATGACTACTCTAAGAACATTGTAAAATGTCGAAAGAAGAATAAATGAATACATATCATTAGGCCCAAGGTATGAAATTTAAAGCGTAATACCCTTATGTAAATAATAATGAACTGGGACCCAATAAACAAAAAACGAAGGAAAGGAAGGCCTGCTAAACGATGGGACGATGACATCGTCAAAGTAGCAGGTAATACGTGGAGCAGAGTCGCTAGAGACCGAGAAATCGAAAAAACTGGAGGAGGCTTTCACCGCTAAAAGCGGTCTGTACATAAAAGGCAAGCGTCCACAGGCCCGCATCGCACGCATCGGACGCATCGCACGCAACGGATTTTAGTTTGCCTTGCATAAAAACTCATACAACTGCGTCCACTGATCCGCACCGTACGGACGAGTTTTTATACAAGGCAAACTAAAATCCGTTGCGTGCGATGCGTCCGATGCGTGCGATGCGGGCTTGTAGACGCTTGCCTTTTATGTACAGACGGCTTTCAGCGAACGCTTGCCAGTAAAGTACATTTATTATCTTACTTTAATTACCTATTTAAACATAATTTTTTAAGTCCAAATACATTTTCAGTTAGGTACTCAACATTGTGTATGGAAATAAAAGCTCTTTTATTTTATTTTTATTTTTATCCTTATGTAGTGTAGAGATGCACTAAGAAAGTAATTTTGAAGAGTCGCACCCTAAAGGGTCTAAAATTAGGATCAAAAATTTTAACCAAATAATACGTATGCTGCTACCACGCGAGCAAAGCCTCGGGCGACAGTTAGTTATGTATGAATGTATCAATCTTATAGACTGAGATGATTCACAGTTTCCACTCTTTGCTTGCTTATCCTACCTATCTAGTACAGCCAACCAACACCATAAGACAGTGTGACAGTTTAAAAAAAGTTTTGGGCAAATTTTTTACTTCTCAACCATACCACAGACCATATACATAACACTATACTAGTAACCATATGTTGGGAAAAGAGAATTTAGGGAAAAAAATGCTTCTCGTTCATTTTTTTTCTGTTTTCATTTTCTTTTCCTATAGCTTAGTAAACAGCTGTTTTGAACCATGAAGGTTTTTATAAAAAAAAATACGACTTCTAGTACTTTTTCAAAAACAAAATATGACGTATATACTACTACCAATAATAACTCAATACTTAATGTAAAATCAAAGTATAAAACTTGCCCCGTTCTCCTGCACTACTCGTGACGTATGCAAATCTGTTTTATCCCCTGGCCAATGACAGGGGTGAAGCGAAATAGATTAGAAAGGGTAGCCAGCTAACCCGCCAATTCACTAGGCCTGGAACTGAACCCACTATTAAAGCGGTTTGTGTTTTTGTAGTTTGAAAATAAGAGCCAAGAGGAAGATATTGAAATCATAGTAGTAGCTCTGCCTTCTGTGCTGTGGGTCGTGGGTTCGATCCCCACCGAGAACAAAAATTTGTGTGTGGCAAACATAGATGTTTGTTCTGTGTCTGGGTGTTACTATGTATTATAAGTATGTATTTACAAAAAAAAAAGTATATAAGTATTATATCAGCAATCTAGTTTCCATAGTACAAGCTCTGCTTAGTTTGGGACTAGAGGGCGTTGTGTGTAATGTCCAAGAATATTTATATTTATTTATTTATTTATAGACAAATACATAGTAGATATAAACAAATAAATTTTCTTGGACATTTCTCACAACGCCTTCTAGTCCCAAATTAAGCAAAGCTTGTACTATGGAAACTAGATTGCTGATAGAATACTTATACACATTTTTTATTGAAGTGAAAACTTCTTTAGCACCGTTGTGATTTGAAAGTCGATGAAACGAAAAAGCGAGGAAACGAGAAGAGAGACCCCAAAGCTAATTTTCGTAAGCATTCTAAGGAGATTGCTGGCTAAGCGGTCTAACGAATTGCATCGAATCGAGTCTAGCTCGTAGTGCGTGGGTTCAAGTCTCGAGCAAACTCGTTCACTTTTTGCCCAAACATTTTTTTGAAGGTTTCACTTCTACCACGTATGAATACACACATGTTTTTTTTCAAATTCACACTTACAATACATAGTAACACCCAGATATAGAACAAACATCTATGTTTGTCACACACTAATGTTTTGTTCCCGGTGGAGGTCGAACACTCCACCCACAGCACGGAAGGCACAGCTATTACCAACCAATTACCGACTGCCCCCATATCGTAAGCTCTGACCTGCTTTGTCAGCATAATGTCAAGCGACGCGACGTGGCTACAGATATACGAAAACAAGAAGCTTTTGACGGCAAAAAACGCGCTGAAACGCGCTAATGTCACTATTTAGTCACAGAATACCTATGATTTAGTATGAAAACAGTTCAGAAAACCTGCAAAGTGGTTTTTAAGAAAGAACGATTGCCCTGTGACGCCTGTAATGTTTTTTGAAGTGAAAACTTCTTTGGCATCGTTGTGATTTGAAAGTCTATGAAACGAAAAAGCGAAGCAGTTCGACCCCCATATAACGCAAAACACTTCGATAGCGCGTTCTAGGCTCCGACCAAACTTAGCAGCGCCATCTAGTTCTGATTTAGGGCAACATGAGCATAGAACATTTTCTAACTAAATAAGTACTGCATATTGGTTAAGTACATAAAAATAAATACTAAATTAATTTCACATTAAACACAGAGCGAGAGTGAATGCGTGGCACTCAAAGTATAACTTCTTCCGCTTCTATAACTTCTGCCACGTGTGAATTGCACACATGTTTTTTTTCTTTTTCAGAGATATCGTTTCCACCTACGTGAGCCACAAAAATTTGACTAACTACACAATACGAGCTGGTAGTTCTTACAATATGAAAGGGGGTTCTTTGTACAAGGTAAGTAAACAAACGACACATTGACAGGCACAGCTTAGTCAGTATAGCTCTCTCTACATATCGTTTTCGATGGTCATTTGTCAGACAGCTCTTTTTTCATCCATTTTATATCTATCTATCTAGGTTTACTATTATAAAACTGTAAAAAAGCCAAACTAAAATTAAAGATTTGGATAAACGAAATATGCAGATCTACTAAATAAACGATTCTGATTCCGAAAATCCAGTTTATCTGTTTGTGGATCACGCCCAAACTGCTGGACCAATTTCAATGAAACTTATACCATTCAGAAGCCTTTTTTCCGGATTGAAACATAGGCTATATTTTATTGAAATCAAAGACGTGGATTCTAAGATACAGCTTGACCTCTCTAAACCAAAAGCAGCCTTTGGCACGAGGTTCATCGTATACTGGATGACAGATATTTTGTTGATTTTATATGCCTGGTTTGCGTCCAATACAATTTTTACTGCCAATAACATAGGTGGAATTTAAAAAATGGCTTTGAAAACGAAGACTTTCATGAGTGTTATAAAATGAGTTTTATTGGAACTCACGTTTAGTGATCAAGACGATCTGTTTTGAAGTCGTAAAACTTGAGTTTATGTTGGTTTAAGTGGCCTGCATGCTTGTGGTCAAGCAAGATCTCCACTCAATGCTAAAAATAAAGTATTTGGGCCAAGTCCATGACCATGGGTCGTCGGTTCGATCCCCACCGAGAACAAACATTTGTGTGTTGTAAACATAGATGTTTGTTCTGTTCTGGGTGTTTCTATGTATTATAAGTATGTATTTACAAAAAAAAATGTATGTGTGTATTCTATCAGCAATCTAGTTCCCATCGTACAAGCTTTGCTTAGTTTGGGACTAGAAGGCGTTGTGTTAAGTGTACGTGAATATTTATTTATTTACTAGCAGCGCCTCGCGGTTTCACCCGCGTAATTCCCGTTCCCGTGGGAATTCCGGGATAAAATATAGCCTATGTTCATCAGGGATAATGTAGGATTCTAATGGTAAAAGAATTTTTTTAATCGGTCCAGTAGTTTCGGAGCCTATTCAATTCATACAAACAAACAAACAAACAAAAAATCAAACCTTTCCTCTTTATTATATTTGTATAGATTTATTTATTTATTTATATGTATTTTTGAAACACAAACAGTTTCAAGCACGATTGAAAGAGACCAAATGTTCCTATACGTCCCACCAGTGGAATGGGCCAGTTGATTCAGTGGGGCGAACAGGAATGCCAACCTTCCCACTAACAGCACGCTGTCAGTGGGCTAGCCGGTGGGCTCCATGGCTCCACTCTTTTAAAACCTCTAAAACATCCAATTGTCTATTATTTGGTACTGATTTGGACCAGTTGAGCTATCTATAAATCGTTTGCAACGGTTTTTAGATAGCTCAACTGTTGCATGTGTATTTTATAAATATTGTGAATATTTTAAATACTGGTATTAGTTGTAATTTTTTTTATAATTGTCTGTTTTCAGATAAAAATGATGATCAATAACTTTGACCTGAAAGTAACAGCGGTGAAGCTGGACGCGCCGCTCGTCTTCGGTTCCAGAATCCAGGCGGTGCACTTGCCGAACGCTGACGAGGAAGCGTTTCTAGGACGCTTAGCGTCTATTGTCGCGTGGACTCCAGATGGGGTTAGTTTTGAACCTTGTAAAGCCTTGGTCTCGCGATCGTAACGCACAACGCAGAGTACCGCGTTTGCTCCTCGCCGCTGACGCAGACTGCGACGTAACAAAAGACCATACTAGACGTTTTCCATACAATTATGTGTCCGGCGCTGCATGTCGCATACCGCTGCGTTGTGCGTTACGATCGCGAGACAGGCTTTAGGCTTCGTAACCACCAGAGAGATGAGATGCAATATTAATACTAGTAGTTCGCCCCGAACTGAGATCTCGTGATGGTCGGAGGTTAATAAAACCCAAACAATTTTATTGACCTATGGTTGTAATAAACTTTGCAAATCGCTTCGAAATCGCCGTCTAGCTAAGCACCAGTCTTACTTGAACTGTAAAATCATTGAAACTCCAAGAAATTATAGCTCACGTTATACTGGGTTTGCCAATTTTATAATTTTTACAACAACTCAAAAACTATTAGACCTAAAATCAAAATAAAAACGGTTTTGGAATGTCTACGCAAAGCCCTGTCATATGACACCCCACTTGATATTTTGGTACGACTTTTTTTTTTTTAGTCTCTTTGGAACCTCATAACTTTCCAACCCCTTGACCGATTTACTTTATTTTTCAAACCAGTAAAACTTAAGAGTAATATCCGTATACCCACCAAATTCTGTGAAGATCGAATAAGCAGTTCAAAAGATCTTGACGCACAAACATACAAAGCATTTTTGCCCAAGTTGTCACTAAGATCTCGTTCGCTTCGCTCACTCGATCAATAAATAAATATTCTTGGACATTACATGCAATGCAACGCTCTCTAGTCCCAAACTAAACAAAGCTTGTATTATGGGAACTAGATTGCTTTTTTTTGGTAAATACATATACTTATACTACGTAGACACTCAGATATAGAACAAGCATCTATATTTTCTTCACACAAATGTTTGTTCTTGGTAGGGATCAAACACACGACCCACAGGATGGAAGGCTTAGCTATTACCGACAGAAATGTGACGCCTGTCACAAAAAAAACTCACGAATTCTTGATTTTACAGCATATGCGGCTGGTCAACGTACCGGTGATAGAAGCCTCAATCTGTGAAGATAACACGAAACTACTGCCTGGACACTACATCTGTGTAGGAGGGGTCCAAGATCCTAACAGAAACTTTTGCAGGGTAAGCTACTCTTGTTGTTACCGAGTGAAGGGAGTGAAGATCTTAGTGTCAACTTGGGTGAATCAGTTTATATGTTTGTTAGAGTATAACTTTCAAACCGCTTATCCGATCTCCATAAAATTTGATAGGTCCATATTAAGTTTTACTGGTTATGATGAGTTCAATCAATCAAGAGATGTCTTCCGTTCCTTCCGTGCTGTGGGTCGTGAACTCGATTCCCACTCAGAACAAACATCTATGTTAATGTTTGTTCTATGTCTGGGTGTAACGATATAAGTATGTATTTATAAGTATTCTATCAGTAATCTAGTATCTAAAGTACATGCTTCACTTAGTTTGGGACTAGAGGGCGTTGTGTGAAATGTCCAAGTAAATATTTGTTAGAGTATAGAGTATAGAATTTGTAGCTGCAGCGATATTCGGAATTATTTTGAGTCTTCACTATTTCGGTTAGTTAGCTTTGTCAGAGGTTATATAATACTAGGCTTTGTCGACCGCAGTCTAATAATTAGAGTACAAGTAGGTACAAAGTACAGTTCTGTGGAAAAACCACTTGACCCGTTTTCCTGCAGTTATTCAAAGAAAGAACCCATTGCATTCAACTTTTGCGCTGAAATCTAAGCGAACTAATTACAGCCTTTTAGCGGTTGAGCTTTTTAAAGGAAAACTGGCTAGCTCTGCCTTTTGAAAAAAAAAAAGTTACTACGAATAAATACTGTCCTACTAATAAATCCATATAAAACCACATTAAAAGGCTCTATTCAGATAACTCCAAAAAAATCAAAATAAGAAAAAGTCTTGAAAAAGTTCAAAACTTTTTATATCAGTTATTATTTATAAAACTCTATTAAGAATTCTTTTAAGAATTTAGCAGTTTCAAGTAGAAAATCGTCATCAGCTTGCAGATGTTGACAGCTGGTGGTGGACGTAGACCTCGCAACGACAAACGATTTGACTTTGTTCAAATACGCTATTGATAAAAATAATCCATCCACAGAAAGACAACGGCGGACCAGTCATCCAGAATAACACTCTTATAGCAATGGCCACATTCTTCCAAACCTGCGCCATCTACACGCGACCACACGCCTTTCCCAAGGTATCAGCCTTCTCCAGATGGATGGACAGCGTCGTCTGGGACGAGAACAACCGACCAAACCTTACACCAATAGAAACCACTGTAGATAACAAAGAAACCACAGAAACAGAGACCCTTAGCCCACTTTACGACCCCAGCAAGTTCATGTTGACCTTACCTTACGACCCAGTAAATCTACCTCTAGAACCAGATGAGAATAACGCAGTTATGCCAAGAGTAAGCCTTTACGAGTCGTATTTACAGAACATGGCTAAGGCGAAGACGTCCACGACAGAAGAACCCCGGGAGAAGGAGCAAGTCATGATGAATCAGGCCAAGATGGATTGGTTTAGGAAGTACGGGAAAGCTATGCTGATGCAGAGGAATGATCAGTTCGATTATAATTAAAAGTATTGCATGCACTTGTATTTTTTTATAACCCCCAGGGAGATAGATATTTAAAAGAAGCCGATGATCTAAAAGCTCATAGGCTGTTCACATTGGCCGACTGGTTAGACAATAGACATCCAACAGAATAGTTCCTCTTTCACGCAAAAACTACTGATCCGATTTGGATGAAACTTGGAATATATATTGCCCGTGACCTGAATTAATACATAGGCTACTTATTATTGCGGAAAATCAACAGGATCCAACGGGACACGAACGAAATCGCTGGCGGTAGCTAGTAGGCAATAATCACACAACCCTCGTTTTTTATTCTCTAATGAAAGTAAGTAGTAGGTATTATTTGAGTGGAGTACCAGTACCTATCGAGCATGTATTCAAGGTAAATAAATATCAGGTTAAAAAAAATCACTTCTTACCCATTTCGTTCCAGTTTAAATAAGTCAATACTGGGCACGGGTCAATGATTCAGGTTAGGTTGAGTAATTATTCAAACACTCTTTTTCATTCCGGATATGGAGGCAGAACCCGCAAATAGGGTCCAGGTATTTCTAAACGCATAAAAAGGGTTATGGCCTTTGCTATTGTGGTTATATACAAAGTTCTAATATAAAATATTGTAAAATATTCTTTGACTTCGCCTTTGTAGGGTTCGGTATATTGATCTGCTTTTTTAAAAATACAAACATACAAAAATCCCTTTATAAATAAATATTCATGGACATTTCACAACGCCATCTAGTCCCAAAATTAAACGAAACTTTGAACTATTATTTTCCTTTGTCACTGGTGATAAGAGTGGGCTACTGATGATACCTAATAAGCATTTTTCCATCCTTATTATTTTTAAAACTTAACCCTGCATCTGCATACCTAAGTTGTGGCTTAGAACCATTTGAATTATTAAGGGGCATAAGCGTCCAGCAGCGGTAGAAAAGGGTTAAGCTTCTGCAAGGCTGAATAACCTTTTTAAACTAACTTTATATTGCGGTTTCTGTTGAAAATTACAGTTAGTGCTTACAAAAGAACACAGCATGATTATTTAAATGTTTAGAATGTAGAATGTTAGAATGTTTAGATGTAGAAAGTTTTAATTACATAGCTATAAAAAAAAACATTAATACATGAAGCACATGTAATGTTTTTTTTATATTTTTTAACTAGTCTATCATGATCTACATAAACAAAACACTAATGTTCGGCTTATATTGAGCGAGCCCAATGACGGGTACGCGATATATGTGAAAACTCGACTAGCTAGGGTTGGGTAAACTTAGTCAACACTCAAAGTAAAGAAAATAAATGACGATCACTGGCGAGCAAAGCGAGCTGTTAAAATCGTGAACATTGATACCGACTATCTTCTAAATCTATAAAACTCTTTTAAAGCTGACAGACAATCAACCCACAGCCTAAACTATAAGTCCTAGAGGTCTGAAATTCGGAGGGTAGTATCCTGATATAGTGTAGGGGTGCACTAAGAAAGGAATTTTGAAAAGTCGCACCCTAAAGGGTCTAAAATTAGGATCAAAGGTTTTAACCAAATAAAGCGTATGCTGCTAATACGCGAGCAAAACCGCGGGCGACAGCTAGTTAGTCTATAAACATTGGTTAGTACTTACTACTTACAAAGACTCGTGCTACTTACCCGCTCTGCCCTACCATGACTATTCCTAATAGACACAGTGAATTACTCTGTAGCTTTAAGTTTACAGAACAGTGAATGCAAATCAATTACTTCACACGCCAAAACAGGACACCATAAATAACAAGAAAAAGTCCCACGGATTTGGCCGATACGCAAGAAAATAGTTTCCAAAGTACCAGGCTGGCATAGCGGCCTAAGAGGCTTTACGTAAATCCGCCGCAGGGCACGCGCGGGAATAAATCTCTATCCACCGCACATTTACTGTTTATTTTCGCGTGGAGGGGAGAATCGAGTTCTGAATCGATTTTTAGGTGTTTATGCGGAGTTTATCTTCTAAATATAGAAAACTTTTTTTAAGCTGACTGACAATCAACGCACAGCCTACACTATAAGTTCTTATATAGTGTAGAGATGCACTAAAAAAGGAATTTTGAAAAATCGCACCTTGAAAATTGATTCATAGATTGCTCAAATAAATTAACTCGACATGTAATTCAGGATTTTTAAAAAATTTCAAAACCGTTTGTATCCTGATACCGTGCGAGCAAAGCCGCGGGCGACGGCTAGTACTGTGATAAAATTGTTTATTTTCCGAGGCTGTGGCTATTATTATTTACCGGAAAGATAGTATGGTGCTGCGTAAGTACCTTAATACTTATAAAGTGAGAAACTGTGAGAAAGTAACAATTGAAAGGGTAAAGTAACTCCAATCTTCTTATGAAAAGTAATATGAACATTACAGGTAACGAATCTTTTTTAGTCTTTTTATCTAAATAGATAAGCTGTTCTAGCGTATATTCAATGAGAATTTTGGGACTTGACTACCCGTTTTAGCGTAGATTTATTGAATCTCAATCATAGTGAAAAAAATAAAAGAAAAATGTTATCGATAACAAAATAAATGAGAATCTATCGATTCTGCACAAATTATTCTCTCATCCCTATTTCTTCTTCTTCTTTTCAATAATTCCAATGGCTCACACTTTATGTTACGATCTATGTATTATTCTTTAAAATTCCACCAAAATTCAACAACAATACTCACAATAACACAAGAAAAACAATTAAAATAAAAGTGCAATGTGTCGTTTCAAAAAATTTCAAAACTCGTGTCTCATCCCTATTTCCGGATTTCGGCTCGCAGATTCGACAGAGCGTAGTGACTTTGTCACACACTATCATAAAAAGGCGTATCGCGAGATAGACTGAATTTTCTGTCCAATTCATGTATCTACTATGAAATCTTCTACGATACAGAATTACTTGCAACTGCAGGTCCGATGTGGATGAAACTTGGAATATATAGTTCGTAACCTGGATTAACACATAGGCTACTTTTTATCCCGGAAAATAAACAGAATAAAGGACGAGGGCGGAAGCTAGTTTATAATATTAGCGGAATCGTGATATTTACGTATAACTTTTCTTCCCCGTACGCCCGTTTTATAACGCCAGATAGTTCTCAAAGCCTCTATTGATCCTTGCTCAGCGCAATCCGAAGAACGCTACAGCAGACCTTATGATATTGCTCAATAATGTTGCAGAGCAATGTATTATACTGCGTTATTACTTCCGCATAGCAGTTGGTACACTCTACTTCAAGTCATAGTACGACGCTGCCTGTTTTATGTACATCATCATCATCATTCACAGCCCGACTTTACCCACTGCTGGGCATAGGCCTCCCCAAGTTTGTGCCATCCACTGCGGTTCTCTTTAATGTAAACCTAATGGATTCGAATCATATTGCGCGTGAACACCAACTCGACTGCCAAACATTGTAGTGCCACCGCGCAGTGTACGTCGAATTTGCTAGCGTTACGATATGTTTGCGATTGTTACAATTTATTCGTAATCAAGTACTCGTAGTCTGAGTTTTGTTTTGTTGATGGAAACGCATATCAAGAAGCAACTTGCGAGAATGTACGAAAATCCGATAAGCGCCTCTAGCGGGAGATTCCAATTTTTTTTTTACCATACAAAAACTGCGAGTTTCTCGATACTCGCCCGTAAATCAACATAACAAAATCAGACTACGGGCTATGGAATGTTTTCTGGTGCAGAATGTCAAGGATATCCCAATGCAATGCCCACATTGAATTACAATTAGAAAGTTGCGTTCACACTATGCCGCAGTCGGCAGGGACTGTGGGCAGGGAAGCGGGCACGAGCATAGTGTGAACACGATAATGCCTCTGTCCCGGCTCCCGGCCCAAGTTCATGCCCTTGCTCTCTAATGAGAATAAAGGCGATGTTGCTGTGACAGGCGTCATGGCTCAGTCGGTAGTAGCTCTGCCTTCCGTGCTGTGGGTCGTGGGTTCGATCCCTATCGAGAACAAACATTTGTGTAGCAAACATAGATGTTTGTTCTGTGTCTGGGTGTTTCTATGTATTATAAGTACGTATTTACAAAAAAAAAAATATGTATGTATTCTATCAGCCATCTAGTTTCCATCGTACAAGCTTTGCTTAGTTTGGGACTAAAAGGCGTTGTGTTAAGTGTCCGTGAATATTTATTTATTTATTTATAATAAGTCCGCGGCAATAATGTCCGCAGCGGCATGGGCATATAGTGAACGCGGTATAAGATGCACACAAAGACTTTCCAATATGAAATGGTTCGCAAATTCATCAAGTTCCAAGCTCACGGCATCTTCATTTGCATAGAGAGTAATGCGAGCCTCTTCCGGACTCCAGACATATGGAGGGATGAGTGGAATAGTTGGTACCGTTATAAATCACTTCCTACAACTACAGCTCTTTGTAACAGAGCTCGTCCGGGGAAGTACTATAGTAGGTGCCAAATAAAACCGCAATACAGGTCATTCACCCACCTTCACCTCGATGTCGCAAAATTCAATTTATAAATCGTTTGCAACGGTTTGTGGATAGCTCAACTGTTTCATGTGCATTTTGTAAATATTGTGAATATTGTAAATATTGTATTAAATTTAAAAAAAAAAAATTAATGGCTAATTCTGTCGCTTTCCATACAAACCTGTCGCTAAGACGGTAACCGCCCGAATCTCGTAGTACTGTTTGTTTACCATACATAAATTGAATTTTTCTACATCGTGGTGAAGGTGGGTGAATGACCTGTATTGCGGTGTTATTTGGCACCTAATATATCACCGTATTTCTGCCGACAAGCAGGGGCATTATTCTGTATGACTTAAGATGTGGTAGCATATAATAGAGTTGTCGTTTTGGTTCAACTGTCATGATAACATCTATGTAAATAAACAATTTGAATTTGAGGAGATTCCTTGCCGTAACCGTATGACGTCACCGTAAGGAACGACATTTATGGCATAGGAAATACGGCATAGGCATAGGGCGATTTCACGCCGCTGTCTTGTCGTGCTGCGTAACGCGCTTGTATTGGTCATAGTGAATAAGGCCCCAGTAAGGCTCGCATTGCTGTGTTCCGGTATGTGCGCCGGTGCAATTACAGGCACATGAGACTTCAATTCTTTACAAAATAGAAACAAAACGAGTGAAAAATAACATGTGGCGAGCAAGTCGCTGTCAGTCGCACACCTTTCCATACAAACGTGGAAGGAAAGCCACTCCACTGTTTGACGTTGACCAACCAATACTAAGGATTATATCAATTTATCTCGTCCTAATCTAGGCCTGTATACAGCCCAAACCGTAAAAAAATTGTTCATTTAAAAAATACAAGCTAAAAGTTTAGAAGCTTGTATTTTTTTAATGAATACTTTTTTTACGGTTTGGGGTGTATACAGACATAGATTATGACGAGATAAATTGATATAATCCTTAGTATTGGTTGGTCAACGTCAAACAGTGGAGTGGTTACCCTTCCACGTTTGTATGGAAAGGTGTGCGACTGACTGCGACTGGTTCAGCCTTAAAGGTACAAGTCCGAGACCAACCGCAGACTGCGAAACGATACTGTAACAAAATGAAACGAAACGAAACGAAAGGCACCCTAATAAGAGTTATCTTCCAGCTAACCCTGCTTCAGAATTAAAATAACAAACATCAAATACAAAAAACATAACAATCATCAAATGATCCGGGTCTACTCAAGGATTTTTCGGGGAAATTTATAAATACTCGTAGCTGGAACAAATCCCCAAATCGAAGACCTAGATTAGTCCGCCAGTCATGGATTTATTCAGCCAGTTAGGCTATTGCAAGTGCGCTTGCAGCTCAATGGTAAAGAACAGGCAGTAAAAACTGCTGACGTTATCAGTAAATGGTCTTGCTCTAATTGGTTCCTGTCGGACGATTTTACCAATTAACGCTCACGATGGCAGCGTGGGGTGTGACTGTCAGCGATTTTGTTATGAAATTAGATTTATAACACATTTGCTCGTAAAGGGTCTCTTATTTCACAATACAATACAATACAGCATTTAATTCTTTTACAAATTGTTCAAATTTTTCTAACTGCTTCAACAAGTGAATAAAGACTTATTCTTTGAAGAAAGTCCGAGTTTTATTTATTTCCTCGCAAATGTGTTATAAAACGTCGTATGACATACGTGCGCTTTGAAAATTACAGCCTCTGCTTTCTTGTAGCCCTCGCCTACGGCTCGGGCTGGCAATATCGCCTCGGCTGTAATTTTCAACTTACCGCACTCATATCATAATGTAATATTACGTTTGAGGCCTCAACACGAGTAAACGTAACTTCAACCGTGAAACAGGGCCTGCAACTTACTTAGTGTTGTTTTGCGTGCAATTCTCGATTCTGGGTCGGTAATTTTGGGGCGTGGTAGTCGAAGAATACGATAAAGATTGGTATCTAAGATGCTTGTAATATTCAAAAGTAATAGTCGTACAATAAGTAGTTTCTCACAGATAGGTACAGATAATATTAGAAAAAAGTGGCGAGTGCTATTCCGAATTGTTTTCTTCTTCTTCTTATTTTTTTTATTGCCTGAAGCAATCAGGCTGGAACACTTAGTAAAATCAAAGGGATTATTTAGAATCGTGCTAAAACCGTATCGTAAACGTATCGTAACACTAACGTATCCGAGACTGCGCGGTTCGGCAATCGAAGTGCGCCTTGACGCGCAATATGACTTGAATACGTTGTGTTTTCGAGACGCGGCGACTATCATATTTGTTCGTTCCTAAGTAGAATAGTTTAGACTGTATTCCTTGTAAGTGCTAACTCTATTTATGTAATATTTCAAACTTTACAGTTAAGTGTCCCGTCACTAAGGGCAAGGGAGAATATTTGCCCATCACATTGCTGTGTGTGTAAAGCATAATTATCATTTATTCGTTAAAATCATAAGGATCTTAAAACCGCCTTATATACCTACTAGGTGATTCTAAGAGACAGTTTATCGTGGCCAGAGCCCAGAAAAACGGGAACAAGAACAAGAAACTTACGTATTTGAATCTCTAGCAGAAGAACCACACCTCCCCAAACAGTGAGGTAGGGCAAATATAGGAAAAAATGGCGAATCAAACAGTAGTCCAATATTGTCTTTGTGTTCCTTAGCACGAGTTTTTGAATGTATCGACGCATTTGTATTTACATTCGTAACACCGTTTGGTAATAGCGATTTCTATTTTATTTCGTTACATTTCTATAAATTATTAAATATGTACGAATAAGTTCCTATGAGTTAGTTAGTGGCAATATCTAGTGACGTAGTTCTGGTGGGGTTTGTTTCTTAATATTCTGTATTAGGTTGAATATCATTAGGTGGGCCATTTACACCATTACTTTTACTTATAAGAAACATTTATTAAAGAACATACTGGATAGCGCATTTATGATAAACTGAGGATATTTTTAACCGACTTCAAACAAAGAGGAGGTTCTCAAGTCGGTTGTATTTTTTTTATGTTTGTTACCTCAGAACTCCGTCATTTATGAACCGATTTGAAAAATCCTTTTTTTATCTGAAAGGGTATGCTTCCAGATTGGTCCCATAATTTTTTTATCAAAATCGGTTTGGTAATTAGGCAGTTACATAAGAATAACTGGAAAAAACATGTCATACGCGTACACGATATTGCATATTTAGCTTTTCTATGACTTTTCTGTGACGTTTACGAGCAATAGAACGTACCTAAGTACCCACGAACAAATCTGACAGTCGCCGCATTAGCGTATTCGAGTTACATTGCGCGTCACTGTCAGCTCGACTGCCAACCGTTGTAGTGTATCTCGGATACATTGCGTATTTTGCTTTTCTGTGGTGTTTACGATCAATAGAACAGTCTCAATGAACTGCCATCATCATCATCATCATTTAATGATGAAGGCAAATTGAAGTCGGTTTTTCCAGTTTTTTAACTTATAAATTATTGAAATTGACTGATGTTAAGCGGTTACCTAGGCACTTATAGCATGTCAATCGACCACACACTGCATAGCATTGCGATACGTTCATTGAAAAGTGGTAATTATGTGCTTGATACCGAATTTGTGAAAAATTGAAAGTGAAAAACTCTTTAGACGTTTTGCGTGAACTGGGCCTCTAACTGTGAATAATGATTACCGAAGATTCGGTAGTGACGTTTGTGCTACACTGCGCAGTAACGCTGTGACTTCGAAAGAGCCTAGACCATCGCTCGAGGCGACCGCGCAGTGTAACACAAACGACACTACCGAATCTTCGGAAATCAATATTCGCAGTAGAGGCCCAGCAAACCACTTATTCAAAATACCGAATCACCAAACCTTTTTCAAATAATCAATAAAAATCCTCCTTGCACAAGATTCTTTTAAATGCCAAACCAAAAATTGTTGGAATTTATAAAAATACTAGCAGCGCCTCGCGGTTTCACCCGCGTAATTCCCGTTCCCGTGGGAATTCCGGGATAAAATATAGCCTATGTTCATCAGGGATAATGTAGGATTCTAATGGTAAAAGAATTTTTTTAATCGGTCCAGTAGTTTCGGAGCCTATTCAATTCATACAAACAAACAAACAAACAAACAAAAAATCAAACCTTTCCTCTTTATAATATTTGTATAGATGTATAGATGTATAGATTTTCCATCTCGTTGTTGAGTGAAAATCTTTTTTAAAAACAAAATGTGATATCGGTGTTCCGCGCTGACGATTTTGTCGAGTTTTTTTTGTATTTTTAGCACTGATTTTAACTGTATTTTGATGACCCAGATTTGAGAGCCAAACGCGTTTATACAATACTAGGTGCCCCCCGCAACTTCGTTCGCGTCCCGTTGGATCCCGTTATTTTGTCGGGATAAACAGTAACGTATGTGTTAATCCAGGTCATGGACAATATATATTCCAAGTTTCATTCAAATCGGATCAGTAGTTTTTACGTGAAAGAGTAACAAACATCCATCCATCCATCCATCCATACTTACAAACTTTCGCTTTTATAATATTAGTAGGATTTTATAGGGCACTGTATGTAGGTATACAATATCATTGTTAAAACCAAAAAATACCTCATCATCGAAGGCGTCCGGGTCCGCCATGGTCACCTTCTTCTTAACCTTCGTCTTCTCAGCCACGTCACTTCCACTCACAATCCGTTAGCTACGGCACTTCCGGTGGAAGCTCATCGTTCATATCCGGTTTCTGAAACGATAAATTGATATTCACGCTGGACTTGGAGTGTTGCCAGATATTTAAATTGTAAATATGTGTTGGTCGACTGTCTGACTGACAGAACTGAAAACAACATTCTTCTCCTTCTTTTTCTTGTGACTGTTCGGTGGTTAGGGCTGCCACGAATTTGCCAATTACATTTAGTTATAATATATCTTCAAAAATATTGAAATGTGCGAGCGAGAGGGTTGTCTGCCTTATACATACGCCTTAAGGTTTCAAACCTAGTTTATACGTAGTTGATGTATAAGATGTGATTTTAGTGAATAAAACATTGTTGACTTTGACATAGAGGTGCACTCTAATCCTTTCACCACACTGCTCCATCACTCGACTAGGTAGAGTTTTTCGAACGTGATAGTCGTAAAATAAATAGGAAATAGAAACTCAGCTGTAAAAACGAAACTCTGCACATAAACGACAAAAACTCTGAGCAATAAACCCTTTTGCATTACTGTACCGTGCCAAAGTCCAGAGAGAACGGCTGTGATATATTGTACGCGCGAGTTGACGACAGGAAAATTCGTAAAATCGGAAGGTGCCAACTCGCGCGCACTCGCAAGTTTGACGCTCGCGAGTTGACGAATAAGTCGATACTGCTCCTGCGGGCCTAAGGCCGTGCTCACTTTGGACACGTTTTTGTTCGTACATTAACGTACGAGTAATGTTCGTTCGAATTAAGTGCTCACACTGAATACGTTTTTCTCCGTCAATTAGTACGACTGTGTGATAAATCCCAACAAGTTCGGATTGTATTCGGACGTCGTAAGTAAACGTACGTATACGTACGACTGATCGCATGCAGTGTGAGCGCTCCCATAGTCCTTGGAAGGTCGGTATCGTTCGTGCGTAGTTGTACGAATCAAATTTGGATGAAATCGTATCCAAAGTGAGCACGGCCTAAGATGCGCACCGCGAGATATTTGTCATGTCGTTCTGTCAAAATGTAAGCATTTTGCACCAGTTTAGAAACTATTGCATTATCTGCATCTGCATCATTCTAACTTTTAAATAATATTTATTCACAAAGAAAATTACAACTAATACAGTATTTACAATATTTACCAGTATTTACAATATACACATGAAACAGTTGATATCTATCTAAAAACCATTGCAAACGATTTATAGAAAGGTCAACTTTGAAGATTTTGTTTATCCTCTCCATCCAAAGGTTGTCTGGAAGAGACCGCATTTAACAATAAAGGCCACCCATTGTTCTCAATAGCTTAAATGGTTTCTCCTTGTATCCTGTTTCTTTGTGTACAATAAAAAGTATACCTATCTATTACTAGCTGATACCCGCTACTTCGTACGCGTGCGAAACTTTCCACCAATATCTGTCAACCTATGTACGATGAACCTCGTGCCAAAGGCTGCTTTTGGTTAGAGAGTTTAAGCAGATATAACAAATTTCATATTTATTCACCTTTTAAAACTTCTCTGGAATAATTCAAGACCAAAAATTTGCCAAATCGGTCCAGCCGTTCTCGAGTTTTAGCGAGACTTACGTACATCAATTCATTTATATATAAAACTACCCGTCGCCCGCGTCGTTGCTCGCGTTCTAAATAAACCCTTTAGAGTGAGGCTTTTCAAAATTCCTTTCTTAGTGCATCCCTACACTATATAAGAATACTACCCTCCACATTTCATATCTCTAGGACTTATAGTTTAGGCTGTGCGTTGATTGTCAGTCAGCTTTAAAAGAGTTTTATTATAATATTGTTGGAAGCCCCTCGAAGAAGCCTGGATTATGTGACGTCACTTGTTTACGCACTCCTTTATAAGGCGATGCGCGCGGAGCGACCGGGCAGTTCTGTACCTCAGTGGTGCCCTTGCGTTTGTTCCGTACCTAAGTGGTGCCCTTGCGTTTGTTCCGTACCTAAGTGGTGCCCTTGCGTTTGTTCCGTACCTAAGTGGTGCCCTTGCGTTTGTTCCGTACCTAAGTGGTGCCCTTGCGTTTGTTCCGTACTTAAGTGGTGCCCTTGCGTTTGTTCCGTACCTAAGTGGTGCCTTTGCGTTTGTTCCGTACCTAAGTGGTGCCCTTGCGTTTGTTCCGTACCTAAGTGGTGCCCTTGCGTTTGTTCCGTACCTAAGTGGTGCCCTTGCGTTTGTTCCGTACCTAAGTGGTGCCCTTGCGTTTGTTGCCAACAAAACCATTTGATATGGTCGAGAGCCTTCAGCACTCACCAGTAGTCCGGTAAGGCTGTCAGCAATCGTCAGACAAAAAAAAAACGACCGTACAGTCTTGGTCTGACTTTCGTCCGATGCACATTTCTTTATAGCGCTCTAGGGTTGTTAATTATTAAGCGAGACTAACTGATTGGTTGCATGGGAACGATGATCAGTTACAAAGTTAGTTAGATTGTTTAACTAGTCAACGTTGTTTTGTTGGTTAAATGTAAACTGTGAGGTTATTTGTGTAAACTGATGATTTCTCGTCATTTTTGGGTGCCTTATCCTGATTTCTATGAACATTTTTACGATAAATTGAAGTTAACTATTTGTCAACTGTTAAAGTTATGTGTTTTTAAGTCATAATATACTACTTCTTATTTTTTTTTTTTTGTTTACACCTTGAAATGTACACTAACTTAACTTAACACATATTTTTTAATTTAATCATTTTCGGTGTAATTTCTAATATAATGTTTTTTTTTATTTAGAACCGCTTTTGATTCCTAACAATATATTGATTATTTATTCGTTTCCACTTTGTACATTGCGCGATATAAGTGATCTAGCTGTTTTGCTCGCACTGTGTGGGTACCGCAGCTGACCCGCTCTTGGAAGTATTTTTAATTAGATTTCTCTATTTAATCTCGGGTACTTAAATTAATTTGAGTAATGTTAAGAGCGGTTTAAGTACGGTCTCACCGAGTGTTATTTATTACAACAATTATTTAATTTTACAAAGAATAAGTACAAAGCTTTTATGTTTATTTAATTTTTATTTAAATATATCCTTAGACATTTCTCTATAGTAGGTGCCAAATAACACCGCAATACAGGTCATTAACCCACCTACATCGTGGTGAAGGTGGGTGAATGACCTGTATTGCGGTGGTATTTGGCACCTACTATAGTCCCAAACTAAACAGAGCTTGTTCTATGGTAACTAAATTGCTGATATAATACTTATATACATATTTTTTTTGTAAATACATACTTATAATACATAGTAACACCCAGACACAGAACAAACATCTATGTTTGCCACACACAAATGTTTGTTCTCGGTGGGGATCGAACCCACGACCCACAGCACGGAAGGCAGAGCTACTACCGACTGAGCCATGACACCTGTCAATTTAGAAAGTTATAATAAATAACACAGGTTTTGGTCGATGTAAGGGAAACGAGGCGCAATTTTTATAGAAATAAGGTCTGTGACCTCTAAGGCCTTAAATCCCAAAGGTCATTGACCTCCGGTGACCCTGCACCAAGTTGTCATAAATTCTAGGATTGACCTTTGACCTCAACTGACCTTTGGAAATGTTGACCTTGACCCCTAGATCCTACAATTTTGGACTCGCTTCACATTAATTTCGCGACGTTGACATTATTTTTTTGATATATCGCGGAAAGAGGTCGAGGTCAAAGGTCAAAACTTTAGAATTAGCTTTAGGTCCAAGAGCTTGATTCTGCAATAACATTTTTTTGCGTTTCTCCTGCCTACTCAGTATTCATGTTATAATGGCGTTCTTCAGAATCTTCACTCGTAATCGTCACACCTACCGAGTCTGAGGATCGATAGACAGACATACCTTCCAGTTTTAGGATACTCATAATAACAAAACCCATACTTTTCCAATATCAAAACTGGTTTTTACTTATAAAATAATCACAATACTATATTTTCTGATCCGTGCGAACAAAGTCACATTCGCATTTACATAGTATTAAAAAGTAAAAATCCAAACTTATACTTTTCCAATATCAAATCTGGTTTTTACTTTTGAATATCACAATAATTGGTTTTCTAGTGTTTTACATTATACTATAACAGAAAGTGCTACGCCGCCAACCGTGAATGCTACGCCGTAGCCGTTCGTAGCATGCTCGTAGCACTCACGGTCATTGCGTAGCGTAGCGGGTCACCTACTTACACACTATTGTGTTCCTATTTGTATCTAGCTATTGTGTGTTCCTATTTTTTAAAACTGCTTTGCTTTTTTTTCAACCGTTTTTTTTTAAATCAACCCATGTGTTGCCATTTCTAAAAATATTTGTGTTCATAATTAAAAAAAAAACCTGTGCGTGGAGTCCCTCCGCGCGGAAGAAGTTATACTTCGAGTGCCACGCATTCACTCTCGCTCTGTGTTTAATGTGAAATTAATTTAGAATTTATTTTAAAGCACTTAACCAATATGCAGTACTAAATGTTCACTTCAAAATAAAAAGTAAAAAGTTGCATGAACACTGCCATCTATTATATTTTGATTGTAGTGTATTATAGTCTCTTTCTATTCCCCCCGCTGTCAGTTGGAAGTCGTTTATCTTCAAAAACACGGGCGGTCAAATGCTGAATTGCTGAACACTGCCATCTATATTAGCCTCTGTCTCTTTCTATTCGGGGGGAATAGAAAGAGACAGAGACTATCCCATAACGCAACGTTGTTGGAAGTCGCATTAGAAGTATAACTTCAAAACAAATTTTTGTCACTTTTTATCATTGTCACTGTCATGTTAATAAAAAGAGGTATTAACGAACAATATGACATATCCAAAAGTCTTTTCATAATCGAAATAATCATAATGTTTCTGTTGTTAGTCCCAGAAGAATTATCCTCAATTTTGCTTGCTTTTTTTCACCTTTTCATGGATGTGTTTTCTGACGTTGTACTTCCTATAACAAATAGGAATAGTTAATATTATTGTTTGTTATATAATATAAATAAATTAAATAAATATAAATATTCACGGACATTTAACACAACGCCCTCTAGTCCCAAACTAAGCAAAGCTTGTACTATGGGAACTAGATTGCTGATAGAATACATTTTTTTTTTTTGTAAATTTTTTTGCCATAGGGCCGGTAATATTTTGACAGGCGTCATGGCTCAGTCGGTAGTGGCTCTGCCTTCCGTGCTGTGGGTGGTGGGTTCGATCCTCACCGAAAACAAACATTTGTGTGTGGCAAACATAGATGTTTGTTCTGTGTCTGGGTGTTTCTATGTATTATAAGTATGTATTAACAAAAAAAAGTATATATTATGTATTCTATCAGCCATCTAGTTCCCATAGTACAAGCTTTGCTTAGTTTGGGACTAGAAGGCGTTGTGTTAAATGTCCGTGAATATTTATTTATTTATTGCCATCTCATACAAATGAGTAATGTTAAACAGAGGTAGAGCAATGTCAAGTGGTGTTTAAATTTGAGTGACGTTTCAGTATGCGGTCATTTATAACACCTTGGGTTTAATAAACATTTTTATCTTTACAAATGGCTTTTTATTTCGACTTTACTGACCTGCGTTGTGCCACAGAATAACACAACAGTACTACTTAAGGAACGAAACGGGAAGAAAATTTTAAATTAGCATATCTAACAATAGAAGGCACGAATCGGCTATAACCCATTAAGGCTAGCGTCCACAGGCCCGCATCTCACGCATAGCACGCAACGGATTTTAGTTTGCCTTGTATTAAAACTCGTACCACCGCGTCCACTGATCCGCATCGTACGGACCGCTCATCGGCAATGCCTACATGCGATGCGTACCGATGACGTCATACGGAATGCCGCTCAGTGGACGCGCCGCGCGCTCGCTCCGCATCGTCGGCTATTTGCATTTGACGATCACTACAAAAATCCGAATGAAGGTGGCATCGGCAATCCGATTGCTCATACTCGCGTCGGTAATCTGATCGCTGCCGATCAGTGGACGCAGTCTAAAAATCCGTTGCGTGCGATGCGTCCGATGCGTGCGATGCGGGCCTGTGGACGCTAGCCTTTAGACTGCCCGTCACGAGCGCTGTCACGTAACCACGCAGAATTACTACATCGTTTCATACAAATACTGGGTTAGGCTCATAATCCCGTTGATTTCAAAATTTTAAAATCAAGGGGATTATGAGAGTTTTCAGTCTCAAAATCCCCTTTGGTCAAAATTACACCGTAATAGCTCAAGACAAACTCATAATGCTTTTATTGAATAAAATGCCACTGATCACTTTGAATACACAATTTCACTTTACCTACCTATTTTTTTTATTTAATACCTAGTTCGCAGAACTATCCACTTCAATAAAAATAAAAATCACTAATACTCAACAAATATTACTAACCACAACTTACTTAAAATTAACGTTTTTGACTTTTTTAAAGATATGCTTCACATCATAAGGCTTATTCCACTGCTCAGGCCGAGGGTTCCACCAATCATCTAACTCCGTCACCACACTAGTCCTCTTCTCATCTTTCATATTATTAACATATTCACATAGTTTGCAGAAAGGGTCTGTGTCAGGAGAAGTTTGGATCTCGTGGTACGAGTAATGGTTTTGCCATTTAAAGTATTCGTGGTAGTACTCTGGGTTGATTATTATTTGGAACATCTTTTGTACTAGTTCTTTTGGTTCTAGGATTGTCGCGTCTAGGTATGTTCCTTTTGGCATGAACCTGTGAAAGATTAAAGGTTATATTTTTAGTAGACTAGCCGTCGCCCGCGGCTTTCCTCGCGTGTTAGCAGCATACGCATTATTTGGATAAAATCTTTGATCCTAATTTTAGACCCTTTAGGGCCGTAAGATCAATAGTGGTTTAAACCACGAAATAGAGTTTAACCTCCAGTCTCCGATTATTTCATAAGATCAATGATAGTTAATCGACCATCGGTAGCTTAAACTGACAAAGATGACAGTAGATTAATCCATCGATCAAATGTAATCGTAGTTCACGAAACCCATAGTTTAAACTGCTTTTGATCTTACGGCCCTTAGTGTGCGACTTTTCAAAATTCCTTTCTTAGTGCACCCCTACACTATATAAGGATACTTACCCTCCAAATTTTATACCTCTAGGACTTATAGTTTAGACTGTGCGTCGATTGTCAGTCAGCTTCAAAAGAGTTTTATATATTTAGAAGAAAAGATGTAATTGAAAACGTTTCATTCGAAAACGTTCGACAGCCGTCACAGCTCAGTCGATAGTAACTCTGCCTTCCATGCTGTGGGTCGTGGGTTCGATCCCCACCAAGAACAAACATTTGTGTGTGGCAAACATAGATGTTGGTTCTATGTCTGTGTGTTACTATGTATTATAAGTATGTATTTACAACAAAAAAATGAATATAAGTATTTCATCACCAATGTAATTCCCATAGTACAAGCTTTGCTTAGTTTGGGACTATGTGACACAAATGTTTGTTCTCGGTGGGGATCGAACTCACGACCCACAGCACGGAAGGCAGAGCTACTACCAACTGAGCTGTGACGCCTGTCAAAACTAGTCAAAACTAGAATCATGCGAAACAGGGCCTCTACTCTAAATAATGACTTACGAAGATTCGGTAGTGACGTTTGTGTTACACTGCGCGGTCATCTCGAACAATGACGTGTGCTCTTGCGAAGTGACAGCGTCATTGCGCAGTGTAACCGAAACGACGCTACCGAATCTTCGTAAGTCATTATTCAGAGTAGAGGCCCAGTTTTCTGTCAAGAAGGAAATTCGGTAGAGGGGCGTTCTGCTTTGGATTAGATGGATCTCTATCTTCATGGACCAGTCAATTCCAGTCACCTCCTTGACGTGAACTTGTAAGTTTACTCCCTAAGCACCCTAAACCTACAGGAATTGCTTTAGATTCATACTCAACTCCATAGTAGTATAGGTGGATACACTAAGTACCCACCTGACTATTCTAAATAGCTTTAAGGTGATGTCTCATTATCTATTCTTCACTTGTATTATGGTACTGAACCTTTTGTGTAAGAAAATAAACGTTATTATTATTATTATTATAATTCATACTCAACTCCCTCTAAAACTTCTTTATTGACGGGAAAATACCTGTTAATTTAGAGTTTATAAAGTAAACCTTACTTAAAATTAATTAACTTTATCAAAACCCCATTAGCTGACCACAAAACAATAATAATTGGATTGAAAATCACTGATTCATTCTAACGACGGAATTCTAATAGTCTTTTTAGATGGAGATAGTTCCACGTGGACTTTAATGTAACACAAAATAATCAATTAACGGTAGCTTTCTTACCACAGAGATTTCCTAAAGAGCCCCGTGTCAGCATTTGTTTTGACTTTCGACTCGAGTATAGCACACGCAAAAGCATTCGCAAAGCGACAAATTTTGTATGAAAACCGCATCGGGGCTCAAAGGTTCCCGTGGAATATGGTAGGTGTGAAAGTTATTCGGGAAGTTCTCTCTATTGAAATTGGTCCTAACGGAAGACCAGCGTAGCTTTTTCTCAACACGCAGGCTTCTCTGAGGTAGGCTGTGTCCACAGTAGGCAAACTGTTAGCGGCCGACTGAGTGAGCCGCAAATTTGTGGTGACCTGAAATTTGAGTTAGCTGCAAACTCAGTTCAATTTTCGCCGCCGCCGACGACTGGAACCGGTTTTGCTGTGAATCGCCCACTAACTGAGACAGTCGGCGCACGTAACGCTGCAAACTGCGTAAAGTGAGCACAAAACTAGTAAACTGTAGACACTCCATTTCTAATATATGGAAGGGCGTACTAAACCGATACGCCGCAAACTCAGTAAGCCGCTAACAGTTTGCCTACTGTGGACACAGCCTTAAGATCCATTATGCAGTACTTTGATTAGTTTAGTTATAATAATTAGGTTTTTTTTAACTACTTTTTGTTATTTTTTCTTATTTATGTTTTAGTTTAGTCTGCCTACTGTGCCTACTCATGCTCCAGTTTTACATTTTACTTGTGTTTCAAATAAATTATTTGTCTATTTCTATACTTTTTTCTTACAAGTTACGTACCGTGTATAATTAGCCCCTCCATACACAACCGGTACAGCATAGTTCTGCAACGCATGCAACAACTTCTCCGTCACATAATCCTCCGCAAATGTGTTTTCAAACGCAAAGTAGAAGTAATAATCTGACTCCAATAACTTCAAACAGTTGAGCATCGAGCTCCGAGGGCACTTTTTGTCCCCACAGCGACCGTAAACATCTAAAGACAATCCGTATATCTTCATTTCTTTCTGTATATCTTTTACAAGCGTCTCTCTTCTACCAGGCGTTCTACAGTTCGATACAAACCACGCTGCTGCGGTTTTCTTACTAGCTAGTTTCTTCTTCATCGTCTCATTGATTGGCTGCATCTCGCTGTGAGGTATCCATCGGATGTTTTCACTGGGACCGATCCGCTCACCGTTTTTATTCATAATTGCAAAATATCCGAAGTTTATATCCGAGTCGAATTTGTATGTCCACGTGATGTTGAAGTAGTTATTGTATACGTGTGAAGGAACGGGGTAGTAGCCTGAAGACTCCATACTGGCGAACACGTAGATTTGATCCATTGAACGTTTTTCAGGCATGATAACTGCATCCTGTCCGACTATTTCCCGCGTGTGGAATATAACTACATCAAAATCGGTTATATCATCCAACATTTTACGATTGGAGGTGACAAAGCAGTTTGTTATAGGACATTTTCGTTTAATAAAAGTTTCCATTCCCTTACCCATAAATGATATAGGCTCAGTATATGGAGAAGTCCATTGCAGCAGGTACGTTATTTTCGGTTTTTTTTCTATCTTGGGTGTTTCAACACTTGAGCGGTACACAAACACCAAACAAATGAAGATCAGGAATACAGCACAGTGAACGCGCGTCACGATATAATATTTTATTTGTTTAAATACCATTTTGTGACTTCATAACATTTTTACTGATAATTTAATACGTGTGTTTCCCCCAGTCATTTCAAAACACTGTGTACGCTTCACCGGTGGATAACGTTATCAGTATCGAGTGTACTGTCATTATTTAAATTAGAAGCACACCTCTTATGAAACAGATACCCACTATGAGTAGAGAGAGATTATGTATGTTGTATTATTAGTGTAGATAAGTACGCTGACTCATATTGAAATGTTACTTTACGATTTTGAACTGGGAACAAATATTGTGGCAGTTTTTTTTTTTTTATTGAATGTCAAACCAAATTACTTTATTTGGGCACACGTTTCCATGGCAACGTATAAATTTTATACAAGTTACTAGTTACATCAGTCAACCGAACACAAACACTGTGAGAATACCACTGGCTCCATTTTGTTTTTGTAATTTTTCAGTGTTATTGTAGATGGAATGTTGTATTTTGATTCACAAAAATGTCACGTATGAAATGTAGCCACAATATAGAAAAAAAAAATCACACTGTAAACTATGTACATAAGTAATTAGTTTAAAATAAATAAATATTCATGGACATTTGACACAAACACAACGCCTAAGCTTGTAATATGGTAACTAGATTGCTGAAAGAATAATTAGGTACTAGTATAGTATTATCTGTGCCTATTTACATTTTTTTACTGATAAGTACAGCGCCCTCTATTAAACAGTTAAAATAACTTTGAGAGACCGCACCTTAACCGAACATTTTACAATATCGGTTCAGTAGATTGTGCGAGATTGGATTTCAATTGGTTTCGTGTCGAGCTCGGAGTTCGGACACTAATACACTCTTATTGTACTGTATTGGCTACAAACGGAACTGGTCTACCTATATGTATATTTATTTATATAATGTAGGTATACTTAACGTACATAGAATGTCTATAATGAATGAATGAATGAATGAAATACATTTTTTCAACCCATTGGGTACAAACCACACAGATACAAAAGTGAGAAAAAAGTAAGTCAGACAGGAAGGAGCAAAACAGAGTAAGTAGTAAGAGAGTAGATACAAAAGTATAGCAAATATTTAGTGACGGAAAACCAAAACAATTTTTTTATTTTTTTATTTATTTGGGTAAACAAACAGTACCTCAATACATATAAATAAAGCGGTATCATAAACTAACTTATTAATTGTGGCACCAACACCGTTTACCACAGATTACTTAAATAGTAGTAGTTTTATTCAGTTCATGAGTGGGTACATAGTAAGTACCTACCTACCTACTTACAATTCCAAAATCTCAAGAATCTTATTTCTAAAAATGCTAGGACGCATTACTGCAATATCTATAGAATTGAAATTTGCGTTATAAGAGGTAATTAAACGGTACAAGGGAGATCGCTTACCAGCATTAGTGCGGCATCGAGCCGTCGCAAATAGTTGACAAGGATTACGGCAGTGCGTTCTAGTGGGAATTCTATAACAATAAAATCTATGTTACCCTCTAACATGAACCGGAAAGTGTACCTATCCCACTAGGTGGTAAATTTTCCTAAAAAATTTAGTGGCGTCCTTACTTCTTTGTCTACGTAGGTATAGGTATCATTGCATGCTATTTTATTTTTGTTAATATGATTAAACTCCTTAACTACCTACCCTACCTATTATAAGAATTACCACTTAACTACCTACTACATTGTAACAGACGTTTGGTTCTTAATAAATTTCATTTCATTTCATTTCAATAAAAAATGATGCTAGTTAGTCCTGTCCTGTCCCGTTCTGGGGCCTTATTCACTATGACCAATACAAGCGCGTTACGCAGCACGACAAGACAGCGGCGTGAAATCGCCCTACGCCTATGCCGTATTTCCTATGCCATAAATGTCATTCCTTACGGTGACGTCATACGGTTACGGCAAGGAATCTCCTAAGTCATACAGAATAATGCCCCTGTAGGTACCCTTGTGGGGTTGAAAGGGTTGTTCTCAGCATATGCTGCCCCACATGCATGAACCATGAAATGGAGCAGCGCTGGTTTACTTACGCTATATACTTACTATATATTATTATACATCAAATAAAGTATTTATTTGTTCGTTTAAATAAATTATTTACTACTAGCTGATACCCGCGACTTCGTACGCGTGCGAAACTTTCCGTCAAAATATCTGTCAACCAGTATATGATGAACCTGGTGTCAAAGGCGGCTTTTGGTTTAGAGAGGTCAAGCTGTATCTTAGAAATCCACGTCTTTCATTTCAATAAAATATAGCCTATGTTTCAATCCGGAAAAAGGGCTTATGAATGGTATAAGTTAAATTGATTCAGTAGTTTAGGCGTGATGCGCGAACAAACAAACAAACAGACAAACTCGATTTTCGGAATCAGAATCGTTTATTTAGTAGATCTGCATATTTAGTTTATCCATATCTTTAATTTTAGTTTTTGCCTTTTTTACAGTTTTATAATAGTATAGATAGATAGATAGATAGACAAATCTTTTGCTTACTGCACTGAAGCACAGATTATATAATACTATACTGAAGTAAGTTCGTATGAGCTAGTATAGTATTATATAATCTGTGGTATGAGTTAGTGACTCTGGTGACGGAGTTTTTAGACTTTGCTATGCATTTCTGTGTACAAAAAATAATAAACAATGACCCTACAAATGTTTCGTTTTAATATCCAGAATAATACCGCTGACCCAGAATCAGTATGCACGAAAATACTTTTAAAATTATCGTAAGCGAAAATGGAATTATGAACAGTTTGCTGCGTTTCGACTTCTAAAACTATCGTAAAGTCTATTAAAATCAAACCCACACGTCTCATTAGTCACCACTACTCACGCAGTCACAAACAAGTAATTTAAGTACGAAATCAATTTATAGTTTCCTGTCCACGTCACAAATCACAATAAACAAACAACTGTTTCCAACAGTTTAACCACCACTAAATAGTACCAAAATAACTGTAATGAACAATCCAGGATTGTTCAGAATTACAGCTCAGTTGGGTTATTCCCATCGAGCCCAACGGCCGGCCCACTGGTGGGCCAGATGGGAAAAAAAACATTTGCATAGTGGGCTCGTTGGGATTTTTTTCCCATCTGGCCTACTAGTCGGGTATAAGAGTAGAGGTAGGCCAAAGAAAAGATGGATGGACTGCGTGAAGAATGACATGGGTAAGAAAGGAGTAACAACTGAGATGACGGCTGATAGAAGAGCATGGAAGAAAAACACATGTTGTGCCGACCCCACATAAAGTGGGAAAAGGGCAAGGAGATGATGATGCCTACTAGTCGGCCTGACGTTAGGCTCGATGGGAATAATCCGCTCAGTTGGTATAGCTTATGCTGTACTTTATAACACAAAAAAAATGTCTTTTTTTTGTGTTATAAAGTACAGCAAAATAAGATAGTAATTACTATTGGAGCCACTAGCGACCAATAAGACATAAGATAAGTAGGTATTTACGTACAAAGAGAGAGATTTGGGTAGGTACCATTATTATTACTAATAAAATTGTTTTGTCACCACCTAGTGAGCAATTACCTTAGTAAAATATAGTAAAACTACGAACATCATTAGAATAGAATAGGAATATCAAAAAGTCACAAAAGCTATCCATTTGACTCGAACCCACGACCCGGAAATCAAAGACAAAGGTGCTACTACTGAACCAGCGGTCCTCACATGTCTCTCATTAATTGGAACCTCGTTAAGCTAGGTATAAACTAAAGTCAGTTCGACTTAGAAGTTGAAACTGAACTAGGTACTTTGGACTTGAAAAGGTTCACTTGGACATATTTCATTTAATGTACTTTTGAGTGTCGTGCGAGTTTCTTAACAAAACAATCAATGCAAGTACAGTACAATGTAGTAGAAAAAGAAAATGAAATGCATTTTTCATGAGCCCTATGCAAATGAGTGGGCTCGATGAGATTCTTTTTTCCCTCTGGCCCACCAGTGGGCCAGCTTGTGGGCTCGATGGGAATAACCTATTTTTTTTTATCTTTACTCACCATTATACACTGATCATGTTAACTGTACGCATAGTATTATATGATCTGCGACTGTACTAAGTGGTAGACGGCCTGCAACAACATAATATGAAACACTGTTTTGTCTGTGGTCTGTGGTACAATGCAGGTCAAACCGTTTGTAAAAAAAATACAGGCATTCTTAGTCGAAGCTTTTTCGGGTGTTGTACACTGCAACTTAAGTAAATCGCATTGTGAGGGCTTGGTATTCACTAGCCATTTTTGCACGCAATGTGCACGCTATTTTTGTATTCGCCACACGCCACACTTGCTATGTACAAACGAGTTGAAATTTAGTCCAAATTCAGAATCTACGTATTCCTAGGAACAAAGGAGTGACTATGAAAATGAAGTTGTGTGGAGAATTTTAACCAAATATCTAAGTAAAATTAATACATTACTAATACAGTCGTTAAGCCACGGCGGAGGCCTTAAGGCGGCCTAAAAACTCCGTCACAAGAGTAGGCCACGAACTCAAACTAGCTTGGTTTATTGTTATAATCCCCACTAAGCTGTACCCACCAGTGGGGATTATGACAATCTTCAAAAAATTGTTCGCGTTTTCCCCACTATTCTGGCTGGCTATTACGACAATAAAAATAATTTACTTGCTATAGTAGGTGCCAAATAACACCGCAATACAGGTCATTCACCCACCTTCACCTCGATGTCGCCAAATTCAATTTATGTATGGTAAACAAACAGTATCTACGAGATTCGAGCGATTACCGTCTTAGCGACAGGTTTGTATGGAAAGCGACAGAATTAGCCATTCATAAATTGAATTTTGCAACATCGTGTTGAAGGTGGGTGAATGACCTGTATTGCGGTGTTATTTGGCACCTACTATAGTGGGATTTTTCGCCATGGCTCCCAAACCTAATAGCTGATTAAAAACTCTGTAAAGGTTTTACAACTTTTTACGGCCGTCGTTTTTGGGAACAAAATTACAAATTGAAAACGTCCAAGTTTCAATGAGTTCCGTCTATTTGTATTTCATTTTGAAAGATAATATAATTCCTGCAGGAGTAGGTAGGGCATTTAACATAAATACAATGCCATGTTGACTTAAGATTTACACAGCCTAATGTAGGTACACAGTGGAACATAATTACCCTATAAGTCGAAGGGGGGGTATTTTACAGGTCATGGCGAACAGTAAGTACGACGTATATATTTTGATTTAATTTATCTCTATAAAATTATACACTTTGTAATCGATTCTCCCTTGTTGCTGTCGGTAATATCATTTAATATCAAATTTAGAGCGCGCAACTCTAACTCTCTCTCTAATATATTTAGTTTGCAAACCTATAAAAATAACATTTCCTACTTCAATCCTTTAACTAGAATGGCTCGCCAGTACAATGAGCTGGCAAAAACGAATACTAAACTTGACATATTTGTCCCTAAATTGAGCCAATTCAGTAAAATCGTTAAGGACATCCTCTATTTGAATTGCTCTCCAAATACAGGTGTCTTGAACACCTGTTAGTTGTTAATTTAGTCGTTATTTAGTTTAGTGTATATGCATGCCTGCCACCCGATCATCCTACTTGTATCGTTTAGGCTGACTGGCATGTATACTTAATACTTATAAGTTTTATCAGTGTTTTTCGTTTAGTTGCATTTAATTAATTTTTAGATTCATTTTGTTATTCATAACTATTACAAATTATCTTATTAATTTTATTAATTTTATGACATTATAATGAAGTATGAAACAATTGTAAAAGGGAATAAATGGCTTATTATTATTATTATTATTCATAACTTCTGTTGGTTTTATTATTATATTATCTATTATGCAACAGCAGTGAGCAGCAGTCACGTAAACGAATATTAAAGTAATTATTTTGACGTAAACACCTGTAAATACGATAAACAACATTGAAAAAGATGCATTTTTCGAAGGTTTTTCCGCTGCTTTATAATGAAAAAACTGCATTGTAATAGTATTGTAACAAACAAAGTTCTTGCTTGCCTGCTACTCATTACGCTTTGCTCGTACATACATACCTACATACCTAACTAGTTGTACGCACATGTTGTTACGTTTCAATCAAGCTCAAAACTGTTAGTACTTTTAGTATTTAGTTTTTAATTTTTTCTAATTTTGTTTCTGGTTGTAATGTGTTTTGTGTGATAAATAAATAAATAAAAAATAAATAAGTATTTGTTCTACGACTTCTGAGATTTCGAAGTTTTTCATTCATAAAATGAGCTTGTAACTTTTGCTTAAAATGTTCGACACAGCTAGCGTGTGCGTGCGACGCGGTAGGATGGTACCTACGTGTGCATGCGTGTGTATGGATTTACGCAAATAGTAAACAAACAGTGAGGGTTGTCGCAAATTTCTAAAATAATAAAAGTTGTACTTTTGTATGAAAATTTCAATTACGATTTATTGACCCTTGTCCAAGCACTCAGGTGGTCGGTCTGATTACGCCCCCTTCGGGCTTATAGGGTAATTATGTTACACCTTGCATACAGAGGAAGGTCGAAGAAGAAGTGGTTAGATTGTGTGAAAAAGGATATGAAAGTGAGAGGAGTAGATTCAGAGTAGACGAATGATAAGAGCGAGTGGAAGAAGAAAACATATTGTGCCGACCCCACCTAGCGTGGGATAAGGGCAGGGGAATAATGAATGTCGGTAACTATATAGGTAGGTATACTTACAATAGGTACTTAATTAGTTAAGATTTTTAGTTAAATACATTTGTTTGTTTAAGTGCTTTTTAACTCTATTTTTGGTGAGCAAGTGTCAAGATAAAATACAGTACCTTTATCACGAACAAATCTGACAGTCGCCGTGTTAACGTATTCGAGTTACATTACGCGTCAATGCCAGCTCGACTGCCAACCGTTGTAGTGTCACCGCGTAGTGTATCTCAGACACGCTAGCGTTAGGATACGTTTGCGATTGTCACATTTATTCGTGATCAAGGCACAGATGATGACGATGATGCAGCTCCCATAATCCAGTGGTCCCGGTCTATTACAGAATAGCGTTATCCGATTGGTTGTTGGGATGCAGCGTTATTCAATCTCCATTCAATAACCAATCCGCGGCCCGATTGTCTTTTGATATCGTCAGAATCTGACAAATTACAATCAAAATTAGAGTTTGGATTCGAGTTCTGTCATTTTCAGGAAACATCGTCTCTTTTATTTTATTGTGACAGGCGTCATGGCTCAGTCGGTAGTAGCTCTGCCTTCCGTGCTGTGGGTCGTGGGTTCGATCCCCACCGAGAACAAACATTTGTGTGTTGCAAACATAGATGTTTGTTCTGTGTCTGGGTGTTTCTATGTATTATAAGTATGTATTTACAAAAAAAATGTATGTATGTATTCTATCAGCCATCTAGTTCCCATCGTACAAGCTTTGCTTAGTTTGGGACTAGAAGGCGTTGTGTTAAGTGTCCGTGAATATTTATATTTATTTATTTATTTTAATGATTTTTCTTGTGTTATAGTGAGTATTGTTGTTTAATTTTGGTGGAATTATAACCAATAATACTTGTAGTCGTGGCATAAAGTGGAAAGTGGCCATTGGTATAAAAGTGTTTAAGGTGATGGAAGGTTTAAGAAAGGGATTTCCTTGAAATGATAGATTTCATTTTCAAGTTTCGAAGGGAAAATTCCACCATTTTCTCTTCAAAACAAACGACAGCCGACTTGACGAATGACTTGACTTGATTGATCATATTTCAAATATTTCACTTGACACTGGTAAAATTGACTATCGAAATGACGGACAGAGGCCATATAGAAGAGAAAAAGAAGAAGAAGAAAACTCCAGTTTAGCAAATGACGCACATCATCATCACTATCTCCTTATTTTACTCTCTATCTTGTTGTGTTTCTTTTCATTTTTATTCGCGAATATTGAAAAGGCTTCTAAAATAAAATCTTTATTAATACCTCGCGTCAAATCAATTAGCTCACCTTTACACCCAAGGTATACCAACCGTGAGCTTATAAGCCAAAATAGACTTTATCGCCTGAAAATAGGATACAATATCGTAAAAAACACAGGAACGTAATAAGGGTTCATATTAACGATTTGGTGAAAAAGCTCATTTTACAAAAGGATTCAATTATAATCTTTGTAAAATGGTAAAGTAAATTGTAAAGGAGAATGGGCAAAATTGGTATAGCGAAACAATTTTTACTATACGCGTTATTCAATAACTATCGATAATCATATTCATTATATCGTGCATGCTTTTAATTATTCAGAGTTTGTAGAATAATATAATTGGTTTTTTTATGCGTATTGCTTTTGCTATTAGGTAAATAAAAATAAAATAATTTCATGTAAAAAGTTTTCAGATATCTTGAAATAGTATACTCATTCCTCATAATCTCATATCACCAGTAACGCATCTTATAATATTCATATTATTATGTAAAAGTTGAATATTGAATAACTAAGCCCATCTGACTAAATAAACAGTTAAAAGTCGCATATATTTATGCAAAACGCGTAGATTAGAATGAAATGGAGTGTTTGTGTTTCATTTTATTATGACTGTGTATTTGATTACAAATTTATGATATGTGCTTTTAGACTGAATAACTTATTACCTTGTAAATTCACAATGACATGATGTCGCACTCAGATGCGTACGTTAAGGCGAGGTTATCCAAGAAGTTTAGGACGAAGACGTCGAGACGGGTGCGAGCGAGCGAGCAAGGCGCGAGCGCCTGAACGGGCTGAACGTATAGATTTTGATAGTTTTCTTTCACAGAGATGAATAATAACTAAATTATAATAAAAAAAAAATTACAGTTCCCTAGTAAATAATAAGCCCTATCTTTTGATATAACTTTGACATGATTTCAAGAAGAAACATCGTAGTATGAACCGTTTAAAATATCGATTTAGTGTCATCTTTACGATTTTTTTTATCGAGAAAATTATTATTATTCACGTTTCTATCTTTACAAAGCTCTAGGATAAGTGTTCAATTTTAATAAAATATTTTTTTTCGTGCAACTTTTGCTCTTCAGTAAAGATACAGTTGTTAAAAAACCTATAAGTTTCGGATAACCCCGCCTTAAAAGATAAATGCAGTCTATTAACAACTCTTACTAATGTTCCAGTTTTATGTAACCGTAATAACTGCACAAAAAAAATCTATGAGTAGTAACGAAAGCAGACACAGGTTATTTTAAGTAATACTTACGTTTAAGTGACGTCTTTAAGTGCAGCATTTAATCTAAATAGCAAGTTTTAATAAACATAGAAAAACCATTAGTACCTAGTTGAATAGATAGAATATTTATAAATGTGTTGACAGAATGCCACGGTCTGAAGTTACGTAGGTATTATTGTTGCTTCAGTCATAGACCAGCGTTGCCTCATCTCCTTTTACCCATACAATTGGTGTTTGGCTAAACACAAAGCAATTTGTTAGGTCTATTGTTTTTTTTGTTTTATGGTGTTCATTTGGAAAATAAGAGGTGATTTATGCTGATGACGAAGAAGTAATGTACGCACAGCATAAGTAAGACTTTAAATTATTAAATCATTTTAATGGACGTGCTCAGAAAAGGAGGGTGTTTGGCATTTTTGCTAGCAATTAATTCATGATAAGTTGTAAATTTCTTACAAAAAAAACCTCTGAACATGAAAATCGCTTTAGATTCTCTTCATCATTGTTGTCATCATCAGATCTTCGAGTATGTACTTCAGTTCATGAAACATTTTTCCTTGGAAGTAACGGTATTTTTGTACCGGTACATCTATGAACCAGTTCCGTGCTAAATAGGCTTTCAAAAAATATCGTTACTGGTGTCCCGTATCAAAATAAAGTCATTCGAACCGAAATAAAGTCAAATTCAAAATGTTTTTATTCAATAAAATCTCACTGATCACTTTGAATCGTCACTAGGTTTGTATGATTACACAGATACTGATACTTCAACTTGCTAAATCTATTTCGGACCTAGGTCAGAGTACTTAGGTAGGTATAATAAAATTATGGCTATAGTTGTAGTCGATCAAAATCATTTAGGTATTCCTAATGTAGTTACCGCAGGTAATAAAAGAGGTGTAATATACGTTTATTGTTTTACCCCATTTTTGGGAAATAACGTGTACAAAATGGATGTTACGAGCGTTTAATTTATATTACTCGCTTTCGTACTTTGGCCGTGCGAATTCTTTCGTGCGTTTAGATTTTCATTTGTTTTTTTAACAAACCGTAAAAAGAGCAGAAGGGATTTTATATGTTGGAAAAAAAATAGAAAAGTATATTATCTTTGGATACGTTTCATCTAAGCCTTAGGCCAGTCTTAAGCTTTGGTCTCACGATTGTAACGCACAACGCTGCGGCATTCGACATGCGGTGCCGGACACATAGTCGTATGGAAAACGTCTAGTATGGTATCTTGTTTCGTCAGCGGCGAAGAGCAAACTCGCGCGCGCTCTGTGAGGTAACACAAATTGAATATAGTTTCTTAAATATTGTGCAAGGATGTAGTTAACAAGCAAATAAGTAGGAAATATTTACTTTTAGATCACGCCCTCAAATCATACGACGTTATAAATCTTACGATTTTCAATACACTTCGTTCAATACGTATCTACCTTCACAAAATATTCACAAAATATTTGACTATACTTCTATTTATAGGCAGCCCGCGTCGGCGTATTGAGTTGTAGGATTATGAAAAGGTAACAGAAAAAGGGTTTTCTGCGTATGAAAAGATCAAAAAGCCAGAAAAAGATTTTCCGGCTTCTTATTTCCGGCTTTTTGAGACCAATTGCGTCGTCTTTTAGTTGTGTAAAGTAATAAGTACCCTACATTAACTCCCGACATTGTCCGACTTTTTATGTTTGAGTCAAGTAAAGACGGACGCGATACATCACTATAGAATGTCTCCTACGAGTATTTATGAATTTAGTCGGGAACCCATAAATTTCCACGAATATGGTCTAACATGAGCTTATTTTTATAGTATTTTTATACAAGGGGTATTTTACATAGTAAAGAATGGTTTGATTAAGATATTTCATGATTTCAGGCGTGCAACAATGTTTCACGACGTAAAATCCATATCCCAAGAGTCCTTAAGTTCTTATAAGTTAGTGACAAACTCTGATAAAGGCGTTTTAGGCCGTCCTTAACACGTTCCCTGCGAACTATAGTAGGTGCCAAATAACACCGCAATACAGGTCATTCACCCACCTTCACCTCGATGTCGCAAAATTCAATTTATGTATTGTAAACAAACAGTACTACGAGATTCGAGGGACTACCGTCTTAGCGACAGGTTTTTATGGTAAGCGACAGAATTTACCATTCATAAATTGAATTTTGCTACATCGTGGTGAACGTGGGTGAATGACCTGTATTGCGGTGTTATTTGGCACCTACTATACGAAAATATACGTAGTAGCGTATCTAGGATCCAGCGCCAGCTACTAGTTTATTCGTAGATGTTT
The DNA here is from genome assembly GCA_947507515.1 of Eulithis testata. Lineage (NCBI taxonomy): Eukaryota > Metazoa > Arthropoda > Insecta > Lepidoptera > Geometridae > Eulithis > Eulithis testata. Next base: position 2,742,054 of record OX382218.1, on the reverse strand, counting down.
AGTTGAGGCTACCTATAAAATTAAAAGCGTTGGCAGTGTAAACAGGACGGGAATCGATTAGCAACAAAAAAATGACGTATATACTCGGGAAAAAAATGACGTATATAGGAATAAATATAGACTGCAGCGTAAATTGGAAAGAACACATAAAAAAAATAGCATCCAAATTATCTAGATTCACTTATGCATTAAACGAATTAAAAAAGAATACAGATATAAAAACTGCCACTAGCGCATATTATGCTTATGCATATGCTTGGCTTAAATATGGAATAGTACTCTGGGGGAATAGCACAGATTCAAACAAATTATTTTTATTGCAAAAAAGATGTATACGCATAATCCAAAACATAGACTCAATGGAAAGCTGCAAACCACACTTTATAAAAGAAAATATCCTAACTGTAACTTGTATATATATATATATATGAAGTATGCATTTTTGTAAAAAGTAATATGATCCTTTTTCCACAATATTCTCGACCCCAAAACCTAAGACCTAGAAATAGACTAGCCCGACCTGACTCTTCATTACAAATGTTACATTCCGGGCCCTATGCAATGTGTGTAAAAATCTATAATAAAATCCCAAATGACATCAAAAACGAGAATGTACAAATAAAATTCAAAAATTTGTTAAAAAAGTATTTAATAAAAAACTGTTTTTATTCATTGCACGAGTTTCTAGATGAAAGTTAAAATATTTAAAACTAGATGCACAAATATGCCACCTAGTGCCTATCTACACCTGAACAAATTGCTGTGCCCTAACAGGGTTTATGTTTGGTACCTACACTATCTTTTGTACAACATCTTTTTAACAACATAAGCGCAATAAACGATTTGAATTTGAATTTGAATTTGAATTTATGATGATTTGGTATGGATGGCAATAGGTGTAGATTTTTTTTACTACGAATATATTCGTATGACAACGAGTAAAGTTCTTATAATATATATTTATTATCCATGTGAGTACTTATTTATATTGTATGTATGTTTTTACTTAGTAGGTTAGTTAATAGTTTATTATATTCCGAATATGAATTCTTCATAATTATATTGCTCTACTACAAATTCCTATAGTAGGTATTTATTTTTATGTGCGCCCCGTTCTTATCTAATCTAACGTTCCTGTCCACCCAAAGGTTGTCTGGAAGAGATCGCTTATAGCGATAAGACCGCCCATTGTGCTTCATATTTGTTTTTTATTAAATCCTTGTATCTTTTTTCTGTTATTTTGGTGTACAATAAAGATATAATCTATCTATCTAATCTAATCTATAAGTGACAAACTCTGATGAAGGCGTTTTTAGGCCGTCTTAACTTAACTGAAAAGATTTTTTTGTGATATTAGATCCTAAAGCATAGTTTGAAAGATTAACAGCCGAATACTCAAACCTAACTCAAACCCCACTCAATTTAAGTCCCGCTTAAATTATTGCCATTTCTTACAAATGAGTAATGTCAAACAGAGGCAGAGCAATCTTAAGTGGTGCTCAAATTAGAATGACGTTTGAGTATTCGGCTGCTAGGTACCTAAACTGTTATTTGTTACGGTCCAAGGCGGAACATTTAATAACTGGCGAAGTTTATGATCAAGCCTACTTAAGGCTGCGTCATTAAAAGTTGGCGTATTCGTTTCAAAGTCTTGCAGTTAAGCGTTCATAGAGTTTCGAGTAGTCGGGAGAATATGAAAATGTCCGTAGATGAAGGAAATACTTAATTAAATATACTGCGTTTACTGGCATTTTGTAAATAAATATAACTATTGTAATATATATATATATATATAGTTATATATTAAATTATATAGTTTGTAAGATAAATATTATTCTCTGTAATGCCAACCTCCTCATTACACCACCACGTTAGGGTTGGCTGGCAGACAATGCTCTCAGCATTAAGTCCACCCTTTGTAACAAATTATAATTTTGTGCAATAAAGTATTAAATAAATAAATAACTAACTATCTATCGTGTTATATCCTTAGCGGATATAATGGAAACAAATAAAATACTTAAATTTAATATAATGTTTTTAATGACTCGATGCTTAACGAACAATGGTTGCGAAAAAAGTGACCTTATTAGATAGTTCCTATTGATGTAGAACGACGATACGTTTTCATGTGATATTGTTGTTGCAATTTGAGAAGGCGCTGGCCTGAACATATCGTATATCTTTTAATGAAATTATTTAACAATAACATTATTCCATTCCTACTAGTATAAAAACAGAATTACAATAATGAATACAGTATTTACAATATTTGCAAAACACACATGACACAGTTGAGCTATCTACAAACCGTTGCAAACGATTTATAGATAGCTCAACTGGTCCTAATCTAGTTTATTAAAAAATCTCAAGGTGGCAACTCCATCGTGTTTTAAAACTTAGGTGAAAAGAGTGGAAATAGTATATTATGCAACTAGTGGATAAAAGACGGATTTAAAGCGAGGGCCATAAATGAAACACGAGCAAGTGGGAGTGATTCATGATGATTCAAGTGTTAGAATCCTGAACGACGTGAGTGGTTCATGGCCCTCGGTATAAATCAGTTTTCTTCAAGAGTTGCATACTGTACTTTATACCATGACTACGAGAAAAAGAAAGATTAGAGGTTGTATAGCCCATGCTATACAACCTCCTTGCGCAAAAACAATAATTAGATGGAGGTCAAATATATTAGTGTGTTCTAAATTCAAACACTAAAACAGTGAGTAAAAGTGCTTTTTATTCACCGTTTTCAGTGAATAAAATAAACTGTTTAGAGGGGGAATGGCATAAAGAAATTTTTCTCATCAAAAAACTGTAAAACAGTACAAAACTCATTACAAATACATTGAATAAAAGATCCGAGTCGTAACAGGAATGACAATGTTGCAGCAATGGATCACAGGATATGAATTATTCATATCGTTTCTCTCTTTTTGACGACAGCTTTCTATACGCGAGTGAGAGAGAGGCTTTAACGTCTTACGTTTGGAGGGGAAGGTTAATTGGTTCGGTAAATAAAGTGATATTTTTCTTTTTTTATTTCTGTTGGAAATATGAAAAGTATTAAGAGATTTTCTTGTCTGTGGTTTTTTTTAGAATAATCAGCGGTCTGCGACTTTGCCTTGATAAATATGCAATGATGAAAAATATGTCTTTTTTGACAGATATGTAATTACGATTCTTAAGGTACGGTTACTTGAATAATATTACTTATTACTTATGTTACACTATAGATAGTGATGTCCAAAGATAAAACTTTTTCCACACCTGCAACTACGGAATCCAAGTTTTTAAGGTTAGAGTGAATAGTCTCAGATAAGATTGTAGCCAAAGAACAATCTATCTATACTAATATTATAAAGAGGAAAGATTTGTATGTACGTTTGAAACGATTTGGCTCAAAAAAAACTGATCCGATTTGAATGAAACTTGGAGTATATATTGTCCGCGACTTGAATTAACACGTAGGCTACTTTTTATCCCGAAAAATCAACGGTATCCAACGGGACGCGAACGAAGTTGCGAGCGGAAGCTAGTCTCATATAAAAAAACACTATTTAGTTCGCTCTAACTCGCTCAAAAATTTGGTTACTTTGGGTCAAATCTTTTGTAACTTGCACTAATGCTATAGTAGGTGCCAAATAACACCGCATTACAGGTTAATCACCCACCTTCACCGCGATGTCGCAAAATTCAATTTATGTATGGTAAACAAACAGTACTACGAGATTCAAGCGATACCGTCTTAGCGACAGGTTTGTATGGAAAGCGAAAGAATTAGCCATTCATAAATTGAAATTTGCGACATCGTGGTGAAGGTGGGTGAATGACCTATATTGCGGTGTTATTTGGCACCTACTATAGGGAGACGTTTTACGATATACGAAAACAAGAAGCTTTTGACGGCAAAAAAACGCTGAAACGCGCTAATGTCACTATTTAGTCACAGAATACATATGATTTTGTATGAAAACAGTTCAGAAAACCTGCCAGGCTTAAACCTGTCAACTATTGACCCCCTGAACCACCCTGTATACAATTTTAGTGCGAGAAAAGCGTTTTTGTCCAACTCTGTGTATAGTTTTTACACAAAGCCCAACAAAACCTACTTGCTCACAACTAATTACTCAGCAAAACATTTATTTCAGTTTGTATAATAAATTAGGGCTGTCACGTAGTATTGACTTTTCGGTCAGGGTTGCTACGTGACTCATTTCTAAGATCAGCTGGTGTTTTCAAAGTTTCTATACTACTATAAAACTGTAAAAAAGCCAAAAACTAAAATTAAAGATATGGATAAACTAAGTATGCAGATCTACTAAATAAACGATTCTGATTCCGAAAATCGAGTTTCTGTGTTTGTTTGTTCGCCGATCACGCCTTAACTACTGGACTAATTTCAATGAAACTTATACCATTCAGAAGCCTTTTTTCCGGATTAAAACATAGGCTATATTTTATTAAAATCAAAGACGTGGATTCTTAGATACAGCTTAAACTCTCTAAACCAAAAATAGCCATTTGCTACCATGTTCTACGATGAACGATACTGGTTGTCAGATACTTTGGTGGTTTCACACGCGTACGAAGTCGCGGGTATCAGCTAGTTTAGAATAAAATTGAAGTTGGAACTGGCTTTTTTCGGGTAACTTTCCACCCTACTATACAAATTACACAATTTTCCCATAGTACAATTTTTGCTTAGTTTGGGCACGTTTGGAACTAGAGGGCGTTGCATAATGGCCATGGATATATTACCTACAAATAGATAAAAAATGTGTAAACGTAAATAAAAAATTCTTGTAGTAAGTTGTTTTTATTTTTTACTAGCTGATACCCGCGACTTCGTTGGTTTTCCGGGATAAAAAGTATCCTATGTTACTTATAATACCTCGAAGAATATGTGTACAAAGTTTCATGATGATCGGTTAAGTAGTTTTCGAGTGAAAGCGTAACAAACAAACTTACATTCACATTTATAATATTAGTATGATTATTTAGCTATTATATCATACCTACATGTAACTTAAAACTAATTAAACTGTAAGTTGATACAATGATACAAATAGTACAATTTTGGTATCACTAAACATAAAAACCTCTTTAATTGGGTTAGTCTCATAATCCCCTTAGAGCCGTCCATTTCATAAACCCCATGATTTCAAAATTTTAAAATCAAGGGGATTATGAGATTGCAGTGTCTCAAAATCCTCTTTGAGGCCAAATTACTCCGTAATAGCTATACCAACCGACCTCAAAAAAGTGTTGAAATATTTATTACCCCTATTCATAAACTCCAATTAAAAGATACGACAGAGACAAAAACATGTACAACACAAAAGCAACTGTCGGTACACAAAAGGCGAATATGCAAAAGTAATGAGGACGCAGAACTACGCTCTTTTGACATAAAAACAATAGTGCTTAACTAGCTCCAGCCCCTGGCTTCGCTCGCGACACTGACCCATTTTGAAGCCCTTTTATCTCAAATTCAAATTCTCTTTATTTCAGAAATAACTAACTACGAAGACAAAAAGAATGTTTAATATGAGTTTAATAGTGTATGTGTGTAATATGTATGTGGGATAGATAGATAGATATATTCTTTATTGCACACCAAGAAAAGAAGAAAAACAATAAAAGAGAAATAAGTTTTATGTATGAGGTACAATGGGCGGTCTTATCGCTATAAGCGATCTCTTCCAGACAACCTTTGGATGGGATGTTGATTTGATCCGTATTTAGTAATCATAAATATTTCACTTTGATTCATCTATATTATTATACAACTGTAAAAAAGCCAAACACTAAAATTAAAGTTATGGATAAACCAAATAGCATTGTTAACATGATTTAACATACAGTAGTTAACATTATTTAACCAAACTTAGGTATGTCTAGATTTGTAATTCCTTAGGTAAGTACATCTTATTATCCAGTATAAAGGAATAAAAAGGTTTCAATAAAAGTCCGGACTCTGGCAATAATTTTAATCAAATAATATTCTATGTAAATGTACAGGTACAGAAACTACAGACTAGCTTCTGAATAATTTGTACACAATTTATATTAAGCGGACAGTACGTGAAATCCGCTATTTGTAGCGGATTTACTTCAGCCTACGTTTACTTTTATAACATACGTAAACATCAATGTTTTCACTTTGTTTTCTTGACTTTTATTTGTTTAGTTTTGTATTGTATTGTGTATTGATGGATGGATTGTGTAAAAGATGATATGCATAGGAGAGGAGTGAACACTGAGATGACGAATGATAGGGGAGAATGGAAGAAAAGAACATGTTGTGCCGACCCCACATACCTAGTGGGATAAGGGCAGGAAGAAGAAGAAGTTTTGTATTGTGCGCACTATTTTTATTTTTTGTTTTTTTGTTTTGTGACTACTCTAAGCATTCAAAAATATCAAAAGAAGAATATATTCCTTTTTGTTGATATTCGTGACAAAGCTAAGTTCGTTTTTTTCTTCAATTATGTTGTTTTTACAAAACGTTTACAGTAATATTTTAATATAGCTTATTCAGGATTGGTCAACCGAACTGTCAAGCAAAGATTTACTTGCGTGTCAAAATAATATTAAAAAATAATAATAGGCCTTTACAACTATTGAAGATGATTTATAGAGCGTCAGGAGGCAACCTATGCCTACAGTTAACGACACACTGTAGTGCCTGGGACAATGTTTAGATGGAGTAGGCCCAGCACCTATACCATCCTCTCAGCCTAGTCAGCCATATCCACAGGAAAGACAAGGCCAATACATGCGGAGCTGACTAAGCCAAGGGTTTCCTCACGATGTTTTCCTCCACCGTTAAGCTCATGTTAATGCGCATATAAATTTTCCTAACGAAAAATCCATTGATGCACGACCGGGATTCGAACCCACGATTTTCGGATCGAAAGCCAATAAGAAATCTAGCAGGATCGAAAGTCCGCTGAACAAATGGTAGAGCGGATAAACCGTTTGTCGGCTGAATGTGCCTAGTATACTCGTAAGTAAAATCCACGGCCAAGAAGGCATACAATAAAAAGAACAAAATTATTACTTCAATTTTCTTTCTTGGCACAGGTCGTTTTAATAAAAGTTCAATTGCACAGCTGTTTCTGCAAGAAGCTAAGTAGTTCGTGCTACATTTAACTATTCACTAGAAAACGGGGTTATTTTTTTTTAATATATACCTGCGGGCCTAAGATGCGCACCGCGAGATAATTGTCATGTCGTTCTGTCAAAATGTAAGCAGTTTGTACCAGTTTAGGAACTATTGCATTATCTGTGGTAATGTTGTCGAGAAACCGCGCCTTTGAATTTTCAACTTTTGACATTTCTGTATGACTATTATCTCGTCCTCAGAGAGGTACGACGACTAACAAGTGTCAAAAGTGTACTAAAGGCGCGTTTTGTCGACACCATTAGGTACCACAGATAAATAATAATAATAATAATAATACGTTTATTCAGCCACCACAATAAAAATATGAACAGAAAAACAAGAAATAAAGTAAAAACTAAAATAAGAAACGATAAATAGGCGATAGATAGGTATATTAACTTGATCCAAGAAAAACATTTGGTGGAAACACAAAGATAATGCAATAGCTCCTAAACTGGTACAAAATGCTTACATTTTGACAGAACGACATGACAAATATCTCGCGGTACGCATCTTAGGGCCGCTGGGGTGCCATCTTTATCTCATAAAACCCTGCCAAGTTCTGTTTTCATACTAAATCATAGGTATTTGTGACTAAATAGTGACATAAGCACGTTTCAGAGCGTTTTTTGCCGTCAAAAGCTTCTTGTTTTCGTATATCTGTAACCACGTCGCTTGAGATTATGCTGGGCATCGAAACCAGTTCAGAGCTTACGATACGGGCTGAACACTGATTTGATAAATGGAAAATTAGCAATACCTACTATCAAGATCAGAAAAAATATGTAATAGTAAGTACCTACAAAAAACACCACGTAATATTAAAAAAAAATATAAATCTGTGGTTTCAAAATTCGAAACACAAAACCGTACTAACGTTCAAACTCTTCAAAAATATCGAATAAATTCTGATTCTCTATCACTCGAGAGCCCTACTCGCACTTGGCCGATTGTTGCTACAGCCTACGACAAAATTCATATTCATAAAGCAGCGATTACACTTGTAAATAGCGCTCGTAATTCGCTCGCTCGTTTGAGCTTCACATTTGATACGCTTCAAAGCACATTGTGAACACGTCTTTAGCTAAAAATAAATGTGGGGCGTTCCATCTATTCTCTTCTCACTGAGAAACTCAGAATACAAAAGTCCGGGTGGATCATTTCATGCTACCAAAAAGTGAAAGGTCCAATTCTTCCTTGAAGAAAACGCGATGAAGGGTTCTGCAGTTTTAGAAGTAACGGGTTTTGTAGGCCGCACTAAAGCCTCAGTAATGGTTTGTTATTGTCTTCGTAGAATTCAACTGGCATTTGTGTTCAAGTACCTACCAAATGGCACCAAATTGATACTTCCAACAGAAAATTGAATAGAATTTTCTTGATGCTACGAGCATCAAATTTTAATATGCAGTACCAGGAACGCAGAAGTTATAAGATCCAGCTTTGTGAACGCGGTCCGTGTACTGCCGAGGCGTAATTGCTTCCTGTGGGGAAAGCTCGGCGTGTGAAGAACGTTGCTTTCACCACCCTGTTGCTACCAGGCGTCCATAAATCCTAAGGAGTAATTACGTGCTCGATCCGCAGTTTCCCGCAGAATTCCCTTATTATGTTTTTAAGGTTCAGTTGTCTTTATTAGTGGTATGCGTACCTTTGTACTTTGATAAATGTATGTTACAAAAATATTTTCGCGGCAATGCAGCCAGTGTCTTAGGCACGCTTCCGATTGGTACTGATTTCCGATTGGTACTGATAAATCGTTTGCAACGGTTTGTAGATAGCTCAACTGTTCCATGTGTATTTTGTAGACATTGTTTACTATATCAGTTGTAATTTTCTTTGTGAATAAAGTAATTTTCGTACTGGCCCTTAAATAAAGGATAAAGTCACAAATCGACGACAAAATATTTAGAAGAAATAATCTTATTGATTGCCAAACTTGCCAACCAGGGGCATTATCTTGCAAGGCGCTTCTCGATATGCGTTTCGATCAACAAAACAAAACTCAGTCTACGGGCTCTGAACGATACCGACTGAATAATCCCGTTGTCCATGTGGATAGTTACGTACATGTAAAGATTATTCTTAATTCCAAATTCCAATCGTTTATTGCGCTTATGTTGTTAAAAAGATGTACAAAAGATAGTATGGGTACCAAACATAAACCCTGTTAGGGCACAGCAATTTGTTAACTGGTTACGAATTACTTACGCTGTAACTGGTTACGAATTCAAAACCTAGTTTCGTGTAAAGAAAAATACATGTTGGTCCTCGTAACTGAGGGCCTAGTACGAGTTTTCAGTGTATAGTGTGGGTGTGAAACGTCTGACGCCCAGCACACCATTGGGCGCTGATTTGTATGGAGACACTGAGCGGATTTTTTGAGAAGCTCGAAATGCGAGTACGGGCTTGGTGTAGACCAAGCTTCTCAAAGAATCCGCTCAGTGTCTCCATACAAATAAGCGCCCACTGGTTTGCTGGGCGTCAGACGTTTCACACCAGATTTACACACCAAAACTCGTACTAGGGTCTCTGGTATCGTACGAGGAAGAATTATGTTTAGTTCGTAACTGGTTACGAAGCTATGGTTTCGTAGACGGCCGAAGCGGACTGTCAATGCCTTGTACAAAAATATCGATATATGCCCCAAACCATTGTGAAAAAGTCGTGCTAAAAGCCGCCGATATCGTGTAGATGTCGTCTCGATGGCAGTGTAAAAACCATAGAAGCAATGGATCAAATTGTCGCCTTCAGAAATAAACCGATCAACAAATATTGATCAGCCAATAACAGGATTACCACGTAATTGAATTCAGCAGATAACTGTATATTTTCGTCCAAAGAGTTGGTACATTGTAAAATAGTAGATTATTATACAAGGGGATAAAGCAGTGTCTTCTGTCGCGGGTGACGATTTAAATCGCGAGCGTAACGAAGGACTCGAAGTTTACTCCCGAGCGTAGCGAGGGTGTTAAAAACTTAAATCACGAGCGAAGCGAGGGATTTAAGACGAGTCCTGAGAGTAGCGAGGGATTTAAGTTCACCCAAGACTAAGACAGCTTTATCACCGAGGAAAATACTCTACTTTTCGTACCATTTGCGAAAAAATTAACACAATAATAATATGAGATAGCATTTTAGAACATTAACTTATTTATAAAAATAAATTAAAATAAACTTAACGTTTATGTATTTGAAGAAAACAAAAACGCGGCATTTTCCTAGACTAATATTTTTTTGTCGGAAAAGCAAAGGCATCAAGCTCATACGGCCTGCATAATAAATGCGTATTCCTTTTTCAAAAAGATGTATAATGCTTTGTATACAAACTCAATGGTGTAAACACAGATGTAGTTCAGTATAAATTGTATTCCAAATTTAAATCACTTTCTCCCCCTTGCGGCGTTTTGGCCGCAGTTAGATTAGGGATAGACGGGGTCCTGTAAGGATGTGGAATGAAACCAGCTTTTCACAGACCACACCTTTACTTGTCCATAAAATATTGCACAGCCGCACACTTAGAATGGTAGATTGAAAGCGTCACTGGCCTTGTCCTAATGTCCCACAGAGTAGGCAGCCGCAAGTCCAGCAGTTCCAGCTTGAGGAAGCACCACCGCGCATCCGCGCGCAGAGGAATGTATGGGTAAGCGATGTTGCCAGTAGACTTCCAGCACCAATCATCCAGCCGTCGAAGAAGCAGCTGTCCCAGCTTGTAACGAGGATGATGGTGGAAGGTAGTAGAAGAAGAGGAAGAAGAAGAAGAATCCTGGAAGATACGGCAGGCCTTAGGAAATGTTCTAGGTCCAAAAGCCAGCTGCCAAGCCACGTGCTGAGGGTAGATAGGTACAAGGGCCAACGACTAGAGTGACGTTTAAAATATTCAGCTAGCGTGTGCTTAAGCAGACAGCTTTACAGGGCTAATTTTTAACTAGGCGCTTAGGTAGATAGCTATAATAAATTGTGAACTCACCCTAGCGGGATTCCTGGCACACTTAGGTAGTTTTTTGAAAAAATAGAATAAGTAAGAGCGTCCTTATTAACAGAGAGGTCCGCTGTAGCCTGCGACCAGCGAGGGAATAGGGCCGCGCACTGAGTGCCGCGCCACAGCTTAGGGCATAGTTAGTACGCGTGAAGCGCTAAGGTATTTGGAGTTCCTTTTGCCTAGTTACGCAATACGAAAGCTCTTGGAGTAGTTTTAATAGTTTGAGGGTTCTGCATAGTATATTTTATATTCGTTTTTAAGATTTTAATTGTAAATATTTAGATGTAGTTTATGTTTTAGTTTTTTTTGTAAATAAACCTTTTATTTAATTATTTTTTTATATTTTTAGTTATATTTAGATTTTTTTGAACGATGTTTAGTACAACGTTACAGTACCCCGCCAAAAAGCGTAGGATTTTTCCTATACAAAAATCCGACTCACTACCTATAGTTCATAGTACTGTCCTACTTTCATAATCCCATTCATATTCGTTCATACTTCCTCTTTCATTAATCCATCCATCTAGTCTTTATAACATTAGCGTTCTTCAGACCCTTACACGCAGAGTGTACTTGCATTAGTAACAAGGTAAACTCAAAACAGTCTAGGCGAAGTTTATCGTTTTAGCACGACGACACCTCACAATAGGTAGCTGGTATATAGTTTAATTATATATAAGCATAGGTACTGAAGTATTGTTTGCTAGATAGCTAATTTTTTTAAACATAGTTATCCAGTTAGAACTTATAGCAGCATAAAAAATTTATAGATACAGTATAATGTTAACCTAGATAAAGTACCTACCAATTAGATTTCAACGCGGCATGAAAAAAATCATTAGGTTAGAGAGATACTATAGCACAGATAATCTTAAATACCTACCCGTACGGCGAGCATTGAAACAATAGCGCGTTCCAGTTTATGCTTACCCGGCTGTTTAGTAAGTAAAAAACAGTAGGTAATTAGTTTAGCTTGCATCAGCTGTAATAGTATAATAATTATCCTAATAAGTACCTAAACCTATTGTAACTACACATTTTATTTAGAGAATGTGCGACTACATCCTAGGTAGATATAAATGATACATAATATGATACATAGATACTTACTGCATAATAATTTAAATATCAGTTTTAATCTTTGTAGTTTGTTAATTTAAAGTCTTTTATGTGCCATGAGCCTAGGTTGTTACCGCTCATGTCACTCAGCTCGTAAACAAGAGGAGACTTTTTAGAAATAATCTTACATTGTACATACTTAGGTGCTAGTTTTTTATTAAAGTATTTATCTTTGTCACTTTGAAAAAATGTTTTTCTCCATATGACATCACCTATCTGAAATTCCATAGGTTTTTTACGCAAGTTATAGGAATTCGAGTTTCTACTGTGCGCTTGTAATAGTGCTAATTGTACTTTGTTAAATATAGACGAAAGAATACCTAGATTCTCGGCATATTGATCACGTGGTTGGAAGATAAGGTCCGCCACGTTACCGGGTTTATTATTTGTGTAGTGTGAACCACAAGTAACCAACTCTCGACCATAAACTAAAAATGAGGGCGTGAAACCCGTTACTTCGTTCACAGAATTATTAACAGCAAATTGTATTTTAGGTATTAGAGTATCCCAGATGCGATGATCAGTAGTGATAAATGTAGAAACTGCAGTCATGATAGTTTTATTGTATCTTTCTACTGTATTTACGTGAGGCGTGTATTTAGGAGTAAAATGTAGGTGAGGGACATTATATTTAGATAGCATTTGTTTTAAAGTAGCACTAACAAACTGTTTTCCATTGTCTAATATGATAGTTTCGGGAACACCGTGAATTAAAAATACATTTTCTTCTAGAATTTTTGTTACTATTTCCGCGGTAGCACGTTTAATTGGAAACAAAAGACAATATTTACTGAAACAACAGGTTATCACTAACAAGAAAGTATTCTGTTTTCTGGATATAGGTAGGGGTCCAACTAGGTCAATACTTAGTACTTGAAATGGTCTAGAACACGATTTAGGTCGGCCCATTTCACCTAAGGTAGCATGGTTCTGATGCTTATGAGCGATGCAAATGTCACAAGAAGTAACTACTTTGACCACGTCAGAATGCATCCCAGGCCAGTAGTATTTTAGAGTAAGACGTTTATATGTCTTAAAGATACCTAGGTGACCTGCTATAGGTTCAGCATGGTTTTCTAGAATAACAGCTTCTCTAACCTCAGTAGGCACAACTTCCTTCCATTCAAATTCTTTAGTTAGTGAACATTTACCTTTCATAAAACGGTATAGCTTATCATTTTTTATAATGTAGTTAGGAAATGAAACTGCAGAATTTTGACAGCCGTGGAATATGTTTAGATACCACTCATCTTTAGTATTAGTAGTTTTAGGAGAAGTATCAATAGCAGTGATAGGACAAGCACGCGATAGCGCGTCCGGTATTACATTGTCTGAGCCACGACGGTGGTTCATTTCGAAGTTGAATGCAGATAATCGCACACCCCAGCGAGCGAGACGACCTGTAGGATTATTTAGATTTAAGAACCATTTTAGTGCAGAGTGATCTGTATAGACAATAAATTTACGACCATTATCAATGTAACACCTCCAGTGTTCAAGAGCTACGAGTACAGCTAGTGCTTCTCTCTCGGTAATACTGTAGTTTCTCTCTTGAGCAGTAAGAGATTTACTCATATAAGCGATAGGATGTTCCACACCATTAATAGTTTGTGTAAGTACACCACCGACTCCATAGTCACTGGCGTCAGTGTGAATCTCAAAAGGTAAATCAAAATTAGGACACGAAAGAATCGGAGCAGAGACCAGACAATCCTTTAATTTAGAGAAAGCATCATCGGCTTCTTTAGTCCATAAGAATGACTTAGCCTTCTTACTAGTAGAAGTTAAGCTATTTAGAGGGCCAGCAATAGCGCTAAAGTTTGGTACAAACCTCCGATACCACGAAGCGGTACCAAGAAATCTTTTTACCTCTTTTTTATTAGTAGGTATAGGAAAATTAAGGATAGCCTCGACCTTCCCAGGATCAACGTGGAGACCTTTAGAGTTGACCACAAAACCAAGATACTTTAGTTCATTTCTGAAGAATTTAGATTTTTCATAGTTAATAGTTAGGTTAGCCATTTCTAGCTTCTTATGAACCTTTAGTAAAAGTGCAATATGAGTTTGGAAATCAGCGGAAGCGATTATTATATCGTCAATAAAGACAAAGACAGAGTTCTCAAACTCGGGTCCATAGAATAATAAATCCATTAACCGTTGTTGTGTAGCGGGACCATTAGTCAAGCCAAAAGGAACGGTAACAAATCGATAGGTACCTCGATTAGGTATGTAGAATGCAGTTTTGTCTCGATCCTGCTCGGCAATAGGTAGTTGCCAGTATGCGCGAGAAAGATCGATACTAGATAGATAACGAGCATTTTTTAGGTTATCTAATATTTCCGAGATGTAAGGCAATTTATAAGCATCTTTTTTTGTTACTGCGTTCAATTTACGACTATCTAGACAGAATCGTAACGAACCATCTTTTTTAGGAGTAAGTAAAACAGGAGAAGACCAAGGACTTTCGCAGGACTCGACAACACCTAAGCGAAGCATTTCATCTAGCTCACTTCCTAATATGCGTTGTTTTTCCGGTGAGAGCCGGTAGTAACGTTGCCTGATAGGGGCAGAAGTACCTGTGTCAATGCAGTGTGCCACAAGATGAGTTCGACCTAATCCACACTTTTGAGAAGAAATAGATTTAAATTGATCTACCACATTGTCAGCAGTAATGCGTTCAGACTCATTCAATTCATCGTAAGATTGTAGTGTACTTGTAGAATTATTGACCTCAGCGATACTATTCATAGCTTTGTTAGATAGCGTTATAGATTGTAAAAATCTAGGACATACCTCAAATTTTTGCCAAAAATCGACACCTAATATCAACGATGATGTTACCTCAGGTATTACATAAACTCTAATTACGTGAAAGTTATTTTCAAAGTTTACTGGTAGATTTATGTATCCAATGGCAGATAAGGACTGACCACCGGCAGCTGTGAATGTTTTTAGAGTAGTTTCATTTACTAGGGTATGACCCAACGCAAGAATATGTAAGTGTGCATTGTTTCCTAGGATGGAGACAGCAGATCCTGAATCGAGTAAACCACAAATAGATAGATTTCCTACTTTAATTGTAACATACGGACGTACATCATTAGTGGGTTTAGAAGTTAAGATTGATGCAATAGAGTAACTAGATGAAAATATTTTTATAAATTGTAGCCACTCCTTCCACTCCTTTTCACTAGTTTTAGCGTGAACAGTAGTGATAGAACTCGTATTGCAGCAATCTGAGCTATCTAGTTTTTTGGATTTGAACCTTTAGTAGTGGGATTGCAGTTAGTACAATCAGGATATTTAGTATCCTTCTTTCCGCATTTGAAACATATTAGAAAATGTTCTTGTTTACACTGGCGCAAATTATGTGAGTCATTACGACACCGAGGACAATAGAGTTTTTTATGACCCTGCGAGCTTGCATTGATAACAGCTACGGTAGTGCGCGCAGCGCTCGTCTGACCGGTAGCAGTTTGAACATTTGTAGATTTATTGTAGTACGGTTTCGAATTATTAGCACTATTATAATGAGCATTAGAATTTTTATTATAATAGTAGGGTTTAGAGTTCGAAGTTTCCTGTGTTTTAGTAAAAGCTAGATCAGGAGCCAAGGTTTCCGTAGTGACCCTAGGAGGTTCACGAAATTGTGCAGACAATGCCTGTATTCGTTCGTAGTTACGGCACAGCGACCGAAGAGTTTCGATAGAAGTAATGCTCTCACCATGCGATACTAGGATAGTCGCATAACACGGCCTAATATTGTGTAGTAATATCTCTAACTTCTCTTCCTCAGACATGGGTTTTGACAACCTAGAAAAAAGTTCCGACATAATAGCTAGGTATACTATTATATTTTCTGAGTCACCCTGAGTACGGCTACGAATTTCAGATATTAGTCTATAGTCGTAGTCAAATTGACCAAAATCAGCTATCAGCAATTTAGTGAGATCCTGCCAGCTACCTACTTCAGTCTTAACGCTACGGTACCAGTGTAACGCTTGACCTGTGAAAATTTCAGTTGCATAAGTCAACAATTTAGAATGCGAGATACATCTAGACGTGCAAAACTCATTCACTCTCTGTATAAACACTCTCACACACGACTTTCCATTAAACTTCAACTTCTGTAGGTCATTAATATGATTACGTTCGCATTTATAAGTGTCAGTTACCGGTACACTAATAGATTGACCAGAACTCGACTGTTCAGTAAATGATAGTGACGAACTAGCTGGAGTAAGCTTAGCTAACAGCGCGTATTGATAATTAAATTCTTTTTGTAATTTTTCTAGTTTTTCTACAATGTTAGTTTTATCTATTCGACTTAACCGATAATAAATATGATGTGCTAACGCTCTAGTACGTTCAAAAAGATTTAGATCATATTTTTCTAGGAGAGATTTGATTCTAGTAATTAGTTCTTTTATAGATAACGTAACGCCTTCCAAGTCAACTTCAGACTCGATGCCTGATTCCTGGATATCCTCAGACGGAATCGTGATAGTTAGTTTATTTATTTGATTTCGTAGTTTTAGTACGGTAGCAGCTGGTTCCTCGCCTCTGATAAGGACCTCATAAGACAACTCATTTTTATTTAGCAATAGGAATTTTATAGGGTGAGTTCCCATTATGATAAATGTATAGGTAGCAAGAACACAGTAAATATGGCAAAATAGTAATTAATAACAGTAGCAAAATCACAACGTAGTAAATTAATTTTACCTAGATATACCACCTGTTTACGGCAAGCTGCATAAAACTGCCGAGCGCTAAAGATAAAATTAAATAGCTGTCTGTTACAATTTATAGAATAACCTACTACGAATTGGTGATTAGATTGATTTATTTTAATAGTTTTGATGAAAATACGTGCAAAATCAACTACAAAACCAATGCGAACTGTTACGTAATATGAGGGTAGCGTAAAAACTTTTAGAAAATTTTTGTTTTTAGCTTTAAATAACAGTACCTAATATTTGGTTCAAAATTAGTATAATCCTAAAATACGTAACAGTTTACAAATTAGATTGATTGGTGAATATTTTAGTGCAAAAATCAACCGACAGTGATAGCATACAAAGTGAGTGAACGTACGTACCAGTTCGCTGTGTTGAGAAATAATTCACCGCTTCGCTTACACGTTCCTAGATTTTTCACAACTAGCTGAAAATTATTAGTTTTAACAAAATAAATGCTAGGCTGTGCAATTAACCACGTTAAATTAAAATTGGGCGCCACTGCGGCGTTTGGGCCGCAGATAGATTAGGGATAGACGGGGTCCTGTAAGGATGTGGAATGAAACCAGCTTTTCACAGACCACACCTTTACTTGTCCATAAAATATTGCACAGCCGCACACTTAGAATGGTAGATTGAAAGCGTCACTGGCCTTGTCCTAATGTCCCACAGAGTAGGCAGCCGCAAGTCCAGCAGTTCCAGCTTGAGGAAGCACCACCGCGCATCCGCGCGCAGAGGAATGTATGGGTAAGCGATGTTGCCAGTAGACTTCCAGCACCAATCATCCAGCCGTGGAAGAAGCAGCTGTCCCAGCTTGTAACGAGGATGATGGTGGAAGGTAGTAGAAGAAGAGGAAGAAGAAGAAGAATCCTGGAAGATACGGCAGGCCTTAGGAAATGTTCTAGGTCCAAAAGCCAGCTGCCAAGCCACGTGCTGAGGGTAGATAGGTACAAGGGCCAACGACTAGAGTGACGTTTAAAATATTCAGCTAGCGTGTGCTTAAGCAGACAGCTTTACAGGGCTAATTTTTAACTAGGCGCTTAGGTAGATAGCTATAATAAATTGTGAACTCACCCTAGCGGGATTCCTGGCACACTTAGGTAGTTTTTTGAAAAAATAGAATAAGTAAGAGCGTCCTTATTAACAGAGAGGTCCGCTGTAGCCTGCGACCAGCGAGGGAATAGGGCCGCGCACTGAGTGCCGCGCCACAGCTTAGGGCATAGTTAGTACGCGTGAAGCGCTAAGGTATTTGGAGTTCCTTTTGCCTAGTTACGCAATACGAAAGCTCTTGGAGTAGTTTTAATAGTTTGAGGGTTCTGCATAGTATATTTTATATTCGTTTTTAAGATTTTAATTGTAAATATTTAGATGTAGTTTATGTTTTAGTTTTTTTTGTAAATAAACCTTTTATTTAATTATTTTTTTATATTTTTAGTTATATTTAGATTTTTTTGAACGATGTTTAGTACAACGTTACACCCTGGAGGATGAAAGAAATCCAGTACAATTTTCTCTCCCTGTTTTTAACAGATTAAAAATGACTATTGTTATGTTCGCTTTTTGTGGCATAGAATGTCACTTTTTTGAGCAAGTGGTACGAAAACTCATTTATGTATGTACTGGTGTTTTATGAGAGTTTTTTATGAAAGGCTCCTTAGGTCGATTTGTTTATTTGCTCATTATTTTTTTTCTTTATTGACGGGACTTATTTATAAGTACGAATTTATAAGTAGTAAGTATTTAATAACACACTGGTAGGAATTTCTTGGTTGGCATTTCTGGAATATATCAACACAAGTATTATAAATATTTACTAGTAAGTATTTTTAAGTAGTCAACGGTAAAAATGTAAATGAGAGATCAATAAGTTTCTTTTTATACAAACTGGTTAATCAAAATACCTAAGATCTACCTATGTATAAAAACGGATCATATAATACTACTAGCTGATACCCGCGTCCTCGTACGCGCGCGAAACTTTCCAGAAAAATATCTGTCACCAGCATACGATGAACCTCGTAGCAAACGGCTGCTTTTGGTTCAGAGAGTTCAAGCTGTATCTAAGAATCCACGTCTTTTATTCCAATAAAATATAGCCTATGTTTCAATCCGGAAAAAGGGCTTCCGAATGGTATAAGTTTCATTAAAATTGCTCCAGTAGTTTAGGCGTGATCCGCGAAGAAACAAACAGATAAACAGACTAACTCGATTTTCTTCGGAATCAGAATTGTTTATTTAGTAGATCTGCATATTTAGTTTATCCATATCTTTAATTTTAGTTTCTGGCTTTTTTACAGTTTTATAATAGTATAGATAGATTGATAGATAGATAGATATAGATACGTATAAGCATACCTACTTCAAAACTATACAGTTGAAATTAGAAAAACTGGCAAAACTATTAGTGTTGCCATTTTTTCTAATTTCAACTGTAAAGTTTTTGTAAAAAATTACGTTAAAAGAAAAAATCAATTGATGCTTTCAAGGTACGGAACAATCTAAAAATCGTTGAGAGCTTACTGGATTGTACCAATCGTAATTTAGTGATCAATTTATGCACTTTTTTGTATGTAATTTAACCTGTCCTATCTTTTTAATACGGTTGATTCGTCTTGCAGTTACTTGCAGCACAGATGACGCAAGCAAACCTGGGGAAATACCAATAAATAACAAAGATACCGGTCGTAAATCACGTGATAGGCAGCGCGCTAGCGAGTGAAGCCGGGAAACACAATATCTTCTTTTAAAATCTAATAAAACTACGATAAATACAAGTACAGGGTAAGAATCATGAACTAAAAATAGTCTTAGAGTGAATAAACGCAATAATATTGCAAACTTTTTCAATATGATACGTTTACGTATTTTGTTTGTTATTACCTAAGATGAGAGGTAATTTTTCAATAAAATTTAGTACTTACTTAAATATGTACTGATTTGGACCAGTTGAGCTACCTATAAATAGTTTGCAACGGTTTGTAGATAGCTCAACTGTTTCATATTGTGTACTACCGACCCGCCCCGGCTTCGCACGAGTGCAATGCAGTGATGATGATGATGTTTTATACATATAAACCTTCCTCTTGAATCACTCTATGCATTAAAAAAACTGCATCAAAATCCGTTGTGTAGTTTTAATGATCTAAGTATACATACATACAGACATTAGGATAGACGCGGGAAGCGACTTTGCTTTATATTATGTAGTGTAGTGATGTAGTGATACTGTATTAGTTGTAATTTTCTTTGTGAATAAACTTAATTATGTTATTATACTATTTTCGGATTTTATGACCAGTGACTTTTGTGATAACCACCATTTACAAAATCTTCATAATATTTTCACTAGATTTATTCCTCAGATATTTTATTCCTATAAGAAATTATTCCTCAGATTCTGCAGCCAGGTTTTATTTACAAGACAAAGGCCCATCAATATTTGAAGGGCAATTACTCCAAAACTTGGGCATTAATAGGAACTTATGTTGTTTCGATGTTCGTTTTAATATTCCATTGGCATTTTATTTAGGTATTGGTTCGATCAATACTCAAAATACGAAGTTATAGTTCAAAACTAAGTTTCACCTGTAATTATGCGTATTTTTCGTGACACAATGGGACGCTTCAGAACATACAAGCCGTTGCGTTTTAAAAAAAGGAATGATTTGATTTAAATTATCACTTTTTTTAAACTACATTTTCTGAACAGTTTAACAAAAGAAATTCCTCACTGTACTTCAAAAAAAAGACCCAGCTTTCATAAATTTTTACCTACATAGATAAAGAGCTCTACTGCCAAAGAATATGTAATACGTAGTTCCTACGTAAGAAGAAGCGGGACTCCCGTTCTACCAAAATTACATACTGAAAATCTCGTTTTGTATGAAACGTGATTCAAATTTTGACCCCCGTTTCATACATTGTCAGTTTTTTGAAAGCACGAGTCTAGTTCGAGAGTTTCGCCAGTCTGGCTCTTTAATAAAAAGCTCTAGTGCCGAAAATGGTGCACTTAGGTACGTCAAACTACAACAAGTAGATAGGTAAGTAGAGTATATTATTATCAATCAATAGATTGATTAATACATAATTACAAAAGCAGAATAGTATACAAAAATCCAGACACAGATGTTTTTTTTTCAAAAATCTCTTGGCACTTCCTAGTATTTAAAATCATTTGATAATATCATTTGGGAGTAGTCTGAGTCATGTCTAAATATTTAGAACACAATTTAGAGTATTCCTCTGGCCTATTTAAACTCTTGGAATACCAGGATTCTGTACAATAATCGTCTATTGTTCCTGGCTCCCAAGAGATCTGGTGGAGTTTCAAAGGTTGACATGACAAGAGTGGCTTTGTTCGCAGAGAGACGAGAAATATCAGTATCATTATAAAATCATAAGGCCTACAGAAACGTCTGTATATTTCCTGAACATAATCATCAACAATTCATCGGCCAGGTATATTACGTATCGTGTTTCCTATCAAAAGATACAGCGTCAGGAAATTTCAAAACCAAAATATAATTTACTTACAAAAAACACGCAACAGAGCAACTTAATTTTCTCCACTGAAAAAATGCTTTCCATAAATAATAAAGTGGTGGGTACCAACCTCTTTGAAATCCACACTGTCACATTCAGATTAAAAAGAAAACACAAAACACGCGCGTTCTTAATTTAAAATAACTAGTGTTGGTTTTATGTGAGGTTATTGTTTAGGGAACGATTCTGATTCGATTTGAAAAATCGAATCGCGCCGACGCGTGTTCAACGACTACACTCCCGCGGCCGACTAAACCGAGCTCGCCAGTCCCCGCTGGGGTCGAGTGTTGCCAGCTTACAAATGCTTTTTCCGTAACGTTAAAGCTTTGTGTAAAAAGTGGTTGACTTTTCTGATAAAGCTTGGAATTTAGAACGGCTATAATCTCAAGAAAACTAGACTTCGTGCAACTTATCTTGATTCAAACGTACTACGTGTAATTTAGTAACAAAGTCGGTTACTATGACGACTAGGTAGGTACCTACTGTAATCAGCAGAATATTTTTTTTCGGAAAGAACTTTTGCAATTTTACCTATTTTAAAACAAATAATAAAATATAAGAAAATATTAGATTAATTATAAAAGTAAGGTTAGTGTAGAATTATGCAATGGAACTTTACGTTCAAACATAACTTTACATAAAACAATCTGAGTATACAATTCATTTTAATCAATGACCTAGGTAACTGCAGTATTTACTATAAAAATAAAGACCTAAACTAGCAATCAAAAAAAAATTTCCCTCAAAAATTAAATTCTCCCCAAAACCAGGGAGATATTCTCGTATTCCCGTGACCCCGAATCCTTTGTGCGTTTACAGTATGCCTGTATACTCTCTCGTATTCTGTGGTGCCTATAGAGGTATTGTCCGTCTCTTTTACTCTGCTGTTTCTGTCTCACAAAAATTTGTTAAACAAATGAGTCGTTAGCCAATAATTGCCCAATTTCGATGATTTATGTTTGATAATTGCTAGGCTTTGGTTTGTTTCATGGGGAGACTAATAAATTAATGAATTGTGTTGATAAAGTTTAGGGAGAATAAATATATATACTTTAGTAGAACGAATAGTATATTATGCAACTAGTGAATAAAAGACGGATTTAAAGCGAGGGCCATAAATGAATCACTAGCAAGTGAAGAATTCTAACGACTGAATCACGACCGTAGGGATTCATGATGATTGAATCACGAGCGTAGCAAGTGATTTAGCGAGTGATTCAAGTTTTATAGATTCAAGTGTTAGAATACTGAACCACAGATTATATAATACTATACTACTGAACGACGTGACTGGTTTATGGCCCTCAGTATAAATCCGTTTTACTCAAGTGTTGCATACTATACTTTATACTATGACTACGAGAAAAATAAAAATTGGAGCTCTTTGCGCAAAAACAATAATTAGATGGAGGTCAAATATATTAGTGTGTTCTCAATGCAAATACCACACTTTTAGTCACTGTTTGACTTAAAGTGCTTTTTACTAACTGTTTTCAGTGAATAAAATAAGCTTTTTAGAGGGGGGAATGGTATAAAGTACCTAATGGACATAGGGTAGGTAGGTAAATAAAATATTTAAGTATGCCTCTAAATAATAATATAAAATAAATATTCATAGATATTTTACACTCTGGCTTCTAGTCCCAAACTCAGTAAAGCCAGAAAGATAACTATGGGAACCAGATTCCTGAGAGAATACTTATATACATTTTTATTCGTAAATACAAAAATCCCACCGAGCACACTATGCAAATGAGTGTGTTCGATAGGAATATTTTTCCCATCTGGGCCACCAGTTGGCCGGCCGGTGGACTCGATGGGAATAACCCATACACAGTAACACCCAGACATTGAACAAACAAAATATCTTCTTAGATATCTTCCAGCATGAATACCAAAGTCTAGAAATACGTTCTTTTTTTAGCGCCAAATATTTAATTAAAAACTCTTACGAAACTCGAGCGCGAAATTCAATTTTGAACTGGCAACTTTATTCGGGAAACAATTAGCAATAATGAAAGCCAATGAAAACTTGCCTGTGTCAGGAGCACAGGAACGCCAGATGGTGGGATGGTTGAGTTCCAAATTCAGAGTTTCCACCATCTCGTAGCAATCTCGTAGCACTCGCGTAGGGCGCTACGCCGTAGTTGTGGCACCTACGCGTACACTTTCGTAGGGTATTTCGTAGCGAGTAGACTTTTTTATTCATATTTTTTTAGCTTGGTATTTAATATATATATATGACGGCAGAATGGTTATTTTTCATCACCAACATCAGACATGGTTAGACTAGACTGCTTTTCTCAGTGGGCGTAATGCGGGTAGGAGTCGGTACAAATGAAAACGTATCAAAACAAATCAAATTAAAATGGCCACGAGCTAAGCAAACAGGAATAGTACTTTGAATATTCTACGACTGTATAACTAGGTAGGTATTCGCAACTACGGAACGCGGACAGTTTCTGCGCGACCGCACGGTTCAACCGATGAAGCAAGAATGTGTTGCGCGCCGCCTCCCACGCAACGCCCCGTCGTCGCTTGTGACGTAGACTCCGTCGAGCGCCATCTGTGGTGCGCTGGCGTTCCGAATAATCAAATGAGTGACCGTGTTACCAACTTGATTACGACACGGCCATCCTGCTAACACACGTCCCAGTGTGTTTTTCTGAAACAAAGAATACACCAGAGTAACTCTACGCCTCGGCTTTTCCTGACCTACTCAGTATGTAGCGTAGGTAGTGTCATAACAACTTTATCATGAAATCACGAAACTTTAAACCGTGATACTTCTAACTTTAATTATTCTTCCAAGATCTTAACTTTACAAGTATGGTTTTTAGCAAGTCAATTGTGCTTGTAACCACCATCTTAAAAAAAACAATGTTCGATTCTCTCTAACACCCTGTAATTTTCATACGCACGCCTTTCTTTCGATTGCTTAGCATAGGTTACTTTATTGTCATGGGACTCATAATTGGTTTATTCACTTCAACACACTAAGTAACTTAACAGAAAGAATTCGTATTTGTCGTTAATTTGACCTTTTGTTATTGCAAATTTTGTTGCTTAGCGCGAATTGCAATAGAGTACACTTTTCGCTCCGAGAAAAACTTAAAAAAAAACATCATTCAGCGTTGTATTGTGCTTTCCTATCGAAGTTCGTCTATATACCCACCATGTACATACCCAACCAATGTGTAGCTTAGCAAACCACGTAAAACGTCTCATAAAGTGTCTGTTAAGTAGCGCTAACAGAACTCCATGTCACTATGTCGTCGTCAAACTTTAAAAAGTTTTTTTTTTCAGTACCTAAGCTTGCAAAAGTCATTTAGAATTGTTTTGCCTTGAGTCGTGTACCATTCTCATCAACCTCAAATCCATTAGTTTCAGTTACACACAAAGCTTTCGCGTCCGCCCTCTATCGCCACGGCCTTCACTAGCCGACCAGCCACTTGGTCAGTGCTGCCATGTGAGCATCCCCCTGGATTCACATCCACTACGGTCTCAGCAGACCACGACCTCCGCCAGAACTACTCGCGCACCGCGCACCCACGGACTACTTGAGCTGCTTCAAGAGACACCGATTTCTACCGGGCTACGGCTACGAAATAGTTACTGGTATAGTCGAGAATCATACGGCGATAGAGTCCCCGCCTTTGCTCACCACCAAAGAAAAACTTCCTTCTGGTCACACTAGTGTCAACTTCGATTGGTACATGACCCACTGGCACTAGCGCATATTCAGTTCGAAACGAAATCACAAATAAAAATCGTTGCTTGACCGCTATTAAACCGGTCTTTGTTGTATACTGCATCTCTTTCAATGTCACAGTCACTGTCACTTCGTGAGTACTGTCTTGTCTAGGTCTTCTTCAGTCTCTACGTTACTACTACATCAAACATTACGTCAATGGTCTCACAAGTCTCGTCTTTACACACAGACTCTACATCTTGACTCTACATCACGACTCTACATCACGACTCTACATCACGACTCTACATCACGACTCTACATCAGGACTCTACATCAGGACTCTACATCAGGACTACATCAGGACTCTACATCAGGACTCTACATCAGGACTCTACATCAGGACTCTACGTTAGGACTACGTCAGGACTCTACGTCAGGACTCTATATCGTGACTCTACATTGTCATCAATTACCAGAGACATTATTAGAAGGGGCAATGTTGTTATTGAGCTCGCGGTAATCTAACCATACAATCAGAACAGTCTTATTTCTTTACGAAGAGCCCAAGGGTAGTAAAAAGAGAATAACTAAGTGGTAAGATTTATGTGGCTAAAACTCTCTAGTGCACTCAATCTACACTTCGCTCAATACGTCCTATACGGTGGCCTTGCACGATTTGATTTAGGTCTACTAACCTAATTTAACGGTTATGAAAAACTAAGTGAAATATTTAGACCGCTTGTAAAAGCTCAGGTTATTCGTGACCTACGAAATCAATTTTAAAAACGGCTCTATCTATTCTGCGACAACAGTTGAGATCAGCTAGCAGGTTTTCAACTTAACTGATAGATTTCACCGGTTTGTTGACCGAGAGAGCAGTATTCGTTTTCGCGGCAAAACCTAGCTTTAAAAATTGCCATCCTATCATGACGTCATCTCTGAAAGCATCCTTTAGGTAAGACATGCAGTAGGAGCTCAAGAGGGTGATTGTTACACCACACAAGATTCGTTTTGTACTGACCACTCGCATTTGGTCAATGTAACCATTCAAATAACGCTACGAAATCGCTTGCCACTCAACTTGGCAACTTTCTCTTGTACTAGCGAGTATTCAGCACTAGAATCAAATAAAAAACAATACACATGACCTTTATGTTCCATCGTCCATCGACCCCGACGAAAATTGTACAAGACTGACGATCACTCGTCGCTAGTCGCTGGGCGCCACACTGGGGCTGATGCTGCCACTCCCGTGAAGATGGACCACGACACTCCGACGCAGCTTTCTTGACCTACAAGTCTTCGTTTGACTTCAGACGACACAAACGTACTCGTGCGCAGTTTCTGTAAAAAAACAAACAACGACACAGTATTTTGTTCGACTTTTCTGATAATTTCGAGGGCTCTGAGATAATACGTCGTCGGCTCTATTCCAAAAATGATTACAAAGATTCGGTAGTGACAGTTGTGCTACACTATGTGGCCGCCTTGAGAGTTGACTCAGGCTCTTTCAAAATGACAGCGTCATCGTTACTGCGCAGTGTAACGCAACACGATACAACGAACCTTCGAATATCAATCCAAACAAATCAAGAACTACTCACGGGGGGCTATCAGCTGCCTTGGCTATTATGGACCGTTGAACACAGTCCCATTGACTGCCATTGCCGCTACTGTGGCTCTCACTACCACCAGCACTCGACTGCCATTCTTCTTTCCTCATAGCGATTTTCAAGCCATGACGCAATAATGCATGACTTAACTTTCTACAGCAAACGCGCTCTCGTAAGACGCCTTGAAATGACGTTGCATTCGTTCCATGTCATCCGTTGCCGATTCTATGCTTCTTCTTTTTGCTCACACAATCATTTTCTTACTTCATCATGCGATGCCATCACACACGGTGATCTGAGGTTGACCACTGAGTTTTGACCACACAAGTAATTTTCCCGCAAAACTCAGATCAGATGTCGCACACCATGATCTCGCGTCCACGTCCGTCTCCTCAGGGTTGAATTTCAGTACACTCACTCGTTTACTCACGTAGGTGATTGAAGGGCTTCAATCCGGGCTTACATGCTGGAGTTTCAAACTTTGAGCACTTGACGTCACTTCGCGTTTTATCCGACTCGTATCCCAACTTCTGATGACGGCAGAATGGTTATTTTTCATCACCAACATCAGACATGGTTAGACTAGACTGCTTTTCTCAGTGGGCGTAATGCGGGTAGGAGTCGGTACAAATGAAAACGTATCAAAACAAATCAAATTAAAATGGCCACGAGCTAAGCAAACAGGAATAGTACTTTGAATATTCTACGACTGTATAACTAGGTAGGTATTCGCAACTACGGAACGCGGACAGTTTCTGCGCGACCGCACGGTTCAACCGATGAAGCAAGAATGTGTTGCGCGCCGCCTCCCACGCAACGCCCCGTCGTCGCTTGTGACGTAGACTCCGTCGAGCGCCATCTGTGGTGCGCTGGCGTTCCGAATAATCAAATGAGTGACCGTGTTACCAACTTGATTACGACATATATATATATATAGTATAGTATAACAATATATATGTAGTGACCAGCTTAACGTTGAAGGAAAATATCGTGAGGAAACCCTTGGCTTAGTCAGCTCCGCACGTATTGACGATGTCTTTCCTGTGGATATGGCTGACTAGGCTGAGAGGATGGTATAGGTGCTGGGCCTACTCCATCTAAACATTGTCCCAGGCACTACAGTGTGTCGTTAAGTGTAGACATAGGTTGCCTCCTGACGTTGTATAAATCATCTTCAATAGATGTAAAGGCGTATTATTATTTTTATTAGTAACCAAATCACGGAATTAATTTGATGTGTATCCAAACTAGTATTTTGATCTGTAAGTATTAAAAGTATCGATAACTACCTATATAGTACTTTGAAAAACTCATTATTTTGAAATATACAATTCCTTCACACGAGTATTTTCATACACCTATGAGGATAAAACTGGCAATCTACCGGCGAATGATGAAGATAAGTTACAGTAGACTACAGTTACTTATTTAAGGCGTATGTAAAAGGCAAACAACCCTCTCCCTCGCACATTTCAACATTTTTGAAGATATAATATAACTAAATGTAATTATGTGAAATTGCAGAGCTTCAGGGTCGAGAGAATAACAATGCAAAGGTTCAGTAAAAATATCACATTAATCCAAACAAGTTTTCCGACCAAAAAACTTGTACCAATGCGATAAATTAATGTGCACATTTTTTGGTTAAAAAACTTGTTTGGATCAATGTGATATTTTTACTGAACCTTTGCATTATTAATCTCTCAATACTGAAGCTCTGCAATTTCACATAATTACATTTAGTTATATTATATCTTTAAAAATGTTGAAATGTGCGAGCGAGAAGGTTGTCTGCCTTTTACATACGCCTTAACTCCGCATATTTGACCAAGCTATGTCAAGTTAGGTCCTCACCAAACGTAGGGTAATACTCACGCAATTTCCTCACAGAAACTTAATCCTGTAGCCAAGGTTTCTCAACATTTAAATAATTTTTCATGGTAGATCTGTTTTATCGTCATTCGTATCATTGAGTTTTTATGTTACTATTTGTTTTTTAGTTCTGAGTTTTTTAGTTTCTTTAGCAGTTATGAACACTGTAACTTCGTTTTTCGTCATTGATTTTGAGAAGTAATTGTGTTTTCAAATAAAAAGTTTTGCCTAAGTAGGCACTTAGTTTTAATTTTCGCGCATTATTTGAGAAAGGTACTATACAAGCCTTGGCCACAACTAGGCAATGTTACGTATGCGTATGCCTCGTCTTCAACTCGGCCCACATTTACATGTTCGTCCATCATTGCTTCTTATGCTGGCCGCTGCAGTAATATACTATTAATTATGTATGATTCATTTCAAAAATTGTAACTTCTTTAGGCCCGTTTTGTATGAACGTGAACGAAGTAAACTGCTACTAAAAAACTAGTTAGAGCGAAATATTTTATTTCAAATTGTAACACAGCAATGCCTAATTTGTTTTTTCTCTATTTAATTCTTCATAGTCCATGCATGCAATTACCTGACCCCCGTTTGAGAACCCGTGCCTTTACAAGGGTTGATAATAAAACAATACGGGCGGACTGTCGAAAAGTTACGGGAACCTTTTCAACTTAGTCAAATGTTTGGGAAACGCAGGCATTTTGTGTGTAGTTTACTTTGGAATTACTTTGTACACTTTAAGTTGGCAACTGACAATTTATAAATAGATAAATATCTTTGGATATTTCACACAACGCCCTCTAGTCCCAAACATTAAGGTACTGTTACACATGCTAGCAAATTAGCTTGCTCAATATTAGCATGCTAGTGAGGAGTTTACATTTGCTAGCAATAAGCATGCTAGTTTTAAGCATCCTTCTGAATAAGCATGCTAAAAGCAAACACTCCAATACACATGCTATTTTATAGCGTGCTCTCACGCTCTCTGTGCACGCGCACCTGTCACAAACGACTGATCGATCGATACTAGCATGCTCAATAAGCAAACCTGTTCACACGCGCTAAAAGCACGCCCCCCTTCACCCGCGCTGCAGGTAGCATGCTAATTATTAGCAAGGTTTCAATACACATGCTAAATGAGCACGTGCTCGCTAAAAGCATGCTTTATTAGCATGTGTAACAGTACCTTTATAATATGATAGTAGTACCTACTTTACTTGGTACCTACCTGGCGCGGAAAGATAGAGGAGTGGATTAGGAATACCTGCGGTTCTGCGTGGTCGGATGTTGGTGATGTTGGATGTTGGTAAATTGTTGGTCGGTATCGTTTGCCTATATTGTATAAAAAAAAACTCGCTGGGAGCTCCCTGCGGGCCTAGGATGAGCACGCGAGATATTTGTCATATCGTTCTGTCAAAATGTAAGCATTTTGCGCCAGTTTTTGAAGTATTGCATTATCTGTGGTAATGTTGTCGAGAAACCGCTCCATTGAATCTTCAACTTTTGACATTTCTGCATGACTATTATCTCGTTCTCAGAGAGGTACGACTTGGCTACGAAGTGTCCAAAGTGTACAATAAGAAGGCGCGTTTTGTCGACAGCATTACCATAGATAATGATAGTACAATATTTCAGAAACTGGTGCAAAATGCTTACATTTTGACAGAACGACATGACAAATATCTCGCGTGCGCATCCTATGCCTGCTGGTCTCTACTACTTCCACGCCGGTGATGTGCTGATGTTGGCGGAAGGCGCTGATGGTTTGCCATATAGGAAGGTGCAGAATTTTCTTCATACGAATACGAATTTTCCGGGGTTTTGCTTATTTTGGTCACGTGCCATATTGCCTTAAAGTAGTCCTACTAACTACGTACTAGGTACCACAGATCATAATATATAATACTATGCTACTAGGTACTATTAGAATGTATTGTTTTGTTAGGATAAGTGGCATACTCACATTTGCAGTTTGTATAAATATATATTCCACAACTTGTAAGTTCATCTCAAAAAGGTTTCAAGGTATTTAAAATCCGTTTAGCAGAAATACGGACAAAAAAATGTTTTCTCAATATTGAAATAGCCTTTCTGAATACATTAGCGGAAGAATTCATCTTCAACTGCTTAATGGTACCAAAAGATTTCATTTAAATCTTCTGCCAGTTGCTACTATAAGTTGTCGATAGCATCTCGATCACAGAAAATAATCGGAAGCGCTCGTGGCGTAGCTTACTTAGTTAATCTTCACCGATTATTTAAGCTAAGCGACGTTCTGCGCGATCACTATTTATTATGGATGGTTAGTGGCATTTACATCTGAGCGCTTCCGTGCTTCGGAGGGCACGTTAAACTGTCCCGGCTCTAGCAGTCGTTAAGCCATGACGGCGGCCTTAAGGCGGCCTAAAAACTCCGTCACCAGAGTTGGCCACTAACTCATACGAGCTTGCTTGCTTACAGAAAATAATTATCCTATCCGGTTTATCTGTATGAAACTTGGAATATAATAAGTATAAGTACCTACCGACCTACACACCGCAGTTATAATAAATAAATATGTCGGAGAATCGAATCTGGCAGCGGCAACACTGCGCGGCATGGCAACAAAACGCGAGCGTGACGTCACAGCTAGTCATGCTTGGATGCGGCCGTTGGAGCGGGCGGGCAGTCTACCTCTAGAGCTCGCACCGAGCGGACGTGTCTGTTTTGTTTGCTAGTCTCAGATTATTTAAGTCTACTCTGAGTACTTTGGTTATAATAAAGAGTTTACTGATTTATTACGATCGTGATTATTTTGCTCGAGGCTACCCACCATGGCGGAACCCCACGAAAATACGTGCCCTACAAATCTGCCTCCTGCGACATCAGAAGTTGGATCACCTCGAGCACAATCGCAAACCGAAGATGTGCAACCATCACGCGATGAAGACTTGTTGCGGAAAATGATTGAGCTGCAAAACAGTAGCATGCTGAGTTTGATTGAAGCCATAAAAAATCCTGTGAGTATCCGCAACATTAAATTGCCGGAATTCGACCCCGAGAAGCCTGACGCGGACGCGCGTGCTTGGTGCAACACAGTTAACCTTTGCTTCGGTGAAAACCCACTAGAAGGAGGACCGCTAATAATAGCCATCAGCGGTGCGCTCAAAGGTACTGCTTCGCAATGGCTGTCGCAAATATCGTTTCCTGGAATGCAGTGGTCACAGTTTCGAGAATTATTTATTGCCCGGTATGATAGTGTTGAGACACCCGCTGCTACCCTCATTAACCTGCAAAATAGTAAACCGAGAGAAAACGAATGTCTGTCGGTGTATGCGGCTAGATTGATGACATCGTTAACCTCAAAATGGCAAAAAATGAGCGTAGAAGAGATTGCCGTGTCTACCGTGCTAACACATTTGACGAAATTTGACAACCGTCTACAACGTTTGGCCTTCACGACTGAGATTGTCACTAGAGACAAGCTGCAGCGAGAATTGAAAGCGTCTACGTTTATGAAGAGGAAAGCGCCTCAGGTAGCTGAAGAGAACCGCAGTGACGCAAAACGAACCAAACCAGCTACGCCTGTAAGATGTTTTTACTGCGGAAAGATGGGGCACCGCGCACACGAATGTCGTTCGAAGGAGAGAAGACCAACGACGACGGCAGCGGCGGCGACAACATCATCTTCCACCGCAAGTAACCAGACTGCGCGAGGTGTTGTCTGCTTCCGCTGTGGTGCAACGGGCCATTTCGCTTCGAAGTGCAACCGGGGACCTGGCGCCAACGTTGGCGGCAGCAGTGGCGCGACGCAGGCAGCGAGCACGGCGGGATCATCGGTTGCGCATGGGCGCGAACGGCAGATCAACATGTGCAGCATAAGCAGCCCACGCGGTCGGCTCGTAAACAACGGTGAGTCGTACATGTTTTGTTTTGACTCTGGTGCGGAGTGCTCCCTTATCAAGGAAAGCGTTGCCAAGAATTTTTCTGGCAAAAGAGTAGAAAATGCAGTTAAACTAACGGGAATAGGCAGGCATAGCGTCTACAGCACGTTGCAAATCTTATCACCGGCAATGATTGAACATTACTGTCTAGAGATTTTATTTCATGTGGTACCTGACAATTATCTTACCGATGATATTCTAGTAGGTAGGGAAATCTTGTCACAGGGTTTTGAGGTGAGCGTGTCGTCAAATGGTGTTGTTTTGTCGTGTCGTAGAGATGTTTTGACGTGTGAGAAAATCGTTGAAAGGGACGAGGTTGATTTTGAAAACATTA
Source organism: Eulithis testata (assembly GCA_947507515.1). Taxonomy (NCBI): domain Eukaryota; kingdom Metazoa; phylum Arthropoda; class Insecta; order Lepidoptera; family Geometridae; genus Eulithis; species Eulithis testata. The sequence continues at coordinate 2,709,068 of OX382218.1, read as the reverse complement.
ATACCGATGTACCATCAGAGTTCAAACCTCAATTGATCGCAGTGCTAGAGAAGTTTTCGAAATCGTTTTCTAAGGGTGTTGCGACGTCGCGTGTGAACACAGGGCACCTTGAAATTCGCTTAGTTGACCCTACAAAAACAGTTCAACGTCGTCCGTATCGTCTAGGTGCTAGTGAACGACAGGTTGTACGAGATAAAGTCAGCGAGCTGTTAAGGGCGGGAGTGATTAGGCCCAGTTGTTCTCCTTTCTCTAGTCCCGTGCTACTGGTGAAAAAGAAGGATGGGTCAGACCGTATGTGCGTGGACTATCGAGAACTGAACGAGAACACCGTGGCTGATAGATATCCGCTTCCGTTGATTGAGGACCAAGTTGCTAGATTGGGTGGGGCAAAATGGTACACTTGTTTAGACGCAGTCAGCGGCTATCATCAGATTCCTGTTGACCCTGCGTCGGTAGAGAAAACAGCTTTTGTGACACCCGATGGTCAGTGGGAGTACTTGGCTATGCCATTTGGTCTAAAAAATAGTACGTCTGTTTATCAGCGCGCAGTCATGCAGGCGTTAGGAAAGTTAGGGCATACATTCGTTGTGGCTTATGTCGATGACCTGTTGATCATAGCGTCGGATGTAGAGCAAAGTATAGAGCGACTTAGTATTGTTCTGGAAGTATTGACCAATGCAGGATTTTCGTTGAACCTAGGCAAGTGTGCTTTCTTGAAACGTCGTATCGAGTATTTAGGCTTTGTAATCGAAGACGGTAAAGTCATGCCAAATCCAAAAAAGATAGAGGCCCTAACATTTCTTCCTCCGCCAAGTACTGTGACACAGCTTAGACAATTTATAGGCTTAGCTTCCTACTTCAGGCAGTTTGTGCCGCAGTTTTCGAAAGTCATGGCACCATTTTTTAAGTTGACGAGTGGTAAAGGGGGTGACATTGATTGGCTGCCAGTTCATGAACAAATCCGGCAGAAGATCGTCTCGCACTTGACCTCACAGCCTGTTCTTATGATCTTCGACCAGAGTCTCCCAATAGAGATCCACACGGATGCGAGCGCTGAGGGCTACGGTGCTGTATTTATCCAGAAGGTTGACGGCAAACAACATCCTGTTGCCTACTATAGTCGGCGTACATCTTCCCCTGAGTCTAGGTATCACTCCTATGAACTTGAGACCCTGGCAGTGGTGAATGCAGTCAAACACTTTCGACACTATCTACAGGGTCGCAGGTTCACGGTAGTGACAGACTGCAACTCTGTTAAGGCCACGAAAAATAAGATTGAGCTTTCTCCGCGAGTTCATAGGTGGTGGGCATACCTTCAATTATTCGATTTTGATATCGTTTACAGAGAGGGGTCTAGGATGAAACACGTTGACTGTCTGTCGCGCAACCCCCTACCTCTCTCTTCATCTTGTGACACAATACATCTCGTAGAGCAAAAACGTGTCAACATAGCTGAGCTTTCTAGCAATTGGCTTCAGGTAGAGCAAGAAAGAGATCCCGAGATCCAGAAAATTCAGTCTGATCTTCAAAATGAGTTGTTGTCAGAGGATGTCAGGAAAACGTATGAGGTTAGGTCAGGTGTTCTGCACAGGAAGGTTCAAAGAAATGGTCGAAATCGATGTCTACCTATAGTTCCACGTGCGTTTAGGTGGTCAGTTATAAATAATGTCCATGAGTCAGTTATGCACCTAGGTTGGGAGAAAACTCTCGAAAAGCTTTACGAGCATTACTGGTTTGAGGGCATGTCGAGGTATGTTCGAAAGTTCATCGAGAATTGCATCACCTGCAAAATCTCAAAGTCGAGTTCAGGTAGAGTTCAGGCAGAACTGCATCCAATTCCGAAGGCTAGTATTCCTTGGCACACAGTTCACATAGATGCGTCCGGAAAGCTTAGTGGTAAGAATGATGTTAAGGAATACGTGTTTGTTTTGATAGATGCTTTCACCAAGTTTGTCATTCTCCGTCACTCTCTAAACATCGACTCAAAGAGTAGTATCAAAGCTTTAGAGTCCAGTGTGTCGTTGTTTGGTGCCCCTACTCGAGTGGTTGCTGATCAGGGTAGATGTTTTGCCAGTAAAGAGTTCGCTAGCTATTGTGAGTCTCGAAATATCCAGCTGCACCTCATTGCAACAGGTGGTAGTCGTGCCAATGGACAGGTGGAGAGAGTGATGAGTACTCTAAAGGGTATGCTTACAGCAGTAGAGTCTAGCAAGGATCGTTCGTGGCAAGACGCGCTAGGTGAAGTACAGTTGGCGATGAACTCTACTGTTAATCGCGTCACCAAGGCTAGCCCTCTAGAGTTGATGATCGGAAGGGTTGCGAGGCCTTTGGGGTTAATGACTTTAACCGATGATCATGAAGTAGACCTTGACGTGGTACGGGAACGCGCCGCACAGAGTATTAAACAAGTTGCTATGTATGACAAGGTTAGATTTGATGAGAACAAAGCTAATGTAAATCGATTCAGTGTGGGTGACTATGTTCTCATAGAAAATGAAGAAAGAAATCAAACTAAGCTTGATCCTAAATTTAAGGGTCCGTTCAAAATCATAGAGGTGCTTAGTAACGATAGGTATCGCCTTAAAGCCTTAAATTCTAAGAGAACGTACAAGTACCCACACGATCGAGTCAGGAAGATTCCAAATCATGAGGTTCAGTTGGAAGTGCCACTAGATCTGGAATCTGACGGAAATAACAGTGATGGTGATGCCTAACTGTTTGTGCGTTGGGGCGCGTGTGTGCGTGATGTGTATGAGCGTTGTAGTGCATATAAGCGTTGTAGCGCATATAAGCGTTGTGGCGCATAGGAGCGTTGTGGCGCATGGAGTTATCCTTGTTCGGATCTGATCCGAGTGAGATGAGCCGTTGGTGCGGCGGCATGTTGAACAAAAAGTTACCCTCATTTACGTAGGTGCGTTAATGAGATGAGTCGTTGGTGCGACGGCATGCTTTCATGATTAACCTTGCTTTCGTTGTAGCGCAAGCAAGATGAGCCGTCGATGCGGTGACAATGTGTGTTATTTACCTGTTGATTTGTTTGTTTAGTTCGTAATTTTTGAAATCTTTTAACTTTGTGTTGAGTAAAGAAGACTTAAAGATTTTTTGAGTTTCAATGTAGAGTCTCTATTTTAGTTGTAGAGTCAGAATAGCCGAACGAAAGTACTGGTTCGATGTTTTGTCCTTACAGATGATGCACACGAGGACGTGTGAGTCTTCAGCGATGGCCGTGTCGGAGAATCGAATCTGGCAGCGGCAACACTGCGCGGCATGGCAACAAAACGCGAGCGTGACGTCACAGCTAGTCATGCTTGGATGCGGCCGTTGGAGCGGGCGGGCAGTCTACCTCTAGAGCTCGCACCGAGCGGACGTGTCTGTTTTGTTTGCTAGTCTCAGATTATTTAAGTCTACTCTGAGTACTTTGGTTATAATAAAGAGTTTACTGATTTATTACGATCGTGATTATTTTGCTCGAGGCTACCCACCATGGCGGAACCCCACGAAAATACGTGCCCTACAAATCTGCCTCCTGCGACAAATAAATAAATAAATAAATATTCACGGACACTTAACACAACACCTTCTAGTCCCAAACTAAGCAAAGCTTGTACGATGGAAACTAGATGGCTGATAGAGTACATACATACAATTTTTTTTGTAAATACATACTTATAATACATAGAAACACCCAGACACAGAACAAACATCTATGTTTGCCACACAAATGTTTGTTCTCGGTGGGGATCGAACCCACGACGGAAGGCAGAGCTACTACCGACTGAGCCATGACGCCTGTCAATTAGGTTTATAGGTAGTAAACTTTTTATCACAAAAAAATCAACAGGATAAAAGGGCCAAATCTGAGAGGCCAATCTCCCAATCTGTTTGTAACATTTTTATTTCTATGGTTTATAACTTCTTGTTTTTTTTTATCTGAGGCACAGATCATATACCTAATACCTACTATAGTCTGAGAGACGATAAAGCAAGCAAGCTCGTATGAGTTAGTGGCCAACTCTGGTGATGAAGTTTTTAGGCCGCCTTAAGGCCACCGTCGTGGGTTAACGACTGCTAGAGCAGGGACCGACGGTTTCACGTGCCTTCGAAGCACGGAAGCGCTCAGATGTAAATGCCACTAATGGTCACCCATCCAAATAGTGACCGCACAGAACGTTGCTTAACTTAAATAATCAGTGAAGATTGGCTAAGCAAGCTACGCCACGAGCGCTTCTTTTTTTTCAGCGTAACTTATAATTTCTTAACAATAGTAGAGGCTAACATGATACGGCTTTTTCCCCTGATTGAACCGTTCCGACGGACTCCATCCATCATACACGGTCGTATACTTACCTACCCCATGTGAAAATATCGTTTTTCATCTAAAAAAGGTTTTATTGGGGATAGAAGAGCTCAACATTGATTTTGACTAAGTACATTTTTTTTATAGTATAGGTATTTTTCTCTTTTATACTTTTTTAAAACTGTAAAAAAGCCAAAAACTAAAATTAAAGACATGGGTTAACTAAATATGCATATCTACTAAAATACTAAATAAACGATTCTGATTCCGAACATCCAGTTTGTCTGTTTGTTTGTTTGTTCGCGGATCACGATCATAACTACTGGACCAATTTCAACGAAACTTAGTTATACCTTATTCGGGAGCCTTTTTTCCGGATTAAAACAGAGGCTATATATGTAAGAGAAGAGGTACTGGTTCTAATAAAAACATGTTAAATTAATACTGACAAACTCTTTAATCAGTCAGAACCACAACAAACCAAATTAATCCATCTCTGAAACTAATTCACAAACAGTTCAACCTACAGTAACAGAGTAAAAATCACTTAACTTTGAAACAAACCAAACTAACACGTTATTGAATTTAACCGAATCAAAATAATTAAACTCTATCTTTGTCGTTGTGTTCGCTCCGAGCGCCGGCGAGCGAATGAATCCGTTGAGCACGTCACCCGGTTTTATAGGCATCCCGCAGTGGGGCGAGCGCTGAGTCAGACACAGGTGTGCCTCGCAGGTGTGGCTTGTTTACGCCGTTGTGATTCACCGCCCGCTTGCGTGTTATTGTCGTTGCAATGCTTGCGCCGATATATATTATTGAAATCAAATAGATACGTGGTTTCTTAGATACAGCTTGAACTCTCTAAACCAAAAGCAGTCACTTGCTATGAGGTTCATCGTAGGCTGGTTGACAGATACCTATTTTGCTGAAAAGTTTCGCACGCGTACCTACGCGGGTATCAGCTAGTTTTCTTACTAAATGTAGGCGTAGTTAGGTACCTACGTAACCAGTTCTAAGCCTGATAAAGTATGAAGGAAAGTTCATTGTTCAAAATTCATTCATCCCCTCATCATAGATAGATATCAATAATTCACTCATGCGTTTAAATAAATTTATTTAAGCGAGTTCCAACCATTAATCAACCATTAAAAATATCGATATTTTTTTTCTGAGGTTCTTTTTAGATAAGGGCGAATTGCAATCTGCTAGCGACATCTGTTAGACAAACAAGAAATCTTTTACGTTACGTGACATCTATTGTCGAGTAGCAGAACTAATATAGACCATAGACTCAAGTATTCAGCTCAGCAAAATGTTATATGTAATTATTTTTTATAAATGTTTTTGGTCACTAGATGCATGAAAAAACAGCACTAGAAATAAATATGAAAATATTAAGTGGTCTGTTTGATTTTGTTAATTTATTTTTATACAAGTAGTGAGCTTGATTTTCCCTAGGGCCACACAGCACAGGCCACTTGTATGAAAGAGAGAGTGACTGACGCTGCTGACGCCATTTCCTCTATTTTCGTTCGTCGAATCGAACTTTTGCCTACGCCTCCATTTTGTGTCGTCTCTTGTCTATAATTCTCGGATAGATCGTTTATGGGTTTATGGTATGTGCCGTAGATAATTTTCTCTTTGGAAATTGGAAGATTGTATTGTGGTCTTGAGAGTTTGTGAAAAACAAAACAAAGTGTTCATCGTCCAAGTAACAAATTTTACAAAATGTTCGAAAATTTCAGGTTTCAATACTCTTGTGAGTATGAGAAGTTTTGCAAATGGAGACGTGGACAGACCTTTGCCGTTGTTGTCTATCTGCCAATTCTGAATACTCAATTTTGGATGATAAACAGAACATTGCGCAGAAGTTCTTGGAAACAACAACTATTGAGGTGAGTAAACTCGTTCATTTTCTCATAATTACTTTAGACAGTCATTTTACTATGTTTGAGATCCGTAGATACGTAATCTTGTCGAAATCACGTAAAAACCTTACCCATCTATCACACATAACCTCAAAATGGATTTGATGCTCTTTACGGATGACATACATGACAATCAGTGTCAAACCACATTCCATTCTTCTTTTGCATTCTCTTTGCATTCAGTTTTTCAGAGTTTCCAAATATAGCTAAAATAATATCAACGTCCTAGAGTCCTTGAAAAAAACTTGTATTTGCTAAGTTTTACCGCCCTTTTGACAAGTCATTTTCTAAACCATATCCTCTGTCTATATAATCTTTAAAGTCAGATAGTTTACTTACCTATGAAAAGCTAAAATCTCATTCTTTCGTTTCCAGGTCAAAGTAGATGACGGTTTGCCTCAAAAGCTGTGCAACGATTGCTACTCAGTCATGAATTCTGCGTACCAATTTAGGAAGCAATGCATCAAAATGGACACAGAGCTGAAATCCCAATTGAACCAGCTCCTGAGCCAATGCAATGAGGACAACATCGAGACATTTGAGAACAATGCAGATGGGGAAAGTCAAGAAAATATGGATATAGAGTTTGCCAATGATCCAATGAAACAACTTGAGGCAATTATAAAACAAGAACCGATGGACAAAGACGATGACTTCTATTATGTTCTTGTCATTGACAATCCTAAGGATAAGGACAGTACAGAGGATGCATCAGAACTTATCAAGTCAATAAAATCTGAGAAGGAATTAGAAGAAAATAATACATGCAATAATGAAACCATAGTTCCTGAGATTGAAGACGTGGCAGTTAGTGAAGGTACTGAAACTGAATACCAAATTGAAGAAGGAACAGATAGTCATAATATAGAGCTTGAGCATTCTATGGACTCTTTCCTCATCAGTAATGCCATCTCAGCAAATGTACCAGCCACTATTCTAGAAAATGAAGAAGAATATCAAGACGAAGATAATGATAACATAACAGAATATAATGGCAACCAAGATACAGTCGACCCAGCAGATAATGACGGCATACATATTACAGATGAACACAGCTTAATGAAGATACTGACCGGCCAAAATTTTACCCAAGATAGCTCTGGTACGATATTCTTGAAATCAAATGATGGAATCAGTTTCTTAGCCGATGGAGAAATAGTCTCAAATGATGATGATCAAGACGACTCCCCTGAAATCATCTACTATGAAGGTGATAGTGATTCGCAGTTCCAAATCGTGAAGTATACTGGTACTGAATTAGTATTGGAATACAGTGACGATGGTAAACAAGATGCCACGATCACCCAAACATACAACTGTGAATGCGGGGAGCAGTTTACTGATTACGATGACTATCTGAAACACCAACACAAACATAACCCGGCTGGGGACCATCTATGCACGCTCTGCGGTAAAGGGTTTGAATCCGCTGAGATTCTAACAGGCCACATGGTACTCCATAATGTACCAGGGATGCTACTCCAATGCCCGTTCTGTGAGGTAGTCATGAAACGAAGCGCCCTCACACAGCATATAAAATATTTACACAACAATATCAAACCCCAGTGCAAGATTTGCAACAAAACGTTTGCCAACCCCAACAATCTAAAACGTCACATGATGATTCACACCGGGGTAAAAGAATTCGAGTGTGATATCTGCCGTAAAAGGTTCAGTCAGAAAATAACCATGCAAACACACCGCCTCACGCACTTGAACCCTCAACTACCACCACTAGCTTGCCCAGGTTGTGAGGTTGTGTTCAACACTAAAGAAGGTCTCACCCAACACGTTGAAAAAGGCGAATGTCCTAAGTCGAAAACCATTGATCCAGACACAAAAGACGAGCTGATGAAGGCTGTGAAGAAGGAAGTCAAAACGAGCTTAGGGAAGCTGTTGGGTTACGCATGCTCATTATGCAAGAGAATGTTCTCAATCGAATCGGCTTTAGAACGCCACATTGAATCAACGCACATCATCGATCCATCCGAGTTACTGTGCTCCGAATGCGGCGAAGTACTAAGCTCCAAGAAAGACTTGGCAGCTCACATCCTATCTCACGACAAGCGTAAGACTGTAAAACGTTTTTCATGCTCATCTTGCGGAAAAATGTGTTCGAGCCAAGCTATGCTCCTAATGCATGAAAGAGTCCACACAAACGAACGACCGTATTCGTGCCAACTTTGCCCGTTGAAGTTCAAAACAAAAACGCATCTACGGACTCACCAACTCACCCACACAAGAGAAAAGAAGTTTGGGTGCTCTGTGTGTATGAAATTCTTTGCCCTAAAAGGTAATTTAGTGGTACATTTACGCACACATACAGGAGAGAGGCCTTATGTGTGTAGTGACTGTGGCGATGCGTTCATAGACTCGAAATATTTGAAGAAGCACAGACAAAAGAAACATTCGACAGAGAATGTGCCTTGGAATCAGTTTTTCAAAGTTAAAATGGAAGATCTTGCTTAGTTTTAATACAAGGTTTATTTATTAAATTCAGTCTGAGTCATGTAAATGCTAAATTGGGTGTACCATGAGTTTGGCATTTATTAACTGTAAGAAAGGAGGATGTGACTTTAATTTCAGGTATCAATATATATTGTTTTGTAATTCAAAACAATGAACTATGCTGACAAAGTAATTAGATTGTGTTTGCATGGAAAAAGTCAATAGTTCTAGAGAATAATCACTGTTCTAGGTACAAGTATGATTGTAAAATCAAATAATATTTAGTTGTTTCTTTTAATCAAGTCTACATTTATCTATATAATTAGTAGGTATCACTGAAACTTAGTTTTCAAGACTGTAAACAGCCTTAGCAGTAATTATTTCGTGGAATTGTTTTTATTTAAGTATCTACCTAGGTTAATTTTTTTTACTAGAGCTGTGTCTAGAATAAAACTTAGGTTAAAACCATGCAGCGGTTTTTATTTTATTTTTTATAGTTAATTTCTTTTCTGTAGTTATCCATAGCTGTTCATAGACCTACTTTTGTGATAGGTACGTTTTTATCATGTTTTTCTAGGACAAGACAAACGCAATAAAAAAATATTCAATAAACGCTTTTTATTTTGAAGTAGGTAGGTTAAGTCCTTTCCATGAAAGAAGTCCCGCAGACGCGGCGCTGTAGTCGACCTTAAGTATTATTTCTCGGGCAGCACTTTTAACAACTTTAGGCATTGAAAACAAGACTTTGATCACAGAAACCAAATAAAAACGTACTAGCATCCGAACACATTAACAGCACCTGACAACTAATTTAAAATTTAGTTTTAAAGTTTAGTTCCGGTTTCCGCGGGACTTCTTTCATGAAAAGGACTATATCGTAGGATCCTGAATGCGCTAAAGTAGAATATTATATGATTTGTGTCAAAAAAAATGTGCCTAGCATTTTTATTTTGAACCTACTTTTACTAATATTCTGTGTAACCAGAATGCAAGTGGAGCCAGCAACTTCCTAGTTTTATATTTTAGTTCGTCGCAACCTCGGTAGATGGCGTTAATCGTGCACATGACCGTGCATGACGCGTTTGTTGGTTTTGTGATGATACCTCTTACCGATTGTGGGCGCCTGGTACACACTAGCGCTATTTGAGCGTCAGGAAACCCTTATAGCACCAAACAACCACCACACAACAGGCCATCTTGTCTTGTCGCGTCGTCATTTTAATGAAGTTGGAATAAAATGTATTTATGTAATGTAGGTACCTTTACATACCTATACGACGACAGTGACTGTGGTGCCGTACAAAACCTCGAACAAACTATAGGTATACCCTAATTACTATACCTACTATACTAAATACAACTTCAATAATAGTCTTCTGACGATGACACGTGTAGGTAGGTCTACTTAATAATCGAACGAAATGTATTTTTTGTCGCCGAAGAACTGTAGTTTTACTACCTACCTACTTACTCTTAGCAGCAACCACGCAAAAACGACTAAAGCATCTAGGTCCTAGATGCTTTGTGTTACTAACTACGATTATGAACTAAGGTAAAAAAAAAAACCTGTGTGTGCAGTCCCTACGCGCGGAAGTTATACTTCGAGTGCCACGCATTCACTCTCGCTCTGTGTTTAATGTGAAATTAATTTAGTATTTATTTTTAGGTATTTAACCAATATGCAGTACTAAATTTTCACTTCAAAATAAAATGTAAAAAGTTGCATGAACACTGCCATCTATTATATTTTGATTGTAGCGTATTAGTCTCTTTCTATTCGCCCCGCTGTCATTTGGAAGTAATCTTCAAAAACAGGGGCGGTCAAATGCTAAATTGCTGAACACTGCCATCTATATTTGATTGTAGCATTTGTAGCGTATTAGCCTCTGTCTCTTTCTATTCGGGGGGAATAGAAAGAGACAGAGACTATGTCATCCCGTAACGCAACGTTGTTGGAAGTCGCATTAGAAGTATAACTTCAAAAAGCTATACTGTGAGCACGCTAGTCCGCACGCTGTCGAACAACATCATTCACAGATCACACAGCATAGCCTTACAATATGTTAAATGCTACAAGTTGAACTGCAAGCAGCCATGTTCGCTTTTACCCCATCACAATACTGCTCACGAATACCAGGCGCTCATAATGGTCCAAGCGGTTGATGAAATGACGATACAGTAGATTTGCAAGAATGCTTTGTGAAAATGCCTGGCGCGTATATTTTGATGCTAGGTAAATTGTTGAAAGTGAAAATATTATTTGGTTTGTTTCCAAGTGTTGAATCCTGTCACCGCGCTGGTACTTTTACAATCTTCTAATCCAACCTCACTCACATACACCAAAGACCTTGGTTTTTGGTTTGTAGATGGATCAAGTAGTCTTGATACTCTGAGTCGGGCAGATAATAGTACAAGAATAACGACGCGAATATTTATTAGAATAAATTTATAAGTATAAAAACTACTTCTTTTGAAAGAGCTTCATCATACGTGGATCACGTGTTTTTTTCCAGTTATTTCCTATTTAACTCCCAAACTACTGAACCGATTTTAGTTAAACTTTTATGGGACCAATCTGGAAGTACCCGTTCAGATAACAGATAAAATAATAAGTTTTCAGAATATAAAAAAAAAGTCAAAAGTACATCATAAAATTTATTTTACGTTAGTTCACTCTTCAAACTTGTTTTCCAGGTACGTAAAGCTCACACTGCCCATTTGTCAAGCTAGGAGCAAGCCGGCAAGTCATATTGTTGCAACACTGACCTCCTTTGAGGATATTGCACTGAAATAAAAAAATGTTAGAATCCTGAACGACGTGAGTGGTTCATGGCCCTCGGTATAAATTAGTTTTATTCAAGAGTTGCATACTATACTTTATAGTATAAAGTATAAAGTTTATACCATGACTACGAGAAAAAGAAAGATTGGAGGTTGTATAGCCAATGTTATAGGTACCACCTCCTTGCGCAAAAACAATAATTAGATGGAGGTCAAACTTAACTTTTAGTTAACTTAAACTTAAAACATGTACATAAAGGCGAGCTTTACCCTAAAAAGAGTTCTCTTCCAGCAAACCTTAGGATGTGAGAGAGGGGAAAATGAAAGTGGGTACGTGTACAACACATATATATAAAAGAATAGCAAATAAATAATATAAACCTACTAACAAATGAACCTATACATTATTATGATGACCTATGGCATTTAGATAGAGATTATTAAGCAGTGTAATATTTTTTGTTAATTAAACTAGGTACATTTTATTCACGTTGTAGGTATAGTAAGTATAAATTGCAAGAGCTAAAATTATCCAGCAAAGCTCTGTCTGTCATTTTAGACAACATTTTGATATCCTTTAAGGTACTGTTACACATGCTAATAAAGCATGCTTTTAGCGAGCACGTGCTCATTTAGCATGTGTATCGAAACCTTGCTAATAATTAGCATGCTAGAAAATCGCATGACCGCCGATTTTTGAGCATGCTACCTGCAGCGCGGGTGAAGGGGGCGTGCTTTTAGCGCGTGTGAACAGGTTTGTTTATTGAGCATGCTAGTATCGATCGATCAGTCGTTTGCGACAAGTGCGCGTGCACAGAGAGCGTGAGAGCACGCTTAAAATAGCATGTGTATTGGAGTGTTTGCTTTTAGCATGCTTATTCAGAAGCATGCTTAAAACTAGCATGCTTATTGCTAGCAAATGTAAACTCCTCACTAGCATGCTAATATTGAGCATGCTAATTAGCATGCTATTTTCTAGCATGTGTAACAGTAGCTTTAACGCTGTTAGGCCCTTTTTAGATAGTGGCATCTATCCTACCAGAAATTAGGTAGGTTAGATACCTACTTACCTACATACCTACCTACCTAATTTAGATATCTTCTACAAACCAACAAAACTACAAACCGCTTCTGTAGTACGTGAATATACTCACTCTAACCTACATGAAGCCCCAGAAACAATAAGTTCCTACCAACCTACAATAATTATTACCGAGCATGTAAGTATTCAATGTAGGCCTTGGGAGGAGAATATCAGTAGGTAAATATTAGTATAACCTCAAGTTGGAAAAATACTGTAGGTAAGTATACCTACCTATACTTCGACTACAGATACTTAGGGTTATTTATGTAAAGTCTAATAATATGTGAATAAATTAGTACCTACGTACATATTTTTTTTATATATTCTTGGACATTACACAAACTAAGCAGAGCTTGTACTATGGAAACTAGATTGCTGATATAATACTTATATACTTTTTTTTGTAAATACATACTTATAATACATAGTAACACCCAGACACAGAACAAACATCTATGTTTGCCACACACAAATGTTTGTCCTCGGTGGGGATCGAACCCACGACCCACAGCACGGAAGGCAGAGCTACTACCGACTGAGCTATGACGGCTGTCAAATATTACTTAAGTCAATAATATTCCTTAAGCTTAGGTTATATATACCTACATTACTAGTGGGTGTGAACTGTGAAACAGCCAGCTCGGTCGGAGCATACGTCCTGTGAATCATTAGTGTAGCGCGGGGTGTGAGAGTATACTTGATACTTGAGCTTTTATAAAAAAAAAAAACAATTTTAGGTAGGTATTTTAGTACCTCACATTTGGGGTTTTCTAACATTATCCCAATGATACGTTTTATGTTAGACTAGCTTCCGCCCGCGACTTCGTTCGCGTCCCATTTAATCCCGTAAATTTTCCGGGATAAAAAGTATCCTATGTTACTTCTTATACCTCCAAGAATATGTGTACAAAGTTTCATGATGATCGGTTAAGTAGTTTTCGCGTGAAAGCGTAACTAACAAACTTACATTCACATATTTCATAATATTAGTAGGATAGGATAGGATGTTTTCAAAAATCTTACCTAGAGTCCTTTTCATGACAGAAGTCCCGCGGAAATTTCCGGAACTAAACTTTAAAACTAAATTTTAAATTAGTTGTCAGGTGATGTTAATGTGCTAGTGCGTTTTTATTTGGTTTCTGGGATCAAAGTCTTGTTTTCAATGCCTAAAGTTGTTAAAAGTGCTGCCCGAGAAATAATACTTAAGGTCGACTACAGCGCTGCGTCTGCGGGACTTCTTTCATGGAAAAGACTCTAGATAGAACAAAGCAATGTAGAATATGTAAAAAAGGAAAAATTTTGCTTAGTAAGTCAAAATAAGTAGATTATACTATAATAATAATGTATAATATAAAAATTATAAATAAATGTAACAAATAACTAAAGTACCAAGGTGTCATGCACGCGGTAGAGGTGGCGGCGCGGGCGCGGCGAGTGGCATGGCATAGCATGGCGCTGCTCGGCTACTTTTGTTCTGCAGCCGACGCGCCTCGCCTCCGCCACTTGGGCAGGGCTGGCACTACATCGTAAACCGACAACAATTACAATAGTGATCACAACACAACAATAATGACATAGTTCTAATATGCCCTCACGCCCTAAGGTTCAGTTTTAGATTAGTTTATAAAAATGCGTACGTTTGGTTTAGTAATTAAAGAGTTGAATCTAGTTACACTGGTACTCGATGAAATAAAACTATAGTTTTAGCGTACTCCGTAGACAAAATATCGAATAGAAACTGTTTATTTTTCATCACAAAAATATATACATAATTATAAAAATATAAATATGTACCTAGTTATCTACCGTGCTCTCTTTGCTGTAGTATAATGCCAGAGATGCACTCATCCATCATGATAACTCGAGCAGTATAGCCCCAAAATAATCTCAAAAATATTCGGTGCAATTCATGTCAAATTATTAAGATTTGACTGTTCTATTTCATGATCATAAAGTATTACCAGTATTACCACAGTAAGGTAGGTAGAACCCTTACCGACAACATAGACCAATCAGAGAAAGTTTCATAATTTAACAGTTTTAGAAAACCCGTAAGTTTGTAATACTGTACATTGATTTATTCATAGTACTCAAGGGCGCATGCTCTTCCAAAATTTTATTTCAACTTTTTTGTTATTTTTTAATTATTGCATAGCAGCCCTATAGTGTATAACCCAGACGGGCCGATAACAATATCGCTGAGTGCGCGCGTCGGCTGTCACGGTCGGCCCCCACTTGTATCCGCTGCCTAATTTACTCGCAACTCCACTGTTCTTCTGTGCGCCTGGTAGCTACGGCGCGGCGTAGTGGCGCTTTTCGCTCCCTGTGCTTGCATTGCAGTCTTTTGATAATGATGGGGTAAATCGGTAATTTAATAAGCTAGTCGATGAGATTAGAAATTGTACCGTTCAAATTATCGATGACATTTTAGTATTTTTTTATTCTTTTGTGATTCTATGATTGAGTTTTGAAATGTGAAAGGCAACTTTATTCTCGTATCTTACAAATTTTATAAAAAAAAACAAGCATTGTATCTGTTTGTGGCTGAGCTATATTTCCATCCCTGTAACTGTCACAACTTCTAACTTTTCTCTACATCAGCTAACGATGTTAGAAACATTTTTGACTAGCTGAAACTTTGTACTTATGCGTCGTTCAAGTATCCAATTTGTATCCTAGGTTATAATACTTACACAAAAATCTTTAAATTCGGCAGGCAGGTACTATTTGGTGTAACTTTTCTAAACTTAAATAATAGTAGGTAGGTCGGTAAGGTACGAGTATTATATAATTTAGGTACTAGATGTGTACAGAAAAGAATGAAAATCACTCCAATAGCAATGAGAGAAAATGCATGCACCACAGAATTTCAGTACTGGTCCTATATCAGGGCAAAATGGTTTTATCTTTAAAGATATCACAGCACCGCATCTTTACTACCGGAATAAACTTTTTTAAATGTTTTTACATACTTACCTAAGTATTTAATTATTTTCTTAATTTCAAAGTTTTTTCAATAGATATGAACTACTTACATGTAACAAATAAACAATTATGATTTGCTACGTACCTAAAAAGCAGGCATTGATAGGGCAGCCAGCCAGCATGGTGGTCCAAACTTCGAACTCCGAAGCAACCGGCTAATCTATTAAACTTAGTTTAATTTTATTATCCCGACCCGCAGCGTGACGTGACGACAGACGACCAATTAAACGTAGAGGAAAAAATATAAATCCGTTACTCAAAAATTGCATGTTTAATAAATATTGAATTCAATGCGTACCTTCAGTGACGGATAAGTTAAAATTTCAGAACAAAATTTCTACTAATAAAATTTCAGTATGTATCTCTAATGGAGTAGAGAAGTAGGTACGTATTATTTTGAGCGTAATAATAATAATATTATCCAATAAGGCAAAAATAATCAAGATAAAATAGTTAATAAGGCTGTGGTGGAATTGAGGTTAGTACCTAGGTTAGCTTAAATAAGTTTTGTAAAAGGTTCCAAAAAGTACTTTCAACGAGCTTCGTCTATTACATACCTAGGGCTTAATTAAAACCCAAGCGACATTAAGCGTGCTAATGAAGGTCCGACGTCTTCTTGGATAACTTTTTCTTTATTAACTTCACTCAACTCGGCTTGTCGTATCGTAAATTACCTAATTATTTCGGGTGAAAATGGTGAATACTTAATTAAATTATAACCCACGACTCATACTTTGTCAGTGTGATGTACGTACCTATGGAAAATAATATTTTTTACACCTATCAATAAATCTAGTTTCTTTGTACTGTACCTACTCATGCCGTAATATCATGTCTTGGACTCGTAGTTAAGAACAAAATATTATAGCAAATCACCTGAGTACAAAAAATTTCATAAAGCATATCTAACAATGGAATAGAAAACAAAAGAAGATTTTAGTGCCTTTGTAGGA
Source organism: Eulithis testata (assembly GCA_947507515.1). Classification (NCBI taxonomy): domain Eukaryota; kingdom Metazoa; phylum Arthropoda; class Insecta; order Lepidoptera; family Geometridae; genus Eulithis; species Eulithis testata. Next base: position 2,692,592 of record OX382218.1, on the reverse strand, counting down.
GTTTTGAAGGAACTATAGTGACAAAATAGGCTCAGTGGTTCCTCCAAACAAACTCTGAGAACTATCGTTCATCAGAAAGGAGAGACTTTACTAATATACTCGTAGATGTGAACATTGTGCTGGCGGGGCTGTCGGCTGTCGAATAAAGGCATCTGGAAAAACTATAGAAGTATAACGCCAGTGTGCAGAAAAACCGTCGAGTGCCGAGATGAAATATATCTGCCTGTCCGTCGTCGGCTCCCGCCTCAGATAAGCTGCGGGACTAGACTAGAGGCTAGAGATGTGAGGAAGATTAGAAAAGACGGAACAATAAAAACTACATAGTTAGCTGTTTGTTACCCGTTTGCTCTGCAAACTGAGTCAACTGCTTAGTACCTACTACTTCTATCTACATGATTGTTCGACGTGCGTTCCTTGTCAATAATATGTGTCCGTCGTCGGTCGGCCGCCTTTGGTTTCAGTCATTGAGGTTATGTCGTTGGTTTCAGTTGACTACTTCTTACTGCTGTAGGTGGGACTATTTGGAATAAAAGTCATATATTTACAGTCCTACTTGCATCCTAGATGATTTATACAGGGTCAGGGGCCACTTTTTAGCTTTACAGTGATGATAAGCGACTACCTACTAACTACGTACCAGAGATCCTGAGACATCCATAATATTCGGAGGACTTATAATAGGCCTTTATTTACATCTATTGAAGATGATTTATACAGCGTCAGGATGCCTCCTGACGCTGTATAAGTGTAGGCATAGGCGGCAGCCTATGCCTACACTTAACGGGACACTGTAGTGTCTGGGACAATGTTTAGTCGGAGGACTTACTTCAGCGTAATTAATGTAACAAGCGCCAGGTGCCCTTCCAAGACAGCATCTTTAACCTACTTACACGACATGACATGACGGCTATCTTTGTAACTTGATAGCGCTTTCTCTCCAGTATTGAATAAAATGTTGTCAAAAAAGAAATAATAAAAGCCGGGAGTCATTTGCCCAGATGTCAGGCACCTCTAGCGGGACCCGTGGAGTCACAAATGGGAGGGGGAGGGTGCCATCAAACCGCGGGCGCTCCGGCTCGGCCAGTTAAGTATGTGTTGGTAGCGTTGGGACATCAAGTTAAATCATCGACAAAAATGTAATTAGCGCAGCGATTCGAATCGAATACAATTTTTTTTTCCTAAATATCGATAAATACTAGAATAGGTGCCAAATAACACCCGCAATACAGGTCATTCACCCACCTTCGCCTTGATGTCGCAAAATTCAATTTATGTATGGTAAACAAACAGTACTACGAGATTCGAGCGATTACCGTCTTAGCGGCAGGTTTGTATGGAAAGCGACAGAATAAGCCATTCATAAATTGAATTTTGCGACATCGTGGTGAAGGTGGGTGAATGACCTGTATTGCGGTGTTATTTGGCACCTACTATAGAATACAACACTGTATAAAAATAATACGGCCACTTTATCAGACCATCTATCTATCACAATTATGTTTTTTATTTATTTGATGGTTATCTCTAGTTTCGTTTATATAATTATTATTATCTAATCTAATTTAATTAGTTACCTTACCTGCCTACTTAATTGAGCATTTTTTTTTCTACACCACACTGAACTTCCAAAAATAACTTCATATTACTTTATTAATGAATTATCCTCTTCTTAATAAATAAATAACACAAAAAACTATGATTATAATATATCAATAGGAATAATACAGAGCACATCCCTAATCAAGTGGCGGGCGGGAGGCAGTCAAAGCACCACGGACAGGCACAGCCGCGCCAAGCTGGGGCCCGCATTAGCGCTGCCACGCCACCTACCGCATACCTATCGGCCCGCTTGCTATACGATGTAATATTACATTTCTGTCTACCTTTCTGTTCGACGTGTCTGTGACCATGCGTGGTGTAGAGGCAGTACGTGGACTGGACATTTGGACAGGTTGTGGGGTACCTACGGCCCGTCGTCGCGTCGTCGTCGTCGTCGTCGGAGACGGCGGCGGCGGCGGCTAGCGGCTGCGGCGTGTCAGCGAGATGGGCAAACGATATAGGTAGTGTACTAACTACTAGTAAAGTACGGGGGATGACATTACCCAAAGCCAAAGAAATGAGTGGCACAGATACCAGTGGATGAAATTATGGATGATGATGATCAAAAAGGATGTCACCAGAAACACAGCCTTGGATTTGGGATTAGTTCAGTGATAATGTAGGTACCTATATTTAGGTTTTGATTCGTTCAAGCTTAGTATTATATAACCTGTGGTTCAAGCAAAACTTTTTCCCGAGACTTGTTGGATAAAAACTAGCACTCTCATGGAGTTACGCGGTTTTCGAATTTATAACGTAGCGTCGGTACCAGGAGTTCATAATACAAAGGCAAATGAAGTACCTACCTAATGTAAATTCACCGCATGCGCAAGATCGGTCGATGCCTTTGCATCTAGCTAGATGGAGTAGGTAGTCGGACTCTAGAATGCACTTTAATATTTTTGCCAGTCGAATTTTAATTTTATATTTTAATAATGTCAAGCCACATTGTAAAATAATAAAGAGGTTCGCGCGAGCTCAGATTTCATTGGTTTCATGTCGATAATTAAACTCGATTATTTAAGATGTCGATTATTTAAACAAACCTTCGTAAGTTTTATGGCCTCCTAGTAACAAAGAAGCTAAAATTCGCTCTAAATGCTCCATACGATCGAGCGCGGTAGGAGGTAAAAAAAACCACCTGTGTGAAGTTGTGTGGCGATTGCCAAGCAAGCAGCGCCATCTATTGAGTAACTACATAATCGCTTGTATTCGGGTCATCCGTAGAAAGAGAAACCAATCAAACTCTCATTTTTCTTTTCGGTTATTTGATGCGCGGGAGTTTGACTACGTTCTCTTTCTTGCAAACAGTTTCTACAATCGAAGGTGAATCGAGAAATAGCTCTGTCTCGCTTCTTTATTTTTAGAATGAAAGAGATAAGTAAATAACAGTTTTTGTCCGTACCGTTGTGGTACCTTGGACGGAATAAAGAAAACTTGGCGCGAAAAACCGCTCTTAAAGTTATAATGTCCCGGTAGCTAATGCTTCGAAATGTCGTTCTTCGGATGCGTCGCAATCGGATGAAGATTTTATTTTTGTTTTTACACGGCGGCGGCGCGGCGGCGCGCGGCGCGTGCAAAACCTAAAGACGTTTCATATGACGCCCTTCTGGAGGAAACGAAGTCCTAAAAAAATATTGTCGTGTTGGGGTTTCCAAACCGCTAAACAATCACTATTTACTATGTAGGTGTAGGTACTTTACCTGAATAACGATTTCGAAGAATATTTTCTTGTTTCATACTTTTTAGAGCGTAAATTGTAGGCGATTTTATTTATTTTTTGAACTTCGGTCGGAGGTGTAAGTTTTTCCAAACTTCACATTATTTTGACGGATGAGTACCTAAGTAGGAGATAAAATAATGACCTATTGATGTATTTTAAAATTGTTATAAGATTAGGTAGGTAGGTACGTAAGTAAGTATATATACCTAGAATGGAACACCCCGAACACCTACGTATCGATAAAATATTGACAACTCAACGAGTTGTCTACAATGTCCACCAAAGAACGAACCGAACGCAGATACGCGGTTTTGGCACGAAACAAGTTGCGTTGCTACCAGGCTAACATAAACATTAGGGAGCTCGTCGTTGTCGTCCATCCAAGACAGACAAGTTGACTTGTCTTGTTGACGACGCAGATACGCGGTTTTGGCACGGAACAACTTGGCTTTATACCAGGATAGCATAACATCAGCAGAGTACCTAATGCCATTACCACAGAATAGATAACAAACAGTAAGTAAGCAAGCAAGCACGGTCCATGATCGTAGGGTAGCTGACGACGGACGACGACGACGTCTTGTTCGACGCAGTTATACGGTTTTGCCACGGAATAAGTTGATCTAATACCAGGCTAGCATAACTTTAGGGGAGCTCTGCCAAACGAAGCCCATACCGTCATCGCGCATCGCAGCACCCTGAACGCCTCCCAAATTCCCCCGAGATACCGCAGCACGCGGCGAGCGGTGCAGCAGTTGTGACTTGTGGTTTATAGGTTCTTCAATAAAACGCCGTGTTGTTCACGTTACTAGGTGAAGACTATTAAACCTAATACATTTTGCGTGATTTTACGTGTTCATTTTCTTTGAGATCTTGTTGAGCAAAGGGCTCTGGCATTAGGGAGTACTGTCAAGTGTCAACGTCAAATCCAAAAAGGGTTGCTCACTTCAAACTACAAAATAACTAAATAATACAATGTTGCCACCTTATCTGTTAAAATATCCACGACAGCAGTCTCATTTGCAAAAATAAAACAAGGAACATTGTCAGAGCATTGATGATATCCTAGTAATTTTTTTAACATCGCTCTGACATAGAACAACCAGTCGACCTGTCGTCACAAATACCTAGTCTTCATGTGCCACTGAAAGCTAGTGCACACTACACAACCTAGATAGCCTAGCCTGGTACTTTTTTATCATTTTTTTTCTTCTGTTCTGTGGTTTGACTAGAGTAACATACCTTAGCCACTAAAGAGTTCCATCTCCTGACTACATCACTAGACACTCGTTATCTAGCCTAATATATTGGACTCGTCAAAGCAAATCACAGGAACCTAAACTCGAAGGGTTTACTAGTAGCCAAGCGCTGGCTGAAGAGATCCACTTGGCCCCTTTTGGCTCCGATACCTACGACCGGCATTGTTTTTTTAACCCGACTTCTGCGAAGCAAAATGGAGCCAGATTGCTCTACTACTGCTGTTAGAAGAATGTATTGTTTTGTTAGAATAAGTGGCATACGACCACGGCTATCATCATATCATTATTCCCTATTACCTACTGGACAATATTTTCTTGTTTCATACTTTTTCGAGCGTGACTCGTCAGTAGTTGGGTTTTAGTTTCTGAACTTTATTACTCTATGCAACATTTTTCTTTTAATATTGTTACAAGAGAAGCAAAAATATAAGCGTGTTAAAAAACTTATGAAACATTTC